>JAIOJX010000026.1:197074399-201874399 GCA_022376925.1 Tragulus kanchil
AAAAATCCTATAAACAAGTATATGATAGCTAAAGACCCCTAAACGATCCAGATGTTGGATGTAGCAGATAAAGGGCCTCAAAAGCTATTATAAATTTGTTCAAGAAAATATGGACAATGAAAGGATAAATGGATGGAGGTCTCAGCAGAGAAATGCAAAGCATAAAAAAATAGCTAAATGGAAATCCTGAAAACAGATGCATGGACATTATTCAAATTGAAGAACAGAAAGAAAAAATGATGAAAAAACATGAAAATAGCCTTAGTGATCTGTGGTACAGTTTTATCTCCTTTGATGATTGGAGTCCAGAGGAAGGAGAGAAAGAATGAGGCAGAAAAAATACACCTACGGCTGATTCATGTTGATGTTTGGCATAAAACGGCAAACTTTTGTAAAGTAATTATCCTTCAATTAAAAAATAAATAATTAAAAACGAAAAATGAAGCAAAGGAAGAAATGTACCCAAATCTGATGAAAACATTTATCCATAGGTAACCCCCAACCAGGAGAAATGACAAACTACACCGAGTCCCATAAGTTTCAAACAACTAAAAATCAAAGATTAAAACAAAACATTAAAAAGTATACAGAGGGAAAAAAAGAAACCTTATATATAGGAAATAATGATAATAACTAGCTTCTCATTAGAAAAGATTCGGAGGCCATACAAAGTGGCACAAGATCTTTTAAGTGACAAAAAGTGTTCGTTTGCTAGAAATGTATCGTCTCACAGTTCTGAAGCTGTAAGTTTTAAATCAAGGGTTGGTAGATTCTTGTCAGGGTTGGTTCTCTCTGAGGACTCTGGTGGGGTTGGGCAGGGTGGTTAGTCCAGGTCTCTGTTTTTGGCTTACAGATGACTGACTTCTCCCTGTGCCTCGTCACATTGTCTTCCCTGTATATGTGTTTCTGCACCCATATTTCCTCTTTTTTTTTAAGGACACCATATCATATTAGATTCTGTGTGGTGTGCATGTGTTAGTTGCCTAGTCATGTCTGACTCTTTGAGAAACTATGGACTGTAGTCCGCCAGGCTCTTCCCATCATGGAATTATCCAGGCCAGAATACTGGAGTGGATTGCCATTCCCTTCGCCAGGGGATCTTCCTGACACAGGGCTTGAAGTCAGGTTTCCCACATTGCAGACAGATCCTTTACCATCTGAGCACCGGGGAAGACATTCATATTAGATTAGGTTCCCCTAAGGACTGAATTTAATCTGATTACCTCTGTAAAGACCCTAATGTCCAAGTAAGATTACATTCTGAGGTACTGAGGATGAGGACTTCAACAGAGGAATTTGGGGCGGATGGTGGGTCATGGAGAGACACACAAATCAACTCATAGTAAAAGAACATTTTAAAAACCTTTCAGATTGCAATTCATTTTTTTTTCAAACTATGAACTTTTTATTTTGTGTTGGGGTAGAGCCAATTAACAGTGCTGTAATTTCAGGTGAACAGCGAAGGGACTCAGCTATACATATACATGTATTTATTCTCCCCACCCAAACCCCATCCCATCCAGGCTGGCACGTAACATTGAGTAGAGTTTTATGTGCATATGATAGGCCCTTGTTGATTATCCATTCTGAATATAGGAGGGCGTACCTGACCTCCCTAAACTCCCTAATTATAACTTCCCCCCGGCAACCATAAGTTTGTTTCCTAAGTCTGTAAATCTGTCAAACTATAATTCCATATTCAGTCAAAATATACTTCAAAAATGAGGATAAAATAATGGTTATTTTTTCAGATAAAACTCAGAGAACTTTTTTGCAGCTAGACCTTTATTTTCAGAAATGCTAAAGGAAGTTCTTTAGATTAAAGGAAATGCTACTTTAAAAAGTCAAATCCACAAAAAGAAAGGAAGAACTCCAAAAATGCTAAGTCCATACATAAATATGAGTCTATTTTCTTTTTCCCTAGTTTCTTTAAAAGATAATGTTTATAACATATATAGAAGAAAAATATATGATGAGAGCACAAAAGAATCATATGGTTACAAGTCTCTTAAGAGGTAAAGTGGTACAATGTTGATTCTAAGCAGGCTGTGAGACAATAAGGATGCCAAACAATCCCTGGAGCAACCTCTAAAAGAATACAACAGAGTTACAGCTTAAACGGAGGAAAAGTAGGATTGTTTAAAAAAAAAAAAAAATCAATTAAACCAAAAGAAGGCAAGAAAGTCTGGGGGGAGTGGAGAGAAATAAAACGCTAGAAACAGATGGGACAAATGGAAAACTAACAGAAAGCAGAGGGCTTAAACCTCACGGTAGCAGATGGTACTTTCCATCAATTGCCACAGTAATATCTCCCATCTTCAGCATGGGTCTGTATTCATTTTCCAAGCCTTCTATAATGGATATCACAGACCAGGTGGCTTACATAAGAGAAACGTATTTCCTCCTGGGGGTTTGATCCCTGGGTCAAGAAGATTCCCTGGAGGAGGCCATGGCAACTCACTCCAGTATTCTTGCCTGGAGAATCCCATGGACAAAGAAGACTGGCAGGCTATGGTTCATGGAGTCGCCAGAAGCCCGCCATGACTGAAGCACCTGAGCATGCACACACAATGGATTATGACAGAAATGAGTTTCAGGGATGGCTCTGATCTAGCTAGCTGTATGCTTAAATGCAATGCTATTATGCAATAAAATGGGTTGAACTAATGGGACCTACCTGGTGGTCCAGTGGTGAAAGCTCCTCATTGGAGTTGTGAGTTCGATCCCTGGTCAGGGACAGTAGGATCCCACATGCCATAGCCTGCCCAAAAAGAATTTTTGAAAAGGGGTAGGGGGTTGAACTGATGGATTCAACTCTTAACGAAACTCAAAACCAGTATGTTGAACGAAACCGGAAACAAAAGAATGCATATTTTATGATTTGGTTTATGTGAAGTTCTAGAACAAGCTAAAGTAATTTAATGTGACAGAAATTAGAACAGCAATTCCCTCAGTTTGAGGGAGAATGGTTTAACTAGAAGGACTCAGTGAGGGAAATACCTTGCCGATGGAAATATTTGTAGCTTCGCTACTTGCATGAGTAAAGATATTTGTTGAAACTTGTAGATTTATATTGTAAGACCTGTAAACTTCACTGTTTGTATTGGTTTCCTATCTCTGCTGCAACAAATTACTACAAGCTTGAAAGTGAAACTGAGAGCCACTCACTTTCACAGTCATGTCTAACTCTTTGTAACCCCATAGACTGTAGCCCTCCAGGCTCCTCTGTCTGTGGAATTTTTCAGGCAAGAATACTGGAGTGGATTGAAACTTCCTTTTCCAGGGAATCTTCCCAACCCAGGGATTGAACACAGGTCGTCCATATTGCAAGCAGATTCTTTACTGTCTGAGCCACTAGAGAAGCCACTACACTTAAAACATTTCCGATTTACTATTTTATAACTCTGGACATCAAAACTCCAAACGAGGTATTACTGGGCTAAAATCAAACTGTCAGTAGGACTGTTTCCTTCTAGAGCTCTCAGAAGAGCTGAAAGCTTGTCTTCTCCAGCTGCTAGAGACTGTCACATTCCTTGGTTTATGCTTCCCTCTTGTCCCTGAAGTCAGCAATAGCCATTCAAGGCTTCCTCACACTGAATTGCTTTGACATTGCCTCCCTCTTCCACATCTGAAGGACCATTGTGATGACTTTGGGTGCCTCCAGGTGATCAGAATAATTTACTTACCCCAAGGTCACTTTATTAGCAGTCTTAATCCCATCCACAACCATAATTCCCTCGGTCAAGTAGCGTTCGTAGATTCCAGGGATTAGGGCATGGACATTTTTCAAGGAGACGTCATATACTGCCTGTGTGTTAGTCACTCAGTCGTGTCCCACTCTTTGAGACCCCATGGACTATAGCCCACCAGGCTCTTCTGTCCGTGGAACTGTCCAGGCAAGAATGCTGGAGTAGGTTGCCATTTCCTTCTCCAGGATGTACTGCCTACCACACTTTATATAAATATTACTTAAATAAAAGCCATTTTTGTAAAAGCTACTGAATGCCTATTATATGTTGGTCACTCTTCCAGGTACTTAGATATGTGTTGCTACATATTTATTTATTTTAGTCTGCCTCTTCTACTGAAATCTGAGCTACTTGAAGTCAAAAAGTCTATTGTGATTAGAACAGTATCTAGCACATAGGGATTCAGTAAAAATTTGTTGAGCGAACAAATGTGAACTCAATGATACCTAATTTTTGCTGACTTTATCGTTATTGTTGAGTGCATTGATTTGTTGACAGAGCATTTTGTAAACAAAAATCACAGAAATTAAAAGTTTCCAAACCTCATTAAGAATGTCACTATTAAAATAAAACACTACTGTCATCTTACAGAACTGCCTAGCCCTAGTGACAGGAAAAAGGGACAGAGTCATTCTTGGAAGGAGTCAGTCTCTGTTTCAGAAAATACAATTTGCTCAGAAAATAATTTGGCTTGGGAGAAATACTCAGGGATTTATTTCCTAATATCTATTTTGGTTATTTATGTTGTTATTCCTTATGAAGCTGAAATAAATTATTTCAAATTAAAATATGCTGTTTGAAACATCAACAAAGAGAATACCTTTCTTATTAAGTAATCCTTATGAAGCTGATTTAGTATTCAAAGTAAATGCTTCCTCTTTGTCCCTGAAGTCACCCAATGTCACATTCCTTGGTTTATGCTTCCTCTGTCCCTGAAGTCAGCAATAGCCATTCAAGGCTTCCTCACACTGAATTGCTTTGACATTGCCTCCCTCTTCCACATCTGAAGGACCATTGTGATGACTTTGGGTGCCTCCAGGTGATCAGAATAATTTACTTACCCCAAGGTCACTTTATTAGCAGTCTTAATCCCATCCACAACCATAATTCCCTCGGTCAAGTAGCGTTCGTAGATTCCAGGGATTAGGGCATGGACATTTTTCAAGGAGACGTCATATACTGCCTGTGTGTTAGTCACTCAGTCGTGTCCCACTCTTTGAGACCCCATGGACTATAGCCCACCAGGCTCTTCTGTCCGTGGAACTGTCCAGGCAAGAATGCTGGAGTAGGTTGCCATTTCCTTCTCCAGGATGTACTGCCTACCACACTTTATATAAATATTACTTAAATAAAAGCCATTTTTGTAAAAGCTACTGAATGCCTATTATATGTTGGTCACTCTTCCAGGTACTTAGATATGTGTTGCTACATATTTATTTATTTTAGTCTGCCTCTTCTACTGAAATCTGAGCTACTTGAAGTCAAAAGTCTATTGTGATTAGAACAGTATCTAGCACATAGGGATTCAGTAAAAATTTGTTGAGCGAACAAATGTGAACTCAATGATACCTAATTTTTGCTGACTTTATCGTTATTGTTGAGTGCATTGATTTGTTGACAGAGCATTTTGTAAACAAAAATCACAGAAATTAAAAGTTTCCAAACCTCATTAAGAATGTCACTATTAAAATAAAACACTACTGTCATCTTACAGAACTGCCTAGCCCTAGTGACGGGAAAAAAGGGACAGAGTCATTCTTGGAAGGAGTCAGTCTCTGTTTCAGAAAATACAATTTGCTCAGAAAATAATTTGGCTTGGGAGAAATACTCAGGGATTTATTTCCTAATATCTATTTTGGTTATTTATGTTGTTATTCCTTATGAAGCTGAAATAAATTATTTCAAATTAAAATATGCTGTTTGAAACATCAACAAAGAGAATACCTTTCTTATTAAGTAATCTTCTAAGAGTTTGTAAAAATCAACACCAGAAAACATTATGTTTTGTACCATCATTTCTCATATTTTGAAAGATTGGTCTTCTTCAGAACTTCATATCTTCAAGTATGAATACATAAAGTCTTTGAAAAAAACAAAGATGCTGCATTTGACTATGCATGGAAAATAAGCACTTCTTCTTTCTGTTTCCCAGCCAAGTTACTAAGTGTTCCCTTAGGAAATAAACACAGCAACAATATGTAATTTCACCAACAGTCTCTGACCTCCCCCTTACTCTGGTTTGTGTTTCCAATATTATATCTAAAACTCTCTCCATAAGAGAATAAATAATTCATTTTGCTGAACAGAACAATTTTAATCACAACTAAGTTATAGAGTGATTCTAATAGCACTAGCACACATACACTGCAATCATCTATTTACCTCCAAAGATCTACTGATGAAAGGTATCTTATTTTTATTTTATTTATTTAATTTTTAAAGTTGAAGTACAGTTGATTTAGAAAAGCTTATTATTTGTAGAGGTACGGCATAGGGATTCAGCAGTTCTGCCGATTGCACTCCATTATAAGTCATTATAAGGTAATAGCTGCAAATTCTTGTGCTATATAATATATCCTCATTGTTTATCTATTGTATACATAGAAGTTTGTTTCTCTTAATCCCATACCCCTAATCTGTCCCTCCACCCTTCGAACTCCCCCTTGGTAACCACAAGTTTGTCTTTTGTATCTGTGAGTCTGTTTCTGCTTTGCTTATAGATTTGTCTTATTTTTTAGATTCCACATGTAAGTGATATCATACAGTATTTGTCTTTCTCTGACATATTTCACTAAGCACAGTATTATCTAGGCCCAGCCATACTGTTGCAAACGGCAGAGTTTCTTCCTTTTTTGACCGAGACATATGTACACCAAATCTCCTTTATCCATTCATCTATTGTTGGGCACTAGGTTTGCTCCCATGTCTTGACTATTGTGAATGATGTGGCTACAAACGTTGGGATGCATGTGTCTTTGCAAATTATTGTTTTTTGTTTCCTCCATATATATATATATATATACACCCAGGAGTGGAATTGCTGGATCATATGGTAGTTCCGGGCTTCCCCCATGACTCAGCAGTGAAAAATCTACCTGTAATGCAGATGTGAGTTCAATCCCTGGGTCAGAAAAATCCCCTGGAAGAGGAAATGGCAATCCGCTCCAATATTTTTGCCTAAAAAAATCCCAAGGACAGAGGAGCCTGGTGGGCTACAACTGAGCGACTGAGAATAAAGAATTGGACACAACTGAGCAACTGAGAACACATGGTAGTTCTATTTTCAGGCTTTTTGAAGGAATGGCATACTGTTTTCCATACTAGCTGCACCAATTTACATTCCTACCAACAGTGTACAAGGGTTTCTTTTTTTCTCCATATCGTCTCTTGCGTTCATTATTTGTAGTCATTTGATAGTAGCCATTCTGACAGGCATGAGCTGTTATTTTGGTTTACAGTCCTCTAATCATTAGCAGTTATGAGCAAAAGATATCTTAGTTTTAAATTGTTTTCTATCTTAAAAAATTTGTATGATATTTCCCAACATTAATGATCATTATAATTAGATTGTTTTTCTTTATATATTTTTCTTTAAAAAAATAAAAGGGCACAAAAGCACAGCCATCTGCAAACCAGGAAGAGGTCCTCACCAGTCACCGAGTCTGCCAGCACCTTGATCTTAGATTTGCCAGTCTCTAGAAGCATGAGGAAAATGTCTGTTGTTTAAGCCACCTTGTCTATTGTATTGTTATCACAACCCAAGCTGACAAAGACAGCAACTTGAAAAAATGAAGACAGCCAATAGAATTTGATAGAGTCAAAATTCTAAAGGGAGGATATAAATAGATTAAAAAGGAGGACTACTGATGGACTTTATGCAAGAAAAAAAAAAACAGAAATGCTATAGAAATATCAAGAAGGAACTACAAACTCTCTGTGGGTGGTTCTGTACATGATGAAATTAACCTTGGACTGGAAAATACAACTGATCTAAAATAACCATATAACACACTGAAGAAGTAATGATAGGTCAGATAATGATAACAGAGAATTTTTAATTCGTCATAAGACATTGATAAACAAAGCTACTAAAAGACAAATAACTGTCCATTAGAACAGGAGCCTTTGAAGCCCCCAGGTGGCCCAGAGATAACCTAATGCAACCTCTCAAAGTCCTGGAATAAAAATGGACCAAGTGACAAATAACCAAACCTGGGAGCAGGAGTGGGGAAAGGGTGGAGGAGCATCACAGAGAAGAAAGTGTCCTTTTAAAATGAAAAACAAAAAAGGCTTAGGAGAGGAGAAGCAAAATCAAACTAGATATTAAGGCACAACCAGAAATTACAGAAACCAAAAGAAGGAATCCAAGGACAACCTTGCAAAGAATGAAAATGCATGTTTAAAATTTCAAAGAAAACTAACGGGTTCAAACTCTGAGAGAATATTTCATAAACAGAGATCAAAGGATGCAATCAGGAGATTTAAAAGCAAAAAGCAATATGTCTCTGGTTTTTTTGGAGCAGTTAGCCCAATGAGCAACATGTGGAACACTCAGTTTTAAAACTGTGTCCATTTGATATCCTTCTGGTCTTTGGAAATAGGAAAATTTCTACTTTCAATTGCCTATTGAAGGAAACAGATCAAAGATCATACATCAAATAACAATAATAAACACTAATATTCTATACCTAATTAGGAGATATTAGGAAATAAAGTAGAGATAAAACTAATCTGTTCTAAGCTTTTTTAAAAGATTTTTTGGATGGAGACCATTTTTAAAGTCTTTACTGAATTTTTTAGCATATTACTTCTGTTTTTCATGGGGTTTTTTTGGGCCACAAGCCTTGTGAGATCTTAGCTCCCCAAGCAAGGACTAAACTCACATCCCCTGCATTGGAAGGTGACGTCTTCATCATTTGGACCACCAGAGAAGTCCTGGGCTAAGCTTCTAAAGAAATTCAGGAGTTTAATCATAGAATCTTTGGCAAAAAATGAAACTTATAATCCATAAGACCTCACTCATGGTTGGGGATCTGATGAGTTGCTCTTAAAACTTATCCACATGAAAGACTCCAGGAGACTTTGGAGTCTAAAGTTGGTCGGTCTCATTTCCAAAATGCTATAGAAATATCAAGAAGGAACTACAAACTCTCTGTGGGTGGTTCTGTACATGATGAAATTAACCTTGGACTGGAAAATACAACTGATCTAAAATAACCATATAACACACTGAAGAAGTAATGATAGGTCAGATAATGATAACAGAGAATTTTTAATTCGTCATAAGACATTGATAAACAAAGCTACTAAAAGACAAATAACTGTCCATTAGAACAGGAGCCTTTGAAGCCCCCAGGTGGCCCAGAGATAACCTAATGCAACCTCTCAAAGTCCTGGAATAAAAATGGACCAAGTGACAAATAACCAAACCTGGGAGCAGGAGTGGGGAAAGGGTGGAGGAGCATCACAGAGAAGAAAGTGTCCTTTTAAAATGAAAAAAAAAAAAAAAAAGGCTTAGGAGAGGAGAAGCAAAATCAAACTAGATATTAAGGCACAACCAGAAATTACGCAGAAACCAAAAGAAGGAATCCAAGGACAACCTTGCAAAGAATGAAAATGCATGTTTAAAATTTCAAAGAAAACTAACCGGGTTCAAACTCTGAGAGAATATTTCATAAACAGAGATCAAAGGATGCAATCAGGAGATTTAAAAGCAAAAAGCAATATGTCTCTGGTTTTTTTGGAGCAGTTAGCCCAATGAGCAACATGTGGAACACTCAGTTTTAAAACTGTGTCCATTTGATATCCTTCTGGTCTTTGGAAATAGGAAAATTTCTACTTTCAATTGCCTATTGAAGGAAACAGATCAAAGATCATACATCAAATAACAATAATAAACACTAATATTCTATACCTAATTAGGAGATATTAGGAAATAAAGTAGAGATAAAACTAATCTGTTCTAAGCTTTTTTAAAAGATTTTTTGGATGGAGACCATTTTTAAAGTCTTTACTGAATTTTTTAGCATATTACTTCTGTTTTTCATGGGGTTTTTTTGGGCCACAAGCCTTGTGAGATCTTAGCTCCCCAAGCAAGGACTAAACTCACATCCCCTGCATTGGAAGGTGACGTCTTCATCATTTGGACCACCAGAGAAGTCCTGGGCTAAGCTTCTAAAGAAATTCAGGAGTTTAATCATAGAATCTTTGGCAAAAAATGAAACTTATAATCCATAAGACCTCACTCATGGTTGGGGATCTGATGAGTTGCTCTTAAAACTTATCCACATGAAAGACTCCAGGGGAGACTTTGGAGTCTAAAGTTGGTCGGTCTCATTTCCATACTGATGAATAGGCTCTCTGAACACATGAGTAAACATCCAATGTGGAAAGTGGAACCTGTTTTATGTTAGGCAAAATCCTTCCTGGCTGATCAAATGCCATAGGGCACTTTAAGATACTCTTTTCAAACACTGATCAAATGAAAATTTCCCAAGTTCTTTTTTTTATTTATTTGATTGAAGTAGAGTTGATTTATAATATTGTGCTAATCTCTGTGTACTTCAAAGTGATTCAGTTATACCTGCATATTCTTTTTTATTATGGTTTATCACAGGATATTCAATAATAGTTCCCTGTGCTACACAGTAGGAGTTGTTGCTTAAAAATGAACACAGGGGGGCTTCCCCTGTTGGTCCAGTGGGTAAGGACACCGCCTTGCAGTGCAAGGGGTGCCAGTTCGAGCCCTGGCCTGGGAAGATCCCACGTGCCACGGAGCGGCTGGATTGATGTGTCCAATTACCGAGCCGGAGCTCTGGGGCGCATGCGCCCAGAGCCGGTGCTCTGCGACAATGGAGGCCACCGCGATGGGAGGCCCACACGGGCCAAAGAACAAAGACGGATAAAAATGGATAAATGAAAGACCAATTGAAAGAAGTGGCCCGCCTGCTCCTCTCCCTCCCCAACCTGTCCCCCACCCTAAATAAATAAATATTAAAAAAAAAAAAAAAATGAACACAGGGACTTCTCTGGTGGCCCAGTGGCTAAGACTCCTGGCTTCCAATGCAGGAGGCCTGGGTTTGAGCCCTGGTCAGGGAGCTAGATCCCACATACTGCAACTAAGACCCAGCACAGTCAAATAAATAAATATTTTTTTAAAAATGAACACATAGTTCATAACTGCACAAGTTACTAAACTCAATTCTACTATACAGTGATTTTAATAGATAGTCAAGGCTTTTAAACTAGCATAAGCAAGACCCTAAGGCATATCACACCAAATCGTCACCAATCTGTGCCTTGAAACTTCTTTTTCCTTCACAGTTTGATTTCTACTTTGAACTCCACACATTCCAAGTACCTTATCCCTGAGTCAATAGTATCAACAATGTATCTGAAATAGTCTTAAAAAAAAAATACATCATCACCCCTGCGAAGAGATTCAAAATGGTCACTTTTTTAAAATCACAAGCCTGGAAATAAGACTTATGGGTTATCTTAATGAATAAGAAAAAATATAAGAATGAATTTCAGATCATGTGTTTTCTATGGGCACACTGAAGAATGTCCTTCTTACTTACAGAATAGTAATATGAAAAATTAATTAGACTTCTACAGTTTGAGTCACTGATAAATAATCGATTGATTGTCCCTGTTCCTTCTGCACATCACTGAAGACAGTCTCAATGCCTGACAACTCTCTGTCGTTGTCATCTTGCACCCTCCTCCTGTGGTTCAGAACTCGCAGTAGAAAAGAATGACTACACAGGGGAGGAACTGGGCATCTGGGACTAGCAGATGTAAGCTATTACATAGAGAATGGATACACAACAAGGTCCTACTGTATAGCTCTGGAAACATACTTAATGTCCTGGTGCCAGTTCGAGCCCTGGCCTGGGAAGATCCCACGTGCCACGGAGCGGCTGGATTGATGTGTCCAATTACCGAGCCGGAGCTCTGGGGCGCATGCGCCCAGAGCCGGTGCTCTGCGACAATGGAGGCCACCGCGATGGGAGGCCCACACGGGCCAAAGAACAAAGACGGATAAAAATGGATAAATGAAAGACCAATTGAAAGAAGTGGCCCGCCTGCTCCTCTCCCTCCCCAACCTGTCCCCCACCCTAAATAAATAAATATTAAAAAAAAAAAAAAAAAATGAACACAGGGACTTCTCTGGTGGCCCAGTGGCTAAGACTCCTGGCTTCCAATGCAGGAGGCCTGGGTTTGAGCCCTGGTCAGGGAGCTAGATCCCACATACTGCAACTAAGACCCAGCACAGTCAAATAAATAAATATTTTTTTAAAAATGAACACATAGTTCATAACTGCACAAGTTACTAAACTCAATTCTACTATACAGTGATTTTAATAGATAGTCAAGGCTTTTAAACTAGCATAAGCAAGACCCTAAGGCATATCACACCAAATCGTCACCAATCTGTGCCTTGAAACTTCTTTTTCCTTCACAGTTTGATTTCTACTTTGAACTCCACACATTCCAAGTACCTTATCCCTGAGTCAATAGTATCAACAATGTATCTGAAATAGTCTTAAAAAAAAAATACATCATCACCCCTGCGAAGAGATTCAAAATGGTCACTTTTTTAAAATCACAAGCCTGGAAATAAGACTTATGGGTTATCTTAATGAATAAGAAAAAATATAAGAATGAATTTCAGATCATGTGTTTTCTATGGGCACACTGAAGAATGTCCTTCTTACTTACAGAATAGTAATATGAAAAATTAATTAGACTTCTACAGTTTGAGTCACTGATAAATAATCGATTGATTGTCCCTGTTCCTTCTGCACATCACTGAAGACAGTCTCAATGCCTGACAACTCTCTGTCGTTGTCATCTTGCACCCTCCTCCTGTGGTTCAGAACTCGCAGTAGAAAAGAATGACTACACAGGGGAGGAACTGGGCATCTGGGACTAGCAGATGTAAGCTATTACATAGAGAATGGATACACAACAAGGTCCTACTGTATAGCTCTGGAAACATACTTAATGTCCTGTAACACACCACAATGGAAAAGAATATGAAAAATGTAAGAAGCTGGGGCTCTGTAACAACCTAGAGGGATAGGAAAGGGTGGGAGGTACGAGAGAAGTTCAAGAGGGAGGGGACATATGTACACCTATGGCTAATTCATGTTGATGAGTGGCAGAAATCAAACCAATATTGTAAAGCAATCATCCTTCAATTAAAAATAAATTTTAAAAAATGATATGAAAAAGAAAAAAATATATGAATCGCTTTGCGGTACACCAGAAACTAATCCAACACTGTAAAATTAACTATACTTCAATAACTTTGAAAAAAGAATGATTGCTTTGCATAAAGAAAAACCTCAATCCCATGTTGGAGGCTCTTAACATATAGTTCATTAGTTGTATTCACATATTTACATGGTTTGAGTTTGTTGATGGAAAAATATCATGCAGTTGAGAAGGACTGCTTCTCTAGTCTGAAAGATGAATGAAAGATACAGACCGGAGTTGTTACATTCAGAGCAGGGCCTCCCAAGATTGACAACAACAATTAGAGATCTGAGAACTATACATTCCCTCCCCACCACCTGGCTCCCAGACTATGTTAAATGAAAACAAGTCAGACTAAACTGTGCCACACATACAAACCTTTGTCTATACGCAGGTACAGAAACAGTCATACAACCTGTTCTTTTAAGCTCAGTAAACCCTTCTCTCCAAGTACCCCTGTTACGGGCTGAATGTTGGTGTCCACCTCCACCTTGGGTTCATAGCTGAAGCCCTTCTCCCCAGTGTGATGGTATCTGGATATGCGGTTTGGGAGGTAATTAGGTTTAGATGACCCACAGGTGGATCCCCATAATGGGATCCAAGAATGTCTTCTCCCCACGTTTGAGTCACTGATAAATAATCGATTGATTGTCCCTGTTCCTTCTGCACATCACTGAAGACAGTCTCAATGCCTGACAACTCTCTGTCGTTGTCATCTTGCACCCTCCTCCTGTGGTTCAGAACTCGCAGTAGAAAAGAATGACTACACAGGGGAGGAACTGGGCATCTGGGACTAGCAGATGTAAGCTATTACATAGAGAATGGATACACAACAAGGTCCTACTGTATAGCTCTGGAAACATACTTAATGTCCTGTAACACACCACAATGGAAAAGAATATGAAAAATGTAAGAAGCTGGGGCTCTGTAACAACCTAGAGGGATAGGAAAGGGTGGGAGGTACGAGAGAAGTTCAAGAGGGAGGGGACATATGTACACCTATGGCTAATTCATGTTGATGAGTGGCAGAAATCAAACCAATATTGTAAAGCAATCATCCTTCAATTAAAAATAAATTTTAAAAAATGATATGAAAAAGAAAAAAATATATGAATCGCTTTGCGGTACACCAGAAACTAATCCAACACTGTAAAATTAACTATACTTCAATAACTTTGAAAAAAGAATGATTGCTTTGCATAAAGAAAAACCTCAATCCCATGTTGGAGGCTCTTAACATATAGTTCATTAGTTGTATTCACATATTTACATGGTTTGAGTTTGTTGATAGAAAACTATCATGCAGTTGAGAAGGACTGCTTCTCTAGTCTGAAAGATGAATGAAAGATACAGACCGGAGTTGTTACATTCAGAGCAGGGCCTCCCAAGATTGACAACAACAATTAGAGATCTGAGAACTATACATTCCCTCCCCACCACCTGGCTCCCAGACTATGTTAAATGAAAACAAGTCAGACTAAACTGTGCCACACATACAAACCTTTGTCTATACGCAGGTACAGAAACAGTCATACAACCTGTTCTTTTAAGCTCAGTAAACCCTTCTCTCCAAGTACCCCTGTTACGGGCTGAATGTTGGTGTCCACCTCCACCTTGGGTTCATAGCTGAAGCCCTTCTCCCCAGTGTGATGGTATCTGGATATGCGGTTTGGGAGGTAATTAGGTTTAGATGACCCACAGGTGGATCCCCATAATGGGATTACTGCCTCATAAGAAGAGAAAGAGACACCAGAGCTCTCCTTCTCTCTCTACATCCCATGAGGACTTGGCAAGAAGGCAGCCATCAAGTCAAGAAGAAAGTTCTCACTGGAACTCAACTCACTGGAACTCTCACTGGCACTCCGACCTCCTGTTTCGCAGCTTCTAGGGCTGTGAGATCTAAATATCTATTGTCTGAGCCACCCATTCTGTGGTATTTTGTTATTACAGCCCAAGCTAACACAACGCGACTCTACAAAGCATCCTGTAGGAAACAACGATGCAACCGTAGTTTCAACAACCGTAGTTTGAAAACAGGATCAATATGCCCCTTAGTTCTCCATCACAGGAGGCACAAATGACCAAAAGGAGATCTAGAGCCAAGGTCTCATTCAGTTTATGCTGATGTATTTGCAAGGTGTTTTCTGGGTCCTTAATTTGTTTTCTCGTGAAAGGATAAAGATTGCCTGTATAATCATTCTAGCCAACCATACACTTTAAACACGACTCATTTCTTCAGTGAGTAATTACTTGTAACATCCTTTTGGCTAAATAACAAACCCAGTGGTGCAAATTTAGATAACAATATGTAACTAGCTACCTCTGGGATATGAGCTGTTAATTAGCACTTTTAAAATGCTAATTAGGGCTTCCCCTGGTGGTCCAGTGGATAAGGACACCACCTTGCAGTGCAAGGGGCGCCGGTTCGATTCCTGGCCTGGGAAGATCCCACGTGCCGTGGAGCGGCTGGACAGATGTGTCCAATTACCGCGCCAGAGCTCTGGAGCGCATGCGCCCAGAGCCCGCGAGAAATGAAAAGACCAATAGAAGTGGCCCACCCACTCCCCTCCCTCCCCAACCCGACCCCCACCCAAAAATAAATAAATAAATAAATCTTTTTTTAAAAATGCTAATTAGCCAGTTTTAAGTAGATCATATTAATAAATTACATACTATATATTTATATATATATATGAGGCCAAGCTACTTTCATTTGTTTACAAGGCTACCATTATATTAAAAATAGGAAATTATAAATTTCTATATATTTTCAATGTTTTCACTTAATAAATAAGTCCTTTGATATAAAGTATATACAATAAGAAACTCAGGTTTGATCCCTGGGTTGGAAAGATCCCCCTGGAGGAAAGCACAGCAAGCCAGTCTAATACTCTTGCCTGGAGAACCAACCCCATGGACAGAGGAGCCTGATGGGCCTCAGTCCATAGGGTCAGAAACAGGTGGACACAGCTGAAGCAACTCAGTACACACATAAACAACAGAACATTAATTCACAGTCAGTGTAGTTTAGGAACAGGGCACAAATGGAAATTTGTAATAATAGCTTCTTCTCAATGCCACGACTACATCTCATGACAGTTGGACAGTCTGATTTGGAAATGACATCAAAATCTGAAACAGAAGCCCTGCATATGAAGATGGGCCAAACAGCATGACCTGTACCACTTCTACAAACCTCAGACCCGAATTCATAAAATCCCAGCAACTTGGAAGTTTTCCCCAAGGGGTCTGCCTAAATCAAGGTCACTGTGTTTTCACCCACCTCGTCCTAGCTCCCACATGAGGTTACTCCCAGCTTAGCTCCAGGCTCAACCATTTGGCACCCGCCTGACCACACACGTACTCTCACCGAGGATGGCATCTCTAATATACACAAACATAGTCCTCTTCTTACTGTTTTAGTAACTGGATAACTGTTACCTTCACTACATTCAGAGTCAATATGAAGAAATCAGCTAATAATGAGAAATTCACCAAAACTGGATGAGTATTCTTCACTTAATTCACAAGTGCAATGAGGTAGACATATTTTAACCACTGACTTTTTAATATTTTTAGTGAGTTGCTAATGAGTTGCCAAAAACAAATCTCAAGTGAAGAAAACTCTTTAGGAGTTGCCGTAACTAAGATGAAGGTAAACCACATCAAAGTGCTAGGAAATAAATCTTTCTCGCTTTTATAATTACCTCAACACATATTCCACCACTCTGTCAGTTAGTAATTAAACTAAAATGCTAGAGAATCATCTCAAAATGCAAGTAAATCCTCAGCAACAACCTGGAACTCTGCTTATTAATAAAACAATATACATGCTCAGTCGCTTCAGTTGTGTCTGATTCTTTGTGAGCCTATGGACTGTAGCTCACCAGGCTCTTCTGTCCATGGGACTCTCTAGGCAAGGATAAGGGAGTGGGTTGCCGAGCCCTCCTCCAGGGGATCTGACCCACCCAGGGGTCAAGCCTCATCTCCTTTGCCTTGCAGGCAGATTCTTCAGTCACTGAGCCACCTGGGAAGCCTGATAAAACAATATTAGACACCAAATCATATGGCAACAGTAGTATTTACATGGGGTCTGTCACCACAAATGTTCATTGCACTGTACTCACATACAGAAGGCAAGAAATGAACAAGAATGGAGGAAAGAGAAGATGAAACAGAGAAATAACCCAAGTGATCAGTCATCCTCCAAAGTAAAGAGGATCTTCCTTATTCCCTGAACCTGCATCTACCTTCCTGCTCTTTTTTAAAAAATAATTATTTTTTATTTTACTTTTACAGAGTTTTGTTATTTACAGATGTACCCTTCTGCTCTTAATGGTCAGTATGAAACTCTAGGTTTGGTCTGTCCTGTCTTTGTGAAGGGTTTATACCCTTCTCCGGTGGCTCAGATGGTAAAAAATCCGACTGGAATGTGAGAGACACAGGTTGAGTCCCTTGGTCAGGAAGATCTCCTGGAGAAGGGTATGGCATCTCTAATATACACAAACATAGTCCTCTTCTTACTGTTTTAGTAACTGGATAACTGTTACCTTCACTACATTCAGAGTCAATATGAAGAAATCAGCTAATAATGAGAAATTCACCAAAACTGGATGAGTATTCTTCACTTAATTCACAAGTGCAATGAGGTAGACATATTTTAACCACTGACTTTTTAATATTTTTAGTGAGTTGCTAATGAGTTGCCAAAAACAAATCTCAAGTGAAGAAAACTCTTTAGGAGTTGCCGTAACTAAGATGAAGGTAAACCACATCAAAGTGCTAGGAAATAAATCTTTCTCGCTTTTATAATTACCTCAACACATATTCCACCACTCTGTCAGTTAGTAATTAAACTAAAATGCTAGAGAATCATCTCAAAATGCAAGTAAATCCTCAGCAACAACCTGGAACTCTGCTTATTAATAAAACAATATACATGCTCAGTCGCTTCAGTTGTGTCTGATTCTTTGTGAGCCTATGGACTGTAGCTCACCAGGCTCTTCTGTCCATGGGACTCTCTAGGCAAGGATAAGGGAGTGGGTTGCCGAGCCCTCCTCCAGGGGATCTGACCCACCCAGGGGTCAAGCCTCATCTCCTTTGCCTTGCAGGCAGATTCTTCAGTCACTGAGCCACCTGGGAAGCCTGATAAAACAATATTAGACACCAAATCATATGGCAACAGTAGTATTTACATGGGGTCTGTCACCACAAATGTTCATTGCACTGTACTCACATACAGAAGGCAAGAAATGAACAAGAATGGAGGAAAGAGAAGATGAAACAGAGAAATAACCCAAGTGATCAGTCATCCTCCAAAGTAAAGAGGATCTTCCTTATTCCCTGAACCTGCATCTACCTTCCTGCTCTTTTTTAAAAAATAATTATTTTTTATTTTACTTTTACAGAGTTTTGTTATTTACAGATGTACCCTTCTGCTCTTAATGGTCAGTATGAAACTCTAGGTTTGGTCTGTCCTGTCTTTGTGAAGGGTTTATACCCTTCTCCGGTGGCTCAGATGGTAAAAAATCCGACTGGAATGTGAGAGACACAGGTTGAGTCCCTTGGTCAGGAAGATCTCCTGGAGAAGGGTATGGCTACTCACTCCAATATTCTCGCTGAGGAAATCCCACGGACAGAGGAGCCTGATAGGCACCTTCATGGGGTAACCATGGTGGGTACCTTCATGGGGTAACCAATATGGGGTTGCAAAGGGTCAGACACCACTGAGTAACTAGATTTTTTTAAACTCAAATCAGTCACAGAGATAAAGATACCTGAGAAGACCAAACTACACATCTCAGTTATTTTGTGTGTATACCTGTGTGTCCCATGTTGGCAGGGTAATATCTGTTCTGTTTCATAATAATTTAATCATACATCCTAGTGGTAGTTCAGTCATATTCTCTAGTTTCAGATTGTTTATATGACAAGAGAAGAGGTAAATATGAAACAGACAAGTAAACTAGAACAGAGGATGAAAAAAAAAAAATTCTTGACCTTCTTGTTCATATGTGACTATTATTTAGCTCAATTGCATGTGGTGCAAATGGATGTTGATTTTAAATGCTAAGTTTGTGGCTCATAGTTAAAAACAAGTGACATGATTCATTGATATAGAAATTAAATGTCAAATTCTCTTTAAATTTCCTACGTTAGATTCTGTTCTGAATATTTGGAAACCACTAGACAGATTTCAACCTCATTCTAGTAAGAAGACATCTCATTTTCTAAGTGATCAAAAAAAAGAAAAAAAAAATCTAGGTTTCTACTCTCTCCTCCTTTGTAAACATACATATTTAAGTCATGGGCAAGGAACCGAAAAGATTACCTATTAGCTTATACTGGAATTCACAGACTATGAGAATCAACACAACAGACCAGAAATCTTATTCAAGCGATGCTAAACATTCACTTCAGAGCTCAGGGTCCTGAATGCTGAATGGCACGTGCCGATTCCACTCGATTTCCTCAGGGACAGTGCCTCCTGAACCTGCATCTACCTTCCTGCTCTTTTTTAAAAAATAATTATTTTTTATTTTACTTTTACAGAGTTTTGTTATTTACAGATGTACCCTTCTGCTCTTAATGGTCAGTATGAAACTCTAGGTTTGGTCTGTCCTGTCTTTGTGAAGGGTTTATACCCTTCTCCGGTGGCTCAGATGGTAAAAAATCCGACTGGAATGTGAGAGACACAGGTTGAGTCCCTTGGTCAGGAAGATCTCCTGGAGAAGGGTATGGCTACTCACTCCAATATTCTCGCTGAGGAAATCCCACGGACAGAGGAGCCTGATAGGCACCTTCATGGGGTAACCATGGTGGGTACCTTCATGGGGTAACCAATATGGGGTTGCAAAGGGTCAGACACCACTGAGTAACTAGATTTTTTTAAACTCAAATCAGTCACAGAGATAAAGATACCTGAGAAGACCAAACTACACATCTCAGTTATTTTGTGTGTATACCTGTGTGTCCCATGTTGGCAGGGTAATATCTGTTCTGTTTCATAATAATTTAATCATACATCCTAGTGGTAGTTCAGTCATATTCTCTAGTTTCAGATTGTTTATATGACAAGAGAAGAGGTAAATATGAAACAGACAAGTAAACTAGAACAGAGGATGAAAAAAAAAAAATTCTTGACCTTCTTGTTCATATGTGACTATTATTTAGCTCAATTGCATGTGGTGCAAATGGATGTTGATTTTAAATGCTAAGTTTGTGGCTCATAGTTAAAAACAAGTGACATGATTCATTGATATAGAAATTAAATGTCAAATTCTCTTTAAATTTCCTACGTTAGATTCTGTTCTGAATATTTGGAAACCACTAGACAGATTTCAACCTCATTCTAGTAAGAAGACATCTCATTTTCTAAGTGATCAAAAAAAAGAAAAAAAAAATCTAGGTTTCTACTCTCTCCTCCTTTGTAAACATACATATTGAAGTCATGGGCAAGGAACCGAAAAAGATTACCTATTAGCTTATACTGGAATTCACAGACTATGAGAATCAACACAACAGACCAGAAATCTTATTCAAGCGATGCTAAACATTCACTTCAGAGCTCAGGGTCCTGAATGCTGAATGGCACGTGCCGATTCCACTCGATTTCCTCAGGGACAGTGCCTCCTGCTGGTGTGCAGATGAAATAAAAATTCTGCCCTAGAGCAAGGAGGAGCATAAAACTTGAAATGCTGTTTTCTTTGATGACAAAGTGCAATTTATTTTAAAATAAACAACACGTTCAAGGCTTGATGGGGAGTTATGTCAGTGTTTACACCCCCAACTGTGCAAACATACATCCTAAGTTTTCCTGGAGAGAAAGGAAATCTGCTGAACTACCTACAGAATGAAAATGAACACGCCTCTTCTGGACTGCAGGGCACAGACCACTCTTTCCTACTTCACCAGGGGAGTAAATTCCCTTCACTTGCTTTTCGGCTTACTAGAATGGCCATCCTGGAACCCTCCTGCTTACTCATGTCACAGGTAACCTGAGTGTCTGATCCATAACAGCCAATATTTATGAAGCATATATCATGGTGTCTGGTCCTGTTCTATGTGTTTGTTCTGTGTTAACCAATTTAATTCTTATAAGAACTTTATGAGGCATTATTATTTCCATTTTATAGGTGAGGAAACAGAGGCATAGAGAATTTAAATAACTTGCCTAAGGTCAAACAACAGAACGCAGGATGCAAACACAGGTGATCTGGCTCCAGGCTCTACTCTTACCCATTACCAAGTTCTTATAGCTTCATACAGCAACTTTTGCTTTCTCAGTCCTGCCTCTGCAAATTTGTTATCAGCTCCATTCTACATATAATCCATGTTCCACCTTCTCCTTGACTAAAATCCCAGGCAGGTCTCACAGCCTTTCTCCTAGAGAAGAAAAGGCTTCCAGTAACTTCAAAGCAAAACAACAGTCACCATTAAGTAAATAATAGATAAGATACAATGTAATATTAGCTTTTAATGCTCCAAACAAGCATCTCCCGGCATCTTGCACCTGCCAGCTAATGGCTGTCATGGGCCATCACACTGGGTGGGAAAGAGGGTGCTCAGTTCTAGCTGGTTCTGGGCATGTGGAAGAGAAAGGAAGGTAGATTAAGAGAAGGCTGGGGCTCCTCCTACAGTGAGCTAGCTTCAGCTCTCCTAAACATGCTAACGTTTACAGTCAACTTGGCCTCAGGAACAGACCTCTGTGAGCTCCTGGAGAAACCCCCTCATAGGCTTGGCACCGGCAGTTCCTGGTGTGGAGTGTTCTTTCGGATTAGCTTCTTAAAACTCCCCTCGGGTACTGACTCTCAGTAATCCACTTGCACAATTTTTCTGTTTTGATCTCCCCTCCAGGCAGCCCTCTTGTGCCAAGTCCTGTCTGAGTACTCCAGGCCAGCTCTCTCTCAATCCCACCACGGAGTAAGTCCCTCTTTGTCTCATTACTAGTGGAATTGTTTTTTCCTAAACCACAGCCTTCTGCTCTGCAGCCCAAGACTGATTTCCAGCCTCCCTTTGGCAGATGTGACCAGCCCTTGGAGTGGTCCCTGGAAGCCACTGTCACTTTACTTGAAGGGAGGGGTAAACTTCCTTCATTACACCTGTAAATTAATCACTCTCAAGACAAAACTCCAGTTTCCAACTTCAGCCTCTTGGGTGAGAGCTGCTTACCTGTGGTCAGCCTCGCTAGGCGTGAGTCTTGATCAAAGGTCTGACATCACATTTTAGGGTGCAGGAGTAGTCTTATAGTCCTTGAGCCTCGGTTGAAAATGAGACCACAAAATTTATATATATACATATATATGTATTACCTTAAACTTACATGAGAAGGGCAGCTGGACCTCATGCGTGAAGCACTGGGGAAAAAAAACTCAGGGGGTCTGAGTTCTCGTCCTGACTCTGCCCAGGATAATTCTGTAGACTTTGGGAGTTACTCTGTCTATTTGAGACTCAGTTTCTACACGTCTCCATCAAAGCTTCCCAAAGGGCTAGCAAAAGAACAGTAGCGCCGAGGACTACTAATGGTTGGTTCATGGGGATAAAAGCATTCCAAAATCAAGTAAATTTGGATAATGGTCATTAAGCTAAAGTTCAATTATGTTCTTTACAACAAGATTTCTCATTAACGTGCATTACAGATCTCCAAGGAGAACTGTAGGGTGCTGTTGTTCTCAAATGTGTGCACCATGGGACCTCTGTCGCAAGGAGTGATCTTTAACATCTTTCTCATAAGACAGTGCCATAAAATCTGGACTCGATAAACTTGAAGGATTGCTGGGGGGAAAATGCACCACGTGAGAGCTGCAAGTTAAGTTTTATTTGGGACAAAATGAGGACTGCAGCCCTACAATGTAAGCCGATGAGCCGTGAGCAATTTCGGGAAAGAATGCCTGCCATCTAGCAGCCATCAGATTGCTTCTGCCCACGTTGAGCCCTAAGGAGACTCGAATGTGAAAATACTGGATGCTGTTCCCAGATAGCTGAGGCCCATATCAAAGGTATAATTTCAGTGAATGCAGACTCGATCGTCTCATATACATAGAAGCGCACTAAGGTCCTCAACTTGACATATTTGGTATCTTTTGTTAACAGAGGCTCCCGACTACCTGGCCTTTATTGCAATCTTAATGTGACCAACTGTCACTTTACTTGAAGGGAGGGGTAAAGTTCCTTCATTACACCTGTAAATTAATCACTCTCAAGACAAAACTCCAGTTTCCAACTTCAGCCTCTTGGGTGAGAGCTGCTTACCTGTGGTCAGCCTCGCTAGGCGTGAGTCTTGATCAAAGGTCTGACATCACATTTTAGGGTGCAGGAGTAGTCTTATAGTCCTTGAGCCTCGGTTGAAAATGAGACCACAAAATTTATATATATACATATATATGTATTACCTTAAACTTACATGAGAAGGGCAGCTGGACCTCATGCGTGAAGCACTGGGGAAAAAAAACTCAGGGGGTCTGAGTTCTCGTCCTGACTCTGCCCAGGATAATTCTGTAGACTTTGGGAGTTACTCTGTCTATTTGAGACTCAGTTTCTACACGTCTCCATCAAAGCTTCCCAAAGGGCTAGCAAAAGAACAGTAGCGCCGAGGACTACTAATGGTTGGTTCATGGGGATAAAAGCATTCCAAAATCAAGTAAATTTGGATAATGGTCATTAAGCTAAAGTTCAATTATGTTCTTTACAACAAGATTTCTCATTAACGTGCATTACAGATCTCCAAGGAGAACTGTAGGGTGCTGTTGTTCTCAAATGTGTGCACCATGGGACCTCTGTCGCAAGGAGTGATCTTTAACATCTTTCTCATAAGACAGTGCCATAAAATCTGGACTCGATAAACTTGAAGGATTGCTGGGGGGAAAATGCACCACGTGAGAGCTGCAAGTTAAGTTTTATTTGGGACAAAATGAGGACTGCAGCCCTACAATGTAAGCCGATGAGCCGTGAGCAATTTCGGGAAAGAATGCCTGCCATCTAGCAGCCATCAGATTGCTTCTGCCCACGTTGAGCCCTAAGGAGACTCGAATGTGAAAATACTGGATGCTGTTCCCAGATAGCTGAGGCCCATATCAAAGGTATAATTTCAGTGAATGCAGACTCGATCGTCTCATATACATAGAAGCGCACTAAGGTCCTCAACTTGACATATTTGGTATCTTTTGTTAACAGTGATTTTTTGAGGCTCCCGACTACCTGGCCTTTATTGCAAAACTCCTCTTAATACTCTACCTCCTCCCCTTGCCTCTTCAGAGCAGTTCTCAGAGCCACCTGAAATGCTGTCTCCCAGGACGTTATCCTCATTCTGTCCCCAATAAAACAATTCTCACATTGTGAATTTTTTTGAGTGTTCAGTGTCCTTGGAATCCACAATTGTATGGCCCTACCAGGTGCTCTAGCCCTTTTCCCACCTGGGCTTCCACTCAAGTGCTTAGTATGTGCACTTGACTGACAAGGAAGGAGCTTTGCTTTGTGTTGCATATTGCATTGTCGAAGACAGATGCTAAGGTAGAGTCTATATACAGGGAATATTAAGGAGTGACTTGTGTGGAAGGAAGAGGAAAGAAGTCCTATCCCTTGGAGAAAGCTGGCTGTGATGGAGGGCTGATGGAGCCTCAGTCAACCCCATAGTGACCTCAGGAGCACATACTGCCCCTCAGAATCGACCCACATCAGGTCAAGCTGTCCAGGCCTTTATACCTCATCTTGACTAGTGGAGTTCTTGAGTGAGGTCACTCCTGGCAGCAGAGGAGAATCCTGAAGGAGCAGCTGGAGGTTCTCAGTGGACAGATGGGCAATGAATCCTCCACTGCAGGTTACCTGGGAGGCACGTCTCTGTGTTCTGCACACCTTTGCTTAATTAAGCTGCACACGCTTCTGTCTGCTCCACTCATCCTAACGAAAATATGGAATGCGGCAGGCAAGAATCTGCTTCTTTTTATCAAACGCTTCTGCTGCTCACACTTATGAGCTGCAAGTTAAGTTTTATTTGGGACAAAATGAGGACTGCAGCCCTACAATGTAAGCCGATGAGCCGTGAGCAATTTCGGGAAAGAATGCCTGCCATCTAGCAGCCATCAGATTGCTTCTGCCCACGTTGAGCCCTAAGGAGACTCGAATGTGAAAATACTGGATGCTGTTCCCAGATAGCTGAGGCCCATATCAAAGGTATAATTTCAGTGAATGCAGACTCGATCGTCTCATATACATAGAAGCGCACTAAGGTCCTCAACTTGACATATTTGGTATCTTTTGTTAACAGTGATTTTTTGAGGCTCCCGACTACCTGGCCTTTATTGCAAAACTCCTCTTAATACTCTACCTCCTCCCCTTGCCTCTTCAGAGCAGTTCTCAGAGCCACCTGAAATGCTGTCTCCCAGGACGTTATCCTCATTCTGTCCCCAATAAAACAATTCTCACATTGTGAATTTTTTTGAGTGTTCAGTGTCCTTGGAATCCACAATTGTATGGCCCTACCAGGTGCTCTAGCCCTTTTCCCACCTGGGCTTCCACTCAAGTGCTTAGTATGTGCACTTGACTGACAAGGAAGGAGCTTTGCTTTGTGTTGCATATTGCATTGTCGAAGACAGATGCTAAGGTAGAGTCTATATACAGGGAATATTAAGGAGTGACTTGTGTGGAAGGAAGAGGAAAGAAGTCCTATCCCTTGGAGAAAGCTGGCTGTGATGGAGGGCTGATGGAGCCTCAGTCAACCCCATAGTGACCTCAGGAGCACATACTGCCCCTCAGAATCGACCCACATCAGGTCAAGCTGTCCAGGCCTTTATACCTCATCTTGACTAGTGGAGTTCTTGAGTGAGGTCACTCCTGGCAGCAGAGGAGAATCCTGAAGGAGCAGCTGGAGGTTCTCAGTGGACAGATGGGCAATGAATCCTCCACTGCAGGTTACCTGGGAGGCACGTCTCTGTGTTCTGCACACCTTTGCTTAATTAAGCTGAACACGCTTCTGTCTGCTCCACTTATCCTAAAGAAAATATGGAATGTGGAAGGCAAGAATCTGCTTCCCTTTTTATCTTAAAAGGCATTAAATGTGCTCAATTGGTTCTAAGGGAATCAGTAAGCTTAATGAGATATGGAGGTCTCTGTACAGTTAGGTCTTCATTTCGAGAAACTACAGAGGACAAAGAAAACCCACCCAAACTGCCATAAAGCATGAAGCCATTGCCTATCATGTTGAACTGCTACCACCACCGCCACTGGCACACCTCCATCCATACCCCTCTTCCTCTTCCCTCCAGTACTAGAGAGAAACTCTCAAATCTCATACACTATTTGAATGGCAGTAGGTGAAGAATATATCATTAAGAGGGGAGACCAACTGCTAAACACAGAGTGGTGTTTAAACACTGTGTTATCAAAATAGCTTTTATCCTTCTTCAATATTATGAAGAAACTGGCTTCATGATATACCCAAATTACTTATCACGTATACTTAACTGAAGACAGGTGGACGCAAGTACCTAAGTAAAAGATCTAGGCAGTTCTAAGAGTGACTTATAAGAGAATTGGCTTTTTAAGCCTAGTCAGAGAAAAAGAAAAAAGATCATGCCAGGGCAACATCAAAGCCAGCTAGATCTCTGACTTCATTACAAGGCCAGCTCCAAGCCTGAGAGCCAGATGGGGACTGAGGAGCGTACTAGGAAAGCAGCCTCAGGTACCTACTTCCCTGGCTCAAGAAGAGTCATAAACTACCTTTCCATATGTTCAGTTGAGGCACTCAAGCTGTGAGTGTGCAGACAAGTGAAGTGTCAACTCTTCATTTTGAGCTATTTATGGAAAACCAAAGGGGTAGTTGGTGCTGAGTGAGCAGGTGGATTTTAGTAAAATATTTCCCTGGCTGCTTTAACTTATGCAAAATCCAAACTGAAGAATGCTAATTAAGTGTAGCTCAGGAGTTCTTTTTGAGTGAGGTCACTCCTGGCAGCAGAGGAGAATCCTGAAGGAGCAGCTGGAGGTTCTCAGTGGACAGATGGGCAATGAATCCTCCACTGCAGGTTACCTGGGAGGCACGTCTCTGTGTTCTGCACACCTTTGCTTAATTAAGCTGAACACGCTTCTGTCTGCTCCACTTATCCTAAAGAAAATATGGAATGTGGAAGGCAAGAATCTGCTTCCCTTTTTATCTTAAAAGGCATTAAATGTGCTCAATTGGTTCTAAGGGAATCAGTAAGCTTAATGAGATATGGAGGTCTCTGTACAGTTAGGTCTTCATTTCGAGAAACTACAGAGGACAAAGAAAACCCACCCAAACTGCCATAAAGCATGAAGCCATTGCCTATCATGTTGAACTGCTACCACCACCGCCACTGGCACACCTCCATCCATACCCCTCTTCCTCTTCCCTCCAGTACTAGAGAGAAACTCTCAAATCTCATACACTATTTGAATGGCAGTAGGTGAAGAATATATCATTAAGAGGGGAGACCAACTGCTAAACACAGAGTGGTGTTTAAACACTGTGTTATCAAAATAGCTTTTATCCTTCTTCAATATTATGAAGAAACTGGCTTCATGATATACCCAAATTACTTATCACGTATACTTAACTGAAGACAGGTGGACGCAAGTACCTAAGTAAAAGATCTAGGCAGTTCTAAGAGTGACTTATAAGAGAATTGGCTTTTTAAGCCTAGTCAGAGAAAAAGAAAAAAGATCATGCCAGGGCAACATCAAAGCCAGCTAGATCTCTGACTTCATTACAAGGCCAGCTCCAAGCCTGAGAGCCAGATGGGGACTGAGGAGCGTACTAGGAAAGCAGCCTCAGGTACCTACTTCCCTGGCTCAAGAAGAGTCATAAACTACCTTTCCATATGTTCAGTTGAGGCACTCAAGCTGTGAGTGTGCAGACAAGTGAAGTGTCAACTCTTCATTTTGAGCTATTTATGGAAAACCAAAGGGGTAGTTGGTGCTGAGTGAGCAGGTGGATTTTAGTAAAATATTTCCCTGGCTGCTTTAACTTATGCAAAATCCAAACTGAAGAAAGCAACATCATGCTAATTAAAGCTGTAGCTCAGAGTTTGCCAAAACTGCTGGCTTTGATGAATGAGCCTTTCAAAGCCTCCCAAGCTCATAGACGATCCACCAGCCAGCATGTACCTCATTCAAAGGCTCCCTAATCAAAGAGCCTTCTTGAGTCACTAAGCGATAAATCCTAAATTATTTTAAAAGAATAATAACAACAATGACTATTTAACATTTATTTCTGAAGAGTCAAAATATTCTAGACACTTGTACAAAACCTTTCAAAGGTGCAAAACCGCCCCAGACATTCTTTTTTGAGGCACTGTTGGAGAAAATCCTCGCAACCCCTACTCCCATCTGCTGATTCTGTGAAATGAACAGCTGGTGTCTATAAAGGTATTCAAGGCACTTGATCTAGTGTTGAAGATCCAATGATTGATGGAGTTGGGTAAACTGAACTGTTGCAACGTTTCACATCAAGAGGGAAAAAGAAGGACAATATGAGGTTGTTTATTTGAAGCTTAGTGTGCTCTGGCTACACTTAGTCCACAGGTCAAGCGTTGGGAACATCACTAGTGCTTACCACAAGCAAGCCTTTCTCAGTTCCTCTGCAGATGGATGGGGTCACGTGACTACTTCTAGCCAATGAGATGTCAGCAGAAAGCACCTGTGTCACTTCTGGGCTGAGGTGGTAGAAAGGCCATTGGCGCTTCTCCTGTCTGGTCTGTATGCCTCTCAGCAACAGAGGAGCTGTATGGTCCAGATGATGCACCACAATATTACTGAGTTCCTGTCCACCCAGATCCTTTATTCCCTGGATTCCAGGTGCCTCTCTATTGCCTTCATGTAGCCATTATCTTGACGTTGGTAATATCCTTCACACTTGGTTTTTAAAGGTTTGCACCATTTATATTTGTCCATAAAGACATCCTATTATTTTGCAAGGATTTACACTTTAAACAAATTGTATCTTACTGTATAGGTTTATCAATCTGTGTGCTGCTTTTCAGTTAATACTATGTGTTTGACATTCATCCATGCTATTACATGGAATTCTTTTAAAATTGAATGAACCCACCCAATTTATTTATCTATTTTCCTCCTCCTCATTTGGGCAGCTTTTTGCTATAATAAACAATGCATGGGCTTCCCTGGTAGCTCAGTGGTAAAGACTTCGCCTGCCAATGTAAGAGACATGGGTTTGATCCCTGATCCTGGAAGATCCCACATGCTGCGGAGCAACTAAGTCCATGAGCCACAACTATTGCACCTGTGCTCTAGAGCCTCGGAGCTGCAACTATTGAGCCCGTATGCTGCAACTCCTGAAGCCCATGAGTCCTAGAGCCCAAGTTTCGTAACAAGAAAATCACCACAAGAAGCCTGCTCACCTCAACTAGAGAGTAGCCCACACTCCCTGCAACTACAGAAGAGCCTGTGGCAGTAGTGAAAACCCAGAATAGCCACAAATAAATAAATAAATACAAACTGCTCACCTTTGCTGAGAAAAAAAAACAATGTATGCAATAATATTATTATATGAGCCCCCTGAGAACATATGCAAGAGTTTCTCAAGAACTTGCACTTCAGAATGCAATCATCAGATTGAAGTGTTTGGACAGCTGTAGTTTCACTAGATATTAACAAATAAAAATGCCTAACACTTATATAGTATTAACTCTTGAGAAGGAATTCTTCAAAGCTTTTCATTTAATCCTCACACAAACTCAGTGAGGTCCCTAAGAACAGGGCCAGGTTTGATATAGGTAAGCTCTCTTTACGTTTGGCTATTACTGTCATTTGTGTTCACAGGTGAAGCCGCTGAGATGTGGGCATTTGAAGTAACTTGACCATGTCAAGTTACAGCCAGCAAGGGAGAAGAGTTTCCTTGAGAGTCCACTCTCTTAAACACTAAACTCTCTTCCCTCTGGACTGCAAAGGTCTCAGAAGAGAGTTCTTATTTCTCCAAAGACCTGCAGAATTTGCTTTATCAGGCATTTCCATTTTTGCCAATATTATGTGTTTAAGATGTTTCATTATTGTCTTTATTTTCAATTGCCTCATTAGAAATTGAGTGGCTTTTCATATGCTAACTAGCCATTCAGGTATTTGCTTTTGCTACTGATATTCATACATTGCTTTCACCTATTTTTATGTTAGGTTGTTTGCTGTTTGCTTATTCATTCATTGGTGTTTTCCACATATCCTAGAATTAATTCGTTGCCAAATATGCTTATTTCAAAGATCTTTCCCGGTTTGTAGGTTGTAATTGAGCCCTTTAAATACCTTTTATAATGAAAAGGCTTTTCAATGCTAATAGAATTAAACTTATCAGCCTTTTTTTGTGTGTTTTTCCTGTCTTTTGTTCAGTTGCTAAGTCATGTCTTTTTGCAACCCCAAGGACTTCCTTGTCCGTCACCACCTCCTGGAGTTTGCTCAGACTCACGTCCATAGTGTTGGTGGTGCCATCCAGCCATCACATCCTGTCACCCTCTTCTCCTCCTGCCCTCGATTATGTCTTTACATTTAAGAAACTCTTCCTTTACAGAGGTTATACATTTTTCCATTTTCTCTTCTACTAGTTTTAAAATGTTTTTTTGAGAAAAACAATGTATGCAATATTATTATATGAGCCCCCTGAGAACATATGCAAGAGTTTCTCAAGAACTTGCACTTCAGAATGCAATCATCAGATTGAAGTGTTTGGACAGCTGTAGTTTCACTAGATATTAACAAATAAAAATGCCTAACACTTATATAGTATTAACTCTTGAGAAGGAATTCTTCAAAGCTTTTCATTTAATCCTCACACAAACTCAGTGAGGTCCCTAAGAACAGGGCCAGGTTTGATATAGGTAAGCTCTCTTTACGTTTGGCTATTACTGTCATTTGTGTTCACAGGTGAAGCCGCTGAGATGTGGGCATTTGAAGTAACTTGACCATGTCAAGTTACAGCCAGCAAGGGAGAAGAGTTTCCTTGAGAGTCCACTCTCTTAAACACTAAACTCTCTTCCCTCTGGACTGCAAAGGTCTCAGAAGAGAGTTCTTATTTCTCCAAAGACCTGCAGAATTTGCTTTATCAGGCATTTCCATTTTTGCCAATATTATGTGTTTAAGATGTTTCATTATTGTCTTTATTTTCAATTGCCTCATTAGAAATTGAGTGGCTTTTCATATGCTAACTAGCCATTCAGGTATTTGCTTTTGCTACTGATATTCATACATTGCTTTCACCTATTTTTATGTTAGGTTGTTTGCTGTTTGCTTATTCATTCATTGGTGTTTTCCACATATCCTAGAATTAATTCGTTGCCAAATATGCTTATTTCAAAGATCTTTCCCGGTTTGTAGGTTGTAATTGAGCCCTTTAAATACCTTTTATAATGAAAAGGCTTTTCAATGCTAATAGAATTAAACTTATCAGCCTTTTTTTGTGTGTTTTTCCTGTCTTTTGTTCAGTTGCTAAGTCATGTCTTTTTGCAACCCCAAGGACTTCCTTGTCCGTCACCACCTCCTGGAGTTTGCTCAGACTCACGTCCATAGTGTTGGTGGTGCCATCCAGCCATCACATCCTGTCACCCTCTTCTCCTCCTGCCCTCGATTATGTCTTTACATTTAAGAAACTCTTCCTTTACAGAGGTTATACATTTATCCATTTTCTCTTCTACTAGTTTTAAAATGCTGTCCTTCATATTTAATTGTCTAATCTTCCTGGAATTTATCTTTGACCTTATCTAATGCTATTACATTGTACAGACATTATTTAATAAGAACCATCCTTCCTCTGCTGATTTATGGTGGTATTCCTATTATGTATCAAGTGCTCATGTGAGTGTGGGCTTTTGCTGAGTTCTATTTTCTACCAATCTGTTTCATTAATCTTTTTATCTCTGGGAAAAAGCACCACCTTGTGCTACCCTGGCTTTATAATCTGTCTTCATATCTGAACGGCAAGCCTCTCCTCTTTGCCTTCTTCAAAATTGTCTTAGCTTCTCTTGGCCCTTTATACAAAAGACCTCTTGGCCTTTCTCATATGAATTTCAGGATCAATTTGTCAAGTTTCATAAAAAACTATAGTGGGATTTTATTGGAATGTTATTGAGTTTGTGAGCTTTTTCAGGAATGAAATAACATAAACTATGATATCAAGTCTTTCCATCTATTAACAGTGGATATATCTCTATCCGTTCAGTTTTTTTCTTAGGTCTTTTGATAATGTATTTTAATATTTTCCATGGATAAATTGCACATATTCCTTTCTAGGTTGCCTTCGGTTTACCTGTTGCTCTTGGACTGACATTTTCCCCCTATTTCTATTCCTATTTGCTTATTGCTGATATGGTGATATAATAGTAATAATATGTTTATTATGTTTGTATGTTAATTTTTTATACAGCAAATTCGCTGGACTATTTTATTACATCTAATAATTTGCCTTTAAAAGACATTTGGATTTTCAATTTTATAATAGCATACAATTTATATGGTAGCACCAGTGGTAAAGAATCCACCTTCCAATGCAGAAGACATAAGAGATGTGGGTTCAGTCTCTGGGTTGAGACTATCTCTTGGAGTAGGAAATGGCAACCCATTCCAGTATTCTTGCTTAGAAAATTCCATGGGTAAAGGAGCCTGGCAGGCAAACAGTGCGTGGAACTGCAAAGAGTTGAACACAACAGAGCAACTGAACATAAAACACATGCACAATTTATATAGAAAATTGTGAGAAAATATTTTTCTCATGTTTATACTCTGTGTCTTTTACATCTTCTGACATTGGCTGGAACTCGCAAGGAAGTCTTAGGCTTACAAAGAGGGGAGGATATCGTCAAATTTACCAGTTAGATAATGCCAGCTAACCCAATGTTGAATACCCAAGTCGTGTCCCTTTGTCACTCTATAAGCATGTTTTTCTGAAGGAGATTTCTCCCTTGGTCTTGTGTTAGATTATTAGATCATTTTAGATGACTGTATACAATTTTTAATTAGGTAAGGGGGAAAGATGCAATCACACAAACATCAAAAGTAGGTTGATTATAAAGTAGTAAACTTAAGAAAGTACTGTTTTACATTTAAGTAGTCATGGGAAAGCCTAATTACATGCTTCAAGCTACATCCTTAGCAACAGCTCTTCAGAAATTTCAGTTATCAGCATGATCACTAAAAAGAAAGTCAAAATTGGAATGTTATTGAGTTTGTGAGCTTTTTCAGGAATGAAATAACATAAACTATGATATCAAGTCTTTCCATCTATTAACAGTGGATATATCTCTATCCGTTCAGTTTTTTTCTTAGGTCTTTTGATAATGTATTTTAATATTTTCCATGGATAAATTGCACATATTCCTTTCTAGGTTGCCTTCGGTTTACCTGTTGCTCTTGGACTGACATTTTCCCCCTATTTCTATTCCTATTTGCTTATTGCTGATATGGTGATATAATAGTAATAATATGTTTATTATGTTTGTATGTTAATTTTTTATACAGCAAATTCGCTGGACTATTTTATTACATCTAATAATTTGCCTTTAAAAGACATTTGGATTTTCAATTTTATAATAGCATACAATTTATATGGTAGCACCAGTGGTAAAGAATCCACCTTCCAATGCAGAAGACATAAGAGATGTGGGTTCAGTCTCTGGGTTGAGACTATCTCTTGGAGTAGGAAATGGCAACCCATTCCAGTATTCTTGCTTAGAAAATTCCATGGGTAAAGGAGCCTGGCAGGCAAACAGTGCGTGGAACTGCAAAGAGTTGAACACAACAGAGCAACTGAACATACACACACATGCACAATTTATATAGAAAATTGTGAGAAAATATTTTTCTCATGTTTATACTCTGTGTCTTTTACATCTTCTGACATTGGCTGGAACTCGCAAGGAAGTCTTAGGCTTACAAAGAGGGGAGGATATCGTCAAATTTACCAGTTAGATAATGCCAGCTAACCCAATGTTGAATACCCAAGTCGTGTCCCTTTGTCACTCTATAAGCATGTTTTTCTGAAGGAGATTTCTCCCTTGGTCTTGTGTTAGATTATTAGATCATTTTAGATGACTGTATACAATTTTTAATTAGGTAAGGGGGAAAGATGCAATCACACAAACATCAAAAGTAGGTTGATTATAAAGTAGTAAACTTAAGAAAGTACTGTTTTACATTTAAGTAGTCATGGGAAAGCCTCATTACATGCTTCAAGCTACATCTCTTAGCAACAGCTCTTCAGAAATTTCAGTTATCAGCATGATCACTAAAAAGAGAATAAGCTACAAAATTAATCTACAAAAGCAAGATACATTTGCAGCTAGCAATAAATGAGTAAATATCTAATTGTGTTTCAAAATATGGAATTCTCCTTTCCAAATCTATCATTTTTGAGGCATTGTAAGGCTAAATCTTCCTAGCGTCAGCCATTTGTTTTAATTTTCTCTATTCATATACAGCACTGTATATGGAGATTGTGGCTTATTATTTTTGGTCTTCACTTCCCAAATTTTGGGTCATACTTCTTTTCCTTGACTCAAAAAACAGGCCTATGCCCAGGGGAGTCCAGTGCTACCTTTCTGGGCAGCTCCTTCTGGAATAATGCTTGCATACCATTAGCATTCAAAATCATGCTGAACTGCATGTCCTACTCTTATGCAGATCCAGCCTGGGCTGCATTGTGGAAAAAAGAGAAAAAAGAAAGCCAGAAGCCTTTGCTTTTGTTGCCATTTTAGTGGTCACTTTCTGGGAGTGTCACTTTTGGTTCCAAGGTATGAAGATGAACAAGAACTCTCCCTGCCTTCTGTGAGCTACAGGTTTAATAAAGGAGTCAGTTCCTGAAATTCTCCCTACTAAGTGACAGGTGTTCTAGTATATACACATTTAACATGCCGCAGAAACAAAGGCACCATCCAACTCAACATGCTTTCTCCAAGAAGACGGGCTATATGAGAAACTAACCCTCAATAAATTGGATGAAGATGAATTGTTCAATAAGCAAATAACTTCTACAAACACAAACCATTGGGGCCCTCACTACTTAACAATTCATACATGTAAAAGATAAGCTCTTATACTGAAAATAAGCAAAGGATATGCTCAAGCAATCAGTAAATAAGCAAACTACGAAATACAAGTGGCCAATAAACCACTAGTCACTAGTTAAATACAGAACCATCAGTGATCCTATTTTGCAGACTAACAAGTATTCAAATGATTGTAACTTGTCAATAGCAAGGATATTGGAAAGAAGGTCCTCTCATTCATGGTATATAAGGATGCAAATCACATAGATTTTCCAGAGAAATATGCTGATGTGTAGGCAAATTTTAAAGCACTATCTTTGAATACAAACATTCCATTTCTTAGACTATACCTTCAGAAAAGTAATCAGACAAGTACACAAAGATGTAGGTACATAGAATGCCCCCAACAGATTGGTTTAAAACAGTTTTTCTTAAGGTTTGAGAATTCTTCCTTATTTGGTTAAATAAAATATGGTATATGCATCCATTGGACTGGTATACATCTGTTTTAAAAAACGAAGCATGTAACTTTTGACTTGGAAAGATGTTTAAGATATATCTTTTAAGTGACAAAAGCAGTTTATAAACAGTATGCTGAGTGAGATCCGATTTATACAAATATATTATGTATGCATAAGAAATAGGAAGTCTGTGCACAAAATAGTAGCTGTGGTCTGTGGGAGGGTAAGCTTATGGGGAACTTCCACACTACACATTTGAACATCTGAATGTGGACTCTGAATTTTTGTCATGGAGCATATGTTACTTTTATGCTCAAAACAAAACCAAGATAGCTCTCTTAAAAGGGGGAAGATGCCTTTTACAGGTTTACAGGATATGATTGCAATGGAAGTTTGTGTAAATGTCTTTTCATTTATTTATTTTTAATTGAAGGACAATTGCTTTACAATAGGTATATATATATGCTCCCTCCTTCTTGAACTTCCCTCCCACCTCCCACCCATTCCCACCCTTCCAGGTTGTTACAAAGCCCCAGTTGGATTTCCCTGAGCCACACAGCAAATTCCCATTGGCTAGCTATTTTATATATGGTGGTGTATATACTTCCATGCTATTCTCTCCATTCATCTGTGTAAATATTTTATTTTATGGAATATTGTTAGTTTATAATAACTTTTTCTAAAACTTCCTATTAAAATGTACTTCTGGTAAGGTTATCTGAGCTAAAATTCCAGAAGCTTCACTGTCTATTCTTAACTCTAAAATATGCTATGGCTATAAACTACAAAAAGGGTTTTAGAGTGGTTAAATAGAGGTATCCAGGGTCTTTCTACAGGAAGCCTGTTTCCTTTTCTCCCAAAGTATATAAGGATGCAAATCACATAGATTTTCCAGAGAAATATGCTGATGTGTAGGCAAATTTTAAAGCACTATCTTTGAATACAAACATTCCATTTCTTAGACTATACCTTCAGAAAAGTAATCAGACAAGTACACAAAGATGTAGGTACATAGAATGCCCCCAACAGATTGGTTTAAAACAGTTTTTCTTAAGGTTTGAGAATTCTTCCTTATTTGGTTAAATAAAATATGGTATATGCATCCATTGGACTGGTATACATCTGTTTTAAAAAACGAAGCATGTAACTTTTGACTTGGAAAGATGTTTAAGATATATCTTTTAAGTGACAAAAGCAGTTTATAAACAGTATGCTGAGTGAGATCCGATTTATACAAATATATTATGTATGCATAAGAAATAGGAAGTCTGTGCACAAAATAGTAGCTGTGGTCTGTGGGAGGGTAAGCTTATGGGGAACTTCCACACTACACATTTGAACAGCTGAATGTGGACTCTAAATTTTTTGTCATGGAGCATATGTTACTTTTATGCTCAAAACAAAACCAAGATAGCTCTCTTAAAAGGGGGAAGATGCCTTTTACAGGTTTACAGGATATGATTGCAATGGAAGTTTGTGTAAATGTCTTTTCATTTATTTATTTTTAATTGAAGGACAATTGCTTTACAATAGGTATATATATATGCTCCCTCCTTCTTGAACTTCCCTCCCACCTCCCACCCATTCCCACCCTTCCAGGTTGTTACAAAGCCCCAGTTGGATTTCCCTGAGCCACACAGCAAATTCCCATTGGCTAGCTATTTTATATATGGTGGTGTATATACTTCCATGCTATTCTCTCCATTCATCTGTGTAAATATTTTATTTTATGGAATATTGTTAGTTTATAATAACTTTTTCTAAAACTTCCTATTAAAAATGTACTTCTGGTAAGGTTATCTGAGCTAAAATTCCAGAAGCTTCACTGTCTATTCTTAACTCTAAAATATGCTATGGCTATAAACTACAAAAAGGGTTTTAGAGTGGTTAAATAGAGGTATCCAGGGTCTTTCTACAGGAAGCCTGTTTCCTTTTCTCCCAAAGTATACAGTTGAAGCATCTTGGTGAATTTATGTAATTCTATAAAATGTTTTCATTGAAGAAGTGTGGCTCCATGTGCAGGTTGGTAATTTATAAGCTTATGTTGGCAATCAGTCTATATTTGAGATATTTTTCCCACTTCAAGTAATTAGACATTTAGGACAAGCAAAGCACAGTTTTTATGTCAGGCATGCTGCAGATTTCGAGAATTAAACAACAACCAAAAAACAGGATGGCAAAGAAACTGTACAAAGCCAATTTAAAGGAAAAAACATATAAACTATCCATAAGATATCATTTGGATTTTTTGTAATGTTTTCTGGTTTTTAAGGGGTTTTATTGGTAGAACCAGTTATTGAGGTATGGCAGCAAGCATAACCCTGTCTGCAAGCAACGAGCAATCACATAACTGAAGACTCTCAGTATGGAGATTTCTGTTGTCCCAACACACTTGTGTGCACAATCTTATTAACTGGAGATGCAACTGGATCAAGAGTGGCCACACTCTGCTCGATCTTCTTCAGAAGAGACAATAAACACCTCCCAATGGAGTCAGACTCCTTGGCCATATATTATAAAGCATGGTCCAGTATAAAGACTAAAATTAGGAAAATTTGAAATCAACACTTAAGCAGAAATGGTCAACTATATCTTGTACTAAACTGTCTTCTGACTAGGACATCAAACTACATGCAGACTAAATCAGGATCAAAGCAGCATACCAAATTAGCTCCTCCCTTGTTATCTCACTTTGCAAAAAGTCAGAGGCACTTTTGGGGTGGGGTCTGTAGATCAGCGATGTAAGAGCTCTGCAGGTTCGTCTCTGGGATTCTCTTGACCTCATGGTTATAACGTGGCTGCAACATCTCCAAGTATCACAACTTTACATGAAAAGTTCCAAAGCAGGAAGGATGGGGTGACTTCTTCATCAGCAGCCTTTTATAGTCTTCTGTAATGACATTTGCCTTCTGGGGAGAATCTGTGGATGAAATTCACCCAGAATACACTTGGGCTCCTTCGTGCTCTTTCCTGAATTACCAGTCATCACGGTGGCTAGTGGGGATAGGTGGGTATTTTCTCATATAGTCCTGAAAGCAGACCTCTGGGTTTTGTATCTCAGGAGGAAAAGGCACAACATTCAATGGCACAGCCTGGCCTAGGCGGTCTCATCAGAGTTCGATGGACTTGGTTAAATCACAGATTTATACCTCCATGTTCTTAAAAAGTATACCTACAAGCAGAACCTGGTTGCAAAGTTAGGAACATAATAGCTATTTTTTTCAAAACTGAACACTTACCATATGCCAGTCACTAAGCAGAGCGTTTTACATATATACATAGATTAGCTCACTTAATCCTATATAAGAATCTTCTAAAGTTGTTGCTGACATTTTACCCACCCTCCAAGAAGAAAACTGAGAACTCCACACCATGTATGGAGGTGTTAGATTCACTCAGATCTATCTAACACTCGTGTGCATATCTGCCATACTTCCTTTCACTGTCAGTGGGTGCCAAACCACGAAGCCACCTCCCAGTGACCTATGTCACCGATCCCTGCAATCACAAATACCCAACAAAGTGAAGCCCCTTACCACCTCCCACCCACCTCCAACCTGTCTGCCCTGTATCCTCACCAGCAATCAGCAGATACTCTTTAAGATTCTAGATTTCTGGCCACCATGATGTACGTGTGGCTCCTCAGCCTGATGCTCAGCCGGCGAGTTAGGTGCATGGATGTTTCAGAGACAGAGCATTAGAAAGGTGACCACGCCTTTGAATCCCAGACTCCTGTTGTTTCAGTCAGGGTTGGTTTAGTTGCAGAGAATAGAAAGCACTGTGTCTTATCTATGCAGAAAGGGTTTAGGCATGGAGAATTTTGCATTTCATGAATAACTGAGAAGACAGACTAGAGAATCTTTAGATGGAGACTTCAGGAATGTTTCCTAGAACAGCTCAGAAGAACTGTCTGCCAAGGGACAGCATGCTCCCTGCCGCAGTCGGGAGTAAAGTGTACCAGTCAGGTACGATTAGGGGAAAAAAATACTAAATTCCTCTTGACATTTCAAACCGAGAAAATTTAATACAGGCTTTGGTTGCAAGAGTGCTGGAAAGACTAGAAAGACAAAAGAAGATGGTAAGTTTCCCCAAAGATCAGAAGTTCAGGAAACCACAGTTGCCCATAGCTAAGAGGAGCAGAAGGGGAAACAGAAAGCCCCACAACCCAGGATCCCCACATCCTTCAAGTTCCTGCTGCAGCCGAGCTGCCTATGCAGGAGCCAGAGCTGGTCCCCTGCCCACTGATGCGGCTGGCGCAGGCTCAGCCACTGCCATAGATCTAAGCAGAACCTGGTTGCAAAGTTAGGAACATAATAGCTATTTTTCAAAACTGAACACTTACCATATGCCAGTCACTAAGCAGGCGTTTACATATATACATAGATTAGCTCACTTAATCCTATATAAGAATCTTCTAAAGTTGTTGCTGACATTTTACCCACCCTCCAAGAAGAAAACTGAGAACTCCACACCATGTATGGAGGTGTTAGATTCACTCAGATCTATCTAACACTCGTGTGCATATCTGCCATACTTCCTTTCACTGTCAGTGGGTGCCAAACCACGAAGCCACCTCCCAGTGACCTATGTCACCGATCCCTGCAATCACAAATACCCAACAAAGTGAAGCCCCTTACCACCTCCCACCCACCTCCAACCTGTCTGCCCTGTATCCTCACCAGCAATCAGCAGATACTCTTTAAGATTCTAGATTTCTGGCCACCATGATGTACGTGTGGCTCCTCAGCCTGATGCTCAGCCGGCGAGTTAGGTGCATGGATGTTTCAGAGACAGAGCATTAGAAAGGTGACCACGCCTTTGAATCCCAGACTCCTGTTGTTTCAGTCAGGGTTGGTTTAGTTGCAGAGAATAGAAAGCACTGTGTCTTATCTATGCAGAAAGGGTTTAGGCATGGAGAATTTTGCATTTCATGAATAACTGAGAAGACAGACTAGAGAATCTTTAGATGGAGACTTCAGGAATGTTTCCTAGAACAGCTCAGAAGAACTGTCTGCCAAGGGACAGCATGCTCCCTGCCGCAGTCGGGAGTAAAGTGTACCAGTCAGGTACGATTAGGGGAAAAAAATACTAAATTCCTCTTGACATTTCAAACCGAGAAAATTTAATACAGGCTTTGGTTGCAAGAGTGCTGGAAAGACTAGAAAGACAAAAGAAGATGGTAAGTTTCCCCAAAGATCAGAAGTTCAGGAAACCACAGTTGCCCATAGCTAAGAGGAGCAGAAGGGGAAACAGAAAGCCCCACAACCCAGGATCCCCACATCCTTCAAGTTCCTGCTGCAGCCGAGCTGCCTATGCAGGAGCCAGAGCTGGTCCCCTGCCCACTGATGCGGCTGGCGCAGGCTCAGCCACTGCCCTCACCACGGCGGCTCCTCCAGACGCAGGAAGACGATGGAATGCACTTATTCCCTGTCCCTGCCTGGCCAGTCTCCTGACACAATCTGTGTGAAAAGAGAGACGTGTGTGATACATAGCTTCAGTTGAGTCCTACTCTTTGCGATCCCATGGACTGTAGCCCACTGGGCTCCTCTATGGGATTCTCCAGGCAAGAATACTGGAGCGGGTTGCCATGCCCTCTTCCAGGGGATCTTCCAAACCCAGGGATCAAACCTGTATCTCTCACATCTCCCGCACTGGCAGGCAGGTTCTTTACCACTAGTGCCACCAGGGAAGCCCGACTTAAGGCTGTTTAACACCAATTTCTGCCTCCATCTTCCCACAATCTTCTCTCTGTATCTCTTCTTTTCTTTTACAAAGACACTTGCCACTGGATTTAGGGCCCAGTCTAATCCAGATGTTCTGATCTCAAGATCCTTTCACTGACGGCATCACAGGTACCGTTACTCCAAATAAAGTTCTGTTCAAGATTCTAGATGGAATATCCTTTGGAAGGACATGCTCTACCATCCTGAACTCAGAGCTTCTCTTAGGCTTGGGACTTCCCTGGCTATGTTCACTAGGAGGAGGCACTAACCTCCAACACTCTGACCCCTCTAGATCATTCTGGGAGTATCTCTGGCTCTTGCACACCTCTCAAGATTAACCTCAAGAGAGATGAGGAAGGGATCTCCTTCTCTGGGCAGAGGCTCAAAAGTACCTAAAAAAAAAAAGTACCTAAAAACAACTGATATTGCAAGAGTAAGCACTCAATAAATGGCCTTCACCAAAGAAAAGTTAATAATTATTGTTTCTATTATAATTATTATATAAAATGAAAATGCAGTATGGAAATTATCTTAAACACTTACACATCAAAAATAACCACTCTGAAATCATTATCAAATGTGGTGTTTCCAGCTAATAGAACAACACTACTGATACTTATTGGTGATCATTATGATTGAAATCAGAGTTATAGAGGGAGAGACAGTATGTAAAATGTATAAGCCAGAGCTGGTCCCCTGCCCACTGATGCGGCTGGCGCAGGCTCAGCCACTGCCCTCACCACGGCGGCTCCTCCAGACGCAGGAAGACGATGGAATGCACTTATTCCCTGTCCCTGCCTGGCCAGTCTCCTGACACAATCTGTGTGAAAAGAGAGACGTGTGTGATACATAGCTTCAGTTGAGTCCTACTCTTTGCGATCCCATGGACTGTAGCCCACTGGGCTCCTCTATGGGATTCTCCAGGCAAGAATACTGGAGCGGGTTGCCATGCCCTCTTCCAGGGGATCTTCCAAACCCAGGGATCAAACCTGTATCTCTCACATCTCCCGCACTGGCAGGCAGGTTCTTTACCACTAGTGCCACCAGGGAAGCCCGACTTAAGGCTGTTTAACACCAATTTCTGCCTCCATCTTCCCACAATCTTCTCTCTGTATCTCTTCTTTTCTTTTACAAAGACACTTGCCACTGGATTTAGGGCCCAGTCTAATCCAGATGTTCTGATCTCAAGATCCTTTCACTGACGGCATCACAGGTACCGTTACTCCAAATAAAGTTCTGTTCAAGATTCTAGATGGAATATCCTTTGGAAGGACATGCTCTACCATCCTGAACTCAGAGCTTCTCTTAGGCTTGGGACTTCCCTGGCTATGTTCACTAGGAGGAGGCACTAACCTCCAACACTCTGACCCCTCTAGATCATTCTGGGAGTATCTCTGGCTCTTGCACACCTCTCAAGATTAACCTCAAGAGAGATGAGGAAGGGATCTCCTTCTCTGGGCAGAGGCTCAAAAGTACCTAAAAAAAAAAAGTACCTAAAAACAACTGATATTGCAAGAGTAAGCACTCAATAAATGGCCTTCACCAAAGAAAAGTTAATAATTATTGTTTCTATTATAATTATTATATAAAATGAAAATGCAGTATGGAAATTATCTTAAACACTTACACATCAAAAATAACCACTCTGAAATCATTATCAAATGTGGTGTTTCCAGCTAATAGAACAACACTACTGATACTTATTGGTGATCATTATGATTGAAATCAGAGTTATAGAGGGAGAGACAGTATGTAAAATGTATAAGCTTGTTTTTTTCATAAAAGCAAATACCACAGCAGAAGCTGGCCACTGCATTTGCTTATTGTCTTCTGAACTTAGAACCCTCATTGTTAAACATGAACGAAGGGAAGTCTCCACAAAGATGACAGTGTTCTGTCACTGGTCATTCGTATTTTAAGACCCAGGAGCTAATGCTGTCTTCCAGGAAACAGATTCAGTGACACTTAGCTTTTTAACTTTCAAAAGGACTAAATGCCCAACAGAAGGCTCTCTCAACCTGATTCTCTGCTCTTGCTGATGGGAAGTTATTTTCTACAGCCACCACCGACAGACTGAAATGGGAGCACTCTCTCACCCACAGACTATTCACTGGCTTACACATTCAAAGTCATGAAACACCTACCATGTGCTGAGCACTGGGGACAGTCTGGTGACCAGGACAGGCCCTGCCTCACACAGCTCACAGGACAGCAGGAAAGACAGGCAAGCAAATGAGGGAGTCTGGGTGAATCTTAGTCCTCATATTCAGTGGTAAAAAAATATATACTTTTTTTTTTTTTCAAATTAAAACTACAATGAGGTACCATCTCACACAGGTCAGAAAGGTTATTTGTAAAAAGTGTACGAATAACAAATGCTGGAAAGGGTTTGGAGAAAAGGGAACACTCCTATACTGTTAATGGGAATATAAGTTAGTGCAGTTACTATAGAAAAGTGTGGAGGTTCATCAGAAAACTAAAAATAGAATTCCCATATAATCCAGCACTCCAATTTCTGGGCATTTACCCAGACAAAACTATGATTCAAAAAGATACATGCACCCCTGTGGTCATAGCAGCACTATTCACAATAGCCAAAACATGGAAACAACCTAAATGTCTATTGACAGATGAATAAAGAAGATGTGGTACATATATACACATGGAATACTACTCAGTCATAAAAAAGAATTAAATAATGCCATTTGCAGCAACATGGATGCAACTAAAGATTTTTATACTAAGTGAAGAATGTCAGAAAGAGAAAGACAAATACTATATGATATCATTTACATGTGGAATCTAAAATATGGCACAAACAAACCCACCTAGGAAACAGAAACAGACTCACAGACTTAAGAGAACAGACTTGTGGTTGCCAAGGGGGAGGGGGTAAAGGAGGGAAAGGCTGGGGGTTTGGGATTACCAAATGTCAATTATTATATATAGGCTGCATAAATAACCAGGACCTAAATGAAGGGAACTATAGTCAATATCCTGTGATAAACCATAAAGGAAAAGAACATTACAAAAAGAATGTCTATATGTACATAACTGGGCTATTCTGCTATATACAGAAGAAACTGTAAATGAACTGTATTTCAATAAAAAATTTAAAAACCATACATATTTCTTAACCTTAATCTATAACCTAACCTACTTTCTTAGTATCCAAAGAAACCCCCCATTAGAGCCTGGGAAGTTATTTTCTACAGCCACCACCGACAGACTGAAATGGGAGCACTCTCTCACCCACAGACTATTCACTGGCTTACACATTCAAAGTCATGAAACACCTACCATGTGCTGAGCACTGGGGACAGTCTGGTGACCAGGACAGGCCCTGCCTCACACAGCTCACAGGACAGCAGGAAAGACAGGCAAGCAAATGAGGGAGTCTGGGTGAATCTTAGTCCTCATATTCAGTGGTAAAAAAATATATACTTTTTTTTTTTTTCAAATTAAAACTACAATGAGGTACCATCTCACACAGGTCAGAAAGGTTATTTGTAAAAAGTGTACGAATAACAAATGCTGGAAAGGGTTTGGAGAAAAGGGAACACTCCTATACTGTTAATGGGAATATAAGTTAGTGCAGTTACTATAGAAAAGTGTGGAGGTTCATCAGAAAACTAAAAATAGAATTCCCATATAATCCAGCACTCCAATTTCTGGGCATTTACCCAGACAAAACTATGATTCAAAAAGATACATGCACCCCTGTGGTCATAGCAGCACTATTCACAATAGCCAAAACATGGAAACAACCTAAATGTCTATTGACAGATGAATAAAGAAGATGTGGTACATATATACACATGGAATACTACTCAGTCATAAAAAAGAATTAAATAATGCCATTTGCAGCAACATGGATGCAACTAAAGATTTTTATACTAAGTGAAGAATGTCAGAAAGAGAAAGACAAATACTATATGATATCATTTACATGTGGAATCTAAAATATGGCACAAACAAACCCACCTAGGAAACAGAAACAGACTCACAGACTTAAGAGAACAGACTTGTGGTTGCCAAGGGGGAGGGGGTAAAGGAGGGAAAGGCTGGGGGTTTGGGATTACCAAATGTCAATTATTATATATAGGCTGCATAAATAACCAGGACCTAAATGAAGGGAACTATAGTCAATATCCTGTGATAAACCATAAAGGAAAAGAACATTACAAAAAGAATGTCTATATGTACATAACTGGGCTATTCTGCTATATACAGAAGAAACTGTAAATGAACTGTATTTCAATAAAAAAAATTTAAAAAACCATACATATTTCTTAACCTTAATCTATAACCTAACCTACTTTCTGTTCCAAGCTCCCACTCCTGTGGAGTAGCAGAAATATCCTCTCAGCCCATTAGAGGCCTGCTCTTTCCACAGTTGGCATATGATTTTGGAGGTGGGTCTTATAAAGTGTTGAAGAGTCACCAGTAAGGAGTTGGGAGAGGAACACTGTCCGCTGGGGCCATCTGCAGGTGCTTACCCTCTTGCATCACCGACCCCCACTCCCAGCACCTCATCCTCCATCCCGTCATTAGACAATTCACTGGAAGTGTGCAGTGCAAATGTCCCCTGGGGTGATTTGAGGACCTCTTATCCTTCTCTTGCATGGCTCCTTAGGGCCCTTAAGGTCATCTCCATGCAGCCAGCAGAGGAAGAGAGAGGGAGACTGGGGGACTGCTAGGGAGATTCCTACGGGCGAGGTACGGAAGAGGTCCAGATTGCTTTCATCAGTATTCCATAGGTCAGACTTAGTTATGGTCTCATCGGACTTCAGGGGAGTCTGAAAAGCACCATCTAACTGTGGTGTCCAAGAGAAAAAAACACAAAGGTTTTGGTGAGCACAAGAGCAAATTTTGCTACAGGGGAAGTCCTTCTACTTCCAAAATGTTGAAGAAGCCTTTTGCTTTCTGCTCTCTACATTGTTCCTCTGAAGCAATAAGCATACAATAGCTTCCCAGGGAGACTATGATCTATTATCCAGCCACACACATAATTTAAATGGCTGTAAGTGCTTTGCTAGCAGAAGTAGGGGGCACTCGGGGAGCACACACAGACCTTAGAAATAATTTCAGCAAGTGAAAATGGAGAAAAGGCTGTAACTGGGTTGGGTGGCACAAAGCAGGAGTTAGGAGGCAAATGACTGGGTTTGTTTAGGACAGAAGAACAATAAGGCTCAAAAGATCACTGAGTAACTTGAGACCCTGCTCACAACTGACATCGCATCATCTAATTACTGACCCTAAATAACACCAAAGTATTGGTCATACTAAGGAGCCCTTCCTCACTAAAGATTCCTAATCTACCTTAGGAATCTTGGCAGGCCTCGCCCCACTCACCAGGTTGGACATTTTCTAAGTGCTGGACAAGGAAAGCCACAACTGATAGACCTGCCATTTTGTAGAGTCCCCGTGTTTGTACAGACACACAGGCAGCCCTGACCAACTACCTGGAGATAATTATTGAGAGCTCGCCATATGCCAGCATTGTCCAGCCACTCTAGATGAGTTTTTAAAAGATAAAATCTCATAATTCTTGTAATTTAGTTGTAGAAATACCTCTAACAATCACTTGACTTTTATGTCACTGTTTCAACAGTGTGGTCCTGACTAAAAGAGCAAAGATGACATTAAGAAGAGAAAGGTTTCACTGAAAGGAATCAAGCTGAGCCCGAAAAGAGAAGACCGCAGGAGGGGAGGATGGAATTGGTTTCAGTTGACACCAAGTTGCAAGGAAATGCAGTGGCAAGAGAGAGGAGACTGGGGACTGCTAGGGAGATTCCTACGGCGAGGTAGGAAGAGGTCCAGATTGCTTTCATCAGTATTCCATAGGTCAGACTTAGTTATGGTCTCATCGGACTTCAGGGGAGTCTGAAAAGCACCATCTAACTGTGGTGTCCAAGAGAAAAAAACACAAAGGTTTTGGTGAGCACAAGAGCAAATTTTGCTACAGGGGAAGTCCTTCTACTTCCAAAATGTTGAAGAAGCCTTTTGCTTTCTGCTCTCTACATTGTTCCTCTGAAGCAATAAGCATACAATAGCTTCCCAGGGAGACTATGATCTATTATCCAGCCACACACATAATTTAAATGGCTGTAAGTGCTTTGCTAGCAGAAGTAGGGGGCACTCGGGGAGCACACACAGACCTTAGAAATAATTTCAGCAAGTGAAAATGGAGAAAAGGCTGTAACTGGGTTGGGTGGCACAAAGCAGGAGTTAGGAGGCAAATGACTGGGTTTGTTTAGGACAGAAGAACAATAAGGCTCAAAAGATCACTGAGTAACTTGAGACCCTGCTCACAACTGACATCGCATCATCTAATTACTGACCCTAAATAACACCAAAGTATTGGTCATACTAAGGAGCCCTTCCTCACTAAAGATTCCTAATCTACCTTAGGAATCTTGGCAGGCCTCGCCCCACTCACCAGGTTGGACATTTTCTAAGTGCTGGACAAGGAAAGCCACAACTGATAGACCTGCCATTTTGTAGAGTCCCCGTGTTTGTACAGACACACAGGCAGCCCTGACCAACTACCTGGAGATAATTATTGAGAGCTCGCCATATGCCAGCATTGTCCAGCCACTCTAGATGAGTTTTTAAAAGATAAAATCTCATAATTCTTGTAATTTAGTTGTAGAAATACCTCTAACAATCACTTGACTTTTATGTCACTGTTTCAACAGTGTGGTCCTGACTAAAAGAGCAAAGATGACATTAAGAAGAGAAAGGTTTCACTGAAAGGAATCAAGCTGAGCCCCGAAAAGAGAAGACCGCAGGAGGGGAGGATGGAATTGGTTTCAGTTGACACCAAGTTGCAAGGAAATGCAGTGGCAAGTGGAGGAAAGAAAGGTGGGAGAGATGAGGACTGAGAGAGAACAGGACTGGGACCATGTCAACCATTCCTAGGCAGCTCCATGGTGAAAGAATTTGCCTGCCAATGCAGGAGATGATTTAGATTTGATCCCTAGGTCAGGGAGATGCCTTGGAGGAGGAAAAAGCAACACATTCCAGTACTCTTGCTTAGAAAACTTCCATGGGCAGAGCTTAGCAAGTTACAGTCCATGGGGTCTCAAAGAGTCAAAATGAGTGAGTGTCAGAGCGCACGCGCGCGCGCACACGCACACACACACACACACACACACACACCCCTACTCCAATGTTTGTACAAAGAAGCCAATCGTCGGTATTGGAATGGCCAAAAAGTTAGTTCAGGTTTTTCCATAATATCTTATAGGAAAACCTGAACAAAGTTTTTGCCAAGCCAATACATTTTGATTTGATAGGCTAGAGACTATTTTATAAAACTCTCAAATTAGGGATATAAAAAAGAGAAAAACTCTTCAGTAGAAAATTCTATTGGTTAAATATTCTAACATATCAGCAAAACCATCTCTGATTTCTCATGCATGTCCATGCATGCACACATGTACATATACAACACCTTCCAAAGCAGTCTACAAAAGACACAGAGAATCCATTGGGAACCACGGTGACATTTTTAAGAGAAAACAATCAGTACCAATAAAAAATAAATTAAATACTAAATTTTGTGGTACTCCCTAGTCACAGTAAGATATAATCTTATATAGGAGAATAATGGGCTTCCCAAAACAAACGTTAATTGGATTGAAATTCAAGCTCTCCCGCTTTCCATTCTGTGGGATGGCTGGTCAAATCAAATTACTTAAGCTTTCTGAACCCCAGTGTATTTATCTAACAGGATGAAGATAATCTCTTCATCACTGGATTAGGGTGGGAATTAAAATGAAACAGCACATGCAGAGCACTTGGTTCTACTTTAGACCTCTTGGGGCCAATTCCTACCTTCCTTAATGATACTATGAAACAAATCAACAGCAGATTTGACACTGACAACATAACACAATTCTAGCGGGAAAATGGAATTGGTTTCAGTTGACACCAAGTTGCAAGGAAATGCAGTGGCAAGTGGAGGAAAGAAAGGTGGGAGAGATGAGGACTGAGAGAGAACAGGACTGGGACCATGTCAACCATTCCTAGGCAGCTCCATGGTGAAAGAATTTGCCTGCCAATGCAGGAGATGATTTAGATTTGATCCCTAGGTCAGGGAGATGCCTTGGAGGAGGAAAAAGCAACACATTCCAGTACTCTTGCTTAGAAAACTTCCATGGGCAGAGCTTAGCAAGTTACAGTCCATGGGGTCTCAAAGAGTCAAAATGAGTGAGTGTCAGAGCGCCGCCACACGCACACACACACACACACACACACACCCCTACTCCAATGTTTGTACAAAGAAGCCAATCGTCGGTATTGGAATGGCCAAAAAGTTAGTTCAGGTTTTTCCATAATATCTTATAGGAAAACCTGAACAAAGTTTTTGCCAAGCCAATACATTTTGATTTGATAGGCTAGAGACTATTTTATAAAACTCTCAAATTAGGGATATAAAAAAGAGAAAAACTCTTCAGTAGAAAATTCTATTGGTTAAATATTCTAACATATCAGCAAAACCATCTCTGATTTCTCATGCATGTCCATGCATGCACACATGTACATATACAACACCTTCCAAAGCAGTCTACAAAAGACACAGAGAATCCATTGGGAACCACGGTGACATTTTTAAGAGAAAACAATCAGTACCAATAAAAAATAAATTAAATACTAAATTTTGTGGTACTCCCTAGTCACAGTAAGATATAATCTTATATAGGAGAATAATGGGCTTCCCAAAACAAACGTTAATTGGATTGAAATTCAAGCTCTCCCGCTTTCCATTCTGTGGGATGGCTGGTCAAATCAAATTACTTAAGCTTTCTGAACCCCAGTGTATTTATCTAACAGGATGAAGATAATCTCTTCATCACTGGATTAGGGTGGGAATTAAAATGAAACAGCACATGCAGAGCACTTGGTTCTACTTTAGACCTCTGTGTCACAAGCCGGTGCCAATTCCCTACCTTCCTTAATGATACTATGAAACAAATCAACAGCAGATTTGACACTGACAACATAACACAAGGTCTAGAGGGGGTTAGCCTTGGAAAGAGAGAACATGAGCACGCAGATAACAAGTTCAGGAAACCCCAGTACAGGATGAAAGAAGAGTTACTTTGCATTTCAATCATAAGCCAAATTTACATTACCAACCAATGGTATTTGTCTAACAAAACCAAGATGCCCTAATGCAATAAGCCTGAATTTCTATTGTAAGAATTTGAGAAATTCATTTTTCCACTTATTGTGAAGCTCCCTTGGTGGGAGTAGGGGCAAAGATGAGATGAAACAAAAATATAAGGGCCAGGGAAGAAAGGTTTTGACCACAATTTGGACAATAATTTTAAAAGACGATTCTGAAGAAAGTGTCCTTTCCTAGCGTGGAGGTTAATCTGCTCCGAACGATTTTGCCTCCTCCACTGACCAGAAGTGACCTCTTGCTTTACAGCTCACAGATGGTGTTTTCTCCACATGCTGGCCGCCACCCCCATGTTGCCAGAGGCACAGGAGCTTGGCCCTCCAGGAAGTGTAGCAACCCTCTCGAATGTTGATATAGCTTCAGTCAAACGGTTACAGGCAATACAGGATTCGGAAAAACAAACAGTCACAGTCTGTGTCTAGAACATACTTTCGAGGAAACAAAGTTACAGGGCAACAGTGTGCTGCGAAGTCGCTTCAGTCGTGTCGGATTCTCTGTCGCCCCACAGCCCAGGTGGCTCCTCTGTTCAGAGGAGTCTCCAGGCAAGAACACGGGAGCGGGTTGCTACGTGCTCCTCCAGGGGATCTTCCCAACCCAGGGACTGAACCCAGGTCTCCATTGGCTCCTGCACTGCGGACATATTCTTTACCACTGAGCCAACAGGGCGACAGAGAGAAATACATAAAAAAATTTCATTTTACTGAAATGACTAAAAAAGAAACAGGATTTGAGAAAGCACCAAAAATATCAAATAAGAGGGTATAAGAATAACTTACAACCATTGTTCTGCTATTCCTACTCCATGAAAGAAAAGTCCAGAAAGAGGGAAGAAGCAAATGAAAGTAACTTAGACAGGTAGGTTTCAGCAATGCACAGAGAAAGGCAGAGTCAGTCAGTCAAGACTCATTAAGCAGGGCTTCCCTGGTGGTCCAGTGGGTAAAGAGTCCACCTTTGGGCTTCCCTGGTGGTCCAGTGGGCAAGGACACTGCCTTGCGGTGCAAGGGGCACTGGCTTGATCCCTGGGCCGGGACGATCCCACGTGCCGCTGAGCGGCTAGACCAGAGCCAGCGCTCTGGAGCGCGTGCGCCCAGAGCCAGTGCTCCACAATGAGCGAGGCCACTGCAGCAGGAGGCCCACACAGGCCAAAGAATAAAAAGATGGATGAAAATAAAATATAAAAAATAAAAGAGGCATGATGGGGAAAAATTTTTTTAAAAAAAGACTCATTAAGCATCCATGGGTACCAGGGAGAGGCAGCAGGTGTTCACAAAGCCCTCTAATTGATTTTAGATTCTCAGAACCTCCCGAGGGATACTCTGTGTGTCTTGGTATTTTCTCTGAACACTGACAAGAACAGGTAGTGTTCTCTGCATTACTAATTTCAAGTCTTTTCAAATGATAAGCATGATCTGTATAGTAACAATAAACACACCCAATGTGTGTTCATCATTTACAGTCTTCCTGCTTGGGGTGATCAGTCCCTCAATTCATAAACATTTGTTGAGCTTCTACAGAATGCCACACACAAATCCAGACTGCCTTCAAGGGCTTCGTTTTGCAGGGAAGAGCTTGAGAGGCAAACAGAGAGAGAACACCGTACCTCTGGATGAGTAGAACGGAAGAGGTAGTCATGAGGATGAGACTAGGGGGGAGACCATTTAACCCAAACCGCAGTGGGGATTTCAAGATAGTCTTCCTAAAAGAAATGCATATCTTAGTTTTTAAAGATAAGCAAGAACTCTTCTAACAAGGAGGTTGGGGTGAGTTGGTGGCAATGACAATGGACCAGGTAGCTGAGAGATGCTGTGGAAAGGCATAAGACAAAAGTTAGCATGACTTCAGTAAAGAATCTGCCTGCATTGCAGGAGACATGGAGACACAGGTTTGATCCCTGGGTTGAGAAGTTCCCCTGGAGAAGGAAATGGCAACCTACTCCAGTATTCTTGCCTAGAAAATCCCATGGACAGAGAAGCCTGGTGGGCTACAAGTCCATGGGCTCACAACAGAGTCAGACATGACTGAGCGACTGAACAACAAGAAAACAGATGGTACCCATTATTCATCCCAAGGAGGGTGTCCACTTTGATTTATGAATGAGGTTTGGGATTAGAGGCATAGTCCAGGCACAAAGGTGACTGTGGATGCCGTGGAGTCAGGACTAACGTCAGCTTGTACGCTCTGGCACGACTAAATCTGATGCTTATGGCCAGTATCTGTCCTGATTTGTCAGTGCCCAACTGTGCCAACTGCTACATATTGTGACTCTCACCTCTGTATGAATAATCCAGAGTAACAATAGGAAAGGGTGGCAGGTAGACCCCTGAAAAATGTTCATGTGTTTATTGGAGGAAAACATAAGAAATAAGATGAGGAGGAGAGGAGGAACGAGGGGAGGAGCGGGAGACCAGGAAGGAGCAGGGAAAGGAGAGAGGAGATTTACAGCAGGACATATCAGGAGAAATGTCTTCAACAGAGAGCACAGACAATAGTGTCAAGCTAAGGGGAACACCTGAAGGAGAGAGGATCCTGAACACACGCACATTCTGAGAGAGAAAGCTGGGAGATGAAAGAAGGGTAAAGCAATAAAGAGAGCAGAGGTGGTCAGTGGAATGGCAGCCCTGAGGAAACAGGGCAGGATGGGGTACAGGGTCTCCTGCTACAAGAGCAAGTGCACCTGTATCATCGGAGGAGGAGGAGCTGGGAAAGGACCGACAAGGGGGGAACACAGCAGAAAATGAAGATGTTTCTCTTCTGATGTAGGTGGCAGGAGCCTTAGCAGGAGTTTCCCAGAGGCAACATGTAGGAGGGGAGTGTTGTGGGTTGAAATGTAAGGCATGCCACAGGCAGCTGCCAGGCGAGGCTGGAGACCATGAACTTACAGATCCTCACTGAAGTGCAATTTCATTTTTCTAACAGCTCTCTGGAGACTGGGTTATAAAAACAGAAGAGCAAATCACCTGGTTTGATTCTGGAGTAGGGATTTGGCCAGAAAGACACAGAGGAAAGATGAGAAAGCAATTGTCAAAGAATGTTATTAACAACATCATGAGGTCTGCATGTCTTTGAGACACAAGAGAAGAGAGGAGGGAGAACAAGGAGAAACTGAAGATTAGGAGAAAATGAAGAACAGAGAAATAAGAGGGATAGAATAACAGAAAATATGGTGTAAAAAATGTAGATTTTTAGGGCTTCCCCAGTGGTCCAGTGGGTAAAGAGTCCATCTCACAGTGCAGGGGGGCACCAGTTCGATCCCTGGCCCCGAAGGATCCCTTGTGCCGCGGAGTGGTTGGACCGGTGTATCCAATTACAAGCCAGCGCTCTGGAGCACATGCACAAAGAGCCAGTGCTCTGCGAGAAAGGCCACTGCAATGGGAGACCCACACATACCAAAGAATAAAGATGGACGAATATAAATAAAAGACACATGTTAGGGAAAAGAAAAAAAATGTAGATTTTTAATATCTGGCAGGAAAAACGATTCAGATTGCTTGGGTGCAGCCCAAAGCTGAAAGTGGCTCAGTGATGTGGAGGCTGGTTGTCCACAACATAGTAATCCTCACAGGCAACATTTGTGTATCACTTTCGATGAGTTGTCCATTGTAGTGAGCAATTTACATGTCTTCCAGCCTTTTTGAAGTAAGTGCCATTATTATGCTTTACTCAAGAAAGTAAAAGTCAGAGACATGCAATGTGCCTATGGTCACACACTTGGTAGAGGGCAAACCCAGTTCTCTTTGATTCCAACACCTGTGCTTCTTTCAAGAATGCCAGTAGAGCTTGGGATGAAGAGGAAGACGTAAGTCATAGCCCACAATCATTACTGAGTGTGGACAACTGACCAGCTAAGCCAGCTGTGAAAATGAGAAAGATGAAACACTTGAGCCTTCAAAGAGAAAAGCTTTCATGTGAGCATGCAAGAGCAAAGCTTTACTGTGGGGCTGGGGCTAGAAAGTGCCCTTCAGCCCCTGAGGCTCTCGGAAAGAGGACAGTATGCAGTGATCAGGTTCTAAACAGAATGTTGGTAAGAAGTTATTGTATTGCCTCCAAAGAAACGTAAGCCCAGATTTGAAGGCAGAAATGGGACTGGATGGTTCTATAAGTGGAACCATATGCTGCAAATATCTGGAGTCCCCAGGACAGAGGACAGAGAAGGACTTAAGTCCTTTTGCTGTTGTTCAGTCACCCCCATGGACTGCAGCATGCCAGGCTTCCCTATCCTTCACCATCTCCTTGAGTTTGCTCAAATTCATGTCCACTGAGTCAGTGATGCCATCTGTTCCTCTCAACCTCTGTCATCCCCGTCTCCTACCTTCAGTCTTTCCCAGCATCAGAGTCTTTTCCAATGAGTCAATTCTTCGCATCAGTTGGCCAAAGAACTACAGCTTCAGCTTCAGCATCAGTCCTCCCAGTGAATATTCAGGGTTGATTTCCACTAGGATCTTTATAGAAGCAGCCAGTGTGGCCTAAATGATCAAATTTCACAGGGAATGGAACAATAGCTTGAAAAAAGAAAAAGCTAAAAACCAGGGAAACTACTGTGTAGACTCCATAAGGAAAACAGACTTAGACTAAGGGCAAATTGTTCTCATCACTGAAGATTTCTGGAGGCTTTGCTGATGACCTCAGTCCTGTTGATGGCCATCCTTTTGGTTCCTACAATCCCTGGTTCTGTCTCTATCATGCTGTGTATTATTCATCGTATATTTGTCATTATGGAATGCCTAAATAAATGGCATATTCAGTCTGGCCAAGTACTAAGCGCACTGTGGGTGCCTAATAGGCCTATCTTTGACTCTCTGGAGAAAGTGATCAAAGCTTTCAGTGTGCCATTTTGTGTTTTTATCATCTCTCAGGATACAGTTCTATGGCTCATATATAGTCTTATTTTCCTCCTGAGAACTTGAAGCCCATTATGCAAGATGTGTTCTTGGTGAACTGTATGAGTTAACACAAAATCTCCAGGCAAGGTGACCTATCTAAGCTTGGCCTCAACTCTGTCCACCATGCAGAGGCAGCTGGGAGAAAAGGCTGCCACAGAGAAGGAACTGGGCCCTGTGGAGTCTGCACAGATCTAGGCTCTCAGACAAGACCCAAGGTTAAGGAGAGGTTAGAGTCTACTTCTGTTATTTAGTCAGAGAGAAATGATTTGCTTTGCTAACACAGAAATTGCATTTTCCAAGAGTACTGAGAATGACTAATAACTCCATTTTCTGTATTTTGAAAATGGTATATTTTTACCCTTTTGCTGTTGTTCAGTCACCCCCATGGACTGCAGCATGCCAGGCTTCCCTATCCTTCACCATCTCCTTGAGTTTGCTCAAATTCATGTCCACTGAGTCAGTGATGCCATCTGTTCCTCTCAACCTCTGTCATCCCCGTCTCCTACCTTCAGTCTTTCCCAGCATCAGAGTCTTTTCCAATGAGTCAATTCTTCGCATCAGTTGGCCAAAGAACTACAGCTTCAGCTTCAGCATCAGTCCTCCCAGTGAATATTCAGGGTTGATTTCCACTAGGATCTTTATAGAAGCAGCCAGTGTGGCCTAAATGATCAAATTTCACAGGGAATGGAACAATAGCTTGAAAAAAGAAAAAGCTAAAAACCAGGGAAACTACTGTGTAGACTCCATAAGGAAAACAGACTTAGACTAAGGGCAAATTGTTCTCATCACTGAAGATTTCTGGAGGCTTTGCTGATGACCTCAGTCCTGTTGATGGCCATCCTTTTGGTTCCTACAATCCCTGGTTCTGTCTCTATCATGCTGTGTATTATTCATCGTATATTTGTCATTATGGAATGCCTAAATAAATGGCATATTCAGTCTGGCCAAGTACTAAGCGCACTGTGGGTGCCTAATAGGCCTATCTTTGACTCTCTGGAGAAAGTGATCAAAGCTTTCAGTGTGCCATTTTGTGTTTTTATCATCTCTCAGGATACAGTTCTATGGCTCATATATAGTCTTATTTTCCTCCTGAGAACTTGAAGCCCATTATGCAAGATGTGTTCTTGGTGAACTGTATGAGTTAACACAAAATCTCCAGGCAAGGTGACCTATCTAAGCTTGGCCTCAACTCTGTCCACCATGCAGAGGCAGCTGGGAGAAAAGGCTGCCACAGAGAAGGAACTGGGCCCTGTGGAGTCTGCACAGATCTAGGCTCTCAGACAAGACCCAAGGTTAAGGAGAGGTTAGAGTCTACTTCTGTTATTTAGTCAGAGAGAAATGATTTGCTTTGCTAACACAGAAATTGCATTTTCCAAGAGTACTGAGAATGACTAATAACTCCATTTTCTGTATTTTGAAAATGGTATATTTTTTACCCTTTTTGGGGGCCACACCATCTAGCATGCGGGATCTTAGTTCCCAAGCAGGCATTCAATCCATTCCCCTGCAGTGGAAGTGTGGAGTCTTAAACACTTGACCACCGGGGAAGTCCTGATGGTACACTTTTTAATCAAGAAAATATACCTCCTTTCTAAGGACACGGTCGACGGGGGCTTCAAAGTCATTGACAGGCAGGTTATTTTTGAAAACTAGAAGATTTCTACTCGTGAGGACTGGTGAGCTGAAGGAGAGATAATTTAATAACAAATAAACTTGCCTCAGGCTTACAATGCACTGTCCAGTCCCTAAACACCGTGACATACCTGACCCACAGGTATTACTGCTAAACTTCATTACCAGATAACACCATCAGTCTTTTAACTCTCAACAAAAATCAGCCGAACAGCTAAACAGGTCATCTTTACATATCCTGGAGAGAAGCAGAGAAAGCTGCATTCGTATGCTTCCCACATGAGGTTCTTAATTACATTCAGTCATTTCACAGAATGAACTAGAAGCTAATACATGAGACGGAGCCTGCACAGATCCAGGCAAAAGCTTATGGGAAACGAGTCTATTAAAAATAATCAGTATGCACACTTAACCACCTGGGGGAAATTTGCTTTTTGTTCAAACGCGTCTGTTCACTAGTCAGTGTGCTTGGCTCATCTGAACGAGGCTCTGGAGTCCAGTAACTCCGAGGACCAGAACGAAGAGAGGATGGAGTCAGTCAGGAGTGCATGGCGCTGACCCTGGAGAGGCTGATCCAGGGAGAGCTGAGGAGCTTCTGCTTTATTCGGAACTGGGTGGGAAGCTGTGGGTGGGTCTTGAGAAGGGAGTGGGCTGATCTGACTTTGTCTGACAGTCCCTCTACCGCAGTGCAGAGGAGGGGTCCCAGGGTCAGGCGTGGTGGCAAGGGGGCACTCTAGGAAGCCGCCTGCAGGAGTGTGGCAGAGACAGACTGTTGGCTCCGGCCGCAGTGTCCGTGGTGGGAATGGCGGCATGGTTATGAGGCCCACGGCAGAGGAAATGATGCTGAATGTCTGAACTGTTTTCAAATGGAAGGAACATTAGAATTACGGATGAGGCATGGAATGTACCATTTTTGTTCATTTTACTAAGATTTTATCTCCAACTTGAAAATGTTCGTAATATTTATCTCTTCCAAATCCAATAGCATATTCTAGTAACTCAAAACGGCAAACGAGCAAACGCTCATTTGTTCTGGTCTTTTTACAGCATTTCATGTATTGGAAAATAATTATGAAAAGGAATATTAAGTCTGGTGGAAGCACTGATAATTGTTCTGGAACTAATTCTGCCTAACATGATTTAATAGGCTTTACAGAATTCTACAGTCAATTTAAATTAGACACACGAAGATTTAAATCCATAAATGTAGTTAGCTTAAAACATTGGTGTTAGTCCCCTCTCCATCCCATATCTACTCTTGAAATAAGTAAACATTAACAAATATCATGACTATGACTCCGTCCATAAATTTATATGGGTGTGTAAGAAATATCCATTTATGACGTTTAAATCCTCTTAAAATCAACTCTGATCCCTCAGTCCATACAAACTGAGAGCAGTAGCTCTCAACAGATTCCCTGACTTCGAATTTCTCTACTCCCATGGAAATCTCTCCCAACACTTCTTCATCACTTAAAAAGTGCTCCCTTCTCATACTCTGTCCTCAGAGTAACCAGTTCACTAAGGGCAGACTGGAACTTCCCTTGAGGAGCGATGGATAAAAATCTGCCTGTCAATGCCAAGGACAATGGGTTTGATTCCCAGTCAGGGAAGATCCCACATGTCTCTGAGCAACTGAGCCCATGTGCCACAATTACTGACCCCAGCCCTAGAGCCTGAGAGCTGCAAATGCTGAAGTCCCTGCGCCTAGACCTCGTGCTCTGCAACAAGAGAAGCCACCACAGTGAGAAGCCCTTACTACAACGAAGAGTGGCCCCTGCTCACCACCACGAGAGAAAGCCGTGGAGCAACGAAGACCTAGCCAAAACAAATTATTAAAATAATAATAATACTAAGGTCAGACTTATTGGAAAAACAAAAGCCAGAGAGTAAAGTTATTAAAGGTGACTTCAGTTTTTGCTACCAACATTGGTTTATCTTAAGGGCTGGACTTAGAGACTTTCTTTTAACAAACAGAACATTGTAAAAATATTAGGATGTATGTTATAAAAGACTGTGACTTCCATCTTGATTAGGTTACAAAAGAATGTGATTTCCACCTTGCTGGCCCTCTGGCCCTCTGGTCTGTTTGCTCTGACAGAAATGAGCTGCCACATTTCTGAGCTACTGGAGAGAGAGGCCTATGTGGAAAGAAATGGCAATCAGTCTCCAGTCAACAGCCTGTGCCAAACGAGGACCCTCAGCTCAATAACCGTGAAGGAAGTGAATCCTGCCAACCACCACATGGGAACTTGGAACAGCAACTTCCCCAGTCAAGCCTGCAGCTGAGACCACGGCCTGGCAAACCAACACAACCTGTGAGAGACTCTGGAGCAAAGGACCCAGATGAGCTGCACCTAGCACTCAACCTCCAGAAACCACGAGATATAAATGCTGTTGTTTTAAGCCACTACAATTTGGTAGACTGAATTGTTATATATCAAAAGCTAATATGGGGCTTCCCTTGGTGCTCCAGTAGGTAAGGACACCGCCTTGCAGTGCAATGGGCGCCGGTTCAATCCCTGGCCTGGGAAGATCCCACGTGCTGCGGAGCGGCTGGACCGATGTGTCTCGGCAGAGCCCGGCACTCTGCAATGACAGATGCCACAGTGATGGGAGGCCCACAGGAGCCAAAGAACAAAGATGGATGAAAATGGAGAAATGAAAGACCAATAGAAGTGGCCCGCCCGCTCCCCTCCCTCCCCAACCCCACCCCCCCCCAAAAAAAAAAAAAAAAAAAAACTTTAAAAAAAAAAAAAAAACGAATATGAACTGCTAAGCATCTGTGGTACCCTTGTCAAAGTATGAAGTTCAGAGAGTTAGTGAGAGGGACTGACACTCCACCTATCAAATGTCCTGTTCCCTGTAAGTATTTAAAATATTTGTTGATGAATGACTAAACTATAAACAAAAAAAAGGAACAGACACCACGAGAGAAAGCCGTGGAGCAACGAAGACCTAGCCAAAACAAATTATTAAAATAATAATAATACTAAGGTCAGACTTATTGGAAAAACAAAAGCCAGAGAGTAAAGTTATTAAAGGTGACTTCAGTTTTTGCTACCAACATTGGTTTATCTTAAGGGCTGGACTTAGAGACTTTCTTTTAACAAACAGAACATTGTAAAAATATTAGGATGTATGTTATAAAAGACTGTGACTTCCATCTTGATTAGGTTACAAAAGAATGTGATTTCCACCTTGCTGGCCCTCTGGCCCTCTGGTCTGTTTGCTCTGACAGAAATGAGCTGCCACATTTCTGAGCTACTGGAGAGAGAGGCCTATGTGGAAAGAAATGGCAATCAGTCTCCAGTCAACAGCCTGTGCCAAACGAGGACCCTCAGCTCAATAACCGTGAAGGAAGTGAATCCTGCCAACCACCACATGGGAACTTGGAACAGCAACTTCCCCAGTCAAGCCTGCAGCTGAGACCACGGCCTGGCAAACCAACACAACCTGTGAGAGACTCTGGAGCAAAGGACCCAGATGAGCTGCACCTAGCACTCAACCTCCAGAAACCACGAGATATAAATGCTGTTGTTTTAAGCCACTACAATTTGGTAGACTGAATTGTTATATATCAAAAGCTAATATGGGGCTTCCCTTGGTGCTCCAGTAGGTAAGGACACCGCCTTGCAGTGCAATGGGCGCCGGTTCAATCCCTGGCCTGGGAAGATCCCACGTGCTGCGGAGCGGCTGGACCGATGTGTCTCGGCAGAGCCCGGCGCTCTGCAATGACAGATGCCACAGTGATGGGAGGCCCACAGGAGCCAAAGAACAAAGATGGATGAAAATGGAGAAATGAAAGACCAATAGAAGTGGCCCGCCCGCTTCCCTCCCTCCCCAACCCGACCCCCGCCCAAAATAAATAAATAAATAAATCTTTAAAAAAAAAAAAAAAAAAACGAATATGAACTGCTAAGCATCTGTGGTACCCTTGTCAAAGTATGAAGTTCAGAGAGTTAGTGAGAGGGACTGACACTCCACCTATCAAATGTCCTGTTCCCTGTAAGTATTTAAAATATTTGTTGATGAATGACTAAACTATAAACAAAAAAAAGGAACAGACACATCACACACAAAGATCTTTAATAGGTTTTTAGTGCTTTTATATATTTTTAAGAAATTGATTTAAACACTTTTTAATTTTAATGGTTTTGACTTTGCTGGGTCTTAGTTGCCACAAGTGGGATCTTCAATGCGGCATGCAGTCTCTGTGTTGAGGCATGCAGGATCCAGCTCTCAGCCAGGGATTGAACCTGGGCCCTCAGGAGTGAAAGCACGGAGTCCTAACCGCTAGACCACCAGGGAATTTCCTTTAATACTGTTTTCAAGATAAGTGGTAATATGTGGAAATGTATGCCAACATGCAAGCAAAATGGCATGTTAAAAATGAAGTAATTAAATGATCACCTATTATCATAAATAATATTAAGATGGTAGTTGATCTACCATCTTAGATGATTAGTTGTTTTAACATCCTGGAAAGGAAATAGCTGCACCCTGAAGAAATCCACCAGTGCTGAGAAACAGAAGTTTCTCTAAGTGACAGACAAGCAATGGGAAGGGAATCTATGTTTTAGGCCAAATCAGACCCGCCCTGGACACATGTGACTCTGGGGTCAGCCACATTCCTCTTGTGTGTCTGACCCTAGAACAAAGTCTGTGCTGCCAATGACAATTAATGGCCCAGGGAGTAGTCATCAGGTGAAGCGAAAACACACAATGCCCCATTAAATTTTAAACTTCACATAAAGACGAAACAGTTTTTTAATGTGTCTTTCCAGTAGTCACGTACAGATATGAGAGTTGAACCATAAAGAAGGCTGGAGCACTGACAAACTGATGCTTTCGAACTGTAGTCCTGGAGAAGCCTCTTGAGAGTCCCTTGGACTGCAAGGAGATTCAGTCAGTCAATGCCAAAGGAAATCAATCCTGACTATTCACTGGAAGGCCTGATGCTGAAGCTGAAGCTCCAATACTTTGGTCACTTGATCCAAAGAGCCGACTCACTGGAAAAAGACCCTGATGTTGGGAAAGACTGAGGGCAAAAGGAGAAGGGGGTGACAGAAGATGAGATGGTTGGACGGCATTACCGACTCAGTGGGCATGAGTTTCAGCAAACTCTGGGAGATAGTGAAGGACAGGCAAGCCTGGCATGCTGTTGTTGATGGGGTCGCAAAGAGTCAGACGTGACTGAGGGACTGAACTACGACTCAAATTAGTATTATTTCCTTGGTAGGGAAGAGTGGAGTTTCCAAGAGAAGGCAGACGAGTTGAGGACACCTGGAGGAGGGCTGCCGAGTGAGAAGCCTGGAGAGACAAGCAGAGGCTGAGGAGACGTCTGTAGGGGATGCTTTGAATAACTAAGTAGGGAGGCGCTGGTGCTCCTTTATGAAACATGAGACGGTGGGTTGTAATGAGTTACAAACATTCCGCCTCTGACTTGGCTGTGGCAGCAGAGCTGTTTACTTCAGCACACCTCTAAGTGGCAGTATGCAGACTGGAGACCTAATAACTGTATACTGCTTAGCACAAGTTTCCAGCAGAAGGCAGTAAAATGTCTTTGAGGAAATATCAGCCAGGTACCAATGTAATACTGTACCTCAACTATACTTCAATTTAAAAAAAAGCCATAGACCCCACCTTAAACCATTTAAATCAGAGTTTCTGGGACTAGAGTGCTAACATAAGTACTTTTCAATTCTCCCCAAGGGAGGTGAGGAAAACAAGGTTACTCTAAAGCTTCTTATGTGTAGAAGCAATGTCTTATTTTACGGCTTATATATTCTATGCCTTATATACAGTTCAATATTTAATTGAACTGACTTGAATCAAATAGCTAAAGGGGAGAATTAATGAAAGGGAAAAATTAGAAAACAGTATTTTGATTATATAGCTTGAAAAGATTTACATGGAAAAAAAAGGGGAATAATTTTATTAACTAACAGTTTTTTCTCTGAATCGGTAAAGGGCATAGGACCTCTGTACTTTTTTCAATTATCAGTGCACACTGTTTTTCTCAAGAACCACATATTCAACAAAGCATCAGGAAATGAATTGAGCAATTGCCAATCCCATGAATAACATGTGCTTGAGAGGCTAGAAAGGAGTAGGGGGTGACAGAAGATGAGATGGTTGGACGGCATTACCGACTCAGTGGGCATGAGTTTCAGCAAACTCTGGGAGATAGTGAAGGACAGGCAAGCCTGGCATGCTGTTGTTGATGGGGTCGCAAAGAGTCAGACGTGACTGAGGGACTGAACTACGACTCAAATTAGTATTATTTCCTTGGTAGGGAAGAGTGGAGTTTCCAAGAGAAGGCAGACGAGTTGAGGACACCTGGAGGAGGGCTGCCGAGTGAGAAGCCTGGAGAGACAAGCAGAGGCTGAGGAGACGTCTGTAGGGGATGCTTTGAATAACTAAGTAGGGAGGCGCTGGTGCTCCTTTATGAAACATGAGACGGTGGGTTGTAATGAGTTACAAACATTCCGCCTCTGACTTGGCTGTGGCAGCAGAGCTGTTTACTTCAGCACACCTCTAAGTGGCAGTATGCAGACTGGAGACCTAATAACTGTATACTGCTTAGCACAAGTTTCCAGCAGAAGGCAGTAAAATGTCTTTGAGGAAATATCAGCCAGGTACCAATGTAATACTGTACCTCAACTATACTTCAATTTAAAAAAAAGCCATAGACCCCACCTTAAACCATTTAAATCAGAGTTTCTGGGACTAGAGTGCTAACATAAGTACTTTTCAATTCTCCCCAAGGGAGGTGAGGAAAACAAGGTTACTCTAAAGCTTCTTATGTGTAGAAGCAATGTCTTATTTTACGGCTTATATATTCTATGCCTTATATACAGTTCAATATTTAATTGAACTGACTTGAATCAAATAGCTAAAGGGGAGAATTAATGAAAGGGAAAAATTAGAAAACAGTATTTTGATTATATAGCTTGAAAAGATTTACATGGAAAAAAAAGGGGAATAATTTTATTAACTAACAGTTTTTTCTCTGAATCGGTAAAGGGCATAGGACCTCTGTACTTTTTTCAATTATCAGTGCACACTGTTTTTCTCAAGAACCACATATTCAACAAAGCATCAGGAAATGAATTGAGCAATTGCCATCTATATCCCATGAATAACATGTGCATTAGAGAGGCAAGAAAATCACGGATGGGAAGACTTCAGGAGAGGGCATCACCAGCACGGGTGCACCCTGACTGTCACTGAGTGGAGCAGAAAAAAGGTCTGGACCACCTAGAACGGGAACACAGTCCTGCGGCTGCAGAGAAACAACACAGAGGTGGAAACAGACGAGCCAGCTTGGTCACTCCCCTGGGATCTGCACTTTTCCTGGCTTCCCAGGGTGAATGAACCTATAAGGTGGATCAGGCTTGAGTTAAAAGGATGTCAAGAATTTTTATAAGGGCTTCCCTGGTGGCTCAGTAATAAAGAATCCGCCTGCCAATGCAGGAGGCACAGGTTTGATCCCTGATCCAGGAAGATCCCATGTGCTGTGGAGCAACTAAGCCCCTGTGCCACGACCACTGAGTCTGTGCCCTAAAGCCTGGGAGCTCAACTACTGAAGCCCATGGGAACGGAAAAAGCCACTGCAATAAGAAATCCATACATTTCACCTAGAGACGAGGTCCCCTAGGGCCTGCAGCTAGACAAAAGCCTGTGCAGCAACAAAGACCAGCACAACCGATAAATAAATGAGTCTTAAAAAATAAAAAAGAATACTAAAAAAAGAATTTTTACAAAGTAGTGCATTTGTAAGCCTGTGATATTTACCTGCATGAGATGATCTGAACAGCAGAGGGGTTGGGTGGAAGAGGTTGTGCTCGGGTAGCTGGGGAAGGAGAGAGAGCATGTGTCTGTCACCAAGTAGACAGGGGTCAGAGCCCACACCAGAGAGAAAATACAAGGGCGAGAGGCAGCAAGACCTGGGCTATCCTTCCTGAGGGAGCCTGGGTAACACCCTCACCCCATCGGCAAAGCTCTGTGATTGAATACATGCAGAGGTAGGACAACCTAAATATGACCAGTTAAACTGTTTAAAAATGAAGATGAGTAAATGAGGAAATTAGACTTGGTGAAAAAACAAGGCTAAAATTTATAATATGAAGGCAGAACTGCTTATCACACTCAGTAGAAGTGAGGAACATGTCTAAGCGTCCTAGGAACCAATGCAGGGGGAGAAACAGTGCACGGCGTCCACAGCAGAAACATCACCACTGACTGGGAAGGCCAACAGATCCTTCTCTCCAGAAGACCCGAACCTGAATATTCTCAAGAGACACCAAAGACACTTTTCAGTCCTATGACACAGGGGCATGTATGTCTAATCAACTCCTTTATTCTGATGGAAGAATTGGGTATTTCCTATTTCATGTAACATGTGCAAGAGAAATGTGGTTTCTCCAAGTAAGCTGCCCTTAAATCAAGTATCCAGTTATGAAAATAAAACAAGAGAAATGAACACAGTGGGTACGACTCCACCCCTCACAAAATAAAGAGGCAATAAAGTGACTCCAGAATTTTATTTCAGTTGACTGGTTTATCAAGTATTGGTTTTGACACAGTATCATTGGGAAAAATAAAGAAAACATTAATAACCACTGCACAAAGATGAGCATATGCAAAACTTGCTAGTTTCGGTCTGATCAAGATCACTAGGAAATGAAAGAATCTCCTCATTAAGAGCCAAATAACGCTTAATAACCACTTAGTTGAAATCTGCTGGTGCTGCAACTCTTTTTGAAGAATGAGATTTATAACAACCAGCCATGGATAGCAACATTACTGCATTAAATAGTGGAGAGGAGAGAGAGAGAAGGAGAATGAAGTGGACATCATGGTGGACCCCAGTACCTGGCCTGCCCTGGGGAATCAAGAATCCGGCGCCTACCAGAGACTCACTTTTCAAAGGCTGAAAGTGAAGGGAAGGAAAAAGGTACCCCAGGTAAATGAAAACCAAAAGAGAGACCTATACTTAGGTCAGATGAAATAGACTTTAAGTCATCAACTCTCAAAAAAGACAAATAATATCACTTGCAACAACAAATGGGTCAATTCATCAAGAGGATATGACAATTGCAAATGCACATGTACCCCAATACAGGAGAAGATAAATATATAAAGCTAAAGCAAATATTAACAGGACTGAAGGAACACACAGCAATATAATAATTGTATTATTAATCTGATTACATCTGTAAAACCCTTTTTCCAAATGTTAAGATAACATTTATATATTCCAGGGTTTAGGATTAGCTATCTTTAGGTGGCCATTAATTTAGCCTAGAACACATCTAAAATCTGTTGCTAAACAACATTTTTTAAGATTCCGTTTTTTCAACGCTTTTTTATGAATACCAAAGACAAAACTGTCCAGCAAAATAGGAATGACACATGCTTAGGGGAAATCGAGTTCAAAGAAATGATGAAAAGTAGTCTTTTAAATTCTCCTTGAAAACAGAATTGCCAGACCTGTTGAGTCATACAATGTCGATGGTCTTTAAAATGATTTGTTAACAGAGATTAAAGTTGCCCAGGAACAGTCGTTCATGTCTTTAGTATTCACCAAGTACCCACTATGAGCAGGTTACTATTAGGGGTGGGAGGCAATAAAGTGACTCCAGAATTTTATTTCAGTTGACTGGTTTATCAAGTATTGGTTTTGACACAGTATCATTGGGAAAAATAAAGAAAACATTAATAACCACTGCACAAAGATGAGCATATGCAAAACTTGCTAGTTTCGGTCTGATCAAGATCACTAGGAAATGAAAGAATCTCCTCATTAAGAGCCAAATAACGCTTAATAACCACTTAGTTGAAATCTGCTGGTGCTGCAACTCTTTTTGAAGAATGAGATTTATAACAACCAGCCATGGATAGCAACATTACTGCATTAAATAGTGGAGAGGAGAGAGAGAGAAGGAGAATGAAGTGGACATCATGGTGGACCCCAGTACCTGGCCTGCCCTGGGGAATCAAGAATCCGGCGCCTACCAGAGACTCACTTTTCAAAGGCTGAAAGTGAAGGGAAGGAAAAAGGTACCCCAGGTAAATGAAAACCAAAAGAGAGACCTATACTTAGGTCAGATGAAATAGACTTTAAGTCATCAACTCTCAAAAAAGACAAATAATATCACTTGCAACAACAAATGGGTCAATTCATCAAGAGGATATGACAATTGCAAATGCACATGTACCCCAATACAGGAGAAGATAAATATATAAAGCTAAAGCAAATATTAACAGGACTGAAGGAACACACAGCAATATAATAATTGTATTATTAATCTGATTACATCTGTAAAACCCTTTTTCCAAATGTTAAGATAACATTTATATATTCCAGGGTTTAGGATTAGCTATCTTTAGGTGGCCATTAATTTAGCCTAGAACACATCTAAAATCTGTTGCTAAACAACATTTTTTAAGATTCCGTTTTTTCAACGTTTTATATGAATACCAAAGACAAAACTGTCCAGCAAAATAGGAATGACACATGCTTAGGGGAAATCGAGTTCAAAGAAATGATGAAAAGTAGTCTTTTAAATTCTCCTTGAAAACAGAATTGCCAGACCTGTTGAGTCATACAATGTCGATGGTCTATTTAGATCTCAGATTTGGTTCCAGCAGACACATTCAAACAGAGATTAAAGTTGCCCAGGAACAGTCGTTCATGTCTTTAGTATTCACCAAGTACCCACTATGAGCAGGTTACTATTAGGGGGTGGGAAATGGTATAACAAAAAAAAGCAAAAGGAAATGTCAATGAAAATACAAAGCACACTTGAATTTTTTAAACTGTTGTGAAAAAAAAATTAATACACAGAAACCTCAGTGGAATAGAGTTGGGAGACCAGAAGGGGGAGCTCTAATGCCTTGCAACAATAGTAGAGCCTCAGAAGAAGAAAGACCGTTTTCTTGACAAGGACTCAGCTAGCAAAAAGTCATGAGCTCTCTGTTATTTTAGCCCTCCCAACTTCCTTTGCCTCTCTGTATAAGTATTCACCTTCCCTTGCTCTGGGGGGGGGACTTGAACAAGGCTTGCTCTGGTTGCAGACCCAGAACTGCAATTCTCTGCTGATCCCACATAAATCTACCTTTGCTGGAGAAATATTTGTCAGTCTATTCCAGGTAAACACTGTCAATCAAAGAAAAATAAAGTCATGCAGAATATCTTAAAATAAAAAATACTATACATATATAAACTCTATATAAGTAAAACTAAATGTATAATTTAGTGGGTGTGTTCTAAGTCACTTCAGTCATGTCCAACTCATGTGCCTCTATCAGGATGGCTGCCCGCCAGGCTCCTCTGTCCATGGAATTCTCCAAGCAAGAATATTGGAATGGGCTTGCCACGCCCTCCTCCAGGGGATCGTCCCAACCCAGGGATCAAATCCGCATCTTTATGTCTACCTGAATTGGCAAGTGGATTCTTTGCCACTAGTGCCACCTGGGAAGTCCATGCACATAAAATACAAAACCCCAGTCTTTCTAATATAAAAGTTTACTCCATATAGGTGTTAATTTATAAATATCATACACATTATTGAAAACTTAGGAAGCATGAATCTTAGACGGACTGTCTCCACAGCAATGCACAGAATTACCAAGTAAGATACACCAATATAGGTAAACAGGCTTAATCAACTATTTATTGTTCCCATATAGTTTAACAAAGTCCAAGGTTACACTGGATCCAATAGACATCCCCACAAAAGGCTAGAGAAATAGGCAATTGTAAATAAAAGGAAAGCAGAGTTATGAGCATAATATCTAAAAAGGTAAAGTCAGGCCTCAAAATATTAAACAAAAATAAAGAAGGTCACTTTGTAACATTAAATTTACAATTCATGATGAAAATATAGCAGGTTTTTTAAAATTAAAAAAAAACACTTATTTTTATTTATTTATCCTTTTGGGGGGTGAGGTGGGGAGGGAAGGGGATGGGCGGGCCACTTCTATTGGTCTTTCATTTATCTATTTTCATCCATCTTCGTTCTTTGGCCCGTGTGGGCCTCCCATCGCGGTGGCCTCTGCTGTTGCAGAGCACCGGCTCTGGGCGCATGCGCTCCAGAGCTCCGGCTCAGTAATTGGACACATCAATCCAGCTGCTCCGCGGCACGTGGGATCTTCCCAGGCCAGGGATGGAACCGGCGCCCCTTGCACTGCAAGGCGGTGTCATTACCCACTGGACCACCAGGGGAAGCCCTATAGCAGTTTTGATTATCTCTATACCAAATAACATAGTTGTCACCTTCAACTTCAGAAGATGCACAGACAAACTGACAAGAGGTATTAATAATACATCATTATTAGTCCAAGACAGAGGAAGTAAAAATAAATACATATAAGTATATAAAAATCCTAAATATTTATAATAATCTTAAGGTAAATACTTGTACGTATGATGTACATAAAAATTTGTACCATGATGTTATACATGAAACATTTGATGAAACTGATTATGCATTGGGATTCCCTAGTGGCTCAGATGATAAAGAATCCACTTGCAATGCAGGAGACCTGGGCTTGATCCCTGGGTTGGGAAGATCCTCTAGAGAAGGGAAGGGGTACTTACTCCAATACACTTGCCTGGAGAATTCCATGGCTCGTCCATGGGTCGCAAAGAGTCGGACATGATTGAGTGACTATATATTATCTCAAAAAGAACACTTCAAAGAGTTGTATAAAGTAGGAAAATACAAACGATATTCTTTGATCGCAATATAATAAAATTATAAGACAAGAAACAAGTTTTTAAAACCAAAAATGTAATTTTACCAAGAGAATTAAAAAAATCACTTATTAAACAACTTATGTAACAGCAAAAAGACAAGCCAAAATTGCCAACTTCCTTTAAAAATTATAATAAAAACATCTCATATCAGGATGTAGGCTATAACTCAATCAGTGATTGGTGCACTATCTAAACTTTATATATAAAGTACATACACTTATATATATATACACACACACACTTATATTAAGAAAAACAAAGAATAAATATACTGCATGCTGCATTAAATACCTACTTCAAAAGCTACAGAAATAATAACGGAGAAAACTGAAAAGGAAATGCAACAATAAAGAAGGTACAAATATAACAGAACTAACAAATTTAAAAGATGGTTTTTTAAAAATTAATCAACAAATAAATGAGGGCACTAGATAACTAATCAAAAAATAAAAACAAACACACAACATAGAAATTAAAAGGAAAAATAACTTGGAAATAAAAGCTATATTTTAAAAAGAAAAAACGGAAAGACTACTTATTTCTTGTCTTTCCAAGTAAATTTGAATGAGCATACTAGGAAAACACATTTTACCAAATTTACTATCTATTGAGATTGAAAATATAAACTGAGATCAAAAACTTAAAGAACTAACCCCAAAACACCAGGTCAAGGAGGATTTTTTAACGTAAAAATAAATACATATAAGTATATAAAAATCCTAAATATTTATAATAATCTTAAGGTAAATACTTGTACGTATGATGTACATAAAAATTTGTACCATGATGTTATACATGAAACATTTGATGAAACTGATTATGCATTGGGATTCCCTAGTGGCTCAGATGATAAAGAATCCACTTGCAATGCAGGAGACCTGGGCTTGATCCCTGGGTTGGGAAGATCCTCTAGAGAAGGGAAGGGGTACTTACTCCAATACACTTGCCTGGAGAATTCCATGGCTCGTCCATGGGTCGCAAAGAGTCGGACATGATTGAGTGACTATATATTATCTCAAAAAGAACACTTCAAAGAGTTGTATAAAGTAGGAAAATACAAACGATATTCTTTGATCGCAATATAATAAAATTATAAGACAAGAAACAAGTTTTTAAAACCAAAAATGTAATTTTACCAAGAGAATTAAAAAAATCACTTATTAAACAACTTATGTAACAGCAAAAAGACAAGCCAAAATTGCCAACTTCCTTTAAAAATTATAATAAAAACATCTCATATCAGGATGTAGGCTATAACTCAATCAGTGATTGGTGCACTATCTAAACTTTATATATAAAGTACATACACTTATATATATATACACACACACACTTATATTAAGAAAAACAAAGAATAAATATACTGCATGCTGCATTAAATACCTACTTCAAAAGCTACAGAAATAATAACGGAGAAAACTGAAAAGGAAATGCAACAATAAAGAAGGTACAAATATAACAGAACTAACAAATTTAAAAGATGGTTTTTTAAAAATTAATCAACAAATAAATGAGGGCACTAGATAACTAATCAAAAAATAAAAACAAACACACAACATAGAAATTAAAAGGAAAAATAACTTGGAAATAAAAGCTATATTTTAAAAAGAAAAAACGGAAAGACTACTTATTTCTTGTCTTTCCAAGTAAATTTGAATGAGCATACTAGGAAAACACATTTTACCAAATTTACTATCTATTGAGATTGAAAATATAAACTGAGATCAAAAACTTAAAGAACTAACCCCAAAACACCAGGTCAAGGAGGCTTCAGAGAGAAATTCCACCAAATCTTCATTCTTCAGATAATCCCAACTCTATAAAACTGTTTCAAAAGAAGAAAATCATCCAATGCATTTTTGTAAAATATAACAGATTCCAAAACCTGAATTATATTGCAAAGGACAGAAAACCTCAGACTCATTTCACTTATAAATCTCCATGTAAAATCTGAATGAAAATATCAGAAACTACAATCCAATAGTTTATTTTTTTTTAAGTATAATGTATCTCAGTGTGGTTTATTCCAGGAATGCAGTGATGATTTAATATTACAAAATCATTACTACAACTTACCATATTAAAAGATCTAACAGGTAAAATCATACAAATCTTCCCTATATATTCTGAAGAGTCTTAAACAAAATTTAGCATTCATTCTTGATTTAATATTTAATCAACTGTTTAAACAGGAAGTGAAAAATACTTATTATAATTTATATGTATAAATATAAATGTATGCTTAGCTTCCAAATCGGCACCTGATAAGAGGGGAAACAGTAGAAGCAGTCTCAGGGAAGTCAAGCTTAAGGCAGGGTTACCCATTATCTCCACCACATACTGCAATGGAGGTATCAGTAAGCATAAATCAGAAAAGAAAAGAACAGTTAAAAACATAACAATGGGCAAGGAAGAGGTAACATTATCTCTATTTGCTGATATGATAGAATATCTAGAAAACCTAAGAAAAATAAAAGTAAAACTAATATAAACACTACGAGAACTCAATGAGGTGCTAGAATATAAAATAAACATATCAAAATCTATACAAAAGAAAAAGAAAGATTAAACACCTGAGTGTGAACTTATGAATGTGCAATACTTACACGAATAAAAATTTAAAGCACTCCTGAAGGATTAAAAAATTCAAGGGTAAACTTGAACAAATGGAATGATGTCCGTTGTTCTTGGTCAATTCAACATCATAAAAATGTCAGTTCTCTCCAAGTTAATAGGCAAATTTAACCTGAAACAAATAAAAATAACTAACAGAAGTCTGGATCAAAGTAAGGTCTTTTCAAGGTAACTGACTGATGCCTTTTAAGTCAGCATTTATAGCCCTCTTAAGTCACTCTCCCTCTCCCCTCCACCCACTGAGACCTTACCACCTCTACCCACAGGTGATCTCTCCAGCAAGACAGACAGACGGACCTCATTATGTGACAGTGTAGCATTCCGAGAACAAGGAGAAGGCAGCAAGATCTTTAAGATGCAGCCTAGTGAGCTGAGTGTCACTTCTGACACATACTATTAATCACAGTCAGTCACAGGGTCTGTCCACATTCAAGGAACAGGAAAATAGACTCATTTTCCTTACAAAAAACTGACAAAGTAACATAGTAAAAAAGCATATATAAAAAAAAACCACACATGAAATGGCAACTACTGTTCTGGCCATCTTGGCAAACACAATCTACCATAAAACGCAAGTAAAACGTACAAATTTGATATTCTGCACATTTTATATACAGATGAACTTCACTATTTTCACATATGCATACATCTCATGAACACCCGCATATACCCAGGGTTGCATCTCTATAATTACTCCACAGAAAAAGTCCTCCTTGTCCAGGCCAAGGAAAATCTCTTCAAAAGGAGCACTCTCAGTTATTTATTTGATCTGCAGGTAACACTTGAGGAAATCACATTAGACTGAGGTCACTTCTATCAATGCTACTTTCAGGGGGCTAAAAAAAGGTGAATTCTTTAAAAACAAGAGATAAAGAAATATAACATTGACTTAGTTATTATTCTTGGAGATGGGATTTCAAAAAAAATAAAACGAGCATAGGATGTATATGCAACAAGCATTTTAAAGATAATTTTTTGTATGGCCAGGCCCCTTTGTTCACCTGAAACTATCACATGGTTAACTGGCAATACCATGATACAAAAAAAAGCTTAAACATATACATAATTTTTAAGAACAACATAAACGGCTATATACTGTGGACATGACTTACCTACAGGATGCATGAAGGAAATTGCTAACTTGTTTATACAATAAATAATTTGAAGCATTACATCTCTTATAGCACACCTGTGTTACTATCTTTCAAAAACCATGACTTTCTTTCAAATAAATTAGACAAAAACTGACAAGCTTTGGAAAACTTTTAGGCATCTCAAAAGGTCAAAGATAAATGTAAAAATAATGAATCATGAGTGGAAAAGTTAATATCTCATCTCATACAATGAAATTATGCATATAAATATTTCGTATCTAAACTAGGATCTATGATGCAAATCTAACAGTGTTTTTCCCCACAATTACCATGTAGCATATTTTAGGCAACATCCTCACCACCTCTCCTGGAAGGCTCTGGCCCCAGCACTGCTGACTCCTGAGGCAGGACTGCTGCTCTGAAGGCTGGCAGACGCACTGTGGCGCTGTCAGCGGCATCCTCGGCCTCTTCTCGCTAGACACCAGCAGGACTTCTCTCCTCCCTGAGCTGTAACAGATCAGACTGTCTCCAGACACTGCCAAACGTCCAGCGGTCGGCATAGCCACCCTAGTCGAAGTGAACAACTACACTGGATAAATGCTGTCCGATATCCCAAGTTAAACCAACTTCCACGTTTTGATGTCCCATTTTCTCATTACCAGAAACCTAATTAAAATACAGGTTCCTCTCTGGGGAAAAAATCGTTGGTTACTATTACCATTACCCACCTACTTCTCTACTATATTCTGTACAACTAAGTAACTTAAAGCAGTTGTTATGTATGACTGCTACTGTGGAATGACATGACAAAATACACTCATAAAATAAAGGGCTCACAGACCAAACTCATAAAAGACTCAGTAGTTGAACTCAGTCCTTAGAAAGGAAATATCCAGATGATGCAGAAAAGGTAAAAACTCTATGTACTCCCAGCTCAGACTATTCGCAGATCATTTGCTATTGACTGTGTTTACATTTTCCCTCATTAGCACTAATCATCTAACTTGCTTTTATGGGGACAAGAAAAAAAATCTGTCTCAGGTTATAATAAAACCTGAAATAATAAAATCAGAATGAGGTGTCAACAGGAAATAGTTTTACTTGTATAAAGTATTTGATTCCAGATGCTAAAATGAACTTATACTTGAATCTCTAGATGGAGGTAAGAGAAATAAGTATAAAATTACTTCAAGAATTTGGATGAAGGCTAAATACTCATTAAGGACAACTGAATGTGGACTATAATTTTTCAAAACATTTATTCTCATGTGATGTAACTTTTTATATCCAGACACAATAACCAAATGGAAAACAGAATGCAAGACTCAATTTAGGGTTTGTAGTTTAAAAAGAATTTATTAAACCTGTTACAGTAGGATCCATTTTTTTAAATATAAATACCAAAAAATTCTAGGATTGTCACCAAAAATGTAATCAATGAATGATGGTATTGGAAGGTTTTTTTTTCTACACTTGCTTCTCTAAATTCGCTTAATTTTTTTAAGCAATGAATGGATTTTTTTTTTAGCTGTAAGGCTGGCAGACGCATTTTCCACATCTGGCCCCTTTAGACACCAGCAGGACTTCTCTCTCCCGAGCTGTAACAGATCAGACTGTCTCCAGACACTGCCAAACGTCCAGCGGTCGGCATAGCCACCCTAGTCGAAGTGAACAACTACACTGGATAAATGCTGTCCGATATCCCAAGTTAAACCAACTTCCACGTTTTGATGTCCCATTTTCTCATTACCAGAAACCTAATTAAAATACAGGTTCCTCTCTGGGGAAAAAATCGTTGGTTACTATTACCATTACCCACCTACTTCTCTACTATATTCTGTACAACTAAGTAACTTAAAGCAGTTGTTATGTATGACTGCTACTGTGGAATGACATGACAAAATACACTCATAAAATAAAGGGCTCACAGACCAAACTCATAAAAGACTCAGTAGTTGAACTCAGTCCTTAGAAAGGAAATATCCAGATGATGCAGAAAAGGTAAAAACTCTATGTACTCCCAGCTCAGACTATTCGCAGATCATTTGCTATTGACTGTGTTTACATTTTCCCTCATTAGCACTAATCATCTAACTTGCTTTTATGGGGACAAGAAAAAAAATCTGTCTCAGGTTATAATAAAACCTGAAATAATAAAATCAGAATGAGGTGTCAACAGGAAATAGTTTTACTTGTATAAAGTATTTGATTCCAGATGCTAAAATGAACTTATACTTGAATCTCTAGATGGAGGTAAGAGAAATAAGTATAAAATTACTTCAAGAATTTGGATGAAGGCTAAATACTCATTAAGGACAACTGAATGTGGACTATAATTTTTCAAAACATTTATTCTCATGTGATGTAACTTTTTATATCCAGACACAATAACCAAATGGAAAACAGAATGCAAGACTCAATTTAGGGTTTGTAGTTTAAAAAGAATTTATTAAACCTGTTACAGTAGGATCCATTTTTTTAAATATAAATACCAAAAAATTCTAGGATTGTCACCAAAAATGTAATCAATGAATGATGGTATTGGAAGGTTTTTTTTTCTACACTTGCTTCTCTAAATTCGCTTAATTTTTTTAAGCAATGAATGGATTTTTTTTTTTTTTTTTTAGCTGTAAAAAATTACTTTTGCACTTCCCTTTTCCACCAATTTCATCACAGTTTATGGCCTATCGACTTGGATTCTTGGACAACTATCAACAGTATCCCTATTTTATGGGTTTTATTTTAAACATTGAACTTCTCCTCACTAATCTTTGTTAAAGGCATTTCCTATTAACTAAAGTTAAAAGGTGACCCTTGAGAAACTCGATTTCAGATGAAAATTATGCATACAAAGCCAACTATCTTACAATTAGATCCTCAAGTTAGAAAGTGAATACTCTATGTAACATAGGACAAACCATAGCTCTTACCCTTCTATTTTCCAGTTTGACAAGATCTGTCAAATTCCTTTCTAAAAGAGAACACATATACATTTTCAATTTGTCATTTCATGTTCAGTAAAAAAAAAAAAGTCAGATTTTATTTATTCTGGAATTTGACAATTTTGGCAATACTGAAGCAGAATTTTACCTCACTGTTACCTAGCAAAAAGCAAATAATATTTTAAGATTCCAAATGTTTAATCTGGTAAAAATGAGAACATATATCAAGAACATACCACCAAAAAAAAAAGTATTGCTATCTTGTTATATGAGTTTCTCATTACATTTCTGCAGTTCCTACATGTTTAGAATAAATGTAGCATTCACATAATACCATAGTCCATGAAAAGAGTATATTCTTTTATTGTTTTTGTTCATACATGTTGTTTCAACTTTCAATAATAAAATTCAATAAATTTGATTCCTTAATCATAAAAACTTTACACGTTATTTACATGTTGCCAAAGTCTACACCACATAAAACATCACAAGGATTTGACTCTATGCATGGTACCATCACACAGGAGGCGGGAGCTAATCCAGTAACAGACATTCAAAGATTAACTGGTAGATGTGTAGTGTATTTGGCACTGTTCATTAACATCCTAACACATTTCTCTGTTAAGACAGGCATTATTAAGCCTTAGTCACAATAAAGAAGTTGCTATTCACATCCAAACCAGCTTTCAAAATTCCTAACAGGAATCAGTGCTAAGAAACAAAACAATCAGAATTGGGAATGGAATTCAAACTCTCAACCTCTTGCTAGGCTCCAAGTGGCCACCCATAAGGCAGGTTTAATCTGATAATTTTTCCATTGTGGGAATTGTTAAGAAGAAACAATTTGAAGATGGTATCTTTCAAAACACATGAAGACAAACAACACTTTTCTTCTAAGTTTTCAGTTGTTCTTGGGAGTGCAAAGGAAGCCCTGACAATGCATTACAAGCAGATGATTTTGGCAAGAATTATAAAATGATCAATGGCATTCAAATTGTGGAGACTCTAGTCACAGTCAATCTCATGAGAAGAATCTGGAATGCCTGTATCTGAAACCAGAATCCTGAGCAATTTGTTTTAAGGATTTTTCCTACCAAGGACTATAACAAGACTCAGGTCTCAGGTTATAGATTTACTCAGATGTGGAACACTACACTGCTACGAAATGTAAAGACAAAATAAAAATACAAAAACTCAGCTGTTAAACCTGAAGAGGCTTTGGCTATCTCCCAGTGGGTAATTTATGCAACTAACTTCATTTCAACAAATATTAAATCACTTAAGTGGGCCCATCACATTTAATTCATTAAAACCATATATATTCCAGAATGCTTAAAAAAGACACCTTTATAAACATAAAAGGCATAAATTCTGTCTTTAACTAAGGCCACAACCCTCAATAAATGTAGCATTCACATAATACCATAGTCCATGAAAAGAGTATATTCTTTTATTGTTTTTGTTCATACATGTTGTTTCAACTTTCAATAATAAAATTCAATAAATTTGATTCCTTAATCATAAAAACTTTACACGTTATTTACATGTTGCCAAAGTCTACACCACATAAAACATCACAAGGATTTGACTCTATGCATGGTACCATCACACAGGAGGCGGGAGCTAATCCAGTAACAGACATTCAAAGATTAACTGGTAGATGTGTAGTGTATTTGGCACTGTTCATTAACATCCTAACACATTTCTCTGTTAAGACAGGCATTATTAAGCCTTAGTCACAATAAAGAAGTTGCTATTCACATCCAAACCAGCTTTCAAAATTCCTAACAGGAATCAGTGCTAAGAAACAAAACAATCAGAATTGGGAATGGAATTCAAACTCTCAACCTCTTGCTAGGCTCCAAGTGGCCACCCATAAGGCAGGTTTAATCTGATAATTTTTCCATTGTGGGAATTGTTAAGAAGAAACAATTTGAAGATGGTATCTTTCAAAACACATGAAGACAAACAACACTTTTCTTCTAAGTTTTCAGTTGTTCTTGGGAGTGCAAAGGAAGCCCTGACAATGCATTACAAGCAGATGATTTTGGCAAGAATTATAAAATGATCAATGGCATTCAAATTGTGGAGACTCTAGTCACAGTCAATCTCATGAGAAGAATCTGGAATGCCTGTATCTGAAACCAGAATCCTGAGCAATTTGTTTTAAGGATTTTTTCCTACCAAGGACTATAACAAGACTCAGGTCTCAGGTTATAGATTTACTCAGATGTGGAACACTACACTGCTACGAAATGTAAAGACAAAATAAAAATACAAAAACTCAGCTGTTAAACCTGAAGAGGCTTTGGCTATCTCCCAGTGGGTAATTTATGCAACTAACTTCATTTCAACAAATATTAAATCACTTAAGTGGGCCCATCACATTTAATTCATTAAAACCATATATATTCCAGAATGCTTAAAAAAGACACCTTTATAAACATAAAAGGCATAAATTCTGTCTTTAACTAAGGCCAAAAACCCTCAATAGAATGTGGATGACAGGACAGGGGAACAAAAATAAAAAAAACCTCTCTGGTAAAGTTTAGAGATATGCTATCACATCACACAAAGCTTTTAGCAATAAATTAAGACTTTAAAAAAGTCTCACAATGTACAAACAACTACAATGCGCAAAGTAAACATCACTGAACCGAATTTAGTTTATAATCATTTTATTTCAAGTGTACTGTTAAAATCATAAATGGAATTTTGGAATCCAAAGTCAAGACATTCATTCTCCATAGCCTCAGAATCTGACAAGCAATTCCAGACCTCGCTTTCCAAATCCAGTGTTCTTTGCTGTTTCTCAGACTGAAACCTAGTATTTAAATTACTCCATTCCAAACGTACAATTCTGGCTAACTGTTGGGCATTTGCTGATAAGATTCTTCTGAAAACAGTCCATAAATATATAAAAAAGAATAGTTTCTGTCCAAGTGCCAGCAGAGAGGGAAGAACTACTAAATACCTATCAAAAGATCATCTATTCATTTAAAAAATAACAGAACCAGTGCTGTTCTCTGGCATGAAAGAGAACATGCGAAATTAAATTACACTTACAGACTACGGTCATAATTTATTCCCTACACAGGCCTCAGTATTACTGAAAGATCTTTCAACGCAGAGTCACCATCAGGATTTACTGTGTAAGGATTCTGGGTACTAATGTGCCCCTGCACGTGCTATTCCAAAGAGGAACAGTCACTTTTGAAGAAAAGAGCTGCCTTGGTAACTTCCCTCAGATGCTTATTTTAAATAAACAAAGTTAATGGAAATCTTTTTTAAACCAGCTCTGGGTACTGTCTAACACACTGCCCACTAACAGAAAAGGAAATCAAAACTTTCTGTCCTTATTTGAGAATCTGTCCATCTTTACTTTTCAGATTATGACTTTTCACCTTTTTCTGACTGCCTCATATGATACTTAAATTTTTTTTTAATTCTGTATTTCAATGTAAGAGTTCTTTTCAAATGATCTTCACAACCCAGAACACAGACAACAGAACAACATTTTCACACCACAGTGACAATAATGAAGAGATGAAAATGGACGGATGTCTGAAAACAGGTATTCCCTCTGCTCTGAAGGTGAGCCAACTTTTAACGTCTGAACAACATGGAACTCCATTTCTCCGGAGATTCCTCAAACTCAGAATGCTTCCATCTCATAAGTCAATATATTTATTCTTTAAAATTAAAGTTTGGTCACTTGGAAAGACTGAACAAAAATTACTCCCTGCCCTCCCCCCAAAACAACAAACAGCTTTAGTCACCCCTTTCTCTCCCCACAAAAACAGGGAAGTAGCGGGGCTGAAGCCTTTAAATCTGAAATTTCACCCCTAAAACATTGCTGCTGTCTGCTCAAAGGTGCAAGTCCACCATGCTTCCTCCTTCACTGCTTCCGCACTTATAATCTCACTTCCACACACGCATGCACACACACACGCACGCACACACGCATACTCGCTCACACGTACTCTTACTCTCAAGTAAGACCCTTTTTTGTGTTTGTTGATAAATTATGAGGATTATGAACTAGATGTGTACAGAGTTTCATAGGTGCTTTGTAAACATCAGAGTCACTTGAGTCCTTTTCTCCAAGCCTGCAGTCAAATCACACCACCAGGGATCACTATTTTCCCTGACGCTGTTCACAGGCTGCGTATCGACAAAGGGCAGAGAAGAAGTCCTCATAGCTGATGTTTAGGTGGGTAGGCAAAGAGCTGGAAAAACAAACAAAAAAGCAATCAGAAGATATGCTATAATACGGGGGTAACGACCAAAAAGGTTAAGGACAGAAGAAAGTAAATTATAAGCATAGAGTACATCAAACTATCTCTACAAAATGATTATCAAACTCACTGTGAAACAGTTCAAATAAAAAAGAATCTCTCCTCTCATAAGACGAAAAAAGCAATTTACAGTAAGATCGTGATTCATGACTCTCCCTGGCCAAGTTTCTGGTTTTTTTTATTTTTGAGGCTCCCTAACAGTCTTGGACAACAAAACATACAGGACGTAAGTGTCATCTGGTAGACCTTATCTCAAAAACCTGTGCCTAAACCACGGATTTTTTTTCAAGACCACAAGGCAAGATTCTGCTGATGAAGTTTAAAATGTAAACTGAAAGGTGAGTCTACCAAAGACTAAAGCAAACACAGAAATGGCAAAGTACCACAGACACTGGGCTGGACGTCAGCCCATCTGAAGGCAGTCCGCTTTGGATGGTAACACCCTTGGCTCACACAGATCTATGGACCATTCGAACACAAACACTATACGTTACATTTCTTCTCTTTTTTTTTGACATTTTAAAGAGATTTAAAAATATATATTTTTTAAAATTTTAATATAGTTGACTTACAATATTGAGTTCATTACAGATAAACTGCCAAGTGGTTCAGTTATACAGATATTCTTTTTAGATTTTTTTCTCATATACATTGTTACAGAATACTTGGTAGAGTTGCCTATGCTATACAATAGGTCCTTGTTGGTTTATATTATTTATTTTTTAATACTGGATTTCTAATTCTAAGGGTAAAGTAAAAACTACTAAAAGACATGACCTACAATGAACTCACTGGAATGTTAGACTGTTTACTGACATTCTTATATTCTGGAATATTCTTTTATCCTTCAAGATGATGCCATAACACAGAGCTAGAAAGATTCAGATCCTATTAAAGCATAAGTTTAGATTAATGCAAAACTGGTGAGCTATTCATAAAGGATCTCACTCCAACTCACTTCAAGAGCTCAGCTCTGTCAGCAAGTAAAGCCAGTGGTACCTGGACGGTTTATAACTCAGGCTAAATGTGGGCACAGCAGCACCGCACCCCATACGATGATATGCTGAAGTCCGTGGTAAGCAACCAGTCAGTGAACAATATTTATCTCCACCATGTTCAACTGCTCAAGGGGGGTAATTACAATGTGAAGACAAGCACTTTTAAGGCAAAGTGAATATACAGTCAGAAGGTTCCCCCTTAAAATTTATTTCAAGTTTTAAATTCCTCTTAAAAATAATTTTCAATAATTAACATTAAAAAACCTCTAGGGCTTCCCTGGTGGCACAGTGGGTAAAGAGTCTGCCTTGCAATGCAGGGGGCACCAGTTCGATCCCTGGCCAGGGAAGATCCCCTGTGCTGCAGAGCGGCTGGACTGGTGTGTCCAATTATGAGCCAGCACTCTGGAAAGCATGCGCCCAGAGCCAGTGCTCTGCAGCGAGAGAGGCCACTGCAATGGGAGGCCCACACAGGCCAAAGAATAAAGATGGATAAAAATAAATAAAACCTCTAATTTCTATAGTTTCACTGTGATGTTTTGGACATTTCACACAGTGTCAGACCCAAAACCCTATCAGATCACAAGAGCCACATTCAGAATCCCACAGTCACGTGCATGTGAGAAAAGGACTGAACAAATCTACCCAAGGGAACTTCTGCCTGAACCTCTTCAGCTGTGCTTTCCTCATCCTGCCTTTTCTTCTCTTGCCAGGTTTATCAAGATATAACTGACATATAATCTTTATCCTTCCTCTTACTGCTAAGAATTCTGAAATAACTCCCTTGTTCCTCTTCATTTCCTTCTCTCTTAATAACCTCCACTATCAACCTTTTATTCACTCAACTGAATTAATACTCTCAAGGACAAATGTTACAACATTCTCCTAGCTAAAAGCTTGCTTCCAATGCCTCTTCAGAAACTATCAACTTTCCTAAGTTGACCTCATTTTACCCTCTTCATCAAAGGTCTCATCTGCTATTGCTCCACAAGACGCCCTTAGTCTGTCCTGTCAGGCTCCTCTTCTTTGCTACACTGTGACGAAGACACCTTCCATGTCATCAGGAGGCTCACAGTCTTGTGACTGTTGTTGATGCACAGCTATAATAGATACATGCACAAAGATCTGTGAGTAAGTCTGTTACGTGTCAGGTATATGATAGTCCACAATCAGACTTGAATCCTCAACTCTGAATTAAAATGCCCATTTTATAAATATGGAGAAGTTTAAATAGCTTACCAAAGTCATGCTTCTGAGCCACAAAGCCAAGATTCAACCTAAGATATACGTTCTAAGACATACCCTTCCTACTAAACTACTTCCAACCTCACAAAAAATCATTGCTACCATCCTTGGAGCCCACATGAAAGGCTTCTGAAATGACCTGGAAAACCCCAGGTGGAGAAAAAAGAGGTAAGAGAAAGACACACCACCATAAAGAATCCCAGTTTGAAGATTTGGGTTCTAAATCTACTTTGTTACAAGCTTGAGCAATGTCTCATCTGTTTTCCCAGCCTGGGAAATGAGGAGGCAGTACCGGGGGACCTACAGCCCTTTCTGACTAACAAGCTATGTTCTTTTAGTCTGAAGCACTTCATAAAGGGTCCCGTGGTTCTGTTCTCCTCTGTGAACACTTAGGGAATTCCTCTAGTCTCACAGATCTGACTGCCTCTCCTTCCAAGGTACTGGCAAGTCCCAAAGATCCATCCTCACCCCTGACGTCTCATCCAAGCACCAACTCTACTGCTTCATCTGCCCTCTTCAGTCTAAACCATGGCCTCAAAATCTTATTCCTGAATTCAACAGGTTCCCTCCAACATCAATGGTCCCTTGACATTCCCACTGGTCTCAGTAACACTGTAACTCATCCAGCCACTTAGGCTTAAAAACTTAGGAATCGCTACACTTCTACTCTAGTTTTTACTGCATTCAGTAAAGTGCCAGGCCTGTAAGTATACTTGGGAATTAGTTCTCATGAGTGAGACCATCTGTCGTATAGTTCTTCCTAGGACCCAGAATTTAAATATACTCTTAGGCTCCTAAGTCTCTCGTTTATTTTAAATCAGGGGTCTGCAGTGACAACTTGGGAGAAGTCTGACACTTATTTTTGTAAACCAGGTTTTATGAGAATATGGTCACAACATTTCTTGACATAGTGTTTGTCCATGCATGTTTAGGTAACCAACATGTTCAGCTGCAACAAAGAATAGCAGTTCCAAAAGACTAATAGTATTTTTGGCCCCAAGGCCCAAAATATTTACCCTCCAGCCCCTTATACAAAAAGTTAGCCAAACCCTGTTCTAAATAAGTAGTTTCATTCTCAGTGTGCCCTCCCACAGATTACAGCTGTGGCCTCTGCAGCTCAATTGTTCTAAGACATACCCTTCCTACTAAACTACTTCCAACCTCACAAAAAATCATTGCTACCATCCTTGGAGCCCACATGAAAGGCTTCTGAAATGACCTGGAAAACCCCAGGTGGAGAAAAAAGAGGTAAGAGAAAGACACACCACCATAAAGAATCCCAGTTTGAAGATTTGGGTTCTAAATCTACTTTGTTACAAGCTTGAGCAATGTCTCATCTGTTTTCCCAGCCTGGGAAATGAGGAGGCAGTACCGGGGGACCTACAGCCCTTTCTGACTAACAAGCTATGTTCTTTTAGTCTGAAGCACTTCATAAAGGGTCCCGTGGTTCTGTTCTCCTCTGTGAACACTTAGGGAATTCCTCTAGTCTCACAGATCTGACTGCCTCTCCTTCCAAGGTACTGGCAAGTCCCAAAGATCCATCCTCACCCCTGACGTCTCATCCAAGCACCAACTCTACTGCTTCATCTGCCCTCTTCAGTCTAAACCATGGCCTCAAAATCTTATTCCTGAATTCAACAGGTTCCCTCCAACATCAATGGTCCCTTGACATTCCCACTGGTCTCAGTAACACTGTAACTCATCCAGCCACTTAGGCTTAAAAACTTAGGAATCGCTACACTTCTACTCTAGTTTTTACTGCATTCAGTAAAGTGCCAGGCCTGTAAGTATACTTGGGAATTAGTTCTCATGAGTGAGACCATCTGTCGTATAGTTCTTCCTAGGACCCAGAATTTAAATATACTCTTAGGCTCCTAAGTCTCTCGTTTATTTTAAATCAGGGGTCTGCAGTGACAACTTGGGAGAAGTCTGACACTTATTTTTGTAAACCAGGTTTTATGAGAATATGGTCACAACATTTCTTGACATAGTGTTTGTCCATGCATGTTTAGGTAACCAACATGTTCAGCTGCAACAAAGAATAGCAGTTCCAAAAGACTAATAGTATTTTTGGCCCCAAGGCCCAAAATATTTACCCTCCAGCCCCTTATACAAAAAGTTAGCCAAACCCTGTTCTAAATAAGTAGTTTCATTCTCGTCAGTGTGCCCTCCCACAGATTACAGCTGTGGCCTCTGCAGTCATTTTACCTCAATGTACTCTAGTACATGGTTGCCAAACAAATCTTCCAAAATCACCATTCCCGCATTATCCACAGGCTCATCGATTTCCTACTGCCTAACAACTATGTACATTCCTTATGCTGATATTTAAAGTATTCCCAATGTCGATGCCCCCCAAACTATTTGATTTTGCCATAGACTCCTATCTAACACCAGACTCTGCGCTGGCGTGGTCAGCTCCCCATCTCTTTCTAATGTGATGGTCACGCCCTGTCCCCCAGTCTCTCCCACCCCCGGCTCACCCCCTACACTTCTCACCTTTTCTCTAATTACAAAAGTTCTACCCCCTTTACACACCCTGCACCAAGTTATGTCTTTTTCTGTAGAATCAACCACTCTGGCCCACGGCATTACCTCTCACTGCTGATCTCTTATGATGATTAGTTTTAATACCAAATATCTGTACAACCACACCCTCTCTTCTATCTGAGTCATTCTGTAGGTTTTTATTTCACCACTGATCCTGCCAAATACTTGAGGGAAAGGATCCAGTATTACAATAATTCTTTGGGAATTCCCACCACACCTAGTATGGTGCTGGATTCAGAGAACACCTGCAGGACCAAACCAAGGTCAGTACGCTGAATTACTTACACAATCTCAGTCAACCTGATATGCCAGGGAAGAAAGCCTAGTGTGCTGTCCACAGGACCAAACTTCAATACTAAATCAGGATCAGGGAAACCATTTGAACCTTGGGAAGAGAAAAAGAAAAGACACATGAACATACTGTGTATGAAGAAACGACCTATGGCAAAATCTGTTCATCAAATTGGCTTACGGTTGATGGATCTTTCCTCTTCAGAATCTTTATTTGTATGTTTCCATACCCCAATTCATGGCACAACATATACTTTTACATCTGTTATTTTCAAATGTGGACATTTTCTCTAAAGGCCATTTAGTTGGACTGATTACTGATAAGAAGGGGTAACCCGACTCCCACCCTAAACTCTAAAGGCAGTCTCTCAATCTCATCTATCCTTCAAGACTCAACTTGCTCTCTTGGCATCCTGAGACCTGCACTGCTTTAAGGACTCAAATACTTCTTCTGGCCACAGAACCAGTTAACTTCAGAGACAGCGACTTTAAGTTACCTACTTTCCCTTTCCTCACCAGGCACCAATTGTACAGAGAAGTACTCAAGCCCCTAGCTTGCTCATCTACTGATTTATTTAAAAGTATTCCCAATGTCGATGCCCCCCAAACTATTTGATTTTGCCATAGACTCCTATCTAACACCAGACTCTGCGCTGGCGTGGTCAGCTCCCCATCTCTTTCTAATGTGATGGTCACGCCCTGTCCCCCAGTCTCTCCCACCCCCGGCTCACCCCCTACACTTCTCACCTTTTCTCTAATTACAAAAGTTCTACCCCCTTTACACACCCTGCACCAAGTTATGTCTTTTTCTGTAGAATCAACCACTCTGGCCCACGGCATTACCTCTCACTGCTGATCTCTTATGATGATTAGTTTTAATACCAAATATCTGTACAACCACACCCTCTCTTCTATCTGAGTCATTCTGTAGGTTTTTATTTCACCACTGATCCTGCCAAATACTTGAGGGAAAGGATCCAGTATTACAATAATTCTTTGGGAATTCCCACCACACCTAGTATGGTGCTGGATTCAGAGAACACCTGCAGGACCAAACCAAGGTCAGTACGCTGAATTACTTACACAATCTCAGTCAACCTGATATGCCAGGGAAGAAAGCCTAGTGTGCTGTCCACAGGACCAAACTTCAATACTAAATCAGGATCAGGGAAACCATTTGAACCTTGGGAAGAGAAAAAGAAAAGACACATGAACATACTGTGTATGAAGAAACGACCTATGGCAAAATCTGTTCATCAAATTGGCTTCTTACGGTTGATGGATCTTTCCTCTTCAGAATCTTTATTTGTATGTTTCCATACCCCAATTCATGGCACAACATATACTTTTACATCTGTTATTTTCAAATGTGGACATTTTCTCTAAAGGCCATTTAGTTGGACTGATTACTGATAAGAAGGGGTAACCCGACTCCCACCCTAAACTCTAAAGGCAGTCTCTCAATCTCATCTATCCTTCAAGACTCAACTTGCTCTCTTGGCATCCTGAGACCTGCACTGCTTTAAGGACTCAAATACTTCTTCTGGCCACAGAACCAGTTAACTTCAGAGACGAAAAGCGACTTTAAGTTACCTACTTTCCCTTTCCTCACCAGGCACCAATTGTACAGAGAAGATCAACTCCAGAAAGCCCACCTCCTAGCTACACAGAACAAGTGTTCTCAGGATTCCAGAGCCCAAGCTCCCAAGGAGGGAAAATGGGACTATCCACCTGCCTCAGCCAAGCTCTGGCCATTCTCTGCTTTACAAACAGGTTTCCATGAGACCTGGCTTGAGAGAAAAAGGGGATAAAATAGTTGAACTACTAAAAAAATAAGATAAATCTTAAGACTCACTGGTGTAACAGAAAAGATGCTATAATCCAAGAGACCCATATTCTAAGAGATTCTAACAACCTCAGTTCAGCCACTAACTTTCTGGTCACAAGGTAAATGGAGGGTTGACGTAAATGAATGAAAAATACATCGGAGGGCTACCCTGGTGGTCCAGTGGGTAAGGACACCGCCTTGCAGTGCAAGGGGCGCTGGTTCGATCCCTGGCCTGGGAAGATCTCACGTGCTGCAGAGCGGCTGGACCGATTTGTCCAACTACCGAGCCAGAGCTCTGGAGCGCGTGTGCCCAGAGCCGGTGCTCTGAAGTGAGAGAGGCCACTGCGATGGGAGGCCCACACGGGCCGAGGAACAAAGATGGATGAAAACAGATAAATGAAAGACCAATAGAAATAGCCAAAAAAAAAAAATTTGAAATTATATGGCTATAAAAGCTACCAATGGACATGAATTTTTTTTAAAAGCATTGCCTTTCTTCAAAAGGATCAAGGATAATACCAGTGAGCAGAAGGACCATAAAGTTAAGGCAAAAAGTTCCTAGGGAACTCTGGAGAGAATAAGCATACTAAAGGCTTTTATAAAAACTGAAGAAAAATCGATAAAACATAATGCTACATGTGGTATAACATGAGAAATACAATGGTAAAGTTGGTATAAAGCATAATAGCAGGAATACTAAAGGCAGTCTCTCAATCTCATCTATCCTTCAAGACTCAACTTGCTCTCTTGGCATCCTGAGACCTGCACTGCTTTAAGGACTCAAATACTTCTTCTGGCCACAGAACCAGTTAACTTCAGAGACGAAAAGCGACTTTAAGTTACCTACTTTCCCTTTCCTCACCAGGCACCAATTGTACAGAGAAGATCAACTCCAGAAAGCCCACCTCCTAGCTACACAGAACAAGTGTTCTCAGGATTCCAGAGCCCAAGCTCCCAAGGAGGGAAAATGGGACTATCCACCTGCCTCAGCCAAGCTCTGGCCATTCTCTGCTTTACAAACAGGTTTCCATGAGACCTGGCTTGAGAGAAAAAGGGGATAAAATAGTTGAACTACTAAAAAAATAAGATAAATCTTAAGACTCACTGGTGTAACAGAAAAGATGCTATAATCCAAGAGACCCATATTCTAAGAGATTCTAACAACCTCAGTTCAGCCACTAACTTTCTGGTCACAAGGTAAATGGAGGGTTGACGTAAATGAATGAAAAATACATCGGAGGGCTACCCTGGTGGTCCAGTGGGTAAGGACACCGCCTTGCAGTGCAAGGGGCGCTGGTTCGATCCCTGGCCTGGGAAGATCTCACGTGCTGCAGAGCGGCTGGACCGATTTGTCCAACTACCGAGCCAGAGCTCTGGAGCGCGTGTGCCCAGAGCCGGTGCTCTGCAGTGAGAGAGGCCACTGCGATGGGAGGCCCACACGGGCCGAGGAACAAAGATGGATGAAAACAGATAAATGAAAGACCAATAGAAATAGCCAAAAAAAAAAAATTTGAAATTATATGGCTATAAAAGCTACCAATGGACATGAATTTTTTTTAAAAGCATTGCCTTTCTTCAAAAGGATCAAGGATAATACCAGTGAGCAGAAGGACCATAAAGTTAAGGCAAAAAGTTCCTAGGGAACTCTGGAGAGAATAAGCATACTAAAGGCTTTTATAAAAACTGAAGAAAAATCGATAAAACATAATGCTACATGTGGTATAACATGAGAAATACAATGGTAAAGTTGGTATAGCATAATAGCAGGAATAAAAAAGCAGTCGCTAAAAAAGGACGATGTATGCTACATGCTCAGTCGCGTCTGACTCTGCAACCCGTGGACTACAGCCCATCAGGCTTCTCTGTTTATGGAATTCTCCAGGCAAGAATACTGGAGAGGGTAGCCATTCCCCTCACAACACAATAGAAGGAAAACTAAAAATGAGAGTCACAGATGACAGTCGTACTATATTGCTGGGACTGTTTCCTAAATAGCTGTTAGGTTTAAACTTAATATTCAAACTTAACTGAGAGTTCAAACTAAAAGGAGAAACACTGTATGTCATTATATTTCAATAAAACTGACAAAATAAAGGAAAAATAAACATTAAGAGGAATGCAGAAGTAGGAGTCTTATTTTTTTTGGCGGGCGGTGGGACGGGTTGGGCAGGGAGGGGGACGGGTGGGCCACTTCTACTGGTCTTTCATTTATCCATTTTCATCCATCTTTGTTCCTCGGCCCGTGTGGGCCTCCCATTGCAGTGGCCTCTGCTGTCGCAGAGCACCGGCTCCGGGCACATGTGCTCCAGAGCTCCGGCTCAGTAATTGCACACATTGGTCCAGCCGCTCCACAGCACGTGGGATCCTCCCAGGCCAGGGATCGAACCGGCGCCCCTTGCACTGCAAGGCGGTGTCCTTACCCACTGGACCACCAGGGAAGCCCAGGAGTCTTATTTTTAAGAATATCCATTACTGCCCCAAAAATCCTTTTAGAATCTCTCCTTTACCAGTAATTCATAGTGCAAATGAACTGACCACAAATTTCATTATCTCCAAACTACCTTCACATGTGGGTCCCTAAACATTAGAAACACAAGTACAATGACAAAAATAACAAACTCAGGCTGTATGGTGTGAGTAGAACATATTCTCCTTCATGCATGAAACAAAACTAAAAAGGGACATACAGGACTTACTAAGTAAACTGTCTAGCAGATCTACATCGAGATCTGTGGACTTCTTTTGCTGCTGGGCTACTAAATGGCAGAAGTCTTGAGCAGCTCTTACAATATCTGCTTTTCCATCTTCTGGAGACAGCACCTTCACTGTCGATTGGCAATTTAAAACTGGAAGAAAAAAATCAGATATTGTTTCAAAAAAATACTCTTACAAACATATTTCAAAATCAGTTTCAAGAAAAAGTATAGTTCTTATGGTAAACAAGAATCTTTTGAGCCCTTCAATTTTAAAATCAAAACATACCTAACTATTTTCCTCTAAAAGAACCCATACATAACATTTGTGTATATATTTACATAGAACCTCTTTATCCAAGTGCTTAGAATGATCCTGTACCTAGGAATACACCCTCTAGAAAACAGAAATGTTAATCATAGGGTACCTTACAATATCTATTCACCTAAAACCCCATCTACAATTACAGTACCATTGGCAATAACATTGATAGAAGAAAAAAATGAAGACTGTAGGAATAAAATGTGCTTCAGTGGGAAATGAACTGTCTACAGCACACGCAACTCCCTTACCAAACTCTGACTCTATGGAGCTGTTTTACGGTTGATAGGATTTTAGATAACTGATAGCAATGACCAATTCTTATTTATAGACATGCAATTCTTTGTCTGGGAAAGGTTCAATTATGTCATTCTAATCCCCCCAAAAAACAAGTTTTACCTCTATTTACATATTTATTTCAACATTATTGATCTATAAATGTATTCACTCTTTGGACTCTCTTTGAAAGAGCTGTAAAATCTATCTGATTCTTGGTTGTTTGCATTAAAAGTCTTTAACGTGTTTATTTTTCAATATCTATGTCAGTCATGATTTTATCTTTTCTGAAAATTATCTTTTAACAAAATGAAGAAAGTCTAACTCTGATGATTAAAGACGGTGATAATAATGATGAAGGTGGGCTTCCCCTGGTGGTCCAGTGGGTAAGGACACCGCCTTGCAGTGCAAGGGGCACTGGTTCTATCCCTGCCCTGGGAGGACCCCATGTGCCACGGAGTGGCTGGGCCTCTGTGTTCAATTATGAGCCAGCACTCTGGAGCGTACGCGCCCAGAGCCGGTGCTCTGCAATGAGAGAAGCCACTGCAATGGGAGGCCCACATAAGCCAAAGAATAAAGATAGATGATAAAGAAATAAATTTTAAAAAAATCAATAAAGAGGCCAAAATTAAAAACAAAAATAGTCTTTAAAAAATAAATAAATAGGGCTTCCCTGGTGGTCCAGTGGGTAAGGACACTGCCTTGCAGTGCAAGGGGCGCCGGTTCGATCCCTAACCTGGGAAGATCCCACGTGCTGCGGAGCGGCTGGACCAATGTGTCCAATTACCGAGCCGGAGCCCTGGAGCACATGCGCCCAGAGCCTGTACTCTGCGACAACAGAGGTCACTGCGATGGGAGGCCCACACAGGCCAAAGAACAAAGATGGATGAAAACAGATAATTGAAAGACCAACAGAAATGGCCTGCCTGCCCCCTCCCTCCCCAACCCCCCAAAAAATAAATAAATAAATAAAAATAAAGATGAAGGCAAAATGAAAAAATAAATACCAGAACCTGCCTTGAAACACAAAACATAACTGCATGTGTTAAGATACTCAATTTTACACTCATGCTTACCTTGATCATCTTTGTCATTACTATTTGCAAACTCTGGTGAGTATTTGGAACAATCTAAGCCCAAAAGTTCCTGCTGTTGCTTTAAAATTTCATCCATCAATCTGGAATTATTTCTTTTGAAAATACCTTAAGAAGAAAAAGAAAAAAGTGAATCCCAACTAGGTTAATTTATCCTCTTCAATAATTAATGGATGCTTGTTGTGAAAACAACACTGGATCCAGAACTGAACAAATTCCAAATGAAGCAATGACTAATACTAAACTGAAATCTAAAAGGAAAACATGACTACAAAACTCTGTTATTATAAGAGTCTGGCTCCGGGTTAAAGTCAATAAAAGGACAGGGGTAACAACTCTGTGTCAATACGAACATGAGAAAAATTCAAACCTAGAAAGAAATTTTGAGAGAGCATTTACTTGACACCTTTATTTACAGACTTAAGAAACTGAGACCAAAGTCTCAGAAAGACCCTGAAGAGACTTGTCAGAGAATTTAGAAACTGTGGCATTGGTCCAAAGTTTCTGTCTTCCTCTCCCAGACTACTATAATTTCCTTACAGAGTTACTCTGTGTATGCAATACTATTATTTCAGTGTGATTGCAATGGGAGGCCCACATAAGCCAAAGAATAAAGATAGATGATAAAGAAATAAATTTTAAAAAAATCAATAAAGAGGCCAAAATTAAAAACAAAAATAGTCTTTAAAAAATAAATAAATAGGGCTTCCCTGGTGGTCCAGTGGGTAAGGACACTGCCTTGCAGTGCAAGGGGCGCCGGTTCGATCCCTAACCTGGGAAGATCCCACGTGCTGCGGAGCGGCTGGACCAATGTGTCCAATTACCGAGCCGGAGCCCTGGAGCACATGCGCCCAGAGCCTGTACTCTGCGACAACAGAGGTCACTGCGATGGGAGGCCCACACAGGCCAAAGAACAAAGATGGATGAAAACAGATAATTGAAAGACCAACAGAAATGGCCTGCCTGCCCCCTCCCTCCCCAACCCCCCAAAAAATAAATAAATAAATAAAAATAAAGATGAAGGCAAAATGAAAAAATAAATACCAGAACCTGCCTTGAAACACAAAACATAACTGCATGTGTTAAGATACTCAATTTTACACTCATGCTTACCTTGATCATCTTTGTCATTACTATTTGCAAACTCTGGTGAGTATTTGGAACAATCTAAGCCCAAAAGTTCCTGCTGTTGCTTTAAAATTTCATCCATCAATCTGGAATTATTTCTTTTGAAAATACCTTAAGAAGAAAAAGAAAAAAGTGAATCCCAACTAGGTTAATTTATCCTCTTCAATAATTAATGGATGCTTGTTGTGAAAACAACACTGGATCCAGAACTGAACAAATTCCAAATGAAGCAATGACTAATACTAAACTGAAATCTAAAAGGAAAACATGACTACAAAACTCTGTTATTATAAGAGTCTGGCTCCGGGTTAAAGTCAATAAAAGGACAGGGGTAACAACTCTGTGTCAATACGAACATGAGAAAAATTCAAACCTAGAAAGAAATTTTGAGAGAGCATTTACTTGACACCTTTATTTACAGACTTAAGAAACTGAGACCAAAGTCTCAGAAAGACCCTGAAGAGACTTGTCAGAGAATTTAGAAACTGTGGCATTGGTCCAAAGTTTCTGTCTTCCTCTCTCCCCGACTACTATAATTTCCTTACAGAGTTACTCTGTGTATGCAATACTATTATTTCAGTGTGATTAGCTCTTTTTACGGTAAGAAGAAATAATATGAATTATGCAAAAAATAGGAAGCCTGGCGAGCTTCAGTCATGGGGTCACTATAGAGTCAGACATGTCTTAGAGATTCAACAAGGAGAAAAGAGAAAAGTACAGCAACCAAACATTTAATAAATTCAAACAAAGCATGAAAATATACTACATAAAACTGCTTCTGATTCTCTAACTATGCATAGAAAAGTTACAACTATAGTTACTGTCATATCTATAAAACTAATAAAGAGAGTTCTAATTTAAAAAAAAAACACAACAATTTGGCTATTTTCAGACAGGCCAGCTTTCTAGAGACCACTGCCTTTTAGACCTTTATCAAGTGTTCCTTCTCTGTACTTTCAGCTGTCTTTAAAACAGTTCAAAGGTTAACTGGGAGAAAGAACTTAATAAATAAATAAATAAATGTGTGTGTGTGTGTGTGTGTGTGTGTGTGTGTATAATGCCAATCTGGCAGAGTATGGGTTTTAGTAGTTCAAAGATAAAAGCAGTCTCTTTGGTAGGGAAAGGCTTCGTAAAACAGGCAAGACTTAAGTTGAGCTGACGTCAGAAAGTTAGAAGAAAATGAAGAAGACAGATGGAGAAGATGCTACAGAAAAAGAAAAAAGTGAATCCCAACTAGGTTAATTTATCCTCTTCAATAATTAATGGATGCTTGTTGTGAAAACAACACTGGATCCAGAACTGAACAAATTCCAAATGAAGCAATGACTAATACTAAACTGAAATCTAAAAGGAAAACATGACTACAAAACTCTGTTATTATAAGAGTCTGGCTCCGGGTTAAAGTCAATAAAAGGACAGGGGTAACAACTCTGTGTCAATACGAACATGAGAAAAATTCAAACCTAGAAAGAAATTTTGAGAGAGCATTTACTTGACACCTTTATTTACAGACTTAAGAAACTGAGACCAAAGTCTCAGAAAGACCCTGAAGAGACTTGTCAGAGAATTTAGAAACTGTGGCATTGGTCCAAAGTTTCTGTCTTCCTCTCTCCCAGACTACTATAATTTCCTTACAGAGTTACTCTGTGTATGCAATACTATTATTTCAGTGTGATTAGCTCTTTTTACGGTAAGAAGAAATAATATGAATTATGCAAAAAATAGGAAGCCTGGCGAGCTTCAGTCATGGGGTCACTATAGAGTCAGACATGTCTTAGAGATTCAACAAGGAGAAAAGAGAAAAGTACAGCAACCAAACATTTAATAAATTCAAACAAAGCATGAAAATATACTACATAAAACTGCTTCTGATTCTCTAACTATGCATAGAAAAGTTACAACTATAGTTACTGTCATATCTATAAAACTAATAAAGAGAGTTCTAATTTAAAAAAAAAACACAACAATTTGGCTATTTTCAGACAGGCCAGCTTTCTAGAGACCACTGCCTTTTAGACCTTTATCAAGTGTTCCTTCTCTGTACTTTCAGCTGTCTTTAAAACAGTTCAAAGGTTAACTGGGAGAAAGAACTTAATAAATAAATAAATAAATGTGTGTGTGTGTGTGTGTGTGTGTGTGTGTGTATAATGCCAATCTGGCAGAGTATGGGTTTTAGTAGTTCAAAGATAAAAGCAGTCTCTTTGGTAGGGAAAGGCTTCGTAAAACAGGCAAGACTTAAGTTGAGCTGACGTCAGAAAGTTAGAAGAAAATGAAGAAGACAGATGGAGAAGATGCTACAGAAAAAAGCACCGAATGCTTAAAAAATAGACAAATGCTATTGGTGCAAATTATTCGAGAAAACAAGCAAGGGGATGAACCTAGTTTTTTGTTTGTTTGTTTGTTTTTTTAAAGATTTATTTATTTATTTATTTTGGTGAGGGTGGAATTGGGACGGAGGGGAGCAGGTGGGCCATTTCTATTGGTCTTTCATTTGTCCATTTTTCATCCGTCTTTGTTCTTTGGCCCGTGTGGGCCTCCCATCGCGGTGGCCCCTGTTGTCGCAGAGCACTGGCTCTGGGCACACGTGCTCCAGAGCTCTGGTGCGGTAATTGGACACATTGGTCCAGCCGCTCCATGGCACATGGGATCTTCCCAGGCCAGGGATTGAACTGGCGTCCCTTGCACTGCAAGGCGGTGTCCTTGCCCACTGGACCACCAGGGAAGCCCTGAGCCTAGTTTTTAATTCATTTTGCCTATCCAGTGGGTAACCAACCAGTCTTTTCTGAGCAATGTGTAAACATGTAGACATTTTTATCTTTAGGAAAACCAACCCGGCAACAGTACAGAGAAGGACTGGCAGCAGACGACTGCAGCCGTCCACACATAATTAGATAAAGCAGTGAGAAAGGATTCATTACAAAAGAAGAGTTGAGAGAATAAAGAACATGACTTGATTAGAGGTGGACACAGAAAATTTCATGGCTTTAATCCTGGAAAATAGGAAATACTAACATTTTTAAAAAGTAGGAAAGTTCTACAAAGAGAACTGGTTTGAAGGAAAAGTCAAATTTAGTTTTAGACAGTTGATGATAAAATATTGAGATGGCATTACCGTAAACACAATGAAGAGACATGAGGAAAGTGTGTTCAAAGAGGCCCTAGAAGCTCCATGGGTCAGGCTCTTCCTGTTGCGCCTACTGGAGCCACGAGAGCACAGAGCCAAGCACAGAGCAGGCACCCAACAAATAAGGGGTACGGAGAAAGCCCAGCACAGGGGCAGAGACTCGTCTCCTTCTCAAAATCCTGTCGTCATCCCAGCTCATCGAAATATCTTTGCCAGGATCAATTCCCAATTTGCTCCTTGAATGGCCCCTTCTTACTCTGCACTCAGTCTTTTTCCCTCTTTCCACCTCTAAGTGCACATTACTCCTCAGAGGTCCTGTCTCAGCCCTCTTTCTGCCCACGTGCTCCTTCCTCTCTGATTCTGGCCACTCACGAGACTGTAAAACCCTAGCATTAGGACCAGGGCAAGACGAACGAGGCAAAACCGGAGGCAGCAGGGTGAGGGGGGTTAGGGAGGTGCTGCAACAAAGCTCAATATTAAGATTAGTAATAACTTGACATAATATCTTTAAAAATTTTTAAACAATGCAAAACATCCATGAACAAAATATCAAAATTTTAGGTAAAAAATAAAAAGGATCAGCATTTGATTCCCAACATTTTGAGTGTATTCAAATATCTAATCCTATCTTGAAGCTATGTAAGCATCTGAAAATGAACAAATCTAAAGCTTGGCAACTTATCTTTTTTAAAAAGCTAGCTCTCAAACACTTACATTGCATCAGGTTAAAAAAAAAAAAAACATTACTAAAGCAACTTATACCTACTTAGGGATACGGTCTAAAGGAGAACAGGCACTATGAGAACAGTAAACATGCAACAGGTGATTTAAAATCGTAACTGATATAAAGCTGCTCACATAATTTTTAAAAACCACTACAGAAATCACAGCCATTCTTGTGTTTTATTTCTACCAACAACATCACTATCTGCCCAGTCACCCAGATGTGGTTCCAGCTCCCTGGAGTCATCACCACCAGCCCCCAGTGCCCTATTAGGATGCCAACCCCTTGACTCTTCTACAGGAATGCCCCTCCGAACCCATTTCCCTCTGTCCACTGTCCCCAATGTTTCAAACAATAGTCTTCTTAACACTACCACCAGCCTCTAATGGGTCTTCTGCCCCTTCTAGTATGTCCCACTACAGACTGATCCTTGGGTACATCTGTAATCCTGGCACATTCCAATTTTAATATCTTCAATGGCTCCCACAATGCTTAATGTATAATATTAGGAACAAACTGCACAGATCAGCATTAACATTCCATACCATGCTCCCACACTTGGTAGACAGAAATAAGTTAAGTTTGTAACATAATTTATTCATCCAATGCCTCTAGGGTTCTCTATGCCTAGCAGATCTGATTGCTTTATATTGCCCTCCAAACACCTGGAGTGACTCCAACCTTCAACCTTTCTAACCTCCCCAGCCCCACATCTGTAAAACTATCCTAACTCTTCATGGGCCAAATGAAATGTCATTTACCCTCAAGGAGCCTCTCTGAATCTCTAGCCAGATATGCCTAATTCCTCCTGACTTACCCCATCCCTTCCAAACAGAAACATTTGTTCAAACTCCTTAACATACCACATTTATTCTACTAGTTCAGCTTAACTCTTCCCACAAAAATTTTAAACAATGCAAAACATCCATGAACAAAATATCAAAATTTTAGGTAAAAAATAAAAAGGATCAGCATTTGATTCCCAACATTTTGAGTGTATTCAAATATCTAATCCTATCTTGAAGCTATGTAAGCATCTGAAAATGAACAAATCTAAAGCTTGGCAACTTATCTTTTTTAAAAAGCTAGCTCTCAAACACTTACATTGCATCAGGTTAAAAAAAAAAAAAACATTACTAAAGCAACTTATACCTACTTAGGGATACGGTCTAAAGGAGAACAGGCACTATGAGAACAGTAAACATGCAACAGGTGATTTAAAATCGTAACTGATATAAAGCTGCTCACATAATTTTTAAAAACCACTACAGAAATCACAGCCATTCTTGTGTTTTATTTCTACCAACAACATCACTATCTGCCCAGTCACCCAGATGTGGTTCCAGCTCCCTGGAGTCATCACCACCAGCCCCCAGTGCCCTATTAGGATGCCAACCCCTTGACTCTTCTACAGGAATGCCCCTCCGAACCCATTTCCCTCTGTCCACTGTCCCCAATGTTTCAAACAATAGTCTTCTTAACACTACCACCAGCCTCTAATGGGTCTTCTGCCCCTTCTAGTATGTCCCACTACAGACTGATCCTTGGGTACATCTGTAATCCTGGCACATTCCAATTTTAATATCTTCAATGGCTCCCACAATGCTTAATGTATAATATTAGGAACAAACTGCACAGATCAGCATTAACATTCCATACCATGCTCCCACACTTGGTAGACAGAAATAAGTTAAGTTTGTAACATAATTTATTCATCCAATGCCTCTAGGGTTCTCTATGCCTAGCAGATCTGATTGCTTTATATTGCCCTCCAAACACCTGGAGTGACTCCAACCTTCAACCTTTCTAACCTCCCCAGCCCCACATCTGTAAAACTATCCTAACTCTTCATGGGCCAAATGAAATGTCATTTACCCTCAAGGAGCCTCTCTGAATCTCTAGCCAGATATGCCTAATTCCTCCTGACTTACCCCATCCCTTCCAAACAGAAACATTTGTTCAAACTCCTTAACATACCAACATTCTACTTCTACTAGTTACAGCTTAACTCTTCCCCACGCCCACTGAACGGTAGACTTACTTGTAAATGTGGGTCTTACTAACTTTTCCCCTAAGGGGCCTTCCATGTGGCTGGAGTTCAATGTTTATTTAATAAGCTTATTTATCAGTGCACAAAGTGCCACCTAATAACAACAAAACCTAAACAGATATATCACTAAACGGAATTTTCAAGAAGCTTCCAGTAACCTCTCACAATAAAAGGAGACAGTTCCTTACTGCACACAAGCAGAAATGCTATTACGAAGGAAAACTGTTACACAGAGAAGCAAAGTACCTTTTATAAAGAAGACCTCCGGAAAGTTATCTGAAACTGCACCTTTGTCTTAGCTGATTTGATGAAAGGATGAAATTCAAAAAGCAGTTTCTGAATAGTGGTAAATGTACAGATAGGACAGATTACCAGCAAAAATTATTCCCGGTGCCCCACAGCTTGAGCTCTATCCAGGAATCTGACTCTACTCTCTGGTTCTTATCTCACTGATATTTCCCATAAGCAATATTCTCAGATCACAGTTTTCTTCAGGATTCAAAGTCTACACACATACCCACTTCACATAACAAAATCTGTGACAAGATATAAGAATGCCTCTGATTGAGACAGGCAATCTCTCTGGCAACATAATATATGTGGAGAACCTTTTTCTCATATCATAATTTATCTTGTTTGCCTTCAACAAAAAATTAATATTAGGAAAAAGAAATAAACCAAATGCTCCCACACTTGGTAGACAGAAATAAGTTAAGTTTGTAACATAATTTATTCATCCAATGCCTCTAGGGTTCTCTATGCCTAGCAGATCTGATTGCTTTATATTGCCCTCCAAACACCTGGAGTGACTCCAACCTTCAACCTTTCTAACCTCCCCAGCCCCACATCTGTAAAACTATCCTAACTCTTCATGGGCCAAATGAAATGTCATTTACCCTCAAGGAGCCTCTCTGAATCTCTAGCCAGATATGCCTAATTCCTCCTGACTTACCCCATCCCTTCCAAACAGAAACATTTGTTCAAACTCCTTAACATACCAACATTCTACTTCTACTAGTTACAGCTTAACTCTTCCCCACGCCCACTGAACGGTAGACTTACTTGTAAATGTGGGTCTTACTAACTTTTCCCCTAAGGGGCCTTCCATGTGGCTGGAGTTCAATGTTTATTTAATAAGCTTATTTATCAGTGCACAAAGTGCCACCTAATAACAACAAAACCTAAACAGATATATCACTAAACGGAATTTTCAAGAAGCTTCCAGTAACCTCTCACAATAAAAGGAGACACTTCCTTACTGCACACAAGCAGAAATGCTATTACGAAGGAAAACTGTTACACAGAGAAGCAAAGTACCTTTTATAAAGAAGACCTCCGGAAAGTTATCTGAAACTGCACCTTTGTCTTAGCTGATTTGATGAAAGGATGAAATTCAAAAAGCAGTTTCTGAATAGTGGTAAATGTACAGATAGGACAGATTACCAGCAAAAATTATTCCCGGTGCCCCACAGCTTGAGCTCTATCCAGGAATCTGACTCTACTCTCTGGTTCTTATCTCACTGATATTTCCCATAAGCAATATTCTCAGATCACAGTTTTCTTCAGGATTCAAAGTCTACACACATACCCACTTCACATAACAAAATCTGTGACAAGATATAAGAATGCCTCTGATTGAGACAGGCAATCTCTCTGGCAACATAATATATGTGGAGAACCTTTTTCTCATATCATAATTTATCTTGTTTGCCTTCACAGAATCTAAACTAAAGCCAAAATGATGAAATAAAAGTAAAGAAACTATATAAAAAAAGTCATTTTATGCAAAAGAAAGTTGCACTTATTTAGAAATAACTAATCTAAGGGAAAAGCATTAATACTCAAATTTCTGAGAAACCTGTGTTTTACAGAATTATGTAATAATGAACTTTGAGAATTATCGTATCCCATCCTTTTACAGATGGGGAAATAGACCCAGAAAGTCAAGCAACTACCCTTGGTCAAGAGTCTAAGACTTTGGAATGAAATCAGGTATCCTGACTTTCAACTATTCAGTTCAGTGACTATGCGAAATGCTGATAAACACTGTTAAATTACCTCCTGAGAAATCTGTATGCAGATCAAGAAACAACGATTAGAACTGATCATGGAAACAATGGACTGGTTGCAAATTGGGCATGGAGTTTGTCAAGGCTGTGTATTGTCACCCTTCTTATTTAACTTATATGCAGAGTACATCATGTGAAATATCGGGCTGAATGATGCACAAGCTGGAATCAAGATTGTTGAAATACCAATAACCTGAGATATGCAGATGACACAACTCTAATGGCAGAAATTGAACAGTAACTGAAGAGCCTCTTGATGAAGGTTAAAGAGGAAAGTGAGAAAGCTGGCTTAAAACTCAACATTGAGAAAACCAAGATCATGGCATCCAGTTGCATCACTTCATGGCAAATAGATGGGCAAACAATAGAAACAGTGACAGACTTTATTTCCTTGGGCTCCAAAACCACCGCAGATAGTGACTGCAGCCCTTAAAAGACGCTTGCTCCTTGGAAGAAAAGCTGTGACAATCCTAGACAGTGTATTTAAAAGCTGAGACATCACTTTGCCGATCAAGTTCTGTATAGTCAAAGCTACGATTTTCCCAATAGTCATGTATGGATGTAAGAGTTGGATCATAAAGAAGGCTGAGCACTGAAGAACTGATGTTTTCAAACTGCGGTACTAGAGAAGACTCTTGAGAGTCCCTTGGACTGCAAGGAGATTAAACCAGTCAATCCTAAAGGAAATAACTCAAATTTCTGAAGAATCTAAACTAAAGCCAAAATGATGAAATAAAAGTAAAGAAACTATATAAAAGTCATTTTATGCAAAAGAAAGTTGCACTTATTTAGAAATAACTAATCTAAGGGAAAAGCATTAATACTCAAATTTCTGAGAAACCTGTGTTTTACAGAATTATGTAATAATGAACTTTGAGAATTATCGTATCCCATCCTTTTACAGATGGGGAAATAGACCCAGAAAGTCAAGCAACTACCCTTGGTCAAGAGTCTAAGACTTTGGAATGAAATCAGGTATCCTGACTTTCAACTATTCAGTTCAGTGACTATGCGAAATGCTGATAAACACTGTTAAATTACCTCCTGAGAAATCTGTATGCAGATCAAGAAACAACGATTAGAACTGATCATGGAAACAATGGACTGGTTGCAAATTGGGCATGGAGTTTGTCAAGGCTGTGTATTGTCACCCTTCTTATTTAACTTATATGCAGAGTACATCATGTGAAATATCGGGCTGAATGATGCACAAGCTGGAATCAAGATTGTTGAAATACCAATAACCTGAGATATGCAGATGACACAACTCTAATGGCAGAAATTGAACAGTAACTGAAGAGCCTCTTGATGAAGGTGAAAGAGGAAAGTGAGAAAGCTGGCTTAAAACTCAACATTGAGAAAACCAAGATCATGGCATCCAGTTGCATCACTTCATGGCAAATAGATGGGCAAACAATAGAAACAGTGACAGACTTTATTTCCTTGGGCTCCAAAACCACCGCAGATAGTGACTGCAGCCCTTAAAAGACGCTTGCTCCTTGGAAGAAAAGCTGTGACAATCCTAGACAGTGTATTTAAAAGCTGAGACATCACTTTGCCGATCAAGTTCTGTATAGTCAAAGCTACGATTTTCCCAATAGTCATGTATGGATGTAAGAGTTGGATCATAAAGAAGGCTGAGCACTGAAGAACTGATGTTTTCAAACTGCGGTACTAGAGAAGACTCTTGAGAGTCCCTTGGACTGCAAGGAGATTAAACCAGTCAATCCTAAAGGAAATAACTCCTGAATGTTCATTGGAAGGACTGATGCTGAAACTGAAGCTCCAATACTTTGGCCGACCTGATATGAAGAGCCAACTCACTGGAAAAGGCCCTGAGAAAAGAATGAAGGCAGGAGCAGAAGGGGAGAGAGGATGAGATGGTTGGATGACATCACTGACTCAATGGACACAAATTTAAGCAAATTCCAGAAGATGGTGAAGGACAGGGAAGCCTGGCGTGCTTCAGTCCATCAGGTTGCAAAGAGCGGGACACGACTGAACAACAGAACAACAATTAAATTTTGAATTTGTCTCCCCCAAAAGTTAAACTAAAGCTGGCCTTTTCACAAATGGGCAGAGTTTTTAAAAATAAACAAAAACAAAGACTATGGCGCTTTTTTTTTTTTTTTAGAAATCTTCCTTTTAATTCTCCCATCCTGCTGCATTTTATGTTACTGATGTTACAATTTATATATTTTTATACTGTGCATTCATTGACATAGTCGTATGATCACAGTCTTCTTTTTTTCTTTTTGGCCACTTCTATTGATCTTTCATTTATTTACCTTTGTTCTCTGGCCTGTGTGGGCCTCCTATTACAGTGGCCCCTCTCATTGCAGAGCACTGGCTCTGGGCGCATGCGCTCCAGAGCTCCGGCTTGGTAGTTGGACACATCAGTCCAGCAGCTCCACAGCACATGGGATCCTCCCAGGCCAGGGATTGAACCGGCGCTCACTGCACTGCAAGGCGGTGTCCTTACCCACTGGACCACCAGGGAAGCCTCTACAGCTCTTTTTAAAAGGGCCTTCTAAGAAGTCATAAGGCGGGCTTCCCCTGGTGGTCCAGCGGATAAGGACACTGCCTTGCAGTGCAAGGGGCACCGGTTCGAGCCCTGGCCTGGGAAGATCCCATGTGCCGCGGAGCAGCTGGACTGATGTGTCCAATCACGGAGCCAGAGCTCTGGAGCGCTGGCGCTCTGCAACGACAGACGCCACCGCAATGGGAGGCCCGCAGAAGCCAAAGAACAAAGACGGATGAAAACAGAGAAATGAAGGACCAATAGAAGTGGCCCGCCCGCTCCCCTCCCTCCCCAACCCGACCCCTGCCCAAAATAAATAAATAAATAAATCTTTAAAAAAAAAGAAGTCATAAGGCAACACATACTTAAAATTCTTTAAGGATGACCCAAGATACTAAAATAAGTTTTTGCAATAATGATTTAAAGAATTTTACACTATGCTGTTGCTCTACAACTGTATCTCATGCACAATTTCCTTCATGTAAACTATCTGGAAATATACATAGGAAAAAATATATGAAAGAGCCAAAATTTTTTAAAATACACACATGCACACACAGAGAAAAACTTACAATTTCCATGAAAATATAAAATATATAGTCCATCAGGTTGCAAAGAGCGGGACACGACTGAACAACAGAACAACAATTAAATTTTGAATTTGTCTCCCCCAAAAGTTAAACTAAAGCTGGCCTTTTCACAAATGGGCAGAGTTTTTAAAAATAAACAAAAACAAAGACTATGGCGCTTTTTTTTTTTTTTAGAAATCTTCCTTTTAATTCTCCCATCCTGCTGCATTTTATGTTACTGATGTTACAATTTATATATTTTTATACTGTGCATTCATTGACATAGTCGTATGATCACAGTCTTCTTTTTTTCTTTTTGGCCACTTCTATTGATCTTTCATTTATTTACCTTTGTTCTCTGGCCTGTGTGGGCCTCCTATCACAGGGGCCCCCTCTCATTGCAGAGCACTGGCTCTGGGCGCATGCGCTCCAGAGCTCCGGCTTGGTAGTTGGACACATCAGTCCAGCAGCTCCACAGCACATGGGATCCTCCCAGGCCAGGGATTGAACCGGCGCTCACTGCACTGCAAGGCGGTGTCCTTACCCACTGGACCACCAGGGAAGCCTCTACAGCTCTTTTTAAAAGGGCCTTCTAAGAAGTCATAAGGCGGGCTTCCCCTGGTGGTCCAGCGGATAAGGACACTGCCTTGCAGTGCAAGGGGCACCGGTTCGAGCCCTGGCCTGGGAAGATCCCATGTGCCGCGGAGCAGCTGGACTGATGTGTCCAATCACGGAGCCAGAGCTCTGGAGCGCTGGCGCTCTGCAACGACAGACGCCACCGCAATGGGAGGCCCGCAGAAGCCAAAGAACAAAGACGGATGAAAACAGAGAAATGAAGGACCAATAGAAGTGGCCCGCCCGCTCCCCTCCCTCCCCAACCCGACCCCTGCCCAAAATAAATAAATAAATAAATCTTTAAAAAAAAAGAAGTCATAAGGCAACACATACTTAAAATTCTTTAAGGATGACCCAAGATACTAAAATAAGTTTTTGCAATAATGATTTAAAGAATTTTACACTATGCTGTTGCTCTACAACTGTATCTCATGCACAATTTCCTTCATGTAAACTATCTGGAAATATACATAGGAAAAAATATATGAAAGAGCCAAAATTTTTTAAAATACACACATGCACACACAGAGAAAAACTTACAATTTCCATGAAAATATAAAATATTATGCTAGGAAAGCAGACATCAGAAAGGCAACAATGCTTTCGGTAATTTATAAACACTATGCCAAATGTTGGTCTTTTTATATCCTAAGAAATAACCTTTTTAAATTCTAGTATTAAAAACTGTACAAGATGTTCAAAGTTTAGACCGTCAACCATTCATAACCCATAACCATTCATTCTAATAAACTGAATGTCCCTTAATCTCACCATTATAATGCAACTATTCTCAGTTTTTAATTACTTCCTAGGCATGTGTGATCATGCAGTTTTGCTATTCTTACTTATATAACATGTATCCTTCTTTGGTGCTAGTTTCCTGATTACTTTAACAATTGCATTACTTACCAAAAAAGGCCTATGAATTCAGAAAACATTCCAAGTACAATGGGAAGCCCCTGGAGTGTTTTATCCAGAGTTTGAATAATATTACCAAAAAAGATCACTTGGCTGATGGGTGAAGAATGTATTATACAAAGGCCAGAACTGAATTGAAGATACACTACGAGGGTACCGCAGCACTAATCCAGATGAAAGATAATGAAAGCTCAAACTTGGGTGACTACAATGAAGAACTAAAACAAGAGGCAAATTTGGGGTATAGTATAGAAGATTCAAGGGGCTTCCCAGGTGGCTCAGTGGGTAAAGAATCACCCTGCAATGCAGGCTCGATCCCTAGGTCAGAAAGATCCTCTGGAGTAGGAAATGGCAACCCACTCCAACATTCTTGCAAAGAGAATCCCCATGGACAGTGGACCCTAGTGGGCTACAGTCCATGGGGTCACAAAGAGTCAAACACAATTGAAGCAACTACACATGCATGCTAGCGTATCAAGGAGGCCTGATGACAGATCAGAACATCCAAATTTTCAGCTTGAGCAGTTGGCGGGAAGGCAGAAGTATTTTCTGAAATGGGAAAAAAACTGAGCAAGACAGGTCTGGTCAGTAGGATTCAAGAGTACTGTTTTAGACATGTTCAGCTTTTGAGATACCTAACAAAATCGATGTGGAGGTGTTAGGTAAGAGGTTAGACACAGGAGCCTGGAGTTATAGAAAAGATACGAGCAGAAGGTTCAAACCTGAATGAGAGCATACAAACGATATTTAAAGCTAAAGAACTGGGAAAACCATCTGGGTCAAGAGTCTGCCAACTGTTGCTACTGGAACAATCACACCCTTCCTTTATGGCCACTTTCTGGCTATACTGGCAGAGCTGAGTGTGTGGGACAGAAACCATGCAGCCCACTAAGCCTAAATTATTTTCTAGCTGGTCCTTTAAGAAAAAGTTTTCTGACCCCCGATTATGGAGACAGGGTGAACATCAGAAACACAAGGGCATACATACAGCACAAAATTTTAGGACATCCCAACTTTCAGAAGTGGAGCAAACCAGCCAGACATAAGGCTTGGAAGGAACAGGCAGTGAGACAGGAAGGAATCCAAACACACGTGACATCATGGAAGCTAGGAGAGAAAACACTTCAAAGAGAGTGAAATTAAGCATGCCCTAACTAGATTATATACCGTTAGGGGCATAAAGACTTTACTGGAATATTTGTTAGTTAAAGTGATATTTTAGAATTATTTATAGATTTCAATATTCAATTTACCCTAACACTCAACTATGTATACATTAACTGGGTAATAACACTATGATACAATACATTTATCAAAGTAAGAGGACCAAGTAACAAAGAGTGTAATTAGACAAGTATTCAATCAGCAAATCTTATCTGCAGCCCTTAAATACTGCTGCTCCTAAAAAAACTCTAGAAAATCAGACTTTCCAAATACACATAAAGTATGTCTTCTTTTAAACCTGAAATCTGAACTTTTACTGTTATTATTCCTTCTCCTACAGAAACAGATTTTTAAAGAAAGTGTTTATAAGGACAAGGGAAAGAAAAGAAAGATAAATACTGGAACCAATCTCTCCTGTCACAAAGCATTTCACCAGCTAAGGAACTAAAGAAATACTTTTTTTTTTAATAAATAAATGCCCATCCTTTGAAGTTGTCTGCCTCTTTTCTTTTCAATGAGACACCTAAGTAAGTTATCTGGTGTTTTTTTTATAAGCAACTGTTTTAGACATGTTCAGCTTTTGAGATACCTAACAAAATCGATGTGGAGGTGTTAGGTAAGAGGTTAGACACAGGAGCCTGGAATTATAGAAAAGATACGAGCAGAAGGTTCAAACCTGAATGAGAGCATACAAACGATATTTAAAGCTAAAGAACTGGGAAAACCATCTGGGTCAAGAGTCTGCCAACTGTTGCTACTGGAACAATCACACCCTTCCTTTATGGCCACTTTCTGGCTATACTGGCAGAGCTGAGTGTGTGGGACAGAAACCATGCAGCCCACTAAGCCTAAATTATTTTCTAGCTGGTCCTTTAAGAAAAAGTTTTCTGACCCCCGATTATGGAGACAGGGTGAACATCAGAAACACAAGGGCATACATACAGCACAAAATTTTAGGACATCCCAACTTTCAGAAGTGGAGCAAACCAGCCAGACATAAGGCTTGGAAGGAACAGGCAGTGAGACAGGAAGGAATCCAAACACACGTGACATCATGGAAGCTAGGAGAGAAAACACTTCAAAGAGAGTGAAATTAAGCATGCCCTAACTAGATTATATACCGTTAGGGGCATAAAGACTTTACTGGAATATTTGTTAGTTAAAGTGATATTTTAGAATTATTTATAGATTTCAATATTCAATTTACCCTAACACTCAACTATGTATACATTAACTGGGTAATAACACTATGATACAATACATTTATCAAAGTAAGAGGACCAAGTAACAAAGAGTGTAATTAGACAAGTATTCAATCAGCAAATCTTATCTGCAGCCCTTAAATACTGCTGCTCCTAAAAAAACTCTAGAAAATCAGACTTTCCAAATACACATAAAGTATGTCTTCTTTTAAACCTGAAATCTGAACTTTTACTGTTATTATTCCTTCTCCTACAGAAACAGATTTTTAAAGAAAGTGTTTATAAGGACAAGGGAAAGAAAAGAAAGATAAATACTGGAACCAATCTCTCCTGTCACAAAGCATTTCACCAGCTAAGGAACTAAAGAAATACTTTTTTTAATAAATAAATGCCCATCCTTTGAAGTTGTCTGCCTCTTTTCTTTTTCAATGAGACACCTAAGTAAGTTATCTGGTGGCTATCCTCATTTAGTTCTCTAACAATTCAATTACAACACCATTAGAGACAATCTTCAGAGAAGAAAACATATATTTATGGGACAATTTTTTTTTAATCCACCAACAAAATTTTACATGACTGAAATACTCATACCAAACTAAATCTTATAAGCTATTAAACAATTTTATTTCAAGAGAGACCCAAAGGACACTTCACAGAACAGCAGTTACCCTGGAATGAGCACGTTGCAGGAAGGGGAAAGACAGGTGTGATGGTGGCCCAGTGGAGTGGACTGAGGGCTGGGTTTAAATCCCAGTCTTCAGCAGGAGAGCTGCGTAAAATCAACAAGCCACGTGGGCTTTCTAAGCCTCTGGCTGCACATCTTAAAAATGAGAATATCTTCACAGACTCTGCTCATCTGACAAGGAAATAGTTCAATACAGAACAGGAGCGCCATAAAATTAAGCTTGCTTGATAAAAAAGTCAAGTGTGTCCTATGACTCACAGGATGAACATTTATATTAATGGTATGAAGAAAGCTCTATTTACCTTTAAATCTCTTTTACGAATTATTTCTATTACCTCCAGATAAGTATCACTTTACCAAGGCTTTAAGATGACCCAACGTAATCAGGAATACTACTAACGTGACTGGACTGTGGCTATATTCTCTTATCGGCTAAAGTCCGTAGAGATAATAGTTAAGTACAAAAGCTTGGGAATAAAACCTGATTCAAATTCTAGAACTGGCATGATACAATACATTTATCAAAGTAAGAGGACCAAGTAACAAAGAGTGTAATTAGACAAGTATTCAATCAGCAAATCTTATCTGCAGCCCTTAAATACTGCTGCTCCTAAAAAAACTCTAGAAAATCAGACTTTCCAAATACACATAAAGTATGTCTTCTTTTAAACCTGAAATCTGAACTTTTACTGTTATTATTCCTTCTCCTACAGAAACAGATTTTTAAAGAAAGTGTTTATAAGGACAAGGGAAAGAAAAGAAAGATAAATACTGGAACCAATCTCTCCTGTCACAAAGCATTTCACCAGCTAAGGAACTAAAGAAATACTTTTTTTTTTAATAAATAAATGCCCATCCTTTGAAGTTGTCTGCCTCTTTTCTTTTTCAATGAGACACCTAAGTAAGTTATCTGGTGGCTATCCTCATTTAGTTCTCTAACAATTCAATTACAACACCATTAGAGACAATCTTCAGAGAAGAAAACATATATTTATGGGACAATTTTTTTTTAATCCACCAACAAAATTTTACATGACTGAAATACTCATACCAAACTAAATCTTATAAGCTATTAAACAATTTTATTTCAAGAGAGACCCAAAGGACACTTCACAGAACAGCAGTTACCCTGGAATGAGCACGTTGCAGGAAGGGGAAAGACAGGTGTGATGGTGGCCCAGTGGAGTGGACTGAGGGCTGGGTTTAAATCCCAGTCTTCAGCAGGAGAGCTGCGTAAAATCAACAAGCCACGTGGGCTTTCTAAGCCTCTGGCTGCACATCTTAAAAATGAGAATATCTTCATAGACTCTGCTCATCTGACAAGGAAATAGTTCAATACAGAACAGGAGCGCCATAAAATTAAGCTTGCTTGATAAAAAAGTCAAGTGTGTCCTATGACTCACAGGATGAACATTTATATTAATGGTATGAAGAAAGCTCTATTTACCTTTAAATCTCTTTTACGAATTATTTCTATTACCTCCAGATAAGTATCACTTTACCAAGGCTTTAAGATGACCCAACGTAATCAGGAATACTACTAACGTGACTGGACTGTGGCTATATTCTCTTATCGGCTAAAGTCCGTAGAGATAATAGTTAAGTACAAAAGCTTGGGAATAAAACCTGATTCAAATTCTAGATCTGTTCTTTACTATTTGCGGGTTATAGATTTTCCAAGTCTCAGAAAACTTGACTGGTTAATGTGCTAAGGATTCAAAACACTTTTTGCATAGCATTTGGTGCATAGTAAGAGTGCAAGAAAAGTAATTATTATTTAGGAAAGGTTTGTTTTCACACATAAATCCACCACCATGGTTAAATAGAAAAGTACTTGAAAAACAAGGTCATTTCGAAAACAGGACAGAGCTTTTCAAAGACAAAGCAAAACTGAGGCAGTCAAGAGAGGCTATCTAGCAGGTGAAGTGAGAATGATTTACAAGGGTCTATTGATACCTTTTGACAGACAGCTAGCGCTCTGGTAGAAAAAGGGAAGAGGGGCTTCCCCTGGTGGTCCAGTGGGTAAGGACACCGCCTTGCAGTGCAAGGGGCGCCGGTTCGAGCCCTGGCCTGGGAAGATCCCACATGCCGCGGAGCAGCTGGACAGATGTGTCCAATTACCGAGCTGGAGCTCTGGAGTGCATGCGCCCGGAGCCGGTGTTCTGCAACAACAGACGCCACCGCGATGGGAGGCCCACAGGAGCCAAAGAACAAAGACGGATGAAAATGGAGAAATGAAAGACCAATAGAAGTGGCTCGCCCGCTCCCCTCCCTCCCCAACCCGACCCCAGCCCAAAATAAATAAATAAATAAATCTTTTAAAAAAAAAGGGAAGAGGACATCCCAGGATATTAATATAAATGTAAAACAGAATCCCTTACAAGGGAAGACACTAGACGAGGGAGGTACTCTAGCTTGTACTGACTGTGTATCAAAATTGAATCACATTTATATTTGCACTTTCAACACTTCCGGCAACTCTCTATTTTGCGTAAGAAGAACAATACTTGACAAAACATATTTTCCAACAGCATCTGTGTCAGTGTGCCAAATAAGTTAACTAGGGCAAACTATGTTCATTTCCCCCCGCTATTTTAAGGTTTCTGGTATTGGTGTTGGGGAACAAATTACAATTCATCATTCTTACCTACAGAACAAAATGCAGCCCCTTCTTCCAGTTCAAGGAATACATACTGACCTACTCATTACAGGCAAACACCAAGCTGCAATCTGTAGGAGACACAACAATGAGGACAGAGGTCGTCTGCGGAGCTTACAATCTAATAAAGTTTAAGCACGTACACATACAACTACCACTTCACAAAATGGAGAACTCATTTCTCCATTACAAGGAATGTGTAACCTTTAAAGAGATTCAAGGACACAGCAAGATCAGGAACGGAACAGTTGAGAGAGAGTACCTAAGAGATGATAGGATGGTAGGATGCTCTTAAAAGAGCAAATAAAGCTCTCTTATAGGTAGATAGCCATTTGCCAAGAAAAGGAGCAGGGGACACTCCAGAAGGAGGGAACATCAAGTACCTAATCACAGATGCAGCTAAAGGCACATTAAAAAAATAAGAAATAGGTTGGGAAGGTTGGGAGCACACAGGGAAAATCTTTGTTTAAAGCTAGTGTGAGAAATCTGAACCCCAAAGCCATTTTGTAAGATACCTAGTATGGATTTACAATTATGGAAATAAAACTAAAAAAGAGCAACACAAAAAATCTGTTTTGTTGTGAATTTTCACATAGAGGGCAATGCCTTATCCTAGATTACTCCAATATATAGCAATTATTAAATAAAAATTAACTGCAGCACTATTTACAATAGCTAAGACAAGGAAGCAACCTAAATGTCCATCAGCAGAGGACTAAGAAGATGTGCTATATATATAAATATACAATGGAGTACTATTCAGCCATAAAAAGAATGAAATAGTGCCGTGGACAGCAACATGGATGGACCTTGAGACTGTCACACTGAGTGAAGTCAGTCAGAGAAAGACAAATGTCATGAAATCACTTGCATGGGGAATCTAAAAAAAAATGGTGCAAATGAACTTGCTTACAAAATAGAAAGAGAGCCACAGCTATAGAAAACAAACTTAGGTGTGGGGGAGATTGGGGGGAGGGACAGACTGGGAAACTGGGATTGATATATACACTCTACTACATTAAAAATGGACATACTGTATAGCACCGGGAACACTACTCAATACTCTGCAAAGACCTATGTGGGGGGTTTCCCTGGTGGTCCGGTGGGTAAAGAGTCCACCTTGCAGTGCAGGGGGCACCAGTTCAATCCCTGGCCCTGGAAGATCCCATGTGCCACAGACCAGCTGTCTAATTACGAGCCAGCGCTCTGGAGCACATACGTCCAGAGAGCCTGTGCTCTGCAATGAGAGAGGCCACTGCGATGGGAGGCCCACACAGGGTGAACAATAAAGATGGATGAAAAATAAATAACAAAAAATCAATAAAAAGAGGCCAAAATTTAAAAAAAAAAATTTTTTTCTTAAAAGACCTATGTGGGAAAAGAAGTTATAGTAGACATATGCACATGTATAAACTGAGTTACTTTACTGTACACCTGAAACTAACATTGTATATCAACTGTACTTCAATAAAATTTAATAAAAATAAAACAGAAAAAATAACATTAAGTAACAATATTAAGACCCACTCAAAATCATCCTCACTTATGAAAACAAACATGAAAAATGAGTGAATAATCTGATGTCATATAAGCAGTAGGGTGTTCTTTCATGTGCATTAGGATTAAATCTCAAGATCCAAATGTATCGTAAAAGTAGCTTAATGAAAACAGAGGTGCTCAGGTCCCATTCCCCTAATTTGATCTGATCAATATCTCTGTTGAATCTGTATTTTTTCTAAACACTCCCAATGACTCACTCACAGATGGTCCACAGACCATAATTTGAAAACTACTGCCCTACAGCAAGGTTCTCAGCATAGCACTAATACAGCTGAGCAACATGAACAGGTTCCATCGCTGAAGAATACGCCTCCAGGTAACCTGGATCATGGCGTACTTCAAGGGAGACCCAGGCAAGCAAGGCATCCCTAAAGCGACAGCACAAAAGCTGAAAAGACAGAGTCAAACCAAGGTAAATATCAATGAAATCTTTGAGTCGAAGGATTAAATATAATAATCTAGATCTGGCTCTAATTAGAACACTGATTCAAATACAAGTTCGAAGGTGATGGGATATAAGACAGGGAAAAAATTTAAGGCGGTAGAGTAACTCCTCCCCAAGATGCATGTGCTATGTGAGCTGAGTTGCTTCAGTCCTGTCTGACTCTTTGCGACGCTATGGACTGCAGCCCGCCAGCCTCCCGTGTCTATGGGATTCTCCAGGCAAGAGCAGTGGAATGGGTTCCTATGTCCTCCTCCAGGGGATCTTCCTGACCCAGGGATCAAACCCACATGTCTGTGTCTCCTGCATTGGTAGGTGAGTTCTTTACCACAAGCACCACCTCTCCAACTCCACCCCAGACCCCACCGCATCTGAGTAAGTCACTGTCGCACTGAGGTAAAGTCTATTTCTCCATTTTTCTGATTTGGGGCTGAAATGCGGCTTCTCAGACCAAAAGGATACAGCACAAGTAGCAGTCCATGATTCCCTAAGCTAGATCATAAGAAGTTCTGCAGCTTTGGCCTGTAGCTAATTCTTTGGGAACAGCTACAAAAGAAGTATGACTACCCTCAAGGCCACAGTTAAACAGGAAACTTAAGCTACCCCTGTAAAGACAGATGACCAATCTGTCCTCATCTATTCCAGCCATCACAAACCAGGCCCTAAACATATGATGAGAAACCTTTATGTACCAGCTATGACCTGACTTTAACCTTATGAGCAGAATCAACACCAAGGAAGAACTGCCCATCTGAACCACATCAACACATAAATTGTTGTTTCAAAACACCATCCCTCTGAGGTAGACTACAAAGCTCAGAACAGTCGCCCAAGCCTTTATTCTACTCCATTTCTCAACTTTTCATTACATAAAATTACCTCTTATATTTACAGATCCCAACATACTACTCCAAGCTGTTCAAGCGACTCTAATGGGAATGCTTGCCAACGGGGAATTCCCCATTCTTCCTCTGTGTCACACACTGAACACTACTGATTATATTCAAGCAAGGCATCCCTAAAGCGACAGCACAAAAGCTGAAAAGACAGAGTCAAACCAAGGTAAATATCAATGAAATCTTTGAGTCGAAGGATTAAATATAATAATCTAGATCTGGCTCTAATTAGAACACTGATTCAAATACAAGTTCGAAGGTGATGGGATATAAGACAGGGAAAAAATTTAAGGCGGTAGAGTAACTCCTCCCCAAGATGCATGTGCTATGTGAGCTGAGTTGCTTCAGTCCTGTCTGACTCTTTGCGACGCTATGGACTGCAGCCCGCCAGCCTCCCGTGTCTATGGGATTCTCCAGGCAAGAGCAGTGGAATGGGTTCCTATGTCCTCCTCCGGGGGATCTTCCTGACCCAGGGATCAAACCCACATGTCTGTGTCTCCTGCATTGGTAGGTGAGTTCTTTACCACAAGCACCACCTCTCCAACTCCACCCCAGACCCCACCGCATCTGAGTAAGTCACTGTCGCACTGAGGTAAAGTCTATTTCTCCATTTTTCTGATTTGGGGCTGAAATGCGGCTTCTCAGACCAAAAGGATACAGCACAAGTAGCAGTCCATGATTCCCTAAGCTAGATCATAAGAAGTTCTGCAGCTTTGGCCTGTAGCTAATTCTTTGGGAACAGCTACAAAAGAAGTATGACTACCCTCAAGGCCACAGTTAAACAGGAAACTTAAGCTACCCCTGTAAAGACAGATGACCAATCTGTCCTCATCTATTCCAGCCATCACAAACCAGGCCCTAAACATATGATGAGAAACCTTTATGTACCAGCTATGACCTGACTTTAACCTTATGAGCAGAATCAACACCAAGGAAGAACTGCCCATCTGAACCACATCAACACATAAATTGTTGTTTCAAAACACCATCCCTCTGAGGTAGACTACAAAGCTCAGAACAGTCGCCCAAGCCTTTATTCTACTCCATTTCTCAACTTTTCATTACATAAAATTACCTCTTATATTTACAGATCCCAACATACTACTCCAAGCTGTTCAAGCGACTCTAATGGGAATGCTTGCCAACGGGGAATTCCCCATTCTTCCTCTGTGTCACACACTGAACACTACTGATTATATTAATCCAAATTCTACCTGTTTTTGCAAGGCTCATCTCAGATGCCACCCCCTTCTTTACTATGGACATAAGGAGGCAACCCTGCTCTTCAGCGATTTTTCTCACTTTCTCTCTGCCACTCATTAGCATTTACACGTTAGCTTGGATTAACTTTTAGTAACTCTCTCTAACTTGAGTATAAACTCATTAAGAGACACAATTTCTTGTACTTCTTTGTATCTTAGTGCTTTATATCACAGTAAGTACTCAATAAATGTGACATTAAAGAGTGTGTCAATAGGATTTTTATAATAAGTTAACATTTACACAGAAATAGGCTTAAGCAAAAGAGTTTGGGAAAACTGAATATAGCTTAAGTTATCTACATAGTTCTCCTGAAAAACAGTAATTTTCCTCACATATCCAGATGGCTTGCTCACCTCCTTCAGGTCTACTCAGAAGTCAATGAGGAAAAAAAAGTCAATGAGGTTCAAGAGAGAGGGGATATATGTATACTAAGGCTGAGGCATGCTGATGTATGGCAGAGACCTGCTCAATATTGTAAAGCAATTATCCTTCGATTAAAAGTAAATTTTTAAAAAGTCAATGAGGCTTTCTTTGGCCAACGCTATTTAAAAACGCACCCCCTACTCCATCACTGACTTTCAACATTCCTCTCCCCTCCTCTGCTCTACTTTTCCCCACTGCATTTACAATCTAATACATTTTTCTCATTTATACTATTTGCCACACTTCCCACTGAAATGTAAGTTCTACAAGCATAAGAGTTTTTGTCTGTTTTTTTCACTGGATAAACTCATGCCTGGAATAGTATCTGGTACTTAATGACACTCAATTTGTCACCTGTTAAATGAATGAATGCATCAGCCAAAACCAAGGACGAGTACATTTAAAGTCACTCATTTAAAACAATGAAATTAACCCTTATCCCTTTAAAAAAAAGAAAAATCATCAGAATTGCTTTTACAGTAGGACACAAAGTGCTCTAAATCTGTGCACTGACAATGCTCCATGAAATTCTTTTTTGGTTCTCAGTCAAGACTTGGCTAGTTCCACTTCTTCCTTTTCATTACCAATCGCTTTTTTTAGTGAATATGACCGGACATTTCTGAATCATATCAGCAATTCAAGAACAGGAATTCCCAGAACGAGGAAGTGTGGCAATCCTGTAATCTGCATTCTATTTAACTATTTATTTTCCTTCTCTACTGGAAGGTAAAGGTACTTGCACTGTAAGAATCACCTGGATATAGGGATCCACTTAAAGTCAATTCACTACATTGCTCAACGGCTTCAATTAATTTCCCCTTCTGCGTCATTTAATTTATATTTCTGTTGCAAGCAATATTTCTGTTGCATTACTTAAGCAAAGATTGTGTCGCCTTAGAACAGTCTTGTGATTTCTATTGGTCTGCTAACTTCTTGGGAAGTTCCATAAAATGTCAGTCTCTGAATCCATTAAGCTTAACTTTACAGGGTAAATTATAAGTTGATGACGGGCTATGAGTCACCATGTTCCTTGCTGGCTGCAAGGAAGGTGATCGGTCAACCAAAGATTACTCTTTATGACCCTGCAAGAGCTGCTGTCTGACCTCAACTTATCCTTTCTGACAAAAGGACACACTTAAATCTGCCCATGTGACAAAGATCTAAAGATTAAAAGTCAAGTTGTAGCTTCTGTGAGCATACCACAGATTTATGGTACTGAACAGAGACTAAAACATTAGTTTTCTTTCCTTCATAACAACACTCAAGCATTCTTACCTCTAAGGAAATTCTATTGTTTTCAGCATTTGACTGAAACCCACACAAGACAGGCAGAGCCTTCCTCAACATTACTCCTATTCATTCCTCAGTGCCTGGCCTAACCTCCATCTCCTCTGCGGGAGCTTCTCTTCTCCCTTCTCACAGCAATTTAACTCTCAACATTTGTTGCTAACCGCACCACTCATGTCAGTGTGTCCACCTCCTACAAATCTGAGTCTATGGATCTAAACATAAGAATCCAAAGACTGCGCCTAGCACTGTTTCAGGTGTGTATCTACCCGATAAACGCTGAAGTTATGTACCTACAAAAGTCCCCTACAATGAATACTTCCTCAATCAAAACTCCCAGGAGGACAAGTACTGTATTGGCCAGAGGATCAAGGATCGCACAACATCCCAGGAGGCTGAACACAGAAAGTGACCACTTTCATTTCTGCCTATTCAGTCTCTCGCGTACGTTTCAGAAGCCCACTTTAAATACCACCTGTCCCCAACCACTGAGATTATGCAGAAATCCTCCACAGCCTGCTGTGACTTCAGAACAGTGCTTTGAGCCTCTCCGAAGAACTACTGAGGTCTAACAAAAAGGTAGAAGCACAGACTGGCTAACAGGTCAATCCTCCCGTTCCTACCTTTCAAATTCTGAACAAATAGTAAACGTTGTTGCTCTCAGCTCCCACATTTGAGAAACAAGGGTTATACAAACACCATCCATTACGGTGGGAAGGGATAACGAAAAAGGAACATTTTTACACATGCAGAAGGCGGTGAATCCAATTCAGGGGCTTAATAGGTGTTCAATTAAACCTCCCTCCCTCCTTTCCTGAAAAGCGCTAGCACGCTAATTTGCACTTAAAGGCCTCGGGGCGCGGAAACTCGCGAAGCCGGAGGGCTGTACCGAGAGACAAGCCCCAGGACACCTGCCGAATGTGCGGTCCCCCTACCCGCGCCGGGCCTCACCTTGGTGGTCGTAGACGCTAATGTAAGAGATGCCCACGGCCATACACCACACCACAAGGCTTGCGATGTCCGAGAAGCTGGGCTCCTGCTGCTCCTCGGTGATCACCAGGCCCATGTGCACTGGCAGCTTCTCCAGGGAACGGCCGTCCGCGCGCCAACGTAGCCGCCGGTGGGCGGCGGCCGAGGCCGGTCCCCCGCGCGGATGCCGGTGGTGACGGCGGTTCCTGCCGACAGCCAGGGGCTTGCGGAGCGTGAAGCCGAGCGGCGCTAGGACCGCGGCGGAGGCGGCGCGACAGCAGCGCCGCCAGATCCAGTTCCAGGTGCCGAACCGAACACGGAGCCAGGAGGTGAGCGTGCGGTGCAGGCAGAGCAGAGCGTGCAGCACCCGCCACACCAGCTCGTACAGCCCCGTCATACTCTCGTGGCGCCCGGGCGCCCTCCTCTCTCCCTCCCACACCCGCGGCGCGACCGCTTCTTATCCGGCCCTGCGGCCGGCGCGGGCCATCACTCTGCGTTCCCCCGCCCCCCACACCCGAACCCCTTTCTACTGCCAACACTTCACCTCGCCCCCGCCGCCATCTTCCTCCTGCCTCGGCAGCCCCGCCCCCTCTAGTACATGGACGGTCCTGATTGGTCGACGTGGAGCTCTGACGGGGCCTCTGGGTCCGAGGATGTGTCCTAGTCCGGCGCGGGAAGCGAGGGTGTGAGCCTACGAACTAGCTGGGCCAAAGACCCGAGGGCGCCCCCTGGTCGCGTGGAGGGCGAGGAGCAGACGCTGGCAGCGCTCGTAGCTGGGCACTAGCCAAGGCGCATGTCTTCTTGATTGGGATGGGCGACTCCTGGAGCCCCGCGACCCTCGGATCTTGGGCGTCTTATACAGTCTGTCTTTTTCACAGCCCTGCTAGAAACGCCTTCCAAAGAGTAAAAATGAATTGGTAGAAAGAAGCCCTCGGCAACTGTTGATGCTGGAGGTCAACCCAGGGACGCCCAAAGGAGGTGCCTTCAAAGGCGGAAGTGTGCCCCTAGAGAGGTCCGGCTACTATACTTTGGTCATATTCTAGCCTAGGCTAATTCTTCCAGGAGTAATGCCCCTAAAACTCACTGCTTTCTGCCCAATCATTCCTCCCTAGATAGTATCCTTACAGGCTGTTCATTGCTTAGCACCATACATAAAAGAAAGCCTCCATCCCCTGGCAATCTGGTCACTTCATTCATTCATTCATTCAGTGATTATTAACTACCGCCACACTTGAGCTCAGTCACCACCTCTACTAGATGTAAACTGCCTACGCAGCAGTATCTTTCCCTTCTCACGGGCAATCTGGACCACAAAGTGGTCCTCCAGGCCACTTCTGTACTTCCTTGTCTCACTCTGTACAGTTTTTGACCCTTTTGCACAAGCTCTTCCCTTCTCCCGAATGAATTCCTGGTTCCCTATTAGTTATTGCCCAAGTCCCCGGCCATTTCTCAAAGTTCATCCTACATGCCACCTCCCAGTGAAACTTACCTGATTTCCTGACTTTGATCCCTCTCTCATTCCTTGTAAATCTCATGGCTCCTTATAAATTTCAAGGCTCTATTTAATAGCATTTCTCATTGCTATATGTGGGCCTAGATATAATATTATTACATGTTATGTATTACATAATCATGTACTATATATATTTTAGTATATATACATGTACTTAACCTGTGTCAGGAAGATCCCCTGGAGTAGGAAACGGCAACCCACTCCAGTCTTCTTGCCTGAAAAATTTCATGAACAGAGGAACCTGGCGGGCTACAGTCCATGGAGTCGCAAAGATCAGATGACTGAGCAAATGAGCACATACATACATATAACCTAGGAAACCAAACAGTTGCATTTTTGTGATAGCTACCTAATCTTTGTTCTTTCAGGCCCCCTTTTCCCACTGGGAAACATCTGTGAACATCTTGACTCCTTTGCCTTAATGTGTCAATCATTATCCCTTTTTCAGTCTCATTTTCATTTCTAAGACTCACTGCTTCTTATTTTAAAACTTCATGTTTTAAAGCCTCACGTTTATCTCAAAATTTTCCTCCCTTAGGCAGCTCCGACAGAGAAAGTTAGGGCTGCGTGGCAGACACACCCTTCACACACTGTGACCTCCCCCTGTCTCCTCTGCACCTGCTCCTCTGGTCATGGGCAGAGGAGGAGGGGCCAGGAAAGCCCGCACAGCCTAACTGGCCATTGCTGTCGTGCTTGTGCCTCCAGAGTGCCCTACTAAGGAAGCCCCACCCCACCCCGCACCACTGTCTCTTTGAAATCTGGCTACACACTCCACAGGACACCTACCGCCCCCAGCTGACACATTGCCACATCTCTCTGCTATACTCATCTTTTTGTCCCACTTCTACTGAGATGAGAGCCATCAATCTCCCCATGGCCAGCAGTGGAAGGCATGTGCAGGCTGCAACTTCTGTTTACTTCCTTGTCTCACTCTGTACAGTTTTTGACCCTTTTGCACAAGCTCTTCCCTTCTCCCGAATGAATTCCTGGTTCCCTATTAGTTATTGCCCACGTCCCGGCCATTTCTCAAAGTTCATCCTACATGCCACCTCCCAGTGAAACTTACCTGATTTCCTGACTTTGATCCCTCTCTCATTCCTTGTAAATCTCATGGCTCCTTATAAATTTCAAGGCTCTATTTAATAGCATTTCTCATTGCTATATGTGGGCCTAGATATAATATTATTACATGTTATGTATTACATAATCATGTACTATATATATTTTAGTATATATACATGTACTTAACCTGTGTCAGGAAGATCCCCTGGAGTAGGAAACGGCAACCCACTCCAGTCTTCTTGCCTGAAAAATTTCATGAACAGAGGAACCTGGCGGGCTACAGTCCATGGAGTCGCAAAGATCAGATGACTGAGCAAATGAGCACATACATACATATAACCTAGGAAACCAAACAGTTGCATTTTTGTGATAGCTACCTAATCTTTGTTCTTTCAGGCCCCCTTTTCCCACTGGGAAACATCTGTGAACATCTTGACTCCTTTGCCTTAATGTGTCAATCATTATCCCTTTTCAGTCTCATTTTCATTTCTAAGACTCACTGCTTCTTATTTTAAAACTTCATGTTTTAAAGCCTCACGTTTATCTCAAAATTTTCCTCCCTTAGGCAGCTCCGACAGAGAAAGTTAGGGCTGCGTGGCAGACACACCCTTCACACACTGTGACCTCCCCCTGTCTCCTCTGCACCTGCTCCTCTGGTCATGGGCAGAGGAGGAGGGGCCAGGAAAGCCCGCACAGCCTAACTGGCCATTGCTGTCGTGCTTGTGCCTCCAGAGTGCCCTACTAAGGAAGCCCCACCCCACCCCGCACCACTGTCTCTTTGAAATCTGGCTACACACTCCACAGGACACCTACCGCCCCCAGCTGACACATTGCCACATCTCTCTGCTATACTCATCTTTTTGTCCCACTTCTACTGAGATGAGAGCCATCAATCTCCCCATGGCCAGCTGAGGTGTGAAGGCATGTGCAGGCTGCAACTTTTGTGCTTCTTTGAATTGAAAACTTAAGCAAACTGTCTCCATCTGCCAGTCCCACCCCCACCCCCACCACCACCATATACAGATCCTGGCTTCTCTCCTGTTGCTTGTTTGTTTCTTCCTAGGCAAACCAGAGATAGGTTAGCAGGTCTCCTGGCTTAAGGGATGGTCAACCACCTAAGAGGAGGTGGGAAGAGACAGGGACCCATTTCTCTTCTTTGGCATTTTTTGTGGGCAAAAAATGAAGGTGCCCAGTGGTTACTGCCATTTCTGGAGGTAGATTCCTTGCCTTTTGCTTTCAGCTACAATTCTAGGATAACAGGAAAGCTGCACTGCCTGACTCTGCACAGTCCACAGTGGGGCAAAGAGTCAGACACGACTGAAGCAACTCAGCACACACGCATGCAAGGATTAGGGCCGTAGTTTCCAGGAAGTGTTTAGCACAATGTCTGGTCAGTAGTGAGAGCTCAGTAATTTAATCTCCTGCAGAAAAAAGACAAAATTTTAATTTATTTTTAGAAAGAATGTTATAATTTACCACATTTTTGATTATTGACAGTTGCAATCTTGTGGTGGAACTAATACAAAGAGTCTTTTGGAATATATTCTAACTCAAAGGTGAAAGCCTCCTTCAGTAAAAATACTGAGGCCTAGTCCAAGTTCAACTGCTGGATCTTGAAGCATCAAGAATGACAATATTAAGAAAAAAATGTTGACTTAAAGGGTAAACTTTGATTTCCATCAAGCCACATTCCAGGAATAGAATTAGACACAAGAATTGAAAATGAAGATTATTTTTGAATATATATATGTGTGTGTGTGTGTGTGTGTGTGTGTGTGTGTGTGTATAAATATTTGAATCTCTCAATGTTATTATTTTTGGGGAGGGCGGGGGTCGGGTTGGGGAGGGAGGGGAGCGGGTGGGCCACTTCTATTGGTCTTTCATTTCTCTATTTTCATCCATCTTTGTTCTTTGGCTCCTGTGGGCCTCCCATCGCGGTGGCGTCTGTTGTCGCTCCAGTGCTCCGGCTCGGTAGTTGGACACATCGGTCCAGCCGCTCCGCGGCACGTGGGATCTTCCCAGGCCAGGGATCGAACCGGCGCCCCTTGCACTGCAAGGCGGTGTCCTCATCCACTGGACCACCAGGGGAAGCCCTCAATGTTGTTTTTTTATTTTTTTATTTTGGGCGGGGGTCGGGTTGGGGAGGGAGGGGAGCGGGTGGGCCACTTCTATTGGTCTTTCATTTCTCTATTTTCATCCATCTTTGTTCTTTGGCTCCTGTGGGCCTCCCATCGCGGTGGCGTCTGTTGTCGCTCCAGTGCTCCGGCTCGGTAGTTGGACACATCGGTCCAGCCGCTCCGCGGCACGTGGGATCTTTCCAGGCCAGGGATCGAACCGGCGCCCCTTGCACTGCAAGGCGGTGTCCTCATCCACTGGACCACCAGGGGAAGCCCTCAATGTTGTTTTTTTATTTTTTTATTTTGGGGGGGAGTGGGATGGGGAGGGATGGGGGCGGGTGGACCACTTCTATTGGTCTTTCATTTATCTATTTTCATCCATCTTTGTTCTTTGGCCCATGTGGGCCTCCCATCGCAGTGGCCTCTGTTGTCACAGAGCACTGGCTCTGGGTGAATGCGCTCCAGAGCTTGGGCTTGGTAATTGGACGTATCGGTCCAGCCACTCGGCAGCACGTGGGATCTTCCCAGGCCATGGATCAAACCAGCGCCCCTTGCACTGCAAGGCGGTGTCCTTACCCACTGGACCACCAGGGAAGCCCCCTCATATTTTAAAACAAATCCTCCACCTCCTAAATTTTCATCCCACTTCCAATAAAAGCTCATTTTTAATATGTCACCACAACAGACAATCATCTTTAAAAAGTTAAGAGTATTTACCAAATGTCATTAAATTTCCAATTAGTGTTCAAATTTCCAATCGCTAATATAATCCTAAGGATTTTTAAAATTTTTGCAGTTCAAATCAGGATCCATGTGAGATCCACATTTTGTCTCTGGTTGATAGGTCTTTTTATCCCATCTCCTTCTCTGTTTTTCTTTCCAATTTATATTTGAAAACAACCGATTATCCTGTGAAGTTTCCCATTGTTTGTATTTCGGGGTAGTTTTGCATGTTCCTCCATCCTCTGTAAGGTATTAAAAATTTAGACCAAGGGTCAACCCACCTGGACCATGGACCAAATCTGTCCCATTCCGTATTTATTTAATGGACTTTAGAGTAATTTTAGATTACTGTAAACAAAATAGAGCACAGAGTACTGAAGTTCCCTTTACACTTTAACATGTTTTCAATAGTCTGTGTAAAAGATGAAACAACACACTCCTTTCCTTCTGGCATTCCAGACACTTAATAGTTCGTTATCCTTCAGTTACAAATATTTTAGTTCCAATATGATGTTTTTAAACATTTGTCTTTTTCAGACTGTATGGCTTAATTTCCAAGCATTTGGGACCAAATTAAAAGCTCCCAAATGCTTGGAAATTAAGCCATGTGTGCGTGCATGCTATGTCTCTTCAGTCGTGTCTGACTCTTTCAACCCTATGGACTGTAGCCCGCCAGGCTCCTTGGACTATGGGTTTCTCCAGGAAAGAATATTGGAGTGGGAGGCAAGTTAATTACAGTGTCTAAGAAACACGTTATGAATGATTTCCACGATTTGACATACTTTGACCTAACATGTAGTCAGTGTTGATAAATATTCCCATGGCTGTGAGGAACACATGGAATGTACAGTTTCACCCCACAGCTCTCCTGTCCTTCCCCACCTCCCTCCCCACAGCCCCTCCCAAGCCATGACCTTTTGCGTCTCCTGTGTGGCTGCTCCCATCTCATCATCTGCTTCTAGAAGACTTGACTTAACACAAACCCATTTACCCCCTACAGCCTTTCCTGCAAGTGTCTCAGTGTATTTACTTGCACATATGTTTTAAATCCCACAGGACGGGAATAAAAGCTCATTTTTAATATGTCACCACAACAGACAATCATCTTTAAAAAGTTAAGAGTATTTACCAAATGTCATTAAATTTCCAATTAGTGTTCAAATTTCCAATCGCTAATATAATCCTAAGGATTTTTAAAATTTTTGCAGTTCAAATCAGGATCCATGTGAGATCCACATTTTGTCTCTGGTTGATAGGTCTTTTTATCCCATCTCCTTCTCTGTTTTTCTTTCCAATTTATATTTGAAAACAACCGATTATCCTGTGAAGTTTCCCATTGTTTGTATTTCGGGGTAGTTTTGCATGTTCCTCCATCCTCTGTAAGGTATTAAAAATTTAGACCAAGGGTCAACCCACCTGGACCATGGACCAAATCTGTCCCATTCCGTATTTATTTAATGGACTTTAGAGTAATTTTAGATTACTGTAAACAAAATAGAGCACAGAGTACTGAAGTTCCCTTTACACTTTAACATGTTTTCAATAGTCTGTGTAAAAGATGAAACAACACACTCCTTTCCTTCTGGCATTCCAGACACTTAATAGTTCGTTATCCTTCAGTTACAAATATTTTAGTTCCAATATGATGTTTTTAAACATTTGTCTTTTTCAGACTGTATGGCTTAATTTCCAAGCATTTGGGACCAAATTAAAAGCTCCCAAATGCTTGGAAATTAAGCCATGTGTGCGTGCATGCTATGTCTCTTCAGTCGTGTCTGACTCTTTCAACCCTATGGACTGTAGCCCGCCAGGCTCCTTGGACTATGGGTTTCTCCAGGAAAGAATATTGGAGTGGGAGGCAAGTTAATTACAGTGTCTAAGAAACACGTTATGAATGATTTCCACGATTTGACATACTTTGACCTAACATGTAGTCAGTGTTGATAAATATTCCCATGGCTGTGAGGAACACATGGAATGTACAGTTTCACCCCACAGCTCTCCTGTCCTTCCCCACCTCCCTCCCCACAGCCCCTCCCAAGCCATGACCTTTTGCGTCTCCTGTGTGGCTGCTCCCATCTCATCATCTGCTTCTAGAAGACTTGACTTAACACAAACCCATTTACCCCCTACAGCCTTTCCTGCAAGTGTCTCAGTGTATTTACTTGCACATATGTTTTAAATCCCACAGGACGGTATTGTATTTTGCTTTATTATTAAGACTATGTTTAGAGCAGTTTTAGGTTTATAGCAAAATCAAGAGGAAGATATAGTGATTTCCCGCCAGATTAGATCCCCACATGCACTGCCTCCTCCATGACAAAAGCCCCACCAGACTGGTCCATTTATTACAAGTGATGAACATACGCTACTATCCAAAGTTCATGGTTTACATTACAGGTCACTCTTGGTATTCTATGTACTGTGGGTTTGGGCAAATGACTAATGACCTGTGTCCATCATTATGGGATCATACAGCGGATTTTCACTGCCCTTAAAATCCTCTGTGCTTCACCTTATATCCTTCCACACCCCACCTGCCACCTCCAACTCCTCAAAATCGCTGATCTTTTTACTTTTGTTTGAATTGTTGTATAGTTAGAATCATACAATCTGCATCTTTTTCAGATTGGCTAATTTCACTCAGCAATATGCATTTAAGGTTCCTCCATATTTTTTGTGGCTGAATAGCTCATCTCTTTTTAGTGCTGATATTTTGTTGTCTAGATGTACCACAATTTATTTGTTCACCTACTGAAAGATACCTTATTTGCATTAAGTGTTGGCAATCATAAATAGAGCTATTATAAAAAATCTGTGTTGGGCTTCCCTGGTGGTCCAGTGGGTGAAAAGGCCACCTTGAAACAATGCTATGTCTCTTCAGTCGTGTCTGACTCTTTCAACCCTATGGACTGTAGCCCGCCAGGCTCCTTGGACTATGGGTTTCTCCAGGAAAGAATATTGGAGTGGGAGGCAAGTTAATTACAGTGTCTAAGAAACACGTTATGAATGATTTCCACGATTTGACATACTTTGACCTAACATGTAGTCAGTGTTGATAAATATTCCCATGGCTGTGAGGAACACATGGAATGTACAGTTTCACCCCACAGCTCTCCTGTCCTTCCCCACCTCCCTCCCCACAGCCCCTCCCAAGCCATGACCTTTTGCGTCTCCTGTGTGGCTGCTCCCATCTCATCATCTGCTTCTAGAAGACTTGACTTAACACAAACCCATTTACCCCCTACAGCCTTTCCTGCAAGTGTCTCAGTGTATTTACTTGCACATATGTTTTAAATCCCACAGGACGGTATTGTATTTTGCTTTATTATTAAGACTATGTTTAGAGCAGTTTTAGGTTTATAGCAAAATCAAGAGGAAGATATAGTGATTTCCCGCCAGATTAGATCCCCACATGCACTGCCTCCTCCATGACAAAAGCCCCACCAGACTGGTCCATTTATTACAAGTGATGAACATACGCTACTATCCAAAGTTCATGGTTTACATTACAGGTCACTCTTGGTATTCTATGTACTGTGGGTTTGGGCAAATGACTAATGACCTGTGTCCATCATTATGGGATCATACAGCGGATTTTCACTGCCCTTAAAATCCTCTGTGCTTCACCTTATATCCTTCCACACCCCACCTGCCACCTCCAACTCCTCAAAATCGCTGATCTTTTTACTTTTGTTTGAATTGTTGTATAGTTAGAATCATACAATCTGCATCTTTTTCAGATTGGCTAATTTCACTCAGCAATATGCATTTAAGGTTCCTCCATATTTTTTGTGGCTGAATAGCTCATCTCTTTTTAGTGCTGATATTTTGTTGTCTAGATGTACCACAATTTATTTGTTCACCTACTGAAAGATACCTTATTTGCATTAAGTGTTGGCAATCATAAATAGAGCTATTATAAAAAATCTGTGTTGGGCTTCCCTGGTGGTCCAGTGGGTGAAAAGGCCACCTTGCAGTACAAGGGGCACCGGTTAGATCCCTGGCCTTGGAAGATCCCACAACTGGACTGGTGTGTCCAATTGTGAGCCAGAGCTCTGGAGTGCATGCACCCAGAGCTTGTGCTCTGCAACGAGAGAGACTGCTGCAATGGGAGGCCCACACAGGCCAAAGAATAAAAGATGGATGAAAATAAATACATAAAAAAAACAATAAAAGATGCCAAAGTTTTTTTAAAAAAAATCCATGTTCAGGTTTTTGTGCGGTTGTAGTTTACATTTGTTTGGGGTAAATACCAAGGAACACGATTACTGCATCATGTGGTAAGAGTAACTCTAGCTTTGTAAGAAGTAGCTGCCTTTCAAAGTAGCTGTAACATGCTGCATTCCCATAATTTAAGACGGAAATTACTCTTGCTCCACGTTCTTTCTGGTGGGCGAAAGGGGAGTATAGTGAATTCACAATGTTGTTTTAGTTGCTGATGTACATCAATGTGATTCAATTAGACATATATATATGTGTGTGTGTGTGTGTGTGTGTGTGTGTATATATATATATATATATATATATTCTGTTTCATATTCTTTTCTTTTGGCCTGTTAGAAAATATTGAATATAGTTCCCTGTGCTATAGAGTAGGATCTTGTTGTTTATCTGTTTTACGTAGAGTAGTTTATATCTGCTAATCCCAAACTCCTAATTTATTCTTCCTCAACCCTATTTCCGTTTTGAGAACTTTTTTTTTGAAAAAAACTTTTTTGAAAAAGTTTATTTTCTATGTCTGTGCATCTGTTTCTGTTTCAGAAATAAGTTCCTTTGTGTCATATTTTAGATTCCACATACAAGTGATATATATGGTATTTGTTTTTCTCTTTCTGATTTGTTTCACTTAGTATGAAAATCTCTTAAAAAAGAAAATCTCTAGGTTCATCTGTGTTGGTGCAAATGGCATTATATCATTCTTTTCATAGCTGAGTAGTATTCCATTGTGTTTATATGCCAATTATTTCTTTTATGGATCATGTGTTGATATTGTATCTAAAAAGTCATTGCCATATCCAAAGTTAACTACATTTTCTCCTATGTAATATTCTAGGTGTTTCATAGCTTTATTATTTTTAAAATTTATTTATTTACTTATTTTTGTCTATTCTGGGTTTTCACTGCTGCCACAGGCCTCTTCTCTAGTTTCAGGGAATGGGGGGCTACTCTCCAGTTGACGTGAGCAGGCTCCTTGTTGCAGTGACTTCTCTTGTGAAACTCGGGCTCTAGGGCACATGGGCTTCAATAGTTGTGGCACATGGGCTCAGTAGTTGCGACTCCGATGCTCTGGAGCACAGGCTCCATAGTTGTGGTACATGGGCTTAGTTGACTCATGGGCTTAGTTGCTCTGCAGCATGTGAGGTCTTCCCGAATCAGGGATCAAACCTGTGTCTCTTGTATTGGCAGGTGAACTCTACCACTGAGCTACCAGGGAAGCCCATAGCTTTATGTTTTAGTTTAGGTTCATGATATTTCTTGAGTTAATTTTTGTGAAAGATGTGAAGTCTGTTTCTGTATTCAAATTTTGCATATGGATGTCCTGTTGTTTCAGCACCATTTGTTCAAAACACTGTCATTTCTCAGTTGAAGTACCTTTCTTTCTTTGTTGAAGATTGGTCAACTCTATGGATTTATGTCTGGGTTTTCTATTCAGTTCCATTGATCTGTTTGTCTGTTCTTTCAAACACTGTCCTGTTTACTGTGTTATAAAGGTGAGTGGTGTCAGCCCTTCAGTTTTGTTCCTCTCCTTTAATACTAAGGTGGTTACTCTGGGTATTTTGCCTCTCTCTATAAAATTTAGAATCATCAAATACATATTTGGATATATTTTTGATATTGAAAAATTGACTTACAAGGATTTTTATTGGGATTGAATTGAACCTATAGGTCAAGTTGTGAAGAACATCTTGACATATCAAGTCTTACTATATATGAACATGGAATATATCTTCCCATTTATTTAGTTCCTCTTTGGTTTCTTTCATCAGTGTTTTGTAGGTTCTCTCATAGACATCTCACATGTAGTTTATTAGATTTATACCTAAGTATTTCATTTTTGGGGTACTATAGTAGGCTAGAGTTTGGTACAGTCATCCCTCAGTATCCACAGGGGGTTGGTTCCAAGAGCCCCTGTGGATACCAAAATACTCAGATGCTCAGTCCCCTATGTGAAATGGCATAGTATTTATGTATAATGCAAGTATATTCTCCCATATACTTTGTCATGTCTAGATTATTGTAATACCTAATACAATGTATATGTTATGTGAATAGTTGTAGATACAATGTGAACACAACATAAATAGTTGCTGGAGTATAGCAAAGGGTCAAGTTTTGCTCTTGGAACTTCCTGAATTTTTTTTTAGTTTTCAATCTGAAGTTAGTTACATTCATGGATGTGGAATATGTGCATACAGAGGCTCAACTGTGTTTCCTTTCCCACACGTAAAAGGCTAGAGTGGGCTGGAGCTGGCCATTTCCCTTTCTGTAGGTTGGTTAGACTCTGATAAAGCCCCAACATTTAGGCTGTGGCAAAACAGTCTCTTCTGAGAGCAGGCCTTATTAAGAACAGAATGTTCTGGCACATTTCGAAATGGTTCCTTTCCCCTTCCTATTGCCAGAAACACGAGGGAATATTCCTCCAATATTTAGCTGACAACCTGGTTGAGTTTCTGGAGGTAAAATTCACCAAAAGAGGGACCTCAATATGTTTGGGCCTTCTCAGACTTGTCCACTCCGAGCCTCCAGCAATTCATCAATTACAGGGCAGGTGTTCCTACCAAAGCACTAGTGCCCTTGGAGGTGTCTGCTCCAACACATTGTAATTCTCTGTATTCTCCTGTCTGTCTCTTCAATTTGGAGGCAGCAGTTTAATACTAAGGTGGTTACTCTGGGTATTTTGCCTCTCTCTATAAAATTTAGAATCATCAAATACATATTTGGATATATTTTTGATATTGAAAAATTGACTTACAAGGATTTTTATTGGGATTGAATTGAACCTATAGGTCAAGTTGTGAAGAACATCTTGACATATCAAGTCTTACTATATATGAACATGGAATATATCTTCCCATTTATTTAGTTCCTCTTTGGTTTCTTTCATCAGTGTTTTGTAGGTTCTCTCATAGACATCTCACATGTAGTTTATTAGATTTATACCTAAGTATTTCATTTTTGGGGTACTATAGTAGGCTAGAGTTTGGTACAGTCATCCCTCAGTATCCACAGGGGGTTGGTTCCAAGAGCCCCTGTGGATACCAAAATACTCAGATGCTCAGTCCCCTATGTGAAATGGCATAGTATTTATGTATAATGCAAGTATATTCTCCCATATACTTTGTCATGTCTAGATTATTGTAATACCTAATACAATGTATATGTTATGTGAATAGTTGTAGATACAATGTGAACACAACATAAATAGTTGCTGGAGTATAGCAAAGGGTCAAGTTTTGCTCTTGGAACTTCCTGAATTTTTTTTTAGTTTTCAATCTGAAGTTAGTTACATTCATGGATGTGGTATATGTGCATACAGAGGCTCAACTGTTTTCCTTTCCCACACGTAAAAGGCTAGAGTGGGCTGGAGCTGGCCATTTCCCTTTCTGTAGGTTGGTTAGACTCTGATAAAGCCCCAACATTTAGGCTGTGGCAAAACAGTCTCTTCTGAGAGCAGGCCTTATTAAGAACAGAATGTTCTGGCACATTTCGAAATGGTTCCTTTCCCCTTCCTATTGCCAGAAACACGAGGGAATATTCCTCCAATATTTAGCTGACAACCTGGTTGAGTTTCTGGAGGTAAAATTCACCAAAAGAGGGACCTCAATATGTCTGGGCCTTCTCAGACTTGTCCACTCCGAGCCTCCAGCAATTCATCAATTACAGGGCAGGTGTTCCTACCAAAGCACTAGTGCCCTTGGAGGTGTCTGCTCCAACACATTGTAATTCTCTGTATTCTCCTGTCTGTCTCTTCAATTTGGAGGCAGCAGTTTGCCCTGTGACCTCACTGTTCTTACGGATCTAAGAAGAGTTGTTGTTGATTTTTCGGTTTGTTTAGCTTGTCACTTGTTGTTAAAACTTCCAGACTCCTTATACACTGAACTGTAAACTGGAATTCTACCACCTTTTTGTTTGTTTGTTTTATTAGAAGGTAGCCATGTCCACTCATTTATGAATCATCTCTGGCAGACTTGAGTCAAGTTGCAACAGAGACCACAGGACTCACAACATCCAAAATATATACTATCTGGTAATTTACATGAAAAGTTGGCCAACACTTGACTGCAGTTATAAACTCTCTTAATTAAAAGGAGAGCTTCCCTGGTGGCTCAGACGGTAAAGAACCTGCCTGCAATGTGGCAGTCCCAGGTTTGATCCCTGGGGTCAGAAGATCCCCTGGAGAAGGGAATGGCTACCCACTCTTGCCAGGAAAATTCCATGGACAGAAGCACCTGATGGACTATATAGTCCATGGGGGTTGCAAAGAGTCAGACACGACTGAGTGACTGTCACTAAATAAAAGGAGCTTTATTATGACTGATTTACAGACGCTAAGAAATGCTTATATAAATCTACTATTACTAGAGTTCCCAAAAAGTGAACTACGTACTAACTTTTTAAGGAAAAAAATCACTTTCTCACAGAAACTGCTAGATCATAATCCTTTTTTTTTTGGATCATAATCCTTTTTTTTTTTTTTTTTTTTTTAAAGATTTATTTATTTACTTTGGGCGGGGGTCGGGTTGGGGAGGGAGGGGAGCGGGCGGGCCACTTCTATTGGTCTTTCATTTCTCTATTTTCATGCGTCTTCGTTCTTTGGCTCCTGTGGGCCTCCCATCGCCGTGGCATCTGTCGCTGCAGAGCTCCGGCTCTGGGCGCATGCGCTCCAGAGCTCCGGCTCGGTGATTGGACACATCTGTCCAGCCGCTCCGCGGCACGTGGGATCTTCCCAGGCCAGGGATCGAACCGGCGCCCCTTGCACTGCAAGGCGGTGTCCTTACCCACTGGACCACCAGGGGAAGCCCTGGATCATAATCCTTTTTATACAGGAATCCAAAATCCTTGGGGAGAATTATATTTTAATCCGTGAATTTATTTCCTGGATTTGTCTTCTTATAAAGAAACTAGTTGTGCTTCCCTGGTAGCTCAGCTGGTAAAGAGTCTGCCTGCAAAACAGGAGACCCCAGTTCAATTTCTGGGTGGAGAAGTTCCACTGGAAAACAGATAAGCTACCCACTCCAGTGTTCTTGGGCATCCCTGAGGGCTCAGATGGTAAAGAATCCACCTGCAATGCAGGAGACGTGTGTTCAATCTCTGGGTAGGGAAGATCCCCTAGAGGAGGGCATGGCAACCCACTCCAGCATTCTTGCTTGAAACATCCCCATGGACAGAGGAGCCTGGCGGGCTGTAGTCTATGCGCTCGCAGAGTCAGACACGACCAAGCCTGCACACACTCTTCATATAATACATGGATTATATTTTGTCTATTCCAGCGGTATTATTTTCAGTGGCATTTATGATTTCTAAAAAAAAAAGAGAGAGAGAGATTGAGAAGTCCTAAAACAGAAATGAACACTGTATGCCTGAAGAAAAATGATCCAACACTGGGTCAGGAAACTTGTGAGGGTTTGTGTTGCATGGAGACAGGAAGGGAGAAAGTGGGAATATATTAAGTATTTTCCAGGAACTAAGATAGTTTGGGATAAGAACACTCTAAAGGCAATTGTCACTTACTGTTTTGAACATTGAATAATAGCTATTAAATCAAATTCTTTACATTAGATTCCTGAAAACAGTGTTTTGTGAAAGCTTACAGAGAATGTTAGAAACAATATTTTTTTCCTTAGAGACCAAAAAGGTAGGGAAATCCATCATACCAGCTCCTCTGTCAGAACCAGATACCATCCAGAATACAGGCAGTCCTAGCTCTCAGAGATAGTTCTGGTAATGTTCCTCAATCAGAATGTTAAGATAAGCCCTTATGATGACTGGAAAGGCATCAGTTCCACATAAAATCATGTTTTTCACGGTTTTAACCATTCCCTAAGGTTTCAGGCTGATAATCTGGCAAAAATCTAATTTTTAGCATCCACTACACAATTACTGTTGAGAAAGCATCAGGTGTCTGGCTGACTCGTGAGGATAATAGTTACTTCATTTGGGTACATATTTGTTTAAGCTCATTTAGCTAAGAGCAAAATATCTAATTAGCCAAGTGATAAATGATATAACTGAACCATGACCCCTAGCAAGCTAGAACTTAAACAAAAATTATTCTTATTGTTCAGTTTCTCAGGGCTGGTGAGTTCTGTATGACCCATATATACTTAAGGAATGAAACAGCCAAGTGTCAACAGATGTACAAATCCAACCTTCATCCCCACCACATACACACATGGCTATTTTATAAACAAGAATAGTTTTGGCTACAGCCTCAATACTAGAGCATTTTTTGATTATCTGGTCAAAAAAAAAAAAAAAACCTTAGACAAAGAAAAAAGGATTCCTTCAGAGAAAAGGAGAGTTTTCTGAACATCAACCCTGACCACATAGTTCCTGTTTAAAACCAGGACCACCATAAACCTCCTCTCTCTGAAGGAACGGGGGCACTCACAAGAGAGAGAGAGATTGAGAAGTCCTAAAACAGAAATGAACACTGTATGCCTGAAGAAAAATGATCCAACACTGGGTCAGGAAACTTGTGAGGGTTTGTGTTGCATGGAGACAGGAAGGGAGAAAGTGGGAATATATTAAGTATTTTCCAGGAACTAAGATAGTTTGGGATAAGAACACTCTAAAGGCAATTGTCACTTACTGTTTTGAACATTGAATAATAGCTATTAAATCAAATTCTTTACATTAGATTCCTGAAAACAGTGTTTTGTGAAAGCTTACAGAGAATGTTAGAAACAATATTTTTTTCCTTAGAGACCAAAAAGGTAGGGAAATCCATCATACCAGCTCCTCTGTCAGAACCAGATACCATCCAGAATACAGGCAGTCCTAGCTCTCAGAGATAGTTCTGGTAATGTTCCTCAATCAGAATGTTAAGATAAGCCCTTATGATGACTGGAAAGGCATCAGTTCCACATAAAATCATGTTTTTCACGGTTTTAACCATTCCCTAAGGTTTCAGGCTGATAATCTGGCAAAATCAAATTTTTTAGCATCCACTACACAATTATTGTTGAGAAAGCATCAGGTGTCTGGCTGACTCGTGAGGATAATAGTTACTTCATTTGGGTACATATTTGTTTAAGCTCATTTAGCTAAGAGCAAAATATCTAATTAGCCAAGTGATAAATGATATAACTGAACCATGACCCCTAGCAAGCTAGAACTTAAACAAAAATTATTCTTATTGTTCAGTTTCTCAGGGCTGGTGAGTTCTGTATGACCCATATATACTTAAGGAATGAAACAGCCAAGTGTCAACAGATGTACAAATCCAACCTTCATCCCCACCACATACACACATGGCTATTTTATAAACAAGAATAGTTTTGGCTACAGCCTCAATACTAGAGCATTTTTTGATTATCTGGTAAAAAAAAAAAAAAAAAAAAAACCTTAGACAAAGAAAAAAGGATTCCTTCAGAGAAAAGGAGAGTTTTCTGAACATCAACCCTGACCACATAGTTCCTGTTTAAAACCAGGACCACCATAAACCTCCTCTCTCTGAAGGAACGGGGGCACTCACAGGTGCAGCCCAACCAAGCAGAGATTTTTGAAAAGACTCATGAGCCCCTTTGTGTAAACAGAAAGCCTACCCATCAAAAGAAGACAAGGCTACACTTTCCTGCTATTACATATATGGCACAACAGAAATGTATAAAGTCTGTAAGGAAAAACTCTGTAAAATTTATGAATTCTAAACAATTCCAAATAGAAACTAGAAATAGTCTTGAATGAAAATATCACCTGTGATTAAAAAGCAGTATATTTGCGTGTGACCATGGGAGTATGTCCCAGAGAAGAGCATCAGTGCCTTCCTCATTTCCAGATTGTTCACTTCAGTTACTCTTTCTGAGGTTCCAAACTAGGATGCCCTTCTCAGCGCCTTTCCCCGGGGCTGAGTGGGAGGCTGGTCTCTCATCTAAGAACAGTCAGGCACTCACCAGGTGCAATCTAAAGGCTTCAACCAGGATTTGCATTACTGAGGGAGCCCCCGGGAGGAGGGGTGTGATGCCTGGTGAGTAGCCTGCTTCTGAGGCTTGGCAGGACTAAGCAGGTGTGATCTGAATTGTCAGGAGGACGAGAGAGAGAAGAGCAGGGCCTGCGGTATGGACACACGCTGGCCACTGCATGATCCTAGTGGGTGCCGTTTACAGATGCCACCAGATGACTGGGGTCTAGAGCAAGGTGTTCATTTGGAGAAGCAGATTTGCAAATGCTGGGGTGGTTATGAAAATGTCTTTCTTCCATATCTTAGGTTTAATTCAAAACAATTAACTCTGGGAGATAGAGTGTAATCCCCATTTTACCCATGAGGAAACAAAGGCACTGAAAAGCAACAAAAGAGAAACTGGTCTCTGACAGTTCATCTACCGTTTTTTTATCTACCAAGTAACTCTTTTCTCAGGCACTAGGTGTACTCTTGTGACCAGATGATTGCCCCTTCTCCAGCTCCAGGTACAACCAATACTTACCTTCCAATATAAGCAATTGCCCACATTTCATTTTTCCTTCTCAGTTTCACTTGTCTTATATCTCAGTCCTGGTCACTAGCTGTACTCCAAGGTCAACACCTACTTATCTGTACATATGTGTGAATGTGTAATAATTGGGCCTTAGAATTTACCTTTCTTGGCCTTTCCACCTTTTATCTTTTTCTTTTTTTTTGGTAAATTGATCCATAAACTTAATCAAGAGTCATACATTGAGATAAATCAGTAGGTATGTAGATAGGTAGACAGGTAGATAGACAGAAAGTTAGATAAATACTGTCCTTCACTGAAATTGTGCCCTCCAAGCTTCCTTCATGTATTAAGCCTTATCCTCCAATATGACAGTATTTGGTGATAGGACCTCTAGGGAAGTGGTTACCATTAAGTGAGGTCACAAAGGTGGGGCCCTGATTTAACAGAATTGGTGTCCCTATAAGAAGAAGGGACGTCAGAGATCTCTTTCTTTCTGTGCATGTGCAAGAGGCCACGTGATGACATGGTGAGAAGACAGTCCTCTTCAAACAAGGAAGAGACCCCTCACCAAAATCCAACCCTTACATCTTAATCTTGAGTGTCTAACCTCCAGAACAGAGTTTCTGTTGCTTAAGTCAGCTAGCCTGTGGTATTTGGTTATGGCTGCCCAAGCAGATGAACACAGATACTTTACTGACCCTATTACCATTCTAGAGACTGTGAGTAGAATGTGCTAAGGGAATCTCATGTAGTCTTGAGTTCTACAGGAGAATGAGTACTGGACTGAAGTCAAAAAGCCCAGATGCAATCAAGTCCTGGTTCTGCCACTTCCTACTTGTGCGGACCTGAGAATCAATTCACCCTTGTGAGCCTGAGCTCCCTCACCTGTAAAAGACTAGGTTCTTTTGCATGGCCCTCATAGTTTGAGGATTCTGATTATCAATATCCAGGCCATATCAGTGGGTATTCATCATTACACATCAAGCATCATTCATCTTTGTCAGAGAGAACTGTGGTCTAACTCATGGGAGGAATTGGGAAAATCATATGACTTCCCTGGTTTATGCACATCTGTGCATATGTACTTGGGACACCTGTCAATGTGCAAAGAAGTACTAGAAATCACCTTATCAGTAGGTTCTTCTCCAAGAAATATAGATGTTATAAAGATTTGGGGAGAATATGGACATAAAGCAAGTAATGAAAAATTTGCCCAAAAGTTTCAGTGAAAACATAGCACTCTAGAGAAAGGTTAAGGTTCTGATGGGCATCTTTGCTTATCCACTCAATCACCACAGTTTCTCTGCCATTGGGGATATTCTGATGAAAAGCTTTGCAGATTACTACAGTTGATGAATTTTATTAATTAGAACAGTAGTTGATTTGGATGGGGTTTAAAATTTATTTTCAGGTAGATCATTTTCACAGGTCCCCAGAGGAAAAAATGTACCCCACTCTAGGTTTCTTGCCTGAAAAATCCCATGGGCAGAGGAGCCCAGTGGGCTACAGTCCATGGAGCCACAAAGAGTAGGGTATGACTGAGCGACTAAGCACACACAGCACATTTTTACAAGCAGGTTGACAGAAAAAAAAAAAAATCATCCCACGATCACACCTGTATGCCCTGTCAGGCAGCTCTCAAATGCATGCAGTTAATCAAAAGGAAGGCACGGCAGGGACCACAGGCCTCGGAGGAAACAATGTCACTAAAGCACAGCTCTTTCAGGAAGGCGGGTGTGGGGATATCTGCAGTAATTACAGCACCAGTCGACATTTTCCTTTCTGGTTTCCCTGTTGTCTTGGGGAAACTGTCAAAGTAGCCTTGGCTACTGTCCCTTAGTCAGAGGCAGACACGTGACTGCAGCTAGAACAATGCGTCTCTCCCTCTGAGGAAGAGAGGAGCTACTCATAGCACTGATAGCCGTGGGACACTGCGTTCTGCAGTGAGAACCGTGACGGAGCTTTGGACTCTCCACGGTGTCCTCCTCCCTGGGGGGTCTGGGGGCCTGGGGCCCCGGAGCAGACCTGATCCCCATGATTTCCACAGGCTCCAGCCTTTCCTTTGATTCTGTGAGCTGTTCTTTCCAATAAGTTCTCTCCTGCCTAAGTTAGAGTCAGTTTTTATTTCTTGTTAAGCAGAGGCCTATAGTGTAGGCCTACCGTAGGTACCAGCTTCGTACATGAAATCATCAGTTTGTATTTGATAAAACAGTCTACTGTATTTGCAAGAAATCAAATGGTGATTTTATTGGCAATTACTATTTGTCTAGGTTTCAGTAAACCACAGATTGCTTTTAACATGGGAGGAATTTACATCTTCTGACCATTTAAAGTTAAAGTCTCTACAGTTATCCACTCAATCACCACAGTTTCTCTGCCATTGGGGATATTCTGATGAAAAGCTTTGCAGATTACTACAGTTGATGAATTTTATTAATTAGAACAGTAGTTGATTTGGATGGGGTTTAAAATTTATTTTCAGGTAGATCATTTTCACAGGTCCCCAGAGGAAAAAATGTACCCCACTCTAGGTTTCTTGCCTGAAAAATCCCATGGGCAGAGGAGCCCAGTGGGCTACAGTCCATGGAGCCACAAAGAGTAGGGTATGACTGAGCGACTAAGCACACACAGCACATTTTTACAAGCAGGTTGACAGAAAAAAAAAATTATCCCACGATCACACCTGTATGCCCTGTCAGGCAGCTCTCAAATGCATGCAGTTAATCAAAAGGAAGGCACGGCAGGGACCACAGGCCTCGGAGGAAACAATGTCACTAAAGCACAGCTCTTTCAGGAAGGCGGGTGTGGGGATATCTGCAGTAATTACAGCACCAGTCGACATTTTCCTTTCTGGTTTCCCTGTTGTCTTGGGGAAACTGTCAAAGTAGCCTTGGCTACTGTCCCTTAGTCAGAGGCAGACACGTGACTGCAGCTAGAACAATGCGTCTCTCCCTCTGAGGAAGAGAGGAGCTACTCATAGCACTGATAGCCGTGGGACACTGCGTTCTGCAGTGAGAACCGTGACGAAGCTTTGGACTCTCCACGGTGTCCTCCTCCCTGGGGGGTCTGGGGGCCTGGGGCCCCGGAGCAGACCTGATCCCCATGATTTCCACAGGCTCCAGCCTTTCCTTTGATTCTGTGAGCTGTTCTTTCCAATAAGTTCTCTCCTGCCTAAGTTAGAGTCAGTTTTTATTTCTTGTTAAGCAGAGGCCTATAGTGTAGGCCTACCGTAGGTACCAGCTTCGTACATGAAATCATCAGTTTGTATTTGATAAAACAGTCTACTGTATTTGCAAGAAATCAAATGGTGATTTTATTGGCAATTACTATTTGTCTAGGTTTCAGTAAACCACAGATTGCTTTTAACATGGGAGGAATTTACATCTTCTGACCATTTTTCTCTCATTACTTCTCCCACCTCAACTTACCTTAACCCTCATTTCATTTTTAAAGGAAAACTTATTTAAAAGTCTGACATATCTAAATGGATTATATATTTCTGCCTAAGAGATTGAACAGTAAAAAACAATTTTGGGTGGAGCACAGAGGATTTTTAGGGCAGTAAAACTACTCTGTGATACTCTCATAGTGAATACGTGTCTTTGTATATTAGTCCAAACCCATAGTATGTATAACACCGAAAGTGAGCCCTAATGTAAACTGTGGACTTTTGGTGGTTATAAGGTGTCCATACAGGTTCATCAGGTGTGATAAGTGCTCCATGTCTGGTGGGACATGTTGTCATGGGGAAGGCTGCGTTTGTGTAGGGGTAGGAGTTCTACAGGAAATCTCCGTACTTTCCTCTCAATTCTGTTACGACCCTAAAGCTGCTCTAAACATGTAGTCTATTCTTAAGAAAGGAAGAAACAAAACGCTTTTCTAAGCTGCAAACCAAGCTCATCCTTAGTCTATCTCATAATCATAATAATCATCATCCACATTGACTCTGATATTGGTGTGCTCTTCGGGTTTTGGAGTCTTTTTGGTCTCTCTACTTTTCTCGGTCAGACCTAAGTGATGCTCACATTGCCTCATGATCTTCTGGGAAGACATCCAGCTCTCCCCTTGCCGGTCAGCTGGGGCCACGCACTGTCCTCCCCTCACATCGGTGCCCTTGGCCTTCAGGACCTCCCTGGCTCTCAGGAGACTGCAGGTGCAATTCCACGGATTGCCATCCAGATACAGGTGCCTGAGGCGAGGCAGCACCTCCAGGGCTTTGAGGTCTAAGGCAGACAGCTTGTTGTTCCTGAGGTTTAGAACCTGAAGCTGCTTCAGATCCTTGAGCTCCCTCTCAGCAATATCCCGGATGGCATTGCCTTTTAGGTCCAGCCTGGCCAAGGTTCCTGGGAGCCTGCAAAAGCATGGAAGCAGGTTGTGAGAGGAGGCTGGGGCCATTATTCCAAACTGCCTAGGCAACTCAGACAGAGCAACATCCACGTTTTCTGTACCACTGTATTTGCAAGAAATCAAATGGTGATTTAGCATACAGAGGATTGCTTTTAACATGGGAGGAATTTACATCTTCTGACCATTTTCTCATTACTTCTCCCACCTCAACTTACCTTAACCCTCATTTCATTTTTAAAGGAAAACTTATTTAAAAGTCTGACATATCTAAATGGATTATATATTTCTGCCTAAGAGATTGAACAGTAAAAAACAATTTTGGGTGGAGCACAGAGGATTTTTAGGGCAGTAAAACTACTCTGTGATACTCTCATAGTGAATACGTGTCTTTGTATATTAGTCCAAACCCATAGTATGTATAACACCGAAAGTGAGCCCTAATGTAAACTGTGGACTTTTGGTGGTTATAAGGTGTCCATACAGGTTCATCAGGTGTGATAAGTGCTCCATGTCTGGTGGGACATGTTGTCATGGGGAAGGCTGCGTTTGTGTAGGGGTAGGAGTTCTACAGGAAATCTCCGTACTTTCCTCTCAATTCTGTTACGACCCTAAAGCTGCTCTAAACATGTAGTCTATTCTTAAGAAAGGAAGAAACAAAACGCTTTTCTAAGCTGCAAACCAAGCTCATCCTTAGTCTATCTCATAATCATAATAATCATCATCCACATTGACTCTGATACTGGTGTGCTCTTCGGGTTTTGGAGTCTTTTTGGTCTCTCTGCTTTTCTCGGTCAGACCTAAGTGATGCTCACATTGCCTCATGATCTTCTGGGAAGACATCCAGCTCTCCCCTTGCCGGTCAGCTGGGGCCACGCACTGTCCTCCCCTCACATCGGTGCCCTTGGCCTTCAGGACCTCCCTGGCTCTCAGGAGACTGCAGGTGCAATTCCACGGATTGCCATCCAGATACAGGTGCCTGAGGCGAGGCAGCACCTCCAGGGCTTTGAGGTCTAAGGCAGACAGCTTGTTGTTCCTGAGGTTTAGAACCTGAAGCTGCTTCAGATCCTTGAGCTCCCTCTCAGCAATATCCCGGATGGCATTGCCTTTTAGGTCCAGCCTGGCCAAGGTTCCTGGGAGCCTGCAAAAGCATGGAAGCAGGTTGTGAGAGGAGGCTGGGGCCATTATTCCAAACTGCCTAGGCAACTCAGACAGAGCAACATCCACGTTTTCTGTACCATTTGTTCCCTTAGAAGCTAGAAAACAAGTTTTATTTTGAAAAGTCAATTAAAAGTGCAAACCTGTCTTATCTATATCTTTATGCCTTTCTCATTGATCTTATTTTCTAAGCCTCTGATTTCTTCTATTTTATATTCTCATCTTTTTATCCTCCAATGAAGATCTTGAGAAAATGAAAAGTTCTGTGTCTGGGGCAAGGTAATCAGAATGTCTGAACCAGGATGCAATGAAGTGTTCAGAGATCAGTGGAACACTCATCATGATGGTTGCTCTCAAAAATCCAGAAATAGCAAGTATTAACAAGAGTGTGGACAAACTGGAACCGTTGTGCATGGTGGATGGGAGTGTAAAATGGTACAGACGATATGGAAAACAGCCTGGTGGTTCCCCTCAACATTAAAGATAGAATTGCCATATAATCCAGCAATTCCACTTCTGCACATATATTCAAAAGAATTGAGAGTAAGGTCTCAAAGAGATATTTATACACCCATGTTATACTCCCATATCAAATTCACAATAGTTAAAACGTGGAAGCCACCCAAATGTCCACTGATTAATGAATGAAAAAGCAAAATACAAAATATACATATCTAAAATGGAATATTATACAGCCTTAAAAGCAAGGAAATTCTGATGCATGCTACAACATGAATAAGGGTATTATGCTAAATGGAAAGGCTGATCATAAAAAGATAGTGGTGTGATTCTATTTGTATAAGATATCTAGAGTAGTCAAATTCATAAAAACGGAAGGTAGAAAGACTGTTGTCAGGGGTTGAGGGGAGACGATAAAGGAGGAATTGTTTAATAGATACAGAGTTTCAGTTTTACAAGATGAAAGAGTTCTGGACCCCAGTTACACAACAATGTGAAGACATTAACGATATGGAATTGTATATTTTTAAATGGTTAATGTTTTATGTCATGTGTATTTTACCACAATTTCTTTTTTTTAATAGAGGTAATGGAATCATGTCCCATGAACACAGGAACCAGCTTGGAGAAGGTGCCTACTAGTGAAATTTGAGCATCAAAAGAGACTAGCAACGGTAAATGACTGTAACACACTGAATGAATTAAGATCTTTCAGTTCATAGTGATATTTAGAAAAAGAGAAGGGAAAACAGAAAGAGAACAACTACACAATAATGTTAAGTGGGAAAAATTGAAGACAAAACTGATTGATCTCAAATACATAAAAACAACTTATAGCTAGACATAGATTCCAATTGAGCAGTTCTGGAAGACTTTTTTTATTTTTCAGCACTCTAAGTTTTCAGTCTTCACCAGGTGTTGCTGTATAATCAGAAAAAAAAATTTAACTGTGGATACCAACCTGAAAAGTGTCACACTAGTGCCTGTTGATAAAAATAAAGAAGACTCATAGTTGTGAACTGAAAAATCTGCTAGTCAACAACTTTGCATTAAATGCTAGTCTCTTTATGAAGTGCAATGAGTGAAAAAGTTTTACAGGAAGAAAAGTTCCTTAAAATACCATTTGAATGCTGTCTTCATACAGTGTGAACATATTATATTCATGCTTTTTAGTATGCAGTAAAATTTTCTGTGGTGGTCTCAGTCATATGATTGCTATGCCAAAGAGAAAGAAACAAATTAATTTCACCATATTTTATGACAATATTACCTTTTGTTTGTTATAGTGTTATTCTGATATGAATTTCATTCTGAAAGGTTAATCTTTTAGATTATTGACACTTAGCCTAAATTTTTTCCTTGGTTTTTCCCTTGATACTTACATTTTATATTTGTATATATATATATATATATATATATATATATATACATATGTTTATATATTTTATGTGTGTATTCATCTCCTAAACTGTGTAATACATATATATACATAATAAGTATTTGTCCTTTTGAGTATTTTAAAGTCTTATTTATTTTTATTTGTTTAAAAAGTGCTTTTTTTATTTGGAACTACATTTACCTAACGAAGTAGGTTAATTTACCAGGAAAAATCACTTCATACATTTTAACAGTTTGATATAAGCTTCTGCAGAGATATTTCTCTTAGTAGCTTTGTTATGAATATTATTAACAATTTTCAAATTGGTATCCACAGTTTAAATTCAGTTTGAAGTTAATCCCTGAGACAATGTAATTTTGTGCACACACCAGCTTATCCAAGATACATCTCTAAAAGTTATACAGAAAATCTCTTGAGTATAACTTTTTCTTTCCCCAAGAGAGAATGTACTGTTGTTAGGTGATGATGTGGCCCCTGAGGCTCTGTAACTGTTGAGAGTACAAAGAGAACAGCTGTGGAAAGATATGGTAGAATAAACTCATGAGTCAAGTCTACTCATTAAGACGTTGAGTTCTAACTTTGGCTGTTCTGTTTGCCAGTATGTGACTTCAGGTAAATTATTTAACTTTTTTTTTTTTTTTTATGTTGGCCACATTCCACAGCATATAGGATCTTAGTTCCCTGACTAGGGATTGAATCCATGCCCCCTGCATTGGAAAGCAGAGTCTTAACCATGGAGCAACTAGGGAAGTCCCAGTTATTTAGTCCCAATTTTTCACTATACAGATGAAAGTGCTCAGTACACAGAAGTCAGATAAAAATGTAAGCTAGTGATGATGAACAAGCCGGGCTTTTCTTTAAAACAAATGCAGCTAAATATAAGAAAAAGAAAATAAAAAACCAAACACAGCTATTCAGTTCTGAGCTGGGTAGCCAAAAACAGTACCTGTTCTTAGGACTATCTTTTTTTTTCTTTCATGTCTCTATGGATAATCAAAATGGCACTAAGAGAAATCACTAATTTCCTGCTTTTGTGATCTTTTAGTAGTCACTGATTACTTTGACACAATTTGGTTTTTTTTGGCGGAGGTGGGTGATGGCAGGTTGGGGAGGGAGGAGGGCGGGCGGGCCACTTCTATTGGTCTTTCATTTGTCTATTTTCATCCATCTTTGTTCTTTGGCCTGTGTGGGCCTCCCATCACCGTGTCCTCTGTTGTCACAGAGCACCGGCTCTTGGCGCGTGGGCTCCAGAGGTCCGGCTTGGTAATTGGACACATCAGTCCAACCGCTCCGTGGCACATGGGATCTTCCCAGGCTAGGGATCAAACCGGCACCCCTTGCACTGCAAGGCGGTGTCCCTGCCCACTGGACCACCAGGGAAGCCCACAATTTGTCTTTATAAGCTTGATTTCTATAAAAAGGTAGTCCTGGTTTTAAGACAAGCATATGTCTAGAAATGCAGTTTGTTCTTTGGGCAGTATCGCTTTTTAGAGTGAAAAAGTGTCAGTAGATGGCACTTGAGTGTAAGAGAAAAATGCTATCTGGTTTCATTAGGTTGTAGAAAGCTAATCTGGAATTGCATTCTCCAAATTGTCAATAAATAAGGAGTGGAGTAGCTTATATTTGTTCTCTGAGCTACAGACTGGTGCAATGAGAAGCAGCAAAAAATGAGACTCAGGTCTTGGGCATTCTAAACTGTCATTTAGTTGCTAAGTTATATCAGACTCTATTGCAGCCTCATTGACTGCACCCCGCCAGGCTTACTGCCCACGAGATTTTCCAGAAAAGAATACTGAAGCTAGCTGCCATTTTCTTCTCCTGGGGATCTTCCCGAGTCAGGGATCAAACCCGCATCTCCTGCATTGGCAGGTGGATTCCTTATGGCTGAGCCACCAGGAAAGAGACAGTATTGTGCTTTAATTCTTTACAGGAGGAAAACCATGGAAACACTTTTTTGGGTCCTTCCTGCTTTCCAATTCAAAGAAAAAATTGGAGAGTAGGGGTTTGGTGGTCGTGATGAGGAATTTAAAAATCACTCTCTACAAGAACACTGCTCTAGTAGCGGGCCAAGTTCTCTGGCAGAGCAGACAGCTGTGTGGTTTCATTTATGCCTCACAAGTATATACCCCCTGGTAGCTCTTTACTTGCTCCATTGTTCTTTCCCAGAAGTTCTCAACCCAAGCTACTCCTTAAATTCATCTGGGGGGCTTTTTTAAAATACTGACGCCTGGGCCACAACCCTGGGGTGATGACTTAATTGGTTTGAAGTGAGGTCTAGCATGAGTGGTCTTTTTGAAAATTCTCCAAATAATTCTATAGTGAAGTCAGATTTGAAAATTAGCGTTAGCTCAGGCTTTCAAATCCATTCAACATTCTGTTGGATAAAAGCATTGTGCTTTCTGTAGTCACTTATTAAAACACAAATACCTTGGCAGGAGTAAATGATTTATCTACTTTTCACTCATTAAACTTCCCCAAATGCAGAATTACTTCCCTCAATACTTTTCTTTTTTCCACTTTTTTTTTTTTTGCCACTTTTATTGGTCTTTCATCATCCATCTTTTGTTAACATTTGGCCTGTGTGGGCCTCCCATTTCAGTGGCCTCTCTCACTGCAGAGCACCGGCTCTAGGCACATGCGCTCCAGAGCTCCGACTCGGTAGTTGGACACATCGGTCCAACCGCTCTGCGGTGTATGGGATCTTCCCAGGCCAGGGATAGAACCAGTGTCCCTTGCACTGCAAGGCGGTGTCTTTACCCACTGGACCACCGGGGAAGCCCCCCAAATGCTTTTTTTTTAATTGTTTGGCCTCTTTTATTGTTTTATTTATTTATTTTCATCTATCTTTATTCTTTGTCCAGTGTGGGCCTCCCATTGCAGTGACCTCTCTCCTTGCAGAGCACCGGCTCTGGGTGCATGGAGCTGGACACACCCGCCCAGCTGCTCCACCACACATGGGATCATCCCAGGCCAGGGATCAAACCAGTGCCCCTTGCACTGCAAGGTGGACTCTTTATCCACTGGACCACCAGGGAAGCCCCCCAGATGCTTTTTTTAAAATCACCTGAATATAAAAGTCCACCAAGGTCATAGTTAGAATCCCTGGGAGATACAGTCACTCCCTAACCTGTTTTGTGACTTTTTATTTGATACATGATTTTTTTTTAGAGGAGCATGCAGTAATCGAAAACATAGTAGAAAAATTATTTCTAATAACAACAAGAATGTTGTTCAATTGCTCAGTTGTGGCTGACTCTGAAACTCCATGGACTGCAGCATGGCAGGCTTTCCTGTTCTTCACTATCTTCTAGAGCTTGCTCAAACTCATGTCCATTGAATTGATGATACCATTCAACCATCTCGTCCTCTGTCGTCCCCTTCTTTTACCTTCTATTTTTCCCAACATCAGGCTCTTTTCTAATGAGTTGTCTCTTCACATCATGTGGTGCTGGAGCTTCAGCTTCAGCATTAAAACACAAATCCTTGGAAGGTAAAGCTTTCTTCTGTAGTCACTTATTAAAACACAAATACCTTGGCAGGAGTAAATGATTATCTACTTTTCACTCATTAAACTTCCCCAAATGCAGAATTACTTCCCTCAATACTTTTCTTTTTTCCACTTTTTTTTTTTTTTGCCACTTTTATTGGTCTTTCATCATCCATCTTTTGTTAACATTTGGCCTGTGTGGGCCTCCCATTTCAGTGGCCTCTCTCACTGCAGAGCACCGGCTCTAGGCACATGCGCTCCAGAGCTCCGACTCGGTAGTTGGACACATCGGTCCAACCGCTCTGCGGTGTATGGGATCTTCCCAGGCCAGGGATAGAACCAGTGTCCCTTGCACTGCAAGGCGGTGTCTTTACCCACTGGACCACCGGGGAAGCCCCCCAAATGCTTTTTTTTTAATTGTTTGGCCTCTTTTATTGTTTTATTTATTTATTTTCATCTATCTTTATTCTTTGTCCAGTGTGGGCCTCCCATTGCAGTGACCTCTCTCCTTGCAGAGCACCGGCTCTGGGTGCATGGAGCTGGACACACCCACCCAGCTGCTCCACCACACATGGGATCATCCCAGGCCAGGGATCAAACCAGTGCCCCTTGCACTGCAAGGTGGACTCTTTATCCACTGGACCACCAGGGAAGCCCCCCAGATGCTTTTTTTAAAATCACCTGAATATAAAAGTCCACCAAGGTCATAGTTAGAATCCCTGGGAGATACAGTCACTCCCTAACCTGTTTTGTGACTTTTTATTTGATACATGATTTTTTTTTAGAGGAGCATGCAGTAATCGAAAACATAGTAGAAAAATTATTTCTAATAACAACAAGAATGTTGTTCAATTGCTCAGTTGTGGCTGACTCTGAAACTCCATGGACTGCAGCATGGCAGGCTTTCCTGTTCTTCACTATCTTCTAGAGCTTGCTCAAACTCATGTCCATTGAATTGATGATACCATTCAACCATCTCGTCCTCTGTCGTCCCCTTCTTTTACCTTCTATTTTTCCCAACATCAGGCTCTTTTCTAATGAGTTGTCTCTTCACATCATGTGGTGCTGGAGCTTCAGCTTCAGCATCAATCCTTCCAATGAATATTCAGGGTTGATTTCCTTTAGGTTTGACTGGTTTGATCTCCTTGCAGTCCAAAGGACTGTCAAGAGTCTTCTCCAATACCACAGTTCAAAGGCATCAATTCTTCCATGCTAAGCCTTCTTTATGGTTCAGTTCTCACATCCATACGTGACTACTGGGAAAACCATAGCTTTGACTGTAATGGACTTTTGTCAGCAAAGTGACAAAAGTGTATTAAAGTGCTTTTTAAAGATTTATTTATTTATTTACTTTGGGTGGGGGTGGGGTTGGGGAGGGAGTGGAGCAGGCGGGCTACTTCTATTGGTCTTTCATTTCTCTATTTTCATCCGTCTTTGTTCTTTGGCTCCTGTGGGCCTCCCACCGCGGTGGCGTCTGTCGTTGCAGAGCGCCGGCTCTGGGCGCATGCACTCCAGAGCTCCGGTTCGGTGATTGGACACATCAGTCCAGCTGCTCCGTGGCACATGGGATCTTCCCAGGCCAGGGATCAAACCGGCGCCCCTTGCACTGCAAGGCGGTGTCCTTACCCACTGGGCCACCAGGGGAAACCCTAAAGTGCTTTTTAATACACTAAGTCTCTCATAGCTTTTCTTCCAAGGAGCAAGTGTCTTTTAGTTTCATGGCTGTAGTAACCATCTGCAGTGATTTTGGAGCCCACGAAAATAAAGTCTGTCACTGTTTCCACTTTTTCCTCCATCTATTTGCCATGAAGTGATGGGACTGGATGCTGTGACCTTAGTTTTAAGAATGAGAGTCCTGAAATACTGCCCACATGTTCTAGCTGTAGAGCCTTTGTACCGATTGTTCTGTTTAGAACACTTTTTCCCCTAAACAGCATCACAGGTAAATATGTCTCCTCTTTTCAGTCTTTGCTTAAAGCTTACCTCTTCAGGGGGATTATCATGCTTGCCTTATTTAAAATTGCAGCCAACCACCCCTACTCTCTCCAGTCCTGAACTTGGTAATCCTGTCTTTTTTGTTGTTAATTATAACACCTAGCACTATCTCAACATTACACACTTCACTTATACGTTGTGTTGTCCTTCTTTCCTTGCTAGAATTTAAGAACACGAAGTTATATCTCTTTTTATTACATTGATGTATCCCAAGTGTCTGGTAAAGCACCTGGCACATGGTGAATGCTCAGAACATACTTATGGAATTAAATTAATTGTATGTGCATACTTATTTATTAATAGAAATTACTTTCAAATCATTCTCAATATAGAATTGGAAACACTGATTTCAGTTTGAAAAATTACCTTTTGATGGTTTGCATTGGGTACAGTTAACATACCATATAATTTTTTTTTAATGTCCTAATTCTTTTATTTATTTATTTATTGGCTATTCTGGGTTTTCACTGCTGCTGCAGGCTCTTCTCTAGTTGCTGGGAGTGGGGGCTACTCTCTAGCTGAGGTGAGCAGGCTTCTTGTTGTGGTGACTTTTCTTGTTGTGGAACTCGAGCTCTAGGGCACAAGGGCTCAATAGTTGTGGCTCCAAGGCTCTAGAGCACAGGCTCAATAGTTGTGGCTCATGGGTTTAGTTGCTGTGCATCATGTGGGATCTTCTCAGATCAGGGATCGAACTCGTGTCTCCTGCATTGGCAGGTGAACTCTTAACCATTGAGTTACCAGGGAAGCCCAACATATCATATAATTTTAAAATTCCTTTCTCAATGAGAAAAAATTAACATCTGACCATATCAAAGATAATTTTTCCTTTCTCATTGATAAGAAAAATTGTCATAATGAACAATGAAAATAAGAAAAACAAGTGCCATAGGATTCTACAGAAGCCAGAAGTTGGTATATTAATCGTGAGAAATTTGATAATCATAATAGGGTGGGAAGCCTTTTTTCTATAAAGTGCTGAAAGGAAAAAGAATCTGCTGACAGGCACATTTAATAAATAGCATCATATCTTTTTAAGAAGAAAAATAGTACCTATTCTTTTACTGTTTTTTTTTTTGTTCTGGTTAAAAATGTGGAACATAGGATAAAACTTAAGTAAGTAGGGTCAATTCACTTATACGTTGTGTTAGTTCCTTCTTTTTCACTCTCTCAGTCCTGAACTTGGTAATCCTGTCTTTTTTGTTGTTAATTATAACACCTAGCACTATCTCAACATTACACACTTCACTTATACGTTGTGTTGTCCTTCTTTCCTTGCTAGAATTTAAGAACACGAAGTTATATCTCTTTTTATTACATTGATGTATCCCAAGTGTCTGGTAAAGCACCTGGCACATGGTGAATGCTCAGAACATACTTATGGAATTAAATTAATTGTATGTGCATACTTATTTATTAATAGAAATTACTTTCAAATCATTCTCAATATAGAATTGGAAACACTGATTTCAGTTTGAAAAATTACCTTTTGATGGTTTGCATTGGGTACAGTTAACATACCATATAATTTTTTTTTAATGTCCTAATTCTTTTATTTATTTATTTATTGGCTATTCTGGGTTTTCACTGCTGCTGCAGGCTCTTCTCTAGTTGCTGGGAGTGGGGGCTACTCTCTAGCTGAGGTGAGCAGGCTTCTTGTTGTGGTGACTTTTCTTGTTGTGGAACTCGAGCTCTAGGGCACAAGGGCTCAATAGTTGTGGCTCCAAGGCTCTAGAGCACAGGCTCAATAGTTGTGGCTCATGGGTTTAGTTGCTGTGCATCATGTGGGATCTTCTCAGATCAGGGATCGAACTCGTGTCTCCTGCATTGGCAGGTGAACTCTTTACCAATGAGTTACCAGGGAAGCCCAACATATCATATAATTTTAAAATTCCTTTCTCAATGAGAAAAAATTAACATCTGACCATATCAAAGATAATTTTTCCTTTCTCATTGATAAGAAAAATTGTCATAATGAACAATGAAAATAAGAAAAACAAGTGCCATAGGATTCTACAGAAGCCAGAAGTTGGTATATTAATCGTGAGAAATTTGATAATCATAATAGGGTGGGAAGCCTTTTTTCTATAAAGTGCTGAAAGGAAAAAGAATCTGCTGACAGGCACATTTAATAAATAGCATCATATCTTTTTAAGAAGAAAAATAGTACCTATTCTTTTACTGTTTTTTTTTTTGTTCTGGTTAAAAATGTGGAACATAGGATAAAACTTAAGTAAGTAGGGTCAATTCATTTAAACATTTATTAATTACAGATTAAGCTTGATTAGAGGGGAATAGGTACAGCAGGTTGGGTATAGGAGAGATATCTGGAAGAAACATTAAGTGTCAGAGTATGAGGATGTGTGTGTTTCGTGTGAAAAAGAAAGCGAACAAATGAAACAACCAAAAGTAAGACCAACACAAATTAACTCACACAGTCACAAATAGGCACACAGAGAAATAAGCAGTACCCCCACAGCACTGAGAAAGCCATGAGACTCCTAAATACATCATTCAAAATAAATGCAATCTTACATTTCAAAGTTTTGATTTTCCCCTTATATACTATTTCAATACTTATAAAAATATAAATGTCATACTACATTTCTCCCCTCAGTTTTTCCTGGAGTCCTTGCTTGGCTAGTGGTCAGTCACATGCCTGGCTTTCCAGTGGTAAAGAAGCTGCCCGCCAATGCAGGAGACACAACAGACACAGGTTTGATCCCTGGGTCAGGAACATCCCTTGGAAAAGGAAATGGCAATCCACTCCAATATTCTTGCTGGGATAATTCCATGGACAGAGGAACCTGATGAGCGACATACAGTCCATGGGGTTGCAAAGAGTCAGAAATGACTGAACCTGCACCCTCTTAAGGACATGCCTAGTTGGCCTGTTGCTGGATCCAGGCCATATTTTAGAAACCAGAACACATTTTTACAAGTAATAGCCCCTGTGACGTTTGTTAGCATGCTACCCCAAAGGGTTGTTGCATATTTTCAAATATAGACTCCCGTGTTGGTATCTTGTTCCACAGACAAGGTAAATTAGTGTAGGAGTCAGCTTGAGGGCTGGAGATTCCAAATCCCTGTTTAAAACTTCCACCTCTGAACTCTTGGATAGCTTGAATCAGATAAATTTTGTTTACTTGTACAACTTTTCTTGCTTATATAATGTACTTGATTGTTCCCGTTTTGGGGAAAACTTTTCTGGTAATTACCATATGGCCACACTTACCGTAGAGGTATGGACAGGAGGAGGTTCTGCTCCAGGGCCAGGTTGGAGATATTAATTAAGTTAAACTTGAGTTAGGAAATGTGGAACATAGGATAAAACTTAAGTAAGTAGGGTCAATTCATTTAAACATTTATTAATTACAGATTAAGCTTGATTAGAGGGGAATAGGTACAGCAGGTTGGGTATAGGAGAGATATCTGGAAGAAACATTAAGTGTCAGAGTATGAGGATGTGTGTGTTTCGTGTGAAAAAGAAAGCGAACAAATGAAACAACCAAAAGTAAGACCAACACAAATTAACTCACACAGTCACAAATAGGCACACAGAGAAATAAGCAGTACCCCCACAGCACTGAGAAAGCCATGAGACTCCTAAATACATCATTCAAAATAAATGCAATCTTACATTTCAAAGTTTTGATTTTCCCCTTATATACTATTTCAATACTTATAAAAATATAAATGTCATACTACATTTCTCCCCTCAGTTTTTCCTGGAGTCCTTGCTTGGCTAGTGGTCAGTCACATGCCTGGCTTTCCAGTGGTAAAGAAGCTGCCCGCCAATGCAGGAGACACAACAGACACAGGTTTGATCCCTGGGTCAGGAACATCCCTTGGAAAAGGAAATGGCAATCCACTCCAATATTCTTGCTGGGATAATTCCATGGACAGAGGAACCTGATGAGCGACATACAGTCCATGGGGTTGCAAAGAGTCAGAAATGACTGAACCTGCACCCTCTTAAGGACATGCCTAGTTGGCCTGTTGCTGGATCCAGGCCATATTTTAGAAACCAGAACACATTTTTACAAGTAATAGCCCCTGTGACGTTTGTTAGCATGCTACCCCAAAGGGTTGTTGCATATTTTCAAATATAGACTCCCGTGTTGGTATCTTGTTCCACAGACAAGGTAAATTAGTGTAGGAGTCAGCTTGAGGGCTGGAGATTCCAAATCCCTGTTTAAAACTTCCACCTCTGAACTCTTGGATAGCTTGAATCAGATAAATTTTGTTTACTTGTACAACTTTTCTTGCTTATATAATGTACTTGATTGTTCCCGTTTTGGGGAAAACTTTTCTGGTAATTACCATATGGCCACACTTACCGTAGAGGTATGGACAGGAGGAGGTTCTGCTCCAGGGCCAGGTTGGAGAGCTGGGAACACCTCTGCAGCGCTCCGGCTTCAAACAAGCTGACGACGTTGTTGTCCAGAAACAAGTGTTTCAAATCTCGGAGGTCCTGGAAATCTTGTGCCGTAATTTTCCGAATCAGATTATTGCTGATATCAAGCTTCTGTAGCCTGGCTGGTAGTCCGAGGGTAACGTTTGAAGCTGATTTTGGGACACCTCGGGGTAGTTAAATTGGTAAGAACCTGTGCCCCCTCGATGGAAGAGAGTGAGTTTTCTGACAGGTAAAGGTGGGAAAGATTCTCCAAGTGTTTCATATCTCGAAACCTCACCACTTTGAGCTGGTTTCTCTCCATTTTTAAAGAGAGCAAGGATTTGGGCAGATTACTAGGAATTTTAGTCAGAAAGTTACTACTGAAACTGAGAAATTGCAGAGACTGAAGAGAAGTGAAGAAGCTAGCTGGGATGAGATGTAGCTTGTTACTCTCCATGCTTAGATATTTCAGATGGGGGAGGGCCAGTGGTCCATTCACAGTCTCGATGTTGTTGGCGTCTAACACCAAGCTTTGCAGACTGACAAGGGAGGAGAGCATGCTGGGAGAGATGGAAGAGATCAGATTGTTTTTCAGTTCAAGGATTTTTAATTTCTTCAGTCCTTCAAAATCAGACCCATGAAGGACATATATGGAATTATCATTTAGTTTTAACACTTCAAGACTGGCTGGGAGAGCACGGGGGACCCGTCTTAACTTATTTTTCCAGAGTTCCAAGGTCTTCAAAGTACTCAGATTGAAAGCTTAGCATGCTACCCCAAAGGGTTGTTGCACAATATAGACTCGTGTTGGTATCTTGTTCCACAGACAAGGTAAATTAGTGTAGGAGTCAGCTTGAGGGCTGGAGATTCCAAATCCCTGTTTAAAACTTCCACCTCTGAACTCTTGGATAGCTTGAATCAGATAAATTTTGTTTACTTGTACAACTTTTCTTGCTTATATAATGTACTTGATTGTTCCCGTTTTGGGGAAAACTTTTCTGGTAATTACCATATGGCCACACTTACCGTAGAGGTATGGACAGGAGGAGGTTCTGCTCCAGGGCCAGGTTGGAGAGCTGGGAACACCTCTGCAGCGCTCCGGCTTCAAACAAGCTGACGACGTTGTTGTCCAGAAACAAGTGTTTCAAATCTCGGAGGTCCTGGAAATCTTGTGCCGTAATTTTCCGAATCAGATTATTGCTGATATCAAGCTTCTGTAGCCTGGCTGGTAGTCGGAGGGGTAACGTTTGAAGCTGATTTTGGGACACCTCGAGAGTAGTTAAATTGGTAAGAACCTGTGCCCCCTCGATGGAAGAGAGTGAGTTTTCTGACAGGTAAAGGTGGGAAAGATTCTCCAAGTGTTTCATATCTCGAAACCTCACCACTTTGAGCTGGTTTCTCTCCATTTTTAAAGAGAGCAAGGATTTGGGCAGATTACTAGGAATTTTAGTCAGAAAGTTACTACTGAAACTGAGAAATTGCAGAGACTGAAGAGAAGTGAAGAAGCTAGCTGGGATGAGATGTAGCTTGTTACTCTCCATGCTTAGATATTTCAGATGGGGGAGGGCCAGTGGTCCATTCACAGTCTCGATGTTGTTGGCGTCTAACACCAAGCTTTGCAGACTGACAAGGGAGGAGAGCATGCTGGGAGAGATGGAAGAGATCAGATTGTTTTTCAGTTCAAGAATTTTTAATTTGTACAGTCCTTCAAAATCAGACCCATGAAGGACATATATGGAATTATCATTTAGTTTTAACACTTCAAGACTGGCTGGGAGAGCACGGGGGACCCGTCTTAACTTATTTTTCCAGAGTTCCAAGGTCTTCAAAGTACTCAGAGCTTTGAAAGTGTCATTTTCTACTGACTCGGTTCCACTGGCCAGCAGAAGAAAGTCTTCTAGAGCTGACATCTGGGTGAAGTTAGATAGCTACAAAAAAAGAGAAGAGAAAAAAAAAAAAGGCAAGGATAGGGAAGAAAGGAGAAAAGCAGTAAATTAGGATTATTGTACAAAGAAAAGAAAGCCATATAAATTATCATTCAATACTAATGATACTTTAACTTTACCCTTCAGTATCTATTTTATTATATTTTTACTAGAATTACTTTTCTATATTTTTTAAGTGGAGGAAATTTGCTTTTTATAATATTGTGTTGGTTTCTGCTGTACCAGGATACAAACCAGTCATACTTTTATATATATGCATGCATACTTTTATATATATGCATGCATATGTGTATATATATATATATATACATATATATATACACACACACACCTTGCCTCTTGAGCCTCCCTCCCCGCCCCGTCTCACCCCTTAAGGTCATCACAGAGCACCAGGTTGGGCTCTCTGCCATTTTAAATTATCTCTTGGAAAAGGATAGAAGCTTAGGTCCTGACCATTTTTATTCATGATTGCTAACAGGGTAAGAGGTCTAAAATATCTGAAGCACTCTCACACACTATTGGCAGACATAAGATTGGCCAACTTGTGCACGTATTCTTTGACCTAGAAAGTTTACTTCTAGGTAGGAGTGCTTACAAATTGCACAATGATGTATGCGACAGGATGTTCTTTGTTGCATCATCTTAGAAAAGCCAGAAAAGAAACAATCTGGAGATCTTTCACCAAACTGTTAACTAGAGGTGCTAACTCTTAGGGGATAAGATTATAGGAAATTTTCATTATCTATCTACATATTGCATTGTTTAGATTTTTTAAAATTTTAATTGCATTTAAACAACTTTAAGCATTAAAAGTAAAAAAGAAAAAATTAATTCGTCTAACACCAAGCTTTGCAGACTGACAAGGGAGGAGAGCCTGCTGGGAGAGATGGAAGAGATCAGATTGTTTGGCAGTTCAAGAATTGTTGAGTGGTACAGTCCTTCAAAATCAGACCCATGAAGGACATATATGGAATTATCATTTAGTTTTAACACTTCAAGACTGGCTGGGAGAGCACGGGGGACCCGTCTTAACTTATTTTTCCAGAGTTCCAAGGTCTTCAAAGTACTCAGAGCTTTGAAAGTGTCATTTTCTACTGACTCGGTTCCACTGGCCAGCAGAAGAAAGTCTTCTAGAGCTGACATCTGGGTGAAGTTAGATAGCTACAAAAAAAGAGAAGAGAAAAAAAAAAAAGGCAAGGATAGGGAAGAAAGGAGAAAAGCAGTAAATTAGGATTATTGTACAAAGAAAAGAAAGCCATATAAATTATCATTCAATACTAATGATACTTTAACTTTACCCTTCAGTATCTATTTTATTATATTTTTACTAGAATTACTTTTCTATATTTTTTAAGTGGAGGAAATTTGCTTTTTATAATATTGTGTTGGTTTCTGCTGTACCAGGATACAAACCAGTCATACTTTTATATATATGCATGCATACTTTTATATATATGCATGCATATGTGTATATATATATATATACATATATATATACACACACACACCTTGCCTCTTGAGCCTCCCTCCCCGCCCCGTCTCACCCCTTAAGGTCATCACAGAGCACCAGGTTGGGCTCTCTGCCATTTTAAATTATCTCTTGGAAAAGGATAGAAGCTTAGGTCCTGACCATTTTTATTCATGATTGCTAACAGAGTAAGAGGTCTAAAATATCTGAAGCACTCTCACACACCATTGGCAGACATAAGATTGGCCAACTTGTGCACGTATTCTTTGACCTAGAAAGTTTACTTCTAGGTAGGAGTGCTTACAAATTGCACAATGATGTATGCGACAGGATGTTCTTTGTTGCATCATCTTAGAAAAGCCAGAAAAGAAACAATCTGGAGATCTTTCACCAAACTGTTAACTAGAGGTGCTAACTCTTAGGGGATAAGATTATAGGAAATTTTCATTATCTATCTACATATTGCATTGTTTAGATTTTTTAAAATTTTAATTGCATTTAAACAACTTTAAGCATTAAAAGTAAAAAAAGAAAAAAATTAATGTCCTAGATACTGCTATCAGTTGGATGGGCCTATCAGAAGCATTTTCAACTATATTATACTTTGGAAAACTTGCCTCCTCGTTCCCACACCCTAATTTTCATTTCATTGATGAAAAAGATTCATGAAGAAACAAACAGGATACATGTGTCTCCATATCTGTAGAGCAAAGAGTTCATTCATGCACATATCCCAGACCTCATGCTATTCCTCTCCTAGATTTTAGAAATTACCCAAATCTGATACACTGTCTCCATGGTTTGTCAGTTCAAGCACTCCTATCTCTCTACATAGCCTCCACACTCCTAGCTTGACATTCACCTCTTTTTTAGGATGATATAATTTTTTGATATTTGTTTATTAGAGTAAAGTCATGTTTAGGTAAAAAGAGAAATTGTTCCAGATTTTTCTCAACTTGATAAATTTTCACAAAATTTTCAACCCGATTTAGAATTCAAAATTAAGCTGGAATTTTCAGTGCACAATTTCATGTCTTACTATCTACTGTTTCTAAGTGTTTGATTTAATTGTGCAGTTGAACCCTGTTGTAACACCAGTGTATGATTAATATGTTAAAAGTGAGTTAATTCTGCAGCACATATTTGTTACAGGTGTTTATATTAGAGGATGTGAATTATAGTATATTTTTAAAGCATCTCAATGATACTCTAGTTCAAGAATCTCATGTTAAAAACTCAATAAGAGTAAGTAAATGAATGACAAATTAAAAGTGGCCAAAATTTTAAAAAACTCAATAAGTAGGTATTTTTTTTAATAAGTAGGTATTTTTAATCATAATATTTTTGACAGCTGCCTTGGCTTATATATTTGACACTTTCTTAATTATTTTAGTCCTAGTCCCAAGAATAATAGCTTTTTTTTTTTTTCATTTTTTGAGCATCTACAAGTTCCAAGTGCATTTTTTAATTGAAGGATAATAGCTTTACAGAGTTTTGTTGTTTACTGCCCAATGTCAATATGCCAAATGCTTTTTTATATGTTATCATTTATTCTCCTACTAACTCGGCAAGTTTGTTCTCATAAAATTTGAAAGAATTGAGAATTGAACTCCAAAGCCCTTTCTTCCTCAACTCATCATTTCTAATATATTTCTCTTTGCCTGTGATCTATAATTAATGTTTTTCAAAGATTCAAGATCTGGCACAGATCATAGAGTTTTAGAAAAACAGAAATTTGAGAGATTATCTAATCCAAATCTTTCATATATAAAGGCCGAAATTTAAAAAAATTTAAATGACCTGTCCAAGACTCAGTGGTATTTAATCGATTTTTCCTTCTGAAGTGCCTTTTTCTAGGCTTTCTTTCATGTAAAGTCATAAAATGACTCTACATGTAGATTTTTCACCTCTGGGACTATTGATCTCCCTCAAAGACCTTGATGTTGCAAATGCTTCCACCTGAATGACCACAAACCCTAAACAACTGCTGACTACCAAGCAAGTCTCAGAGGTGATGTGGATCTGAATGGGCAGTTTCTATGGGGACTAGACTAAGTGCAGTGTTAGAGCTTCAGTTTGTCTCCATTTCTATTTGTAAATGTATAGACTAGCCTAAAGAGTAAGTATAGGACATATTCTTAACTGCATCCAGTGAATAGTTGTTTTCTGTCATAAGAGAGAGAGAACCTTTTATCTTTATCAGGTCAATACAGGTTACGTTTGATTATTATAAGTTAAAATGGCCTACCATTATCTAAGTATTTACGAGGCTTATCTTTTCGTTTTCTAACTGGAGGATACTTGCTTTACAATGTTATATTGGTTTCTGCCATACGATAAGGTGAAACAGCTCTGAATATACATATGTCCTCTCTCTTTTAAACTTCCCTCCTGCCCCCAACACCATCCTACCTGTCTAGGCTGTCAGAGAGCACCATGCTGAGCTCCCTCTGTTATACAGCACTTCCCACTAGCTCTCTGGTTTACATATGAAGGTGTATATCTGTCAGTGCTGCTCTGTCACCCTCACCCCACCCTCTCCTTCCCGCGGTGTCCACAAGTCTGTTCTCTATGTCTGCATCTCTATTCCTGCCCTGCACATGAGCTCATCAGTACCGTTTTCTAGGTTCCATATGTATGTGTTAATACAAGATATTTGTTTTTCTCTTTCTGTCTTCACTCAGTATAACAGGCTCTAGGTTCATTCACGTCACTGGAACAGACTCAGATATGATGCTTATATTTACAAAGGTCTACATGTAAACATGATTATTCCCTTTTCAAGGAGGGAAGCTAAAGCTCAAGAAGGCAAAATAATCTGTTCAGGTATGTCTTGCTAGGCAAATGGAACAGTTGAGCTTCCAACCCAGGTTTATGTTGGTTGGTTGGTTTAGCTGCTAAATGTCCAACTGTTGAGATCCTATGGACTGTGGCCTGCCAGGCTCCTCTGTCTATGGGATTCTGCAGGCAAGAATACTGAAGTGGGTTGCCATTTCCTTCTCCAATGTTTATGTTACCCTAACACATATATTTTTAACTTTACTCTTTATAACTTGCATTTAGCTGAAGTGCATAAGACTTCTGGTGCCATAAACAATGAGGAAGACACACACTGATTTTCAACTCATCAATTGAGTTTGCAGAACTGACAAAGGGAAAAAATTCTGCTAGACTTGTTTTTCCATTTCCACAGCCTGACCAGGGTTGTGCTCAAGAGATGTGGAAAGAGATGCTTTTGTTCTAGAGCTAACCTTGGGACTGCTGGCCATTTTTCAACACTGCTTAAGAAGCAAGGCAAGTATGACTTGGTGCTAACAATTAGGCTTAGGAAACAGCTAAGTAGAATTCCTGCCATCACAGTTTCACCATTTGGTGGACCTAATACTTATGGAGGTAAACATTACCATATAATATGAAAAGTTTAAAATAAAGCAAGCCAAGTAAAATGAAATTGCTTTACAATGTTATATTGGTTTCTGCCATACGATAAGGTGAAACAGCTCTGAATATACATATGTCCTCTCTCTTTTAAACTTCCCTCCTGCCCCCAACACCATCCTACCTGTCTAGGCTGTCAGAGAGCACCATGCTGAGCTCCCTCTGTTATACAGCACTTCCCACTAGCTCTCTGGTTTACATATGAAGGTGTATATCTGTCAGTGCTGCTCTGTCACCCTCACCCCACCCTCTCCTTCCCGCGGTGTCCACAAGTCTGTTCTCTATGTCTGCATCTCTATTCCTGCCCTGCACATGAGCTCATCAGTACCGTTTTCTAGGTTCCATATGTATGTGTTAATACAAGATATTTGTTTTTCTCTTTCTGTCTTCACTCAGTATAACAGGCTCTAGGTTCATTCACGTCACTGGAACAGACTCAGATATGATGCTTATATTTACAAAGGTCTACATGTAAACATGATTATTCCCTTTTCAAGGAGGGAAGCTAAAGCTCAAGAAGGCAAAATAATCTGTTCAGGTATGTCTTGCTAGGCAAATGGAACAGTTGAGCTTCCAACCCAGGTTTATGTTGGTTGGTTGGTTTAGCTGCTAAATGTCCAACTGTTGAGATCCTATGGACTGTGGCCTGCCAGGCTCCTCTGTCTATGGGATTCTGCAGGCAAGAATACTGAAGTGGGTTGCCATTTCCTTCTCCAATGTTTATGTTACCCTAACACATATATTTTTAACTTTACTCTTTATAACTTGCATTTAGCTGAAGTGCATAAGACTTCTGGTGCCATAAACAATGAGGAAGACACACACTGATTTTCAACTCATCAATTGAGTTTGCAGAACTGACAAAGGGAAAAAATTCTGCTAGACTTGTTTTTCCATTTCCACAGCCTGACCAGGGTTGTGCTCAAGAGATGTGGAAAGAGATGCTTTTGTTCTAGAGCTAACCTTGGGACTGCTGGCCATTTTTCAACACTGCTTAAGAAGCAAGGCAAGTATGACTTGGTGCTAACAATTAGGCTTAGGAAACAGCTAAGTAGAATTCCTGCCATCACAGTTTCACCATTTGGTGGACCTAATACTTATGGAGGTAAACATTACCATATAATATGAAAAGTTTTTAAAAAAATAAAGCAAGCCAAGTAAAATGAAACAGAGCAAAGGGGCCAGTTCTGCTAGGTTTTCCATGAAAAGGCTTTGTTTCAGTTTTCAGTTCTGGGCAGGCACTCTAGGCATTAGAGAGTCACATGCCTTCCTTAGGCTCCGTATATACCCTATGCACACAGGAAACTGACTCACGCTCACTGCCTCACACGTGTGTGAACCAAGCCAGCAAGGAATTTCTAAACTATGCTGAAATTTTTTGCTGATTATCAAAGCAACATTCGTTCTCTGTAAACAATTTAAAAATTCTGGAACGTATGGACAGAATATAAAAACAATTCATAATCTCCCCCTTGTGGATAAAATCTGTACATTTCTTTTTTTAAAGATATTTATTTATTTGGTTGTGCTAGATCTTAGTTGAGGGCTTCCAGGTGGTTCAGTGGTAAAGAATCTGCCTGCCAATGTAGGAGACTCAAGAGATGCAGTTTCGATTCCTGGGTTGGGGAGATCCCCTGGAAGAGGGCATAGTAACCCACTCCAGTATTCTTGCCTGGAAAATTCCATGGACAGGGGAGCCTGGTGGACTATGGTTCATAGGGACACAAATAGCTGAACACGACTGAGCAACTGAGCACTGAGGTCTTAGCTGTGGCATGAAGGATCTAGTTCCCTGACCAGGGATCAAGTCCAGGCCCCCTGCATTGGGAGTGCAGTCTTAGCTGCTGGGCCACCAGGGAAGTCCCTGTATATTTCTTACCCAAGAGGAATCTGAAGTAGCTTCTTCTCTTCCACAAAAGATGTGAAGTATAATTATTTTAACTAACTGCCACCATAAAGACATTTTTATTTGTCCTATCAATGTTAGAACTAAAACTGTGCAACTCTTAGTAGAATATATAGGCATACATTGTCATGACCCTGGGCTTGGTGAAAGCTGTCTTGGATGTGACACCAGATATTATCCTGTCCAGCAGTGCCAGCTGTCTGGGTAATAGGAGAAGCAGAGGGATGTGATCATTCTAACTTCAGACTGTGGCTTTGCTGAGTAAGTGTTGAGATACTTAATTGTGAGATACAAAAGGGAAAGGGGTAGGGGAAGAAGACAGATAAGAAATGATTTGAGAGAATGTGGGTAGATCTGGGGTTAGAAGTCTCCATGAGATGGAATGAGAAGTGCAGCTTATGGCAGCTGAAGGGAGAGGAGATGATGACCAGAGAGGTGGTATGGGAATTCAAGAATTTTGAGTGCAAAAGTTTCAGGTATAATTAGAAGTATAAGCAGAAGAGTAGACAATTGTGATGAACTGGAAAAATTGATAGATACTTTTTTACGAGTTCAAGGAAGTATGGGACTAGAATATTGAACACTGAAGGTGCCCCAAGAGATGCAGAGCCTAGGATGGAGAGGAAAACCAGGAGACTCAGGATGAAAGAGACAGGGGCGCTGCACAAGACACCCAGAGGAAAAGAGTGCTATAGTCTGTTGGCATGCACCTCAGAGAAGTAGGGATTTTTATAGAAAAATGGGTGAATAAAGTCCCTCTTTTCTTGAGGGACTGTGAATTTTTAAATACTTTTTTTTGTTTCTGGCTGTGCCACGTGGCTTGCAGGACCTTAATTCCCTGACCAGGGATTGGCCTGGGCCACAGCAGTGAGAGCCTAGAATCCTAACCACTAGGCCACCAAACTCCTGGAACTGAATTTTTTTCATCTTTGGCCTGCAGTCTCAAGCACAGCATTCACAGACCCAAAGACAGTTGGATTATATGAACAAGTAACATTTAAAATAGTGGTATATATACACGTATATTAATATATATAAATATATTATGCATCATGCATATGCATGATACGTATATGTGTGTGTGTGTGTGTGTGTATATATATATATATATATATATATATATATATATAGTTTTTATTGCTATCAATCTGAACATCCATTTTAAACCTTTTATTTAAAATACAGGGCTTCCCTGGTGGTCCAGTGGATAAGGACACCGCCTTGCAGTGCAAGGGGCGCCGGTTCGATCCCTGGCCTGGGAAGATCCCACGTGCCGCAGAGCGGCTGGACCGATGTGTCCAATTGCCGAGCTGGAGCTCTGAGGTGCATGCGCCCAGAGCCGGTGCTCTGTGACAACAGAGGCCACTGCGACGGGAGGCCCACACGGGCCAAAGAACAAAGATGGATGCAAATAGATAAATGAAAGACCAATAGAAGTGGCCCACCTGACCCCCTTCCTCCCCAACCTGCCCCCCCACCAAAAAAAAATAAATAAATAAGAATTAAAATACAGGGGCTTCCCTGGTGGTCCAGTGGGTAAGGACACCGCCTTGTAGTGTAAGGGGCGCCGGTTCACTCTCTGGCCTGGGAGGATCCCACGTGCCGCGGAGCGGCTGGACTGATGGGTGCAACTACCGAACTGGAGCTCTGGAGCGCATGCGCCCAGAGCCGGTGCTCTGCGACAACAGAGGCCACCGCGATGGGAGGCCCACACGGGCCAAAGAACAAAGATGGATGCAAATAGATAAATGAAAGACCAATAGAAGTGGCCCACCTGACCCCCTTCCTCCCCAACCTGCCCCCCCACCAAAAAAAAATAAATAAATAAGAATTAAAATACAGGGGCTTCCCTGGTGGTCCAGTGGGTAAGGACACCGCCTTGTAGTGTAAGGGGCGCCGGTTCACTCTCTGGCCTGGGAGGATCCCACGTGCCGCGGAGCGGCTGGACTGATGGGTGCAACTACCGAACTGGAGCTCTGGAGCGCATGCGCCCAGAGCCGGTGCTCTGCGACAACAGAGGCCACCGCGATGGGAGGCCCACACGGGCCAAAGAACAAAGATAGATGAAAATGGACAAATGAAAGACCAATAGAAGTGGTCCACCTGCTCCCCTCCCTCACCACCCCTCCCCCACCAAAATAAATAAATAAATAAATCTTAAAAAAATATATCTTTAAAATACAGGCACCCAATTCTGTTGTTCAGACCAGGTAAACAGAATATATATGGCTCATCAAACGCGGGTAAACTATGGTCATTTAAAGCCCAAGGCTTTTTAAAAGGGAAAAAAAAAAAGTATTATTGCTCAGAACTTTCTACTTCCTTCACCAAACAATCCTTTCTTTCTTCAACTTTTCTGCTGAGAACTGTCCTTCCCAGAGACAATTAAGTGGGTTAAAGTCAGGGAAGTGGCAATATTGCTGTTCAATGAAGCTAAACCAATGACAAAAGAACTCAATCAATAAGTGAATTTGAGAGAGGCATAATTTCATCTTATTGACCGCTGAGCAGGGATCATTAGCAGGCTTAGTTGACACTCCAGCTCTCGGTATCTCGAGTCCTCAGGACAAATATTTAAGCGTTTTGCCCTTTAACCAGGTGTCTTGCTTGAAGGAGGAGACCTGACAGGGTCAGGCATTAGGCACTACTGAATTAGAAAAGAGGGGTAAACAGATGATAACTAGGCAACTGTGCTTATTGAGCCTTGAAATAAATACCATGCCACATTTTTTACACTGCCAGTGTTTATGTGCACCTACATTAAAATTTCTTAACTGAATAAAATAGGGGGGCAAGGGGCGTATGTCTGAAGAAAAAATACATTCACTTGCTGACTCTCTGCACCTGGATCATAGATAGGTATTTCCTTATCTTGAGATTTGGATTGATGAGAGAGAAGCAGTGACCGGAGAGCCATAGAATTTTCCATCTAGAAGGTTTCTGGGATCCCCAATTGAATCCAGCCTTCTCATGTCATGAAAGTAACAAATGAAGTCCAGAGATTTTTCTTTTAAGTGCTTGTCTAAGGTAATTCTATCTCTAGTGAGAAAACTAGAAGGAGAACTTTAGTCTCTTGATACCTTTCCAAATACCAAAGGTCAAAAACAAAAGTTTCCTCATGTTATACAAGTCAGACAGGTCTACAGCACTCTTTTCAAGTGCCCTCTGAAGAGAAAAACATGAAAATAAAAGTCATAATTAAAAGCCCATAGATCAATTAGAAATAAACATTTTTTAAAAAATAAAAACACATAGAATGAGAATTGCAGTTCGGTGGCAAAACCATGTATTTCTTTTAAGTTTCCACAAAGACAAGCCCTGCTGGTTTGTAGGGATTTTATGCATAATACTCATCTACTACATTCACCTTGATAGCCTTTTTATGAGAATTGCCAGTTTGCATAAAAGGGAAAAAAAAAGTATTATTGCTCAGAACTTTCTACTTCCTTCACCAAACAATCCTTTCTTTCTTCAACTTTTCTGCTGAGAACTGTCCTTCCCAGAGACAATTAAGTGGGTTAAAGTCAGGGAAGTGGCAATATTGCTGTTCAATGAAGCTAAACCAATGACAAAAGAACTCAATCAATAAGTGAATTTGAGAGAGGCATAATTTCATCTTATTGACCGCTGAGCAGGGATCATTAGCAGGCTTAGTTGACACTCCAGCTCTCGGTATCTCGAGTCCTCAGGACAAATATTTAAGCGTTTTGCCCTTTAACCAGGTGTCTTGCTTGAAGGAGGAGACCTGACAGGGTCAGGCATTAGGCACTACTGAATTAGAAAAGAGGGGTAAACAGATGATAACTAGGCAACTGTGCTTATTGAGCCTTGAAATAAATACCATGCCACATTTTTTACACTGCCAGTGTTTATGTGCACCTACATTAAAATTTCTTAACTGAATAAAATAGGGGCAAGGGCGTATGTCTGAAGAAAAAATACATTCACTTGCTGACTCTCTGCACCTGGATCATAGATAGGTATTTCCTTATCTTGAGATTTGGATTGATGAGAGAGAAGCAGTGACCGGAGAGCCATAGAATTTTCCATCTAGAAGGTTTCTGGGATCCCCAATTGAATCCAGCCTTCTCATGTCATGAAAGTAACAAATGAAGTCCAGAGATTTTTCTTTTAAGTGCTTGTCTAAGGTAATTCTATCTCTAGTGAGAAAACTAGAAGGAGAACTTTAGTCTCTTGATACCTTTCCAAATACCAAAGGTCAAAAACAAAAGTTTCCTCATGTTATACAAGTCAGACAGGTCTACAGCACTCTTTTCAAGTGCCCTCTGAAGAGAAAAACATGAAAATAAAAGTCATAATTAAAAGCCCATAGATCAATTAGAAATAAACATTTTTTAAAAAATAAAAACACATAGAATGAGAATTGCAGTTCGGTGGCAAAACCATGTATTTCTTTTAAGTTTCCACAAAGACAAGCCCTGCTGGTTTGTAGGGATTTTATGCATAATACTCATCTACTACATTCACCTTGATAGCCTTTTTATGTTCTATGTATCATCTGCCTTCTATGGCATAAACAAAACTTTTTCCCCCAACATAAATTGTTTTTTAAAATGGGAACATAAAGGGACCATTTGCTCTCAAACTCTTTTCGGTGAGAATCATTGCTTTACTTTTTTACTCTGCAACAACACCATTCAAAATGTTTTAAACTAAATAAAATATAATGAATTATTTTATTATTTTGGGGGGCTACTTCCCTAAAATGAACTATCCAGAGGCATAGACCCATCTCTGTACACAGAGCAAGCAGGTAGCTAGTGCAACGACCCAATTTCATAACCATGCCTTTCAAGTTCTGATTATTTATAGCGAGTTTAACAACCCCACACTCACCCCCTTCACCCTGTCTTACAAAATAAAAGTTGCAGTAGAGTGAGTGATTACCTGAAGGTGTTGAATTTTGCTATGGCTGATGTAGAGCCTCTTGGTGGTGGAAGGAATGCCTGAGGGTACCTCCGTTAGCCTGTAGCATTGTACCAACTGCTGTGAGTCACAGCTGCACCGTCCAGGGCAGTTAGAATCGAAACCATGGCAGAGAGAGAGCACAACAAGGAAGGCGTAAAGCAGATGCATCTTCCACAGCAGGGCTCTTTCGTTGCAGGCGAGTGTTCAGGCGATGTCTCACTCTTTATACTGTGAAATCTGATCATAGAACCTTATGAATGTGTACTCTGTCAATGGAAGAAGACGGGAGAGAAAAAATTCACAATTTGCCTGGGTTAAAATGTGAGCAACTATTATAAAGAAGAAGGCGCTTAAACATTGATAAGCTGCTTTAATATGTGTAGGTGAGCAAAACCCTATGTTATTTATGGCTTGGAAGGCTAATCTGCAAACACCTCTATTATCTGTAGTTTCCTTGTTTTGTTAAATGTGACACAAGGGAATTAGGGGAAAAGACAAAGAGCTGTTTTATAGTGGGCTATAAAACCGTTGAAATTTCTGTGACCCTATTATTAAAACCATTTTTGTGGGAAGGCAATGGGCAGGTGTTTTCTTCTCACATTAACTAGTATAGGAAAACAGGCAGGTTTTCTATTCATTATTGTTGTTTCAGTATTTTATTGCTAGTGAAACAATGAGGGTACAATGGAGAGCCACTTAGAGGCACAGATAACTTGTTTGACTTATCTGTCTCTTGATCACCCACACACCACATACAGAAAATATTTTTGTTGCTCAGAAATATTACTGACTCAGATGAAAATAAATCATCAAACTAGGTCTATTATTTTTGTCTGTAATAATGGGATAAAAGTCCTCTAGTTTCTTCAGAGGACTTTGGGGGTGAATTCCTACCAGTGAGGGAACCCTCGCTGTGTCCTGGGTACTCATAGTTGTGATTTCTGCCTTACTGTGATCATCCCTGCTGAAACCATTTAAAAGCATTTTAAGCAAAAGATTAGATAGAGAAATTCTTTCCCTCCAAATGGAAGACCTAAATTTCCTCATGTGGGTTGACCTCAGCAGATTTGCTCTAAAGAAATCTTCTAATATTGAAAAGGTTCTCTGATCTCCAACCTTACTTTGCTACAAGTTTCATTTTCAAGGCAAAAGTCTCTTGCCTCTACTAATGAATTCATTCTCTTTCCAGAGTGCAGATTTTGTGTGCTTTTCCCAAAAACCTTTTCTATTCCTCTTTTCTGATTGTTTGCCTTGTTTTCTGTTGCTATCAGCGACAAGAAGTGATAAGAGATTTTTCGGTCGATATTCTGATTTTCAAAAAGCTTTATTATTTATTTCTTTTGTCCAGTAATAGAATTTTTTATTTTTAGAATTTTCAAATAGCAAAGCAATGCTCAGTAAAAGAAAATTTGGAAAACGCAGCAATGAAAGGAAAAAGCTTTAGTCTTATTTCCAAACCAAATCTTTTTTCCATTTTTTTTCTTTGCCTACGTTTTGAAATGGCAAAAAGAGGGTCTCTTTTTTGTGAAACCCTCTCCGTGGGGATGTCCCAAATGACACTGTGGGAATTCCTCGGCAGTCCAGCAGTTAGAACTCTGGGCTTCCACTGCAGGCAGGATGAGTTCCACCCCTGGGTGGGAAACTAAAATTCCAAAAGCTGCGTGTGGCCAAAAAACATGAAAGAATGAAATAGTTGTGTCTGTTTGGGTTATTCATTGAAAGTAATGGAAACAAATTCTGACCAATTTAAGAAAAGGACTTATTAAAGGAAACTGAGTAGCACACAGAATTGTAGGAAAAGCCAGAAAAACAGATTAGAAAATGCACAAGAATAAAGGAAGAATATGTAGCTAAGAGGCCTTCCCAAATGGCACTCGTGTTAAAGAATCCACCTGACAATGCAGGAGATGCAGGTGATGTGGATTTGATTCCTGGGTCTGGAAAATTCCCTGCAGGAGGGCATGGCAACCCACTCCAATATTTTTGCCTGGAGAATCCCATGGACAGAGGAGGCTGATGGGCACATGACTGAACTGACTTAGCACACACGCACACATGTAGCCAGAATTGCACACTTCAGTGTAGTGTTCACGCAACATGGATGCCCTGCCTTCCACCAATGAACTGGAAATTGGATACACTTACCGACACTGTTGCCACTGAAGAAAGATGCACCTACCCTCACTTCATCCCTACTTCATCACCAAGAAGTCTCAATCCCTGCCTCACAATCTCCATGTTAAAGATTTCAGGTGGATGATTTTGGTTAGGTGGAGCTGGGTCATATGTGTGTGCTCTAGCTATCAAAGAGCTGGGAAAGTATAATCTGATTTTCAGTTCACTATGGGAGGAGGACTCTATTTCCAATATTCCAGTCACATGAGGGAGAAAATTCCCTAAACAAAGGAAAGTGTGAAAGTGTTAGTTACTCAGTTGTGTCCAACTCTATGACTGCATGGACTGTAGCCCACCAGGCTCCTCCGTCCATAGAATTCTCTAGGCAATAATACTGGAATTGGGTAGCCATTCCCTTTTCCAGCGGATCTTCCCAACCCAGGGATCAAATCCGGGTGTCCTCCGTTGCAGGCACATTCTCTACCATCTGAGCTACCAGGGAAGCACTAGGGGTCAAATATGGACAGTGCTCCATTTATAGTGACAAATGTCCACACTAATTCCTCGGCAGTCCAGCAGTTAGAACTCTGGGCTTCCACTGCAGGCATGAGTTCCACCCCTGGGTGGGAAACTAAAATTCCAAAAGCTGCGTGTGGCCAAAAAACATGAAAGAATGAAATAGTTGTGTCTGTTTGGGTTATTCATTGAAAGTAATGGAAACAAATTCTGACCAATTTAAGAAAAGGACTTATTAAAGGAAACTGAGTAGCACACAGAATTGTAGGAAAAGCCAGAAAACAAGATTAGAAAATGCACAAGAATAAAGGAAGAATATGTAGCTAAGAGGCCTTCCCAAATGGCACTCGTGTTAAAGAATCCACCTGACAATGCAGGAGATGCAGGTGATGTGGATTTGATTCCTGGGTCTGGAAAATTCCCTGCAGGAGGGCATGGCAACCCACTCCAATATTTTTGCCTGGAGAATCCCATGGACAGAGGAGGCTGATGGGCACATGACTGAACTGACTTAGCACACACGCACACATGTAGCCAGAATTGCACACTTCAGTGTAGTGTTCACGCAACATGGATGCCCTGCCTTCCACCAATGAACTGGAAATTGGATACACTTACCGACACTGTTGCCACTGAAGAAAGATGCACCTACCCTCACTTCATCCCTACTTCATCACCAAGAAGTCTCAATCCCTGCCTCACAATCTCCATGTTAAAGATTTCAGGTGGATGATTTTGGTTAGGTGGAGCTGGGTCATATGTGTGTGCTCTAGCTATCAAAGAGCTGGGAAAGTATAATCTGATTTTCAGTTCACTATGGGAGGAGGACTCTATTTCCAATATTCCAGTCACATGAGGGAGAAAATTCCCTAAACAAAGGAAAGTGTGAAAGTGTTAGTTACTCAGTTGTGTCCAACTCTATGACTGCATGGACTGTAGCCCACCAGGCTCCTCCGTCCATAGAATTCTCTAGGCAATAATACTGGAATTGGGTAGCCATTCCCTTTTCCAGCGGATCTTCCCAACCCAGGGATCAAATCCGGGTGTCCTCCGTTGCAGGCACATTCTCTACCATCTGAGCTACCAGGGAAGCACTAGGGGTCAAATATGGACAGTGCTCCATTTATAGTGACAAATGTCCACACTAGAAATCTTTTCATCCTTTCTCTTGCTCATCATGACCACACAAGCCAAATGAGGTGTTTTTTTCTTTTAATTTTGGCCTCTTTCATTGGTTTTTTATTTATTTATTTTCATCCATCTTTATTTCTTAGCCTGTGTGGGTCTCCCATTGCAGTGGCCTCTCTCGCTACTGGGCACATGAGCTCCAGAGCGTTGGCTTGAAATTGGACACAATGGTCCAGACGCTCCGCAGCATGCAGGATCTTCCCAGGCTAGGGATCGAACCAGCTCCCCCAGCATTGCAAAATGGACTCTTTACCCACTGGACAACCAGGGAAGCCCCCCAAATTAGTTTTGAGTGAGTTACAACCAACTAAAGGCCAAATTGTATTTCTGACAATGGTTGTGACATTGCTTTTTGTATAACTGTTTCACTGTACTTTTCTGACTTGCTCATTTAGAAGACTATAAAAATTTTAACAAGAGCATTTTAAAATTTAAAATATATATTATGTATATTTAAATGTATTTAAATACAAAGAAAAGATAATTAATGTTAAATGGTGATCAGAATACAATTGTTTTGGGCCCCTTTTAGAATTAATCCGAAAGAAATATAAATGACAGAGGCTGATGAGGAGTAGTCTGTTTGATCTATAAAGTCTGCAAATCAGAGAAGTAATTAGTAACTTGACAGTGGATGAATGAAGAAGGATCAATGATTAGTAAACTCTGATAGCATTGTTGATATTTAGACAGTGCTCACCCAGACCTGGAGCTGTGGGAAAGGGTAAATGAAGAATGTAGATCCAGTCACAGTGGAAAAGCAGTCATAGTCTGTCTTTGAGCATATAAGGGAACAGAAATACAGTAATAGGGATTTTATTGAAGTATAGCTGATTTACAATGTTGTGCTAATTTTTGCTGTGCAACAAAGTGATTCAGTTATATTACATACATTCTTTTTCATAGTCTCTTCCATTATGGCTTAGCATAGGATATTAAATATAATACCCTGTGCTCTACAGTAAGACCTTGCTTTGTATTCATTGTATATATAATAGCTTGCATCTGCTAATCGTCAAATCCCAATCCTTGCATCATCCTCTCCCCCTTCCCCTTGGCAACCATAAGTCTGTTCTCTATGTCTGTGACTCTGCTTCTGTTTCATAGGTATGTTCATCTGTATAGCTTTTTATAGATTCCACATATAAGTGATATCATATGATACTTGTCTTTCTCCAACTTACTTAATATGATAATCTCTAGGTCCATCCATGTTGTTATAAATGGCACTGCTTTATTCCTTGTATGGCCGAATGGTATTCCACTGCATGTATGTATACATACATGTATACACACACGCACATATATACATGTGATATATATATATATATATATATCACATCTTCTTTATCCATTTATCTGTTGGTGGACATTTAGGATATTTTCATCTCTTGATTACTGTATTGTGAATAGTGCTGCTATGAAAATAGGGGTGCATACATCTTTTTAAAATTACAGTTTGTCTGAATATACGTCCAGGGGTGGCATTGCTGGATCATATGGCAATTCTATTTTTAGTTTTTTGAGAAGCCGCCACACTGTTTGGCATAGTGGCTGCACCAATTTGCATTTCTGCCAGCAGTTAAGAGGATTCCATCTTCTCCACGGTCTCCCCATCATTTATTATTTGTGGACTTTTTAATTCTGGCCATTCTGACTCGTGTGAGGTGGTACCTCACTGTAGTTTTGATTTGCTATTCTCTATTGGTATCTGTACGTCTTCTTTGGAGAAATGTCTATTTAGATCATCTGCTAATTTTTTGATTGGATTGTTTGGTTTTTTGTTATTGAATTGTATGAGGTATTTGCGAATTTTAGAAATTAATCTCTCTGTGTTTCTTTTTTTTGGAGGGGGCGGGTTGGGGAGGGAGGAAGGCGGGCGGGCCACTTCTATTGGTTTTTCATTTATTCAGTTTCATCCATCTTTGTTCTTCGCCGGTGTGGGCCTCCCATCGCGGCGGCCTCCGCTGTCACAGAACACTCGCTCTGGGCGCATGCGCTCCAGAGCTCCGGCTCGATAATTGGACACATTGGTCCAATTGCCAATGGTCCCAATTGCCGCTCTGCGGCAAGTGGGATCTTCCCAAGCCAGGGATCGAACCGGCGCCCCTTGCACTGCAAGGCAATGTCCTTACCCACTGGACCACCAGGGAAGCCCCAAATTAATCTCTTATCTGTTTCATCATTTGCAAATATTCTCTTCCATTCCGTTGGTGGTTGTTTTGTTTCATTTAAGGTTTCTTTTGCTATCCAAAAGTTTGGAATTTTGATTCAGTCCCTTTTCTTTTTTATTTTAACATTTGCTTTTCTTTCTTTTGCCTTAGGAGACTGACCTAAGAAAACACTGCTAAAATTTATGTCAGAGAATGTCTTGTCTATGCTCTCTTCTAAGAGTTTTATGGGATCATATCATATACTTAAGTCTTTAAGTCATTTTGAGTTTATTTTACTGTATGGTGTGAGGGTGTGTTCTAACTTAAATGATTTGCATCTGGCTGTCCAACTTTCCCACAATGCTTGATGAAGAGACTCTTTTCCCCTTCTTGTATATTCTTTTTTCTTTTGTTGAAGGCTAATTTACCATAGGTACATGGGTTTATTTCTGGGCTCTCAATGCTGTTCCATTGATCCATATTTCTCTTTGTGTGCATATACCACGCCGTTTTGACTACTGTAGGTTTGTAATACTATAAGACATCTGGGACCATTATACTTTCTGCTTTGTTATTTTTCCTCAGGATAGCTTTGAGAACAATTTGCTTTTATGGTTCTGTATAAATTTTAGGATTATTGGTTCTAGTTCTATGAAAATGTCATGGGTGACTTGATAGGGATTGCATTAAATATGTAGATTACATTGGATAGTATGACAATATTAACAATAATAGGAAAATTGTTTCTGCTATGTTTTGTTTTTAGATTTGCCCACAATGCAGGAGACCTGGGTTTGATCCCTGGGTTGGAAAGATCCCTGATGAAGGGCATGGCAACCCACTCCAATATTGTTGCCTGGAGAGTCCCATGGACAGAGCAGACTGGCAGGTACAATTTATGGATCACAAAAAGTTAGACACAACTGAAGTGACAGCACACACGCACCATACAAAGTGCAGTATCTTATAAATTTAAACTATAGATTAGGTAAACTAATTCTTGAAGGATAAATTACATTAGATTTATTAGTCAAAACAACCATCACTGTTAAATGAACTTTCCTCTTTAGTTTGGGAAAAATGTACCTTGGACTTTATTTATTTATTATTTTTTTAAAGATTTATTTATTTATTTATTTTGGGCGGGGGTCGGGTTGGGGAGGGAGGGGAGCAGGCGGGCTGCTTCTATTGGTCTTTCGTTTCTCTATGTTCATCCGTCTTTGTTCTTTGGCTCCTGTGGGCCTCCCATCGCGGTGGCGTCTGTCGTCGCAGAGCACCGGCTCTGGGCGCATGCGCTCCAGAGCTCTGGCTCGGTAATTGGACACATCAGTCCAGCCGCTCCGCGGCACGTGGGATCTTCCCAGGCCAGAGCTCGAACTGGCGCCCCTTGCACTGCAAGGCGGTGTCCTTACCCACTAGACCACCAGGGGAAGCCCTACCTTGGACTTTAAAGGAATATGTATTTAAGAGATAGTTAACATATAGATATTCCTAACTCTTGAGTTAATATGAAAATATGTTTAGCTATGTCCTCTAGCGGGAACCAAAAATATGTCTTAAAATTTTCTCAGTAGACTGTTGTAATCTCTTAATTTTTGAACTGATTACACAAATATTTTCAGCATTCATACTATATTCAAGATCCTGTGTTAGGACCTGGGATTCAAAGATAAAAAACCTTTGTTATTTTTCCTCAGGATAGCTTTGAGAACAATTTGCTTTTATGGTTCTGTATAAATTTTAGGATTATTGGTTCTAGTTCTATGAAAATGTCATGGGTGACTTGATAGGGATTGCATTAAATATGTAGATTACATTGGATAGTATGACAATATTAACAATAATAGGAAAATTGTTTCTGCTATGTTTTGTTTTTAGATTTGCCCACAATGCAGGAGACCTGGGTTTGATCCCTGGGTTGGAAAGATCCCTGATGAAGGGCATGGCAACCCACTCCAATATTGTTGCCTGGAGAGTCCCATGGACAGAGCAGACTGGCAGGTACAATTTATGGATCACAAAAAGTTAGACACAACTGAAGTGACAGCACACACGCACCATACAAAGTGCAGTATCTTATAAATTTAAACTATAGATTAGGTAAACTAATTCTTGAAGGATAAATTACATTAGATTTATTAGTCAAAACAACCATCACTGTTAAATGAACTTTCCTCTTTAGTTTGGGAAAAATGTACCTTGGACTTTATTTATTTATTATTTTTTTAAAGATTTATTTATTTATTTATTTTGGGCGGGGGTCGGGTTGGGGAGGGAGGGGAGCAGGCGGGCTGCTTCTATTGGTCTTTCGTTTCTCTATGTTCATCCGTCTTTGTTCTTTGGCTCCTGTGGGCCTCCCATCGCGGTGGCGTCTGTCGTCGCAGAGCACCGGCTCTGGGCGCATGCGCTCCAGAGCTCTGGCTCGGTAATTGGACACATCAGTCCAGCCGCTCCGCGGCACGTGGGATCTTCCCAGGCCAGAGCTCGAACTGGCGCCCCTTGCACTGCAAGGCGGTGTCCTTACCCACTAGACCACCAGGGGAAGCCCTACCTTGGACTTTAAAGGAATATGTATTTAAGAGATAGTTAACATATAGATATTCCTAACTCTTGAGTTAATATGAAAATATGTTTAGCTATGTCCTCTAGCGGGAACCAAAAATATGTCTTAAAATTTTCTCAGTAGACTGTTGTAATCTCTTAATTTTTGAACTGATTACACAAATATTTTCAGCATTCATACTATATTCAAGATCCTGTGTTAGGACCTGGGATTCAAAGATAAGCAAGATATCACTATTGTTGCCACGGAGTTTACAGTTCAGTGGTTCCAAAAAAATATGATAAATGCTAGAATGGCATTTGCGGAAAACTAGACAGGGATAAGGGCTTCCCTGGTGCCTCAGTGGTAAAGAATTTGTCTGCAATGAAGGAGACCTGGGTTTGATCCCTGGGCTGGGAAGATCCTCTGCAGGAGGACATGGCAACCCACTCCAGTACCCTTGCCTGGAGAATTCCATGGACAAAGGAACCTGGCAGGCTACAGTCCATACAGTTGCACAGAGTTGGATATGACTAAAGCGACTAAACTAAGCAGCAGCAGTTAGGGATAGAGTTCATAGCCCCGCATGAGAATAAAGGAAGGCTCTTCTTGGAAGAAGTTCCTGAGCTAATCCTACATCACTGCACCAAAATTCTCAAGTTGTAAGAACAAGAGGGCAAACAGTTGTTCCATTTGTGTAAGTGAAATAACCAGGAGAATGAAGTTAATAAGTCACTTTATAATGCCCAGAATTCTTCAGCATGTGAATGAAAGAATCTCAGATAATTCGCAAATATGAACAAAAATAATATAAATAATACATATGAGTACAATATTCCAAGACTTTCCTCCCAGTGCTCAAGTAAAATACTTGTGCATTTTCCCCTTTATTCATTATACAACTACTTCTAGTCACCAAAGGTACTTACTGCCTTTTCCTTCTCCTGGCAGGATTACTGGAGAATAAATGAAATGGGTGAAGCTTAGTACAGGGTCTGGCACACAGTAGCCTCCAATAAATGGTAGGCTCCCTCTCCAGTTCTAGGTAGGTCTTCTGTGTCCACTCATTACAGTGCCATTGCAATTAATGATGTGCTAATAAATGCTCCCTCTCAGACAGTAAAGAATCTGCACTTAATCTCACAGCAACTGGCGCCCCTTGCACTGCAAGGCGGTGTCCTTACCCACTAGACCACCAGGGGAAGCCCTACCTTGGACTTTAAAGGAATATGTATTTAAGAGATAGTTAACATATCGATATTCCTAACTCTTGAGTTAATATGAAAATATGTTTAGCTATGTCCTCTAGCGGGAACCAAAAATATGTCTTAAAATTTTTTCAGTAGACTGTTGTAATCTCTTAATTTTTGAACTGATTACACAAATATTTTCAGCATTCATACTATATTCAAGATCCTGTGTTAGGACCTGGGATTCAAAGATAAGCAAGATATCACTATTGTTGCCACGGAGTTTACAGTTCAGTGGTTCCAAAAAAATATGATAAATGCTAGAATGGCATTTAGGGGAAAACTAGACAGGGATAAGGGCTTCCTGGTGCCTCAGTGGTAAAGAATTTGTCTGCAATGAAGGAGACCTGGGTTTGATCCCTGGGCTGGGAAGATCCTCTGCAGGAGGACATGGCAACCCACTCCAGTACCCTTGCCTGGAGAATTCCATGGACAAAGGAACCTGGCAGGCTACAGTCCATACAGTTGCACAGAGTTGGATATGACTAAAGCGACTAAACTAAGCAGCAGCAGTTAGGGATAGAGTTCATAGCCCCGCATGAGAATAAAGGAAGGCTCTTCTTGGAAGAAGTTCCTGAGCTAATCCTACATCACTGCACCAAAATTCTCAAGTTGTAAGAACAAGAGGGCAAACAGTTGTTCCATTTGTGTAAGTGAAATAACCAGGAGAATGAAGTTAATAAGTCACTTTATAATGCCCAGAATTCTTCAGCATGTGAATGAAAGAATCTCAGATAATTCGCAAATATGAACAAAAATAATATAAATAATACATATGAGTACAATATTCCAAGACTTTCCTCCCAGTGCTCAAGTAAAATACTTGTGCATTTTCCCCTATTCATTATACAACTACTTCTAGTCACCAAAGGTACTTACTGCCTTTTCCTTCTCCTGGCAGGATTACTGGAGAATAAATGAAATGGGTGAAGCTTAGTACAGGGTCTGGCACACAGTAGCCTCCAATAAATGGTAGGCTCCCTCTCCAGTTCTAGGTAGGTCTTCTGTGTCCACTCATTACAGTGCCATTGCAATTAATGATGTGCTAATAAATGTCTGGGCTTCCCTGGTAGCTCAGACAGTAAAGAATCTGCACTTAATCTCACAGCTAATTACCATTACCCATCAAAGAAATCTTCAAAATCTTTTTTTTTTTCCCCCAGTTTCCTCAGTCTCCCACTGTATTCGTAGTAATACCTTATGGTAAAACTCTGTAGGGATAAATTCTTAAAACAAGACTGTCATATTTAAGTTTTATAAGAAATTTTTAATCACATAAACATGATTCATGAAATGGTTTTCAGAGCTTTCTGCCAATGTAATTGCAAATAGAAGTACCAAGATTTTTATTATCCCCAGGAAAATAAGTCCTACAAGTATCAAGAGTATGTACTTCCAATTGTATGCAATTCCAAATTTCAAAGTAGACAGACAAGGCAAAACATGCAGACAGAGCACACTGACAACAGATGGCAGCACTAGAACATCAAACCCTGCCTTTCATGGCCATGGTAGGCTGTGACTTGCAAAAATGCAGAACCCCAATCAAGGTGGGAACAAGACAATGTCTACTTAAAGGGTGCCTCACAAGCATTTGAAATAGTCATGTAGCACCCAGCAGCAAGCCCACAGGGATGTGGAAGCTGCTGCATAGCACGGTAATGAGAAGGGGCAATATGAGATGACAGTGTTCTGAGTCACAGAGGGTGTGACTTGGAGTTGTAAAAATTGTACACAGAAGTGGAACTGGTAGGAGTGGAGTTGGGTTCTTCAGTCCTGAAAATGGAGGTATTCACCAAGGATCAGAGCACTGGATACACATCAATACTTGAAATGCATTTTGGTTGTATCCATACAGTACAATAGGAAGCTGAATATTTTTTTTAAAAAATGAAATTTATACAAGTGTATTTTATATAAATTAAAGAAAGCAGTAAGCAACAGTAAGGGCTTTTCTGGTGATGCAGTGGTAAAGAATCAGCCTGACAACACAGGAGATGTGGTTTCCATCCTCCTAGGTCAGCAAGATCCCCTGGAGAAGGAAATGGCAATCTATTTTATATTCTCGCCTGGGAAATCCCAAGGACAGAGGAGCCTGATGGGTTACAGTCCCATGGGGTCACAAAAGAGTCAGACACAACCTAGCGACTAAACAACAACAAAAAGCAATAGAAAATGAGTATTACAGTAATTTTTTTGATAGTTTTATATGTTAATATATTTGTATATGGCTTATAAATTGGGAAAGAATTATTTTTTTTGAAAAAAGTTTTTGCATTGATTTGTCAACTTACTAACTTATACATGAAGAGATGAATTTCTTCATCCTTCTGTACCCCACAATTAAGCTAAGACTTTGGAGAAAAAGACACCTAGATTGAAATATCACCTCAGTGGACTTTTAGCTATATACCAATAGTTAAATTTTCTGTGGCTCATCTATAAAAAAAAGCTTACAACAGCTAACTCGCAAGATTTTGTGAGTCAAAGAAGTAAAGCAAATAGCAAAATGCTTAACACATAGTATGTATTCAATAACTACAAGCTATTATTGTCATTTCATGTGTGTGGGGGCCCTTCGACCCCAACTTTACATTATTTTCCTACTTTGAATTTCTGAAAATGGGTTGCTAAGTATATTATGAATAGAGAAAATGGCTGGGAACTTGGTGGCTTCAGTAATATGTTCTTGCAAATTCTGCAGATAAAAATAAAGTTAATTTGGAAGTGGGGGTGAGGGCGTAGGAGATGAAAATCTTGGTTTTATATTATTTCTGGCTAACACCTGTGTGAACATACCTGCTTAAGCTCAAGGCAAGGATCTCTGAATAGTTTTATGAAGCCAAAGAACTTTATTGACTGATATGTTAAACAGTATGCCTTGACCCAGAGAGCAAACTAAAGCTATGATTTCTTATTCCTCACCACATTGCATTAGTGAGGGGTCCACAGTGCAGATTTTGGTGGAGATAAACTGGAAGAATCTGTAGTTGGCCAGTAAAATACCCGCTTAGTTAATGTCTCCTAGGAGAGACAGTCCTCACCAGCTTTCTGTATCAGACTGCTTTCTTCTTCCTTTTCCGTTTTCATTTTTTTCTCCTTTTTTTTCAAGACTGGACTACCCTTGATGTGGAAGGGGGATGAGAATGAGTAAGTGAAATGGTAAAAAACCAGCTACTCAACAGTCCCCAAATTCGAATTAAAGTTGTAGCTACGACGGTTAGACTCGGTAGTCTACGTGCGCTGCTAATGGGAGGGTCACATGTCATTCATTTTTGTGTCCCCAGTGCCTCAAGAGGACTCTGCATTCAACCTACCTATGAATATATACATCTTCACATTTTGTTTCACTGAAATGTCACGTGTAGGAACACTATGCAAGCTTTTAAAATAAGCACACCTTTTTAGGTAGTTGCTTTGGAAATGTACAGCCTGTGGTGTGATAATAAGGAATACCAAGTGCCAAGCACTGACACCAAGCATTTTACCTTCTTACTAAGCGAAGTAAAAATTTGGAAACGGAGGCTTCGGGGTTAAAAATACAACTAAGGTGGCACAGCTAACAGGTGACAGGATTTAAAACTTGAACCCAAGGCCTTCCTACTTAAAAGCTGTCCTTCCACCTGCATAACAAAAATTACATAGTATGTATTAAATAACTACAAGCTATTATTGTCATTTCATGTGTGTGGGGGCCCTTCGACCCCAACTTTACATTATTTTCCTACTTTGAATTTCTGAAAATGGGTTGCTAAGTATATTATGAATAGAGAAAATGGCTGGGAACTTGGTGGCTTCAGTAATATGTTCTTGCAAATTCTGCAGATAAAAATAAAGTTAATTTGGAAGTGGGGGTGAGGGCGTAGGAGATGAAAATCTTGGTTTTATATTATTTCTGGCTAACACCTGTGTGAACATACCTGCTTAAGCTCAAGGCAAGGATCTCTGAATAGTTTTATGAAGCCAAAGAACTTTATTGACTGATATGTTAAACAGTATGCCTTGACCCAGAGAGCAAACTAAAGCTATGATTTCTTATTCCTCACCACATTGCATTAGTGAGGGGTCCACAGTGCAGATTTTGGTGGAGATAAACTGGAAGAATCTGTAGTTGGCCAGTAAAATACCCGCTTAGTTAATGTCTCCTAGGAGAGACAGTCCTCACCAGCTTTCTGTATCAGACTGCTTTCTTCTTCCTTTTCCGTTTTCATTTTTTTCTCCTTTTTTTTCAAGACTGGACTACCCTTGATGTGGAAGGGGGATGAGAATGAGTAAGTGAAATGGTAAAAAACCAGCTACTCAACAGTCCCCAAATTCGAATTAAAGTTGTAGCTACGACGGTTAGACTCGGTAGTCTACGTGCGCTGCTAATGGGAGGGTCACATGTCATTCATTTTTGTGTCCCCAGTGCCTCAAGAGGACTCTGCATTCAACCTACCTATGAATATATACATCTTCACATTTTGTTTCACTGAAATGTCACGTGTAGGAACACTATGCAAGCTTTTAAAATAAGCACACCTTTTTAGGTAGTTGCTTTGGAAATGTACAGCCTGTGGTGTGATAATAAGGAATACCAAGTGCCAAGCACTGACACCAAGCATTTTACCTTCTTACTAAGCGAAGTAAAAATTTGGAAACGGAGGCTTCGGGGTTAAAAATACAACTAAGGTGGCACAGCTAACAGGTGACAGGATTTAAAACTTGAACCCAAGGCTCCCTGACTTTTAGTCACAAAAGGAAAGATCTCATCTTAATTCAGCAAAATCTGGTTGAGCCGCTGTCCTTCCACCTGCAGTTCTAGGCACTTTCCACCCAGAATGTAAGGCCCGGTTCACCGAGGACAAACGTGTCCACCCACTCCACCCACCTCACCCTGAACAGGAACTGGACTGGTAAAGGGAAAACGTGGCCACTGCGCATGCTCAAACGGCCCTTTCTCACCCTTCCCTGCCACTGGACTTCACCGCGGCAACTTTTCCGGACGACTTTAGAACGGTTCCCGCCCACTTTGAAGTCAAAGGGGTGGAAGGTTTTCTTCTCTGCGACGTGGATACCCATCGCTCCCCTGGGCCTTTCCAACTTGGAAGCGGACACCATGCGCCTCTGTTGCTCGAGGATTCAAGCTGAAGTTTGCCAGTCGTCAATATGGCCGTTGACAGGCCGGTCCCAAACGGAGGCTTTTCATAGGCCAAGGTCGCGTCGTAGCCCCGCCCACATCGTCCCTTCGGGCTGCGTCTGACCAGGCCTTCGCTACGCATGCGCGGCGGGGGCGGGCCGAGAGGTGGGACGGCCCGCGGCTTCCGTGTGTGCCACCGCCGCTGCCTCTTTGCCGCTCTTACCCCAAAGGGTAGCCGCGCGAGTGGAAGAGAGGGGACCGCCAGGGCGTGCGCGGAGGTTCCCGCAGTCCCAGCAGTTCCTCTCGCGGGGTGGACGACGAGGTCCGCAGCAGTCGGGGGAGGCCCTGGACGGCGCCATGTCGGCGGGCGGCCCATGCCCGGCAGGAGCCGGAGGGGGCCCAGGGGGAGCCTCCTGCGCCGTGGGGGTCTCCCCTGGCGGAGTATCTATGTTCCGGTGGCTGGAGGTGCTGGAGAAGGAGTTCGACAAGGCTTTCGTGGATGTGGATCTGCTCCTGGGCGAGATCGATCCGGACCAGGCGGACATCACTTATGAGGGGAGACAGAAGATGACCAGCCTGAGCTCCTGCTTTGCGCAGCTTTGCCACAAAGCCCAGACTGTGTCCCAAATCAACCACAAGCTCGAGGTGAGCCTTGGGTCCTGGAGGGGGAGGCCTTCAGCTCCAGTCTTCGGACTTCACTTCACGCGCCGGTGAAAACTGCCTACGGGGGCACCAGGGCTTCTGTGTGACCGAGAGTGCGTGTGTGTCTGTGTGTGAAGGAAAGGGGTGAGGTGGAGGAGGAAAAGATGCGTAGATAGACGTGCAGATCTCCTGGGGTCCTGAAACCCACCTGCCTTGTGTTTTTAGGAGGAGAAAACAGGAACTGAGTACACCTGTCTACTTGTGTCTTTACATGCTCAAACGGCCCTTTCTCACCCTTCTGCCACTGGAACCGGCAACTTTTCCGGACGACTTTAGAACGGTTCCCGCCCACTTTGAAGTCAAAGGGGTGGAAGGTTTTCTTCTCTGCGACGTGGATACCCATCGCTCCCCTGGGCCTTTCCAACTTGGAAGCGGACACCATGCGCCTCTGTTGCTCGAGGATTCAAGCTGAAGTTTGCCAGTCGTCAATATGGCCGTTGACAGGCCGGTCCCAAACGGAGGCTTTTCATAGGCCAAGGTCGCGTCGTAGCCCCGCCCACATCGTCCCTTCGGGCTGCGTCTGACCAGGCCTTCGCTACGCATGCGCGGCGGGGGCGGGCCGCGAGGTGGGACGGCCCGCGGCTTCCGTGTGTGCCACCGCCGCTGCCTCTTTGCCGCTCTTACCCCAAAGGGTAGCCGCGCGAGTGGAAGAGAGGGGACCGCCAGGGCGTGCGCGGAGGTTCCCGCAGTCCCAGCAGTTCCTCTCGCGGGGTGGACGACGAGGTCCGCAGCAGTCGGGGGAGGCCCTGGACGGCGCCATGTCGGCGGGCGGCCCATGCCCGGCAGGAGCCGGAGGGGGCCCAGGGGGAGCCTCCTGCGCCGTGGGGGTCTCCCCTGGCGGAGTATCTATGTTCCGGTGGCTGGAGGTGCTGGAGAAGGAGTTCGACAAGGCTTTCGTGGATGTGGATCTGCTCCTGGGCGAGATCGATCCGGACCAGGCGGACATCACTTATGAGGGGAGACAGAAGATGACCAGCCTGAGCTCCTGCTTTGCGCAGCTTTGCCACAAAGCCCAGACTGTGTCCCAAATCAACCACAAGCTCGAGGTGAGCCTTGGGTCCTGGAGGGGGAGGCCTTCAGCTCCAGTCTTCGGACTTCACTTCACGCGCCGGTGAAAACTGCCTACGGGGGCACCAGGGCTTCTGTGTGACCGAGAGTGCGTGTGTGTCTGTGTGTGAAGGAAAGGGGTGAGGTGGAGGAGGAAAAGATGCGTAGATAGACGTGCAGATCTCCTGGGGTCCTGAAACCCACCTGCCTTGTGTTTTTAGGAGGAGAAAACAGGAACTGAGTACACCTGTCTACTTGTGTCTTTACATTGAGAAGGCAAAGACTTACTTGAGGCGCAAAGATTCTGCCATAAGAATACTTTAGTTCACCTCGTAATATTTGAGTTTTTAGATCTTTCACATTGCTAAACTAGGTTTGTATATCACCAAACACAGTCCTGATTATTCTGATCTGTTTCAGATCAATCTCCATTGTTGCACACGGTGCTATTCATTGCCTGCATGAACTATTTAGGGGAATGTGATCCAAGCTCTTAGGAAAATTTACTGAGATAAACAAGATAGTATCAATGTCTATCTCAGTTTACAGGTTGTTGGTCCTTAAATTACAGGCGGATACCTCCAGAGCGCCCTACGATTGTTTGGATGACTTCTAACTTGGCGGTTTTGTCTGTACTTTACTACAGTTCCCAAAGTCTGGATTTATTTTTGAAAATGTGTGAAGACTGATTATTTGCTTTGGTGTCTCATCTTGGTTGTGGGTGTGGTTGCAGTGGTGGTGGTTCCCAAAGCACCTACCATGTTTTGCAGAAAATGAAATTAGCACATTATTGCAATATTTAGAAATCTTGATTAACATTACATAAAGAGCATTTTAAACAGATAATGTAAATAAGAGAATGGATCTTTCATTTTCAAGTAGATAAAACTAGGATAATAAATGACTTGCAAAGCTCTTTGAACATGTAGAGTTCATAAGAAATCATTACTATCACTTGTGATTGAGAGTGCCTGCTGGATCCAGATCAATAAGAATATCAGAAATGCATCCTCTCCTTGCTTAGTAGTTATCATTCTTTCTTTCTGAAAAGGTAAGAAGTGTTAATATAAACGTAATCATTTCTTAATCCAGGTTTATGAAAATGTCTCTTGAGTTCTTGATTTAATGGTACTTTCTAGAAGATGGTTATCTATTGCGAGGGGAGTTGCTGTGGCTCTGGGTGTGTGACCAGGGCTTCTGTGTGACCGAGAGTGCGTGTGTGTCTGTGTGTGAAGGAAAGGGGTGAGGTGGAGGAGGAAAAGATGCGTAGATAGACGTGCAGATCTCCTGGGGTCCTGAAACCCACCTGCCTTGTGTTTTTAGGAGGAGAAAACAGGAACTGAGTACACCTGTCTACTTGTGTCTTTACATTGAGAAGGCAAAGACTTACTTGAGGCGCAAAGATTCTGCCATAAGAATACTTTAGTTCACCTCGTAATATTTGAGTTTTTAGATCTTTCACATTGCTAAACTAGGTTTGTATATCACCAAACACAGTCCTGATTATTCTGATCTGTTTCAGATCAATCTCCATTGTTGCACACGGTGCTATTCATTGCCTGCATGAACTATTTAGGGGAATGTGATCCAAGCTCTTAGGAAAATTTACTGAGATAAACAAGATAGTATCAATGTCTATCTCAGTTTACAGGTTGTTGGTCCTTAAATTACAGGCGGATACCTCCAGAGCGCCCTACGATTGTTTGGATGACTTCTAACTTGGCGGTTTTGTCTGTACTTTACTACAGTTCCCAAAGTCTGGATTTATTTTTGAAAATGTGTGAAGACTGATTATTTGCTTTGGTGTCTCATCTTGGTTGTGGGTGTGGTTGCAGTGGTGGTGGTTCCCAAAGCACCTACCATGTTTTGCAGAAAATGAAATTAGCACATTATTGCAATATTTAGAAATCTTGATTAACATTACATAAAGAGCATTTTAAACAGATAATGTAAATAAGAGAATGGATCTTTCATTTTCAAGTAGATAAAACTAGGATAATAAATGACTTGCAAAGCTCTTTGAACATGTAGAGTTCATAAGAAATCATTACTATCACTTGTGATTGAGAGTGCCTGCTGGATCCAGATCAATAAGAATATCAGAAATGCATCCTCTCCTTGCTTAGTAGTTATCATTCTTTCTTTCTGAAAAGGTAAGAAGTGTTAATATAAACGTAATCATTTCTTAATCCAGGTTTATGAAAATGTCTCTTGAGTTCTTGATTTAATGGTACTTTCTAGAAGATGGTTATCTATTCAGGTAGTGAAATTACATTTGATGGTCATTAGTAGCTTTTACTACTCATCATATACAACTGAGAGTTTTTACTGAGGATTAACAGATTTTAAAAAATGAAACAATATTTAATTCATTTTTAAGTTACTTAAAGAAACTTTGACATTTTGATGTCATATTAAGAAAAACCAGTTCTGGAGAAGTGATTGTTTTGTGAGCAGAAGGTGATGCTCAGTTTTTTCATCATTAAATATTTAAAATGAGTAGAGTTATATTAAATTATGCATGTTCTTTTTCAGAAATCATAATTATATATTCTGATTCGGTGTCCTGGCTTAGAAGGTGGCTTTATTTCTCAAAACAAGAAATGCTAACCCATCACAATGTGAGCGTGTTTTTTTTTTCAACAGCCTTGACACTTTTGATTTAAAGATTTTAGAAAATGGGAATCATTTGTGTGTTTTTCCAGTTACAGTTGACTTATCTGCCTGTAAGGTTGTTTCTATGTTTAGCAGTTTCAACAGTTTTCATGGAATAAATTGTGTATTGCTGAAGAGAGAGGTTTATTGTCAGTAGTGCCTTTCAAAGTAGGTCTGCCATTGTATCATCTGCAGAATTTCAGAGGTTGCCCTGTGCAGTTCTAGGAATCTTTTGAGATCTTGAAATTTTAGAGAAGATTTCATACTTTCTTGCCCTGTTTTACTTCTTAGTAAATGAATTAGTTTTATTATTGCTTTAAGGATATGAACATTAAGACATATTATTCGAGGTCACTTTCGGTGTGATATAGCAGATGTGCATCAAAGGTCAGTGGTTTTAGAGATTAATACTTAACTATATTACCATAATAAAATAGTTTTATAATCAAGACACTGTTACCTCCATGAGTAACTTACATTTAAATTGAGTGTTCTTCCAGATTACCCTTCTTCTGTTCAGTTATTGTCTCTAAATAGTTAATTTAATATTAATATAGCAGTTAGGAAAACAGTTTTGCTACAAAAAAATAAGAGGTTACATTAAAAAATTTATCATTTTTAATCCAGGTTTATGAAAATGTCTCTTGAGTTCTTGATTTAATGGTACTTTCTAGAAGATGGTTATCTATTCAGGTAGTGAAATTACATTTGATGGTCATTAGTAGCTTTTACTACTCATCATATACAACTGAGAGTTTTTACTGAGGATTAACAGATTTTAAAAAATGAAACAATATTTAATTCATTTTTAAGTTACTTAAAGAAACTTTGACATTTTGATGTCATATTAAGAAAAACCAGTTCTGGAGAAGTGATTGTTCTGTGAGCAGAAGGTGATGCTCAGTTTTTTCATCATTAAATATTTAAAATGAGTAGAGTTATATTAAATTATGCATGTTCTTTTTCAGAAATCATAATTATATATTCTGATTCGGTGTCCTGGCTTAGAAGGTGGCTTTATTTCTCAAAACAAGAAATGCTAACCCATCACAATGTGAGCGTGTTTTTTTTTTCAACAGCCTTGACACTTTTGATTTAAAGATTTTAGAAAATGGGAATCATTTGTGTGTTTTTCCAGTTACAGTTGACTTATCTGCCTGTAAGGTTGTTTCTATGTTTAGCAGTTTCAACAGTTTTCATGGAATAAATTGTGTATTGCTGAAGAGAGAGGTTTATTGTCAGTAGTGCCTTTCAAAGTAGGTCTGCCATTGTATCATCTGCAGAATTTCAGAGGTTGCCCTGTGCAGTTCTAGGAATCTTTTGAGATCTTGAAATTTTAGAGAAGATTTCATACTTTCTTGCCCTGTTTTACTTCTTAGTAAATGAATTAGTTTTATTATTGCTTTAAGGATATGAACATTAAGACATATTATTCGAGGTCACTTTCGGTGTGATATAGCAGATGTGCATCAAAGGTCAGTGGTTTTAGAGATTAATACTTAACTATATTACCATAATAAAATAGTTTTATAATCAAGACACTGTTACCTCCATGAGTAACTTACATTTAAATTGAGTGTTCTTCCAGATTACCCTTCTTCTGTTCAGTTATTGTCTCTAAATAGTTAATTTAATATTAATATAGCAGTTAGGAAAACAGTTTTGCTACAAAAAAAATAAGAGGTTACATTAAAAATATAAATATAGGAGAAGGAAATGGCAACCCACTCCAGTATTCTTGCCTGGGAAATCCCATGGTCAGAGGAGCCTGGTGAGCTACAGTCCATGGGGTCGCAAGAGTCAGACACAACTTAGTGACTAAACTACTAACTACCATCACTGTGCAACAAATTAGCCCCAAACTTAACAGCTTTAAACAATAAACATATATTAAAAAATAAATAAGTAAATATACATGACATGTATATGACTGATTTTTTCCATAAGTTATATTTGAGGAGAGGAGAAGGAGAGGGTAAGAATTCAGAATATTTTGAGGTAGTACCATTTCAAATTAGTCACATCTCTTGTACTTTTCCACCTGCTGGAGAATCCCTCCTATGGAAAGCCACCTGGGGACAGCTGTGCTGGGGTCTCAGGTACTGGCTGGGACAGTAGCGGCAGCAGAAGTACGTGCTGACGTAGAACAAAGCTCGAGAACCAGTGCTTTAGACAAACTCTCTTTTGAAATACGGTTTCTGCGGGTTCATTTTTCTTTAAAATAACAGCAAAATGATACATTTTCTGTCACATCCTCCTTTCCCTCAGCAATTGCTGAATCAGTATCATTTTTAAAGTGATTTACTGTTCACAGCCATCAAGAGCTACATATACTATCCTTTTATTGTTTTAAAGTCATTATGTTTTTGTTCTTTTGTTATTAAGTGCATCAGTTTTATCACACTATGCATTGACTGTTAACTGCTCATGAACAATTTCAGTGCCATAAAATGGTAGGTGTCAAAAATAGTATTCCTGCAACCCCGAGCAAAATCTGGCCCGCATTCTCACCTGTCCATCCTTGCTCTCTTTTTTGGGTCATGTGATTTGTGGGATATTAGTTCCCCGACCAGGGATCAAACCTAACCACTTAACCACCAGGGAATTCATCATCCTTGCTCTTTTCAATAATTACTACATTGATTTCCCTTTGAGCAAAGCTGTTCATATTTAGTTTCTAGTGCCATGTTCCATATTTGGCTGAACTAGTTAGCCTTTGAGTGCTAATTAAGTACCGTATGCTGTTTTGTGATACAGTGGAGAGCGAAAACAGACATAGTCATCACTGTTATGAGACTTGGATTCTACTGGGGGAATTTCTTGAAATAATTATCATATAAATGTGAAAATCCAACTTTAAGGTACATAGAGTAATGAGAACCGGTTCTGGGAAACCAAGGAAAGCTTCTTTGAGGAAGTGACCATTGGGTTAAGACCTAAAGGATGAGTAAGAATTAATTAGACCAAGAGAACTAGGAGTATCATTCAGTTTTCCATTAGAGAGAATGGGAAGTGGAAAGCACCTGTGATTGGTGAGTGCTAATGCAGAACTGAGAGTCAGTATGTGTCGTAAGAGCAGAGGGCAGAAGTGAGATGCAAAAGAAGTTAGAACAGGTGCGTTGGGAGCACATCTTTATGATTTTCTAGACCATGTGGTAGATTTGAGGGCTTTATCATAACAATGGGAAATGTTTTAAAGTAGCTGGTAATCTCAGATAGGAAATCAGAACAGTTCACTCAGGCTATGATAAGGAGAGAGTTTGGGAAAATAACAGGAATAAATGCAGAAACCATCAGGGCCTCTTAATTTTTATCCGTGTGAGATGATGGGGGTAGACTAGCGGAGACAGAGGAAAGTGTTCAGACAAGAGAGATTTGAGAAGTAAAAATAAAATCGAGGAATGGGTTGAAACAGAGGGATGAGAGAATGCAGGATGACTGCAAGGTGTCAGTGGCTGGATAAATGGATGGGTGTGAGGGTTTTTTTGTGTGTGTGTGTGGCCACTTCTATTGGTCTTTCATTTGTCTGTTTCCATCCATCTTTGTTCCTTGGCCTAAGTGGGCCTCCCATCGCAGTGGCTTCACTCACTGCAGAGCACCAGCCATGGGCGCATGCGCTCCAGAACTCCGACTCGGTAATTGGACACATCGGTCCAGTCTCTGCATGGCACGTGGTATCTTCCCAGTCCAGGGGTCGGACCGGCATCCCTTGCACTGCAAGGCAGTGTCCTTACCCACTGGACCACCAGGGAAGCCCTGAATATGAGCTTGTATTAGCAGTAACTATATTGCTAACTGTTGGTCAGCTACTATGGACCAGGCTCTGTCCTAGGTCTTTTATATATATTAATTCACTCAATTCTCACAATAGTCATGTGGGATAGGTTTATTATTCCCATTTTTACAGTGATTAAAATAGGGCCCCAAGAGTACAGAACTTGAAAAACCAATCTCTGAAAACACATTTATGTCAGGTTGGGAAAGGAGGAGGTGGAGAGAAAAGCAAGCAGAAAGAGCTAAGTGTGACTGAATAGCTGGGAGGGGGAGTTGAAGGGAGGTACTGTTTTCATTTTTTTAATGGAAAGATAAACATGTTTGCAAGCCAGTGAGAAGCATCTCGTTGATGGGGAAATCTGAATATGCTAGAGAAAGAGGGGGATTATTAGTAGCAGTAAGGTGTCTGAGTGAAGATGAAGTTCAGAATACATGTAGAGAGAATGACTTTACACTGAAAGGCAGCTATTAAAGGGAAAGGTGGGGTGATGACCACAGAGTGGGAGGGAGTGTTTTGTGTGTTGGCATCTTTATTCTGCGTATAATAGCAGTCTGGGGCAACTGCTGAAAGTGGATGAAAGCAAGAGCTCAAGGAGAGCCAACAGGATCTGAAATAGGAATGGAAGAGTGGGAGAGCAAGTTGGCCAGAGAAATAGGACTGCCAGGCAACACCGAGGACTAAATAGGAGTTATCATAAATTCACAGCACAACCAGTCTGTCCTATTGTATGACTTTCTCCAATAATCCACAGTAATGGGAGTAATAATTGTGTTCATCCATTGCTGTAGCAGAGAGTTTGCCATCATGCAAGAGTGTTATTGAAGTGAAAATGGTACTGGGGATGAAGGAAAGGAGATAATCTTAAAAGGAGTATAACCTGTATTTGATAATCAGGTAAATATAAAAGAAGAGGAAGGGTTATGGGTGACATCACATTTCTGTTTGGAAAATGTATTGATTGATTGAACAGTGGCTTGAATAGTGCCCCCCGTATTTATGTCTGTGCAGAACCTCAGAATGTGACATTATTTGGAAACAGTTTCTGCAAGGCAGTGTCCTTACCCACTGGACCACCAGGGAAGCCCTGAATATGAGCTTGTATTAGCAGTAACTATATTGCTAACTGTTGGTCAGCTACTATGGACCAGGCTCTGTCCTAGGTCTTTTATATATATTAATTCACTCAATTCTCACAATAGTCATGTGGGATAGGTTTATTATTCCCATTTTTACAGTGATTAAAATAGGGCCCCAAGAGTACAGAACTTGAAAAACCAATCTCTGAAAACACATTTATGTCAGGTTGGGAAAGGAGGAGGTGGAGAGAAAAGCAAGCAGAAAGAGCTAAGTGTGACTGAATAGCTGGGAGGGGGAGTTGAAGGGAGGTACTGTTTTCATTTTTTTAATGGAAAGATAAACATGTTTGCAAGCCAGTGAGAAGCATCTCGTTGATGGGGAAATCTGAATATGCTAGAGAAAGAGGGGGATTATTAGTAGCAGTAAGGTGTCTGAGTGAAGATGAAGTTCAGAATACATGTAGAGAGAATGACTTTACACTGAAAGGCAGCTATTAAAGGGAAAGGTGGGGTGATGACCACAGAGTGGGAGGGAGTGTTTTGTGTGTTGGCATCTTTATTCTGCGTATAATAGCAGTCTGGGGCAACTGCTGAAAGTGGATGAAAGCAAGAGCTCAAGGAGAGCCAACAGGATCTGAAATAGGAATGGAAGAGTGGGAGAGCAAGTTGGCCAGAGAAATAGGACTGCCAGGCAACACCGAGGACTAAATAGGAGTTATCATAAATTCACAGCACAACCAGTCTGTCCTATTGTATGACTTTCTCCAATAATCCACAGTAATGGGAGTAATAATTGTGTTCATCCATTGCTGTAGCAGAGAGTTTGCCATCATGCAAGAGTGTTATTGAAGTGAAAATGGTACTGGGGATGAAGGAAAGGAGATAATCTTAAAAGGAGTATAACCTGTATTTGATAATCAGGTAAATATAAAAGAAGAGGAAGGGTTATGGGTGACATCACATTTCTGTTTGGAAAATGTATTGATTGATTGAACAGTGGCTTGAATAGTGCCCCCCGTATTTATGTCTGTGCAGAACCTCAGAATGTGACATTATTTGGAAACAGTCTTTGCAAGTGTAATCAATCTAAGGATGGAGATAAGGTCATAGCAGATTATGAGAGAGTATCTTCAGAGAATGCTTAGAGACTCAGAGAAGAAGGCTATGTCAGGATGGAGTAAGAGATTAGAATGACATGTCTGCAAGTCAAGGTTTGCTGGCCACCGTGGCATGGGACAGTTTCTCTTTCAGCGTCTCCAGAAGGCACCAGCCCTTCCAGTAACCTTGACTGCAGGCTCCTGCATCCTGAACTTGAATACATTTTTGTTCTTTTAAGGCACCTGCTGCCACTAGTCACTGAATCGTGTCCAACTTTGTGTGACCCTATGGACTGTAGCCCACCAGGCTCCTCTGTCCATGGGATTCTCCAGGCAAGAATACTGGAGTGGGTTCCCATGCCCTCTTCCAGGGGATCTTCCCAACCCAGGAATCCCGCTTTGCTGGTGGATTCTTGACCACTGAACCACCAGGAAGCCTATCTAGATATAGATATAGATATAGATATTTGTGACCCCATGAGCTGTACCCTATCAGGCCTTTCCATGCAGGGATTTTCCAGGCAAGAATATTGGAGTGCGTTGCCATTTCCTTCTCCATTTAATCCACCTAGTTTGTGGTAATTTGTTATGACAACGTAGGAGACTTGCACCATTCACTGAAGTGAGGAAACCCGGAGACAGAACAGGACTGGCAGGAAAGATAATGAGTTGCGTTTAGGAGACTATGCATCATTAAAGTCCTTATCCATTTTTGCATATTCCTAGCATAGTTTCCTAATTGTTTCTCGAGGCCTCCAAATCATCCTTTCATAGGCAAAATTCGTTCTAAAGTAGTTTATATTAAGAGTTCATATCAAAAAAGACAACTCTAGAAAAAAAAAATGACAATTCTGACTCTGTCACTCTCTTTGTATATGTCCTTATCACTTACTGCTGAAATTCATACTCTCTGGCACATGGCTCAGTGCCCAGTCCGTCTGTGCTTATCTCTCGTCACTCCTTAGCTGCTTTTGCCTCAATAAAACTGGTCTGTATGCATTTCTCTAAGTAACCCTGCTCTTTCTTGGCATTTCTACTTTGGCATAGACTTTTATGTATAATAACTTCTCTATCCCTTTTGTCTGCAGGGTCAAACACCCACTCCTCTTTCAAGCCCCACTTCAGTCACCATTTCTTTTGAAGGCTTTCTTCACCCACCACTGCTGTCATAACACCTTGAACATGTCTGCAAGTCAAGGTTTGCTGGCCACCGTGGCATGGGACAGTTTCTCTTTCAGCGTCTCCAGAAGGCACCAGCCCTTCCAGTAACCTTGACTGCAGGCTCCTGCATCCTGAACTTGAATACATTTTTGTTCTTTTAAGGCACCTGCTGCCACTAGTCACTGAATCGTGTCCAACTTTGTGTGACCCTATGGACTGTAGCCCACCAGGCTCCTCTGTCCATGGGATTCTCCAGGCAAGAATACTGGAGTGGGTTCCCATGCCCTCTTCCAGGGGATCTTCCCAACCCAGGAATCCCGCTTTGCTGGTGGATTCTTGACCACTGAACCACCAGGAAGCCTATCTAGATATAGATATAGATATAGATATTTGTGACCCCATGAGCTGTACCCTATCAGGCCTTTCCATGCAGGGATTTTCCAGGCAAGAATATTGGAGTGCGTTGCCATTTCCTTCTCCATTTAATCCACCTAGTTTGTGGTAATTTGTTATGACAACGTAGGAGACTTGCACCATTCACTGAAGTGAGGAAACCCGGAGACAGAACAGGACTGGCAGGAAAGATAATGAGTTGCGTTTAGGAGACTATGCATCATTAAAGTCCTTATCCATTTTTGCATATTCCTAGCATAGTTTCCTAATTGTTTCTCGAGGCCTCCAAATCATCCTTTCATAGGCAAAATTCGTTCTAAAGTAGTTTATATTAAGAGTTCATATCAAAAAAGACAACTCTAGAAAAAAAAAATGACAATTCTGACTCTGTCACTCTCTTTGTATATGTCCTTATCACTTACTGCTGAAATTCATACTCTCTGGCACATGGCTCAGTGCCCAGTCCGTCTGTGCTTATCTCTCGTCACTCCTTAGCTGCTTTTGCCTCAATAAAACTGGTCTGTATGCATTTCTCTAAGTAACCCTGCTCTTTCTTGGCATTTCTACTTTGGCATAGACTTTTATGTATAATAACTTCTCTATCCCTTTTGTCTGCAGGGTCAAACACCCACTCCTCTTTCAAGCCCCACTTCAGTCACCATTTCTTTTGAAGGCTTTCTTCACCCAGCACTGCTGTCATAACACCTTGAACTCGGGCTGTTACAAGATTTGTTACTGGACTGTAACTAGTGATTGCCACATTTTGTACCTCTAGAAAGTAAGCTTCTTGAAAGTCAAGATTTTGTTGTAGGTGAAGTTATCTGAACTGTCAGATGGTTGTAAAGCTGACTTTTCGGGTAACAGTATTCCTTTGTGAAGCCATTTTGGTTTCTGAGAATTGGTTGGTAGTTTTTTTCTCTATGGTTCTTCCCATACCATATTGAGAGGTCAGTAATTCCTTTCAGTGTGGTTATCAGGTTGACTTATATATGTGGATTACAGAATTGGTGTTTGGCCCCTCCAGTTTGATTAGAGAGCCACTGAGTTCTTTAACATTAAAACAAAAACAGAAAACATTTTTGATTATTTGGAACTTCATTTTGAGGTTTAAAGTATTTTAACTTTTAAAAGTACTCCACAGATTGATCTGCTTTTCTCCATTTCAAATCCTCCAACTGTATTTCAGTCACATTGTCTCCCATATTACATACAACTACCTTTTTAAGAGCATAAATTTGATCATATTATTCTGCTTTAAATTCCTCAGTTGTACTTTGAATAAATTCAGACTCCTTGCCTCTGATGAGCCCATTGTGATCTGATCTCTGTGTAACTCTTCCATGACATATCTTATCATTTCCTTTTGTTCTGTATGACCCAGTCCACATGGGTTTTTAGAAACTAAGACAATGATTCATAAACTTTTGTTTCATTCAAAAGACAACTCTAGAAAAAATGACAATTCTGACTCTGTCACTCTCTTTGTATATGTCCTTATCACTTACTGCTGAAATTCATACTCTCTGGCACATGGCTCAGTGCCCAGTCCGTCTGTGCTTATCTCTCGTCACTCCTTAGCTGCTTTTGCCTCAATAAAACTGGTCTGTATGCATTTCTCTAAGTAACCCTGCTCTTTCTTGGCATTTCTACTTTGGCATAGACTTTTATGTATAATAACTTCTCTATCCCTTTTGTCTGCAGGGTCAAACACCCACTCCTCTTTCAAGCCCCACTTCAGTCACCATTTCTTTTGAAGGCTTTCTTCACCCAGCACTGCTGTCATAACACCTTGAACTCGGGCTGTTACAAGATTTGTTACTGGACTGTAACTAGTGATTGCCACATTTTGTACCTCTAGAAAGTAAGCTTCTTGAAAGTCAAGATTTTGTTGTAGGTGAAGTTATCTGAACTGTCAGATGGTTGTAAAAGCTGACTTTTCGGGTAACAGTATTCCTTTGTGAAGCCATTTTGGTTTCTGAGAATTGGTTGGTAGTTTTTTTCTCTATGGTTCTTCCCATACCATATTGAGAGGTCAGTAATTCCTTTCAGTGTGGTTATCAGGTTGACTTATATATGTGGATTACAGAATTGGTGTTTGGCCCCTCCAGTTTGATTAGAGAGCCACTGAGTTCTTTAACATTAAAACAAAAACAGAAAACATTTTTGATTATTTGGAACTTCATTTTGAGGTTTAAAGTATTTTAACTTTTAAAAGTACTCCACAGATTGATCTGCTTTTCTCCATTTCAAATCCTCCAACTGTATTTCAGTCACATTGTCTCCCATATTACATACAACTACCTTTTTAAGAGCATAAATTTGATCATATTATTCTGCTTTAAATTCCTCAGTTGTACTTTGAATAAATTCAGACTCCTTGCCTCTGATGAGCCCATTGTGATCTGATCTCTGTGTAACTCTTCCATGACATATCTTATCATTTCCGTTTGTTCTGTATGACCCAGTCCACATGGGTCTCCTTTCAGAAACTAAGACAATGATTCATAAACTTTTTGGTCTTAGCACTCCTTTACATTCTACAATTATAAGGTCCCCAGAGAGCTTTTTATAAAAAAAAAAAAAGAAAAGAAAAGAAAAATACAGGTTATATCTACTAGTATTTACTGTATTAAAAATTAAAACTGAGAGGCGGTCCTCGTGGTCCGCTGGGTACAGCTCTGCCTTGCAGTGCAAGGGGCACTGGTTCAGTCCCTGGCCCGGGAAGATCCCTTGTGCTGTGGAGCAGCTGGATTGATGTGTCCCACTACAGAGCCGGAGCTCTGGAGCACATGCGCCCGTGGCTGGTGCTCTGCAGCGAGAGAAGCCGCTGCGATGGGAGGCCCACTTAGGCCAAGGAACAAAGATGGATGGAAATAGATAAATGAAAGATCAATAGACGTGGCCAAAAAAAAAAAAAACCAACCAACCAGCAACAGCAGATCCATTACTTTTTTTTTTTTAAGATTTATTTATTTATTTATTTTGGGCGGTGGTCGGGTTGAGGAGGGAGGGGAGCAGGCGGGCCACTTCCATTGGTCTTCCATTTCTCTATTTTTCATCCGTCTTTGTTCTTTGGCTCCTACAGGCCTCCCATCGCGGTGGTGTCTGTTGTCGCAGAGAGCGAGCTCTGGGCTCATGCGCTCCAGAGTGCCGGCTCAGTGATTGGACACATCAGTCCAGCCGCTCCGCGGCACGTGGGATCTTCCCAGGCCAGGGATCGAACCGGCGGCCCTTGCACTGCAAGGCAGTGTCCTTATCCACTGGACCACCAGGGGAAGCCCCTCCATTACATTTTAATATAAATAAAATTACTAATTCAAATAACTGTAGTTTACAAAAAATTTTGAGTAGTATTGTTTTATATTACAATTTTAAAAAAATTGACTTAATAGATAGCTGGACTCTGATATCTACTTCTGCTTTAAATTCCTCAGTTGTACTTTGAATAAATTCAGACTCCTTGCCTCTGATGAGCCCATTGTGATCTGATCTCTGTGTAACTCTTCCATGACATATCTTATCATTTCCGTTTGTTCTGTATGACCCAGTCCACATGGGTCTCCTTTCAGAAACTAAGACAATGATTCATAAACTTTTTGGTCTTAGCACTCCTTTACATTCTACAATTATAAGGTCCCCAGAGAGCTTTTTATAAAAAAAAAAAAAGAAAAGAAAAGAAAAATACAGGTTATATCTACTAGTATTTACTGTATTAAAAATTAAAACTGAGAGGCGGTCCTCGTGGTCCGCTGGGTAGAGAGTCTGCCTTGCAGTGCAAGGGGCACTGGTTCAGTCCCTGGCCCGGGAAGATCCCTTGTGCTGTGGAGCAGCTGGATTGATGTGTCCCACTACAGAGCCGGAGCTCTGGAGCACATGCGCCCGTGGCTGGTGCTCTGCAGCGAGAGAAGCCGCTGCGATGGGAGGCCCACTTAGGCCAAGGAACAAAGATGGATGGAAATAGATAAATGAAAGATCAATAGACGTGGCCAAAAAAAAAAAAAACCAACCAACCAGCAACAGCAGATCCATTACTTTTTTTTTTTTAAGATTTATTTATTTATTTATTTTGGGCGGTGGTCGGGTTGAGGAGGGAGGGGAGCAGGCGGGCCACTTCCATTGGTCTTCCATTTCTCTATTTTTCATCCGTCTTTGTTCTTTGGCTCCTACAGGCCTCCCATCGCGGTGGTGTCTGTTGTCGCAGAGAGCGAGCTCTGGGCTCATGCGCTCCAGAGTGCCGGCTCAGTGATTGGACACATCAGTCCAGCCGCTCCGCGGCACGTGGGATCTTCCCAGGCCAGGGATCGAACCGGCGGCCCTTGCACTGCAAGGCAGTGTCCTTATCCACTGGACCACCAGGGGAAGCCCCTCCATTACATTTTAATATAAATAAAATTACTAATTCAAATAACTGTAGTTTACAAAAAATTTTGAGTAGTATTGTTTTATATTACAATTTAAAAAAAATTGACTTAATAGATAGCTGGACTCTGATATCTACTTCTGCATTCATACAGTTGTGGTATGTGTTTTTGGTTATAGAAAGAAAATTATTTGACCTCACAGAGATAAGTAGATCGATAAGGGAAGAGTATTTCAATAGCCATTTCAAATATTTGTGGGTATTCTTTGGTAATAAAAGGTAGTTACTTTAAAGCTACTTATAAAAGTGGAGTCTGAAACTCTTATCAATGAACTTTTTATACACCGTCATATTAAAATATATTGATATATCTTTGTAGACTTTGAATGAATCTTTTACCAAAGCATGATTTTAACATTGTGTACTGGTCACTTTGACTGGTTAGCTGAGTTACCCAGATCTGCCAAATGTAGACACATCTCTGTACAGAATATCAAGAAGTCACATTTGTTATATCTCCAACCTCACAAGAAATGTGTTAGTATTGGGAAGCTGTCAGGTTTACGGTGATGGATTCAGATTTTCCAAAATTCTAATTTTTACTTGAAAGTATAAATTTTTATTATTGGCAGCAAATGCTGTCAGTTGTTTTCCTTGGAATAACAGAATCACTTTACTTTCAAGAACATGTCTGCCAAATATATTAACCTTAATAACCACAGTTTGTTCCTTCAAATAAAAATGGTGTTCCAAGAAAAAAATGTTCAGCTTTGCAACTCAAGCAGTTGCGTAAGTGCTTTTCCTTGAGACAGCGTAGTTTGATATGCAGCAAAATCCAAGTGAAAAGGGAAGTGTTAGTCACTCAGTCATGTCTGACTCTGTGCAGCCCCTGGACAGGCTCCTCTGTCCATGGAATTTTCCAGGCAAGAATGGTGGAGTGGGTTGTCATTTCCTACTCCAGAGGATCTTCCTGACCCAGGGAGTGGACCCGTCTTCTTTATTGCAGGCAGATTCTTTACTGTCTGAGCCACCAGGGAAGCAGCAGATATGCTTTATGGATGCTTCCCATTTCATCCCACAGAATATTAAAAAGAATATTAAAAAGGGTTGAGGTTTTTGGAAATTAATCATTGTACTGCTTTATGAAGGACATTTTGAAGTGTTTCTGTTTGTTTTGGACTGGGAGTGCATGTTGGTGAAGGTATATTGACTGCTGGTCATTTGGTGCCAAAGCATTGACTTGTGTGTCAGCATTTGGCTCATATTTGCTTTAATATCTTTGATACAAATGTCAACACAATGAAAAAGGCAATTAATACTTTATTATTATTAAATAGTTCTGACCTTGCAGATGGCCTGAAATGGTCCCACAGACCTGTGAGAACTGCTGCTCTTGTTATAATTGAAACTCTTCCTGAAAATGTTCCTAGAAGGATAGCCATACACTCCCACCCCACTTTCTTTTAGCTTCTTTCATACTGTGACTTGTAATTAGGTAAGTTACTACTGACTTTGTAACAGCCTTAGACAAGTTACCTAATCTCTGTGCTTCACTTTCCTTCTCAGTACAAAGAAGTATCTTTGAGGATTATCGTGAGGATTAGGAGAGTTTAGAACATTGGCTTGTTCACAACAGTGCCCTCTACATGGTCACTGCTATTATTATATATGCCATTCATTTTCTGTAGGAGCTGCGTCCTGCACAGTCTAAGCTTTGCAGGGCATGGGTCACATTTGTTTCACCTAGCAGTGTATCCCTTGGACCCAGCCCATTGCTTGGCATGTATTGGTGCTTAAATACTTGTTGAATGAATGTGTGATGGTGTGGGAGACAAAAAGTAGCTGTAGAACACTTTGAGGAGACAGAATGACAGATGAAGTTAGTGGTCTTATGCTTGGATTGAAAATTGGAGCTACTAAGTGGAGTTTTTCGTTTGTTTTTAATGACCTGATTACCTTTTATACACACGTTTTAAAACAAAGTGTAGGAAAGTGTGAAAAAATATTTATGTCTTTCTTGAGACAGCGTAGTTTGATATGCAGCAAAATCCAAGTGAAAAGGGAAGTGTTAGTCACTCAGTCATGTCTGACTCTGTGCAGCCCCTGGACAGGCTCCTCTGTCCATGGAATTTTCCAGGCAAGAATGGTGGAGTGGGTTGTCATTTCCTACTCCAGAGGATCTTCCTGACCCAGGGAGTGGACCCGTCTTCTTTATTGCAGGCAGATTCTTTACTGTCTGAGCCACCAGGGAAGCAGCAGATATGCTTTATGGATGCTTCCCATTTCATCCCACAGAATATTAAAAGAATATTAAAAAGGGTTGAGGTTTTTGGAAATTAATCATTGTACTGCTTTATGAAGGACATTTTGAAGTGTTTCTGTTTGTTTTGGACTGGGAGTGCATGTTGGTGAAGGTATATTGACTGCTGGTCATTTGGTGCCAAAGCATTGACTTGTGTGTCAGCATTTGGCTCATATTTGCTTTAATATCTTTGATACAAATGTCAACACAATGAAAAAGGCAATTAATACTTTATTATTATTAAATAGTTCTGACCTTGCAGATGGCCTGAAATGGTCCCACAGACCTGTGAGAACTGCTGCTCTTGTTATAATTGAAACTCTTCCTGAAAATGTTCCTAGAAGGATAGCCATACACTCCCACCCCACTTTCTTTTAGCTTCTTTCATACTGTGACTTGTAATTAGGTAAGTTACTACTGACTTTGTAACAGCCTTAGACAAGTTACCTAATCTCTGTGCTTCACTTTCCTTCTCAGTACAAAGAAGTATCTTTGAGGATTATCGTGAGGATTAGGAGAGTTTAGAACATTGGCTTGTTCACAACAGTGCCCTCTACATGGTCACTGCTATTATTATATATGCCATTCATTTTCTGTAGGAGCTGCGTCCTGCACAGTCTAAGCTTTGCAGGGCATGGGTCACATTTGTTTCACCTAGCAGTGTATCCCTTGGACCCAGCCCATTGCTTGGCATGTATTGGTGCTTAAATACTTGTTGAATGAATGTGTGATGGTGTGGGAGACAAAAAGTAGCTGTAGAACACTTTGAGGAGACAGAATGACAGATGAAGTTAGTGGTCTTATGCTTGGATTGAAAATTGGAGCTACTAAGTGGAGTTTTTCGTTTGTTTTTAATGACCTGATTACCTTTTATACACACGTTTTAAAACAAAGTGTAGGAAAGTGTGAAAAAATATTTATGTCTTTATCAGCAGCTTTCTGTGCTGTGGTTCATAACAGTGAAACTGCTGTTTGAAGTCAACTGTTTCTGTAATTTTTCCAAGGAACAGTTTGGAGGGCGTGTGCTTTTGTGTGCATGACTGTCCATGCCTACATGCGTGTCTGTGCATGTGTGTGTGCGTGCATTTGCATGTGTGGGCGGTGAGGCTGTCTGTGTGGGCTGTGTTCGGAGTAGTCTTTTGCTTAGAACCCTGTCTAGTTCTGAGATTTGGGGGTGTGATCTCATCTGCAACTCATGGACTCTTTCATTTCCATTTTGCCTATTACTGTCAGAATTGTAAAGGATGTCAGGAAGTTCGAGTTTTAATCCCATACAATTTGTGATTTAGGGAAACTCACCTAATCTCTTCAGGCCTCAATTCTTCATGGGCAAAATAAAAATGGTTTACCAGATTTTCAATTTAGGTTCTTAGTTTTAGACTTTCTAAAATGTTATCCAAACAGTTGTACAGAATGCCAAAACTATTGAATGAGCTGGATCCAAGTTGTCTGCTGTTGGACGCTTGCTAATTTCTTGTCTTAGTGTAATCCTCCCAAGAATAGGAGATTTGGGGGGAGTGTTTAAGGTAAAGTAATTGGCATTTTTAAAAAAAAAAATTTGGGGGGAGCCACTTCTGTTGGTCTTTCATTTATTTATGTTTGTTCTTTGGCCTGTGTGGGCCTCCCATCGCAGTGGCCTCTCTCTCAGCAGAGCACCGGCTCTGGGCGTGTGCACCCCAGAGCTCCGGCTCGGTAGTTGGGCACATCAGTCCAGCCACTTCGCGGCATGTGGGATCCTCCCAGGCCAGGGATCGAACCAGCACCCCTTGCACTGCAAGGCAGTGTCCTTTCCCACTGGACCATCAGGGAAGCCCCCAGTAATTGGCATTTTTATCCATAAAACAGTTAAATAAAACCTAACCTACATCTAGAAAGAAAAAGTGCAACTATTGTGCATTTTTACGAGATTGTATGGACAGAGGATTAAGGTCTAGACAGAGTGGAATAATAGGAAACTCTGAATGAAAAAGTAGTTTGATTTTTGGTGCCATAGAATGGAATCCAGTAGTTAAGAATTACTGGAAAGGAATTATTTTGAAGGAAAAGGATTTGAGATAAATAGAAAAGTAATGACTATATATTGAATGAATGGTAATGGTAATTCTAAAAACTTATTTCTATGCACTGTGTGTGTCTCTTTTTCATTCCTGAGAATACTGCATTCCTAATGTTACAGAGTATGCCCAGAATCTTCATGCATGTCCCCACTCCATTCTAGCTGATAGGGAGATCAAGGGACCACATTTTGAGAATCACTGTCTTAGACAATTGCACCACTGTTTGATTTAACGACCTTTAAGTGGAACAAACGACCTTAGTCTCATCTGCAACTCATGGACTCTTTCATTTCCATTTTGCCTATTACTTCAGATTGTAAAGGATGTCAGGAAGTTCGAGTTTTAATCCCATACAATTTGTGATTTAGGGAAACTCACCTAATCTCTTCAGGCCTCAATTCTTCATGGGCAAAATAAAAATGGTTTACCAGATTTTCAATTTAGGTTCTTAGTTTTAGACTTTCTAAAATGTTATCCAAACAGTTGTACAGAATGCCAAAACTATTGAATGAGCTGGATCCAAGTTGTCTGCTGTTGGACGCTTGCTAATTTCTTGTCTTAGTGTAATCCTCCCAAGAATAGGAGATTTGGGGGGAGTGTTTAAGGTAAAGTAATTGGCATTTTTAAAAAAAAAAATTTGGGGGGAGCCACTTCTGTTGGTCTTTCATTTATTTATGTTTGTTCTTTGGCCTGTGTGGGCCTCCCATCGCAGTGGCCTCTCTCTCAGCAGAGCACCGGCTCTGGGCGTGTGCACCCCAGAGCTCCGGCTCGGTAGTTGGGCACATCAGTCCAGCCACTTGGCGGCATGTGGGATCCTCCCAGGCCAGGGATCGAACCAGCACCCTTGCACTGCAAGGCAGTGTCCTTTCCCACTGGACCATCAGGAACCCCCCAGTAATTGGCATTTTTATCCATAAAACAGTTAAATAAAACCTAACCTACATCTAGAAAGAAAAAGTGCAACTATTGTGCATTTTTACGAGATTGTATGGACAGAGGATTAAGGTCTAGACAGAGTGGAATAATAGGAAACTCTGAATGAAAAAGTAGTTTGATTTTTGGTGCCATAGAATGGAATCCAGTAGTTAAGAATTACTGGAAAGGAATTATTTTGAAGGAAAAGGATTTGAGATAAATAGAAAAGTAATGACTATATATTGAATGAATGGTAATGGTAATTCTAAAAACTTATTTCTATGCACTGTGTGTGTCTCTTTTTCATTCCTGAGAATACTGCATTCCTAATGTTACAGAGTATGCCCAGAATCTTCATGCATGTCCCCACTCCATTCTAGCTGATAGGGAGATCAAGGGACCACATTTTGAGAATCACTGTCTTAGACAATTGCACCACTGTTTGATTTAACGACCTTTAAGTGAAGGCCAGGGTCCTAAGGCTCAGAGATCCTTATAAAGTCCTTTTGTCCTTAATGAGTTCTAGGGAAAGAATAGCTTTTTTTTTTTCCTTTAAATGGATCCAAGTTCAGATGTAGGAAAGTGAAAAGAATGAATTTCAAATAAAGTCTATATGTAAGGTAGTCTTTAACTGGTTTTGATTTTGCTTTAAAAATTTATTTTGGATGTCACTTGAAAATTTAATAGTTGAAGGTGTAGATCAACTATTTATTTTTAAATTTTCACTCTCTGCAGGTTCTAGTGTGGCCAAGGTAAGGTGGTTTTTTTTTTTTTTTTTTTTATGGTCAAGCTAGTTTTGCGTCTGTTATTTAACTTTGTGATCTTGAGCAAATTGCTTAAACTGATTTCCAGTTTCCTTAATGATTAAAGAAGGAGAGAGAGAGAATGATAAGAATTACAAATGATGCATGGTATGTGTATGCCTGCCATATGGTAGGTCTATGCTTTCTTTGTGGTAGTTGTGAATATTGTTAGTAAGTTAAACAGGTATTGAAGCAGTAGAAAGACATTCTTCCTTATGGGTAACTGCTTGATAACACTTCACTTCCTTGACCCGGAGGAGTTAAGAACTGGGTTCAAAGCTTTGATAGCCTTGATTTTGTTATCTGAATTGTAATTATCATAATCATAGTCTTTACGTTCTCTAAGATCTTTTTTTTTTTTTTTCATTTATTTCTTTGTTCTTTGGCCTGTATGGCCTCCCACTGCAGCGGCCGCTCTAGCTGCAGAGCACCTGCTCTGGGCGCATGCTCTTCAGAACGCTGGCCTGGTAATTGGACACATCGGTCCAGCTGCTCCGTGGCACGTGGGATCTTCCCAGGCCAGGGATCGAACCAGCACCCCTTGCAAAGCAGTGTCTTTACCCACTGGACCACCAGGGAAGCCCTCTCTAAGATCTTTAATTATAAAATCCTGTGATATTAGGAGGGGAGCCATTGAATAAAACATGGAAATTTATAATCTTCACATAAAATATATCCTTGACTTACTTTTCTTAGCAGCTAACCGACAAGAATTATTGAAATATTGCTAAGTTTAGAGTAAATTTGAAACACTTATTCCAAAGAAATTAAATTGGACTTTGAAGTTTGATACCATACCCTTGCTTTGTAAAGAATTTTTCCTTCATTTTCTTAAAAATTGAGTAGCCTCTTGAGAAATTATTTCACTTAATGAAGAGTTCATATTTAGAGTAGACCACTTGCAAAAGGCCTCCATACTATCCTGTTTTTCCTTGCCTTTTTATGATACAGTAATCTCTGGTTTGAATATTAGTCTGCTAAATTACCCAGGTGGTACTAGTGGTAAAGAATCCGCTTGCCAGTGCAGGAGATATAAGAGATGCAGGTTCGGTCCCTGGGTAGGGAATATCCCCCAGAGAAGGGCATGGCTACTCACTCCACTATTCTTGTCCCTGGGACAGAGGAGCCTGGCAGACTACAGTCCATAGCGTTGCAGAGAGTCAGACATGACAGAAGTGGTATAGCATGCACGCGTGCATGCACAGATGTCTCAAGATGCCCTGCTAAATTATTTCATGAATGCCACTTAATGCCTCTTTAATGTACTTCTTGCGACCAGCAGTGAAGTACTATTATTCCTCAGTATCTGCAGGGCTTGGTTTCAGGCTTTCACAGCCCCACCCCTGCAGAGGCCAGAATCCATGGGTGCTAAAGTCTCTTATATAAAATGGTGTAGTGTTTACATATAAGCAATGCACATCTTCCCATATATTTTAAGTCATTTCTAGTTAATTTATAATACCTAATACAATGTAAATGCTATGTAAATAGTTGCCAGCATGAGGCAAATTAAGTTTTACTTTTTGGAACTTTCTGGAGTTTTTTTTTTTTCTCTTGAATATTTTTGATCCACAGTTGGTTGATTCTGTAGGAGCAGAATGTGTAGCTACAGTGGGCTGACTGTAAATCTGATTAAACCTTTAGGTGTATGGTATAAAAATTTATTTCCTTTGTTTAGTTTGTCTTTTTAAAATGTAGCTACTGGAAAATTTTTAATTAACACATGTGGTTCATATTAAATTTCTCTTAGGCAACTGGACTAGAATATCACAGCTTTTCACTGAATGAAAACATGAGCTAAAGATTTCTGGTCTGAGAAAGATCACAATGGATAAAGTTTTAAATTTTAAAAATCTTTTGTAAAAACAGATAAACTAGAATTATAAACAGAGAAATTCAGTTATACCCTCTTAAGCAAAAGTAGATGAAGAGGGACTATTCTTCATAAGCCCTGGAACATGGGTAGGTTTGGGTAGCAGGATGAACACAAATTGCATGTGGATGAGCACCTGTGTGAAAGGACTAAACAGCAAGGGGATCTAGATACAGAAGTCACTAGCAGAGCCCCAAAGAAGAAGATAGCACTTTGGATGGGGACTCTCCAGGAAAGAATCTGAGAACAACTGGCAAAAATGCCTCCAGTTTGCAAGGGAATGCAAAACAACCATGGGGACATGGAAAGAAACTGCAGGAAATTAGAAAGTACTGGGGTGGACTTTAAGAATCTCAGAAATTTCTAACGAAAACTGCTTTCGAGAAAGAAAGTCCAATTGTAAAGAAACATTGCTAGGAATAACATACAGATTGAGCAGGGCAGGAACACGACGTTTGAAGGGAGGAGAGTTTGTATTCAAAATAGGGGAGGAATGCATACAGAGGAGGCTGATTTCAAAGCAGTGGTTCTAGCTACAGAGAGCTGAAGGTAGGAAAGCTGCTTATGCCCAAACCCCTGCATGCACATCTTCTGTCTAACATGTAGTACCTGAAAACCCATTTGATTTAAACATGAGTAACAGAAAAGGATTTTATTTGAACCCTATATAAATGTACTGTACTTGTAAAAGGTAAAAATTAATAGAATAATATGACAGTAGACAGTGAAGACATATCAGAAAAATAAAGCTACAAATCAGTTGGAATCTATAAAATATAAACTAAAGGAAATTAATAATGTTATACATCTATGAATAAAGCAGACTGGTTCAGAGATGGGAAAACTCAGAAATAATGTAATAAATAGAAGTAAAAAGAATACTTGCAGATTTGGAGAAACACAGGGGAAAAAAAATCATTTTAGAATGGAGCCTAATTTGGAAGGAACCTGAAAAATAGGCAGTACAGTAATTTAGCAAGAGAAAGAGAATATACAAGGGGAAAACAAAAAGGTTTTGAGATGAAAATGCAAATATAAAAGGAAAGAATAATTAGTATAGTTGGATCCCTTGACAAAACTTGAGACATAACAAATATTTAAAACTTCTGCCAATAAACCCTTATTTATTGCTGGTGGAATGTAAAATGGTTCAGCTACTGTGGCTGTAATCAAGATGTTTTTACTGAAATCACAATGAAATGCCACTACATTCTTACCAGAATAGCTAAAATTAAAATGACTGACAATACCAAATGAAAGCAAGGAGCTGTCAAAATGTTATAGGCATGTTAGTTGCTACAGAAAGGACTAAACAGCAAGGGGATCTAGATACAGAAGTCACTAGCAGAGCCCCAAAGAAGAAGATAGCACTTTGGATGGGGACTCTCCAGGAAAGAATCTGAGAACAACTGGCAAAAATGCCTCCAGTTTGCAAGGAATGCAAAACAACCATGGGGACATGGAAAGAAACTGCAGGAAATTAGAAAGTACTGGGGTGGACTTTAAGAATCTCAGAAATTTCTAACGAAAACTGCTTTCGAGAAAGAAAGTCCAATTGTAAAGAAACATTGCTAGGAATAACATACAGATTGAGCAGGGCAGGAACACGACGTTTGAAGGGAGGAGAGTTTGTATTCAAAATAGGGGAGGAATGCATACAGAGGAGGCTGATTTCAAAGCAGTGGTTCTAGCTACAGAGAGCTGAAGGTAGGAAAGCTGCTTATGCCCAAACCCCTGCATGCACATCTTCTGTCTAACATGTAGTACCTGAAAACCCATTTGATTTAAACATGAGTAACAGAAAAGGATTTTATTTGAACCCTATATAAATGTACTGTACTTGTAAAAGGTAAAAATTAATAGAATAATATGACAGTAGACAGTGAAGACATATCAGAAAAATAAAGCTACAAATCAGTTGGAATCTATAAAATATAAACTAAAGGAAATTAATAATGTTATACATCTATGAATAAAGCAGACTGGTTCAGAGATGGGAAAACTCAGAAATAATGTAATAAATAGAAGTAAAAAGAATACTTGCAGATTTGGAGAAACACAGGGGAAAAATCATTTTAGAATGGAGCCTAATTTGGAAGGAACCTGAAAAATAGGCAGTACAGTAATTTAGCAAGAGAAAGAGAATATACAAGGGGAAAACAAAAAGGTTTTGAGATGAAAATGCAAATATAAAAGGAAAGAATAATTAGTATAGTTGGATCCCTTGACAAAACTTGAGACATAACAAATATTTAAAACTTCTGCCAATAAACCCTTATTTATTGCTGGTGGAATGTAAAATGGTTCAGCTACTGTGGCTGTAATCAAGATGTTTTTACTGAAATCACAATGAAATGCCACTACATTCTTACCAGAATAGCTAAAATTAAAATGACTGACAATACCAAATGAAAGCAAGGTTGTGTAGCTGTCAGAGTTATTATACGTTATAGGCATGTTAGTTGCTACAGTCATTTGGAAAGCGGACCTTTTCTGCTGAGGTTTAACATATTGATACTCTAAACCAGAAGTTTCCTTTCTAGATATATACTCATCAGAACTGTATTCCATAGAAAGCCGTGTAGGATCTTGCTGCTGTCTCTGTCTTCACCTCCTTACTACAAATATATCATGTGACTAAAATGTCATGAAGAGAAAATATTCCATGGTTAGATGGTGTTGGTCGCTCAGTCATGTCTGACTCTTTGCTGCCCCATGGACTGTAGCCTGCCAGACTTCTCTGTCCATGGGATTCTCCAGGCAAGAATACTGGAGGGGGGACTTCCTTGGTGGTCCAGTGGTTAAGACTCTGTGCTTCTAATGCAGGGGGTCCAGGTTTGATCCCTGGTCAGGGAACTAGATCCCACATGCCACAACTAAGACCCAGTGCAGCCAAATTAAGACAAATAAAGCAATAATTTTTTTAAAAAAATTAAAAAAAAAAAAAAAGAATACTGGAGGGGATTGCCATACCCTTCTCCAGGGGATCTTCCTGACCCAGGGATCAAGCCCCGGTCTCCTGTATTGCAGGCAGACTCTTAACTGTTTGAGTCACCGGGGAAGCCCTATATAGTGTTGATGGTTGTGCAGTTCTATGATTATACAAAAATCACTGGATTGTACACTTTAAAAAAGAGAATTTTATGGTATGAATTAGCTCTCAATAAAAGTGTTATTAAAAACAAAAACATTATTGAGAGCACGAGTGATTTATCTATGATTATAAAGCCATTCGTTGTGTCTAACTCAAATAAGACAGGAAAGAAGTATACAAGGGGAAAACAAAAAGGTTTTGAGATGAAAATGCAAATATAAAAGGAAAGAATAATTAGTATAGTTGGATCCCTTGACAAAACTTGAGACATAACAAATATTTAAAACTTCTGCCAATAAACCCTTATTTATTGCTGGTGGAATGTAAAATGGTTCAGCTACTGTGGCTGTAATCAAGATGTTTTTACTGAAATCACAATGAAATGCCACTACATTCTTACCAGAATAGCTAAAATTAAAATGACTGACAATACCAAATGAAAGCAAGGTTGTGTAGCTGTCAGAGTTATTATCGTTATAGGCATGTTAGTTGCTACAGTCATTTGGAAAGCGGACCTTTTCTGCTGAGGTTTAACATATTGATACTCTAAACCAGAAGTTTCCTTTCTAGATATATACTCATCAGAACTGTATTCCATAGAAAGCCGTGTAGGATCTTGCTGCTGTCTCTGTCTTCACCTCCTTACTACAAATATATCATGTGACTAAAATGTCATGAAGAGAAAATATTCCATGGTTAGATGGTGTTGGTCGCTCAGTCATGTCTGACTCTTTGCTGCCCCATGGACTGTAGCCTGCCAGACTTCTCTGTCCATGGGATTCTCCAGGCAAGAATACTGGAGGGGGGACTTCCTTGGTGGTCCAGTGGTTAAGACTCTGTGCTTCTAATGCAGGGGGTCCAGGTTTGATCCCTGGTCAGGGAACTAGATCCCACATGCCACAACTAAGACCCAGTGCAGCCAAATTAAGACAAATAAAGCAATAATTTTTTTAAAAAAATTAAAAAAAAAAAAAAAGAATACTGGAGGGGATTGCCATACCCTTCTCCAGGGGATCTTCCTGACCCAGGGATCAAGCCCCGGTCTCCTGTATTGCAGGCAGACTCTTAACTGTTTGAGTCACCGGGGAAGCCCTATATAGTGTTGATGGTTGTGCAGTTCTATGATTATACAAAAATCACTGGATTGTACACTTTAAAAAAGAGAATTTTATGGTATGTGAATTAGCTCTCAATAAAAGTGTTATTAAAAACAAAAACATTATTGAGAGCACGTAGTGATTTTCTATCTGATTTAATCTCAGTTTTACTTTATGAAACAAAGCCATTCGTTGTGTCTAACTCAACCTTCCTTCCTGTCTTCACCAGTCCTTCAGTACACAGCCCCTGTAGTCGTCTGAGCTCCTCCTGATAGCATCTTCACGCTCTAACAGCACTTTCATGCATAAGACTAATAATAGGAAAATAGTCAAAGCATGGACATCATCCCTAGTTTGTTTATTTATTTGTTTAAGTTATTTATTTATTTGGCTGAGCTTGGTCTTAGTTGCAGCATCTGGGATCTAATTCCCTGACCAGGGATCGAACCTGGGCCCCACGGCATTGGAACACAGAGTCTTAACCACTGGACCACCAGGGAAGTCCCATCCCTAATTTATTTATTTACAGCATTAAAGTATAGTTGATTTACAGTGACTTCAGGTTATATTAGTGATTTGATATTTTAATAGATTATACTCCATATAAAATTAAAATATGGAATATTCCTTGTGGCTGTGTGTTACATCCTTTTATCTTATTTTGTATCTAGTAGATACTATTCTATTTTAAAACTGGGGAAACTTGGAGACAGAAAGATTTATCTGGAATCACAGGGCCAGTATTAGAATTTGTTTCAACTTAAAGATACTTACTAAGCATCTTTTATATGCTAGGCACTAGTTGATGCAGTCAGGGGACTGAGGTAGATTCTAACCCTCTGGTCTCTATACTCAGGAGTTTACCTACATTGCTTCTAACTGTCTGTCTGCCCTTGCTGGTCTTACCATCTCTTGTCTGCTTTGCTGCTTCTGTTTTGTTCTTGTCCTTTAACTTCGAAGCCCTTCTGAACTCTCTTTTCCTCACTAACTTTCCTTAAACCTTCCTTTCCTTTGAATTCCTTTGGACCCGACCAATTCTACTATGTCTGTAATTTACCACATTTTTCTTTAGTTAGTTCAAATGCATATTCATTACCTCAGTTCAGAAGAAAGCTTCTCAAGGGCATAAATAATTATCACCTATAATTTAGAAAGTATTCTCCACAATTTTTCTCCTGACTGGGCCAGCAGATTTAGTACCAAAAAAAAAAAATTATTGAGAGCACGAGTGATTTTCTATCTGATTTAATCTCAGTTTTACTTTATGAAACAAAGCCATTCGTTGTGTCTAACTCAACCTTCCTTCCTGTCTTCACCAGTCCTTCAGTACACAGCCCCTGTAGTCGCTGAGCTCCTCCTGATAGCATCTTCACGCTCTAACAGCACTTTCATGCATAAGACTAATAATAGGAAAATAGTCAAAGCATGGACATCATCCCTAGTTTGTTTATTTATTTGTTTAAGTTATTTATTTATTTGGCTGAGCTTGGTCTTAGTTGCAGCATCTGGGATCTAATTCCCTGACCAGGGATCGAACCTGGGCCCCACGGCATTGGAACACAGAGTCTTAACCACTGGACCACCAGGGAAGTCCCATCCCTAATTTATTTATTTACAGCATTAAAGTATAGTTGATTTACAGTGACTTCAGGTTATATTAGTGATTTGATATTTTAATAGATTATACTCCATATAAAATTAAAATATGGAATATTCCTTGTGGCTGTGTGTTACATCCTTTTATCTTATTTTGTATCTAGTAGATACTATTCTATTTTAAAACTGGGGAAACTTGGAGACAGAAAGATTTATCTGGAATCACAGGGCCAGTATTAGAATTTGTTTCAACTTAAAGATACTTACTAAGCATCTTTTATATGCTAGGCACTAGTTGATGCAGTCAGGGGACTGAGGTAGATTCTAACCCTCTGGTCTCTATACTCAGGAGTTTACCTACATTGCTTCTAACTGTCTGTCTGCCCTTGCTGGTCTTACCATCTCTTGTCTGCTTTGCTGCTTCTGTTTTGTTCTTGTCCTTTAACTTCGAAGCCCTTCTGAACTCTCTTTTCCTCACTAACTTTCCTTAAACCTTCCTTTCCTTTGAATTCCTTTGGACCCGACCAATTCTACTATGTCTGTAATTTACCACATTTTTCTTTAGTTAGTTCAAATGCATATTCATTACCTCAGTTCAGAAGAAAGCTTCTCAAGGGCATAAATAATTATCACCTATAATTTAGAAAGTATTCTCCACAATTTTTTCTCCTGACTGGGCCAGCATACTTCTTGGCTTTCGAGATGCTTAGTAGTAAAAGTATGTTGAATAGAAAACTAAGGCCTTGCCTTGGTCTTTAATCTACTTGTGAGTTGGAAAGATGAAACATACACAAGGAATATATCCTGTACGCTATTATAAGACAGTGTCCCAATTGTGAAAAATGGAAAACTTCAGATTTGATAGCTGAGTTGTTCTCATGGGTTGTTTGTTGTGCTGGACTGTAGCAGCATTGCTGCTGCTGCTTAGTCACTTCAGTCATGTCCCACTCTGTGTGGCCCCATGGAGTGCAGCCCGCCAGCTCCTCTGTCCATGGAATTCTCCAGGCAAGAATACTGAAGTGGATCGCCATTTCCTTCTCTATATAACAGCTGTAGTTTACAGTTAAGTCTGATCTTTGGACCCAGTGTAGTCTCAGTAGATTGCACTGCAGCACCTAAAAGAACTACTAGACGGTGGTTAGGCTGATGAAAACTAGTATTCGCTAAGGTGAAGATAGACCACTGATTGGTGGCCTCTCCTGTAACATACTATTAATGTGAGTGGACCACGGTAGCACATATTGTCTCAGTAGGATGATGAACCGTCCCATACCTGTGTAGTTTCATAGACTTGGCAGATAAAAGTGAAGCAGTGAAAAGCCTCCTAAAAGTAAGCAGAGTAAAATGAAACTACCATTTTGGTTATTAAGAGAGACTGTATGTGGTAGAGTTCTCTTTTCACTAGAATATCTCACTTGTACTGTTGATTTATGTCAGTTTAGTGGGATGTCCTGTAACTTGGTCAAATAATAGTCGTTTAGTATTCATCTATTTATCTCAAAGATAGTCTTTTTATGTCATTCTTGAATAATAGAATTAAAAATAAAATTAAACATGCCTAATGTTTTTTATTGTTGTATTATTTTTAAAATTTTTATTGAAGTGTAATTGACTTACAATGCTGTGTTAATTTCTGCTCTTGTTGCTGTTTTATAAGGCACAGTTGGTGGATCTGAAGTCTGAGCTGACAGAGACCCAAGCAGAGAAAGTTGTACTGGAGAAAGAAGTACATGTTCACAAGAAAATTTCAAGGGCATAAATAATTATCACCTATAATTTAGAAAGTATTCTCCACAATTTTCTCCTGACTGGGCCAGCATACTTCTTGGCTTTCGAGATGCTTAGTAGTAAAAGTATGTTGAATAGAAAACTAAGGCCTTGCCTTGGTCTTTAATCTACTTGTGAGTTGGAAAGATGAAACATACACAAGGAATATATCCTGTACGCTATTATAAGACAGTGTCCCAATTGTGAAAAATGGAAAACTTCAGATTTGATAGCTGAGTTGTTCTCATGGGTTGTTTGTTGTGCTGGACTGTAGCAGCATTGCTGCTGCTGCTTAGTCACTTCAGTCATGTCCCACTCTGTGTGGCCCCATGGAGTGCAGCCCGCCAGCTCCTCTGTCCATGGAATTCTCCAGGCAAGAATACTGAAGTGGATCGCCATTTCCTTCTCTATATAACAGCTGTAGTTTACAGTTAAGTCTGATCTTTGGACCCAGTGTAGTCTCAGTAGATTGCACTGCAGCACCTAAAAGAACTACTAGACGGTGGTTAGGCTGATGAAAACTAGTATTCGCTAAGGTGAAGATAGACCACTGATTGGTGGCCTCTCCTGTAACATACTATTAATGTGAGTGGACCACGGTAGCACATATTGTCTCAGTAGGATGATGAACCGTCCCATACCTGTGTAGTTTCATAGACTTGGCAGATAAAAGTGAAGCAGTGAAAAGCCTCCTAAAAGTAAGCAGAGTAAAATGAAACTACCATTTTGGTTATTAAGAGAGACTGTATGTGGTAGAGTTCTCTTTTCACTAGAATATCTCACTTGTACTGTTGATTTATGTCAGTTTAGTGGGATGTCCTGTAACTTGGTCAAATAATAGTCGTTTAGTATTCATCTATTTATCTCAAAGATAGTCTTTTTATGTCATTCTTGAATAATAGAATTAAAAATAAAATTAAACATGCCTAATGTTTTTTATTGTTGTATTATTTTTAAAATTTTTATTGAAGTGTAATTGACTTACAATGCTGTGTTAATTTCTGCTCTTGTTGCTGTTTTATAAGGCACAGTTGGTGGATCTGAAGTCTGAGCTGACAGAGACCCAAGCAGAGAAAGTTGTACTGGAGAAAGAAGTACATGATCAGCTTTTACAGTTGCACTCTATTCAGCTTCAGCTTCATGCTAAAACTGGCCAAAGTGTTGACTCTGGTACCATTAAGGCAAAATTGGTAAGTAGTTTAGAGGCTAACACATGCTTATATGTATTTTAGAGGGTGAAAAGGATAATCTTTAATGAAGCTTTTTAATTACAGAAATTAGTATGTGCTCCTGGAAAATTTAGAAAATACAGGAAGTGTGAAAATCATCCTATTCATCCCTAATCTTATTACCTGGAGATGATCAGTGATAATATCATAACCAGTTGGTACTTAGAGTAGGATCTTTTCTCTGTTTAAAAAGATCTAGATAAATATATTTGAAAGATATTTGTGATTATAAAATATAAACAGGTTATTTTGTTTTTGCCCTACAGTATCAGTTAAGGTTTAGTTTAGCTACATATAAAACAAATCCCCAAGTAACATGGGAAATGTTCTTAAACAGTATAGATTATCTATATTTTCTTTCCGTTGAAGAAGCCTTGAAATAGGCCCTCCAGAGCTGGGCTGGCAGCTCCACAGATGCCAGGGATCCAGTTTCTTTTTGTTCTTGTGCTCTGCCATCTTTAACTCATGGTTTCTGTCTTTGGGATTTCTTCTTACCAGCATTCCAGGTAGGAAGAAGGAAGATCAAAGGGCAAGATCAGCTGATTTAGTTTTCTTCAAAGACCTTTTCACGAAATCCTCCTCAGCTTTTTGGCAGCAGTTGTTTAACTGTCTCATTGGCCATCCCTAGCTACATGTCACATGGCTACCTCCAGTAAAATTTGAATTCTGTTAATAAGGAAGAAGAGGAAGTGGAGTTGGGTGCCGGCCAGAGGCACGTTTTCTTCTTTTGCTCTTAACATAAGCAGTTTCCCTGCCACTGGAGGGCTTTCTCATGTTTGCATGTTTGTTTGTTGTGTAAGTGTTCCATAATTAAGTATTGCCCTCTTAATTAATGTAGTTGTTTAAATAGAAGTTTTCTAAAGTCTCATTTTAATTTAACCTCATGTGTATTAAGTGTACTATAGGGAACACAGCAGTAAGTAAGACATACAGCTTGGGAGAGGGACAAGATAAAATGTTGATTATGAGAGCAATGCAGTTTAAAGTTTTACTCATTTTCAGTAAGTTCTGTTTGATTGGTTGATTAGTTTCTAATATTGATATGTTAAAATTTATTTAAATGAGTATTTACTTTCTCTTAAAGTCCTTTTAAACTTTGAAATACTATAAATATAAATTGTTAGTGTTTTATTTAACTGAAATGAGTCAGATTAAAAACTGCTTCTTTGGCATATTTGATATTAACATTGAGAAACAATGTGCATTTCAATAAAAAAGAATTCATCTGACATTTTAACATTAGATTTGAAACATAGTGCATTAATGGAAACACATTGAACCAGGTGTGTTAACCAGTTTGGATGAAACAAAGAATTTTAATCTAATCCTGTACAGTTACTATTGCTTATGAGTTTGCAGATATATTTGTTTTAATGAACTTTACCCAAGTGCTACTCTACATATAAAACAAATCCCCAAGTAACATGGGAAATGTTCTTAAACAGTATAGATTATCTATATTTTCTTTCCGTTGAAGAAGCCTTGAAATAGGCCCTCCAGAGCTGGGCTGGCAGCTCCACAGATGCCAGGGATCCAGTTTCTTTTTGTTCTTGTGCTCTGCCATCTTTAACTCATGGTTTCTGTCTTTGGGATTTCTTCTTACCAGCATTCCAGGTAGGAAGAAGGAAGATCAAAGGGCAAGATCAGCTGATTTAGTTTTCTTCAAAGACCTTTTCACGAAATCCTCCTCAGCTTTTTGGCAGCAGTTGTTTAACTGTCTCATTGGCCATCCCTAGCTACATGTCACATGGCTACCTCCAGTAAAATTTGAATTCTGTTAATAAGGAAGAAGAGGAAGTGGAGTTGGGTGCCGGCCAGAGGCACGTTTTCTTCTTTTGCTCTTAACATAAGCAGTTTCCCTGCCACTGGAGAGCTTTCTCATGTTTGCATGTTTGTTTGTTGTGTAAGTGTTCCATAATTAAGTATTGCCCTCTTAATTAATGTAGTTGTTTAAATAGAAGTTTTCTAAAGTCTCATTTTAATTTAACCTCATGTGTATTAAGTGTACTATAGGGAACACAGCAGTAAGTAAGACATACAGCTTGGGAGAGGGACAAGATAAAATGTTGATTATGAGAGCAATGCAGTTTAAAGTTTTACTCATTTTCAGTAAGTTCTGTTTGATTGGTTGATTAGTTTCTAATATTGATATGTTAAAATTTATTTAAATGAGTATTTACTTTCTCTTAAAGTCCTTTTAAACTTTGAAATACTATAAATATAAATTGTTAGTGTTTTATTTAACTGAAATGAGTCAGATTAAAAACTGCTTCTTTGGCATATTTGATATTAACATTGAGAAACAATGTGCATTTCAATAAAAAAGAATTCATCTGACATTTTAACATTAGATTTGAAACATAGTGCATTAATGGAAACACATTGAACCAGGTGTGTTAACCAGTTTGGATGAAACAAAGAATTTTAATCTAATCCTGTACAGTTACTATTGCTTATGAGTTTGCAGATATATTTGTTTTAATGAACTTTACCCAAGTGCTACTCTACATACAGGAATTTTCCTTGTAAAGATTGTACCACTAAATGAGTTCATTTGCGTGATGTTTTTCTAATGATAAAACTTTTTTCTTGTATCTTAAGTCTGTCCCCTCTGTGGAGGATCTGGTAAGTATGCCATTTCTGTTTTGCTTTAATATGTTATGCTGAAGTGTTCTTAGTGCTTTATTTGCGTAGTACATCTTGTCACCTCTGCGTATCTGAAAGTCATGTTAACGATAATTTTTTAATGTGCCAGTACCTGAGAAGTTCAGTCAGTAGCCCATTGCTCTTTCTCACCTCACATTGTTAAAAATTCGTTCTTTTGTTTGTGATTTGTTGCCATTATTTGCAGAACCCATAAAATTTTCACAACTTCTGAGCTTTGTAACTTGCTCATACCGCTGCTTCAAAAGAACAGTTGGTTTTCCTTATGCAGGCCTAGCTCTTTGTGCATGTTGGTTTCTTATTCATTCACTGCATGTGTTAATAACTTTTCAGCAGTCTTGAGAATAACTGGGTGGCCTTTTAAACAATTGAATTTTTGAAACTCTTTATTAAATTTTTTTAAAGAAAATAACAGTATATAAATTCATAATATTTTCCCCACTACCTCATTCAAATCAGTTTCTGAATTGTCAAAAGACGTTTCTTCTTTTGGAAATACACTGTTTGGATATCAGAATACAAAATTAACTTCTTTGTTGTTAACCTAATGATGAACAGCTTAACTGAAACAACAAGGTTTTTCTCCTTTAAATCTAAAAGTGGCTAATTTTAGTGTTCTTGGTCGTATTCTTGCTTGCATCTGTTCATTTCAGGCTAGCAAGTTTATCAGATTCACTGGGAGTTTAAATCATTAAAGCAAAGTTAGTGACTTAATATGTTTCTTAGATTTCATAAATATTGTATTAATATCTCATTAAAGTGACTTTAAGTAGATAATTCTCAACATAAAATTTATTTAGCCCATAATTTGGCAGCACATACACTAAAATTGACCGATATGGAGGTTAGTGTGGCCCTTGAGCAAGGATGACACGCAAATTCATGAAGTGTTCCATATTTTGGGGCACGAAGTGGGGAACTTCCTGGTGGCTCAGATGATAAAGAATGCTTGCAATGTGGCAAACCTGGGTTCGATCCCTGGAGAAAGAAATGGCAACCAGCTCCAATATTCTTGCCCAGAGAATTCCACAAACAGAGGAGCTTGGCAGGCTACAGTCCAAGAGGTTACAAAGGTTTGGACATGACTGAGTGACTATCACACACATGGCATAAACAAAGAATTCTTGATCTAGGAACTTTTTTTTCAGAAACAAAAGCATTAACCTCCATAAACTGTTATTTAAAGAAGACTTTTGTTCAAGCTGTCCAAACTATGGTTTCTTTTGGAATTGATCTTTTCCATTTTAGGAAAAAGATTCTAAAATAAATTGAGATTTTAAGAATTCCAAAGTTGTTGTAAGAGGAGGATTCTAGATTGTTTAAACTTAAAAAATAAAAAAAACTAGAGACTGCGTTGTAGTTGTTATATGAAGTTGAAAAAGCTTGCTAGTTAACCACCTCCTGTTTATTGCATATATAATGATAAAAATTTAATCGAGGAAGTGATAAGTATATTCAACATTTGGTAGTTGTCATTCATTTTAGTCAGTATGTTTTTTTGTTGTTAAGCTAGTGGTACTCACTGACTTGTGTTTGAATATATCATATGTTGATGTTTAAATATAGCATATGTTGATATGCTATTGTTAAAACAATAAAGCAGACATTGAAATTCATACCAAAATATAGTCCATTAATTGTTAAAAGTTTGCTTCATCTGTTTCCCACTTTATTATTCACAGTAAAAGGGAAATAATTGTAATATTCACTACTAGAAACAATATCATTTGCCACTCACTCGTTTTCTGGTGTTGAGGTGGATCTTTATTTAAATCTCCTAAAGAGGACATGGTGTACTGAACAGTGTCTTCTGTATCTCATCAGTAAATGTAACTATATTTTCACAGGATTTATGGATTCTGTAAGTTAATGAGTCAGTGAAAGCAGTTCTCTAAGTCAGTAAAAACACTTCCACTCAAATTGGGGTGGTTCTCTTGATCCAAAAATAACACTTAAAAAGATCTTTCAGAGCCCTTATCCAACTCTCAGAAGGGTTTATTTGGTCATACAATATGTTTGTGTGTGAGTTTGAGTTTGAATTTGATTGCTTTTCGGCAGGGTTTTGTACTTTCTTGTACTTTCTGTTTTCCCTTCCACTTTCCTTTGTACCTGTCTATCCTATGCTTGGATCCCAAAGATATTTACATTTGTAACCCTTAATGTATAGGAAGATAAGGTACTCTGTACTTTATAGTTTGAAAATATATTGAAAATTATTTCTCTCACATGTGAGCTAGTGATAAAAATTTGATGGCAAAAATCTTAAGGTTATATTCTCTGGCTGATGCCTATAAATTCATATACATAAGTTACTTACCAAGTGGAGCATGGGATAGCATCCTTTTTTGAGTGATTAAAACTCCAAACCTCGGGCTTCCCCTGGTGGTCCAGTGGGTAAGGACACCGCCTTGCAGTGCAAGGGGTGCCGGTTTGATCCCTGGCCTGGGAAGATCCCACATGCCGCGGAGCAGCTGGACTGATGTGTCCAATTACTGAGCTGGAGCTCTGGGGCTCATGCGCCCAGAGCCGGCACTCTGCGATGACGGAGGCCACTGCGATGGGAGGCCCACAGGAGCCAAAGAACAAAGACAGATGAAAATGGAGAAATGAAAGACCAATAGAAGTGGCCCACCCACTCCCCTCCCTCCCCAACCTGACCCCCGCCCAAAATAAATAAATAAATCTTTAAAAAATAAAACAAAAAACAAAAAAAACCTCCAAACCTCACAGTAGACAAGTGAGACCAGTATTTTTTCTCAGAAAACAGTTCTTCATTCACCTTAACATTTGAACAGATAAATGGTCTAGATCCCAAAGTTCAGTGGTAATCTATACCATAGACATAATTATCTATGGATATTTTTTTGATAAGCTGTATCTTTTTATTGAAGTATAGTTGATTTACAATGTTGTACTAATTTCTGCTGTAACACAAAGTGACTCAGTTGTACACACACATGTGTTTACTGTTTTATGCTCTTTTCCATTGTGGTTTATCCCAGGAGATTAGATATAGATCTCATACAGTAGAACCTTATTGTTTATTCATTCTAAATGTAATAGTTTACGTCTGCTAATGCCTAACTACGCGGCCATCCCTCTTCTTCTCCCCCTTTCCCCCTTGGCAACAAGTTTGTTCTCTATATAGACATTTTTTTAAATAGGTAAATATTTTAATGCAGTTGTTACCAACATTTCTCCATTACCATAAAATGTTTTAAAAGAATCGGAAATTCTAATTTAAGCATTGTAAGCTTCTTATAATTCTCTAAGATAAATGGCTATAGAATATATGTGTATAACCGAACTTGTAGTTTATAGAATTGCTGCATTAAAGTTAATTAAATGTTTGAGCACGTTGACCAGAGCAATTATCTTAGTCTAGTTTTAGAGTCATGTTTAGAAAGTAGAGAGTAGTTTCAACTATCCATTGAAGCCATTGCTATTAGTATGTGATAGCATGTGCTTAGACAAGGCTGCTATTCTTAGTATCCTCAGCATCAGGGTGTCCCAGGCCATGCTATTGTCTTATCTAGAAGTGGTTCTAACACCTCTGGTACTTGTTTAAAAAAAAACTGGATCCTAATGTGGTGCTGCATTTTACAGAAGTGAAGTGGTAATTTTTATTATATGCTTTCATTGTTGGCATCATACTTATGTGCTTTTGTGTATTTTAAGGGACATGGTCTGTTGCTAAAGAGTCTTAAAAGTGTTTTCATTACTTTTTTTTTTTTTTTTTAATTGCAATAGGAGAGAGAACTTGAAGCAAACAAAAAAGAGAAAATGAAAGAAGCTCAACTTGAAGCTGAAGTGAAGTTACTGAGAAAAGAGAATGAAGCTCTTCGTAGACATATAGCTGTTCTCCAGGCTGAAGTCTATGGGGCAAGACTGGCTGCCAAGTACTTGGATAAAGAACTAGCAAGGGGAAAGGGTTTTGAATAACCATAGACATAATTATCTATGGATATTTTTTTGGTTAGCTGTATTCTTTTATTGAAGTATAGTTGATTTACAATGTTGTACTAATTTCTGCTGTAACACAAAGTGACTCAGTTGTACACACACATGTGTTTACTGTTTTATGCTCTTTTCCATTGTGGTTTATCCCAGGAGATTAGATATAGATCTCATACAGTAGAACCTTATTGTTTATTCATTCTAAATGTAATAGTTTACGTCTGCTAATGCCTAACTACGCGGCCATCCCTCTTCTTCTCCCCCTTTCCCCCTTGGCAACAAGTTTGTTCTCTATATAGACATTTTTTTAAATAGGTAAATATTTTAATGCAGTTGTTACCAACATTTCTCCATTACCATAAAATGTTTTAAAAGAATCGGAAATTCTAATTTAAGCATTGTAAGCTTCTTATAATTCTCTAAGATAAATGGCTATAGAATATATGTGTATAACCGAACTTGTAGTTTATAGAATTGCTGCATTAAAGTTAATTAAATGTTTGAGCACGTTGACCAGAGCAATTATCTTAGTCTAGTTTTAGAGTCATGTTTAGAAAGTAGAGAGTAGTTTCAACTATCCATTGAAGCCATTGCTATTAGTATGTGATAGCATGTGCTTAGACAAGGCTGCTATTCTTAGTATCCTCAGCATCAGGGTGTCCCAGGCCATGCTATTGTCTTATCTAGAAGTGGTTCTAACACCTCTGGTACTTGTTTAAAAAAAAACTGGATCCTAATGTGGTGCTGCATTTTACAGAAGTGAAGTGGTAATTTTTATTATATGCTTTCATTGTTGGCATCATACTTATGTGCTTTTGTGTATTTTAAGGGACATGGTCTGTTGCTAAAGAGTCTTAAAAGTGTTTTCATTACTTTTTTTTTTTTTTTTTAATTGCAATAGGAGAGAGAACTTGAAGCAAACAAAAAAGAGAAAATGAAAGAAGCTCAACTTGAAGCTGAAGTGAAGTTACTGAGAAAAGAGAATGAAGCTCTTCGTAGACATATAGCTGTTCTCCAGGCTGAAGTCTATGGGGCAAGACTGGCTGCCAAGTACTTGGATAAAGAACTAGCAGGAAGGTGTGTGGAAAATGGGTACCCTTGTACCCTTGTGCTCTTAGGTGACCAAGTGCATAGTTAAAGAGGTTGACTCATCTCTTTTGGTAGACAAAATATTAATCTTTATCCCAAGAGTGATTTTATGGTTAATTGTAGCTTACTGTTATTAGCTTAATATTGATAGCATTACATATTGCAGATTTAATTAACCATAGTAAATGTTTCCAGTTGACACACGCACACTGCTCATAAATTACTGTGAGATGCTAACAGCTCTCAGAGGTATACTTCTTACCGTTTGTTGCCTTCACACCATAATAGATGATGTTCCCATGGACAGCAGGACTTCCATAGAAATTCTTTCTATGACCATTAAAACCCAGTCTGTCTTGTCCCTCAAAAACATATTGGAATGACAGTGATTTTATTGTAATACAGAGTTCTGCTTGCAGCAACTTTTATAGTAAATTATTCACAAACTTTGGTGATTCACTATTATTAAATTTTATGCTTATTAATATCATATTAAGAACTGATATGGAACAAATAAAAATAATTTATATCATCTTAAAGTGCACATTTTCTAATAATTTTATCACATTTTAAAAAATAATCATTTTGTAAAAAATTGTCACCGGAAAAAGTATTTTGTTTAGTTAGCCTCATCTGAAGACTATGATGATTGCATGCAAGACATGAAACATGTTCATTGACATTGAATATGAAGTCAAAGTCGCTCTGGTACTTTTTAAAAGGATCCTAATGTGGTGCTGCATTTTACAGAAGTGAAGTGGTAATTTTTATTATATGCTTTCATTGTTGGCATCATACTTATGTGCTTTTGTGTATTTTAAGGGACATGGTCTGTTGCTAAAGAGTCTTAAAAGTGTTTTCATTACTTTTTTTTTTTTTAATTGCAATAGGAGAGAGAACTTGAAGCAAACAAAAAGAGAAAATGAAAGAAGCTCAACTTGAAGCTGAAGTGAAGTTACTGAGAAAAGAGAATGAAGCTCTTCGTAGACATATAGCTGTTCTCCAGGCTGAAGTCTATGGGGCAAGACTGGCTGCCAAGTACTTGGATAAAGAACTAGCAGGAAGGTGTGTGGAAAATGGGTACCCTTGTACCCTTGTGCTCTTAGGTGACCAAGTGCATAGTTAAAGAGGTTGACTCATCTCTTTTGGTAGACAAAATATTAATCTTTATCCCAAGAGTGATTTTATGGTTAATTGTAGCTTACTGTTATTAGCTTAATATTGATAGCATTACATATTGCAGATTTAATTAACCATAGTAAATGTTTCCAGTTGACACACGCACACTGCTCATAAATTACTGTGAGATGCTAACAGCTCTCAGAGGTATACTTCTTACCGTTTGTTGCCTTCACACCATAATAGATGATGTTCCCATGGACAGCAGGACTTCCATAGAAATTCTTTCTATGACCATTAAAACCCAGTCTGTCTTGTCCCTCAAAAACATATTGGAATGACAGTGATTTTATTGTAATACAGAGTTCTGCTTGCAGCAACTTTTATAGTAAATTATTCACAAACTTTGGTGATTCACTATTATTAAATTTTATGCTTATTAATATCATATTAAGAACTGATATGGAACAAATAAAAATAATTTATATCATCTTAAAGTGCACATTTTCTAATAATTTTATCACATTTTAAAAAATAATCATTTTGTAAAAAATTGTCACCGGAAAAAGTATTTTGTTTAGTTAGCCTCATCTGAAGACTATGATGATTGCATGCAAGACATGAAACATGTTCATTGACATTGAATATGAAGTCAAAGTCGCTCAGTCATGTGTGACTCTTTGCAACCCGTGGACAAGCCATGGGAGTCTCCAGGCAAGAATACTGGAGTGGGTAACCTTTCGCTTCTCCACGGGCTCTTCCCAACTCAGGGACTGGACCCAGGTCTCCCTCACTGCAGGTGGATTCTTTAGTGACTGAGCCACCAGGGAAGCCTAAGAATACTGGAGTGGGTAGCCTATCCCTTCTCCAGGGGATCTTCCCAACCCAGGAGTTGAACCAGAGTCTCCTGCATTGCATGTGGATTCTTTTCCAGCTGAGCTGCAAGGAGGAAAGCCCTCATTGACATTAGTCTCAGATTATTTCTAAGAACTTCTTTTGTTTTTTTTTTTAAACTGATTTTCCCTTGACACCTGCCCTTTTCAGAATTTTCATGTCTTTATGAATCTGGGAGACGTCAAGAGGTTCCTGAGTATCAGTTTTATTACTAAATTAAATTTATGTAAAGGCTACTTGTATTCAGTATTTCTTCTGAATTCTTTCTGTTGTATATATAATGAGAAACTAACTGAATTAATCCTTTTCCCGATATGAAGAGTCCAACAAATACAGTTACTAGGACGAGATATGAAGGGACCTGCTCATGATAAGCTTTGGAACCAACTGGAGGCTGAAATACATTTGCATCGTCACAAAACTGTCATCCGAGCCTGCAGAGGACGCAATGACCTGAAGCGACCAATGCATGCACCGCCGGGCCATGTATGTTTGCTTTGCTGCTGTTTCTCACTCAGCCTTGTCCTTTCTTTAATCATAAGTTCTTTGCATTTTTAAAAAATTTTAGTAGTATTTAAAAGTATTTATCTAAAATACTAGTAGTATTTATTTAAAAGTGAAAGTGGGATTAAATTTGCTTAAAGTAGGTCCATATTTAAAGTTTCAGTAACTCATATACCTACTATAGACTTACTAATGCCCCAAAGATGATATTTCTGAAGACACTGAACTATTGCTCTCTAATGCATGTGGCTTTGACTCATATTTCAGAATTTTCCTGAATCTTGATTATTCATGTTTACAAATGTTTTAAGCTTAGCAGAGTGTATGTGATCCTGTTGATAAACTGACAAACATTTTGGGATAGTTATACGGGGACATTTGGTAACTAGATTTGTATGTTGTTTCTGAACTAACATTTCTAACTGGTCTTGGATTAAGGTAGAATTTGAGATCTGTGTCCATTTGTCTGCTTCTGTAGCCACCACTGTACGGGAGCTTTTCTTTCTACCTGCTTAAGTATTTATTAAATTTCTCTACCACATCAGCCTAATGATATAAACCTTAGTAAAATAAAATCATATCTAGCTCCTGTACAGTGGATTACCTATTTTAGAATCAGATAAAGCCTGACCTTGAAAAGTTAAACTATTTGTTGCCTCTGAAAAGACTGTAAGAAGAATTAACATATGGAGTTGGCGGAAGGGGAGTGGTGATTGGATAAGCCCTCATGCCATTATCTTCTTTAGGTGAACACTCTTGGTTCCCCTTAACTTCTAGGCAGTGGCCAGGTGACATGTTGTTTTATGCTAAATAAAGGAATTTGAATCTTAACCCGATAATCATGGGTTTTTTCACATAAAATAGTGAACTTAATAAAATCTAACATTTGTTAGATACTTACTTTGGTGTAGCAAAGAGGATATATTGGAAGAGGGCCTAATTGGAGTCAGAGAAATAAATTTAGAAAGATAATAAAATATGGGGAAAGTGACTAGAGGAAGAACAGATTTGAGAGAATTAGAGTCAAGTCTAATTGCTTTTGATTAAGTGACTAAAAAGAAAGTCAGAATTGAGTGAGTTGGTGACATGCATTGATAAAGCCAAAATAAGGAAAGGAAGGTTTTGGTAGAAAGACGATGATACTGGTTTTAGACATGTTGTGTTTGAGGTGCCAGTGTTATATCCAATTAGATATAGACTCTGGAATTCTAGAGAGAACTCTTGAGTTGAAGATTACTAGGTAAATCGTCCTTTGAAACCATTGAATCAGTCACCCAAGAAAAGTATAAAGAAAGTAAAAAGATGGAAGGACTCCTTTTTTATGGAGTGGGAGGAATGCATGTGGCTTTGACTCATATTTCAGAATTTTCCTGAATCTTGATTATTCATGTTTACAAATGTTTTAAGCTTAGCAGAGTGTATGTGATCCTGTTGATAAACTGACAAACATTTTGGGATAGTTATACGGGGACATTTGGTAACTAGATTTGTATGTTGTTTCTGAACTAACATTTCTAACTGGTCTTGGATTAAGGTAGAATTTGAGATCTGTGTCCATTTGTCTGCTTCTGTAGCCACCACTGTACGGGAGCTTTTCTTTCTACCTGCTTAAGTATTTATTAAATTTCTCTACCACATCAGCCTAATGATATAAACCTTAGTAAAATAAAATCATATCTAGCTCCTGTACAGTGGATTACCTATTTTAGAATCAGATAAAGCCTGACCTTGAAAAGTTAAACTATTTGTTGCCTCTGAAAAGACTGTAAGAAGAATTAACATATGGAGTTGGCGGAAGGGGAGTGGTGATTGGATAAGCCCTCATGCCATTATCTTCTTTAGGTGAACACTCTTGGTTCCCCTTAACTTCTAGGCAGTGGCCAGGTGACATGTTGTTTTATGCTAAATAAAGGAATTTGAATCTTAACCCGATAATCATGGGTTTTTTCACATAAAATAGTGAACTTAATAAAATCTAACATTTGTTAGATACTTACTTTGGTGTAGCAAAGAGGATATATTGGAAGAGGGCCTAATTGGAGTCAGAGAAATAAATTTAGAAAGATAATAAAATATGGGGAAAGTGACTAGAGGAAGAACAGATTTGAGAGAATTAGAGTCAAGTCTAATTGCTTTTGATTAAGTGACTAAAAAGAAAGTCAGAATTGAGTGAGTTGGTGACATGCATTGATAAAGCCAAAATAAGGAAAGGAAGGTTTTGGTAGAAAGACGATGATACTGGTTTTAGACATGTTGTGTTTGAGGTGCCAGTGTTATATCCAATTAGATATAGACTCTGGAATTCTAGAGAGAACTCTTGAGTTGAAGATTACTAGGTAAATCGTCCTTTGAAACCATTGAATCAGTCACCCAAGAAAAGTATAAAGAAAGTAAAAAGATGGAAGGACTCCTTTATGGAGTGAGGGAAGGAGATGGGTCACCAAGCACAGCAGCTGGAGCTGGAGCTGTCAGGAAAGTAGTGTAATGGACACCAAAGAAAAGAGCCGGTTTCAAGGAGGAGACTGAACAGTGTCAGCGTCTGCAAGGTTCAAAAGGGCAGTGACTGAAAGTAGTCGTTGGAAACAGCCACACTGGTTACCGGTGAGTGTAGAGAAGAGAGTTTTGGTGGAGCAGGTGGGGCAGAACCCTATTGACAAGTTGTAGTACTGAATATGGGAGGCAAGGAGGTAGCTACAGTGAAGATTAACTTTGTGCAGAGGTTAAGGAAAGGTGGAGGAAGGATAGAAGGTAAAGAAGACTGTGGAGAGTTGAAGGGTTTTCATCTCTTTTGTGTTTGTACATGGTTGGTGTTTCAAAGCTGGATGAGCTTGGAGTTTTTCATTTTAGGGCAGGAGCTTATTGAGAGAGAGAGGAAGAGTAAAGGTACCAGAGAAAGAATTATTAATGGAGCAAGGTCTTTTAGTTAAGAAGTAGATTCCAGAGCTCAGAGAAATGAAAAAGTAATTAATGATCCAGTTGGCATTTTGTTTTTCAGTTCTATAAGTCAATTAAAATGAATATAGATCTTTAAGCTATTTTCCAGTGAAGATAAAGTTATCCTCTATTATTTTTTGAAGATATTTATCAATTCATGGCAGTAATTTCTTTTGTAATGCCATGTGTAAGTATTAAAGAAATCAACAAGAGGAGGAAAACATCATGTACATTCACCATATTAACAGAACCATTATTTTTGATTTCCCATTTTATCTATTAATTACTTTCTTAACACTATATACTGTGTATTCATTACAGGAAACTAATAAAGGTTTCTAAAAGCAGGTTACAATAGTATGGGTTTACTCTATATGGAATGTAGTTGAAGTAGTACTAATTTCTTTTTTTCCTCTGATGTGAGAGTGTCACAGTGTTATATCCAATTAGATATAGACTCTGGAATTCTAGAGAGAACTCTTGAGTTGAAGATTACTAGGTAAATCGTCCTTTGAAACCATTGAATCAGTCACCCAAGAAAAGTATAAAGAAAGTAAAAAGATGGAAGGACTCCTTTATGGAGTGAGGGAAGGAGATGGGTCACCAAGCACAGCAGCTGGAGCTGGAGCTGTCAGGAAAGTAGTGTAATGGACACCAAAGAAAAGAGCCGGTTTCAAGGAGGAGACTGAACAGTGTCAGCGTCTGCAAGGTTCAAAAGGGCAGTGACTGAAAGTAGTCGTTGGAAACAGCCACACTGGTTACCGGTGAGTGTAGAGAAGAGAGTTTTGGTGGAGCAGGTGGGGCAGAACCCTATTGACAAGTTGTAGTACTGAATATGGGAGGCAAGGAGGTAGCTACAGTGAAGATTAACTTTGTGCAGAGGTTAAGGAAAGGTGGAGGAAGGATAGAAGGTAAAGAAGACTGTGGAGAGTTGAAGGGTTTTCATCTCTTTTGTGTTTGTACATGGTTGGTGTTTCAAAGCTGGATGAGCTTGGAGTTTTTTCATTTTAGGGCAGGAGCTTATTGAGAGAGAGAGGAAGAGTAAAGGTACCAGAGAAAGAATTATTAATGGAGCAAGGTCTTTTAGTTAAGAAGTAGATTCCAGAGCTCAGAGAAATGAAAAAGTAATTAATGATCCAGTTGGCATTTTGTTTTTCAGTTCTATAAGTCAATTAAAATGAATATAGATCTTTAAGCTATTTTCCAGTGAAGATAAAGTTATCCTCTATTATTTTTTGAAGATATTTATCAATTCATGGCAGTAATTTCTTTTGTAATGCCATGTGTAAGTATTAAAGAAATCAACAAGAGGAGGAAAACATCATGTACATTCACCATATTAACAGAACCATTATTTTTGATTTCCCATTTTATCTATTAATTACTTTCTTAACACTATATACTGTGTATTCATTACAGGAAACTAATAAAGGTTTCTAAAAGCAGGTTACAATAGTATGGGTTTACTCTATATGGAATGTAGTTGAAGTAGTACTAATTTCTCTTTTTTTTCCTCTGATAAGGATCAAGACTCCTTAAAGAAAAGCCAAGGGGTTGGTCCAATTAGAAAAGTCCTCCTTCTTAAGGAAGATCATGAAGGCCTTGGCATTTCAATTACAGTAAGAAGTAGTGCTTCCAGTCTCATTGTCCACAGCTGTCTAGTATAATCATGCTCCTTTGTTGAACATCACTGCGAAATAGTGTTCTGAACATATTTTCTAAATAACTAAACTTATCCTAATAACCATGGGTAATGGCACTTTTGTGTAAACATTTTTTTGATATATAAATCTTCCTAATAACTATTAAGTAGTACTTGGGTAGAGGTATTATTTCAGTAATCATTGTTTATCATTTTCATTATGACTCAGATTATAGTTCTGCACCATATCCTGTGATGTCTGTAGGAGCCTTGGGATTGGATAGGACTGTTTTCTCCTGTGTTAAATGACCCCAGATGGTATTGTTCTTTCCTCTAGAGTATTCACTGTCTTTCATATCTCATTTCTTTGTTGTCAGATTTTACTGGCTCTTGAGTCCACATATTCTTTTTTTTTTTTTTTAACATTGATTCCTTTACATACAGTTGTCTTGGACAACCTTCTTGAGAGCATTCTATTTTAAAATATGTATAACTAGAGCATTTTGCTATTGTTCGGTGCTTTGTTCCAGATCAGTGCACAAGGTAGCTTTTTATACTCAGACACTGCAGAAGTTCATTTGCTTTCTGGCACTGCTTAGTGTAGAAATATTTATTATGATAAAATGTTTATCTGATAAGTATTTATTAACCTGTCTTTTTAAGTATACTTCACCCAAAGTCATAAGTTTTAGTAGGAGAAATAAGATATACACACATGTATACATACATACACACATAATTATGATTGCAAGCTAGAAAGTAAAAGGTACCAAGTACTGCATTTCATCAATTTTGCATTGCAAATTTTTTCTCATTTTAACATCAGCAAAATTGAAATTCATCTTACAGTTATTTTTTGTGGAACATGAAATAATGGTTTTTCTTACAGTTCAAGGTGACTTAGATTTGATAAAATCTAATAGTATAGTACACTACTAATACATAAAATATTTATTTGTATTTACAAGAGTTTAGCCAGTTGTTCTTTTGGTTTTTCAGGATCCCTTTTTTTGGTTCTGGAATGCATTTTAGAAAGCACATGTATGTTATTAATCATTTTACTTAGAGGTAACTCTTTGATATTCATCATAATTTGATTTACCATTACCTAAGTAGCAAATAGGATTTCACTCAGCATTTATGGAGATAGTATAGGTATAGTAACATGGTTGAAATGTTTTTGGTTTTTTTTAAATTTATTTAGTTGGCTGTGTTAGGCCTTATATGAACTCTTAGTTGTGGCATGTGGGATCCAGTTCCCTGACCATGGCTCGAACCCAGGCCCCCTGCATTGGTAGCACAGAGTCTTAGCCACTGTACTGCCAGGGAAGTCCCTGGTTGAAATGTTTTTAGGAAAATGTTTCATCAGTAGCATCGTCTGTGACTCTACAAAGGTAAACTAGTTTACTGCGTTTTCTCTTTGGCTAGGGTGGAAAGGAGCATGGTGTTCCGATCCTCATCTCTGAGATCCATCCAGGGCAGCCTGCGGACAGGTGTGGCGGGCTGCACGTTGGAGATGCTATTTTGGCTGTTAATGGAGTTAACCTAAGGGACACAAAGCATAAAGAGGCTGTAACCATTCTTTCCCAGCAGGTGAGTTCCCTTATATAACTGAAAGTGGGTCTCTCAATTGTTCCTTTCCAAGTCTGTTGAATGTTAGATACTTCCCTAGGAGGTTTCTCAAGTAGTAAAGTGTTTCTATATAGACACTTTCCTTTGACGTGACTTGTATAGAAGACAGTCAGCCAGATTTACTGAAGAAGATTTTATTTGTTCTTCACAGCAGTGTTGCTTTGAGCAAGTTACTTAAGTCCTTGGTGGTGCAGTGTTCTCATCTTAGAGCTGGAAGGATTAAATGTGTTAATACATATTCAGAACAGGACTTGGCTCTTGGAAAGCAGAACATCATTAATGACTAAAACACTTAATGCTTAGAAGTGGATTGATTTTACAGTCATAAATGAAGCATCTCCCCAAAATGGTAGTTTTAAAGCATTATCTGATGAAGGAGATGTGAGAATGCCATGCTTCTCTTTTTAGTGGTGTTTTCTCAGCCCAGCTCAGCTGTCATCCAGTAGCCTAAGAGTGGGATGAATGGCAGCTGAAGTAGAGGAGACGTAAATAGGTGTTCACGAGCTGCAGCATGAGATAACAAAGTTTTATGGAAATGCTAAACACATGTTAAAATTCTGAAGCATAACTTTAAACTGCTTAGAAAGAGGAACACCAAAGAGACTTAGTGGCTAGCAATTAAAAGAAAAAATGGCATACTTTTTTTGAGCAAAGGCAGCCCATAATGTTTGGACAGTTAAAAATACTGGAGTTGTGTGTAGTGATTGTAATCTCTTAAGTGACAGTTATAGCTTGGAATATTTTTAACATAAAACGATCTATAACTTTTTACTTGAACATAAAGTTGTTAGTAAAGAATATAAATATAAATAATATAAATATTACACATTTAGTCTAGTAGAGTAGAAAGAGCGAGGACTTTGGAATCAAATTTCAATTTTTCTGTTTCACTTGTTCATCTTACTGAGAGTTACCTGCCTTCTCCAGGACCCACTCAGGTTTCTCATTCATGAGCAGGGGACCATATTAGGGTTGTTCTGAGGATTGTATAATAAACACAATAATTACTATTACTAATGAACAGAATACCTTGATCAGCAGCATGTTTGGGACTCCGTGAAAGTTAAGGAGAGCCTCAAGGACCTGTTCAGTGAGAAATAAGAAACCATTGTGTAAAGGTTTCATGAATCAGTCAAAGAAAAGCTTGTGTGGTGCCCTTAGGTGCGAGTAATATCCGACTCTTAGATGGATTTGCTGAATTGCTGCTATGTAAAGTATAAAATGGCGGAATGACTTTTAAACTGAACACTTGTTCCAACATTCTGTAATTTGAATAAACATCCTTTTTTGTTTTAGGTATTTTGGTAAAAACATTTTGACTAGGAGAGAGGTCTGTAATGCAAAAAGTAAATTATTTGTACCTCTTTGAGATTCTGAAATTTCATTATTTGTTGTCTTGGAAGGAGCTACATCTAAGGTCCAACTACTGCTTTTCACCTGAAAGAATTTGGAAATCTTTTAAAATTATAATGACAGTGACTTGGTTTCCTTGTTTTCTTTCCCCTTTGTAGCGAGGAGAGATTGAATTTGAAGTAGTTTACGTGGCTCCCGAAGTGGATTCTGATGATGAAAATGTAGAGTATGAAGATGAGAGTGGACACCGTTACCGCCTGTACCTTGATGAATTAGAGGGAAGTAGTAATTCTGGTGCTAGTTGCAAAGACACAAGTGGGGAAATCAAAATGTTACAAGGTAAAAATCACCCTGAAAGTTACATAATCAATGTATTCACTATTGATAAACTTTAAAAAATACAAGAGAAAAAAAAAATATATAAGAGATGTTCTTTGTAACATCTCTTTTTAATGATAACATCTGTTTCAATGATGGGGAAACCATCATTAATAGAGTGGGTAGCTTTCCCTTGCTAAATTACTGCTTTACACCAGTAATGATGCCAAAGTTTTATTTACATGTAAGTTCTTCTAGATTCACTTTGGACTAGTATATGAATAGTTACTAAACTACAACTAGTCCTTGAAATATACATAAAATTCAAGTTTTCTAGATAGAAACAAAGGCTAACATGCCTTTTAGAGTAGATCCACCTTAACATTATCTTGCTGTTTTAATGCACATTCGTCTCTCACAATGTAGTGATTTTACAGACTGAACATGAACAAGTGATTAGACTGTTACCTCATGATTAGTATTAGAATCAGGATATGTAATCTTAAGGATTTTGGTTTAGTTCCTTTGCTCTCATTTACACATATTTAAAAGAAAAATTCTAGCTTTATTTTACAGGAAGCAGTGGTGCTTAAATTGTGGTCCATAGATCTTTAGGGGACCCTGAGACCTTTTGAGGGTTCTTAAGATCAAAACTTTTCATACTAATAAATGCGAAGGCATTTTTTGTCTTGTGTTGATATTTGCATTGATGGTACAAAAGCAACGGAGGAAAAAAAAAAAAGCAACGGAGGTAAATTATTGGTGCCTTAGTGTGAATTGTGAGGCAGTAGCTCCACTTTACTAGTGATCACTGTGTCCTTCCTTGTCATCCGCTCAGAATAAAAAATATCCTGTATGAATTAGTAAAAACTGTTCATTTTGTTAAGTCTTGAGTGTATGACTTGTTAATATTCTGGGTGATGAAATGGGAAGTATGCATAGCACTGAGTCTGTATGCTGAACTAAGATGCTGGTCTCGAGGAAAAATACTTAAGTGATTAATTTGCTAGCTAAATTAGTCATTTTTTCATGGATGATAATTTTTACTTGAAAGAATGACAAATTATGGCAGCCGTTTTCTTTAAAATGAACAAAGTGAATCCATCACTTCAAGGAGAACAACTGACAGTATTTATTGCCAGTGATAAAACGTGAGCTTTCAAGTGAAAGTTAGAATTTTGTAAAACACGCGTCAGCCACCATGAGCTTGACAGCTTCTTGACACTTAAAAGAACTTCTCTGTTAAGATTGGTGGTGATATTTAATGAATGTGATTTTTTTTTGATGTAGTAAAATGAAATGTGTCAGCTTTTGCAGTTGCTGTATAACTAAGGGATCTGACATTTTTCAAATGACCAAGCGCATAATAATACTGAATCTTGCATGGGTGAAAGAGCCATTCAAAAGTGCAAGACAGACAAATGATTTTAGTGCAGCACGGTGTGGAAGTTCATTGATATGGTTTTAGATACTATATTGTAAAATTCTGATACAATATCAAAGAAGAACCTTGGCAGTCATTTGAAAAGGCTAAGTTACTCTTCCCTCTTCTAACTGCACCTATGTCATGGTGAACTTTCCTCATATACTTTCTAACTGATTGAGTGAAAGCAGATGTGAGAATCCAGCTGTAGCTGTCTTCTGTAAAGCCAGATATTAAAGGTATTTGCAAAATTGCAAAATAGTGATATTATTCTGACTAAATTTTTGGGAAAACAGTATTATTTTCACTAAACAGATACATGTTAACTTTTATGGAGTTTATTGTAATTTTTAACAAAATAATGTATTTTTAGATTTCTCAGTTTTAACTATTAATATGGTAAACATCAGTACCTAAAATAAGAATCTACATGAACAAAAGCTTTTTGTAGTTCTCAGTGCTTATTGAGAGTGTAAAGGCATCTCGAAATTAAAAAGTTTGAGAACTTCTGGCATAGAGCAGTGCAGTGGACTGATGAACCTGTATGTTATGAAATATCTAGACAGCAGTAGTATTTGTCTCTCTGTACATCTTGAACAAAAGCATAGTGTCAGTATGTCAAAAACTTGCCCTATTGACTGGATTTTCTTTTGATTTTGTTGTCTTTTACCCTTCTAATTTTTGTCAGGATTAGAAGGCTCCTCCCTTCCTTTTTGTAGCTGAGGCTAACAGGCTTCCCTGTCACCTATATAAATTGCGAACCACTTAAAATGTGACTCAAATAACCAAACATGTATACTCTTAGGATACATTACTATTACCTGACCACAAATCACAAAAAAATGTATCCATTGGTTATTTTTTTTTTAGCACATATCCATGTTTCATAGCTCACTAAGCAGATTTCATAGTCAACTCTCATTAATTTGCAAGCCTAGTATCTGTTTTGTAGATTAACCAAAGTCAGTTTTAAATTTTGTCTGTATATTGTCTTAACCAACAGATTAGATTTACTGATTAACTAGTATGTGCCTCAGTGAACTGAAACTGAATAATGTGAAAACAAAATGGAAAAGAAAAATACAGTTTACAGTTCAATAGGCATTTTTTGTTAAGTAGTACTGATTGAATTTTGGGATTGTGTGTATCAGTTCTGAATTTCATGGAAGTTTTGGTAGGAAATTTTATATAATTTTTAGATTATCGGTCGAGTAGATGATATTAAAATCATCTCTACAGTGTTTGATATCTGCGATAAGAAGGATGCATTCTTTTGTCAGAAACTGCTACCTTTAATCCAGGGCCCCATCATTTGCTTCATATTACTGTTACTAGTTACAGTGGGCATTCCTTTGTTATTGCTGAATTAGGAAGTATCTGCTTATTTTCTCTTTGCAAAATTGCAAAATAGTGATATTATTCTGACTAAATTTTGGGAAAACAGTATTATTTTCACTAAACAGATACATGTTAACTTTTATGGAGTTTATTGTAATTTTTAACAAAATAATGTATTTTTAGATTTCTCAGTTTTAACTATTAATATGGTAAACATCAGTACCTAAAATAAGAATCTACATGAACAAAAGCTTTTTGTAGTTCTCAGTGCTTATTGAGAGTGTAAAGGCATCTCGAAATTAAAAAGTTTGAGAACTTCTGGCATAGAGCAGTGCAGTGGACTGATGAACCTGTATGTTATGAAATATCTAGACAGCAGTAGTATTTGTCTCTCTGTACATCTTGAACAAAAGCATAGTGTCAGTATGTCAAAAACTTGCCCTATTGACTGGATTTTCTTTTGATTTTGTTGTCTTTTACCCTTCTAATTTTTGTCAGGATTAGAAGGCTCCTCCCTTCCTTTTTGTAGCTGAGGCTAACAGGCTTCCCTGTCACCTATATAAATTGAACCACTTAAAATGTGACTCAAATAACCAAACATGTATACTCTTAGGATACATTACTATTACCTGACCACAAATCACAAAAAATGTATCCATTGGTTATTTTTTTTAGCACATATCCATGTTTCATAGCTCACTAAGCAGATTTCATAGTCAACTCTCATTAATTTGCAAGCCTAGTATCTGTTTTGTAGATTAACCAAAGTCAGTTTTAAATTTTGTCTGTATATTGTCTTAACCAACAGATTAGATTTACTGATTAACTAGTATGTGCCTCAGTGAACTGAAACTGAATAATGTGAAAACAAAATGGAAAAGAAAAATACAGTTTACAGTTCAATAGGCATTTTTTGTTAAGTAGTACTGATTGAATTTTGGGATTGTGTGTATCAGTTCTGAATTTCATGGAAGTTTTGGTAGGAAATTTTATATAATTTTTAGATTATCGGTCGAGTAGATGATATTAAAATCATCTCTACAGTGTTTGATATCTGCGATAAGAAGGATGCATTCTTTTGTCAGAAACTGCTACCTTTAATCCAGGGCCCCATCATTTGCTTCATATTACTGTTACTAGTTACAGTGGGCATTCCTTTGTTATTGCTGAATAAAACTGATTTTTTTAGTTAGGAAGTATCTGCTTATTTTCTCTTTCAGGATTTAATAAGAAGGCAGTTACTGATGGACATGAAAATGGAGACCTAGGACCTTCAAGTGAAGCTCCTCTAGAAGACAGTGCTTCTAAATTAGATGACCTGCACAGTCTGTATCATAAAAAACCTTATTAAATTGACTGTATCTTCAGACAAGATTGTTCATCAGACTGTTCTGAATTGGGGGCACTAGGGAAGATGTTGACAAAGACGGTACAAGATCAAGGGAGGCTGGCTGTTGCCTAAGTGAAAGGCAGGTACCTCAGGGCTTCATGTGAACAATTCTCAATGCATAAAACTCTGTTTTCTGTGGCATCCCATAATTACCTATTGCATGAAAAGCTATTTCAATTTTCTTAAAATTATGAAGTACCAAAGCATGTGTTTCCCAAAAGGGTAGTACTAGGCTCTTCAGTACCAAGTAAAGCACTTCTGTTTTATTTGATTCCTTTTCCATTCAGTAGAAAGACATTGATAAATGGAATTTTTTTTTTTAGAAATAACCTTTAAATGTAAGAGAATAAATGAATTCATATTATATATTCCAGAATGTTAAGTGTGGTGTTCCAAAGGACAGAACTGCAGAAATGTAGGTGTGACATAAATGTGTCTTTCAACTGAAAGAGTGATTTTAGTGTTCTTTTTAAAATTTAATGTGTTTCCTGATAGCTAAGTCAGTTCTTAATGATCATTTATTGTAAGTTTGCTTTTCAGTGTTATTCATGCAGTACTTGAATAGTTTTCTTTAAGCAATCTTTTATCAATCAGTGCTGCACTTGAGATCATTTCTGTTAAGTTATTGTACTTTTCAGGTTTTTACAAGAAATGCAGATGAGTGTAAAATACCTGTTCTCAATTATGTTGATCTCTGTGCGTGGTATCAGAGCATTACATTATTAATGTTTAGTCACAAATGCTTTTTTTCTGGAATCCACAAAAGAAGTTTCATACATTTTGAGTTGTTTATAATGTTTGTCTTGTGTCAGAAACTTACTTAACCAGGGCCCCATCATTTGCTTCATATTACTGTTACTAGTTACAGTGGGCATTCCTTTGTTATTGCTGAATAAAACTGATTTTTTTAGTTAGGAAGTATCTGCTTATTTTCTCTTTCAGGATTTAATAAGAAGGCAGTTACTGATGGACATGAAAATGGAGACCTAGGACCTTCAAGTGAAGCTCCTCTAGAAGACAGTGCTTCTAAATTAGATGACCTGCACAGTCTGTATCATAAAAAACCTTATTAAATTGACTGTATCTTCAGACAAGATTGTTCATCAGACTGTTCTGAATTGGGGGCACTAGGGAAGATGTTGACAAAGACGGTACAAGATCAAGGGAGGCTGGCTGTTGCCTAAGTGAAAGGCAGGTACCTCAGGGCTTCATGTGAACAATTCTCAATGCATAAAACTCTGTTTTCTGTGGCATCCCATAATTACCTATTGCATGAAAAGCTATTTCAATTTTCTTAAAATTATGAAGTACCAAAGCATGTGTTTCCCAAAAGGGTAGTACTAGGCTCTTCAGTACCAAGTAAAGCACTTCTGTTTTATTTGATTCCTTTTCCATTCAGTAGAAAGACATTGATAAATGGAATTTTTTTTTAGAAATAACCTTTAAATGTAAGAGAATAAATGAATTCATATTATATATTCCAGAATGTTAAGTGTGGTGTTCCAAAGGACAGAACTGCAGAAATGTAGGTGTGACATAAATGTGTCTTTCAACTGAAAGAGTGATTTTAGTGTTCTTTTTAAAATTTAATGTGTTTCCTGATAGCTAAGTCAGTTCTTAATGATCATTTATTGTAAGTTTGCTTTTCAGTGTTATTCATGCAGTACTTGAATAGTTTTCTTTAAGCAATCTTTTATCAATCAGTGCTGCACTTGAGATCATTTCTGTTAAGTTATTGTACTTTTCGGGTTTTTTACAAGAAATGCAGATGAGTGTAAAATACCTGTTCTCAATTATGTTGATCTCTGTGCGTGGTATCAGAGCATTACATTATTAATGTTTAGTCACAAATGCTTTTTTTCTGGAATCCACAAAAGAAGTTTCATACATTTTGAGTTGTTTATAATGTTTGTCTTGTGATAGTCCTAGCACTTAAAGGTACTTAAATGTACCTTTACTAAAAAATGTAAAGGTACATTTTTTTCTTGCAGTAAAAGCTTAAATTTATTAGTATGTCAGTGAGATACATTTAATTCAAACAGCAGTTTTCTCTCAGAGTACTGGTAGCTAACTGATTTGCCAGTCATGTAAAAAGCTGAGGCAGTGGTGGGACAAGATAAAGTGAGCAGGTTTTGATAGGATAATTTTTTGGTTAGCTTTTCAGTGTTAAGTTTGACTAAAGTGTTTTTCATATGCAAGTGAGATATGCTGCTTCTCTTATTCCAGGAATAAGCTTGGAGCGCCTGCTCTCTTACTGTTCCGCAGGCCTCTGGACCTTGCAGGGGGTGGTGAGAAACATTGCTTCCAAAGAGATGACAGTTTTGCCATTATCACAGTTTTAAAAAATATACATTTAAGGGAATTTTAATTGGGAGAAGGCTTTTAGAGTATTATCAGTATCTCATTTCTAATATTCAAATGTTATATGATATAAAACACATTCTCTTGTCTTTCCTAGATGCACTATATATTTGTTCATAGGTAAATCTAGAAAATGTATATACTTTATTTGGTGGTTTTGCTATTTATAAATTTTGTGTTTTAACTGTTGCTCATGTATGGTTTGTTTTGGTGGTTTTGCTAATCTGTATGTTAATTTGTAATAGGCAGTGCACCTCGTAGTATATGTGGTTACTGATATTAAAATACCTTTTAGCACAATATTGCCACTGAGCAAAAACTAGTATTTAATTGTACAACTGAATAAGTAAGCCACATGTTACTATTTGCTCCCAACAGGCTAGGACTCTTAAAAGAAACATGTTTTCTCCTATGAATTCCCCTTACACCAGCATATGCCCCCATGCATGATTTGAGATCTGCAAACTGGATTTTAACCAGTGTATTCATTTAGTCAAAAAAATTTCCACTGTCATATATATGAAAACTTTTTTGTTGTGGGGTAAAACTATGTTACTCTTATCTCTTTAAAAATATAGTCTGGGATGGGATGGCCATGGCAGTTTTTCAGACAGTATCTTTTATCTACCAAGTCGGAATCCTTAGGAAATATTTGTCAAAACCTTTTCATTTACAAAAACTAATATGTCTATAAAGAGGTTTTTTTTTAAGAGTCTTGAATTGGCATTTCTGTGAGGACAATGTGTAATAGAAAGGATTGTATAAGATGGCTATGTTGTAAACTCCCTTCTTGGGCTGATAAGCAAAATGAAAAAATTTCCAGGTAGTTTATAAAGATCAGTTCCCATTTCATTCCTACTTCACCTTGGTTTGCCACCTATGCAAGAGCATTGTTGCTCAGATATTACTATGAGATTCCCATCAGGTGTTTAGAAAGTACTCGGTTAAAAGTTCATTTTAAAATATATGGTCTTTGGGAAATGAACTGAGAATTACAGACTCTTTCCAAAGGTCTAAATGAGAAGCAGTTTTATGTTTTCACATTTATAGGAAAGAAACTTACAACATGTTTCTAGGACAAAAATATACATTTAAGGGAATTTTAATTGGGAGAAGGCTTTTAGAGTATTATCAGTATCTCATTTCTAATATTCAAATGTTATATGATATAAAACACATTCTCTTGTCTTTCCTAGATGCACTATATATTTGTTCATAGGTAAATCTAGAAAATGTATATACTTTATTTGGTGGTTTTGCTATTTATAAATTTTGTGTTTTAACTGTTGCTCATGTATGGTTTGTTTTGGTGGTTTTGCTAATCTGTATGTTAATTTGTAATAGGCAGTGCACCTCGTAGTATATGTGGTTACTGATATTAAAATACCTTTTAGCACAATATTGCCACTGAGCAAAAACTAGTATTTAATTGTACAACTGAATAAGTAAGCCACATGTTACTATTTGCTCCCAACAGGCTAGGACTCTTAAAAGAAACATGTTTTCTCCTATGAATTCCCCTTACACCAGCATATGCCCCATGCATGATTTGAGATCTGCAAACTGGATTTTAACCAGTGTATTCATTTAGTCAAAAAAATTTCCACTGTCATATATATGAAAACTTTTTTGTTGTGGGGTAAAACTATGTTACTCTTATCTCTTTAAAAATATAGTCTGGGATGGGATGGCCATGGCAGTTTTTCAGACAGTATCTTTTATCTACCAAGTCGGAATCCTTAGGAAATATTTGTCAAAACCTTTTCATTTACAAAAACTAATATGTCTATAAAGAGGTTTTTTTTTAAGAGTCTTGAATTGGCATTTCTGTGAGGACAATGTGTAATAGAAAGGATTGTATAAGATGGCTATGATGTAAACTCCCTTCTTGGGCTGATAAGCAAAATGAAAAAATTTCCAGGTAGTTTATAAAGATCAGTTCCCATTTCATTCCTACTTCACCTTGGTTTGCCACCTATGCAAGAGCATTGTTGCTCAGATATTACTATGAGATTCCCATCAGGTGTTTAGAAAGTACTCGGTTAAAAGTTCATTTTAAAATATATGGTCTTTGGGAAATGAACTGAGAATTACAGACTCTTTCCAAAGGTCTAAATGAGAAGCAGTTTTTATGTTTTCACATTTATAGGAAAGAAACTTACAACATGTTTCTAGGACAAAACCAGATAAGGAGGGAACTATTGCTAAGCCATTACAGTTAAAAAGGAAAAAGAAAAATATACAAATGCATACATGAACAGAATGAGAAAAAAATTACAAGAGTGTAAGGGTTGTGTGTATTTATTTATACTTCTAAAATCCTAAGTATCTCTCATGAATATTATGGCAAACATTTGCGTTATAGGGTTTTTAAAAAAATAGATTGAAAAGAGATGAAAATTTTGTGATTCTTAGTAATAAACTGAATGGTTTTGGCCAACTTAACAGTTGTCAGAAGTTAGCCCAGCTTGTCTTTGGTGCTGGTTCTATCCAGCCCTCCCCCGCCCCCCGACTGTAGACTTATTTTGTTTTCATGTTCAGAAACAAAATATATTGATTCATCTGTAAGTTGCATATTTCCAACATCTTTATTTTGTAATGCACTATCCCACCTACCCACTTTTCCATGTAGGATTGACCTCAGATCTATAGGATTTTTGACAAATGTATTATATCTAGTTGCGTTGAGTTTTAGTATTTTTTTTATTAGTCTGTAAATGAAGATGGCATCTCCTACATTAAAATGGAATTAATTTCATTTAAAAATAAATGTTTTACAAGTCTTTCATGTTTAAGATTTTCTTTATTTCTAGTAACTTCTTTCATTTGTATCATCTAGCCATAAAGTTCATGCAAAGGCTGAACCTTGTTACTGTGGTGGAAGAGAGGTTTTTTTAGTAGGAATTGCCTATTTGATTTTAGGAACTGTTTAATTTGAATTAGTTAAAAATGAGTTAGTTGGAAGGAGCTGCCAGGGTAGCTGTGGGACCAATTTTATGTTGACTCTTAGCGGATCCAAAAGCTTTAGTGTCCTTGAGTTAGTTTTATGTTACAAATGTTGATAGTCGGGACTTCCCTGGCAGTGCAGTGGTTGAAACTTCCATGCTTCCAATGCAGGGAGCACAGTTAGATCCCTGGCCTGAGGTACAAGATCCTGCATGCTTCACAATGCAGCAAAAAAAAAAAAAAAAAAAAAGCTAATGTAGTCTTTGAGGAGAGTATTGATAAATATTAGAAAATGAGGGATTTTTCTGGTAGTCCAGGGGTTAAGACTCCCATGCAGGGTATATGGGTTCAGCCTCTGCTCAGGGAACTAAGATCCCACATGCTATTAAGTGAAACCGAAAAAAACCTTTCTTTCTCTTTTTTTTTAATTGGATACTGTGTAAGAGAATGTGCATGTATATAATTTAGAAGTTCCCAAATGTGTCTAATAATTTTTAGAGTATCTATAAACTTTGTTCAATGTCTTTGCCTCACAAGGTTTACATGTGGTCATTTGTAGTCAGTGTAAAATGTGTAGGATAGCTATTTCTTTGTCAAGAGTATTTGAGCTCAGTCAAGAGGAAAAACTCACAAATGGTATTTTACTCTGAAGTATTAATTAATGTAAATCATATTTCAGAAAATTACTTGCATTATGAACATTTGGGGCCTCCCTGGTGGCTCAGATGGTGAAAAAATTTGCCTGAAGTGCAGAAGAGCCAGGTTCAATCCCTGGGTCTGGAAGAGCCCCTGAAGAAGGGGATGGCTTCCCACTCTAGTATTCCTGCCTGGAGAAATCAATGGACAGAGAAGCCTGGAGAGCTACAGTCCATGGGGTCGCAAAGAGTTGGACACGACTGATACTTTCACTCTTCACTTCATGAACATAGAGACGTATTTTTTTGTCATTGAGTAACTTCAATTTGCTAATACAGTATGCTATGTGTCAGCTCTCATTTCAGCAAGGAGTTGGATAAGTCTTTTCCTCAGAGTGTATGTACATAGGATATTGTTCATTTTATGAAATAAAAATGGCATTAATATGTTCATTTTATGCTTTTATAATTCATGGTGGATCCAAAGGAGCTTAGCTGTGGGACCAATTTTATGTTGACTCTTAGCGGATCCAAAAGCTTTAGTGTCCTTGAGTTAGTTTTATGTTACAAATGTTGATAGTCGGGACTTCCCTGGCAGTGCAGTGGTTGAAACTTCCATGCTTCCAATGCAGGGAGCACAGTTAGATCCCTGGCCTGAGGTACAAGATCCTGCATGCTTCACAATGCAGCAAAAAAAAAAAAAAAAAAAAAGCTAATGTAGTCTTTGAGGAGAGTATTGATAAATATTAGAAAATGAGGGATTTTTCTGGTAGTCCAGGGGTTAAGACTCCCATGCAGGGTATATGGGTTCAGCCTCTGCTCAGGGAACTAAGATCCCACATGCTATTAAGTGAAACCGAAAAAAACCTTTCTTTCTCTTTTTTTTTAATTGGATACTGTGTAAGAGAATGTGCATGTATATAATTTAGAAGTTCCCAAATGTGTCTAATAATTTTTAGAGTATCTATAAACTTTGTTCAATGTCTTTGCCTCACAAGGTTTACATGTGGTCATTTGTAGTCAGTGTAAAATGTGTAGGATAGCTATTTCTTTGTCAAGAGTATTTGAGCTCAGTCAAGAGGAAAAACTCACAAATGGTATTTTACTCTGAAGTATTAATTAATGTAAATCATATTTCAGAAAATTACTTGCATTATGAACATTTGGGGCCTCCCTGGTGGCTCAGATGGTGAAAAAATTTGCCTGAAGTGCAGAAGAGCCAGGTTCAATCCCTGGGTCTGGAAGAGCCCCTGAAGAAGGGGATGGCTTCCCACTCTAGTATTCCTGCCTGGAGAAATCAATGGACAGAGAAGCCTGGAGAGCTACAGTCCATGGGGTCGCAAAGAGTTGGACACGACTGATACTTTCACTCTTCACTTCATGAACATAGAGACGTATTTTTTTTTGTCATTGAGTAACTTCAATTTGCTAATACAGTATGCTATGTGTCAGCTCTCATTTCAGCAAGGAGTTGGATAAGTCTTTTCCTCAGAGTGTATGTACATAGGATATTGTTCATTTTATGAAATAAAAATGGTTATTTTCATTATTAATCAGTGTTCTATTTTAGTGGCTTTTATAATTCATGGGTTGTTTTTTTCTTAGCTGAAAAGTATTATTGCAAATGGCTGCGTGCTGTTGGTGCTAACTATTTGTCTGATAAATCTTTTTCAGGTGTGTCTTGAGCGCTACCGTCACAGTCGTAGCAGCCAGGAAAAGGCACCTCTCAGCTCTCCAGCAGGAGGGAGCATCAGGGACTATAGGTCTTCCCTGCACGAACACGCAGGCTCCACCTCATGCTGCAGCCAGCCAGGGGCTGAGCTGGGCGGGGCGATGACTCCTTCCCTTTGGCTTGAAGACCACCTGGCAGTCTGGCCAGACTCCCTTAGGATTGCATGATAGTCTCTTAAGTCACTTTCACTCAACCTTCCTTCTTTCATTTACCTGCATCAGGGCCCGGTGGCCTCCCAGCCTCCCACCAACCCTGGCTCCCGGCACCGTTTTTCTTCACCAGTGTTGCCCCTGAGTAATCTGTCCCATAGCTGATCCCTTCTTGGTCTGGGTGTCTGCTTCCTGGAAGACCCAGACCGACACAAGTGGACCAGAGGTGAGATCTGAGAAAGCAGGTCATTCAGAGATGAGCGGGTTCACCTCTGTTCCAAAGCATGAAGAGGATGACACCCTGGCTGGTAAGTGGCTTACTTACAGGCCTTGGCACAAGGTTATGGTCCATCATTGAATATTTCACAGATGGTATGCAGACAAGAGTTGTCAAAGCAAGCCTGCACCTGTTCCCCTTAGATACATCTGCTTGCAAGGTTCACATGTGTCCAGCACCTCGAATTTCACAAGTGTTCCCCCATTCTCTAATTGATACGGGTGGTTTACTGTGCCTGAAATGTTTGTACACATGGGGTTTATGTTGAGCAGCTGCTTTCCTTCTGGGAACCACAGATTTTGGTATACACTAGACAAGGAGTGCCTGCTTGACGGGCACAGTAGAGACTCTGGACCCCTACACCCAGGCTCAGGCCAGTTTCCTTGGTCACAAGTATTTTAGACACGTCATACATCATTGTTGGAGGAATGAAGCTCATCCTGTGTGACTCCATGGTTTCCCCTGGACTTTGTTGGTGGGCCTTTTCTTTTCTCTTCACTGATTTTGCTTGGTGTTCTTTCTCTGTAATAAATAATAGTTTTGAGCACAGGTGAGTTTAGTTCTGTGGGTCCTTCTAGCAAGTCGCTCAATCCGGCGATGTTCTTAGAGACCCCTAGATACAGGTAGTCACTTGGGCAAATACCCCATGGAGAGGAGTTCTCTGGAAGTTCAGTGTGGCAGACACTTGATGTATAAGGAAAGGACAGTGTCTGTGAGAATAACAGAATTGGCTGGTTACCACTAGGTTGTATTCATGACCTGCAAAAGGATAATGAGAGACAAAGGGCTGCTATCAAGCTGTTAATGTTGAAATATGAGAGCCAAAGGACCTTTGGGGAGCTCACAAGGAGGCCTTTCCTCCTGCAATGGAAGGATTAAAACAGTCAAGATTCAGGCTGAACATCTAATTGTTACAGTCACAGAGATTCAAAGACTTGAATGTTTAGCCAAATTTTGGTTTTTTTGTGAAAATTCAGGGTGCTGGTAGGGAAAACCTGGAACCTTGAAACATGCCATGGGGACACCTGGATGGATTCCCCTGAGGATGCTCTCTCTGTACTCCCTACTGCATCCAGTAGTCTTGCAGAACTAGCCCACACTTCCTGTAAGTCACCTCAGCGTATGCTGGAAGATAGTGCAGAGGCTGCTGCCCAGCCCTTCAACACCTCTGCCCTCGCCCCTGAGACAGTAAGTGGCCCTCTCCTCTTTGCTGCCAGGCCTCCTAGGGTTAAATCCTGGCTGCAGATGTGCTGGGCCTGATAAGGGAGAAAAGAGACTAGACATCAAGAAAGTAAGAATTTGGGGCTTCCCTGGTGGTCCAGTGTAAGGACACTGCCTTGCAGTGCAGGGAGCGCCAGTTCGATCCCTGGCCTGGGAGGATCCCATGTGCTGAGGAACGGCTGGACTGATGTGTCCAACTACCCAGCTGGAGCTCTGGAGCACATGCGCCCAGGGACGGTGCTCTGCAGTGAGAGGGGCCACTGTGATGGGAGGCCCACACAGGCCAAAGAACAAAGAAAATAGATAAATGGAACATCGATAGAAGTGGCCCCCCAAAAAAAGAATTAGCGAGCTTATCCTGGCAGAATCCAAGGCAGTGCTACTGAGATTAGATTTGGAAAGTGCTTTGATCAAGGGCTAAAACTCTCCAGTTTGAAAATTCAAATTGGAAAACACCAAAAAGTCATTTATAAGAAACACACCTAAGGATACAGAAAGTTTGAAAGTGAAAAGATAAACTAGGTATATAGTCTCCAAAGGCAAGCTAAGATAGTTGTATTCATATTAGAGAGAAGAGACATAAAAGATTATCATGCACGGAGAAAGCTATTTGTATTCTCTTTTTTAAAAGTTATAGTTGACTTATTGTTTTAGTTTCAGGTAGACAGCAGAGTGATTCAGTTATATATATTTTTTCTTCACATAATTTTCCATTATAGGTTATTATAAGATACTGAGTATATAGTTCTCTCAGCTATTCAGTAAATCCTATTGTTTATCTATTTTATATATACTAATTTGTATTTGTTAATTCCATACTCCTAACTTATCCCTCCCTTTCCCCTTTGGTAACCATTAGTTTATTTTCTGTGTCCTTGAGTCTTTCTGTTTTGTGTATAGATTTATTTGTATTATTTTTTAGATTTCACATTTAAGTGATATAATAGTTGTCTTTGACTTAGTGTGATATTCTCTGGTTTGATTCATGTTGCTACAAATAGCAGTATTCCATTTTTTATGGCTGAATAGTATTCCATTATATACCTGAGACAGTAAGTGGCCCTCTCCTCTTTGCTGCCAGGCCTCCTAGGGTTAAATCCTGGCTGCAGATGTGCTGGGCCTGATAAGGGAGAAAAGAGACTAGACATCAAGAAAGTAAGAATTTGGGGCTTCCCTGGTGGTCCAGTGTAAGGACACTGCCTTGCAGTGCAGGGCGCCAGTTCGATCCCTGGCCTGGGAGGATCCCATGTGCTGAGGAACGGCTGGACTGATGTGTCCAACTACCCAGCTGGAGCTCTGGAGCACATGCGCCCAGGGACGGTGCTCTGCAGTGAGAGGGGCCACTGTGATGGGAGGCCCACACAGGCCAAAGAACAAAGAAAATAGATAAATGGAACATCGATAGAAGTGGCCCCCCAAAAAAAGAATTAGCGAGCTTATCCTGGCAGAATCCAAGGCAGTGCTACTGAGATTAGATTTGGAAAGTGCTTTGATCAAGGGCTAAAACTCTCCAGTTTGAAAATTCAAATTGGAAAACACCAAAAAGTCATTTATAAGAAACACACCTAAGGATACAGAAAGTTTGAAAGTGAAAAGATAAACTAGGTATATAGTCTCCAAAGGCAAGCTAAGATAGTTGTATTCATATTAGAGAGAAGAGACATAAAAGATTATCATGCACGGAGAAAGCTATTTGTATTCTCTTTTTTAAAAGTTATAGTTGACTTATTGTTTTAGTTTCAGGTAGACAGCAGAGTGATTCAGTTATATATATTTTTTCTTCACATAATTTTCCATTATAGGTTATTATAAGATACTGAGTATATAGTTCTCTCAGCTATTCAGTAAATCCTATTGTTTATCTATTTTATATATACTAATTTGTATTTGTTAATTCCATACTCCTAACTTATCCCTCCCTTTCCCCTTTGGTAACCATTAGTTTATTTTCTGTGTCCTTGAGTCTTTCTGTTTTGTGTATAGATTTATTTGTATTATTTTTTAGATTTCACATTTAAGTGATATAATAGTTGTCTTTGACTTAGTGTGATATTCTCTGGTTTGATTCATGTTGCTACAAATAGCAGTATTCCATTTTTTATGGCTGAATAGTATTCCATTATATACATGTACCACACACATCTTAACCCATTTCATTAGTTGATGGGCACTTGGGTTGTTTCCATATATTGGCTGTTAAAAATAGTGCTGCTGTGAACATGAGGGTGTATCTTTTCAAATTAGAGTTTTCGTATTTTCTGGATATGTGCCCAGGAGTGGGGTTGCTGGATCATATGGTAGCTCTGTTTTTAGTTTTTTAAGGAACCTCCATACAGTTTTATAGTGGCTATTCCAATTTACATTCCCATGATCAAGGTAGGAGAGTTTCCTTTTCACCCCCTCTAGCATTTATTATTTGTACTTAAAAAAAATTTTTTTTTGACCACTTTTATTGGTCTTTCATTTATTTATTTTCATCCATCTTTGTTCTTTGGCCTGTGTGGGCCTGCCATCGCAGTGGCCTCTCTCGCTGCAGAGCACCGGCTCTGGTCACATGCACTCCAGAGCTCCAGCTCAGGAGTTGGACATATCGGTCCAGCCACTCTGCAGCACCTGGGATCTTCCCAGGCCAGGGATCAAACCGGTGCCCCTTGGACTGCAAGGCGGAGTCCTTACCCACTGGACCACCGGGGAAGCCCTGTTTGTACATTTTTTGATGACAGCCATTCTGACTGGTTTGAAGTGATACCACATTGTGGTTTTAATTTGCATTTATCTAATAATTGGCAAGGTTTAGAATGTTTTCATGTGCTTTTTGGCCATCTGTATGTCTTTGGAGAGCATATCTTTGGAGAAATGTCTGTTTAAGGCTCTGTGCATTTTTTTTTTTTTTTTCTTTTGCGGCGCGGGGCGGGGGACGGGTTGGGGAGGGAGGGGGGTGAGCAGGCCACTTCTTTTGGTCTTTATCTATTTTCATCCGTGTTCTTTGGCCCACATGGGCCTCCTGTCGCAGTGGCCTCTGTTGTCGCAGAGCACCAGCTCTGGGTGCATGCGCTCCTGAGCTCCAGCTTGGTAATTGGACACATCGGTCCAGCCTGTCAGCGGCACGTGGGATCCCCCCAGGCCAGGGATCGAACCGGTGACCCTTGCACTGCAAGGCGGTGTCCTTACCCACTGGACCACCAGGGAAGCCCCTGTGCACTTTTTTTTGATTGGGTTGTTTGCTTGTTTTTTTTTTGTTCTTTGATACTGAGTTTTATTTGTTGTTCATATATATTTGGGATACTAATGTCAGTCGAACTGTTTGCAAATCTTTTCTCCCATTCCGTAAGTTGTCTTTTTGGATCAGGCACAGTTCTAAAGGTTTTGCATGTGTTATCTCTTGTAATGTTCACCATATTCTATGAGGTATATGCTATTATGATCTCCATTTAGAAATAAGGAAGTGGCGTCAGAGAGGTAGAATAATATTTTCTTGGTCACACAACTAGAGCAGAATTACGCTTGTTTCCACTAGAGCATAGTGGTTCTTGATACATAAAAGGAGGAATGTGGGACTATTTACTGTGACAATAGAAACCCTTAAGCACAAATTAAACCAAAAATGTAAAGTACTCATATGAAAACTATTTAAAATGCCCCGAAAGAATGCAAAAGAAGGCTTGAAACAATGGAAAGGGCTATTACAGAAAATAAAAATTTCTTTCTAAAAAAGAATGAATGCGAGATAAGGCATATGGACCTTCTAGGCTTAGATCATTCTTGATTAGAAAGACTTGAGATGTTGAAGGAGAATCCTTTTACACTTGTGAGAGATTTGAACAAGTTTATAGGTCGAGAGGAAGACACCAGTTCAGAGGCAGAAATTAAAGGTAAAAGAAATGGAAATAATTGGAGCAAAATCTGAGGTGAGGGCAAAAACGTTGCTGAATGTTTCAGACACCTTTTCTACCAATATAGGAGGGAAGGAGTGGAGTAGATGCTGCTTTTGGTGGGAAGAGGATGGACAGGCAGTTGTGGGATCTGACTTTAATGACTTGTTGCCTAGGTGACAGAGGTGGTAAGATCTCTGGAAGGAAATCGTGCCCAGTGGCATTGCTTTGAAATAGTCTATGAAAGAGTTGGAGAGAAAGTGAATCCAGGATAAGCAAAGGGTTGAGGAGCAATGAGGTCGGTTGGAAACTGCGGGCTTGTAAGAGCCCTGTGTGAGTAGCTCTGCAGTGTTCTCCTGCTGCTGTGGTGGAGATGGGAAGCTGGCTTCCTGAAGGGGACCTCTGTCATCGGAGCCTCGAGGCTTGGCGGTCCTGGAAAGAGCATGGAGTGGTAACGCTCAGTTCACGTGATGGGTTGGGAGGAAAGAGACAACTGACGTTTTAACCACCAGAGGAACGTGATGGGATCTTAGGCGTTAAATACGTTTAAAGCTTTTAATGAGATCATCGAGTAAGTAGGATAAAAGTTGAGGAATCAACAGGGTTTCAGCAGACAGAATTACTAAGATTTCAGAGGTGGAGTTCTTGCTGATAACAAGTGTGGACATGTGGAGGTGGTTTGAACAAGCTTCAGGTTTCTAGAGTAAATGTCAGAAATCATAAAAGTTACTGTGTTGGACTCTGAACTTTCCAACATGATTCTAGAGGAAGCCTGGAGAAGAATCGAGCTAGGTGACAGTCCTCAGTGAATGGGAAAGATGGCTTGGAAGATTTAGGTGGCGCATGGAGAAAAGGTAGAGCTGGCCAGCTCAGTCATAAAGGGAGAGAGTTTTGCATGGGACTGAAGGAGAGTGGATGGGGAAGTAGGAATCAGGAGGAAGAATCTTGTTCAGCATTCTGTGATGGCTGAAGAGGAAAGTCCTCAAAATATAAAACCTGGTGCACCGTGGGTGCTACTCCTGGTTTTAGGGTTGTCAGATTTAACAAAAATTATAGGACATGAATGGTTAATATAAATCTGTCCCATTGCACAGAACATTCTTAAACTAAAAATTATGGAATTTGGAATGAGGTAGGCAGTTGCTGAATGTTTCAGACACCTTTTCTACCAATATAGGAGGGAAGGAGTGGAGTAGATGCTGCTTTTGGTGGGAAGAGGATGGACAGGCAGTTGTGGGATCTGACTTTAATGACTTGTTGCCTAGGTGACAGAGGTGGTAAGATCTCTGGAAGGAAATCGTGCCCAGTGGCATTGCTTTGAAATAGTCTATGAAAGAGTTGGAGAGAAAGTGAATCCAGGATAAGCAAAGGGTTGAGGAGCAATGAGGTCGGTTGGAAACTGCGGGCTTGTAAGAGCCCTGTGTGAGTAGCTCTGCAGTGTTCTCCTGCTGCTGTGGTGGAGATGGGAAGCTGGCTTCCTGAAGGGACCTCTGTCATCGGAGCCTCGAGGCTTGGCGGTCCTGGAAAGAGCATGGAGTGGTAACGCTCAGTTCACGTGATGGGTTGGGAGGAAAGAGACAACTGACGTTTTAACCACCAGAGGAACGTGATGGGATCTTAGGCGTTAAATACGTTTAAAGCTTTTAATGAGATCATCGAGTAAGTAGGATAAAAGTTGAGGAATCAACAGGGTTTCAGCAGACAGAATTACTAAGATTTCAGAGGTGGAGTTCTTGCTGATAACAAGTGTGGACATGTGGAGGTGGTTTGAACAAGCTTCAGGTTTCTAGAGTAAATGTCAGAAATCATAAAAGTTACTGTGTTGGACTCTGAACTTTCCAACATGATTCTAGAGGAAGCCTGGAGAAGAATCGAGCTAGGTGACAGTCCTCAGTGAATGGGAAAGATGGCTTGGAAGATTTAGGTGGCGCATGGAGAAAAGGTAGAGCTGGCCAGCTCAGTCATAAAGGGAGAGAGTTTTGCATGGGACTGAAGGAGAGTGGATGGGGAAGTAGGAATCAGGAGGAAGAATCTTGTTCAGCATTCTGTGATGGCTGAAGAGGAAAGTCCTCAAAATATAAAACCTGGTGCACCGTGGGTGCTACTCCTGGTTTTAGGGTTGTCAGATTTAACAAAAATTATAGGACATGAATGGTTAATATAAATCTGTCCCATTGCACAGAACATTCTTAAACTAAAAATTATTTGTTATTTATCTGAAATTCAGACTTAACTGGGTATCCTTTATTTTACCTGGCAGCCCTACTGGGTATATCTGACAGATACCAATTTGAAGCCCCTCAGAAAGACATTATCACAAAGTTTTCACAAGGAGGCAAACGCCCTGCTGAGGAATGGCTCACAGGCAGAAATCTGAAATCACACAGATACTCACAAACAAGAGTCAGTAGAAACAACAAACACGACAGAGCCTCGGGAGCTTCTGTTCTTCATTCACAGAGCAGGTACTTCTTGCAGACTGTCCTTAAGTGCAGGGGAATATGCAGGAACACAACAGATAAAAGTCATTTCCTTCATGGGATGAGATCTAGTGGGCAAGTCAGATAATAAGCAAGAAAACACAACTCTGCCAGATTAGACAGTGACACACGTTAAGGAGAAAAGTGAGGCAGGAAAGGAGATGGGAGACAGAAGATGTGCTAGGAGAGAAATGTGCAGCCCTCCGGCAGGGAGAGGAAGGAGGATGGCAAGGGGCTTCTGTGCAGACTTAATGGGGCTGAGAGGACAAGCTCTGCAGCCGTCCAGGGGAAGAGCTCTCCAGAAGGAGAACAGCAAGTGCCCACGGTGTCCCTGGCATGTGTAGGTGACAGTCAGGGGCCCACATGGCTGGCGCGGGGTGATTGCAGGAGATGAGCTCAGACAGGTGGCAGCCCAGCGAGGGGTGCAGATCGCAGATCTGTCCTGTCCCACACAATAGCCACATGTTAAAAGTGGAGCAAACAAAATGAAAATTTATTCCTCAGTCACTCCAGCCACATTTCAGTGAATGGGAAAGATGGCTTGGAAGATTTAGGTGGCGCATGGAGAAAAGGTAGAGCTGGCCAGCTCAGTCATAAAGGGAGAGAGTTTTGCATGGGACTGAAGGAGAGTGGATGGGGAAGTAGGAATCAGGAGGAAGAATCTTGTTCAGCATTCTGTGATGGCTGAAGAGGAAAGTCCTCAAAATATAAAACCTGGTGCACCGTGGGTGCTACTCCTGGTTTTAGGGTTGTCAGATTTAACAAAAATTATAGGACATGAATGGTTAATATAAATCTGTCCCATTGCACAGAACATTCTTAAACTAAAAATTATTTGTTATTTATCTGAAATTCAGACTTAACTGGGTATCCTTTATTTTACCTGGCAGCCCTACTGGGTATATCTGACAGATACCAATTTGAAGCCCCTCAGAAAGACATTATCACAAAGTTTTCACAAGGAGGCAAACGCCCTGCTGAGGAATGGCTCACAGGCAGAAATCTGAAATCACACAGATACTCACAAACAAGAGTCAGTAGAAACAACAAACACGACAGAGCCTCGGGAGCTTCTGTTCTTCATTCACAGAGCAGGTACTTCTTGCAGACTGTCCTTAAGTGCAGGGGAATATGCAGGGAACACAACAGATAAAAGTCATTTCCTTCATGGGATGAGATCTAGTGGGCAAGTCAGATAATAAGCAAGAAAACACAACTCTGCCAGATTAGACAGTGACACACGTTAAGGAGAAAAGTGAGGCAGGAAAGGAGATGGGAGACAGAAGATGTGCTAGGAGAGAAATGTGCAGCCCTCCGGCAGGGAGAGGAAGGAGGATGGCAAGGGGCTTCTGTGCAGACTTAATGGGGCTGAGAGGACAAGCTCTGCAGCCGTCCAGGGGAAGAGCTCTCCAGAAGGAGAACAGCAAGTGCCCACGGTGTCCCTGGCATGTGTAGGTGACAGTCAGGGGCCCACATGGCTGGCGCGGGGTGATTGCAGGAGATGAGCTCAGACAGGTGGCAGCCCAGCGAGGGGTGCAGATCGCAGATCTGTCCTGTCCCACACAATAGCCACATGTTAAAAAGTGGAGCAAACAAAATGAAAAATTTATTCCTCAGTCACTCCAGCCACATTTCAGATGTTCAGTAGCTACATGTGGCTGATGGTTACTGTACTGAGCAGCTCAGAGAATCTTTCCATTCTTGCAAAAGTTTTACTGGGCAGTGTTGATGGAGCCTTGTAAATCGCTGCAGATTTTGACTTTTACTCTCAATGAGAGGAAAATAACAGAAGAGAGAACATAAAATGAGGTTTCCCATGATTGAAAGAAGGAATCAAAGGAAATACCAACACAGTGTAGAAAAGGGAACACTTGCAAAAGAAACAGTAGGCCCTCCAGAAAAAATTTTTAATTGACATTAGAATCTCAGTAAATAACAGGTTAGACAGCAAAACTGGAAGTATAATACGTATAATATGTAATATGGAGTATAGTATGTAATCTTATACAGTGCTTCATGTGGGTCAGACAGTGCTCTGAATGCTTCATTTAGTACTCACAACAGCCATGGGTGGGGTGAGAGTATATTTTATCCCCAGGTAACAAGCAAGGACACAGATGCAGAGTTCTGGTTCCTTGCCTGCCATCCACTCAACCACTATGCCATATTGTCTTTCAGGGATTTACCAGAAATGTACCAGAGAACGATAAAGAGAAAATAAGAGGGAAGAAGAGACATGATAGAATGAGAAGGCCCAATGAGCATCCCCAGGAATCCCAGGAGTGACTAAAGAAAACAGCAGAGAGGTGAGCAGTATTGGAAGAGGGTAGGGCTGAGACTTTTTCATAGCTGATAAAAGGTCCATCTGAAGATTCTGGAAGCACAAGTCCTAATTGAATACAAATGGATTTATAGTCTAACCCCAAGTGGTAAAATTGCACAATACCTAAAGCAGAGCGAAAATCTATAAAGCCTCTGGGGGAGTTTATTCCCAGAACGGGGAGAGGCTGGGTGAGAGACCCAAAGTGGGAGGTGAGAGATCCGTAGCAGGCCCTGAACACAGCAGTGAGGCGTCGAGGGCAGGGACGGCTAGCCCAGGACTTACTCAACTCTAGCTTCTCATTAGTGGGACTCAGTTTCTCCTAGGTCCTGGTGAGAGCCTGGGCTTGCGTTTTCTCTCAAGTAAGTACAGGGTGAGCATGGCTCTCAGAACTGTAATAGATACTTGGCACATGAACAGTTTCAAGAGAAGCATTGTGACAATAGTGAGCCCAAGCAGGTGGCTACACTTGGACTGCTAAATTCATGTGTTTATGAAAGGCCTTGATGTTCTTATGGAAGGCTACTCACGGTCTCCGTGGTTGTGCATGTAATATAAAGTCTCTGCTAAGAATCTAAAGCAGTGTGAAATAAATAACAGAAATCTCTAGCATCCTTTCTAGATGTTTTCTAGGCTGATTATAAATATTAAGGCAGTGTAAATCATGGTAATAGCAGCTAGAACACAGCATCAGCAGCCTGTGTGGATGGCAGTCTTGTCTGTCAGAGCAGACATGTTTGCACCACACTTGTAAGAAGTGACAGAATGCAGTCTGCCTGCCAATAGGATTTGGTAACAGAAAAAACAGGCAGTTGCCTTATCCTAGGTGCTAATGTTGCAAAAAAGCGGAAAAGAAAACCATAGTGTTTTCCTGCTCTTATCCTCTAGTTTAGGCTTGGCTGTGTTGGGTGTATCAGACAGACTTTTCCACTAACCATCCTGGGCTACAGTGAGGCCATCCTGAGGAAGTGATGTTCCAAAAAAACGTCCTGTTCCCGTGTATCATGATACAAAAAACTTGTTCCACTAGCATGAGACTTTTCATCCCCAGGAATCCCAGGAGTGACTAAAGAAAACAGCAGAGAGGTGAGCAGTATTGGAAGAGGGTAGGGCTGAGACTTTTTCATAGCTGATAAAAGGTCCATCTGAAGATTCTGGAAGCACAAGTCCTAATTGAATACAAATGGATTTATAGTCTAACCCCAAGTGGTAAAATTGCACAATACCTAAAGCAGAGCGAAAATCTATAAAGCCTCTGGGGGAGTTTATTCCCAGAACGGGGAGAGGCTGGGTGAGAGACCCAAAGTGGGAGGTGAGAGATCCGTAGCAGGCCCTGAACACAGCAGTGAGGCGTCGAGGGCAGGGACGGCTAGCCCAGGACTTACTCAACTCTAGCTTCTCATTAGTGGGACTCAGTTTCTCCTAGGTCCTGGTGAGAGCCTGGGCTTGCGTTTTCTCTCAAGTAAGTACAGGGTGAGCATGGCTCTCAGAACTGTAATAGATACTTGGCACATGAACAGTTTCAAGAGAAGCATTGTGACAATAGTGAGCCCAAGCAGGTGGCTACACTTGGACTGCTAAATTCATGTGTTTATGAAAGGCCTTGATGTTCTTATGGAAGGCTACTCACGGTCTCCGTGGTTGTGCATGTAATATAAAGTCTCTGCTAAGAATCTAAAGCAGTGTGAAATAAATAACAGAAATCTCTAGCATCCTTTCTAGATGTTTTCTAGGCTGATTATAAATATTAAGGCAGTGTAAATCATGGTAATAGCAGCTAGAACACAGCATCAGCAGCCTGTGTGGATGGCAGTCTTGTCTGTCAGAGCAGACATGTTTGCACCACACTTGTAAGAAGTGACAGAATGCAGTCTGCCTGCCAATAGGATTTGGTAACAGAAAAAACAGGCAGTTGCCTTATCCTAGGTGCTAATGTTGCAAAAAAGCGGAAAAGAAAACCATAGTGTTTTCCTGCTCTTATCCTCTAGTTTAGGCTTGGCTGTGTTGGGTGTATCAGACAGACTTTTCCACTAACCATCCTGGGCTACAGTGAGGCCATCCTGAGGAAGTGATGTTCCAAAAAAACGTCCTGTCCTCCCTCTTTCTGTCATGATTAGGTCATGTATACAGGGAAGAAATGGGATAGATGGACACTTTCCCACTGTAAAGAAGTCTGGTTTGGGGACTGATATTTTAATGTTAAAATAACATACAGCCCAAATGTTGCCCAATTCTTATCTGTAAGCCTTGGAGGAAGACACAGTCACATACTTTTTATGCATGAGGAAACTGAGGCTCAGGGTTATGTAATGAATGACAAACTGAATATACAGATGGATCATGGCCAGACCATAAATAAAAACAGAACTCTGGCTGGCAGCCTACAGCAATAAGCATAGGAAACCAACACATTATTCATAGAAGCCAGTGCAGAGGCCAGCCTGCTGTAAGTCAGGCTTAAAGGAAGTCAGCCCACTGCTTCTGGAAACAATGCAGGAAGCCAAACTAAAATGCCTGAAACAACTGACCCCAGATCACCAGGATTTTATTAATAACTGACAGCTTCCCTTAATTTCTGTCCCTCTCTCCTCTTAGAACCAACAAGAGGAAGGCAGGCAAGTTCTTGCCACCAGACCGCTTGCCCGTTTATAGAGGCTGAGACTCAGGTAAGCAAGAAGGACACCAGTGAGAGACAGGTATGTGTGTTGGTTGGGCATAGTTTATTGCAATTAGTATGCATAGAAAACCATGTAAACTTACAAGGTAAATGGTTTGTCCTCCACAGTAACCACAGATAGTCTGCTGTGACCTTCCAGCACCTCAGTATTATAAAGTTTGTTTCACAGAAAGTCAGTCATACAAATAGTATTATAATAATAATTTGAGGGAAAGAATTTTTTGGTCCACATTTTCTGTTAAACATACTTTCCTCTTTGGCTAAAGAGGTTAAATTCCCCTCCACAGTGAACTCAAAGCAATCTCAGATAAAAACCACTGGACAGTGAGGTACAACTGGTTACAGACACCTACTCGAGGGGAAATGTTTTCTTATAAAATTAGTTGTTTCCAGCCAACTTGGTCGAAAAAGCTCTGTGTGGATTTGGCTTCACTCTCTTTTGTAAGAACGCACATCAGATGAGTTTGCTGTATTTTAAATAGCACAATGTGCTGTTTCCAAAGAAAGTCATGAAAAGTGTGGCATCTGACCTCAGCAATATTTCTCATCTGAGGTACAAAAGCATCTGACACAGTAACTTAGAGTTTAATTGCCATGCCACCTTCATTCAGTTTGTTGAGAGAGCAGTTTTGGTTGCTCTAAGTCTCCGCTTTGGGCTTTGCAGACAGCTTGAAAAGGCAGATTTGCATGTGAAAGGGAGTATCTGCCAGGCCTGAGGTGAGCAGGAAGCAAAGTGTGATGAAGGCCAGCTACTCAGAGCTCCCGGTCCCATAGGTGGAGGGCAGTGAGGTCCCGTTACGGTCACAGAGACCTCCTGGTCCTTGCACACCTTGACAGGCCACTGGACATCCCCACCTGAAGTGGGGTCTAAGGAACGGGCAGCTGCTGAGGTGGGTGTGTTTTGTTCTTTTTAATCTACAATCGTAATTGCAAACCACCACCCGGGTGTACTTTTTCAGTTCAGGCTTCAAGTAACTTCATTCCTTCCAGGAGAATGTTAACAACGCTTTTAGTTCTCCATATCAAAGGAAAGGAAATGAGCCATAGTAACGACAAGATTAAGTTTAAACAGACCTGCTGCTAACACAGTATCAGATAAAACAGATTTAAGAAGTGAACATACTATTATGTTTTTTGCAACAGCTGCATTCTCCCACTTAACCTCCACGCAGAATTAAAATCTGCTAAAGCAAACTTAAGTTACTTTAATTCTTGTTAAATACAACACTGTACAGATTGCACATTTTACACGGAAGCAGCTCAGTATCACAGTTAGAGAAATGAAAATGCCATCTGAAAACTTTTCACTTTTCTAGCCCACAAAACCCAGCAGACGCTGGCCCGCAGGGTCAGAACAAAACCAGCTGCAGAACTGTGTAAACAGTGTGAGAGGTGGGGTCTCAACGGCTCCGCCGCAGGATCCTGCTCAACGGCGCTCGCACGCGCGCACACACCGCACTCGCACGCACTCCCGAGCGCAGCTGCTTCCCGGGCGGCCCGCAGCCCGGCGCTCTGTACCACAGCAGTGCCGTTCACAGTGCGTTCACAGAAGAGCGGTCATGGCCGTCGGGTTGAGGGGTCTGAGGCTGTCTCTGGGGGCCGAGTAGGCAGCGCCAGTCTCGGGGTTGGCCTGGGGCTTCCGATCGTCGGGAGGGGCGCGCCCCGCGGCTAAACCGCTGCCGCCCTTGGGCTGGTCGTAGCCCGGCTCCACGGGCGCGGGGCCCGGCGGCAGCTGGTAGCTGGCGGCCGGGGAGAAGGCGCCGGAGGAGAGGGAGTGCTTGTGCGCCGGCCCGGGCCCCGGCACGCGGTAGCCGTTCCGCGCAGAGAAGGTGTGCGCGCGGGCCAGGTGCCGCTCCACGATGGGCGTGGCGTATTCCGGCTCGGGGTTGGTCAAGGGCAGGGCGTACTCGTGGCGGCCGGCCGGCAGGGGGCAGTCATAGTGGCCGCCGGCGCCCGGCCCCGCCGCCGCCGCCGCCTCGGTGTCCATCGGCCGGAAGGTGGAGCCCTTCCTGGCGACCGTCCCGGTGCCGATCATGAGCGGCTGCTGGTAATCTGAAAGCCAGAGAGCAGGCGGTCGGTAGCCCACCCACACACGCTGCCCACTGGCTGTAGAAGGGGTGCTCCGCCCAGTGCCTGGCGCATCCAGGCGAAGAGAAAGAGCGGGACGTGAGCAGCACCGATGCCCCACTGGGCTCACAGGAGCCTAGAGAGGTGGAGGCTCCCTCTAACTACACCTAGAGATGGGAGGGAACATCTTTACAGAGTTCTTAAAAGGCCAGATTTTGGAGCTGGAGATAATACTGTTAGCAAAGGGGAAAGTGATTGTACAACCAGTAGGTTGTAACCATAAACACAGAGTGTGGTATGATCAGGGTATGAGAGATGTGGAGAAACTTCATAGAAAATAAAGACCTAGGTTGAGGGTTAATGACAATGGTAATGATAATCATGGGCTTCCCAAGTGGTGGTAATGATAAAGAACCTGCCTACTAGTGCAGGAGACATAGGAGAGGCGGGGTGGATCCCTGGGTCACGTGGATCCCCTGGAGAAGGGAATGGCTACCCACTCCAGTATTCTTGCCTGGAGAATCCCATGGACAGAAGAGCCTGGGAGGCCACCGTCCATGGGATCGCAGAGTCGGACACAACTTAGCAACTAAACAATGACAGTCATACAGCTCACATTTATTGAGTCCTTACTTGGTGCCAGGCACTCTTCTATGATATTGAATCAATTAGTTAAATCCTCTGAAGAAAAGTATTATGAGGTAGTTTCCTCATACTACATTTACTAATGGAAAACTGAGGCAGAGATTAATTTGTCCAGGGTCACACATAGAGTAGCCCGTGGGGAAAGAATGTGAACACATGCCCTGGGTGTGAGCTCTTATCCATACCCTAGGTCATGGAGGGCACAGAGTACCCTGCCAGGAAGCTTGATTTAATTCTGTAGAAACCTATGAAAGAGTCTAAATAAGTAAACGGCAAAGAGAGGTAACCCTGGAAGAAGACTGAAAAGGGAAAGATAAAACAGAAGATAAAAGCAGAGAAATGAACCATAAAAAGTCGTAAATTAGGGAACTAGCCTTTGAAAAGGCCACACTTTGAGGGCAGTTATCAGAGAACTGGTCACCAATGATTTAAGTAGAGTAAGAGGAAAGAAAGATGCTTCTCAGCTGTTAACCCCTGAAAAATGGGATGAAAAGACAGAAGCTGTTCAGGAAAGGGGTTCATGCAGCATATGGGTTAAGACATGATACTGCCGGGCTTCCCTCGTGGTCCAGTGGTTAAGACTTCGCGCTTCCAATGCAGGGATTTGATCCCTGCTCAGGAAAATAGGACCCCACAGGCCTTAGAGCCTGGCTAAAAAGTTTTTTAAAAAAAGTTTGTAATCTCTTTCTAAAATTTCACTTACTGTTTATACAATATTTTATAAAACTATAGGTCCTTGATGGAGTAGAAATTAAAACAAAAAAAGCAAACAATGGATCCTTACTCACAAACCATTTGAGAAGCAGCTTGTCAAGACCCTGAGGTCATTCTAACAGATTCCTTCCTCTCCCTCACCTCCTTCCTCCAGGGCAGGAGCTGTGCTTAGTTCATCTTTCTAGACCCTCTTTCCCAGTGTCTCAATCAAAACCTTAGTGACAGAAACGAATTAAGTAAGGGCTTCCACATTTCAGCGGTACTTCAGGACCCCTGGCCTTTTGTCCTTCTCAGTGTCTTTCAAGCACAGAGAAAAGAATTATGGTTATCTATTCGAAGTCGGACACAACTTAGCAACTAAACAATGACAGTCATACAGCTCACATTTATTGAGTCCTTACTTGGTGCCAGGCACTCTTCTATGATATTGAATCAATTAGTTAAATCCTCTGAAGAAAAGTATTATGAGGTAGTTTCCTCATACTACATTTACTAATGGAAAACTGAGGCAGAGATTAATTTGTCCAGGGTCACACATAGAGTAGCCCGTGGGGAAAGAATGTGAACACATGCCCTGGGTGTGAGCTCTTATCCATACCCTAGGTCATGGAGGGCACAGAGTACCCTGCCAGGAAGCTTGATTTAATTCTGTAGAAACCTATGAAAGAGTCTAAATAAGTAAACGGCAAAGAGAGGTAACCCTGGAAGAAGACTGAAAAGGGAAAGATAAAACAGAAGATAAAAGCAGAGAAATGAACCATAAAAAGTCGTAAATTAGGGAACTAGCCTTTGAAAAGGCCACACTTTGAGGGCAGTTATCAGAGAACTGGTCACCAATGATTTAAGTAGAGTAAGAGGAAAGAAAGATGCTTCTCAGCTGTTAACCCCTGAAAAATGGGATGAAAAGACAGAAGCTGTTCAGGAAAGGGGTTCATGCAGCATATGGGTTAAGACATGATACTGCCGGGCTTCCCTCGTGGTCCAGTGGTTAAGACTTCGCGCTTCCAATGCAGGGATTTGATCCCTGCTCAGGAAAATAGGACCCCACAGGCCTTAGAGCCTGGCTAAAAAGTTTTTTAAAAAAAGTTTGTAATCTCTTTCTAAAATTTCACTTACTGTTTATACAATATTTTATAAAACTATAGGTCCTTGATGGAGTAGAAATTAAAACAAAAAAAGCAAACAATGGATCCTTACTCACAAACCATTTGAGAAGCAGCTTGTCAAGACCCTGAGGTCATTCTAACAGATTCCTTCCTCTCCCTCACCTCCTTCCTCCAGGGCAGGAGCTGTGCTTAGTTCATCTTTCTAGACCCTCTTTCCCAGTGTCTCAATCAAAACCTTAGTGACAGAAACGAATTAAGTAAGGGCTTCCACATTTCAGCGGTACTTCAGGACTGTTGCTCTGGGCATCAGTAGAGGCCCTGTTAGGGGTAAGAGTCAGGGGCTGAATGGGGGAATACTTCAGTGTCACTTTGGGCAGAGCACAGAGAAAATGTCACATTACTGGTTTACTAGACCCATCTAAACAAAAGGTTTTAGTTTTCCTTCTCTTCTTGGTCTCCCCTCTCCCATCAGCAGCACTTCCTAGCTAACAGCGCGGTCACAGAGACTTGGTACCTACCTGCCATATCACTTGTGATGAGATCCAACTTTTGTGCCATCTCCTTTTCATTATCGTAGCTGATGGTAAACTCAGCTGACTGATGCCTGACAAAGGGATACTTGATCTGCTTCCAGCAGTCTGGAATAAAGAGAACATGAAGCAAACTAGTGTCTCAGAAATATAACACACTTGCTTGATCGCAGATTCCTCCAAAGGTCAAGAGGTCAGGCTGGCTTTTGCCGGCCGACTGTGACACACACACACAGCCACAGGCCTCCGGTGTGGTGCAAACGGCGTGCTGAGGTCACTACAACCACAGCGCACATCACCCAAACCACGCTTTCCACTGCACCTGTAAGATGTACATGTGTACCATCAGCCCCCAGAGTACTCCCAGTTGAGACCACCTGGGCATGGTTTTCCCTAATCTGAGCTGACCGGGCATTTGTGACCTTGAGGAGTCCACACAGCTGGCAGTTCAGAGCCAATGGTGGCGGAGTCCTCAGTTGGCCCTGACCTTCTCAGAGGTCTCTGCCTGCTGCCCTCTCCCCGGACCACAGCTGACTCACTGCAGGGCATGCTGTGTCCTAAGGAATGTCTGAAACCTACTCGGCCCATTCCTTCCCCCTGATTTCCCAGAATGAGAAACACAAGGCCTGAAGACGCTGGGAGTGCTGGGCAAGATCTAGTGGACAGACGGGGCTTTGACAGCTTCTTCTGGGTGACAGGCAGGGTGGCGACCCGAACTCCAGCTGCCAAAATTAATTTTGACAAATGATGGGATGATGCTGAGCCTTACAAACGAATCTTTAGGGCAGGAGCTGTGCTTAGTTCATCTTTCTAGACCCTCTTTCCCAGTGTCTCAATCAAAACCTTAGTGACAGAAACGAATTAAGTAAGGGCTTCCACATTTCAGCGGTACTTCAGGACTGTTGCTCTGGGCATCAGTAGAGGCCCTGTTAGGGGTAAGAGTCAGGGGCTGAATGGGGGAATACTTCAGTGTCACTTTGGGCAGAGCACAGAGAAAATGTCACATTACTGGTTTACTAGACCCATCTAAACAAAAGGTTTTAGTTTTCCTTCTCTTCTTGGTCTCCCCTCTCCCATCAGCAGCACTTCCTAGCTAACAGCGCGGTCACAGAGACTTGGTACCTACCTGCCATATCACTTGTGATGAGATCCAACTTTTGTGCCATCTCCTTTTCATTATCGTAGCTGATGGTAAACTCAGCTGACTGATGCCTGACAAAGGGATACTTGATCTGCTTCCAGCAGTCTGGAATAAAGAGAACATGAAGCAAACTAGTGTCTCAGAAATATAACACACTTGCTTGATCGCAGATTCCTCCAAAGGTCAAGAGGTCAGGCTGGCTTTTGCCGGCCGACTGTGACACACACACACAGCCACAGGCCTCCGGTGTGGTGCAAACGGCGTGCTGAGGTCACTACAACCACAGCGCACATCACCCAAACCACGCTTTCCACTGCACCTGTAAGATGTACATGTGTACCATCAGCCCCCAGAGTACTCCCAGTTGAGACCACCTGGGCATGGTTTTCCCTAATCTGAGCTGACCGGGCATTTGTGACCTTGAGGAGTCCACACAGCTGGCAGTTCAGAGCCAATGGTGGCGGAGTCCTCAGTTGGCCCTGACCTTCTCAGAGGTCTCTGCCTGCTGCCCTCTCCCCGGACCACAGCTGACTCACTGCAGGGCATGCTGTGTCCTAAGGAATGTCTGAAACCTACTCGGCCCATTCCTTCCCCCTGATTTCCCAGAATGAGAAACACAAGGCCTGAAGACGCTGGGAGTGCTGGGCAAGATCTAGTGGACAGACGGGGCTTTGACAGCTTCTTCTGGGTGACAGGCAGGGTGGCGACCCGAACTCCAGCTGCCAAAATTAATTTTGACAAATGATGGGATGATGCTGAGCCAAAGTACAAGTAAACTGGCTATGAAGATTCTGAATTAAAAGATAGGATACAATATATTCCTTCCTGGTAGATTTGCTAAATCAAAGCTCTTCAATTTCTTTAACCATATAAGTGTGGATTTTAATCAGGTTCTGCTGATTAAAAGCACCTAATTATGCTTTTTTTTTTTTAATTATGCTTTTAATTAGCAATTCTGTCCCTTCCTCAAAGACAGAATAAAACGGTAAGAGTTTTTTCAACCAACCTGTTTTCTGATTCTTAGACGATCCATAAGAATTTCCCTTCTTCTTCCTCCTATTAAAACAAGAACATTCCACTGAAAAAATCTCTATAAGTACTGCTCATAGAATAATGCTTGATAATTTCTGCCTTGCTCCAACTTGCTTTTAAAATACAAGTTAACATTTTACTTGGAGGGAAGCCATGCTGTTTTCTGCACATGAACTTAGGAAGAGTAAGCTTTTGTGATCGTTTATATAATTGGACAAAAAGTTTTTTTTAATCTGAAGTCACATACTTTATAAGAACTGCAAAGATTCCCACTCCAGCCATCAGCATGACGAGCAGCACCAGCGGAATAGCAACAGTTGTGACATTTAATCCTGGAAAGGGGAAAACCACATTACAACAGAAATGAGTAGCAACCAAGGTTCAGGATCTAACGCTGAGCACTGATTTGAAAAGTTTTACAGTTTAACGTGTGGGAAAAAATACATGCTCGATATTTACTGATAATGGTTATCCCTAATCTGAGCTGACCGGGCATTTGTGACCTTGAGGAGTCCACACAGCTGGCAGTTCAGAGCCAATGGTGGCGGAGTCCTCAGTTGGCCCTGACCTTCTCAGAGGTCTCTGCCTGCTGCCCTCTCCCCGGACCACAGCTGACTCACTGCAGGGCATGCTGTGTCCTAAGGAATGTCTGAAACCTACTCGGCCCATTCCTTCCCCCTGATTTCCCAGAATGAGAAACACAAGGCCTGAAGACGCTGGGAGTGCTGGGCAAGATCTAGTGGACAGACGGGGCTTTGACAGCTTCTTCTGGGTGACAGGCAGGGTGGCGACCCGAACTCCAGCTGCCAAAATTAATTTTGACAAATGATGGGATGATGCTGAGCCAAAGTACAAGTAAACTGGCTATGAAGATTCTGAATTAAAAGATAGGATACAATATATTCCTTCCTGGTAGATTTGCTAAATCAAAGCTCTTCAATTTCTTTAACCATATAAGTGTGGATTTTAATCAGGTTCTGCTGATTAAAAGCACCTAATTATGCTTTTTTTTTTTTAATTATGCTTTTAATTAGCAATTCTGTCCCTTCCTCAAAGACAGAATAAAACGGTAAGAGTTTTTTCAACCAACCTGTTTTCTGATTCTTAGACGATCCATAAGAATTTCCCTTCTTCTTCCTCCTATTAAAACAAGAACATTCCACTGAAAAAATCTCTATAAGTACTGCTCATAGAATAATGCTTGATAATTTCTGCCTTGCTCCAACTTGCTTTTAAAATACAAGTTAACATTTTACTTGGAGGGAAGCCATGCTGTTTTCTGCACATGAACTTAGGAAGAGTAAGCTTTTGTGATCGTTTATATAATTGGACAAAAAGTTTTTTTTAATCTGAAGTCACATACTTTATAAGAACTGCAAAGATTCCCACTCCAGCCATCAGCATGACGAGCAGCACCAGCGGAATAGCAACAGTTGTGACATTTAATCCTGGAAAGGGGGAAAACCACATTACAACAGAAATGAGTAGCAACCAAGGTTCAGGATCTAACGCTGAGCACTGATTTGAAAAGTCCTTAACAGTTTAACGTGTGGGGAAAAAAATACATGCTCGATATTTACTGATAACTGGAAAGCAAAAAGACAGAAATCAAAATCCCAGCTAAAGTTTAGGAAAATAAAGTTTAGTCACCCCCACCCCCCTCCGCCCCAAGGCACTGTATAATGTTCCTTGGGATTCAAATTTACTCTCTTTGTTGCCTGGATTGTATTAGACTCCCAAAATCAAAATGTATGGGAAGGTTATAGCTGGCCCACCCAGCCAGGAGTTATTCAGGCAGGTAGATGATTTAAGCCCAGTGCAGAGCTCTCAGCGTGACTTGATCAGCCATTTCCCCAAAGGGGTGGGCGGATGTGGACCTGGGCGGGAACAGACGCCCGGAAGCAGAACGTTGAAACTGTGGACTGAAAGGAAATGCAGCCTGAGGATCTCAACAGTGGTTCCATTCTGCTGCTTGAAACGAAAGACCATGGCTTCCCACAACTGTTTTAAACAAGGAGGTGGCTTTAACAGCCACTGAAGAGACCCCAAGCTTGTAGAAAGTATGAAAACTAAAGGAGAAATGTTTGTGTTATTTTTTCTGTGTTCTCTGGGAAGAAAATAAAGGGATGATCAGAAGTAGAAGTGTGTAGTTCATGAAAGGGAGGACAAGGCGCATAGACGGGAATAAAATTTATGTAAGTAACAGTGGTGTCATTTATAAGTGTGGCAATTTGGAGAAAATCTAACAATGTAAACATCCAATAAGGGGGGAATGGTTAACTAAACAATGGGATCTCCATATGAAGAAATTCTATAAAGCTATTAATAATTGTGTTATGAGCATTGGAAAATGCTCATAATACAGTGTCAAGTGAAAAATAAATGCTACAGAACAAAATATGTGGTATGCTGCCATTTTGTTTCAAAGTTATAAAAATAAACATAGTTGACTGGATACAATGGAATATGGTGACTAAGGATGCTGATTTATGGATTATTTATATATACATATGACATGTATATATAATCTTCCAAATTGTTTTTATATTTTACATTCTGAAAAACATTTGTTTTTACATTAAGGGGCCTGAAGCACTGATTTGAAAAGTCCTTAACAGTTTAACGTGTGGGAAAAAATACATGCTCGATATTTACTGATAACTGGAAAGCAAAAAGACAGAAATCAAAATCCCAGCTAAAGTTTAGGAAAATAAAGTTTAGTCACCCCCACCCCCCTCCGCCCCAAGGCACTGTATAATGTTCCTTGGGATTCAAATTTACTCTCTTTGTTGCCTGGATTGTATTAGACTCCCAAAATCAAAATGTATGGGAAGGTTATAGCTGGCCCACCCAGCCAGGAGTTATTCAGGCAGGTAGATGATTTAAGCCCAGTGCAGAGCTCTCAGCGTGACTTGATCAGCCATTTCCCCAAAGGGGTGGGCGGATGTGGACCTGGGCGGGAACAGACGCCCCGGGAAGCAGAACGTTGAAACTGTGGACTGAAAGGAAATGCAGCCTGAGGATCTCAACAGTGGTTCCATTCTGCTGCTTGAAACGAAAGACCATGGCTTCCCACAACTGTTTTAAACAAGGAGGTGGCTTTAACAGCCACTGAAGAGACCCCAAGCTTGTAGAAAGTATGAAAACTAAAGGAGAAATGTTTGTGTTATTTTTTCTGTGTTCTCTGGGAAGAAAATAAAGGGATGATCAGAAGTAGAAGTGTGTAGTTCATGAAAGGGAGGACAAGGCGCATAGACGGGAATAAAATTTATGTAAATAACAGTGGTGTCATTTATAAGTGTGGCAATTTGGAGAAAATCTAACAATGTAAACATCCAATAAGAGGGGAATGGTTAACTAAACAATGGGATCTCCATATGAAGAAATTCTATAAAGCTATTAATAATTGTGTTATGAGCATTGGAAAATGCTCATAATACAGTGTCAAGTGAAAAATAAATGCTACAGAACAAAATATGTGGTATGCTGCCATTTTGTTTCAAAGTTATAAAAATAAACATAGTTGACTGGATACAATGGAATATGGTGACTAAGGATGCTGATTTATGGATTATTTATATATACATATGACATGTATATATAATCTTCCAAATTGTATAAAATTAATATGCAAGTTATTTTACATTCTGAAAAAAACATGTTTTTTTAATGTTTATTCTTTTGTCAGTGTGTCTCAGAGAACTTTCTATATTCCTAACACATGGTTTTTGTTGTAAGAGTCTTCCATGGCATGAATGTGCTATGGGAATTTTTTCCTACAGAAGATTTCTGTAGCATTTGAAGGGCACATACTTTTATTTCCAGTCTGTTTCTACTTACAATATCACAATGAAAAGTATGGACATATATTATCTGGCACATATGCAGATACTACTGGACTGTCTGCCTCCAGCCATTTACATGACAGAGGAAAAAGAATGTTGTTGAAGCTACCGTATTATTGGCTACAGTACCAGTCAGGTTCCTTAAAAAGTCACAAAATGGTAACTGCCATACCTCTGGGCGTTTCTTCAGAGGGGATGGGCTTGGGGATGGTCTCATCTTCTCCTTTCGTTGAACCCACAGTATTTAGACTTGGTTTGTGCCATACCAATGAGTCATTACCTGAGCGAGAAAAGATGGTGGAGAAACCACACTAGTAACAACAGTTTGTGGAAGGAGGGGAGCAAATCCAGTAACTCACTCACTCACCCTGAGGCCTGCTCGGTGGTATCTGGCAGCCAAGGAGCTCCACTTTCAACGCTATCCTCTGGTGCCACGTCTGTGGGATGACACGCACATACCTGGCCACGATGGGAGGGATGAAATTGTTCCGCACAGGGTCCCGAAAATTAGAGTTGCCCTGAAACACCTGTAGGAACAAGTAACTTTTACGTGAAGATTCTATTAGTTTCTTGGTCTTTATCAACCCACTCACACCTGGTTATATGAAAGCCAAGCCAGGATGCATCTGTTGCATTTGTATAGACCTGCTTGATACTGAAGACATAAGACTTTGTACTCAAAGGCTAAGTAATCAAACGGGGTGCTCTGCATCTATTTTCAGGAAATACACTGATGAAAATATCCAGAGACTCACTCCCCTACTCAGTTCCTTCCTCCAGAGTATCTCTTACCTTTTCTTCATTATTCCCAATTCCTTTATATGTCGTCCACTTGGAGTCGTTGTTTTTGAAGTTCATTACAAAACTCGTTACATAGAAGTTGAAATTTGACTGTGTGGATCCTGTGGTCCTAATTCCTTGAAAGAAAATATTTTGGGGTTACTTTTCAAATACATTATATAAGTCAGGTCTCCCTTGAGCCAACCTACTGTTCTACCAGTGTCTCCTACTAATAAACTTTATTTTCCTCTCAAAAAAAATACATAAAAAAAATTAAAAATACATTATAGGGCATCCTTGGTGGCCTTGGTGGGTAAAGAGTCTGACTTGCAGTGCAAGGGGTGCCAGTTCGATCCCTGGCCCAGCAAGATCCCATGTGCCACAGAGCAGCTGGACCGGTGTGTCCAATTAGGAGCCAGCTCTCTGGATTGCATGTGCCCAAGGCCGGTGCTCTGCAGAGAGAGGCCACTGCAATGGGAGGCCCACACAGGCCAAAGAATAAAAAGATGGATGAAAATAAATATAAATAAAAGAGGCATGATGGGGAAAAGAAAAAAAAAACATATATAACTTGTATTACCATTTCATGTTTCTTTTTCTTACTCTCCACCCCTCATCTGAAACTTCAAATCATTTTACAGGCGTGCTTTTCTTATCTGCATTTAGAAACTTGGTGACAGACGCGTTTTCACACTGACAACATGCCATAAAAAGGTTTCCACCAAGAGATAACAGCTCTCTCATCCACACATTCATCCTTTCACCCTGCACACAGGTTCTTTCCACAGAGACAAGGTGAAGATTTGTTACTTTCCTTCAAGACATGGAGTACTTTGAGGTGGGGACCCCCATGCAAATTCAAAACATACTTTCAGCAGCAAGTCACCTTGTTTCGTGAAACTGCACGTGTGTCCATACCTGTTATTTTCTTCTTCTCTCCCAAATCGATCCTCAGCCACTCTCGCTGCTTGTGGTTCTTGCTCCTGTCCCCCGAAGCCCACGACGGGCCTTGATCCTGAAGTCGGGCTTGGCCAGGAGACCAGCGAACCTGATCTCCAGTCTCGTTGATCCACTCCCAGGAAGAAGAAGCTCTGATTTGCTTCTCAGGTTCCAAACTCAAGGATCTACTGCAGCCTAGGGGAAAGGGCAGGAAAAGATTTCAGATACAGACCCAAAATGAAAGCAAACCCCTCCCCCGACATTACACTAGAATGATTCAGTTGATTTAATTCCATTTGGATAGAGTCAATCATTTAATTCTTAGTTTTTAATGATTGAGACTTGCATTTGACTCGCTGGTATTGTAGTGTCTTAAAATTGTGCTCCTTTTCTTCTTAAGATCACTTATGTTCCCTAGAAGTGACACCTCTTTGTTCACTGTAGATTTTCCTTTCTGTCCTAAATTTTACCCTGATTTCAATGAAGTGCGAGGTGTCTTAAAATCATACATGATTAGAGGGGGGACTCCAGGCTCTGTTCCCTTTATGAGCAGATACATCAGGTGCTCAGAAGATAAGCTCTTCGTACCCAACATCACCCTTAGGCACTTTGCTATACCATGTCCAAGACAATGCAGGGGTAGCAGATAAGGACCAGTCCTCTTCCTGGGCAGAGTAGACAAGTTTACACTTTTCTCAAATATTCTGTGTTAGGGAGACTGTTTCACCAGAATAAATTCGATGGAGGGGCTAGAAAACCTTTATATATTCATTTTCAGTAACTTCATCCCAAATACATATTACCCTACTCAAAAGCTTTTTCTGTTACAATCTAAAATGAAGGAATTTATTTTAAATGTCATTTCAAATTTTCATTCTTTCTGGCAAAAGCTGGAGAGGGATTATAAACAAACGTTATGTTCTTCTTAGTGCTAATTGGGTTTATTGTCTGATGTATTTTTAAGTCACAGCATACTTGCCGTTACATGACCTGAGGGGAAAGAAAAAATAATCCTTTAAACTATATCATCTGAGGGGTATGGAAGAACAAACTGCACCTGAAGATTTTTAAATGATCAAATTCTTAAGGAAAGCAGGATCCTTACCATTGGAGGTAAACAGAAATCGCTTGTCTGACAAGGAACCACTGAAATAATAAACAGAAAGATGGAGGTGAGTTGCTTAACCGGATCTTAATGACGGGTACAGCGCTGCAGCATGGCGTGGAGCCTGCCCACACCTCACGCGGTCCTCAGAGCTCCTGGCGAGGCCATTGTCTTATCTCCATCACTGGTATTTCACTGACCAAGGAACTCAGGCCCTTTGAAGGTACGCAACCTAAATTCATACAAGTGACAAGTGGCCGGGACTCAAGAGACAGCTTTTGAATCAAGATGCTGTACTATTTCCATCACGCTGCATGGTACTGGGAAGGAATGTAAACATACAGGATCTCCAGAACACCCTGAAATCCCAATTAATGACTACATGGTGATGGGGGCAGAAAAGAGGCCTGCCCGGAACACTCCCTCTGCCTCAGCAGGCCGCCCGTGGCGCCCCCTCACTGTCCACCATCAAGGGCCACTAAGACATGAAGATGCCCGCTCACCTTTCAAAGAATGAGCGCGTCATCTGCTGCCTTCTCGACAGACTTCATTCACTCCTGCCCCGTGGGTCCTCTCCTGGCAGCGCTGTTCTGGGGACCGCCTCGGCCCAGTCTCCCTCCAGCCACACTCCTGCCTAGTCCAGCACAGGCACCAAGCCAGGAACCAGCTCCCGCTTCTGGATGACAAGGTGCAGCTGGGGAAACTCAGAGCACCTCCCTGACAGGTCCTGAACTGGCTCCCCACTGTGGCAAAACCGTCCTCCAAAGCTGGCATGGACCCTTGAGCCTCGGGGCATCCCCAGTTCTATAGCTGGCATTACTCTTTTGACAAACGTATCAAATCAGCCTTGCTCTGCAGCTGTCTGCTTCTGCAGAGGTTCCTAAGGCCCAAGATCATGTTTGTCTTTTTTGTAAATCCCTCAACCAGCTCAATGCTGTGACAGTACAGAGAATAAATAGAAAACTTGGAATTCTCAAGATTAATCCTACGTGCATCATATTTTACATATCAGATACGAGAAGTACACAAAAAAGGGAGCTATCACTGTCATATTCAATTGTTTCAGTCAGACTGCTCCTTACTATTTTAAGTGTTTGACTCAATTATTATGGCAATAAAGGACAGACAAGTCTTGAAGTGTGAAATCCAGAGAACCCAAAGAGAGTCTGGACAAGAGTAAAATTGCTTAACCGGATCTTAATGACGGGTACAGCGCTGCAGCATGGCGTGGAGCCTGCCCACACCTCACGCGGTCCTCAGAGCTCCTGGCGAGGCCATTGTCTTATCTCCATCACTGGTATTTCACTGACCAAGGAACTCAGGCCCTTTGAAGGTACGCAACCTAAATTCATACAAGTGACAAGTGGCCGGGACTCAAGAGACAGCTTTTGAATCAAGATGCTGTACTATTTCCATCACGCTGCATGGTACTGGGAAGGAATGTAAACATACAGGATCTCCAGAACACCCTGAAATCCCAATTAATGACTACATGGTGATGGGGGCAGAAAAGAGGCCTGCCCGGAACACTCCCTCTGCCTCAGCAGGCCGCCCGTGGCGCCCCCTCACTGTCCACCATCAAGGGCCACTAAGACATGAAGATGCCCGCTCACCTTTCAAAGAATGAGCGCGTCATCTGCTGCCTTCTCGACAGACTTCATTCACTCCTGCCCCGCGGGGTCCTCTCCTGGCAGCGCTGTTCTGGGGACCGCCTCGGCCCAGTCTCCCTCCAGCCACACTCCTGCCTAGTCCAGCACAGGCACCAAGCCAGGAACCAGCTCCCGCTTCTGGATGACAAGGTGCAGCTGGGGAAACTCAGAGCACCTCCCTGACAGGTCCTGAACTGGCTCCCCACTGTGGCAAAACCGTCCTCCAAAGCTGGCATGGACCCTTGAGCCTCGGGGCATCCCCAGTTCTATAGCTGGCATTACTCTTTTGACAAACGTATCAAATCAGCCTTGCTCTGCAGCTGTCTGCTTCTGCAGAGGTTCCTAAGGCCCAAGATCATGTTTGTCTTTTTTGTAAATCCCTCAACCAGCTCAATGCTGTGACAGTACAGAGAATAAATAGAAAACTTGGAATTCTCAAGATTAATCCTACGTGCATCATATTTTACATATCAGATACGAGAAGTACACAAAAAAGGGAGCTATCACTGTCATATTCAATTGTTTCAGTCAGACTGCTCCTTACTATTTTAAGTGTTTGACTCAATTATTATGGCAATAAAGGACAGACAAGTCTTGAAGTGTGAAATCCAGAGAACCCAAAGAGAGTCTGGACAAGAGTAAAAGCACCTTCACATCAAAGGATTTTTTTTAAGTAACAGGTTTTTCTTTTATGTTCTTTGTCCACTCTTAGGCAGAGATTCTGTAAGCCTTGGGTTTTCTCATAAATGTTCCGTTATGCTCTAAGCTGAGCACAATGCGGGTACCATCATTTCATACATGAGAAAACGCAGGCCCACTTATATCATGGGATCCTCTAAAGTTCACAGTTAGGGGCCAAGCAGTGCTGAGGGCCTAGTTTTAACCTTTAAGGAAAGGTGCACTTCGTTGTGATTCATATCTAAATTTAAGATGTATTTAGAGCCTCTCCTTGATTTGTCCATTTTCTCCAATGTTCCTCCCAAGTATTACACTTGAAGTTTGGCTAGATAAGCCCAAATAATACTGTTGCAACCCTGACTGCCTAAATGCACTCTCACTGCCAGGAAACATTAAAATATTTATTCTGTGGCTGAAAAATGGAAAGAAAGAAGGTTGGCTTTGGAGTTAACCCTGGAAAGAAGATGCTGGTGAATGCTCTGCTTCTAAGATCTCTCTGCCTAGCTTTCCTCTATTACCAGCTGGAATATGTTTTCCCATTTCACCCAATTATAAGTAATTAACTACAGCCACCTAGAGAATTCTGTAGGTGAATAAGCTGCTGCTTTTAAAAATGAGAACTCCCTAGGGAGGATGGGGTTCTGAGGTATTTGCAGACTAGGGTGAATGAATCAGATTCCAGGAATCGCCTACCATCCCAGAGGGCTGCAGAAGCCATTGTGAACTGTCCGATGTAAACACAAAGCTTTCCCCATGGACAGTCTGAGCCATCCTCCTCTCTGTGAGGTCAGCGGCTCTTCCTGATTCCATTCTTCCTCCGATCAAGGAAGTGACCTGACCCGGGATAAATCCCAGAAGAGCCTTAGAGATTTTCTTTAGGGACCCCTTCTTCCTCAGCGGCAGTGCTTCCTTCTGTGTGTCTTCCTGAACGCCAAACAATCATGTGTGGGAACAGAAGTTCAATGACCGCGTGTACAGTGCTTTCCCAACAGCAAAACAGCACTGATCAAAACAGCTGCTCCCTGCAGACCTGGGAATGGAAGTGAGTGGGAGAGACTCCACGAGCACACAGCTGACTCTTCTCTGCTTGGTACAAAAAGAAGACACAGAGACAGAAGGGAGAAGGGACCCTGATCTAGCTTCCATCTACTCACACCAAAACAAAAATCATTCAATTAGTTCAAGTAACTATATGGTATGTGGAGCAAAATTTTTCCTAATTCATTAGTGGATTAGATTTCTGGAATCACATCTCTGCCCCAAAGTTTAATATCATGTTATATACAGTGACTTCTAAAGTTTAATATCATGTTATATAAGTGACTTCTAAACTAGTAAGGCTAGTTGATGGAGAATTGAGAACATAGCTTAAATAACTTTCTTTAAAAGTAAAATAAAATCCAAACAATATAAGCTAAACCTTTACCTATCCTATTTTTCTAAAAAATAGAAGCATGCAAATGTATTCAAACATAGGCAAGAGATCCACCCTCTCCCCACAAAAAAAAAAAAAAACAGACTTAAGGCCAAAGGTGAGTTCTTTGTTTCTACTCGGAGATGCAGTCCCCAACAGATCTAGACCACAGCTGGATACCTTCCAAATAAACAGTACCATAGCATCAATAAACCAAATCGTAACAAACATAAAAAGAAACAGATCCTTAAAAGTCAAAGTAGAACAGACACTTAAAGCTTACTGTGCATAAACTACGTACTATGCTATAAATAGTGTAAATCAGGGTGCCCATGTGCTAGGTCACTTCAGTCGTATGGACTGTAGCCCGTCAGGCTCCTCTGTTTATTTAATGTGGAGTTTAAAAGAGAACTATTCATTTGTCTATTCATTTACAAATATTTATTGGGCACCTCCCCCATGATTTGGGTCTATTCAGGTTTTTATTTTAATTGAATTATATTTGGTTTACAAAGCCATGTTGGTTTTGAGACTTTCCAAGCAAGAATACCAGAGGGGTTGCGTGCCCTCCTTTGAAAGCCCCAAAAATGACAGGCAAGTCCTTACCCTCACGACCCCCAACGCCAAACAATCATGTGTGGGAACAGAAGTTCAATGACGTACAGTTTTCCCCCTGATCAAAACAGCTGCTCCCTGCAGACCTGGGAATGGAAGTGAGTGGGAGAGACTCCACGAGCACACAGCTGACTCTTCTCTGCTTGGTACAAAAAGAAGACACAGAGACAGAAGGGAGAAGGGACCCTGATCTAGCTTCCATCTACTCACACCAAAACAAAAATCATTCAATTAGTTCAAGTAACTATATGGTATGTGGAGCAAAATTTTTCCTAATTCATTAGTGGTTTAGATTTCTGGAATCACATTTTTGCCCCAAAGTTTAATATCATGTTATATACAGTGACTTCTAAAGTTTAATATCATGTTATATAAGTGACTTCTAAACTAGTAAGGCTAGTTGATGGAGAATTGAGAACATAGCTTAAATAACTTTCTTTAAAAGTAAAATAAAATCCAAACAATATAAGCTAAACCTTTACCTATCCTATTTTTCTAAAAAATAGAAGCATGCAAATGTATTCAAACATAGGCAAGAGATCCACCCTCTCCCCACAAAAAAAAAAAAAACAGACTTAAGGCCAAAGGTGAGTTCTTTGTTTCTACTCGGAGATGCAGTCCCCAACAGATCTAGACCACAGCTGGATACCTTCCAAATAAACAGTACCATAGCATCAATAAACCAAATCGTAACAAACATAAAAAGAAACAGATCCTTAAAAGTCAAAGTAGAACAGACACTTAAAGCTTACTGTGCATAAACTACGTACTATGCTATAAATAGTGTAAATCAGGGTGCCCATGTGCTAGGTCACTTCAGTCGTATGGACTGTAGCCCGTCAGGCTCCTCTGTTTATTTAATGTGGAGTTTAAAAGAGAACTATTCATTTGTCTATTCATTTACAAATATTTATTGGGCACCTCCCCCATGATTTGGGTCTATTCAGGTTTTTTTTTTTTTTAATTGAATTATATTTGGTTTACAAAGCCATGTTGGTTTTGAGACTTTCCAAGCAAGAATACCAGAGGGGGTTGCCGTGCCCTCCTCCAGGGGATCTTCCCAACCCCAGGATCAAACCCGCACCTCTTACATCTCCTACACTGACAGGCAAGTCCTTTACCACTAGTGCTACCTAGGAAGACCCAATAAATCAGGGTATACATTTTAATGACTGAAAGACTTGGAGGCAAATACACAGATGAAAGAATGTGTGTGCATATTTGTGTACATGTGTGCATGTACATTTGTGTACATATGTCTGCATACATGTGAACATGTACACATAATATAAAATTTTACTTATGTATATAGTACGTGTGCACACATACATGTGCATATACAGTCAGCCACATCTGCAGATTCTGCATCCCCGGATTCAACCAACCACAGAGTGAAAATATTCAAAAAACAAAGTTCCAGAAAATTCCCAAAAGCAAAATTTGAATTTGCCACATAACAACTTTTTATGCAACATTTACACTAGTACTTACAACTATTTACATAGTATTTACAAGGTATTAAGTATTATAAGTAATCTAGAGATGATTTACAGTACATGGGAGGATGTGCATAGTTGTATGTAAATATAATGCCATTTTATATAAGGGGCTTGAGCAACCCTGAATTTGGGTATTCATGGGGGTCCTGGAACCAATCCCTGATGACACCACCCACACAGTGGCTTGAGGAGCAAGCACGGTTCCCTCACTTGGTGACCACCCATTCCAAAGGGAGTGTCCCTTTGGGCCATTCTTAGCTGCCTGCTTATACGAATGGATGTCTAGATCACAAGGCTGGCCTATCTTAGTTCTAGTAGCTCCAGTTTTCCACTCTAGAAGCTTAGGAAACCTGAAAGCATTAAAGTTGAGGTTGACATGTTTAAAGCAACTGATACTTTTTTCTTATGAAGCTAAAAGATCAGAGAATAACTCAAACAGAAGTTAACAATGTTAACAAAAACCATCTTTTTCTCACCTCCCAACTATTACTCATCCTTAAGGGACTGTCTCTAGGGACCGTCTAGGGATTTCAGTGGTTCTGCCTGGGTTTCTGTCCCTTGTCTCCTTCAGTATCTTTGGTAATATTGGAGATAATTTATAGCAACAGGAGAAACTAGAGAGGAATAAACCTTTATTCCCTCTCCCTGAAGCACCTGAGAGTAGAATGTTCCTCTGCTCTGGGACTTCAGACCTGTGCCATTTTAACTTACTTGTCAGCATATCCAGTGAGCTTTTTTATTACTACATTTATCTTCCACATGCTAAGTCACTTCAGTCATATCTGACTGTGATCCTATGCACTGTAGCCCAGAGCCAAGGACTATAGCTGGCCAGGCTCCTCTGTCCATGGAATTCTCCAGGCAAGAATACTGGAGTGGGTTGCCATGCCCTCCTCCAGGGGATCTTATGGACCCCAGGATCAAACATGCGTCTCTTAAGTCAGCTGCATTGGCAGGTGGGTTCTTTACCACTAGTGCCACCAGGGAAGCCCACATGGGCACCATAAATACTGCTCTAAGCACTCACACGTATTTTTCCCAGTTGACACGCCCTTGGTATCACATACCTGCAGTTTTTACAAAGTTGTGAGTAGATTACTTAGGCCTGCAGGGTTACCTGCGCTCAGAACAAAAGGCAAAGTACTTACTCCCTGGAGAGCACACCATTGGCCAGGACTCCTTCATATCGACTTATCCCTTTGCGCAGAAACACACTGATCTGACCACCCACTTCATCCGCAATCACTCCTGCATGGATGGCGGCCTTGCACAATAAAGAGGTCTGAAACACAGCAACATCATCACTTATGAATGACTCAACAATATGCTTCAAATATAGTGGGAGTTTTCCATTTTGTTGCAATTTGTGGTCCGGACCCCTATATGACCCATGATATGGCTAAACTATAATTCATTTAAATAAAAAGTGGAAGCAAATGGAATATCTCAGAATGACATCAAGGTCATTATATTTATGCTAACTTGGGAGCCTTTCCACTAAGTTAGGGAGGCAGGAAGGTGACTTACAGTATTGGTGGCTCCCCAGTGAAAAGATGCCTCCTGGTGGCCATGCCCGTGTGTGGTCACCTCCCACGCCAGTCTGAACTGGGCCATGTCACTTGTTTTGTTCTGCTGCAGGTGACGTGGCCCTGCCAACTGCCACACGTGTCAATGAGGCCACCTGAGACTCCCACTGAGACGATTCTGCCTGGGTTTCTGTCCCTTGTCTCCTTCAGTATCTTTGGTAATATTGGAGATAATTTATAGCAACAGGAGAAACTAGAGAGGAATAAACCTTTATTCCCTCTCCCTGAAGCACCTGAGAGTAGAATGTTCCTCTGCTCTGGGACTTCAGACCTGTGCCATTTTAACTTACTTGTCAGCATATCCAGTGAGCTTTTTTATTACTACATTTATCTTCCACATGCTAAGTCACTTCAGTCATATCTGACTGTGATCCTATGCACTGTAGCCCAGAGCCAAGGACTATAGCTGGCCAGGCTCCTCTGTCCATGGAATTCTCCAGGCAAGAATACTGGAGTGGGTTGCCATGCCCTCCTCCAGGGATCTTATGGACCCCAGGATCAAACATGCGTCTCTTAAGTCAGCTGCATTGGCAGGTGGGTTCTTTACCACTAGTGCCACCAGGGAAGCCCACATGGGCACCATAAATACTGCTCTAAGCACTCACACGTATTTTTCCCAGTTGACACGCCCTTGGTATCACATACCTGCAGTTTTTACAAAGTTGTGAGTAGATTACTTAGGCCTGCAGGGTTACCTGCGCTCAGAACAAAAGGCAAAGTACTTACTCCCTGGAGAGCACACCATTGGCCAGGACTCCTTCATATCGACTTATCCCTTTGCGCAGAAACACACTGATCTGACCACCCACTTCATCCGCAATCACTCCTGCATGGATGGCGGCCTTGCACAATAAAGAGGTCTGAAACACAGCAACATCATCACTTATGAATGACTCAACAATATGCTTCAAATATAGTGGGAGTTTTCCATTTTGTTGCAATTTGTGGTCCGGACCCCTATATGACCCATGATATGGCTAAACTATAATTCATTTAAATAAAAAGTGGAAGCAAATGGAATATCTCAGAATGACATCAAGGTCATTATATTTATGCTAACTTGGGAGCCTTTCCACTAAGTTAGGGAGGCAGGAAGGTGACTTACAGTATTGGTGGCTCCCCAGTGAAAAGATGCCTCCTGGTGGCCATGCCCGTGTGTGGTCACCTCCCACGCCGAGTCTGAACTGGGCCATGTCACTTGTTTTGTTCTGCTGCAGGTGACGTGGCCCTGCCAACTGCCACACGTGTCAATGAGGCCACCTGAGACTCCCACTGAGACGATTCGCCACACAAATCCAATTGCAAATCGACGCAAAGGGAGCTTAAGAACCAACCAGCCCACGCTGCTGACCCACCAGCTCATCAGTCAAGAAAATAGCTGTCATTTTAAGCCACTAAGTTTGGGGTGACTTGTTTCACAAGAATAGGTCACTGCTCAGTTTCTTACATTTGCTTTACTAAATACACATTCTGAGGACCATCTGAGAAAGTGAGCCTTCCACATCACAGCTTCACTTTAAAAACCAGAGATTTAACAAGGCATCAAAACAAAATGTTAGTGTCAGCCACAAAGTACTCAGTGGAACAGAAAACGAGATGAAGGTCTCAGAGCAAATGAAGAGCAACCCAGGGTCCATCTCATTTCCTCAATCTCCTCTGAGAGGGTCTAACAGCCGGCACCTCCTCAGCCCTCCATGGCTGTTGGCTAGGGTGATATACCCAGAGCAGGTACCTGGCTGCCTTGGATTCACAGGTGGCCCAGTGACTGGCTCAGACAGTAAAGAACTGGCCTGCAATGCAGGAGACTTGGGTTCGATTCCTGGGTCAGGAAGATCCCCTGGAGAAGGGAAAGGCAACTTGCTTCAGTATTCTTGCCTAGAGCATTTCATGACAGAGGAGCCTTGCAGGGTATAGTCCAGGGGGTCACGAAGAGTCTGACACAACTGAGTGACTAGAATTAAGCTTTGTACTAAGTACTGTGACTGGAAGTAGGGCTGGGGAGGAAGAACTGGAACTTTTCTACAGGGTGACCAGGACCAGACCCCCAGAGCACAGACCTGTGTGGGAGGGTGATTTGGCAGATAGCCCAAGACTGAGGGGTCAAAAGCCATCTTTTCCTGAACAAATTTTGGCAATGCTCCTCTTCTATGCAATGGCTAGTACCACAAAGAGAAAAGCAGCTCATGAAACTGTCTCAGTAATGGAACTTGGGAGTTTCTCCGTGTTAATGCCAACACTGTCTACCTTACTGCAGTGGACAGTTTTTCTTAGGTTTAGGTTACAATACTAGGAGGACCAATGACATGAACCGTATTTTTGTGACTAATGAGAAGCCTCTTGATGAAAATGAATGAGGAGAGTGAAAAAGGTGGCTTAAAACTCAACACTCAAAAAATTAAAATCTTGGTATCTAGTTCTATTACTTCATGACAAATCGAAGAGAAAAAAGTATAAACTGTAACATATTTTATTTTCTTGGACTCCAAAATCACTGTGGACGGTGACTGCAGTCATGAAGTTAGAAGACACTTACTCCTTGGCAGAAAAGCTTTAACAAACCTAGACAGTATATTAAAAAGTAGAGACATCATTTTGCCAACAAAGGTTCATCTAGTCAAAGCTATGGTTTTCCGGTATGTATAGATGTGAGAGTTGGACCATAAAGAAGGCTGAGTACTGAAGAATTTATGGTGGTGCTGGAGAAGACTCTTGAGAATCCCTTGGACTGCAAGGAGATCCAGCCAGTGATCCTAAAGAATCAACCCTGGATATTCACTGGAAGGAGTAAAGCTGAAGCTGAAGCTCTAACTCTTTGGCCACCTGATGCAAAAAGCCAACTCACTGGAAAAAATCCTGATGCTGGGAAAGACTGAAGGCAAATGGAGAAGTAGGTGGCAGAGGATGAGATGGTGAGATACCATCACCGACTCGATGAACATGAGTCTGAGCAAACTTTGGGAGATAGTAAAGGACAGGGAAGGCTGGAATACCGTAGTCCATGGGGTCACAGAGCACTTGGCATGACTTCGGGACTTGAACAACAACAACAAAACCAAAAAAAGCCCCAGCTTTAGAAAACATCAATTTTATTTAAGTTTGTAGATGAGAAGGTGATTTTTTATTTTTTTAAGGAAATAACCCAGGAAAGGGCTGATAATTTTATCATAATATTATGACAGTCATATCTGGTGGTTTTTCTTTTGGGGATGTATCCTATATGTCCTGCCTTTACCATTATGTAAACAAAATAAATAAATAATGTAATTTTAATACGCAATAATGCAAAGTTGATTTCTTAGTAATGGAACTTGGGAGTTTCTCCGTGTTAATGCCAACACTGTCTACCTTACTGCAGTGGACAGTTTTTCTTAGGTTTAGGTTACAATACTAGGAGGACCAATGACATGAACCGTATTTTTGTGACTAATGAGAAGCCTCTTGATGAAAATGAATGAGGAGAGTGAAAAAGGTGGCTTAAAACTCAACACTCAAAAAATTAAAATCTTGGTATCTAGTTCTATTACTTCATGACAAATCGAAGAGAAAAAAGTATAAACTGTAACATATTTTATTTTCTTGGACTCCAAAATCACTGTGGACGGTGACTGCAGTCATGAAGTTAGAAGACACTTACTCCTTGGCAGAAAAGCTTTAACAAACCTAGACAGTATATTAAAAAGTAGAGACATCATTTTGCCAACAAAGGTTCATCTAGTCAAAGCTATGGTTTTTCCGGTATGTATAGATGTGAGAGTTGGACCATAAAGAAGGCTGAGTACTGAAGAATTTATGGTGGTGCTGGAGAAGACTCTTGAGAATCCCTTGGACTGCAAGGAGATCCAGCCAGTGATCCTAAAGAATCAACCCTGGATATTCACTGGAAGGAGTAAAGCTGAAGCTGAAGCTCTAACTCTTTGGCCACCTGATGCAAAAAGCCAACTCACTGGAAAAAATCCTGATGCTGGGAAAGACTGAAGGCAAATGGAGAAGTAGGTGGCAGAGGATGAGATGGTGAGATACCATCACCGACTCGATGAACATGAGTCTGAGCAAACTTTGGGAGATAGTAAAGGACAGGGAAGGCTGGAATACCGTAGTCCATGGGGTCACAGAGCACTTGGCATGACTTCGGGACTTGAACAACAACAACAAAACCAAAAAAAGCCCCAGCTTTAGAAAACATCAATTTTATTTAAGTTTGTAGATGAGAAGGTGATTTTTTATTTTTTTAAGGAAATAACCCAGGAAAGGGCTGATAATTTTATCATAATATTATGACAGTCATATCTGGTGGTTTTTCTTTTGGGGATGTATCCTATATGTCCTGCCTTTACCATTATGTAAACAAAATAAATAAATAATGTAATTTTAATACGCAATAATGCAAAGAAATAAACTCTATGAAGGGGGCATGTACCGCTGGGTACCTCAATGTTGGGGACTGTGGGCAATAAGAATATTTGTTGGCAATGAAGCTAAGACGTCCTGCTGCTTGTTGGCCTGTGAACCCATCCTCTTGGTCAGCAAGGAGGCCCTTGGACATGCCAAGTCCCATGGGAGCTCGACACAGGGCAGGGATCCTGGGATGAAGACCACCCGACCCCCAGACTGAATTCAGAGGAAGCCAGATGATCCCAGAGACAGTGGGAAGAGTTGCCCAGCTGACCCCTGGATCCACCTGCTTTTCATCTGGGGCTGCAAGAGGCAGGCAGGCCTGCATGGACCCTATCATAGGTACACAGGGTGCCCTTTAGAATCACAAAGTGACTCTAGACATCACCCAGCCCAGTCTTTTCACTGTCCAAGTGAACTGGGAAGCTTGCTCCAGAGCAGTGAGATGACTTCATACCTAGCAGAGCTGCAGACAGAGACAAGGTGATGGGCTAAATTGCTGAATTTACATTCAGGAGATCTCCCTTACAGCTAGCTCCTCTATTTTGGACCCTAAAACAATAATAAGAAACCTTGAAGAAGAAAATGCAAGCTGCCTTTCTAAAGAATACTATTTTCTCATTCTCCTCCCCCGACCCCAAATCAAGAAGGGTAGTATCTCCATCTGTTTCAGCATTCTCATACTTTTCTGTCATCAAATCCTCCCCTTTTCTCATGATAGCAGCCATTGCAAAACTGACTCACTGTGCCAGGAAGCTCTATCTATTTCATACATAGTATTGTGCTTCCCTGGTGGCTCAGACGGTAAGAGAATCTGCCTGCAATGCAGGGAGGCCCAGGTTCAATCCCTGGGTCATGAAGATCCCCTGGAGAAAGGAATGGCTACCCATTCCAGTCTTCTTGTCTGGAGAATTCCACGACAGAGGAGCCTGGTGGGCTACAGTTCACAGAGTCGCACAGAGTTGAACACGACTGAGTGACTCACACCCTCACGTTCGTCAATAGTGTACACACATCAATCCCAATCTCTCAGTTCCTCCCACCACCACCCTTTCCCCCTTGGGAGTCCATAGGTTTGTTCTCTACAGCTGTGTCTCTATTTCTGCTTTGTAAATAAGATCATCTACTCTAATTTTTTTTATATAGATGGACCTAGAGACTGTCATACAGAGTGAAGTCAGAAAGAGAAAAACAAATATCATATATTAGTCCATATATGTAGAATCTGAAAAAAACTGGAACCAATTCCTTATCTCTAATTACTGGTTAATTCATCGCATTTCTTCCCTGTGATACAGCATGTGTTTCTTCACTGGCTTCTCTAGTAACTTGTTTTTACAGATTCTCTCATCCTGACTAAGAGAATATGCTTAAATTTTGCAATGACTCTTCCAGAAAAGACTTGCTACAACTGAACATATTTCCTAAGAAGTCACCCTGGAGGAGAGACTTGAAGGTGACTCCCACGATCTCTGTCTCCCAGTATTCTCCCCTTGGGTAATCCCTTCAGGTGGGGGTGGGAGCTGTGGCTTTCTCCTCATAGGATGTGGCAAGGTGATAGGACAGCGCTCTCAGGGTAACAGATAAGATTCTAACCTGTCTTGCTAGGAGCCTCTCCATTGCTGTCTTTGGTTAAAAAGTCAAAGCCTAAAAGCCTAAGCTATGGAAACTTGATCCTGCAGGCAGCAGTGACACCTTCAAAGCTTCTGAACAGGGAAAACAGGAACTTATCTAAGTAAATCTAAGGGGAGGGCAAGACTGGGGTGGGAAATAAAGAGATACAAACTATTAAAAAAAAACCCAAGAGGTACAAGGATATACTATACAACATCAGGGATATAGCTGATATTTTTTAGTAACTATGAAAGTATTCAATATTATAACCTTTAAAAGTTGTGAGTCACTATATTGTACCCCTGTAACATATCATATTATACAGTAACTATACATCAATAAAATTAAAAAAAAAAAAAAAGAGATGGTACACAGGAGATGGAAAGACAGTAACCAGAAGGAGGGAAAAAAAGAGAAAGTAGCCATGTTGGGAAGGTCCACATGGTAAGGAGGACAGCCTCCAGCCAAGAAGAAACAGAGGTCCTCCATCCAACAATCCATCCACAACTGAACGCTGGCAACACGTGAGCTTAGAAGCAAATGTTTTCCTCGTGGAGCCTCAGATGAAACTGCAGCCCCCCAGACACCCTTGCGTCCCCCTGGATACAACCTGGTGAGTGTCCCTGAAGCAGAGACCTCAGCAGCCCACGTACAAGCTCCTGACCCACAGAACATGAGAGACAATACATGTGTTGTTTCGCTTCCAAGTTTTGGGTAATAATTCTGTGGCAATAGGTATTTAATATATCTGGGTATATTTAATATACCCAGAGTATCAACATACACAAAAACCAAAACCAAAAAAAACCCACTATCAGACTCTGAAGAAATTCATTTTCAAAATACACATATTCCTCCAGATAAAATCATACTGAGAGCAAATGGTATAAAACCAGTTAGTGTGGCAAACAGGAAACCTGTTTGTCAGCATTTCCAGGAAACATACCACCCAGGAAACTGTTTACCTGTTCTGAAAAGGAGAGTTCTGTCCAGAGGAGGCAAGATAAACAACTAAAGTAAGAAAGGAACAATGCTATTTCTCTTCCTGCATGTAATTCTTAAGTTTCTTACAAAGGACAAGAAAATAATAAATTAAGACTTTATGCTGCTATGGGACAAAAACTATACCTCAACTTTTTATGTCTTTTGGTTTACTTCCTGAAGTCATTTAGGACTTCAGTCTGTGCCAGATATATTTTCAAACTGAAGTAGTGTAAACCATTATAAGATTCCATATCCAGGCCAAGTAAATGTCCCGTGTCAATCCTGTAAATAAAGATAACTGAAAAAGGAAACAACAAGCAAAATCACAAATCCTGCTGCTTCCAGATCAGGATGTACAGAAAGCAAAATTAAAGCCAAGTTCTGTTCCCCCTACTGGAAAGAATCAATCTCTTAGAACATACAGGTCTTCCTCATGCATAAAGACATCCAATAACTCTTAGGCAGGTTCCATCACTCTACAGATTTTCACATTTCTAATAACTCAAGCCCCTTCCCCTAAGCTATAAACCCAACTATTTGAAATAGCAATGTAAATTTTTAAAAAATCAGGTATCAGATTTCCAGGATAGAAATCTATGAAGAGTAAAAAATGAAGAATTGAGTATCTGGAAATAAGACACAGACTTTAGGAAAATGATTCTGGTGAGTTTATTTGTTTTTCTGGGAACAATATCACCCCGTTTCAAGGGAGGGAGGGGAGTGATATAAAAGAGCAGGGCAAATGGTTTCAGTGGTTCCAGATACAATGTCACTATGCTGTGATGTAAAATGTTCTCAGCTGTATTACATGAATCAGTTGGAGCATTCAAATCAAGAAATACATTATAACAAAAAGATGCTCTCTTATGAAAATTGGCTGCAATTACACCCTGAAGTCATAATAAAGAGTTTTGTTTACCATTTCATTTATAGTATGCTTAACTGGAAATGCTAAAAATAGGAAAGAATGCATGAATAACCTTGTTTTTTATACTTTATACTTTTTATTTCATTTATTCTCAGAAAGCTGTGCATCTACAAAGTTTTACATCTTATTTGACTTTACTTTGTAAAGAATTCAGGCAGAGCAACAAGCACTACCTTTTTAATATCGTCCCTACCATAAAATTACCCTTAATTACTTACATCTCTATATCCATCCACCACATTCCCAGAAACATCTCCTGGTATGTCTCTACAACCAGCTGGGCAGAACTTGCTGGGGGTAGAAAAAAAAAAAACAGTTTGCCTTTTATTAAGTTGTTCTTAAATTACACTTAAAAGTATTTTCTCTCCATACAACATGCAGGAATATCTTCTTTTAATGATGAATCACAAACGTGATTTGTGAAAACACAGATTAATCTAAGGGCTTCCCTGGTGGCTCAGATGGTAAAGAATTTGCCTGCAACGCAGGAGGCCTGGGTTCGATCCTTGGGTCCAGAAGATCCCCTGGAGAAGGGAATGGCTACCCACTCCAGGCTTCTTGCCTGGAGAATTCCATGGGCAAGAGGAGTCTGGCGGCTTCAGTACACTGGGTCACAAAGAGTCAGACACAACTGATAGTAATTTTAAAAATCAGGTATCAGATTTCACAGCCCGCCTTCCCTAAGCTATAAACCCAACTATTTGAAATAGCAATGTAAATTTTTAAAAAATCAGGTATCAGATTTCCAGGATAGAAATCTATGAAGAGTAAAAAATGAAGAATTGAGTATCTGGAAATAAGACACAGACTTTAGGAAAATGATTCTGGTGAGTTTATTTGTTTTTCTGGGAACAATATCACCCCGTTTCAAGGGAGGGAGGGGAGTGATATAAAAGAGCAGGGCAAATGGTTTCAGTGGTTCCAGATACAACGTCACTATGCTGTGATGTAAAATGTTCTCAGCTGTATTACATGAATCAGTTGGAGCATTCAAATCAAGAAATACATTATAACAAAAAGATGCTCTCTTATGAAAATTGGCTGCAATTACACCCTGAAGTCATAATAAAGAGTTTTGTTTACCATTTCATTTATAGTATGCTTAACTGGAAATGCTAAAAATAGGAAAGAATGCATGAATAACCTTGTTTTTTATACTTTATACTTTTTATTTCATTTATTCTCAGAAAGCTGTGCATCTACAAAGTTTTACATCTTATTTGACTTTACTTTGTAAAGAATTCAGGCAGAGCAACAAGCACTACCTTTTTAATATCGTCCCTACCATAAAATTACCCTTAATTACTTACATCTCTATATCCATCCACCACATTCCCAGAAACATCTCCTGGTATGTCTCTACAACCAGCTGGGCAGAACTTGCTGGGGGTAGAAAAAAAAAAAAAAACAGTTTGCCTTTTATTAAGTTGTTCTTAAATTACACTTAAAAGTATTTTCTCTCCATACAACATGCAGGAATATCTTCTTTTAATGATGAATCACAAACGTGATTTGTGAAAACACAGATTAATCTAAGGGCTTCCCTGGTGGCTCAGATGGTAAAGAATTTGCCTGCAACGCAGGAGGCCTGGGTTCGATCCTTGGGTCCAGAAGATCCCCTGGAGAAGGGAATGGCTACCCACTCCAGTCTTCTTGCCTGGAGAATTCCATGGGCAAGAGGAGTCTGGCGGGCTTCAGTACACTGGGTCACAAAGAGTCAGACACAACTGAACGACACACACACACAGACTAATCTAAAGTGTTAATCTGAAGGCAAGTTTTACACAGCAACTATTTCGAATTCATTATAAACTCTATTAAACAATAAGCTTCCATAAAGCTTCTTAATTGACTTGAAAATATCCAAGAAACAGTTTTAAGAAAAAACATGAAGTATATAAACATTATATATAACATAATCTTGTCTTTATAAAAAGAAGTGTTTAAATAACAACTTCTGTTTTCTATGGAAAAAAAGAAAACAAGGAAAACTATCTCTGTATACTCTGAGTGTAGGATTTTGAGGGATTTCCACTTCCAAGGTTATTAACTCTGTAAATTTCAGTTCACTCTGCTAGTACTATCCACTTAGAACAGGATGGAAGGCATACATGTAGACTGACATATTCTGGTAGTCACAACAGAAAAGCCAAAAGAAACGGGCAAATTAACCCGATTAATATATTCTACTTAATTCAATATGTTCAAAACTTATCATTTCCACATATAACGAACAGAAAAATTACCAAATATTTCTAGGCTTTTGATAGAAGTTAAGTCTTCAACATCTACAGTATATTGTATATTTACAGCACAACTCAGTTTGAATTAGTCAACTTTAAATGCCAGATAGTGATGGTCTATAGTATTATAAATAACTTTTGTAATCAGAAAAAAAAAGTTTCTATTTTTTTTTCAGCTTTATAGAGGTATAGTTAACAAAACTGAAAAATATTTAAAGTGCACATCATGATGATTTGATATCTGTATACACTGTGAAAGAATTCTTCCCAGTTATTAAGTTGTTCTTAAATTACACTTAAAAGTATTTTCTCTCCATACAACATGCAGGAATATCTTCTTTTAATGATGAATCACAAACGTGATTTGTGAAAACACAGATTAATCTAAGGGCTTCCCTGGTGGCTCAGATGGTAAAGAATTTGCCTGCAACGCAGGAGGCCTGGGTTCGATCCTTGGGTCCAGAAGATCCCCTGGAGAAGGGAATGGCTACCCACTCCAGTCTTCTTGCCTGGAGAATTCCATGGGCAAGAGGAGTCTGGCGGGCTTCAGTACACTGGGTCACAAAGAGTCAGACACAACTGAACGACACACACACACAGACTAATCTAAAGTGTTAATCTGAAGGCAAGTTTTACACAGCAACTATTTCGAATTCATTATAAACTCTATTAAACAATAAGCTTCCATAAAGCTTCTTAATTGACTTGAAAATATCCAAGAAACAGTTTTAAGAAAAAACATGAAGTATATAAACATTATATATAACATAATCTTGTCTTTATAAAAAGAAGTGTTTAAATAACAACTTCTGTTTTCTATGGAAAAAAAGAAAACAAGGAAAACTATCTCTGTATACTCTGAGTGTAGGATTTTGAGGGATTTCCACTTCCAAGGTTATTAACTCTGTAAATTTCAGTTCACTCTGCTAGTACTATCCACTTAGAACAGGATGGAAGGCATACATGTAGACTGACATATTCTGGTAGTCACAACAGAAAAGCCAAAAGAAACGGGCAAATTAACCCGATTAATATATTCTACTTAATTCAATATGTTCAAAACTTATCATTTCCACATATAACGAACAGAAAAATTACCAAATATTTCTAGGCTTTTGATAGAAGTTAAGTCTTCAACATCTACAGTATATTGTATATTTACAGCACAACTCAGTTTGAATTAGTCAACTTTAAATGCCAGATAGTGATGGTCTATAGTATTATAAATAACTTTTGTAATCAGAAAAAAAAAGTTTCTATTTTTTTTTCAGCTTTATAGAGGTATAGTTAACAAAACTGAAAAATATTTAAAGTGCACATCATGATGATTTGATATCTGTATACACTGTGAAAGAATTCTTCCCATTTAGTTAATTAAATACAACCATCACCACACACACACACACACACACACACACATATTTTTGTGATGAAAACATTTAAAGTCCTACTCTTGTTGCTGCTGCTACTGTTTGGTTGCTAAGTCGTGTCTAACTCTTTGCAACGCCATGGATTGTAGCACACCAGGCTCCTTATCAGTAGGATTTCCCAGGCAAGAATACTGGAATAAGGTACTATTTCCTTCTCCATGGGATCTCCTCAATCCAAGGATTGAACTCGTGTCTCCCTGCATTGGCAGGTGGATTCATTACTACTGAGACAACAGGGAAGCCCCCTCTCCTCTCTTAGCAAATTTCGATTATACAATATGATGTTACTGGCTATAGTCACCATGTTCTATATTAGATCCTCAGACCTTATTCATCTTTATGCTGAAAGTTTATACCCTTGCATTAGCTTTTTCCTAGTTCTCCTAACCCCAGCCTCTGGTACTACTTTCCGTCTCCATGAGTTTGACTAAAAGACGTACATTTAAAATTAGGATTCCACTTAAGAGTCATTTTTCAAGAAACTTCCCAGAGACACGTCATGGCATATGGTAGGTTTAACCGGCTTAGACTGTGGTGACCTGGGCTCCGTTACTACCTAACTAGCCATGTGACCCGGAATACTGCATATGATTCCCCTTAAATTCAGTTTCATTTTCTGTAGTTCCTTCAAGCATCAACAATATATCACTAGGCTATGAAAGACAACTCTACATCTAAAAAAAATGCAAAAGGAAAAAAAAATGCAAAAGGAAACTAAAAATATTACATGAACACTGACAGCTTTGAGAATGAATGCCATATGCCCTTGTTTCTATATATACCATATTACAATAATGTTTATTTGGTTTGTTCAAGAAGAATATAACAGTCCAGATTCCAAAATAGCAGCTGCTTTTATTTCATTTCCTCCAATTTCCCCCTGCTGACTTAGTAAATGAAATGTATAACAATACCTAATTATCAAAAATACCCAAATACAAGGTTCATAATTCTTCCCCACTGACCTCATGGAACCTAGCACTGCAGCAATAATCAAGAAACTAAGAAACAGAAATAACAGAAATCCTACCACAGGCTTAAACACTCTTATCCTAGCCCTTAGGGCCAGATGTATTTCAAAATTTAGAATCTGAGGGATTTTAGAAAAGTAAAACAATGCCAATAGCATATATGAGATCTGCAAATATACACCAGAACTTTAGTATTGCTGTATCAAATATAAAGATAGTTAAATTTGGCCAAATGCAAAAAAGACAAAAGAGTCTCATCTTTAATTCAGTCCAATTTTGCTGTCAGTTGAATCTAAGGTTACATTAATTAGGTGCTGCCACCAAATGAATTACAAAAATTGTTCGACTGTTAAAGCTTTCTACGATTCTACATTTCATTAGACATGACAGATTATGGCTCTGTACTAGTCATCATACTTCATCTTTATCTAAACACTACAAATTGGCTGGGCTACAGCTTAGGTGCTCTGGCGCCATAACATCACGCTGTGCGGGTGGATATATTCTTTGCTCTTAGAAGACCTCTGGTACTACTTTCCGTCTCCATGAGTTTGACTAAAAGACGTACATTTAAAATTAGGATTCCACTTAAGAGTCATTTTCAAGAAACTTCCCAGAGACACGTCCTGGCACATGGTGGGTTTTAAACCCGGCTTAGACTGTGGTGACCTGGGCTCCGTTACTACCTAACTAGCCATGTGACCCGGAATACTGCATATGATTCCCCTTAAATTCAGTTTCATTTTCTGTAGTTCCTTCAAGCATCAACAATATATCACTAGGCTATGAAAGACAACTCTACATCTAAAAAAAATGCAAAAGGAAAAAAAAATGCAAAAGGAAACTAAAAATATTACATGAACACTGACAGCTTTGAGAATGAATGCCATATGCCCTTGTTTCTATATATACCATATTACAATAATGTTTATTTGGTTTGTTCAAGAAGAATATAACAGTCCAGATTCCAAAATAGCAGCTGCTTTTATTTCATTTCCTCCAATTTCCCCCTGCTGACTTAGTAAATGAAATGTATAACAATACCTAATTATCAAAAATACCCAAATACAAGGTTCATAATTCTTCCCCACTGACCTCATGGAACCTAGCACTGCAGCAATAATCAAGAAACTAAGAAACAGAAATAACAGAAATCCTACCACAGGCTTAAACACTCTTATCCTAGCCCTTAGGGCCAGATGTATTTCAAAATTTAGAATCTGAGGGATTTTAGAAAAGTAAAACAATGCCAATAGCATGTATGAGATCTGCAAATATACACCAGAACTTTAGTATTGCTGTATCAAATATAAAGACAGTTAAATTTGGCCAAATGCAAAAAAGACAAAAGAGTCTCATCTTTAATTCAGTCCAATTTTGCTGTCAGTTGAATCTAAGGTTACATTAATTAGGTGCTGCCACCAAATGAATTACAAAAATTGTTCGACTGTTAAAGCTTTCTACGATTCTACATTTCATTAGACATGACAGATTATGGCTCTGTACTAGTCATCATACTTCATCTTTATCTAAACACTACAAATTGGCTGGGCTACAGCTTAGGTGATCTGGCGCCATAACATCACGCTGTGCGGGTGGATATATTCTTTGCTCTTAGAAGACAGGAAATGATGATTGATACCCAGAGGCCATATCACCACTGGGACTATACACAAATGACTGGAAAGAAAATGCTGGTGAATATCTACATTAGATGAATGGCAACTTTAAAGGAAACATTCAATTATTGGTCATTTTTGTTTTGTCCTCAACTCGATTTCGTATTAGTAAGGAGCAGGGTTTAATTCTGCATGTAAAAGAATCTCATTCATTAGGCTCTCAGATGGATAGGACCATGGACTCTTCAGCTTGACTTTTGGGGTATACCCATTTATTGTGTTGCTATCTGTATGTGAAATCCAAACAGTTGTACCTGGCACCAAGAAAACACTCTAAGGAGTTAAGAGTTGTTGATACTGTTTTTGTTGACAATGACTTTAGACCAGTGGGTCTCAACTAGGGGTGATTTCTGCTCACCCAGCAGAAATTTAGAAATGTCTGGAGATGTTTATCACAACTGGCACGTATAGGTCAGGGATGCTGCTAAATATACACAGTGCATAGAACAGCTCTTCCACAAGAACAAACTGTCCAGTCTAACATATCAGTAGTTCCATGGTTGAGAAATGTGCTCTAGGCTCTTACTTTAGAGGTGAGAAAATGTACATCAGAGATCAAGTAATTTTTCCAGTTAAAATAAAGCTGGGATGAAAATTTTCATCTCCTATTCTCAGTAGGTCTCTTCTCTGTAGGAAAGAGAAAATAAACCCCCTCTGGAATCACAAAAGTCACTCCCAAATGCTGGTCAGGTTAAAAAAAAAAAAAAAAAGTACTCTAGACTCCATTTTAACTCCCTGGCACTAATGTAGAACTCAGAAGTCAGCAAACTATGACCCATGGGCCAAATTCAACCTGTGCTTTTTAAAAAAAAAATAAATGAAGTTTTATCAGTACCCAGCCACACTCATTCATTCACATACATACTGTCTATGGCTATTTTTATGGTTTTTCCGTTAGTCATATATAGATGAGAGAGGTGGATTATAACAAAGGTTAAGTAATGGGGTTTTCCTGGTGGTCCAGTGGGTAAAGACACCGCCTTGCAGTGCAGGGGGCACCGGTTCGATCCCTGGCCTGGGAAGATCCCACGTGCCATGGAGTGGCTGGACCAATGCGTCCAACTACCGAGCTGGAGCTCTGGAATGCGAGCGCCAGAGCCGGTGCTCTGCAGCGAGAGATGCCACTGCAGTGGGAAGCCCACACAGGCCAAAGAACAAAGATAAATAAATGAAAAACAAGTAACAGTTGCCAAAAAAAAAAGAGTAAAAATAATAATAATAATAAAAGGTTGAGTAATGAAGAATGTATGCTTTCGAACTGTCATGTTGGAGAAGACTCTTGAGAGTTCCTTGGACAGTAAGGAGATGAAACCAGTCAATCCTCAAGGAAATTCACCCTGAATATTCACTAGAAGGACTGATGCTGAAGCTGAAGTTCCAACACTTTGGTCACCTGATGTGAAGAGCTGACTCACAGGAAAAGACCCTGAGGCTGGGGAAGACTGAAGACAGGAGGAGAAGGGGACAAAAGAGGATCCAATGGTTGGATGGCATCACTGACTCCATGGACATGAGTTTAAGCAAACTCTGAGAGACAGTGAAGGCCATGGAAGCCTGACGTGCTGCATTTCATGGGGCTGCAAAGAGTCAGACATGACTAAGTGACTGAACAACAGCAATGGGCTTTTGCACTACAAAGGCAACAGAAACTATATGAACAGGTGCAAAAGAGACTACATCACCACTAAAGTCTACAATATTTACTCTTTGGCCTTTGACAGAAAATTCGCTGATCTCTGCTGTATAAGAAACTATTTCAAATACTCCTGATTATCGACAACCTAGATGATTTTTTAAATTAAATACAAATACACTACTTTATCTTTAATGTCAAGGAAAACAAAATTCAGCAACAAATGACTGCAGCACAGCTAGGACACTGTATTTACCTGTATTCTGTCTTCAAATAATGGTTAGCTCGTTCCAAACATGTTATTAAATCTGTCATAAGTAAAGACAATTGCAATTAGCAGACTGAATAGAAGTGAGGACACTCATGCTCTAAAGATTTCTTTTAAAATGAAGAAATTCATTCTCTACTTATCTGACTTCTCTGTTTGAAAATAAATACAAACTGACACATGATGATCAGAATTTCGTAACTTCCCTTCATTTAACTTTTCTACCATCAGTTCTTCAGCATTTATCCAATGAATGATAACAGAATTAATTTCCAACACTGGTTAATTAGTATTCACTACACATCTACAAAGATCATGTTATAACCCCTACTGGCAGACAGAAAACAATTTCAAGAGTCCAATGTGGTTTACAGAGAAGGTTCAGGAACATTTTAATTTGACAGTTTATCTAGTGGCATCTGAGCAACCACAGGGCCAGGTGTTTAGCAAGAACACCAAGATCCTATTAGCTTTGACCAACGAGGTCCACAGACTCAAAAGAAAGGTACTCTCTGGAGCAGTCTGTAGAACTGAACTAATACTCAGCAACAGAAGCTGTAAGATGCTGTGGACTTTGGTGCTTTTAGATGCACCTAGGATAGCTTCCATAACATTCTGCACTTGCTGCAGAAGTTCCTTCTTTCCTTCATCTTTTCAGTGGTTCTCAGGGAGCAACCTCGCAGATCACTGGTTATACAGGGGGCCCGCTAGGATTGTTCAGATCTGACTGGCCAAGCAGAAATGAATGGGGTACCCTGTTCCTAGAGTATTTCGGCTCTGGGTCCCTCTGTGGCCCTGAGCAGACCTTGGGCTGCATGGAAGTGACTTAGGAGCTGAAGGCCTGGGCGGGAGGCCATGCTCTCTCTCCCATCAGTGTTCACACTCTTCTTCTCTCCCACTCATGTGCCAGCTCCATGCGTGGGACAATCGGTGATCGTGACTGCATCCTCCTTGCATGGCATGCTCTCATGCTGGTGTACTGGCGTGTATGAAGACTGGGGCTGGGGGTGATCACTGGTTAAAAGACTTGTCTCCTAGGCTAAGAAAGGGGGTGGGGGAGAGCTCCAGAGAAGAGCCAGGCCTTAGGAGGTCAGGAGCATAGCCTTAAAGACATACAATCCAAGGTTTGCCCCCTCCAGAAATGATCCTCAGACTATCTCTGTTGAAAATTATTAATTACAAACTGACACATGATTTTAAGATTCATTCTCTACTTATCTGACTTCTCTGTTTGAAAATAAATACAAACTGACACATGATGATCAAATTTCGTAACTTCCCTTCATTTAACTTTTCTACCATCAGTTCTTCAGCATTTATCCAATGAATGATAACAGAATTAATTTCCAACACTGGTTAATTAGTATTCACTACACATCTACAAAGATCATGTTATAACCCCTACTGGCAGACAGAAAACAATTTCAAGAGTCCAATGTGGTTTACAGAGAAGGTTCAGGAACATTTTAATTTGACAGTTTATCTAGTGGCATCTGAGCAACCACAGGGCCAGGTGTTTAGCAAGAACACCAAGATCCTATTAGCTTTGACCAACGAGGTCCACAGACTCAAAAGAAAGGTACTCTCTGGAGCAGTCTGTAGAACTGAACTAATACTCAGCAACAGAAGCTGTAAGATGCTGTGGACTTTGGTGCTTTTAGATGCACCTAGGATAGCTTCCATAACATTCTGCACTTGCTGCAGAAGTTCCTTCTTTCCTTCATCTTTTCAGTGGTTCTCAGGGAGCAACCTACGCAGATCACTGGTTATACAGGGGCCTGCTAGGATTGTTCAGATCTGACTGGCCAAGCAGAAATGAATGGGGTACCCTGTTCCTAGAGTATTTCGGCTCTGGGTCCCTCTGTGGCCCTGAGCAGACCTTGGGCTGCATGGAAGTGACTTAGGAGCTGAAGGCCTGGGCGGGAGGCCATGCTCTCTCTCCCATCAGTGTTCACACTCTTCTTCTCTCCCACTCATGTGCCAGCTCCATGCGTGGGACAATCGGTGATCGTGACTGCATCCTCCTTGCATGGCATGCTCTCATGCTGGTGTACTGGCGTGTATGAAGACTGGGGCTGGGGGTGATCACTGGTTAAAAGACTTGTCTCCTAGGCTAAGAAAGGGGGTGGGGGAGAGCTCCAGAGAAGAGCCAGGCCTTAGGAGGGTCAGGAGCATAGCCTTAAAGACATACAATCCAAGGTTTCCGGGAAAATTAAATCAACCCTCTCCCATAGAAATCGGCTGATCAATCTAAGCTTTGAAAGTATTCAGTTAAGACCTAACTAAATACCTACAAAGACATTGTGTTCCTCTCTTCTCTCACATCTTACTTTTGGTTCTTAGGTTACAAGTCTGTCCAGAAATGGTGTCTAGCAAGGGGAATTCTAAGACACATAAAGGTTTTCACATTTATACTGGTCCTTCTGCCATACCTGGATGGTCGCTGCTAGCATAGGTTAGCAAAAAGCCCCGACCAGAAATGTGAGATCCACTTTTAAAGCGCACGGTTACTTCACTGGTGTTCAGCAAAAGTTCTTTGGGCAGAGTCACGCTTCCACAATATGGACCTGAAAACAAAGCACACTTGCGGCTCATTTCAAAATTTAGACCAGTACACAGAATTGGTATATGCATTGTTCTTCCTGAAACGTCAAACGTACCAGACAACGCATACATAAGATTATCATCTTTGCCCAACTGAAATTTTGCTTCAAACTGAGAATTAGTAACTGACTATAAACTTGATTATTCAGACAAACCAAGGCTGGAGATAGGTTGGAACTAATCGATTGTGAACAACCCAAGAGACAGGTTTCAATTTCTGTAAGAAGACTACTAACAAAAGTCAAATAGAAAATGAAGTTGGAACATACCCTGACACCATACACAAAGATCAACTCAAAATGGATTAAAGACTTAAATGTAAGGCCAGAAACCATCAAACTCTTAGAGGAGAATATAGGCAAAACACTCAAGGACATAAATCAAAGCAAGATCTTCTCTGACCCACCTACTAGAATAGCGGAACTAAAAAGACAAATGAACATGTGGGACCTCATGAAACTTAAAAGCTTTTGCACAGCTAAAGAAATTACAAAAAAGCTGAACAGACAGCCCACAGAATGGGAGAAAATCATAGCAAATGAAACAACAGACAAAGAATTCATCTCCAAAATCTACAAGCAACTCAGACAACTCAGCACTGGAAAAACGAACAACCCAATCAAAAAATGGGAAAAGGACCTAAACAGACACCTCTCCAACGATGACATACAGATGGCCCAAAAACACATGAAACGATGCTCAACTTCACTAATAATTAGAGAAATGCAAATCAAAACTACAATGAGATATCACCTCACACCCGTCAGAATGGCCATCATCCACAAATCGACAGACAATAAATGCTGGAGAGGGTGCAGAGAAAAGGGAACACTCCTGCATTGCTGGTGGGAATGTCAATTGACACAGCCTCTATGGAAGACAGCCTGGAGATTTCTTAAAAAACTAAAAATAGAAGCACCATATGACCCAGCAATCCCACTCTTAGGCTTATACCCTGACGAAATCAAAACTGAAAGAAGCACCTGTACCCCAATGTTCATTGCAGCTCTCTATACAATAGCTAGAACATGGAAGCAACCTAGATGCCCATCGACGAACAAATGGATCCAAAAGCTCTGGTACATATATACAATGGAATACTACACAGCTGTAAAGAGCAATGCAGAAGAATCAACCCTAATGAGGTGGTTGGATCCAGAACGTATCATCAAAAGTGAAGTCAGTCAGAAAGAGAAGGACAAATACAGTATATTAACACATGTATATGGAATCTAGTAGGATGGTGATGATGGCACACGCAGTGAAGCGACAGAAAGACAGACATGGACAGTGGACATATGGACATTGTGGGGAAGGAACAGTGGGTGAGAGGCGTAAAGGAAGTAGCATGAAGGCCTGTACTATCATAAGTGAAGGAAATAGCTATAGTCATTGCTCTGTGAGAAAAGGAGATCCTTCGGGGTGCTGTGTGATGGTCGGGAGGGGAGGGAAGGGGGGGATATACATGTGACTAATCTGAGAACATGCATGTCTGTGAACAACAAAACTCTGTAAAAGTTAAAAGTAAAATAAAGGTTTAAAAAAAAAAAAAAAAAGTCAAATAGATTGGGGACTTCTCAGGTGGTGCCAGTGGTAAAGGATCCACCCGCCAATGCGAGAGATGCAGGAGACATGGATTCAGTCCCTTCAGTCCAGATACGACAGAGCATGCACGCACACACACACGCGCGCACAGACACACACACAGATATATTAGGTCTTAAAGAAAATGTTATTACAAAAGTGACATTTTAGGAATCTCCTAAATTTGTTTAAAAGAAAAAAAAGTGAAATAAAAGTGTCAGTTGTAGTGTCCAGTTCTTCGCAACCCCATGGACTGTAGCCTGCCGGGCTCCCCTGTCCACGGAATTCTCCAGGCAATAATACTGGGGTGGGCTGCCATTCCCTTCTCCAGGGGATCTTCCTGACCCAAGGAATGTACCCTGGTCTCCTGTAATGCAGACAGATTTTTTACCATCTGAGTCACCAGGGAGGCTGAAATTTGCTTAAAGTATGGTCTAAATGTTTGTGTCCTAATCAAATCATACGTTAAAATCCTAATGTCTGGACTTCCCTGGTGGTCCAGTGGTTAAGGACACTGCCTTGCAGTGCAAGGGGCGCCAGTTCGATCCCTGGCCTGGGAAGATCCCACGTGTCGTGGAGCGGCTGGATCGATGTGTCCAGTTACCAAGCCAGAGCTCTGAAGCGCATGCGCCCAGAGCTGGTGCTCTGCAGCGAGAGAGGCCACTGCAATAGGAGGCCCACATAGGCCAAAGAACAAAGATGGAAATAAATGAAAGACCAATAGAAGCAGCCCAAAAAAAAGAAAAAAAAAAAATCCTAACATCTAATGTGATCGTCATAGTATGAGGGCAGAGCCCTCACGAATGGGATTAGAGCCTCTATAAAAGAGGCCCCAGTGAACTAGCTGGCTTGCCCCTTCCAGCGGGTGAAGACACAGCAAGATGGCTATGAACCAGGAGCCAGGCTCTCACCGGCCATGATGCTGTATCTGCCAGCTCCGTGATCTTAAGCTTCCCAGCCTCCAGACTGTGAGAAATAAATGTCTGTTGCTCTTAAGCTACCTTGTCTATGGTATTTTGTTCATGGCTAATGCAGAGTTACAACAAAATTGAAAAGTTAAAAGTAAAAAAAAGGTTTAAAAAAAAAAAAAAAAAAAGTCAAATAGATTGGGGACTTCTCAGGTGGTGCCAGTGGTAAAGGATCCACCCGCCAATGCGAGAGATGCAGGAGACATGGATTCAGTCCCTTCAGTCCAGATACGACAGAGCATGCACGCACACACACACACGCACGCACAGACACACACACAGATATATTAGGTCTTAAAGAAAATGTTATTACAAAAGTGACATTTTAGGAATCTCCTAAATTTGTTTAAAAGAAAAAAAAGTGAAATAAAAGTGTCAGTTGTAGTGTCCAGTTCTTCGCAACCCCATGGACTGTAGCCTGCCGGGCTCCCCTGTCCACGGAATTCTCCAGGCAATAATACTGGGGTGGGCTGCCATTCCCTTCTCCAGGGGATCTTCCTGACCCAAGGAATGTACCCTGGTCTCCTGTAATGCAGACAGATTTTTTACCATCTGAGTCACCAGGGAGGCTGAAATTTGCTTAAAGTATGGTCTAAATGTTTGTGTCCTAATCAAATCATACGTTAAAATCCTAATGTCTGGACTTCCCTGGTGGTCCAGTGGTTAAGGACACTGCCTTGCAGTGCAAGGGGCGCCAGTTCGATCCCTGGCCTGGGAAGATCCCACGTGTCGTGGAGCGGCTGGATCGATGTGTCCAGTTACCAAGCCAGAGCTCTGAAGCGCATGCGCCCAGAGCTGGTGCTCTGCAGCGAGAGAGGCCACTGCAATAGGAGGCCCACATAGGCCAAAGAACAAAGATGGAAATAAATGAAAGACCAATAGAAGCAGCCCAAAAAAAAGAAAAAAAAAAAAAATCCTAACATCTAATGTGATCGTCATAGTATGAGGGCAGAGCCCTCACGAATGGGATTAGAGCCTCTATAAAAGAGGCCCCAGTGAACTAGCTGGCTTGCCCCTTCCAGCGGGTGAAGACACAGCAAGATGGCTATGAACCAGGAGCCAGGCTCTCACCGGCCATGATGCTGTATCTGCCAGCTCCGTGATCTTAAGCTTCCCAGCCTCCAGACTGTGAGAAATAAATGTCTGTTGCTCTTAAGCTACCTTGTCTATGGTATTTTGTTATAGCAGTCAGGAGAAACTAAGAGAGGTAGCAAAGAAAATGTATCACAAAAATGATATTCTAGGGACCTCCTAAATTTGCTCAAAGAAACTCTTCAATTTCTCACGGAACTATATTCAGTATTTTGTAATAACTATAAAGGAAAAGACTCCGAACAAAATATGTATGTGTGTGTGTATGTGCACAACGAAATCATTTTGCTGTACACTTGAAACAAACACAACACTGTAAATCAGCTATACTTCAACATAAAGTTTCAAAATTAAAAGACTGTCTAATACATGGTGAAAATCTATATTCATGCAATTTACTCATTTCCCTGTCTCTTCTCCACCACTAATGCATGCCATCGTATGTGTCATGTACTGCTTACCACGTACCACTGTATGTGCTAACAGTAGCTTCAAGTTAATGCATATAATTTGTTTTGATTTGCAAAATGAAGTTGGTAAGAAAGCAGAATAATTTCTAAAGGTTTTTGAAATACCACAGTATATATTATACAATTAGGAGTATAACATTGTTTCTAGAATATGCTGCTTCAAGAGCAATAGGAAGCTCTGTGAACTTTTAAAAGACCAAATTAGATTTGGCGCTTAAAAAAAAAAGACCTTTCTAAGACTGCTTGAGTTGAAGCTTAGTTTGTAAAGTCAAGTATGCAAGACAGGATCATTTCTCTGAAAACAGGGATTAGCAAGCACATTTAAAAGGAAGGTATTCTTCATCAACGTCTCCCCAAATAGAACAGCATAGAAAGTGGACTGCAACAACGATGACAACATCGGGTTCAGGGAAGAAGATCACTCTAAGTCAACTGTACAACAGGCCTCACCCACCAAAGCCAACATTGGGACCAAACTGCTAAAGACGCAGAAGAAACTCGCGAACCTAATTCAGCCTTCCTCTTCTGACCTAAGGGATCAAGTTTCCCTTTCTCTTGTCCATGTGTCACACTCTGAAAATGTGATGATACAAGAGAAACGCTTGTGTGTTTACATGCCACAAATCTCTGTTGTTCCCTATTATTAAATTATAATAAGGGGCTTCCCTGGTGGTTCTGTGGGTAAGGACACTGCCTTGCAGTGCAATGGGCACTGGTTCCATCCCTGGCCTGCGAAGATCCCATGTGCCACGGAGCGGCTGGACCAATGTGTCCAACTACCGAGCCGGAGTTCTGGAGCTCACGTGCCCAGAGCTGGAGCTCTGCGACAAGTGAGGTCACTGCAATGGGAGGCCCACAGGCCAAAGAACAAAGATGGATGAAAATAAAGAAATGAAAGACCAATAGAAGTAGCCAAAAAAAAAACCTTTAATAAAAAATAATTATAATGAAATCCAAATTAAAAAGATCATCTGTCTCTTTAGAAACACTCATTGTATATAATTACTTACAAGAGTTAATACTTGCAAATTATTTAGAATGGTACCTAGGATAGAGTTACTAGTGCATTAAGTATCTGTCAAATGAATAAACACAGTAAAACAACCAAATAATGCCTGTTTCCCTTTTAGACTATGTTCCATGGGGTTAGGGATTTTTCTATCCATCACCTTCTCTCAAACAGCTTGTACACGTGGAAGCTTTGCAAATATTGTCTGAATCCAAACGAAGTTAAATGTTCTTCTATTTGCAACAGTTGATTTTTAAAAGCCAAACATGATTATAAAGATACACAAAATATTTAATCCTGTCATTACAGAATATCATGAAGAAGTAAGCAAGAAAATGGTAGAAAAGCAAGAAAAGAAAGAAAATCATTAGTGTGGTAGAAATATGAATTTTTTTGATCTTTAAGAGTGCTCACAAACACAGAAGATAGGCAATTAATAATACTAAACCCAGTTTTTGTATAATAAAGTAGAATGAGAAGTGTTTCTGCAAAATTAAAGTGAGTCAGATTACTGTGACACTTGCAACTGATTCTGTTCAAGTAAGCTTCAAATTCATTTGTTCTTTGCATAGGTTTGCAAACCTAAGAACAAAGATGAAATAACTAGTAACTCATTGCTATTAATAAATTAGAATATTTTTTCTAGCCCATATTTATTTTTTCCAAGAAGAAATAACATATATACTCTTCTCCAAACAGTGATGATGACACCATGCCAATCTCTCCTTAAACTTCTACTGCATTCCAACGAGTTCCAGCAAAAACAGTGAGGAAAAACAAGTCTAAATTGATTGTCAGTGGGAACTTGATGTTTCTTTAGTTGAACTATATTTTAGATATAACACTATAACTGAAGGTAGTGCTATTGTGTTGTGCTTAGTCGCTCAATTGTGTCTGATTCTTTGTGACCTTACGGACTGTAGCCTGCCAGGCTCCTCTGTCCATGGGAATTCTCCAGACAAGAATACTGGACTGGGTTGCCATGCCCTCCTTCAGAGAATCTTAGCAACTCAGGGATCAAACCAAGGTCTTCCACATTGCAGGAGGATTCTTTACCATCTAAGTAACCAGGGAAGCCCAAGAATACTGGAGTGGGTAGCCAATCCGTTCTCCAGGAGATCTTCCCAACCCAGGAATTGAACAGGGGTCTCCTGATTTGCAGGTGGATTATTTACCAGCTGAGCTACCAGGGAAGCCCAATTTAAGATAGACAACATGTTAATTTGACGCCTTTATACATTTTAATATGTTAGTCACTGTAGGTATAATTAGCACCTCTGTCACATTACTTATCATTTTTTCTTAGGGGCAGGAATAATTAAGTTGTAGTCTCTTAGCAAGTTTGATGATTACAATAAAATATTGTTGTCTATATTCACTAAACCATGTATTAAATCTCTTGGGGTTTTACTCACTATAAATTTGTACCTTAAACAGTATCTATCCCATTCTCCCACCCTCCATCCCCTGGTAATGACCATTTCACTGTTTTTATAAACCGGTCTTTTTTAGATTCCACATGCAAATGGAGAGCATAGCATTTGTCTTTTTCTGTCTGACTCATCTCATGTAGCATCGTGTACTCAAGGTCTATCTATGTTGTTGCAAATCACAGGATGTCCTATTTTCTCATGGTTGAATAACTGAAGGGGCTTTTTTTTTTTTTTTTTTTAAGATTTTCATGGAACAATTGAAAGGCAAGACTGCAAAATTATAAACACATTACACACATAGATAAGAGTGCACACCATCAGGCCAAGTTGCTGTGCAATACATATAATTTCCTAGATAAAAAACAAAGAGTAAAATTCTAGGGCTTCCCTAGTGGTCCAGTGGGTGAAGAGTTCGCCTTGCAGTGCAAGAGGTGCCAGTTCGATCCCTGGCCCAGGAAGATCCCACGTGCCATGGCGTCGCTGGACCGGTGTGTCCAATTACAAGCCAGTGCTCTCGACCACATGCGCCAGAGTCAATGTTCCACAACAAGATAGGCCACTGAGATGGGAGGCCCACACAGGCCAAAGAATATAGATGGATGAAAATAAATAGATAAATTTTAAAAAAAACATAGCAAAACTCTAATTTGGTTGCATTCCCTGCCGCAAAGTCACAGTCAACATTTCTGGAAGAAGTTCAAAGAAAGAAAACGTACACACACACACCCTTTCACCATCCTTACCCCATGCATTCTTCTACCCACATTCTCACTGATGTGCTACAAAAACATGACTAAACCTCAGCAGGGCTAGGCTACGCCTTGTCTATATGAATGCCATCGTGAAGAATTATTTGATAGGTTCAGCACAGCATAGCCACTACCCAGCGGGAGACAGCTTTAGTCCAGGGTGGGCAACCGAAGCTGAGGACGGGCTCTTCTGCCTTTGGCAAAAAAACACCCAAAGTATTGCCTGCCTGAAAGTCTGACAGATAGATTGCTTTTCACAGACTGAAACTTAATAACTGCATTCCTAGAGTTAAAAGAGAAAAGGGATGAAAACAGAAAACTGTGGCTGGCAGTGAGAGAGAAAAACAATTAGTGAGAAACCACAGAATGATCCTAAGTTCCCAGGGGTTTTTTAAAATTGATTTATTTTAATTAATGAATTAATCTGTTGTCTGGGCTGGGTCTTTGTTGCTGTGTGTGGGCTTCCCCTAGCTGTGGAGAGAAGGGGCGACACTCTAGTCACGGTGCACAGGCTTCTCAGAGCACGGGCTTCTCCCGTGCAGGGCACAGGCTTAGCTGCTTGGCAGTACGTGGGATCCCTTGGGACCAGTGATCAAACCCGGGTTGCCTGCAATAGCAGGCAGATTCTTTGCCACTGAGCTGCCAGGGAAGTCCTAAGGTCTCACTTTCCAGCCAGACTCCTTTGAGGATATCTTTTCTTATGAAAGCCTTTCTCCATCCATCTACATCTGCCCAAAAGATGTATTTATTCTAAGCACTCTCTGTCTCAGTTTTTAAGAAGGCTCTACACCTGTATTTGAACACTGCACAATGCCAATGTCATTGGAAACCCAGTAAGAGTTCACAGGTGACCTCTAGCCTTGACCGTGGTTGTATTCTCATCCTGTGCAGCATTGATTCGTAAAACTGTCTCAATTCACAGTCAAGACTGAACCCCAACTCTTTTTGACCACATGCGCCAGAGGCAATGTTCCACAACAAGATAGGCCACTGAGATGGGAGGCCCACACAGGCCAAAGAATATAGATGGATGAAAATAAATAGATAAATTTTAAAAAAAACATAGCAAAACTCTAATTTGGTTGCATTCCCCGCCGCAAAGTCACAGTCAACATTTCTGGAAGAAGTTCAAAGAAAGAAAACGTACACACACACACCCTTTCACCATCCTTACCCCATGCATTCTTCTACCCACATTCTCACTGATGTGCTACAAAAACATGACTAAACCTCAGCAGGGCTAGGCTACGCCTTGTCTATATGAATGCCATCGTGAAGAATTATTTGATAGGTTCAGCACAGCATAGCCACTACCCAGCGGGAGACAGCTTTAGTCCAGGGTGGGCAACCGAAGCTGAGGACGGGCTCTTCTGCCTTTGGCAAAAAAACACCCAAAGTATTGCCTGCCTGAAAGTCTGACAGATAGATTGCTTTTCACAGACTGAAACTTAATAACTGCATTCCTAGAGTTAAAAGAGAAAAGGGATGAAAACAGAAAACTGTGGCTGGCAGTGAGAGAGAAAAACAATTAGTGAGAAACCACAGAATGATCCTAAGTTCCCAGGGGTTTTTTAAAATTGATTTATTTTAATTAATGAATTAATCTGTTGTCTGGGCTGGGTCTTTGTTGCTGTGTGTGGGCTTCCCCTAGCTGTGGAGAGAAGGGGCGACACTCTAGTCACGATGCACAGGCTTCTCAGAGCACGGGCTTCTCCCGTGCAGGGCACAGGCTTAGCTGCTTGGCAGTACGTGGGATCCCTTGGGACCAGTGATCAAACCCGGGTTGCCTGCAATAGCAGGCAGATTCTTTGCCACTGAGCTGCCAGGGAAGTCCTAAGGTCTCACTTTCCAGCCAGACTCCTTTGAGGATATCTTTTCTTATGAAAGCCTTTCTCCATCCATCTACATCTGCCCAAAAGATGTATTTATTCTAAGCACTCTCTGTCTCAGTTTTTAAGAAGGCTCTACACCTGTATTTGAACACTGCACAATGCCAATGTCATTGGAAACCCAGTAAGAGTTCACAGGTGACCTCTAGCCTTGACCGTGGTTGTATTCTCATCCTGTGCAGCGTTGATTCGTAAAACTGTCTCAATTCACAGTCAAGACTGAACCCCAACTCTTTTGAGTTAAAAGCAGGCCTCACAGTCTGCACGGATGTTTGCTTTCCACCAGGCACCGCTGTGTGTTTCATAGAACTTGGACTTGCCGCCTAACTCTGACCATCTCCCTCATCTCTATCCTTGTCTGGGAGGCAGGCTCCATCTTTGTAGACCCAAATTCCCATCAGATTGGGAGACAGCAGAATGGTAGTCCACCAGGTAGGAAGAAAATCAAGAAGCATAAATCATTCTACCTTTTGTGGAATGTAGTGAATCACCCCCAGATTGTGGGAAAAAGGCATCAGTGATACCAAATGGAGTAGCACTGGGGCATCTGGCACCAGACGTGAGACCTGGATCTGGCAGACAATGGCCTGACTCCTTGGATAAATGGAGTTACGGGAAGGAACCCTAGGAGCTGCCTGCTTTGAGCACAGTAGGCCAGTTCCTCTCCACACATCCCCTGTTTCATAAACAGCTGAGAGGGGAAACCCTTTATCTTCCCACGTGTGGATAAAAGCAAACTGTCCTACAAGGAAGAATGAACTGTCTGCCTGGAGCCAGTCCTCTGAAATCTCTGGCAACCTGACAATCCATGCAGCAATTTACCCTCATGCTCCACTCTCCATGCCCTGTCTGCCTAAGCCTCCAGATATAAGGCAGTATTTTGTTTAATAACTAGGGGACCATAGTCGGATCAAACCCGGGCCTTAGCTGCTTGGCAGTACGTGGGATCCCTTGGGACCAGTGATCAAACCGGGTTGCCTGCAATAGCAGGCAGATTCTTTGCCACTGAGCTGCCAGGGAAGTCCTAAGGTCTCACTTTCCAGCCAGACTCCTTTGAGGATATCTTTTCTTATGAAAGCCTTTCTCCATCCATCTACATCTGCCCAAAAGATGTATTTACTCTAAGCACTCTCTGTCTCAGTTTTTAAGAAGGCTCTACACCTGTATTTGAACACTGCACAATGCCAATGTCATTGGAAACCCAGTAAGAGTTCACAGGTGACCTCTAGCCTTGACCGTGGTTGTATTCTCATCCTGTGCAGCGTTGATTCGTAAAACTGTCTCAATTCACAGTCAAGACTGAACCCCAACTCTTTTGAGTTAAAAGCAGGCCTCACAGTCTGCACGGATGTTTGCTTTCCACCAGGCACCGCTGTGTGTTTCATAGAACTTGGACTTGCCGCCTAACTCTGACCATCTCCCTCATCTCTATCCTTGTCTGGGAGGCAGGCTCCATCTTTGTAGACCCAAATTCCCATCAGATTGGGAGACAGCAGAATGGTAGTCCACCAGGTAGGAAGAAAATCAAGAAGCATAAATCATTCTACCTTTTGTGGAATGTAGTGAATCACCCCCAGATTGTGGGAAAAAGGCATCAGTGATACCAAATGGAGTAGCACTGGGGCATCTGGCACCAGACGTGAGACCTGGATCTGGCAGACAATGGCCTGACTCCTTGGATAAATGGAGTTACGGGAAGGAACCCTAGGAGCTGCCTGCTTTGAGCACAGTAGGCCAGTTCCTCTCCACACATCCCCTGTTTCATAAACAGCTGAGAGGGGAAACCCTTTATCTTCCCACGTGTGGATAAAAGCAAACTGTCCTACAAGGAAGAATGAACTGTCTGCCTGGAGCCAGTCCTCTGAAATCTCTGGCAACCTGACAATCCATGCAGCAATTTACCCTCATGCTCCACTCTCCATGCCCTGTCTGCCTAAGCCTCCAGATATAAGGCAGTATTTTGTTTAATAACTGTTCCAAGTCATTTCAGATAGATCTGTGCTTTTGATCTTAAAACTGATGACAGTAAGTTATTGTCTCATTGTGAAAGAGATGTGTTTAAAAGATGGTATGCATGCTGTTAAAAGAAACCAAAGAGATCCCATCCGCTCCAGAACCATTTGATGAAAAACAGACCAAATGAAAAACTAACTCTCCAGAGATCTGTCATAAATTAAATTGAACAACAATAAAATTCCTAAAAAACCTTCATTAGCCTTATGAGCACCCTCTTTAAGCTCACACTTCATATCTCACGGCAGCTAAGAACGTGCCAGTGAGAGGAAATGATGTTCCCTGGGCAAGCCACTGGCAGAGACAGCCCCACCGTGCGCCATTAGCCAGCTGTCAGGAAAGCGGTACCTGGTGTGGCCCAGATCCGGGTGCAGAGGCACGCTAATAAAACAGTCTCCAGAAATGCTGAAGCTGAAACAGCATTGGACTTGGGTCCATTTTCCATTTGTTTTTCTCTGTGCAGTCAAATGGCAGGGTTTGCCCTTACTTTCTAATTGCAATAGGTCACTGTACAAAATTACAGAATTTTCAGGGCCATTTTCTTTGAAAAGGAGGGAAATTAGCATAAAAAAGGGATATTCCTGGACCATGCCATTAAGACCATAGTCACGTAAGAATGTAAGTGGTATCCCTGGAGAGTTTTGGTCTCTGGTTCCCAGACAAAAATCAGTGACAAATGATAAATGAACCAGGCAGATTGTAGACAAAGGTGCAGCTTTCCTTGGGGCTACGGGACTTGGGTCAAGAATTGCCTTCACACCAGAACCTACCCATGCAATTACTTTTCGCCCAGTAAAACATGGCAATTTGCTGGAATGAATCACAGTATGTCTCTAGGGAAGTGTCTGAGGAAGGAGGGACAGGAGGTCAATATTTTTCCTCTTTGAAGATTATGGTTATGTTAATGAGACATCTAGCATAGAACATTCTAACTTTTTTAAGACTTTTTTTTTTAATAATTCCTCTTTTTCTTTTTTTTTTTTAACATTTATTTTATTTATTTATCTTTTTTGGGGGGTGAGGTGGGGAGGGAGGGGGACGGGCAGGCCACTTCTATTGATCTTCCATTTCTCTATGTTCATCCGTCTTTGTTCTTTGGCTCCTGTGGGCCTCCCATCGCGGTGGCCTCTGTTGTCACAGAGCACCAGCTCTGGGCGCATGCGCTCCAGAGCTCTGGCTCGGTCATTGGACACATCAGTCCAGCCGCTCCGCGGCACGTGGGATCTTCCCAGGCCAGGGATCGAACTGGCACCCCTTGCACTGCAAGGCGGTGTCCTTACCCACTGGACCACCAGGGGAAGCCCCAAGACATATTTTTTTAATTAAATTCTTCTTTAAAGTTTTGGGCCATGCCACACAGTATGTAGGATCTTAGGGCCCCAACCTGCAGTAGAAGGGCAGAGTCTTAACCACTGGACTGCCAAGGAAATCCCCTAACTTTTTATGTGTTTATGATTCTTTCTGTTAAACGTAAAACAAAGCAAACAAACAAAAAGCTTTTAAGCATTTCCACCAAGGTAGGACTTGGGTCCATTTTCCATTTGTTTTCTCTGTGCAGTCAAATGGCAGGGTTTGCCCTTACTTTCTAATTGCAATAGGTCACTGTACAAAATTACAGAATTTTCAGGGCCATTTTCTTTGAAAAGGAGGAAATTAGCATAAAAGGGATATTCCTGGACCATGCCATTAAGACCATAGTCACGTAAGAATGTAAGTGGTATCCCTGGAGAGTTTTGGTCTCTGGTTCCCAGACAAAAATCAGTGACAAATGATAAATGAACCAGGCAGATTGTAGACAAAGGTGCAGCTTTCCTTGGGGCTACGGGACTTGGGTCAAGAATTGCCTTCACACCAGAACCTACCCATGCAATTACTTTTCGCCCAGTAAAACATGGCAATTTGCTGGAATGAATCACAGTATGTCTCTAGGGAAGTGTCTGAGGAAGGAGGGACAGGAGGTCAATATTTTTCCTCTTTGAAGATTATGGTTATGTTAATGAGACATCTAGCATAGAACATTCTAACTTTTTTAAGACTTTTTTTTTTTAATAATTCCTCTTTTTCTTTTTTTTTTTTAACATTTATTTTATTTATTTATCTTTTTTGGGGGGTGAGGTGGGGAGGGAGGGGGACGGGCAGGCCACTTCTATTGATCTTCCATTTCTCTATGTTCATCCGTCTTTGTTCTTTGGCTCCTGTGGGCCTCCCATCGCGGTGGCCTCTGTTGTCACAGAGCACCAGCTCTGGGCGCATGCGCTCCAGAGCTCTGGCTCGGTCATTGGACACATCAGTCCAGCCGCTCCGCGGCACGTGGGATCCTCCCAGGCCAGGGATCGAACTGGCACCCCTTGCACTGCAAGGCGGTGTCCTTACCCACTGGACCACCAGGGGAAGCCCCAAGACATATTTTTTTAATTAAATTCTTCTTTAAAGTTTTGGGCCATGCCACACAGTATGTAGGATCTTAGGGCCCCAACCTGCAGTAGAAGGGCAGAGTCTTAACCACTGGACTGCCAAGGAAATCCCCTAACTTTTTTATGTGTTTATGATTCTTTCTGAATTTTATCTTGGTATAAACGTCAAAACAAAGCCAAACAAAAAACAGTCCTTCTTAAGCATTTCCACCAAGGTAGCCCCAGTGACAGAGGAGAATGCATTTCTTCAGTGTCTGAAGCCTAAAACAATTATCCACTGGCTTCTTCAAAAGCTTTTGTTTTATCTTCAAAAGTCATAAGAATTTTGCATTCTCCATAATAAGGTTTTCAGACATAAATCACCTACAAAATAAAGGCTGCCAATCTTGCATGTTTCTCTATTTGGAATTTTCTTAAAATCAACAGACAAGGCAAAACAATTAGATCTTATAGCAATATGCCAGATACATATCATTCTAAACTATTATCACAGAAATCTTGTTGCAATTATGAGTCAAAACACTTAGTATTATTTCCTACTTTTCCCATTTCTCTTGTTCCTGGTGTAATATAAATATTAATGGTTGACTTCACATCGCTGTATTTCTAAGTCACTGACAATGGTTAAAAAAATACTGGGGGTGGAGGTGGAAGTACAGGAAATATAAGAGAACAATTCTGGCACTTCCTGAGTGTTCCACAGTGCAAGTCATTTAGCAACACAACGAATTTCACCAACTACAATTAGGTTCACTGACCATGAGGTCTCCTTAACTTTTGACTAAGAAGTGTTTTTTTAAAACCCTAAATTTATACTAGCACTCTGCACGTGAGTGTCTTCTCGGAACTCCATTTGGTTCTCAGGATACCCACCCCTAGGGAAAGTCTGGAGAGGCCTCCATTTCTCCCAGAAAATGATGAACTACTGCAGTTTACTTCTTCTGTACAAGTCATGAGATCAGATGGCTCTTGTTACCCTGGATAGGAATAGCACTGTGCTTAAAAAGGCCTAAAACCACCCACACTGAGTCGAATGGGCACTCCCAGGCACCCCCAAACCTTGACAGGGAAGCCCCAAGACATATTTTTTTAATTAAATTCTTCTTTAAAGTTTTGGGCCATGCCACACAGTATGTAGGATCTTAGGGCCCCAACCTGCAGTAGAAGGGCAGAGTCTTAACCACTGGACTGCCAAGGAAATCCCCTAACTTTTTTATGTGTTTATGATTCTTTCTGAATTTTACCTTGGTATAAACGTCAAAACAAAGCCAAACAAAAAACAGTCCTTCTTAAGCATTTCCACCAAGGTAGCCCCAGTGACAGAGGAGAATGCATTTCTTCAGTGTCTGAAGCCTAAAACAATTATCCACTGGCTTCTTCAAAAGCTTTTGTTTTATCTTCAAAAGTCATAAGAATTTTGCATTCTCCATAATAAGGTTTTCAGACATAAATCACCTACAAAATAAAGGCTGCCAATCTTGCATGTTTCTCTATTTGGAATTTTCTTAAAATCAACAGACAAGGCAAAACAATTAGATCTTATAGCAATATGCCAGATACATATCATTCTAAACTATTATCACAGAAATCTTGTTGCAATTATGAGTCAAAACACTTAGTATTATTTCCTACTTTTCCCATTTCTCTTGTTCCTGGTGTAATATAAATATTAATGGTTGACTTCACATCGCTGTATTTCTAAGTCACTGACAATGGTTAAAAAAATACTGGGGGTGGAGGTGGAAGTACAGGAAATATAAGAGAACAATTCTGGCACTTCCTGAGTGTTCCACAGTGCAAGTCATTTAGCAACACAACGAATTTCACCAACTACAATTAGGTTCACTGACCATGAGGTCTCCCTTAACTTTTTGACTAAGAAGTGTTTTTTTAAAACCCTAAATTTATACTAGCACTCTGCACGTGAGTGTCTTCTCGGAACTCCATTTGGTTCTCAGGATACCCACCCCTAGGGAAAGTCTGGAGAGGCCTCCATTTCTCCCAGAAAATGATGAACTACTGCAGTTTACTTCTTCTGTACAAGTCATGAGATCAGATGGCTCTTGTTACCCTGGATAGGAATAGCACTGTGCTTAAAAATAGGGTCTCTAGAGCCAAATGCCCAACTTGAATCCCTGGTCTAGTTAAGTGATTGTAAGCAAGTTACTTGACCTCTTTGAGCTTCAGTTTCCTTATGTGTGGAGGCTAATAACAGGCCCCTCTTACAGGGCTATTATGAGGGTTAAGTGAGTAACCCTAGAGCCCCAAAGCCCACTGTCCGGCACAATGCTGAATGCTCTATTGAAGGCACCTTCTATACAGTTTCATAGTCTTCTCTCTATAATAAGCAGTCCTAACCTATAAGGTAACTCAAGTCTTTCTTTAAATGCAGAGATGATATTTACTGATAGAGGAATCATACTGTGAATCATACTGTACATCTTCTTACAGTTGTAAGTAAAGACAGTCAAATTTATAAGATTATAGATTTTTAAATGTGTGTTTGCCAAAATCAAGCTACATATACTTTGATTCATTAAGTGTTGATTGAGAATCTGTAAGAGTAAGATTATGCTAAGTAACAGGGGTATTCAAAGGATGAATAAAATGCTATTCCTTCCACAGGAAACCCTATACCAGTAGAGAAGCTACAATAATGATCTTCACTTGAGACTGGTGCTCCACTGGAGACTTAGAAAAACATGAGCCCAGAGAGGGAGAACCTGGAGCTGCTGGACACAGGAGGAGGTTGTAAGGTAAGTAGCATTGGATTTGCTTTGTCTTTGCACTCGTGTGTGTGTGTTAGAAAGGGCAGAAAAGCAAGGAAAGAAAGAGAGGGACACGTGGAAGAAATAACATCATCCAATATATGGGAAACAAAACTGTATGATTGTTTAGGAAAAGGCATAGAGATGTAGAGACTCAAAAATGACGCTGGAAAAAAAAAATATGAGGCTGGAAATGTTGGCTGGGGAAGAAAGTCAGTATGGCTTGGACACCATGCTAGCAACTGTCTATTGACAGTGGGGCAAAATTAACAATACTTGAAATAAGAAAAAAATTATTACAATAATATATAAGACAATCTTAGATGACCTGTGCTAAAAGAAATGCAGAAGATTCAGTCCTAATGAGATGGATGAATTTAGAACCTATTATACACACTGAAGTAAGTCAAAAAGAGAAGGACAGATACAGTATACTAACACATGTATATGGACTCTAGTAAGTTCATACTGTAAATATACACACAGAGCATCATTGGGAAAACAGACATAGAGAATAGACTTATGGGCATTGGGGAGAGGGAAAAGTGGGTGAGAGATATGGAAAGAGCAACACGGAACCCTATACTATCTTATGTAAAAGAGATAACTATTGTCAATGCACTGTGGGACTCAGGGATCGTATATGGGGGCTATGTGACAGCCTCGAGGGGTGGGATGGGGGGAATGGGATATTCATATGACTAATCTAGAATTATACAAAACTCTGTAAAATCAAAAAAGCAAAATAAAAACTTGTGATTATGGGGGGAACAAAAGAAACCAAAAAAAAAAAAAAAAAAACGGCAATCTTAGATGGCCTGGAGACTGGTAAATGAAGAGAGGGGAAAATTAAGAAGCTCTTTCTATAAGAAATAGATACAAAGATGTGGACTGGTGGTGGCAGTGAAAAAAATTAAAAATAAAAAGCCAAATAGAATGATCTCTGGGCTTAGGGAACATGCTCATCTCATGAAGCTGGATGGAGAAAATCTGTCCATGAAGCTACTTCTGGCTCAGGGACCCCCTGCCACAGGTTGGAGGGATCTGGGTAAGCTTCGGTCATCGGGGATGCACCAGAAGGGGTAGGTGGGGTGTCCTGCTGCATCCCAGTCTCCGCTGGGGGGAAGGCGAGTGTGTGGGGTATCGAGAGGGACCCATGTGTTCCCCGCTGTTAGACATATTAGACAAAGCATACACTGTGCAAGACCACCGCGGGGATGTGGAAAGGGAAGAGAAGGGTGAGAGGTAGCAGAAGGCGAGGAGGGAGAGAGGGACTGTGGTGGTTAACGTTTACTGAGTGCTTATTGTGGGCCAGACATCATTCTTTTAAGTTAGATATTTAAGTGCCTCAGTCATCCATATGTGGTGGTTAATTTGGCCTCAAACAAACAGACAGAATTCCCTTAATAATACTGAAAAAAAACTTTAAGCAAAATCTGATGCTTCATAGATTATTTTGGGCCAGGATATTAGTATACACGATCTTAAAAGTCAATATATATGTTTTATATCCAAAAATTTTTGTAAATTTAAAAGGTTATATTTAAACATATCATAAGAATCTTACTTTGTTCTTAACATACTGTAAATATACACACAGAGCATCATTGGGAAAACAGACATAGAGAATAGACTTATGGGCATTGGGGAGAGGGAAAAGTGGGTGAGAGATATGGAAAGAGCAACACGGAACCCTATACTATCTTATGTAAAAGAGATAACTATTGTCAATGCACTGTGGGACTCAGGGATCGTATATGGGGGCTATGTGACAGCCTCGAGGGGTGGGATGGGGGGAATGGGATATTCATATGACTAATCTAGAATTATACAAAACTCTTTAAAATCAAAAAAGCAAAATAAAAACTTGTGATTATGGGGGGAACAAAAGAAACCAAAAAAAAAAAAAAAAAAACGGCAATCTTAGATGGCCTGGAGACTGGTAAATGAAGAGAGGGGAAAATTAAGAAGCTCTTTCTATAAGAAATAGATACAAAGATGTGGACTGGTGGTGGCAGTGAAAAAAATTAAAAATAAAAAGCCAAATAGAATGATCTCTGGGCTTAGGGAACATGCTCATCTCATGAAGCTGGATGGAGAAAATCTGTCCATGAAGCTACTTCTGGCTCAGGGACCCCCTGCCACAGGTTGGAGGGATCTGGGTAAGCTTCGGTCATCGGGGATGCACCAGAAGGGGTAGGTGGGGTGTCCTGCTGCATCCCAGTCTCCGCTGGGGGGAAGGCGAGTGTGTGGGGTATCGAGAGGGACCCATGTGTTCCCCGCTGTTAGACATATTAGACAAAGCATACACTGTGCAAGACCACCGCGGGGATGTGGAAAGGGAAGAGAAGGGTGAGAGGTAGCAGAAGGCGAGGAGGGAGAGAGGGACTGTGGTGGTTAACGTTTACTGAGTGCTTATTGTGGGCCAGACATCATTCTTTTAAGTTAGATATTTAAGTGCCTCAGTCATCCATATGTGGTGGTTAATTTGGCCTCAAACAAAAAGACAGAATTCCCTTAATAATACTGAAAAAAAACTTTAAGCAAAATCTGATGCTTCATAGATTATTTTGGGCCAGGATATTAGTATACACGATCTTAAAAGTCAATATATATGTTTTATATCCAAAAATTTTTGTAAATTTAAAAGGTTATATTTAAACATATCATAAGAATCTTACTTTGTTCTTAACATACGGTCAAAAGTAAGGCTGATATAGTTTATCAACTCTGCTTCATCCTAGCTGCTTCAAAGGTATTTTAAAAGGGAGAGTCAGTGTCTTCACTCAACCACAGGTATAGTACATTCTTCTAACTGATTTTGGAATCTGAAATATCAGCCATAATTATTATATACAACCATCAGAAGAATAATAACTTATTATTGTTTGTATCAAGTCTCTTAACAATCAGTGAGATCAAGTGTATATTTTGTCTGATCACTGTGAAAGCTGGTGTGGGTCACAACTTGTTTATAGTACATGTTGCTACCACAAATGAAAGCATTCAACGTATATGAACCAAACATTTAAAAACAAAATCAGCTTGGGGGGAGGAACCATTACAAATAAAAGGCATAAAGATTAAAACCTCTACAGGGTCAGCATATTCACAGTGGCTAATGAATCACATTCTAACTATGTCTACTCTTGGCAGAGCTGACAAACACGAATGCCAAAAGTCATTATTCTTTTTCAAAACATTAACTCCACACTTAAAAGTCTGATAGTGCTGAGTCTTAAACTCTCTCGGCAATGGGTTTTAGCAATTAATTGAAAAAATCTGAGCTGGATAAAACAAAACTAGTCAGCTGTTTCAGCCATATACACATAACCATTAACAGCCCGGTATACTGGCATTGCAGGAGATATTCCAGAACATGTGTTTCTCGCCCAGGGGGGCTGCAGTGGGCACTCCCCTCCAGGTGCTGTGGATCCCTGGGACCCTACTTCCACAGACTTGGGGCCACAATGCATTGCTGCAGAGGGCCCTCCCCTCCTCCAGGAAGCAGGGCCACAGCCCCACCGGAAAGCCCACTCCTGAGTTCACCCAGGTCAGCAAAGCACTGCAGCCTCGTCTTCCTCCTTGGCAGATGCCAGGAAGTTCAGACTGACCAGGGGATGATTTTAACTAAATTAAAATATAGGTCTAGAGTGTGTGTGTGTGTGTGTGTGTCTGTGTGTGTGTGTGTGTGTGTGTGTTAGTTGCTCAGTCCTGTCTGACTCTGCGACCCCAGGAATCAAACCCACAATGCCTGTGTTGCAGACAGATTCTTTACCATCTGAGCCACCAGGGAAGCCTACTAAAGTCAATGCTCTGAAAAACATACGTGTATTAAAGAAAATAACAAGAGTCAAGAGACGACAAAACAATACCTAGAGTTGAACCTTTTAAAATCTTCCTCTTAACATTTTGCTGCAGTTATGTTCTTCTTTACTGCCTTTTTTCCATTATTATAACATTAACCATATATTCATAGTTTACTTAACACTAGCTCAGCAGTAAAGAATCTGCCTGTCAATGCCAGAGATGTCGGTTAGATTCCTGGGTGGGAAGATCCCCTGGAGAAGAAAATGGGAACCTACTCCAGTATTCTTGTCTGGGAAATCCCAGGGACAGAGGAGCCTGATGGGCTACAGTCCATGGGGCCACAAAAGAATTGGACACGACTGAGTGACTGAATAACAACATCGTAAGCAGCTCTCCCTACTATCTGTCTTCAACAGAAAGTTGTTTAACGTTGCAAATAAGTATTACATGTTTTACATAACTGGTTCCTTGCCACTGAACTTGCCTATTCAATTCTTAAGTCATTTATTCAGAGTATCTACTATGTTCAAATCACTGGATGAAATATTATAAGTACACATATATAAGTAAGTCGCTGCTCTGAGAATGCTCTTCAAAACTGTTGTATAAAAGACTGGAACACAGATACAACACACAGGCATACGCATGTGTGCGCCTGCTCTATGTGACCCTAAGACATTTAATTCCTTTGGAATATGCTTATAGGACTGCAATATTCTAATTTCATTTTTGTTTATTCCTTTTATTGCTAATTTCTATTATTCTTGTCTGCTGTATTTGCCTTCCAGTGACTGATCAGGGAATCTGTAAAGTAACCTCAAAAGAAAGAAATTCTGAGCATTGATAAATATGTTATCTTTAGAATACCCCCATCCCAAAATCTTAACTACGCTTCTGTATTAGGCAAAACTGCTGTCTGATGGAGTACTGGGCAGGACCGCCTGAGAAGGGTGGGAATGCACGGAGGTTTTCTCTGAGAGTTGAGACTGGGAGAGAAGAACTCTGGAAACAGATGTCTTGGAACCACAGAGACAGACATAAATTTCCCTTTCAGCCCTTAACTAACTGTGTGATCTTCAGCATGCTACTTAAAAAAAAAAAAAGTGTTGAGAACTCCCTGAGAGTCCATGATGATTTCACTGCAGGCACCCAGGTTCAGTCTCTGGTGGGGAACTAAGATTCCAAAAGCCACACAGTATACCAAGAAAAAAAAAAAAAACACCAAACAACAAAGCTCACTGTGCCTCAGATTCTCTGCAGAAAGGAGCTCATAGTAATTACCTTGCAGAGTAGAATGTAACAATTCCAGAAAATCTACCTAAGGCCAAACCTGTGCCTGGCATAGTGAATATGTGTATTTCTATAATGAGCATATATTTTGTTTTTAAAAACCAAATATAATTATATAGGAAAAATTTTAAAGAGAAACATGAATTTATTGAAATGTATTACAATTCATTACTCACTTCTGAGTGAAAGTCTAACTCTTGAAAATTCAAGAAGCTAGAAATGTGGACAAGAGTGCTCTGAGACCAACCATGATCACCTTGTAATCCAGCTCCTAAAGAGCAGTTAAATATACTCATTTAGTCGTGTCTGACTTTTTGCGACCCAAGGACTAAAGCCAGCCAGGCTCCTCTGTCCGTGAAATTTTCAGGCAAGAATACTGAACTGAGTTGCCATGCCATCCTCCAGGGGATCTTCCTGACACAAGGATCGAACCTGGGTCTCCTGCATTGCACGCAGATTCTTTACCACCTGAACCACCAAGGAAGTTCTCAAAATGCAGTTAAATCCTGGGCCTTTACTCCTCTCTGTTGACTTGTGAAGACACATCAAAGACGATGGTGTGGGAAAGACATATTCATTCTCTAATCCTGCTTCAGGACAATTTGCTCCCCTTTCTATTTCTCACCTCAGCCCCTGAGCTGAGACACAAAGCCCAACAGAAATGATCAGATGGCTCTCTGTCAGCAGGTGGAATTAACTGCTCATCTTTGGGGACAGTAGATGCTTTGCCAGGGAGATGAGCTGTGGAAAAGCCATCTCTGGTCCTAGAGCACCTTCCCTTGAATTCTACATGGGAGCTCTGACATTCAGTGCCCTCCTCTGAATCTGAAAAGACTGTCCTGGCTAATAAGGGATTCTCTGAAGAGTGATTCTATAAATTAATACACGTGATTAGCAGAGCTACCTGAACAGTAAGTGCTCCAGCACTGGAATTCTCATTTTTCCCATTTTGGTCAAATCAGAGTTAAAAAGCTACAACTGTTTCATTGCAAACTAATTTTATGAAAGCCTTTTCATACTGTTCATGAGGCTCTCAAAGCAAGAATACTGAAGTGGTTTCCTATTCCCTTCTCCAAATGTGATGCTTCTGAACTGTAGTGCTGGAGAAGACTCTTGAGAGTTCCTTGGACAGTAAGGAGATGAAACCAGTCAATCCTAAAGGAAATCAACCCTGAATATTCATTAGAAGGGCTGATGCTGAAGCTCCAATACTTTGGCTACCTGATGCAAAGAGACGACTCACTGGAAAAGAGCCTGATGCTGGGAAAGGCTGAGGGCAAGAGGAGAAAGGGGTGACAGAGGATGAGATGGTTGGATGGCATCACTGACTCAATGGACATGAGTTTGAGCAAACTCTGGGAGACAGTGAGGGACAGGAAAGCTGTGCATGCTGTAGTTCATGGGATTGCAAAGAGTCAGACATGACTGAGTGAATGAACAACAGATGTTATGAAATCAACCATCTTTACTGTCAGAGTAACTGAATCTTCATTACAACAGAAATAATATTCTCAGAGCTTTGAAGAAAAAAAGTCTTAGGTGTTTTACTCCATGAAGGCTAGGTAAATTTAGACCTCTGAACAGTCTCAGAGCTGGTCTGGGCTTCCACACTGGGAGAAGGCACCACACTATAAAAAACGTGGAATCTCTATATCCAAATGTAAAGACAGCCCCAAACACTGTGTGCTTGAGAGAAATTACCTATAGAACTAGCAGGTGAACAGGGTTTTACTTAAAACCTGTATCGTTTTGGGAACTGTATGCACAGAGAATTTCAGAAAACAACTAATCTCTGAATAACCTGTATATAAAATGCTCTTTGTTTTCTAGTTGTCTAAATCCAACCTGATCAGATGGCTCTCTGTCAGCAGGTGGAATTAACTGCTCATCTTTGGGGACAGTAGATGCTTTGCCAGGGAGATGAGCTGTGGAAAAGCCATCTCTGGTCCTAGAGCACCTTCCCTTGAATTCTACATGGGAGCTCTGACATTCAGTGCCCTCCTCTGAATCTGAAAAGACTGTCCTGGCTAATAAGGGATTCTCTGAAGAGTGATTCTATAAATTAATACACGTGATTAGCAGAGCTACCTGAACAGTAAGTGCTCCAGCACTGGAATTCTCATTTTTCCCATTTTGGTCAAATCAGAGTTAAAAAGCTACAACTGTTTCATTGCAAACTAATTTTATGAAAGCCTTTTCATACTGTTCATGAGGCTCTCAAAGCAAGAATACTGAAGTGGTTTCCTATTCCCTTCTCCAAATGTGATGCTTCTGAACTGTAGTGCTGGAGAAGACTCTTGAGAGTTCCTTGGACAGTAAGGAGATGAAACCAGTCAATCCTAAAGGAAATCAACCCTGAATATTCATTAGAAGGGCTGATGCTGAAGCTCCAATACTTTGGCTACCTGATGCAAAGAGCGACTCACTGGGAAAGAGCCTGATGCTGGGAAAGGCTGAGGGCAAGAGGAGAAAGGGGTGACAGAGGATGAGATGGTTGGATGGCATCACTGACTCAATGGACATGAGTTTGAGCAAACTCTGGGAGACAGTGAGGGACAGGAAAGCTGTGCATGCTGTAGTTCATGGGATTGCAAAGAGTCAGACATGACTGAGTGAATGAACAACAGATGTTATGAAATCAACCATCTTTACTGTCAGAGTAACTGAATCTTCATTACAACAGAAATAATATTCTCAGAGCTTTGAAGAAAAAAAGTCTTAGGTGTTTTACTCCATGAAGGCTAGGTAAATTTAGACCTCTGAACAGTCTCAGAGCTGGTCTGGGCTTCCACACTGGGAGAAGGCACCACACTATAAAAAACGTGGAATCTCTATATCCAAATGTAAAGACAGCCCCAAACACTGTGTGCTTGAGAGAAATTACCTATAGAACTAGCAGGTGAACAGGGTTTTACTTAAAACCTGTATCGTTTTGGGAACTGTATGCACAGAGAATTTCAGAAAACAACTAATCTCTGAATAACCTGTATATAAAATGCTCTTTGTTTTCTAGTTGTCTAAATCCAACCTGTTTCCTTGGGCTAAGGATTGTAGAGTCACCGTCAACATGAGTTCAGGCACCAATGTGCTAATAACATATTGAAACCACAAAAAGCTTAATTTCAAAAACTCTAAAAACTGTCCTTTCCACTTGCTGTTTCCCTGGAGAAGCCTTCTTGACCACTGCATCTGAACACGAACACATTCAGAACCAGACTCCATATCACCTTAAGATCACTTCCTTTTCTTATGCCTTATTTTTCTTTCTCACTACCTCTCATATTATAGAGCATTTGTTGGCTGTTTTCCATCTACCACTCCTCCAATGGAAGCACCAAGAAAGGGGGAACTCTAGATCCCACCCAGTCCTTCCCAGATCACGTGAACCACTGTTCCATAAATATTTGTCACACAAAGGAATGAGATGTAGATGCTTTAGCCAAACGCTACACATCTCCTGTTCCTTCCCAGCAAGACATAAATTCAAACCTACCTCTTGAGACCCACACAAGGCTAACACTAATACCTCCTCCGATGTCTGTTGCAGCTTATGAAGCGCATCCTTGTGAGCTATCCTAAGAATCTACAAAGAGCAGGTTTCTCTTCTGATCTCCCCAGGCTCTGATGCTAATGAACACGCCACTTGCCTCCTCCCCACAGCTCAAATTTTCCCACACTCACAGAAATCAAGATGTCTTACCATACTGCTCAGAAGAACTAGTGAAGAGAAGGTAGTCAGAAGCACAGGTCTGGGATTCAATATCCAAATCTCCCAACCTCAGAATTAATCTCTTCCCCTTCGGTACTGTGATGGTCCTTTCACAAACAGTGTGATTGGGGTAAGTCCCTGGATAATTCTTTGATGTCATGGTGCCACTGTCCTTATAGGTCACAATGTGCCCACAGCCATCACCTGGGAAAGAAAATAGGATACAAGAAGTAAGTGAAATGAATTTTAACAGCATTGAGAAAGTCCAATATAATTTTCATCTTATGTATTTTATTCCTTCTATGGAGATGGAAAAGTTTTTAAAAAATACTAAACAGTATCTATTATTCCAGGTTTTTTCAACTCTTGTTTCTCAGTTTAATCCTGAGAGTTTGTTTGGAGGTTCTAGCAGGGGAGCCCATATACTCCCATACCCTTACAGAGACCGGTCCTCCTCTCTTAAAGGTCGTCCTCTTTGACCAATGCACTTGGGGGATGCACACAGTGGAAGAGGGAGCCTGAATAACGATTGAAACCACAAAAAGCTTAATTTCAAAACTCTAAAACTGTCCTTTCCACTTGCTGTTTCTGAGAAGCCTTCTTGACCACTGCATCTGAACACGAACACATTCAGAACCAGACTCCATATCACCTTAAGATCACTTCCTTTTCTTATGCCTTATTTTTCTTTCTCACTACCTCTCATATTATAGAGCATTTGTTGGCTGTTTTCCATCTACCACTCCTCCAATGGAAGCACCAAGAAAGGGGGAACTCTAGATCCCACCCAGTCCTTCCCAGATCACGTGAACCACTGTTCCATAAATATTTGTCACACAAAGGAATGAGATGTAGATGCTTTAGCCAAACGCTACACATCTCCTGTTCCTTCCCAGCAAGACATAAATTCAAACCTACCTCTTGAGACCCACACAAGGCTAACACTAATACCTCCTCCGATGTCTGTTGCAGCTTATGAAGCGCATCCTTGTGAGCTATCCTAAGAATCTACAAAGAGCAGGTTTCTCTTCTGATCTCCCCAGGCTCTGATGCTAATGAACACGCCACTTGCCTCCCCCCCACAGCTCAAATTTTCCCACACTCACAGAAATCAAGATGTCTTACCATACTGCTCAGAAGAACTAGTGAAGAGAAGGTAGTCAGAAGCACAGGTCTGGGATTCAATATCCAAATCTCCCAACCTCAGAATTAATCTCTTCCCCTTCGGTACTGTGATGGTCCTTTCACAAACAGTGTGATTGGGGTAAGTCCCTGGATAATTCTTTGATGTCATGGTGCCACTGTCCTTATAGGTCACAATGTGCCCACAGCCATCACCTGGGAAAGAAAATAGGATACAAGAAGTAAGTGAAATGAATTTTAACAGCATTGAGAAAGTCCAATATAATTTTCATCTTATGTATTTTATTCCTTCTATGGAGATGGAAAAGTTTTTAAAAAATACTAAACAGTATCTATTATTCCAGGTTTTTTCAACTCTTGTTTCTCAGTTTAATCCTGAGAGTTTGTTTGGAGGTTCTAGCAGGGGAGCCCATATACTCCCATACCCTGACAGAGACCGGTCCTCCTCTCTTAGGGATGGTCGTCCTCTTTGACCAAGCATGCAGCTTTGGGAGGGATGCACACAGAGTGGAAAGGGAGGAACAGAAGACCTGACCAGCCAGTCAGATCAGCCAAATCAACCCTAGCGAGCAGTAGAGTGACAGATGTCACAACCAGATCGCCCTCACATCCCTCAGTTTAATCTTCTAAACGCTGTTGATCAAAATGTTTCATGTACCAGCATGGTAAGGCCTTTGCAAACACATTATTTCATCAAATCACTTTTTCTAATCATCTGTTCATCTACCCAGCCACACTTCATGATGGGCCCTTGGCATTCACAGATTTGCCATTTGTGGTTTTGTCTATTAGCAAGCTAATGCTATGAAATAATTTCCAACTGAGAAAATACTACTATTCATTTCTGGGATAATTGTCCTAATTAAATGGGCTCATAGATGCAAAATGCTCCTGGTAGAATCTGAGGTTTATGCTGAGCAGACTTTAATAGCCTGTCATTCAATGGGGGATTAACAATCATCTCACATTCATATCTCACTTAAGAATAGTCACAGGTTTGGAGGTTCCTGATAGACTCGGGGGCTTCCCAGTGGCTCTGTGGTAAAGAATCTACCTACCAATGCAGGAGACATGGGTTAGATCCCTGGGTCAGAACATCCCATGAAATAAAGTTTGAAATGGCAACCCACTCCAATATTCTTGGCCTGGAGAATGGACAGAGGAGCCTGGTGGGCTACAGTCCTTAGGGTCACAGAGTCAGACAGAACTGAGAACACAAGCACAACAGACTCAGGATGTCGTGAGTTTCATGCTTTCCAGTCATGGCACTGCTGAAGACACATGACAGCAGCAATGGCTGCTCATGACTCAGAGCGAAATGGGAACTATACTACTAGGTGCCCCTGCCACTGCAGGAGTATAAACCAAGTACCAAAGAGAGCAAAGAATATTTCAGTGAATGCTCACTACTTCACTAAGACAAAAAATTCTCTTAAGACTTTCTGAATAGAGAAGCTAATCGACTAACCAACAAGTTACTCCAGTAAATTAAAGCAACTAAGTTATCTAAAGACACCCACAACTGGGTAGGCTGCAAGGTTAAGGAGCAAGCATTGCATTCAAAGAACAGAATGAATGTGGTTAGTATGGCTTCAGAGAAATAAAGCCAGAATGTTTGTCCTTAGCTAGAGGGAAAAAAAAAGCAGAAGTCTGTTAGAGAAAGAAACTCTCTGAGGTGGTAACAGAAGGCAGATCAAAGCCTCTTATGCAGAAGACCCAGCCGGGGCCTCATGGGAATCTAAAGTCCCAGGCAGCCTTCTTCCTTCTCCAGCCTAGCCCCTGCTACAGGATTCTTCTTTTATTCTACATCCTTCTTGCCCTGAGGCTTGCAGCCCTAAGAGTGATAGTTGTTTAGTGGCTCTTCCTCTGATCATGGGATTTCCCAGGCAAGAATACTGGAGTGGGCCGCCACTCCTTTCTCTAGGGGATCTTCCCAAGCCAGGGATCAAACCCAGGTCTTCTGCGCTGGTAGGGGTTTCCGTTACTACTGAGCCACAGGGAAGCCCAAAACAGGGAAGGAGGTCTTATTAAAATAAGGCATGGGAGAACTTCAGTATCTGTGCTAAATCAGCAATCAAGGTTGAGGGAAAGCCCTGGCCATTATGTAGAAGCTTTCTCAAGATTCCAAGTAGGGAGGCTGGACTAGGGGAGAGTTGCTTCTTTAGGAGTTAGTTCCAAGGGGAAATGGAGATAAACAGCTAAGATAAAGCTCCCCTGAAATCTGGAGGTCCAGGCAGAAGCTGCGGACTTTATACGGTAGGTAGGTAATAGAGGCTCGCAGAGGGTTTTGAGAAGGGAGATAATGAAAGAGGTATTTGAACAAGACTCGAGATGGGAACTAGAATGCAGGAGAATCTGCACCTGAAGAGCTGGAGGAGGGCTAGGAATGAGGAGGCTGGGGTGGAAAGGGAAAGAAAAAAACAGGAGGAAGCTCACAAGAGAAAAATCAATAGACTCAGGTTTCAGCTAATTACAATGAGAAAGACAGGAGGAGGAAAAAAAAAACATTGAGATTTTGAATCCAGAAATGATTGAGAGACTGAGGCTGATAAGACAAAAAGGGAAGCCCAGAGGACAAGCAGGTTTAGAGACAAAGACTGTGTGTTTCATTCTTACATTTGAGATAATATAGCTATTATTTCTGGACTCAAGTTTGATCCCTGGTTTGGGAAGATCCCCTGGAGGAGGAAATGGCAACCCACTGCAGCATTCTAGCCTGGAGAATTCCACGAGGAATCCTCCAGGAATTACACAGAGGAGCCTGGCAGTCCACTGTCCAATGGGCTGCAAAAAGGTGGACATGACTTACTGACTAAACGAAAACATATTTCTGGAGCTCTCTGGCAGTAAACACAAAATTGTTAAGAATTAAATGAAAATTATACTAGAGTAATGCCTATTCTGCAGAAGTACACAGGGCACTAAATTTTGATTTAAAACCTGCTTTTAAAGGATTTTGTGGGAAAAAAAAATCCAATTTATAATTTCTCTTGGAAACGAGAAGACATGGCAGTCACATCAGCAGGCTTTCTAGCTGTCCTTTTAAAGGAGAAGGATGCCCTCATTCCCTGCTGGGTCCTGGTCACTCAATTCTATGACATGTCCCACCTTAGGAGGCACTGAATTTGAGCACTCTGATAAAACAACACTAGGGTACTAGTGTTGTTGCTGTTCAGTCGCTAAGTTGTGTCCTACTCTTTTACAACCCCATGGACTGAACCTGCCAGGCTCCTTTGTCCATGTTATTTCCCAAGCAAGAATACTGAAGTAAGTTACCATTTCCTTCTCCAGGGAATCTTCCCAACCCAGGGATCAAACCTGAGTCCAGAAATACACGAATCACCTCAAACTGTAAGAGCCAAACTTAAAGCCTTTTTCTCTAAACCTGCTTGCCCTCTGGGCTTCCCGTTCTGTTACCTCAGTCTTCCAATCATTTCTGGACTCAGAATTTCAACGTTGATTTTTTTCTCCTCCTCCTGTGTTTTCCATTATAATTAGTCAAAACCCAAGTCTGTTATCTTTTTTCCTGTGAACTAGTTATGTAGAATTGTACACTTATAAATGAACACATGAATAATGCTCTCTAAGCCACCAAGATATGAGGGCTCAAACACTTAAATGTCTTTTTTCTTACTACTATGACACTGCTTTTATAAGAGTAAAGAGAGAATTTTCTGCAGTCCAATAGTTAGGGCTCTGTGCTTCCACTGAGGGGGCTCACTCAAATTCGATCCCTGGTTAGGGATAAGATCCCAAATGCTGCGTGGCATGGCCAAAAAATTCAGTAAATTTTTAAATTTTAATTAGGAAAAAGAAAGTGAAATCTTCTCCTAGAAAACATTAATTCAGTCCAGTCCGCTTAGCAATGTCCCACTCTTTGTGACCACAAGGACTGCAGCACGCCAGGATTCCCTGTCTCTGTGTTTAAATGCACTGTCTAGGTTCATCATAGCTTTTCTTCCTAGGAGCAAGCATCTTTTAATTTCATGGCTGCAGTCACCATCTGCAATGATTTTGAAGCCCAAGAAAATGAAGTCTGTCACTGTTTCCATTGTTTGTCCACCTATTTGGCATGAGGTGATGGGACTGGATGCCATGATCTTCGTTTCTTGAATGTTGAGTTTTAGGCCAGCTTCTTCACTCTCCTCTTTCACCTTCATCAAGAGGTTCTTTAGTTCCTCTTCACTTTCTGCCATAAGGGTGGCATCATCTGCATACCTGAGGTTATTGATATTTCTCTTGGCAATCTTGATTCCAGCTTCTGCTTCATGCAGACTGGCATGTTGCATGATGTACTCTGCATATAAGTTAAATAAGCAGGATTAAATAAGCAGCCTTGACTTACTCCTTTCCCAACTTGGAACCAGCCCGTTGTTCCATGTCCAGTTCTAACTGTTGCTTCTTACCCTGCACATAAGTTTCGCAGGAGGCAGGTAAGGTGGTCTGGTATTTGCATTTCTTTCAGAATTTCCCACAGTCTGTTGTGATCCTCACAGTCAAAGGCTTTAGTGTAGTCACTAAAGCAGAAGCAGAAATAGATGTTTTTCTGGAATTCCCTTGCTCTTGTTATGATTCAGTGGATATTGGCAATTTGATCTCTGGTTCCTCTGCCTTTTCTAAATCCAGCTTGAACATCTGGAAGTTCTCAGTTCATGTACTGTTGAAGCCTAGCTTGGAGAATTTTGAGCATTACTTTGCTAGTATGTGAAATGAGTATAATGGTGCAGTAGTTTGAACATTCTTTGGCATTGCCCTTCTTCGGGATTGGATGAAAACTGACCTTTTCCAGTCCTGAGGTGACTGCTGAGTTTTCCAAATGTGCTGGCCTATTAAGTGTAGCACTTTAACAGCATCATCCTTTAGGATTTGAAATAGCTCAGCTGCAATTTGATCACCTCCACTAGCTTTGTTCATAGTAATGCCTCCTAGGGCCCACTTGACTTCACACTCTAAGATGTCTGGCTCTAGGTGAGTGATCACACCATCGTGGTCATCCAGCTCATTAAGATCTTTTTTTGTATAGTTCTTCTGTGTTTTACCTCTTCTTAATATCCTCTTGTGGAGCAAGCATGGCTGCAGTCACCATCTGATTTTGAAGCCCAAGAAAATGAAGTCTGTCACTGTTTCCATTGTTTGTCCACCTATTTGGCATGAGGTGATGGGACTGGATGCCATGATCTTCGTTTCTTGAATGTTGAGTTTTAGGCCAGCTTCTTCACTCTCCTCTTTCACCTTCATCAAGAGGTTCTTTAGTTCCTCTTCACTTTCTGCCATAAGGGTGGCATCATCTGCATACCTGAGGTTATTGATATTTCTCTTGGCAATCTTGATTCCAGCTTCTGCTTCATGCAGACTGGCATGTTGCATGATGTACTCTGCATATAAGTTAAATAAGCAGGATTAAATAAGCAGCCTTGACTTACTCCTTTCCCAACTTGGAACCAGCCCGTTGTTCCATGTCCAGTTCTAACTGTTGCTTCTTACCCTGCACATAAGTTTCGCAGGAGGCAGGTAAGGTGGTCTGGTATTTGCATTTCTTTCAGAATTTCCCACAGTCTGTTGTGATCCTCACAGTCAAAGGCTTTAGTGTAGTCACTAAAGCAGAAGCAGAAATAGATCTCTTTTTTTTCTGGAATTCCCTTGCTTTGTTCTATAATCACTGCATGTTGACAATTTGATCTCTGGTTCATGTGTCTTTTCTAAATCCAGGTTCTATATCTGGAAGTTCTCAGTTCATGTACTGTTGAAGCCTAGCTTGGAGGATTTTGAGCATTACTTTGCTAGTATGTGAAATGAGTATAATGGTGCAGTAGTTTGAACATTCTTTGGCATTGCCCTTCTTCGGGATTGGATGAAAACTGACCTTTTCCAGTCCTGAGGTGACTGCTGAGTTTTCCAAATGTGCTGGCCTATTAAGTGTAGCACTTTAACAGCATCATCCTTTAGGATTTGAAATAGCTCAGCTGCAATTTGATCACCTCCACTAGCTTTGTTCATAGTAATGCCTCCTAGGGCCCACTTGACTTCACACTCTAAGATGTCTGGCTCTAGGTGAGTGATCACACCATCGTGGTCATCCAGCTCATTAAGATCTTTTTTTGTATAGTTCTTCTGTGTATTCTTTCCACCTCTTCTTAATATCCTCTGCTTCTGTTAGATCCATACTGTGTCTGTTTTATTGTGCCTATCTTGCATGAAATGTTCCCTAGAAAACATAGTTGCATATAAGATGAGGATCAATGATGCATGAAATCAGCCTATACATGATTATTATGTTCTAAGTTTTAAGTGACATATCATGACAAAGGAAAATCCCAGGGTGTCACTTTGATTCAAGTCTGTAATTATGCTAATATAATAAACGTATTTCATGGATATTAATCACTTCAGGAATTTTCAACCAGTTGCCCACAGTTTTGATTATTTCAAAGGACTGGAAACAGTTAACAAATACTATAGGATATAACTGGAAGTTGCTAAGAAATAGATTTAGCTGTTCTCAGCACAAAAGGAAACAGTAATTGTGTGAAGTGACAGCATTGTTAATGACACACTATGATGTTAAATTAATTTTGAGATAAATAAATATATAAAACCAATTCATTGTAGACTTGACTTATACAATTTCATATGTCAATTATATCTTAATAAAGCTGAGAGAAAGAATGAACCATCAGTATGCCAAAGAGGGAATGGAAACTGCCTAGGGAGAGAAAATGCCTATGGTATCATATATTGAATAAAGCAAATGAAAACAACAGAGAAGCACTATTCCTACAACTTCATCCTAACACTGTCACTTAACCCAGAGCCCAACTCTAATTAGGAACCACAGACAAGAAAGATGACAAGAGTTATTTAAAAATCTACCAATTCATGGAGAAGGAAATGGCAACCCACTCCAGTACTGTTGCCTGAGAAATCCCATGGAAAGTAGCCTGGCAGGCCACAATTCATGGGGTCTCAGAGTCGGATATGACTAAAGCGACTTAGCATAGTTGTTATATAGCAATAAAATGTATTTGTGTGCATTTATGTTTCTCCAGCTCAGTTGTAAACATCTTAAGAGCAGAGAATATAACTGTCATCTTTATATTCTCACATTTCTTCACTAATGCCTAGCAAAATCATAGACAAACAGTAAATATTTCCTCTGGCTGACTCCAGATGTCTGGCTCTAGATGAGAGATCACAACATCGTGGTCATTGGCTCATTAAGATCTTTTTGTATAGTTCTTCTGAGTATTCTTTCCACCTCTTCTTAATATCTGCTGCTTCTGTTTGGCCCATACTGTTTCTGTTGTGCCTATCTTTGCATGAAATGTTCCCTAGAAAACATAGTTGCATGTAAGATGAGGATCAATGATGCATGAAATCAGCCTATACATGATTATTATGTTCTAAGTTTTAAGTGACATATCATGACAAAGGAAAATCCCAGGGTGTCACTTTGATTCAAGTCTGTAATTATGCTAATATAATAAACGTATTTCATGGATATTAATCACTTCAGGAATTTTCAACCAGTTGCCCACAGTTTTGATTATTTCAAAGGACTGGAAACAGTTAACAAATACTATAGGATATAACTGGAAGTTGCTAAGAAATAGATTTAGCTGTTCTCAGCACAAAAAGGAAACAGTAATTGTGTGAAGTGACAGCATTGTTAATGACACACTATGATGTTAAATTAATTTTGAGATAAATAAATATATAAAACCAATTCATTGTAGACTTGACTTATACAATTTCATATGTCAATTATATCTTAATAAAGCTGAGAGAAAGAATGAACCATCAGTATGCCAAAGAGGGAATGGAAACTGCCTAGGGAGAGAAAATGCCTATGGTATCATATATTGAATAAAGCAAATGAAAACAACAGAGAAGCACTATTCCTACAACTTCATCCTAACACTGTCACTTAACCCAGAGCCCAACTCTAATTAGGAACCACAGACAAGAAAGATGACAAGAGTTATTTAAAAATCTACCAATTCATGGAGAAGGAAATGGCAACCCACTCCAGTACTGTTGCCTGAGAAATCCCATGGAAAGTAGCCTGGCAGGCCACAATCCATGGGGTCTCAGAGTCGGATATGACTAAAGCGACTTAGCATAGTTGTTATATAGCAATAAAATGTATTTGTGTGCATTTATGTTTCTCCAGCTCAGTTGTAAACATCTTAAGAGCAGAGAATATAACTGTCATCTTTATATTCTCACATTTCTTCACTAATGCCTAGCAAAATCATAGACAAACAGTAAATATTTCCTGAACAAATGTACTTGCCCCTGGAGACCTGAAGTTCAAGGCTATGTAAAAGGAGTAAATGCATAAATAAATAAATACATAAGGTTTTGACTGTTGAATAGTTAAAAAAAAAAAAAATCTACCAATTCATGTTCCATACAGAATATGTCAACTTCAATATTCAATATTCTGGTCATGATATTACACTACAGCTTTGCAAGATGCTATCACAGGGAAAGTAGGTAAAGGTACACAACATCTCTCTGTATTATTTCTCACAATTGCATGTGATCTATGATCATCTCAGAACAAAAATTTCAATTAAAAAATTGAAAAAAAAAATCTGTCAGTCTGGTTAAGTTTGGCTGGCAGGGGGTGAAAATAAAGGGGCTTTTATTTTCTATTTTATCCTTTTTTATGCTACTTGGAAGTTGTGATCCTGTATGCCCTTCTACTTATTCATAATTGAAGAATTCATATAAACTTGCATTAAAAAGATCACTATGGGACTTCCCCGGTGGTCCAGTGGTTAAGAATCCCCCTGCAAATGTAGAGGATGTGGGTTCAATCCCTGGTCAGGGAAGATTCCACATGATGTGGGGTAACTGCGCCCATGAAGCACAACTAGTGAAGTCTTCACATCCTAGAGACCATGCCCGCCAACCAGAGAAGCCACCACAGTGAGAAGCACTGCAACAAAGAGTAGCCCCCTCTTGCTGCAGCTAGAGAAAAAGCCTGCATGCAACAACAAACACCCAGTGTGGCCAAAAATAAATGTTAATAAATAAATTTCAGTAAGACTAGGGGAACTCAACCTAAAGGAGTGAGATGGGGAGGGAGATGGGAGGGAAGTTCAAGAGGGAGGGGACATATGTAAACCTATGGCTGATTCAGGCTGATGTGGGGCAGTAAACAACAGAACTCTGTTAAAAAAAAAAAGAACCTTTAAATGTTCATAAAGAAATCAATTTTAAAAAAGATCATTTTGGAATGATAACCAATAAAGGAGGATTTCTATACTAAAGTCTTTTTGTATTAAATCCATTAACCAAGTTCTCACTTTTGTCTAAAGAGCACGGAGTGTTGAGTCTGAGGGGGTTCATCATATATGCCCTGGTTTACAGATGAGAAAACAAGATGCATACGGACTTGCCTTAGGAATATTTAACCATGGTGGACCCCAGATGACAATTCCAAGATAATCTAATTCTAGGATTTTGAAAGCACTTTTGTCTTACCTCTTTATTTGATTTTGTAACATAAATATATTTGTATTTAATTCTCGAAAACTATCTGCACTGCTGCCCGACCAGAACTCTTAAGGGTCTTTCACAACATCTCTCTATTAAAATGAACAGCTCCCTGATAAGATTATCTAGCAATGGTCACAAATAGATGGAAAATCACTGGGTAAAAGGCTGAGGAAGAACTTTAAAATGAAAGAATCAGACAAGTCACCATCAAAAATCACGGATGGGGGCTTCCCCTGGTGGTCCAGTGGGTAAGGACACCGCCTTGCAGTGCAAGGGGCGCCGGTTCGATCCCTGGCCTGGGAAGATCCCACGTGCGGCGGAGCGGCTGGACCGATGTGTCCAATCACCGAGTTGGAGCTCTGGAGCGCATGCGCCCAGAGCCAGTGCTCTGCAACGACAGACGCCACCGCGGTGGGAGGCCCGCAGGAGCCAAAGAACAAAGTCGGATGAAAATAGAGAAATGAAAGACCGATAGAAGTGGCCCGCCCGCTCCCCTCCCTCCCCAACCCGACCCCCGCCCAAAGTAAATAAATAAATAAATGTTTAAAAAAAAAAATCACGGATGGATCTCAGTATGACTATATGAGACCACTAGAAGTCACAAGACTCCTGACAGGATAAAAGGTGCTCTACACACCTTCATCTAGGAAGTATCTTCACACCAAAAAAGAAAACATGCGAATCAATAGCTGACTCCAAATCTCATCCAGTCTTTATGTCCATTTTCAGTCTACAGGAGACACAGAGGGTAGAGACACAAGAATACTAGCCCCATAAGAAATCATTAGCTGAGTCCAGGCTGTGATACTGCAGGTGTAACAGACCCAGTTTCCTCAACAGTGAAGTGTGCAGTCATAGAGAACAGACTTAATGGACACTGAGATCTAGAGGGAAGAGGGGGTAAGGGATATGGAAAAAGTAACATGGAATCCTACATTAGCATATGTAAAAGAGATAACTATTGTCAATGCGCTGTGGGGCTGTGGGTTAAGGGATCGTACACGGGGGCTATGCGATGGCCTGGAGGGGTGGGATGGGGGCATGGGATACACATATGACTAATCTGGGATTTTATGTATCTGTAAACAACAAAACTCTGTAAAAGCAAGAAAGCAAAATGAAATAAAATATGGCAAAAAAAAGTGTTATTAAGAATTGCCTCGGTCTTTCACAACATCTCTCTATTAAAATGAACAGCTCTGATAAGATTATCTAGCAATGGTCACAAATAGATGGAAAATCACTGGGTAAAAGGCTGAGGAAGAACTTTAAAATGAAAGAATCAGACAAGTCACCATCAAAAATCACGGATGGGGGCTTCCCCTGGTGGTCCAGTGGGTAAGGACACCGCCTTGCAGTGCAAGGGGCGCCGGTTCGATCCCTGGCCTGGGAAGATCCCACGTGCGGCGGAGCGGCTGGACCGATGTGTCCAATCACCGAGTTGGAGCTCTGGAGCGCATGCGCCCAGAGCCAGTGCTCTGCAACGACAGACGCCACCGCGGTGGGAGGCCCGCAGGAGCCAAAGAACAAAGTCGGATGAAAATAGAGAAATGAAAGACCGATAGAAGTGGCCCGCCCGCTCCCCTCCCTCCCCAACCCGACCCCCGCCCAAAGTAAATAAATAAATAAATCTTTAAAAAAAAAAAAAAAATCACGGATGGATCTCAGTATGACTATATGAGACCACTAGAAGTCACAAGACTCCTGACAGGATAAAAGGTGCTCTACACACCTTCATCTAGGAAGTATCTTCACACCAAAAAAGAAAACATGCGAATCAATAGCTGACTCCAAATCTCATCCAGTCTTTATGTCCATTTTCAGTCTACAGGAGACACAGAGGGTAGAGACACAAGAATACTAGCCCCATAAGAAATCATTAGCTGAGTCCAGGCTGTGATACTGCAGGTGTAACAGACCCAGTTTCCTCAACAGTGAAGTGTGCAGTCATAGAGAACAGACTTAATGGACACTGAGATCTAGAGGGAAGAGGGGGTAAGGGATATGGAAAAAGTAACATGGAATCCTACATTAGCATATGTAAAAGAGATAACTATTGTCAATGCGCTGTGGGGCTGTGGGTTAAGGGATCGTACACGAGGGCTATGCGATGGCCTGGAGGGGTGGGATGGGGGCATGGGATACACATATGACTAATCTGGGATTTTATGTATCTGTAAACAACAAAACTCTGTAAAAGCAAGAAAGCAAAATGAAAAAAATGGCAAAAACAGTGATGTGTACAAAGAAATGTTTTATAAAGTGTTTTAGATTAAAGGAAACTTAAGCACCACGACAACCCCATGAATCTTATTTGGACCATAATTTCAAAAAGTCCAATGTTACAAAACCCACTTTTAAAAGACAAGTGGGGCTTTTCTGGGACTGCTGTTCAATTGTTCCTTTTTTAATTTATTTCCCAACCCCAGGCCCCGCCCTCCTTGTTCCCACTCACTTTTTCTTCCCTCCACCATTGGCTCCTGGCTCCCATCCCATCTGAACCATTTTGTTTCTTTTCTGTCTGTTTTTTTTGGAGAAATTATCCTCTCCTCTTCCCCTCCACCCAGCAGCCCACCCACCTTCCCCTTGATGTAAATAGTTACTGCTACAAGTAACAAATGCATTGTGAAGATTCCGGTATTAATAAAGCTGTACTATATTTTTTTTTTTTTTAAAAAAAAAAAGGTAACTGGGGGCAATCTACAGATTCAGTGCAATTCCTATTAAATTACCAATAGCATTTTTTCACAGAACTGGAACAAAAAAATTATGTAATTTGTATGGAAACACAAAAGACCCCAAATAGCCAAAAAGATCTTGAGAAAGTAGAACAAAGCTCGAACAACCATGTTGCCTGACTTCAGACTATACTACAAAGTGACAGTAATCAAAACAGTGTGTGGTACTGGCACAAAAACAGACATACAGATTAATGGGACAGGATGGAAAGCCCAGAAGTAAATCCACACCTAGGGTCAATTAATCTATGACAAAATAGGCATGAATATACAATGGAGAAAAGACAGTTACTTCAATAACTAGTGCTGGGAAAAATGGACAGTGACATGTCACAATATGAAATTAAACATTCTCTAACACCATGTATGAAAATAAACTCAAAATGGATTAAAGACCTAAATGTAAGACCAGTCCTAGAGGAAAACACAGGCAGAACATTCATTGACATAAATCACAACAATATTTTTTTGATCCCTCTCATAGTGTAATGGAAACAAAAGCAAAAATAAATAAATGGACTTAATTAAACTTAAAAGCTTTTGCACAGCAAAGGAGACCATCAACAAAATGAAAAGACAACCTATAGAATGGGAGAAAACATATGCAAATGATGCAATCCACAAAGGTTTAATTTTCAAAATATACAAACAGCCTATATAGCTCAATATACAAAAAACAAACAAGCCAATCAAAAAATAGGCAAAAGACCTAAACAGACACTCCTCCAAAGAAGATATATGGATAGCCAACAGGCACATGTAAAGATGCTCAACAAAAATTACAAGAGAAATGCAAATCATAACTACCAAGAGGTGTCACTTCACACTGTTTAGAATGGCCATCATTAAAAAGTTCTACAAAAAAAAAAAAAAAAATGCTGGAGATGTGGAAAAAAGGGAACCCTTCTGCACTGTTGGTGGAAATGTAAAACAATACAGCCACTATAGAGAAGAGTATGGAGGTTCCTTAAGAAAAGACAGAGTTACCACAGGATCCAGTAATCCCAGTCCTGGGCATATTAACCTGAAAAGGTGAAAACGATGAATCATAAAGATACATGCACCCCAATGTTCACAGCAGCATTGTTTACAATAACCAAGACATGGAAGCAACCTAAGTGCCCACCAACCAGTGAATGGATAAAGATGTGGTGTGTGTACATATAATCACACACACACACACACACACACATGAATACCATCAGCCATAAAAAATGAGATAACGCCTTTTGCAGCAAGGTGGATGGGACCTAGACAGCATTATACTAAGTGAAGTAAGTCAGATAAAGATAAATACCATATGATATCACTTATATGTGGATACTAAAAAAAATGATAAAATGAACTTATCTACAAAAGATAAGTAAACTCATAAACATAGAAAATAAACATAGTTACCAAAGGGGAGCAGAAATTAGGGATTTAATATTAACAGATACATACTACTACATATAAAATAAACAACAAGGGGGCTTCCCTGGTGGTCCAGTGGGTAAGGACACCACCTTGCAGTGCAAGGGGCGCCAGTTCAATCCCTGGCCTGGGAAGATCCCACGAGCCGCGGAGCGGCTGGACTGATGTGTCCAATCACCGAGCCGGAGCTCTGGAACACATGCGCCCAGAGCTGGTGCTCTGAGACAACAGAGGCCACCACGATGGGAGGCCCACACGGGCCAAAGAACAAAGATGGATGAAAATAGATAAATGAAAGACCAATAGAAGTGGCCCACCTGCCCCCCCACCCTCCTCCCTCCCCTCCACCGCCCCCCCGAAAAAAACAGCAAGGACCTACTGTAAAGCATAGAAAATTATATTAAACATCTTATAATAACCCCATAATGGAAAAGAATCTGAAAAAAAGTATATATATAGTTGATTTTTAATGTTTCAAGTGTAAACTTGTTGTACATTTGAAATATTATAAATCAACTACAATTTTAAAAAGTTGGATTTTCAAATGCAATATATTTCTATTGATAAATGTGTGCTTTCATGCTCAGTTGTTGCTTTAGTCATGTCCGATTCTTTGCAGCCCCATGGACTATAACCCACCAGGCTCCTCTGTTCTTGGAATTTTCCAGGCAAGAATACTGGAGTGGGATGCCCTTCCCTTCTCTAGGGGATCTTCCCGACCCAGGAATCAAACCCATGTCTCCTGATTCTTTACCATTGAGCCACCAGGGAAGCCCATTAATAAATGTTGTTGTTGTTCAGTTGCTCAAGTGTTTCTGATACTTTGTGACCCCTTGGACTACACCATGCCAGGCTTCTCTGTCCTTCACTATCTCCCGGAGTTTGCTCAAACTTGCGCCCATTAAGTCAATGATTCCACCCAATAATCTCATCCTCCTTGATACTGATGCTGATTTTTAAAAAGATAATTGGAATGTTAAATAATATTAAGGGAGTACTATTCACTTTTGCAGGTGTGAAAATGGTATTGAGATTATGTAAGAAGATGCCTTTTGTTTTGTTTTGTTTTGTTTTGTTTTGTTTTGTTTTGTTTTAGGGATACCTGGATGACCACGATGGTCTGATCACTCACCTAGAGCCAGACATCTTAGAGTGTGAAGTCAAGTGGGCCCTAGGAGGCATTACTATGAACAAAGCTAGTGGAGGTGATCAAATTGCAGCTGAGCTATTTCAAATCCTAAAAGATAATGTTGTTAAAGTGCTACACTTAATAGGCCAGCACATTTGGAAAACTCAGCAGTCACCTCAGGACTGGAAAAGGTCAGTTTTCATCCAATCCCGAAGAAGGGCAATGCCAAAGAATGTTCAAACTACTGCACCATTATACTCATTTCACATACTAGCAAAGTAATGCTCAAAATCCTCCAAGCTAGGCTTCAACAGTACATGAACTGAGAACTTCCAGATGTACAAGCTGGTTTAGAAAAGGCAGAGGAACCAGAGATCAAATTGCCAATATCCACTGAATCATAACAAGAGCAAGGGAATTCCAGAAAAACATCTATTTCTGCTTCTGCTTTAGTGACTACACTAAAGCCTTTGACTGTGAGGATCACAACAGACTGTGGGAAATTCTGAAAGAGATGCGAATACCAGACCACCTTACCTGCCTCCTGCGAAACTTTGTGCAGGATAAGAAGCAACAGTTAGAACTGGACATGGAACAACGGGCTGGTTCCAAGTTGGGAAAGGAGTAAGTCAAGGCTGCTTATTTAATCCTGCTTATTTAACTTATATGCAGAGTACATCATGCAGCATGCCAGTCTGCATGAAGCAGAAGCTGGAATCAAGATTGCCAAGAGAAATATCAATAACCTCAGGTATGCAGATGATGCCACCCTTATGGCAGAAAGTGAAGAGGAACTAAAGAACCTCTTGATGAAGGTGAAAGAGGAGAGTGAAGAAGCTGGCCTAAAACTCAACATTCAAGAAACGAAAATCGGGCTTCCCTGGTGGTCTGGTGGGTAAGGCCACCGCCTTGCAGTGCAAGGCACGTCAGTTCTATCCCTGGCCTGGGAAGATCCCACGTGCTGTGGAGTGGCTGGACTGATGTGTCCAATTCCAAGCCGGAGTTCATGCGCCCAGAGCCGGCGCTCTGCGACAGAGGCCACCGCGATGGGAGGCCCACAAGAGCCAAAAGAACAAAGACAGATGAAAATAGACAAATAGGAAAGACCAATAGCAGTGGCCCGCCCACCCCCTCCCTCCCCAACCCGCCCCCCATAAATAAATAAATAAATGTTAAAAAAAAAAAGAAACAAAGATCATGGCATCCAGTCCCATCACCTCATGCCAAATAGGTGGGCAAACAATGGAAACAGTGACAGACTTCATTTTCTTGGGCTTCAAAATCATTGCAGATGGTGACTGCAGCCATGAAATTAAAAGATGCTTGCTCCTAGGAAGAAAAGCCATGACGAACCTAGACAGCGCATTAAAATACAGACATTATTTTGCCCACAAAAGTTCGTATAATCAAAGTTATGGTTTTCCCAGTAATTGTGGACAGATGTGAGGATTGGACCAAAAAGAATGAGCACCAAAGTATTGATCCCTTTGAACTGTGCTGTTGGAGAAGGTTGGACAGTTCCCTGAACAGCAAGGAGATCAAACCAATCAACCCTAAAAGAAATCAAGCATGAATATTCCACCCTGAATTGGCAAGAGTGATGCTGAAGTTCAAGCTCCAATAATTTGGCTACCTCATGCAAAGAGACAACTCTTTAGAAAAGACTGTGATGTTTGGAAAAACAGAAGACAAAAAGAATAGGGGCCATCAGAGGAAGAAATGATTGGCTGGCATCACCGAGTCAATGGACGTGGAATTTAAGCAAGCTCTGGGAGATGGTTAAGGACAGGGAAGTTTGGTGTGCTGCAGTCTGTGGGGTCACAGAGAGTTGGCCAGGACTGAGAAGGCTGAACGTAACTGATATGTGCACGGCTGAAATTACATGAAATTTGGGATTCGCCATTAAATAATTTAGAAAAAAAAGGGAGGGAGGAGAGGAATGTCAATGGAAAAGATGAAGAAATGTTGATGATTAGTATAGCTGGGTGATGAGGTATTCACAGGTGTTTTTAATAATTAAAATGAAGAGAAATAATTTGGTCAATCTTGAAGAGAAAAAAATACAATCAGGTTTAGGATGAAGCTGCACATGGTTTGGGGAGGACTCAGGGACAATGAGACGTGGTGATGCCCTGTGGCGAGAGGGGACAGGAACACTGGACTGCCATCTACCCATCAAGGGGAGAACAGGACGAGAAGAGGGAAGGAGGCAGTTTGGCCACAGGGAATCTGTCTGCTCTCCAAAGTGCCTACCACACAGCCTTTACCTTCTTCTGAACTGTCATTTAATTGCCAAAAGACACGATGACTAAACTTTGTATCATTTCCTCTTTTTAGGCTGAAAACCTCTCCTGCTAAAGAATATTTGAAGGATCCATGACAGGCCAAAATCCTGGGATTTGCTCCAAGCCATGGCTGGTTTCTGAGACTGACCTTCTATCTCCTCAAAACAACTTACAGAAATACAACCAGATGGATGAGGCTTAGATTTTGGAGAAAGCTGCAAGTACTCATCAATGTCTAAACTCCCCAGGCAATCTCTACCCCAACATTAAGCATTTTAATTCTAAGCATTTGGAAACAATTTAAATTAGAAGAATCAGACTGTGATGTCTTCAAGCAAATTGATATGAAGGAAAGGCTAAGGCTGTGTTTTAGAAAACTATTTGATTTGAAAACAATATTAACCATATACATAAGTATGAAGAAAAACAGTTTAATAAAGTGCTTCTTTTTATGGTGTGGGATTAAAATCGATATCCATTTTATGTATATTTGTTTTCTAAATTCTCTAAACAAGAATATATTATATACAAACCAGAAAAATAATTAAAACTACCAAATCCACCTAGTGTTTGTAACATTAAAAGCTACTCTCAGTATTAGTCTTAAGGTATAAAGACAGGAAGAAATCTCTGTAAACCAACATAACCAAATTGGATTAAAAACTCACTCAACAAACAGCTTGCAACTCAGTATAACGTTGTTCCCACTTGAGGAACCTCACAGTAGGGTGTGGGAGAGAGGTGAGTTAACAATCAAGCAGACTGAATATCTGCTCTCCAAATGCCTGAAATGAATGGCTATGCCTCTTTCAGACTTTAACATTAGCTATTTAGGAAGTTCGGCTCTAGGAGGTATTTTCTAAATAAGCTTAAGACAAATCCCAGATGCTTGTCTACACGAGTCCACCAATTATTTAGTCTACTCTAATTCTAGCCACTAAGAAAGGAAAACAATAACTTCCTTAAAAGACTATTTCCCTTTGATAAGAAGTCATGTTCCACTAACAGCAAGTGAAATTAAGATATAGCTGATATGGAGTAAGTTCTGTAATACCACAAAGAATGATTCAGGCTTTCAAACATTTTTAACTTAACTGCACTTGCTGGAAAACTATCTAGTACAAAAATAACAACTAGTACAAAACTACCTTTAAGATTAATTATGAACTCGTCCACGAAACAGGACAGCAACCTTCCAAACCCCTAGTTAGAATATAGTTTTCATCACAACCTGAGACTGACCTTCTATCTCCTCAAAACAACTTACAGAAATACAACCAGATGGATGAGGCTTAGATTTTGGAGAAAGCTGCAAGTACTCATCAATGTCTAAACTCCCCAGGCAATCTCTACCCCAACATTAAGCATTTTAATTCTAAGCATTTGGAAACAATTTAAATTAGAAGAATCAGACTGTGATGTCTTCAAGCAAATTGATATGAAGGAAAGGCTAAGGCTGTGTTTTAGAAAACTATTTGATTTGAAAACAATATTAACCATATACATAAGTATGAAGAAAAACAGTTTAATAAAGTGCTTCTTTTTATGGTGTGGGATTAAAATCGATATCCATTTTATGTATATTTGTTTTCTAAATTCTCTAAACAAGAATATATTATATACAAACCAGAAAAATAATTAAAACTACCAAATCCACCTAGTGTTTGTAACATTAAAAGCTACTCTCAGTATTAGTCTTAAGGTATAAAGACAGGAAGAAATCTCTGTAAACCAACATAACCAAATTGGATTAAAAACTCACTCAACAAACAGCTTGCAACTCAGTATAACGTTGTTCCCACTTGAGGAACCTCACAGTAGGGTGTGGGAGAGAGGTGAGTTAACAATCAAGCAGACTGAATATCTGCTCTTCAAATGCCTGAAATGAATGGCTATGCCTCTTTCAGACTTTAACATTAGCTATTTAGGAAGTTCGGCTCTAGGAGGTATTTTCTAAATAAGCTTAAGACAAATCCCAGATGCTTGTCTACACGAGTCCACCAATTATTTAGTCTACTCTAATTCTAGCCACTAAGAAAGGAAAACAATAACTTCCTTAAAAGACTATTTCCCTTTGATAAGAAGTCATGTTCCACTAACAGCAAGTGAAATTAAGATATAGCTGATATGGAGTAAGTTCTGTAATACCACAAAGAATGATTCAGGCTTTCAAACATTTTTAACTTAACTGCACTTGCTGGAAAACTATCTAGTACAAAAATAACAACTAGTACAAAACTACCTTTAAGATTAATTATTAACTCGTCCACGGAACAGGACAGCAACCTTCAAACTTGTTTTATTATGACCCATAGTTAGAATATAGATTTTTCATCACAACCTAAGTAAGCATACACCTGCAACATAACAAAAGCCCAACATTATAGGTCTTTTTATTCTGTGTAATGAACTGTGATTGTTCCCTATTTCATTTCTTTTTTATAAAATTAAAAGCATACTGGTTGTGCCACGTGAACTAACTGCATCACCTACGAATGGGTCCCAGTTTGCAGTTTTGGAAAGATACTCTAAAATATCACCAGTGAAACCATTTCTAGAGAGATGATTTCATTACAGCTGTATCTCTGCTCTTCATAATATTCCAATTACAACAGGTCTCAACACATACACCATCACCCATGTGTGGGTGTGAGAAAATTTCCTCCCATGTCTGAGATCAAGTGAGCTCTTGATGACTATCTTTTCAACCACAAAAAGGAGTCTGCAATTATTACAGAGCTCTTTGTCTGATGGTAAGGTGAGCAGCTTTCCCGAGGGATTCCTAACTTCACTGTCAGCCACCCTCTCTTATAAACCTTGTTATTCTCCAACTGGGCTTAACTTCTTGACTTCATGTGCTGCCTGGAAGAGAATGGAAGAAACAAAGGGAGGAGAGGCTTTTTATTCTTTGTGAGAATAAAAGGATTAAAACAAAGTCATGATGGTAAAACTTCAATTATTGAAAATCTTTACTTTTCCTGAAATAAAGGATAATAGTCACAACTATAGACTAGAAACGCATGACTAAGTCCTGCAAAACCATTCTGCAAACGCAGAATCTCTTTAAATCTTATTCTATGCATAACATAGGTGCTAAAGATATAACTAATAATACAGTGAAGATGACATTTTCGTCTCAGTAGATGAAAGGCATGTGAAAGTAAAAGAAAACAGAAGGGATTTTATTGTCAAAAGTCTCTCCATGTAAACTTTCAATACAATGTTGCCTATCAGCTAAAACAAAAAAAACCTTAAATCAATATGAACGCATAAAAATTACATCATTTCAAGAGGTCCTATCCAAGAGTCCCTACATAATGGGGGAATAGTTCCATCAGTGTGCAAGGACATTGATAATTTTAGTATTAACACATTAAAAAGCATCATTTATATCCAAAGGAAATAATCTCAAAACCTAGTTTAACGCCACTCTTTAATGTGGTATAAGTAAAACCAGTGAGAACTCTATAGCTTGGTCACTCCCCAGTCTTGTGACTTTTATGAAAAGGAAAAAGACCACGGAAAGGGTTGTGGACGTGGGGAAGACACATATTGTTTTTCTAATTCAATGAACTATTTCCAAACACTTTCGAGGTAATAGAGCACAGTGCCTATGACACAGGGTTCCTTTGTCCTTGGAAGCTGTGTGGCCTTGAGTGAGTCTCTTTACCTCTCCAAGAGTCAATTCACCATCTGTAATAGAGACAATAATAGTGCCCAACTCACAGGGTTATCATGAACACTCGATGACATAATGCTAGCAAAGCATTGAGCACAGAGGTGAGCATATACTGAGGATTCAATCTATTTTAACTACTACATTTTTCTTTTAAAATACTACACACAACGTATCAAGAATAGGACTTCCCTGGTGGTCCACTGGGTAGAGAGTCCACCTTGCCGTGCAAGAGGCACTGGTTTGATCCCTGGCACGGGAGGATCCCACATGCAGTGGAGCAGCTAGACCAGTGTGTCCAATCAGGAGCCAGCACTCTGCAGCATATGTGCCCAGAGCCGGTGCTCTGCAATGAGAGAGGTCACTGAGACGGAAGGCCCACACAGGCCAAAGAATTAAGATGGACGAACATAAATAATGGAAGGACCAATAAAAGACGCCAAAATTAAGAAAAAAAAGTATCAAGAATATTGCTTTGAATTAGCCAGCTTCTTCCAAATTTGTACCATTGGCTCTATGATTCTAAAAAGTTACCTATTTTGTATCAATCTTCCTCATCTTCAAAATGACCAGTCACAGCTGGGAGTGGTAAAATGAGTGCTAGAAATTACTGGGGAGTCTAACTGAAATGCATTCCCCAAGATTTGTCTAGGGTCACTAACTGCTAGCTCCGCATCTCTTGTAGTAGGCACTGTGGATCTCTCAGTCCTAGAAGGTTTGCAAAGAGATCACACCCATGTCACCAAAATAAAATAAAAAAGAAAAGTTGCAAGCCAAATAAGTTTCCAGAATCTTGCTCTTTTCTTTATCTCAGGATGTCCCAAAGCCGTTGCTCTTACAGAGAACACAGGCTGTAATTCTCCCAAGGAACTCCTTTGCTCACTGGGCATCTCCAGGGAGCGGTGTCCTGTAGGACACATGGGCCAACTCCTGGGCACACATGCATGCTGCATGCTAAGTCGCTTTGGTTGTGTCCAACCTAGGCACACAGAGTTTCCAAAACAGGGTTTCTGGGATCAAAGATCAGTTGTGGAGAGGTAGAGCTGAGCCTTTAGAGCTCTAAAACCGACACTAAAATTGTAATATGTGATAAATATTCAAAAGTCAGACTTCCCACGGTTGGTATTTAGTTACAAGTACTTAAGGTTACAAAGGAAATTGGTAGCAAATTGGATACACTGAAAGGTCTCAATTTCACAGACGACAAGGTAAAAAATAAAACAAAACCCTTGTTTGTAAAGCAAAACAAATCTAAGATGACTGTTCTATCCCTGTTGAATAAATAAATGCTCAGGATAAGGAAGTCTGAGAAAAGTGGCTGCTGACCAAAGTGTCAGGATGCTGATGTCATGTCCACGCTGCAGATGCTGAAGCTGAGCATAAATGTGAGTGATCCTTCCCGTCTCAACAACGTGCTGTGTTTTCTAACTTTGGTTCCATGGTAAATATGCATATGATTGATATTCACATAAAGTGTAACTAGATATTGACTTTTCTCTCGGTGTTCAAAAGTTCCAATATGACCAAGGACAAAGTTCATCTGAGCTTTATAAGACTGTGGATAAACAACAAGGTCCTACAGTATAGCACAGGGAACTATATTCAAGATCCAGTGATAAACCATAATGGAAAAGAATATGAAAAGAATGTGTACATGTATGTAGATAACTGGATCACTTTATAGAATACTGGGGAGTCTAACTGAAATGCATTCCCCAAGATTTGTCTAGGGTCACTAACTGCTAGCTCCGCATCTCTTGTAGTAGGCACTGTGGATCTCTCAGTCCTAGAAGGTTTGCAAAGAGATCACACCCATGTCACCAAAATAAAATAAAAAAGAAAAGTTGCAAGCCAAATAAGTTTCCAGAATCTTGCTTTTTTCTTTATCTCAGGATGTCCCAAAGCCGTTGCTCTTACAGAGAACACAGGCTGTAATTCTCCCAAGGAACTCCTTTGCTCACTGGGCATCTCCAGGGAGCGGTGTCCTGTAGGACACATGGGCCAACTCCTGGGCACACATGCATGCTGCATGCTAAGTCGCTTTGGTTGTGTCCAACCTAGGCACACAGAGTTTCCAAAACAGGGTTTCTGGGATCAAAGATCAGTTGTGGAGAGGTAGAGCTGAGCCTTTAGAGCTCTAAAACCGACACTAAAATTGTAATATGTGATAAATATTCAAAAGTCAGACTTCCCACGGTTGGTATTTAGTTACAAGTACTTAAGGTTACAAAGGAAATTGGTAGCAAATTGGATACACTGAAAGGTCTCAATTTCACAGACGACAAGGTAAAAAATAAAACAAAACCCTTGTTTGTAAAGCAAAACAAATCTAAGATGACTGTTCTATCCCTGTTGAATAAATAAATGCTCAGGATAAGGAAGTCTGAGAAAAGTGGCTGCTGACCAAAGTGTCAGGATGCTGATGTCATGTCCACGCTGCAGATGCTGAAGCTGAGCATAAATGTGAGTGATCCTTCCCGTCTCAACAACGTGCTGTGTTTTCTAACTTTGGTTCCATGGTAAATATGCATATGATTGATATTCACATAAAGTGTAACTAGATATTGACTTTTCTCTCGGTGTTCAAAAGTTCCAATATGACCAAGGACAAAGTTCATCTGAGCTTTATAAGACTGTGGATAAACAACAAGGTCCTACAGTATAGCACAGGGAACTATATTCAAGATCCAGTGATAAACCATAATGGAAAAGAATATGAAAAAGAATGTGTACATGTATGTAGATAACTGGATCACTTTACTGTGCAGTAGAAATCAACATACTGTAAGTCAACTATGTTTCAATAAATTTTTAAAAAAGTAAAATGCTAAGTACTTCTATTTTGCTCCTTCACACATTTCACTCTGACAGATTTTTTTAAATAAAATTAATAACCAAATAGTTAACAGAACTAGAAAAAAAATCATAAAATTGTGAAAGGGCTCTTACTAAAATATAGTGCTTATCAAACACGTATTCTAAAAAGTGACAGATGTTCAGTGTTCTAAGGGCATTTATATTTATTCATCTTTAGGACAATCATATTTGATGAATGATATGTTTGTTTCCTTTTTAAAAACGATGAAACATTTCATACATATATACATACATACAGATAGCTATGCATGAAAAGTAATATCTCGGGACTTCTCTGGTGGTCCAGTGGCTAAGACTCCAGGTTCCCAATGCAGGGGGCCTATCTCACATACTGGGAACTAAGGCCCAGCAAAGCCAAATAAATAAATAAATATTAAAAAAAAGAAGAAGAAAAGTAATATCTCAAAACATCCAAGTGTATCAGTTTGGTTCAGTCACTCAGTCGTGTCTGACTCTTTGAGACCCCATGGACGGCAGCACACCAGGCTACCCTGTCCTTCACCATCTCCTGGAGCTTGCCCAAACTCATGTCTGTTGACTCAGTGATGCCATCCAATCATCTCGTCCTCTGTCATCCCCTTCGTCTGCCTTTTATTTTTCCCAGTATCAGGGTCTTTTCCAATGAGTCATCTCTTCACACACCGTATCTTGTAAGACCAGAGAAGTCCAACACAGCCCAAGAAGCCCACAGCCTCCTTTTTCATTCATCACATGTCCTTCCTATTATCCCTATTCTATGTGTGAAGAAGTGGAGGCTCTCTTTGAGAAGCTGGGTAACCAGCTGGCATGTAAACCTCACCTGAGTTCCTCTTCTGAGTTTCCAGAGACCATGAAACTCAAGCACTGACACAGGAACTGCTGAAGTAACTCATTTCAGAGGTGAGGAAACGGGTTGAAGACACTGTCCAGGATCACACGATCGCTAAGCAGCCCGAAAAAAAAGCTAGACATGTATGTAGATAACTGGATCACTTTACTGTGCAGTAGAAATCAACATACTGTAAGTCAACTATGTTTCAATAAATTTTTAAAAAAGTAAAATGCTAAGTACTTCTATTTTGTTCCTTCACACATTTCACTCTGACAGATTTTTTTAAATAAAATTAATAACCAAATAGTTAACAGAACTAGAAAAAAAATCATAAAATTGTGAAAGGGCTCTTACTAAAATATAGTGCTTATCAAACACGTATTCTAAAAAGTGACAGATGTTCAGTGTTCTAAGGGCATTTATATTTATTCATCTTTAGGACAATCATATTTGATGAATGATATGTTTGTTTCCTTTTTAAAAACGATGAAACATTTCATACATATATACATACATACAGATAGCTATGCATGAAAAGTAATATCTCGGGACTTCTCTGGTGGTCCAGTGGCTAAGACTCCAGGTTCCCAATGCAGGGGGCCTATCTCACATACTGGGAACTAAGGCCCAGCAAAGCCAAATAAATAAATAAATATTAAAAAAAAGAAGAAGAAAAGTAATATCTCAAAACATCCAAGTGTATCAGTTTGGTTCAGTCACTCAGTCGTGTCTGACTCTTTGAGACCCCATGGACGGCAGCACACCAGGCTACCCTGTCCTTCACCATCTCCTGGAGCTTGCCCAAACTCATGTCTGTTGACTCAGTGATGCCATCCAATCATCTCGTCCTCTGTCATCCCCTTCGTCTGCCTTTTATTTTTCCCAGTATCAGGGTCTTTTCCAATGAGTCATCTCTTCACACACCGTATCTTGTAAGACCAGAGAAGTCCAACACAGCCCAAGAAGCCCACAGCCTCCTTTTTCATTCATCACATGTCCTTCCTATTATCCCTATTCTATGTGTGAAGAAGTGGAGGCTCTCTTTGAGAAGCTGGGTAACCAGCTGGCATGTAAACCTCACCTGAGTTCCTCTTCTGAGTTTCCAGAGACCATGAAACTCAAGCACTGACACAGGAACTGCTGAAGTAACTCATTTCAGAGGTGAGGAAACGGGTTGAAGACACTGTCCAGGATCACACGATCGCTAAGCAGCACAACTAGCATTAAAACCCACATCCCAATTATTAATTTATAGTCCTACGCATTTCGTTTTGAAATTAACATGAAGAGAGCTATATTTAATTCAGGGTTTCTTGTAAAACTTATGAGAAACTCTCTCTCTTTTTAATTATTCAAGTAAGTGCTTTTTTACTAGACTATTAAAGGAATAGTCTGAGACACGAATATTTCACCTTCAACAAAGGCGGTTCTCTTTGCCTTAGCACCTGTGCAGCTCCTGAAAGCAGCTCTGTAAATGAAGGTTTCAGGAGATTCAAGTGCTGCTTCTCAAACTTCCGTGAGCACAGCAGCCACGTGGGGATCTTGCTCATATAACAGGCAGGGCCTGAAATTTCTGCCTGTCTAAAAACCTCTTGACAATGACTGTTCTGCTGGTCCTTTTAGGATATGTTCTGAGTAGCAAGAGACACAAAGTACCTTCACTATTAATAGGGATCTTGCAGTGAATTTTTTTAAAAAACGAAAATCCATGAGGTATCAGTTTTGTTAGTTTTACTTTAGTATCTCTTCCTAAAACTGGAACACATCTCTATTTTCACTTCTGACACATTTTTATTCTAGATTTCACTTATACCTCAGGACAGAAAATACTAAATATAAGCCAGAGTGACATTTCTGATACCTGGATAAGAGTGTGGATTTAGGAATTACTTGAGCATACACTGGAAAATACACAAAAGAAATAAGATGAGGTTTGTGGGATCATACATATATGTACCACACATAAGGAAAAACCAATCCATGTTTATCAACTAGAAAACAGCAAATCTCAATTGGGAAAGAGATGGGATTTTAAATCTAGTGAGGTATGAAACACTAAAGTAAGACCAGAGAAGTCCAACACAGCCCAAGAAGCCCACAGCCTCCTTTTTCATTCATCACATGTCCTTCCTATTATCCCTATTCTATGTGTGAAGAAGTGGAGGCTCTCTTTGAGAAGCTGGGTAACCAGCTGGCATGTAAACCTCACCTGAGTTCCTCTTCTGAGTTTCCAGAGACCATGAAACTCAAGCACTGACACAGGAACTGCTGAAGTAACTCATTTCAGAGGTGAGGAAACGGGTTGAAGACACTGTCCAGGATCACACGATCGCTAAGCAGCACAACTAGCATTAAAACCCACATCCCAATTATTAATTTATAGTCCTACGCATTTCGTTTTGAAATTAACATGAAGAGAGCTATATTTAATTCAGGGTTTCTTGTAAAACTTATGAGAAACTCTCTCTCTTTTTAATTATTCAAGTAAGTGCTTTTTTACTAGACTATTAAAGGAATAGTCTGAGACATGAATATTTCACCTTCAACAAAGGCGGTTCTCTTTGCCTTAGCACCTGTGCAGCTCCTGAAAGCAGCTCTGTAAATGAAGGTTTCAGGAGATTCAAGTGCTGCTTCTCAAACTTCCGTGAGCACAGCAGCCACGTGGGGATCTTGCTCATATAACAGGCAGGGCCTGAAATTTCTGCCTGTCTAAAAACCTCTTGACAATGACTGTTCTGCTGGTCCTTTTAGGATATGTTCTGAGTAGCAAGAGACACAAAGTACCTTCACTATTAATAGGGATCTTGCAGTGAATTTTTTAAAAGCGAAAATCCATGAGGTATCAGTTTTGTTAGTTTTACTTTAGTATCTCTTCCTAAAACTGGAACACATCTCTATTTTCACTTCTGACACATTTTTATTCTAGATTTCACTTATACCTCAGGACAGAAAATACTAAATATAAGCCAGAGTGACATTTCTGATACCTGGATAAGAGTGTGGATTTAGGAATTAATTGAGCATACACTGGAAAATACACAAAAGAAATAAGATGAGGTTTGTGGGATCATACATATATGTACCACACATAAGGAAAAACCAATCCATGTTTATCAACTAGAAAACAGCAAATCTCAATTGGGAAAGAGATGGGATTTTATCATACATCTAGTGAGGTATGAAACATAAGATTTGCGAGAAAAAAAAAACCTATAAAATTCATGTCATGTTGCACAGTCCTGAAAACTGTACAGCCTTTGTACATTCTATCTTCTGCACTGCTGAACCTATCACAGCGGATAAAAGCACATGGAAAACTACTAATTGGGAGGTTTTGGTGGTTCAGATGGTAAAGAATCGGCCTGCAATACAGGAGACCGGGGCTTGATCCCTGGGTCAGGAAGATCCCCTGGAGAAGGGAATGGCTACTCACTCCAGTATTCTCGCCTGGAGAATCCCATGGACAGAGGCTACAGTCCATGGGGTGGCAAAGAGTCGGACATGACTGAGCCACTCACAATTTTCACTGTAAAGGTCTTAATATTTCTGTGGCAAATGTAATCATCTCTAAGAGAAGCCAAATTTTATTACATAAATGCTGTTGTGGTTCAGTCTCCCAGTCGTGTTCAAGACGTAATAACTAACTTCAGCGTGTGAACCTTGCTTGGATTCTTGCTTGAACAAACCAATAGCCTAAAGACACACTTAGGTTAACTGGGTAAATAGGACTTGAATATTAGATGGCATTAAGATATTACCATTAATATTTTTAGGTGTGCTCAAGCCATTGTGGTCATGTAAGAAAATGTTAACAGATGCCAATGAAATCTTTAGGGGAAATATGCCATGAAGTCTTTCATCTATTTTAAATACCTTAGAGAAAAGCAGTGTGTCTGTTAAGATCTTACCAATATAGCACAGTAACTGTAGCAAAGAGGATGAAAAGGAAAGGCATAAGAAACATGGAGGGCTGGGGAGGAAAGGCAAGAGGGTCTCAAGACCTTCTGAGCTACCACTGAGAATAGGTACAGGGCCATTTCTTAATCTGCTGAGTAGGGCTACCTTGGCCAACTAGTCTTGATTCCAGACTCTTGGCAAAGCAGTGGCTTTCTAGGCAAGTGGAAAAAGGGCAAATCTTGGTCCATTCTCACAATGAGCAGTCTCCATTCTAGGGAGAATTTTATCATACATCTAGTAAAAGGAAAAACCAATCCATGTTTATCAACTAGAAAACAGCAAATCTCAATTGGGAAAGAGATGGGATTTTATCATACATCTAGTGAGGTATGAAACATAAGATTTGAGAAAAAAACCTATAAAATTCATGTCATGTTGCACAGTCCTGAAAACTGTACAGCCTTTGCACATTCTATCTTCTGCACTGCTGAACCTATCACAGCGGATAAAAGCACATGGAAAACTACTAATTGGGAGGTTTTGGTGGTTCAGATGGTAAAGAATCGGCCTGCAATGCAGGAGACCGGGGCTTGATCCCTGGGTCAGGAAGATCCCCTGGAGAAGGGAATGGCTACTCACTCCAGTATTCTCGCCTGGAGAATCCCATGGACAGAGGCTACAGTCCATGGGGTGGCAAAGAGTCGGACATGACTGAGCCACTCACAATTTTCACTGTAAAGGTCTTAATATTTCTGTGGCAAATGTAATCATCTCTAAGAGAAGCCAAATTTTATTACATAAATGCTGTTGTGGTTCAGTCTCCCAGTCGTGTTCAAGACGTAATAACTAACTTCAGCGTGTGAACCTTGCTTGGATTCTTGCTTGAACAAACCAATAGCCTAAAGACACACTTAGGTTAACTGGGTAAATAGGACTTGAATATTAGATGGCATTAAGATATTACCATTAATATTTTTAGGTGTGCTCAAGCCATTGTGGTCATGTAAGAAAATGTTAACAGATGCCAATGAAATCTTTAGGGGAAATATGCCATGAAGTCTTTCATCTATTTTAAATACCTTAGAGAAAAAGCAGTGTGTCTGTTAAGATCTTACCAATATAGCACAGTAACTGTAGCAAAGAGGATGAAAAAGGAAAGGAATAAGAAACATGGAGGGCTGGGGAGGAAAGGCAAGAGGGTCTCAAGACCTTCTGAGCTACCACTGAGAATAGGTACAGGGCCATTTCTTAATCTGCTGAGTAGGGCTACCTTGGCCAACTAGTCTTGATTCCAGACTCTTGGCAAAGCAGTGGCTTTCTAGGGGCAAGTGGAAAAAAGGGCAAATCTTGGTCCATTCTCACAATGAGCAGTCTCCATTCTAAACTGGAATAAGAGTAATCCAATAAACATATCAGGCATTCCACAGTTCCTGGACCATTATGTCTCACCAGTTTCCTCCTTTGGACTGAAATCCACTACGTTTCAATCTGAGATGAACCTGCTTTTATGAAAAGCAATAGGAAAGTTGATTTAAATCTACTCAGCCACTTCAAATTTAAGTAAGACCCACAGAAATGTTTACTATCTTCCCTGTAGGAAATTTTACGCAATGGCACTTTGAATTGAACTAGACTTCATAACTCATAACCTTTAATATCCACTGGCCTTGATCTTAGTCAGAAATAACAGTGAAATTAAGTCTTTTCCCTCCCCCCCTTTTTTTCAAGAATAGCGTGCTCCCTAAAAAATCATTTTCACACAGCCTCTAGGTATATTCACTAAACACTCTGAATCATGAAACACAGCCATATAAAATTAAAATGCTTGACCATGTATAAGCATATACAAGACAAAAATACTTCTGCAAATATGGGTATTAGGTCTTACAAGGAGACAACTCACGAAAACTAGGATTAAACAGACATGGCATTAAACAGTCAAGGTGTGTAGGACTCTGTGACTCAACAAAGAGCTAATGTCACAAATACCTAAACTTTGTCCCCAGTGATCTTCAAGGTAAAGTAGGGCCCAGCTGTCCTCAAGGTATAAGCACCTGCAGATCTTAGAAGACCACTGCCTCACCTGGCCCAAACCAGTACACCGCCTGCTCCTCTGTTCTCAAAGCTGCCAGCACTGAACATGGCAGCTGTGCTAGCGTTGTTTAGAGAAGAGTCTCAGAATCCTAACCCTTTTCAGAGGCGAATTTAGTTATTTTCTTGAACATAAGTACCGTATGTTAAGGACATCAAAATAGTCACATATGCGATTTCTGTTTAAAACACTTTAGCAACTTACTACCCTTCACCTCATTCTCTCAAACCTCAGCTACAGTTTTCAAGCACTGACTCAGTAAATGGTTATCTGCCAGGCACCGTACCTGGTGCTTGTAGTAAATAAAAAGGCTTTCATTACTGCTTTTACGAATCTAGACTCTCCTCCTATTCCACCCCTCCCCTCCACCCCCACCGACTAAGGCTCAGTTAGAATTTATTTCCAGATTGGGTTAAAGATCACCAGGTGGTTTTTTCCCTCATCAGTTAAGTCTCTTCTAATCCCACACCCTCGAAGAACTATTTTTTTTAAAAAAAAATTATATACAAAGCAGAGAATGAACATCTGGAAGATGATCTCAACATGACTCTTCAGTTGCAAAAAGGCAAAATTACTCCCTAGTCTAACTAGAAAGAAAAAAAAAAAACCCTGAAAGTCTGGCAATAGTTTTCCTTTCATCTTCAATCCCTTTGAATATCGCGGTTCCTCTGTTTAAAATCCATATTTTCAGATTTTCTGTTTACAAACAGCAGTTGGACTAGACCTACACCTTTATTACTCGTCCTGTTCAGGCTGTGAAGCTGGGCGAGAGTCAGTTTGGAGTCTTCAACCACAGGGCAGGAACCGGGTCTTCACTGCCTACCCCCTCCATCCTCAATGAGCTCCCATTTCCTACTGAGTTCCCACCACCGGCTGGCCACTCTCACCGCACAAAGCTTCTCATGGATCTTCCATTATCACAGTGGGAAGACAGACAAGAAAGCAAAGCATAAATTACTTTTATCAGAAGATCCGAAGTGCTCTGGAGAAAACTACAAGCACGGAGGGGGTGTATAGAATTCCAAGGAAGACGGGAGGGTTCAGGTGGTTAGGGCTGATCTCCCTCCAAAGGCAACGTCTGGAGAAAATCTGAAGGGGAAGGAAGTCACGTGGACATGTGGGGGGCAAGCCTGTTCCAGGCAGAGGGAGCAGCACATGCAAAGGCTCTGAGTTAGAAGGATGCCTGATACCACCGAGAAATAGCAAGAAAGTCAGTATATTCCTGGGAATATGGGGGCGTGACAGAGAATGAGGTCCAAGACACAGTGGGGGAGGCAGAACAAAGCGCCCCTGTATGTGTCAAATGAATAGTAATAAACAGTGATGATGAGGAAGACAGCTGCCATTTATTGAGCTCTTCTTGCAAAGTGGAAGTGCAAATAGGTCTTGTGTATTTTCTCCTTAAAAATTCAAAACAGGGGCTTCCCTGGTGTTCCAGTGGGTAAAGCGTCTGCCTTGCAGAGCAAGGGGCACCAGTTCGATCCATGGCCTGGGAAGATCCCACATGCCGAGGAACAGCTGGGCCGGTATGTTCAATTAGGAGCCAGCACTCCGGAGAGCATGCACCCAGAGCCAGTGCTCTGCAAAGAGAGAGACCACTGTGATGGGAGGCCCACACAGTCCAAAAAATAAAGATGGATGAAAATAAATAAAAAACCAATAAAAGAGGCCAAAATTAAAAAAAAAAAATTCAAAACAACTGATTGCAGAGATTTAACTTTATGATTCAGGACACACAGAACAGTAAGTTCAACTCTCTAGGAACTGTTTCCCTTAACAAGTTCCCCTCCCATGTCCTGTCATTCCACTGCCTTAATTGACTAAAACCTCTGCTAAATGCTGCAGTTAATTTCCCTTTGTACATTAAAAATAAAAATATAGTTCCTTATAAGTGTCAAATGTCTTACTTATTTCCAAGTTGTGGTTTTTAATATGATTTTCAAGTCTGTTCCAGTACCCTAAGGTAAAAGGGTTCAGCTTATGAAAAGCTAGTAAGTACACTCTGACACAGTATTCAGAGTTCAAATCCTGCTTTAATACCGTTCCTTGATGTATTTAACTAGTACTTTAGCACAACTTCTTTTTCCCTGAAATATATGGTATAACCTTCATGTTTCAGAGTGTCCGTTACAGATTATACCTACCAAAGCCAAAAGACATATTGTTCTGCTGGTCATGCTCCCTTCTTTCTGCTGTACTTGCATTTAAGAGGCATCCTTAAATAAGCATGCCAAGAGAGCTGGGCTTGCTAAACAAAGTTAATTAGTGGAAGCACCAGATGTGCCTTCATAAAGAACTTCGATAGACTCTTTATTACTTAGTTTCCACTAATTAGGACGTAGTTTGAAAATATCTAAGCACAAAGAGATTGTTCAGTTCAACTCAAGAAACATTTATTGCTCAGGTGCTATGAAGATAAAGACAATCCCACTAACTGCCCGCCAGGACTTAGAGTTCACCACGCCGATTAAATGACATACCTTCAGGATGAAGGAAAATCTGGGGTGACTGCACGCACTGATGCAGAAGGTACCATAATAAATTCGTAATTACTTTTTAAAAAGCCACTCACCCAAAACATCAGACATAAGCTGCCCCCTGTCAGCCCAAATGCAAAGGACGGAAGGCTTAAAAACAACTTCTGAAAGTAAAAAGTTGGCGTTGGGGAGAATTTTTTAATCAATTTTTCTGTATCCAATCATACCCTTAGACATTTCCTTAGAGATTAACTGCTTATTTTTAGTCTTCTAATACTTAAATCACAAGGAGGAAATCTTTAATATCCATTTACAAATATTTTGGTGAAGAGAGAATCAGGGATTTTTAGTTAGCACAAATTCCTCACGTGAATAAAGGGTATTTTATGCCACAAGACTGATAATCAAGGTAATAAGTCCTGTCATTCCACTGCCTTCATTGACTAAAACCTCTGCTAAATGCTGCAGTTAATTTCCCTTTGTACATTAAAAATAAAATATAGTTCCTTATAAGTGTCAAATGTCTTACTTATTTCCAAGTTGTGGTTTTTAATATGATTTTCAAGTCTGTTCCAGTACCCTAAGGTAAAAGGGTTCAGCTTATGAAAAGCTAGTAAGTACACTCTGACACAGTATTCAGAGTTCAAATCCTGCTTTAATACCGTTCCTTGATGTATTTAACTAGTACTTTAGCACAACTTCTTTTTCCCTGAAATATATGGTATAACCTTCATGTTTCAGAGTGTCCATTACAGATTATACCTACCAAAGCCAAAAGACATATTGTTCTGCTGGTCATGCTCCCTTCTTTCTGCTGTACTTGCATTTAAGAGGCATCCTTAAATAAGCATGCCAAGAGAGCTGGGCTTGCTAAACAAAGTTAATTAGTGGCACCAGATGTGCCTTCATGAAGAACTTCGATAGACTCTTTATTACTTAGTTTCCACTAATTAGGACGTAGTTTGAAAATATCTAAGTACAAAGAGATTGTTCAGTTCAACTCAAGAAACATTTATTGGTCAGGTGCTATGAAGATAAAGACAATCCCACTAACGGCCCGCCAGGACTTAGAGTTCACCACACCGATCAAATGACATACCTTCAGGATGAAGGAAAATCTGGGGTGACTGCACACACTGATGCAGAAGGTACCATAGTAAATTCGTAATTACTTTTTAAAAAGCCACTCACCCAAAACATCAGACATAAGCTGCCCCCTGTCAGCCCAAATGCAAAGGACGGAAGGCTTAAAAACAACTTCTGAAAGTAAAAAGTTGGCGTTGGGGAGAATTTTTTAATCAATTTTTCTGTATCCAATCATACCCTTAGACATTTCCTTAGAGATTAACTGCTTATTTTTAGTCTTCTAATACTTAAATCACAAGGAGGAAATCTTTAATATCCATTTACAAATATTTTGGTGAAGAGAGAATCAGGGATTTTTAGTTAGCACAAATTCCTCACGTGAATAAAGGGTATTTTATGCCACAAGACTGATAATCAAGGTAATAAGACCTAAGTCCATGCCTATGGATTTATGCAAATTGAACCAATGCTAATGATCAACTTACATGTGATATTATTGTTGTTCTTTCAGTTGCTAAGTCATGTCTGACTCTTTTGTGACCCCAGGGACTATAGCCTGCCAGGCTCCTCTGTCCATGGGATTTCCCAGGCAAGAATATTGGAGTGGGTTGCCATTTCCTTCTCCAAAAAAATCTTCCCCACCCAAGGACTGAACCTGGCATCTGCTGCACTGCAATGGATTCTTTACCACTGTGCCACCTGGGAAGGCTCACATATGATATTATACAAGGCCTACTCACATATCAGAACTCGAGTTTCCAGAGTTTTTTTTTAGTAAACGTGCCAAATCTAAGTTTTACTTCTTTGGTGATTGAATACCTATGCCTTTATCGTTTCTTTTAACGTCCTAAATATATAGGATTCTTCAAGGAAGCATGGCATCTTCTTCCATCAATCATGTGCAATAAAGTCTCAAATCTGAAGCTCTAAGAACCTAAGCAATCACACTACTTCCCAGAGATTATAAAGCACCCAGTTAACAGCCTGGATACCATACAGCATCTAATAAAATTTCATTTGGAAAGGTGGTGGCAGCTTTGGTCACATTAGTACAGGAACACATTGCTGGATCTATTCACAGACGTACAATACTAAAGGGGCATCTTCAAACAATGACCTGAGAAACGTTTTTCTAAGTGCTTAAAACACTCAGGATCAAAATCCTACATATTTAAAGAAGCATACCTATTTATCGATATTTCACAACATTCCTAGCATTCTGCGAGGGTACCAAGACATAGCTTGTCTAAACTTTAGGGTTTTTTTTTCTTTCCTAACAAATAGGTATGTAAGCAAACTTAGGAAGCACTACCAACATCTTGAGTATCAATGTTTCAGACTGGAAATACTAGGTTCAGTGACCCAAAATGCCAGTCTTTGGTTTAGTTTTGACGCTTGTTTCATTAGAAAACACGGCGCGGGTGGGGGTCAAAATATTCTGGATATCTGCACTCCCATTAAGCCATCAGAGTTGCCGACAGGCAAAAGTAATGCAGGAGGGAACAACGGAAAAACTCCGCAGAAAGGTACCCCTTGCGATCAATAAAGAACTAAATTACAAGGACTTGGCTACAGGTGGTACAAGGGCTTTCTGCTTTCATTTGTTGGATCTGCAGCAGTAAACTCGCCTGTGGACTAAGCTTAGGCCCAATGGACTTGATATTATTGTTGTTCTTTCAGTTGCTAAGTCATGCCCAACTCTTTTGTGACCCCATGGACTATAGCCCCCAGGCTCCTCTGTCCATGGGATTTCCCAGGCAAGAATATTGGAGTGGGTTGCCATTTCCTTCTCCAAAAATCTTCCCCACCCAAGGACTGAACCTGGCATCTGCTGCACTGCAATGGATTCTTTACCACTGTGCCACCTGGGAAGGCTCACATATGATATTATACAAGGCCTATTCACATATCAGAACTCGAGTTTCCAGAGTTTTTTTTTAGTAAACGTGCCAAATCTAAGTTTTACTTCTTTGGTGATTGAATACCTATGCCTTTATCGTTTCTTTTAACGTCCTAAATATATAGGATTCTTCAAGGAAGCATGGCATCTTCTTCCATCAATCATGTGTAATAAAGTCTCAAATCTGAAGCTCTAAGAACCTAAGCAATCACACTACTTCCCAGAGATTATAAAGCACCCAGTTAACAGCCTGGATACCATACAGCATCTAATAAAATTTCATTTGGAAAGGTGGTGGCAGCTTTGGTCACATTAGTACAGGAACACATTGCTGGATCTATTCACAGACGTACAATACTAAAGGGGCATCTTCAAACAATGACCTGAGAAACGTTTTTCTAAGTGCTTAAAACACTCAGGATCAAAATCCTACATATTTAAAGAAGCATACCTATTTATCGATATTTCACAACATTCCTAGCATTCTGCGAGGGTACCAAGACATAGCTTGTCTAAACTTTAGGGTTTTTTTTTCTTTCCTAACAAATAGGTATGTAAGCAAACTTAGGAAGCACTACCAACATCTTGAGTATCAATGTTTCAGACTGGAAATACTAGGTTCAGTGACCCAAAATGCCAGTCTTTGGTTTAGTTTTGACGCTTGTTTCATTAGAAAACACGGCGCGGGTGGGGGTCAAAATATTCTGGATATCTGCACTCCCATTAAGCCATCAGAGTTGCAGACAGGCAAAAGTAATGCAGGAGGGAACAACGGAAAAACTCCGCAGAAAGGTACCCCTTGCGATCAATAAAGAACTAAATTACAAGGACTTGGCTACAGGTGGTACAAGGGCTTTCTGCTTTCATTTGTTGGATCTGCAGCAGTAAACTCGCCTGTGGACTAAGCAGATCCAACTTAAAGGCAAGAACCAGGTCCAGAGAAAGCTCAGTCTGGCCGGGAGACTCGCTCAGACCCCCAAGAAGGAGCCGAGCCACAGGGTTAGAAGTTGGGGCGCAGCAGCACACTCTCCAGGGGAGGCCTGTCTGGGCTGCCGGCTTCCCAGGCAGACCACGGGAAAACATTTCCCAACCATCCGTGCAAGCCAGAAACTCACCCGCCGCGCAGGGACGCGGGGCAGCCGACCGCGGGCAGCTCCGTCAAAAGGAGGTTTGAGAGGCGCCTCCCCGCCCGTGACCCTCCCCCTAAGGCTGGGGTCGTCAGCTCGCGACCCCCGAGCCTTGTCACTTCTCAAGGGGCCGGCGGAGTCAGAACGTCTGGCAACCAACTGAGCGTCTGCGGATAGAGAAAGTGGAGAGACGCGAAGTTGATCCTCTCGTCTGGGGGCGAAGAAAGGAGTTCGGTGGGCAGCGATCGGAATGCAGTAACTTATTTTTGACTCGAGCTGCCACCGGCCACGCAGAGCAGGACTCCAGGCGCAGGCGGCGACCCCGACGTCCCCCCGCGCGCGGCCCCTCCAGGCCCAGCCCGCCGGACGCGCCCCACTCACCCAGCGCCTCCGCCTGCAGCAGCAGCGGCGCGGAGACCGAGAGCAGCAGGGCCAGGAGGCCGCGCCGGGCAGCCCCCGCCTGCGCGCAGCCGCCGCGGGCGCCGGCCACCATGGCCCAGCCCGGCGCCAGCTTGGCAGGCTCCGCTTCCCCTTGGCGCGCGCAGCGCCGCCGCCGCCGCCCGGCCGGCCACCTCCTCCGCGACCGAGCGCAGCGCCGGGACTGGGCGCAGCAGCGGCCCGGCACCGAATCTCATTGGGGCGGCCCGGGGCCCAGCCGGGAGCGGGGGCGTCTCCTGCCCCGCCCCGCCCCGCCCCGCGCGCCGGCCCCCAAGGAGGAAGTCCCTGGCCGGCCGCGGCGGGGGCCGGGGTGGAGGCGTACCGGGCGCCGCCTGCACTCCTCTCTAGGTACCCGGCGCTCCCAGCACGCGCTCTGCTTTTTCTCCGCCCCTCCTCCCTCGTGCACGTGAACCTGGGAGCGGAGAGGACTCCCCCGGTGAGACCTGCCGGGAGCCGCGCTGTGCCCGGGTCGTCCCCAGAGTGCCGGGGCTAGTGGTGGGCGCGCCGGAAAGCCTGCACTCCTCCAGGGCGAGTCTAACCCCACGGGGGCGGGCATGCCCTTGACAGGAGCCCTGGGGGACTCGAAATAGTGTCACGATAGGATAATGGTGGTGACAGCATCCAGTTCAGTTCCTTCCTGCCTTCCTCAATTGAAAAGTTACTAGGTTTCAAAAGTGTGCCTCCGAGGCACGGAGCTAAACCCTGGTGACACTTGCAGACAGAAAAAACATTCAGGCAAGTATGCAATGCAAATTGCAACCGGTGTACCTACCTGTGGCGGATTTGGGTCGATGTGTGGCAGTAAACAACAAAATCTTGTAAAAAAAAAGAAAAGAAAGAATAATAATAATAAATAAAATTTGTATGGAATAAAAAAAAAATTGCAACCGGTGACCAAGAGTGCTAGTGGAGTACATCCAGGAAGATCTAATTAGGTAGAGGGTATAGGGCCTGCAAGGAGGAATTAGACACGAAAGGCTTCACTTAAAAAGTGGATTCTAAGCTGAGCCTCGGAGAGTGAACGGGACTCGGGAAAGCTGCAGGCGGGGGACAGGAGAACATACAAGGTGTGCAAAAGAGCTGAGGGAGGAAAGGGCCTGGGTGGGGAGAACAAGGCAAACAGGTGAGTTCAAGGCCAGCGGTGGGAGCCAGAGCACCGAGCAGGGAGCCGGAAGCGGAAGGCCTGGAAGGCCGCGTAAAGGATATTTAAACTTCATCCTCAGAGCAAGTGGCAGCCACAGAGGGCACAGACGGAGGAATGACCTGATCCAACTATTTGGAGAAGGGTTTGGGCGAAGACAGTTTGGAGGAGGGGAGAATTGCAAGGCTATTGGCGAGGAGTTGGGTGGGAAAGTGGCAGTTTAACGAGGACAGATTAAAAACACGTTTTAAAGACTGGCGTCTCCAGATCGCTAGACCTCCGCCCTCTGCAGTAACCTTCGTACTACCGCTCGGCGCCCGGCAGTGTCCCTGGGAAACACGCAGCCCTATGGCAGGGGTGGAGAGGGGGAACCACTGGCCTCCCCGAAGCCTAGAAACTTCAAATAAGATTATCTGTGGGGCTTTTCTTTCTTGAAGGCGGCAGAATTTAGAGGAAAGAATTTGAGCTTAGCAATGAGGCTGATGCAAGTCTGAATCTCAGGGCAGCAACTGGTGGGGACTGATTCTCTCCGGGCCTCTCTTCATAGGGGAGTGTAACACCTAACTTTCCTGCCTGTCACAAAGACAAAATCAAATGTGTTAAGAAACTCTAGCATACTGCCCTCATGATCCAGTAGTTAAGAATCCCCTAGCCACTGCAGGGAACAAGAGCTTCCATCCCCGGTCTGGGAAGATTCTACACGCCACAGGGCAACTAAGTGGGCGTGGGCGTGGCGAGAGGGGAGCACAACTACGGAAGCCCTTGGGCAGCAAAATTAAAAAAATAAATAAGTGGGATTCTTTCTTTTTCTTTTTTTTTTTTTTTTAAATAAGTTCTAGCATATAAGAGGTAATCAGTAAATAATAGGTTTAGCATATTTGTATTGAAAACAAATTCACAGCTATGAAAATAGTATATATTCTTGTACACCAAACATAAAAAGATACTTTGGTAGATTGAATCATTTCCTAACTCCAGTTTTTCCTGTTTCTTCTTTTCATTCTTTCTAAGAAGGTGGGTATGGGCCGCTGCTGGCCCCTGCCAGGTGTGGCTCTGTGAGCAATGAATGAAGATTAACAATGGGAGCATTGTTCACCGGTGAGGAATTCATAGGGTGGGGCGGGTGGGCTCCCATGGGAATCTTTTTTTGTCTCAGATAGTGCCTGGATGCGAATCCAGTAGTTTAGTCTGCACCGGAATCCTGAGCCAGATCAGAAAATTTGGGATCTGGTAACAATGAGAAAATTAAAGGCCAGGTGGATCCCAGTGCTTTCCAGGTGAATGTCATTCCTTCCTTAAAAAATAAAATCTCCTGTCAAAAAAAAACAGTGAAAAAAAAAACATGAAAATACAACAGATTATCAATTGTATTTTTGTATATAGTACAGTAGAGAAGTCTCATTGAATTAATATACTTCCCCCACACAGACTTTTATGTAGGCATGTGAACCTGTTTTATTCTTGAGTTCATGCCTTTTTTATTTTCTTTTATAATGCATTATGGCATCTCAGAAGTTCATGTAAAGTTCCAAGATTCCATTAATGACTATAATTGTTAGAATCCATCTACAACATCTTACAAACTAAGATTTAAAAATAACTTACATCTCTCAGAAGGATCTCTCACAAGCTATCTAACACCTACCTGTACTTACTATCTACTCTTTCTGTATTTTGCATATCTAATTATAATTTATGCTTATATTTGCTAGCCCATCTGTAAAAACAGAGAACAGCTGGCCAGGGTTCCTTTGCTTTATATATAAAATATATATTCTGTATTGCTTGGATAAGACAGAATTTAAACAGAACTGCAAGCCTAGTATTATTCTAAAGTAGTTACACATCTTCAGATTGTCCGTTTGACCACCTAATCAATTTTGTCCTTAACATTTAATAACCCTGATTGTGATTTTATGAAGTAGACCAAATGAGATATCAATTTGAAACCCTTACAGGCTACTGCTTCCTTAACATCCTTCCTTTTCTGGTTCAACTCAATAAGCATTTTAAATGCTTTCTATGTGTGAAACAATGTGATGGAGAGTCAGTGAAAACCAATACAAGTACCTCTCTCTCCCTCATTCTTGATCTAATGATAGAAATTTGAGAAAAGTAATTATTCAGGTTGATAAGTACAATGAATGGAAGAGATCAGAGATGAGAGGTAGATAACTGGATTTCAAAAACTTGGGAGGATATGGGAAGGGTAAAGATGGGAATTGGAAGACATAATGTTTGTCAGATGAGAAGACTTATGAGAAAGCAGAGAAATAGACCTGACAAGTGCTAATAGAAACAGTCTCATTCTTGGGGGCTGGACCAGTGAGCTTGAGACAGGTGTGGGAGCCTGAAGGCGAGGTAGGAGATAGCAGCAGGATCTGAGGCTCTAAGGGCTGCAGGAAGCAAAAAAAACTAGCGGAACTCGTCTAGATTTGCATTTTTGAGAGACCACGCTGGCTGCAGGGTGGAGAATGGATTGGAAAGAGGGGCAGGGAGACCAACTAGGAGCAGGCAGCAATACTCCAGACTAGAGACAGACAATATCTCGCTTCTTGTACTCAACGCATCCTGAACCAGCAGTAGCTGCAATACTTGGGAGCTTTCTAGAAACAGACGCCTCTCCCCATTCCACCAGGACCTCTGAACCAGATTCTACATGTTAATAATATTCCCATGTCAAGGTGAAGACATGGGAAAATCTGAGTGATGAAGGGTGAAAACACAAGACCTATTTCAAGTCTTAGAATGTTAACAGTGTGAAAGAGGAAAGGTTAAATTTTGAATGCAACGGCCAAAATAATTTGTATTATCCACATTATCTCTAACTCCCTATTGACTTCTCAAAAGCTTTGGTTCCTGATGTTCATTAGTAGCTCTGTCTTTAAGCTCCAGCAGGAATTCTTAAATGCAGTAGCTCACTGTGGCCAGGTCTCACCTTTCTGGCCTCTCTTTCATGATTTCTGTCTGTGAGCTTGACCCTGGGGATATGGCTCTGTGATTAAGTTAGTCACAGGGGTATACAAACCAGCACCAGTGCCAATGTATTAAGTAACAGTGAGGACTATAAAACATACATATCTGTAAACAACAAAACTCTGTAATATTTAAAAGTAAAACAGAAGTTAAAAAAAAAAAAAAACAAAAACAGTAAGGGACGTTCTTCAGCCTGAAAACAACTTTAGGAGCCAGATTCCATCAGAGGTTGTTAGAGGAACATAGAAGAAAAGCAAGGATGATTATTTGAGGGATTCTAATGTTTGAAGGCAACAAAGTAAGGATGCCATCTTGCCTTACAGTCTCAGAGATAAAAACAAAGGGGTAGGAGGGAATGGGAATTGGAAGACATAATGTTTGTCAGATGAGAAGACTTATGAGAAAGCAGAGAAATAGACCTGACAGTGCTAATAGGAACAGTCTCATTCATGGGGGCTGAACCAGTGAGCTTGAGACAGGAGTGGGAGCCTGAAGGCGAGGTAGGAGATAGCAGCAGGATCTGAGGCTCTAAGGGCTGCAGGAAGCAAAAAAACTAGCGGAACTCGTCTAGATTTGCATTTTTGAGAGACCACGCTGGCTGCAGGGTGGAGAATGGATTGGAAAGAGGGGCAGGGAGACCAACTAGGAGCAGGCAGCAATACTCCAGACTAGAGACAGACAATATCTCGCTTCTTGTACTCAACGCATCCTGAACCAGCAGTAGCTGCAATACTTGGGAGCTTTCTAGAAACAGACGCCTCTCCCCATTCCACCAGGACCTCTGAACCAGATTCTACATGTTAATAATATTCCCATGTCAAGGTGAAGACATGGGAAAATCTGAGTGATGAAGGGTGAAAACACAAGACCTATTTCAAGTCTTAGAATGTTAACAGTGTGAAAGAGGAAAGGTTAAATTTTGAATGCAACGGCCAAAATAATTTGTATTATCCACATTATCTCTAACTCCCTATTGACTTCTCAAAAGCTTTGGTTCCTGATGTTCATTAGTAGCTCTGTTTTTAAGCTCCAGCAGGAATTCTTAAATGCAGTAGCTCACTGTGGCCAGGTCTCACCTTTCTGGCCTCTCTTTCATGATTTCTGTCTGTGAGCTTGACCCTGGGGATATGGCTCTGTGATTAAGTTAGTCACAGGGGTATACAAACCAGCACCAGTGCCAATGTATTAAGTAACAGTGAGGACTATAAAACATACATATCTGTAAACAACAAAACTCTGTAATATTTAAAAGTAAAATAGAAGTTAAAAAAAAAAAAAAAAAAAAACAGTAAGGGACGTTCTTCAGCCTGAAAACAACTTTAGGAGCCAGATTCCATCAGAGGTTGTTAGAGGAACATAGAAGAAAAGCAAGGATGATTATTTGAGGGATTCTAATGTTTGAAGGCAACAAAGTAAGGATGCTTGTCCTTCCCACTTCTTGCTCTTATTAAAGTACAATCTTGTTTTGACTCTTAGGAAGGCTGTAAGGAAGACTTTGTTCAGGACTATTGCAATAAGGGTCAAGACCATGGCAATAGGGGAAAGAGATCAATGTTCACCTCTGAATACAGCAAAGACAGCTGGGGATTTCCAGCCAAGGAGCAGAATGACAGGGGAGTGGATGGGACAATATTAGGAAGAGACATGAAGGGGAGGGAGATTCTTGTTAAACCCACTTAATAGGATTCCTGCTGAAGGCAGGTCAAGGATTTATACATCACAGAATGAGAATGAGAAACTCAATCAGATATCAGGGGTAATCACATATTAAGGATGGGGGATTCTTTTTTTTTTTTTTAAACCTTTATTTTACTTTTAACTTTTACAGAGTTTTGTTGTTCACAGACATGCATGTTCTCAGATTAGTCACATGTATATCCCCCCTTCCCTCCCCTCCCGACCATCACACAGCACCCCCGAAGGATCCCCTTTTCTCACAGAGCAATGACTAGAGCTATTTTCTTCACTTATGATAGTACAGGCCTTCATGCTACTCCCTTTACGCCTCTCACCCACTGTTCCTTCCCCACAATGTCCATATGTCCACTGTCCATGTCTGTCTTTCTGTCGCTTCACTGCATGTGCCATCATCACCATCCTACTAGATTCCATATATATGTGTTAATATACTGTATTTGTCCATCTCTTTCTGACTGACTTCACTTTTGATGATACGTTCTAGATCCAGCCACCTCATCAGGGTTGATTCTTCTGCATTGCTCTTTACAGCTGTGTAGTATTCCATCGTATATATGTACCAGAGCTTTTGGATCCATTCGTTCGTCGATGGGCATCTAGGTTCCTTCCATGTTCTAGCTATTGTATAGAGAGCTGCAATGAACATTGGGGTACAGGTGCTTCTTTCAGTTTTGATTTCTCAGGGTATAAGCCTAATAGGGGTATTGCTATTTTGAGAAATCTCCAGACTGTCTTCCATAGAGGCTGAAAATCCCCCTTGGGTATGCAGGCAACAAGTTTAGAAGAAAAGCAAGGATGATTATTTGAGGGATTCTAATGTTTGAAGGCAACAAAGTAAGGATGCTTGTCCTTCCACTTCTTGCTCTTATTAAAGTACAATCTTGTTTTGACTCTTAGGAAGGCTGTAAGGAAGACTTTGTTCAGGACTATTGCAATAGGGGTCAAGACCATGGCAATAGGGGAAAGAGATCAATGTTCACCTCTGAATACAGCAAAGACAGCTGGGGATTTCCAGCCAAGGAGCAGAATGACAGGGGAGTGGATGGGACAATATTAGGAAGAGACATGAAGGGGAGGGAGATTCTTGTTAAACCCACTTAATAGGATTCCTGCTGAAGGCAGGTCAAGGATTTATACATCACAGAATGAGAATGAGAAACTCAATCAGATATCAGGGGTAATCACATATTAAGGATGGGGGATTCTTTTTTTTTTTTTTAAACCTTTATTTTACTTTTAACTTTTACAGAGTTTTGTTGTTCACAGACATGCATGTTCTCAGATTAGTCACATGTATATCCCCCCTTCCCTCCCCTCCCGACCATCACACAGCACCCCTGAAGGATCCCCTTTTCTCACAGAGCAATGACTAGAGCTATTTTCTTCACTTATGATAGTACAGGCCTTCATGCTACTCCCTTTACGCCTCTCACCCACTGTTCCTTCCCCACAATGTCCATATGTCCACTGTCCATGTCTGTCTTTCTGTCGCTTCACTGCATGTGCCATCATCACCATCCTACTAGATTCCATATATATGTGTTAATATACTGTATTTGTCCATCTCTTTCTGACTGACTTCACTTTTGATGATACGTTCTAGATCCAGCCACCTCATCAGGGTTGATTCTTCTGCATTGCTCTTTACAGCTGTGTAGTATTCCATCGTATATATGTACCAGAGCTTTTGGATCCATTCGTTCGTCGATGGGCATCTAGGTTCCTTCCATGTTCTAGCTATTGTATAGAGAGCTGCAATGAACATTGGGGTACAGGTGCTTCTTTCAGTTTTGATTTCGTCAGGGTATAAGCCTAAGAGTGGGATTGCTGGGTCATATGGTGCTTCTATTTTTAGTTTTTTAAGAAATCTCCAGACTGTCTTCCATAGAGGCTGTATCAATTTACACTCCCACCAGCAATGCAGAAGTGTTCCCTTTTCTCCGCAGCCTCTCCAGCATTTATTGTCTGTCGATTTGTGGATGATGGCCATTCTGACGGGTGTGAGGTGATATCTCATTGTAGTTTTGATTTGCATTTCTCTAATTATTAGTGAAGTTGAGCATCGTTTCATGTGCTTTTGGGCCATCTGTATGTCATCGTTGGAGAGGTGTCTGTTTAGGTCCTTTTCCCATTTTTTGATTGGGTTGTTCGTTTTTCCAGTGCTGAGTTGTCTGAGTTGCTTGTAGATTTTGGAGATGAATTCTTTGTCTGTTGTTTCATTTGCTATGATTTTCTCCCACTCTGTGGGGTGTCTGTTCAGCTTTTTTGTAATTTCTTTAGCTGTGCAAAAGCTTTTAAGTTTCATGAGGTCCCACATGTTCATTTGTCTTTTTAGTTCCACTATTCTAGTAGGTGGTTCAGAGAAGATCTTGCTTTGATTTATGTCCTTGAGTGTTTTGCCTATATTCTCCTCTAAGAGTTTGATGGTTTCTGGCCTTACATTTAAGTCTTTAATCCATTTTGAGTTGATCTTTGTGTATGGTGTCAGGGTATGTTCCAACTTCATTTTCTTGCATGTAGCTGTCCAATTTTCCCAGCACCATTTGTTGAAGAGGCTGTCTTTGTCCCATTTTATATGTTCGCCTCCTTTGTCAAAAATAAGGTACCCATAGGTGCGTGGCTTTATCTCTGGGTTCTCGATCTTGTTCCATTGGTCGATATTTCTGTTTTTGTGCCAGTACCATACTGTTTAGGATGGGGGATTCTAGCTACATTAATTTAGCAGAAATCTTGCTAAAACCGGACTAAGCAGGCCAGAGAGGGCCCAAGGATGAGGCCTAATCAGGAAGGGGGTTGGAGGAGCTTCATGTTAGTTTGATCAAAAAGAGTCTTTGTCATCCCTATCTGGGCACTTCTGCCACCAGCGCTACATAGAAAAAATAAGCTGATCACATCCTCTCCCAGTGCCGAACTTAACAGAGATCTGTCTACCTTGCCTCCTAAACTGGCCTTTCTCTAACTTCCGTTTCTTCCTTGGATGTTAATATGAGAGTTGGGCTTTCTCCTGCCTAGATTTTCTCCTAGATTTCCTCATTCTGTTTCAATTCAGTATCTATTGATTTATGGTGTTAACTTTCAAGGAATATTCGTATTTTCAAGTTCTAGTTGTCTGCAATACATTTGTGTAGTTTGAAAAAAATAGTTTGGGAAGAATGTTCATATACTTGTTCTGAACGGGTTCTTAGCTCTGGGGTGGTGTTTACCTAATGGCAGGACACTCAGAAGCTCCAAGGCTGGAAAAGCTACGAAGCCAAGGAAATGATTTATTGAAATTATTGTTTCCCAGATGGATTTGAAATTTCATTTCTGTTTCCTGTGGCATGTTGGGTGAGATTTAGCATTTCTTTATAGTTTCTAATTTCATTTTTTTTTTCAACAGTCAAAACTTTATGTATTTATTTATGCATTTACTCCTTTTACATAGCCTTGAACTTCAGGTCTCCAGGGGCAAGTACATTCGTTCAGTAAATATTTACTGTTTGCCTATGATTTTGCTAGGCATTAGTGAAGAAATGTGAGAATATAAAATGACAGTTATATTCTCTGCTCTTAAGACGTTTACAACTGAGCTGGAGAAACATAAATGCACACAAATACATTTTATTCCTATATAACAACTATGCTAAGTCGTTTTAGTCATATCCGACTCTGAGACCCCATGGATTGTGGCCTGCCAGGCTACTTTCCATGGGATTTCTCAGGCAACAGTACTGGAGTGGGTTGCCATTTCCTTCTCCAAGTTTCTAATTTCTGTTCTGTTTCTAATTTTTGTTTTGATTTGTTTCCCAAAAACATTCAGAAAAGGCACGGGGTTGGAAGGAGGGGCAGCTTCATTCTCCAAGTTTAAAAGAATTCACTTCTAACCAGTGGCCCATTTCTACTCTCCTGTGGGAGACTGAGATGGAGGGGAAGACCACTGTGGATTTCTGGAGGAGTATTCTAGGCTCTGCTGTTACAGTTGCCATCTTCAGTCGGGAGACCTGAGCCATTTGCCAGGCTTAAGGTGGGACAGGGAGAATTTTGAGGCTCACTTCTGCAAGCAGCTTGAGTCAGCATCCTCTTCTTCGAACTACATGTCTTTAACAGCTGTCATTCAAACACCCCAAAGTACAGGAGAGCCCTCCACCCCACTCATAAGAGCCACAAACTGTTGGCTTGAGTGTTGGAATTGTCCTAGGCACTGAGTATCAGGCTTAGTTAACAGGGCTGTGATCATTAGGGCTCTACTCTCGTGATCTATGTTCCTCCTAAAGGCTCCATCTTTGAATACAATCACACTGGGGATTGAGACTTCAGCAAGTGAATTCTGGAGGGACACAAACATTCTGTCTATAGCAGAGGAGCTACTGAAATACAATAATATTAAAGTGAGCTTCCTGGGCCAATATTTTCTGGCCCTGCTTGACGGTGAACCCAGTTGGCTTTATTCCTAAACATCTCTTGAGGACTAGAACACACTCAACAGTGGGACGTGATATTATGTACCATTTATCAAATTTAGGGGCTGGTGACCAGTCACATCTTTACACCTATATTCTTAAGTTTTCATCTCTGTTGAATATTATTGGGACTCAATGCACCAGCTTGGAGCCATCAAACTTTTCCTGGAAAGTGACGTTGGTCCTACTTTTCACGGAAAGAGGTAAATCCACCTGATTACACTAGCTAGAAACATAAATGAAAATTTTTTTGCTAAGTCGTTTTAGTCATAACCGACTCTGAGACCCCATGGATTGTGGCCTGCCAGGCTACTTTCCATGGGATTTCTCAGGCAACAGTACTGGAGTGGGTTGCCATTTCCTTCTCCAAGTTTCTAATTTCTGTTCTGTTTCTAATTTTTGTTTTGATTTGTTTCCCAAAAACATTCAGAAAAGGCACGGGGTTGGAAGGAGGGCAGCTTCATTCTCCAAGTTTAAAAGAATTCACTTCTAACCAGTGGCCCATTTCTACTCTCCTGTGGGAGACTGAGATGGAGGGGAAGACCACTGTGGATTTCTGGAGGAGTATTCTAGGCTCTGCTGTTACAGTTGCCATCTTCAGTCGGGAGACCTGAGCCATTTGCCAGGCTTAAGGTGGGACAGGGAGAATTTTGAGGCTCACTTCTGCAAGCAGCTTGAGTCAGCATCCTCTTCTTCGAACTACATGTCTTTAACAGCTGTCATTCAAACACCCCAAAGTACAGGAGAGCCCTCCACCCCACTCATAAGAGCCACAAACTGTTGGCTTGAGTGTTGGAATTGTCCTAGGCACTGAGTGTCAGGCTTAGTTAACAGGGCTGTGATCATTAGGGCTCTACTCTCATGATCTATGTTCCTCCTAAAGGCTCCATCTTTGAATACAATCACACTGGGGATTGAGACTTCAGCAAATGAATTCTGGAGGGACACAAACATTCTGTCTATAGCAGAGGAGCTACTGAAATACAATAATATTAAACTGAGCTTCCTGGGCCAATATTTTCTGGCCCTGCTTGACGGTGAACCCAGTTGGCTTTATTCCTAAACATCTCTTGAGGACTAGAACACACTCAACAGTGGGACGTGATATTATGTACCATTTATCAAATTTAGGGGCTGGTGACCAGTCACATCTTTACACCTATATTCTTAAGTTTTCATCTCTGTTGAATATTATTGGGACTCAATGCACCAGCTTGGAGCCATCAAACTTTTCCTGGAAAGTGACGTTGGTCCTACTTTTCACGGGAAAGAGGTAAATCCACCTGATTATCCAGCTGGCGACATGACAAGGTAGTATCAGAGACAGAAGAGACCAATGTCTGGATCACTGAGACCAAGAAAAAGGTCAAAACTACACGCCGGAAGTACTCTCATGTCTCAGAGGCAAGGCAAGACACCAACCTGATCTGAGGACAAGGTGCACGTCTGAGGAATGGCAAGGTTCTCAGCATGCTGTTCGTGCCTGTCTGACTGAGGCATGAGACACAGCTCTGATGCTCAGTGAATGAAAGCACAACAGTGAAAATGACAGGCTGAGGAATTGAAGATTTTGTTGGGGTCTCTGCTCCCTACTCCTGCTCGGTGGCTCAGTGGCTCACTTCTGTTAGTATACAAGCTTGACCGGATTATTACCTTGGCGAAAACTGTCTCTTTCCTACCTGCCTGGTTTACAGCGATTCTATAAGCCTCTTAATTCGCTTTGCAGAAAATCTGCTCTACAGTGTACTATGTGCTGTGTTATCGAAATGTGTTACTTTAAAGGACTCAACTGGACTTCTGCTTCTGGTAAGACGGATTAGACATACTTTTCCTTATTTTTCTTACTAAGTACAACTAACAACTCTGGAAACTGCAATATAATACAAATATAAGAAGACTCTAGGAGATACCCAGAGACATGGGACCCAAGGAACAACACAGTGGTGAGTTTCTTTTCATATCACACATCACAGACTTGGAGTTGCAGAAGGCTGCAACCAGAAAACACCATTGGGCACAGACCAAAGAACACACACACACACACACACACACACACAAAACAACAAAAGTCTGTTCACAAAAGTCTGTGACCAGAGAAGGGGCAGCATAGGAAGCCGGAAAATGTTTAGACAATCACTTCTCTATTCCAGTCAAACACCACAGATAAAACTGTTCCATGGTAGCTCAGATGGTAAAGAATCTGCCTGCAAGGCTGGAGACCCAGGTTCGATCTCTGGGCTGGGAAGATCCCCTGGAGAAGGGAATGGCAACACTCCAGTATTCTTATCGGGAGAATCTCATGAAGAGTCTGGTGAGCAACAGTCCATGGAAGCCCAAAGAGTTGGACATGACTGAGTGACTGATACTTTCACTTTCATCCACACCCACACCTGCAAAGGTAGAGTGGGCAGCCTAGACCTCTACCCTCGTGAAATTGTAAAGATGGCTACCAACACCGTCTCTGGGGTAGTGCTAGACAGCCAAAGAGAGAGCTTGGACTTTCCTCCCCACTGGCCAGTAAAAAGATCCACCTTCTGCCCCTGTAATGTCAGAGGAGACCACGTGGGGAGTCAGAGTTCCCATCCTCACTCAGGAGTACTGAGGACCAGCCTCCCACCCTGTCCACACACGTTGGGTGCCATTGGAGGCCAAGAGGGAACCTGGACTTCCTCCTCTGCCAGGAAGTGATCAGGCAGCACACCACTCTTCCTCTGCTGGAAATGTGTCCAGGAAACCCAGCTAAAACAGAGGGTTTAAATCAGATCCAGAGTCTCATAACGTGAAAACATCCAGGTTTCAATAAAAAAATGACTCACCAGAAATTTCTCTGGTGATCCACTGGGTGGAACTCCTCACTTCTAATGCAAGGCATGTGGGTTCAATCCCTGGTCAAGGAACTAGGATTCCACATCACATGTAATACAGCACAAAAAAAAAAAAAAAAAAATCATTCACCAAATCAAGAAATGGGAGGATCTAAAACTAAACGGGGAAAAAAGAAAATTAGATGCCAAATCCTAGAGAAGAGGGGTTTTTAGAATTATCAGACAATATTTTAAAGCAGTTATTATAAAACTGCTTCAAGGTAGTATGCTTGAAACAATAACAAGCACAAAGTTGAAAGCCTCAGCAATAAAAGAAGAAATTCAAATGGAAATTGTGGAACTGAAAATATAATAACAGAAGTTAAACACTCAGTGGATGGGTTGAACAGAAGGAGGGCAAAGAGGGAAAAATCAGAAACTGGAAGACAGAACAACAGAGCCCCAGGGACCTTTGAGGTGATAGCAAAAGATCTAATAACACTGTCACTGGAGTCTCAGAAGGAGAGGAGGAGAGGCCAGGTACTGAAAAAGTACCTAAAGAAAAAAAAACTTAACGGGAGAATCTCATGAAGAGTCTGGTGAGCAACAGTCCATGGAAGCCCAAAGAGTTGGACATGACTGAGTGACTGATACTTTCACTTTCATCCACACCCACACCTGCAAAGGTAGAGTGGGCAGCCTAGACCTCTACCCTCGTGAAATTGTAAAGATGGCTACCAACACCGTCTCTGGGGTAGTGCTAGACAGCCAAAGAGAGAGCTTGGACTTTCCTCCCCACTGGCCAGTAAAAAGATCCACCTTCTGCCCCTGTAATGTCAGAGGAGACCACGTGGGGAGTCAGAGTTCCCATCCTCACTCAGGAGTACTGAGGACCAGCCTCCCACCCTGTCCACACACGTTGGGTGCCATTGGAGGCCAAGAGGGAACCTGGACTTCCTCCTCTGCCAGGAAGTGATCAGGCAGCACACCACTCTTCCTCTGCTGGAAATGTGTCCAGGAAACCCAGCTAAAACAGAGGGTTTAAATCAGATCCAGAGTCTCATAACGTGAAAACATCCAGGTTTCAATAAAAAAATGACTCACCAGAAATTTCTCTGGTGATCCACTGGGTGGAACTCCTCACTTCTAATGCAAGGCATGTGGGTTCAATCCCTGGTCAAGGAACTAGGATTCCACATCACATGTAATACAGCACAAAAAAAAAAAAAAAAAATCATTCACCAAATCAAGAAATGGGAGGATCTAAAACTAAACGGGGAAAAAAGAAAATTAGATGCCAAATCCTAGAGAAGAGGGGTTTTTAGAATTATCAGACAATATTTTAAAGCAGTTATTATAAAACTGCTTCAAGGTAGTATGCTTGAAACAATAACAAGCACAAAGTTGAAAGCCTCAGCAATAAAAGAAGAAATTCAAATGGAAATTGTGGAACTGAAAATATAATAACAGAAGTTAAACACTCAGTGGATGGGTTGAACAGAAGGAGGGCAAAGAGGGAAAAATCAGAAACTGGAAGACAGAACAACAGAGCCCCAGGGACCTTTGAGGTGATAGCAAAAGATCTAATAACACTGTCACTGGAGTCTCAGAAGGAGAGGAGAGAGAGGCCAGGTACTGAAAAAGTACCTAAAGAAAGTACCTAAATAACTAAAAGCTTTTCATATTTGGCCAAAGACATAAGCTATAAGATTAAAGGTGAATGAATCTCAAACAGTATAAATCCAACGAAATCCACAAAATGACACATCATAAAGTTCTAAAAACTAAAGACAAAGAAAAATTCTTTAGAACATAGCCAGAGAATATAGCACCTTACTATAATGGAGGAAAACAGTTATTTACATAATATTTTTTGTGAGTCAATGCTGAATTATCAAATATTTTCCCTGCATAAGCCCCACTTTTCTTTTGAAAGACATGGACTACTCAATATGAAATAATTTATAGATCCCTATAACTATTAAGGAAATTGATTTAATAAGTAAAAAAGTCCTCCAAAAAACAAATCTGCAGGCCCAGATGCTTTCATTGGAGAAATCTACCAAACATTGTAAAAAAATTAGTATCAATTATATACAAATTTCCCAGAAAACAAAACAGAAGGGAATGATTTCAATTTGTTTAAAGCTAATTTTACTCTGATATCAAAACAGACAGCAGGGCTTCCCTGGTGGTCCAGTTGGCAAGCACACCGCCTTGCAGTGCAAGGGGCGCTGGTTCGATCCCTGGCCTGGGAAGATCCCACGTACCCCAGAGCGGCTGGACTGATGTGTCCAATTACCGAGCCGGAGCTCTGGAGCGCATGTGCCCAGAGTCGGTGCTCTGCGACAACAGAGGCCACTGCGATGGGAGGCCCACAGGAGCCAAAGAACAAAGATGGATAAAAATAGACAAATGAAAGACCAATAGAAGTGGCCCCTGCTCCCCTCCCTCCCCACCCTGCCCAAAATAAATAAATAAATAAATATTTAAAAATAAATAAATAAAAAATAAAAAATAAATAAAATCCCTAACAATATAGAATTAACAACATACAAAAAGAATTATACTCCATAACCAAGTGGGGCTTATGTCAGATTTTCAAGGCTGGTTTGATACTTGAAAATAAATCACTGTAATCCATATTATTAGTAGAAAATCTACATGCTCATGTCTGCAGAGAACTGGTGCAGGGAAAATATTTGATAATTCAGCATTCACTCACAAAACATCTCCTAAAAATAGAAATAGAAAGGGAATCCCTCAGTGTCAAAAAAGAACATCTCCCAGAACCCCTAGAGCTAACATCATATTCAATATGAGAGCCTGAAGCCTTCCCACTATGACTGGGAACAAGGTAAGAATGTCTGCTCTAACCATTAGAAGCTCTAGTCAGTTCGATAAGACCAAAACAAAAAGAAAAAAAATAAAGGATATATAGATCAGAAGAAAAATAAAACTACTCTTGCTTGCTGAAAACATGATTGCTCATGCAGGAAAACCCCAAGACTCTACCAAACCTTCCCAGAACAGAAAGGTAAGTTCTGCAAGAAGTGGCTTGATTTGTGAGTTTCCGGGCAGGTCCAGACAGTCTACTCCCTCTCTTCCCATGTATTGATCTATTGCCTGGAGTAATTTGGTTTGTAGTCACTGTAGGATTTGGGGGGTATTTTCATTCAACTCGTATTCTGTACTTATCAAGCCTGTCTGGGTACTTGTAAAAAATTTTACTTCCAGAAAACAAAACAGAGGGTGATTTTTCAAAAAAAAGACAGCAGGGCTTCCCTGGTGGTCCAGTTGGCAAGCACACCGCCTTGCAGTGCAAGGGGCGCTGGTTCGATCCCTGGCCTGGGAAGATCCCACGTACCCCAGAGCGGCTGGACTGATGTGTCCAATTACCGAGCCGGAGCTCTGGAGCGCATGTGCCCAGAGTCGGTGCTCTGCGACAACAGAGGCCACTGCGATGGGAGGCCCACAGGAGCCAAAGAACAAAGATGGATAAAAATAGACAAATGAAAGACCAATAGAAGTGGCCCCTGCTCCCCTCCCTCCCCACCCTGCCCAAAATAAATAAATAAATAAATATTTAAAAATAAATAAATAAAAAATAAAAAATAAATAAAATCCCTAACAATATAGAATTAACAACATACAAAAAGAATTATACTCCATAACCAAGTGGGGCTTATGTCAGATTTTCAAGGCTGGTTTGATACTTGAAAATAAATCACTGTAATCCATATTATTAGTAGAAAATCTACATGCTCATGTCTGCAGAGAACTGGTGCAGGGAAAATATTTGATAATTCAGCATTCACTCACAAAACATCTCCTAAAAATAGAAATAGAAAGGGAATCCCTCAGTGTCAAAAAAGAACATCTCCCAGAACCCCTAGAGCTAACATCATATTCAATATGAGAGCCTGAAGCCTTCCCACTATGACTGGGAACAAGGTAAGAATGTCTGCTCTAACCATTAGAAGCTCTAGTCAGTTCGATAAGACCAAAACAAAAAGAAAAAAAATAAAGGATATATAGATCAGAAGAAAAATAAAACTACTCTTGCTTGCTGAAAACATGATTGCTCATGCAGGAAAACCCCAAGACTCTACCAAACCTTCCCAGAACAGAAAGGTAAGTTCTGCAAGAAGTGGCTTGATTTGTGAGTTTCCGGGCAGGTCCAGACAGTCTACTCCCTCTCTTCCCATGTATTGATCTATTGCCTGGAGTAATTTGGTTTGTAGTCACTGTAGGATTTGGGGGGTATTTTCATTCAACTCGTATTCTGTACTTATCAAGCCTGTCTGCACACATCACCCCAGTACTAAAATAAAACATGTGCTAATGTGCATTTTCTATTGAAAGTAAAACACTAATTTTTATATAACCAAAATATGTCATTTGGATCTTTTCACTTTGATTGTGTAGGGAACAGTACATATAGGTAGCCCAGCCTAATCTGTTATAAGAAGAAATCTGGACTCATTAAACTTTCAGAAAGAACAACGTATAACCATAAATCAAAAATAACTTAGGAGTTTGAAGCAAAAATAAGACTTTCTCTTTTGCAAAGGACACACTTGGCAAAATTTATAGGTAGATGAAAGACAGAGGGAAGATATTTGCAACTTCTAAGCAGTCAAGCAGCCATCATTTAGAATACATTCAAATCTATAAATCATTCAGAAAGATCCAGGAAATCTTTTCAGAAAATAGGCAAAGTGTATGATGTATCGTTTACAGAAACCTAAAATGCCTAACATGCATACAGACAGCTGTTCAAACTTACTAATTACACTCTGTGAGAATGGAAAAATTAGAAAGTTAGATAATATGAAATTAGATGCGACTGTTGGATAATTTGCAGTGCCGAAGGGAATGTAGACTAGTAGAATCATTCTGAACAGTGACTTGCCAGTGCTCAATTAAATTAGGTATCCACAGCTCTGTGACCCAGTCGGGACCTTAATAGGGCATGCAAGAGGATGTGGAGGAATCAGGATGTCCATCACTTGGGGACTGCAAGAGAAAGGTGATGTTTTCATACCTTGGAGCACCATGCAACATTTAGAAGAAATGAAAATGATATGCACATAACAACATAGATGGACATTAAAAACATGATATGGAGTCAGAAAAGCAAGACTCAGAATGGTACGATGTGTGCAAATTTATATAAAGTTTTAAAACACACAAACAAAATGCTTTTACAGAACAGAAAGGGAAGTTCTGCAAGAAGTGGCTTGATTTGTGAGTTTCCGGGCAGGTCCAGACAGTCTACTCCCTCTCTTCCCATGTATTGATCTATTGCCTGGAGTAATTTGGTTTGTAGTCACTGTAGGATTTGGGGGGTATTTTCATTCAACTCGTATTCTGTACTTATCAAGCCTGTCTGCACACATCACCCCAGTACTAAAATAAAACATGTGCTAATGTGCATTTTCTATTGAAAGTAAAACACTAATTTTTATATAACCAAAATATGTCATTTGGATCTTTTCACTTTGATTGTGTAGGGAACAGTACATATAGGTAGCCCAGCCTAATCTGTTATAAGAAGAAATCTGGACTCATTAAACTTTCAGAAAGAACAACGTATAACCATAAATCAAAAATAACTTAGGAGTTTGAAGCAAAAATAAGACTTTCTCTTTTGCAAAGGACACACTTGGCAAAATTTATAGGTAGATGAAAGACAGAGGGAAGATATTTGCAACTTCTAAGCAGTCAAGCAGCCATCATTTAGAATACATTCAAATCTATAAATCATTCAGAAAGATCCAGGAAATCTTTTCAGAAAATAGGCAAAGTGTATGATGTATCGTTTACAGAAACCTAAAATGCCTAACATGCATACAGACAGCTGTTCAAACTTACTAATTACACTCTGTGAGAATGGAAAAATTAGAAAGTTAGATAATATGAAATTAGATGCGACTGTTGGATAATTTGCAGTGCCGAAGGGAATGTAGACTAGTAGAATCATTCTGAACAGTGACTTGCCAGTGCTCAATTAAATTAGGTATCCACAGCTCTGTGACCCAGTCGGGACCTTAATAGGGCATGCAAGAGGATGTGGAGGAATCAGGATGTCCATCACTTGGGGGACTGCGCAAGAGAAATGTGATGTTTTCACACCTTGGAGCACCATGCAACATTTAGAAGAAATGAAAATGATATGCATATAACAACATAGATGGACATTAAAAACATGATATGGAGTCAGAAAAGCAAGACTCAGAATGGTACGATGTGTGCAAATTTATATAAAGTTTTAAAACACACAAACAAAAATGCTTTTTACAAAGTTTAGTATAAACTCAAGAAAACACAAACTGTATTAGTTTTGTTGCCTGTAGTGGGGAAGAAAACAGAGGTGGTGTATACATAATTAAGCAAAAGGGGGCTTTGTATGCGTTCCTGACATTCATGATGCCACTCACACTCATGAGTTCAGTATGTTAGCTCAGTCCTCTGAACCAGAAGTAATTAAGGAAGAAAAGATGAAGGAGTCATGGAAGGTTGGTTGTATAGAAGGCTGAAAACTGAAATGATTTCACGTAACGTCAGCTAAGGGGAGCTGATAAATTAAGTAAGACACATTAGACATGCACAGCTCAGCTGTTTCCTGTTTTCTTGAGTGTGTTAGTCACTCCATCGTGTCCGACTTTTTGTGATCCCATGGACTATAGCCTGCCAGGCTCCCCTGTCCATGGAATTCCTCAGGCAAGAATACTGGAGAAGGTTACCATTTCCTTCACCAGGGGATCTTCCCAACCCAGGGATTGAACCCAGGTCTCCCAGCAGGCAGCTTCTTTACCATCTAAGCCACCAGGACGTTCTCTTGGGAAACCACCTCTATCACATAGGCCTGCTTCTGTCCAGGGCTATCTAGGATTCAGTGGGCAAATTTTCCTAATTTTGTATTTCAGTCCGTAGGCCTAGTTGGGTCTCACATTTTCAACCAAAGACTACTGGTAACTCGATTACTTAAATTGTTTATAATGGAACGGTGAAGAGTGGTACTATTTATTGGGACTCATCCAGAGACTGACTGTCATAGGCACTCACTAACCTGAACTGTGTTATTTTTATTACTTGGCAACTAATTTTTCTACCATCTTACAAACCTGGATCAAGATACAGCGTGAACTTGGCAGAAAGCTGCATACTGAGCTGAGTACTAGAGTGCACACTTGACACCATGCAACATTTAGAAGAAATGAAAATGATATGCATATAACAACATAGATGGACATTAAAAACATGATATGGAGTCAGAAAAGCAAGACTCAGAATGGTACGATGTGTGCAAATTTATATAAAGTTTTAAAACACACAAACAAAAATGCTTTTTACAAAGTTTAGTATAAACTCAAGAAAACACAAACTGTATTAGTTTTGTTGCCTGTAGTGGGGAAGAAAACAGAGGTGGTGTATACATAATTAAGCAAAAGGGGGCTTTGTATGCGTTCCTGACATTCATGATGCCACTCACACTCATGAGTTCAGTATGTTAGCTCAGTCCTCTGAACCAGAAGTAATTAAGGAAGAAAAGATGAAGGAGTCATGGAAGGTTGGTTGTATAGAAGGCTGAAAACTGAAATGATTTCACGTAACGTCAGCTAAGGGGAGCTGATAAATTAAGTAAGACACATTAGACATGCACAGCTCAGCTGTTTCCTGTTTTCTTGAGTGTGTTAGTCACTCCATCGTGTCCGACTTTTTGTGATCCCATGGACTATAGCCTGCCAGGCTCCCCTGTCCATGGAATTCCTCAGGCAAGAATACTGGAGAAGGTTACCATTTCCTTCACCAGGGGATCTTCCCAACCCAGGGATTGAACCCAGGTCTCCCAGCAGGCAGCTTCTTTACCATCTAAGCCACCAGGACGTTCTCTTGGGAAACCACCTCTATCACATAGGCCTGCTTCTGTCCAGGGCTATCTAGGATTCAGTGGGCAAATTTTCCTAATTTTGTATTTCAGTCCGTAGGCCTAGTTGGGTCTCACATTTTCAACCAAAGACTACTGGTAACTCGATTACTTAAATTGTTTATAATGGAACGGTGAAGAGTGGTACTATTTATTGGGACTCATCCAGAGACTGACTGTCATAGGCACTCACTAACCTGAACTGTGTTATTTTTATTACTTGGCAACTAATTTTTCTACCATCTTACAAACCTGGATCAAGATACAGCGTGAACTTGGCAGAAAGCTGCATACTGAGCTGAGTAGTAGAGGTCACGGACTCACCACTGGAGAGGAGTAAAGCCATTAACAGAACATGACATTGTTCCAGTGATGAAAAGCTGGAAGAAGGACCTCAGTTCTTATCTTCTTTGAAGACAGTATTCAGTAAAGAGACCAAGACTGTGAAAAAGACAAAAGCATATATTAGAAGCAAAGTATGTCTGAAAGGAACAAAGTATGTGGAAGAACACACAGGCAAGCTCAGAGTGAGTCAATCACAATAATGGCAGCTTGGGTTGCTTACAGAGGGGTGGTTTTCCGGGTTATCTCTGACCAGTCACGTCCATATTTGGTGCTGGTGTGGGCATGCATCTCTCAGCCAAGATGGATTCCAGCTTATCCCTCCTTTTGTCCTTCTCCTGGACTGAAGAACATCTCTGCTCGTGTGTCAAGAAATCCACAAGAATGGACCCAGTCTAGGTCCACTGCTGGTAACCCATCTCAAAGCATCAGGTGGAGACAAGGTTGAAACTGCTCAGCTTGGAAAAACCAGTTGTAGCTGCTCAGACTGGGGCCTATGTATCTCCTACGCCCGTATCAGAGCTTGTTGACTCAGGTTTGTAAGTAAAATTACAAGAGCTTGCTTATCAGGCTTTTGCTGGCTACTTTCAATTATTACTGTGTTCCTAGGGTGTGGTGTACTAGAAGGAAACATGGAAAGGGGGCTATGGCATGCTGGGGAAAAAAAAACAGGTAGCAAAGGCAGTAATAAGGCAGGAGACAGCATATAAAACCCTTAGTCATCGTGGCGTGCCTCCTGCGGCACATCCCTAAGGTCCCTGAACCTTAGCACAAAGGCGAAGTTGTCCTCAATATATTGTGTTCAATTAGGCCAGAAAGTATCTGTTACAGCTTTAATAGACTGCCATTAAAAATAAAAGCATGTTTAAAACAGTTAACTTCAGCTATCTTAAAAATTGCTCATATACCACACCTAATTTCCTAGTCTTGTTTGATGAATGACTTATGTCTCGGTAGTACTATTTTAAAATAACTATTATGTTTACAGAGTCTACGTTTGGTACTTCTCTAAACATACACATCTTATTCCTCTCTGCAGTTGTCTAAGCAATAAACTCAAGTTCGTTTTTTTTTTTTAAGATTTATTTGTTTATTTATTTTGGTGGGGGTGGGGTGGGGAGGGAGGGGAGCAGGTGGGCCACTTCTATTGGTCTTTCATTTCTCCATTTTCATCCATCTTTGTTCTTTGGCCCGTGTGGGCCTCCCATCGCGGTGGCCTCTGTTGTCGCAGAGCGCCGGCTCTGGGCACATGCGCTCCAGAGCTTTGGCTTGGTAATTGGACACATCAGTCCAGCCGTTCTGCGGCACGTGGGATCTTCCCAGGCCAGGGATCAAACCGGCGCCCCTTGCACTGCAAGGCGGTGTGCTTGCCCACTGGACCACCAGGGAAGCCCCCAAGTTCGTTTTTGTGAGCTCTAAGTTTTTTTCTAAAGCCAATGAAACATATGAGTAGGAATATTAAACAGAAGTATCTGCAGTTTGTCACTACTTATTTCAAGTTCTCTATTGCTTTACAGAATGTTGTGAATTTGCTACATGTATATTTTGTGTTATATAATTATGACATAGTCTAGTTGTATTGTCAATATGCTGCTCGGGGAAACCTGGGGCCTATGCTCCGTATCAGAGCTTGTTGACTCAGGTTTGTAAGTAAAATTACAAGAGCTTGCTTATCAGGCTTTTGCTGGCTACTTTCAATTATTACTGTGTTCCTAGGGTGTGGTGTACTAGAAGGAAACATGGAAAGGGGGCTATGGCATGCTGGGGAAAAAAAAACAGGTAGCAAAGGCAGTAATAAGGCAGGAGACAGCATATAAAACCCTTAGTCATCGTGGCGTGCCTCCTGCGGCACATCCCTAAGGTCCCTGAACCTTAGCACAAAGGCGAAGTTGTCCTCAATATATTGTGTTCAATTAGGCCAGAAAGTATCTGTTACAGCTTTAATAGACTGCCATTAAAAATAAAAGCATGTTTAAAACAGTTAACTTCAGCTATCTTAAAAATTGCTCATATACCACACCTAATTTCCTAGTCTTGTTTGATGAATGACTTATGTCTCGGTAGTACTATTTTAAAATAACTATTATGTTTACAGAGTCTACGTTTGGTACTTCTCTAAACATACACATCTTATTCCTCTCTGCAGTTGTCTAAGCAATAAACTCAAGTTCGTTTTTTTTTTAAGATTTATTTGTTTATTTATTTTGGTGGGGGTGGGGTGGGGAGGGAGGGGAGCAGGTGGGCCACTTCTATTGGTCTTTCATTTCTCCATTTTCATCCATCTTTGTTCTTTGGCCCGTGTGGGCCTCCCATCGCGGTGGCCTCTGTTGTCGCAGAGCGCCGGCTCTGGGCACATGCGCTCCAGAGCTTTGGCTTGGTAATTGGACACATCAGTCCAGCCGTTCTGCGGCACGTGGGATCTTCCCAGGCCAGGGATCAAACCGGCGCCCCTTGCACTGCAAGGCGGTGTGCTTGCCCACTGGACCACCAGGGAAGCCCCCAAGTTCGTTTTTGTGAGCTCTAAGTTTTTTTCTAAAGCCAATGAAACATATGAGTAGGAATATTAAACAGAAGTATCTGCAGTTTGTCACTACTTATTTCAAGTTCTCTATTGCTTTACAGAATGTTGTGAATTTGCTACATGTATATTTTGTGTTATATAATTATGACATATGTCGCTAGGTTTGCAAATACTCTGTCCAACTAAGAATGATGGTGCCTTTTAACTTAATTTCTTCAGGTCGAGTTGAGGAAACTGGACTGTTTGAGAACTTGGGCTGGCAATAATGTTTCTAATAGGGCTGTGTGTGTGTGTGTGTGCTCAGTTGCCGAGTCGTGTCTGACTGTTTGCAGCCCGATGGACCGTAGCCCACCAGGCTTCTCTATCTGTGGAATTTTCCAGGCAAGAATACTGGAGTGGGTTGCCATTTCCTACTCCAGGGGATCTTCCCAACCCAGGGATCGAATGCACATCTCCTGCATTGGCAGGTGGACTCTTTATCACTGAGCCACCAGTGAAACCCCTCTAACAGGACTAGAAACAAATATTTTCCAGTATCTGTACTCTGATATCCGAAGCCTTTATATTCACTCAGATGCTTAAATCTCTGTGTGCACTGAATTAGAAGGAATCAATATGAGTGAGAAAACCTCTTTACAATGCAAAGTAGAAATTTGCTGGGAATTATTATAGATGATGCAAACTCCAGAAACTGAACATAAAGTTTTAAATTATTTTTCTGCTTAAAATACAATATATGAATATTGCAGAAAGATAAAACATTCCAGAAATATAGGACAGAATTAAAGTTTTTTGTTTTCTTAATTTCTTTTCCTCACCCACACCAGCAAATCACAGCTAGGTTTTTGTGTGAATTCCTCAAGAATTTCCAAAGTTGTGCTTTGATTTTGCCTTGAGAACATCACTATTTAAGTACAATGATTATTTTGTGATTATAGTGCCCATCACATAGATAACATTTTTAAATGCACATTAAATTTGGTTCACTGTCTGTACAGTTATGATAGGGACTTTCAGAAATTGCTTCCCAGTGTTAGACATGACTCACTTTAGTTTTCATTCTTTGGAACATGAAGAGCTGGCTAGGCCTGTTTCTCTTGGTTCCCACACTCTCTCCACGGCCTCATCCAACTGTCCCTCAAAGGAAAAAATTAAAAACAGAAGTATCTGCAGTTTGTCACTACTTATTTCAAGTTCTCTATTGCTTTACAGAATGTTGTGAATTTGCTACATGTATATTTTGTGTTATATAATTATGACATATGTCGCTAGGTTTGCAAATACTCTGTCCAACTAAGAATGATGGTGCCTTTTAACTTAATTTCTTCAGGTCGAGTTGAGGAAACTGGACTGTTTGAGAACTTGGGCTGGCAATAATGTTTCTAATAGGGCTGTGTGTGTGTGTGTGTGCTCAGTTGCCGAGTCGTGTCTGACTGTTTGCAGCCCGATGGACCGTAGCCCACCAGGCTTCTCTATCTGTGGAATTTTCCAGGCAAGAATACTGGAGTGGGTTGCCATTTCCTACTCCAGGGGATCTTCCCAACCCAGGGATCGAATGCACATCTCCTGCATTGGCAGGTGGACTCTTTATCACTGAGCCACCAGTGAAACCCCTCTAACAGGACTAGAAACAAATATTTTCCAGTATCTGTACTCTGATATCCGAAGCCTTTATATTCACTCAGATGCTTAAATCTCTGTGTGCACTGAATTAGAAGGAATCAATATGAGTGAGAAAACCTCTTTACAATGCAAAGTAGAAATTTGCTGGGAATTATTATAGATGATGCAAACTCCAGAAACTGAACATAAAGTTTTAAATTATTTTTCTGCTTAAAATACAATATATGAATATTGCAGAAAGATAAAACATTCCAGAAATATAGGACAGAATTAAAGTTTTTTGTTTTCTTAATTTCTTTTCCTCACCCACACCAGCAAATCACAGCTAGGTTTTTGTGTGAATTCCTCAAGAATTTCCAAAGTTGTGCTTTGATTTTGCCTTGAGAACATCACTATTTAAGTACAATGATTATTTTGTGATTATAGTGCCCATCACATAGATAACATTTTTAAATGCACATTAAATTTGGTTCACTGTCTGTACAGTTATGATAGGGACTTTCAGAAATTGCTTCCCAGTGTTAGACATGACTCACTTTAGTTTTCATTCTTTGGAACATGAAGAGCTGGCTAGGCCTGTTTCTCTTGGTTCCCACACTCTCTCCACGGCCTCATCCAACTGTCCCTCAAATTGCTACACACTCAGTAAAAAACTCGTTTTTACATTTTTGATATATTTTTTAATAGTTCTCAGATAAATTACTTATTTGCTTCTTGTTCTTTTTTTCTTTTTTTTTCTTTGTAGGAAAAAAGTCAGTTAGTCTAAGCTTTAGAAGCTTAAACTTTGATGAAAGTCATAGTTGTCTCTATTGAAGCAAAGAACATTTCAGAAAAGTTAGTACCCAGTTCTTTGCATTCTGGATAGATACAAAAGCTTCACAATTTGTCATTTTACACTTCCCAGTCCATTAAAGAGGTAGATAATTATTTTCTGTTGATCTGCAACCAAAATCCTTGGCATATCAAATGGTTGAATATAAGTAGGAGAGTAATTAGCAGTCTTATGTTTCTAATTATTAACGCTTAATTGAAGTGACAAAATGCTTACTAAATAAGTGGATAAGAGTGCTTTTAAATTAATGGCTAAATACCTGACTTTAACAAAGATGGGTAAAATTTCCTCATACACAATTGAAAAGCTAAATAGTTCTAAGTCCATTCATTAATTTGTTCACTCATTTGTTGTTTGGTTAGTGTATCCAGCCATGTGCATCTATGTATCTTTTTATCTATCCATCTTCTCAAAAAGTACTTTTTGGAATACCTTCTCTAGAGGTGGCAGTGGGAGAATAAAAAAGCAAGCAAAAAACCCCATAAAACATCAAAGATTTATCCCCAGAAACTAAACATCAATGCTCTGGTTATAATTCTTAAAGTGGATTTTTGGGGTTCTGTTTCTCTTTAAAAAATTATAGGGCTTCCCCGGTGGTCCAGTGGGTAAGGACACTGCCTTGCAGTGCAAGGGACGCTGGTTCGATCCCTGGCCTGGGAAGATACCACGTGCCAAGCAGAGCGGCTGGACCGATGTGTCCAATCCCGAACCGGAGCTCTGGAGTGAGAGAGGCCACTGCGATGGGAGGCCCACTTAGGCCAAGGAACAAAGATGGATGGAAATAGACAAATGAAAGATCAATAGACGTGGCCACACACACACACACAAACCTCACATCCATCCATTTATCCAGCCACTGACACCTTGTAGTCATCCTACATTCCCTCATCCCTCTGTTTCAACCCATTCTTCGATTTTATTTTTACTTCTCAAATCTCTCTTGTCTGAACACTTTCCTCTATCTCTGCTAGCCTACCCACCATCATCTCACATAGATAAGAATTAAGAGGCCCTGATGGCCCTGATAGAAGTGGCCAAAAAAAAAAAAGAAAAAGAAAAAAAGAGAAAATTTATTTATATAGGTCTGAAGGGAATTTTCTAAGAAACTAAAATTAAAGGCAAAAATGTATACTTCAAAGCGCCACGCTAGACGATCTTGATTTAGGAAGTCTAGACCTCTTACTTACTATCTGAGAGCTCTTTTTCAAATAGTTTTACGTGCTGGGCGGTGGCGCGCGCCTGTAGTCCCAGCTACTCGGGAGGCTGAGGCTGGAGGGTCGTTTGAGTCCAGGAGTTCTGGGCTGCCATGCGCTATGCCGATCGGGTGTTCGCACTAAGTTCGGCATCAATATGGTGACCTCCCGGGAGCGGGGGAAGGGCTGGGGAGCGCGCACCAGGTTGCCTAAGGAGGGGTGAACCGGCCCAGGTCGGTAACAGAGCAGGTCAAATAGTTTTACTATTCATTGCTGGATTCCTCATCTATAATAGAGAGATAATAAAACCTACCTTTCAAATAGGACTATTAAGGAAGATACTATACATGAGAACCTTTGCAACTCCAAAATCATATACATTTCTAAGGTATTAGTCATATATAAATGCCTCAATGAAGTAAAAACATATTTTCAGAGGCATACAGCCTTTTTCTTAGTTTGTGCAAGCATTGTTAATGGCTAATGGCATTCTGTTCCAAGTAATCTGTCAATGTTTGTGAGTTAAGATACATCTGTATCTCAGAATTTCTTCTGATTGATTCAAGTGTGTGGTGTGGGGAGGACTGGGAGTGGGGAAGGATGGGCAGAGGAGCGAGGAAGTGTTGGAATGTGGGGTGAGAAGACAGAAGTGGGCAGGAAGACTTGGCCTGTGGGCTGGTGGCTGAGTGGACTAGGCCTGACCATAGATGGTCTTGTGTTGGTGAGCCTTCTGGGGCTGGTCCTCTCAGGCATGCTGAGAGCTTGTGTAAATTTTGCAAGTACACTTTAAAAACCTAGAGTGCTAGCATTAGAAGAGGATACACAATTATCCATTCCAATCTTCCCAGTTTTGAGAGAGGAAATAGTACCAGAGAGGTTAAGTGACTTGGTTAAAGTCACATAGCTAGTTAGTGATGATAATCAACATGAATTGATTTGACACTGGGTTATTTTAGATTCCTAAAACAAGTATTGAACTTCTATCCGTTATTATTTTAAATGATGTCTACAACAGACTTGGGGCTCATTCTATGCCCATATCACCTTGGTGTCGGGATCAGTGAGGAGCTGGGATGCACGGGGTCAGACGCATGTGCCGGAGCACATGTTACTAGAACTAGTATGCTGACCACACTAACTGTTCCAGACTGGCCCTCATTCTAGAAGAACTTTCTTCTCTTTCCATTGGGCTACATCTTCCCCTCTATGATTTCACTTTTGAAATGATAATGTTTACTTTTTATTTATTTATTTGTTATGCTTTCTTATTGGTGCTACAAACAAACAAGCCAACAACAACAAAAAAACCCCAATATACTGATAATTGACTCCGAAGCTGTATGTATTCACTTGCTTTAAGTCTTCCATTTATAAAAATGTCACTGACTAAGTGGAGAGCATTCCAAATATGCACATTTCATCTCTGCTTTTCACTTTTAATTTTTGGTGCTTTGAGAACCTTTGCAACTCCAAAATCATATACATTTCTAAGGTATTAGTCATATATAAATGCCTCAATGAAGTAAAAACATATTTTCAGAGGCATACAGCCTTTTTCTTAGTTTGTGCAAGCATTGTTAATGGCTAATGGCATTCTGTTCCAAGTAATCTGTCAATGTTTGTGAGTTAAGATACATCTGTATCTCAGAATTTCTTCTGATTGATTCAAGTGTGTGGTGTGGGGAGGACTGGGAGTGGGGAAGGATGGGCAGAGGAGCGAGGAAGTGTTGGAATGTGGGGTGAGAAGACAGAAGTGGGCAGGAAGACTTGGCCTGTGGGCTGGTGGCTGAGTGGACTAGGCCTGACCATAGATGGTCTTGTGTTGGTGAGCCTTCTGGGGCTGGTCCTCTCAGGCATGCTGAGAGCTTGTGTAAATTTTGCAAGTACACTTTAAAAACCTAGAGTGCTAGCATTAGAAGAGGATACACAATTATCCATTCCAATCTTCCCAGTTTTGAGAGAGGAAATAGTACCAGAGAGGTTAAGTGACTTGGTTAAAGTCACATAGCTAGTTAGTGATGATAATCAACATGAATTGATTTGACACTGGGTTATTTTAGATTCCTAAAACAAGTATTGAACTTCTATCCGTTATTATTTTAAATGATGTCTACAACAGACTTGGGGCTCATTCTATGCCCATATCACCTTGGTGTCGGGATCAGTGAGGAGCTGGGATGCACGGGGTCAGACGCATGTGCCGGAGCACATGTTACTAGAACTAGTATGCTGACCACACTAACTGTTCCAGACTGGCCCTCATTCTAGAAGAACTTTCTTCTCTTTCCATTGGGCTACATCTTCCCCTCTATGATTTCACTTTTGAAATGATAATGTTTACTTTTTATTTATTTATTTGTTATGCTTTCTTATTGGTGCTACAAACAAACAAGCCAACAACAACAAAAAAACCCCAATATACTGATAATTGACTCCGAAGCTGTATGTATTCACTTGCTTTAAGTCTTCCATTTATAAAAATGTCACTGACTAAGTGGAGAGCATTCCAAATATGCACATTTCATCTCTGCTTTTCCTAACTGGATGAATTTGGGCAAATAAATGGGCCTTTCTTGGTATTCATTTCCTTACTGGAAAAAAATTTTACATATTAAAAATAGTAATATTTACATAGTAGCGAGTACTAATGAGAAAAATGTGTCAGAAATAATCTGTCATAAATATCAGGCCCTCAACGCAAACTACTTTCTCAATGGAATGATATCACTTTATCAGTTTGTCTCTGCAGACGGTCTTTAATTTTGTGAGATAAAGTTCAACTACGTTTAAATGCTGCTCTTCTAAGCGATTTGATTATAGACTTATGTGGAAGTGTAAGTTGGCAGGAGAGTACGATGTTTGTTTTAATTTACTTTAAATGATTATGTTTGTCTGCATAACAAAGGACGCTGATGTTCTCTTGGCAGCCTAGGGCATGCCTTAGTTGACTACAGATTTTCTAACAATGCTAGCCTCACAGAAGTGGGTATAGAGAAGACGGAAGATGATAGGAGGGATATTTGGACTACAGTGTTGTCTCAGTTCCATACCGTTCAGAAAAATCTACAAATCTACAATTCAATTTTACCATTTTTCTTGGTACTCAGTAACACATATGCTACACTCAAAACTATCAAACGCCTCAATAATGTTGGTTTTGGCCAAACTTTCTACAACATTTTTTCTTTTTTTAATTTGTCTTCACTTCCTTAAAGATTATACAACTTAAAAGATGAAAAAAAAAATTCAGACAAATAGAGATAAATAAAGTGGAAAGAACCTTGACATGGGGCATGGTTAGGGAAGGGTAAGAGTCAGAGACAGTCATGAGAAAAAATGTTGCCACTATTAAAGAGAAACAGAAAATAAGTTTTGGCAAGGATATGGAAAAATTGGAATCCTTTTGCATTGTGTAGGAACAAAAAATGGTGCAGCTGCTTTGGAAAGCAGTATGGAATTTCTTCAAAAAATGAAAGAAAATCCAGAATTACCCTATGTTCTGTGTTCTGGCAATGCCACTGCTGGGTATATATTCAAAAAAACTCAAAATAGAATCTTGAAGAGATATTTACATATCGGTGTTCATTACAGTTTTTCCCTTGCCACTAAGTGGAGAGCATTCCAAATATGCACATTTCATCTCTGCTTTTCCTAACTGGATGAATTTGGGCAAATAAATGGGCCTTTCTTGGTATTCATTTCCTTACTGGAAAAAAATTTTACATATTAAAAATAGTAATATTTACATAGTAGCGAGTACTAATGAGAAAAATGTGTCAGAAATAATCTGTCATAAATATCAGGCCCTCAACGCAAACTACTTTCTCAATGGAATGATATCACTTTATCAGTTTGTCTCTGCAGACGGTCTTTAATTTTGTGAGATAAAGTTCAACTACGTTTAAATGCTGCTCTTCTAAGCGATTTGATTATAGACTTATGTGGAAGTGTAAGTTGGCAGGAGAGTACGATGTTTGTTTTAATTTACTTTAAATGATTATGTTTGTCTGCATAACAAAGGACGCTGATGTTCTCTTGGCAGCCTAGGGCATGCCTTAGTTGACTACAGATTTTCTAACAATGCTAGCCTCACAGAAGTGGGTATAGAGAAGACGGAAGATGATAGGAGGGATATTTGGACTACAGTGTTGTCTCAGTTCCATACCGTTCAGAAAAATCTACAAATCTACAATTCAATTTTACCATTTTTCTTGGTACTCAGTAACACATATGCTACACTCAAAACTATCAAACGCCTCAATAATGTTGGTTTTGGCCAAACTTTCTACAACATTTTTTCTTTTTTTAATTTGTCTTCACTTCCTTAAAGATTATACAACTTAAAAGATGAAAAAAAAAATTCAGACAAATAGAGATAAATAAAGTGGAAAGAACCTTGACATGGGGCATGGTTAGGGAAGGGTAAGAGTCAGAGACAGTCATGAGAAAAAATGTTGCCACTATTAAAGAGAAACAGAAAATAAGTTTTGGCAAGGATATGGAAAAATTGGAATCCTTTTGCATTGTGTAGGAACAAAAAATGGTGCAGCTGCTTTGGAAAGCAGTATGGAATTTCTTCAAAAAATGAAAGAAAATCCAGAATTACCCTATGTTCTGTGTTCTGGCAATGCCACTGCTGGGTATATATTCAAAAAAACTCAAAATAGAATCTTGAAGAGATATTTACATATCGGTGTTCATTACAGCTTTATTCAATAAATAGCCAAGAGATGAAAGCAACCAAAGTGTCCACTGACAGATAAATGAACTGTGACAGGACACAGGAGTTAATGCTACAGGGGAAATCATATCCCAACATATAAATGTATCAATCTACCCAACACATTGCATATCTTAAATTCACACAATGCTATGTGTCAATTGTATTTCTTTTTTAAAAAAGGGAATAGTGGTCTATACATATAACAAAACATTATATAGCCCTTAAAAAGACGAAGACATGCTACAAAATGGATGAAACTTGGGGACATTATGCTTATGAAGTCAGCCAGTCACAAAAAGACAAATATTGCATGATTTCACTTAAATGAGGTATCTAAAATAGTCAAACTCCAAGAAGTAGAAAATAGAAGGCTTGTTGCATGGGTTAGTGGGGAGGTGAAAAAGGACAATTGTTTTATGGAGTTTGAGTTTTGTAAGATGAAAAATTTCTAGAGCTCTGTTGCACAGCAATGTGCATATACTCAACACTTAGAAAGGGTTAAGATGGGAAATTTTTTTTTTTTTAAACATTTATTTTTAATTTATTTATCTTTTGGGGGGTGGGGTGGGGAGGGAGGTGGACGGGCAGGCCACTTCTATTGGTCTTTCATTTCTCTATTTTCATCTGTCTTTGTTTTTTGGCTCGTGTGGGCCTCCCATCGCGGTGGCCTCTGTTGTCACAGAGCACTGGCTCTGGACGCATGCGCTCCAGAGCTCCGGCTCGGTAATTGGACACATCAGTCCAGCCGCTCCGCGGCACGTGGGATCTTCCCAGGTCAGGGCTCAAACCGGCGCCCCCTGCACTGCAAGGCGGTGTCTTTACCCACTGGACCACCAGGGGAAGCCCTGTTTTTTTGTTTTTGTTTTTGTTTTTTACCACAATGACCAAATAGAACCCACGTGTCTTTACAAACAAACCCCAATGATTGTATCTGGATGAAGGGGAAGTGTGCTATCATAGTAGTTCTGGGGCTGGGCCAGAGTTCTCCGGCTTTCTAACTTGTGAGATTGAACCTATGTCCCTCTGCCATGTTGTTTCTTGGGCGAGAGATACAGATGTTTCCCAGGGAAGCCCCGCCATCCCTGGGGGAGGAGCCCCAGGACAGCAGAGTGCTGCTGGAGGAGCAGCCCCCGCTTCAGACTGCTCGCTGCACTGAGTACATCACTGAGTCTCCTAGTCTCAAATTCCCTGTCCACACCTGTGGATAATATCTACTTTTTTCTGTTGTGAAGATTAGACACTGAGCCTCTTTGCGTGGTAAAGAGCCTGCCTTGCCCATGCAGGAGACTTGGGTTCAGTCCTGGGCTTGGGAAGATACCGGGTCCCCAGATTCCCTGGTCTTGGACAAGACCCAAAATGGATGAAACTTGGGGACATTATGCTTATGAAGTCAGCCAGTCACAAAAAGACAAATATTGCATGATTTCACTTAAATGAGGTATCTAAAATAGTCAAACTCCAAGAAGTAGAAAATAGAAGGCTTGTTGCATGGGTTAGTGGGGAGGTGAAAAAGGACAATTGTTTTATGGAGTTTGAGTTTTGTAAGATGAAAAATTTCTAGAGCTCTGTTGCACAGCAATGTGCATATACTCAACACTTAGAAAGGGTTAAGATGGGAAATTTTTTTTTAAACTTTTTTTTTTATTTTTTTTATCTTTGGGGGGGGGGGGTGGGGAGGGAGGTGGACGGGCAGGCCACTTCTATTGGTCTTTCATTTCTCTATTTTCATCTGTCTTTGTTTTTTGGCTCGTGTGGGCCTCCCATCGCGGTGGCCTCTGTTGTCACAGAGCACTGGCTCTGGACGCATGCGCTCCAGAGCTCCGGCTCGGTAATTGGACACATCAGTCCAGCCGCTCCGCGGCACGTGGGATCTTCCCAGGTCAGGGCTCAAACCGGCGCCCCCTGCACTGCAAGGCGGTGTCTTTACCCACTGGACCACCAGGGGAAGCCCTGTTTTTTTGTTTTTGTTTTTGTTTTTTACCACAATGACCAAATAGAACCCACGTGTCTTTACAAACAAACCCCAATGATTGTATCTGGATGAAGGGGAAGTGTGCTATCATAGTAGTTCTGGGGCTGGGCCAGAGTTCTCCGGCTTTCTAACTTGTGAGATTGAACCTATGTCCCTCTGCCATGTTGTTTCTTGGGCGAGAGATACAGATGTTTCCCAGGGAAGCCCCGCCATCCCTGGGGGAGGAGCCCCAGGACAGCAGAGTGCTGCTGGAGGAGCAGCCCCCGCTTCAGACTGCTCGCTGCACTGAGTACATCACTGAGTCTCCTAGTCTCAAATTCCCTGTCCACACCTGTGGATAATATCTACTTTTTTCTGTTGTGAAGATTAGACACTGAGCCTCTTTGCGTGGTAAAGAGCCTGCCTTGCCCATGCAGGAGACTTGGGTTCAGTCCTGGGCTTGGGAAGATACCCTGGAGGAGGAAATGGCAACCCAATCCTGTATTCTTGCCTGGAGCATTCTATGGACAGAGAAATCTGGCAGGCTACAGTCCATGGAGTCTCAAAAGAGCTGGACACGGCTTAGTGACTAAATAACAACTTGTTAGCAAAGCATTGTAGCTATTTTGATTGCCTCCTCAGGCTGTTCTAGTTTGATTTTTCAGGCGCTCTCTGTGAGCAACCAGATTCTCAGTGGCCGGATCAGGCAATTCCAGGGGAAACTCCCAGGGACAAACCTCAATGAGCCCAGAAGGGTGGCATTGCATTCTGGAGTCACCAACAATACCCAAGTTATCTGAATGGGCCTTTGAAATCTGTTATAAAGGTGAGCAACCATCCCTGAAAGAAACATCAAAGACACAGCTCTCAAAAGCATCATTCACAGCAAAACAGGGCTTGTACTGCCTATTTTATCAAACAGGAAGTTGTTCTGTAAACTTCAGAATCTATTGAGAAATTGTAAGTGGGAAAGGCCTGGCCTCCTGAAGAAGAGAGTGATGGAATTAACCAATTAGTGACCGAGCCCCCTCACATGTATTTGGGCAATATAATTTAGAGAAAGTATTATTTAGCCCAAACAATATATTCAGTTTTTGACGAGAGCAGCTTTCACAGCCCTGGACATGTATTTTAGGCCTCAGAGATCCTCTGCCACAAGTGAATTGCAGTCCTGGAGGGCACTTGTTAATACAGGTATTTAAAACAATATTAAAAACAAAAATGACTCTAAATAACTCTGTTCAATCTAATTATAGTTATTCAGTGGTTACTTTTTACAGGAGTTATAAAAGTGAGCATTTAGAATTTCAAAACAGAATTTCATAGATTAGGACAAACATATAAGCATATGCTACCTTCTCTCTTGGAGAACTAGACAGAATTAAAGAAAATAAGATAGTCACTGTCTTACCTGATCGAATTTCAGCAATGTCATGATAATTATCTGAGGCAAACAGGGGCAAACAAAAGGCAAGTAAATTTCGGACTGAAGACTCGTAGAAGAAAACAGATTCCAGCACGAAGTTCTTTAGAGATGAGATTGCTTTTTATCCCTTGAACATTAGGACCTGATGTGAAAAAGAGAGAGTGTGTGTCCCTAGATTCATGTTTGTGCTTAGTTGCTCAGTCGTGTCTGACTCTCTGAGACCCCGTGGACTATATCCCACGAGGTTCCTATGTCCAAGGGATTCTCCAGGCAAGAATACTGGAGTGGGTTGCCATGCCCTCCTCCAGGAGAGATTCAAGTTTAGTCTGTGTTTTCTTTTCTTTCTTTTATTTTTATCCTTTAGTTTTACTCAGCTGTTGAATCTATAGTGCTGTTTATTTACAGGTGCACACTGGCCTGGTGCATGACTTAGAAACTATAACAGGGAAATGGCTTTTCTCAGTAATTTCGGTGTTGTCTTTTTGTCATGCAAAAGAAAGTGGTCCATAACTCCCTTAACTCCTTCCTTTAATGATGTGAACAAAGTTTACAAACTCCAAGTCTGCTGTTGTTAGGAGTAAAATGTATGCATTTCCTTCTAGATTCCTTATTTCATGTAAATAAGGAAATATAAATAATTTGTGAATATCATGTCATGCAAGAAGGGAGGGGGGGTGATGGAATTAACCAATTAGTGACCGAGCCCCCTCACATGTATTTGGGCAATATAATTTAGAGAAAGTATTATTTAGCCCAAACAATATATTCAGTTTTTGACGAGAGCAGCTTTCACAGCCCTGGACATGTATTTTAGGCCTCAGAGATCCTCTGCCACAAGTGAATTGCAGTCCTGGAGGGCACTTGTTAATACAGGTATTTAAAACAATATTAAAAACAAAAATGACTCTAAATAACTCTGTTCAATCTAATTATAGTTATTCAGTGGTTACTTTTTACAGGAGTTATAAAAGTGAGCATTTAGAATTTCAAAACAGAATTTCATAGATTAGGACAAACATATAAGCATATGCTACCTTCTCTCTTGGAGAACTAGACAGAATTAAAGAAAATAAGATAGTCACTGTCTTACCTGATCGAATTTCAGCAATGTCATGATAATTATCTGAGGCAAACAGGGGCAAACAAAAGGCAAGTAAATTTCGGACTGAAGACTCGTAGAAGAAAACAGATTCCAGCACGAAGTTCTTTAGAGATGAGATTGCTTTTTATCCCTTGAACATTAGGACCTGATGTGAAAAAGAGAGAGTGTGTGTCCCTAGATTCATGTTTGTGCTTAGTTGCTCAGTCGTGTCTGACTCTCTGAGACCCCGTGGACTATATCCCACGAGGTTCCTATGTCCAAGGGATTCTCCAGGCAAGAATACTGGAGTGGGTTGCCATGCCCTCCTCCAGGAGAGATTCAAGTTTAGTCTGTGTTTTCTTTTCTTTCTTTTATTTTTATCCTTTAGTTTTACTCAGCTGTTGAATCTATAGTGCTGTTTATTTACAGGTGCACACTGGCCTGGTGCATGACTTAGAAACTATAACAGGGAAATGGCTTTTCTCAGTAATTTCGGTGTTGTCTTTTTGTCATGCAAAAGAAAGTGGTCCATAACTCCCTTAACTCCTTCCTTTAATGATGTGAACAAAGTTTACAAACTCCAAGTCTGCTGTTGTTAGGAGTAAAATGTATGCATTTCCTTCTAGATTCCTTATTTCATGTAAATAAGGAAATATAAATAATTTGTGAATATCATGTCTGCACCGTTTGATTTATGCTCATGGAGCCAATTTAAACAAAAGGTAGGGCTTCCCCTGGTGGTCCAGTGGGTAAGGACACCGCCTTAAAGTGCAAGGGACGCCGGTTCGATTCCTGGCCTGGGAAGATCCCACGTGCCGCGGAGCGGCTGGACCCATGTGTCCAATTACCGAGCCAGAGCTCTGGCGCGCATGCGCCCAGAGCCGGCGCTCTGCAGCGACAGACGCCACCGCGATGGGAGGCCCACAGGAGCCAAAGAACAGAGACGGATGAAAATGGAGAAATGAAAGACCAATGGAAGTGGCCCGCCCGCTCCCCTCCCTCCCCAACCCGACCTCTGCCCAAAATAAATAAATAAATCTTAAAAAAAAAAAAAAAAAAAAAAAAGAAACGAAAGGTAATTGTTTTTGTGCCCATTTCCTGGATAACTGTTAAGAATGTTCAGGAAAGGGGTTCAGCGTTCAATGAAAGGTTGGACTAGAATTATGTTTTCTCAGTTTTAGAATTTTAACGCACTCATGTGTCCAGATTTGGTGTTAAGCATGTAATTTATTTCTAAGAATCAAGTATTGAAAGTGAATGTATAAATTAAAAAATAGGCAAGATTCGAGACTATCCTTATAATATCCTTGTCACTCATCTGAATTTCAAAATACTTTCTAAATTGATGGAAAGAAGTGAAGTTATAATCCATGAAATGTCATGAGCATGTGTAGTGTTTCTGTGTTTTGGTGGAAAAAAGGCAGAAAACACTGGATTTTGTGATTTCCAAGGCTCTAAGCTTCTGTAATTTTGTAAAAAGCAATTACAAAAACCAAACAAGAGGGGCATGCACATGTTAACCATCCAGGTCCATTTAAACTAAACAAACACTAGTTTTACTCAGCTGTTGAATCTATAGTGCTGTTTATTTACAGGTGCACACTGGCCTGGTGCATGACTTAGAAACTATAACAGGGAAATGGCTTTTCTCAGTAATTTCGGTGTTGTCTTTTTGTCATGCAAAAGAAAGTGGTCCATAACTCCCTTAACTCCTTCCTTTAATGATGTGAACAAAGTTTACAAACTCCAAGTCTGCTGTTGTTAGGAGTAAAATGTATGCATTTCCTTCTAGATTCCTTATTTCATGTAAATAAGGAAATATAAATAATTTGTGAATATCATGTCTGCACCGTTTGATTTATGCTCATGGAGCCAATTTAAACAAAAGGTAGGGCTTCCCCTGGTGGTCCAGTGGGTAAGGACACCGCCTTAAAGTGCAAGGGACGCCGGTTCGATTCCTGGCCTGGGAAGATCCCACGTGCCGCGGAGCGGCTGGACCCATGTGTCCAATTACCGAGCCAGAGCTCTGGCGCGCATGCGCCCAGAGCCGGCGCTCTGCAGCGACAGACGCCACCGCGATGGGAGGCCCACAGGAGCCAAAGAACAGAGACGGATGAAAATGGAGAAATGAAAGACCAATGGAAGTGGCCCGCCCGCTCCCCTCCCTCCCCAACCCGACCTCTGCCCAAAATAAATAAATAAATCTTAAAAAAAAAAAAAAAAAAAAAAAACAGAAACGAAAGGTAATTGTTTTTGTGCCCATTTCCTGGATAACTGTTAAGAATGTTCAGGAAAGGGGTTCAGCGTTCAATGAAAGGTTGGACTAGAATTATGTTTTCTCAGTTTTAGAATTTTAACGCACTCATGTGTCCAGATTTGGTGTTAAGCATGTAATTTATTTCTAAGAATCAAGTATTGAAAGTGAATGTATAAATTAAAAAATAGGCAAGATTCGAGACTATCCTTATAATATCCTTGTCACTCATCTGAATTTCAAAATACTTTCTAAATTGATGGAAAGAAGTGAAGTTATAATCCATGAAATGTCATGAGCATGTGTAGTGTTTCTGTGTTTTGGTGGAAAAAAGGCAGAAAACACTGGATTTTGTGATTTCCAAGGCTCTAAGCTTCTGTAATTTTGTAAAAAGCAATTAAAAAAAAAACCAAACAGAGCATGCACTGACAACCTTTGAACTGTTTCATTAGATTTGTATTTCTTGTTGGGGCTCCAGGGTGGTTTGGATACATCAATCGTTAACCATCCAGGTCCATTTACCAGCATAAAACAAAGCCACTGATCTCACAAGGAGTTGATTGGCCTTAGTCATTTCCCCATAAAGATAAAGGTTAGGTTTTATTAACGCAGCTTTTACTTAAATTCTGTTTGGGTTTATGGCGTATCACACTGCCACCTTGTGGACATGAAGCTTTTCAGCTTTTGTCCTGATGGTGCTCAGTCTGACTGCAGTTCATGGACTGTAGCCCGCAGGCTCCCCAGTCCATGGAATTTTCCAGGAAAGAATACTGGAACAGGTTGCCAATCCCTACTCCAGGGGATCTTCCAAACCCAGGAATCGAATCTGCATCTCCTGGGTCTCCTGAATTGGCAAATGGATTTGTTTTTTCACCACTGAGTCACCTGTGAAGCCTATTTCAGCTTTTAGGAAAATGTTTTCTTTCTTTCTTTTTAAAAATGCATTTATTTTTTTAATTTAAGGGAAGTCTTTTAATTACTAACTAGAACTCCGTCTAGATATATTCAGGGCCAGGAAACATACCCCTCTACTGGGAGATTTTGATTATGAAGGAGGCTGTGCATGTGTAGGAGCCAGGGATATATAGAAAATCTCCCTACCTTCTTCTTAACTTGACTGTGAATCTGCTCCAGAAAAGAAAGTCTTGAAAAGTATCACATGAGGGAAAAAATGCAGGGCAAATAGTCTGTCTATCATCTAGTAGATAGATATTTATAACTTTAAAATTAGTACACGCGGACTTTCAACATGCAGAAATTAAAGGATAATGGTTTTCTACTTGAATGAAACTATGTAAAACAATAGTTACAGCATAAGCCATTAAAAAAAAGGCATAACTATACCATCACCAGAAACCACAAAACTCATTCCAGGAAAGTGGGCTTCTTTTCTGAGCTAAGTCCCAGTTGAAGTTGAACGACGATCCTGGTTTGCCTGGATTGAAAAGTTTTCCTACGATGCAGGAATTTCCATGCTACAACTGGGGAAGTTCTTGGCAAACCAGGAAGGACTGATCATCCTGAACGCGACTCTCATATTGCTATCCTGCCAGGGGGCTTATCCTTTTTCGCCTCTAGAAATTTGTAACAGACGTAGTGAAGCTCATTGTAATTGTTAGAGAGTAGAAGGAGAGTATGATGAGCTGAAAGCAAATGGAGTCAGTGTCATGAACAACATTATTCATAATTGTTCCAAAGGGAAGCAATCCAAAAGCTTGTCATCTGTTGAATGGACGAGCACAATGTGGTATACTCATACAACAGAATATTATTGAGCAATAAAAATGAATGAAGTACTGATACAGGCTACAACCCTAGATAACTCTTGAAGACACTGCACTAAGTAAAAGAAGTGGAGATAAAAGGCCATAATTGTGATTCCATTTACATGAAATGTCCAGAATAGGCAAATCCATAGAGACAGAAAGTAGATTTGTGGTTGCCAGGGGCTGGAGGGAAGGGAAATTAGGAATGTTAATGGGCATAGATTTCTTTTTTGGATGATAAAATGTTCTTAGATTAGATAGTGGTAATGATTTCACAGGTCTGTAAATACACTAAAAGCCATTGAATAGCACACTTTAAATGGCCCAACTGTCCGGTATGTGGATTATATTTCAATAAATTTGTTTACAAAAGAGAATACATCCTCCTCAGTGTCATGCTTAAGTTGTAGCAGACTGTTAGCAAACAGAACAATGAATAATATGGAAAGATATGAAAAACTGATGTATGTGTTAAAGTTTCCATGATTAACCCCTTTCAGATCTATAGCTATAGAATCAATTAACTTGCAAATGACTTCAGAGAGTAAGAAAGTCATCAATTTCAGATGCAACTTTGCCCGAGAGATTTAGAGATACACCTATCTGGGTTTGACCCCTGACTCAAACACCTAACTGCTCAAGTGTCAGTTTCCTCATCTGTAAAATGGGTTTGATAACATGTTTGCTGGGTTGGACTGTAAAGACCGAAGGCAGGGGGCTCTTGAGCGATCTGATTGGCCTCTTGAGGCACAATTGCCATGACTATTGTTCATGAACATACCACTTTTCCTGTTGTTGTCAACCCAGATACTCTGCTTTTTGGGTTGGCAAGGAATTTCCATGCTACAACTGGGGAAGTTCTTGGCAAACCAGGAAGGACTGATCATCCTNAACGCGACTCTCATATTGCTATCCTGCCAGGGGGCTTATCCTTTTTCGCCTCTAGAAATTTGTAACAGACGTAGTGAAGCTCATTGTAATTGTTAGAGAGTAGAAGGAGAGTATGATGAGCTGAAAGCAAATGGAGTCAGTGTCATGAACAACATTATTCATAATTGTTCCAAAGGGAAGCAACCCAAAAAGCTTGTCATCTGTTGAATGGACGAGCACAATGTGGTATACTCATACAACAGAATATTATTGAGCAATAAAAATGAATGAAGTACTGATACAGGCTACAACCCTAGATAACTCTTGAAGACACTGCACTAAGTAAAAGAAGTGGAGATAAAAGGCCATAATTGTGATTCCATTTACATGAAATGTCCAGAATAGGCAAATCCATAGAGACAGAAAGTAGATTTGTGGTTGCCAGGGGCTGGAGGGAAGGGAAATTAGGAATGTTAATGGGCATAGATTTCTTTTTTGGATGATAAAATGTTCTTAGATTAGATAGTGGTAATGATTTCACAGGTCTGTAAATACACTAAAAGCCATTGAATAGCACACTTTAAATGGCCCAACTGTCCGGTATGTGGATTATATTTCAATAAATTTGTTTACAAAAGAGAATACATCCTCCTCAGTGTCATGCTTAAGTTGTAGCAGACTGTTAGCAAACAGAACAATGAATAATATGGAAAGATATGAAAAACTGATGTATGTGTTAAAGTTTCCATGATTAACCCCTTTCAGATCTATAGCTATAGAATCAATTAACTTGCAAATGACTTCAGAGAGTAAGAAAGTCATCAATTTCAGATGCAACTTTGCCCGAGAGATTTAGAGATACACCTATCTGGGTTTGACCCCTGACTCAAACACCTAACTGCTCAAGTGTCAGTTTCCTCATCTGTAAAATGGGTTTGATAACATGTTTGCTGGGTTGGACTGTAAAGACCGAAGGCAGGGGGCTCTTGAGCGATCTGATTGGCCTCTTGAGGCACAATTGCCATGACTATTGTTCATGAACATACCACTTTTCCTGTTGTTGTCAACCCAGATACTGACCAAATGCTAAGTTGGATGAATTGTCATTCTGGGCAAACTATTCAGTATATTCAATATGAATGTTAGGAAAGTTCGGACAAGGCATACCTGGAGAAGAGCTCCTGGTTTAGAGAAGCCAGTCATGGTTTTAAACAGTTAAATTCAATTCAAGAAGGGAAAATGAATAGGGCGTCTGAAGTGGGTGTGCGGCAGTGCAAAATCTGGATTCAGTCCTGTTTCCTATTTCCACAGGTAGGAGGGGAGTTCTGTGGAACTCACCTGCTAGGGCTCCAGGGAGCTCCAGGGATGACTGCTTCAGCTGAATCTCAGAGAAGAATGAAGAAAACCCACCTGAACAGAAAATTGACCTAAGATCAAAGCAGCAGAGGGAAACGACTGATGTATTTCAAATTCTTTGGAATTTACTGTTGTATTTAACTTTGTATTTCTGTGGAATCCAATTAAATATTTAAAAATTAGCATAATTTAAGAGATTCTTTTAATAACAGTAAATCAGAGTTGGTCACACACACACACACACAGAAATCCCCCAACCACACTGAATGGTTGTTTAATATATTTGCTTAATAACTATTTGTTGAACAGGTGTTAGGTTGAATCATGTGAAATCAATGTTCAATTTCAGCCCATTTCACAGGCTTGAACTGATTGGCTAAAATAGTCAGTTGTTCGAGGAATTAGCAGTGAAAAAGTCTCCTACTCTCACGGGACTGATAATCTAGTAGGATTAATTACACATTAACTAATTAATTAATAGAAATAATTGAAGAGTAATTAATCAGCAAATAATTACAAGTGTGCCAACTATGAGCAGAAAGAGGGACCCAGGGGACCATGGAAGGAGGGAAGCAGCCTAGTCTTGGGAGGACAACCGGGAAAGGGGGGTGGGAGGAGGAGGTTCCCTGAAAAAAGCAGTGTCAGTTTCCTCATCTGTAAAATGGGTTTGATAACATGTTTGCTGGGTTGGACTGTAAAGACCGAAGGCAGGGGGCTCTTGAGCGATCTGATTGGCCTCTTGAGGCACAATTGCCATGACTATTGTTCATGAACATACCACTTTTCCTGTTGTTGTCAACCCAGATACTGACCAAATGCTAAGTTGGATGAATTGTCATTCTGGGCAAACTATTCAGTATATTCAATATGAATGTTAGGAAAGTTCGGACAAGGCATACCTGGAGAAGAGCTCCTGGTTTAGAGAAGCCAGTCATGGTTTTAAACAGTTAAATTCAATTCAAGAAGGGAAAATGAATAGGGCGTCTGAAGTGGGTGTGCGGCAGTGCAAAATCTGGATTCAGTCCTGTTTCCTATTTCCACAGGTAGGAGGGGAGTTCTGTGGAACTCACCTGCTAGGGCTCCAGGGAGCTCCAGGGATGACTGCTTCAGCTGAATCTCAGAGAAGAATGAAGAAAACCCACCTGAACAGAAAATTGACCTAAGATCAAAGCAGCAGAGGGAAACGACTGATGTATTTCAAATTCTTTGGAATTTACTGTTGTATTTAACTTTGTATTTCTGTGGAATCCAATTAAATATTTAAAAATTAGCATAATTTAAGAGATTCTTTTAATAACAGTAAATCAGAGTTGGTCACACACACACACACACAGAAATCCCCCAACCACACTGAATGGTTGTTTAATATATTTGCTTAATAACTATTTGTTGAACAGGTGTTAGGTTGAATCATGTGAAATCAATGTTCAATTTCAGCCCATTTCACAGGCTTGAACTGATTGGCTAAAATAGTCAGTTGTTCGAGGAATTAGCAGTGAAAAAGTCTCCTACTCTCACGGGACTGATAATCTAGTAGGATTAATTACACATTAACTAATTAATTAATAGAAATAATTGAAGAGTAATTAATCAGCAAATAATTACAAGTGTGCCAACTATGAGCAGAAAGAGGGACCCAGGGGACCATGGAAGGAGGGAAGCAGCCTAGTCTTGGGAGGACAACCGGGAAAGTGGTGGGAGGGATGGGCAGGAGGAGCCAAATGGAGGAAGCGGTGGGTCTCCCGAGCTGTGGAGGTGGACGAGGGAAGACCCATTGGAGAAGAAAAGAACCAGAATGAGTTCTGACCAGTTGGAGGGGATTGGAGGGAGAGGAGCTGAGCAGGTGGGCTGAAAAGACCCTCATAAAGCACATTCATTTTAGTAATTTTTAGATGTAGAACTGTTAAAGGGTAAACTATGGCACACTGACAATTTTTAGAGTTTATTTGGGCAAATATACAATTAGGGGCTTCCCAGATGGCTCAGTGGAGAAAATAGCAACCCGGTACTCTTTTTTTTTTTTTTTAATTTTGGCCTCTTTTATTGGCTTCTTTATCTATTTATTTTCATCCATCTTTATTCCCTGGCCTGTGTGGGCCTCCCACCCTGGCGACCTCTCTCGTTGCAGAGCACCGGCTCGGGCGCACGCGCTCCAGAGCACTGGGCCACAGTTGGACACACTGGTCCAGCCGCTCCACAGTGCGGAGGATCCTCCCAGGCCAGGGATTGAACATGTGCCCCCTGCAGTGCAAGGCAGACTCTCTACCCACTGGACCACCAGAGCAGTCCCAACCCAGGATTCTTGCTGGACTAATCCCATGGACAAAGGAACTTGGTGGGCTATAGTTCATGAAGTTGCAAAAAGTCGGACACAACTGTAGTGACTGAGCACTGAGATTCTAATTGCACAGCACCAAATCAAGTTCAGTAGGAGGGAAGTGGATAGAAGTGCTGTGTAGACAGGGGTTAGTGGAAAGGTTTACACAGCACGTTCAGGAGGCAAAGCAAGGAAAATACTTACCTATTTTTTGGGTGGGGGCATGACATTTGACATGGGGGATCATATTTCTCCAACCAGGGATCAAACTCATGACTCCTGCATTGGCATCTTGGAGTCTTAACCACTGGACCACCAGGGAAGTCCCAAGGAAATTATATGATTAAGTAGTTGCCTCATTTGGGCAAAGTCCATTGGCTGTTTGTATGAATTGTCCTCAGGTTTCAATTTCTTAACTTCAAAGCATTTACAGGCATAGGTTTTGGTTTGTTTAACTAGACCACCACTGTATTAAAGCTGACTCAATCTAATGGGCTCCCTGATTAATTGGTTAAACGGTCTAATGGGAAGCCCCAGTTGGAGGGAAAATTGGAGAAAAGAACCAGAATGAGTTCTGACCAGTTGGAGGATTGGAGGCCAGGAGCTGAGCAGGTGGGCTGAAAAGACCCTCATAAAGCACATTCATTTTAGTAATTTTTAGATGTAGAACTGTTAAAGGGTAAACTATGGCACACTGACAATTTTTAGAGTTTATTTGGGCAAATATACAATTAGGGGCTTCCCAGATGGCTCAGTGGAGAAAATAGCAACCCGGTACTCTTTTTTTTTTTTTTTAATTTTGGCCTCTTTTATTGGCTTCTTTATCTATTTATTTTCATCCATCTTTATTCCCTGGCCTGTGTGGGCCTCCCACCCTGGCGACCTCTCTCGTTGCAGAGCACCGGCTCGGGCCCCACGCTCCAGAGCACTGGGCCACAGTTGGACACACTGGTCCAGCCGCTCCACAGTGCGGAGGATCCTCCCAGGCCAGGGATTGAACATGTGCCCCCTGCAGTGCAAGGCAGACTCTCTACCCACTGGACCACCAGAGCAGTCCCAACCCAGGATTCTTGCTGGACTAATCCCATGGACAAAGGAACTTGGTGGGCTATAGTTCATGAAGTTGCAAAAAGTCGGACACAACTGTAGTGACTGAGCACTGAGATTCTAATTGCACAGCACCAAATCAAGTTCAGTAGGAGGAAGTGGATAGAAGTGCTGTGTAGACAGGGGTTAGTGGAAAGGTTTACACAGCACGTTCAGGAGGCAAAGCAAGGAAAATACTTACCTATTTTTTGGGTGGGGGCATGACATTTGACATGGGGGATCATATTTCTCCAACCAGGGATCAAACTCATGACTCCTGCATTGGCATCTTGGAGTCTTAACCACTGGACCACCAGGGAAGTCCCAAGGAAATTATATGATTAAGTAGTTGCCTCATTTGGGCAAAGTCCATTGGCTGTTTGTATGAATTGTCCTCAGGTTTCAATTTCTTAACTTCAAAGCATTTACAGGCATAGGTTTTGGTTTGTTTAACTAGACCACCACTGTATTAAAGCTGACTCAATCTAATGGGCTCCCTGATTAATTGGTTAAACGGTCTGAAGGGAAATGGGAAGGTAACAAACCATTTTAAGTATAGGAGCAGTTGATTTTTGTTAATCCATCATGTATTGGTAGAACATTAGTCTCAGAGTTGGTCTAGTTGAGATTTCCAAGTCTGAACAAAATGAAACATCCGAAGTCTGAGTTGGTGCCCAGCAACCCAAGCTGTGTCTGTCCCTCCAGACTGAGTGTCCACTCGTGATGAGGGCACTGCTTGTCCTGGTGAACAGGAGGCAGGGATTGTGCTACAGCTCTCACAGCTGGGCCCTTGAGAGTCATTTACAGGCACTCTTGTTCTTCTGAGAAACTATGACTATTCAGTTTCCAGCAGAACAGATGGAAGTTGAGACTCAGAAAGGAGGTGGCATATGGAAGATGTCATCGTTCTCTTACACTTGAAGTAAATGGCTTGGGGTGGATTAGTTGCTGAGAAATCCCTTCAGATCAACTGAGCCAGGGTTTTCAAGTGACTTTCAGTTGAGAATTCAAGGTAGATATAAAAGCAACTGAAAGAGCACAATGATGACTACAGTAGCTGGTCTGTTTTATATAATCACACTATACATAATATTAAAGTACACAGCCATATTGGCTATAGATATAGCACCATGTTTGGTTGTTTTTGTTGTTGTTGAGTCACTAAGTCGTGTCTGACTCTTTGTGACCCCATGGACTGCAGCTTGCTGGGCTTCCCTGTTCTTCACTATCTCCCTGAGGTTGCTCAAAGTCATGTCCATTGAGTCAATGATGCCATCCAACCATCTCATCCTCTGTTGCACCCTTCTCCTCCTGCCCCTAATCTTTCCCAGCATCAGGGTCTTTTCCAGTGAGTTGGCTCTTTGCATCAGGTGGCCAAAGTATTGGGGCTTCAGATCAGCATCAATCCTTCCAATGAATATTAAGGATTGATTGGTTTGATCTCCTTGCTGTCCAAGGAACTTTCAAGAGTCTTCTTCAGTGCCACAGTTCAAAAGCATCAATTCTTTGGTGCTCAGCCTTCTTTATGGTCCGACTCTAACAACTGTACAAGACTACTGGAAAAACCATAGCTTTGACAATATGGACCGTTGTTGGCAAAGTGATGTCTCTGCTTTTTGATATATTGTCTAGGTTTGTCCATAGTTTGTCTTCCAAGGAACAAGTGTGTTCTCATTTTCTGGCTGTAACACTGCTTAATATCTGGAATAAATCTTAGCACCAAAAAATAGCTCTGTGCTCCTGAAGCTTAATTAGGATTCATCCTTCCTATGTGATTAGGATAAGTTACCAAAAAAAAAAAAAGAGTTCTTATTTTGCATTTTGACATAGTATTTTCGAGTCTGATACCAATATTCATCACTCACATTTTTGTATGACCTGAAAGGTGCTGGGGTTTCATCTTGGCATCATTTCATATTCTTTTTTTTCTTATAGTGTATCATTTTAGAAACTCTGGACTAAAATCAGAGCAAAATACTGAAAATGTCTTAAACAACACAAATATTAATTCATTTAAATAAGTTTGGAAATAGGTGGGCCCAGTGTTAACTCAATAAAATGCTAAATTTGTATGAATTTTAAAGTCAAAAGTAGATATATAAAGAAAATCTGAGCTCATGAGCAGCTCAAAGTCCAAAACTCAAACCCAAGTCCAAAGATGGCCATCATCCCGCACTCAATTCATTTATTTCTCCTTTGTTGTCAGGGTTCTCCCAGGGAGAGGATTCAAAAGCACAGGTCACTGTGACCTTGTGAACATAGTGATGCTGATGATTAGAACAGACTGGTGAAGTTTAGTTATTTTACACATGTCAAAGGGATTTAGTTGGATCAACTTTTCACTGTTCTAGAGATCAGGGAACAATCTAATTGACCTAATGGCATGTTAAATTCATAAAGACATTTTTAGTTCCTAATAAGCCAAAGTTTGGGCTTCCCTGGTAGTTCAGGAGGTAAAGAATCCACCTGCAAAGCAGGAGACCCACTCCATGTATTGGAAAGATCCCCTGGAGAAGGAAATAGCAACTCATTCCTGTATTCTTGTCTGAAAAATCCCATGGACAGAGGAGCCTGGTGGGCTACCATCCATGGGGTCACAAAGAGTCAAACGTGACTAAGTAATTCACACTTACTTACCTTTTAGTCAAAAGCATCAATTCTTTGGTGCTCAGCCTTCTTTATGGTCCGACTCTAACAACTGTACAAGACTACTGGAAAAACCATAGCTTTGACAATATGGACCGTTGTTGGCAAAGTGATGTCTCTGCTTTTTGATATATTGTCTAGGTTTGTCCATAGTTTGTCTTCCAAGGAACAAGTGTGTTCTCATTTTCTGGCTGTAACACTGCTTAATATCTGGAATAAATCTTAGCACCAAAAAATAGCTCTGTGCTCCTGAAGCTTAATTAGGATTCATCCTTCCTATGTGATTAGGATAAGTTACCAAAAAAAAAAAAAGAGTTCTTATTTTGCATTTTGACATAGTATTTTCGAGTCTGATACCAATATTCATCACTCACATTTTTGTATGACCTGAAAGGTGCTGGGGTTTCATCTTGGCATCATTTCATATTCTTTTTTTTCTTATAGTGTATCATTTTAGAAACTCTGGACTAAAATCAGAGTAAAATACTGAAAATGTCTTAAACAACACAAATATTAATTCATTTAAATAAGTTTGGAAATAGGTGGGCCCAGTGTTAACTCAATAAAATGCTAAATTTGTATGAATTTTAAAGTCAAAAGTAGATATATAAAGAAAATCTGAGCTCATGAGCAGCTCAAAGTCCAAAACTCAAACCCAAGTCCAAAGATGGCCATCATCCCGCACTCAATTCATTTATTTCTCCTTTGTTGTCAGGGTTCTCCCAGGGAGAGGATTCAAAAGCACAGGTCACTGTGACCTTGTGAACATAGTGATGCTGATGATTAGAACAGACTGGTGAAGTTTAGTTATTTTACACATGTCAAAGGGATTTAGTTGGATCAACTTTTCACTGTTCTAGAGATCAGGGAACAATCTAATTGACCTAATGGCATGTTAAATTCATAAAGACATTTTTAGTTCCTAATAAGCCAAAGTTTGGGCTTCCCTGGTAGTTCAGGAGGTAAAGAATCCACCTGCAAAGCAGGAGACCCACTCCATGTATTGGAAAGATCCCCTGGAGAAGGAAATAGCAACTCATTCCTGTATTCTTGTCTGAAAAATCCCATGGACAGAGGAGCCTGGTGGGCTACCATCCATGGGGTCACAAAGAGTCAAACGTGACTAAGTAATTCACACTTACTTACCTAAGTCAAAGTTTAGTCTACTGTCCAAACCGTATTTAGTTTTAGATCTTTGTCTTGGTAATGTCTTTAAGAAATAGGTAGTATATTTCATACATTCTGGGAAGTATCTACTATAATGTAAGTATTATATAAGGAAAGTTACTATTGATGATAAAAGTTACAAATGATGATAAAACACTTAAAATATTACCATTCCACCCAAGAGCTTTATTCAAATCTAAAAATTTTAAAAAGATTAGTTATAGCAGCAATAAGCATGCAATGTTATAGTTCAGGGCTTGTTTTTCTCCTATTTTTCTTCTTCTTATTATTTTAAATTTTGGGGTGAAGGTGAGAAGTGGAAACTACTATAAAGTTTAAATCAGTAGTACTAAATAAATACATTTCTTCCTTAAAAGGAGCAGGACCATCCTATAAATTAGTCCACTTAAGAAAGATGGAAAGAATGCTGATGAGCCACTGAAAACATGACCTGGCTAAAGACAGTTTAATGTCAAGGTTAATGTTAAGATTAAACTTACGGACTTTAGGGTTAGATACATATGGGTTTCATTCCCAAATTCTGCTACTTTTTATCTGTCTGAACTCAAGAAACTTTTAAAATCTTCTCAAGCCTCAGTTTTCTCAACTGTAAAGTTGATATGCTAATAATTATTTCATTGTTTTAATTAATATTCAGGGTTAAATAATTTAAAAATATTCAGGGTTGATTTCCATTGAGTAAATCCTAAAAGAAATCAACCCTGAATATTCATTGGAAGGAATGATGCTGAAGCTGAAGCTCACATTGGCTACCTGATGTGAAGAGATGACTCACTGGAAAAAACCCTAATGTTGGGAAAAATAGAAGGCAAAAGAAAAAGGGGATGACAGAGGACCATATGGTTGGATGGCGTCACTGAGTCAATGGACATGAGTTTGAGCAAGCTCTGGGAGATGGTGAAGGACAGGGAAGCCTGGCGTGCTGCAGTTCATGGGGTCACAAAGAGTCAGACATGACTGAGCGACTGAACTGAACTTATTTTATTGAGCTTAGACTGTAACAAGGTAATACACATTAGTCATTTCTTGGTGAGCAGTACACAGACATTACTCATTCGGTGTGTGTTAATCATGATGACTATAATTGTGTGTTGATACAAAAGTCATGGTAGAAGAAAACCACAAGAAGCATTCTGAATTATATGTGTATTTCAGAACAGGGAAATTAAACTATGACACATAAACAAAAACATTCAAATAGCATATCTTCAAAACTCCAATTGCAAACATTTTTTCTTCATAATTACCTTTTAAATGGGAACCCTGACTGAAGCCTGCAAAGCAATTTACCTTGTTCTTTCCAGGCAGATAATGGACACTCATGTCTCCTTGATGATACTGCAGCTCAGCACTAATTTCCACTCTAGGCTGTCGGCTATTAATGTCCAGATGCCTGTAGTTTGAACCAATCTGCTTTTCCAAGCCCAGTCTTTGAAATAAAAAAGCAAAATTATATTATTTTAAATTATATTAAGTATATTCTTAGGAATACTAAACTATATTATTTAATGAGATTTAATGATATTCTATTATAATTAATAATATATTATAGTATTATTTACATTTAAAATATTTAAATTAAAAATTTAATAGTATAAATGTTTTAATAATATTTAAATAAATATTAATTATTTAGAGGGGCTTTGCGATCATTTTGTGTCGTAAAATTTTTTTCTAGCAAAGGATTGAGAGGGAACCTTTGTCTGATGTATATGTTGCAATATTTGTGAATGCAGATTAGGTGACATGAAAAGAAACAAGAACCTTGCTAAGTCTGGAGTCATGGTTTCCTGGTTCTTCATGTCCTCTGAGTTTCAATAGTGTGTCTATCATCCAAAATAGGTATAATAAAGTTTTTTTTCTTTTTTAAATTTTTAATTTTTTAAACTGAACGATAATTGCTTTACAGAACTTTGTTGTTTTCTGCCAAATATCAGCATGAATCAGCCATAGGTATACATGTGCACCCTCCTCTTGAACTTCCCTCCCATCTTCCTCCACATTCCACCACTCCAGCTTGTTACAGAGCCCCAGTTTGAGTACCCTGAGTCATACAGCACTTCGTTCTCAGCTATAATCTTTGCTTGTAAGCTGTTGAAGTGTTCTTGTTGAAAAGTATGCGAGAACGATTGAGAAATACTTTTACTAAACACTAATAGCTAAAGAAAACAATGTGCAAATGTTTTAATTTGTGAGCAGATAACCTTGTTATGTTAGCAAAGATTACTTCACTCTTTCAATTAAAATCACAATCTTCTATATCTTTAAATAATAAACAAAAACATTCAAATAGCATATCTTCAAAACTCCAATTGCAAACATTTTTCTTCATAATTACCTTTTAAATGGCCCTGTCCGGCTTATTGAATAATGGACACTCATGTCTCCTTGATGATACTGCAGCTCAGCACTAATTTCCACTCTAGGCTGTCGGCTATTAATGTCCAGATGCCTGTAGTTTGAACCAATCTGCTTTTCCAAGCCCAGTCTTTGAAATAAAAAAGCAAAATTATATTATTTTAAATTATATTAAGTATATTCTTAGGAATACTAAACTATATTATTTAATGAGATTTAATGATATTCTATTATAATTAATAATATATTATAGTATTATTTACATTTAAAATATTTAAATTAAAAATTTAATAGTATAAATGTTTTAATAATATTTAAATAAATATTAATTATTTAGAGGGGCTTTGCGATCATTTTGTGTCGTAAAATTTTTTTCTAGCAAAGGATTGAGAGGGAACCTTTGTCTGATGTATATGTTGCAATATTTGTGAATGCAGATTAGGTGACATGAAAAAGAAACAAGAACCTTGCTAAGTCTGGAGTCATGGTTTCCTGGTTCTTCATGTCCTCTGAGTTTCAATAGTGTGTCTATCATCCAAAATAGGTATAATAAAGTTTTTTTTCTTTTTTAAATTTTTAATTTTTTAAACTGAACGATAATTGCTTTACAGAACTTTGTTGTTTTCTGCCAAATATCAGCATGAATCAGCCATAGGTATACATGTGCACCCTCCCTCTTGAACTTCCCTCCCATCTTCCTCCACATTCCACCACTCCAGCTTGTTACAGAGCCCCAGTTTGAGTACCCTGAGTCATACAGCACTTCGTTCTCAGCTATAATCTTTGCTTGTAAGCTGTTGAAGTGTTCTTGTTGAAAAGTATGCGAGAACGATTGAGAAATACTTTTACTAAACACTAATAGCTAAAGAAAACAATGTGCAAATGTTTTAATTTGTGAGCAGATAACCTTGTTATGTTAGCAAAGATTACTTCACTCTTTCAATTAAAATCACAATCTTCTATATCTTTAAATAATAAATAAAGTTATATAGAGTTTACTCAATGCTATAATATCTCATATAGCAACCTGCAAACTTGGTCTTCTATCCCAACAAATTTGTCTTTTTTCCTCTTTAGAGCTTATTAGCATATAATAGCTTAGTACAAGTTTTACCTGTTTATCTTGTGTGTCTTCCTCTTACCCTACCCACATTGCATCAGGGAATTTTATCTGTTTGGTTCACTGTTACCTACATAGTTCTTTGCATGGTCTTTGGCACATATACATGCACGCTCAGTCTCTTCAGTCATGCCTAACTCCTTGTGAACCAATGGACTGTAGCCCACCAGGCTCCTCTGTCCATGGGGACTCTCCAGGCAAGAATCTGGAGTGTGTTGATACGCCCTCCTCTGGGGGATATTCCTGACCTAGGGATTAAACTCACATCTCTTATGTCTCCTGAATTGGCAGGTGGGTTCTTTACCTCTAGTGGCACCTGGGAAGCCCCTTTGCCACATAGTAGGCTCTCAATAAATGTTGAAGAGTCATTGAACAAGTCGTTAGGACTAATTCAACCTCAGTTGATGCAACTTTGGAACTTTAAGTGACAAAATTCTTAAAGGTGGAGAAACTGACCAAGACCATAACAGGTGGCAGGTACGAATACATTGTGATTGAATCCATAATCTCCATTTATGGATGAGGAAATTGAGGCAGAGAGAACTGAAGTAACTCCCAAGCTCATAGGTGGAGTCAGGATTGGGCACAGGCTGATATGGAAGTCTAGCTACTGTACTATTTCCAGGAGACAGAAAGGTGAGGGCTCTGAGGTCAGAAACATGTTGGGGACGGGGAGGGGGAAGAGGACATAAAAGAAATCAAGTGCTTTGAACTCTAATACCATGTCTACCATGATGGTAATAATCGGTCTTTCCATACATGCTAAAGACGAAGAACTGTTTTCTGACATACCAAGAGCCTCTCTTTACCACTGCAGTAATTTCTGAAGCAAAGAAAAACCAGGAAGATTTCTTTTCTTCTCTTTTCAGGTGAACTTTGGTGTATTTTTGGAAAGACATTTTAAAGTCTGATGTCAGTATTCAAAGCTAATTGGTTTTGTGCTCAGATTAAGTCATAAGTGGTAAACTACAATAAATGATGCAAAAGAAAAGAAATAGGAGGGAAGGGGGCAGGGCACAACCATTAAAAGAATGATACAGCCAGCCGGGCCGGCTGCCGACGCGGCTGGGAGCCTAGCGGGTCCGCTGCGGTTCGGGCAGAGGTGGCACCTCTCTTCCGCCCCCCCAACCCTCGTCCCTAAGTTCCTATCCTCCGAGGACCAACTTCAACCTTCACCTTCGTCCAATTCTCCCTCTCCTCTCCGCGCCGGTGCCCCCGAATGCTAATCGCTCCACTCGTGGCGCCCCCCGCGTTTCTCCTCTCCGCGGCAAACCCCACGGCCTCCAGCAGCCCGCCCCCGCGGGCCTGATCCTGCCTGGCAGCTCCCGCTGCAACCTCCTCAACCTTCCCGCTCTCGCAGGGCGCGCGCCTCTACACCCTCAGGTGTCCCCCCCACCCCCCGGGCTTCCCGGCTCCCTCCTCCTCCCGCCCCCTCGGAGCCCCCTCCCCAGCCTTGGCTGGCGGGCATGCAAGTGTCTATCGCGTGCACTGAGCAGAACCTTCGCAGCCGGAGCAGTGAGGACAGTCTGTGTGGACCCTGGCCGGGCTCCGGGGGCGGTAATGGCGGGCCGGTCGGCGGGGGGGCATAGGAATCCTCCAGGGGGAGGAGGGTCGGGCCCCAAGGCCCGGGCCACAGTGATCCCCCGACCCCCAGCGCCCGCTGGGGCCCTCCGAGAGAGCACCGGCCGAGGCACTGGCATGAAATACAGGAACCTAGGGAAGTCTGGCCTTCGGGTATCCTGCCTTGGCCTAGGCACCTGGGTCACATTTGGTTCTCAGATCTCAGATGAGACAGCAGAGGACGTGCTGACGGTAGCCTATGAGCACGGCGTGAACCTGTTCAACACCGCCGAAGTGTATGCAGCGGGAAAGGCTGAAAGAACTCTAGGAAACATCCTCAAAAGCAAAGGTTGGAGGAAATCAAGCTATGTCATCACCACCAAGATTTTCTGGGGAGGACAGGCAGAAACGGAGCTAGGCTTGAGCCGCAAACACACCATTGAGGGCCTGCGAGGATCCCTGGAGCGCCTCCAGCTGGGATATGTGGACATCGTCTTTGCCAATCGCTCAGACCCCAACAGTACCATGGAGGAGATCGTGCGAGCCACGACCTACGTCATCAACCAGGGCCTGGCCCTCTACTGGGGCACATCCCGATGGGGGGCTGCAGAAATCATGGAGGCCTACTCCATGGCCAGACAGTTCAATCTGATTCCTCCAGTGTGTGAACAAGCTGAGCACCGTCTGTTTCAGAGAGAGAAGGTGGAGATGCAGCTGCCGGAGCTCTACCACAAGATTGGTGTTGGCTCAGTCACCTGGTCCCCTTTGGCCTGTGGCCTCATCACTAGCAAGTATGATGGGCCAGGCCCAGATTCCTGCAGGGCCACCATCAAGGGCTACTAGTGGCACAGAGACAAAGTGCACAGTGAGGAGGGCCAAGAAGCAACAAGCCAAAGTCATGGACCTCCTCCCCATCGCTCACCAGCTGGGCTGCACTGTGGCACAGCTTGCTATTGCGTGGTGTCTCCGAAGTGAGGGGGTCAGCTCAGTCCTGCTGGGGGTGTCCAGTTCGGAACAGCTGATGGAGCACCTGGGCGCCCTGCAGGTGCTGAGTCAGCTGACCCTGCAGATGGTGATGGAGATAGACGGGCTGCTGGGCAACAAGCCACATCCCAAGAAATAGTCCACTGGGGGCGCAGGAACCCAAACCTGGAGCCGCCGCACCCCTCCAGAACTGTGTCCCCGCCTCCGCCTCCCTCCCGCGCCGGATCCCTCCACGCAGCGGCCCGAGCCAGGGCGGCCCCGCCCACTAACGAGTTCCGGCTCGAGTAGCAAAGCATGAACAAAGCCATATCCTTCCGCAGTGGGGCTTGAGAGGAAAAGTAGTCCGCTGCCCACTTCTGCGTCGTCCTAGGCCTTCCTGCTAATCCTGGGCATGTGCTACTGGGCCTACCCCTCTCTGCCACTTTGGTTTCTCTCCCTTCTCTCGTCCCCTAATCGCTGAGGTCCGGGGCGGGGAAAAAAAGGCAGATATAAGACCCATGCAGAGTACCTCAAAAGTGGCCCATGAAATATCGTCAAGGAATTGTGAGTTCTAGTAAGAAGTGGGTTGCGGTGTCATCTGGCACAAAGGAAATGGGACTCTTACATTCATTTTACAAAGGAAACCAGGCTGGTCCTGGCAGGAAGTGAATAATGACCTTTGGGAAACCGGGACCCTGCCTCAACTGGGAGGTGGAGGAAGGCTTGAAACCAGAACTCATGCTGATATTTGTTCTTGCCGAGAAGGCAGGCTGGGAGTGCAGTAGCAAAGTACTGATGAGTGACATTTGATGGCCGGCCTATAGAGTGTCCTGGCGACAGTGGCCGAGGGAGACCTTGGAAAGTACATTAGGCCGCGATTTGCTGGAAACAGTGACAGTCTTTCGGTCACGGCAAGGAAATGGGGCTGACATAATAAATTCGGGGATAAACTTTTGAGCCTTGAGCAGGACTTCCTACCTGGCCAAGGAGAACCATAGTCTTCCTCCTGACAATAATCTTAAAGCAATAATGATGGCCCCTCTTGTGTAAGACTTCCCAGGGAACTGTAAATAAAATCTCAGCTTGATCATCAAAAAAAGAAAAAAAAGAATGATACAGCCGGCTTCCCTGGTAGCTCAGTGGTGAAGAGTTCCCCTGCCAATGCAGAAGATACAGGTTTGATCCCTGATCCGGGAAGATCCCACATGCAGCAGCTAAGCCCATGTCCACAACGGCTCCTGTAGCTGGGTGAGGTTCCCCTGCCATGCAAGATCAGGAACCCAAACCTGGACCCGGGCCACCCTCCAGAACTGTGTCCCCGCCTCCGCCTCCCTCCCGCGCCGGATCCCTCCACGCAGCGGCCCGAGCCAGGGCGGCCCCGCCCACTAACGAGTTCCGGCTCGAGTAGCAAAGCATGAACAAAGCCATATCCTTCCGCAGTGGGGCTTGAGAGGAAAAGTAGTCCGCTGCCCACTTCTGCGTCGTCCTAGGCCTTCCTGCTAATCCTGGGCATGTGCTACTGGGCCTACCCCTCTCTGCCACTTTGGTTTCTCTCCCTTCTCTCGTCCCCTAATCGCTGAGGTCCGGGGCGGGGAAAAAAAGGCAGATATAAGACCCATGCAGAGTACCTCAAAAGTGGCCCATGAAATATCGTCAAGGAATTGTGAGTTCTAGTAAGAAGTGGGTTGCGGTGTCATCTGGCACAAAGGAAATGGGACTCTTACATTCATTTTACAAAGGAAACCAGGCTGGTCCTGGCAGGAAGTGAATAATGACCTTTGGGAAACCGGGACCCTGCCTCAACTGGGAGGTGGAGGAAGGCTTGAAACCAGAACTCATGCTGATATTTGTTCTTGCCGAGAAGGCAGGCTGGGAGTGCAGTAGCAAAGTACTGATGAGTGACATTTGATGGCCGGCCTATAGAGTGTCCTGGCGACAGTGGCCGAGGGAGACCTTGGAAAGTACATTAGGCCGCGATTTGCTGGAAACAGTGACAGTCTTTCGGTCACGGCAAGGAAATGGGGCTGACATAATAAATTCGGGGATAAACTTTTGAGCCTTGAGCAGGACTTCCTACCTGGCCAAGGAGAACCATAGTCTTCCTCCTGACAATAATCTTAAAGCAATAATGATGGCCCCTCTTGTGTAAGACTTCCCAGGGAACTGTAAATAAAATCTCAGCTTGATCATCAAAAAAAGAAAAAAAGAATGATACAGCCGGCTTCCCTGGTAGCTCAGTGGTGAAGAGTTCCCCTGCCAATGCAGAAGATACAGGTTTGATCCCTGATCCGGGAAGATCCCACATGCCGCGGAGCAGCTAAGCCCATGTGCCACAACTATTGAGGCCCCTGTGCCCTGGAGCTCGAGTTCCACAACAGGAGGTCACGGCAACAAGAAGTCTGCTCACCTCAACTAGAGAGTAGCCCCCACTCCCTGCAACTAGAGAAGAGCCTGTGGCAGCAGTGAAAACTCAGAATAGTCAAATAAATAAATAAATAACATTTACAAAGAAAAGAAAAAGACACACCTGTTGAGGACAACAGGAAAATTGGCTAGAAGCTACTAGGCCCAAGATGATGGAAGACTACACATGCGGTAGACCTGGAGCCTTATTACACACTCATTGTAATACATTAGCATGCTGCATGACACACCAACAAGCACCATGAAAGTTACAAGGCTGACCATAAGACAAAAAATGGACAATGCCTTAATTCCTGGAAATCTCTACCCATTCTCCAAGATAGAGTATTCCTCTCTCTCAGTAGCCTATGAAATTATCCAACCCATAAAAACAATTAATAACCACTCCTGCACTCTGGGGCTGCTCTCACCTTCTGAGATGGGCCCCATTCTGACTACGGAATGTCTGTGTCTCTAAGTAAACTTGCTTTCACTTTACTCTGAATCGCTCTTGAAGTCTTTCCTGTGTGACCCTGTTGCAGGGAGGAAGGATGTTCTGACCCCACGACTGTTTCAAAGACTTGCTTCTCATTGCTTTTGTTATTATAATCAAACAGACTGGTTTGCATCAAAGAATCCTGCGGATAGGCCTGACTGTTAAACCAAACTGCTTTTGTTCAGAACCTAGTCCACCTGTGGATGGCAGGAAGGGAGAAATTAACATGTCCCCTGCCTAAGGCTTCCCATTCTAGGAGATGTTTACAAGATTAATGACCTTTTTTTTGCTTTGCTTCCTCACCTCCCCCCATGTCTGATCCATAAAAGAACCTGGCATCCAACTCTCAAAAAAGATGGTTATTTTGAGGCGCTAGCTTGCCATTTCCTCAGTCAGCCGCTTTCCGAATAAAGTCGTTTCCTTGCCTCAGCACTTCATCTCTTGGATTCATTGGCCTGTTGTGTGGCAAGCAGAGCAAGCTTGGACTCTTAACAAAGCCAGGGACCCTCACTTGATGGCATCACAGGAACTCGCCCAAGACCTGGGACAGGATCATCCTCTGGAACCCAATTTTCCTACTATAGAATTAGTTATTGGTAAGTTTTCTTCTTCTCCCCCAACTCCCTCTTTTTATTCATTTCTCAATATCTGTAATAAGGCCAATGTGGAGTTTTCCCCACGTCACTCACAGTTTAATAATTTCAATTATAATCACACATTTCTTACAGTGTGTGACTTCATTACAAGATAGAAGTCCTGGGACTTGGTTCTCAGGGGTCAAAGTTGCTGCCTCTCTCACCTGCTCCCACTTCCCACTGACGTTCCCTGCCTCCATGAGCTGTAGCAGTGCTTTCTCATCCTGTGCCCACCTTCTGCCCCCCAGCAGTTGCTTTCTTTGATCTGTCCATGTATCTCATGCCTGGAGTAGGGTTTGAGACAGCAGCAGTCTGTTCAGTGGGGTGCTGGTAGTGGGTATGGATGTCTACAAGGTGGTGCTGTGGGGCACTGTGGGAGTCCTGGGCCCCAGTGCCGTGCTGGTTGGAGAAGCTGCATTAAGAACAAAGGTTGGGGGCTTCCCTGGTGGTCCAGTGGTTAAGACTCCATGTTCCCAATGCAGGGGACCCAGGTTCGTTCCCTGGTCAAGGAACTAGATCCCACATACCACGAGCACAGCCAAATAGATACTAATTAAAAAAAAAATCCCAAAGGTTGGGATGTCCCTGACAGTCCAGTGGTTAAGACTGGAGAGGGCATGGGTTCTGTTCCTGGTAGGGGGACTGGGATCCTGCATGCTCTGGAGTGTGGCCAAAAAAATAGGAAAAAAAAAAAAAGAGCAAAGCTTGGGGGCACTCTTTGAGGGAGAGGCTCCCTGAAAACCCTATTGCAGATTCTGGCTCCTCTTATCTGGAGGCTGGAAGGATAGGGCCTGATTTTGCATTTGAAAATGTCTTTATTACAAAAGCAGTTTTTCACTTCAGGGATAGCTGCAGGTAAAATGTTAAATGCTCATCTAGTATCTGGTTTCAACCTCTGGAAATATTTTCTGTGAGAACGCAACATTTTGTCCCAGTTAGATTGAAAAGGCTCAAAAAGTGCAAATACTTGTATAATAAAACCAAAAAGAAAATCAGGCGAAATATATCAAAGTATTTTCCTCTGAGTGGTAAAGAAAGAAAGGAGATGAAGGAAGGTTGGGAGATGGAGAGAAGGAGGGAAGGAGTGTGTTTTATTTTACATAACTGAGACCAGACTCAGAATACCTATATAGTTTTTTTTATATACATATACTATTCTGTTTGTTTGGCCACTTTTATTGGTCTTCCATCATTCATCTTTGTTCTTTGGCCTGTGCAGGCCTCCCATTGCAGTGGCCTCTCTCACTGTAGAACACCGGCTCTGGGCACATGCGCTCCAGAGCGCTGGCTAGGTAGTTGGACACACCGGTCAAGCTGCTCCTTGGCACGTGGGATCTTCCCAGGCCAGGGATCAAACTGGCGCCCCTTGCACTGCAAGGTGGTGTCTTTACCCAACGGACCACCACGAAAGCCCAGAATACCTATATAGTTTTTGGGAGTGGGGTGCGGGGGGGAGGGAGGGGGGTGGGCGGGCCACTTCTATTGGTCTTTCATTTATCTATTTTCATCCATCTTTGTTCTTTGGCCCGTGTGGGCCTCCCATCGCGGTGGCCTCTGTTGTCGCAGAGCACCGGCTCCGGGCGCATGCGCTCCAGAGCTCTGGCTCAGTAATTGGACACATAGGTCCAGCTGCTCCGTGTCACGTGGGATCTTCCCAGGCCAGGGATCAAACTGGCGCCTTGCACTGCAAGGTGGTGTCTTTACCCAACGGACCACCACGAAAGCCCAGAATACCTATATAGTTTTTGGGAGTGGGGTGGGGGTGGGAGGGAGGGGGGTGGGCGGGCCACTTCTATTGGTCTTTCATTTCTCTATTTTTATCCATCTTTGTTCTTTGGCCCGTGTGGGCCTCCCATCGCGGTGGCCTCTGTTGTCGCAGAGCACCGGCTCCGGGCGCATGCGCTCCAGAGCTCTGGCTCAGTAATTGGACACATCGGTCCAGCTGCTCCGTGTCACGTGGGATCTTCCCAGACCAGGGATCGAACCGGCGCCCCTTGCACTGCAAGGCGGTGTCCTTACCCACTGGACCACCAGGGAAGCCCCCTATATAGTTTTATACACTCCTTTCTACCTAGTATTACCGAATTAATTTCCGCAAGGCTTTAAAAAATCTCTCTTGAGGCAGTTTTTAAAGAACCATTAAGTAACTCACACAATGAAGGAACAACCACTTAAAAACCAGCCTCCTAGAACTTTATGATTCTGAAAAAACTCCAGGCTTGGAAGCAGCAGGCTCTGAACAACAACAACAAAGTTCCCAGAGCACTCAAAGGTAAATAAACATATAAGAAGTGGAAAAAAACAACAACCCAATTATGCCTTTACGTTGTGATTTTGATCTTTTGCTGTACCCAGCAAAAGGCATGGTGTAATTGATTCCATTTCCACCTGCAAACCTCAGGGAAGGAGTATGGAAGCCAAGTGTCTAGTAACCCATTTGTGTCAGTCAAGCATGGAGGTCCCAGGCTAAAACAGAATTTAAATTTGATAATGTAGCAAATCTGAATTGCAGACCAGAAACTGAACTCTGTGATTTTAGCTTCTATTTCTCCTGGCAAGGAACATTGGCTGTTGAACCTCAAAAGCTAGTAATTTAGTATTTTCCTCCTTTGCACTCTGTAGATCATCCCTTCCTTTGAGGCATGGAGATGAGGTGCACTGGGTTTGAGGAATGGAGATGGGGGACCATAGCCCCTCGATTGATCTACCAAGTATCCCACCATAGGAACAATTAACACTTTTGTGATGACCAGCATATCTGTCTTTTTTGCCAGTTTCAAGGTTCAGCGTATGTGCTGTGGCAGAGCACAATCAGGCTTCTAGTGGGTCTGATGAAGCTGTAACACGGGGTGGCAAGGCTATGTGCCAGAATTTGCTATGCAAATTCGTAGGCCATGAATGCTGACATGGCCCTTCTCAAGCCTAATAGTGCAAAGGGTCCTTCTTCGGCGCTCCTTCTGATGCTTGTAAAATTTCATTTTCCTGGCATTATGTGGTGCTGAGTACAACTGAGTTTGAGAATGTACATTGTATATTTTCAATAAATACAATTTCAAAACTCGCATGTATTTGGTCACATCAAACCTATTGTCAGCCATCTGTAAAGCTTATTCTAATGAAGTGGGATTAGTATAAACAAGCAATTTAACAATTTCTCCTTTCACAGCCTACCTCACTGTTAAAAACGAGCCAGGTCATTGTTTCAGAATGTGACCTCTTCATTGCAGCCCATGGGAAAGTCAATGTATTGTAAGGGATTTGGTGGGCATTTAAGTCTTATTTGCCAGGATACTCTTTAAAAATATTTATTTATTTATTTATTTTCTCTTTTATTTATTTATTTTTTAAAACCTTTATTTTACTTTTAACTTTTACAGAGTTTTGTTGTTTACAGATATATATGTTCCCAGATTAGTCATATGTATATCCCCCCCTTCCCACCCCTCCAGACCGTCACACAGCACCCCTGCAGGATCCCCTTTTCTCACAGAGCAATGACTAGAGCTATTTCCTTCACTTATGATAGTACAGGCCTTCATGCTACTTCCTTTACGCCTCCCACCCTCTGTTCCTTCCCCACAATGTCCATATGTCCACTGTCCATGTCTGTCTTTGTCCTTCACTGCGTGTGACATTGAGATCATTTAGCCTATTTCTCCTGGCAAGGAACATTGGCTGTTGAACCTCAAAAGCTAGTAATTTAGTATTTTCCTCCTTTGCACTCTGTAGATCATCCCTTCCTTTGAGGCATGGAGATGAGGTGCACTGGGTTTGAGGAATGGAGATGGGGGACCATAGCCCCTCGATTGATCTACCAAGTATCCCACCATAGGAACAATTAACGCTTTTGTGATGACCAGCATATCTGTCTTTTTTGCCAGTTTCAAGGTTCAGCGTATGTGCTGTGGCAGAGCACAATCAGGCTTCTAGTGGGTCTGATGAAGCTGTAACACGGGGTGGCAAGGCTATGTGCCAGAATTTGCTATGCAAATTCGTAGGCCATGAATGCTGACATGGCCCTTCTCAAGCCTAATAGTGCAAAGGGTCCTTCTTCGGCGCTCCTTCTGATGCTTGTAAAATTTCATTTTCCTGGCATTATGTGGTGCTGAGTACAACTGAGTTTGAGAATGTACATTGTGTATTTTCAATAAATACAATTTCAAAACTCGCATGTATTTGGTCACATCAAACCTATTGTCAGCCATCTGTAAAGCTTATTCTAATGAAGTGGGATTAGTATAAACGAGCAATTTAACAATTTCTCCTTTCACAGCCTACCTCACTGTTAAAAACGAGCCAGGTCATTGTTTCAGAATGTGACCTCTTCATTGCAGCCCATGGGAAAGTCAATGTATTGTAAGGGATTTGGTGGGCATTTAAGTCTTATTTGCCAGGATACTCTTTAAAAATATTTATTTATTTATTTATTTTCTCTTTTATTTATTTATTTTTTAAAACCTTTATTTTACTTTTAAGTTTTACAGAGTTTTGTTGTTTACAGATATATATGTTCCCAGATTAGTCATATGTATATCCCCCCCTTCCCACCCCTCCAGACCGTCACACAGCACCCCTGCAGGATCCCCTTTTCTCACAGAGCAATGACTAGAGCTATTTTCTTCACTTATGATAGTACAGGCCTTCATGCTACTTCCTTTACGCCTCCCACCCTCTGTTCCTTCCCCACAATGTCCATATGTCCACTGTCCATGTCTGTCTTTCTGTCGCTTCACTGCGTGTGCCATCATCACCATCCTACTAGATTCCATATATATGTGTTAATATACTGTATTTGTCCTTCTCTTTCTGACTGACTTCACTTTTGATGATACGTTCTAGATCCAGCCACCTCATTAGGGCTGATTCTTCTGCATTTCTCTTTACAGCTGTGTAGTATTCCATTGTATACGTGTACCAGAGCTTTTGGATCCATTCGTTCGTTGATGGACATCTAGGTTGCTTCCATGTTCTAGCTATTGTATAGAGAGCTGCAATGAACATTGGGGTACAGGTTCTTCTTTCAGTTTTGATTTCGTCAGGGTATAAGCCTAAGAGTGGGATTGCTGGGTCGTATGGTGCTTCTATTTTTATTTTTTTAAGAAATCTCCAGGCTGTCTTCCATAGAGGCTGTATCAATTGACATCCCCACCAGCAATGCAGGAATGTTCCCTTTTCAGCCTCTCCAGCATTTATTGTCTGTCGATTTGTGGATGATGGCCATTCTGACGGGTGTGAGGTGATATCTCATTGTAGTTTTGATTTGCATTTCTCTAATTATAAGTGAAGTTGAGCATCGTTTCATGTACTTTTGGGCCATCTGTATGTCGTCTTTGGAGAGGTGTCTGTTTAGGTCCTTTTCCCATTTTTTGATTGGGTTGTTCATTTTTCCGGTGCTGAGTTGTCTGAGTTGCTTGTAGATTTTGGAGATGAATTCTTTGTCTGTTGTTTCATTTGCTATGATTTTCTCCCATTATGTGGGCTGTCTGTTCAGCTTTTTTGTGATTTCTTTTGCTGCACAAAAGCTTTTAAGTTTCATGAGGTCCCACATGTTCATTTGTCTTTTTAGTTCCGCTATTCTAGTAGGTGAGTCAGAGAAGATCTTGCTTTGATTTATGTCCTTGAGGGTTTTGCCTATATTCTCCTTTAAGAGTTTGATGGTTTCTGGTCTTACATAAAAATATTTCTTTATTTTTAATTGATTGATGATTGCCTTACAATATCAGTTTGATTTCTGTCATACATCAACAGGAGTTAAACATAGGTGTACATGTGTCCCCGCCCTCTTGAATCTCCTTCCCTCTCTTCCCCATTCCCATGCCTCTAGGTTAATATAGAGCCAGAGTTTGAGTTCCCTGAGTCATACAGCAAATTCCCACTGGCTATCAATTTACATATGTTAGTGTGTCTGTATCCACGCTACTCTCTCCATTTATCTCACCCAGTTCCTCTTCTCCCCCAGAGGATAAAATCTGTAATACATGTACTAACATTTTTTTCAAAGCCACTTCGAAGGTGATAGGGACAGAGTAGAATAGGTAGGTGGTTGTAGAGTCCTAGTAGGGGACGGTAGGTAGAAGGGTGAAACCTAAGAAAGGTTGGGAGACCAGTGAGTTGATAACTCAGGAGGGCTGCTCCTTGTTCAGTAAAACAGGTTTGACTAGGTATAAACAGCTGATGAAGGAGGAGCTGGCGAAGAAGGAACTAATGATATATGCCTTGCATCTGTGTCTACTTGAGGTGGGTGGTCTTCTACCATCCTATATATATGGCTGCACACTCAATCGAAGGGAGAGCAGAGCAGAGCTTCCCTGCGTGCCCACTTGCACCTCTTACAAGTACCCTAATAAATCCTCTTCTTGTCTATCACTCAGCTTCTCGCTGAATTCCTTCTGCGTTGAGGCAGGAAGAACCTGAGCCTCGGTGGGTCCAGACGTTGGGTGAGTGCTGGATTAAGTCTTGGCCGCGTGGGTTCAAGTCCCAGACAGGGTTTTGGCTGGGGTTAAGTCTTAGCCATGAGTCCCAAACTGGTTTTGGTTAGGTTCAAGTCCCAGTCACGTGGGTTCAAGTCTCAAACAGAGTTTTGGCTGGAGTTCAAGCTCCAGCCACGTGGGTTCAAGTCCCAAGCAGGGTTCAATCAGGTCTGGGCCCTGGGTTTAAGTCTCAATCGAGGTAAAATCCTTTCAGAGGGACTTGTTTGGTGTGAACTCTTGTCATGTATTTAGAGTATCCTGTGCTAACTTGTGATGAATTTGGAGGCTTGAACGTGTTAAACTGTCAGATTCTCGTGCAGAATATATAAAAAAATTATTATCTAAAGGTTTATTTTTTGAAGCTGTAAGATTCATCCATGGGAAAAGTCTCAGACATTACAAATGACTATTAACCCCTTGTCTGATATATCATTTGCAAATATTTTCTCTCATGCTGTAGGTTGCTTTTTCATTTTGTTGATGGGTTCCTTAGCCGTGCAGAAACTTTTTAGTTTGCTATAGCTCCCCTTATTTTTGTTTATGTTGCCTTTGTTTTTGGTGTCAAATTCTCTATTTATATTTGATTCAAATATCACTTCCAGTTTTATCACTTTTTGTTTCTTTGCTGCAATTTTATCTCTGTTGGCCAGTTCCTTTCTTCAAGTACCCATTTTTCTAACAATCATTTCAGAAAAGGTCATGTGGATTTATCACTGGGAGACAAGGAGGCAACACGATTAGATGCTTTGCTGTCTGTGTAAGAACTGAATAACAGATATGCAGTGAGTGGTCCATTGCTGACAGACTTTGAGAGAAGTGACATGACTGGTCTCTGATCTTCATGTGCATCTGTTACATTCACCTGATTTGTGGTCTGCAGAGGTAGCAGAGAAGTTCGTATTTAATGTACAATACTCACAGTCAACATATTGTGCTAACTGAAATTTGAACTGTGTGATTATTAGTTAACTAAACTGTGGGAACTGAAATATCTGTATTCCAGCAATGCACAGATCTCTTTCTCGCTGAATTCCTTCTGCGTTGAGGCAGGAAGAACCTGAGCCTCGGTGGGTCCAGACGTTGGGTGAGTGCTGGATTAAGTCCTGGCCGCGTGGGTTCAAGTCCCAGACAGGGTTTTGGCTGGGGTTAAGTCTTAGCCATGAGTCCCAAACTGGTTTTGGTTAGGTTCAAGTCCCAGTCACGTGGGTTCAAGTCTCAAACAGAGTTTTGGCTGGAGTTCAAGCTCCAGCCACGTGGGTTCAAGTCCCAAGCAGGGTCCAATCAGGTCTGGGCCCTGGGTTTAAGTCTCAATCGAGGTAAAATCCTTTCAGAGGGACTTGTTTGGTGTGAACTCTTGTCATGTATTTAGAGTATCCTGTGCTAACTTGTGATGAATTTGGAGGCTTGAACGTGTTATACTGTCAGATTCTCGTGCAGAATATATAAAAAAATTATTATCTAAAGGTTTATTTTTTGAAGCTGTAAGATTCATCCATGGGAAAAGTCTCAGACATTACAAATGACTATTAACCCCTTGTCTGATATATCATTTGCAAATATTTTCTCTCATGCTGTAGGTTGCTTTTTCATTTTGTTGATGGGTTCCTTAGCCGTGCAGAAACTTTTTAGTTTGCTATAGCTCCCCTTATTTTTGTTTATGTTGCCTTTGTTTTTGGTGTCAAATTCTCTATTTATATTTGATTCAAATATCACTTCCAGTTTTATCACTTTTTGTTTCTTTGCTGCAATTTTATCTCTGTTGGCCAGTTCCTTTCTTCAAGTACCCATTTTTCTAACAATCATTTCAGAAAAGGTCATGTGGATTTATCACTGGGAGACAAGGAGGCAACACGATTAGATGCTTTGCTGTCTGTGTAAGAACTGAATAACAGATATGCAGTGAGTGGTCCATTGCTGACAGACTTTGAGAGAAGTGACATGACTGGTCTCTGATCTTCATGTGCATCTGTTACATTCACCTGATTTGTGGTCTGCAGAGGTAGCAGAGAAGTTCGTATTTAATGTACAATACTCACAGTCAACATATTGTGCTAACTGAAATTTGAACTGTGTGATTATTAGTTAACTAAACTGTGGGAACTGAAATATCTGTATTCCAGCAATGACAGATTGTATTCCAAAGATGGCACAATGATCTCTTTCACCCCGTGTGTTCTTTTAGGACTTTGCCATTACCATCTCAAAAGGTAGGGTCTAATGCCCTTTTTCTTGAATCTGGGCTATTTTGTGCCTTTCTGGCAACCAATAAAATGGAACAAAAATAGCTTCATAAAGAATAGCTACATTATTTCTAAGGATGAACCATGGAAGTCAATACACTTAACACTGGCACACTTTTATCAAAACTCCAAGTCACCATGTAAACCACCCAATGACTTGGTGACTAATGTGCTGCGAAGACGTCTAAACAAGTCTATTTGGAGAAATCACCTGGAGAAGATGTGTGAATTGGTTGATCCACTATTATATTATTGACCTTTTGGGTTTTTTAAGTCTTTTGCTAATATAATTAATTTTACAACAAATATCCTGGAACATATTCCATTTTTCACAAGTGCAAATCTCTGTGTTGGTTAAATTCCCCAAACCAGAATGAGCACAAATCTTGATATTGAAAGGAGACTTCTGTTGCACACTCTACCAAAGATTTAGATTTAGTGAGAGTAAAAATTGTATTTAGGTTTTCAAGGAAGTACTTAGTGGTCCCTGTTGTTAGTGAAGTAACAGTTATAAATTTTACCTGTGCTAATAAGACAGAAGGCATTAGTGGCACCATGAAAAGACAGATTTCCTTGGGAGGAGAACATTTCACAGGCAAGGTAGTTAACACTCTGATTTAAACATGCCTTTTCTTTTCTTTTCTTTTTTTTGGCCACTTCTATTGGTCTTTCATTTATTTATTTTCATCTATCTTTGTTCTTTGGCCTATGTGGGCCTCCCATCGCAGTGGCCTCTGTCGTTGCAGAGCACCGGCTCTGGGTGCATGCGCTCCAGAGCTCTGGCTCAGTAGTTGGACACGTCGGTCCAGCCGCTCCGCGGCAAGTGGGATCTTCCCAGGCCAGGGATCGGACCGGTGCCCCTTGCACTGCAAGCCGGTGTCTTTACCCACTGGACCACCAGGGAAGCCCCTAAACATACTTTTAAGCAGAAAGATGGCCATATGCTCTGACCAAGAAATTGGAGAGTTACATATTCTTTGATTTAAATCAGAAGAAGTTCAGAATCAGAAGTTCTTTAAAATGCAGAAGATGAACAAAGAACAGGCAGAGGGTGGAGAATTTTTTCAAGAGAACAGGCTTTAGGGGTCAGTTCTGGAGTCAGTACTATGCTTCTTTATGCTGTTCATCAGTTTGGTGAATATTTGCTAAAATATGTTCAGCTTGAAATAAACCTTCATGTGGGTGGTGCTCACAACGAGAACTTCATGCCATTAAGAAAAAGGCAAGTTACATTAGTATAATTTATTTACGAAGATAAGGAAATTGATTTGATACTTTAGACTGTCATGAGAAAGAACACCAACATGAAAATATCTGACCTTGAGGAGTTAACCTTCTGCCATCTAAAAAGTAGCTAACCAGAATGAGTCACTTCTGTAAGTTGAAGACTTCAGACTCTTTGTTTCAGGCTTGAACTTTATCTCCATGCTGAGCAGATTGAAATTTGCACAATATTTCCTTTTCAAGACAGTTACCCTTGGACATATCTTAGGTCTCTGTAGTGGCTGGTTTCAGTTCTCTGTCTCAATAGACTTGATAAGGAAGTGTTTTAGTTAATATGTAGTAAAGTCCTCAAAGTGACTGACAAACTTCCTTGTCTTTAGCTAACTCTCAGAGTATTTGTCTATTAATTTCAGGTTTGTTTGCTTTTTCATTTTAAAATATGTGTGTTTGGTTTCAAAGGGTTCTGTTTTTCCTCTCTGCTGCATCATTTGATTTGGGCACTTTGATTTTTTTTTTTTTGATAATTCTTTAATAGAATAGTGTTACATTTGCTAAAACACAGATGGTTAAAACCCAGTCTCCTACATAGCTGCACAAACCTCAAAGAAGTGAAGTGGTGGAGGGTCCACTGAGTCTGATCCCTTCTGAAACTGTGTACGTTGTCACATGCTGGCTGAAATGCAGTTTGCGTTCTCTGCTTTGTTTACTTTCCATGTGAAGCGCTCTCCTAAGACCTAACCTTTACTCAGTGAGTGACTTTCTTTATGGGAGTAAAAAGAAACTTCATTATGAAATAGCTGTTATGGGAATGACACAAGTTATCTAGGATTCAAAGGTCTAAACATTAATTCAAAAGGCAAAGATATTCCAGCACATCCAAACAAAACCAAGAAGTCTACCAGCCGCTGTTTTCAACTGAAGTGATGAAACCCAAAGAAATCAGATAGCGAAATGGAGAAAATGAGAAGAAAGGTCATCTGAAAATCTACCATTGGTGAAGTGATGAAGAACGTTTACCGGCTTATTCTGAAACTTGTCAATTTTGCAATTCTTGGCTTCGTATGGATTTCTGTGGTACAGTGTACAATTTTAAACAGCTGCCTAAAGTCATGTGTAACTAACCTGGTAAGTTTTCCTGGTCTAATATTTGTCTTTGTAGGAACTAGAACATGTAGAATTCGGCTTGTTGTATTGATTGACTTATTTTCTCTTTATGAGAAGTTTTCTTTATGAGAAATGGTAGCAAGGCAAAAAGATTCTTTTTCCAAACGAAGTTAGGAACAATTAGTGATTTTAGTAAGTAGGGCAATGCTACTGTCTTTCTTTAAAGTTATGTGTTCACGGCATTTTTTTCTTTTTTTTTGCAAGGTGAGGTATGGGATTTGCATAAAGGAGGCTTAAATATCAATTTTGCATACCTTAAAAAATACAGTTTAACTCATGAATTACGAAATCATTTATATTTGTCTTAACATACGGAATATGTTTGGCTAGAGGGTAATGCCTTCTCACTGCAGACAGAAGTACTATTTGTATTGTGGATAGGTGATTGTATCCGGAGGTGGATGAGGAGGGAAGCAGATGTAGACGCCATGTAGAACATTAGATCTTATTATTAACCATTATATATTTACATATGTTATTTTATGTATTATATACTTATATATAATTATCATTATTGAATGACAGAATTATTTCTAAATTCCTTTCTCTGTGTGTATTTGTAATTTTTTCGGTGAGCTTTGCTAAACATTTATGGTTTCTTTTCATTTCTGGGTGTCATTCCTCCTATATACTGTTTCAGATCTTTATAGTTATTGTGACTTAGATGTGCTTAAAACAGTCAATTAATCACCTTTGAAAACTGAATACATTCTAGCCAGGGAAAGATGCATTTTTCTTATCAGACAATGTGACAATACTTACAGTGATATTTTTCAATTAATAAAAATACCAGTACAGTATTCATTATTATGCTGAAGTATTAGAGGTCTGTGGTAGAGTAAAAAAGAAAGGTATTTATGGTATACTCTTAGTTAATGTAAACTATCATTTAAAACATTTTTTAGGCTTACTACAGTTTTTTAAAATGGAAAAATCAGACTATTAAATGTTTTTTTTTATTAAAAAATTCTCTGTAAAAACAATATATATTCATTGTAAAATATTTATAAGATAAAGAATGAAAGAAAAAAAAACCCTATAATTCCACGACTATTAATTTTTGATTGCATTTAGTTTCACTGTTTTTTTCCTCAAAGTATATGATTTTTCACACATTGTGCACCCAGCTCTTTTGCTGACCATAACTGTGTGGGTTTTCCTCTATACTTTAATGTTTATATGGAAACAGGATCTTTAAATATTCCTTCATGTGAATGCATCACTATAGTTTATTTATTAATTTCCCCATTATCAAAACTGATGTTGCTTGTTTCTATTATTGGCGTCTCCATTTTCATTTGTAGCTAAGCTTTGTTTCATCTTATTTCTTGTGTGGGCTCCTTGATTTCAGGTTTGGCAGGAGGAGTAGACAGTTTGTTCCTTTGCCTTCCGTTCACCTCCCACAGAGAAAGGCACAGCTGAGGTGGTGGCGACTGCAGAAACACGGTCTGCGAGTTTGACTAGTCACTGCAATCATGTTCTCCATCTGGTCCTCCCACATGGGGGTGGAGGGGCGGGGGGAACAAAAGTGAGGTGAAAGAACAATGTGCAGAGCCATGGATAGAGGAACACTATGAAAAGTGCTCAAGTTTATTATACTGAATTTTACTATATTTTATTTATTTAATTTATTGCCTTAAATTTTTTGCTGTGCTATCCTTTTTTTTTTTACAAAGTCCACATGGCTTTTTTTTTTTTTTTAAATTTTGACTTCTTTTTATTTGTTACTTATTTATTTATTTTCATCCATCTTTATTCTTTGGCCTTCCATTGCAGTGGCCTCTCTCATTGCAGAGCACCAACTCTGGGCTCATGCACTGCAGAATGCTGGTTCTTACTTGGACACACAGGTCTAGCTGCTCTGCTGCACGAGGGATTGTCCCGGGCCAGGGATTGAACTGGTGCCCTTTGCACTGCAAGGCAGACTCTTTATCCACTGGACCACCAGGGAAGTCCCTGTGCTATCCTTTTTAGCTTGGACCTGTTTTTTTTTTTTTTTTTTCAATTTGTTTTATTATTTCTTGGATATTTTCACTACCCTCTTAGTTTTAAATGTTTCTGAAGAGATTTATCTTTCAAGTTAACTGCTGTTACCTAATTATCTTTGTTTTCTGTGGAGTCAGTTTTTTAATTTTTGACCTTTTTATTGTTTTTTTCTTTCTTTATTTTCATCTATCTTCATTCCTTGGGCCTGTTTGGGCCTCCCATTGCAGTGGCCTCTGTTGCTGCAGAGCACCGACTCTGGGTGCATATGTGCCCAGAGCGCTGGCTCATAAATTGGACACACCGGTCCAGCTGCTCCATGGCATGTGGGGTCTTCCTCAGGCCAGAGATCGAATCGGTGCCCTTTGCACTGCAAGGCAGACTCTTTATCCACTGGACCACCAGGGAAGTCCCTGTGCTATCCTTTTTAGCTTGGACCTGTTTTTTTTTTTTTTTTTTCAATTTGTTTTATTATTTCTTGGATATTTTCACTACCCTCTTAGTTTTAAATGTTTCTGAAGAGATTTATCTTTCAAGTTAACTGCTGTTACCTAATTATCTTTGTTTTCTGTGGAGTCAGTTTTTTAATTTTTGACCTTTTTATTGTTTTTTTCTTTCTTTATTTTCATCTATCTTCATTCCTTGGGCCTGTTTGGGCCTCCCATTGCAGTGGCCTCTGTTGCTGCAGAGCACCGACTCTGGGTGCATATGTGCCCAGAGCGCTGGCTCATAAATTGGACACACCGGTCCAGCTGCTCCATGGCATGTGGGGTCTTCCTCAGGCCAGAGATCGAATCGGTGCCCCCTGCACTGCAAGGCAGACTCTTTACCCACTGGACCACCAGGGAAGCCCACTTCTTTTGCTTTTAATAGGACTACTTTTAAAAAAGAAAAATGCCATGTGCCATAAGGCAGGGCTATCAGATTTAATCCCTAATTTTATACATGGCAGCTGCTACACTTGCTTACACACATGTATACAGACACACTGCCTCTGTGTAAAGTCTAGAATGTGTCTGCAAATTGACTTTTAAAAGTTAACAACAACCTTATATCTGTCTATGAGAGAAATGAGACTTTAGTTTTTGTTTGTTTTATCAAAAAAATCCTGGGCTTCAGTGTACCATCAAGCCAAAAAATGTGGAGGCCATGCATATATGAATGAAGAGAGGACGGTCTTCAATCAAAATTTTGTTAAACATGCACCAAGCTGGAGCTATTGGATGATTTGTGAACAATCTAGAAATTTCTGTGTTGTGATTTTATGTTAGCTTGGAGATTCATGGGGAAAGACGGATGAGAATCTAGTGATTCTTTTTGCCCAGGATCTTAGTTCCCAGACCAGGGACTGAACCCATGTCCCCTGCAATGGAAAAAAAGAGTCCTAACCTCTGGAATGTCAGGGAAGTCTCATGGGAACCTAGGAGCTCTTGATGACAATGGGTGGCTTTCTGTTTCATTTTACAGTAGCAGGCTCTAGTAGTCACCTACAAGTTGTTTTATCTGTGAGATCCAAGTAATGTGAACAGGAAGATGGATACAGATACTCAAAAGCTTAATACTAAACAATGTTTATGGCCCTTAAGTTTATGGGAAGCTGAAAAAGATGGAAAAAATGTTTAATTTTTTTTTAAGATTGGCATCCAAATTACAGAGGTTATGCGTAATCTATATTTATATCTTAAAGTTCCCAGTACCACCTTTGTCTCTGTATGAGACAATTTAAGTGACTTGTGCTATGAGGACACTGTGGTATTCTCCGGGTCATGTGCTTGGCAATTTACTCAAGAAAAGTTGAATGCAATATTTTTTTCATTATTTCTTTCCCTACTTCTTTTTTTTTTTTGGCCACTTCTGGTGATCTTTCATTTATTTATCTTTGTTCTTTGGCCTGTGTGGGCCTCCCATTCCGGTGGCCTCTCTCGTTGTGGAGCAGCGGCTCTGGGCACATGCACTCCAGAGCTCTGGCTCGGTAGTTGGACACATCAGTCCAGCCGCTCCATGGCAGGTGGGATCTTCCCAGGCCAGGGATCAGACCAGTGCCCCTTGCACTGCAAGGCGGTGTCCTTACCCACTGGACCACCAGGGAAGCCCATCCCTATTTCTTTAAGCCATAGTTTTATACAAAACTGTTTAATCTGTCCTCTAGTGATGTAGTATTTACAGCAGAAAGATTGTGTGTTAAATGGTGGACTTTTCAAGCAATTCAAACACCTGGTTAACAGAAATTTTTTAATAGTGATGCCATTCCATTAACTGCTTTGTTAAACATGCACCAAGCTGGAGCTATTGGATGATTTGTGAACAATCTAGAAATTTCTGTGTTGTGATTTTATGTTAGCTTGGAGATTCATGGGGAAAGACGGATGAGAATCTAGTGATTCTTTTTGCCCAGGATCTTAGTTCCCAGACCAGGGACTGAACCCATGTCCCCTGCAATGGAAAAAGAGTCCTAACCTCTGGAATGTCAGGGAAGTCTCATGGGAACCTAGGAGCTCTTGATGACAATGGGTGGCTTTCTGTTTCATTTTACAGTAGCAGGCTCTAGTAGTCACCTACAAGTTGTTTTATCTGTGAGATCCAAGTAATGTGAACAGGAAGATGGATACAGATACTCAAAAGCTTAATACTAAACAATGTTTATGGCCCTTAAGTTTATGGGAAGCTGAAAAAGATGGAAAAAATGTTTAATTTTTTTTTAAGATTGGCATCCAAATTACAGAGGTTATGCGTAATCTATATTTATATCTTAAAGTTCCCAGTACCACCTTTGTCTCTGTATGAGACAATTTAAGTGACTTGTGCTATGAGGACACTGTGGCATTCTCCGGGTCATGTGCTTGGCAATTTACTCAAGAAAAGTTGAATGCAATATTTTTTTCATTATTTCTTTCCCTACTTCTTTTTTTTTTTTGGCCACTTCTGGTGATCTTTCATTTATTTATCTTTGTTCTTTGGCCTGTGTGGGCCTCCCATTCCGGTGGCCTCTCTCGTTGTGGAGCAGCGGCTCTGGGCACATGCACTCCAGAGCTCTGGCTCGGTAGTTGGACACATCAGTCCAGCCGCTCCATGGCAGGTGGGATCTTCCCAGGCCAGGGATCAGACCAGTGCCCCTTGCACTGCAAGGCGGTGTCCTTACCCACTGGACCACCAGGGAAGCCCATCCCTATTTCTTTAAGCCATAGTTTTATACAAAACTGTTTAATCTGTCCTCTAGTGATGTAGTATTTACAGCAGAAAGATTGTGTGTTAAATGGTGGACTTTTCAAGCAATTCAAACACCTGGTTAACAGAAATTTTTTAATAGTGATGCCATTCCATTAACTGCTTTGTTACCAGAACTTCCAAAAATCCTTTTGCTAAAGAGCTAGAGAGTGACTGGTCATATAAACCTCAAATATTTCATAGCCCAGTGGCTTGGTTGGTAAAGAACTCACCCACCAATGTGGAAGATGTAGGAGATGTGGGTTCAATCCCTGGGTCAGGAAGATTCCACAGAGAAGGGAATGGCAACTGTCTCCAGTATTTTTGCCTGGAGAATCCCATGGACAGAGGAACCTGGTGGGCTACAATCCATAGGGTCTCAAAGAATTGAACACAGCTGAGCATGTGTGTGCATACACATGTTGCATAGCCATGAGAATTAAGAAACACTGTTCATATTGGTACATGAGACTTTATAAGTTAGGAACAAAATCAAGCTGTTTCTGGATTTCATGTTATTAATCTCATGGTCAAAAGTCTGTTTATCTTATGAATTTATTTTCCCATTTCTTAATTCCATATCCAAACACACTAATGATTTCTCTATTGGTAGTAATCTCTTGGATGGAAGAAAATAGCTTTTCCCCTTATAAAAAAATCCAATATAATAAGTATAGAAACACAAGAAAGAAATACACCTTGAAAAATCTTGCCTGGGGCAACAGTTACTCACATTTTTGCCTTGTGTGTCATGAACACAAATGTATACAGATTTAGGTTAGAATATGAATGTATTTTTGGTATAGTCTATTATATAATGCTAATTAAATGCACGCAGTGGTTGTTTTCGTCACTTTAAAAACAAGAAAAGGGCTTCCCTGGTGGTCTAGTGGGTAAAGAGTCCACCTTGCAGTGCAAGGGGCACCAATTTGATCCCTGCCGGGGGAAGACCCCACGTGCCGCAGAATGGCCAAACCGACTGGTTTCTCCAATTATGAGCCAGTGCTCTGGAGCGCATGCGCCAAAGTCAGTGCTCTGCAACGAGTGAGGCCACTGCCATGGGAAGCCCACACAGGCCAAAGAATAAAGACGGATGAAAAATAAATAAATAAAAAATCAATAAAAACAAGAAAAGTGCAACATAATTTATCTCTAATCCACGAGTCCTTGATTAATTGACTAGTGTTATAGGCTTATTTAATATTGTATCTCCCCATTGTCCTAAACCACTCCTTTCTGCTACATCCTGATTCCCACTTTTATCATATCTGTAGAATCCTTAGGCATTATATTTATACAGTCACACTTCATTTTATTAGACTCTGTATATTGCAGTTTTTTACAAATTGAAGATTTGTGGTTACCTTGGATTTTCTGATTGGTGGTTAGCATTTGTCAGGAATAAAATATTTTAAATTAAGATATGTACTTTTTTTTTAAACATGTTATTGAACACTTAATAGACTATAATAGAGTATGAACATTGTATATGTATTGGGAAGCCCCCAGATTTGTTGATTTCCTTTGTTTCAGTGGTCTGGACCAAACTCGTGATGTCTCCAAGGTATTCCTATTAATTTGCACCGATGTCTTGTCTGATTTCATGATTGATTTAATGACTTGAAAACATTTGGTTCCTTACTTTGCAGTTAGCAAACACTAGGAAGGCATCACTACTCCAGGAAGATATATATATATATATATATATTTAAGCTGTGGTAGTTACACCAAACACAAGATTGACAGGGTGTTCTTCCCCTCTTTCTTGATTTCAGGGCAGACAGCTTGACATCGGCACGCCACACAATCTGAGCGAACCGGTGAGTAACAGCTTCCGCTGCCCGGGACTTTATAGCATCTGCACTGATAAAAATGGACATAACTCCTAAGTAAAAGCTCGTTTTTCCTGATGGAGGACGCTTGAGAGAGAATATTGAGACATCTGAGTCACAGAGTATTCAAACATGCGTTCACGGACAGTGTGTTAAAGTGGAAAGAACATGGCACTAAGACAAGACCATGATTTTGATTATATATAGCTGTGTGGCTTTGGGCAAATTACTTAAAATTCCTGAGATATAGTTAAAACTGCTAAAATATATGTATTCTGAGGTTGGATTAAATAGTGTCTGCTGTTTCTTCTAACAATTATGTTTACGGTTTTCTTTCTTTTCTGTGCCTGTATATAAGTGCTTAGTAACTCCAAGTATAAGCATAAACCAAGCACTGTGCTGGGTAGTAGAGACTTAAGAATGAGTAAAATAGGGTCTTTGTTTCAAGGGACTTTCAGTCTTGTAGGAGAGACAGACCTGTGCATAAACCCATAGTGAGTGTCAGAATAGCAGCAGGTGGGAGGAACAAGGAGAATACACAGGAGGGAAAGCACTGTGCTTGCCTGCATGTCCTGCATAGTTAAGACTAGAAAGATGAATTTTTCTAGAAGGACTAGAGGGGAAAGGTGCACTAGTCAGAGAGATTCAAATGGAGCCATTTACTGAGCAATTGGAAATCTGGCTCTGGAACTTAGGAAGTGGTCTCAGTTGAAGTTCAAATTTGGATGGTTGAAGCTGAAGTGGGGGATGAGCTCACTCTTGGAGAACCTGAAGAGTGAGAAGAGAAAAAGTTGAGGATAGGACAGAGACACAAAAGAAAAAAGGAGAGAAAAAAAGAGGTGGCAAAGCAGAGGAACTGAGAAAAGGGAGAAGGCAGTTTAGAGGTCATCATGGCCAGGGGACTGAATGATCAACACAGGCACAGGCACAGACAAACCAAGTAAGGTGGCACCCGCTGAATCGGTCCAATAGGAGGCCAGGGCAGCTGACTTCCCAAAGCTATCTACCTGCATAGGTTTTGATGCGTTGCCTCTGTTTGAATTTCTCCAGCTTTAAATTTTGCTTGTTGTATGAGGACAGCGACCCCATGAGTAACAGCTGGGACTTTATAGCATCTGCACTGATAAAAATGGACATAACTCCTAAGTAAAAGCTCGTTTTTCCTGATGGAGGACGCTTGAGAGAGAATATTGAGACATCTGAGTCACAGAGTATTCAAACATGCGTTCACGGACAGTGTGTTAAAGTGGAAAGAACATGGCACTAAGACAAGACCATGATTTTGATTATATATAGCTGTGTGGCTTTGGGCAAATTACTTAAAATTCCTGAGATATAGTTAAAACTGCTAAAATATATGTATTCTGAGGTTGGATTAAATAGTGTCTGCTGTTTCTTCTAACAATTATGTTTACGGTTTTCTTTCTTTTCTGTGCCTGTATATAAGTGCTTAGTAACTCCAAGTATAAGCATAAACCAAGCACTGTGCTGGGTAGTAGAGACTTAAGAATGAGTAAAATAGGGTCTTTGTTTCAAGGGACTTTCAGTCTTGTAGGAGAGACAGACCTGTGCATAAACCCATAGTGAGTGTCAGAATAGCAGCAGGTGGGAGGAACAAGGAGAATACACAGGAGGGAAAGCACTGTGCTTGCCTGCATGTCCTGCATAGTTAAGACTAGAAAGATGAATTTTTCTAGAAGGACTAGAGGGGAAAGGTGCACTAGTCAGAGAGATTCAAATGGAGCCATTTACTGAGCAATTGGAAATCTGGCTCTGGAACTTAGGAAGTGGTCTCAGTTGAAGTTCAAATTTGGATGGTTGAAGCTGAAGTGGGGGATGAGCTCACTCTTGGAGAACCTGAAGAGTGAGAAGAGAAAAAGTTGAGGATAGGACAGAGACACAAAAGAAAAAAGGAGAGAAAAAAAGAGGTGGCAAAGCAGAGGAACTGAGAAAAGGGAGAAGGCAGTTTAGAGGTCATCATGGCCAGGGGACTGAATGATCAACACAGGCACAGGCACAGACAAACCAAGTAAGGTGGCACCCGCTGAATCGGTCCAATAGGAGGCCAGGGCAGCTGACTTCCCAAAGCTATCTACCTGCATAGGTTTTGATGCGTTGCCTCTGTTTGAATTTCTCCAGCTTTAAATTTTGCTTGTTGTATGAGGACAGTCCAAGGGCATATATGATGTGCTTGATGCCGTGCTGCCCTGGACTTTCCATGCATCAAACACCCAGTGGACAGTGTGTTCCTGGATAATCTGGGTCTTCGTGAGATCTAGGCCTGCCCGCTCCAGGCTAGACTCCACTCTGAAACCCTGAGTCACACCAAGCCCTGCTCTGTCTGTAAATACGACAGCTCTGCTTAGAATCCCAAAGGTCCTGATGCCTTTGAAACCACAGATTCCTTGGCAGATTTCTACTTCAGAAACTTTTCGTTACTATTTGCATTTTCAGGTGACTAGAAAAAGTCACTTACTGTGACTTTTTCAGTCATCACTGTCTCTTACCCTCTCTTGTAGTGCATCCAAGGATGTCACTTTTGGAATTCCACAGATCAGGAAAACTGTGCTTTAAAGTGTGTAAGTATTAATTATGTTTCTGTTTTAACACTGATGTTTCCCTCCAGAGAAATGCTCTCCAAGAGGATTCTGATTTGAGTTTCCATTGGCTTTTAATTAGCTTGCTTGATGCTAAAGCAAAAGTATGAGTAATACATAGTCATGGAAAAGATGAGATCAACGTTATTTTTAAATTAATAATTTGGCTGTGTGGGGTCTTATTTGTGGCACACAAGATCTTCATTTGCATCATATGGATCTTTCACTGTGGCACGTGGCCTTGTTAGTTGTGGCACACAGGCTCAGTAGTTGCAGAGTATGGCTTAGTTGCTCTGTGGCAGGCAAGATCTTAATTCCCCAACCAGGGATTGAACATGCGTCCTCTGCATTACAAGGCAGATTCTTAACCACCGAACCACCAAGGAAGTCCCCAAATCAACAGTATTAATGCAACTAGTGACCAAAGAAAGTTAGCACAAACTGTAGAAAAAGGAGAGAAAAAAAGAGGTGGCAAAGCAGAGGAACTGAGAAAAGGGAGAAGGCAGTTTAGAGGTCATCATGGCCAGGGGACTGAATGATCAACACAGGCACAGGCACAGACAAACCAAGTAAGGTGGCACCCGCTGAATCGGTCCAATAGGAGGCCAGGGCAGCTGACTTCCCAAAGCTATCTACCTGCATAGGTTTTGATGCGTTGCCTCTGTTTGAATTTCTCCAGCTTTAAATTTTGCTTGTTGTATGAGGACAGTCCAAGGGCATATATGATGTGCTTGATGCCGTGCTGCCCTGGACTTTCCATGCATCAAACACCCAGTGGACAGTGTGTTCCTGGATAATCTGGGTTTTCGTGAGATCTAGGCCTGCCCGCTCCAGGCTAGACTCCACTCTGAAACCCTGAGTCACACCAAGCCCTGCTCTGTCTGTAAATACGACAGCTCTGCTTAGAATCCCAAAGGTCCTGATGCCTTTGAAACCACAGATTCCTTGGCAGATTTCTACTTCAGAAACTTTTCGTTACTATTTGCATTTTCAGGTGACTAGAAAAAGTCACTTACTGTGACTTTTTCAGTCATCACTGTCTCTTACCCTCTCTTGTAGTGCATCCAAGGATGTCACTTTTGGAATTCCACAGATCAGGAAAACTGTGCTTTAAAGTGTGTAAGTATTAATTATGTTTCTGTTTTAACACTGATGTTTCCCTCCAGAGAAATGCTCTCCAAGAGGATTCTGATTTGAGTTTCCATTGGCTTTTAATTAGCTTGCTTGATGCTAAAGCAAAAGTATGAGTAATACATAGTCATGGAAAAGATGAGATCAACGTTATTTTTAAATTAATAATTTGGCTGTGTGGGGTCTTATTTGTGGCACACAAGATCTTCATTTGCATCATATGGATCTTTCACTGTGGCACGTGGCCTTGTTAGTTGTGGCACACAGGCTCAGTAGTTGCAGAGTATGGCTTAGTTGCTCTGTGGCAGGCAAGATCTTAATTCCCCAACCAGGGATTGAACATGCGTCCTCTGCATTACAAGGCAGATTCTTAACCACCGAACCACCAAGGAAGTCCCCAAATCAACAGTATTAATGCAACTGGTGACCAAAGAAAGTTAGCACAAACTGTGGAACCCAGGGATGACCAATCACTCCAAGCTATCATGGCCTTTTAGTAGAATGGTAGGTATTTGTTAAATTCCCTGGCCCTGTACTTCTGAAATTTTAATATGCAAGTATCTGGGATCTTGCTAAAATGCGGATTCAGTAGGTTTTCTTCACTTGTAACATGCTCCCAGGTGACCCAATGCTGTTTGTCTCCAGACCACACTTTGGATGGGCCTAAATCATGTTCATGGTTTCTTTGCAGGGAACATAGAAGCTTCTAATCCAGAGGGTGTACACACCAAAGTTTACCTCCTTGTGTGCAGGAAATATATTCCTTAATACTTTTTCATTTTTCATATATCCTGGCTTTGCCAATTGCTGTATGACTTCATTAAGGTACTTTATACTTTACTTTCCTCATACGTAAATTAGGATAATAAACGAATCTCCCTGCTAAGGATAGTGCCTGTTACACTATAATTACTCCAATATTATGGATAAGAATTCTGTAATTTGAAAATGGGTCACTTGTTCAGATTGTTCAGGTCAGAGATTAAATCAGTTAGGATCATGCCAACGCTAGGTAATATCATTTTCTATTATTAACTCAAATTATAGTATTGAGATTTAAATAAGGACATTAACATCTCCTTATGTATAGTCAATCCTCATAACTTTTTGTATAATAGTGTGTCCTCAAAGATCTCAGCTATGGGAATCATTTACATCTATTCTCCCGCTGTGACTGTATGCTTTGTAGATTGGAAGTTAATACAGATGGAGTAGGTACTGTCTGGACTTGTGGACTACTATATACTCTAAATATACTTTTCCAGAAACTTCCAGTGGCCAAGACTCTGCACTCGCAATGCAGGGGGTCCTAGTTTGATCCCTGGTTGGGAAACCAGATCCTACATACTGCAACTAGGACCTGGTGCAGCCAAATAAATAAATAAGCAAAAAAAAATATTTAGGAATAAAAACATTTTTCCTTCTCTTTGATAGCGCTTTGTCCAGATGGTAGTTTGAATCATTATTTTTCTTGTTATGTGTTTAATATCTTGTGCAGACTTGTAGGGCCATCAGGGCAGGATGCTTTTTGTCCTGTTCACACTCTTCCCTGCACAGTGAGGGGCATGTGGCCAATGCACAGACTGCACTTAAAGAATGAATGAATGAGAAGTACTATTTGTTGCCAGAAACCATCCAGGAAGCAGAGTGGACGCTGGAGTGGCCAATTTGGGCAGAGGAATCTGCTGGCCTTTCCTAGCTGGAGCTATTGGTGGTTTTCATTTCAGATTCTGTCTCCCTGTGCACCTGCCAATACCCCGTCATTCTCTAACCTGGTGTCTCACAGAGTACCTCTTTGCTGAGCTTTTTAGTAGACATCATGCATCCTTGATTTTCCAAGGATGCAAAGAACATAATTTTTACAGCAGTTTCTTCAGTAGCCTTCCTGAATAGAAGGCTCAATTCTTGGCTCCTTTGCTTTTTTTTTTTGGCCATTTTTAAAAATTTTACATTTTTGCTTTTACAGAGTTTTGTTGTTTACAGATATGTATAATCCCAGATTAGTCATGTTGCTTTTGGTTATTTTTTATTCATTATTTTGTCCATGTGCTCATGCTCACGCTCAGTTGCTCATTCGTGTCTGACTCTACGATCCTACAGACTGTAGCTCACCAGGTTCCTCTGCCCATGGGATTTTCCGGGCAAGAATACTTCAGTGGGTTGCCATTTCCTTCTCCAGGGGATCGTCCCAACCCAGGGATCAAAGCCAAGTCTCCTGTGTCTCCAGCGTTGTCTGGTGGGCTCTTTTGCCCGCTGAGCCATCAGGGAAGCATTTTGTAAATAGTGGGGAGTATATTCATTTGGAAGAAATGCTTAGCTAAGTGTTATTAAAATTATTTACCACTGAAAAGATTTTAAATAATGTTTCTTTCCTTTTCTTTCTATGCAGAATGAAACCTACACTGCTGTTTGTGAGGTGAGTGCCAGTAACTTACAAAAATATTGTTGAATTTTTTTGCTGTTAAGATAAAGGAATAAATAAATAAGCAAAAAATATTTAGGAATAAAACATTTTTCCTTCTCTTTGATAGCGCTTTGTCCAGATGGTAGTTTGAATCATTATTTTTCTTGTTATGTGTTTAATATCTTGTGCAGACTTGTAGGGCCATCAGGGCAGGATGCTTTTTGTCCTGTTCACACTCTTCCCTGCACAGTGAGGGGCATGTGGCCAATGCACAGACTGCACTTAAAGAATGAATGAATGAGAAGTACTATTTGTTGCCAGAAACCATCCAGGAAGCAGAGTGGACGCTGGAGTGGCCAATTTGGGCAGAGGAATCTGCTGGCCTTTCCTAGCTGGAGCTATTGGTGGTTTTCATTTCAGATTCTGTCTCCCTGTGCACCTGCCAATACCCCGTCATTCTCTAACCTGGTGTCTCACAGAGTACCTCTTTGCTGAGCTTTTTAGTAGACATCATGCATCCTTGATTTTCCAAGGATGCAAAGAACATAATTTTTACAGCAGTTTCTTCAGTAGCCTTCCTGAATAGAAGGCTCAATTCTTGGCTCCTTTGCTTTTTTTTTTTGGCCATTTTTAAAAATTTTACATTTTTGCTTTTACAGAGTTTTGTTGTTTACAGATATGTATAATCCCAGATTAGTCATGTTGCTTTTGGTTATTTTTTATTCATTATTTTGTCCATGTGCTCATGCTCACGCTCAGTTGCTCATTCGTGTCTGACTCTACGATCCTACAGACTGTAGCTCACCAGGTTCCTCTGCCCATGGGATTTTCCGGGCAAGAATACTTCAGTGGGTTGCCATTTCCTTCTCCAGGGGATCGTCCCAACCCAGGGATCAAAGCCAAGTCTCCTGTGTCTCCAGCGTTGTCTGGTGGGCTCTTTTACCCTCTGAGCCATCAGGGAAGCATTTTGTAAATAGTGGGGAGTATATTCATTTGGAAGAAATGCTTAGCTAAGTGTTATTAAAATTATTTACCACTGAAAAGATTTTAAATAATGTTTCTTTCCTTTTCTTTCTATGCAGAATGAAACCTACACTGCTGTTTGTGAGGTGAGTGCCAGTAACTTACAAAAATATTGTTAAGCCCCACATCTTTCTCTCTTGTCTGTAAAAAGCTGTTAAGATAAAGGATAAGGAAAACTGAGTCATTCTTTGCATGCAGAAATGTTCTTCCTGGGAGTACTTTAACTCTGCATATAAAAACAACTGTATAATTCCATCGTTGACACATGTATTTACTGTGTTCTATATATCTATGTGCATATCTAACATGCATACATGAATGTATAAAGATGTGTGGGTATACCCACACACATTCACACATACACATATATAGTATCCTAATCTGTTTTGAAAGGTTCTGATTCCTGAAGCCTGGGTGGGAAAGGGTGGTAGGAAGAGAGAAAAAGGCACGGTGGGGATACCCTCATCTCAGCTGATTTTACTTCTTTTCCATAAAGCCTATGGGTATCACTAAATACAGTGCATTCAAAAAGAAGTCCTTTGTTTATTATTTATTTTCTCTTTTGGCCATAGGCCACAGCATCTTAGTTTCCTGACCAGGGACTGAATCCATACCTCCTGCACGTAGAAGTAGAAGTGCAGAGTCTTAACTACTGGATCACCAGGAAAGTCCCAGAAGAGTACACTTTAGTTGCAATTTTTTTCCCCTGTGGAATGAACTCCTTTGACAGCATTTTGAAACACAGCTTTAAAATTTCAATTAATTGATTTACTTCTTTTTTTTTTTTTGAGGGTGTTTTTATCGTTTATTTTTATTGTTTGATTGATTTATTTTCATCCATCTTTTTTTTATTTTAAAGATCTATTTATTTATTTATTTATTTTGGGCGGGGGTCGAGTTGGGGAGGGAGGGGGATGGGCGGGCCACTGCTATTGGTCTTTCATTTCTCCATTTTCATCCATCTTTGCTCTTTGGCTCCTGTGGGCCTCCAATCGCGGTGGCCTCTGTCGCTGCAGAGCCCCGGCTCTGGGCGCATGAGCTCTAGAGCTCCGGCTCGGCGATTGGACACATCGGCCCAGCCGCTCCGCGGCACGTGGGATCTTCCCAGATCAGGGATCGAACTGGCGCCCCTTGCACTGCAAGGCGGTGTCCTTACCCACTGGACCACCAGGGGAGGCCCTCATCCATCTTTATTCTTTGGCATGTGTGGGGTCTCCCATTGCAGTGGCCTCTCGTTGCGGAGCACCAGCTCTGGGTGCATGCGCTTCAGAATGCTGACTCTAATTGGACACACCGGTCATTCTTTGCATGCAGAAATGTTCTTCCGGGTATTCTTTCTGCAAAATCTTGGGAACTTTAATCCATCTTTTTGACACATGTATTTACTGTGTTCTATATATCTATGTGCATATCTAACATGCATACATGAATGTATAAAGATGTGTGGGTATACCCACACACATTCACACATACACATATATAGTATCCTAATCTGTTTTGAAAGGTTCTGATTCCTGAAGCCTGGGTGGGAAAGGGTGGTAGGAAGAGAGAAAAAGGCACGGTGGGGATACCCTCATCTCAGCTGATTTTACTTCTTTTCCATAAAGCCTATGGGTATCACTAAATACAGTGCATTCAAAAAGAAGTCCTTTGTTTATTATTTATTTTCTCTTTTGGCCATAGGCCACAGCATCTTAGTTTCCTGACCAGGGACTGAATCCATACCTCCTGCACGTAGAAGTAGAAGTGCAGAGTCTTAACTACTGGATCACCAGGAAAGTCCCAGAAGAGTACACTTTAGTTGCAATTTTTTTCCCCTGTGGAATGAACTCCTTTGACAGCATTTTGAAACACAGCTTTAAAATTTCAATTAATTGATTTACTTCTTTTTCTTTTTTTGAGAGTGTTTTAAACATTTATTTTTATTGTTTGATTGATTTATTTTCATCCATCTTTTTTTTATTTTAAAGATCTATTTATTTATTTATTTATTTTGGGCGGGGGTCGAGTTGGGGAGGGAGGGGGATGGGCGGGCCACTGCTATTGGTCTTTCATTTCTCCATTTTCATCCATCTTTGCTCTTTGGCTCCTGTGGGCCTCCAATCGCGGTGGCCTCTGTCGCTGCAGAGCCCCGGCTCTGGGCGCATGAGCTCTAGAGCTCCGGCTCGGCGATTGGACACATCGGCCCAGCCGCTCCGCGGCACGTGGGATCTTCCCAGATCAGGGATCGAACTGGCGCCCCTTGCACTGCAAGGCGGTGTCCTTACCCACTGGACCACCAGGGGAAGCCCTCATCCATCTTTATTCTTTGGCATGTGTGGGGTCTCCCATTGCAGTGGCCTCTCGTTGCGGAGCACCAGCTCTGGGTGCATGCGCTTCAGAATGCTGACTCCTAATTGGACACACCGGTCCAGCCACGGCAGGTGAGATCTTGGGATCTTCCTGGGCCAGGGAACCGGTGTCCTTTGCACTGCAAGGCAGCCTCTTTACCCACTGGACCACCAGGGAAGCCCTGATTTACTTCTTGCTATGATAATAAGGGACCTCATACTGACTCTGGCTGCCCAGGTCTCCTCCAATTACCCCCCCACCCCCCCAGGCTCATTTCAGTGCACTTGACTTTCTCCTTCCTTCAGAAAGACCTTGGGGTTTTGATCTTTTCCTACTCAATGTTATTCAACTTAACTTCCCTGTCCCAGATTTCATACCCTGAAGAATTCATTTTAGTTTATTTGACAATAAGTAATTACGATGAAACTGTATTATTTATCTGTTTCACATTTACGTATTCTATTTAAAATGTCCTTGAAATCAGAGAACAGAACTATCCTATCTTGCCTGAGGAAGAAATACCGATTATCATTCATTAGAAAAACTGAAAAAAAAAAATCCCTTTGAATAGAAAATAAAAGCAAAAACTTAAATTGGGATATTTTCTCAATAGTCTGTGGTGGGCTTCCCCTGGTGGTCCAGTGGGTAAGGACACCGTCTTGCAGTGCAAGGGGCGCCGGTTCGAGCCCTAGCCTGGGAAGATCCCACGTGCCGTGGAGCCGCTGGACTGATGTGTCCAATTACCGAGCCAGAGCTCTGGAGCGCATGCGCCCAGAGCCGGCGCTCTGCGACAACAGAGGCCACTGCAATGGGAGGCCCACATGAGCCAAAGAACAAAGACGGATGAAAATAGAGAAATGAAAGACCAGTAGAAGTGGCCCGCCCATCCCCCTCCCTCCCCACCCCACCCACCAAAAAGATAAAAAAAAAAAACAAAAAGTCCGTAGTGACCTTGTTTCTGAGGGATTTTTCCTTGACAGTGAATGGTGATTGAGTTAGCTAAGAAGCGATAAAACAGAGAAAAAGTTGCTTCATATGTATATAGACAGCGAAAGCTCTTTCCTGAATGAGGTAAAAACAAAACAAAACCAAACCTGGCTGAGAACTCTTTTATGTGACCGAAAGAAAAGCAGCGGCCAAAATAATAATCCAGTGGTGGACTGGGTTTAGAAGTCAGAGACAGCCAAGTGTCTGAAGCATCCAAGTAATTCAGGACTAGGTTTCTTTCCTTTTTTAACCTTGTTAATTAAAAAAATTTTGAATTGGAGGATAACGGCTTTACAATGTTGCGTTAGTTTCTGCTGTACCACAACGTGAATCTGCTATATGTTTACGTATATCTCCTACCTTTTCAGCGTCCCTCTGCCAACCCCCATCCTACCCCATCACAGAGCACTGAGCCGAGCTCCCTGTGTTACTCAGCCACTTCCCACTCGCTAGCTATTGTACATACGGCAGTGCATGTAAGCCAGTGCTACTCTCTCAGTTTGTCCCGCCCCCTTTCCGCCCTTCGTCCCCACATCCATTCTCTACATCTGTGCCTCTATTCCCGCCGGACTGGGTTTCCAGGGTGGTAGTTCACTGTTCATCAGTATGCTGTGCTTATGTCATGCACACCTTTTCTCTCTTTTGTGACAGTTCTATTTATTTTTATTCATACATTAAATGATGTAGACCTCAACAGTAATACATGTGCAATAGACGTAGTGGTAGAGATAGAAATATAGAGATAGATATTTTTAACTCAGCTGCTCACACCTTGAGGAGATCAAACTCTTCAACCATCAGTGCTTTAACCTAGGAAGCTTGGAATTTTCCCACATGTTTCTTGGAGGGAATTGTTTTAGCTTGGCAAAGCATAACTTGGAAAATGATGTTAGCAAGTGAGATGGCTTATCCCTGATATTTCAGAAATGTTTTAAGCTTGACAAACAGACCACTCCCCGGGGAAAATGAAAATAGAGAAATGAAAGACCAGTAGAAGTGGCCCGCCCATCCCTCCTCCCACCCCACCCACCAAAAGATAAAAAAACAAAAAGTCCGTAGTGACCTTGTTTCTGAGGGATTTTTCCTTGACAGTGAATGGTGATTGAGTTAGCTAAGAAGCGATAAAACAGAGAAAAAGTTGCTTCATATGTATATAGACAGCGAAAGCTCTTTCCTGAATGAGGTAAAAACAAAACAAAACCAAACCTGGCTGAGAACTCTTTTATGTGACCGAAAGAAAAGCAGCGGCCAAAATAATAATCCAGTGGTGGACTGGGTTTAGAAGTCAGAGACAGCCAAGTGTCTGAAGCATCCAAGTAATTCAGGACTAGGTTTCTTTCCTTTTTTAACCTTGTTAATTAAAAAATTTTTGAATTGGAGGATAACGGCTTTACAATGTTGCGTTAGTTTCTGCTGTACCACAACGTGAATCTGCTATATGTTTACGTATATCTCCTACCTTTTCAGCGTCCCTCTGCCAACCCCCATCCTACCCCATCACAGAGCACTGAGCCGAGCTCCCTGTGTTACTCAGCCACTTCCCACTCGCTAGCTATTGTACATACGGCAGTGCATGTAAGCCAGTGCTACTCTCTCAGTTTGTCCCGCCCCCTTTCCGCCTTCGTCCCCACATCCATTCTCTACATCTGTGCCTCTATTCCCGCCGGACTGGGTTTCCAGGGTGGTAGTTCACTGTTCATCAGTATGCTGTGCTTATGTCATGCACACCTTTTCTCTCTTTTGTGACAGTTCTATTTATTTTTATTCATACATTAAATGATGTAGACCTCAACAGTAATACATGTGCAATAGACGTAGTGGTAGAGATAGAAATATAGAGATAGATATTTTTAACTCAGCTGCTCACACCTTGAGGAGATCAAACTCTTCAACCATCAGTGCTTTAACCTAGGAAGCTTGGAATTTTCCCACATGTTTCTTGGAGGGAATTGTTTTAGCTTGGCAAAGCATAACTTGGAAAATGATGTTAGCAAGTGAGATGGCTTATCCCTGATATTTCAGAATACTAATTAGATTATCCTAATCTAAAAGGCTCTAAAACCCTTTTTATGGCTTCTCATTGCCATTTGAGAAAATACACACTACCAGTGTTTGCTGGCTCTTCCACTTCGTCTTGCCCCCTCTTCCTTGTCCTTTGTACTAGCCATACTGGCCTTTCCCTCATCCCCAAGTCTGTGTGGCATATCCTTATTTTAAAGCATTTGACCTTGTCCAGATTATTGCAAAGCCTGCTCCTTCTGATCACTCAGGTCTTGTCTTGAAGGTCACCTCTGCATGGTTCTTCCTGACAACTGAAACTAAAGTTAGTTCCCTTCCTGTCTGGTCATGTCTTAAATCTTCGACTTTCATTTTCCTCACAGTACTTCTCATTATCTGAGCATCATTTAGTTCAGTCATTCAGTCCTGTGCGACTGTTTGTGACTCCATGGACTGCAGCATTCCAGGCTTTCCTGTCCTTTACTATCTCCAGGAGCTTGCTCAAACTCATGTTCATTGACTCAGTGATGCCATCCAACCATCTCATCCTCTGTCATCCCTTTCTCCTTCTGCCTTCTATTTTCCCCCAGCATCATGGTCTTTTCCAGTGAGCTGGCTCTTTGCATCAGGTGGTCAAAGTGCTGGAGCTTTAGCTTCAGCATCAGCCCTTCAATGAATATTCAGGGTTGATTTCCTTTAGGAGTGACTGGTTTGATCTCCTTGCAGTCCAAGGGACTTTCAGGAGTCTTCTCCAACACCAAAGTTCAAAGGCATCAATTCTTCAGTGCTCAGCCTTCTTTATGGTCCAACTCTCACATCCATAAAAATTTGTTACTTTCATACATTAAATGATGTAGACCTCAACAGTAATACATGTGCAATAGACGTAGTGGTAGAGATAGAAATATAGAGATAGATATTTTTAACTCAGCTGCTCACACCTTGAGGAGATCAAACTCTTCAACCATCAGTGCTTTAACCTAGGAAGCTTGGAATTTTCCCACATGTTTCTTGGAGGGAATTGTTTTAGCTTGGCAAAGCATAACTTGGAAAATGATGTTAGCAAGTGAGATGGCTTATCCCTGATATTTCAGAATACTAATTAGATTATCCTAATCTAAAAGGCTCTAAAACCCTTTTTATGGCTTCTCATTGCCATTTGAGAAAATACACACTACCAGTGTTTGCTGGCTCTTCCACTTCGTCTTGCCCCCTCTTCCTTGTCCTTTGTACTAGCCATACTGGCCTTTCCCTCATCCCCAAGTCTGTGTGGCATATCCTTATTTTAAAGCATTTGACCTTGTCCAGATTATTGCAAAGCCTGCTCCTTCTGATCACTCAGGTCTTGTCTTGAAGGTCACCTCTGCATGGTTCTTCCTGACAACTGAAACTAAAGTTAGTTCCCTTCCTGTCTGGTCATGTCTTAAATCTTCGACTTTCATTTTCCTCACAGTACTTCTCATTATCTGAGCATCATTTAGTTCAGTCATTCAGTCCTGTGCGACTGTTTGTGACTCCATGGACTGCAGCATTCCAGGCTTTCCTGTCCTTTACTATCTCCAGGAGCTTGCTCAAACTCATGTTCATTGACTCAGTGATGCCATCCAACCATCTCATCCTCTGTCATCCCTTTCTCCTTCTGCCTTCTATTTTCCCCCAGCATCATGGTCTTTTCCAGTGAGCTGGCTCTTTGCATCAGGTGGTCAAAGTGCTGGAGCTTTAGCTTCAGCATCAGCCCTTCAATGAATATTCAGGGTTGATTTCCTTTAGGAGTGACTGGTTTGATCTCCTTGCAGTCCAAGGGACTTTCAGGAGTCTTCTCCAACACCAAAGTTCAAAGGCATCAATTCTTCAGTGCTCAGCCTTCTTTATGGTCCAACTCTCACATCCATACATGGTTACTGGGAAAACCAGACCTTTGACGATATGGACTTTTGTTGGCAAAGTGATGTCTCTGTGTTTTAATGCACTGTCTAGGATTCTCATAGCTTTTCTTCCAAGGAACAAGTGTCTTTTAATTTGAGCACATTTTATTTCTTAATTTGTTACTCTGTTATTGTCTATTTCCTTCTAAGAGAATATAAATTCCACGAATTTGCTTGTCTTATTCATTGCCATATCCTTAAAATCTAAAACAGTGTTTGGCGTGTAAAAGTTTGGAGATGAAACCACAATTTGTATGGAGACTCTGCAGTAGAGGCATCCCAGTAAAACAGTGGGGCTCCACCCACCTTGAGCTGCAGGAGAAACAAAAGACATGGACAGCAGGTGTGCAGGTCTGGGAAACACGAGATTGGAGCCAGAGGGATGATGATAAAAGTGATCTTACTGCGATGAGAACAGAGACAGCAGATGGGTGTAACCCCTGGGAAGGATGAACTTGGCGTCTGCAGTGGGAATGGTGGCTGAGTAGCCTGGAATATGTTGTATAAATGCCCCATCAGGGGACTTTAGGCTTAGATTTTGTGAACTTCTCAAATCCAAATTTCTTTAGCACGAGAAACACTTGATCTTGAGAAACACTGCATAACTTCATTTGAAGTCTAACGTTAGATTAGAGAGACAGAGAGACTGAGCAAGATAGAGGGAGGAAAGCAAAGAGAGAGAGGGAGGGACAGAGAGAAGGAAGTCCTGTTCATTAGCTTTGCCTACACTGAGATAACATTTAAACTCTTTGGAGTACAAACTTCTAGTTATAATATTAACAAGTTCTGTGGACTCTGATGTATAGCATGGTGATTATAACTAATAACACTGTATTATGTTCTTGAAAGCTGCTAAAGATCTTAAATGTTCTCATCACAAAACAGAAATAGTAATTATATGATGGAATGAAAGTGTTAGTTAATGCTATAGTGGTAATCATTCATCTTAATAAAGCTGGAAAAAAAGCCAAGCTTAACCAAAGTAAACAAAACATTTAAACTCCTGGATGGATCAGGACTAGCTTTATTTCTAAATAATCATTATTCCATTTTCTTTCTTCTTCCTGAGCTTTCTTTCTTGAAAAGAAAATCCTATGTTAATAATAATTTTGCCACCACTTGATATATGTATTTCACTGAAACCTACAAAGATGTGAAAGGTATACTAGACCCTTGAGTTAAATAATTCTGAGTCAAAAAAAAAAAAAAAATTCTGTGTTGTCCAAACTGAAGTATCTAATCCTTAACTAACCAAACTTGGGCTTATCAGGCTCTGCTTCCTTGGAGAGCACATACCAAACATGGGACAGTTGTGTATTTGCAAATTACAGTTCTTCTCTTGGACATTCAGAGTAAATGCATTGTGTGATGATTTCTGCTATTATCATGAGAAACAAAGGCACGTTGTCCTAAGTATTATGATTATAAGCTGAATGAGGGGGGGAGATTGATCATGATTGTGCTGCAGTTTTATGATATGTGCCTTTTCTCCAAGTTTTTTTCCCCTCATAACTATTGTTAATGTTAAAACTTGCAGGAAATTTGTGTCTCAGTCATCAAAATGTTTGCTCTGTTTTCAGTTAATGAGACAAGATGTTGATCATCATTAGGTTTTTGTAGACTTTAAAATTTAAAATTTTGGCACTAAGACATCTATTGAAATGTTCAGTTACTATAAAGTCTGTAGTCCACTTTTAATTTTTTAAGAAAGGCATGGATATATATAAAATCAATCGGCATCATTTTAGGCTACAGCTTTAGGCTATTAACTCACTAAACCTTTGACTAAGATAGCAAACATGTAATTGCATTGTTGATCTCAGTATTTTGTCACATTGTGGGGTGTCACCCACTAGAAGGTCATGAAATCAGAATAAAGAGCCACAATAAACAAAATGACATAGAATAGAACATACAAGATTGCATCAGAGGTCAGGATTCCTTTTGGGAGTGAAAATGTTCTACAATCAGATTGAAATGATAATTGTATGATTCTTTAAATATTCTAAAAGCTGTCACACTATGGGCTTTAAATGAGTAGATTTTATGACGTATACAATATATTTCAATAAAACTGTTTAAAAAGAGAGAATCCTACCAGTTCAAGAATCTTTTTCCCTCAGCATGTATGTGTGTACTAAGTTGTTTTTTTAAATGTTTTTTGGAATCTGGGACATGGTCGAAAAAGATTGAAAGGTGGTGTTCCAATCCCACCAGCAAATGGGAACTGAAGTATCATAGCTCAAATACTTGATATACAGGTATACTTATATATCAGGCATTCACATCACAGAATTTGGTTGGAGTTAGTCAGCAAAAGCAGTACAAAGGCTGCGCTGACTGCCATGCTACCTGTCTTCCCTAGCGAGAATCCTGTGAGGTCGGCTGCAGCAGCGGGGAAGGTGCCTATGAAGAGGAAGTGCTAGGTAAGCAGACCCACCCAACTATTATTGAAAATAATCTACACCACTCCAGGGACCTGTCCTAAGGTAGGGGTCATGAGCCATCTCTTAGACATGTATGCCTCAGTATGATCAATATATATATAGATATACGTAATTGAATGTGTATACTTTTCATCAGCTTCAAATGTGGAAGCCATGTTTAGAGACTAAGCAAACTCTTCTTCAAGGGTAAAAGAGGGAAAACTGCACATGACATGTTGAGAACTTGAGATTTTGCCCTCACTTCAGCAGATACAATCACTTCTAACTTAACGAGATAGACAAATGTGAATCCTGAGCAACTCAATGTCACGAAATGCCACTGTTTTAATGAACTGAAAATGTAGAACTATTTTATTTAATGTGAATTTCATTATTCAGCTCACAGTTATTCAGTTGATTGAGTACCTACTATAGGTATGGCTCCCTATAAGACACTGGGAAATTTGCAAAGTGTATAGAAGTTACGCTTCTCAAGGTTAGATTCTGAGCAAATAAGGAACTTGGGTATATATGTCTCTGATTCCCTCTGACTTATATCAAAGCAGGTTTTGTGTCTTGAGGAGACTTTGCCTGAGTGTTTTAATTCTCTAGTGGTTCCCGAAGGACCAACACTTTGATAAACTATAACTTACATTAGCGGTTAGCTTTTCCAGAATTCCCTAGTGTTTCCTCACTGGGAGATAAGACAGTTTCTTTCAGAACAAGAGATAATTGGCTATTCCATATGCTGCAGTCCTTGTTTCAGCGGCTGATGGAAATTGGAAGGTGGATCTTGCCTTGCTATCCTGATTTGCTTCTGAACCAGAGTAGGGATGGTTTTTCTGTGAAAGAAACCGTATCCTCTAAGTTCAGGAAAACATGTCTGCTTTTGCCACTTCTATAATAATAGTAGATGTCCTAGCCAAAGCAATTAGGCAACAACAACAAAAAAGGCCTCCAAAGTTGCTGGATCTTATAAAAGGCATTTGAAAGAAGGAAGTAAAAACTATCTTTATTTTCAGATTATATGATCTTACATGCAGAAAATGTACCATGAAATACCCTGTTAGAACAAGTAAACAAATTTGTCAAAGTAGCAGGAAACAAAGTTAACTTGAAAAATCAATTGCATTTCTATACACTAGTAATGAACCACCTTCAAAGGAAATTATAAAGACAATTTCATTTGCAATAGCCTCAAAAAAAAGAACATCAGCTTCAAATGTCCCAGTATGACAATATATATATAGATATACGTAATTGAATGTGTATACTTTTCATCAGCTTCAAATGTGGAAGCCATGTTTAGAGACTAAGCAAACTCTTCTTCAAGGGTAAAAGAGGAAAACTGCACATGACATGTTGAGAACTTGCGCTTTTGCCCTCACTTCAGCAGATACAATCACTTCTAACTTAACGAGATAGACAAATGTGAATCCTGAGCAACTCAATGTCACGAAATGCCACTGTTTTAATGAACTGAAAATGTAGAACTATTTTATTTAATGTGAATTTCATTATTCAGCTCACAGTTATTCAGTTGATTGAGTACCTACTATAGGTATGGCTCCCTATAAGACACTGGGAAATTTGCAAAGTGTATAGAAGTTACGCTTCTCAAGGTTAGATTCTGAGCAAATAAGGAACTTGGGTATATATGTCTCTGATTCCCTCTGACTTATATCAAAGCAGGTTTTGTGTCTTGAGGAGACTTTGCCTGAGTGTTTTAATTCTCTAGTGGTTCCCGAAGGACCAACACTTTGATAAACTATAACTTACATTAGCGGTTAGCTTTTCCAGAATTCCTAGTGTTTCCTCACTGGGAGATAAGACAGTTTCTTTCAGAACAAGAGATAATTGGCTATTCCATATGCTGCAGTCCTTGTTTCAGCGGCTGATGGAAATTGGAAGGTGGATCTTGCCTTGCTATCCTGATTTGCTTCTGAACCAGAGTAGGGATGGTTTTTCTGTGAAAGAAACCGTATCCTCTAAGTTCAGGAAAACATGTCTGCTTTTGCCACTTCTATAATAATAGTAGATGTCCTAGCCAAAGCAATTAGGCAACAACAACAAAAAAGGCCTCCAAAGTTGCTGGATCTTATAAAAGGCATTTGAAAGAAGGAAGTAAAAACTATCTTTATTTTCAGATTATATGATCTTACATGCAGAAAATGTACCATGAAATACCCTGTTAGAACAAGTAAACAAATTTGTCAAAGTAGCAGGAAACAAAGTTAACTTGAAAAATCAATTGCATTTCTATACACTAGTAATGAACCACCTTCAAAGGAAATTATAAAGACAATTTCATTTGCAATAGCCTCAAAAAGAATAAAATTATTAGAAATTAACTTAACCAAAGAGGTGAATGACTTGTAAAGTGAAAATTTCAGAATATTTCTGAAACAAAGAAGACAAATAAATAGAAAGATATCTTATATTCATGAGTTGAAAGACTTGGTATATTGTCAGGATGTCAATATTACCAGAGTAATTACAGAGTTAATGTAATCCTTATCAAAATTCCAAAGATAAATGTGTTTTGCATAAGACGGAAAGACCCATCCTGTAATTTATATGAACTCTCAAGGAACCCCAAATTCTGAAAAGCAGAACAGATCTGGAGAATTCATACTTCCTGAATTCCAGCCTACAGGAATCAAAACAATGTGGTAGTGGCATAAAGAGATATATAGCCTACTGTATGTCTCCATGAGAGTAGAGAATTCAGAAATAAATCCTTACACGTATATCTTTACATATATGGTCAAATGATTTTAAAAAATATCTTTTTTGGCTTCTTTTATTGATCCTTCCCTTATTTACTTTCATCCATCTTAATTCTTTGGCCTGTGCGTGCCTCCCATCGCGGTGGCCCTTCTCACCGCAGAGCATCAGCTCCGGGCGCATGCGCTCCATAGCGCCGCTCGCTATTGGACACACCGGTCCAGCTGCTCCGCAGCACATGGCCCCTTACACTGCAAGGCGGACTCTTTACCCACTGGACCACCAGGGAAGCCCCAAATGATTTTTTGACAAGGGTGTCAAGACCATTCAGTGGGAGAAAAGGCAATCTTTTCAGCAAACAATTGTGGGGGAACTGAGTATCAACTTGCAAAAGAATTACGTTGGATCTTTATATAAGATCATATACAAAAAGTAACTTAAAATGGATCCATGATCTAAATGTAAGATTTAAAACTATAAAAATCTTAGAAGAAAATACAGGGTAAAAGCTTCACAGCCTTGAGCTTGAGAATGATTATTTGGACATGGCATGAAAAGCACAGGTAACCAAAGAAAAAATAGACAAATTGGACTTCATGAAACTTTAAAAAAGTGTAAGTACCAAAAGGCACTATCAACAAAGTAAAACAGCAATCAATAGGAGAGAAGAAAATATTTTCAAATCATATGTCTGATAAGAGATTTATATCAAGAATATATTAGAAAAGTGAAAAAAAGAGAGTATATCAAAAACTTCTAAAACTTAACAACAAAAACCCCAAACAATCCAATTAAAAAATGGGCAAAGGACCCAGGCATTTTTACAAAGAAGATATACAACTGGCCAATAAACACATGAAAAGATGTTGACCATTACTATTCATTAGAGAAATGCAAATAAAACCTACTATGAACTGCCACTTCACATCCATTAAGATGGCTACTCAAAAAGAAAAAAAAATTGAAGACAGAACTATTACGCTTCTAGAAATTCCATTTTGGGGTATATGCACTAAAGAGTTGAAAATAAGGCCTTAAAGAGATATGTATATATCCATGTTCCACTTTCATACTGAATTCACAATTGCTAAAATGTGAAAGCCACCAAAATGTCCACTGACTGATGAATGAGTAAGCAAAATGTACATATACAATGAGATATTATTCAGACTTAAAAGGAAGAAAATTCTGACATATCCCACAGTATGAATAAATTTTGAGCACATCATGCTAAGTGAAATGTCAGTCACAAAAAGACAAATACTGCTTGATTCCACTTAGATGAGGTATTTAGAGTAGTTACAATTACAGAGACAGAAAGTAGAATGGTAGTTGCCTAGGGAAAGGGGAGGGAGAGGGAGAGTGGGAAGTTATTCTTTAATGGTTAGTTCTGGTTTTGCAAGATGAAAAGAGTTCTGCAGATGGATGGTCAAGATGGTTGCACAAGAATATAATTGTACTTACTGCCACTGAACTGGACACTTAAAAATGGTGAAGACAGTAAATTGTATGCCGTGTGTATTTTATACAATAAAAAAAATTTCAGAGACTTCTCTGGTGGTGCATTGGCTAAGACTCTGTGCTCCAAATGCAGGGGGCCAGGCTTGATCCCTTGCCAGGGAAGTAGATGCCACGTGCTGCAGCTAAAAGCCTTACCTGCTGCCAACTAAAGATCTCAGGGGCTGCAACTGAGATACAGTGTAGATGAATAAATAAATAAATGAAAAGAGTTCCAGAAAAGCGAGCTAATGCATTCATTTAGTCACAATTTTGAAAATAGAAGAGCTAAAGTAAAATAATTGCACCCCAGCGGTCCATATCGTTCAGAATTTTAACCCTTATACTGTGCCTAGGAAGTAGGACCAATTACTCTGTTATGCCAGTTGTAATGTCGCTAATGTTTAAAAGTCATGAAATATTTCACGATAAAAAAGAGCAGGAGTGAAGAAAATAGCTATAGTCATTGCTCTGTGAGAAAAGGGGATCCTTCAGGGGTGCTGTGTGATGGTCGGGAGGGGTGGGAAGGGGGGGATATACATATGACTAATCTGGGAACATACATATCTGTAAACAGCAAAAGTCTGAAAAAGTTAAAAGCAAAATAAAGGTTTTAAAAAGAGCAGGATACAGAATTCTTTAGAGCAGAGTTACTTGCATGAATAAAAGTAATGTATTTAACACAATGGGCTGTAGATATATAGTGTAAGAATTTTAAAATATCTTGAGGTACATATATTCCCTGGGGCAATGGATAGTTGTGTGGCCCCAGACTTACCCTTGCCAACCACCCCTCTAGCCTATATAGAAGAGCTATTTCTAGAGAAAACCAGTCTCAGAACACTCCATGTTTCCTGCCTGTAAAAAAAACAAAACAGTATCTTCAAAGATAAGTAAGTCCTGTGAGGAGAAAAAAGCCAACACACCAACTGAATATGTGCATCAGTAACAGTTCAGGTGAATAATTGTAGCACGATGTAGCAAGCTGGGGCTGAGGGCACCGGATGAAGGAGGGACATGCTCTCCTGTGTTGGCAGACACAGGGCATGGTGAATGAAATCTTATGTTCTCCGCAGAAAATGCAGACCTTCCCACTGCACCCTTTGCTTCTTCCATTGGAAGCCATGGTGTGACATTACGATGGAAGTCGGCCAACATCTCTGGAGTAAAGTACATCATTCAGTGGAAGTATGCACAGCTTCCTGGAAGTTGGACTTACACCAAGGTATGAACTGCCTGTGACCTGTGTGCTCAGTCATTCAATTGTGTCAAACTCTTTGTGATCCCATGGACTGTAGCCTGCCAGGAGCCTCTGTCCATGGGATTTTCCAGGCAAGAATACTGGAGTGGGTTGCCATTTCCTACCCCAGGGGATCTACCTGGTCCATGAATCAGACCTGTGTCTCTATTGTCTCCTGCATTGGCAAGCAGATTCTTTACCACCATACCACCTGGCAAGCCCTATGCACCTAAACAGAGACTTTTTCTTCCAGTTGTTGAAAGTGCCAAATGATGGCTCAGATGGTAAAGAATTTGTCTGCAATGCAGGAGACCCAGGTTTGATCCCTGGATTGGAAAGATCCCTAAGAGAAGAGAATGGCTACCCACTATTCTTGCCTGGAGAATCCCATGGATAGAGAAGCCTGGTGGGTCCATAGGGTCACAGAGTTGAACAGGATTCAACAACTAACACATGCATGGACATTGATATAAACACATTCTAGAGAAGATTCAAACATAAAATGAGTGATTGGATTAGATGAACCCTAATCTTTGCTGCTCTTAATGCTAAATGGTTTATTTTAGAGAAAATATATTATTGGACATATATATTATTCCTTTGACCCAGCACCACATAACCAACTACTCATATCATTTCTCATTATCTGTCCATCCTACTAAAAATAATTCCAACTAGGGTGGAAGACTGGAGAAGGAAGTGGCAACCTACTCCAGTATTCTTGCCTAGAGAATCCCATGGAGAGAAGAGCCTGGCAGGCCACGATCTATAGGGTTGCACATGATTAAAAAGACTATGCATGCACATAGGGTGGAGGGCAGGGAGGGCATCTAGGACTATCCCTTTGAGGACAGTAAAAACGTGTTCAGAAAAAGACAGTCCCAAGACACCAAGTATTTTAACACAGCAAATGAAAGGAAAGCCTTGATGTACATGCCAAATAATTGAATCCATAATTTTGCAGTTTTGAAGAAGTAAAGAATTTCAGTGTGACTAAGGCAGGCAGAGGTCAGGGTGGCTCCACTCGGAGCTCCAGGCCTCCTTTCCAGCTGGCCAGGCAGGCCCTGGATTACCCCATGTCCGGGAGGCCAGCCATCATCTACAAACAAGTCTGTGCTTTTGAGTTATACGGAGGTGATTCCATAAATGCTGATCTTTGATCTTTTATTGATTCAGGCCGTGTCCAAGCTCTCCTATGTGGTAGAGCCCCTGCACCCTTTCACTGAATATATTTTTCGAGTGGTTTGGATCTTCACAGCCCAGTTGCACCTGTATTCTCCTCCAAGTCCCAGTTATAGGACTCATCCTTATGGAGGTATGGCATGCATACATTGCTGAAGAAATCAGGGATCATTCCAAAGCTCTGATTTAATTCATTCTTATTTTAAATAACAAAATAGATTTATTCTTTTGTTAATCAATCCATTTAACAATGGGACACACAACTGGGTGTCAACTAGTGTTCTAGGTGCTCACCATAGCTCTGATCAAAACAAAACTCCGCGTTCTTCTGAAGTTCTCATCTTGGTGGAAAGGAAATTCCCTAGACAGTAACTCTAATAAATAAGGAAAGTATACTGTGAATAGGAAGATGCTGGTTGCTATGGTAAGAAAAATGTTTTGAGCAGAGTCTGCCCGTTAGAAATGGGGTATGCATTAAAGAATTTAGTCAGAATAAGACTCGTTAAGCAGTCAGGAGTTATGGAAGATTTTAAAGGAGTAATTGCTTTGATGAAAAAATTTAGGGGCTGGTAAGACATCATTATCTGTCCATCCTACTAAAAATAATTCCAACTAGGGTGGAAGACTGGAGAAGGAAGTGGCAACCTACTCCAGTATTCTTGCCTAGAGAATCCCATGGAGAGAAGAGCCTGGCAGGCCACGATCTATAGGGTTGCACATGATTAAAAAGACTATGCATGCACATAGGGTGGAGGGCAGGGAGGGCATCTAGGACTATCCCTTTGAGGACAGTAAAAACGTGTTCAGAAAAAGACAGTCCCAAGACACCAAGTATTTTAACACAGCAAATGAAAGGAAAGCCTTGATGTACATGCCAAATAATTGAATCCATAATTTTGCAGTTTTGAAGAAGTAAAGAATTTCAGTGTGACTAAGGCAGGCAGAGGTCAGGGTGGCTCCACTCGGAGCTCCAGGCCTCCTTTCCAGCTGGCCAGGCAGGCCCTGGATTACCCCATGTCCGGGAGGCCAGCCATCATCTACAAACAAGTCTGTGCTTTTGAGTTATACGGAGGTGATTCCATAAATGCTGATCTTTGATCTTTTATTGATTCAGGCCGTGTCCAAGCTCTCCTATGTGGTAGAGCCCCTGCACCCTTTCACTGAATATATTTTTCGAGTGGTTTGGATCTTCACAGCCCAGTTGCACCTGTATTCTCCTCCAAGTCCCAGTTATAGGACTCATCCTTATGGAGGTATGGCATGCATACATTGCTGAAGAAATCAGGGATCATTCCAAAGCTCTGATTTAATTCATTCTTATTTTAAATAACAAAATAGATTTATTCTTTTGTTAATCAATCCATTTAACAATGGGACACACAACTGGGTGTCAACTAGTGTTCTAGGTGCTCACCATAGCTCTGATCAAAACAAAACTCCGCGTTCTTCTGAAGTTCTCATCTTGGTGGAAAGGAAATTCCCTAGACAGTAACTCTAATAAATAAGGAAAGTATACTGTGAATAGGAAGATGCTGGTTGCTATGGTAAGAAAAATGTTTTGAGCAGAGTCTGCCCGTTAGAAATGGGGTATGCATTAAAGAATTTAGTCAGAATAAGACTCGTTAAGCAGTCAGGAGTTATGGAAGATTTTAAAGGAGTAATTGCTTTGATGAATGCTCCTTACAAACATAATTTTAGGGCTTCCCTGGTGGTCCAGTGGGTAAGGACACCTCCTTGTAGTGCAAGGGGCGCTGGTTTGATCCCTGGCCTGGGAAGATCCCACGTGCCACGGAGCGGCTGGACCGATGTGTCCAACTATCAAGATAGAGCTCTGGAGCGCATGCGCCTGGATCGGTGCTCTGTAAGTAGAGAGGCCACTGTCATGGGAGGCCCACACAGGTCAAAGAACAAAGATAAATAAATGAAAGATAATAGAGGTGGCAAAAATAAGAGAGATAATTTTGGCAAATGCACATGGAATGCATTGAAGGAGTGATAGAGATTGGGAAGTACAAAGGTAGCAAAACCAGCTGGGAGGTTATCATAATACTTCAACATGTGGGTAGAGATGATTTTTAAAAGTTGTCTGCATGTGGGAGCATTTTTTGACTTCTTCTTTCAAAGATCTGACTTCCATGCTGGGAAAAGGATTCAAGCCTAGATCCTTTCGGGGGATGAATGCCTGGGGCAGACGCTCGGGGAGAGTTGCTGGTGTTCTTACCATCTGAGTTAGTTGAGGGGACTCGGGAGGGCTTATTCCAAGCCAGATGTTGGATGTCCCTGACCCTCAGTTCTGGAGAATCAGCTGGGTGGAAAACCAGAGACCCTCACACTGAACTAGGCCTTGGACCGATGCACAGCAGGACAGCTGATGAAACTGGTTGGGGCATTTTCCTCTCCCTTTTATTTTTGCTGATCAGAGTTAGGATATGTGTGGTATCTCTGCTAACTAGATTTATTCTTTTGTTAATCAATCCATTTAACAATGGGACACACAACTGGGTGTCAACTAGTGTTCTAGGTGCTCACCATAGCTCTGATCAAAACAAAACTCCGCGTTCTTCTGAAGTTCTCATCTTGGTGGAAAGGAAATTCCCTAGACAGTAACTCTAATAAATAAGGAAAGTATACTGTGAATAGGAAGATGCTGGTTGCTATGGTAAAAAAAATGTTTTGAGCAGAGTCTGCCCGTTAGAAATGGGGTATGCATTAAAGAATTTAGTCAGAATAAGACTCGTTAAGCAGTCAGGAGTTATGGAAGATTTTAAAGGAGTAATTGCTTTGATGAATGCTCCTTACAAACATAATTTTAGGGCTTCCCTGGTGGTCCAGTGGGTAAGGACACCTCCTTGTAGTGCAAGGGGCGCTGGTTTGATCCCTGGCCTGGGAAGATCCCACGTGCCACGGAGCGGCTGGACCGATGTGTCCAACTATCAAGATAGAGCTCTGGAGCGCATGCGCCTGGATCGGTGCTCTGTAAGTAGAGGCCACTGTCATGGGAGGCCCACACAGGTCAAAGAACAAAGATAAATAAATGAAAGATAATAGAGGTGGCAAAAATAAGAGAGATAATTTTGGCAAATGCACATGGAATGCATTGAAGGAGTGATAGAGATTGGGAAGTACAAAGGTAGCAAAACCAGCTGGGAGGTTATCATAATACTTCAACATGTGGGTAGAGATGATTTTTAAAAGTTGTCTGCATGTGGGAGCATTTTTTGACTTCTTCTTTCAAAGATCTGACTTCCATGCTGGGAAAAGGATTCAAGCCTAGATCCTTTCGGGGGATGAATGCCTGGGGCAGACGCTCGGGGAGAGTTGCTGGTGTTCTTACCATCTGAGTTAGTTGAGGGGACTCGGGAGGGCTTATTCCAAGCCAGATGTTGGATGTCCCTGACCCTCAGTTCTGGAGAATCAGCTGGGTGGAAAACCAGAGACCCTCACACTGAACTAGGCCTTGGACCGATGCACAGCAGGACAGCTGATGAAACTGGTTGGGGCATTTTCCCTCTCCCCTGATTTTTGCTGATCAGAGTTTAGGATATGTGTGGTATCTCTGCTAACTATTACTGACCATCCTCAGGACTTCAGGTCATATATGGGCCTGGGGCTATATTTGAAATGTTCCAGATCAGAGTAGAACATGTGGGTCCTTTTTTGTTCAAAGCCATGCTTCATGGACGCCAACAGTGTTCAAGTGTTTTTCCAGTGCTGGAAACACACTGTGGTCTAGGGCCAGCAGCTAGTGAAATCAAAGTAATGAAGAAGGCAAGTTTTGCTTTCCATTTCTGGGTCTTTCTCTGGATAGACAAGCCCACATATCCTCCATAGGTTCCAGTTCTTGTACTGGTATCCTTTCCACAGAAAACGTCTCCTGTTTCAATTCTGTTTCACTTTTCTAGCCGCATTAAAATTTAGAGGTTATCTGTTTCATGTTCTGTCTCCTCATGGCCCTTTTCTCTTTCAGCTATGGGTAGTTATGACTTGAGATGGTTATTATCACCTTTTAATTGGGGCCCTTATGAAAATAATTTCTTAATCGGGTAGAATGATTACCGTGGCTAACCTGACCAGTCTTTTCAGGGATGACTTTTGTGGGGAGATTTGGACAATAATCCCAGCTTGCCATGGAGGTCACCTGGAAAACACCTAAAGTGGAGTGGATCGTGTCTTGTACTCAGTCACTTCGATCATGTCTGACTCTGTGACCCCAGGGACACTAGCCCGTAAGGTTTCTCTGTCCATGGGGATTCTCCAGGAGAGAGTACTGGGTGTGGACTAAAGAGTTAGGTTTTCTGACATCCTGATTCTGATTCACTACGAGGTGATTTTTACTTCCCCATTCACCTGAGTGACTGAGGGCGTGGAGAAGAGCCGTGAGGTGGTGATATTTGTGTTTGCTGAAGTTCAGTCTGAGAGCTGAGGAAGAACGGTAACAGAAAGACTGAGAGATCAACTGAAGGGCCTTTTTAAAATTCAGCCAGTGTGAGGGCTGAACTGTCTTCTCTGTCCCCACTGTAATGGATCAGGGGTGATATGGAGCACCTGCCAAAAATTATTCAGAGGGAGAGAGGCCACTGAAGGGCAAAGTGATGTCGCCTGTCTTTCTATGAAAAGAGGAAATAAAAGGTGGAAAGGGTGTGGTTTCAGAGCATAAGAGGTATGCAAAGCAGCCAGAGACATAGCTGGAAGATCTGCTGTTAGATGGTTTGTTTGCCTTTCTGTTCTTTGCCACTTGGGTAGCTCCTACAGTCTGTGGGTGAATGCTTAGTTAGTGAATATATGTTCCTTTTCATCCATCATGAGAGAAGGGATGCTCCTAAGGCACAGAACACCTGGATTTGGGGGACCTTGAGGGCTAGGGGAGGAAAGTGCAGTCTGGGTCAGCACAGCTGATGCCAGCAAAATGAAGCCGACTGTTCTAATTCAGGCTTATCTAAATCCCCATCTTTGGTGGAACTGGTCCAGCCAGAGGAGGACTAATGAGGTTAAAGGCCTCAGGCCTTACTTCTTTCAACTCGTGTTAATCATTGACTCAGGTTTTGTTACAGATTCTCTTCTCCTTTCTAACCTGGTTCCATCCTGTGTTACAACTCAGGTTTCTGGAGACTTTTAGCATCCCCCCCCCTCCCCCCCCATAGCATAATTCTATTTGTGTACTTCCACATTTAATTTTATTGCAAAAATTAGAAGTGAAGAAAATAAACATTTAAAGAATTCCTTAGGAGAGTAGCTACCTGGTATTGTTTAAGGGATCAAGAATTGCCATTTGTAGATCTGTTACCACCTCCTATGACTCATTGTACTATTAACAAAAATAATTTCATTTATGCTAAGCTTTCAAAAAAACAAGATTTTTACCCTACCCTATTTACATTTTGCTATGTATACTTTCTGCTCACGGTGTCACCATTATTTTTTCCAGTTCCCGAAACTGCTCCTTCCATTAGAAACATTGAAAGCTCCAGCCCCGACACAGTGGAAGTCAGCTGGGCTCCACCTCAATTCCCAGGTGGACCTATTTTGGGTTATAACTTAAGACTGATCAGCAAAATCAAAAATTAGATTCAGGGACACAGAGAACCAGTTTCCAGTTTTACTCCACTCTACCAAATACCACCTACAGGTAAGAATTAAGTGGTAACATGAAAAATGTAATCAGCATGGGTGCAGGCATGATAATCATTTAGGAAATACAGTCACAAAATAGTTGCAGTGTATTTTGACAAGTCCCATTGACTTTGTGCTGTTGGTTAGAAGTTTGCAGTTTTCCTTAAGTTTGTGTGCTTATTAGATTACACCATCCTAAGCAAAACATTAGCAAGCATTTCTGTTATATTCAGAGAGAAATATAAATGTGGGCTAATAAATATGGGCTAAAAAAGACAGCCTACGCACCATCAATATAATTTCTTCGTTTAATTCAACATGCAAAGAGTGAGGAGGGTGAAGTCAGTTAATGGTATTTTACATTAACTGTTAGGGGAAAATTTTTTTACTATTGTTAGCTTTTCTAGCATTTACTGAGACCTCCATAAATTAAGGCATGAATGAGGGTCATGCAGATAGCAGAGTTCAGGTTTTGACCTCTATGACCCTGAACTATTCTATGGGAATGCAAACAAGACATGATTGATGGTCATTTTAGTGCTGAGCAGTGGCACCAAGTAACTAGATACTTGCATTGCCACCAAAGCAAATTCTAGATTAGCCCCCCCCCCCATAGCATAATTCTATTTGTGTACTTCCACATTTAATTTTATTGCAAAAATTAGAAGTGAAGAAAATAAACATTTAAAGAATTCCTTAGGAGAGTAGCTACCTGGTATTGTTTAAGGGATCAAGAATTGCCATTTGTAGATCTGTTACCACCTCCTATGACTCATTGTACTATTAACAAAAATAATTTCATTTATGCTAAGCTTTCAAAAAAACAAGATTTTTACCCTACCCTATTTACATTTTGCTATGTATACTTTCTGCTCACGGTGTCACCATTATTTTTTCCAGTTCCCGAAACTGCTCCTTCCATTAGAAACATTGAAAGCTCCAGCCCCGACACAGTGGAAGTCAGCTGGGCTCCACCTCAATTCCCAGGTGGACCTATTTTGGGTTATAACTTAAGACTGATCAGCAAAAATCAAAAATTAGATTCAGGGACACAGAGAACCAGTTTCCAGTTTTACTCCACTCTACCAAATACCACCTACAGGTAAGAATTAAGTGGTAACATGAAAAATGTAATCAGCATGGGTGCAGGCATGATAATCATTTAGGAAATACAGTCACAAAATAGTTGCAGTGTATTTTGACAAGTCCCATTGACTTTGTGCTGTTGGTTAGAAGTTTGCAGTTTTCCTTAAGTTTGTGTGCTTATTAGATTACACCATCCTAAGCAAAACATTAGCAAGCATTTCTGTTATATTCAGAGAGAAATATAAATGTGGGCTAATAAATATGGGCTAAAAAAGACAGCCTACGCACCATCAATATAATTTCTTCGTTTAATTCAACATGCAAAGAGTGAGGAGGGTGAAGTCAGTTAATGGTATTTTTACATTAACTGTTAGGGAAATTATTTTACTATTGTTAGCTTTTCTAGCATTTACTGAGACCTCCATAAATTAAGGCATGAATGAGGGTCATGCAGATAGCAGAGTTCAGGTTTTGACCTCTATGACCCTGAACTATTCTATGGGAATGCAAACAAGACATGATTGATGGTCATTTTAGTGCTGAGCAGTGGCACCAAGTAACTAGATACTTGCATTGCCACACGGTCCTTTAAATAGAAACGTTATTGCTCCTTCTATTTTTATCTTATGTTCACACCATGCCATGTAAAACACATCTCTCAAATTGTTTTTGGAATAGGTTTTCTATTGCAGCAGTAAATGAAGTTGGTGAGGGGCCGGAAGCAGAATCTAGTATTACCACTTCATTTCCAGCAGGTATAGACTGGGGATGCATCTCTTGTTAACTCGGAAACTGAGGGGTGGAAAGGTGGGTTCAGATCTTAAAGGTCCTGGGTCATCTGAGTCGCTTCTCCAGACCTTACTCTTCTGCCCAAATGAGCACTGTCTTGTGAATACTTGGTAAGTTTTCAATTTTAAATGAATCCCAGTATTTGACAAATGGGAGTAAGTTGTTAGATCAAAAGTTTTCACACTGGAATTTAAAAAATTTAAATTTAAATTAAATTTAATTTAAAAATAGGAATTAAAAAAAAAGGCCCCAAGCAAGCCGCTGGTTTTAGTTAAAAGTCACTAGTGACTATGATTCTCATTTACATACTTAAGGAATACATATATCCTTTCTGCCCTAACCTCTACTTTCTGTTATGTGTCATAATTTAATACAGTTCAGATGCCTTTTTCTTCCATTTTCCTTTGGTTTTCAAGCATATCTGGATTTAGAAAGTTACAGTTTACTATTCTGAATATTCAAACTACCCAATTGGCCTTTGTTAATATTTTGCAAGGATCATGTCGTTTTGACTTTGGCATTTTAACAATTGCCTTGAGAGACTGAATATTTACTGCATGATGCCCACGTGAACATAATTTTAATAAAAGAAAATGCTCTCTACGAATCACCAGAAATATTTGCGGGAAGTAAATTAAAGGAGTTTGGAATAGCACACAGATTCAGAATGCCAGGAGTCTGTTTCTGTCTTCATGGGAGCCCCGTTTGCTGTTGTGAACGCCCATTCCCTGAAGCTGCCCATGGCTATGCCAGTGGGTATTTATTGATTGCGTTAGCAGAGTCCATAAATTAAGGCATGAATGAGGGTCATGCAGATAGCAGAGTTCAGGTTTTGACCTCTATGACCCTGAACTATTCTATGGGAATGCAAACAAGACATGATTGATGGTCATTTTAGTGCTGAGCAGTGGCACCAAGTAACTAGATACTTGCATTGCCACACGGTCCTTTAAATAGAAACGTTATTGCTCCTTCTATTTTTATCTTATGTTCACACCATGCCATGTAAAACACATCTCTCCAAATTGTTTTTGGAATAGGTTTTCTATTGCAGCAGTAAATGAAGTTGGTGAGGGGCCGGAAGCAGAATCTAGTATTACCACTTCATTTCCAGCAGGTATAGACTGGGGATGCATCTCTTGTTAACTCGGAAACTGAGGGGTGGAAAGGTGGGTTCAGATCTTAAAGGTCCTGGGTCATCTGAGTCGCTTCTCCAGACCTTACTCTTCTGCCCAAATGAGCACTGTCTTGTGAATACTTGGTAAGTTTTCAATTTTAAATGAATCCCAGTATTTGACAAATGGGAGTAAGTTGTTAGATCAAAAGTTTTCACACTGGAATTTAAAAATTAATTAACTTAAATTTAATTTAAAAATAGGAATTAAAAAAAAAGGCCCCAAGCAAGCCGCTGGTTTTAGTTAAAAGTCACTAGTGACTATGATTCTCATTTACATACTTAAGGAATACATATATCCTTTCTGCCCTAACCTCTACTTTCTGTTATGTGTCATAATTTAATACAGTTCAGATGCCTTTTTCTTCCATTTTCCTTTGGTTTTCAAGCATATCTGGATTTAGAAAGTTACAGTTTACTATTCTGAATATTCAAACTACCCAATTGGCCTTTGTTAATATTTTGCAAGGATCATGTCGTTTTGACTTTGGCATTTTAACAATTGCCTTGAGAGACTGAATATTTACTGCATGATGCCCACGTGAACATAATTTTAATAAAAGAAAATGCTCTCTACGAATCACCAGAAATATTTGCGGGAAGTAAATTAAAGGAGTTTGGAATAGCACACAGATTCAGAATGCCAGGAGTCTGTTTCTGTCTTCATGGGAGCCCCGTTTGCTGTTGTGAACGCCCATTCCCTGAAGCTGCCCATGGCTATGCCAGTGGGTATTTATTGAATGTCATCCATCACCAACCTTTAGTTTCCTTGGCTGTTACCAGACTCTAGGAAAGGAGAGGTATTTTTGTTATGCAAGAAGCATCCAAAGGGCGAGTTAAATATAGAGCTGGTTTAAGGTTTACTGTGATTATTGCATAACATTTATTAATTATCCTAAAAGTGTTCGTCAAGGCATACTGCATCAGTCTCCAGTTAAACAGGACATCACACAGCATTCTGCAGTCCTCAGATTTCATTACTACAGACATTTCTCCTGCCTCAAAGAGAGAGATAATTGAGGACAAAACAGAGGCCACCAAAATCTATCTATATGTGTGTGTTACGCGATAGCCCCCTCCAGCCTGGGCCAGACCACCTCCACCAAGCAGTCAAATTCCCAAGGTGGAGGATAATGAGCTGAGCTCCTCTTTGGGCAAGGCTGTTGAGAACAGTGATACTGCCTGCCTGTGATGTTATTTTGAGGGCATTTAGGGGCATGCACCCAGAAATCCTACTTAACTGACACTGTACTGCCCACCCAAATCATAGCATGTGATTTACACCACAGTTGAAATGCCCCTGTGCCTTCAGAGAAAATCTGGCCAACCTCTTTCATGTGCCAGTCCCCTTGTTTTGAAGGGTGGTATTGATCTTTTTTGTGTCCAGAAGTATATGATTGGTCTGCCTGATTTCAAAATTGTGTTGTTTCAGTTCAAGAAGAGGAACAGTGGCTCTTTTTATCCAGGAAAACTTCTCTAAGAAAGAGATCTTTAAAACATTTATTTTTTTTTCATAATTTAATACTTTGCCTTTTTCTTCCATTTTCCTTTGGTTTTCAAGCATATCTGGATTTAGAAAGTTACAGTTTACTATTCTGAATATTCAAACTACCCAATTGGCCTTTGTTAATATTTTGCAAGGATCATGTCGTTTTGACTTTGGCATTTTAACAATTGCCTTGAGAGACTGAATATTTACTGCATGATGCCCACGTGAACATAATTTTAATAAAAGAAAATGCTCTCTACGAATCACCAGAAATATTTGCGGGAAGTAAATTAAAGGAGTTTGGAATAGCACACAGATTCAGAATGCCAGGAGTCTGTTTCTGTCTTCATGGGAGCCCCGTTTGCTGTTGTGAACGCCCATTCCCTGAAGCTGCCCATGGCTATGCCAGTGGGTATTTATTGAATGTCATCCATCACCAACCTTTAGTTTCCTTGGCTGTTACCAGACTCTAGGAAAGGAGAGGTATTTTTGTTATGCAAGAAGCATCCAAAGGGCGAGTTAAATATAGAGCTGGTTTAAGGTTTACTGTGATTATTGCATAACATTTATTAATTATCCTAAAAGTGTTCGTCAAGGCATACTGCATCAGTCTCCAGTTAAACAGGACATCACACAGCATTCTGCAGTCCTCAGATTTCATTACTACAGACATTTCTCCTGCCTCAAAGAGAGAGATAATTGAGGACAAAACAGAGGCCACCAAAATCTATCTATATGTGTGTGTTACGCGATAGCCCCCTCCAGCCTGGGCCAGACCACCTCCACCAAGCAGTCAAATTCCCAAGGTGGAGGATAATGAGCTGAGCTCCTCTTTGGGCAAGGCTGTTGAGAACAGTGATACTGCCTGCCTGTGATGTTATTTTGAGGGCATTTAGGGGCATGCACCCAGAAATCCTACTTAACTGACACTGTACTGCCCACCCAAATCATAGCATGTGATTTACACCACAGTTGAAATGCCCCTGTGCCTTCAGAGAAAATCTGGCCAACCTCTTTCATGTGCCAGTCCCCTTGTTTTGAAGGGTGGTATTGATCTTTTTTGTGTCCAGAAGTATATGATTGGTCTGCCTGATTTCAAAATTGTGTTGTTTCAGTTCAAGAAGAGGAACAGTGGCTCTTTTTATCCAGGAAAACTTCTCTAAGAAAGAGATCTTTAAAACATTTAGTAGATGAAGCACACTGCCTTCAGTCAGATGCTACACATCATAATATTACAGGTCAGTGTGATAGAGGAAAATGTTTCCTCGGTGCGTAAGGAAAGATCCAGGTTGACTTTACATTTTAATCCCTTTATTAAAGATTAAATAAATTCTCTTTCATGTCAGTGTTTTGTCTGGTTGTTGCATAATAACACATGTGTATGCATTGCTCTTTCAGGAATATCAGTTAACGTCCCCCAGCAAGCTGTTTATTTCTCTGAAGGAACCCTCATATGGGTGAAGGAAGCTGCCGACATGTCTGATGTGTCTGACCTGAGAATTTTTTACAGAGGTTCAGGATTAATTTCTTCCATCTCCATAGACTGGCTTTATCAGAGAATGTATTTCATCATGAATGAACTGGTTAGTCTGAGAATTTAAAGTGAACAACTAGATACTCTAATGCATATCTTGGTATATTAATATTTAGAAATAAATACTTTTTTCATTCAATAATTAATCATTGAGTGTTTACTATGTCTTAGACCACTGGGTTAGCAATGAATCATAGAATCTACAGGAGATTTACTTAGATTTACTTAGTACTAGTACTGATATACCATTAAATCATCTTTCTTGTGATTTTTCAGAGCAATGAGTTTATTGCTCATTTAATATAAGTCAATTTCCATAAAATAGTGGTGCCTGAATTATAACTAGGTTAAGACTGACACTCATGATCAAAATCAGCTGCAAACATTTTAAAGTGCATAATAGCCATGAATAGTTTGAGTAGGCCTCTGAAAATATTGGTATTATCTTTGTGTCCAGCAAAAGTTGAAATGCCCTGTGCCTTCAGAGAAAATCTGGCCAACCTCTTTCATGTGCCAGTCCCTTGTTTTGAAGGGTGGTATTGATCTTTTTTGTGTCCAGAAGTATATGATTGGTCTGCCTGATTTCAAAATTGTGTTGTTTCAGTTCAAGAAGAGGAACAGTGGCTCTTTTTATCCAGGAAAACTTCTCTAAGAAAGAGATCTTTAAAACATTTAGTAGATGAAGCACACTGCCTTCAGTCAGATGCTACACATCATAATATTACAGGTCAGTGTGATAGAGGAAAATGTTTCCTCGGTGCGTAAGGAAAGATCCAGGTTGACTTTACATTTTAATCCCTTTATTAAAGATTAAATAAATTCTCTTTCATGTCAGTGTTTTGTCTGGTTGTTGCATAATAACACATGTGTATGCATTGCTCTTTCAGGAATATCAGTTAACGTCCCCCAGCAAGCTGTTTATTTCTCTGAAGGAACCCTCATATGGGTGAAGGAAGCTGCCGACATGTCTGATGTGTCTGACCTGAGAATTTTTTACAGAGGTTCAGGATTAATTTCTTCCATCTCCATAGACTGGCTTTATCAGAGAATGTATTTCATCATGAATGAACTGGTTAGTCTGAGAATTTAAAGTGAACAACTAGATACTCTAATGCATATCTTGGTATATTAATATTTAGAAATAAATACTTTTTTCATTCAATAATTAATCATTGAGTGTTTACTATGTCTTAGACCACTGGGTTAGCAATGAATCATAGAATCTACAGGAGATTTACTTAGATTTACTTAGTACTAGTACTGATATACCATTAAATCATCTTTCTTGTGATTTTTCAGAGCAATGAGTTTATTGCTCATTTAATATAAGTCAATTTCCATAAAATAGTGGTGCCTGAATTATCACTAGGTTAAGACTGACACTCATGATCAAAATCAGCTGCAAACATTTTAAATTGCATAATAGCCATGAATAATTTGAGTAGGCCTCTGAAAATATTGGTATTATCATATCTTTGAGAAGACGCAGTATGTTGTTCTTCAGGTTTCCTTCTTTGAGAGAGACAGGCTGGTCACAATCACTGTGGCTGGAAGTCCATAAGCTTGGATACAGCTCAAATATTAATAATGTAGAGTGTCTCTGCATATATGGAAAATATGTACTTGTATTTCATGGATACCAAGAGGATATGAATTCAGTAGGATATAAAACTGTCTTCTAAGGGCTTTTATAAGTTTTTGAAGAGTGCTCCGTGACTAGTGAAATTCTAAGCACAGAACAGTTGCTAAAGGAATACTCGTTGACCAAACTGAATGTAGACACTAATGATACTGATGTGCTTTTCTCTAGGTATGTGTCTGTGATCTAGAGAACTGCTCAAACTTTGAGACAATTACTCCTCCCTCAATCATTTCACCTCAAAAAATTGTGGCTGATTCATACAATGGGTAAGTGTTAGCCTTGTAAATGTGAGTTCTCTTCCTTTGGCAAGAATCTTGGGGAAACTTGCTTGCTAATAACATTCTAGTGCCAGATGAGCCAATCTATGTATCTGATTTCATATTTAATTAAATCTAGGCAAAGTTTTCATTCTTTTAGAGCCAAGGGGAAATTTCTTTCCAACTTGATCCACAGGCTCTCTAGGTGAGCAAGTTCTCCTTTCTCCTTCACAGTAGAATATAGGCATATGGAAAGATCTCTTATCTGGGACTCAGGGACCTGGCTTCTCATGTTGGGTTTGTCATGATTTTGTGCATGACTCAGGGTTTTATTCCCTCTCAGTAGCCCTTCCTGCTTGTCTCTTCTCTTTTTATTGCACCATTTTCACTTGCTGAGCAATTGAGAGCCTTTGTTTTACCAGTCTGGCTTTCACGTCTATCAGGAGAGTGTTTTAACATTTTTCCACTGACTCCTTTCTCCTATTTGTTGGGTGGTCCTTTATAGATGTTTTACTCCATTGTGGGGTATTTTTTTCATAATTTTGTAAAATGTTAACCATATTGCTTCACTCAATTGTGAATATCTAAAATATTGGTATTATCATATCTTTGAGAAGACGCAGTATGTTGTTCTTCAGGTTTCCTTCTTTGAGAGAGACAGGCTGGTCACAATCACTGTGGCTGGAAGTCCATAAGCTTGGATACAGCTCAAATATTAATAATGTAGAGTGTCTCTGCATATATGGAAAATATGTACTTGTATTTCATGGATACCAAGAGGATATGAATTCAGTAGGATATAAAACTGTCTTCTAAGGGCTTTTATAAGTTTTTGAAGAGTGCTCCGTGACTAGTGAAATTCTAAGCACAGAACAGTTGCTAAAGGAATACTCGTTGACCAAACTGAATGTAGACACTAATGATACTGATGTGCTTTTCTCTAGGTATGTGTCTGTGATCTAGAGAACTGCTCAAACTTTGAGACAATTACTCCTCCCTCAATCATTTCACCTCAAAAAATTGTGGCTGATTCATACAATGGGTAAGTGTTAGCCTTGTAAATGTGAGTTCTCTTCCTTTGGCAAGAATCTTGGGGAAACTTGCTTGCTAATAACATTCTAGTGCCAGATGAGCCAATCTATGTATCTGATTTCATATTTAATTAAATCTAGGCAAAGTTTTCATTCTTTTAGAGCCAAGGGGAAATTTCTTTCCAACTTGATCCACAGGCTCTCTAGGTGAGCAAGTTCTCCTTTCTCCTTCACAGTAGAATATAGGCATATGGAAAGATCTCTTATCTGGGACTCAGGGACCTGGCTTCTCATGTTGGGTTTGTCATGATTTTGTGCATGACTCAGGGTTTTATTCCCTCTCAGTAGCCCTTCCTGCTTGTCTCTTCTCTTTTTATTGCACCATTTTCACTTGCTGAGCAATTGAGAGCCTTTGTTTTACCAGTCTGGCTTTCACGTCTATCAGGAGAGTGTTTTAACATTTTTCCACTGACTCCTTTCTCCTATTTGTTGGGTGGTCCTTTATAGATGTTTTACTCCATTGTGGGGTATTTTTTTCATAATTTTGTAAAATGTTAACCATATTGCTTCACTCAATTGTGAATATTTAAAAAAGCTTGTTGTTTAGTTACTCAGTTGTGTGCAAGTCTTTGAGACCCTATAACCTGCAGCAGGCCAGAGTTCCCTGTCCTTCACTGTCTGTCCGAGTTTGCTCAAAGTCATGTCCATTGAATTAGTGATGCCATCCAACCATCTCATCCTCTGTTGCCCCCAACTCCTGCCTGTAATCTTTTCCAGCATCAGGGACGTTTCCAATGAGTTGGCTCTTCACATCAGGTGAAAGTATTGGAGCTTCAGTTTCAGCATAAGTCCTTTCAAAGAATATTCAGGGTTGATTTTCTTTAGATTGACTGGTTTGATCTTGCTGTCCAAGAAACTCCAGTATCATAATTCAAAAGCAGCAATTCTTTGCCATTCAGTCTTTATTATGGTCCAGTGTCTCACATCAGTACATGGCTACTGGAAAAACCACACCGTTGACTATATGGACCTTTGTCAGCAAAAAGCTTAGCCTACTACAAATGCTGGGTAGTATTGCTAGATAACAGTTGTGCAAAATAATACCATGCATTTTTTAAAATGGCTTAAATGTTTATGCTTTCTTCCATTTTGTTGTTCACAATGCATGGGAATATTCACTGACAGATTTAGACTAAGAATTTGTATATACTGGAGAAAAATATTTCATAATAAATAACATGTTGAGTCATGTAATTTTTTATATAATATGTTTTTCTTTAAGAGTAGACTTATTGTTCTTCTGATTGCTTAAAAAGTCACATATAATAATTAGGAGATAAAGCCTTATAAGAGAGACTGAAATTTTCTAGGATTCCAACTGCTAATTTAAATGAATAGACCATATTTTTAATAAATGTCTTTGCCAATTTGCACTTTGGGAAGCCCTCTACTTATCCACTCTGGAGATATTTGGCCCTGATTGCCCAGCAGAATAAGACAATGGGCTGAAGGGTGGTTACTCCTTCACCTGTGCATTGATTCACACCAGGCCTCTTTTGCTCCCCTGTCAGGTACATCTTTTATCTCTTAAGAGACGGCATTTATAGAGTTGATCTCCTGGTATCTTCTGGAGGGGACTCGGAAGCTGTGCATATTGTGCAGAGTGGCTCATTAAAGGATTTTGCAATCAAGCCACAGTCCAAGCGAATCATTTACTTCAATGATACCGCCCAAGTCTTCATGTCAACCTTTCTGGACGGCTCTGCATCCCACATTGTCCTACCTCACGTCCCCTTCACTGATGTGAAGAGCTTCGCTTGTGAAAACAACGACTTCCTGGTCACAGATGGCCAGGCCGTTTTCCAACAGGATTCTCTGTCTTTTAATGAGTTCATCGTGGGATGTGACCTGAGTCATATAGAAGAGTTTGGCTTTGGCAACTTGGTCATCTTTGGCTCGTACACCCAGCCATACCCGCTGCCAGGCCGCCCGCAGCAGCTCTCCGTGCTTTTCGGCTCCCACCAGGCCCTGGTTCAGTGGAAGCCCCCAGCGCTTGCCATCGGAGCCAGTGAGTGCCTGTTTCCAGCCTGGAGGCTGGCCTTGCGGAAGGAGAGGAAAGCTCGGCAGGCTTGACATGCTGACTCAACTTTGAGAGCCTTCATGTGATTATTTAGCCATCAACCCAAAGCCCTACCTAGGACTCTCTCACACATGCACAGGGTTTCTGCATTTGTTCTACATGTGTCAGTTTTGTGTTAAAAATCTCCATATCTCATCACGTACATCCTAACAGAATGGTTGGAACATTTACTGAGGGTCTCCTTGGAGCCAGGCACTGACATTCTAGTTGGAGGGAGTGCATTAGCCAGAGGGATGGAACATTTGGGTTGAGATTTTGTATCTAGGGATACAAAACTCCGGATACAAAAATTCTGGTCTAGAGTTTTCAGCCCAAAAAGGATTCCAACTGCTAATTTAAATGAATAGACCATATTTTTAATAAATGTCTTTGCCAATTTGCACTTTGGGAAGCCCTCTACTTATCCACTCTGGAGATATTTGGCCCTGATTGCCCAGCAGAATAAGACAATGGGCTGAAGGGTGGTTACTCCTTCACCTGTGCATTGATTCACACCAGGCCTCTTTTGCTCCCCTGTCAGGTACATCTTTTATCTCTTAAGAGACGGCATTTATAGAGTTGATCTCCTGGTATCTTCTGGAGGGGACTCGGAAGCTGTGCATATTGTGCAGAGTGGCTCATTAAAGGATTTTGCAATCAAGCCACAGTCCAAGCGAATCATTTACTTCAATGATACCGCCCAAGTCTTCATGTCAACCTTTCTGGACGGCTCTGCATCCCACATTGTCCTACCTCACGTCCCCTTCACTGATGTGAAGAGCTTCGCTTGTGAAAACAACGACTTCCTGGTCACAGATGGCCAGGCCGTTTTCCAACAGGATTCTCTGTCTTTTAATGAGTTCATCGTGGGATGTGACCTGAGTCATATAGAAGAGTTTGGCTTTGGCAACTTGGTCATCTTTGGCTCGTACACCCAGCCATACCCGCTGCCAGGCCGCCCGCAGCAGCTCTCCGTGCTTTTCGGCTCCCACCAGGCCCTGGTTCAGTGGAAGCCCCCAGCGCTTGCCATCGGAGCCAGTGAGTGCCTGTTTCCAGCCTGGAGGCTGGCCTTGCGGAAGGAGAGGAAAGCTCGGCAGGCTTGACATGCTGACTCAACTTTGAGAGCCTTCATGTGATTATTTAGCCATCAACCCAAAGCCCTACCTAGGACTCTCTCACACATGCACAGGGTTTCTGCATTTGTTCTACATGTGTCAGTTTTGTGTTAAAAATCTCCATATCTCATCACGTACATCCTAACAGAATGGTTGGAACATTTACTGAGGGTCTCCTTGGAGCCAGGCACTGACATTCTAGTTGGAGGGAGTGCATTAGCCAGAGGGATGGAACATTTGGGTTGAGATTTTGTATCTAGGGATACAAAACTCCGGATACAAAAATTCTGGTCTAGAGTTTTCAGCCCAAAACTCTTGGGACTTGAATTTTCATCTCTGGAGAGGCTGCATATGTGGTGGGTTTGCAGAAGGGCTCTGAAGCCAGCCTGAATAGATTCAAAGGCTAGTCTCACCATTTATTAGCAGAATGACCTGGACAAGTTAATTAACCACTTCATGCATGTTCCCACTACTAGAAATAAAAAATAAGAACTGTATCTTTCTAAGGGATTGTCATACAGATCAAATTAAGATGTATAGGTAGATCACTTGGAACAGTATATAGCACAGCAGTTGGCAAAATTTTCTTCTATAAAGAAAGGACCAGATAGTAAATATTTTTAGTTTTCTGGGTCGTACAGTTTCTGGCATAACTACTGAACTCTGTCCTTGCGGTGTTTAAATAGCATAGATAATACGCAAATGAGTCACTGTGGCTGTGTTCAGGTACAGCTTTATTTACAAACACAGATCATAGGCCAGATATGGCCTGTGGGCTGCAGTTTGCCAGCCTCTGGTCCACTAGCAAACATTGGCTATTTTTACTTTAAGACCAAGTTAATTATATGGTTTGTCATATATCTCAAAGATGGATGAAAATGAATTAGCAAAAAAATTTTTTTTAGTATTTTGGGCTTCTAGGAGGGTGATGCTTTGCTGACACTGGGAATAATATTAGAGATTCATCATAATGTATTTGTTTATTAGGAGCTTGTATAGGACACCCTGCTGACAGTTCTGTGCAGCCAATCATACAGCACAGACAGCGGAACAGTGGCCTCCCATTTGCTGGGCACGATGTCCCATTTGATGGGACAAAATAAGTGAGTGGAAGGGTCACTGTCTCAGTCATGTCATCATGTTAACCCTGATGATTAAGGATAGCAGGCCTATTTATCCTTTCACTCAAGGTGAAGCTGTAGATAAATTTACTGACAATCCTTTGTGTGTCCTTGCTGATATCATTCACTCTGGTCAGTAATACTGTTCTAATCTTCCACATAGGCCCTTTTGCCTGGCAGAACTGGACTTATGAAGTGAAAGTATCAACTGAAGATCTTCCTGAAACCACTCATGTGTTCTCTAATATAAGTGGGACCATCCTTAATGTACATGACCTTCAGAGTGCTACAAAATATGAGGTTTCTGTGAGAGCAAGTTCTCCCAAGGGGCCAGGTCCTTGGTCAGAGCCTTCTGTGGGAACCACCCTGGTACCAGGTGAGAGAATGTTCTTGATTGAGGGGGTTATTCTGACAAAAAAGGCCTTCTCCTGTGTCCTTTAACATTTCTCACCTTAGATGTGGTAAAGAAATGAGAATGAGGGTGCATTGACCCCACAAATAGGCTTATTGTTAGAGATCAGGAAAACAAATAAAGCATGGCATGGTATTTATGTTTCTAACTTGCTATTTTGAATTGTCCAAGATATTTTTGAACAATAATATAATTTTCTTCTTCACGGTTTTCTTGTCATGGCTTAGTAAGCTGTAGCACTGCTGGGATGTTGAAGGTCTCAATGAAAGAAATTGCAGGGCTGTGAATTTTGAATTCTGTCAGCTTGGTTGAAAGAAAATGGAAATATAACTGATCCATTTATACTACCATTGTTATTGCCATTGCTTCTGAATAGGACCAATAACCAAAGCCAAAAAAAAAAAAAAAAATCTGCCATGACTGTGGTGAAATTGCTATCAAGGCAGCCTCATTACACATTTCTGTTCACATTGAATTACAGATATTTGCTTGGGTTTTTGAGAAAAAATTTTCATCATAATGTATTTGTTTATTAGGAGCTTGTATAGGACACCCTGCTGACAGTTCTGTGCAGCCAATCATACAGCACAGACAGCGGAACAGTGGCCTCCCATTTGCTGGGCACGATGTCCCATTTGATGGGACAAAATAAGTGAGTGGAAGGGTCACTGTCTCAGTCATGTCATCATGTTAACCCTGATGATTAAGGATAGCAGGCCTATTTATCCTTTCACTCAAGGTGAAGCTGTAGATAAATTTACTGACAATCCTTTGTGTGTCCTTGCTGATATCATTCACTCTGGTCAGTAATACTGTTCTAATCTTCCACATAGGCCCTTTTGCCTGGCAGAACTGGACTTATGAAGTGAAAGTATCAACTGAAGATCTTCCTGAAACCACTCATGTGTTCTCTAATATAAGTGGGACCATCCTTAATGTACATGACCTTCAGAGTGCTACAAAATATGAGGTTTCTGTGAGAGCAAGTTCTCCCAAGGGGCCAGGTCCTTGGTCAGAGCCTTCTGTGGGAACCACCCTGGTACCAGGTGAGAGAATGTTCTTGATTGAGGGGGTTATTCTGACAAAAAAGGCCTTCTCCCTGTGTCCTTTAACATTTCTCACCTTAGATGTGGTAAAGAAATGAGAATGAGGGTGCATTGACCCCACAAATAGGCTTATTGTTAGAGATCAGGAAAACAAATAAAGCATGGCATGGTATTTATGTTTCTAACTTGCTATTTTGAATTGTCCAAGATATTTTTGAACAATAATATAATTTTCTTCTTCACGGTTTTCTTGTCATGGCTTAGTAAGCTGTAGCACTGCTGGGATGTTGAAGGTCTCAATGAAAGAAATTGCAGGGCTGTGAATTTTGAATTCTGTCAGCTTGGTTGAAAGAAAATGGAAATATAACTGATCCATTTATACTACCATTGTTATTGCCATTGCTTCTGAATAGGACCAATAACCAAAGCCAAAAAAAAAAAAAAAATCTGCCATGACTGTGGTGAAATTGCTATCAAGGCAGCCTCATTACACATTTCTGTTCACATTGAATTACAGATATTTACATAAAAATCAGAAAGTATGTTGACTATGATAGATGATATCTTTAAGCAGATACAATTACTCATATCCTTCCAGAGTATTTTTCAAAATGCTAATTGACTTTATAAATCTAAGGAATAAGATGTGTACCTAAAAAATGTATGCTTTCTGTGATATTTCTTTCAATCTTTTTAAAAAACAAACAGCTACAGAACCACCATTTATCATGGCTGTGAAGGAAGATGGGCTTTGGAGTAAACCATTAAATAGCTTTGGCCCAGGAGAATTTCTGTCCTCTGAAATAGGAAATGTGTCAGGTAAGCACAGAGTTCTTTGTACACTTGGATGGCAGGTTTCTCCCGGTAAGACTTCCTGAGATATTCAACCAATTCAAAGAATGAAATGTTTGAATTTTAAGTCAATAATGAAAGGAGAAACTATTGACTTAATTATGCTGCCAGTGACATGATGAAGAAAATGTACTCACGGGTGGAGGGCCATTTATTATTCCACGAAACGTGAGGTTATTTAATGATATATGCCCATTTCAGGAAGGCTTTGATATATTTCTTGTGTATTTTAATCTCTCAATGTCATCTCACAGTAACAGCCTATCTTGTTCTATGAAGACAGCTCTAGCTAAGTAAATGTTATGAGTTTGCTATAAGACCGGAGCACAGAACAGCTATTTGAAGTTCTAAATGATGTCTAAGAAAGAATTTCATGACAAAGAAGATTATATAATAAATGACCAAGGCAAAATTACCTGTTTATTACTTAATGTCACCTTCCATAATTATCTAGTTATTTGATTTCTTTATTTGGCCATTAAAACATACCACAGCACTTCTGACCAAAACAAGTTGGACCTGGGAGTTAGTGTGGTCCTAATGGAAAGAATGGCACTTTGAAGTTGGTTTGAGTCTGGGCTCCTCCTCTTATCATTTGAAAGACCTAGGGCAAAATAGATAATTCCATCCACCAGTCTTGGGTCAAAAATGGAAACACTCTCTACTTTATTGCCTTAAGAGTTGAGTGAGAAAAAAAAAAATCTGCCATGACTGTGGTGAAATTGCTATCAAGGCAGCCTCATTACACATTTCTGTTCACATTGAATTACAGATATTTACATAAAATCAGAAAGTATGTTGACTATGATAGATGATATCTTTAAGCAGATACAATTACTCATATCCTTCCAGAGTATTTTTCAAAATGCTAATTGACTTTATAAATCTAAGGAATAAGATGTGTACCTAAAAAATGTATGCTTTCTGTGATATTTCTTTCAATCTTTTTAAAAAACAAACAGCTACAGAACCACCATTTATCATGGCTGTGAAGGAAGATGGGCTTTGGAGTAAACCATTAAATAGCTTTGGCCCAGGAGAATTTCTGTCCTCTGAAATAGGAAATGTGTCAGGTAAGCACAGAGTTCTTTGTACACTTGGATGGCAGGTTTCTCCCGGTAAGACTTCCTGAGATATTCAACCAATTCAAAGAATGAAATGTTTGAATTTTAAGTCAATAATGAAAGGAGAAACTATTGACTTAATTATGCTGCCAGTGACATGATGAAGAAAATGTACTCACGGGTGGAGGGCCATTTATTATTCCACGAAACGTGAGGTTATTTAATGATATATGCCCATTTCAGGAAGGCTTTGATATATTTCTTGTGTATTTTAATCTCTCAATGTCATCTCACAGTAACAGCCTATCTTGTTCTATGAAGACAGCTCTAGCTAAGTAAATGTTATGAGTTTGCTATAAGACCGGAGCACAGAACAGCTATTTGAAGTTCTAAATGATGTCTAAGAAAGAATTTCATGACAAAGAAGATTATATAATAAATGACCAAGGCAAAATTACCTGTTTATTACTTAATGTCACCTTCCATAATTATCTAGTTATTTGATTTCTTTATTTGGCCATTAAAACATACCACAGCACTTCTGACCAAAACAAGTTGGACCTGGGAGTTAGTGTGGTCCTAATGGAAAGAATGGCACTTTGAAGTTGGTTTGAGTCTGGGCTCCTCCTCTTATCATTTGAAAGACCTAGGGCAAAATAGATAATTCCATCCACCAGTCTTGGGTCAAAAATGGAAACACTCTCTACTTTATTGCCTTAAGAGTTGAGTGAGATTTATAAAAGTGCCCAGGACAATGTTGGTAAAGAGGAGATGCTCAACGAATATTAGTTCCTGTGTCTAGTCCCAGGGCTTAAGATTTTTGGATAATATTATTGAAACATTCTCAACACTTCTCTGAAGTTCTAGTGAATATCTATGTTAGGAAATGCTTGAACATTATGTGGAGGTGATTTGTTGACACACTATGTGTGATTTGTTGACTCACTATGTTTACCCTGGCATACGTGAAAAAATAACTGCTGCCAACTCACTTTGTTTTGAGACCTGGATTGGTATAACAACAGCCTCTACTACAGTGACACGAAAGGGGATGTTTATGTGTGGCTGCTGAATGGGACGGACATCTCAGAGAATTATCACATACCCAACATCGCGGGAGCAGGGGCTTTAGCTTTTGAGTGGCTGGGTCACTTTCTCTACTGGGCTGGAAAGACCTATGTGGTAAGTTAAAGCCTGGCATTCTACACACTCTCCCACCCACTTTAGTGAATGGAATGTCATTTTTGTGATTTTTTTCATACTTGTGGACCACCTATGCTATGATTTACTTAATATTTATTTCTGAGCCTACTCACCTTTTAATTCGTGTACTTATGTAGAAAGGAAATTCTATGTCAGTATTTGGTTTATTAGTTGTGTATTTTCAATTATATCTTAAAATAAGCATATTAAAATGTTCACCAGTGGGAGCAGTGTCCGGGGGAAGATGGCACACTCCAAAGGCATGATTGAAAAAAACTATGTGAGGGCACTGTTTTCAACAGTATGGACAGGGCTAAGGAAAATGAGCAAAGGATGGTTCTGCATGCCCTGGACTAGCAAGTGTGGGAGGATATTACTGCCTCCACGTATAAAGGGCAAGGGAGAGAAGAGAACAAATAGGGATGCTGTAGCTTTAGGAGACTTGCTAACATGAAAACCAGCCACTGTCAAAAGGTATGGTCTATCAAGGAGTGATATGGGGGTGCATATGTACCTCCATCCCTCTTTTCTTCTATCTTCTGATTTTCTGCTCCTACTTCCATTGGCTGAACCTCTTTGGATGCCAGAGAACAGGCAGCTGGGTCGATGAAGTCCATCAGTGTCAGGCTCGGGACACGGTAAGGGTGGGCAGGGTGGAAAGTGGGGGCAAGATCTTCCGTGAACTGTGCATGCTGAAGAAAAAGATGGTTGGTGGTGAGAACAGCAGTCTCATAGATCAAGAAAGAAATAATTTCGACTTCATGGTACTTCATGGTAATTGTCCTAGTTTTACAAAAAATCATTTTCTAATCAGGAGGGCACATGTCCATTTGCTTATTTACTCATTATCTGTTACCAACATGTTTAGAGTTTTGAGAATAGGTGTAGTTTGAAGAAAACAGTAAACATGTCTCTGCACTTAAAAAAAACAGCTTTATTGAGATATAATTCATATACCATAAAATTCTCCTTTTGATGGTATAAAGTGCAGTGGTTTTTGTATGGTCTGTGCTCTGCAGCCATCACCCATCACTTGCCCCTGCTCTTTTCACGACCTAAAAATAAATTCATGGGGACTTCCCTGGTGGTCCAGTGACTAAGACTCCACATTCCCAATGCAGGGGGCCTGGGTTTGATTCCTGGTCAAGAAACTAGATCCCATATGTCACAATTAAGACCCCCACAGCTTCCAAAATAGAATCATGATTCAGTAGAAGAAGCATACGGAAAAATGTACTTAGAAGCAAGGTAATATGATATTGTTTGAATTCATTAGTGCCAATGACTTGTAGGCAGAATGGAGTTGAGTGGGGTTAATCAGAGAATGCTCCCTAGAATGGACTCATTTGAAAATAATTTTGAAAGAGAAAGTAGAAGAGTAGTATAAAAACTGGTTTTAAGTATTAGCTCTGGCTCTTATACACAATCTAACTCCTTGAAAAGTCACTTCATTTCTTTGAACACAGTTTACTTGTGAAAAAGTAGGAAATGGAAGTTCTTTACAGGCTTAAATAAGGTTATAAGAACTAGTATTTTAAAGATAAAAGCTACAGTTCCTGGCATATAATGGTTACTCAGTAATGACAGTAATTAATATTAGGGAGATGTACGGACAGAGAGGAGCAAGGAGAAACATCACCATGTATCAGGAGTGTATGTCATCTTTGGGAGCCTAATCAAATATATTCTTATATGTTGATTATGTGTTGATTGTCTAGGTGTATGATTAGGAAGAGCAAGTATTTTAACTCAAAATAAATGTATCTCCTTCCTCTTTAGAGACATGAAAAGGAGTAAGCTTCCTTGTAATTACAGTCCCGAGGCTAGGCACAGGACCCAGCACAGAGTGTGCATAAATATTTGTGGTTGAACAAATGAGTGGATGAATGTAGTTATTTACTCACAATTGCAATAAACATTCAGAAATAATGATGCCACTTAAACACCACTCACTGATGCTTTATGATGATGCTTTATAGATACAACGACAGTCTGTGTTGACAGGACACACAGACATTGTGACCCACGTGAAGCTGCTGGTGAATGATATGGTGGTGGACTCCGTTGGTGGATACCTCTACTGGACCACACTCTATTCAGTTGAAAGCACCAGGCTAAATGGGGAAAGTCCATTTGTACTGCAGGCGCAGCCTTGGCTTTCTGGGAAAAAGGTAAAAGTGAAAAAAAAAAAAAGATCATTTAATAGTACTAAATAGTTCTGTTGTATAGTTATAATAATACTGTTTCCACTTGTTGTGAACACTTCAGGTAGAATCTGAAAAGAAATATTGCTATGGTAAGATCTCAGTGTAATCACAATTTCTCTGTCTTATTTGATTACCATAATTGATTAAATAACATATAATACGGAGACTTTATATTTGGCTTTATATTGAATGGGCTCACACTTGAAGAGCATTTTAGTTTGTTTTTGTAGCCTTTAGGATTCTATTGGATATCAGAAAGTTTCGAGCTTCTTCTTGGGTGATGACTAGGTGTTTTATTATTTTTAGTCAATTCCTGGTACTGACTACTCTAAAAACTGTGTAACTCCTAGGAAAGTTACTTGACTTTTCTGTGACTATTTTATTACCTGAAAAATGGGAATGTTAACAGTTGTTCTATATCTTAGGATTGTTTTGATGATTAAATGAGATATTTGATGGGAAGCAGTGAGAAAAACCACTCAATAGTTAAGCTATATTTTCTAACTCAATCTAAAAAATCCACTGATATATTAATAGAAATGGTTCTTTTTTTTTAATTGGAATACTTAAATGCTCTAGTACAAATTTTAATTTTTTCATGTATCAGGAGTGTTGTTTTTAGTGTATGATTAGGAAGAGCAAGTATTTTAACTCAAAATAAATGTATCTCCTTCCTCTTTAGAGACATGAAAAGGAGTAAGCTTCCTTGTAATTACAGTCCCGAGGCTAGGCACAGGACCCAGCACAGAGTGTGCATAAATATTTGTGGTTGAACAAATGAGTGGATGAATGTAGTTATTTACTCACAATTGCAATAAACATTCAGAAATAATGATGCCACTTAAACACCACTCACTGATGCTTTATGATGATGCTTTATAGATACAACGACAGTCTGTGTTGACAGGACACACAGACATTGTGACCCACGTGAAGCTGCTGGTGAATGATATGGTGGTGGACTCCGTTGGTGGATACCTCTACTGGACCACACTCTATTCAGTTGAAAGCACCAGGCTAAATGGGGAAAGTCCATTTGTACTGCAGGCGCAGCCTTGGCTTTCTGGGAAAAAGGTAAAAGTGAAAAAAAAAAAAAGATCATTTAATAGTACTAAATAGTTCTGTTGTATAGTTATAATAATACTGTTTCCACTTGTTGTGAACACTTCAGGTAGAATCTGAAAAGAAATATTGCTATGGTAAGATCTCAGTGTAATCACAATTTCTCTGTCTTATTTGATTACCATAATTGATTAAATAACATATAATACGGAGACTTTATACTTGGCTTTATATTGAATGGGCTCACACTTGAAGAGCATTTTAGTTTGTTTTTGTAGCCTTTAGGATTCTATTGGATATCAGAAAGTTTCGAGCTTCTTCTTGGGTGATGACTAGGTGTTTTATTATTTTTAGTCAATTCCTGGTACTGACTACTCTAAAAACTGTGTAACTCCTAGGAAAGTTACTTGACTTTTCTGTGACTATTTTATTACCTGAAAAATGGGAATGTTAACAGTTGTTCTATATCTTAGGATTGTTTTGATGATTAAATGAGATATTTGATGGGAAGCAGTGAGAAAAACCACTCAATAGTTAAGCTATATTTTCTAACTCAATCTAAAAAATCCACTGATATATTAATAGAAATGGTTCTAGAACAAATGTTATTTTTACTTCCTCAGCTTCTAGAAGCAATACCTATTTTTCTTGATCCTGTTTAGCTATGCTCTAGCTACCCATCTAAATTTTTGAATTTTGTTTTCTCTGATGACCATGAGAATACATCTACTGTGGAAAATTTAAAATTACTGAAAAGCACAAAGAAGAAATAAATCATCCATACTATTTCTATCCATTTAATATTTATTCAAATTTATTTTAAGCCCTTTCTGCTGTCAAAAGAGATAAAATATACTTAATACAGGTATTCCAGATCATCTATAAACAAACACACAATTGTTAAGTCATTTGATCCTCAATTCCAAAAGATGTATTGGTTATATGCAGATTATAACAGAGGTATTTAAAAAAAAAATTTATACATCATATCCAGAGATTAATCATTTCTGTCAAATCATGAAAAGATCTCTTAATTGTATTTTGGGGCCCTTTGAGTCTGAATACAAAGTATATATTTTTACATTTCAATAAAAAAATGTTAAGGGAAGAACATTTTTTTTTGTAAAAGCATATTAAAGATGATAGTGTCTCAAGAGTAACTTCCTATTTATCCCTGAGACTTCATCAGTAATCTCCATGCTGTCTTGATCTCATCCTTTGAAATGCATCTACTCAGGATAGCTTGAGGGTAGCCTGGGCACTTTTTTGTCAATAAGTGTGTTGTTAGATTTCTCAGCATGTTTGGGGAGATACAGTTTTCTTTAAAATCTACTCCAGTTCTCTCCCAGGCTGGCTAATGGTGCTGCTACTTGTGCAAATCTGTGTTCTGGTTCCACGGTTTGATGTTTGATTCATCTGTCTCTGTTAATGCTAGTGGGTGTTTTGAAGGTAATATGTTTTGCCCTGAGCAGAGCTCTCTCTCACATGTTACTCACAGATTTATCATGGAGCCATACAATATTTTGCAATCAATAGGTATACTAAAATAGTCATTTATACAAAGACTCATTTGTATGATGAAAAGAGAAAATGAAATGAGATATTCCTTTCAAGTGAAAAGATGTTTGACTCATAGTGTGTGGTACATTTTGCCACAGGATTAAACGTCAAGATTTTAATTTAGATCAAAGGGATTATTTCCAAGTTATGGGCTTTATTAGACATGGCGATGGTTACCCGAGACTTACGGAACACCGTCTGACACTGTTTAACTATGGGCCAAATGGCTGGTGTGAAGGAATGGGGTAATGACCCATCCTCTGAATTTGATTTACGGCTTGCATAGTTTGTTGTATTTCAGCAAAGGGAGTTGTAGAATCTTCTTTTTTTAAGAGATAAAGTAGAGTTAACCTGTAACTTAGAAAACTCTAGTGCATCTCATCATAGATTAAATAAACCAACATTAACCTGGTTTTACTTTAACTGGAAAAAGTACCAACAACCTCTTTTAACATGAAGCGAGGACATAATTCAATTTCCCAAAGGTTGAGAATTGCTAGAATAGTTTTCTACATTTTCAGAAAAGAGTTGGTTGGGTTTTCTTAAAGACAGAAGACTGAGATTTATTAAAAAAATTAAAAATTACATCATATCCAGAGATTAATCATTTCTGTCAAATCATGAAAAGATCTCTTAATTGTATTTTGGGGCCCTTTGAGTCTGAATACAAAGTATATATTTTACATTTCAATAAAAAATGTTAAGGGAAGAACATTTTTTTGTAAAAGCATATTAAAGATGATAGTGTCTCAAGAGTAACTTCCTATTTATCCCTGAGACTTCATCAGTAATCTCCATGCTGTCTTGATCTCATCCTTTGAAATGCATCTACTCAGGATAGCTTGAGGGTAGCCTGGGCACTTTTTTGTCAATAAGTGTGTTGTTAGATTTCTCAGCATGTTTGGGGAGATACAGTTTTCTTTAAAATCTACTCCAGTTCTCTCCCAGGCTGGCTAATGGTGCTGCTACTTGTGCAAATCTGTGTTCTGGTTCCACGGTTTGATGTTTGATTCATCTGTCTCTGTTAATGCTAGTGGGTGTTTTGAAGGTAATATGTTTTGCCCTGAGCAGAGCTCTCTCTACATGTTACTCACAGATTTATCATGGAGCCATACAATATTTTGCAATCAATAGGTATACTAAAATAGTCATTTATACAAAGACTCATTTGTATGATGAAAAGAGAAAATGAAATGAGATATTCCTTTCAAGTGAAAAGATGTTTGACTCATAGTGTGTGGTACATTTTGCCACAGGATTAAACGTCAAGATTTTAATTTAGATCAAAGGGATTATTTCCAAGTTATGGGCTTTATTAGACATGGCGATGGTTACCCGAGACTTACGGAACACAGTCTGACACTGTTTAACTATGGGCCAAATGGCTGGTGTGAAGGAATGGGGTAATGACCCATCCTCTGAATTTGATTTACGGCTTGCATAGTTTGTTGTATTTCAGCAAAGGGAGTTGTAGAATCTTCTTTTTTTAAGAGATAAAGTAGAGTTAACCTGTAACTTAGAAAACTCTAGTGCATCTCATCATAGATTAAATAAACCAACATTAACCTGGTTTTACTTTAACTGGAAAAAGTACCAACAACCTCTTTTAACATGAAGCGAGGACATAATTCAATTTCCCAAAGGTTGAGAATTGCTAGAATAGTTTTCTACATTTTCAGAAAAGAGTTGGTTGGGTTTTCTTAAAGACAGAAGACTGAGATTTATATGATGACTGAAGATTCTTGCAGCCATGAACCTTGGAGAATATTTCTTTATGGCAAGGCTTAGGTAACCAAGTATTTTTAGTTCTTGGATACTTCATTGAATTCTTTTTACATTTTTCACTGGTTGATGTTTTTGTTTATATGCTGTTGTATCTTGCTAAAGATGCAGTTATCAACTTTATCCTATCTGATACCTCCTAGCCTCCAGGTCTGCTCTAGAAAGACTCCACTATTCTGAGATCAGACTCCTAGCAATCTCAATTGCTTAAGCAAATCTCAATTTGTTATGCCAAAGAAAGCAAAAATGATCCCTTGGATTGCAACTTCTATTCTTGCACTCTATTTCATCAGAGACACAGTCTTTCCTCAGGTGTCACCTAATCAACTGGACATAAAGTTAAGACATACATTGAAACAAGAAGACAAAGAAAAAGCAATAAAAAGTGGTTGTAAGATATCAGCTGGAAATGGGACTTTATAGGTGCATGACTCTATCCAGTTATGTCACGTGCCTGTATTGTGTTTTAGAAAAGTATCAGAGTGGTTTTTTGTTATAATTAGCAGATACTAATACAATTTGAAATGGTTTGAATTGATTGGTTCTCAACCTTGGTGACACACTGGAATTAAAGGGGGAATTTGAAGACGTATTGGAGATTGGATGCCATCTCCAGAGATCAAAATTTAATGGGATGCCAGACTGGGAACTGAGATATTTGAAGAATCACAAGTAATTCTCACCTAAAGCAATGTTTGAGAGCAATTGATTTAAACAATGATCAAATTCATTGGCTTATATGGCTGAAGAGTCCAAAGCTATGGCTGGCTTTAGGCAAGGATTGGCACAGTGGCTGAAGTTCCTCATTCACTAGTGCCTGGAGTGTGGTTGAAACCTTGCAACAAGTGCCCAGATGATGCTGATGCTCCTGGTCCAAAAAACAAACATTAGAAGCACTTGGTGCTTGAAGTATATAGAAGTGAATAACAGATAGTTCCTGCCATTTGAGGATTTTTAGGAAACCAGTGCTTATAGGCAGACTACACAGTAATAAGCACACTCATATCATATTTGAATTCAGTGAAAGGTAAAAATTACAGAGCTTCTTGTTCCAAAGAGGATACTAAAGAGAAATTTGTAGCTTAAGTGTGACCTAATCACAAAGGTAGCCTTAAACATGTATTTGATTTGTTTTCTCTCCTTATTTTCTATGTAGGTTATTGCTCTAACTTTAGACCTTAGTGATGGGCTCCTGTATTGGTTGGTTCAAGACAGTCAGTGTATTCACCTGTACACAGCAGTTCTTCGGGGTCAGAGGTAAGTAATATAGAAAGCCATTGGTTGAGAAAAAGAAAACAACTTGTGTCTTAGTTATAAAATATGAGTGCTTAAGAATTCATTTATTTTTCCAGTAAACATTTACTAATTATCCACTGTGTTGCAGGCATTGTGCTTGTAAGGAAAGATGAGTTCGTAAATGACTAATTGCTGAAGAATATAGTGAATACAGTAATGGGGTATAAAGAGCATCCAGTAGAGGCACTGAGGAAAATGCCCCTCAGGAGCCTAGAAAATGAGTGAATGGGTTTTTATGTTTCTTAATCATCTCCAACTGTGATTATAGATATGCCTATAGTCCTCTTTAGTTGATGTACCTGAATGCTTTGTGTTTAATATTCACATCCATATACTTGAATATATTTCCTTTTATCAATGTAAAATACCCTCATTCATGTATGGTAATGCTCTTAATCTTAAAGACCACTTGATACTAGGTGTTAAAAAAGTCATAGCAGCTTTCTTATGCATAGTTTGCACAGCATAGTTCTTTCTGTCTCTTTACTTTCAGTTTTTGTCTTTACAGTTAAAGTGTGTCTCTTGCAAATAGCATATAAGGTTTTTTTTTTTTTTTTTTTAATGCAGTCTAGCAGTTTTCTGCCTTTTTATTGGGGTGTTTGGTCATTTACATGAAAATAATTATTTATTGATATGTTTAGATTTAAGTTGACCATCTTGGTGTTTGACTTCCGTTTGTCTTAGCTGTTTGTTCCTCTATTCTACTTCTCTACATTTTTGAGGATGAATAAAATAATTTATTCCATTTCACGTCCTCTCATCCTGACATTTAAATTATGTGTATTTATAATTTTCTTTAGTAGCTTTAGAGAGTAAAATATGCATCTTTAAACATCTTCAGCTTACCATAGTTATTCAAAATATTCTTGCTTCATAAATGATGATATGTTTCCAATGATCATCTTCATCTCTTTGTGTTCTTATTGTCATATATTTTACTTTTAACTATACTATAAAATCCATATTAACTACTATTTTTAGTTTAAACTGAAACTAGGTTTTAACTTCAAGGAAACAGTTACATATTTCAAATTAAAATACAGGACAAATGTCACTAGAGAACAGCAGTCAGAGGGAGGATTTAGAGGTCATCTTATTTCATAGATGAAGAAACTGAAACCAAAGATGTGTATAAGTATGCCCGACTCTCACACAGTAAATTAGAGACAGTCAGGAAAAGGTTAAAGAAAGAGAAAAAGTCCTGCTCTAGGGCAGAGATTTCTAATGTTGGGTTCTTAAACTCCCTAGGCAGTTCACGGACGGCTTCAGGTTGTGTGTGAGTGCTTGGACAGTGAGCATCCATGCTTTTCATCAGATTTTCAGAAGAGTTTAATATTGCAAAGACCAAGAATTCCTGTTCTATGAATACAATTTCAAGATTACTTTTAGATTAAAAATACTTTTGGTTTATGAAGAAACTCTTAATCATAGAGACAGTGAAAAAGGAACACACACACACACATATATAAACCTAAAATGGAGTGTACAAAATACGTGTACATATGCTGGATTTAGAAAAGGCAGAGGAACCAGAGATCAAATTGCCAATATCTGTTGGATCATAAAAAGAACAAGGGAATTCCAGAAAAACATGTACTTCTGCTTCAGTGACTACACTAAAACCTTTGACTGTGTGGATCACAACATACTGTGGAAAATTCTGAAACCGATGGGAATACCAGACCACTTTACCTGCCTCCTGAGAAATCTGTATGTAGGACAAGAAGCAACAGTTAGAACTGGACATAGAATAATGGGCTGGTTCCAAACTGGGAAAGAAGTGCGTCAAGGCTGTATATTGTCAACCTGCTTATTTAATTTATACGCAGAATACATCATGCAAAATTCCAGTCTGGATGAAGCAAAAACTGGAATCAAGATTGTCGGGAGAAATATCAATAACCTCAGGTAAGCAAATGACAACCTCCCATATGGCAGAAAGTGAAGAGAAACTAAAGAACCTCTTGAAGAAGGTAAAAGAGGAGAGTGAAAAAGCTGGCCTAAAATTCAACATTCAAAAAATGAAGTTCATGGCATCTCATCCCATCACCTCATGACAAACAGATGCATGAACAATGGGAATGGTGACAGACTATTTCCTGGGGCTCCAAAATCACTGTGGATGGTGATTGCAGCCATGAAATTAAAAGGTGTTTGCTCCCTGGAAGAAAAGATACGACAAACCGAGACAGCATGTTGAAAAGCAGACACATCACTTTAAATTTTAGTCAAAACTGAAACCAAAGATGTGTATAAGTATGCCCGACTCTCACACAGTAAATTAGAGACAGTCAGGAAAAGGTTAAAGAAAGAGAAAAAGTCCTGCTCTAGGGCAGAGATTTCTAATGTTGGGTTCTTAAACTCCCTAGGCAGTTCACGGACGGCTTCAGGTTGTGTGTGAGTGCTTGGACAGTGAGCATCCATGCTTTTCATCAGATTTTCAGAAGAGTTTAATATTGCAAAGACCAAGAATTCCTGTTCTATGAATACAATTTCAAGATTACTTTTAGATTAAAAATACTTTTGGTTTATGAAGAAACTCTTAATCATAGAGACAGTGAAAAAGGAACACACACACACACATATATAAACCTAAAATGGAGTGTACAAAATACGTGTACATATGCTGGATTTAGAAAAGGCAGAGGAACCAGAGATCAAATTGCCAATATCTGTTGGATCATAAAAAGAACAAGGGAATTCCAGAAAAACATGTACTTCTGCTTCAGTGACTACACTAAAACCTTTGACTGTGTGGATCACAACATACTGTGGAAAATTCTGAAACCGATGGGAATACCAGACCACTTTACCTGCCTCCTGAGAAATCTGTATGTAGGACAAGAAGCAACAGTTAGAACTGGACATAGAATAATGGGCTGGTTCCAAACTGGGAAAGAAGTGCGTCAAGGCTGTATATTGTCAACCTGCTTATTTAATTTATACGCAGAATACATCATGCAAAATTCCAGTCTGGATGAAGCAAAAACTGGAATCAAGATTGTCGGGAGAAATATCAATAACCTCAGGTAAGCAAATGACAACCTCCCATATGGCAGAAAGTGAAGAGAAACTAAAGAACCTCTTGAAGAAGGTAAAAGAGGAGAGTGAAAAAGCTGGCCTAAAATTCAACATTCAAAAAATGAAGTTCATGGCATCTCATCCCATCACCTCATGGCAAACAGATGCATGAACAATGGGAATGGTGACAGACTATTTCCTGGGGCTCCAAAATCACTGTGGATGGTGATTGCAGCCATGAAATTAAAAGGTGTTTGCTCCCTGGAAGAAAAGATACGACAAACCGAGACAGCATGTTGAAAAGCAGACACATCACTTTGCCAACAAAAGTCTGTATAGTCAAAACTGTGGTTTTCCCAGTAGTCATGTATGGATGTGAGAACTGAACCATAATGAAGATTGAGTGCCAAAGAATTGATGCCTTCGAGCTATGGTGTTGGAGAAGGCTCTTGAGAGTTCCTAGGACTGCAAAGAGATCAAACCAGTCAATCCTAAAGGAAATCAACCCTGAATATTCATTGGAAGGACTGATTCTGAAGCTGAAGCTCCTATACTTTGTCTACCTGATGTGAAGAGACAACATTGGAAAAGAGCCTGATGTTGGGAAAAATAAAAGGCAAAAGGAGAAGGGGATGACAGAGGACAGAGATGTTTGGATGGCATCATGGACTCAATGAGCATGAATTCAAGCAAGATTCAGGAGATGGTGAAGGACAGGGAAGCCTGGCATGCTGCAGTCCATGGAGTCACAAGGAGTCGGTCATGACTGAGCGACTGAACTGAACTGATACATATATATATACACACACATATATACACACACACATAAAAAGTATGTGCCTGCATGCTCAGTTGCTCAGTTGTGTACAACTCTTTGTGACCGCATGGACTGTAGTCTGTCAGGCTCCTCTGTCCATGGGATTTTCCGGAAAGGAATACTGGAGTGGGTAGCTATTTCTCTCTCCAGGGGATCTTCCCAACCCAGGGACTGAACCCGGGTCTCCTGCATTGCAATCAGATTTTTTACCATCTGAGCTATTGGGGAAGCCCATATATATATAAAGAGAAGTATACATATATATATATATATATATAGAAGTATATATGTATATATAAAGAAGCACATATATATATATATATATAAAGAAGTATATATATATCTATATATCTCAAAGCCTATAATGCATATGGACATATACACAGCAAATCTGATTAATCATTTATTTTATATTGGCTATAGCTCTGGGTAATTTTTCAACTGTGAACGATAGAAAACTGTCTGTTCCTTTCTCTAGAAATATAAGTACTGGCAATCTGATTGTCAAAAGAGTGTGTCTGTATGATATAGACTGTGTTCAAAGTGACAGGGTCCTGAAGGATCATGGCTTTCTGTCCATGTCTGTTCATTTCAGAGGACAGGATAGCTGGCATTGTGTGAGAGCCCAGCTCCTCAAGTGTCCAGAAGATCAATATTATTGAATTTAGCAAATAGAGGAAGGAAGTTTCTCCTTTAAAAATGCACTTCCTTATCTCAAGGTTAATGATTTTCCTTGTGTGCATGCTCAATGGAGTGCAGCCGATCTTGACAAGGTTATACAAAAGACAGGCCTTTTGCCCTCCAAGTACATCTTGCTTTTTTATCATACCAGAAAAAAAAAGTAGTACATAGAGATAGAAATTCCAGAATTATCTTATAAGCAGGAATTTTTCCCTTATAGCCAAAATTCCTTCTTCTGCATTTTAACTTTCTTACCTCTAGTCTAGATCAGCACAGATAATGTGAGCTACATAGATAGTTGTAACTTTCCTAGTTGCCTCATTTTAAAAGTAAAAACATAGGTTAATTATTAATGAGTTGTTTGCATTCTTAAGCTTCCCTAGTGGCTTGGTGGTAAAGAATCCACCTGCCAATGCAAGAGAGTGGATTGAACCCCTGACGCAGAAAGATCCCTTCAGTTGCTCAGTGGTGTACAGCTCTTTGTGACCGCATGGACTGTAGTCTGTCAGGCTCCTCTGTCCATGGGATTTTCCGGAAAGGAATACTGGAGTGGGTAGCTATTTCTCTCTCCAGGGGATCTTCCCAACCCAGGGACTGAACCCGGGTCTCCTGCATTGCAATCAGATTTTTTACCATCTGAGCTATTGGGGAAGCCCATATATATATAAAGAGAAGTATACATATATATATATATATATAGAAGTATATATGTATATATAAAGAAGCACATATATATATATATATAAAGAAGTATATATATATCTATATATCTCAAAGCCTATAATGCATATGGACATATACACAGCAAATCTGATTAATCATTTATTTTATATTGGCTATAGCTCTGGGTAATTTTTCAACTGTGAACGATAGAAAACTGTCTGTTCCTTTCTCTAGAAATATAAGTACTGGCAATCTGATTGTCAAAAGAGTGTGTCTGTATGATATAGACTGTGTTCAAAGTGACAGGGTCCTGAAGGATCATGGCTTTCTGTCCATGTCTGTTCATTTCAGAGGACAGGATAGCTGGCATTGTGTGAGAGCCCAGCTCCTCAAGTGTCCAGAAGATCAATATTATTGAATTTAGCAAATAGAGGAAGGAAGTTTCTCCTTTAAAAATGCACTTCCTTATCTCAAGGTTAATGATTTTCCTTGTGTGCATGCTCAATGGAGTGCAGCCGATCTTGACAAGGTTATACAAAAGACAGGCCTTTTGCCCTCCAAGTACATCTTGCTTTTTTATCATACCAGAAAAAAAAAGTAGTACATAGAGATAGAAATTCCAGAATTATCTTATAAGCAGGAATTTTTCCCTTATAGCCAAAATTCCTTCTTCTGCATTTTAACTTTCTTACCTCTAGTCTAGATCAGCACAGATAATGTGAGCTACATAGATAGTTGTAACTTTCCTAGTTGCCTCATTTTAAAAAGTAAAAACATAGGTTAATTATTAATGAGTTGTTTGCATTCTTAAGCTTCCCTAGTGGCTTGGTGGTAAAGAATCCACCTGCCAATGCAAGAGAGTGGATTGAACCCCTGACGCAGAAAGATCCCTTGGAAAAGGAAGTGGCAACCCACTCCAGTGTGCTTGCCTGGGAAATCCCATGGACAGAGAAACCTGGTGGGCTACAGTCCATGGAATGGCAAAGAGTTGGACACAACTTAGTGACTAAACAACAACAGAGATGGGGTTAGCAGTTCGCTGTTGTTCAGCATATTCTGAACTTGACAACTTGTAAGTGGCCTTTCAAACTGGTCTTCTCTCTCCTGTGTACAGCCACTCCCTTTGGTTTATTAAAAAGTGAATCTATTATCAGTGTAACACCATATCTGTTTTGAAGGTTGAAAAGGGTAGCATCATGTCATAAAAGCTCAGGCATATTTGGTCATGCCAGGACTAAGTATATCGCTCCAAAGGAGCTTCCACCCTGCGGGTCTCTACATAAAATGGTCCCCAAGCCCAGTTCTCTTGGCTACTTTGTGTCCAGACTGCGTGGCTCAACTTAAACTTGGTTTTCTCTAAGAGAGGCTTTCTCAGACCAGACCCTATTAGATCTCCTTGTTAAGGAATCCATTGTAACTTTCTGTTTACAGTGCTATTCCATTAGCTGTTTGCTTATTACCTACTCCTTCTACTAGGCTGTATATCCTAGCAGGTCAGGGATTGCATTTGTCTTATTTCCCACTGGAAATATTCCTAGTGGCTAACATAGGCACCCAAGTTGAATAAATGAGCTAACTTCCAGTAGAGTAACCTCAGCTGACCTCTCTACCGATTTGACAAGGTTATACAAAAGACAGGCCTTTTGCCCTCCAAGTACACCTTGCTTTTTTATCATACCAGAAAAAAAAAGTAGTACATAGAGATAGAAATTCCAGAATTATCTTATAAGCAGGAATTTTTCCCTTATAGCCAAAATTCCTTCTTCTGCATTTTAACTTTCTTACCTCTAGTCTAGATCAGCACAGATAATGTGAGCTACATAGATAGTTGTAACTTTCCTAGTTGCCTCATTTTAAAAAGTAAAAACATAGGTTAATTATTAATGAGTTGTTTGCATTCTTAAGCTTCCCTAGTGGCTTGGTGGTAAAGAATCCACCTGCCAATGCAAGAGAGTGGATTGAACCCCTGACGCAGAAAGATCCCTTGGAAAAGGAAGTGGCAACCCACTCCAGTGTGCTTGCCTGGGAAATCCCATGGACAGAGAAACCTGGTGGGCTACAGTCCATGGAATGGCAAAGAGTTGGACACAACTTAGTGACTAAACAACAACAGAGATGGGGTTAGCAGTTCGCTGTTGTTCAGCATATTCTGAACTTGACAACTTGTAAGTGGCCTTTCAAACTGGTCTTCTCTCTCCTGTGTACAGCCACTCCCTTTGGTTTATTAAAAAGTGAATCTATTATCAGTGTAACACCATATCTGTTTTGAAGGTTGAAAAGGGTAGCATCATGTCATAAAAGCTCAGGCATATTTGGTCATGCCAGGACTAAGTATATCGCTCCAAAGGAGCTTCCACCCTGCGGGTCTCTACATAAAATGGTCCCCAAGCCCAGTTCTCTTGGCTACTTTGTGTCCAGACTGCGTGGCTCAACTTAAACTTGGTTTTCTCTAAGAAAGGCTTTCTCAGACCAGACCCTATTAGATCTCCTTGTTAAGGAATCCATTGTAACTTTCTGTTTACAGTGCTATTCCATTAGCTGTTTGCTTATTACCTACTCCTTCTACTAGGCTGTATATCCTAGCAGGTCAGGGATTGCATTTGTCTTATTTCCCACTGGAAATATTCCTAGTGGCTAACATAGGCACCCAAGTTGAATAAATGAGCTAACTTCCAGTAGAGTAACCTCAGCTGACCTCTCTATATATCTCGTATTTCATGGAAGAGTTTACCTTTTAATGTTTTTTTTTGTTGTTGTTGAGCTTGGATTTAAATCCAGCTCTACTGTTGCTGAAGGGTTTGAAGTGCTGATCTCCTGCAAGTGAGGGGGTGGTAGTGAAATTGGGATGAACACCAGATGTTAAGAATGTTCCAATCAGCCAAGGAGATACTTATAGAAGAGTCTTCAGCTGGGAATGAGGGGCAATCCCAACCAATGACAAGGAATTTCTAGTCTCGCCCTGCAGGGAGTCTCTGTCTGGGGGACTGTTGGGGATGCTGAACACACCACCTGTAAGCAAGGCTACAAGGACACATTTGTAGGATCTAGGCTGCAGCAGCCCTGTGGGTGGTCCAGAAGAGCCAGCCTCCTCAGGCCAGGTGCATTTTGCTTGGTAAGCTTCTTTCCACATGGGATTTGGTTTTATATATCTCACCAAGCGATATACTGGAAATTCTCATGAGAAACAGCAAAGTGGAAACAACAAAGTGTAAAATTAGACACGTGAGTGAAAGTCCAAAAGGCAAACCAGATGCTGTCTTCACATCTGAATAGGTATGAATAAAGAATCTTTTATGAGAAAAAGAAACATGAGAATAGTACAAGTGATTGTACTTTATAAGGCTCACAACTCCCAGGTTCTCTGAGGCAGTTCGGTTTTCTCAAGGAGGTGTTATGAAACTCTCAAAACAAAGCTTTTATTTACTTTTAATGTTAAGTGCCGTATTTTTCTATAGAAGGGAGTGTCAACACTTTAAAAGGTTTAGAGAAATCATATTTTAAACTGAAGTAACAACTTCCAAAGGCTGAGAATCACTGAGATACTTATTATTGAGTATTAGGCAACTGGAGTAGTTTTAGAAACAACCAAGCAGATTTTTAAAGTAAAAATTATTGTAGAATTCCTACAGTGAAAAAAAACTTAAAAAGCAATTTTAAGCAGCATTCTGTTTACTTGAATTCCGTGGTCTGAAATGGAGCATGTGAACTAAGCTGTGGAAGTTGGTAAGTATCATTGAAGAAACTGTCAGTTGTGAATAGTATAAAGTGAGGGATCAAACTGCCTAGAATAAAGAATAGTGAGTAAAGAAGATGACTAACTGTAAACAGGAGGAAGGCAGTGAGGAGAAACCAATGGGTTATATCTTCAGTGCAGGGTATTACCCCAAATCACAAGGATTGGTTAAAATCTTTGTAATACTCTTGCTATTGCAATATCACGTTTATAAGAAAAGTCATGGAAAATCTGCTTCATGAAAAATGTAAAAAGTCGGGTTTCGCTGCAGACCACAGGGTAAAGTGTCCATCTTGCAGTGCAAGGGGAAACCTGTTCTATCTCTGGCCTGGGAGGATCCCACATGCAGCGCAGCGGCTGGACAGGTGCCAATTACGAGCCAGGCGCATGCGCCCAGAACCTGTGCTCTGCGCCGAGAGAGGCCACTGAGATGGGAGGCTCACATACGCAAAAGAATAAAGATGGATGAAAATAAAAAATAAAAATCCAATAAAAAAGAGGCCAAATTTAAAAAAAATCTTTAAAATAATGTAAAGAATAAACATAGCATTGAGAATAAAGAGAATTATTGTTGCAAAGTATGTTCTCATTGTTTTGAAACACACATACTCAACAAACCCACGTTCTCTCTGGTACTTGAATGTACCAACTCTTCCCCCACTCCAGAAGCATACAGCAGTTATTATCTTGTTTCAGCAGTGCTGGGGACACCACCATTACAGAATTCGCAGCCTGGAGCACTTCTGACATTTCCCAGAATGCACTGATGTACTACAGTGGTCGGCTTTTCTGGATCAATGGCTTTAGGATTATCACAGCTCAAGAAATTGGTCAGAGAACCAGCGTCTCAGTTTTGGAACCGGCCAGATTTAATCAGTTCACCATTGTTCAGACATCCCTCAAGCCTCTGCCAGGTATGATATTTTATTTTTTCTTGCCGTCTTTTCTCCATACTTTCTGTTAAATAAATTTTAAGTTTTTTTTTTCTTTAAAATTATGTTTTAAGAAGAAAAAGAGACTTCAGTAGTTTCTGCTGATTTGCTTGCAGTCATTTTACTCTTAGCCCAAATTTACAGCCTGAAACAGTCAGAAAAAGATGATTTTCAGGATATATTAAAGGAAAGAAAAATTGTATTTTGGTTCTAATTATCAGTGATTTCCATTAATATTCCATTTTTCCGTGATAACTGATAGTCCCTTTTTTTTTCCCTCTCTCTCTATTCTTTCTTTCATCCCACAGGGAACTTTTCTTTTACCCCTAAGGTTGTCCCAGATGCCATTCCAGAGTCTTCATTTATGATTGAAGGAAACGCTTCGAATTTTCACATCCTCTGGAGTGCTCCCCCAGCAGTGGATTGGGGTGTAGTTTTCTACAGTGTGGAATTTAGTGCTCATTCTAAGGTATGGCAATGGTTCTAGTTTTCAAGCAGACTGTACCATCTGCGTCAGCCCTGCCCAGACTTATTTGCACCGTCTTTACTTAGCCAAGCCCATCTCCCTCACTCTTCCTGTAGCATTTGGTTGTAAAGATTATTCCTGAGAACTCTTTACAGCTGTTCTGTGATTGCTTCATGGTTAGCGTTAACCATTTGTGTGTTAGATACACTAGTTTTGTGGAAAAACATGGAACTTATCAACATGAGCATTTCCAAAACTCCAAGGTTAGCTTTCACGTGGACCAAAATCTGAAGATTTTAATTAGAAATAAAAGATGTTATGATTCTCTCCTAAAAACATAATGTTTTATGTTTACATTTCCCATCAATGGCTTTAGGGGATTATTCGCAGCCTGGAGCACTTCTGACATTTCCCAGAATGCACTGATGTACTACAGTGGTCGGCTTTTCTGGATCAATGGCTTTAGGATTATCACAGCTCAAGAAATTGGTCAGAGAACCAGCGTCTCAGTTTTGGAACCGGCCAGATTTAATCAGTTCACCATTGTTCAGACATCCCTCAAGCCTCTGCCAGGTATGATATTTTATTTTTTCTTGCCGTCTTTTCTCCATACTTTCTGTTAAATAAATTTTAAGTTTTTTTTTTCTTTAAAATTATGTTTTAAGAAGAAAAGAGACTTCAGTAGTTTCTGCTGATTTGCTTGCAGTCATTTTACTCTTAGCCCAAATTTACAGCCTGAAACAGTCAGAAAAAGATGATTTTCAGGATATATTAAAGGAAAGAAAAATTGTATTTTGGTTCTAATTATCAGTGATTTCCATTAATATTCCATTTGTCCGTGATAACTGATAGTCCCTTTTTTTTTCCCTCTCTCTCTATTCTTTCTTTCATCCCACCGTGAACTTTTCTTTTACCCCTAAGGTTGTCCCAGATGCCATTCCAGAGTCTTCATTTATGATTGAAGGAAACGCTTCGAATTTTCACATCCTCTGGAGTGCTCCCCCAGCAGTGGATTGGGGTGTAGTTTTCTACAGTGTGGAATTTAGTGCTCATTCTAAGGTATGGCAATGGTTCTAGTTTTCAAGCAGACTGTACCATCTGCGTCAGCCCTGCCCAGACTTATTTGCACCGTCTTTACTTAGCCAAGCCCATCTCCCTCACTCTTCCTGTAGCATTTGGTTGTAAAGATTATTCCTGAGAACTCTTTACAGCTGTTCTGTGATTGCTTCATGGTTAGCGTTAACCATTTGTGTGTTAGATACACTAGTTTTGTGGAAAAACATGGAACTTATCAACATGAGCATTTCCAAAACTCCAAGGTTAGCTTTCACGTGGACCAAAATCTGAAGATTTTAATTAGAAATAAAAGATGTTATGATTCTCTCCCTAAAAACATAATGTTTTATGTTTACATTTCAGTTCCTGGCTAGTGAACAACAGTCTTTACCTGTCTTTACTGTGGAAGGGCTGGAGCCCTATGCCTTATTTAATCTTTCTGTCACACCTTATACCTACTGGGGAAAGGGCCCCAAAACATCTCTGTCACTCCGAGCACCTGAAACAGGTACGGGGTTAAACTCTCTTTAAAAAAAAAGGCAGAATCTCACTTTCCATAATGTAGAATGGATAGTTAAATCATTTTTAATGATAGCTTTTAGTTTCATAGACATATTTAGATTCAATACTCTTTCAGTGACTTTTGGAGGATTAGAATAGCACCATTAAAATAAATCTGTGTATTTTATTCCAAAAGGATGTTTCAGATTTCTTAAAGATGATTTCACTTGACTATAATGATGTATGTATATAATGCAGAAATATGTTTCAGGTAATTTGTAAAAAGCTTCATAAGGACAAAAGGAATTTAAGAAAGAACAGCAAAAATTTCCTGGAGGGCAGGTTTACCAGGAGGTGTTTGCAAAAACAGTAACTCAGAATCTTCTGTTGGTAAATAGCTGATGTCTAAATTTAAAAAAAAATGTTTTTCTTTGAAATGTATTTTTTAAAAGGAAATTAGCCACATCTTTATATGTGTATACCACTTTAAAGTGTAGAAAGCATGTTTATATGTATCATGTCTTTATTAAACATTTATTACATCCCTATCATGTGCCAGAAACATCATTGTATCCTTTCATTTGACTCTCACACAGTTCTGTGGTAGGTAGGACCAGTGTTGTTATCTCCATTATGCTAAGAGAAAATGAAAGCCTAGGAATTGCCAGATATAAATGCCTTCATGGTCTCCCTCACTCTTCCTGTAGCATTTGGTTGTAAAGATTATTCCTGAGAACTCTTTACAGCTGTTCTGTGATTGCTTCATGGTTAGCGTTAACCATTTGTGTGTTAGATACACTAGTTTTGTGGAAAAACATGGAACTTATCAACATGAGCATTTCCAAAACTCCAAGGTTAGCTTTCACGTGGACCAAAATCTGAAGATTTTAATTAGAAATAAAAGATGTTATGATTCTCTCCCTAAAAACATAATGTTTTATGTTTACATTTCAGTTCCTGGCTAGTGAACAACAGTCTTTACCTGTCTTTACTGTGGAAGGGCTGGAGCCCTATGCCTTATTTAATCTTTCTGTTACACCTTATACCTACTGGGGAAAGGGCCCCAAAACATCTCTGTCACTCCGAGCACCTGAAACAGGTACGGGGTTAAACTCTCTTTAAAAAAAAAGGCAGAATCTCACTTTCCATAATGTAGAATGGATAGTTAAATCATTTTTAATGATAGCTTTTAGTTTCATAGACATATTTAGATTCAATACTCTTTCAGTGACTTTTGGAGGATTAGAATAGCACCATTAAAATAAATCTGTGTATTTTATTCCAAAAGGATGTTTCAGATTTCTTAAAGATGATTTCACTTGACTATAATGATGTATGTATATAATGCAGAAATATGTTTCAGGTAATTTGTAAAAAGCTTCATAAGGACAAAAGGAATTTAAGAAAGAACAGCAAAAATTTCCTGGAGGGCAGGTTTACCAGGAGGTGTTTGCAAAAACAGTAACTCAGAATCTTCTGTTGGTAAATAGCTGATGTCTAAATTTAAAAAAAAATGTTTTTCTTTGAAATGTATTTTTTAAAAGGAAATTAGCCACATCTTTATATGTGTATACCACTTTAAAGTGTAGAAAGCATGTTTATATGTATCATGTCTTTATTAAACATTTATTACATCCCTATCATGTGCCAGAAACATCATTGTATCCTTTCATTTGACTCTCACACAGTTCTGTGGTAGGTAGGACCAGTGTTGTTATCTCCATTATGCTAAGAGAAAATGAAAGCCTAGGAATTGCCAGATATAAAACAGCTAGTGAGTATCAGGGCTGGGGCTTAATCTGGACTTCTCACTCTAGTTTCTTAAATCTCCATTTAGTCAACTTTGTAAATGTTGATAAATGATCATATCATGTTAATTTAATTTATATAAATGTCCTATTATGGGAGCTGGCAGATGGTAAGAGCTCAATAAACATAGAAATCCATTTGACCATTGCACTTCATTTTAATGTTAAGATTTTATCAACCATATTTACCCATGAGTCTCATAACAGAAACATTGTGGAGTCTGGGAAGGGTCTGGATCAGTTTAGGACTTGGATCCAGGTATGCACTCTTCAAGGTTGTCTTGGGATGTTAGCTCTGGAAGTTCTTGGAAATTCTTGGAAATGGACTTGACTGGACCCATCAGGGAATGCACTGGCGGCTCGGAGTCATTAGCACTCCACAATAAGGAAGGATAGGATTTATCACTTGCTTTTGGAAATTTGTAATATAGTTGGAAATTATTCAAATTGAGAAATACTGATGAAGCACTACTTGTGCCATTCCTTGATTAGATCTGGGGGGATTTCATAAGGAATAAGAAAAAGTGCTTCTTCTCTTTCTCTGATGAAGCTCATACAACAGTTATAAATTCTGGAGATCTAATACATGTGATGATAACTGTAGTCAACAATATTATACTATTATAGTATATACTAAAGCCAAGGAGTAGAGAAAAATTTCCTGGAGGGCACGTTTACCAGGAGGTGTTTGCAAAAACAGTAACTCAGAATCTTCTGTTGGTAAATAGCTGATGTCTAAATTTAAAAAAAAATGTTTTTCTTTGAAATGTATTTTTTAAAAGGAAATTAGCCACATCTTTATATGTGTATACCACTTTAAAGTGTAGAAAGCATGTTTATATGTATCATGTCTTTATTAAACATTTATTACATCCCTATCATGTGCCAGAAACATCATTGTATCCTTTCATTTGACTCTCACACAGTTCTGTGGTAGGTAGGACCAGTGTTGTTATCTCCATTATGCTAAGAGAAAATGAAAGCCTAGGAATTGCCAGATATAAAACAGCTAGTGAGTATCAGGGCTGGGGCTTAATCTGGACTTCTCACTCTAGTTTCTTAAATCTCCATTTAGTCAACTTTGTAAATGTTGATAAATGATCATATCATGTTAATTTAATTTATATAAATGTCCTATTATGGGAGCTGGCAGATGGTAAGAGCTCAATAAACATAGAAATCCATTTGACCATTGCACTTCATTTTAATGTTAAGATTTTATCAACCATATTTACCCATGAGTCTCATAACAGAAACATTGTGGAGTCTGGGAAGGGTCTGGATCAGTTTAGGACTTGGATCCAGGTATGCACTCTTCAAGGTTGTCTTGGGATGTTAGCTCTGGAAGTTCTTGGAAATTCTTGGAAATGGACTTGACTGGACCCATCAGGGAATGCACTGGCGGCTAGAAGTCATTAGCACTCCACAATAAGGAAGGATAGGATTTATCACTTGCTTTTGGAAATTTGTAATATAGTTGGAAATTATTCAAATTGAGAAATACTGATGAAGCACTACTTGTGCCATTCCTTGATTAGATCTGGGGGGATTTCATAAGGAATAAGAAAAAGTGCTTCTTCTCTTTCTCTGATGAAGCTCATACAACAGTTATAAATTCTGGAGATCTAATACATGTGATGATAACTGTAGTCAACAATATTATACTATATACTTGAAAGCTGCTAAGAGAGTAGAGATAAATATTCTCACCACACCAAAGCATTGTAAGTATGTAAGTTGATGTGTTAACTGACCTTCATCATTTTGCAATATATATGTGTGTATCACACCATCACTTTGTACACCTTAAAAATCTAAACAACATTATATGTCAATTATATCTTAATAAAGCTAGGGGAAAATCTTTAAAAAATAGTAGATAGGTAAATGCAGATGCTGATAATAATAGTAGAAATAAGACAGTGACAATTGAATAGCAATGACACAGAGTGATAAACAAGCCATGAGACTTTCACCTCTATCAAGTGAAGCATTCTTAGGAGAGGGCCATGCTTGTGGACTGCTGTGATCTGGGAGGGCCTTCCTTTGGGGAGTGGAAACTTTAGCTGGGCTCTAAGGGATGGAACAAGAAGAGGTGTATCTCATGTAAGTACAATGTGAGGCCTGGGGATTGGATAATGATGGGAGATTGAACATTATGGAACAATGTGATTGGAGTAGCAGACTGGGAGAGGACCTTGTGGAGGAATCCTAAGAAATAAGAGGAATGCCTTGAATGGCATAACTTGGAAATCAGGCAGAGGAATTTCTCTTGATTGAGACACACAGAGAAATTAATTAAAGGACTATCAGAGACTCAACTGCTTGGGTTGGCTCTAGAATAGATGACAACAGCCTAGCCATACTCTTGGTTCAGATGAGAGGGTTCAAGGTAAGATGGCCTAGATCCTGGATATGCTATATTTTACACCCTGAACTGGCTAAAGGCTAGATAGCGATAGTGTCTTCCTTCCAATGGTGACGCCATTTCCACCTCCAGAGTGAGAGTAAATACTATATTTTATAAGGATGAGCCAGTTTCCATGTATACAAACACAGACAAAAGACATGTGCTTCCATGGGAGTAAGCAGGATTTGGGCTGGAGAGAAGAAAGTCTTGCAGAAATATCGGGATAGGTTCTTGAAATCTATAGAATATTCCCTCCTGAAGATCTTTAAGGACAAGATAGGTATACTTTAACCGTCTAGAATGAGAGATACTTACTATTCTGTTTCTCCACACCCTCACTGTGAGTGGTAGAAGTCGACTTTATATTCTTTCCTGCCCTATGTCTGTGCTTTTCAGTTCCATCATCACCAGAGAACCGTTTTTTTGCCCAGTGAAAACACCACACCAAAGCATTGTAAGTATGTAAGTTGATGTGTTAACTGACCTTCATCATTTTGCAATATATATGTGTGTATCACACCATCACTTTGTACACCTTAAAAATCTAAACAACATTATATGTCAATTATATCTTAATAAAGCTAGGGGAAAATCTTTAAAAAATAGTAGATAGGTAAATGCAGATGCTGATAATAATAGTAGAAATAAGACAGTGACAATTGAATAGCAATGACACAGAGTGATAAACAAGCCATGAGACTTTCACCTCTATCAAGTGAAGCATTCTTAGGAGAGGGCCATGCTTGTGGACTGCTGTGATCTGGGAGGGCCTTCCTTTGGGGAGTGGAAACTTTAGCTGGGCTCTAAGGGATGGAACAAGAAGAGGTGTATCTCATGTAAGTACAATGTGAGGCCTGGGGATTGGATAATGATGGGAGATTGAACATTATGGAACAATGTGATTGGAGTAGCAGACTGGGAGAGGACCTTGTGGAGGAATCCTAAGAAATAAGAGGAATGCCTTGAATGGCATAACTTGGAAATCAGGCAGAGGAATTTCTCTTGATTGAGACACACAGAGAAATTAATTAAAGGACTATCAGAGACTCAACTGCTTGGGTTGGCTCTAGAATAGATGACAACAGCCTAGCCATACTCTTGGTTCAGATGAGAGGGTTCAAGGTAAGATGGCCTAGATCCTGGATATGCTATATTTTACACCCTGAACTGGCTAAAGGCTAGATAGCGATAGTGTCTTCCTTCCAATGGTGACGCCATTTCCACCTCCAGAGTGAGAGTAAATACTATATTTTATAAGGATGAGCCAGTTTCCATGTATACAAACACAGACAAAAGACATGTGCTTCCATGGGAGTAAGCAGGATTTGGGCTGGAGAGAAGAAAGTCTTGCAGAAATATCGGGATAGGTTCTTGAAATCTATAGAATATTCCCTCCTGAAGATCTTTAAGGACAAGATAGGTATACTTTAACCGTCTAGAATGAGAGATACTTACTATTCTGTTTCTCCACACCCTCACTGTGAGTGGTAGAAGTCGACTTTATATTCTTTCCTGCCCTATGTCTGTGCTTTTCAGTTCCATCATCACCAGAGAATCCCAGAGTATTTATATTGCCCAGTGAAAAATACCACAACAGGAATGAAGTTGTGGTGGAATTTAGGTGGAGTAAGCCCAAACATGAAAATGGTGTGTTAACAAGATTTGAAATTTTCTACCAAATATCCAGTCAAAATGACACGGACAAAACATCTGAAGACTGGACTGCTGATAATGTCACTCCCTCAGTGATGTCTTTTCAACTTGAGGGCATGAGTCCTGGGTACCATGTTGCCTTCCAGGTATGAGAATGAAAACGGGAACACAGGGGTCGTAGTGAAAACAGAAGGTGAATGAAAGGACCAGGTTAAGAATTCTGCTGCTGTTACTAATTTGACATATGCTGCAGTCACAGAGGTCAAGCAGGCAGTAAATGTACAGCAGGGAGAGGGGAAAGCTAGGGTAAAGACATCTTGATACTTTTCTTGCTTCCAGATGCAGAGCAAGTCATTATTTTTTTAGCTCCGTCGTTATAGGCCAGGTACCATGGTAGGTGCTTTTATAATCATTGCCTCATTTGATCCTCATGTTGTGAATCAAAAGCTGTGTCCCTGGGTGCATCGGTGAGGTACCAAAGCTCACCACTGGGTGGCTGGGAAGCCGTGTGCTGTGGTCTGGCTCCTAGAGTCCTCGCCATGTATCACATCAGTTGCTGGGTGGCGTTCAGCCAGTGGGGATAGCCCCACTATCAGTAACCAAAGGAAATAAAAGCTGAGTGTCTGGGTTGTTGATGTCTCACATTTCTCACCCGGCTGCTGAGAGAGAAGAAAGTGAAAGAGAGTAGGAGTCAAAAGGAAAAAGCTCCTGCCACTTTTTTTTTTTGGCATTTTAAATTTAATATGACAAAGCTTTCGTCTTATTGTAGATGGTTTGATGATTTTTACATCCTCCTTACATACCAGGTTTGTGACAAGAATGGGCATATTTAGCGTTATTTTCCATTTCTTCTTGGGAAACAATGTTTTGGGACGTGTTTTAGAGATTTGTGGTTTCCAGAACACTTATTTTCTTTTTTGTAAAATTTTATTCCAACAATTATTTTGATAATATATTAGGTTTACATATACTAATAAAAATTATATTTAAAAGTGAAAGATAATATACATTCTTATTTGTTAAGAAATATGTGTTTCAATTAAATAAATATTCTGGTTAAGTGTACTTGCTTATATGGTTTGTTGATATTGTACAGTCGCATAATCATGTCCTTTGTGACCCTATGAACTGTGGCCCGCCAGGTTCCTCTGTCCATGGGATTTCCCAGGCAAGAATACTGAAGTGGGTTGCCATTTCCTCCTCCAGGAAATCTTCCCAATACATTGATTGAACTAACGTCTCCTGCATTGGCAGGCAGATTCTTTATGGCTGAGCTACCAAGGCAGCCTATATGATTATATTGGTTCAAATCTCAGTCAGCACAGAAGTTTGCAAAATAATATGCATATGCATAGGCATGAGTTTTACTTAAATGGTCCAGTGCAAAAGTGAAGACAGATTGATATATATATATATGTATATATATATGTGTGTGTGTGTGTGTGTGTGTGTGTGTATGTGTATGTACATAATATATATATATATATGCACCATGTTACCACACACACACATACATACATATCATAAGTTGATTGTAATCAATAGAATATAGTAGAATAGATTTAATACTAGAAGTATAATAAAAATAAACCAATGTTTTGAGAACACTTGAGGATCTGTCTTTCAAGGTCATCATTATGAACAGCAATTTTATTGTGGGCTATAGTACACAGGCAAGGTTTCGAAGTAGAAATAATTATTATATAATGAAAGACATTTAATAAAAATTGTTAGAAAATTTTGCTGTTGGAATGCAGCATGACACAGTGGGAAGGAAAGCATACGGACCTCAGAAGACTTAGTTCTTATGCCAGTTTTTACATGTGTCATTGTGGCTAGGTTACCTCTCCTAACCATGATCTTTGTCCAGTTTCTACTCTCGGTAGTTGTGAGGATCAAAACAGATAATATACGGAAAAGTGGTTTGCACAATTCATTTTCAAATATAAAGGTTGATTATTATTTTCTTTTTGTAAGTCTCCTTTTAAAAAATTACAGTAAATTTAGGTAGTTGAAGCTTCTCTTTGATTTCACGGTAAGTGGAAGTTTACCATAGTCTGTATAGCTTTGTTTCTGTTGAATGTTCCATATAAGTTAATTTTGGAAATACCTAAAGATCTTTTTTAAGAACATTAGATCTTTTGCAATAGAGATTTGTGCTATGACTTTGTATTTTGTGGACAAAAGTATCTACCAACAACAGTTTGGGACAATATTTTTCCTCTTAGTAATTTACTGCTGTATACTTAGATGTGACTAACTGAAACTATTCATAATGCATCTTGTAATAGTGAAATAAAACAGTCAATAATCTGTCAGTCTCAGAACTTAATTATTGTCTCTGAGGACACTTCTCAATGCGCATTTTGTATCGTTTTCTTTCTTAGGTTCGAGCCTTCACATCGAAAGGACCTGGACCATTTTCTGACATAGTAGAATCCAAAACATCAGGTATTTATTTCCTAGAACCTGTGCAAATATTACTAACAATCAATGATTTAAAAACATTTTGACCCTAGTATTCTCAGGGATATCCAAGTACTTTCTCTGAGCTGAAATTAAAGTCAGATAAAATAATCAATTTTTGACATCACCAAACCTGCTTAAATAAACCTAGGCACAGAGTGCCTGGGAAGTCTCCATCGAGATGGATGTAAGGTGTAGTCCCTGAGCCCAAAGAGACTCATAGATTTCAAAATGGTCTGATGTCGAATCAAGGGATATTGCTAAAGTTCTTTTTCTCACACATGTTATCTCCTTTTTTTGTTTTTAGAAATCAACCCATTTCCATACCTTATAACGCTTTTCGACAACAAGATAGTTTTGTTTGATATGGATCGAAATCAAGTCGTATGGACATTGATGGCAGAAGGTGATGTAGGCGCAGTGGGCTACACCGCTGATGACGCTGCGGGATACTACACTCAGGGAGACGCCCTCTTCCTCTTCAACTTGCACAACTGCTCCAGCGCTGAGGTATTTCGCTTTGTAATTCTTCTGAGTGAAATTGGAGTATTTGCATATCCCACAAGAGTGTGATTAAAATGAGTGGCCAGTGGTTGAGACATTAAGATTAGAATGGCTGAAAAACACAGGTGTTATATCATTATTTAGTTACAAATGAATTCAGGTTAGATTTGAGGCAAATGTGATTCAGGTTTAATTTAGCCAGCAGTTAGTGGACTTAAGGCACTGTGTTACTTGAGATAGAGGTTAAAAAGAAAAGTCAGTCCTTGAACAAATCTAGTCTAGCATTAGTCTAAGAAGAGGAAGACAGTGTATTGCATAGTGATTAAGAGCTTTGAAATCTGACAACCTGGAGTTTAATTCTGACTCTATTCCATGCTAGATCTGTGACCGTCAGCAGTTTCTTTAGCCACTATGGTTGCATAGTCCCTCATTTTAGGATGAAGATTAATGAACTCATCCACGTACGGCACTTTGCACAATGCCTGGCATGTGGTAGGCATTCATTGAATGATAGCTAGTGAAGAGGAGGGGGGGGAGAAGACTGTAAGGGGGCTGTGGCTGAGGGCAAAAAGGATGGGGAGTGAAATGAGAGAGCCAGAGCCTGTTTGGGGAGTTGCAAGTAGAGAAAGGGCTTTCCGCTTTCCTGATGACTCAGTAGCAAAGAATCTACCTGCAATGCAGGAGACTCGGGTTTGATCACGGGGTGGAGTGACTGTCCCTGACCAAAAAGTTAAATAAACCTAGGCACAGAGTGCCTGGGAAGTCTCCATCGAGATGGATGTAAGGTGTAGTCCCTGAGCCCAAAGAGACTCATAGATTTCAAAATGGTCTGATGTCGAATCAAGGGATATTGCTAAAGTTCTTTTTCTCACACATGTTATCTCCTTTTTTTGTTTTTAGAAATCAACCCATTTCCATACCTTATAACGCTTTTCGACAACAAGATAGTTTTGTTTGATATGGATCGAAATCAAGTCGTATGGACATTGATGGCAGAAGGTGATGTAGGCGCAGTGGGCTACACCGCTGATGACGCTGCGGGATACTACACTCAGGGAGACGCCCTCTTCCTCTTCAACTTGCACAACTGCTCCAGCGCTGAGGTATTTCGCTTTGTAATTCTTCTGAGTGAAATTGAGTATTTGCATATCCCACAAGAGTGTGATTAAAATGAGTGGCCAGTGGTTGAGACATTAAGATTAGAATGGCTGAAAAACACAGGTGTTATATCATTATTTAGTTACAAATGAATTCAGGTTAGATTTGAGGCAAATGTGATTCAGGTTTAATTTAGCCAGCAGTTAGTGGACTTAAGGCACTGTGTTACTTGAGATAGGGGTTTAAAAAAGAAAAGTCAGTCCTTGAACAAATCTAGTCTAGCATTAGTCTAAGAAGAGGAAGACAGTGTATTGCATAGTGATTAAGAGCTTTGAAATCTGACAACCTGGAGTTTAATTCTGACTCTATTCCATGCTAGATCTGTGACCGTCAGCAGTTTCTTTAGCCACTATGGTTGCATAGTCCCTCATTTTAGGATGAAGATTAATGAACTCATCCACGTACGGCACTTTGCACAATGCCTGGCATGTGGTAGGCATTCATTGAATGATAGCTAGTGAAGAGGAGGGGCAGAAGACTGTAAGGGCTGTGCTGAGGGCAGGATGCAGTGAAATCTTAGAGAATGGATACTTAATCCAAGGTGGAGTGCTGGTAGCGGTACAAAGATGATGAACCAGGCTGAAAGTTGAGTACAGCAATAGGAGCAGCAAGGTCAGGGAAATGAGAGAGCCAGAGCCTGTTTGGGGAGTTGCAAGTAGAGAAAGGGCTTTCCGCTTTCCTGATGACTCAGTAGCAAAGAATCTACCTGCAATGCAGGAGACTCGGGTTTGATCACTGGGTTGGGAAGATCCCCTGGAGAAGGAAATGGCAACCCACTCCAGTACTCTTGCCTGGAGAATTCCATGGACAGAGAAGCCTGGTGGGCGGCAGACCACGGGGTTGCAAAAGAGTCAACTATGAGTTAACAACTAAACAGCAATTAATGGAAGGAACTTGGAATGGAGCTGGAGCTGAGGCCACAGTGAAAGGTAGGTATTAAAGCTGAAGAAGTGGGCAGGGGCTTGAATATAATGGACCTTCTTTATTGCAATAAAGAATTGAGTGTCAATTTTGAAGACAACAGTAACTATTCAAGATATTTAGTGGATCATGTGCAATCAAATGGTGTTATTTAGGAAGACCTCTCTGTTAGCAGTGTGAATGATGACTTAGAGAAGGTTAAGTCTGAGGCAATCAGGAGGCTGTCACAGAAATCCAGACAGGAAATGGTAAGGAGGAAATGAGAAGCCATGAAGTGAGAGAGGAGAGGATAAATTCGGAAGATATTTAAAATAGGACTTATTCACTATGGGTAGTAATGGAAGGAAGTTAAGGGTTAATGACAATTGTAGAGATTATTCCTCAAGCGAATGTTGGAAATCCAAAAAAGTATAAAGTGTAGGAGAAAAGGAGATTTGGGATGTGGGGTGATGAATTCTGTTTCCTGGGATCATTCATTTGGAGATGTTCAGTAGATAGTCTGATATTTAAATTAGTAACTCAATGAGCCATCTTTCCTGAAGATGAAGATTTGTAGCACTAGTCTATAAAACTACACTGACTGAAATTAAGCAGGTGTGAGAAGAGGACCAGTGTCATAATGGCACACAATCCCGAGTTATCAAAAGAGAAATAATCCTGGATTACAAAAGAGAAGTGCAGTTAATAAATAATATGAATGATTACAAAAAAGTCCTCAGATTTGAAGAAAATGACCACTATCTTCTTGGCTATACTTTCTACTTGTTAAGATTTTCCGAGATTCACTGGTTTTTGATATCACAACTATTACAATTGACTGGATTTCAAGGCACCTCTACTTTGTGCTGAGAGAATCGCAAAACGGAACGCAAATATTTGATCTGGATCTTGAAAACAAGGTGAAATATCCCAGGAAGCTGAAAATTGGCAACAGAAGTTCAACAATAACCTCTTTTTCTGTATATCCTTTTTTAAGGTATGTGAAGTGTATCTGTTTCAATTGTGATAAAATAGACGTACTTGATGTAATATCTTTGGTTTAATATCAGAGTCAATGATGGGACAATAAGATGCTTCAGGTCTTAATGTTAACTTATAGTAAGTAATTCTATGTCTAAATAATAAGCCCACAACCACAATATATAAAATTAATCCATGTGGACAATTTATATTAACCTAAAGCTAGGTTAATTACCAGCAGGAAACCTAAGCATATTTTTATAGCAGTGAATTTAATAATACCCCCAGTCGGTAAAGACAGGAAGGGGACTGAGATGGTGGCAGGAAATAAGCAGGAGATAGGCAGCTTGTTTTGCACAATAAATGCTATTCTGGTCTCATAGCCTCAATTTGAAGTGAGAAAGGAGGAGAGGATGAAATCTTAGAGAAGGTTAAGTCTGAGAACGGGATAAATTGGTAAGGAGGAAATGAGAAGCCATGAAGTGAGAGAGGAGAGGATAAATTCGGAAGATATTTAAAATAGGACTTATTCACTATGGGTAGTAATGGAAGGAAGTTAAGGGTGAATGACAATTGTAGAGATTATTCCTCAAGCGAATGTTGGAAATCCAAAAAAGTATAAAGTGTAGGAGAAAAGGAGATTTGGGATGTGGGGTGATGAATTCTGTTTCCTGGGATCATTCATTTGGAGATGTTCAGTAGATAGTCTGATATTTAAATTAGTAACTCAATGAGCCATCTTTCCTGAAGATGAAGATTTGTAGCACTAGTCTATAAAACTACACTGACTGAAATTAAGCAGGTGTGAGAAGAGGACCAGTGTCATAATGGCACACAATCCCGAGTTATCAAAAGAGAAATAATCCTGGATTACAAAAGAGAAGTGCAGTTAATAAATAATATGAATGATTACAAAAAAGTCCTCAGATTTGAAGAAAATGACCACTATCTTCTTGGCTATACTTTCTACTTGTTAAGATTTTCCGAGATTCACTGGTTTTTGATATCACAACTATTACAATTGACTGGATTTCAAGGCACCTCTACTTTGTGCTGAGAGAATCGCAAAACGGAACGCAAATATTTGATCTGGATCTTGAAAACAAGGTGAAATATCCCAGGAAGCTGAAAATTGGCAACAGAAGTTCAACAATAACCTCTTTTTCTGTATATCCTTTTTTAAGGTATGTGAAGTGTATCTGTTTCAATTGTGATAAAATAGACGTACTTGATGTAATATCTTTGGTTTAATATCAGAGTCAATGATGGGACAATAAGATGCTTCAGGTCTTAATGTTAACTTATAGTAAGTAATTCTATGTCTAAATAATAAGCCCACAACCACAATATATAAAATTAATCCATGTGGACAATTTATATTAACCTAAAGCTAGGTTAATTACCAGCAGGAAACCTAAGCATATTTTTATAGCAGTGAATTTAATAATACCCCCAGTCGGTAAAGACAGGAAGGGGACTGAGATGGTGGCAGGAAATAAGCAGGAGATAGGCAGCTTGTTTTGCACAATAAATGCTATTCTGGGCTCATACCTCTTTAATTAATGTCCTCATGGGATGAATCTTAAGACCTCCATTCAGCAACTGAATAGCAGTTTTTCAGGCTGCAGAGAAATATTTTGTTTGTGCCATAGTGTGGTTAGAGTCTATCTTGAAACTAGATTGGTAACTAGTATTAAAAAGTGAAGCAAACTTGAGAGGAAGGAAATGGAGATGGTATTGATGAAAAGTATGCAAATGTATTTCATATTTAGAGTCAGTAATGAGCCACTGAATACAATGCCTAAGATCATTAGGGTTTCCCTCGTGGTAGAGAAGCCATTTGCAATACGGGAGACCTGCGTTTAATCCTTGGGTAGGGAAGATCCACTGGGGAAGGGAATGGCTACTTACTCCCGTCTTCTTGCCTGGAGAATTCCATGGGCAGAGGAGCTGGATGGGTTACAGTCCATAGGGTCGCAAGGAGTCAGATATGACTGAGCAAGTAACACACACTTACAAGGTTATTATAGTCCAAGGCTTTTGTTGTAAACATATTTATTTAAAAATCATTGGAAAATACTACAAACTAGACTTCTTGTGACCTCTTCCATTAGGAAATTATTGACATGTTCTCACCAAAGGCAGCATTTGTCCCCACAATCATTAGAAACAATTGATCTTCATCAGAAACTGCAATGGTATGTTTAACTGATTAAACTGCAGTGTCTTTTCTCTCCAATAGTCGCCTGTATTGGACAGAAGTTTTTGATTCTAGATCTCAGATGTTCTACTATAGTATTATCAACCAGACCTTGCATCAAATTCTGCAACTCCCAGCCCTAAACCATCCACATGGAAGCCAATGTTCTTGTAATGTGACTGAATTTGAGTTAAGTGGAGCAATGACGATTGACACATCTGACCTAAAGAACCCACAGATATACTTTGTCAAAGGGCAAGAGATCTGGGCAACGGATCTAGAAGCATGTCAGTGTTGGCAAGTTGTCATCCTTCCTGCTCCGCTTGGTAAGACATATGTGTGTATGTAGATCTTCACTAGCAATGGCAGCCCTTCCTGTCCCATTAAAAAGGGGTTACATTTAATATATACGCAAATGGATATGTGTATATACACACACACACACACACACACACACACACATACATATATATATACACACATACATACATGTATACATGTACACACAAACATATGATATACACATGGTATTTGCTCCAGACCATGCCAAATGTTTTTGTAGGACTCAAGTTATTTTCAGGTAGATTGTACATAAGCGTTCACAGAATTTTCTGGATCTGTGGGGAGCTTTGTCTTCTTGTTCTTTTACAGTTAACAGTAGACATACTACTACAACATATTGAGCTCAACTATGTATTCTAAGCAGGCTGCTAAATGCATTAGTGAATTTGATCTCCAAAATACCTCAGTGAAGTAGATGTTAATATACGCATTTCACAGATGAGGAATTTGAGGCTGAGAAAGGTAAGGTAACGTGTCTGAAGGGCCACAACGAATAGAGAAGCTGGTGTTCGAAACTGGGCCTAACTACAGCATCCCTGAACTTCCTACCTGTACTCCACTCCTATGTTGATTTCACTGTCTCCACACTTAGGATGACTTGGTCAGTACTTGACAGGTCTTATTTGTTGAAATTCACAACTCGTGGAGGAACTATTTTAAAGTCTAAAGTCATTTGGAAATCTCCTAATTAGGAGTGCCTGCAAAAGAAAAAAAAAACCTTAAACATTCCCATATAGTCTTAATGATCACCATCCAATATAGTAATCATTAATCACATGTAGTAATTTAAGTTTAAATTAATTAAAATTAAATAAAATCCAAAATTTAATTCCTTAGCCACACTAATCACATTTTAAATGCCCCAAACCCATAAGTGGTTAATGATTACTGTATTGGGTAGCATGTGTGTGTGTGCTAAGTCATTTCAGTTGTGCCCGGCTCTTTGCGACCTTGGACTGTAGCCTGCCAGGCTTCCCTGTCCATGGGATTCTTCAGGCAAGAATACTGGTGTGTGTTGCTATTTCCTCCTCCGACTGGGCAGCCTAGATATAAAATATTTCTATCATCAAAAGTGCTATTGGGCATTGCTGGTCTGTATAGTAAAGTTATGAAACTGCAAATGTGTGCGTCTGGGTGATATACTTCGTGTGTGCTTTTATTGACATGTCACTCAGAGCATTTCAGAAACAATTCCAATGTACTATCACAGTGGGCTTCAGAGTAGAGATAATGTTTCGAACTTCTCTTGTTAGGAGAATAACTTGTTTCTGTTAAATCTGTGACAAAGACCATTTTCATGATCAAACCTTAATTTTTTTTTTTTGCTGTGCTGTGTGATCCTAGTTCCTGGATCACAGATCCAACCAGTGCTCCTGCAGAAGAAGCACGGAGTCCAGAGTCTTAACCACTGGATCACCAGGGAAGTTCCTGATTAAACTTTAGTTACCCTCCAGTGAGCCCTTTTCTCAACTAGGCCTCACACTTGGCCATGCACGTCCATCCTTGCTGAGTTGAGTTTTTGCAAGAATCTTGCCAAATCAGTTTAGAGAGAATTCCTCAGGCTCAGTATCTGATCATCTTCTTTATTCCCAACCCTTGATGTTTCTGGCTTGCCTTTAGCAAAAATCCTATCAGGCCAGTTTAGCAGGAATCCTCTCCTTGTCTCCTCTCCTTATTGGCTATAGCCCCCAGCTCTCTTTGTTGTATTTGGTATTGTGCACGTTTCCCTCCCCTATTGCAACATTACAATACCTTATTAAAGTCTTCCTGACCATTTCAACAAGTGTCAGAATAATTTTTCCTGAACATCTGATACATAATGATATTCTAATGAGCCCTTATCTTATAGATATAGAACTAGTCAGCCTTTCATGAAGCCACAATCGAAATCCATAATCCAAAAATTAGAAATTAGAATGCCTTTAGAGCTCGTAGAGATCATTTAACTGATAAAATATTAGAAGAAATTCCTTTTACAAAAATAGCCATATTTGAACACCTGTTTATAAAACAGTTTACTACCTTGTAAAGAGGCCTGTTTAGCCAGAGTTTCCTCTCATTCCTCTATTTATTGGCCTGAATTCTGATCTTTAAATTTACAATATGATAGCCACTTAACCTTGTAGAAAAAGTGATAGCCCATGCTAAGAATTTCCTTTAGAGGAAAAAAATTCAAGTATTTATAAATCCTCCTTAGGCAATGTAGCTTTGAGATCTTTCTTTGCCCTGTTCACCCTCCTGAGGTTTTACTCTAGCTGCTTAATCGATATACTTCGTGTGTGCTTTTATTGACATGTCACTCAGAGCATTTCAGAAACAATTCCAATGTACTATCACAGTGGGCTTCAGAGTAGAGATAATGTTTCGAACTTCTCTTGTTAGGAGAATAACTTGTTTCTGTTAAATCTGTGACAAAGACCATTTTCATGATCAAACCTTAATTTTTTTTTTTTGCTGTGCTGTGTGATCCTAGTTCCTGGATCACAGATCCAACCAGTGCTCCTGCAGAAGAAGCACGGAGTCCAGAGTCTTAACCACTGGATCACCAGGGAAGTTCCTGATTAAACTTTAGTTACCCTCCAGTGAGCCCTTTTCTCAACTAGGCCTCACACTTGGCCATGCACGTCCATCCTTGCTGAGTTGAGTTTTTGCAAGAATCTTGCCAAATCAGTTTAGAGAGAATTCCTCAGGCTCAGTATCTGATCATCTTCTTTATTCCCAACCCTTGATGTTTCTGGCTTGCCTTTAGCAAAAATCCTATCAGGCCAGTTTAGCAGGAATCCTCTCCTTGTCTCCTCTCCTTATTGGCTATAGCCCCCAGCTCTCTTTGTTGTATTTGGTATTGTGCACGTTTCCCTCCCCTATTGCAACATTACAATACCTTATTAAAGTCTTCCTGACCATTTCAACAAGTGTCAGAATAATTTTTCCTGAACATCTGATACATAATGATATTCTAATGAGCCCTTATCTTATAGATATAGAACTAGTCAGCCTTTCATGAAGCCACAATCGAAATCCATAATCCAAAAATTAGAAATTAGAATGCCTTTAGAGCTCGTAGAGATCATTTAACTGATAAAATATTAGAAGAAATTCCTTTTACAAAAATAGCCATATTTGAACACCTGTTTATAAAACAGTTTACTACCTTGTAAAGAGGCCTGTTTAGCCAGAGTTTCCTCTCATTCCTCTATTTATTGGCCTGAATTCTGATCTTTAAATTTACAATATGATAGCCACTTAACCTTGTAGAAAAAGTGATAGCCCATGCTAAGAATTTCCTTTAGAGGAAAAAAATTCAAGTATTTATAAATCCTCCTTAGGCAATGTAGCTTTGAGATCTTTCTTTGCCCTGTTCACCCTCCTGAGGTTTTACTCTAGCTGCTTAATCCTCTGAAATGTGGGCCCTGAATGACTCACTGTACTTTGAATGTGTTGGTCAGCGTAGAGGGCCTCTGACTTCCCAGATCTTCCTTTACTGCAGCTGAAAGTGACATCAGGCCTTTGAGCTGCCTGCTATTTGAAGACTGCATAGTCTTTTTCATGTTAATGATTATTAAGCTAGATTTTTTTCATTCTTTATTTAATTTTAACCTTGAGTTTTGGGTATTATATTTGTTGCTATTAAATTTCAGGCCATTTCACGATTCTCTTGTGATATTTTTGAATGTTAAGTCTAACACTGAATGAACTAGTGGCAGTCATATTCATGTATTAGCTGCAAATTTAATAGATATGTTTATTCTGCATTCATTCTAAATCACTGATAAAAATATTGAGCAAAGCACTGAACCCTGAGACTCACTTCTTACCTTCCTTCAGTCAGTGTTGTTTGATGTGAAATCACACAGGTAAGTTTTAAATCCTGGCTCTGCCCTTGGCTAACTTTGTGGCCTTGAGGGGTTTATTTAGCCCCTTCAAGCCTCAGTTTCCACTCTTACAGAATGAGGTTCATAGTAACAGTATTTGCTTTGTTGACTTGAAATGGAGCTAAAATGAGAAACTATCTGTAAGATTCTTAGGCTAATAACATAAACTAAAATTAATTATTCATACTGAAATAATAGATTCAAAATTGATCAGTTATGCTAAGAAAAAACATTTCACATATTGCTTAGAGTAGAAAATGTTGGGCCTTCCCTGGTGGTCCAGTGGGTAAGGACACCGCCTTGCAGTGCAAGGGTCACCAGTTAGATCCCTGGCCTGGGAAGATCCCACGTGCGCGGAGTGGCTGGCTGGACTGATGTGTCCAATCACCGAGCTGGAGCTCTGGGGCTCAATGTGCCCAGAGCCTGTGCTCTTCGACAACAGAGGCCACTGCGATGGGAGTTCCACAGGAGCCAAAGAACAAAGACAGATGAAAATAGATAAATGAAAGACCAATAGAAGTGGCCCGCCCACTCCCCTCCCTCCCCAACCCGACCCCGGCCCAAAAATAAAATAAATAAATTAAAGAAAAAAAAAGAAAAGAAAATGTCAGCTATGTATTTTGTTCTTTATTTTCTTTCTCTTATGTTTTCAGCAGTGGGAAAAATGCTTGTTAGCTTGACTGTAGATGCAGAATTTCTATATTGGATCTCCAAAGTAGAGGACAGCACCCGGATTTACCAAGCAAAGAAAAGCAACAGGGTCATCCTCTCCCACATGGAGGCCCCAAGGAGTAAGCAGATCTTGGTTTACAGTTCCATTCTGCAGCCTTTTCCAGGTAAGGAAGTCACATTTGTAATCGACTTGTTCTTCCAGTTCAGGGTCAGGAAAATGTGCCCCTCACTCTATATTTTTCCCACAACCCTCCTGGATTTTGTGTAATGCAATGACTTTGAGAAATGTATGTATCATATTATGGGGAATTGACTATATATTTTTTGCTGAGAGTCATAATAAAAATGTTTGAAATATAAAATCCAGCCATGAAATATACTGCATTCATTCTAAATCAAAAAGCCTGACCCGAGTTTCCCCACGTTGTTTGATGTGAAATCACACAGGTAAGTTTTAAATCCTGGCTCTGCCCTTGGCTAACTTTGTGGCCTTGAGGGGTTTATTTAGCCCCTTCAAGCCTCAGTTTCCACTCTTACAGAATGAGGTTCATAGTAACAGTATTTGCTTTGTTGACTTGAAATGGAGCTAAAATGAGAAACTATCTGTAAGATTCTTAGGCTAATAACATAAACTAAAATTAATTATTCATACTGAAATAATAGATTCAAAATTGATCAGTTATGCTAAGAAAAAACATTTCACATATTGCTTAGAGTAGAAAATGTTGGGCCTTCCCTGGTGGTCCAGTGGGTAAGGACACCGCCTTGCAGTGCAAGGGTCACCAGTTAGATCCCTGGCCTGGGAAGATCCCACGTGCCGCGGAGTGGCTGGCTGGACTGATGTGTCCAATCACCGAGCTGGAGCTCTGGGGCTCAATGTGCCCAGAGCCTGTGCTCTGCGACAACAGAGGCCACTGCGATGGGAGTTCCACAGGAGCCAAAGAACAAAGACAGATGAAAATAGATAAATGAAAGACCAATAGAAGTGGCCCGCCCACTCCCCTCCCTCCCCAACCCGACCCCGGCCCAAAAATAAAATAAATAAATTAAAGAAAAAAAAAGAAAAGAAAATGTCAGCTATGTATTTTGTTCTTTATTTTCTTTCTCTTATGTTTTTCATCAGTGGGAAAAATGCTTGTTAGCTTGACTGTAGATGCAGAATTTCTATATTGGATCTCCAAAGTAGAGGACAGCACCCGGATTTACCAAGCAAAGAAAAGCAACAGGGTCATCCTCTCCCACATGGAGGCCCCAAGGAGTAAGCAGATCTTGGTTTACAGTTCCATTCTGCAGCCTTTTCCAGGTAAGGAAGTCACATTTGTAATCGACTTGTTCTTCCAGTTCAGGGTCAGGAAAATGTGCCCCTCACTCTATATTTTTCCCACAACCCTCCTGGATTTTGTGTAATGCAATGACTTTGAGAAATGTATGTATCATATTATGGGGGAATTGACTATATATTTTTTTTGCTGAGAGTCATAATAAAAAATGTTTGAAATATAAAATCCAGCCAATCAAAACCAAAAACAGCATCACATAGCCTTATGGGTGACATTCAAACTGAAGATGGTTTTCTTAAGCTCTCTCTTCTATTAAAGTCACTGTGTCATCCTAAATTCAGTACAGTTTCCTCTTAGAGAGGGAAAGAAATAAATAAAAGTAAGGCTCTTTGATACAATGTATTCAGTTGTAAAATATGTCCAGTATGAATATGAAAAAAGGAGAATATATATAAGCTGAGTGCATATTTTGATAAATAATTCATTAAGACATGCAAAAAGTCTGTGCAATATCTGGTTGAGGCTGAACACACAGGCATATCCATAGAAATAAGAGTCATAAAGGTGACATCAGTTTTCATAATAGGAGTTCATTGAAAAATGTGATTGATAGCATGCTCTCATTACTTTCCTCAAAATGAAAAAATGGTCATTTTGCTATTGTCTAAGTACACCGTTAAAGATATTTTAGCTCCATCTGCTGGAAATTTTAAGCAATTACAAGTTACTTTACTCTTCCCCAGGCATTTAACATCTTAAAAATATATGAAAAAAAAAAAAAGGTGGGGTGGATCTTCCTGTCCAGAATAACATTTCCATCACTCCAATATATCATACCTTATTAGTTACATAAAATGGAATGTGACATTATCCTTGATGTTAGATGAATCTGCTGTTTCTCTCTCACCCATATGGGTGTATATATCTAATTTTTTATTATTATTTTAGATAGAGCATTTCTGTCCCTAGCCTCTGATACTGCAGAGCCAACTATACTTAACAGCACTAACAACAGCCTTGCAATCAGATTGCCACCTCAAAATTTCTATATTTTGGATCTCAGTCCCGGATTTACCAAGCAAAGAAAAGCAACAGGGTCATCCTCTCCCACATGGAGGCCCCAAGGAGTAAGCAGATCTTGGTTTACAGTTCCATTCTGCAGCCTTTTCCAGGTAAGGAAGTCACATTTGTAATCGACTTGTTCTTCCAGTTCAGGGTCAGGAAAATGTGCCCCTCACTCTATATTTTTCCCACAACCCTCCTGGATTTTGTGTAATGCAATGACTTTGAGAAATGTATGTATCATATTATGGGGGAATTGACTATATATTTTTTTTGCTGAGAGTCATAATAAAAAATGTTTGAAATATAAAATCCAGCCAATCAAAACCAAAAACAGCATCACATAGCCTTATGGGTGACATTCAAACTGAAGATGGTTTTCTTAAGCTCTCTCTTCTATTAAAGTCACTGTGTCATCCTAAATTCAGTACAGTTTCCTCTTAGAGAGGGAAAGAAATAAATAAAAGTAAGGCTCTTTGATACAATGTATTCAGTTGTAAAATATGTCCAGTATGAATATGAAAAAAGGAGAATATATATAAGCTGAGTGCATATTTTGATAAATAATTCATTAAGACATGCAAAAAGTCTGTGCAATATCTGGTTGAGGCTGAACACACAGGCATATCCATAGAAATAAGAGTCATAAAGGTGACATCAGTTTTCATAATAGGAGTTCATTGAAAAATGTGATTGATAGCATGCTCTCATTACTTTCCTCAAAATGAAAAAATGGTCATTTTGCTATTGTCTAAGTACACCGTTAAAGATATTTTAGCTCCATCTGCTGGAAATTTTAAGCAATTACAAGTTACTTTACTCTTCCCCAGGCATTTAACATCTTAAAAATATATGAAAAAAAAAAAAAGGTGGGGTGGATCTTCCTGTCCAGAATAACATTTCCATCACTCCAATATATCATACCTTATTAGTTACATAAAATGGAATGTGACATTATCCTTGATGTTAGATGAATCTGCTGTTCTCTCTCACCCATATGGGTGTATATATCTAACTTTTTATTATTATTTTAGATAGAGCATTTCTGTCCCTAGCCTCTGATACTGCAGAGCCAACTATACTTAACAGCACTAACAACAGCCTTGCAATCAGATTGCCACCTGCCCGGACAAAGCTCACGTGGGAGGGCATCACCAGCCCCACTCCCACATACCTGGTTTATTACAGAGAAGTAAATGACAGGAAGAACAGCTCTGAACTGGAAGAGAAGATGCTGGTAAGGCCGAAGTCAGTTGTCTTTTCCCAAGATGCCCTGTTTTTGATATAAATGCCTCAGCCAAAGTATTTTCTATATGATGTTCTGAAGTACACTATTACATAGACCCTTACAGCTCATTGATCAAAACATTCTGGAGCTTCCCTGGTGGTCCAGTGGGTAAGGACACCGCCTTGCAGTGCAAGGGGCGCCAGTTCGATCCCTGGCCTGGGAAGATCCCACGTGCCGCGGAGCGGCTGGACCCATGTGTCCAATTACCGAACCGGAGCTCTGGAGCACATGTGCCCACAGCCTGTGCTCTGTGACAACAGAGGCCACTGCGATGGTAGGGCCACACGGGCCAAAGAACAAAGATGGATGAAGATAGATAAATGAAAGACCAACAGAAGTGGCCCGCCTGCCTTCCTCCCTCCCCAACCCACCCCCACCAAAAAAAAAAACCATTCTGTATTCTAGTCTCTTGATTAGAAGTAAGTTAAGGTTTAAGGAAGTGCGTTGATTCTAACCACTAGTAGATTGCCTTATAGTAACTGTTCCTTAAGTATCCTGAAAGAACTGGGTTTGTTGCCTCTCTAATTATTTAATCTAATTATCATCAGAAAGTGATAGACTTTTATAAGTAATTGTCATTTTGCTATTGTCTAAGTACACCGTTAAAGATATTTTAGCTCCATCTGCTGGAAATTTTAAGCAATTACAAGTTACTTTACTCTTCCCCAGGCATTTAACATCTTAAAAATATATGAAAAAAAAAAAAAGGTGGGGTGGATCTTCCTGTCCAGAATAACATTTCCATCACTCCAATATATCATACCTTATTAGTTACATAAAATGGAATGTGACATTATCCTTGATGTTAGATGAATCTGCTGTTTCTCTCTCACCCATATGGGTGTATATATCTAATTTTTTATTATTATTTTAGATAGAGCATTTCTGTCCCTAGCCTCTGATACTGCAGAGCCAACTATACTTAACAGCACTAACAACAGCCTTGCAATCAGATTGCCACCTGCCCGGACAAAGCTCACGTGGGAGGGCATCACCAGCCCCACTCCCACATACCTGGTTTATTACAGAGAAGTAAATGACAGGAAGAACAGCTCTGAACTGGAAGAGAAGATGCTGGTAAGGCCGAAGTCAGTTGTCTTTTCCCAAGATGCCCTATTTTTGATATAAATGCCTCAGCCAAAGTATTTTCTATATGATGTTCTGAAGTACACTATTACATAGACCCTTACAGCTCATTGATCAAAACATTCTGGAGCTTCCCTGGTGGTCCAGTGGGTAAGGACACCGCCTTGCAGTGCAAGGGGCGCCAGTTCGATCCCTGGCCTGGGAAGATCCCACGTGCCGCGGAGCGGCTGGACCCATGTGTCCAATTACCGAACCGGAGCTCTGGAGCACATGTGCCCACAGCCTGTGCTCTGTGACAACAGAGGCCACTGCGATGGTAGGGCCACACGGGCCAAAGAACAAAGATGGATGAAGATAGATAAATGAAAGACCAACAGAAGTGGCCCGCCTGCCTTCCCCCCCCCCCACCCCCCCCCCCCGCCAAAAAAAAAAAAAACCATTCTGTATTCTAGTCTCTTGATTAGAAGTAAGTTAAGGTTTAAGGAAGTGCGTTGATTCTAACCACTAGTAGATTGCCTTATAGTAACTGTTCCTTAAGTATCCTGAAAGAACTGGGTTTGTTGCCTCTCTAATTATTTAATCTAATTATCATCAGAAAGTGATAGACTTATTTTTGTGGCCATCCCAATAGATTGAGGGGTAAGAAGTAACTTGGACAGAAAGAACATTATTGTATACCTTTCTTCCATTGCATATAGCTGATATACAAATTGTAGATTATATTTTTATTTTCTGTATGCTGTGAAATGTGTGGTTATGCAGAGACTATCTTTTTATTCATCACTGTATTCCTAGCACCTAGCATACTATTTGGCACTGTATAGGCATTTACTAGGTATTTCTTGAATGAATGAATAGACACAGTTCATTCCATTATTGGCATTGATGTTCCAGTTCCATATGATTGAATCATGTGTGTCTAGTATTTTTCTTTGTGTTTATTTTTTAATCAAGTCAAAAGGTGAATTGACTGTCAATTATGGGAGGTTAAGCATGATATACTTCAATAGAAACTGCATCTGGTTCTTGATACCTTCTTTATTTTGTCTATTTTAAAAATATATATTTATTTTAAAATTTTGTTTATTTTATGCTTCCTTTGTGCTGTGCTGTGCTGTGCTTAGTCACTCTATCATGTCCAACTCTGAGACTTCATGGACTGTAGCCCACCAGGCTCCTCTCTCCATGTGGATTCCTTTACACATTTCTACAAGGTTCTGTTTGAGGGACAGATTGTATCATTTGGTCGAACAAGACTGGGCTTCTGGTGTTGGCATTTCTCTTATTAGAGCTGATCTGTCCTATTGCCTTCACAGGGTCAAAGGTAGTGAGTGGTTCTCAACCTTGATTGTGCATTGGAGCTTTTAAAATCTCTGAACCCATGGTTCACCTAAGACTAATTGCAAAATCTCTAGGGGTGGGACCCAGGCATCAGTATTTTCTTAGAACTTGCCGATTGATTCCAAAGTATAACCAATACTGAGAGCTATTGGTCTAAGGAAAGCCTTTATTTCTAAGAATGATTAGATAATGTAGCTTAATCTCTTATGTGTCACATCCTTATAATACCTTCCTGCTGAATTTCAATTGCAAGGCTAATAACACAGTTTGTCCCCTGGGAACTTAGCAATGTACGTAAAATGATGAAGTCACAGTTGATTGAGGGCTGCCAATCATTTGGCATTTATTCCTGAAGGCATTAATCAACTCAGATCTGGGCAGACTAGGGCAGTGAAGGCTGTAACTCATGATACAAGATTTAAAAATAAATTTAAAAATTTCAATCTTTTATTTTTTCCTCTCTTTGATTAAATAATTTCTCCCCATTTATACAAGAAAATAAGACACTGATTTTTAAAAATTAATTACAGGAATTTCAGGAGAGTATAGCCCTTATTGAAGGATTACAACCATTTTCAACATATATGGTACAGATAACTGTAAAGAATTATTATTCAGATCCTTTGGAACAATTATCTCTGGGAAAAGAGATTTGGGGAAAAACTAAAAGTGGAGGTGAGTTACGGGCGTGGTGTGGGTTTCTAGAGTGGAATTTTGTGATTTATGTGATGTGTGTGCCTATATTTAGTTTTGGTCTGGATGCTAAGTAATCTTTCTTATGAGTATTTTTTTAAGCTTAATAAGAAAAAAATATGTTTGTAGAAGAATATTCTGACGACATGATCCTTACTCTAACATCAGAGGCTAATGGGTAATATTCCATCAAAATGAAAAGTAACTATAATGGCAAAACATCGCGATCAGTTCTTTGTGACTGGAAACACATTCTTTGATCTCACCACACGGTGTCACTCTCTCCCCACATGTTTATAAGACTGTATAGGTGGTGAGACCCAGGAAAGCCAAGCCTTTTCTTTATGTGAATTTTACTGAGGGCGACTGAGATGGAAAGTTACCTAACACCATTGCTTTAAAGAAAATGGATTTAAGAGTCTGAAAAGGTTTTGTAAGACGTGGTGATAATTATGAGGAAATGCCATTTCTCTCACAGGTCTCTGGGTGGGACCCAGGCATCAGTATTTTCTTAGAACTTGCCGATTGATTCCAAAGTATAACCAATACTGAGAGCTATTGGTCTAAGGAAAGCCTTTATTTCTAAGAATGATTAGATAATGTAGCTTAATCTCTTATGTGTCACATCCTTATAATACCTTCCTGCTGAATTTCAATTGCAAGGCTAATAACACAGTTTGTCCCCTGGGAACTTAGCAATGTACGTAAAATGATGAAGTCACAGTTGATTGAGGGCTGCCAATCATTTGGCATTTATTCCTGAAGGCATTAATCAACTCAGATCTGGGCAGACTAGGGCAGTGAAGGCTGTAACTCATGATACAAGATTTAAAAATAAATTTAAAAATTTCAATCTTTTATTTTTTCCTCTCTTTGATTAAATAATTTCTCCCCATTTATACAAGAAAATAAGACACTGATTTTTAAAAATTAATTACAGGAATTTCAGGAGAGTATAGCCCTTATTGAAGGATTACAACCATTTTCAACATATATGGTACAGATAACTGTAAAGAATTATTATTCAGATCCTTTGGAACAATTATCTCTGGGAAAAGAGATTTGGGGAAAAACTAAAAGTGGAGGTGAGTTACGGGCGTGGTGTGCGTTTCTAGAGTGGAATTTTGTGATTTATGTGATGTGTGTGCCTATATTTAGTTTTGGTCTGGATGCTAAGTAATCTTTCTTATGAGTATTTTTTTAAGCTTAATAAGAAAAAAATATGTTTGTAGAAGAATATTCTGACGACATGATCCTTACTCTAACATCAGAGGCTAATGGGTAATATTCCATCAAAATGAAAAGTAACTATAATGGCAAAACATCGCGATCAGTTCTTTGTGACTGGAAACACATTCTTTGATCTCACCACACGGTGTCACTCTCTCCCCACATGTTTATAAGACTGTATAGGTGGTGAGACCCAGGAAAGCCAAGCCTTTTCTTTATGTGAATTTTACTGAGGGCGACTGAGATGGAAAGTTACCTAACACCATTGCTTTAAAGAAAATGGATTTAAGAGTCTGAAAAGGTTTTGTAAGACGTGGTGATAATTATGAGGAAATGCCATTTCTCTCACAGGTCTCTGATGGCTTTCACAAAACTCGCCAGAACTGGCTCTGCCCTTGATTGAGCTGGCCTCAGAGAATGAATTAGTCATTAGGCAAAAATAAGCAAGAGTCTTTCAGGCAGCCTGGTAACTTACCATTATATAAGAGGCTGGCGTTCCTTTGGAACATCTGCCATTCATTCTGCTCACATGATACGCTTATTCCTCAACCAAGACCTATGACTTCTTTCCATCTCTCAGTGCTGTTGCAACATCTCTTACCGTGCGCTGCTGTTTATTTCAGTACCAGAGGCAGTTTGGCTCATTAACACAACTGCGCAGTCCGACACCAGCCTCGTTATATCCTGGAGAGAATCTCGCAAGCCAAATGGACCGAAAGAGTCCGTCCGCTATCAGGTGGCAATCTCTCATCTGGCTCCCATTCCAGAGATTCCACTGAGGCAAAGTGAATATCCAGATGGGAGGCTCTCTCTCCTCGTTACTAGACTGTCTGGTGGGACACGCTATGTGTTAAAGGTACGGGCAGTGTGCTAGGTACTTTAACTACCATTCCCAAGTGCAAGCTTTGAGAAAAGTTAGCAATTGTCTTTTTTTACAAAAAGGTTCTGGCCTGCCATGCTGAGGAAATGTGGTGTGCAGAGAGTCAGCCTGTCACTGTGGAAACATTTGACTCGCCAGAGAAACCTTACACCTTGCTTCCAGAGAACACTAGTTTGCAGTTACATTGGAAGGCTCCATCAAATGTCCACCTCGTCAGATTTTGGTTTGAACTCCAAAAGGTACCTCTCAATGTACACTTTTAATATGCTATAGAATAAATCTAAATGCCTTAACAGAAAAATATCTCAAGGGCATTCGATTATCTTAAATGAGTGATGTATTTGACAGCATGTCATTGATTCAGATTTTCCAGATAGACTCAGTACGCTATCTAGACTGATTTCTCATGGAAAAAAATGCCCAGAGAGATTAGTTTGCTTTGAAAGGCTCCATGTACAAGGCTATAAGTTACGGTTTGCTGGCTTCGTAATGTTTTACTTACCTTGGATGCTATCAGCATGGTTCTCTGGTTTGAAGTCCATAGCAGTTTGTTTTTTTCCTTTGGAAAAAAATGGAAAGAAATAAACAAACATAAGCCTAAAATCTTAGAAATGTTCTTTCAACCATTTAAGGGCTGTATAGCAACAGGAGAAAAGTAAATGATAAAACAAGTTTATTCTAAAGTTGTTAATGGGGACATACCTGGTGGTTCAATGGCAAAAAATCTGTATTCCCAGTGTAGGGGACCTGGGTTCAATCCCTGATCAAGGAACTAGATCCCACGTGTTGCACCTGAAGATCCCACATGTTGCAGGATAGAAGCTCCGATGTGCTACAGCTAACACCTGGCACAACTAAATAAATAAATATTTAAAAAATAAAGTAGTTAATGGTATCTTAAACTGTCATTTTTCTAAGTGACTAGGATAAACCTAGTTTATTCCAAAGTAATAATGGCTTGTAAACTTTAAATGGTGTGTCCTCATCCAAAAATCTCCATGCTTGAACCAATGAAAAGATATCCACTGAATTTAAGCATCAATTATTCTAATTAATTCACTGCTAGGGAAAGCCTACATTGATTTTAATACCGATACGCTTAAGAGACCAGTATTTCAGTCATCTAATGTGAATTCATCGGAAAAACCCTTGATGTTGGGAAAGATTGAGGGCAGAAGGAGGAGAGGGTGTCAGGAAGAGATGGCTGGATGGCATCACTGATGCAATGGACATGAACTTGGGCAAACGTTTGGAGATGGCGAGGGACACAGAGGCCTGGCGTGCTGCAGTCCACGAGGACACAGAGAGTCAGACACCACTGGGCGACTGAACACACACACACACATACACACTTAATAGATTAAGTTTCTGTAATTTTGACATTTCACTTTTCACTAGTATATATCTGTGTGTCTACATTTGTAAAGATTGGTTAGGAGTGTTTTGTAAAGACAAATCCGTATGCTCATGACCTTACTTTTCTTTCAAAATGAAGTTTCTCATGGAAAAAATGCCCAGAGAGATTAGTTTGATTTGAAAGGCTCCATGTACAAGGCTATAAGTTACGGTTTGCTGGCTTCGTAATGTTTTACTTACCTTGGATGCTATCAGCATGGTTCTCTGGTTTGAAGTCCATAGCAGTTTGTTTTTTTCCTTTGGAAAAAAATGGAAAGAAATAAACAAACATAAGCCTAAAATCTTAGAAATGTTCTTTCAACCATTTAAGGGCTGTATAGCAACAGGAGAAAAGTAAATGATAAAACAAGTTTATTCTAAAGTTGTTAATGGGGACATACCTGGTGGTTCAATGGCAAAAACTCTGTATTCCCAGTGTAGGGGACCTGGGTTCAATCCCTGATCAAGGAACTAGATCCCACGTGTTGCACCTGAAGATCCCACATGTTGCAGGATAGAAGCTCCGATGTGCTACAGCTAACACCTGGCACAACTAAATAAATAAATATTTAAAAAATAAAGTAGTTAATGGTATCTTAAACTGTCATTTTTCTAAGTGATAAACCTAGTTTATTCCAAAGTAATAATGGCTTGTAAACTTTAAATGGTGTGTCCTCATCCAAAAATCTCCATGCTTGAACCAATGAAAAGATATCCACTGAATTTAAGCATCAATTATTCTAATTAATTCACTGCTAGGGAAAGCCTACATTGATTTTAATACCGATACGCTTAAGAGACCAGTATTTCAGTCATCTAATGTGAATTCATCGGAAAAACCCTTGATGTTGGGAAAGATTGAGGGCAGAAGGAGGAGAGGGTGTCAGGAAGAGATGGCTGGATGGCATCACTGATGCAATGGACATGAACTTGGGCAAACGTTTGGAGATGGCGAGGGACACAGAGGCCTGGCGTGCTGCAGTCCACGAGGACACAGAGAGTCAGACACCACTGGGCGACTGAACACACACATACACATACACACTTAATAGATTAAGTTTCTGTAATTTTGACATTTCACTTTTCACTAGTATATATCTGTGTGTCTACATTTGTAAAGATTGGTTAGGAGTGTTTTGTAAAGACAAATCCGTATGCTCATGACCTTACTTTTCTTTCAAAATGAAGTTGCTTCCCAGAGGTTTTAGAATTTCACTATATAAAATATTTTTTAGTAATCTTGTAGTTTTAGATAAAAACTGTGAAAACTATGGAACAGCGGTGATAAGTTGCTTTAAGTATCAAGCTGATTAGACCAAAGACCATAATTTAGTTGGACTTTTTGCATAGAACACATTTATGATGGTTTGCTGCCTTTCAGGAAGGAGTCATTTCATACAAATTCAGCTTTAAATTGGAGAAATTGTAGAATGATCTTTTGGGAAGGATGTCTCTTTAAGTAAGCTTAATGAGGTTCAGTTTGAAGTCAAGGGGTGGGATGTAAAGTTTGTTTTCCACATCAAAGGTGTGAACAGAGGAGGGACTTTAGAGGCGATGACTCCAGCCTCTCCTGTTACTGAGGCAGAAGCAGGAGACCCAGGCAGGCAGCCCAGTGAGTCAGACTCACAGCTGGGCACGTGGGGGACCCTCAGGGCTGACTCATCCCTGCACAGGCTTTCCTCAGTCAGTCTACGAAGGAATGTGAGTCATCGTCACCCCAGCCCCTTCCTAAAGTCTGGGAGAGGGGCAGCAGGCAGGGGCCACGTGGTTCCGTCCTCATGACTTTCATATGATGCTTTTTGTTTCAAAACCTCCTCTGCACTTGCTCAGAACAGGTTCTAGATAGACCACTTAAGAAATCATGCGAAAAAGTAAGATTAATTTCAACGTGTGTGATCACCTACAAGTACTAACTGATAAGTGCAGCAGAAGGCTGTGTTCTGAGAGCATTCGTGATGACATCTAGTCAGGAGGGGCTATTTCTTTTGAGCAAGCTGAGCTTTCCTCATAATGATAGGACTGTAAGGAGTGGTCTTGTAACTCCACAGTGAAACTCTGAGGGGTGAGTGACAACACAAGGGGGAATACACATACGTTAATTAATCTTTTTTGTTCCTTTACCCTTCTTCTTTTTCCAAAAGGAGAAAAGGATAAACTTCCAGTCTCCATAGTTTCCTTACATGGAAAAATGAGAGGATTGGAGCACAAGACTAAATTTTTATCTTGATCTTTACATTTCATAGATTCTTTAGAAGATTCTTCTTTCATAGAAGAACATATTCAATTTAAGATTGAAGAGAAACAAATAATTTTGCTTTGGTCAACTTTTTTCATGGAAATTCATTGAAATTGTCTTTTTTCTCAGCTGTCCAGGGGAATCCCTACCAGAACCAAACATTTCTGAAGCTTCTGTCTCTGAGACATCAGAGTCTGCACCATTTCCTCCACACCCTTGCTCAGTAATTTGGAAATCCTCTGTGGTAGCCTTGCCCCCCTGCATTCATTGGCCTCTGGTGAATGGAAGATCCCAACTCCCTTGTGATTTACTGGGATGGCCTGTGGCACCTCTCCAAGTTGGTGGCCCACCCAGAACATTCGTGAATTTTCTAGCAAAACCCTTGGCCAAACATTTCCCTGACAATCCAAGGAGCTCTGATAATTTCTGGATGGTGTGGAATGTTGGACCATCTAGACTATTCACTGAAGAAGCCATAAAGGAGGCAGGACCAAAACAGGCTAATATTTTTCAGCCAGGGCTCAGCATCTCCCTCTCTTCTTTCTCTCTCTCTCTCTCTGTCTCAGAAGGTTCGGAATAAATATTAAGGACCCACTGCATCTGTTCCATTAGGCTATATGATTCAGTGGGATTGAGACACTTACGAGTTTAACAGGCAGTGCCTCTGACATCGGCATTTCTGATTTTTCTTTTCATTCCTTCTGTTCCCCTCTCTTTCTGTAATGAGATGGTCTATTTCCTGAAGGTGCTATAGAGAATGATTTCTAACTGAATAGAAAACTAATATTAAGTGCCCATCCAATGAAATGGAGTGACCTTGTGAATGCTAAATGAAAAAGGAGATGTAAAGTAAGGTTTATTTATGGAAACTGACCTTCTTAGGAAACTCTACTGGGGAAAATACACGAAGAGCCCTTGACAGAATGCCATATCCTCTGTCTTTCCTATTTGTGCATTTTAAAAAGTCATCATTTTCAAAAACATATTCAGGACCCAATATACACTTTTGTTTTAAAAGCAGTGTTTAAAAGAAAGAAGTTTAAGATAGTTATAATTACAGACCCAGTGAAATGAAAGTAACACTTCCTGTATTTAACTTCTAACTTTGCTACTTGGGCTTCCCTGGTGGCTCAGACAATAAAAAGTCTGCTAGCAATACAGGAAACATGGGTTCAATCTCTGGGTTGGAAAGATCCCTTGAAGAAGGAAATGGCAACCCACTCAAGTATTCTTGCCTGGAGAATCCCATAGACTGAGGAGCCTGGTGGGCTACAGTCTGTGGGGTTTCAAAGTGTTGGATAAGACTGAGCGACTAACACACACACTAACCTTGCTAGTTAGTGACTGAGTGATGGTGGGCAAAATTTTTCTTCTTTTAGGGAACTAGGCTTCCTGTGTATAAAAATAAGGAATGTTGGTTAGAAGTTTGAAGAGGATTTGGGAGGGAAAACTAAATGTTTTCATTTATAAGTCACCACGGATCTCTTCAGAGAATCACAACACATAGAAATATTGCTACTTTGAAATTAGCAAATGTGTGAAATTGAAAATACCGCTGTTTGATCCATCATTTCACCTCAGCTGTGAATTTACATTCTCAGCCATCCTGATTTGATAAAGATGCCTATGATTAGGGATAACTAGAAGTCAGGCTCTGAGTCCCCCTCTGATAAACAGTCAGATGTGCATGTCCCATCTTGAACTTCTCTTATGGACCATCATTCAAGTAACATACAGCTTGTTGTAAAAAATAAAATTGCTGTTGATGGTAGGGGATACTATTTGGAATCCAACACTCATAAAGAAGCTCCTATTTAAGTAAACTTTGAGTTTGAATTGCTTGCTACAGGCTGTTGAATTTCCATGTTTAAAGTTTATTTTTTTTTATTATTTTTTATTTTGGGGAGGCGGAGGGGTTGGAGAGGGTGGGGAGCAGGCGGGCTACTTCTATTGGTCTTTCATTTTGTTCATTTTCATCCATCTTTGTTCTTTGGCTCCTGTGGGCCTCCCATCGCGGTGGCGTCTGTCGTCGCAGAGCGCCGGCTCTGGGCGCATGCACTCCAGAGCTGCGGCTCTGTAGTTGGACACATCGGTCCAGCCGCTCCACAGCACGTGGGATCTTCCCAGGCCAGGGATCGAACCGGCGCCCCTTGCACTGCAAGGCGGTGTCCTTACGCACTGGACCACCAGGGAAGCCCGAATTTCCATGTTTAAGAAGTTATTCTTAAAGAAACAGCATTGTTAATTGAGGCTTCTTTTCCTAGTGGAAGCAGAATGAGTTTTGCCATGTTAAAGCCCTGTGCAGCCAAGGCCCTGCTTATGTGTGCAACATCACAGATCTACAGCCTTATACTTCCTATAGTGTCCGAGTAGTGGTGGTGTACAGGTCAGGAGCGAACAGCACCTCACTGCCAGGAAGCTTTAAGACTAAAGGTGAGTACTAAAAACATACTCAACACTTAGAAAACTCCAGGCCTTTCTCACTTCTTTGCTCATTGCTTACTTCACTAATCTTAGAGGTTGAGAGTCTTCTTAAAAGACTAAATGACTGTGTCTAGAGCCTGATTGAAGAAATTGAAAAGAGGTTGGGTTTCTTACAGGCAGTGATGAAATAATACTCATCTGGTCTTGCAGAATCCTGACTGGCAAAATTATTTCATCTTCCAGTATTCTGATTTTCTGTCTAGCTATGATATTTTGTAGTAAGAAGTAAATGAAAACAGTGTCACTGAGTGTTGAAATATTTACTTACCGACTAGTATAACTAGATGCTAAAAATAAAAAAAGCTAACAAGTATATTAAATTAGTGTTCTAAAAGGTATACCATAACTGCAAGTTGATCCCTATAAAAATCAATAAAAAATGCTGCAAAACTTACAATTGTCTTTTTTTCTCGCGTTAGTTATTTTTTCAGGTTAAGATCTACTGTTACTCCTATCATGAGTCTATCTAATCCATCACTGATAAAAAGCTTCAGATATTCACTTAAAAATATGCACTCATGTGAGAATATTTCTGACTATTTCTTTCATTTTGTTCATTTTCATCCATCTTTGTTCTTTGGCTCCTGTGGGCCTCCCATCGCGGTGGCGTCTGTCGTCGCAGAGCGCCGGCTCTGGGCGCATGCACTCCAGAGCTGCGGCTCTGTAGTTGGACACATCGGTCCAGCCGCTCCACAGCACGTGGGATCTTCCCAGGCCAGGGATCGAACCGGCGCCCCTTGCACTGCAAGGCGGTGTCCTTACGCACTGGACCACCAGGAAAGCCCGAATTTCCATGTTTAAGAAGTTATTCTTAAAGAAACAGCATTGTTAATTGAGGCTTCTTTTCCTAGTGGAAGCAGAATGAGTTTTGCCATGTTAAAGCCCTGTGCAGCCAAGGCCCTGCTTATGTGTGCAACATCACAGATCTACAGCCTTATACTTCCTATAGTGTCCGAGTAGTGGTGGTGTACAGGTCAGGAGCGAACAGCACCTCACTGCCAGGAAGCTTTAAGACTAAAGGTGAGTACTAAAAACATACTCAACACTTAGAAAACTCCAGGCCTTTCTCACTTCTTTGCTCATTGCTTACTTCACTAATCTTAGAGGTTGAGAGTCTTCTTAAAAGACTAAATGACTGTGTCTAGAGCCTGATTGAAGAAATTGAAAAGAGGTTGGGTTTCTTACAGGCAGTGATGAAATAATACTCATCTGGTCTTGCAGAATCCTGACTGGCAAAATTATTTCATCTTCCAGTATTCTGATTTTCTGTCTAGCTATGATATTTTGTAGTAAGAAGTAAATGAAAACAGTGTCACTGAGTGTTGAAATATTTACTTACCGACTAGTATAACTAGATGCTAAAAATAAAAAAAGCTAACAAGTATATTAAATTAGTGTTCTAAAAGGTATACCATAACTGCAAGTTGATCCCTATAAAAATCAATAAAAAATGCTGCAAAACTTACAATTGTCTTTTTTTCTCGCGTTAGTTATTTTTTCAGGTTAAGATCTACTGTTACTCCTATCATGAGTCTATCTAATCCATCACTGATAAAAAGCTTCAGATATTCACTTAAAAATATGCACTCATGTGAGAATATTTCTGACTATTTCTTTAATGTGTTTAGCTTTTCTCTTAGTAAATGTACTCTACAGAAAGATGTTATGGAGAATATTTTATACTTCTAACATATCAATCAGATTTTCTTTTGTTTCCAAAGCTGGAGTCCCAAGTAAACCAGGCATTCCAAAATTATTAGAAGGGAGTAAAAATTCAATACAGTGGGAAAAAGCTGATGATAATGGAAGCAGACTTATGTACTATATCCTTGAGATCAGGTATGTCTGTTTATAAAAGTGCTTTGTCAACTGCGAAGATCTTAGCGGTTAATTGTTAGGTGTTATTGGATCAACATTAACAGTATTTGTGAACATGTTTTTATCAATAAGCACAAGGGATCTTTAGTTTAAGAATCTTGCATGCATCATTACATTCTTCGTACAATTCCTAGTGGTCGGCCTTGACACTCAGTTACAAGGCAGATAGTCATTCTTCTCAGAAGTCTGCAACTGCTTGTCAATGGAAATAATTCAGACTTTTGAGCATGTAACTAATATTTATGTAATGTCTATTCTGTGTAAGAAGCAAATCTGATTTTTGATGTTAGATGATGGTGTGCATGTAATTTCTGAGGCTGATTTGTTTTAGGAAGACGAATAAGGTCTAGTGAGAATTGACAGTGAGCTGGTGTTTTTCAGAGGGGAAAATCAAATCAAGATCTGAAATGGTCTGCCATGTATAGGCAACCCAGGAGTCTCTCTCCATTGTCAAGGTTACAGGTTGTAGTGTGTTACCAGGGGCTAAATTGTCAATGAAACTTCGATGAAAACCTGATGAACATATGCAACCTCATATCCGGCCAGTATGGGGAGCTGTGCAAATCACATAACTGGCTCAGATGAGCTGATTTTATGCCAACTTGAGAACAGAATTCCAAATTCCACAGACACTCCCCTCACGGGACTATGAAGCCATCTTTTAAGAAGCTCCAAGAACAAAAGTCACTTCCATAATTATAGTCCTGGCAACTTGAGCTTTAGATCTATTTTTGCTTCATCTTGTCCTGGCATTCCCATAACCTTTAAAAAAAAATTTCCTGGTCAAATTTTCTAAGGAATTTTTTTTTTGCTGTATTTCCCATTTTTGGAACTCTTGATGTCTGAAACTATTTCTTTAATGTGTTTAGCTTTTCTCTTAGTAAATGTACTCTACAGAAAGATGTTATGGAGAATATTTTATACTTCTAACATATCAATCAGATTTTCTTTTGTTTCCAAAGCTGGAGTCCCAAGTAAACCAGGCATTCCAAAATTATTAGAAGGGAGTAAAAATTCAATACAGTGGGAAAAAGCTGATGATAATGGAAGCAGACTTATGTACTATATCCTTGAGATCAGGTATGTCTGTTTATAAAAGTGCTTTGTCAACTCGAAGATCTTAGCGGTTAATTGTTAGGTGTTATTGGATCAACATTAACAGTATTTGTGAACATGTTTTTATCAATAAGCACAAGGGATCTTTAGTTTAAGAATCTTGCATGCATCATTACATTCTTCGTACAATTCCTAGTGGTCGGCCTTGACACTCAGTTACAAGGCAGATAGTCATTCTTCTCAGAAGTCTGCAACTGCTTGTCAATGGAAATAATTCAGACTTTTGAGCATGTAACTAATATTTATGTAATGTCTATTCTGTGTAAGAAGCAAATCTGATTTTTGATGTTAGATGATGGTGTGCATGTAATTTCTGAGGCTGATTTGTTTTAGGAAGACGAATAAGGTCTAGTGAGAATTGACAGTGAGCTGGTGTTTTTCAGAGGGGAAAATCAAATCAAGATCTGAAATGGTCTGCCATGTATAGGCAACCCAGGAGTCTCTCTCCATTGTCAAGGTTACAGGTTGTAGTGTGTTACCAGGGGCTAAATTGTCAATGAAACTTCGATGAAAACCTGATGAACATATGCAACCTCATATCCGGCCAGTATGGGGAGCTGTGCAAATCACATAACTGGCTCAGATGAGCTGATTTTATGCCAACTTGAGAACAGAATTCCAAATTCCACAGACACTCCCCTCACGGGACTATGAAGCCATCTTTTAAGAAGCTCCAAGAACAAAAGTCACTTCCATAATTATAGTCCTGGCAACTTGAGCTTTAGATCTATTTTTGCTTCATCTTGTCCTGGCATTCCCATAACCTTTAAAAAAAAATTTCCTGGTCATGCTAAGGAATTATTTTTGCTGTATTTCTATCTGGAAACTCCTTGAGATTTCTTTTACTGTTTTTTAACTGCCAAGTCGAGTGAAGTGCATGTCAACCTGCAGATCTCTCTTGGTGGTCTGTGACTGCAATTATGTTCACCAGCCAAGTCACACCACAGTCTTGCTAGGATGTCCTATGTTCCCCTCAGTAACATGTTGAATGCATGGCTCCATAAATACACTCTATTTCCTTGCACTCAAGTGCCTACTCTCTGTCGGATAACAGATCGTATTCTCTTTCTCAGAGGATCTTGTAGTATCTCAGAGCAACTTCTTTGGTCAGGATGCTGCTGTGGACCTGCTCACGTGCAGTGGTGGTCGTAGTGCAAAGTGCATGCACCTGGGAGCCAAGCAGACTGCGTGAGTTTCTCAGGGCAGCCAGAATAAGGTAGCACTGACTGTGTGGCTTAGAACAACAGACATGCATTCTCTCACAGTTTTGGAGACGAAGTCTGAAGTCAAGGTCTTGACAGGACTGTGTTCTGGGGAAGCATCCTTCCTGTCTCTTCTTAGTTTCTGGTAGTGGACCACAATCCTTGGCTTTCCTCGGTTTGTAGAGGCATCACTCCAGTCTTTGGCTCTGTCATCGCATGATGTTCTCCTTGTGTTTGTCTTGTGTCTGTCTCTTAAGGGGGTGCTGGTCATTGGATTGAGGGCCCACCCCAATCCAGTCCCATTTTATCTTGAGTGAAGTACATCTGGAAACACTCTGTTTTCAAGCAAAGTCATATTCACAAGGTCTCGGGGGTATGAATTTTGGGGAGAATTATTCAACCCAGTACATAGACCATTTAAAATCCTCGTTTTATTCCTTTTTTAAACTTAAGCTTTCTCATTTGTAAAATGAGATGATATCTACCTCTTTAGGTTGTTGTGACGATTCTGTGAAATGGAACAGTATATGAAAATCCCTAGGATGGTGTGTTGTAAATTAGAAGGTGCTCAACGAATATAAAAAGGGACTATGAAGCCATCTTTTAAGAAGCTCCAAGAACAAAAGTCACTTCCATAATTATAGTCCTGGCAACTTGAGCTTTAGATCTATTTTTGCTTCATCTTGTCCTGGCATTCCCATAACCTTTAAAAAAAAATTTCCTGGTCATGCTAAGGAATTATTTTTGCTGTATTTCTATCTGGAAACTCCTTGAGATTTCTTTTACTGTTTTTTAACTGCCAAGTCGAGTGAAGTGCATGTCAACCTGCAGATCTCTCTTGGTGGTCTGTGACTGCAATTATGTTCACCAGCCAAGTCACACCACAGTCTTGCTAGGATGTCCTATGTTCCCCTCAGTAACATGTTGAATGCATGGCTCCATAAATACACTCTATTTCCTTGCACTCAAGTGCCTACTCTCTGTCGGATAACAGATCGTATTCTCTTTCTCAGAGGATCTTGTAGTATCTCAGAGCAACTTCTTTGGTCAGGATGCTGCTGTGGACCTGCTCACGTGCAGTGGTGGTCGTAGTGCAAAGTGCATGCACCTGGGAGCCAAGCAGACTGCGTGAGTTTCTCAGGGCAGCCAGAATAAGGTAGCACTGACTGTGTGGCTTAGAACAACAGACATGCATTCTCTCACAGTTTTGGAGACGAAGTCTGAAGTCAAGGTCTTGACAGGACTGTGTTCTGGGGAAGCATCCTTCCTGTCTCTTCTTAGTTTCTGGTAGTGGACCACAATCCTTGGCTTTCCTCGGTTTGTAGAGGCATCACTCCAGTCTTTGGCTCTGTCATCGCATGATGTTCTCCTTGTGTTTGTCTTGTGTCTGTCTCTTAAGGGGGTGCTGGTCATTGGATTGAGGGCCCACCCCAATCCAGTCCCATTTTATCTTGAGTGAAGTACATCTGGAAACACTCTGTTTTCAAGCAAAGTCATATTCACAAGGTCTCGGGGGTATGAATTTTGGGGAGAATTATTCAACCCAGTACATAGACCATTTAAAATCCTCGTTTTATTCCTTTTTTAAACTTAAGCTTTCTCATTTGTAAAATGAGATGATATCTACCTCTTTAGGTTGTTGTGACGATTCTGTGAAATGGAACAGTATATGAAAATCCCTAGGATGGTGTGTTGTAAATTAGAAGGTGCTCAACGAATATAAAAATTCTTCCATTTTCCTCAGTGGCCAATATCTGTGATGAGCCACTTTATACATTTTTTAAGGGTCTCCTTCTTTTGAGTCAGAGTTGTTTTTGATTGAAAAGTGAAATTTCCAGTTCCTAATAAGAGGCTTCACACAATGCACAGAAAACAGTGTCCCACAGCTTTATTTAGGAAGCCCCTGGTCATAGTTGTGACCATCCCTGCTACCTGGGTCCTCCTGATGTCCTTGCTCCTCTCTGTCCTGCGGAGGCTCAGTCCTTGCTGTCCTTGGTCCTCTTTCAGGACAACTATTCAATTAGTGAGAGCCGAACTGGCTTCTATTATTTATCTTCAGGCCTAAAGCTGCCGTGGTCTGAAAAGTTTCAGACTTGTAAAGGTCATTGTCAGAAGAGACATAATGGGAAGGCCTTTGAACGTGCCTTCAGTATGATTCTGGTAAAAGTCATTCCAGTTATCTCTTTTGAACCCAGCTCTTGTCCTCGTCCCATGTTTTATTATGAAGAATGATGAGGATTGACATTGAGATAGAGTGTAAGCCATTATAAGTGGAAGCACCAAACCTTGGAATCTCAGATACAATGATAACTTTGGTAGCTGAATATTTTATTTTCCTCTTATATTTTATGTCCTGTGTTTTATCCAGATAGGGTATCATAAATGACAGATAGCGTCAGAGACTAAAAATTTTAAAAAAATAAAAAATTCCCGGTTAAAAAATATGAAATAAGTATTTTTGAAATCTTGAAGAAAGTTTGCACACTCTAGTAGTAAGAAGAGGCTCTTCAGCTGTCCCTCGGCCATTGATTATTCGTCATTTTCCAGATGGGCTGAGTTGGTTGGCTCCAGGCATTGCTGGGATGACTTTATAAGACTCTGTTATGTTCTGTAGCCAAACCATGTGAGAGGAATGAGATCAAGGGCAAAGTGTGCAACAGGAGACGCTCCGGAGTTCTGTCATTAAAATGATATATGAGCATCTAGAAATAACACATATATTGTCTTGTATATTTCCTACATTTATAATTCTGTTCTTTATTTTGCAGAAAGAGTACTTCAAATGACTCACAGAACCAGAATTTAATGTGGAAGATGGTATTTAATGGATCGTGCAGTAGCATTTGCATATGGAAGTCCAAAAACCTGAAAGGAACATTTCAGTTCAGAGTAGTAGCGGTAAATAATCTGGGGTCTGGTGAATACAGTGGAATCAGTAAGGATATTATATTAGTTGAAGGTATGTTACCATGTCTGTCTACATACTAGCTTATTCCTCAAAAATTCAGAGATAAAAATAAGTACATTCTTAGCATTAACAGTAAATTGAGTGACTGAATAACTTCACCAAAACTATCATTGGCAGTATCGAACTGTTCGTTTCATCTGACGTGAAGTTACTAAAACATCTATATCAACACATCTTTTTTCTCCTCAGTAACAATTAGCTAATTGTTAATGCCAGCCACGTCAAGCACATGTTCTTAGATGACCTTCCAGGATTGGTACAGGCATCCCTTTTTCTCGTTTTCACTGCTCCAAAACACACCTGAAATTTGACATTTTTGTATCAACAGTTGTCAGAAGAGACATAATGGGAAGGCCTTTGAACGTGCCTTCAGTATGATTCTGGTAAAAGTCATTCCAGTTATCTCTTTGTCCTCGTCCCATGTTTTATTATGAAGAATGATGAGGATTGACATTGAGATAGAGTGTAAGCCATTATAAGTGGAAGCACCAAACCTTGGAATCTCAGATACAATGATAACTTTGGTAGCTGAATATTTTATTTTCCTCTTATATTTTATGTCCTGTGTTTTATCCAGATAGGGTATCATAAATGACAGATAGCGTCAGAGACTAAAAATTTTAAAAAAATAAAAAATTCCCGGTTAAAAAATATGAAATAAGTATTTTTGAAATCTTGAAGAAAGTTTGCACACTCTAGTAGTAAGAAGAGGCTCTTCAGCTGTCCCTCGGCCATTGATTATTCGTCATTTTCCAGATGGGCTGAGTTGGTTGGCTCCAGGCATTGCTGGGATGACTTTATAAGACTCTGTTATGTTCTGTAGCCAAACCATGTGAGAGGAATGAGATCAAGGGCAAAGTGTGCAACAGGAGACGCTCCGGAGTTCTGTCATTAAAATGATATATGAGCATCTAGAAATAACACATATATTGTCTTGTATATTTCCTACATTTATAATTCTGTTCTTTATTTTGCAGAAAGAGTACTTCAAATGACTCACAGAACCAGAATTTAATGTGGAAGATGGTATTTAATGGATCGTGCAGTAGCATTTGCATATGGAAGTCCAAAAACCTGAAAGGAACATTTCAGTTCAGAGTAGTAGCGGTAAATAATCTGGGGTCTGGTGAATACAGTGGAATCAGTAAGGATATTATATTAGTTGAAGGTATGTTACCATGTCTGTCTACATACTAGCTTATTCCTCAAAAATTCAGAGATAAAAATAAGTACATTCTTAGCATTAACAGTAAATTGAGTGACTGAATAACTTCACCAAAACTATCATTGGCAGTATCGAACTGTTCGTTTCATCTGACGTGAAGTTACTAAAACATCTATATCAACACATCTTTTTTCTCCTCAGTAACAATTAGCTAATTGTTAATGCCAGCCACGTCAAGCACATGTTCTTAGATGACCTTCCAGGATTGGTCACAGTCTGGTTTTCATTCAGCCGTGTTATTCTGTTCCTGGTATTCTCATCTGCTCCAAAACACACCTGAAATTTGACTTTGTCTCTTCCCCAATATCTTCCAGTGGGTAGCCTATTTTCATTTATAATACATTGTCTTTCTAATCACATATGCTAGAAATCTCAGTACCATGTTTGACATTTCCCTTTATTCAGTCACCAGATTCTGTTGACTTTATTATCTTGGTTTCTGCTTAGTAAGTTCCCTTCTTCCTATTCCTACTTTGACTTTCCTGACACAAGCTACCACTTCTTGCCTATGCTCTTGGCTTAACCCTACTGCTGATAGTTAATTCAGCTGAACCACAGGCTGGATCACTTCACTGCTCTCTGAAATGCTTGAAATGGCTTTCCACTCACTGCCTTCAGAATCAAGCACAAACTTTTCTGTGGCATTTAAGACATTCCATGATTTTCCTCCAACTGTGGTGTATCTTTCCTGGTATTTATCCTTATGCCATAGCTGTGTCAAACTAGTAAAAAGCTTCCATGACACTAGGTCAGTCCTTGTTTCCCTCTGGCTTGGATGCTTGCGCCACCTACCACTTGCCCTTAACTGGGGCTTCCTTTTTCTCACTTTGTCAATTGAAATTCTTCTCATCCATCGGTACCCACAGTAATGCTCTGCTGCTGTTTAGACCACACAGCCCATTATGTTATGCAAAACTGATGGCATTCTTATTTGTATTATAGTTAGTTATCTGGGGAAGAGCTCAACAAACCTTTTCTGGAAAGAATCAAATAGTAAATATTTTAGGTTTTCCAGGTTACATTTGATCTCTATAGCATCTTCTTTATTTCCCTCAATGTTATTTTTTAAATGTAAAAATTATTCCTGGTTCACGAGTAGTATAAAATCAGGCTTCTGTGGCCAGATGCGGCCTGTGTGTCAGAGTTTGCCAAACTCTGGTCCACAAGTTTCTCTTCTCTGCTCAATAAAACCATCTAAGAGCAGGTACCAGGTTTTCACTAGGTGACATTAGTGGTAAAGAACCCATCTGGCAACGCATGAGACATGGTTCAATCCCTGGGTCAGGAAGATGCCCTGGAAGAGGGCATGGCAACCCACTCTAGTTTTTCACTAGGTGACATTAGTATGGCAACCAGCCACGTAAATTCTGCTCCAAACACACCTGAAATTTAAAAAAACTTTGTCTCTTCCCCAATATCTTCCAGTGGGTAGCCTATTTTCATTTATAATACATTGTCTTTCTAATCACATATGCTAGAAATCTCAGTACCATGTTTGACATTTCCCTTTATTCAGTCACCAGATTCTGTTGACTTTATTATCTTGGTTTCTGCTTAGTAAGTTCCCTTCTTCCTATTCCTACTTTGACTTTCCTGACACAAGCTACCACTTCTTGCCTATGCTCTTGGCTTAACCCTACTGCTGATAGTTAATTCAGCTGAACCACAGGCTGGATCACTTCACTGCTCTCTGAAATGCTTGAAATGGCTTTCCACTCACTGCCTTCAGAATCAAGCACAAACTTTTCTGTGGCATTTAAGACATTCCATGATTTTCCTCCAACTGTGGTGTATCTTTCCTGGTATTTATCCTTATGCCATAGCTGTGTCAAACTAGTAAAAAGCTTCCATGACACTAGGTCAGTCCTTGTTTCCCTCTGGCTTGGATGCTTGCGCCACCTACCACTTGCCCTTAACTGGGGCTTCCTTTTTCTCACTTTGTCAATTGAAATTCTTCTCATCCATCGGTACCCACAGTAATGCTCTGCTGCTGTTTAGACCACACAGCCCATTATGTTATGCAAAACTGATGGCATTCTTATTTGTATTATAGTTAGTTATCTGGGGAAGAGCTCAACAAACCTTTTCTGGAAAGAATCAAATAGTAAATATTTTAGGTTTTCCAGGTTACATTTGATCTCTATAGCATCTTCTTTATTTCCCTCAATGTTATTTTTTAAATGTAAAAATTATTCCTGGTTCACGAGTAGTATAAAATCAGGCTTCTGTGGCCAGATGCGGCCTGTGTGTCAGAGTTTGCCAAACTCTGGTCCACAAGTTTCTCTTCTCTGCTCAATAAAACCATCTAAGAGCAGGTACCAGGTTTTCACTAGGTGACATTAGTGGTAAAGAACCCATCTGGCAACGCATGAGACATGGTTCAATCCCTGGGTCAGGAAGATGCCCTGGAAGAGGGCATGGCAACCCACTCTAGTATTCTTGCCTGGAGAATCCCATGGACAGAGGAGCCTAGCGGGCTGCAGTCCATAGTGCCACACAGAGTTGGACATGAGACTAAAGCGAGTTAGCACGCATGCACACACCGTGTTTTCATGTTTATATTCCTCGGTTCAGTGCTCACAGAATTAAATGTATATGAAGATGTTACAGAGGAAATAATGCTCCCAACTATATGACATACGAAGGTTGAGACTTCTTTGTTCCAAATTCATTAAAAAGATTATACATGTTTCCTCAACCATTTGAAACTAGAAGATGGGATGGGTATATCCCAATGATGTATTGAAACTAGATCACTGGAAAAGAAAAAAGGAAAAACCTTGACTTTGATTTCTCATGGTGTAAATACTCAAACCATGGGTGATTTCAAGCTACTGATGGTTTAACTATTGGCTTGCAAAAATTCAGTAGGAGCTAACTTTGGCATATTCTGGCATAGCACTGAGATGCTCTAGTTTTACTCTTTGAATTATTTTCTTTTTCTCATTTATTTTATTAGATGGTTTTTGGATACCAGAAACAAGCTTTATACTTACTATTATAATTGGAATATTTCTGGTTATTATAATCCCATTGACCTTTGGTAAGTATAATAGATTTAAAAACACATCAATAGGTAATAAACTGCTTACTTGATTATATTAATTGATTTATCTTTGAGTTCATCTAATTTTCCTCATGAAATAAATTCATAAGATTCATAATGTTACCTTTGGTAATACTTTGATAGCTACTACCCTGTGAATTTTTTTTCTAGTCTAGGGCAACCATTTTATGAAAAATGTATCTATGTTTATACTTCACAGTATTCTTTAGATAAAATTACTTCAAAGTCACCAGCTTTTAGCCTTCTTTAAAATAGTATTATAGATTGGCTGTATAACACGTGTTTTGTGACTTATAGTTTGGAATAAATAAAAGAAAAATAACTGGGTATAAAAAAAGTATAGGATTAAAGGGAGACCAGTGACAACCCTTGGTTAGGTTAGTCTGGGTCTCCAAGCAGACAGCCTGGTTTAGAATGAGCAGGGCCTCTTGTAGAAGATCCATTTCTGGCTATAGCATTCACTTTCACTTTTAGATGTCTGGCCTGCTTGTTTCAAATCCCTGCTCTTTTGCAAATGACCAGGTAAGCACACGAATTAGATTAGATAGATAGAAAACTAGCTATTTCCCATCGCTCACTTTATACTAATGTGTTAGTCTTAACAGTCTTAAAAAAACACACATATATGGTACTGATGAATTTATTTGCAGGGCAGCATTGGAGACACAGACATAGAGAACAGATGTATGGACAGGGAAGCGGGGGTTCGAAGGAGGAGAGGGTGAGCTGTATAGAGAGAGTAACATTGGAAACTTAGATTACCATATATAAGATAGATAGTCAATAGTAATTTGCTGTATGACTCAGGGAACCCAATTAGAGACTGTGTAACGACCTGGAGGGGCGGGAGGGAGAGGAAGACGGGAAGGAAGTTCAAGAGGGAGGGGACATATGGATATCTGTGGCTGATTCATGTTGATGTTTGGCATAAAACAATAAAATTCTGTAAAGCAATTATCCTTCAATTAAAAAATCAATAAAAATTTAAAATATTTAATCATGAGAAAATACAGGGATAATCCCCAAAAGATGATTAAGTATTAGACCTATCAGGTTACTATAGTGGATCGTACATCCTGCTTCATTCCTACTTTTCCATTATAATCCCTTACTGTACTTGCTTTCAGTCCCCCCAGTGTCCTGGTTTGGATTGTAAGCTATACAGCCACCCTATCATTATTACCGTATGAGTCTTTGACATGCTGAAGCATTACAAAAAAAGACATTATATTTACCAGAAATCAGCACTCATGCATATGTATATTCAGGAAATTGTGGCTTCTTTTTTTCTTTTTTGTAAATAGGGTAAAGTTTAAGGAAAAGTTACCAACATAAAATTCAACTCTCAGGGTAAAAAAAGCCAGTATTTCACTAAGTTGTAAATCTGTATTCTTTTCCCAGTTGATTACAGTCATATACTATTAGCGTGTTGAAACTTGAATTGAGATTTCTTTTAAGATTCCACACCAGACAATATGTGGAATATATGATTCCTTCAGCTAACTTGGAAAGCTAAAAATTTCAGCTGACCCTGCCAGGATTTTAACCTGTGGTTCCAGGGAGTCTAAGTACTGCACAGCTGATGTTTGTATCACTAAGCCAGCCCCTCCAGAATTACGCATATGACTGCAGTATATTTGGCAGTTGGCATATAGGCTTGACTGCTTGTCTGCTTTCCTACTGGGAAGGAGTATTACATGAAGACTCCTTCATCTGACCTTTGCCTGCCTACTTGTACATCACCGTTGTCTAAACCCATGACTCTAGTGGATGAACATGAGATAATTTCAGAACAACCTATTGTGCTTTCAAGACAGCCTATGGATATCTGACTTTCTCAGGACTGAAACTTAGATTACCATATATAAGATAGATAGTCAATAGTAATTTGCTGTATGACTCAGGGAACCCAATTAGAGACTGTGTAACGACCTGGAGGGGCGGGAGGGAGAGGAAGACGGGAAGGAAGTTCAAGAGGGAGGGGACATATGGATATCTGTGGCTGATTCATGTTGATGTTTGGCATAAAACAATAAAATTCTGTAAAGCAATTATCCTTCAATTAAAAAATCAATAAAAATTTAAAATATTTAATCATGAGAAAATACAGGGATAATCCCCAAAAGATGATTAAGTATTAGACCTATCAGGTTACTATAGTGGATCGTACATCCTGCTTCATTCCTACTTTTCCATTATAATCCCTTACTGTACTTGCTTTCAGTCCCCCCAGTGTCCTGGTTTGGATTGTAAGCTATACAGCCACCCTATCATTATTACCGTATGAGTCTTTGACATGCTGAAGCATTACAAAAAAAGACATTATATTTACCAGAAATCAGCACTCATGCATATGTATATTCAGGAAATTGTGGCTTCTTTTTTCTTTTTGTAAATAGGGTAAAGTTTAAGGAAAAGTTACCAACATAAAATTCAACTCTCAGGGTAAAAAAAGCCAGTATTTCACTAAGTTGTAAATCTGTATTCTTTTCCCAGTTGATTACAGTCATATACTATTAGCGTGTTGAAACTTGAATTGAGATTTCTTTTAAGATTCCACACCAGACAATATGTGGAATATATGATTCCTTCAGCTAACTTGGAAAGCTAAAAATTTCAGCTGACCCTGCCAGGATTTTAACCTGTGGTTCCAGGGAGTCTAAGTACTGCACAGCTGATGTTTGTATCACTAAGCCAGCCCCTCCAGAATTACGCATATGACTGCAGTATATTTGGCAGTTGGCATATAGGCTTGACTGCTTGTCTGCTTTCCTACTGGGAAGGAGTATTACATGAAGACTCCTTCATCTGACCTTTGCCTGCCTACTTGTACATCACCGTTGTCTAAACCCATGACTCTAGTGGATGAACATGAGATAATTTCAGAACAACCTATTGTGCTTTCAAGACAGCCTATGGATATCTGACTTTCTCAGGACTGAAAGGTCTTTATTCTACCTGAAGTTCCTGAATTTTTGAGTAGAGCTAAGCTTATTTGGTTCTTTTGCTCTGAGTAGCAGTGCATGTGGTTTTACTGGTAGGATTGTGGGTGTGCATGAGGAAAGACTGAGTTATTCAAATAATGAAAATATTAATTGTTTAACAATTTGTATTGTGCTGAGGGCTCTCATCAGTCATACTTATAAATACAGAATTGAAACAAGGGTTTTAAAATAAGCATAGACAGCCTACGCTTTGGTGAGTGACTATATCTGCTGTGCAACGTGAGCCTTATGCTGGGAGCAAAGGAAAATAAACTGCAATGGGGCTCTGTGACAGTCTAGAGGGATGTGATGGGGGCTGGGAAGCAGGCTTAAGAGGGAGGGGATATATGTATACTCCTGGCTTATTCATGTTGTATGTCAGAAACCAACGCAATACTATAAACAAGTATCCTCCTATTACAAATAAATAAAAAATACAACTGTGACTTCAGAAGCTTGTCATTTAATGGAGGAGGTGAGACGTGCCCTGTATGAAAAGTAAAATAGTGAAATATATGTTAAACAGTAATAAAGGGAAATGGTAAATGACAGTGACACAGCCATGCTGAACGAGAGCCACAGTTGGTCTTACAAATTCAGGGATGAGAGATCAACAGAGTACAGAGGTTTCAGATAGTATCCCTTAACATGTGGGGTCTTTAAGCATGAGGAGGGATGGTGAGAGCATTTCAGATTTGCAAAACTGCTTTAGCAAAAGTACTTGAGATCTTTCCCTGTGTGGTGCAAGTTCACTTGCATAAAACTCTCACCTGTTGGGTATAAAAGGTACTATGGAATAGTTTAGATTTGAATCATTGTCTCGCAAAGCATCCTTGCTGATTTCAATTTCTGGGCCAGTTTTGTAGTACAGATGGGTGCTCTTAATAACATACTTGTATTTTAATCTTTGAAAAAAATTGACATGTTTTATTATTATAAAAAATAATATTTAACAATTGTGTGAAGAAAACAATACAAATTGGCCATGATTCCACAACTAGGAGCACCCCCGTTAGCACTTGGTTAGATTTCACTCTAATAATCTTTCTGTGTATAGGAGTATATGTATTATGAAAAACAATGAATATACTGTGTATACTCTGCATTTCAAAATGAAGTATGCCCTTATATAGAAATCATCTCTCAGATCTGCTGAGGAGAATAACCTGGACATATCTGGATTCAAAAATGAATTTGTTTACTAATAGTTTTTATGCAAATTTGTTTTGGTTTATTTTGATAGTTTATGGGTAATTTGGGGAAATAAGTTTGATAATAAGATGCTTCCACTTGTTTATAACACCAAAAGGAAAAATACAAAATTTTACTCTGAGACGTGAGATAAAATGCAAAGTGGTATAAGTTATGTGGGTTTTTTTTGGCTTTGTACCTGGATTGGGGTCTGGACAGTCTAGAGGGATGTGATGGGGCTGGGAAGCAGGCTTAAGAGAGGGATATATGTATACTCCTGGCTTATTCATGTTGTATGTCAGAAACCAACGCAATACTATAAACAAGTATCCTCCTATTACAAATAAATAAAAAATACAACTGTGACTTCAGAAGCTTGTCATTTAATGGAGGAGGTGAGACGTGCCCTGTATGAAAAGTAAAATAGTGAAATATATGTTAAACAGTAATACAGGAAATGGTAAATGACAGTGACACAGCCATGCTGAACGAGAGCCACAGTTGGTCTTACAAATTCAGGGATGAGAGATCAACAGAGTACAGAGGTTTCAGATAGTATCCCTTAACATGTGGGGTCTTTAAGCATGAGGAGGGATGGTGAGAGCATTTCAGATTTGCAAAACTGCTTTAGCAAAAGTACTTGAGATCTTTCCCTGTGTGGTGCAAGTTCACTTGCATAAAACTCTCACCTGTTGGGTATAAAAGGTACTATGGAATAGTTTAGATTTGAATCATTGTCTCGCAAAGCATCCTTGCTGATTTCAATTTCTGGGCCAGTTTTGTAGTACAGATGGGTGCTCTTAATAACATACTTGTATTTTAATCTTTGAAAAAAATTGACATGTTTTATTATTATAAAAAATAATATTTAACAATTGTGTGAAGAAAACAATACAAATTGGCCATGATTCCACAACTAGGGAGCACCCCTGTTAGCACTTGGTTAGATTTCACTCTAATAATCTTTCTGTGTATAGGAGTATATGTATTATGAAAAACAATGAATATACTGTGTATACTCTGCATTTCAAAATGAAGTATGCCCTTATATAGAAATCATCTCTCAGATCTGCTGAGGAGAATAACCTGGACATATCTGGATTCAAAAATGAATTTGTTTACTAATAGTTTTTATGCAAATTTGTTTTGGTTTATTTTGATAGTTTATGGGTAATTTGGGGAAATAAGTTTGATAATAAGATGCTTCCACTTGTTTATAACACCAAAAGGAAAAATACAAAATTTTACTCTGAGACGTGAGATAAAATGCAAAGTGGTATAAGTTATGTGGGTTTTTTTTTTTGGCTTTGTACCTGGATTTAGTTAGTTTTCCTATTTATGGACCTACTTATCCAATTAAATTTGGTTATTCTATCAATAGTGTTCTTCCGTCTAAACTTTAAAAATGTATTATTAGCAAAATTTTATAAAGAAAAAGAAAGCTGTATTTTATTTCATAAATTGTGCTTTTCTTCCTGTATAGTCTGGCATAGAAGATTAAAGAATCAAAAAACTCCCAAGGAAGGACTGACGGTTGTCATAAACGAAGACAAAGAGTTGGCTGAACTTCGCGGCCTGTCCCCCGGAGTTGGGCTGGCGAACGCCTGCTATGCGCTACGGTATGTGGCTTGGGCCGGCATATGGGACACCTGATGAGGAGTGTGTGCGCGTGCAGAGTCGCTTCAGTCGTGTCAGACTCTTTGTGACCCTGTGGCGGGCAATTGTACAAAGAGTGCGCATGCATGCCGCGTTGCCCAGGACTGTCCTGGTTTATGCCTATTATTCTTGCATAATCCAAAAGAACATCCCCTTTCATTCTCAAATGTGACCTGGGGTAGATGGCAGATTAAGTTGCTATCCTATCCTGAGAAACATAAGCAAAACTCAGTTGTTTTCTAGTGTTTTAGTGCGTAATTTAAAAATAAGTAAAACAAGGAGATAAATACTACGTGGAAGGGAGTAGATGGTAACATGATCGATTTACCCAGAAGAGAAGAATTCCCTTGTTTGAGGTATTAAGTCAACTTTATTCATTGGTAGTAATTGTATGGTGACTGTCTACAAACACTTCTCTAAGATCGATGAAGTTGAACTTCCATTGGCATCATAATTTTAAAAAATATTTAAATGTCTCCTGGTACAAGACACTGTGTTCTACTCTGTGCAAAAAGGATTATATATAATCATAGGCCTTATGTCTAGAAATTTATGTAAAGATATAAGAACACAGCATTTGAAGTAGATGCAGAGGTGACCTATATCAGCTTCTCAGAGATGACTTTTCCTTGAGAAAATATGCAGCGTATCTGATATTCAAAACTCTCTTTTAAAAACACAAAGCATTTTTAGTGCCAATGAATTTCCTCCCCCTCATAATATTCCAAGTGAGAAACTTGACTCTCTAAAAATTAGCCTGATGGATGCGGAATGATTTTGTGGCCATAGTAAATTTTGTTTTACATGATAGATCAGGTGTGTAAAGAAAAGTAAAAACTTTGAATTCATAACCCCAGCTGTATTTAATGTTCATTTTGCAATAGCTTTTTATGCAAATTGGTGACCTGATGAAATTAATAACTGATAACTTGAATAAAACAAACTACAGCAAAAAATTTTGAGGTAACGTACTCATGGGCATGTTATCAAAAGGAAGCTGCCTAGAAGTTAAGTAAATGCTCTGTTCGAGTTTCAGAAGACAGAGGGAATATTCTGGATGATGGAATAGGAATGGAATAGGAATGCAGACACCACACTCTGTCATGTTGAAGGGACTACAATGTTGAAAAACCATGAGATTTCTCTTCCTCTTTCTCATCCTTGTTCTCTCTCTAACACTAACACCCATGCCTACTTATATACTGTACTCATTTAGAGAGACTAAAAACACTGTTATTTTCTAGTTCTTTTCCAACCCAAGAGGAGATTGAAAGTCTTCCTGCCTTCCCTCGTGAAAAACTGACTCTACGTCTCTTGCTGGGGAGTGGGGCCTTTGGAGAAGTGTATGAAGGGACAGCAGTAGACATCTTAGGAGTTGGCAGTGGAGAAACCAAAGTAGCTGTGAAGGTAAGGTGGATCTTCTCATTCTTCGACTTATTATGTCAGCATTAATGACTAGGTTTACTTGAATATGGTGATGGGAAAGGTGGAGTGATCTTGAATGAAAAGTGCCTGGGAGAACGTTGAAGATGATCCATGGCTTAAGAAATCACAGTACTTTTTCCATTTCCTGCGTAAGTTTTGTTATTAACAGTTGCCTCTGAGGTTACTAAGACCCAGCATAGAGTTTTTCCCTTCAAATCTACAGTAAGAGATCTGCAGTGCTAGGTGCTAGAGCAGACAGTAATGTTTTAGACTTTCTAGCCAGACGGTGCAACTATGCAGGTCTGCCACTGCAGTGCGAAATCAGCCACAGTCAGTATGTGAATGAATGGCTGTGGTTGTGTTCCAGTAAAACTTTATTTATAAAAATGGAAAGTTTCATTTCATATGATTTTCATGTGTTACACAGTCCTCTGATTTTTTAAATGACTTTTCCCAACCATTTCAAAATGTAACAAGTTCATTATACTTCAATAAAATGGGAAAAATAAAACATAACAACTATTTTCAGATTATAGTTGTACAGCAATAGATGACAGGTGAGAATTGGCTCACAGGTTGTAGTTTGCTGACCCCTGTACTACAAAATTATTCATCATGGTATATTCGATGCAGTTAAGAGGAAGCACTGGATATACTCTTGTATTTCTATAAAGCTTTCTTTTGATCAACAGATGATGCATTTTTTATGTAATTGGGTAATATCCTGATCACTGCTTGTTAAAAATGTATTGCTTTGAGAAGTTATCAGAGAAGTTGATAAAGTTCTCTCTACTTCCTGTTGATAGCATTTAAAATCTTTAACATATTTTAATCTCAAACGATTTAAACGAGTGTTTCTTTTTCTTACATAACAAGATGACTTCCAGCTTTGGTTCAGTAACATGTCAAACCAGAGCTAGTATATCTGAAATTCTCTCAACATTGTATGTGTGTGGTGCCTCATGGCTCCAAGATGGTTGCTAAAGAATCAAGCATCCGACCCCCGCCCAAAGTAAATAAATAAATAAATCAAAAAAAAGAGAAAAGAATCAAGCATCACATCTTCATTCAGGACACAGAAAGGGCTAATGATAGTGTTAGATGCATATGTTCAGGAAAGTGAAAGTTTTCCACACACCTCTCCCTTCTCAACAATTTATGCCTTACATCTCATTGACCAGGACTGAGTCATATGGCCACCCCTGTTTGCAAGAAAGACTGGGGGATTGGAGAACACAATTTTTTTTTTTTTTTTTAATGATAAGGGTGGATATTACAAGGCTGTTTCCATTAACCCACTGAGCTCACAGGAATGTCTGCTAAACTGACATTCCTGTGAGCTAAACTGATTTCTGTTTTATGTTGCACAGACTTTGAAGAAGGGCTCCACAGACCAGGAGAAGATTGAATTCCTGAAGGAGGCACATCTGATGAGGTATCTGACAGCTCTGAAATAACTTTCCCTTGGTATTGATAGGAAACTTTTACATCTGATTAGTGGATTTTTAACATTTGAAATGACCTGACATCACAGATCGTGTTCAAAATAAGCATGGGTGAAGTTTAAAAGAAAATATCTCTGGAGGGACAAGTATTCAGCAGAAGCCAGTCTTCTGAGCCTGGGCACAGGCAGTCCTGAGGCAATAGGTCTTCCTTTCTTTTTCTTCCAATAAGAAGCATATTTTGCAAGGGATTTCTGAGGCTGTTAAGCTTTAAGTGTGCTTATGTTCTACATGTGTGATCATGGATCAAGTAGACCAAGTACGGAAGAGTTCTCTTAAACATAGTGATGTCAATGAAAATGTCCTTGGTCTTGCTAAACTTGTCTTCAAGTTAGAGATAGTTGATGGTCATGAAAACTACTCAGGTACATTTTAATCACTCTGAGGCAGTGGTTGATGGGATCCCAGGTTGTGGGTTATTAGATTGGGGCTTATTTGCTTTGATCTCTTGAGGAAACAATTGTAGCCAAGCTTGAATGTCTGAATTGTGTCTCTAAAAGGGAATCATTTATACTTGTCATGTTGTGTTTTAAAGTATCTTTTGAAGAAGGATATTAGTTTTAAATTACTCATAAAACAATGAACATAAATGTCACTTCTAAAACCACTCCTAGTCTATCCACATACCTTGGCCACTAGGGGTTGCAATATTACCTCTGTAAGGCAGGCGTGAAAAGGCGACTTTCATTTATTAGAGTGGGGGAAAGAAAATCAGGGATTTGAAGGAAAACAGAGATAGAGAATTGCTGTATTCCACAAAGACCTTCAATAGACTTTTGCCATTGCCATGTCATCCTGCCTGTTTCCACCTTTTAGCAAGTTCAACCATCCCAACATTCTGAAGCAGCTTGGAGTCTGTCTGCTGAATGAACCCCAGTACATTATCCTGGAACTGATGGAAGGAGGAGACCTTCTTTCTTATTTGCGTAAAGCCCGGACGACGCCGGTAGGAAATGGGGTCCACACTATTGATTTTGTAATGCAGATGACCTATAAATTCCTCTTAATTTTCCTTTAAATTCTATAGACTGCAGTTTTGGCTGATGGTAGACATTTAGAACACTTCTGTCAAAAAAATTTTTTATATTTCCTTCATGTTGGATTAGTCACACTAGAACTCTGGGCTAATGCCTGGCATTTTCTGGCTTTTTGAGCCTGTTTTCAGAATCTAATAGAAAAATAGCTCCCTCCCGCCCCATCTGCCAAGAACAGAAAGTGTGTGGAGTTTCTCTGTATTTAATGCATCTGCCTTTATGTCAAAAATTGAAATTTCCAGCTCTCCTGTCTTTTAACGATTACTAGTTTATATGTCTCTTCCCAGCTGACATTTTCTACATGGGTTTTCACAGGCATCTCAAGCTTCTTTTGGCCAAAACAGAGCTCTTGATGTCAAGCGTCCTCCTTCACATGCTCCCTCTGGTTCCTTCCTTTCTCTTTTCCTACCTGCATGCTAATAGGTCCTGTCTGCTCCTGTCTGCTCTGGCCTTCCACTTACACAATGCAGCCCAGCCCATCGCCTCCTTCTCCCTGGGCCTTGAACCGCATCCTGCACAGGTGGACACTGGAAATACTGTGTCTTTTGTGGGCAATCAGGTCTCGGGGCGGGTGGTGTCTCAACCCCTAGAGACTTTGCTTTAGGTCTTGGATGAGAAACACCTGAGACCAACAAAGCAAAAAATTTTTTTTCTTTTTCCCAAAAAAACCCTAAACTTTCCTAGTCTATCCACATACCTTGGCCAAGGGCTATTACCTCTGTAAGGCAGGCGTGAAAAGGCGACTTTCATTTATTAGAGTGGGGGAAAGAAAATCAGGGATTTGAAGGAAAACAGAGATAGAGAATTGCTGTATTCCACAAAGACCTTCAATAGACTTTTGCCATTGCCATGTCATCCTGCCTGTTTCCACCTTTTAGCAAGTTCAACCATCCCAACATTCTGAAGCAGCTTGGAGTCTGTCTGCTGAATGAACCCCAGTACATTATCCTGGAACTGATGGAAGGAGGAGACCTTCTTTCTTATTTGCGTAAAGCCCGGACGACGCCGGTAGGAAATGGGGTCCACACTATTGATTTTGTAATGCAGATGACCTATAAATTCCTCTTAATTTTCCTTTAAATTCTATAGACTGCAGTTTTGGCTGATGGTAGACATTTAGAACACTTCTGTCAAAAAATTTCTTATATTTCCTTCATGTTGGATTAGTCACACTAGAACTCTGGGCTAATGCCTGGCATTTTCTGGCTTTTTGAGCCTGTTTTCAGAATCTAATAGAAAAATAGCTCCCTCCCGCCCCATCTGCCAAGAACAGAAAGTGTGTGGAGTTTCTCTGTATTTAATGCATCTGCCTTTATGTCAAAAATTGAAATTTCCAGCTCTCCTGTCTTTTAACGATTACTAGTTTATATGTCTCTTCCCAGCTGACATTTTCTACATGGGTTTTCACAGGCATCTCAAGCTTCTTTTGGCCAAAACAGAGCTCTTGATGTCAAGCGTCCTCCTTCACATGCTCCCTCTGGTTCCTTCCTTTCTCTTTTCCTACCTGCATGCTAATAGGTCCTGTCTGCTCCTGTCTGCTCTGGCCTTCCACTTACACAATGCAGCCCAGCCCATCGCCTCCTTCTCCCTGGGCCTTGAACCGCATCCTGCACAGGTGGACACTGGAAATACTGTGTCTTTTGTGGGCAATCAGGTCTGGGGGCGGGTGGTGTCTCAACCCCTAGAGACTTTGCTTTAGGTCTTGGATGAGAAACACCTGAGACCAACAAAGCAAGTCACTAAAATTTAAATCTGTAATTTTCAAAACATTTTTTATTTTGATCAAAGCACACATTATATTGGCTAAGAAATAAACTATATAACAAGGTGTACTGTGAAAAATAGGAGTCTTCTCATTCTTTCTGGCGCTTACCTCTGAGTTCCTCAATGTGTATATGGCTGCACCTTGGGGAAAATCTGTAGACTGGCCACTATGAGAGGACTCTAACCCAACCTCATCAGTTCTACACACAGAAAACCTTCATTAAAATTCTCTGACAATCATGCCCATTTGCACCATTTGCAGATAAATCACTGTTGCATGTTTACATTGCTATGCCTTTTTAAAAAAAAAAATTATTTATTTATTTTTGGGGGATGGGTGGGGGAGGGAGGGGGTGGACGGGCCACTTCTGTTGGCCTTTCATTTCTCCATTTTCATCCATCTTTGTTCTTTGGCTCCTGTGGGCCTCCCACCGCGGTGGCGTCTGTCGTCACAGAGTGCTGGCTCTGGGCGCATGCGCTCCAGAGCTCCGGCTCGGTGATTGGACACATCAGTCCAGCCGCTCCGCGGCACATGGGATCTTCCCAGGCCAGGGATCGAACCGGCGCCCCTTGCACTGCAAGGCGCTGTCCTTACCCACTGGACCACCAGGGAAGCCCTGCTATGCCTTTTTAATTAGTATTTGAGAAGATACTCAAATACTATGATTGTGATTTCTCTTGAGTAGTTTAGTAACTGCCTCTTCCCGTGCCCCCTCACCTGCTTTGCTTAGTTTTATGTATACCTAAACTTTCTGCCAGATTGTATCCTTTTCTCAATATGGTTAAATATATCAGATAATACAGCTCCTCACAATCTTTTTCCTGGACACTTCCCTCCTGGAGTTGATACGGGCACTTTGTCTTCTGGTCTCTACAGGGCTCTTATCCTGGTAATTTCCACGTTGAACCATTATTTCCTCAATTCCATACCTTTTTTCTGTTTTAGAAAAGGGAAAACCTAAGAGGCAAAAAAAATCTTTTTTTTCCATTTTGAGGAAATGTTCTTTTTTCTTCCATCATATTTGGTTAATAATTTGCTGGATTCTAGCTTGAAAATCCCCTTTCCTTAAACCCAAATCCTCTACATCTTTGTTTTCTAAATTCTACAGTTGCCTTTGAAATGTTGTGTGCCATTCCGATTCCTGGACAAATGATCTTTGACCTGCTTTTTGCCCTTCTCTTTGGAAAATTTTAGAAGTATCTTATCTGTGGTACTTTGTACTCATCTGGACGCACAGTCTGGAAAATCAACACTTTCGGTTCTGGGTTTTTTTTTCATATAATTTCTTTGGTAATTAACTCTTTGTTCTCTTTATTTCTTTGTCCTAGAAATCCTGTTATTTGGATAATGGTCACCTTTGTTTTATCCTTTTATTAGCTGTTTTCTCCGATTTTCTACACTTTGTATTTTTGCTCTCAATTCTGGAATATTTCCTCAACTATTAATAGAATCCGAAAATTTAATTGTCCACAGACTCATTCTTATAATTTGACTGCCTCTTAAAATAGTTTTCTGATTTTTCCATACATGCAAAATTTTCTTTTATCTTTCCTAGGTCACTAATTACAGTTTTTTAAAAGTGTTAATTTGCTTCCTACATTGTCTTGGCTTCCTTTTTGCCTCTTTGTTCTGGGATCTGTTTGTAATGTGAGAAGCTTTTCTCAAATGCTTGGTAATTTGTGGCTGGTCTCCATATTTAATAGTGAGACCTAAGAAGCTGATTGGAGCCTATGTGTCGGGGCAGCTTCCTTTCTGTTGTCAGGTGGGACCCTGCTGTTCTGTTGGAGTCCCCTAATGACAGCATCTGGATGTCTTCCATGGCATATGCCAGTTTCCCCCGAGAGGCGTCTGCTGGTCTCCTCCCTGGGCAATAAATGTCTGAGCCTTAGTTCAGAGAATCTGGGAAGAGAGCGGAAGGTCTTGAGGCTCAGAATGAGGATGCCTGCTTGTTTCCCTTCTCCATTTTCAGCACAGAGCCTTAGTATGACTGGTGTCTTTGAACTTAGAGTTGTTGTGGTTCTATGTCCCCGTCTGTGTGTGTGTTTGTGGCTTCTGCAGAGGAAAGCCTCCTGCTGCAGTGAGGGGACTGAGGGACCTTGTTGGTGATCATTCGCTCAGTTTTGTCCAACTAGTTGGCCCATAAAATAAACTTTTAAGTATTCACCTTGCTTTCAGTCCTGCCCCTCACTCCTGCATTCAGAAATAGTTACTGCCTTCAATTCCAGAGCATTTGTGGGGGTCTGTAGTGACACACTTTCTCAGTTCTTGTCTTCCCTTCTACAGGCAGCCAGCTTTCATCTCTCTAGGGTCTGCTAAATGACTGCTGCCTCCATCCACTTTCCTTCCTCCAGAATGCGGGCTTGTGCTCTACCTATTCTCCTACTCTGTTTATCCTTGTGAGATGATAACATTTTCTGTATAATGTCTCTTTGGTAAGTGGGGAGTGAATGAGACTCAAATGCCTCGATTCAGATACTAAGTTTTAGTAAAAAAGTTTCTTGGTAGATTTCTTCTTTTAGTTTTTAGTGGAAAGAGGAGACAGTAAATGTGGACTGAAAGAGTAGATGGCCCTACTTTTCTCTGATGACTCCTATTCAGCTCGTGTCCCAGGGACTCTGATGACTGGTTCTCAAGTGTGTTTCAGCCCTTCCATTGCCTTTCCATTGCCTTTCCTGCTGGCTACCCGGGCAGCTTCCATGTTTGTCTCCCTTGCTAGGACCATATAAGACAGGCGGCCCTTAGGTGCTGGGTGCCAGAGTTAAGGTGTGGGGTCTTCAGTGGAACACCCCAGGCTCTAAGCCCCCATCAGGCTAAGCTTATGTTGTGCTGGCTGTCTTTCCATAGAGGGTGCTCAGAGGCACCTTTCTAGGACTGCCACGAGCACCCTTCTCTCCATCCTTGCTCTGAGACTGCTTTGTTGAGTCTCAAGTGCGTTTCAGCCCTTCTGTTGATTAACCAATAGGCTAGTCCTTCATTTTCAGGACCTCAGCTTCTGCATCTGTAAAATGGAATATGGAATCCAAAACTTCCTTAACTCCTTTTACCTTTGATATTCTAAGATTGTACTAAGTTAGAAAAAGTGAAAAATACCTCTATCAAAATAATACAGATAAACACGTTATCAGATACAATTCAATTCATGAAATTTTTGCTGGGCATTTATTTTGTTTAATATGATAGTGGAGGATGTAGCTGTTGCTTTCAAGGACTTCGCCTCATGGTAAGGTGGGTAAGTCACATGTGAGTAACCCATTTAAGGTAGAGCGAGAAGGTCCATTAGAATGGAGTGGAGAGTATACCACTGAAGCACAGAGGAGAGAGATGTTACTGACTGGGAAGATGTGAGAAGGTTGCAGAGAGGAGGTCTTCTGTATGGGACACAGGCAAGGTGTGAGATAGGACAGTTTCTGAAACTACACCCATATGAGTTGTAAAAGACTGCTGCCTCCATCCACTTTCCTTCCTCCAGAATGCGGGCTTGTGCTCTACCTATTCTCCTACTCTGTTTATCCTTGTGAGATGATAACATTTTCTGTATAATGTCTCTTTGGTAAGTGGGGAGTGAATGAGACTCAAATGCCTCGATTCAGATACTAAGTTTTAGTAAAAAAGTTTCTTGGTAGATTTCTTCTTTTAGTTTTTAGTGGAAAGAGGAGACAGTAAATGTGGACTGAAAGAGTAGATGGCCCTACTTTTCTCTGATGACTCCTATTCAGCTCGTGTCCCAGGGACTCTGATGACTGGTTCTCAAGTGTGTTTCAGCCCTTCCATTGCCTTTCCATTGCCTTTCCTGCTGGCTACCCGGGCAGCTTCCATGTTTGTCTCCCTTGCTAGGACCATATAAGACAGGCGGCCCTTAGGTGCTGGGTGCCAGAGTTAAGGTGTGGGGTCTTCAGTGGAACACCCCAGGCTCTAACCCCCCATCAGGCTAAGCTTATGTTGTGCTGGCTGTCTTTCCATAGAGGGTGCTCAGAGGCACCTTTCTAGGACTGCCACGAGCACCCTTCTCTCCATCCTTGCTCTGAGACTGCTTTGTTGAGTCTCAAGTGCGTTTCAGCCCTTCTGTTGATTAACCAATAGGCTAGTCCTTCATTTTCAGGACCTCAGCTTCTGCATCTGTAAAATGGAATATGGAATCCAAAACTTCCTTAACTCCTTTTACCTTTGATATTCTAAGATTGTACTAAGTTAGAAAAAGTGAAAAATACCTCTATCAAAATAATACAGATAAACACGTTATCAGATACAATTCAATTCATGAAATTTTTGCTGGGCATTTATTTTGTTTAATATGATAGTGGAGGATGTAGCTGTTGCTTTCAAGGACTTCGCCTCATGGTAAGGTGGGTAAGTCACATGTGAGTAACCCATTTAAGGTAGAGCGAGAAGGTCCATTAGAATGGAGTGGAGAGTATACCACTGAAGCACAGAGGAGAGAGAGATGTTACTGACTGGGAAGATGTGAGAAGGTTGCAGAGAGGAGGTCTTCTGTATGGGACACAGGCAAGGTGTGAGATAGGACAGTTTCTGAAACTACACCCATATGAGTTGTAAAAGGCTTTGACTAGGGATAGACCAAGATGGAGATTCGATACATCTGGAGGGTTGGCAAGAGAAGACAAGTGGTAGCCCAGGGCAGCAGCTGGAGTTAAGGAGATCCAAGATGGGGTGAGGTGTTCTAGTAAGTTGTCATGGGTACTGATGGGAGCAGATTACAGTTAGAGATGCAAGCAAGCATGCAACATTTGAGAATCCGTCAACAGTGGACAAGGTTCTAGCCACCAGACTGATGTTCAGGAGGAGGATCCTCTGGGAAGAATGTCTTTGAGTGTGAACAGGTTTTGCCAAGGGTAAAGCAGGGTTCTGTCCATAGAGGAACCAGAGACCCAGGCGGGACACCCAGCAGGACTTGGAGATAAGGCTGTGAGACAGGTGTCTGGTGGACCTGAAGAGGGCTACAGGGACGTGATTCTTGGCAGTAAGATCGAGTCCAGTTATAAGATGCAGGTGTGCATGTGACCATGACTATACTGGGTCCCAGATCACCAGGGAGATTTGATACAAGCTTGTCAGGGGAGGCAGAGAGAACACTATTTAAGAACACCCCTCTGTGAAGAGTCAAGGGATTTCAAGGTTGTGAATTCCTTGAGATGTTCACTAAAGGATATGGATGGAAATCAAGCATACGGAGGGCATTCCAGGAACGAGAGCAGGCATAAGGAAGAGAGACTGAGAAATACAGAGCAGATGGAAAATTTTAAGTATTCTAAGATTGTACTAAGTTAGAAAAAGTGAAAAATACCTCTATCAAAATAATACAGATAAACACGTTATCAGATACAATTCAATTCATGAAATTTTTGCTGGGCATTTATTTTGTTTAATATGATAGTGGAGGATGTAGCTGTTGCTTTCAAGGACTTCGCCTCATGGTAAGGTGGGTAAGTCACATGTGAGTAACCCATTTAAGGTAGAGCGAGAAGGTCCATTAGAATGGAGTGGAGAGTATACCACTGAAGCACAGAGGAGAGAGAGATGTTACTGACTGGGAAGATGTGAGAAGGTTGCAGAGAGGAGGTCTTCTGTATGGGACACAGGCAAGGTGTGAGATAGGACAGTTTCTGAAACTACACCCATATGAGTTGTAAAAGGCTTTGACTAGGGATAGACCAAGATGGAGATTCGATACATCTGGAGGGTTGGCAAGAGAAGACAAGTGGTAGCCCAGGGCAGCAGCTGGAGTTAAGGAGATCCAAGATGGGGTGAGGTGTTCTAGTAAGTTGTCATGGGTACTGATGGGAGCAGATTACAGTTAGAGATGCAAGCAAGCATGCAACATTTGAGAATCCGTCAACAGTGGACAAGGTTCTAGCCACCAGACTGATGTTCAGGAGGAGGATCCTCTGGGAAGAATGTCTTTGAGTGTGAACAGGTTTTGCCAAGGGTAAAGCAGGGTTCTGTCCATAGAGGAACCAGAGACCCAGGCGGGACACCCAGCAGGACTTGGAGATAAGGCTGTGAGACAGGTGTCTGGTGGACCTGAAGAGGGCTACAGGGACGTGATTCTTGGCAGTAAGATCGAGTCCAGTTATAAGATGCAGGTGTGCATGTGACCATGACTATACTGGGTCCCAGATCACCAGGGAGATTTGATACAAGCTTGTCAGGGGAGGCAGAGAGAACACTATTTAAGAACACCCCTCTGTGAAGAGTCAAGGGATTTCAAGGTTGTGAATTCCTTGAGATGTTCACTAAAGGATATGGATGGAAATCAAGCATACGGAGGGCATTCCAGGAACGAGAGCAGGCATAAGGAAGAGAGACTGAGAAATACAGAGCAGATAGAAGGAACTGCAAGTGGTCCAGTGTGACTGAAGCACAGATTGTGAAAGGAGGATGTATGGAAAATAAATGGAGGTGGGGAGAGGCTGGTGCAGCCTGGGGCTGCCATGGAGGCTGAGCTCAGGAATCTCTAATAGACTCGACAGCAGTGGGTCACAATAAAGTGAGCTAATTAAAGCACAGGGGGCTGGAGACAGTGGAAGTTTGGGAAGCATCAGATAGGGATGATAAAGGCTTGAAATAGGGTAATTGCAGGGAAACGGTATGGGATAGACAGTATATGAATATAGCCTCCAGGAAGGAACTTTGAATTTTCTCCATATGGTACTAATAAAAGCTTCAAATGGCTTTTTTTTTCATGTAGAAATCATTGCAGCCAGTACAGGCTCAACTATGTATTTGTGCTGGCTCTCCTAGATGAGAGGGGAAATTGTAACCTTGAAATAGAGGATTGCTAGCAATTTCTATGGGACTCATATGGAGAACAAGCCCATTCTCATGACTGACATTATAGCGTGATGGCATTATAGCGGGCCAATAGTTGAAATGATTAAACTGTCATAATTACTACTTATGAGATCAGTTACTATTTATGAAGTGCTTACTATGTCCCACCAGGTTACACATCTTATCTCCAATCTGAGACAGTCAGTATCATTGCTCCCATTGTATACATCAGAAAGGTGCTTGGTGAATTAAGCCATGTGAACAAGTTCACACAACTTGTCAGTAACAGAACTAGTTTTAAACCATGGTCTACCTGACCTAACACCCTGAGAGCTTTCCAATAAAGATTCTACATTGTGTTAGCTTATTAAAGATAGTCTCATTTATGTATATTTTGGTGGAAAGCATATAAATGTAGCTCTTTTCCTCTTTGTTTGAATTCCTTAATGATAACTAAAATTTCCTTTAAAACATCATGTATGTGTGTGTGTGTACATGCATATATATGTATGTGTTCGAAGTTGCTTCAGTTGTGTCTGACTCTTTGCGACCCCATGGACTGTAGCCCACCAGGCTTTTCTGTCTGTGTGATTCTCCTGGAGTGGGTTGCCACATTCTTCTCCAGGAGGTCTTCCCAACCCAGGAACTGCAAGTGGTCCAGTGGACTGAGCACAGTTTAAGGGGTGTATGGAAAATAAATGGAGGTGGGGAGAGGCTGGTGCAGCCTGGGGCTGCCATGGAGGCTGAGCTCAGGAATCTCTAATAGACTCGACAGCAGTGGGTCACAATAAAGTGAGCTAATTAAAGCACAGGGGGCTGGAGACAGTGGAAGTTTGGGAAGCATCAGATAGGGATGATAAAGGCTTGAAATAGGGTAATTGCAGGGAAACGGTATGGGATAGACAGTATATGAATATAGCCTCCAGGAAGGAACTTTGAATTTTCTCCATATGGTACTAATAAAAGCTTCAAATGGCTTTTTTTTTCATGTAGAAATCATTGCAGCCAGTACAGGCTCAACTATGTATTTGTGCTGGCTCTCCTAGATGAGAGGGGAAATTGTAACCTTGAAATAGAGGATTGCTAGCAATTTCTATGGGACTCATATGGAGAACAAGCCCATTCTCATGACTGACATTATAGCGTGATGGCATTATAGCGGGCCAATAGTTGAAATGATTAAACTGTCATAATTACTACTTATGAGATCAGTTACTATTTATGAAGTGCTTACTATGTCCCACCAGGTTACACATCTTATCTCCAATCTGAGACAGTCAGTATCATTGCTCCCATTGTATACATGAGAAAGGTGCTTGGTGAATTAAGCCATGTGAACAAGTTCACACAACTTGTCAGTAACAGAACTAGTTTTAAACCATGGTCTACCTGACCTAACACCCTGAGAGCTTTCCAATAAAGATTCTACATTGTGTTAGCTTATTAAAGATAGTCTCATTTATGTATATTTTGGTGGAAAGCATATAAATGTAGCTCTTTTCCTCTTTGTTTGAATTCCTTAATGATAACTAAAATTTCCTTTAAAACATCATGTATGTGTGTGTGTGTACATGCATATATATGTATGTGTTCGAAGTTGCTTCAGTTGTGTCTGACTCTTTGCGACCCCATGGACTGTAGCCCACCAGGCTTTTCTGTCTGTGTGATTCTCCAGGGAAGAATACTGGAGTGGGTTGCCACATTCTTCTCCAGGAGGTCTTCCCAACCCAGGAACTGAACCCACATCACTTAAGTCTCCTGCATTGGCAGGCGAGTTCTTTACTACTAGTGCCACCTGAGAAGCCCAGCCACATATATATTGTACAGACTGAAAAAGTGTAATTTTTTTTTTATTTCCTACAGTTTCATGGACCTTTACTCACCTTGGTTGACCTTGTAGACTTGTGTGTAGATATTTCAAAAGGCTGTGTCTACTTGGAGCAGATGCACTTCATTCACAGGTACATTTTGGTTATGAATATTGGTACAGTAGTCACCTGTAGTTTGAGTGAAACATGCAAGATATGTAACATTTTCATTCTTTCAAAATAGGAATAGTTCATGTTAAAATGTCTCTTCTTTACAGACTACTAATGTTGCTTGTCTGATCTCTAGAAATTTATTGTTATTATTATTATTAAATATAGCTTTTGTCATAGGGATCTGGCAGCTCGGAACTGCCTTGTCTCCGTGAAAGACTATTCCAGTCCATCACGAATAGTGAAGATTGGGGACTTTGGACTTGCGAGGGACATCTATAAAAATGATTACTATAGGAAGAGAGGAGAAGGCCTGCTCCCTGTTCGGTGGATGGCTCCAGAAAGTTTGATGGATGGAATCTTCACTACTCAGTCTGATGTATGGTGAGCTTAACAGGACACAGAGAATTGTGGGCAGCACCCTCTACTATCAGAGCCAGAGGGATCTTAAAAGGTCATTTAATCTTGTATGTGAGAAAATACAAGATCAGAGAGGTTTAGTGATTTTCCTCAAACTAAGGTGAAAGCTGGTGGGCAAGGAGGGGCTTTTCCTGGGTCTCAGCAGTCTGTACCAATTCATTTTGATCCTTAATCTTGCTGGTGTATGTTAAAGAGAGCCATTTACTTCAACAATCTTGTATATGTGCGTGCTAAGTCGCCTCGGTTGTGTTCCACTCTTTGCGACCCTATGGCTGCCAGGTTCTTCTCCATGGGATTCTCCAGCAGGAATCCTGGGGTGGGTTGCCAGTGCCCTCCTCCAGGGGATCTTCCTGACCCAGGGGTTGAACCCATGTCTCTTAAATCTCCTGCATTGACAGGCGGGTTCTTTACCACTAGCACCACTTTGGGAAGCCCCTCAACTATTTTATTGTTCTTCATTACTGTAGAGGCTGTGGCTAACAGGAACTGGTACCTGTGAATTGATGTCCAAGTATGTGTTCATATGCCTACTATTTTGGGATGTTTGGTCATTAATTTATAAGCAGAATTTAAATCGTGGATCTCAAAAAGAGTAGGACATGAAAGAGGTTTGACCAGCTCTTTATTATTTGAATAGAAATCCTCATTTTACAGATATGCATGTTCCCAGATTAGTCATATGTATATCCCCCCTTCCCACCCCTCCCGACCATCACACAGCACCTCTGAAGGATCTCCTTTTCTCACAGAGCAATGACTATAGCTATTTTCTTTACTTATATGCATATCTGTAAACAACAAAACTCTGTAAAAGTTAAAAGTAAAATAAAAGTTAAAAAAAAAAGAAACCCTCATTTTTGCTTGTTGACCAGAAACTCTTGATTAGAGCTGCTCATAATGTAAAGATGTATCCAATAACTTAAAAAAAAATTTATTTATTTGGCTATGCTGAGTCTTCATTAATGCTTGGGCTTTTCTCTAGTTGTGGCAAGTGGGGGCTACTCTCTCATTGTGGTGTGTGGGCTTCTCATTGTGGTGGCTTCTCTTGTTGTGGAGTACAGGTTCTGGAGTGTTTGGGCTTCAGTAGTGGTGGCTCCTGGGCTCAGGAGCACAGGCTCAGTAGTTGTGGAACACAGGTTTAGTTGTCTTGTAGCATGTGGGATCTTTCCAGATCTGGGATCAAACCCTGTTTCTTGCATTGGCAGGTGGGTTCTTTACCAGTAAAATACCAGGGAAGCCCTTCAATAACTTTTAAGCTGGACTGGACCTCTGCAAAATTGGGGATAAGATAAAGTTGGTCCTCAGTGTTGCCGTGTTTTTATTCATGCCTTCTTTCTCTCTAATTCAAGAAGGAAGATGAAGTGCTTTCTTGGTCACTTTTAGTATGTTTGCATGATGAAGCTATGAAGGCCCTAAGTAATGGAGGTTTGTAATGAAGATTCAGCCAGGGAGGAGGAGCAAAATGTGTGTGTGTGTGTGTGTGTGTGTGTGCCTCTGCTTAGCCTTCCTATCACCTTTGAAGTCTTGCTAGTAGACAGTTGCTTGTTCTACTTTTTCTTGAGGTTGACTTGCTTTTAAGTCTCCTACTTGTCTTTTATAAGGCCAATAATGCCAATCACAAAGTAGACTCTTGATAGCCCAAGGAATAATTATGTTGGAAAAACTACTGTAAACATGGTCTTTTTGAATTTAAATCGTGGATCTCAAAAAGAGTAGGACATGAAAGAGGTTTGACCAGCTCTTTATTATTTGAATAGAAATCCTCATTTTACAGATATGCATGTTCCCAGATTAGTCATATGTATATCCCCCCTTCCCACCCCTCCCGACCATCACACAGCACCTCTGAAGGATCTCCTTTTCTCACAGAGCAATGACTATAGCTATTTTCTTTACTTATATGCATATCTGTAAACAACAAAACTCTGTAAAAGTTAAAAGTAAAATAAAAGTTAAAAAAAAAAGAAACCCTCATTTTTGCTTGTTGACCAGAAACTCTTGATTAGAGCTGCTCATAATGTAAAGATGTATCCAATAACTTAAAAAAAAATTTATTTATTTGGCTATGCTGAGTCTTCATTAATGCTTGGGCTTTTCTCTAGTTGTGGCAAGTGGGGGCTACTCTCTCATTGTGGTGTGTGGGCTTCTCATTGTGGTGGCTTCTCTTGTTGTGGAGTACAGGTTCTGGAGTGTTTGGGCTTCAGTAGTGGTGGCTCCTGGGCTCAGGAGCACAGGCTCAGTAGTTGTGGAACACAGGTTTAGTTGTCTTGTAGCATGTGGGATCTTTCCAGATCTGGGATCAAACCCTGTTTCTTGCATTGGCAGGTGGGTTCTTTACCAGTAAAATACCAGGGAAGCCCTTCAATAACTTTTAAGCTGGACTGGACCTCTGCAAAATTGGGGATAAGATAAAGTTGGTCCTCAGTGTTGCCGTGTTTTTATTCATGCCTTCTTTCTCTCTAATTCAAGAAGGAAGATGAAGTGCTTTCTTGGTCACTTTTAGTATGTTTGCATGATGAAGCTATGAAGGCCCTAAGTAATGGAGGTTTGTAATGAAGATTCAGCCAGGGAGGAGGAGCAAAATGTGTGTGTGTGTGTGTGTGTGTGTGTGCCTCTGCTTAGCCTTCCTATCACCTTTGAAGTCTTGCTAGTAGACAGTTGCTTGTTCTACTTTTTCTTGAGGTTGACTTGCTTTTAAGTCTCCTACTTGTCTTTTATAAGGCCAATAATGCCAATCACAAAGTAGACTCTTGATAGCCCAAGGAATAATTATGTTGGAAAAACTACTGTAAACATGGTGTTTGTAATAAGTATAATTAAAGCAAACTCTTTAATATCCTAGGTCTTTTGGAATTCTGATTTGGGAAATTTTAACTCTTGGTCATCAGCCTTATCCAGCTCATTCCAACCTTGATGTTTTGAACTATGTGCAAACAGGAGGGAGACTGGAGCCACCAAGAAATTGTCCTGATGATCTGTAAGTTAATTGTGTTCCCATAGCATCTCAAGAACAAAAACACATGTATGTGCCTTCTTTTGTCACGTTGGTATGGTGTTTTTAAGTAAAAACTGGAATTGATATATTTGTATATCCTATGTAAAATGGATATTGATTATGACACTTAACTCACTAAATATATGATGGTTTCTTTATATATATATATATATATATACTTATATATATATACACAAGATATTTCACTTCAGAAGTAAAATCTAGAACAACAGAAACATATTATACTCTTGGTTAAGTGAATTCTAATAAGTAAACAAAAGCTCTTTTTGTGAGAGTCTGTTGGTTTTCATTCACATAATTGATTTTATTTTGGAACATCTGATTTGACTAACATCTAAACTGGCATATTTAAAGGTTCTATTAAATAGGAATATATGTTTAAAAATGGAATTGCTTTTGTTAATAAAGCTTATATTGGGATATAGTACTACTAAAATATATAACAACCTATCTAGGCTGTTATCTATTTATGAACTTAAAATAGAGTAAGTATTAGTGAGTCTATCAAATTAGTCCTGGCAACTATCGAATTCTAATAGTTTTGTGATTCTTGGAACAGTAGGTGACTTTGATCTAATTATAAAGGGGAAGCAAGCCAGGTTATTTTGCTGAATACTAAACTACCTTCTTGTGAACAACCTTTCTAAAAGGTGTTTTACCCAAAACGTTTCTGAAAGAACATATAATCAACAAGGACAAACTCCTTTGTTGTGTGCCCTACATCATGCTATAGATTGTATGGAATACAGAAGTATTTAAACTATAGCCATGGCTCTTCAGCATCTCCAAAGGTATTTTGAAAGAAAAGACACACACATGGAGCAGCTGGATAACAAGCCAACATGTAATAAAGTGCTAAACTGTGTGGTACAGACAAGTGCAAAAGGAATTAGCAGTATGCGGATACACACCATGGCTGTACCGCCTTGACTGTGCAGTGTTATTTAGAGGATTATTCAGACCAGAGCCAAATGATGATTAAGAACTGGGCACCTTGGTTGGATGTTCTGTGGGTGAATGTTTTTGTATTATTTACATCTTCCAGCAAGAAGAAGATTGGAATCACTGTTTCTGATTTAGCTTTTATAGCCTCTGGGATATTTTCAGGAGGATCAGCTATACACATAGCTGAACAAGGTTGTTGGCAGTGCCTAAAAGTGTGATTCATGATCCTTTGGGGGCAGATGGAAAAACTTCTTTAAGTTAAGGGTAAGAAAGTTACACAAAATTTACAAAACTTTAGTCTAAGACTTGAGGGGGAAAAGCATACATGAAATACATTTGTGTCAAATAGTTAGCAAACGGATCACTGTTTTGCATCTCTTTCACATCTGTTAAACACTCAGAAAATTTCTTCCAAGTTTCAATTGCACGAAATTTTCCTTGTGCTGTTAGAATTTTATCTGGCGTATCTTCCCTCTAGGAGATATTATATGGAAACTATTTGACTAATTAAACTGGCATATTTAAAGGTTCTATTAAATAGGAATATATGTTTAAAAATGGAATTGCTTTTGTTAATAAAGCTTATATTGGGATATAGTACTACTAAAATATATAACAACCTATCTAGGCTGTTATCTATTTATGAACTTAAAATAGAGTAAGTATTAGTGAGTCTATCAAATTAGTCCTGGCAACTATCGAATTCTAATAGTTTTGTGATTCTTGGAACAGTAGGTGACTTTGATCTAATTATAAAGGGGAAGCAAGCCAGGTTATTTTGCTGAATACTAAACTACCTTCTTGTGAACAACCTTTCTAAAAGGTGTTTTACCCAAAACGTTTCTGAAAGAACATATAATCAACAAGGACAAACTCCTTTGTTGTGTGCCCTACATCATGCTATAGATTGTATGGAATACAGAAGTATTTAAACTATAGCCATGGCTCTTCAGCATCTCCAAAGGTATTTTGAAAGAAAAGACACACACATGGAGCAGCTGGATAACAAGCCAACATGTAATAAAGTGCTAAACTGTGTGGTACAGACAAGTGCAAAAGGAATTAGCAGTATGCGGATACACACCATGGCTGTACCGCCTTGACTGTGCAGTGTTATTTAGAGGATTATTCAGACCAGAGCCAAATGATGATTAAGAACTGGGCACCTTGGTTGGATGTTCTGTGGGTGAATGTTTTTGTATTATTTACATCTTCCAGCAAGAAGAAGATTGGAATCACTGTTTCTGATTTAGCTTTTATAGCCTCTGGGATATTTTCAGGAGGATCAGCTATACACATAGCTGAACAAGGTTGTTGGCAGTGCCTAAAAGTGTGATTCATGATCCTTTGGGGGCAGATGGAAAAACTTCTTTAAGTTAAGGGTAAGAAAGTTACACAAAATTTACAAAACTTTAGTCTAAGACTTGAGGGGGAAAAAAAAGCATACATGAAATACATTTGTGTCAAATAGTTAGCAAACGGATCACTGTTTTGCATCTCTTTCACATCTGTTAAACACTCAGAAAATTTCTTCCAAGTTTCAATTGCACGAAATTTTCCTTGTGCTGTTAGAATTTTATCTGGCGTATCTTCCCCTCTAGGAGATATTATATCTCATCATAATTATGCATTTTTCAAATAAGCACTCTTGAAATCAGTCAGTGAATTACACATTTTGATTAACGTGTTCATTTACTCTGTTTGGGGAGGAAGGAAGTGGATAATTAATTGCCCTATTGTAGGATAGAAAAATGCAGGTATGTTGACCTTTGCTCTCTCCAAAAGTGTGCAGAAGTTTAACTAGGAGGAGGAGGAAGAAGGAGTGCTAGAAAAGTTCTAGAAAAATATTCCTGATTATGTGTGAAACAAGGTAATATTCTATGTGATTTTATCTTGAATTGTTATTCATTTGGTTATATTAATGCTCTAATTTGATAAAAGTATGGTTTCCTTGAAACCAAAATTTCCATTGCTGATTTTGAAGTTCATTTGAATGCCAGTAATTAAAAAATGAACAATGCTCCAAGTCCTTGGAGGGCTGCTTTCTTCAGACCCTCAGAAAGGGTTAATGATCCATGGCTGACCAGGAAGACAAACCCTGCTAAGGCAATGGAGCTCTCAGTGATGCCATTCATCTGGCCACAGCCTTAAGTTGTCATGATAAAGATTAACTACTCTCCTTAGAGTACAGAGGGAACTGATTTTTATTTGAAGCATTTCTCTGAGATCACAGGCCCAGCTTAGAGAGTTGAAAGTCTGCACTGAGCCAGGCTGCACCTTCTATTCACTGCTTAAATTGGTTGGATGTTCTGTGGGTGAATGTTTTTGTATTATTTACATCTTCCAGCAAGAAGAAGATTGGAATCACTGTTTCTGATTTAGCTTTTATAGCCTCTGGGATATTTTCAGGAGGATCAGCTATACACATAGCTGAACAAGGTTGTTGGCAGTGCCTAAAAGTGTGATTCATGATCCTTTGGGGGCAGATGGAAAAACTTCTTTAAGTTAAGGGTAAGAAAGTTACACAAAATTTACAAAACTTTAGTCTAAGACTTGAGGGGGAAAAAAAAGCATACATGAAATACATTTGTGTCAAATAGTTAGCAAACGGATCACTGTTTTGCATCTCTTTCACATCTGTTAAACACTCAGAAAATTTCTTCCAAGTTTCAATTGCACGAAATTTTCCTTGTGCTGTTAGAATTTTATCTGGCGTATCTTCCCCTCTAGGAGATATTATATCTCATCATAATTATGCATTTTTCAAATAAGCACTCTTGAAATCAGTCAGTGAATTACACATTTTGATTAACGTGTTCATTTACTCTGTTTGGGGAGGAAGGAAGTGGATAATTAATTGCCCTATTGTAGGATAGAAAAATGCAGGTATGTTGACCTTTGCTCTCTCCAAAAGTGTGCAGAAGTTTAACTAGGAGGAGGAGGAAGAAGGAGTGCTAGAAAAGTTCTAGAAAAATATTCCTGATTATGTGTGAAACAAGGTAATATTCTATGTGATTTTATCTTGAATTGTTATTCATTTGGTTATATTAATGCTCTAATTTGATAAAAGTATGGTTTCCTTGAAACCAAAATTTCCATTGCTGATTTTGAAGTTCATTTGAATGCCAGTAATTAAAAAATGAACAATGCTCCAAGTCCTTGGAGGGCTGCTTTCTTCAGACCCTCAGAAAGGGTTAATGATCCATGGCTGACCAGGAAGACAAACCCTGCTAAGGCAATGGAGCTCTCAGTGATGCCATTCATCTGGCCACAGCCTTAAGTTGTCATGATAAAGATTAACTACTCTCCTTAGAGTACAGAGGGAACTGATTTTTATTTGAAGCATTTCTCTGAGATCACAGGCCCAGCTTAGAGAGTTGAAAGTCTGCACTGAGCCAGGCTGCACCTTCTATTCACTGCTTAAATACTCAGCACCTGGATGCACTCTGGGTCAGGTGAGCCCATAGATGGCTATGATGTGCTTAGTTATTCATGGAATGTGAGAGTTCATAGCATTCCTGACTGTCTTTCCATAGCCTGGGATGTACGGGGCAAAGCCCAGTCCTCAGTGTTCTATTCAGCTCTTGATTTGCACAACCATAGCATTCCCAGGAATAAATGGGATCAAAGGGCGATCTACATCAAGTGAGAGCTCTTTGGGTTTCTCAGCCACAGGTATCATAGGGGAAAGGGAAATTACTGGTGAGTTTTTCCAGTGCAGGAAGTCACAAGAGAGAACATGGAAGCTCATTGTCTTATTATCTTTTAAAAATATGTATAAGTGTTAGGTGTTCAGTCATGTCTGACTCTTTGCCACTCCATGGACTGGAAATTCTCCAGGCAATAATACTGGAGCGGGTAGCCTTTCCGTCTCTAGGGGATCTTCCTGACCCAGGGATCAAACTCAAATCTCCTGCACTGCAGGCAGATTCTTTACCATCTGAACTACTGGGGAAGCCCAAGAATATGTATACGTAGGTGCCATGTATAGTGAATATGTATCTTTCCAGGATTGCATATAATGAGTAAGGGAATGTCTCAAATCTGAACTTTCTGTGACTTGCTTAAATTCCTATTAATTAACCTCCCCATAATTCTGAGAGATGCCATGGAGTTTCTATCTGTTGAATTTCAATTACTTTATGAATCCAAGTACTTTTCTCATAAAGACTAATAATGCACATGGTTAATGAGTTTGGTGCTATTTGGTTTCCTTGAAACCAAAATTGCCATTGCTGATTTTGAAGTTCATTTGAATGCCAGTAATTAAAAAATGAACAATGCTCCAAGTCCTTGGAGGGCTGCTTTCTTCAGACCCTCAGAAAGGGTTAATGATCCATGGCTGACCAGGAAGACAAACCCTGCTAAGGCAATGGAGCTCTCAGTGATGCCATTCATCTGGCCACAGCCTTAAGTTGTCATGATAAAGATTAACTACTCTCCTTAGAGTACAGAGGGAACTGATTTTTATTTGAAGCATTTCTCTGAGATCACAGGCCCAGCTTAGAGAGTTGAAAGTCTGCACTGAGCCAGGCTGCACCTTCTATTCACTGCTTAAATACTCAGCACCTGGATGCACTCTGGGTCAGGTGAGCCCATAGATGGCTATGATGTGCTTAGTTATTCATGGAATGTGAGAGTTCATAGCATTCCTGACTGTCTTTCCATAGCCTGGGATGTACGGGCAAAGCCCAGTCCTCAGTGTTCTATTCAGCTCTTGATTTGCACAACCATAGCATTCCCAGGAATAAATGGGATCAAAGGGCGATCTACATCAAGTGAGAGCTCTTTGGGTTTCTCAGCCACAGGTATCATAGGGGAAAGGGAAATTACTGGTGAGTTTTTCCAGTGCAGGAAGTCACAAGAGAGAACATGGAAGCTCATTGTCTTATTATCTTTTAAAAATATGTATAAGTGTTAGGTGTTCAGTCATGTCTGACTCTTTGCCACTCCATGGACTGGAAATTCTCCAGGCAATAATACTGGAGCGGGTAGCCTTTCCGTCTCTAGGGGATCTTCCTGACCCAGGGATCAAACTCAAATCTCCTGCACTGCAGGCAGATTCTTTACCATCTGAACTACTGGGGAAGCCCAAGAATATGTATACGTAGGTGCCATGTATAGTGAATATGTATCTTTCCAGGATTGCATATAATGAGTAAGGGAATGTCTCAAATCTGAACTTTCTGTGACTTGCTTAAATTCCTATTAATTAACCTCCCCATAATTCTGAGAGATGCCATGGAGTTTCTATCTGTTGAATTTCAATTACTTTATGAATCCAAGAACTTTACTCATAAAGACTAATAATGCACATGGTTAATGAGTTTGGTGCTATTTTGGAAAAATGGAAGCAAAGAGGAGTAAAGGGGTTAGCATGGTGAATGGAAGAATTTGAACTGGAGCACTTAGCTAAATGAGATATCTGAAGTCTAAGCAATATCTGTTTAGAGGTAGAACCAGCCCAGATAAATTTTAATTAAAATGAAGGACCTGTCCGTTTATTTAGACTAATACGCTTGAGTAGTTGTAGGTATGACTTCTGTATTTAATGCATAATATTGAACTGTGACAAATGCATATTTATAAGGAAAGACCCCTCTGCCAAAGATACAATTGTTAACTTACCTAAAAGATGTAAGAAATGCATTTTTTAGGATTGATAAAATTTTAAAAGCTTAGTAATTTATTTCATTTCCAGTTTAATGATGTTTAAGAACACAACGAGTGTGCATGTGCGTGTGTGTGTGCGTGTGCTCAGTTGTGTCCAATTCTTTGTGAGCCCATGGACTGTAGCCCATGAGGCTCCTCTGTCCATGGGATTTTCCAGGCAAGAATACTGGAGTGAGTTGCCATTTCCTTCTCCAGGGGATCTTCTAGACCCAGGGATCAAGCCCGTGTTTCTTGTGTCTTCTCCACTGGTAGGCAGATTCTTTACCACGGCACTACCTGGGAAGCCCACCCTTAGGTTAGTCATCAAGATACTACTTTAACTATTGGTTCAAATTCTATGATTAAATATCAGTTACATGATACTATTTCAGAGTCAGATTGTCCTTCATTGAGTTCTTTGTGTTATCTCTGTTGCTAAATGCCCAAAATTATAAAGAAATAGGTAGAGAATTAGGTTCTTAATGATGATTCTAACCTTTAAAAAGTTAAGTTTGTCACTCGATATACAGAATGTAAACTGTAATATAGATGAAAAGTGATCAGATGAATATGTATCTTTCCAGGATTGCATATAATGAGTAAGGGAATGTCTCAAATCTGAACTTTCTGTGACTTGCTTAAATTCCTATTAATTAACCTCCCCATAATTCTGAGAGATGCCATGGAGTTTCTATCTGTTGAATTTCAATTACTTTATGAATCCAAGAACTTTACTCATAAAGACTAATAATGCACATGGTTAATGAGTTTGGTGCTATTTTGGAAAAATGGAAGCAAAGAGGAGTAAAGGGGTTAGCATGGTGAATGGAAGAATTTGAACTGGAGCACTTAGCTAAATGAGATATCTGAAGTCTAAGCAATATCTGTTTAGAGGTAGAACCAGCCCAGATAAATTTTAATTAAAATGAAGGACCTGTCCGTTTATTTAGACTAATACGCTTGAGTAGTTGTAGGTATGACTTCTGTATTTAATGCATAATATTGAACTGTGACAAATGCATATTTATAAGGAAAGACCCCTCTGCCAAAGATACAATTGTTAACTTACCTAAAAGATGTAAGAAATGCATTTTTTAGGATTGATAAAATTTTAAAAGCTTAGTAATTTATTTCATTTCCAGTTTAATGATGTTTAAGAACACAAGGAGTGTGCATGTGTGCGTGTGTGTGTGCGTGTGCTCAGTTGTGTCCAATTCTTTGTGAGCCCATGGACTGTAGCCCATGAGGCTCCTCTGTCCATGGGATTTTCCAGGCAAGAATACTGGAGTGAGTTGCCATTTCCTTCTCCAGGGGATCTTCTAGACCCAGGGATCAAGCCCGTGTTTCTTGTGTCTTCTCCACTGGTAGGCAGATTCTTTACCACGGCACTACCTGGGAAGCCCACCCTTAGGTTAGTCATCAAGATACTACTTTAACTATTGGTTCAAATTCTATGATTAAATATCAGTTACATGATACTATTTCAGAGTCAGATTGTCCTTCATTGAGTTCTTTGTGTTATCTCTGTTGCTAAATGCCCAAAATTATAAAGAAATAGGTAGAGAATTAGGTTCTTAATGATGATTCTAACCTTTAAAAAGTTAAGTTTGTCACTCGATATACAGAATGTAAACTGTAATATAGATGAAAAGTGATCAGATCAATGCTGACAAACAGACCAATATTAGGTTTCTCTATAGTACTCTGATATTGAATATTGACACTGACCTGAGGTGATTGTCAAGAAATGCAAGAGGCAGAAGTAGAGCATGCCACATACAGATATAACTATTCAGTCAATACCTTTGACGATTTCTGGGTCATTGTCACCTAGAGGTTGAATATTTTCTCATTCTATTGTCATTGCTTTAGTCCAAACCGCCATTGTCTCTTCTTTAATAACTTTCTTGCTTCCAACTTGCCCATCTGCAATAAATTCTTCATATACATAAGTTAGAGTCATTCTTTAAAAAATGTAAAGATCATGCGCTCTTAAAAATCTTTGACAGCTTCCATTGTGTTGTGTACAATCTAGGACCTAGCCGGATCTTTGATCTGAGTGGTCTCACCTTCCTCTCTGACCTCATCTCTCATACTCTCCCCTCAGTGACTACTCTACAGCCACACTGGCTGTCCTTCCCATTCTAAAATGTGCCAAGCTTTTTCCAAAGTTAGGAATTTACACATGCTTTTGCCTCTTCTAGTCTGTTCCCTGACTTGCATCCCCACCCAGTTCCCATGATTAGCATCTTATTTTTCTACAAAGGTCACTGGCTTAAACATCACCTCTGCAGAGGGTTCTCCTATGAGCAATTTACCAAAGATGTTCCATCTCTAATTAGAATTCACATTTGTTTTCTTTTGTACTGTTTTTAGAACTTACAAATTTTTAATTATATATATATCTGTTGATATGGTCGTGCTAATATTTTAAATACTTCCCAGTTTATGTGTCTTTATTAGTCTTTCTCTTTCTGCCCCAGTCAGCCTTCTAGCTCCAAAAATGAGAGAAGAGAGCAGGCACTTGACCTTTTAAGTGAAGTCCGTAGACTTGAAAATGAAATTTGAACTCCACTGGTAGGCAGATTCTTTACCACGGCACTACCTGGGAAGCCCACCCTTAGGTTAGTCATCAAGATACTACTTTAACTATTGGTTCAAATTCTATGATTAAATATCAGTTACATGATACTATTTCAGAGTCAGATTGTCCTTCATTGAGTTCTTTGTGTTATCTCTGTTGCTAAATGCCCAAAATTATAAAGAAATAGGTAGAGAATTAGGTTCTTAATGATGATTCTAACCTTTAAAAAGTTAAGTTTGTCACTCGATATACAGAATGTAAACTGTAATATAGATGAAAAGTGATCAGATCAATGCTGACAAACAGACCAATATTAGGTTTCTCTATAGTACTCTGATATTGAATATTGACACTGACCTGAGGTGATTGTCAAGAAATGCAAGAGGCAGAAGTAGAGCATGCCACATACAGATATAACTATTCAGTCAATACCTTTGACGATTTCTGGGTCATTGTCACCTAGAGGTTGAATATTTTCTCATTCTATTGTCATTGCTTTAGTCCAAACCGCCATTGTCTCTTCTTTAATAACTTTCTTGCTTCCAACTTGCCCATCTGCAATAAATTCTTCATATACATAAGTTAGAGTCATTCTTTAAAAAATGTAAAGATCATGCGCTCTTAAAAATCTTTGACAGCTTCCATTGTGTTGTGTACAATCTAGGACCTAGCCGGATCTTTGATCTGAGTGGTCTCACCTTCCTCTCTGACCTCATCTCTCATACTCTCCCCTCAGTGACTACTCTACAGCCACACTGGCTGTCCTTCCCATTCTAAAATGTGCCAAGCTTTTTCCAAAGTTAGGAATTTACACATGCTTTTGCCTCTTCTAGTCTGTTCCCTGACTTGCATCCCCACCCAGTTCCCATGATTAGCATCTTATTTTTCTACAAAGGTCACTGGCTTAAACATCACCTCTGCAGAGGGTTCTCCTATGAGCAATTTACCAAAGATGTTCCATCTCTAATTAGAATTCACATTTGTTTTCTTTTGTACTGTTTTTAGAACTTACAAATTTTTAATTATATATTTATCTGTTGATATGGTAGTGCTAATATTTTTAAATACTTCCCAGTTTATGTGTCTTTATTAGTCTTTCTCTTTCTGCCCCCAGTCAGCCTTCTAGCTCCAAAAAATGAGAGAAGAGAGCAGGCACTTGACCTTTTAAGTGAAGTCCGTAGACTTGAAAATGAAATTTGAAGCAGAGAGAGGGTTATCTAGAATCCTTTAGCTCTTTGTTAGTTTGCTAAATGACAAGTTTGAATGACTAAACCTATTATTCTATATAATAAACTAGAGAAACTGGAAAGAAGCTCCATTCCTTCTAAGCCCCGGGCAAGTGTAGGAAGAAGAGGCCCAGACAGACAGGTAGGAAGGTGATGGTGTTGGAATTTAGGTCCTGAAACCTCTGTAGGCTTCAGTTAGATGAGATGTGGGTAACACCAAACACAGGGAGCAAGTGCCCACTCCTGCCGGTCTGGCAGGATGGCAAGGAGATCACTGAGCAGGCCACATTGACAGGGACACCCAGCATCATGAATAGGATAGAAAGGTATGCCAGACAGAGACATGTAGCTTCCTTTGTTTCCCAGGTAGAGTGAACATCTTGTTCAAAGCTAGAGCTTTGGCTGTGGTGCACCCTGTAGGCATGCAGCAGAGACAGGAAAGGATTCCCTGACCTCTGTCAGCAGATACAGGACATGATGCCGTCTCAAAGAGGCCTGCTAGAGAGAAGTGGAGGACCAGTTCAGTGAGAGGGGCCAAAAGAACAGGTAAAGAGATCATGGATGGCAGATAGCAGCTGATGCCTGCAGGATGGATCAGATCAGTCACTCTTTATGGAATTCCTCATCATTCCACTCTGGAACTAGAGAAGGTGGAGCCCACAGGAGGATCTGAAGTATCCTTCACAGGGTCAGTACAACTCATGTAAGAATTTCACACAGCATAAATCCTGGCAACACGTTGGAGAGGAAGACAGAGGGAGTAGGAATAGCCTAAATATAAGAGAGAGCAAGTTATTATCCATAAAAGATGGAGGGTTACCTAAAGAGAGTGGTTTTCAAAATACACTAGGTTATAAGTGGCATTATACTAAATGAAGTTAATTTCCTTCTGCTAGGTGGGGCTCTGAGAATTAGTTACACAACTATCAAAAGAACCGCATTTTCCCCCTGCTCCCTCCTGTGAGTGGCAGTGGGTAAATTTTGTTATCCTTTTACACGTTCTTTATCTGTTGTATGAGGACCAGGAGCCACACTGCCACATCTCTGGCTCTTGATCTCCTGTTCATACACAACATGTCCAACACATCTTTGCTAAGTGAATGAATAAACACTAATTACGAGTTCTGTACAGACCTTTCTTAGACAACCGTTAAAGAAAAGATAATATTTAAAAAATAGCTATTTATGGCCAGAGGGACTAAGTCTCTTAATTAACCTGACAGTGTAATGAAGAACTGGATCTGATTTCTACCTCTGGTTCGGCCACTAAATATCTGTGTGGCTTGGAGTACATCTTAGATTTTGTTTCAGATACCAATGTGTAAATGCAAATTTTAATCTCAGATTCTTCAATAATTTCTACAGCTGTTAGTCTCCTTAAGGGGTTCAGTTAACATTTTCTAACCATAGATTTACCTATTTATTTAGATTAAAAAGTGTTAAATGTTGGCCTTTCAGAAGGAAGATGTTTTCTCATAAAGGTAGTTATATTGCTAGGCACTATTATCTTTCTGACTTGTGGCTCAGTGGTAAAGAATCCACCTTCAGTGCAGGAGATGTGAGCTTGATTTCTGGGTGGAGAAGATTCCCTGGAGAATGAAATGTATCTTGCCTGGAAAATCCCATGGACAGAGGCACATGGTGGGCTACAGCCTGTGGGACTGCAAAAGAGTCAGACACAACTAAACAACAACAAATTAAATAAATAAGAAACAAAAGCTTTTGTTCTGGTTAAGTTATATTACTTATGGAAAACTGGCAATAATTCAAATTCTTTTCCTTTTGCGATGACCTTGGCTAGGTTATCAGTAATGGCTGCCTAATGTCCAATCACCATTTACTTTTATGTCTTGACCCACATATCCAGGTGGAATTTAATGACCCAGTGCTGGGCTCAAGAACCTAACCAAAGACCTACTTTCCATAAAATTCAAGAGCAGCTCCAATTATTCAGAAATTGTTCTTTAGACAGTATTTCTCAATGCAGAGAAGAAGCAAACCCCCATGGAGTCATAAATGAAGGCTTTGAAGGTAAGTTTGATTCTTCTTCAGAATTTGTGGGTTTTCTCTCTAGTGTGGATTGAAGAAGGTTAAAATGCGATGAACATGGAAGGGGTCTTACAATTGTAAGAATAATGATATACTGGCATCATCCTCATAACTAAGTATGTATTGTTCTCCTCTTCGAAACTAACTTTGATTTGTTCATTAAAAAAAGAATAATGGTATGGCCCTGGATTTATAATCTAAGAAAATAAGGAGGAGAATTGACATGCTAGACTGTATATATATATATTTTTAATTTTGGCCTCTTTTTATTGAGTTTTTATTTATTTTTTTTTATCCATCTTTATTCTTTGGCCTGTGTGGGCTTCCCATTGCAGTGGCCTCTCTTGTTGCAGAGCCTGGGCTCTGGGCACATGTGCTCCAGAGCACTGGCTCACAACTGGACACACCGGTCCAGCCACTCCGTGGCACATGGGATCTTTCCAGGCCAGGGATTGAACCAGTGCCCCTTGCAACGCAAGGGGGACTCTTTACCCACTGGACTATCAGGGGAGCCCTAGACTATATTTTTATGAGGCCTGTTCTCTCTACTCTCCATCCCTTATGCCAGTCTGAACCTCAGTAGAGTTTAGCTAATTATAGCTGATGGTACATCATCATCATTGGCCTTTGCAGGGCTTCTGTTTCATTTGTTTGTGTAATCCTTTATCTGATATTCCTCTCCTGCTCTATTTCCACTCTCTATCTGTCAGGCAGCTATTATAATATCTTTATGTGTATCTGTGTATTTGTATGTTTTCCTATGAAACATGTATTGCATGCATGAATACTGCAACGTTATGTAATGCTTCTTTTCCTAGTCATACTGCGTTTTTAAGAGTCATCCATGTATATATCTAATCTAGTGTTTCTAACTGCTGGTTAGTTTGCTCTGATTATTGTAGTGGGTCACATCTTGCTAAAGGCTATTCCACTTCAGTATTTTGGTATTAAAACACAGTAGTCAATTCATTTCCAAATTCATATTTACAACATATTTGCCTAACTGGCTGCAGAAAAGTAAATTTTAAAATGATCCTTTCCAGCTGCTCTTAAACTTTATTCCATAATCAAAAGTTCACAAGACTTTTTTTTTTTTTTTCAAAAGCAAACATTCTTGCTTTGACATAAACCTGAAAAGATGGACTATGACTCAGAATCCCTCAGAAATTAAGCCTCTCGCTCTGTGCTGATTGATATTACAATGGCTGATTGTTCCCTGGAGGCATTGCTCTACAGGGAGACCATCACCTTGAGGGGGGCACTTAACTAATAAGATCAGGGCAAAATAAGAAGCCCAAGGATATTCATCCTTGTCTTTCATCCTTGTCTGCTTGTCTTTGCTGTGTTTCTGACTACACATTCTGAGTAACTTTGGATCCATGACATGAATGGAGATAAGACTCTGATCATGAGACTTCTTTAATGTAAACAGCTAAGTGACAAATTGGAAATAAATGTGTTTGCTTTGAGCATGCATCCTGATCCTCATGAGAATAAACCTTGTTAATAATCTCACACTGGGGGCTTCCCCTGGTGGTCCAGTGGGTAAGGACACCACCTTGCAGTGCAAGGGGCGCCGGTTCGATCCCTGGCCTGGGAAGATCCCACGTGCCGCGGAGCGGCTGGACCGATGTGTCCAATTACCGAGCCAGAGCTCTGGAGCGCATGTGCCCAGAGCCGGCACTCTGCAACGACAGATGCCACCGCGATGGGAGGCCCACAGGAGCCAAAAGAACAAAGATGAATGAAAATAGAGAAATGAAGGACCAGAGGAAGTGACCCGCCCGCTCCCCTCCCTCCCCAACCCGACCCCCGCCCAAAATAAATAAATAAATCTAAAAAAAAAAAAAATAATAATCTCACACTGGCTCTACTTGCCTTCCTGAAACTGAGTTGATTCCCAGAGTGCCAGCGGTGGAGCCCTTAGAAGTTAATAACTGCAAGGCAACCCCATCCTTTTACAGGATTCTAAACTGTTTGCTGATCACCCAGGTTAAGGAAAAACAAGCCTGTAAGTCATTCTGTGTACTATAAAGTCCTTCTTTCCTAAACATTTGCTTAATGTTGCTTCTTTACATTAATTTTTGATAAAATTTAAAAAGTTATTTCAACAGATACCTGCTGACTTTGTGCAGGACATAGTATAGTGTTAAGCACCTAACTTTAATATGTTCCATTGGGATGCTTTAAAGAACAAGTAGAGGCAAGAATATTTCTTTCCCTTGAGAAACTAGAGTCAGTTTCTTTAATCTTTTTATTTTTTTAACATTTATTTTATTTATTTATCTTTTGGGGGGTGAGGTGGGGAGGGAGGGGGAAGGGCGGGCCACTTCTATTGGTCTTTCATTTCTCTATTTTCATCCGTCTTTGTTCTTTGGCTTCTGTGGGCCTCCCATCGCAGTGGCGTCTATTGTCACAGAGCACCGGCTCTGGGTGCATGCACCCCAGAGCTCCAGCTCGGCCATTGGACACATCGATCCAGCTGCTCCGCGGCACGTGGATCTTCCCAGGCCAGAGATTGAACCGGCGCCCCTTGCACTGCAAGGAGGTGTCCTTACCCATTGGACCACCAGGGGAAGCCCTCATTAATCTTTTATCTAACATTTGGTAGTAAGCTCTTCTACTGGTGATTTTGAGCGTTATCCTTGTCATAGGACTGTGCCTCTACCCACAGGATGAGTGAATGTCAACAGTTCACAATTGAATAATACTGTTTTGCTCAAGCCATTTGAATCTCCCCCTGCTTTGACCGGTTCTTATTGGCTGTAACTTGATTGATCACCCTAATGGCTCCTGCTATATTATTTTTATAACTGTATTTAAAGATCTTTATTAAAAGTTATTTATGTTTATTGTTTAGAAAATGTATAAATGTATCTAAACAGGGCAAAAAGTTAAAGTCTCTTCTTTCCTTTCTCTCCTTACTCACCAATGCTAGCCATTGTTTGTGATTTGATTATATTCTTCCAGATACTTTATATATATATATATATACAGCTATTTACAAATGTGTTCATTTGTGTATGTTTGTATGTGTACAAACTTACTGGTCATCTGGAGGAAGGAGTGAGATGTAAATTCTCTGGTCAGTTCTCTACCATTTTAAACTGAAGGAATTTTTACAGTTTAACGTTTGCTGATCACCCAGGTTAAGGAAAAACAAGCCTGTAAGTCATTCTGTGTACTATAAAGTCCTTCTTTCCTAAACATTTGCTTAATGTTGCTTCTTTACATTAATTTTGATAAAATTTAAAGTTATTTCAACAGATACCTGCTGACTTTGTGCAGGACATAGTATAGTGTTAAGCACCTAACTTTAATATGTTCCATTGGGATGCTTTAAAGAACAAGTAGAGGCAAGAATATTTCTTTCCCTTGAGAAACTAGAGTCAGTTTCTTTAATCTTTTTATTTTTTTAACATTTATTTTATTTATTTATCTTTTGGGGGGTGAGGTGGGGAGGGAGGGGGAAGGGCGGGCCACTTCTATTGGTCTTTCATTTCTCTATTTTCATCCGTCTTTGTTCTTTGGCTTCTGTGGGCCTCCCATCGCAGTGGCGTCTATTGTCACAGAGCACCGGCTCTGGGTGCATGCACCCCAGAGCTCCAGCTCGGCCATTGGACACATCGATCCAGCTGCTCCGCGGCACGTGGGATCTTCCCAGGCCAGAGATTGAACCGGCGCCCCTTGCACTGCAAGGAGGTGTCCTTACCCATTGGACCACCAGGGGAAGCCCTCATTAATCTTTTATCTAACATTTGGTAGTAAGCTCTTCTACTGGTGATTTTGAGCGTTATCCTTGTCATAGGACTGTGCCTCTACCCACAGGATGAGTGAATGTCAACAGTTCACAATTGAATAATACTGTTTTGCTCAAGCCATTTGAATCTCCCCCTGCTTTGACCGGTTCTTATTGGCTGTAACTTGATTGATCACCCTAATGGCTCCTGCTATATTATTTTTATAACTGTATTTAAAGATCTTTATTAAAAGTTATTTATGTTTATTGTTTAGAAAATGTATAAATGTATCTAAACAGGGCAAAAAGTTAAAGTCTCTTCTTTCCTTTCTCTCCTTACTCACCAATGCTAGCCATTGTTTGTGATTTGATTATATTCTTCCAGATACTTTATATATATATATATATACAGCTATTTACAAATGTGTTCATTTGTGTATGTTTGTATGTGTACAAACTTACTGGTCATCTGGAGGAAGGAGTGAGATGTAAATTCTCTGGTCAGTTCTCTACCATTTTTCTTTTTTTAACAAATGAGCCTTATTTTTAAATATTTGGTGAACAGATGCCAGGAGGCATTCTCTGTTGCCAGTGAGAGGGAATTCATGTTCTTTGGGAATTCTGCAGAAGAATGCTACATCTACACTGTGTGGCAGAAGGAGAGTTATTAAAAGCCATTGAGAGGTTAATAATCCTAAACTGACTTCTGCAGGGAGGTGAGAAAAAATGTATCTTGGGATAGAAGAAGCAGTATGCAGAAAGGCAGGGAATAATAGAGAATAAAGTGTTCATAGCATGACAAGGAGTTTATCAGACATCAGGGTGGGAAATGGCCACTGGTGGCATAGGAGGGAGAGTGGTCACACTAATCAGGTAATAAGTGAAAGCTAATGAAAAGTTACTGAGTGGTGACCGGTGTAGAGAGAAGGATATGGAAGCCAGACTTACCACAAGGATTGATGCTGTAGGACTTGGCATCTAATTGGGTGAAGAACAGAGAGAAGACGGTGATGAATTCCAGTGACTTGAGAAGCTAGCACTGAAAAGCAGTGCTCTTCTAAAGATGAGGGGCATAGGAGAGGGAACAGCTTCATGTGGATTTGGTTCGAGCTGAATGTGGGAGAAGTGAGGATGCCTGATATTCAGTTAGAAGGTCTGTCCTATAAATACAGGCGCATGCTAAGTGGCTTCCATCATGTCTGACTCTTTGCAGCATTGTGGACTGTAGCCCTCTAGGCTTCTCTGTCCATGTGATTCATCAAGCAAGAATACTGGAGTGGGTTGCCATTTCCTCCTCCAGGGGATCTTCCTGAGCCAGGGAGTGAATCGCATCTCTTATGTTTCCTGGATTGGCAGGCAGGTTATAAATGTAGGCAGTTGAAGTCAAGGGAGTAAATTAAAATGTATAGAATTAGAAGAGAAGTGAACAGTGGACGGGACCCAGAAAATAGCCAATATATGAGGAACTGACTGACTTCTGTTGCTGGGTACTGAGAGAAGTCAGAATGGGAAGAGGAACGTTGCCATGGACGCTGAAAACTGAAAGACTCACAGAGTCAGGAGTGGTCTGCAGAGAAAAAGTTCCATGGAGATGTGAGCTCTGTGGGGATGTATGTAATACCAGTTGATGGTATTATATTTTAAAATTCAACTCATAGAGAAACCTTTCCTCCTAAGGTGTATAGACACTTTAAAAAAATCATAGAGGTTGCCATCATGGGTGTTAGAGGACCCAAGAGCTTAGGTTTGCCTTAGGGTAGACGTCTCCATGAATCCTTATGAAAATCTTTCTACCATGTAGCATTACCTAGTTCATCTGTGAGACTGAGGTAAGTACCGAACAATGCTTATAGTACCTGTAAAGAACAGAACCCTTTTTGTGAATAGCTTTTAATTGCAATATTACATACTTTTATTTTAGCACTTTTTAATATACTGCTTGTGGTATTTAACTCATCAAATCCTCACAATAGCCCTATGAAGTGGGCATTTCAATATTATCATTTTACAGATGAAAAGATTGAGGTTAGTCACTTGCCCATGGTCATCCTGCTGAATGGGGATTCTATTCTAGAACCTTTACTCTTAGCCTTCACAGAAATGGAGCTAAGGCATGGAAACTTTGTTATCTTTAGTGTGCTGCATAGCTAGGTATAATGCAAGAATTCACCACTTTTGGCCTGCTAGAAAAGATATAACAATCTGTTCTGGTTATATCAGATTTATTGAGGAGCCACATTGTTGACAGACTGAATTAAAATTCTACAGGATACTTTTAAAAAGTAGAAAAGCTCAGACATAACTAGGCAGCGTAAGGATATGGGAAGAGGTTAACAGGGAACATAATCAAACTCTAATAGTCTAGATTAGAAGCAAGTAAGTCTGTGCCATGACAGATATATAATTTCGGCACAAGAGAAATACACAGTCTGGAATTTACAACAAATATAAATCCTAATGATAAGAAATGCCAAGATTTATGGGGATTACCCCAATTTTTGACTGAACAAAACTGATAGAGAAAAGAGACAGAAGGAAAAGCAGAGCTTGAATATTTGCAAAGGATAGAAATCACAGAACAATCTCTTTAAGGCAAACCTAAACTTCATTAACTTTTAAGTAAAAGAGAATGTGTTTCTAATAATATCTTGCTGTTTTGCAGACTGGTGGGCGTATTTAACGAAATAGTAAGAAGTCTTATATATAAGAAGACAGGGGAGCCTTTGGGAGGCCTGTTTTGAACAAAAAAAGCGGTGGTGGTGGGGTATTAGGATTACAGGGAGCAATAATACCATGCCTATGCTATGGTCCTACTGACCTAATGGGGTGGAGAGGGGATAGAGAGAGAAGATTAGTAACATATCTGGGCATCTAGTAAAAATATCCCAGTGACTTCATCCAAACATTTGTGTAAACATCACCTCATCAGTCCCAGAGAGTTCTACAGGAAACAAATCTAAATGCTCCTCTGCTGTTCTAAACATAGCCAGTCAGCCGGCATATGTCTCGTCTGTAAATACCCTGTCTTACTTGGAAGTCTTTATTTTAATATTTCCCTCTTAAACCAAGGGTTGCCAAGTGCATGCTGTCTTTGCTCAGGATCTCTGCTCTAAAGACCCGCCAGGTTTCTATTCAGCGGTTTTTAAATCAAAAATAAACAACTCGCCCTGTCTCTCATAAATTCTTTATGCAATAAGAAGATGTACTAATTGCTGAAAGCTTGCCAGGGTCAAGTTACTAAATATTGTCCTAAGTACTATGAAGCGATGAAATAGTTAGCTAATGATTTTCCTTTGACATTTTGCCCCTGAATTTGTAAAAATAGAATGTGTTCGCTTGTGTAAAGAATATTTTTCCAAATAATCCAAATATTTGGAATTTTTTCCAAAATAACTTTTGCCAAACCAATGTAGGCCAAAAAAATTAAAAATGAATAAAATAGCATACTGGCAAACAGTATGTTTCTTTAATGAGCCAAAGGTATGGCAGGGAAGCAGCTGATAGCATGAATATACCTAGACCTATGTTATAAGCGTATGTTTTCGTTGAAATTTTAAACTTCTTTAGCCTAATTTATTTAAGCCCTTCAGGAATATCATCCTAATTTCCTCAATAGTCTGGGTCCCTGGACAATTTAAAGTTAAACAATTCTATTTTCTTCAAAAATATCTTGACTGAACAAAACTGATCAAGGAAAAGCAGAGCTTGAATATTTGCAAAGGATAGAAATCACAGAACAATCTCTTTAAGGCAAACCTAAACTTCATTAACTTTTAAGTAAAAGAGAATGTGTTTCTAATAATATCTTGCTGTTTTGCAGACTGGTGGGCGTATTTAACGAAATAGTAAGAAGTCTTATATATAAGAAGACAGGGGAGCCTTTGGGAGGCCTGTTTTGAACAAAAAAAGCGGTGGTGGTGGGGTATTAGGATTACAGGGAGCAATAATACCATGCCTATGCTATGGTCCTACTGACCTAATGGGGTGGAGAGGGGATAGAGAGAGAAGATTAGTAACATATCTGGGCATCTAGTAAAAATATCCCAGTGACTTCATCCAAACATTTGTGTAAACATCACCTCATCAGTCCCAGAGAGTTCTACAGGAAACAAATCTAAATGCTCCTCTGCTGTTCTAAACATAGCCAGTCAGCCGGCATATGTCTCGTCTGTAAATACCCTGTCTTACTTGGAAGTCTTTATTTTAATATTTCCCTCTTAAACCAAGGGTTGCCAAGTGCATGCTGTCTTTGCTCAGGATCTCTGCTCTAAAGACCCGCCAGGTTTCTATTCAGCGGTTTTTAAATCAAAAATAAACAACTCGCCCTGTCTCTCATAAATTCTTTATGCAATAAGAAGATGTACTAATTGCTGAAAGCTTGCCAGGGTCAAGTTACTAAATATTGTCCTAAGTACTATGAAGCGATGAAATAGTTAGCTAATGATTTTCCTTTGACATTTTGCCCCTGAATTTGTAAAAATAGAATGTGTTCGCCTTGTGTAAAAGAATATTTTTCCAAATAATCCAAATATTTGGAATTTTTTCCAAAATAACTTTTGCCAAACCAATGTAGGCCAAAAAAATTAAAAATGAATAAAATAGCATACTGGCAAACAGTATGTTTCTTTAATGAGCCAAAGGTATGGCAGGGAAGCAGCTGATAGCATGAATATACCTAGACCTATGTTATAAGCGTATGTTTTCGTTGAAATTTTAAACTTCTTTAGCCTAATTTATTTAAGCCCTTCAGGAATATCATCCTAATTTCCTCAATAGTCTGGGTCCCTGGACAATTTAAAGTTAAACATTCTATTTCTTCCTATCCTTTTTAAATATTTTCTATTGCTTTTATCATGCATAGCAAATTATTATCTTATGAGTTTCTTGTAAGCTATTCTTACGATGGCTATCAGTACATCTTGACAGTAATCATAACAGTTGGATCTTCTATAGAGATTCAGTGTGTGGACAGTAACTAAACTCGACATCTGATAAACTTATTTCTATGGGCTTCCCTGGTGGCTCAGACAGTAAAGAATCTGCCTGCAGTGCAGGAGACCTGGGTTTGATTCTTGGGTTGGGAAAGGCCCTTAGAGAAGTAAGTGGCAACCCACTTCAGTGTTCTAGTCTGGAAAATCCCATGGACAGAGGAGCCTGGCAGGGTATAGTCCATGGGGTTGAAAAGAGTGAGACACGATTGAGTGACTAACACATAGGGGAGATATTTTACAACTATTCTGACTACAACTAACTGACTATTTATGTGGTTTGAAATATGCTAGAATGATGTTTGAATAATGAGGAGGAATATGGGATGACACCAAAGAGCCTGCAGTCCAGCCTCCGTGTTCTTCAGCGATGGGGGAGGGTTTGAGGATGAAATAAACACCGAATAAGACAGAGAAAGGACAGTGATTCCTATGCCTTTATAGTAAAATTAGTTCTGTAGTTCAGATTTGGAGCTTGGTAATAGGTAGATCCATTAAATTCCATCTGTGAAAAATAGGTGCAGTATTGCTTCCCTTCATCTTTTGAAATTATTTGAATTTTTCCCATATTTCAATTTATATATATTCCGAATAAATCCAGCCTAGCTACGTGCAGAAGCTTGGCAGCCTGACTGGTCTCACCCACACATTTGGATGCTCTAGTGCTAGAAAAGTATCATAAGGAGAAAGGGAAGGACCTTCTCTATTGACTAAAATCATTTTGATTTGTAAAATGTGGTGCTATATGAAAGGACAGTAGTATTTCCGACTGTAAATTTTTTATCCAGGTAGTAACACTCAGCAATTGGAAAACACTGATAAAAAACAAATGGGGCTTCCCTGGTGGTCCAGTGGGTAAGGAAAGCGCCTTGCAGTGCAAGTGGCGCTGGTTCAATCCCTGGCCAGGGAAGATCCCACGTGCCGCGGAGCAGCTGGATGGATGTGTCCAATTACCGAGCCAGAGCTCTGGAGCGCATGTGCCCAGAGCCGGTGCTTTGCGACAACAGAGGCCACTGCGATGGGAGGCCCACACGGGCCAAAGAACAAAGATGGATGAAAATAGAGAAATGAAAGACCAATAGAAGTGGCCTACCCGCCCTCCTCCCTCTCCAACCCGCCCCACCCCCAAAAAAACTTTAAAAACAAACAAAACAAATGATTCCTACAATATACATTTGTATGTTTGTCTTGTTGATTCTCTAGAATTTTGTGGGATGTTTCAGAAACTCTGCTGTTAAGTTTCAATGAGAATTCTTAGATGTTTCTAAGAAGATCAGCCTTTAGGTAGAGAAAGACAAAATGAGCACAGTTGTGAAGAAGGTCCAGTTTCCCCCTGACTGTCCATTTCCTGCTGGCACCCCCACCTCATGCACATGTGTGTCTGGAGTCGGTCTTTCTCAAGGACTCCTGTGGGGTGCACTGCCCACCACCTCTTCCACACACAGCATGGAGTTCCATGCTCCCCTCGGGGAGGTGAACGTGAGGAACCAGACTGGAGCCAGAGAGTTAGGGTTCAAATTCTTCCTCCATCCTCAATTTCCTCATCTGTTAAATGGAGAGGATGCCAGTTCTTACATACTAGGAGAAGAACGAGTTCATATATGCATATAGCTTAGAATAGTGCCTGGTATATAATTAGTGCTCTATAAGTATTAATAACAACAGCTATTATTATATTTTGTGTCAGTACTTATCACCAGCTGACATAGATTTAGTTGTCCACTAGTCTACTCTCTGTCATCCCCCCACCATTAGAAGGTAGACCCCAAACAGCAACAAATAAATTTTGTGCATTGCCATATCGTCAGTACTTAGGACACAGCCGGGTATGCAGTATACAGGCAATAAATATTAGCTTAATAAATGGCTGAATTCTCTGATCTAAAAAAGTACATCTTTAAAGGTGGAAATTTTAGTCAATGTGGCAAGATGAAAAGGTAAGCATTTTACCCAAAAAAGGGCTATCCTAGGGCCACTTAATTCCTGTCACAAAGACCAGCCTGTTCGCCTGCATGGCCAAGTTACCTCTATGTGCTTACCACTTTATGTATTCCCTTCACGCCACCTTCTATGGCGCTATATTATTTCTGTTCTCCTACCAGACTGCAGGAGCATCAAGGTCGGGGAATGTGTCTTGGACCTTTGTGTATCCTTAGTGGTCGTCATAAATGTTTCCTGAACCAATGGGCAAGGTTGGTGGTGTTCTAATTCTAATTCTCATACAGTCTGGGTATCACTTCTTCAGGGGATCTTCTCTACCCAGGAATTGAACTGGGCTCTCCTGCATTGCAGGTGGATTCTTTACCAGCTGAGCTACAAGGGAAATCATAGGATATGACAAAGAAAGGAAACCAGATAGATACTAGAATAACCTTTATGTTTTTTCTCACAGATGAAGATGGTCATACGATTTGCTTGAATTCAGCTCATGTTATGTCAATTGCTTTAATGGAAACCAAGAACCAAGAAGGGTTAAACTACATGGTACTTGCTACAGAATGCAGGCAAGGTGAAACAAATTCTGAGGGTCCTCTTGGCTCTAAGGAATTTGAATCTTGTGGCCCGAGGAAAGAAGAGAAGGAACCACATGCAGACAAAGATATCTGCCAAGAAAAACAAGTGGCTTACTGCCCTCCTGGCAAGCCTGAGGGCCTGAACTATGCCTGTCTCACTCACAGTGGGTATGGAGATGGGTCTGATTAATAGCTCTGTTTGGGGAAGGCAGAGTTGAGATAAACAATCCTCCTGGTAAGTCGTCACTGAAAGAAAACCTAGTAGAGTGATAAATGTTCTGATGTGGTGGTCTATGCCTCTGAATTAACACTGGAAAGTTTCTGTATTCTAATCTTGGTTCCAAGAGCCACTTGGTTTTAGTTGTGGCAGTCCCCATACCAACAGTTGAACCTTCAGTAGAATCTTGAGGTGAACTTGTGAACATTTGAAAAGCTTAGAAAGACTCACGAGTCTGGAAATGAAACTGTGATTCCTTACCCTGAGGTCCCTTAGGCCACTACTAACCTTTCAGTTTGGGCTGTTAAGAGAAACATCTTAGTTAGAGAGTTAGAGAAAAAAAACATGTATACTGAGAGACCTGAAGGAGCAGGATAACATGTGTGCTCAGAGGCCAAATGAACTACAGATTATCCCAAAAGGGACAAAGGAAATGACTAGGTAACTCTTCACTTAACAGAAGAAACCAGCACCCAAGACATAAGTAGTCACTGAGAAAGCTATTAATACAATAAAACGTTGTCCTTCATGACTACTCTGAAATGTCTTGTTATGATGGAGTCTTGGATCATCAGTTTCAGTGGTGATGAAAAGAGGACCATGAAGATCCCTCTGTCCTAAAGTTCAGCATTCCATGATCTTTGGATTGTATACAAGTGACTCTGTGACTTGTGTGCTGTGATTACAGAAATTAGCTAATTGCAGATTTTTTTTTTTTTTGCCATATGTATTTTATACATAGACTACTTAAGATTACATTTACTATGAAATTGTCCTTAAAATTAAATATAAATGACAATATAATACTAATTCAAGCTATGTGATTTTCAGCAACCATACAACATAAGCACCTAAATGAGAACTACTAAAAAATTACTTCAGGGGAACACTGATTTAAAGCCAGTCGTTTTTTGCAGTTCCCCATTTAAACCTAAAAGTCTCAAGTGCTCTAACCACAAAGCTAATGAAAGTATGCTATGTGTTATTTAGTTGAAGCATACAGGATGTTCATGAGATACTAAGAACACTTTCATCACATTAGTAACATTTGCTAAAAATTATTGTGGAAGAGGAACATGGATCTGTTTTCACCTTGGATTATTTAGCTCGTTTTGAAATTTGCCTCCTGCCTGTGAACCTGCCCAGGGTGGTCAGTGTGTTAGTTCTGTGTTGAAGAGCCCCCAAGTGAAGGTCCAGTTACACTACACTCTGCTACACCTGTTAAAAGCCTTTGTTTGAGTTGGTCTATGCCTCTGAATTAACACTGGAAAGTTTCTGTATTCTAATCTTGGTTCCAAGAGCCACTTGGTTTTAGTTGTGGCAGTCCCCATACCAACAGTTGAACCTTCAGTAGAATCTTGAGGTGAACTTGTGAACATTTGAAAAGCTTAGAAAGACTCACGAGTCTGGAAATGAAACTGTGATTCCTTACCCTGAGGTCCCTTAGGCCACTACTAACCTTTCAGTTTGGGCTGTTAAGAGAAACATCTTAGTTAGAGAGTTAGAGAAAAAAAACATGTATACTGAGAGACCTGAAGGAGCAGGATAACATGTGTGCTCAGAGGCCAAATGAACTACAGATTATCCCAAAAGGGACAAAGGAAATGACTAGGTAACTCTTCACTTAACAGAAGAAACCAGCACCCAAGACATAAGTAGTCACTGAGAAAGCTATTAATACAATAAAACGTTGTCCTTCATGACTACTCTGAAATGTCTTGTTATGATGGAGTCTTGGATCATCAGTTTCAGTGGTGATGAAAAGAGGACCATGAAGATCCCTCTGTCCTAAAGTTCAGCATTCCATGATCTTTGGATTGTATACAAGTGACTCTGTGACTTGTGTGCTGTGATTACAGAAATTAGCTAATTGCAGATTTTTTTTTTTTTGCCATATGTATTTTATACATAGACTACTTAAGATTACATTTACTATGAAATTGTCCTTAAAATTAAATATAAATGACAATATAATACTAATTCAAGCTATGTGATTTTCAGCAACCATACAACATAAGCACCTAAATGAGAACTACTAAAAAATTACTTCAGGGGAACACTGATTTAAAGCCAGTCGTTTTTTGCAGTTCCCCATTTAAACCTAAAAGTCTCAAGTGCTCTAACCACAAAGCTAATGAAAGTATGCTATGTGTTATTTAGTTGAAGCATACAGGATGTTCATGAGATACTAAGAACACTTTCATCACATTAGTAACATTTGCTAAAAATTATTGTGGAAGAGGAACATGGATCTGTTTTCACCTTGGATTATTTAGCTCGTTTTGAAATTTGCCTCCTGCCTGTGAACCTGCCCAGGGTGGTCAGTGTGTTAGTTCTGTGTTGAAGAGCCCCCAAGTGAAGGTCCAGTTACACTACACTCTGCTACACCTGTTATCCCTCTGAACCAGGCAAAATATTTTCCCTCTGATCTTCTGAATTTTAATGGGCATTGTTCATTCTTTTTGTTAGCCCAGCATATGACGCTTCTTTCCGTGTTGGGGAATTCCTCTATCTTTATCTTCTGGGTGGGAGCTGTGTTCTGTTTGCTTCCCTAAGATCTCATGCAATAAGAAGGTAGGTGAGTGACCCTAGCCCTCACTGCTCAGACGTACCCACCACAGACTTCTAACTGAGAGCAAAGGAAGCAAAGAAACAGGGACCACAGTGAGTCGTCCTCAGTCACAGTGGACAGTGGAGTTGCTCCCGGCATGCAGCATCCAGGGCCAGGGGAGCCAAGTCTGGAGTCTGCTGGCTCTGGCAGCCAGGGCAGCCAGACTGGCCTGGTTCTGCTGTCTGCTTCTAGCTGGGCTCCCTGCTCCATATCCTCTGAGTTGGGTTCTCAAGCCCTCCCAGGTATTCTGTGACTTAACTCCATATCCTCTTAATAAATGTTTTTCTCGAAAGTCAGCCAGAGTCAGTTTCTGGTTTTTTGCAGCTATGACCTTTAGTTTACCAAAGTAATAAAGAAAATGTATTTTGGAATACACAAAGGGATTAGAAACGTATAGAAGAATTGGATTTTCGGTGCAAACATTTGCATTAGAATTTGGATAATAGAGAAATTTACAGAATATCTGAGGGGCACAGCTTATTAAAAATCATGCTGTATAAGTGCAAATTATTAGTCTTTTAAAAATAACTCATAGTGAATAATATTGGTAGAAATTTTTAATGTAACATAAAATAGACAGTGACTGAAACCTCATAGGTCAATGTCTTATAGATCAAAGTAATTGATAAAAATACAAATGGGTGTAATATTGAAAAGTACAAATTTCTTCTGAAAAAATTAGTTTTTTTTTAATCAAGAGGGGAAAATTGGCAATGACTAAAATCAGAGCTAGTTACAATGTGTTCTTTGCTAAAAATTAACAGGAGAATAAAATCTCATTGATAAATTTTTTTAACTGCAAAATATGACCTGGGAATATTAGACCTGAGAGAAATGATGACTCCCAAAGGCAGAAGTTATAAAAAAGCCAATCAACAATTCTAACCTTCATTTTAAATTGTTGAAGGAAAAGAAACTATCTGCAAGAGAAATACTGACGTTGAAAATGAAAAATATTTTTTTATGATCTAACATTGCCAGCTGAACAAAGATTTGCCTGAATATAATTAATATGTGGCTATAAGTCTGTTGCAAGTGCTTTATTCAAAACATCCCGGAGAAAAGAACCTCTCCCTGGTCTCAGATATCCTCTGTGTTGCTTACCCATCCTGGTTTTCCCTGGCCTATTAGAATGTTCTCACCTATTCTTCTCTGCTTATCTAAATTCCAGTCATCCTTTAGGATCAGCTCATATTCCAACTTGTTGGAAAGGCTTGCCCCTAATTCCCTCCCCTCCCGCTTATTAGAATTACTGCAGCCCTTCCTGTCTTTATGTCCTGTTTACTGGCAACTGTATGTATTTCCATCCTATGGAAATTATTTATTTCTATGTAGTTTATTAACTCTAATTAATTTCAAGTTTCCAAACTCGGGCAATATCTTTTAACCCTTTATATCTTTAAAGTAAGTATTCATATTTAATGGATGAATTGGCTTTCTCATCATCCTTTTCCCGCACATATGACAAGTTTTCACTTTTAGCTCATGGAAGAGATGACAGAAAACTGGTATATTGCCAAGAGGAACACTCATGAGGATTCTTTTGATCCTGAGATGACAGAAAACTATGCCAAGATATCTGAGGGGCACAGCTTATTAAAAATCATGCTGTATAAGTGCAAATTATTAGTCTTTTAAAATAACTCATAGTGAATAATATTGGTAGAAATTTTTAATGTAACATAAAATAGACAGTGACTGAAACCTCATAGGTCAATGTCTTATAGATCAAAGTAATTGATAAAAATACAAATGGGTGTAATATTGAAAAGTACAAATTTCTTCTGAAAAATTAGTTTTTTTAATCAAGAGGGGAAAATTGGCAATGACTAAAATCAGAGCTAGTTACAATGTGTTCTTTGCTAAAAATTAACAGGAGAATAAAATCTCATTGATAAATTTTTTTAACTGCAAAATATGACCTGGGAATATTAGACCTGAGAGAAATGATGACTCCCAAAGGCAGAAGTTATAAAAAAGCCAATCAACAATTCTAACCTTCATTTTAAATTGTTGAAGGAAAAGAAACTATCTGCAAGAGAAATACTGACGTTGAAAATGAAAAATATTTTTTTATGATCTAACATTGCCAGCTGAACAAAGATTTGCCTGAATATAATTAATATGTGGCTATAAGTCTGTTGCAAGTGCTTTATTCAAAACATCCCGGAGAAAAGAACCTCTCCCTGGTCTCAGATATCCTCTGTGTTGCTTACCCATCCTGGTTTTCCCTGGCCTATTAGAATGTTCTCACCTATTCTTCTCTGCTTATCTAAATTCCAGTCATCCTTTAGGATCAGCTCATATTCCAACTTGTTGGAAAGGCTTGCCCCTAATTCCCGCCCCTCCCGCTTATTAGAATTACTGCAGCCCTTCCTGTCTTTATGTCCTGTTTACTGGCAACTGTATGTATTTCCATCCTATGGAAATTATTTATTTCTATGTAGTTTATTAACTCTAATTAATTTCAAGTTTCCAAACTCGGGCAATATCTTTTAACCCTTTATATCTTTAAAGTAAGTATTCATATTTAATGGATGAATTGGCTTTCTCATCATCCTTTTCCCGCACATATGACAAGTTTTCACTTTTAGCTCATGGAAGAGATGACAGAAAACTGGTATATTGCCAAGAGGAACACTCATGAGGATTCTTTTGATCCTGAGTTATCTCTTGAGAACTAGATATAGAAGTTCAATGCTTTTTGAGTTTCTGATCAGAAGGTGAGGCCTGAAATTCTGAAAGCCCTTGAAATGATGACAAAGGATATTAAAGGAGACAAAAAATTATTTTTCTCCCTCATTATAAACTCAACTTTTATCCACAGAATGGTCTCATCGATGTGGAATAAATGTTAAGTTGTCCTTGATTTGTCTTTGACTTTCTTTCTATGGTAGAGGGGACCATCCAATTTTTCTCTTTGCAGTTGATAAAGGCTATGGGTGCCCAAATGAGAAGAACTATCACAGTCTTTCTAGGCTTCCTTACAACCAGAAGCACCAAGGGCCAAAATATGCAACCCAAACTCCACCCTATGCAATTCAGAATATTTCCTTTCAGGTTTTTTTCTTCCTCAATGTGAACTTATTTTCATGTTTGGGGTGAAAAAAGAAAAAAGAGAAAAGTTTTTCTCTTTCTTTCACTTACTTTTTTGAACATGCCTTCTCCCTTATCATTAAAAATTGTGTTTCTAATGACTGCATACCATCCCTTAGGAAGGATATACTATAGTTTAGTGTCCCCATGTAGATTTATTCACTCATTCATAAATATTTATTGAATGTTTACTACACAGGAAGCATAATTATAGGTGTTAGGAATAGAGCAATAAAGCTAAGTCTTTGTCTTTATGATGGCTGTATTCTAGATATGGTAGAAGACAGTAAATAAAAATATCTATGATGATATATTGAAAAGATCATACATCATGATCTTGTGGGATTTATTCCAGGGTACAAAGATGGTTCAAACATCCACAGACAAGTCAGTGTGATACACTACAATAACAAAATGAAGGCTAAACGTCATATGATCATCTCAGTAGATGCAGAAAAAGCATTTGACAAAACTCAGCATCCATTCATGATTAAAAACTCTCAGCAAAGTGGGCACTGAGGGAATGTACCTCAACACAATAAAGACAGTATATGACAAACTGAGTTAGCATCATATTCAACAGTGAAAAGCTGGAACTTTCCCTCAGGATCAGGAATAAGACAAAGATGTCCACTGCCACCACTTTTCTTCAGTATAGTGCTGGAGTCTCAGCCAGAATAATTAGGCAAGAAAAAGAAAAAGCAATCCAAATTGAGAAGGAAGAAGTAAAACTGTCACTATTTGCAGATAATATTATATACAGAAAGCTCTGAAGATTCCATAAGGAGACTATTGTTTAGTCACCAAGTGGTGCCCAAGTCTTTTGCCATCCATGGACTGTAGCCCACCAGCCTCCTCTGTCCATGGGATTCTCCAGGCAGGAATACTGGAGTGGGTTGCCATTTCCTTCTCCAAAAAAAGGCCATTAGACCTAATAAATTCAGTAAAGTTGCAGGATACAAAATCAATGCACGAAAGTCTGTTGCCTTAATTTTACATTAATAATGAACTGTCAAGAAGAGAAATTAACAAAACAATCCCATTTATGATTGCAACATGAAGAATAAAGTACCTCAGAATAAACCTAACCAAGTGAACTATATTTTGAAAATTATAAGAGATTAACAAAAAAGAAAATTGAAGACACAAAAGCCTTGATTTGCCCAAGCAATCTTAGGAGAATGAAGCTGGAAATACCATGTTTCTTGATTTCGTATTGCAAAGCTACAGAATTAAAGAGTAGTGGTATTGATATAAAAAAGACACATAGATCAGTGAAAAGTATAGAACACCAGAAATAAGCCCTGGCATATATGGTCAACTAATTTATGACAAAATATGGAGGCAAGAATGTACAATGGGAGAAGAATTTTACCTTCAATAAATGGCATTGGGAAAATTGGACAGCCATATGCAAAAGAATGAAACCGAATTGCTGTTTTATACATAATTCCCTTTAGTTAACAAAGATAACTTAAAACAGACTAAAGGCTTGAATATAAGACCTGAAACCTTAAAACTTGTAGAAGAAAACAGAGGTTGTAAGATCCTTGACATGTTTTGGCAATGTTTTGAATCTGACACCACAAGCAAAATAAAAGCAAAAATAAACAAGTGGAATTACACCCAACTAAAAAGCTTTTGCACAGAAAAAAAGAAAAAAAAAACTCGTCAACAAAAGTAAAAGACAATCTACTGAGAAAATAATTGGAATCATAAATGTGATAAAAGGCTAATACCACAAATATATAAAGAATTCATGTAACTCAATAGTGATTTATTAAAAAAAAGGGAAGGAAGGAGGAGAGAATGGTAGTGGGGGTTGGTCACTTTGGCTTTATACCTGATAAGAAGACACTGGGGAATTCTGAACATACAAGATAAAAGGTTTGACTTTGGTTTTAAAAGAATCAGTCCACAGCCTGTGTGAAGAAGGGACTGAGAGTAGAAAATTACCAACAGGTAGAAACAGGAGAATCAACTAGAAAGTTATAATTAACCATGAGATGATGATGGTTTGGCAGGGAAGGAGATATACCAGTGGTGAAGGTGATGAGAGTGGTTGACTCTAGTGTTTTTTTGGAAGGTTTTGCTGATTAGATATGGAGCACCAGGGAAGAAAAGATGACGATTCTTTTTTTTTTTTTAAAGATTTATTTATTTATTTTGGGAGGGGGTCGGGTTGAGGAGAGAGGGGAGCGGGCGGGCCACTTCCGTTGGTCTTTCATTTCTCTATCTTCATCCATCTTTGTTCTTTGGCTCCTGTGGGCCTCCCATCACGGTGGCGTGTGTCGTTGCAGAGCACCGGCTCTGGGCGCATGCGCTCCAGAGCTCTGGCTCGGTAATTGGACACATCGGTCCACCCGCTCCACGGCACGTGGGATCTTCCCAGGCCAGGGATCGAACCGGCGCCCCTTGCACTGCAAGGCGGTGTCCTTACCCACTGGACCACCAGGGGAAGCCCGAAGATGAAGATTCTTAACCTGAGCAGTGAGAAGAATGGAAGTTACTACTTACCAGATGGGAAAGATGGAAAGAGAGATGATTCATTTTGAGAGGTGAGGTGGCAATTAAAGGTTCAGTTTAGGATGTGTTAGTTTTGAGAGGATTCTTAGAGACCTAAGGAGAGAGGCTAAATATGCAGTGGAAGAGGGATTAAGCAGGGGCTTTAGGCTGGAGGGTTGTCAGTACATAGATAAGGCTAGGACTAATTACACCCAACAAATAAAACAAATTGGAATTACACCCAACTAAAAAGCTTTTGCACAGAAAAAAAGAAAAAAAAAACTCGTCAACAAAAGTAAAAGACAATCTACTGAGAAAATAATTGGAATCATAAATGTGATAAAAGGCTAATACCACAAATATATAAAGAATTCATGTAACTCAATAGTGATTTATAAAAAACAGGGGAAGGAAGGAGGAGAGAATGGTAGTGGGGGTTGGTCACTTTGGCTTTATACCTGATAAGAAGACACTGGGGAATTCTGAACATACAAGATAAAAGGTTTGACTTTGGTTTTAAAAGAATCAGTCCACAGCCTGTGTGAAGAAGGGACTGAGAGTAGAAAATTACCAACAGGTAGAAACAGGAGAATCAACTAGAAAGTTATAATTAACCATGAGATGATGATGGTTTGGCAGGGAAGGAGATATACCAGTGGTGAAGGTGATGAGAGTGGTTGACTCTAGTGTTTTTTTGGAAGGTTTTGCTGATTAGATATGGAGCACCAGGGAAGAAAAGATGACGATTCTTTTTTTTTTTAAAGATTTATTTATTTATTTTGGGAGGGGGTCGGGTTGAGGAGAGAGGGGAGCGGGCGGGCCACTTCCGTTGGTCTTTCATTTCTCTATCTTCATCCATCTTTGTTCTTTGGCTCCTGTGGGCCTCCCATCACGGTGGCGTGTGTCGTTGCAGAGCACCGGCTCTGGGCGCATGCGCTCCAGAGCTCTGGCTCGGTAATTGGACACATCGGTCCACCCGCTCCACGGCACGTGGGATCTTCCCAGGCCAGGGATCGAACCGGCGCCCCTTGCACTGCAAGGCGGTGTCCTTACCCACTGGACCACCAGGGGAAGCCCGAAGATGAAGATTCTTAACCTGAGCAGTGAGAAGAATGGAAGTTACTACTTACCAGATGGGAAAGATGGAAAGAGAGATGATTCATTTTGAGAGGTGAGGTGGCAATTAAAGGTTCAGTTTAGGATGTGTTAGTTTTGAGAGGATTCTTAGAGACCTAAGGAGAGAGGCTAAATATGCAGTGGAAGAGGGATTAAGCAGGGGCTTTAGGCTGGAGGGTTGTCAGTACATAGATAAGGCTAGGACTAGTCATGAGACTGGCCCAGCTCAGTCAGCAGTGTGTATAAATAAGAAAGAAGAACTGAGGACTGAGGTCCGAGGCATTCCATGTTTAGACATTAGGGAGCTGAAGAGAGACTAGCAAAGAAGACTGAGAAGAGGCGTCAGAGAAGTCGCATAAAAATCAAGAACATGTAGAATCCTGGAAGTCAAATGAACAGTGTTTGAAGAAGGATGGAATTATGAATTGTGTCAAATATTATTGACGGTAAGGTAACCATATGTCTTAGTTTGCCCGGGACACTCCCAGTTTATGCCTTTGTCTAGGATTATGACCCATGTTCATTTCACACTTAGAAATGATCTTGATCAGACTGTAAATTATATGGTCCCCTGTGGTGGCTACAGAGGTGTGCTGTTTAGATCATCTTTCAGGAGAATCTGCCTTGGGGAGCATGGCTAATTGACACCTCCAGCTGCTGTACCTTCAGATCTACTGTGACATTCATTCCAGGTCATGCTTCCCTTGGGCCATTTCCAGCCACTGACTCAAAACAGGGGAGTACCAGGAATGGGCCATTCCTGCTGGATCTGGAGATTCTTTGGCCACTGACAGGACGTTCTGACTTGGGGACTGACTCCCTCTAAGTCTGGCTGACACTTTCCCAGAACTGCACTGTAGTCTCAGGATCTCCTCATCCAATCCTCCCCTCCTGTCGCTTCTGAACAGGTATCAGGTCTAAATTGCAATCTGAAGGTTTTTTTTTTAAACCTACTTTTTCCTTCCTCCCCTTTATCTTTCCCAAGCGTCTTTCTGAACAAATAATTGCACATGTATTTCTCTTGGCATCATTTTTTTGAGGACCTTAATGAATACAAATAACTCCAGGAATGACTCAAGAAAACAGGCAGCAAGATAGAGTTTGGTATCTGGCTCACACATCACTCAAGTGGCTTAGAAGACCTCTTCGTAAGTGATGGACGTGTGAGAGGTGGACAGTCCTGGATGTGTTAGTTTTGAGAGGATTCTTAGAGACCTAAGGAGAGAGGCTAAATATGCAGTGGAAGAGGGATTAAGCAGGGGCTTTAGGCTGGAGGGTTGTCAGTACATAGATAAGGCTAGGACTAGTCATGAGACTGGCCCAGCTCAGTCAGCAGTGTGTATAAATAAGAAAGAAGAACTGAGGACTGAGGTCCGAGGCATTCCATGTTTAGACATTAGGGAGCTGAAGAGAGACTAGCAAAGAAGACTGAGAAGAGGCGTCAGAGAAGTCGCATAAAAATCAAGAACATGTAGAATCCTGGAAGTCAAATGAACAGTGTTTGAAGAAGGATGGAATTATGAATTGTGTCAAATATTATTGACGGTAAGGTAACCATATGTCTTAGTTTGCCCGGGACACTCCCAGTTTATGCCTTTGTCTAGGATTATGACCCATGTTCATTTCACACTTAGAAATGATCTTGATCAGACTGTAAATTATATGGTCCCCTGTGGTGGCTACAGAGGTGTGCTGTTTAGATCATCTTTCAGGAGAATCTGCCTTGGGGAGCATGGCTAATTGACACCTCCAGCTGCTGTACCTTCAGATCTACTGTGACATTCATTCCAGGTCATGCTTCCCTTGGGCCATTTCCAGCCACTGACTCAAAACAGGGGAGTACCAGGAATGGGCCATTCCTGCTGGATCTGGAGATTCTTTGGCCACTGACAGGACGTTCTGACTTGGGGACTGACTCCCTCTAAGTCTGGCTGACACTTTCCCAGAACTGCACTGTAGTCTCAGGATCTCCTCATCCAATCCTCCCCTCCTGTCGCTTCTGAACAGGTATCAGGTCTAAATTGCAATCTGAAGGTTTTTTTTTTAAACCTACTTTTTCCTTCCTCCCCTTTATCTTTCCCAAGCGTCTTTCTGAACAAATAATTGCACATGTATTTCTCTTGGCATCATTTTTTTGAGGACCTTAATGAATACAAATAACTCCAGGAATGACTCAAGAAAACAGGCAGCAAGATAGAGTTTGGTATCTGGCTCACACATCACTCAAGTGGCTTAGAAGACCTCTTCGTAAGTGATGGACGTGTGAGAGGTGGACAGTCCTGGGTACAAGGTGGTGGCCCCTCGAGCTAAGGATTTCCCCCAAGGTGAATAAGGAGAATGTCCCAGGGAGGGGAACCTTTGCCAGTGTGATGATTTGGGCCTTTGAAAGATATGGAGGCAATAATGTCTGAGAATCGTGGAGTTGGCTGGTTCTTACTATGTTCTGATTCCCTGCAGAAAAATCAGGAGAAATCAAGGTTATATAACAAATAAAGGCTAAGTGTAAGAACTGGAGGGTATCCCTGATAGGCTAAAAAGAGTTACTTATAAATTATTGAGTTAGAGTAGACACAAGTGAAGGGCAAGCCCTGCATGCAACAGTGTTACAGAGCTTCAGAGAAGTTGAACTGCTCGGTCAAGGTGAGTATGTTGAGAAAACCAGTGACCCTGAAAGCCTGGATGGGGAAAACTGGATGGGTTCTTCCAAGGAATTTGGCTCAGCAGACCCCTCTCATTTCTCACTGCTTGTTGAGACGGCTCATACAGCCAGAACACTCTCTGTGCAGGAAGATGCTCCCATGGTCTCTCCACAGCAAGGCTACAGTGGTCCCCTCAGGAGCTGAGCCCATCTACCCTGGAGACTGCCAGGTTTATAACCAGGTTAAATCCCATCCTAGCCTGGCTCTGGATAGGCTGGATCTGATAAAGAAGAAGGAGACTACATCTCAAAGGAACTCCAAGAATTAGGAGCTGGGCTTCCCTGGTGGCTTAGCAGTAAAGAATCTGCCTGCCAATGCAGGGGGCACGACTTTGATCCCTGGTCCAGGAAGATACCATATGCCATGCGGCAACTAAGCCTGTGTGCCCCAACTACTGAAGCCCATGTTCCTAGAGTCAAGGCTCCACCACAAAAAGCTACTGCAATGAGAAACCTAGCATTGCAGCCAAGAGTCGCCCCCCTTGCTGAAACTAGAGAAAGGCTATACACAGTAAGGAAGACACAGTGCAGCCAAATAGATAAAGAATTTAAAAATGTGTAATAGGTATTGACATACTTGGCTCACTGGATCCTTGGCCTGTGGGTGAAATGCATCATGGTTTGTGGAAGGTCAAACAGAAGCCTCTGGAATGGCTGATCTCCTCTCCTCCCTTCCCTAGCAGATGTAGTAAGTCAAAAATAAAACAGGATCCTGGAGAATTACAATGATTAGTACCAGCATTTAGGTTCAAAATGTCACAGGGTTCATGGTTTCTGTCATAATTGCTTTCACTTCACCAGTGTTCCTGCAAAAACCACATGGATTTTGGAGAATGGCTATAGCGTAGCATGAGTGAAATTGAATAGTAACTCCAACTGCAGTTGCTATGCCAGGTGTAGCATCTTTGCCAGAACATATTAATAAGGCTCCAAGAGCATGGTATGTGTCTTTGTATCTGTTTATCAGAGGATTTAACTGAAGATTATTGAGAGAAATAAAAGGTTACTGAGAGCTGGTCTTCAGGTTTATATAGAACTAACTGATGACCTTGACAAGGGTGTGTAGTGGAAGCTGCTCTAGAATGGATCATGAAAAAGTGTAAGAGTTAGTGGAGAGAGCAAGAGGAGGACTTGAAGGCGTGCTGCTATTTAAAGGGAGCAGAGAAATGAGTCAGTAACTAAAAGGAGATGGGGTCAAAATTTAAGGGGAAAGTTAGTGCGCTCAGGTCCCCTCGGGCTGAGCCATAGGAGACTGCAGGTTTATAACCAGGTTAAATCCCATCCTAGCCTGGCTCTGGATAGGCTGGATCTGATAAAGAAGAAGGAGACTACATCTCAAAGGAACTCCAAGAATTAGGAGCTGGGCTTCCCTGGTGGCTTAGCAGTAAAGAATCTGCCTGCCAATGCAGGGGGCACGACTTTGATCCCTGGTCCAGGAAGATACCATATGCCATGCGGCAACTAAGCCTGTGTGCCCCAACTACTGAAGCCCATGTTCCTAGAGTCAAGGCTCCACCACAAAAAGCTACTGCAATGAGAAACCTAGCATTGCAGCCAAGAGTCGCCCCCCTTGCTGAAACTAGAGAAAGGCTATACACAGTAAGGAAGACACAGTGCAGCCAAATAGATAAAGAATTTAAAAATGTGTAATAGGTATTGACATACTTGGCTCACTGGATCCTTGGCCTGTGGGTGAAATGCATCATGGTTTGTGGAAGGTCAAACAGAAGCCTCTGGAATGGCTGATCTCCTCTCCTCCCTTCCCTAGCAGATGTAGTAAGTCAAAAATAAAACAGGATCCTGGAGAATTACAATGATTAGTACCAGCATTTAGGTTCAAAATGTCACAGGGTTCATGGTTTCTGTCATAATTGCTTTCACTTCACCAGTGTTCCTGCAAAAACCACATGGATTTTGGAGAATGGCTATAGCGTAGCATGAGTGAAATTGAATAGTAACTCCAACTGCAGTTGCTATGCCAGGTGTAGCATCTTTGCCAGAACATATTAATAAGGCTCCAAGAGCATGGTATGTGTCTTTGTATCTGTTTATCAGAGGATTTAACTGAAGATTATTGAGAGAAATAAAAGGTTACTGAGAGCTGGTCTTCAGGTTTATATAGAACTAACTGATGACCTTGACAAGGGTGTGTAGTGGAAGCTGCTCTAGAATGGATCATGAAAAAGTGTAAGAGTTAGTGGAGAGAGCAAGAGGAGGACTTGAAGGCGTGCTGCTATTTAAAGGGAGCAGAGAAATGAGTCAGTAACTAAAAGGAGATGGGGTCAAAGAAAGTTACTTTCCTAAGGCAGGAAATAATGGTCCAGTAGAGAGGGAGAAAAGATGGTTCAGGACAAAAGAGGACAGTCGCTGAAGGGATGTCCATGAGCAGAAGACAGAGACTGAGGACTGGGGTAGAAGTACACTAAAAGTTTGTGTGCACGTGTGTGTGCTTTGGTGTGCCTGCATAACTGAGTTCAAATAGAAGCTCCTCTGATAAAGGAAGTGACAAAATTTAAATCTGCACTCTAAAATAGCTAAACACAATAACGTCGCCAGAAGCTTTCATGATCTAAAGAATATTCGGTATTAAGTGGTATAATTTTGTTTTAATGGTTTGCCCTTGTTGTCTGTGACACATAGCGAGTCTGTGGTACCTGTACTGTCTACCTCGGTCTCCTAAGGCCAAAAGCCTCTTATTAGCCGCAGCCTGGTACGTTTGATGGCAGTGAAGCACTCTTTATTTTTCTTTTTCAGTTTTGATACATTTTATTTTTCATCTTACTTTTTATTGGAGTACAGTTAATTTAAAATAGTGTCAATGCACTTTACATCACAAACAAAAAAAAAATGAGATGGCCGTATCTTGCTGGTTGATTTAAAAATTTTTCAGTCCTTAAACATCAAACAACCAGATGTTCCAAACTTCAGTGAAAGATGATGGTGCCTGTATTATCATTTTTTAAGTTTATTAGTGAGTTTGAAATATTTTAGTATAAAATTGTGAATAAAATTTTCCTTCTCACTGATCCCAAGTGAACACAACTGCATTAGGGTTTTCCCTCAGGATACAAGTCTGCCACCTCCCTAGACTCTCTTCTTATTCCTTTCAATGTGTTTTTAGAAGTTGCCTTTGAGCAAGGAGGAACAAATAGAATAAGCTCTGTTCTTTGTGTTTCTTACCAAATCTGTCAAGGCCCTCTGTCACTTGCTGAGTGAGGGGGAGAAATCGCTTGAGGCAAAAGCAGGATTTCACACTCCACAAAGCAAGGTGTAAGAATACAAATAATACAGAACTTTTAGGTATATGGAGAGAGCAAGAGGAGGACTTGAAGGCGTGCTGCTATTTAAAGGGAGCAGAGAAATGAGTCAGTAACTAAAAGGAGATGGGGTCAAAGAAAGTTACTTTCCTAAGGCAGGAAATAATGGTCCAGTAGAGAGGGAGAAAAGATGGTTCAGGACAAAAGAGGACAGTCGCTGAAGGGATGTCCATGAGCAGAAGACAGAGACTGAGGACTGGGGTAGAAGTACACTAAAAGTTTGTGTGCACGTGTGTGTGCTTTGGTGTGCCTGCATAACTGAGTTCAAATAGAAGCTCCTCTGATAAAGGAAGTGACAAAATTTAAATCTGCACTCTAAAATAGCTAAACACAATAACGTCGCCAGAAGCTTTCATGATCTAAAGAATATTCGGTATTAAGTGGTATAATTTTGTTTTAATGGTTTGCCCTTGTTGTCTGTGACACATAGCGAGTCTGTGGTACCTGTACTGTCTACCTCGGTCTCCTAAGGCCAAAAGCCTCTTATTAGCCGCAGCCTGGTACGTTTGATGGCAGTGAAGCACTCTTTATTTTTCTTTTTCAGTTTTGATACATTTTATTTTTCATCTTACTTTTTATTGGAGTACAGTTAATTTAAAATAGTGTCAATGCACTTTACATCACAAACAAAAAAAAAATGAGATGGCCGTATCTTGCTGGTTGATTTAAAAATTTTTCAGTCCTTAAACATCAAACAACCAGATGTTCCAAACTTCAGTGAAAGATGATGGTGCCTGTATTATCATTTTTTAAGTTTATTAGTGAGTTTGAAATATTTTAGTATAAAATTGTGAATAAAATTTTCCTTCTCACTGATCCCAAGTGAACACAACTGCATTAGGGTTTTCCCTCAGGATACAAGTCTGCCACCTCCCTAGACTCTCTTCTTATTCCTTTCAATGTGTTTTTAGAAGTTGCCTTTGAGCAAGGAGGAACAAATAGAATAAGCTCTGTTCTTTGTGTTTCTTACCAAATCTGTCAAGGCCCTCTGTCACTTGCTGAGTGAGGGGGAGAAATCGCTTGAGGCAAAAGCAGGATTTCACACTCCACAAAGCAAGGTGTAAGAATACAAATAATACAGAACTTTTAGGTATATGGAGATGACCTTCCAAATATGTCAAGAAATTCCCCCCAAAGCAGGTACAATGAAAATAAAGTGCTATTTAACCAGAGGAGAAAACATCCTATTGTTTTCTGAGATGGATTGCACAGTGGGTAAAATGGGCTAGGCAGAAAAACAAATAAGACTGTGCCTTGTAAAAATAAACAACAATAACAGAAAGTTTTATTTCTGTTTTCCACTCTTGACAAGATAATGACTGGCACAGAAAAATCAGGGAAAAGTGGTAATAATGAGAATTAGAAACAAGTTCTGGCATTCCCATCAATTATAATCCATGTTTTAAGCAATCATGTGTTTACATTTTTAAGATACTTGATTTGCTCTTCCTAAGTGAAAACACTTTTTACGCGAAGTATTCTAAAGACTACAGACTATAAATATAGATGCATGTGTACATCTATACACTATAAATACATATATGATGTATGCCTATAAATACATATATAGACTAAACTATGCACTCCTTAAATAAACGGTGATAAAAACCTCCAAGTGGTAACTAGATATCTAGATCATTAGTCATGCAAATATTTATTAGAAATAAAAATACTTTAATTCTTTAGTTTTGGTTTTCAAATTTTAGCCTACTTTTAACCTGAATTTCTTATATGTAGTGACAACTGTATCTTAACTAATTTATGCAATTTTGATAGGAAACGAAATAATAATGTCAGAGGAAGATAGTTTGCACAAAATCACGTTAGTGATTCTGAAATTTTGGGAGAAAAGTAGAACTAGAGCTGACTAGGAGATCCCTAAGAACTAAACAAAGGACTAGAAGATATCCTGCTGTTGTTTTTCTAGATGAAAGAAATGAAGTCCTCAAGATAAAGGCAATTTGTTTCTGTTTTAGAGGAACTTAGTTCCATGAGTATACACGGTAGACCCATGGAAACACTGTAATTTGAGGTAGAACTCAACACCATGTGTGGAGAACTTTACATTTTTCTCTTATTGAATTAAACCTCTGTTACAAAATGAAAAAAATCCAAATAGAGGGTAATGTTTTACCAAAGTATTCGTTATTCCAGCAAATTTACTGTTTATTTCTTTAAACAGTATGTGTTTCTCTAAACATTAATCTGCAGTCAGATACTTTACTCCTTTCTCTTAAAGGGGATTTGGCTGTTTTCTTAAACTGAGCTTGGATCAATGGAATCCCCTGTGCAAAGTCTGCCAGTGGCCACTCTGCCTGGACACAGTGTTTCCTCTGGGGTGGAGGTCAAGGCTGACGACGACTGGGTGCTCTTTCTGAAGGCTGCCTTGCCTTTTTAGGTTATGAGGGTCTCTCTGTGCTTAGGATAACATGATGGACAGCTCTGCTCCAGCTCCAATTAGCACCCTCTAATTTATTAGCCTCTGCTTTCAGATTGTGCGTTAACTTCACAAATATTTTAACCACGGTAACAGCAGCTATCAAGTGTCTCTTTCCTGATCCAGCCCTCTGGGGCTTGAGTGAAATACAAGGAAAGAGTGGTACAGTTGGTCTGTCAAGTGAGAATAATCATTTGTGTCTGTGCCTGTCTGAGGGCACGGAGGCTCTGCCTTCTCTTGAGACCTGCATTAGTGGTGTGTGTATGTGATATGTGTAAATAGATAGGTCTCTATCGTGTGGGTCCTGTATTTGTACTATGAATTTATTTGTTCATGGGAGAGGAAGGAGCACTAGTAATGAGGAAATATGAAATTTATGTTCGCATAACTCTGTTGCTTGTTTAAATGTCAAAACGTCAGCTATGTGCAAAACCCTTAGTGATTCTGAAATTTTGGGAGAAAAGTAGAACTAGAGCTGACTAGGAGATCCCTAAGAACTAAACAAAGGACTAGAAGATATCCTGCTGTTGTTTTTCTAGATGAAAGAAATGAAGTCCTCAAGATAAAGGCAATTTGTTTCTGTTTTAGAGGAACTTAGTTCCATGAGTATACACGGTAGACCCATGGAAACACTGTAATTTGAGGTAGAACTCAACACCATGTGTGGAGAACTTTACATTTTTCTCTTATTGAATTAAACCTCTGTTACAAAATGAAAAAAATCCAAATAGAGGGTAATGTTTTACCAAAGTATTCGTTATTCCAGCAAATTTACTGTTTATTTCTTTAAACAGTATGTGTTTCTCTAAACATTAATCTGCAGTCAGATACTTTACTCCTTTCTCTTAAAGGGGATTTGGCTGTTTTCTTAAACTGAGCTTGGATCAATGGAATCCCCTGTGCAAAGTCTGCCAGTGGCCACTCTGCCTGGACACAGTGTTTCCTCTGGGGTGGAGGTCAAGGCTGACGACGACTGGGTGCTCTTTCTGAAGGCTGCCTTGCCTTTTTAGGTTATGAGGGTCTCTCTGTGCTTAGGATAACATGATGGACAGCTCTGCTCCAGCTCCAATTAGCACCCTCTAATTTATTAGCCTCTGCTTTCAGATTGTGCGTTAACTTCACAAATATTTTAACCACGGTAACAGCAGCTATCAAGTGTCTCTTTCCTGATCCAGCCCTCTGGGGCTTGAGTGAAATACAAGGAAAGAGTGGTACAGTTGGTCTGTCAAGTGAGAATAATCATTTGTGTCTGTGCCTGTCTGAGGGCACGGAGGCTCTGCCTTCTCTTGAGACCTGCATTAGTGGTGTGTGTATGTGATATGTGTAAATAGATAGGTCTCTATCGTGTGGGTCCTGTATTTGTACTATGAATTTATTTGTTCATGGGAGAGGAAGGAGCACTAGTAATGAGGAAATATGAAATTTATGTTCGCATAACTCTGTTGCTTGTTTAAATGTCAAAACGTCAGCTATGTGCAAACAGTAACTAAAATAATGATATCGCCTTTAGGATGATTTTTCCTTCACTCCAGATTTTAGAAATATGCAACAATTAGTGAATAATGATAAATTCTAAACGTCTTGTAAGGAAGAAGGGAATATAGACAGCAAAGACTTCCACAGGTACAATCAAAATGTGAATTATTTCATGCAAATTACCCAGATTGTTAAAGCAATTTTATAAAGGAATCTTAGGTTTGTTGGTTTTGTTTATATTTTTAAAATCTTTTCAAATATCTTTCCATGTTTCTTCCATGCTTTGACATCTTGGAAATGGCATTTATATGGAAAGCAGTTTGTTTTATTGTTGTTTGCAGGCTCCGTATTACGTGTGGAGCCATTTCTTCTCCAGGGGAACTTCCAGATCCAAGGATCGAACCTAGGTCTCCCTCACGGCAGGTAGATGCGATACCCTCTATAGCATCTTAGCATCTGACCCAAGAGGGAAGCCCCTAGTTTGTTTTATTTTTTAAAAATCTCCTCCACTCTGAAGTTACCAATCACTAAATGTTTTTAAAAAAAACAACTTATTTTGACAAAAGGTGTATGGGTGCCTGCACATAAATGCAGGATTTATGATTCTAAGTACTCATAAATGGGAGGTTAAAGTTACCTTCCAGTTCGAAAGGGCACAGAACTCTTACTTAACCAGAAAGAGTGGCAAGGGAAGCTTCCAATCAGGCAGTCTGAGTTTCCAACACCCACCACCTCTGCCCTTCCTCCCGTCCAGGTCTGAATCAATCTTTAGTCATGCTAGAATTTGCCACGCATTGAAATAGAACTTCAAAGGGGAAATGAGACAGGACGGCAACTCCTACTAAACCAAAGGAGTCGAACAGATAGAGTTCCCTGCAGTTGGGTGACTGAGTTCTCAGCCAGAGGGCAATCGGCAACAGGATTACTTGGTGGTTGAGAGCCGTCTCCCCCCTTTTCGTCACCTCTCCCTCCGCTGAGACCAAGTGCAAAGGGAACGTCGTGGGTGAGGAGGCCACCGGTGCCAACTGGGATGATCAGAAGAGAATCTAATCTCTCGTAGACCCCTAACTGGGTATAATATATGAAAAACATCAGTTTACCTTTCTCACGTCATCCTCCTTTCCTTGAATGTGCTTTTATCAACTATGAGAGTCTTCTCTAATCTGTCTGGTTTCACAAATATTAGTAAGACAAGCATGAGAATTCATCATTGATGTGACTTGGTGGGCCTAAAAGAGTGTTGAAAAAAACATCAGTTAAGAGCTATGAATTGACCTAAGTTCCCTTTGAACCTCTTACTATGCAGAGCTGATTGATGGGAGTCCCAGGGCTTCTTGCATTTCCACTCTGGGAACATGAAACATGGAGAGAAGTGCTCTGCTCTGTGTGTCCTCCATGCCAGCTCACTGGAGCCCTGCTCGGCAGTCCGGACGGTCTGTTCAGGACTGCCCCAAAGGCCAGTTCCAGTGAATGAGTCTCCTCACCGGCAACCTGATATTCAGGTCAGATGCAGCTCAGGAGAGAGGCTTCAGTAATCAGAACCTCGTGGCTGGGAAAAGGCTCCCTGGTGATTCTGATCAGAGATCTTGGAGTGCTCACATAGCTGGAGCACAGGAAAAGCTTCTTAGGGAGGGGAGACAACTTGGAAAAGATGTCCAGCTGAGAACGCTCTGTCAGTGCTTCCTTCTTCAACTGTACCCTCAGTGGCAAATTTTTAGAAGTGCGCTGAAATAGAATGCATTTTATTTATGCTTGTGTACACAAGTGATCCATGCCAATGGAACATGGATTTTAAAAATCACAGAGAAATCCACAGTTAATTTTAGTTGTTGCTTCAGTGTCCAAACCTCAGACTAGCATGCTTAACACGATTTGCTTAGGTTGGGTGTGAAGAGCTTCAGAACAGGGAAGGCTATAAATACTGAAATGGATTAATAAGAGAAGCACTAATAAGTCCTTCCTAGAGATGAATGGAAATCTGCATCTAGCTGCATGGTCTACAGGAAGGATTCTGGACAATGTCCTATATTTCTCCTGAAACCTGGGGTTCTGTGCATTCTATAGCATTGTCAGTCTTTGCTGCGTTGCCTCTCTTCCTTCTTAATTCATCTCCTTTGGAGGACGAGGTTGATCATCTCAAGACAAATCAGAAAGGGGTCAGCAGTTACTGCAGTGGGTAATAGTGCCCCCGGGCTGCCTGGGTTGGCATCCTGGCTCTGCCACCTACTAGCTATGTGACTGGGCAGATTACTCCTCCTCTGTGAGCCTCTGTGGCAATTAAGTACCACACAGAATTGTTGTGAGGTTAAGTGAGTTAACCTATATATAAAGCCCTCAGGACAGTGCAAAGGGCATAGTAAACCATTAATGTTAGTTATTGCTATTTGCAATGTAATTATTAATAGTTATTACTGATTGCTATCACATCGGGGCAATATAATCATATAGTACCTTCCATTTGAGCAAAGCCAGTAATGGATTCTTGGAATGATCACAGTCACATTAACAGGTACCAAAATGACAGAAAGAAGGGAAGGGTACCTCTGCTAAGCCATACTCTGAATAAGGTCCCTAACTGCACCCAACTCTTGAGACAATTATCCAAGATAAACAGTATTTCCCTCTTGTGTTATAATGAAGATCAAGATTTGAATTAATATTTTATGCTTTAACAGCCTTCAAGGGCAATCTGAGCATAATATTAAATCTCTCTCTTTAGCGAAAGAACACAGATAACGTTGGCGTCAAGGGAACATAAAACCATTGATTTCTTAAATTCTCTTTTTTTGGACTAGTTGTACGTTTGGTTTCTTAGCCTAGGTGACCAAAATATAAAACAACCAATATTTCAAAAACATTTTAGAACTGAGTATTCTATCTTAAGAGTCTAGAATTTAAGCAGTAACAATAATTCTCTTTTGGAGAATAACGTGTGTATCTGACTGAATGGTGCACAAGTTGTGTTGTTTACACAGCTCTTTTATTTGATGATGGCTATCTGGTAACCTGGACTTTCATGGACCATGGTTTTCTCATCTGTAAAACAAAGAGGGGATACCCAACTTCTCATCTTCGAAGTTGATAAGAGGTGGAAAGGAGTTCTCAGATTTCATAGTGTACCAAACACTTTGGAAAACCAAAAATATTTATATGAAGTAATTTTACATGCTGGCATCAGATCATACTATTATAAATTATTTTATTCTATTAGAGAAAAACAAAGACATCTGTTTCCCTTGGAAGAAATAACACAGCGACCTAGTGGTAAATAAACATCTTTAATGTTCATTTCTTCTTCCTATCACCTTCAGTTTTGCCCACACATGTACCCCTTGCCCTGTCCCAACACTAAAGTGACCAAATCACGACCACAGAGACTGAGAAGAACATTCGAGGTACTGGAGACTCCACAGATATCTCTTCCCCTTGAGGTGGTTCCTGGTTCTTAATTTTTCTTTTTTCTCATCCCAAAGAGGATAGAGGGAGGGACAGAATTTGTGGGAGAGAAGGCAGAGAGATTTTTCTTTTATCATAAAATGTTCTTTGTAAAAAATAAGATATACACACACATGTATAAAACATATCCAGTGCAATTGCAATTGTTGTGCCAAACACTGGGAAGTGCCCCCTTGGTCGATGTATTTCTGGAGTTTTCAACAGTTGTCCCACGACAGCTGCATTTCAGTAAGATTCAGGCAGGTGGCTCCAGATAAGCCACTTGCCACTCACATTCAGGCTGAGGCTTCCATGTTCACAGTCCGAAGGCAAAGGTGTGCCTTTGTGTCTGGAGTGGGTGTTGTAGGGAAGGAGTGGGCAGGAAGGGAGCTGGAGGCTCCAGGTGAGGAAGAAAGAACTGGCTTCTTCTGACTTCTCTACCACAGAGTCTTTGATGCAAATACAAATACATTTTCAATCTGAGGACGTTGATGTCAGTAGTGCCATGATCACACTACTTAAGGAAATAATTCACACCAGCATAGAAAATATTCACGCCAAAATGTCTCTTTTTCTTTCCTTCTTTCCTGGAAAAGTATGATGTCATGTCCCCTAAGTGATCTTACTACAGGTATCTTCAATGATTTGCCCCAAAGTTACTGAGTGTCATTCAGAGTCTTTGGATCTTCTCTTCTGGCAGAAGGTATTATCTTCAGATGAACATTCTGTCGACGTGGGTTTTGGTTTTCCCAGTACATGGAGGAGTTTGAAGTCTCTGCCTTTCTCCATGTCCTCATCCATGAAGTGAGAGGCACAGATGCTGAGCCTCCAGGGCTGGTCAGAAGGGAAGGGGAAGGGGAAACCCTGGGTCAGCAGATCAGCTCAGGAGGGATGCACCACAGAGGGAATAACGACGAGCTGCAAACCAAGATCAGAAGCTGTTACAAACCCACTCGATTTCAGCGCTGAGTGTCACCAATGGCGCTAGGCAGAGACCTACGGGGAAGAAGGTGGGTTGTCTAAAACCAGTACAGATCCTTGCTTTTGTCCTCAGGCTGCAAACCTGAAAACAGAAAATAAAAGGGAGAGAGAGAGGGAGAAGAGAAAGAGAGAAGGGGAGAGGAGGGGGTGGGGGAGGGGAGGCACGAAATATGTAAAGAAAGACAAATACCACCGTTTTATTGTGAAAATCACAGAATTCTTCTAAAGGGCATGAATGAGAGTAAAGCAAAGCAACCAAATGTCACATCTGCACCTGAGAGAAGGGAGAGCGGGGGCAAGACTACAAGCCAATGACTGCGGTTTATTGTGTAATTATTTTTTAAATTTGCCCTAAAAATAAAAGCAAACAAAAAAAGGTAAACTCTTATGTGAATATACCTTTCCAATTCAACTCTTTAAAGCTAGGGACTTAATACATTATCGCTAACATCCTATTCTTGTTAAGTTTTCTGTTTTCAAGAGACCTATTTAATTTGGCAATTAAGTTGATATCAGAGTCATAAGTCATATTTGTATGATTTATAACTATTACTAGGTGACCAGACCCTCCCTGCCCCCCAGGTTGTAGAGGATTTTAAATTACACTCTTAGCAGGCACTCTAGATCAGCGCTGTCCAATAGAAGCAATGGGAGCCATGGGTATAATTCTAAACTCTCTGGCAGCCACATTGAAAAAAAGTAAAAAGAAACAGGTGAGAATTAATCTTAGTAATATATTTTATTTAACCCAATATATTTGAAGAAAACCTAAGTGATCTTACTACAGGTATCTTCAATGATTTGCCCCAAAGTTACTGAGTGTCATTCAGAGTCTTTGGATCTTCTCTTCTGGCAGAAGGTATTATCTTCAGATGAACATTCTGTCGACGTGGGTTTTGGTTTTCCCAGTACATGGAGGAGTTTGAAGTCTCTGCCTTTCTCCATGTCCTCATCCATGAAGTGAGAGGCACAGATGCTGAGCCTCCAGGGCTGGTCAGAAGGGAAGGGGAAGGGGAAACCCTGGGTCAGCAGATCAGCTCAGGAGGGATGCACCACAGAGGGAATAACGACGAGCTGCAAACCAAGATCAGAAGCTGTTACAAACCCACTCGATTTCAGCGCTGAGTGTCACCAATGGCGCTAGGCAGAGACCTACGGGGAAGAAGGTGGGTTGTCTAAAACCAGTACAGATCCTTGCTTTTGTCCTCAGGCTGCAAACCTGAAAACAGAAAATAAAAGGGAGAGAGAGAGGGAGAAGAGAAGAGAGAAGGGAGAGGAGGGGTGGGGAGGGAGGCACGAAATATGTAAAGAAAGACAAATACCACCGTTTTATTGTGAAAATCACAGAATTCTTCTAAAGGGCATGAATGAGAGTAAAGCAAAGCAACCAAATGTCACATCTGCACCTGAGAGAAGGGAGAGCGGGGGCAAGACTACAAGCCAATGACTGCGGTTTATTGTGTAATTATTTTTTAAATTTGCCCTAAAAATAAAAGCAAACAAAAAAAGGTAAACTCTTATGTGAATATACCTTTCCAATTCAACTCTTTAAAGCTAGGGACTTAATACATTATCGCTAACATCCTATTCTTGTTAAGTTTTCTGTTTTCAAGAGACCTATTTAATTTGGCAATTAAGTTGATATCAGAGTCATAAGTCATATTTGTATGATTTATAACTATTACTAGGTGACCAGACCCTCCCTGCCCCCCAGGTTGTAGAGGATTTTAAATTACACTCTTAGCAGGCACTCTAGATCAGCGCTGTCCAATAGAAGCAATGGGAGCCATGGGTATAATTCTAAACTCTCTGGCAGCCACATTGAAAAAAAGTAAAAAGAAACAGGTGAGAATTAATCTTAGTAATATATTTTATTTAACCCAATATATTTAGTATGCAATGTGTTGAAACATGCTATCAATATAAAATATTAGTGAGATGAATTTTACATTCCTTTTTGGGACAAAGTCCTGAGATCCAGCGTGTATTTATACACTTTGAGCACACCCCAACTCGGCCCAGCCACGTTTCACGTGCTTAACCGACACACGTGTCTGCTGGCTATAGTACTGAACAGCACAGAGCTAGAACCTTTCCAACAAATTTTATTAAAAAAAAAAAAAAATCCTCTGTAAAATTAAGCGGCCACTTTCTCCTGCCCACACCGATGACACAGAGTCATCTGTCTGCTGAAACCCAACTCCGCCATGCGGGCCTCGGGGTCACTGGGGTCTCCAAGAACTAAGTGGGGTCCCGGGCTCAGCCCAGGTTGGGGCACAGGGTCGGAGGGCCCCGGGGATGCCGCGTCCCCTCTCCCGCTTACCTGAGTCCACGCTGAGGCCCAGACCCCCGGGCACGTCCCCCGTGGGGCTCGCGAAGGGTCCCCCGGGCGCGGCCCACGCGGAGCCGGCCGGCTCGCCCTTGGCCGAGAGCTCGCAGGGCGGGCTGCCGGGCGCGGGAGCCGGCGCGGGCGCGAGGCGGGCGGGGCGCCCCGAGGCGGCCGGCATCAGCAGCGGCCCGTAGCGCGGGTCGAAGTGCGGCGCGTAGACCTCGTGCACGGCGGCGGGCCGCGGGTAGGCGGCGGCCTGGGCTCCGAGGGCGCCGCCCAGCGCGTAGGGGTGGTGCGGGTGCGCGTGGTGCGGGTGCGCGTGGTGCCAGGGCTCGGCCGCGCCTTGGTGCAGGTGGCCATGCAACGCGGCTGGCGAGTAGGGGTCGGCGGCGGCGGCGAAGGGCAGCTCCGAGTGCGCGGCGGCCAGCGGGCTGCCCAGCGGCGCGGGCACCGGCGTCTGGTAAGCGCTGTTCCAGAAGGAGGCGGGGAAGCTGCGCTGGCTCATCGGGTAGGAGCCGTCTTCGGACGGGCGAGGCGGAGGGGAGGAGGGAGAGAGGAGCGCGTCACCGTCCGGAGCTCGGTCGCCGGCCCCACGGCCGCGGCCGCAGCGCGGAACGCTCTGGGTGGTAAGGCGCGGGAAAGGCGCTCGTCTGGCGGCCTGCGGCCTGGGAACGCGAGGTCGGGGAGGAGCCGCGCCGTCGGAAGTCGCAGACGCGTTCCGCCTGCGGGAACCCCGAGACCGGCGCGGAGCGAAAGAGCGGAGCTCCCTACCCCAGTCCCAGTTTTGGAGCTCGGGGGAGGTTCCCTCGGATTCTCAGCCGGGACGCCTAGGGCCAGAAGCGGCCTTGCGTTCCCTATCCACAGCCTCTCCTCCAGCTAAAGATACCTCTTCCCGCTCTTGGTTGGTTTCTAGCGATCTCACTACCCCCTCTCGCGTTTCAGTCTCCCTTGCTCCGGAAATCGTGCTCCTCCAAGGCCTCCGATAGACTGGAAGTCCATCGACATATTTCGAAGTCTTGCTATTATTAGCGTCCTTTCTAGAAACTTACTTTCAGAAAACTTTTTTTTTTTTTTTTTGCAGAGAGGAAGCTTGACATATGAAAAGGGCAGCTGTATTATTTGGACAGAGGGACACTAACGGGCAGGTCTTTTCGGTTTTAATTAACAAACTTTCTGCATCAAACTGTGGATGCCAGGAATAATAGTTACAATACTAGCAATAATAATTACTATTGTTTGTATCATTGTTGACCCCTAGTATCTGGAAGCATTTTAAGAGAACAGCATGTATATCAAATGTCTTGCCTTTAGTGAGGAGGAAAGGAAAGAAAGACATTTAATTAAAAGGACCTTGGAGAAGAAACCTGCAGTTCATAGTAGATAATTTAAAATGCTTTGAAAATGCATTCTCAGTAGTGAGCAGTCTTCCTATTAAAAAAAATTAAGCATATTAAAGAATAAAAGAATATTTTGAAAATAAAGAACTTCTTCTTTTTTTTTTTTTTTTTGAAATTTGTCTAGGCAAGGCTTGTACAAACTGTCAGACTTAAGGGAAAAAAGGAAGGGCATTGGTTGTCATTTCCCCAGAAATGTAATATTTGTTTTCCTTTTTACAACAAAGTCCCCATTTCTCAACTTGGTACACATAAAAAACTAAGATTAGTGAGAAAATTTACCAAACTGTTACCCCCTCCCTTGTCTCGGTAATAAAGGGATGTGGAGATTTCAGAATATAAGGGAGAGTTCCTTGACTTGCCCAAGAAACCACTGTCCCAGGCTAGCTAAAGCAAGCAATGCCTTGTGAGAAGGGTAAAACAGTAAAGAAGGACTATGTTTGGTGAAAATCTTTAGAGATGTTTTGGTTACCCTTAAATTCTTATTTCTTTGTTCCATTACTCCTTATTGAAAGACATTCTCTGCTTCAAAATTTTGCAAGTGATTGAGATCTGGCAAAAGGTGTAAGTAGGTTTTAGGAGACATTCTTCATCAGGTTCTGTTTGCATTGCATTCTCAGACTTTTTTTCTTTGGAGACATTTTCAGAAAGGACTAAGGGCCCTGTAAGCTGTTGCAGGTGAAGATCTACCTCCGCATCCCCCCTCCGCCCCCTCCCGGCTTGGGAGACCATTGGAAACCTCACATTTCCACATTTTCTACTTGCCTTACAGCCTTCTCCAGGGATAGTAAGAGGGCGAGTGTTACTCTAATTTTAGAGACCAGTAAATAGAGTGACCTCCAAGAGGTTAAGAGACTTGCCCAAGGTCATATTGCCAGGGAGTGGTGGAGTCAACACACAAACCTAGGCCTCCCAATTCAAGGCTACAGTTTTTCCTAGGCCACTGCTCAGCTCTGCTCCTCAAGGAAAGGTCTCAGGCCTGCCTATGCCTGTTCCTCCTCCGATTTCTTTATCCTCCTCCACTGCGCCTCCCCACCTCTTCTCTAACACCTATTATTCTTTCAGCCTCATCCTTTTGAGCCCCTGCGGGTGGACCCTGGGCTGTGAGAGCTCTCAGTCCTCTGTTGCTCGTGGGGCCCTTACTTACCCCGCCAGGGCCCGGAGCTCCGCGGGGCTTTGCTGCTTGTACAGCTTGGGGAATAGCTGCTAGGCTGGCTCAGGGCCCTGCTGAAGTGCTCGTCCACCACGGAGCTGATGTCCCCCTGGAAATAGGTGAAAAGGACGCAGCGGGAGTTGATGTACTCCGCCTCTGGTGGGCGCTCTTTCTCCGGGCTGCCTTCTTCTTCTTTTATACTAGCCGGAGTTTGGCTGGAGAAGGAGGAGCTGCCACTGCCGCTGCTGTTGCTGGGGCTGGCGTTGCACTCCTGGGCTTCTTGCATTTTGGAGTAATAGGCTAGTTTCTGCTCAAAAGAGAAAGAGCAATTTCAAAAGAGCTAGCAAATTGGGTTGTGACTGCAATCCCTCATCCGGATCCCTAAGGTAACCAGGGGCAACTGACTTCTGTGGGTGCCTATGCTCTGTGCTCAACCTCGCTCAGTAACATCAATAATGCGGGCTGCAGTCAGCAGGCCTTCCAACCTGCTTTTGAACAAAGGTGGGCTCCTGAGAGGCAGATGGCCTTTCTTTGAGCTTGTCTCCCCAGAATCGCTGCCAGGCCACAGGGAAAAGTGTCTGAAGGTGTCAGGGTGAAGGTCCTGGAAGAAGCCTAAGCATTCTGACCGCAGAGGCAGGATCAAGGCAGATGTATTTTTAAAATCAGGCTCCAAGGGTAAAGGGCACCGAAGTCCAGTTAGGGCCTGACTGTTCCGTGCCTGAGAATTCAGGGCAGACATACAAGATGCAGGATTAAGCATCTTCATGATAGAACATGAAAATAACAAAAATCCACTCCATGTAACCAGGATGGAAAGGAAGAACTGCTGCGAGGTAAAAATGTGTAATAACATTGGGACGTGGAGTAAGTTGGTATGTGGTCATCCATGAATGGGCCATTGAAAAGCCTCAAAACTTTTAAAAAAGAGAAAATTTTTTTTGAGAAAGGGTGAAAAGACTTCCTCCTCCGATTTCTTTATCCTCCTCCACTGCCTCCCACCTCTTCTCTAACACCTATTATTCTTTCAGCCTCATCCTTTTGAGCCCCTGCGGGTGGACCCTGGGCTGTGAGAGCTCTCAGTCCTCTGTTGCTCGTGGGGCCCTTACTTACCCCGCCAGGGCCCGGAGCTCCGCGGGGCTTTGCTGCTTGTACAGCTTGGGGAATAGCTGCTAGGCTGGCTCAGGGCCCTGCTGAAGTGCTCGTCCACCACGGAGCTGATGTCCCCCTGGAAATAGGTGAAAAGGACGCAGCGGGAGTTGATGTACTCCGCCTCTGGTGGGCGCTCTTTCTCCGGGCTGCCTTCTTCTTCTTTTATACTAGCCGGAGTTTGGCTGGAGAAGGAGGAGCTGCCACTGCCGCTGCTGTTGCTGGGGCTGGCGTTGCACTCCTGGGCTTCTTGCATTTTGGAGTAATAGGCTAGTTTCTGCTCAAAAGAGAAAGAGCAATTTCAAAAGAGCTAGCAAATTGGGTTGTGACTGCAATCCCTCATCCGGATCCCTAAGGTAACCGGGGGCAACTGACTTCTGTGGGTGCCTATGCTCTGTGCTCAACCTCGCTCAGTAACATCAATAATGCGGGCTGCAGTCAGCAGGCCTTCCAACCTGCTTTTGAACAAAGGTGGGCTCCTGAGAGGCAGATGGCCTTTCTTTGAGCTTGTCTCCCCAGAATCGCTGCCAGGCCACAGGGAAAAGTGTCTGAAGGTGTCAGGGTGAAGGTCCTGGAAGAAGCCTAAGCATTCTGACCGCAGAGGCAGGATCAAGGCAGATGTATTTTTAAAATCAGGCTCCAAGGGTAAAGGGCACCGAAGTCCAGTTAGGGCCTGACTGTTCCGTGCCTGAGAATTCAGGGCAGACATACAAGATGCAGGATTAAGCATCTTCATGATAGAACATGAAAATAACAAAAATCCACTCCATGTAACCAGGATGGAAAGGAAGAACTGCTGCGAGGTAAAAATGTGTAATAACATTGGGACGTGGAGTAAGTTGGTATGTGGTCATCCATGAATGGGCCATTGAAAAGCCTCAGCTTTTAAAGAGATCTTTTTTGAGAAAGGAAAAGCCACCAGGTTATGAGAATTTCTACCCTCACAATCTGTGTCTTTTGAGGAAAAGGGTAATAAAAAGAAGCAGAGAATGGTCTTGGCTTTGAGGTTGGGTTAAATCATGACTGTCTGATAGTGATTTACAAAGTCAAGTGTGGTGGCTGAAAACATTTTCTTAGAAATGAGCCATGGACAGTGTAGCGTTAAAGCAGTGTGCAGGCAGAGGCGTCCTGCAAGGGAGACCCTGATCATACAAACCTGAACAGAGAGCCTGGTGAAATAGACGGGCCCAGGGTCAGGGAGGAGAAAGGACCACACCGGCCGAAAACCAACCCACCTTTGCTTTTTGTAATAATCCCAGCCTGGGAAAGAGTGCGGCTTAGACACTGAAGCTTAAAGACTGAATTTATTTAGCAACATCACCATTTCTACCACATTCCCACTTGGCTTAAAATGAGAGACTCTGGTGATTCCTAAGGTTAACACTGAGCCTAAAGAAATGCCTAGTTTGACAGTTTGGAAAAGGAGAGGAGGTGGGGAAAAAGCAAAAACCAAATTGCCAAATCTATTCATTCCATCATTAATTCAAGAGAAAATTTTCAAATAGATACTATGCTAGCAAAACTGGCAAAAGCATGGACTCAGTCAGGCACTGCGGTGTATTTCAATTTTCCCATAACAGGAGTTATGGGAGTTCTCACTGTGGAACCTGGTCAAGACTCCTAGGGGATCCGCCCTCCACCCACTGGAGTGTGTGATCTTATTCATTTCCTGGACTACTGTCACCACTTTAACCACATCAGCTGAGGAATGAAAAGAAAAAAACTGACCAGAAAATACAGCCCAGAGCATAAAAAAATTGGAGTAATTAAACGAAACTTGAAGAGTTTGCAGAACCGGGGCTAGTGATCTTCTCAAAAGTGGCTTTGTTGATGGCAGGGAAGCCTGATTCAGTTATTCAGGCTAGCACAAGGCGAATTACCAATATTATCTATGAAACTGGCCTCTGCTGGGTCAATCGTACCCAGAACTCCGGGTCAATAATATGCCCCGGAATTTTACAAAGCAAGGATTATAAAAGTCAGTTTCATGCGGTTCTCTTTATAACGATTTCGCTGGTTCTGAAATTGGCCTGATCGCCTAAAAATTGAAACGAGGGAAAATACCTTTGATAAGCTTGCATAGATGAGAACGAGAGTCATTGTATCTCAGACAGAGGAAGGCCACCGCTTTTGCTTCGTCGTCACTCACACCTTTGGGACCAAAGTTTACTTTTTTCTGCGTTAGCCTTGCTCGCATCTCCGCGCGCCAGCACCGGGCTTGGAAGAAATCTGTGGAGTCCGACAGACTCCAAGGAAACAATGCAGTCCGCGCGATCCTGGTCTGATCATTCCCAGGAAGTCCGGGGCGCGCATTAGCAGGGCTTAGCTGCCTTCCCGAGAGAGCAAACGTAAAAGCTAAAGGGGTTAGCTCAACCTACTGGGTGGCAGGGCCGGCAATCCCCGCATCCGAGGCGCCCGCCGCTCACCGAACGCCCAGGATCCGCCGGAGGTACCGGGAACCTCGGAGTTCTGGCAGTGCTCGGAGAAGCCGGGGAGTGCCACCTGTCTACGCGGCCGGCCAGGAGCAGACACGTACCTGGTGGTAGGGGGTGTAGGCGGCTGCGAAGTAAGGCTGGGGTGGACCATAGACTTGGTACATAACATCCAGACAGCTCATGGCTTCCCGCAGCGGAGACTTTTAAGTGTTTTATCATCAACTCTCGGACGGCGGAGGGCAAGGATGCTGCATGGGCGGCACTTGGGCCCGAGCTTCCGAGTCATGCGCGGCGGAGCGAGAGACAGCGCGCTCCGCGGATAGGGATCCCGCTCGCGCGCTTCCTTCCCACCCCTGCAATTCCAGCCGCCACCGCGCTCGGAGCTGGAAGCGCCCGGGCTCCCGCTAGTGGGCATTTAAACCCCACGCGGGGCAGGCGTGCTGACGCCACTCCGGGCCGCGGGGGGCGGGGGCGGGGGACGGGGCGGGGACCGGGGGGCCAATGGAGAGCGAGGCACGAGGGACCGAGGGGCAGCCGGTGCTCTTCCCCGGGCTTCCAAGCGGCGAGCCTGTGGCCGAGGGTGCGGTGAACTGGGAAGCCCGGCGGAACTAGGGCCCTGAGGCTTCGCGCCGTGAGGAGTAGGGATTTTCCCAGGTTAATGCCGGAGGGGCGGGAGGACGGAGAGGACAGCGGGGAACTGGAGGCTCTGACATTTGGAGAGAGGAAGTTGCGGCGTGGTGGGGAGAGGTCTTTTGGGAGAACCCCGACCTCACAGTGGAGAACTGAGTGTGTCCGTCCTGGGTGGCGAGGGGGCGAAAAGCCTCTGCCCTCGGCTCCTGGGCTGGAGGAACGGCGCCATCCCCAGGAATCCCCTAGGAGAGCCGAATCTTCGCGCAGATAGGATGTCAGAGTCTGGGAACTCCTCTCCGCGTGGAGGAGCTCCCTCTGCAGGGAAATGGCTGCGACCGAAGCCTGTATCTGCCGCCCTGCGGCACCGCCTTTGCGCGCCCTAGGAGCCCATCCACTTGCCGTCAGCTCCGACACTTCCCAGTTTCGTTGACTGGGGCGGGTCCCTACTACCCCTTTAGAGTACGATCCCACCCCTTTCTCTTTGACGTCCTCCCTCCGAACCCGCCCGGTCCGCGTTGTTCGCACCCCGCCTCCCGCTCCTGCCGGCTTTAGCTGCTTTCGAGGAGTCCAGGAGGACATCACCCAGCCCCCGGCCGCCCCGAGTCTCCTCGGCCTGCAGGCATCCTTTGAAGTTGCAGTAATTTTTTGGAACAAGGGCCTGTTGGCTGCAAGTGGAATTATCCTCGCACTGCAGGGAGGCCTTTTGCTGACTCCTGTCGGTAATACAGCAGCTGTGAAAGAGGATACACTCCAATTGTGAAACTCGCATTGCACATCGCCCTTCTCTTTTCCTTCCCTGGGAGCTCTCCGGGCTCGGACCGGCTTCCTGCGGCGGTTTCCATCCTTCCTAAGCACCCCTCCTCCAGCTCTGGCGTGCTCCGTCCTTCCAAGTTTAGGAACGAATTGAGGTTTTTTGTACATCGAGTCAGGTGGGGGAAAGTAAGTTACGGGAGTACCTGTGGGCATACTTGGAGGGTAGAGAGGGTAGCGTTTGAGAGCTTTGAGAGCCCAGACCCAAGGAAGTGGCAGCGTGGATTACTGATAGAAACGCACTCCAGTGAATAACTAGAGTTTAAATACACCTTAAATACAGCGAAGAATCCCACGTTGATTCACAGGCTGTAAAACTATGAACAAACGCACCTTTAAAGATGTATTTGTCTTTAAAATGTGAGTATCTTAAGCCAATAGTTTTGGGGTTGAATTTTGGTTTTGTCCAATTTATAAGTAGGTAATGGCTCCATGTCTCCAATTCGGTTTATAAATGTTGAGAAGTCCTCAGTGATCGAAATGTTTCTTTAACTACAATTCAATCTATATAAAGAAAATGAAAATAAAGAAGACACCCCGGTGGCACAGTTTCGGGCAAGTCTCCGTTTAGCAGCTGGGTTGCCTTATGGCTGAGCTCAGCGGCCTCAGCAGCCTCCTTTGTCGGGGCGCACAGGTGAGGCAGAACATCTCTTCCACCGCTCCAGCAGCCCTTCCTCCCGAGGAGTTTTGGAGGAGGGCAACCACCGCTTTATCCGTTTCTCCTCTGGGGCCGGGGAAAAAAACGTGAAAAGTCTGGGTCCCCTACTACCCCTTTAGAGTACGATCCCACCCTTTCTCTTTGACGTCCTCCTCCGAACCCGCCCGGTCCGCGTTGTTCGCACCCGCCTCCGCTCCTGCCGGCTTTAGCTGCTTTCGAGGCGTCCAGGAGGACATCACCCAGCCCCCGGCCGCCCCGAGTCTCCTCGGCCTGCAGGCATCCTTTGAAGTTGCAGTAATTTTTTGGAACAAGGGCCTGTTGGCTGCAAGTGGAATTATCCTCGCACTGCAGGGAGGCCTTTTGCTGACTCCTGTCGGTAATACAGCAGCTGTGAAAGAGGATACACTCCAATTGTGAAACTCGCATTGCACATCGCCCTTCTCTTTTCCTTCCCTGGGAGCTCTCCGGGCTCGGACCGGCTTCCTGCGGCGGTTTCCATCCTTCCTAAGCACCCTCCTCCAGCTCTGGCGTGCTCCGTCCTTCCAAGTTTAGGAACGAATTGAGGTTTTTTGTACATCGAGTCAGGTGGGGGAAAGTAAGTTACGGGAGTACCTGTGGGCATACTTGGAGGGTAGAGAGGGTAGCGTTTGAGAGCTTTGAGAGCCCAGACCCAAGGAAGTGGCAGCGTGGATTACTGATAGAAACGCACTCCAGTGAATAACTAGAGTTTAAATACACCTTAAATACAGCGAAGAATCCCACGTTGATTCACAGGCTGTAAAACTATGAACAAACGCACCTTTAAAGATGTATTTGTCTTTAAAATGTGAGTATCTTAAGCCAATAGTTTTGGGGTTGAATTTTGGTTTTGTCCAATTTATAAGTAGGTAATGGCTCCATGTCTCCAATTCGGTTTATAAATGTTGAGAAGTCCTCAGTGATCGAAATGTTTCTTTAACTACAATTCAATCTATATAAAGAAAATGAAAATAAAGAAGACACCCCGGTGGCACAGTTTCGGGCAAGTCTCCGTTTAGCAGCTGGGTTGCCTTATGGCTGAGCTCAGCGGCCTCAGCAGCCTCCTTTGTCGGGGCGCACAGGTGAGGCAGAACATCTCTTCCACCGCTCCAGCAGCCCTTCCTCCCGAGGAGTTTTGGAGGAGGGCAACCACCGCTTTATCCGTTTCTCCTCTGGGGCCGGGGGAAAAAAAAAAACGTGAAAAGTCTAGAGAAGACCACCTTGCTGCTGGAAACCACTCCGCCTCGCACCGCGCGGGTCTCTGGGTGGGCTCGACCCAAAAGCTCCTGGTCCATGTGTAAGGGCAGCGCCGCGCTGCGCCGGGGTCAGATCTCCGCCAGCCGCGGCAACCTCCGTGGGTCACACGCCCCCCTCTCGCTCAGGTCCTGCTGTCCATCCTTGGACACGATTTCTACTCTGGCTTTCTTGCGTTAGGGCATCTCCAGGCCAGAGCATCCGTCGCCTGAGCGCGCTCCTTCCCGCGCAGCCTGGCCTCTGCAGCGTGGTCAGAGGCTGGCAGTACCGAGTGGGAAAACTGGAAGGAGGCGGCACCGAATCGCACGACAAGCCAGTGCCAGGAAGCGCTAAACCGGTCCCCGTCCACCTCCTAGTCGCCACCTCTTACCCCCTGTACCTGCTCACGTTGACGTTTTAATTCTACTTGGCCATGAACTTTACTTTTCCCACAAATGTAGGAAAAAGTAACAACCGTTCAGAACCAACAAACTGTTATTCTTGATAAGCATTATAGGTGCAGGATTTCCCACAGTTTGAACATAGAAAGTGAAGAAGAGGAAGGTGATGCCAGTTACCCTGAGCTGCTTTCTGTTTACTCAATCCTCTCTTATAGGAAACAGTTTTTTTAAAAAAACATCATTGAGCCTAACTAAGGGTACTGACAAGAACTTCAATTCTTAACACAGGGAACTGGGCCAGTGAGCATCCGTCCTGAATTCTGGCAGAAAAAAAAAAAAACAAAAAAAACCTCTTTCCCTCAAATCAAAAGTCAAGAGAGGAAGACAAACAGTCTGCAATTTTAAAGCAGCTCCAAAGCATGTCCAGTCTTTTCTGTATGCCTGAAAAGCTGTCATTTACACGTGGGTGGTATTTATCAATCTGATGAAGTGATTTCTTGTTTCTGTGTTGAGGCAAACCTCAGCAGCCTCCTTTGTCGGGGCGCACAGGTGAGGCAGAACATCTCTTCCACCGCTCCAGCAGCCCTTCCTCCCGAGGAGTTTTGGAGGAGGCAACCACCGCTTTATCCGTTTCTCCTCTGGGGCCGGGGGAAAAAAAAAAACGTGAAAAGTCTAGAGAAGACCACCTTGCTGCTGGAAACCACTCCGCCTCGCACCGCGCGGGTCTCTGGGTGGGCTCGACCCAAAAGCTCCTGGTCCATGTGTAAGGGCAGCGCCGCGCTGCGCCGGGGTCAGATCTCCGCCAGCCGCGGCAACCTCCGTGGGTCACACGCCCCCCTCTCGCTCAGGTCCTGCTGTCCATCCTTGGACACGATTTCTACTCTGGCTTTCTTGCGTTAGGGCATCTCCAGGCCAGAGCATCCGTCGCCTGAGCGCGCTCCTTCCCGCGCAGCCTGGCCTCTGCAGCGTGGTCAGAGGCTGGCAGTACCGAGTGGGAAAACTGGAAGGAGGCGGCACCGAATCGCACGACAAGCCAGTGCCAGGAAGCGCTAAACCGGTCCCCGTCCACCTCCTAGTCGCCACCTCTTACCCCCTGTACCTGCTCACGTTGACGTTTTAATTCTACTTGGCCATGAACTTTACTTTTCCCACAAATGTAGGAAAAAGTAACAACCGTTCAGAACCAACAAACTGTTATTCTTGATAAGCATTATAGGTGCAGGATTTCCCACAGTTTGAACATAGAAAGTGAAGAAGAGGAAGGTGATGCCAGTTACCCTGAGCTGCTTTCTGTTTACTCAATCCTCTCTTATAGGAAACAGTTTTTTTAAAAAAACATCATTGAGCCTAACTAAGGGTACTGACAAGAACTTCAATTCTTAACACAGGGAACTGGGCCAGTGAGCATCCGTCCTGAATTCTGGCAGAAAAAAAAAAAAACAAAAAAAACCTCTTTCCCTCAAATCAAAAGTCAAGAGAGGAAGACAAACAGTCTGCAATTTTAAAGCAGCTCCAAAGCATGTCCAGTCTTTTCTGTATGCCTGAAAAGCTGTCATTTACACGTGGGTGGTATTTATCAATCTGATGAAGTGATTTCTTGTTTCTGTGTTGAGGCAGGAAGTAAAACACAATTAAATTTAACCCCTCTACTCTCCCTGCCAGTCAAACAGCCATGACATTAGCAGGTCAAAAGAGTCAGGTTTTGATTCATTACCTTGGGGATGGGTTACAGGGTGAAGGAGAAAACTGGGAGAAAAGTCTCTCTTCCCTCTTCCTCTTTTCCTCTTTCATAGTTATTTTAGAAGAGGCTACAAACCAAACAAACATTCTGGAACTTGGGTCCAAGAAAAAATGCACTAATATCCCTAGAAAAATTAGCTGTTATGAATTGCATCTAATCTAATTGCCTCTTAATTTCCTAATTGGGCTGAGGGAATACAAAACTTTTAGAAAGGAATTCCACTTTGTGATAGCTTCATGGCAATTTACTGAGCTGCCAAGGTCGGGAGAGGAAGAGTTGCTATATGAAAATTAAATTAATTCCACCAAAATTCCCTTTTAGTACCCTAGTTCTTGTGTACAATCCTAATAATATCTGTAACTGTGAAAATAAAAGGAGCCTTTGCTCTCAAAATTAATAAATGAAGCCAAATTGCCTTTGAATGAGTGCATTTGAGGTAGCATCACAATGAAATTATTTCTTCTTCAGAAGAACTGTCTTTCATTTCTTAAAATAAACCAACTGACTTCATTACCTTCTGAATTTTTTCTGTCCGCCTGTATCTTCTTAATCTGAAAACTGCCAAGAAGCTGCTTTAAAGGAAGGATGTATGGAATAGAACTAATTCGGAGCACGGACCTGCAGCCAGTCCAGCCCCTCTCTTGGCCATGGTTTATTTGAATCATTGAGTGTTGGCATTTTATGCTGCCTTACTCTGCTAGCCAAAGAGGATGAACACATGGCAGTCTCGCAGGCTGTTTCTCCCCTCTAAACCCATCATTGCCTGTTTTACAGAGCAGAGATGTGTTTGGAATTTGGAGAGTAGCTGACAAGATTTTGTGGATTCAACTTATTAATAGTGTCAGTCGAAACATGTCTGCAGAAGCCAGCTTTTCAGTGTTACTTAGTAGTGATACTCTACTTATTCAAGTCGGGAGGGAACATTTTCTGGGCAGAAGCCAGCTTTTCTGTGTTGAGGCAGGAAGTAAAACACAATTAAATTTAACCCCTCTACTCTCCCTGCCAGTCAAACAGCCATGACATTAGCAGGTCAAAAGAGTCAGGTTTTGATTCATTACCTTGGGGATGGGTTACAGGGTGAAGGAGAAAACTGGGAGAAAAGTCTCTCTTCCCTCTTCCTCTTTTCCTCTTTCATAGTTATTTTAGAAGAGGCTACAAACCAAACAAACATTCTGGAACTTGGGTCCAAGAAAAAATGCACTAATATCCCTAGAAAAATTAGCTGTTATGAATTGCATCTAATCTAATTGCCTCTTAATTTCCTAATTGGGCTGAGGGAATACAAAACTTTTAGAAAGGAATTCCACTTTGTGATAGCTTCATGGCAATTTACTGAGCTGCCAAGGTCGGGAGAGGAAGAGTTGCTATATGAAAATTAAATTAATTCCACCAAAATTCCCTTTTAGTACCCTAGTTCTTGTGTACAATCCTAATAATATCTGTAACTGTGAAAATAAAAGGAGCCTTTGCTCTCAAAATTAATAAATGAAGCCAAATTGCCTTTGAATGAGTGCATTTGAGGTAGCATCACAATGAAATTATTTCTTCTTCAGAAGAACTGTCTTTCATTTCTTAAAATAAACCAACTGACTTCATTACCTTCTGAATTTTTTCTGTCCGCCTGTATCTTCTTAATCTGAAAACTGCCAAGAAGCTGCTTTAAAGGAAGGATGTATGGAATAGAACTAATTCGGAGCACGGACCTGCAGCCAGTCCAGCCCCTCTCTTGGCCATGGTTTATTTGAATCATTGAGTGTTGGCATTTTATGCTGCCTTACTCTGCTAGCCAAAGAGGATGAACACATGGCAGTCTCGCAGGCTGTTTCTCCCCTCTAAACCCATCATTGCCTGTTTTACAGAGCAGAGATGTGTTTGGAATTTGGAGAGTAGCTGACAAGATTTTGTGGATTCAACTTATTAATAGTGTCAGTCGAAACATGTCTGCAGAAGCCAGCTTTTTCAGTGTTACTTAGTAGTGATACTCTACTTATTAATCGAGAGTCTGAATGGTGATTTTATTTTAAAGAAATAAAGGAAAAAGAAATTTCTATTCTCTGAAATCTCACCAAAATACTAAGTGGAGGAATTCCAGTTTAACTTAGTGAAAAACCAAGTGAAAGAATATTCTATTATTTTCATACAGAGTAGCTCTTAACAGTGTGTTCAACTAAAAATCCTCCGTGGTTTATCCTGATGAATAGATGAGGCTACTTTGTAATATTTAACATATAATTGATTAATGTAAGAATATTAAAATTTTTCTCCTTTATGTTTTAATCACTATTTTTATGTTAGGTATGAGAAAACTTTAACTTAGGTGAAATAATCACAACTTTCTGAATGTAGGTTTCTCTAGAATTCATGTTGACAACAATGTCTGGTTCTAGGATTGAACAGTTGACAATAATGTTTAGTTCTAGGACTGAGAAAAAGACCAGATTCATCTTTCAGAAACAAGATTTTTATTGAATCTCTACAAGATGCTTAGTATAAAGATATTATACTAATACAAGCCACAAGACTCAAACCTTTAAAATGATAACAAATGACAAAAAGGGAAATTTGGAATAGATGTGTGTAAATTACTTTTCACAAAATGAGAACTGTTAGAAGGAAATTTACATCTTTTGATACTTGCTTGGGCACAAAGAGTTAATTCAGAGAGCATGCATAAATTTTTTCTTAATGGGAAGGAATTATTTTTCATCTTTACTTGGCTGGAAAAGTCACTCTACTTGCCTTTTATTTCTGACCATAGTAATTTTTTTTTCTTTAAAGACACAGAATCTAGAGCGACAGCCCAGAATCTACAAACCTATGCTGCAAAGTAGCATGTGTGTGAAGCTCCTTTTGTAAGAGACAGAGGCATAGATGATTTTGCAGATTCTGAAGGTGGAAGCAGATTGAAGGATTTGAATTGTCAACTTAGATATTTGACAATATTGGTGTTGATCCATCCCCAAACTTCTGTTTATAAACTTCATTTCAGCAGGATGCTAAAGGGATTCCAAAAAAAAACTCATTCAGGATGGCTTGGCTATTACGTGTCAGTGATTAACCTTATTTAGTGATACTCTACTTATTAATCGAGAGTCTGAATGGTGATTTTATTTTAAAGAAATAAAGGAAAAGAAATTTCTATTCTCTGAAATCTCACCAAAATACTAAGTGGAGGAATTCCAGTTTAACTTAGTGAAAAACCAAGTGAAAGAATATTCTATTATTTTCATACAGAGTAGCTCTTAACAGTGTGTTCAACTAAAAATCCTCCGTGGTTTATCCTGATGAATAGATGAGGCTACTTTGTAATATTTAACATATAATTGATTAATGTAAGAATATTAAAATTTTTCTCCTTTATGTTTTAATCACTATTTTTATGTTAGGTATGAGAAAACTTTAACTTAGGTGAAATAATCACAACTTTCTGAATGTAGGTTTCTCTAGAATTCATGTTGACAACAATGTCTGGTTCTAGGATTGAACAGTTGACAATAATGTTTAGTTCTAGGACTGAGAAAAAGACCAGATTCATCTTTCAGAAACAAGATTTTTATTGAATCTCTACAAGATGCTTAGTATAAAGATATTATACTAATACAAGCCACAAGACTCAAACCTTTAAAATGATAACAAATGACAAAAAGGGAAATTTGGAATAGATGTGTGTAAATTACTTTTCACAAAATGAGAACTGTTAGAAGGAAATTTACATCTTTTGATACTTGCTTGGGCACAAAGAGTTAATTCAGAGAGCATGCATAAATTTTTTCTTAATGGGAAGGAATTATTTTTCATCTTTACTTGGCTGGAAAAGTCACTCTACTTGCCTTTTATTTCTGACCATAGTAATTTTTTTTTCTTTAAAGACACAGAATCTAGAGACGACAGCCCAGAATCTACAAACCTATGCTGCAAAGTAGCATGTGTGTGAAGCTCCTTTTGTAAGAGACAGAGGCATAGATGATTTTGCAGATTCTGAAGGTGGAAGCAGATTGAAGGATTTGAATTGTCAACTTAGATATTTGACAATATTGGTGTTGATCCATCCCCAAACTTCTGTTTATAAACTTCATTTCAGCAGGATGCTAAAGGGATTAAAAGGAGACCACAGAAATAACAGACAGAAGGCTATCTGTGTGTGATGTCCTGTCATAGGCTTCAGGTCTAGAAACAGCTTCTTAGAAACTCACGCATAGGAAGTTTCTCTTGGCAGTGACCAAGAGAATAGACTGGCATTTTCTGCTTTAAACTTCTTTGGTTGTCGTGATTGATTTTTTTTTTTTTTTTAATTTTTTGGGGAACAGGAGCTGGGTGGGAGGGCGGGGGGCGGGCCACTTCCATTGGTCTTTCATTTATCTGTTTTCGTCCATCTTTGTTCTTTGGCCCATGTGGGCCTCCCATCGCAGTGGCCTCTGTTGTCGCAGAGCACTGGCTCTGGACACATCGGTCCAGCCGCTCCGCGGTACGTGGGATCTTCCCTGGCCAGGGATTGAACCAGCGCCCCTTGCACTGCAAGGCGGTGTCCTTACCCACTGGACCACCAGGGAAACCCGTGATTGATTTTTTTTTTTTTTTTTTTAATTTTGGCCTCTTTTATTGTTTTTTATTTTATGTATTTATTTACTTTCATCTGTCTTTGTTCTTTGGCCTGTGTGGGCCTCCCATCGCAGTGGCCTCTCTCGTTGCAGAGCAGCGGCTCCGGGCGCACGTGCTCCGGCGCGCTGGCTCGTGACTGGGCACACCCGTTCAGCCGCCCCGCGGCACGTGGGATCTTCCCTGGCCAGGGATCGAACGGGTGCCGCTTGCACTGCAAGGCGATGTCCTTACCCACTGGACCACCAGGGAAGCCCCCCGTGATTGATTTTTAAGTGGATTTCATGGTGGCATAAATAAATTAGGTTTAGCTGTGTCTTAAGTATAACATAGGGCTTCCCTGGGCACCCCTGGGAATCTGATCCCTGGCCAGGGATCAAGCCCCCTGCACAGCCCAGAATCTACAAACCTATGCTGCAAAGTAGCATGTGTGAAGCTCCTTTTGTAAGAGACAGAGGCATAGATGATTTTGCAGATTCTGAAGGTGGAAGCAGATTGAAGGATTTGAATTGTCAACTTAGATATTTGACAATATTGGTGTTGATCCATCCCCAAACTTCTGTTTATAAACTTCATTTCAGCAGGATGCTAAAGGGATTAAAAGGAGACCACAGAAATAACAGACAGAAGGCTATCTGTGTGTGATGTCCTGTCATAGGCTTCAGGTCTAGAAACAGCTTCTTAGAAACTCACGCATAGGAAGTTTCTCTTGGCAGTGACCAAGAGAATAGACTGGCATTTTCTGCTTTAAACTTCTTTGGTTGTCGTGATTGATTTTTTTTTTTTTTTTTAATTTTTTGGGGAACAGGAGCTGGGTGGGAGGGCGGGGGGCGGGCCACTTCCATTGGTCTTTCATTTATCTGTTTTCGTCCATCTTTGTTCTTTGGCCCATGTGGGCCTCCCATCGCAGTGGCCTCTGTTGTCGCAGAGCACTGGCTCTGGACACATCGGTCCAGCCGCTCCGCGGTACGTGGGATCTTCCCTGGCCAGGGATTGAACCAGCGCCCCTTGCACTGCAAGGCGGTGTCCTTACCCACTGGACCACCAGGGAAACCCGTGATTGATTTTTTTTTTTTTTTTTTTAATTTTGGCCTCTTTTATTGTTTTTTATTTTATGTATTTATTTACTTTCATCTGTCTTTGTTCTTTGGCCTGTGTGGGCCTCCCATCGCAGTGGCCTCTCTCGTTGCAGAGCAGCGGCTCCGGGCGCACGTGCTCCAGAGCGCTGGCTCGTGACTGGGCACACCCGTTCAGCCGCCCCGCGGCACGTGGGATCTTCCCTGGCCAGGGATCGAACGGGTGCCGCTTGCACTGCAAGGCGATGTCCTTACCCACTGGACCACCAGGGAAGCCCCCCGTGATTGATTTTTAAGTGGATTTCATGGTGGCATAAATAAATTAGGTTTAGCTGTGTCTTAAGTATAACATAGGGCTTCCCTGGTGGCTCAGTGGTATAGAATCCTCCTGTCAGTGCAGGAGACACTGGTCTGATCCCCAATCTGGAAGATTCCACATGCTGTGGAGTAGCTAAGCCCACCTGTCACAGTTGCTCCATCTTTGCTCTAGAACCCACGTACTGCAACTACTGGAGCCCATGCACCCTCAGTAAGAGAAGCCACCGCAGTAAGAAGCCTGCACACTGCAAGGAAGAGTAGCCTCAGCTTGTCACAGAGGAAAATCCTGTGCAGCAGCAAAGACCCAGCACAGTCAAAAATAAATAAATGAATAGATAAGTTAAAAAGAAGACATTTCAGAGCACATGTTGTCAAATAGTTATGTGAGCAAGTAGCTGAAAAAGTGGAGAGAACCCGTGGCTCTTAAGAGGGGAGGGGGAAGGTGGAAGGGCATGCTGCTGATTGCCACCTTTGAAGCCCAGGAGGTTGCACACTTAATCCCTGTGTGCCTGTAGCTGTAGAGGTCACATACTTTGGGAACTCAGCCCAGTGGCTGCATTTCATAGGACACTGCCCTGTCTGCTCTCTGAAAGTAATACACCCTCAAACCTGATGACATTATCTTAGTTACTTTCTTAAGAATGGAGGAGGCTGATGAGTAGCAAGGAAGGAGGGATGGACTGGGTATCCAGAGAGTGGGTGCTGACCTGTGGTGTGAAGTGTTGTCACCCCATAAGCCCTCAGTTCGCTTATGTCTAAAAAGAAGGAACTAGACTAGGGGCTCACTCTCTCCGAGGATGTTTATGATTCCAAACTCTGCAATGGAAACAAAATCAATGTTTGATTTGGAAACAGTATATAATAGTTTCTACAACTTTCAAGTTATGAGTGTTACTGCCAATTGAAGATCCTGCCTGACAAATTACACATAATCAACTTAACTTGATAATGTCCTGTGTTCCCCACCCCTCTCCAAGCAAGGGCCTGTTCCTAAATGTGGGATAGAATTAGCCAGAGATCCTTTAGAATTCCAGGGATATGCAATACAAAAGGGAGTTACGTCTTCCAAGCACTGGGTGAGTGAAGCTGAGATCTCTGGCATGTAGTGTTGGAAGCAAAGCTGCTCATTATGTTTGCTTTCTGTGGGCCTGAGTACATAAATGTGCATACAGGGTCGTTCCTTGGGAAAGAAAAGTACAGCCTTTCTGAAGTTTCATGAGATTTGGAACAGAAGACCACTTTTTTTTAAATCTGGTCAACTTGAAACTTTGAAACTAGAATTATTTAATTTTTATCAGCATATGTAATTATTGTAATTTCAATGTGCAGTAGTATATAGCTTACTTAATGAGGAAGCAGTTTAATAGAATTATTAGCCAAAATATCCTGCTTAGTGTTTACCCACAAATGCCCTTTCTTAGGACAAGTGAATGATGAAATAGATTTCTGGAGGAAAACAGGCAACAGTGCGCACTATGTGAAGCATCTTAGTTTAGGTAGGAATTTTACTTGTTTTTTCCTAAAGAATACATGAAAATCACTTTCTCTAGAGATGAGGGAATTAACCATTAGATTCACTCTTTTTACTTCAAACATACACAAATAGTAAAGAAAATGTGAAAAGAGAACAGAAAACATAACAGAACCCCAATACATTCTAAGACAAAAATAAAAAGAAGCTCAAAACCGGTGCCCTGGGTGCCTCAGAGTCCACAACCTGGTCTTAACGAATACATCCCCTCAAAAACCCTGATGACATTATCTTAGTTACTTTCTTAAGAATGGAGGAGGCTGATGAGTAGCAAGGAAGGAGGGATGGACTGGGTATCCAGAGAGTGGGTGCTGACCTGTGGTGTGAAGTGTTGTCACCCCATAAGCCCTCAGTTCGCTTATGTCTAAAAAGAAGGAACTAGACTAGGGGCTCACTCTCTCCGAGGATGTTTATGATTCCAAACTCTGCAATGGAAACAAAATCAATGTTTGATTTGGAAACAGTATATAATAGTTTCTACAACTTTCAAGTTATGAGTGTTACTGCCAATTGAAGATCCTGCCTGACAAATTACACATAATCAACTTAACTTGATAATGTCCTGTGTTCCCCACCCCTCTCCAAGCAAGGGCCTGTTCCTAAATGTGGGATAGAATTAGCCAGAGATCCTTTAGAATTCCAGGGATATGCAATACAAAAGGGAGTTACGTCTTCCAAGCACTGGGTGAGTGAAGCTGAGATCTCTGGCATGTAGTGTTGGAAGCAAAGCTGCTCATTATGTTTGCTTTCTGTGGGCCTGAGTACATAAATGTGCATACAGGGTCGTTCCTTGGGAAAGAAAAGTACAGCCTTTCTGAAGTTTCATGAGATTTGGAACAGAAGACCACTTTTTTTTTTTAAATCTGGTCAACTTGAAACTTTGAAACTAGAATTATTTAATTTTTATCAGCATATGTAATTATTGTAATTTCAATGTGCAGTAGTATATAGCTTACTTAATGAGGAAGCAGTTTAATAGAATTATTAGCCAAAATATCCTGCTTAGTGTTTACCCACAAATGCCCTTTCTTAGGACAAGTGAATGATGAAATAGATTTCTGGAGGAAAACAGGCAACAGTGCGCACTATGTGAAGCATCTTAGTTTAGGTAGGAATTTTACTTGTTTTTTCCTAAAGAATACATGAAAATCACTTTCTCTAGAGATGAGGGAATTAACCATTAGATTCACTCTTTTTACTTCAAACATACACAAATAGTAAAGAAAATGTGAAAAAGAGATAACCAGAAAACATAACAGAACCCCCAATACATTCTAAGACAAAAAATAAAAAAAAGAAGCTCAAAACCGGTGCCCTGGGTGCCTCAGAGTCCACAACCTGGTCTTAAGTGTGTTTTTCAGAGATACTGCAGCCCTTGTGATAACAAGAAAGTGCAGATCTAGGCACTGAGTCAAGAGCTGTCTATCCCAGTTCTTGTTCATGAGGCTATTGCCCCTCTCCACCCTCCCTGCCAAGCCTGGATGAGAGCTTTAATAAAGATATAGCCATTTTTTTCTTTTCAGTTTCTTTGTGGACATGAAGGCCCTAGAACAAGCCTTGGTTTAGGTAGTGATTCCAGCTCAGAACTTTTCATCCAGTTTCACCTCAGGAATCAAGAACGTGATTGCCAGCTTCCAGCCCAAAGCCCAGAAAGCCTATCGTTATACATTTTTATGAGTAGATAAGTCGGTACAGTTGTCCCTTGGTATCTTTGGGGGATTGCTTCCAGGATACCCATGGATACAAAACATGATGCTCAAGTACCTTACATAAAATGGTGTATTTTGTAACCTATACATAACCTCTTGTATACTTTAAATCATCCCTTTGTAGTTGTTCACTCAAAAATCATGTCCAGCTCCTTGTGACCCCATGAGTTGTAGCCAGCCAGGTTTCTCTGTCCTGCACTGTCTTCCAGAATTTTCTCAAGTTCATGTCCATTGAGTCAGACAAATTATCTCTAGATTACTGATAATAAACTGTACTCAGTCCAGCAATTTAATTTTATCAGCATATGTAATTATTGTAATTTCAATGTGCAGTAGTATATAGCTTACTTAATGAGGAAGCAGTTTAATAGAATTATTAGCCAAAATATCCTGCTTAGTGTTTACCCACAAATGCCCTTTCTTAGGACAAGTGAATGATGAAATAGATTTCTGGAGGAAAACAGGCAACAGTGCGCACTATGTGAAGCATCTTAGTTTAGGTAGGAATTTTACTTGTTTTTTCCTAAAGAATACATGAAAATCACTTTCTCTAGAGATGAGGGAATTAACCATTAGATTCACTCTTTTTACTTCAAACATACACAAATAGTAAAGAAAATGTGAAAAAGAGATAACCAGAAAACATAACAGAACCCCCAATACATTCTAAGACAAAAAATAAAAAAAAGAAGCTCAAAACCGGTGCCCTGGGTGCCTCAGAGTCCACAACCTGGTCTTAAGTGTGTTTTTCAGAGATACTGCAGCCCTTGTGATAACAAGAAAGTGCAGATCTAGGCACTGAGTCAAGAGCTGTCTATCCCAGTTCTTGTTCATGAGGCTATTGCCCCTCTCCACCCTCCCTGCCAAGCCTGGATGAGAGCTTTAATAAAGATATAGCCATTTTTTTCTTTTCAGTTTCTTTGTGGACATGAAGGCCCTAGAACAAGCCTTGGTTTAGGTAGTGATTCCAGCTCAGAACTTTTCATCCAGTTTCACCTCAGGAATCAAGAACGTGATTGCCAGCTTCCAGCCCAAAGCCCAGAAAGCCTATCGTTATACATTTTTATGAGTAGATAAGTCGGTACAGTTGTCCCTTGGTATCTTTGGGGGATTGCTTCCAGGATACCCATGGATACAAAACATGATGCTCAAGTACCTTACATAAAATGGTGTATTTTGTAACCTATACATAACCTCTTGTATACTTTAAATCATCCCTTTGTAGTTGTTCACTCGCAAAGTCATGTCCAGCTCCTTGTGACCCCATGAGTTGTAGCCAGCCAGGTTTCTCTGTCCTGCACTGTCTTCCAGAATTTTCTCAAGTTCATGTCCATTGAGTCAGACAAATTATCTCTAGATTACTGATAATAAATGCATGCGTACTCAGTCGCTTCAGTTATATCCAACTTGTGTCCGACTCTTTGCCACCCTGTAGACTGTGACCCTCCAGCACCCTCTGTCTATGAGATTCCCCAGGCAAGAATACTGGAGTGGCTTGTCATTTCCTTCTCCAGGGAGTCTTTCTGACACAGGGAATGAACTTGTGTCTCCTGCATTGGGAGGAATATTCTTTGGCACTGAGCCACCAGTAAACCAGTAACAATTATGCCCCCATTATATTGTGATAGTAAGAAACTAAATTTATAAATTATCTCTACTACATGAAGTTAGAGGCTACTGGCCATTCTTCTTAAGATTCTTTTGAGATAAATATTCTTGTATTTTGTAAATAATATGGATCAGATTTCCAGGGGCTTAGTGTACAATTCATAACCAAAGTCATGACCAGTGCAGAAATGATCTCTAAAATTTAGAGCTTCAACTGAGTGAGGAAAGTATTTATCTCAATTTTTTTTTTTAAGATTAAAAAAAAATTGGCCTCTTTTATTCGTCTTTCATTTATTTATTTTCATCCATCTTAATTCTTTGGTCTGTGTGGGCCTCCCATCACAGTGGCCTCTCTTGTTGCAGAGCACCAGCTCTGGGTGCATGCGCTCCAGAGTGCTAACTCGTAATTGGACACACTGGTCCAGCCACTCTGTGGCATGTGGGATCTTCCTGGGCCAGGGGTAGATCTGGTGCCTTTTGCTCTGCAAGGTGGACTCTTTACCCAATGGGCCATCAGGGAAGCCCTAAATGTTTAAATGAAATATTTCCTTTTTTTATTTACCCCAGGTTTACTGTCTGTGATGGACATGGTTAAACAATGTATCATTGAGTTTTATCTCTTTATGAACTTCATGTAAATTGACTCATGCTGCATGTATTCTGTAACCTCTTGTATACTTTAAATCATCCCTTTGTAGTTGTTCACTCGCAAAGTCATGTCCAGCTCCTTGTGACCCCATGAGTTGTAGCCAGCCAGGTTTCTCTGTCCTGCACTGTCTTCCAGAATTTTCTCAAGTTCATGTCCATTGAGTCAGACAAATTATCTCTAGATTACTGATAATAAATGCATGCGTACTCAGTCGCTTCAGTTATATCCAACTTGTGTCCGACTCTTTGCCACCCTGTAGACTGTGACCCTCCAGCACCCTCTGTCTATGAGATTCCCCAGGCAAGAATACTGGAGTGGCTTGTCATTTCCTTCTCCAGGAGTCTTTCTGACACAGGGAATGATCTGGTGTCTCCTGCATTGGGAGGAATATTCTTTGGCACTGAGCCACCAGTAAACCAGTAACAATTATGCCCCCATTATATTGTGATAGTAAGAAACTAAATTTATAAATTATCTCTACTACATGAAGTTAGAGGCTACTGGCCATTCTTCTTAAGATTCTTTTGAGATAAATATTCTTGTATTTTGTAAATAATATGGATCAGATTTCCAGGGGCTTAGTGTACAATTCATAACCAAAGTCATGACCAGTGCAGAAATGATCTCTAAAATTTAGAGCTTCAACTGAGTGAGGAAAGTATTTATCTCAATTTTTTTTTTTAAGATTAAAAAAAAATTGGCCTCTTTTATTCGTCTTTCATTTATTTATTTTCATCCATCTTAATTCTTTGGTCTGTGTGGGCCTCCCATCACAGTGGCCTCTCTTGTTGCAGAGCACCAGCTCTGGGTGCATGCGCTCCAGAGTGCTAACTCGTAATTGGACACACTGGTCCAGCCACTCTGTGGCATGTGGGATCTTCCTGGGCCAGGGGTAGATCTGGTGCCTTTTGCTCTGCAAGGTGGACTCTTTACCCAATGGGCCATCAGGGAAGCCCTAAATGTTTAAATGAAATATTTCCTTTTTTTATTTACCCCAGGTTTACTGTCTGTGATGGACATGGTTAAACAATGTATCATTGAGTTTTATCTCTTTATGAACTTCATGTAAATTGACTCATGCTGCATGTATTCTGTGACCTGCTTCTTTCACTCAGATTTATGTTTTTGCTATTTATTCATGTTGATGTGTAAAGCTGTGGTCTGTTTTTTCCTGTTATGTGTACTGCTGTATAGAGTCACTTGTTATTTTATTTCAGGTGTTCATAGTTTTTTGTCTGTTTTTCTGGCTGTGCCACCTGGCCTGCAGGATCTCAGTTTCCTGACCAGGGATTGAACTCAGGCCCTGGGCAGTGCGAGTGTGGAATTCTAGCCCCTGGGCCAGCAGGGAATTCCTAATGTTCATAGTTATTTTATATTGAAAAATTGCAGCTGTGGAGATGTCTCCTGGTACATACACGTACAAGAATTTCTCCAAAGTATATCATACTTGGGAGTAAAATGACTAATTATGCATGTTTAACTTGACTAAGTAATACCAAGTTTTTCTAATTGATTGTACCTATTTATACCCCCACAAATAAGGGATGAGGGCATTCCCATTCCCAAACATTCTCGCCAACACATGGTCTTGATTATTAGGTTGGCCAATATGTCATGTATATATTGGAATCTTATGTTCCTTTCTCTTTTTTTTTTTTCAAAAATTCCCAATTACTCCCTCCCATCCCCTATAACTCAGTGTTGCTCATTCCATTTTCTTTTTCTTGATTACTTATGACAATTAGTCATTAGTGCTTGCTCTTCCATGAAATGTCTGTTATGTATTTTTCACATTTTTTCCTATTTGTTTGCTTGTTTTTTCTTTTAGATCTATAGAAGTATTATATATATGCTGAATACCAATCCTTTGTTCTATGTGATATGAATATCTTCTCCCATTTGTGGCTTGTCTTTCCACTCCGTTATGGTACGGTGTGTCTCCATACCTTGTGGTTTCTCTTTAGAGCATCCTGGATATTTTTGTATTTTAAATTACCATATAAATTTTAAATTAGCTTACTTGTTTACATTTAAAATCTTCTAGATCTATTTGGGGATCATGGGCATCTTTTTGCCATTGGGTCTGTGCAAATACATGAAATAGCTCTCTATTTATTTAGATCTTTTAAAATATCTTTCAGGTATTCCTAGGCATTCATTTTTTGTTCCTTTTGTTAATGAAATCTTTTTAAAATTAAAATTTCTGATTTATTGTTGCCAGTAAAGATAGATACAGTTGTGCATTGATATTTTTTATGCAGCTGCTTTGCTAAATTTGCTTGTAAATACTAATAATTTACTTATAGATTTTTCAGTATATTTTATGTGGATGCTGATATCATCTGTAAATGATCAGGATTTTACTTCTCACATTGAATTTATTGAAATGACCAGACTTTCTCCTTAACCTGTTAACATGGAGAATTTCATCAATTGATTTCCAAAGAATAATGTTAGCCACCCATGGTGATGATGTCTCATATTTTTCATAATTTTTTGGATTTGGTTGTGAATATCATGTTTAGGCATTTGTATATATGTTCATGAGTGAAATTGTATTTTTTCTGTCTATTAGTATGTTTAGCTGGCTTTGCTGTCAAGTCTGTGCTAACTTTATGTAAAGAGTTTGGGATGTTCCCTCTTTTTTTATTTTCTAAAAGAATTTACTAATGCTAGAACACACTAGCAAACACCACTTGCCAAAGTCTATACAAGCGTACCTGGATCTTTTCCTGAAGTCATTTTTAAAGACATATGAGACTGTAAAGGAAATTTAAATATTTTCAACCTTAAAAGATTTGAGTTTGGGAAAATTACAGCGGTAGAGAAAGTATATCCAACTGCATCTAGTCCTGCTTATCTTTTCCTTGTTTCTGTCATCAAAATTCTTTTTTATGGTAAAAAGAATTCATATCTCTGCAATGGGGTAATTCCTACTTGTATATAAAGTCTAATAAAAGTTAGATACAGGAAAAGAGGAGATAATAATTCACCATCTCCTAATTGGTCAGTAGTCTTGGAAAGTATTCAGCAATTTGAGGGAAAAAAAAAAGTATGCTTGTTAAAATTTGGGGATTTCCTTGTTGAAGAGGATGGGTATACTGGCAAACTCTTTTGAAAAATGGCCTGGGAAAGTCACAATTACACCTCAAGTCTTATGATTGTCAGCTTCTGGAAAAGAAAGGAAATTTAGTTTATGTAATCAAATACACTTTACTCTGAAAATCAGAGATCAGACTATAATTATCTCCAGGAACAAGTGTTCGTTGTTTAACTACTGCATGGTTGAAACCCATGTTTGTTAAATTGGGTCATCATACCAATTGATTCCAAAGGATTATCATGGCAAACAATTCCAGACAGCTTTCTCTTAAACCTTGATTGTAGAAGTTCAGCTCCTTTACGACTGCCAGAAGATTGGGTTACTCCTTATAGTAACCGCTCATTTATGTTGAATCAGTCTCATAACAAGGACTTTCAAAACACTGTACTTAACACATTCCATTTCTACATAAAAAGGCTTCAATTTAGATGCCTTTTTAGTCTGAGTTACATTTGAGACGTAAGTATACATCAGAATGTAAATGAAGTGGAATAAACGGGTGAACTGTGCATTTGTATTTCCAGTCTAACTAACTGCTGAGGTCTGTCAAGACAGTCTGAGGGATACATCAATTACTTGTCCCTACTCTTGACTTCCAATTCCAGTAAGGATCTAACTTAGTTTCACAGGGAGTGAGTGGAGTGTCAAAAACTGAAGAGGCAGGAAATTGGAAAGAAATCACCAGCCAAGTTATAGCATTATAACATTTCCTTATACTTTCCTTGCCTTTTTTGCTCAAGAATCAGTCATGAGGACAGTCTTCTGTTATGCTTTAAGAAATACCTTAGTTTTTTGTTCTAATTTATTTATTTACTTATTTTTTTGGTTGTGTGAACACTTATTTTTTTGTGTTCATTTGATTTACATTAAAAAAACATTTAAAAAATGTTGTGTTGGTTTTTACCATAAAACAATGAAAATCACCCATAATTATACATCCAACGCCTCTCACTGTAGCCTCCCTCTCCTCCCCTCATCCCATCCCTGCAGGTCATCACAGAACATCCAACTGGGCTCCCTGTGCTACACTGCGACTTCTCCCCAGGTCTCCATCTTACCCCTGACAGTGTATATGTGCTGATGCTACTGTCTCCATTCATCCACTCTCTCCTACCCTTACTGTGTCCACAGTCCATTCTCTACCTCTGTGTCTCCTTTCCTTCCTTAAAAATAGGTTCATCAATATCATTTCTCTAGATTTCATACATATGAGTTAGTATACTGTATTTGTTTTTCTCTTTCTGACAATTCACTATGCATAAAAGCCTCTAGATTTATCCACCTCACTGTAACTGGCTCAAATTCATCCTTTTTAAAAAAATTTTTTTTATTTTGGGGGGGCACTTCTATTGGTCTTTCATTTATCTGTTTTCATCCATGTTTGTTATCTGGCCCAGGTGGGCCTCCCATTGCAGTGGCCTCTGTTGCTACAGAGCACCGGCTCTGGGTGTGCGTGCCCCAGAACTCGTTAATTGGACACATCAGTCCGGCTGCTCTGTGGCACATGGGATCTTCCCAGGCCAGGGATCGAACCGGCACCCCTTGCACTGCAAGGCGGTGTCCTTACCCACTGGACCACCAGGGAAGCCCAAATTCATCCGTTTTAATGGCTGAATAATATTCCACTTTATATGTGTACCACATCTTGTTTATCCATTCATCAGTCAGTGGACATCTAGGTTGCTTCCACATCCTGGCTATTGTAAACAAAGGGAAATGGAATTAAGGGTGAAAGGCAAGTCTGTCTTGGTATCAAGTTTGGGAAAGATTGAAGATTTCATTGCTCTTCTGGTAGAGAGAATAATTAGGATCTTAATGGAATTTCCACTTTTATACATTCAGAATGGTTTTATACCATATCCTTTATCTTTCTGACATTATCTGTAGCAAATGTGCTTCGTGAATGGCTTTCACTAGGTGTCATATACTCCAGGGTTTATGAATTAAAGTTTGCTAAGAGTCACTGTGAAAGTCTTTCTAAACTTCATTGTCAAATTCAAATCTCTTAATTTGATGTGGAAAGTCAAAACAGCAAAAAGATTGGCCTCAAAATAATGAGATACTGGCTGGTCATGCTGTTTTACCTATTTGGCTTAAGGTAGCAGTAGAGTCTTCCTACTGTATTTCTTTGAGAAGGTAAGGAAAAATATTTTATTTTCATTTTTACGAAAAGACGAAGAGGAAAGGGACTTCTAAAAACATTGATCCTAAGGAAGGGAAAATGAAGCATATCATTAACTGAAGGTTGAGAATGATGAGGGCAGTTAATTTTCTGCACTTGGAGAAGGAAACAGCAACTCCCTCCGGTATTCTTGCCTGGGAAATCCCTGATGGGCTACAATCCATTGGGTCACAAAGTGCTGGACACAACTGAAGCAACTAAGCATGCAGTTTTCTGCACTGTGTATACACTGCTGTATCTAAATGTTTTCCTACATGAATTCTACTCTTAAATGTTAAGAATTGTTTTCTATAGGCCAAAAAAGTGAGTTACTCTGCTTTCTAAAACACTTACACACATATGCACACACATAGAGAGCTCTACTTTTCAGATCTGAGTGTAAATCAACTGACGTTGTCGTTTACTTTGTCCTTTTTTCAGTTGCTAAAGATTTGAGAAAATGACACCAAATCCTAAATGAGAGGGGATTAAGGAGTTCATGAAAGAACTAAGATTACTCAACGACTCCATTTCAGCTGTCATTGATCTGGTGAGTGAAAAGAGTATAATTTTATTACACACGAACGCTCGCATGCGTGTGCGGACACACACACACACACTCACTCACACACACCGGTGACGTGGATATTACTTCCTTCAGGGAAATAAGACCATGGCAGAAACATACTTCAGATGAACTCCCCAGGTACTGTGTATTTCACCTTACCCTTGCTTCTGGATCACAGCTGACTAGTGTTACTTGAGTTGTGGACAGGGCTGATGTAATGGAGCCACAAGTGTGGAAAGAAACCTGGACTTGGAAATGGAACCTCTGAGGTCAAGTTCCACATTGACCTCTTATCAGCGTTTATACCTGTGTTCACACTTTTTTTTGACCTTTCTGGCTTTTGTCTATAAAAGGGGCACGATATCACATGTCTTTTTTTGCTAAGGTTTCAGATGAAATCATGAATATGAACAATCTTTGTAAATGCTGTGCATGGTTCAAGAAGAAGACAGTATTGTATTCGTATTATTCTATCAGTATTGACAACTATAAGCCTTTTGAGAAACCAGATATGAAAACAGTGAAGGGTAACCGTGAAAGACATACACATTCTGAGTATAGAGAGAAGTGTGTCACACTGGGAGCATTTGAAGAAGCACTGAATGATTGCTTATATCCTTGTTTCTCACTTTCTCTAACTGATATTCATGGCTCCTCACAGAGCTTCCTGAGTTTATCTCAAAATACAGAGAAAACTTTAAATCTCTTTTTGGGTTGCCACAGTACTTTCTCTTTCTCAGGACATTTGTACCCCTTTCTTAAAGACTGAATTGTGCAGGGATGTTGAAACCTTGAATTCCCTGCCCCCAGTGAAGGGATGAGGAAAGTAGCTACACACTGAAAAATGCAAGGCATCTGGAAAGAGTGCCCAGAGGCTGTAATGTGCCCTGGTGACCAACTGGCTGCCTGTATCCTGTTCTCTCATTCTTTTATTCCCTCCAGACCTCCTTGGTTTCTTTTCCAGCCCCAAGTAGTAATGACTTCTTCATCTGGCACAGCCACTGGAGAGGGAGAATGAGGGCCTTCCCAGGCCATGGGGACCATGCCCCGCTTCTATTGGCCATAAGAGATGATGGACGAGCAGCAGATGCTGCTGTCAGCCCAGCCCCATTGCTTAGCCTCGGGAGATTATTGATACACAGTAGAGGCCGGTCAGCTGTTCAGTGGAGGAGTCCCAGGGTCAATATGAGTCCCAAATCCAGTAGTATTGGAGTTCTCTGAAAACAACTGCTTTTTAGCCCTATCCGTAGACTGCCAGTGCCCAGGTATCCAGATAGCGTTGGCTCAGAACTCAACACTTAAGTGTACTCCCCAAACCTACACTCTCAGGAAAGCAGCTGAAGAAAATTCACTGCTCTCTCCATTCCGGGTCCTGGAGAGATCCTAGCACCCACTCGATGTTGCCCCTTTCTTGTCCCGCTTCCTCTTTATCACCTTATTCTATGTTCAGATTTAGTGACAGTGGCATTCCTAAGACACACCTGACAGTGCTAAACCCCAGTTTGTGAAACACCATCCACTGATTAATGGTGACCCAGTGTTCAGCTCCACAATGCCTGTCCAAGCCCTTTTCCTTTCGTGTAGTTTTCTCTCAGGAACTAAGGTTGACCTATTCGTTGTCAGTTTGCACCCAGATCTTTGATATACCTGCAACCTGAGTCCCTAGTTTGTACTCTGTGTCTGTAAAGGGCAAAGGGGATGGAGACCCTGTTTTTGCTCTGATCCAGACCTCCTAGATTCAGCTCACGCTTAAGTGCACAAGGTGCTGGCCCTCTATGTGGGCTCTTGGTAATGAACAGCTGAGTGGTCTGAGTGGTTTCTGTCAGTGATCTCTGTAGGGTGGAGGTGGAGCCTGGGACTGACTGAGGCAGCAGCTGCTGCCCTCCATCACTCTCTCTCTGGCCAATAGGAAGAGTGAAGGACCTTCCCGTAGGCAGGATAGGCTGAGTGCTGTCAACAAAGGAAGGCTTATTACTCATGCTTGTAAGAGAAACGTGGCAACATCATGATGGGATGTAGGACTCTGACAGCTGACCTTTGCTTCAGTGCCCTTTTGATAGATCAAACACTTTTCAGATTCAGAAATATTCTGTCTGTTTACAATGTATCATTGATATAATTCTGTTTTTGGATTTGGCGGCTTGGATTGTTTTCCAACTGAAAGTTGAAGCATGAATTAGGCGGTCTGCTGTCAGCCCAGCCCCATTGCTTAGCCTCGGGAGATTATTGATACACAGTAGAGGCCGGTCAGCTGTTCAGTGGAGGAGTCCCAGGGTCAATATGAGTCCCAAATCCAGTAGTATTGGAGTTCTCTGAAAACAACTGCTTTTTAGCCCTATCCGTAGACTGCCAGTGCCCAGGTATCCAGATAGCGTTGGCTCAGAACTCAACACTTAAGTGTACTCCCCAAACCTACACTCTCAGGAAAGCAGCTGAAGAAAATTCACTGCTCTCTCCATTCCGGGTCCTGGAGAGATCCTAGCACCCACTCGATGTTGCCCCTTTCTTGTCCCGCTTCCTCTTTATCACCTTATTCTATGTTCAGATTTAGTGACAGTGGCATTCCTAAGACACACCTGACAGTGCTAAACCCCAGTTTGTGAAACACCATCCACTGATTAATGGTGACCCAGTGTTCAGCTCCACAATGCCTGTCCAAGCCCTTTTCCTTTCGTGTAGTTTTCTCTCAGGAACTAAGGTTGACCTATTCGTTGTCAGTTTGCACCCAGATCTTTGATATACCTGCAACCTGAGTCCCTAGTTTGTACTCTGTGTCTGTAAAGGGCAAAGGGGATGGAGACCCTGTTTTTGCTCTGATCCAGACCTCCTAGATTCAGCTCACGCTTAAGTGCACAAGGTGCTGGCCCTCTATGTGGGCTCTTGGTAATGAACAGCTGAGTGGTCTGAGTGGTTTCTGTCAGTGATCTCTGTAGGGTGGAGGTGGAGCCTGGGACTGACTGAGGCAGCAGCTGCTGCCCTCCATCACTCTCTCTCTGGCCAATAGGAAGAGTGAAGGACCTTCCCGTAGGCAGGATAGGCTGAGTGCTGTCAACAAAGGAAGGCTTATTACTCATGCTTGTAAGAGAAACGTGGCAACATCATGATGGGATGTAGGACTCTGACAGCTGACCTTTGCTTCAGTGCCCTTTTGATAGATCAAACACTTTTCAGATTCAGAAATATTCTGTCTGTTTACAATGTATCATTGATATAATTCTGTATTATTGAATTGCATGTTTTAGGGACAAGATGTTACTTTGGGAAAAATGACATAACTCATAAGGATACCTGAATATATCCCTAATGCTGAAAGTATGAAGCATGAATTATTACAAAGTAAATCTTACTGACAAGTGCAGTGTAGAGTGAACGCACATTTCAATGGATTACAAATAGTAAAGCAATTTTTTTTTAAATGGCAGAGAAATAAAACATTTAAGTTTTTCTTCCTAGCAGTGACCTTTGTGGTATTCATCTTGCCTGGAATGAGCTCATATTCTGGATATAGTTTCTTTTGCCTGCCCATGGGACCTCAACTAGCACCCTTATCCAAAGTGCACCCCCACTTTGGGACAGCCTAAAGTTCAGGACTTGTCGGTGGGATGCACGGTGACTCGTGCCTTTGCCGAGTTTGTTCTTTCCGTGAATGCATCATAGTTTAACTTCCCTCTGCCCCATCCTGCTTCCTTCTCTTCCCTTCTGTTTCCTTCAACAGGTGTTGATCTAGTGAACACTCCTCTATGAACTTCCTGCATACAAATCTCCATATAAGAATCTGCTTCTTTTTATTGAGGAACCCAATAAAGGTCAAGGAAAGAGTTTTTAAAAGTTAAAAATATTAAATTCTTGAGGTGAAAATAATTCCATAGAAGACTGGTAGATAATGTCAAGAAACTCTCCCAGAACTTAGAATAACTAAGTGAGATGTGAGAAAAAAATCTTGTGTTCCTCCAAAAGGAGATTTGAAAAAGGGAAAAGAGAAAAAAAAAGAAGCAATAAAAAAAAATAGGAAAAAATTCCCAGACTTAAAAGGACACAAGTCTTCAGAGTGAACTCATTCACTGAGTATTCAGCTAGATGGATCAAATAAAGATTCACCTTTATTTATTCTTTTATTTTTATTTTTAATTTTTTTGGTTGCACAGTATGGCATATGGGATCTTAAGTTCCCTGACCAGGGGTTGAACTGTACCCTCTTCGTGGAAATGCAAAGTCTTAACCACTGGACCAGCAGGGAAGTCCTAAGATTCACCTTTAGATACATCATCATTCAATTTTAGAACACTGAAAATAAAAAGAAGAAGAAGGAAAACTTAGGTATAACTTTTAGGGAGCAGGTCTGGGTAGTAGGCAAGGAGGGTGTAGATGTTTTTTATTTTTCATTTAATACTACTCATATACTACTTGTAGGAATTACTTTAGAACAGACATAAAAATAAGTAAATGAAATTGGCATAATCTTTAATTACGTGTAGTTTAATTGTCTTGGAAGTTACGGCAGACTTTGAGTTCATACTCTGGAATAAAACTGTCTGCATTTGAATCCTGACTCCTCTGTTTTCCTCTTTTTGAGCTTTAACAGTTGCCTTAACCTCTCTACATCATCCATCCCTGTAAAATGAGGATAATAGTAAAACCTATTCCACAATCCTGTTGAACATTAAGGAGCTAAATATGCATCTAGCTCAAGACAGGCACGTAGTAAGAAAAGCAATGAATGTTAGCTGTTATTACTTCATGAAAATAAACATAATAAAGATATGGATAAATGTATATAGAAGATATTTATTACAGCATTTCTGATAATAAAAACCTGAAACAATTCAAATGTTTAACAAACGTAGGCACATGTTTAACTATTATGTAAAAGACAACAGTCGTTAAGCTGTTAAGAAAAATCTAGCTTCCTAAAGATATTGTTTGACATGAAAATAGGCAGGCATAAAACTGCCTGGGTATCTCTCTGCATATAATACACATACATGGTATATATATATATATATATATATATATATATATATATATATATATATAGATGTATACTCTAATTTTGTTAAAGAAAAATTCTAGACATGTATCAATAGCAAAAGCCTGGAAGAAAATAACTCAAGTGTTAATGGTGACTGTCTGTTTAGGTGATGGGATTCCAGGTAATGTTTACTGTCTTCTTCATGAAACTCCCACCTCGGTGGGAGGGGAGTCATTTGCCTCATTTGAAGAGATCACCTCCCTAAACGGGAGGCTCTGCATGCTGCCTATGGTTACCTCTGGGACGGTGCTGGAGTCCTGCTGCTGCCAGCTGTGTCTGTGTCTCCAGGAAGCACCGAGGAGCCAGCGAGAGGAGAGGAGAGGTGGGAGGATGGGCAGAGAGGGAGGGCTGGCGGCTGACTTTCTTCGGGGCCATGACAGATGAGCAAGAACAGTTATGACAGCATGAGCGGTGCGGTCTGAGATGCCAGGAAATGATCTCTGTAGAGATTCCACAAGGTTTGGTGAGCAATGAGGAGTTAGGAGAAATGAACACAGGGTATGCCTCTAGATGTGTGGCTTAGAGAACGTTTGAAGAAACGTCTGTTTAGGTTCTTTGCCCATGTTTAATTGAGTTGTTTGATCTTTTGCAACTGAGTTATGAGTCTTTTGGATATTAGCACCTTACCTGTATGCAGTTTGTTAATATTGCTTCCCATTCCATCAGCTATTTTCATGTTGTTCCCTTTGCTGCTTCTCACTGCTTTCTAATCTTACTCTCCACCTTTCCTCAGTAGGACTCACCTTTCCCACCAGTCTGGTTGGTGTACAGACAGACCTGGCACTTCCCATGCTTACTTTCCTGGGTCCTTCTACTGTCTGCAGGCTTCCCTGGTGACTCAGATGGTAAAGAATATGCCTGAAATTTGAGAGACCCAGGTTCAATTCCTGGGTCAGGAAGATGCCCTGGAGCAAGGCATGGCAACCCACTCCAGTATTCTTGCCTGGAAAATCCCATGGACAGAGGAGTCTGGTGGGCTGCAGTCCATGGCGTCGCAAAGAGTTGGACACGACTGAGTGACTGACACACACACTCCACTGCCTGCAGGGCCTCTCCCCTCCTTCACCTGATGGAGCACTAGGCTGTAAACATTTTTGGTGGAAAAACATGTCTTCATCTCTTTCATCTGAACCCCTAAGGCTTATACAGTTTTTTCACTTAGTGGATATTCCATAGATAACTACAACTTCCTGTCCTCCTTTCAAAAGATCCACCAGATATCCTTCATCCATCAGATTGTTGCGTGGCCCAGCGCTCCTGCCTGCACAGGACACACACACGTCTTCGCTGCCCTCTCCTTCCAGCCCGTGCTTGCCAGTTTATCCTCCTTCCAGCACCCTGCACACCCTACTGCTGCCAGCTGTGTCTGTGTCTCCAGGAAGCACCGAGGAGCCAGCGAGAGGAGAGGAGAGGTGGGAGGATGGGCAGAGAGGGAGGGCTGGCGGCTGACTTTCTTCGGGGCCATGACAGATGAGCAAGAACAGTTATGACAGCATGAGCGGTGCGGTCTGAGATGCCAGGAAATGATCTCTGTAGAGATTCCACAAGGTTTGGTGAGCAATGAGGAGTTAGGAGAAATGAACACAGGGTATGCCTCTAGATGTGTGGCTTAGAGAACGTTTGAAGAAACGTCTGTTTAGGTTCTTTGCCCATGTTTAATTGAGTTGTTTGATCTTTTGCAACTGAGTTATGAGTCTTTTGGATATTAGCACCTTACCTGTATGCAGTTTGTTAATATTGCTTCCCATTCCATCAGCTATTTTCATGTTGTTCCCTTTGCTGCTTCTCACTGCTTTCTAATCTTACTCTCCACCTTTCCTCAGTAGGACTCACCTTTCCCACCAGTCTGGTTGGTGTACAGACAGACCTGGCACTTCCCATGCTTACTTTCCTGGGTCCTTCTACTGTCTGCAGGCTTCCCTGGTGACTCAGATGGTAAAGAATATGCCTGAAATTTGAGAGACCCAGGTTCAATTCCTGGGTCAGGAAGATGCCCTGGAGCAAGGCATGGCAACCCACTCCAGTATTCTTGCCTGGAAAATCCCATGGACAGAGGAGTCTGGTGGGCTGCAGTCCATGGCGTCGCAAAGAGTTGGACACGACTGAGTGACTGACACACACACTCCACTGCCTGCAGGGCCTCTCCCCTCCTTCACCTGATGGAGCACTAGGCTGTAAACATTTTTGGTGGAAAAACATGTCTTCATCTCTTTCATCTGAACCCCTAAGGCTTATACAGTTTTTTCACTTAGTGGATATTCCATAGATAACTACAACTTCCTGTCCTCCTTTCAAAAGATCCACCAGATATCCTTCATCCATCAGATTGTTGCGTGGCCCAGCGCTCCTGCCTGCACAGGACACACACACACGTCTTTCGCTGCTGCCCTCTCCTTCCAGCCCGTGCTTGCCAGTCCTCCTTTAATCTCCTGCCTTCCAGCACCCTGCACACCCAGCGCTCCACGCATTCCACCAGGTCAGGCCTCAGCGCCCAGGGCTCTGTCATCATTGGAAGACTGCACGGTTGTTGCTAAGCAGAGTATACAGGGCACAACTGTAGCCAACTGTTTAACTCAAGTTAATTCACGGTATTTCTCAGTTTGCCTGGATTATCAGTGGGGGAAGCAATGATTTTCCAGTTTACTGCAAAGTCGATGGACCTTGATAACCTGCTATGAAATTGATAGTTATGTCCCGTGACTTTAATTTTACTCAGAGCCCAGCAAGCAAACCCTTTTTCAACGTATATTATTTGTGGCATAGTGATTAGCTCTTCAGGAAAATAAGAAGTCACAAGGGAAATAGGGGACATTGAACCTGGGTTAGAGTAAGACCACATTTTTGAATAGGGATAGATTGGCCCTGTATTAGATGCTTCTTGTTCTAAAGTATTTTTTTACTCAATACAGTGAAATTATAATTTATATGTTTGCTTTTAAATTGTGTATGCCTGCCCAAGTCCTGAACTCTGACCCAGGGAGGCCACTTGAAATTAAAAAGAACTAAAATCAAATTCTGACTCCAGAATTTGATTTTAGTTCTTTTTGATTTCAATTCTTTGATACTGTTTGTATGAATGCTGTGATAGGTGGCTAGTTGCTTCATGTCTTGGAGTCTCAATTTCATACAGTCACTATGAAAGTAAATAAGAACAGGTATGTCAGGGGACGTCTCTGTGGGTGCCCACAAGGTAGTTGCTCAGCAAATGCATTCCTTATATATTGCCTATCTGGTGGCTGAGTGGCGTCGCAAAGAGTTGGACACGACTGAGTGACTGACACACACACTCCACTGCCTGCAGGGCCTCTCCCCTCCTTCACCTGATGGAGCACTAGGCTGTAAACATTTTTGGTGGAAAAACATGTCTTCATCTCTTTCATCTGAACCCCTAAGGCTTATACAGTTTTTTCACTTAGTGGATATTCCATAGATAACTACAACTTCCTGTCCTCCTTTCAAAAGATCCACCAGATATCCTTCATCCATCAGATTGTTGCGTGGCCCAGCGCTCCTGCCTGCACAGGACACACACACACGTCTTCGCTGCTGCCCTCTCCTTCCAGCCCGTGCTTGCCAGTCCTCCTTTAATCTCCTGCCTTCCAGCACCCTGCACACCCAGCGCTCCACGCATTCCACCAGGTCAGGCCTCAGCGCCCAGGGCTCTGTCATCATTGGAAGACTGCACGGTTGTTGCTAAGCAGAGTATACAGGGCACAACTGTAGCCAACTGTTTAACTCAAGTTAATTCACGGTATTTCTCAGTTTGCCTGGATTATCAGTGGGGGAAGCAATGATTTTCCAGTTTACTGCAAAGTCGATGGACCTTGATAACCTGCTATGAAATTGATAGTTATGTCCCGTGACTTTAATTTTACTCAGAGCCCAGCAAGCAAACCCTTTTTCAACGTATATTATTTGTGGCATAGTGATTAGCTCTTCAGGAAAATAAGAAGTCACAAGGGAAATAGGGGACATTGAACCTGGGTTAGGAGTAAGACCACATTTTTGAATAGGGATAGATTGGCCCTGTATTAGATGCTTCTTGTTCTAAAGTATTTTTTTACTCAATACAGTGAAATTATAATTTATATGTTTGCTTTTAAATTGTGTATGCCTGCCCAAGTCCTGAACTCTGACCCAGGGAGGCCACTTGAAATTAAAAAGAACTAAAATCAAATTCTGACTCCAGAATTTGATTTTAGTTCTTTTTGATTTCAATTCTTTGATACTGTTTGTATGAATGCTGTGATAGGTGGCTAGTTGCTTCATGTCTTGGAGTCTCAATTTCATACAGTCACTATGAAAGTAAATAAGAACAGGTATGTCAGGGGACGTCTCTGTGGGTGCCCACAAGGTAGTTGCTCAGCAAATGCATTCCTTATATATTGCCTACAAGAAATGTCTGTTATATGGACTTGAGTGTCAAGTTAAAACTTCGTTTTAATCCTGAAAAACTGCTAGAATAGTTGCTTTGTATTTCTTAAGGAATAACGAATACTGTGAGGATTGGTATAATGAGAAATGGAATGGACACTTGGAATGTTCTGTTCTAAAATATTTCTGCCTTAATTCAAACTGAAAGTCATTGGCTGTGGAGAGCTGGCCTGGATAACGTGACTCCATGAGTATCAGTCTCCTAGTTTTTACATATATGATGAAATACAAAATAGCCCAACATTATCCAATTCCAAGATCTTAACAGCTAAATGGATGGTAATATCGAGCCTGGTGTCTTTGTTGTAGTAGATAAAATTTTTTTTGTTATAAGAAGATGGCATAGTGGTTTGCAGGCTGTGGCTGATTCCGTGTGTGCTGTCCTGGGATGTGCAATGTGGAGTGGCTCACCTGCTGTGGAGTAGGTAATAGAAGAGCCTTTAAAGACCGTCCTCCTGTGGCTGACGGGCTGTTGACATTTATTGGATGCTGCCGGGGTGCTAATCACCTCACTCATTTACATCCTTATCCCTTTCATTTCTCCCAGCCATGCCTTCCCATGGAGTATTTCTGAACCAAATGAGGGCAGTGTCTCCAAAGGTTGGAAAATTCACACACTTTCTAAGATCTTTTGGGAAAATCTAGACTCCTGAAGGAGGGCACGGCAACCCACTCCAATACAGAGGAGCCTTGGACAGAGGAGCCTGATGGGCAATAGTCCATAAGGTCGCAAGAGTCGGACATGACTGAAGTGGCTTAGCATGCACGGAAGGTTATTTGAGGATTAGAAATAGCGTTTGTAAGTGCCTAGCACATATTTAGTACTCAAAATGCTATGGTTATTACTTGAATCTGTAACTGTCTCTAAATCTAGTGCCTTATAATCACTTGCTGAGAGTATATCATTTTTTAAGTTGATCCACTAGTAAATTGTTGCCTGATTCAACATCAGAGTTATCTTTTTAAAATACAACTCTGATATCCCTTTTCCAGTTCAAAGTCTCGAGTGCCTAAATCTTTAGTACTCTTTCTGAAGACATTTAAAGAACTTTGAAACGTATCCCCATACTGTTTGAAAAAGCTTTGTGTCCTCCATCCCCAAGGCAGGCTTCTCAGGCACACGGTTTGTAAGATCACACAGGGCCTTGCTTTCAAAAGGGAGTCCATCTAATGCTCTACTGTGGACTTCTTGAAATGCTTGATGATTTTATCTTTGAAGTTCTGTTTTGTGAGCTTCCACACAAGTATCAACCACAGCAGAGTGTGGGCAGAAGCAGCACAGACGTGTCAGGCTGCAGCTTACATGCGCTTGAGCTCCGCTCTGCAGCAGCTAATGTCTGAGCCATTGCCTGGCCTTCTGGCATGTACCTTGGCCAGTCTGGGGTACCGTGGGGCCCCTAGGTGGCATCCAGTTCAGAACCTGGACCCAGATTGGCAGCAGCCACAGTGGCAGTAGAAGCTGAAGCTGTGGCGGTGGCGACAGGGCAGTGATGGCCCTTAGTGGGAGGAGGGCCTTTGTATGGAGTCAGCACCCGCGCTGTGGTGGGAGACAGGCTTCTCGCCCGTCCCTGGAGCCTATCCGTGTGCATCTGCCCCAATAGGAACTCTCCAATCTGACGGCAGGGTCAGGGACTCTGGAGATGGGCAATAAGCTTTGTTGGTAAATACTTACAGACTCAAAGCATACACACAGATATTGCAATAAAACATGTGTGTGCATGCTAAGTTGCTTCAGTCATGTCCAACTCTGCTGCCCTACGGACTGTAGCCTGCCAGGTACAGAGGACTGTCCATGAGGATTCTGCAGGCAAGAATACTGGAGTAGGTGGACATGTCCTCCTCCATGGGTTCTTCAAAGAACCATTAGAGTTCTTCAGAGAATTTTGAATTTCTGATTATGAAAACTGTTGCAACATTACAAAACAAATATCCACTGGCTTAGGATCAGATAGTAAGTTTAAGGATGACCACATTTAATAGAAAAGAATGCTTTTTCCATATGACACTTCACATGAATCATTATAAGAAATCACAAAATCAGGTTTTCCTTGTCATTGAAGATACAGAGATGGAATGCATAGAGAGGTATTTTGAATTATATGCAACTCATGTAGCTACTTTTAGCTTCTTATCCAACCTCCACAAGTTTTAGGAAATGTCAGAGGAGACATTAAAATGTCACTGTATAAATTTACATTCAAAATTAAATTGAGAGCTACATGAAATTGGTTCACAGCAAAAGTCAAATCTTAAAAAAAAATCATTCTGCAAGAGTTATCAGCTCTAGATGTACTTAAATTTGTATTATGAAATAATTTATCAGAAATATATCTCAGTGTCACCACTGCCTATGGAATGCCCTTAACAATACCAGCATATCTGCATCAGCAGAAAGACCATTAGATATTATCAAAAAATATTTGTGATCTATTTGTGTTAGCAACTGACATTGCTTTTAATAATACTGTTGAAAATTAGGTTCCTAAGAGTACATATTCTTTTTTCTTTGTAAATTAACTTGTAGAAAATGAGCCAGAAACCAAGATACCACATTATAAATATTACTATTTATTGTATTATATAAAATTATGATGCCAAAATATAATCTTATTTGCAGTTTTACAAGTATGTATTAGTCATGTATTGCTATTATGATTCTATTACTTTTTTGAAAAGAAAAACAGTTTTTTTTAGTACCTTTAGTTGCACTTTTCCCCCTGGTTTTTGGGGGCCTCACATTTTCATTTTGTGTAGGGCTCTACAAAATATATAGCTGACCCGCCAATCCCCTTAACTCTGTGTGTTAGTCGCTCAGTGGCATCTGACTCTTTGCAACCCTATGGACTGTAAGTCTTCAGTAAAATACACACAGATATTGCAATAAAACATGTGTGTGCATGCTAAGTTGCTTCAGTCATGTCCAACTCTGCTGCCCTACGGACTGTAGCCTGCCAGGTACAGAGGACTGTCCATGAGGATTCTGCAGGCAAGAATACTGGAGTAGGTGGACATGTCCTCCTCCATGGGTTCTTCAAAGAACCATTAGAGTTCTTCAGAGAATTTTGAATTTCTGATTATGAAAACTGTTGCAACATTACAAAACAAATATCCACTGGCTTAGGATCAGATAGTAAGTTTAAGGATGACCACATTTAATAGAAAAGAATGCTTTTTCCATATGACACTTCACATGAATCATTATAAGAAATCACAAAATCAGGTTTTCCTTGTCATTGAAGATACAGAGATGGAATGCATAGAGAGGTATTTTGAATTATATGCAACTCATGTAGCTACTTTTAGCTTCTTATCCAACCTCCACAAGTTTTAGGAAATGTCAGAGGAGACATTAAAATGTCACTGTATAAATTTACATTCAAAATTAAATTGAGAGCTACATGAAATTGGTTCACAGCAAAAGTCAAATCTTAAAAAAAAATCATTCTGCAAGAGTTATCAGCTCTAGATGTACTTAAATTTGTATTATGAAATAATTTATCAGAAATATATCTCAGTGTCACCACTGCCTATGGAATGCCCTTAACAATACCAGCATATCTGCATCAGCAGAAAGACCATTAGATATTATCAAAAAATATTTGTGATCTATTTGTGTTAGCAACTGACATTGCTTTTAATAATACTGTTGAAAATTAGGTTCCTAAGAGTACATATTCTTTTTTCTTTGTAAATTAACTTGTAGAAAATGAGCCAGAAACCAAGATACCACATTATAAATATTACTATTTATTGTATTATATAAAATTATGATGCCAAAATATAATCTTATTTGCAGTTTTACAAGTATGTATTAGTCATGTATTGCTATTATGATTCTATTACTTTTTTGAAAAGAAAAACAGTTTTTTTTAGTACCTTTAGTTGCACTTTTCCCCCTGGTTTTTGGGGGCCTCACATTTTCATTTTGTGTAGGGCTCTACAAAATATATAGCTGACCCCGCCAATCCCCCTTAACTCTGTGTGTTAGTCGCTCAGTGGCATCTGACTCTTTGCAACCCTATGGACTGTACCCACCAGGCTGTTCTTTCCATGGGCTTTCCCAGTGGATAGCCATTCCCTTCTCCAGGGGGTCTTCCCTGGCCCAGGGATTGAACCCAGGTCTCCTGCATTGCAAAGATTGTTCACTATCTTTACTATCTGAGCCACCTGGAAAGCACCCCCCTTTCCTGCTGCCCCTACCATTGCTTGCCTCCTATTAGGAACCAAATGAGTTTTTTCTAATATTTGATTCCACAGTGTTCTTCCAAATTGACATTTTATTGGTTATGATGTTTCTCCTGCTAGGAATGACCTTTCTGCCCTCTTACCTGTATAAATCCTACTCATCTTTTAAATATCAGTTCTACCTACAGGCATATTCTTATACCACTTTTTACATACACTTGTTGTTGTTCAGTCCAACTCTCTGAGACACCATGAACTGCACCATACATACATTAGCTATGGCCTTACTATTTTGTGGTATCATTAGCTGTTTGTATGTTTCTTACTTTTGCTAGGTACTGATCTCCTTGAGACTCTGCTTCCTTAATGGATACCATTTCTTAGCACCTAATAAATGTGCCTTTCATATTTTAAAAGTTTAATGAATATCATTAAACAGAGTATTGAGCAGGATAGCAGTTAACAAGATTAATAATAAGGAGATGCTGATCGTCTGGCTGAAGCATTGATGAGGGTTTGTCAAATGACTAGCAAGCTCCCTTGCCCTTTTTGGTGGTATGTTCTTGGAGAAGTGACATAGAAGCCTAGGTCTGAGGGATCAGTAGATGTTAGGCAGACAAAAGGGAGGAAGTGAGAAGGAGAAGGAGAAGGCAGCCTCAAAGTAGAAGGGATGCCAGGTGCAAAGGCCCCGAGAGCATGAAGAGTTCCAGGAACAAAGGCGTTTTCTTTCCTAGGAGGCATTGTTGTTCTGAGAGAATGGCCTTCACAAAGAGAAGCGTGTGAAAGAGATTTCATATTTCACCTACAAAAACAAGTCCAAATGAAAGGCAGTGAGTAAAACAGAGAGAATATAGAGTTTATTTTGTGTATTAAAAGATGTACTACTATGTGATATAAGCTGAGGATGTCTTAGGACTTTAAAGTGAAATTTTAGAAGTTATTGATGAAGTAGTACACCAAGGTGAGCTATATTGAAATACTTTCTCCAACCATTCTAGAAATCGTGGTCCAGGTTGGCAAGTAGGCTAGTAGATTGTGACTTCTGACTGTCGTTCAGGTGGCTGGGAGACACATCTTCCTCACTAGTTTCAAGTGACAGCTCAGTTCACTTTACAGGAGAGATCCACTTGTAGAGAAAGAGAGAAGAGGGAGAGGAAGATTTAGCGCTGCATTTTCACAGGGCAAGGAATTCCACCCCAGCTCCAATGTGTGCTGGCCCGTTGCCTGGGATCTCGTTAAGCACATGACCATCACTCTTCTGGGCAAGCGGGGAAATTTCCACCCTCAAAAAACCCTCCAATGTTCATCCAACTTTAACACCGTTGTTGTTCAGCCAACTCTTGAGCCATGGCCTTACTATTTTTTGTGGTATCATTAGCTGTTTGTATGTTTCTTACTTTTGCTAGGTACTGATCTCCTTGAGACTCTGCTTCCTTAATGGATACCATTTCTTAGCACCTAATAAATGTGCCTTTCATATTTTAAAAGTTTAATGAATATCATTAAACAGAGTATTGAGCAGGATAGCAGTTAACAAGATTAATAATAAGGAGATGCTGATCGTCTGGCTGAAGCATTGATGAGGGTTTGTCAAATGACTAGCAAGCTCCCTTGCCCTTTTGGTGGTATGTTCTTGGAGAAGTGACATAGAAGCCTAGGTCTGAGGGATCAGTAGATGTTAGGCAGACAAAAGGGAGGAAGTGAGAAGGAGAAGGAGAAGGCAGCCTCAAAGTAGAAGGGATGCCAGGTGCAAAGGCCCCGAGAGCATGAAGAGTTCCAGGAACAAAGGCGTTTTCTTTCCTAGGAGGCATTGTTGTTCTGAGAGAATGGCCTTCACAAAGAGAAGCGTGTGAAAGAGATTTCATATTTCACCTACAAAAACAAGTCCAAATGAAAGGCAGTGAGTAAAACAGAGAGAATATAGAGTTTATTTTGTGTATTAAAAGATGTACTACTATGTGATATAAGCTGAGGATGTCTTAGGACTTTAAAGTGAAATTTTAGAAGTTATTGATGAAGTAGTACACCAAGGTGAGCTATATTGAAATACTTTCTCCAACCATTCTAGAAATCGTGGTCCAGGTTGGCAAGTAGGCTAGTAGATTGTGACTTCTGACTGTCGTTCAGGTGGCTGGGAGACACATCTTCCTCACTAGTTTCAAGTGACAGCTCAGTTCACTTTACAGGAGAGATCCACTTGTAGAGAAAGAGAGAAGAGGGAGAGGAAGATTTAGCGCTGCATTTTCACAGGGCAAGGAATTCCACCCCAGCTCCAATGTGTGCTGGCCCGTTGCCTGGGATCTCGTTAAGCACATGACCATCACTCTTCTGCCTATTTCTGGTCTGGATTTGGAGCTTGGTGGCTAAGCAAACTCTAGTCAGAGCTAAAATTAGGCAGCCACATTGTGACAAGAGATACTTATCTTCAACAAAGAAGAGATGTCTGCTTAAGAAAAACTGGGGACTTCCCTAGTGGCGTAGTGGATGGGAGTCTGCCTACCAATGCAGGGGACATAGGTTCGATCCCTGATTTGGGAAGATTCTGTGTGCAATGGAACAGCTAACAACTACTGAGCCAGCTTGCTGCAGCTGCTGAAGCCTGCGTGCCTAGAGCCCATGCTCTGCCAACAAGAGAAGCAACCACAGTAAGAATCCATACACTGCAAGGAAGAGTAGCCCCTTCTTGCCGTAACTAAAGAAAAGCCTGCATGCAGCAACAAATACCCAGAGTAGCCCAAAATGGATAAATAATAGAAATTGAATCTATCCATTAGTCAGTGCCAGTTACATGCATTTTAGTGATCTGTTTGTAGTGTGCAAAATCTAAACTAAAATAGATCGACTAACTAGACTGCATTCTGACTTCCAGCCCTCTAGTACTGCCACAGCAGCCCGAGTTCTGTTGTAAATGGTCTGGTCTAGCTGGAGAAGAGTTGAATGAGTGCAATTGACATGGTGGTGAAAAACTATGGGAATAGACATAGCCCTACACTTTTATGATTTCAAAGATGTCAAAATTTGGAAGTCATTTACATCATATGAAGAATGTATTTAAAGTCTGAGAATTACAGCCTTCTCTTTCATTTGATGAGTATCTAATAAAAGAGGAATTGTCATCAAAGCTAAAGCAGAGTTTAGTAACAATATGTCTTATTTAAGCCAAGATCTTTTAATCATCCACTTCATGACTGAGGTGAATCAGAGAGTTTCCTAGTCTTTAAGGAGTGTAGGCTGTATTTAGAGACAAGAAATAAATCCATGGAAAATGAAACAACAAAGAAGAATTCAATAGTGATTTGAGATAACATAGAGGAGATAGTTGTTATGTAGAAGGTACGCAGCTGTACGCTTACTTGAGAGATGAAGCCATTGGAATTCCAGAGGAAGTCTAAAGACAGAGCTCTTTAGCACCTCTGCAAGGACTCAAGCTTGAGAAACCAATTAGATTGTTACTGTTTACACTACACAATACAAAATACCAGGGCCCAAACACAAACAACAATGAAAATGAACCAAACTACATCACCCAAATAACATCTCTCTTCCCCTCTGAATATAAGCACTTTAGGACCCCCTGGTAATGATGAGTTGCTACTTCCTTCTCTGTCATTGCTCTCATTCATCCCATATCTCTTGAGACAGCTCACGTGACCACCTTGTGACCATGCTTCCATCTCTGTTCTTGCTGGGTATGTTAGCTCTGCGAATTGTATTACCGTCCATCCAATCACCTAAACCCTTGTAACAGGATTGAGTTTTGTCTTCTTGACTCCTTGTTATGTCTAGTCCTTCTATCTGGAGGGGATGAAGAGATTTAGCAGAATAACACCAAAGTTACACTCTAGCGGGGATCAAATTAGGGAAGGCGAGGTGTGCTTGTACTGTGGGTGCTATACTCCAGGAAGTATCAGGACCCCCTACTGCTTTCCCAGAATGGAAGCAGAACTAGGTATTGCCAGCTTGAGACAAAAGGGATTGGAATCTTGCTGGCCTCAGCCACAAGGGGCACACTGTTGCAGGATGGAGCCTGGACTATCAAGGTAGTAAGATATAGGAAGGAGGTTTTGGACATCTTTCTGAGGCCAGTTTTGAATCGAAATAAATAGCCAAAAAAAGTTTTATACCCTGCCTTGAACTCCAATCAATTCCTGAGTGTTGGTTAGTTGGTTAGTTGGTTAGCTGGTTAGTGGAAAGTTAGTTTCACTTTGGTAATGGATGAAGCCTTCCCAAATGCCATGGAGCCTGTGAAAGCAAGGTTACACTGAAAATCTCTGGGTCACCATTGATCCATTGGGCTGCCTTGGAAAAGTTCACGACATTTTACTTCTTCCTCATTTCAGGCATCCAATTGCCTTCTAAAATCTATACATTCTTTCTCTTAAGGATTTTTGGATCAGTTCACTTGGGAGCATCACAGCATCTTAAGGGGCTTCACTACCTTTAGCTTTGATTTTCTCGAACCCTTACTTGAGAGATGAAGCCATTGGAATTCCAGAGGAAGTCTAAAGACAGAGCTCTTTAGCACCTCTGCAAGGACTCAAGCTTGAGAAACCAATTAGATTGTTACTGTTTACACTACACAATACAAAATACCAGGGCCCAAACACAAACAACAATGAAAATGAACCAAACTACATCACCCAAATAACATCTCTCTTCCCCTCTGAATATAAGCACTTTAGGACCCCCTGGTAATGATGAGTTGCTACTTCCTTCTCTGTCATTGCTCTCATTCATCCCATATCTCTTGAGACAGCTCACGTGACCACCTTGTGACCATGCTTCCATCTCTGTTCTTGCTGGGTATGTTAGCTCTGCGAATTGTATTACCGTCCATCCAATCACCTAAACCCTTGTAACAGGATTGAGTTTTGTCTTCTTGACTCCTTGTTATGTCTAGTCCTTCTATCTGGAGGGGATGAAGAGATTTAGCAGAATAACACCAAAGTTACACTCTAGCGGGGATCAAATTAGGGAAGGCGAGGTGTGCTTGTACTGTGGGTGCTATACTCCAGGAAGTATCAGGACCCCCTACTGCTTTCCCAGAATGGAAGCAGAACTAGGTATTGCCAGCTTGAGACAAAAGGGATTGGAATCTTGCTGGCCTCAGCCACAAGGGGCACACTGTTGCAGGATGGAGCCTGGACTATCAAGGTAGTAAGATATAGGAAGGAGGTTTTGGACATCTTTCTGAGGCCAGTTTTGAATCGAAATAAATAGCAAAAAAAAAAAGTTTTATACCCTGCCTTGAACTCCAATCAATTCCTGAGTGTTGGTTAGTTGGTTAGTTGGTTAGCTGGTTAGTGGAAAGTTAGTTTCACTTTGGTAATGGATGAAGCCTTCCCAAATGCCATGGAGCCTGTGAAAGCAAGGTTACACTGAAAATCTCTGGGTCACCATTGATCCATTGGGCTGCCTTGGAAAAGTTCACGACATTTTACTTCTTCCTCATTTCAGGCATCCAATTGCCTTCTAAAATCTATACATTCTTTCTCTTAAGGATTTTTGGATCAGTTCAACTCTTTGTAATACAATTAACAGTCTCTTAGCATTAGCTCCCACTTGGGAGCATCACAGCATCTTAAGGGGCTTCACTACCTTTAGCTTTGATTTTCTCGAACCCTTCCTCCAAGGAGCAGCCACCATTTCTGGTCAGGCCATTCTCTTTTTTTTTTTTTTTTTAAAGATTTATTTATTTTTTTTGGGCGGGGGTCGGGTTGGGGAGGGAGGGGAGCGGGTGGGCCACTTCTGTTGATCTTTTCATTTCTCTATTTTCATCCATCTTTGTTCCTTGGCTCCTGTGGGCCTCCCATCGCGGTGGCGTCTGTCGTCGCAGAGCGCCGGCTCTGGGCGCGTGCGCCCCAGAGCTCCGGCTCGGTAATTGGACACATCAGTCCAGCCGCTCCGCGGCACGTGGGATCTTCCCAGGCCAGGGATGGAACCGGCGCCCCTTGCACTGCAAGGCGGTGTCCTTATCCACTGGACCACCAGGAGAAGCCCAGGCCATTCTCTTGTGTAAAGTCCTTCTGTGGCTTTCTACTGACCTCTGAGTCAAGATATTTAAATCTCTTTTAGGTTGTAGAAAGTGCTCTGCCTCTTCTCAGGAACTTTCAACATTTTCTCTTTCTAGCCTATAAGACAGTTCCCTCTGTTTTTACCCAACTCATAGTCAGTCAGTGAAAACCTTCTCTGTTAAATCCAAGGGAGAGCCCTTTTGTTACACTATCAATGAAAAATAGAACAGTCTGGATGAGTTGAGATAACCTTATCATCACTTTGATAAGGTATTTTGAGCAACTGCAAAATAATTAAAGTATTCAAAGAAAGTATAAACTTCTGCTGATCTTGCATATTTCACATCACACTGAACACGTGCATTCATTTAATCCAGATTCTCTAATGAGCACCTACATATGCCAGGTTTTGTTCTAAGTATTGGGGAACAGAAATGTCTTCAACAAGATTTTTCAGGTAAGCTTTCATGGGGCTTACATTCTAGTGGGGATAGACAGACAATAAGCAATGAGTATCAGTGAAATAGTTTTACTTGTAAAGTGTTAAAGTGAATAGTAAGGGTTGGAAGGCTATTATCCAGGGAGATGGTATTGGAGTTGAGACATGGATGAAGACTAAATATATATATATATATATATATATATATACATACACATATAGTTCTTATTCTGTGATACAGTATCATAGAACCCCAAAGAACTTTTGTTTGCATAGTTTTATCTATTGATATATACCATATTAGAAATTAAAACTGAGAAATTAATGTTCACTTAATTTACTAAAATAATCTATTATATATTAACATATCTTTTATAAAACATAGACATGTTTTCCAAGACAAAATAATTTTAGTGAGAAGAGTGACATTGTTCTATATTTTTTCAAGTCTTTGTAATATCTAACTTAACTAAAGAGTTGAATTCTCCCATCTGCTTCTGTATTTAATCTGCTGCAGCATCACATGTCCTATAACCTCTGGAAAACTGCACTGTTTACTCATATAAGAATAAGAGGGAAAAGACAAATAGTATCTTAGTAATATTATGAAAATAGTGTTAATTTTATAGACATTCCCTGAAATGGTTTGAGTGCCATAGGGTTCCCTGAAGCACATCTTGAAAGCCATTTCTTTCTACTTTTATTTTTCCCAGAATGTGGGGCCTGGAGTGGAGTTTTTTTAAATCTCTTTTAGGTTGTAGAAAGTGCTCTGCCTCTTCTCAGGAACTTTCAACATTTTCTCTTTCTAGCCTATAAGACAGTTCCCTCTGTTTTTACCCAACTCATAGTCAGTCAGTGAAAACCTTCTCTGTTAAATCCAAGGGAGAGCCCTTTTGTTACACTATCAATGAAAAATAGAACAGTCTGGATGAGTTGAGATAACCTTATCATCACTTTGATAAGGTATTTTGAGCAACTGCAAAATAATTAAAGTATTCAAAGAAAGTATAAACTTCTGCTGATCTTGCATATTTCACATCACACTGAACACGTGCATTCATTTAATCCAGATTCTCTAATGAGCACCTACATATGCCAGGTTTTGTTCTAAGTATTGGGGAACAGAAATGTCTTCAACAAGATTTTTCAGGTAAGCTTTCATGGGGCTTACATTCTAGTGGGGATAGACAGACAATAAGCAATGAGTATCAGTGAAATAGTTTTACTTGTAAAGTGTTAAAGTGAATAGTAAGGGTTGGAAGGCTATTATCCAGGGAGATGGTATTGGAGTTGAGACATGGATGAAGACTAAATATATATATATATATATATATATATATACATACACATATAGTTCTTATTCTGTGATACAGTATCATAGAACCCCAAAGAACTTTTGTTTGCATAGTTTTATCTATTGATATATACCATATTAGAAATTAAAACTGAGAAATTAATGTTCACTTAATTTACTAAAATAATCTATTATATATTAACATATCTTTTATAAAACATAGACATGTTTTCCAAGACAAAATAATTTTAGTGAGAAGAGTGACATTGTTCTATATTTTTTCAAGTCTTTGTAATATCTAACTTAACTAAAGAGTTGAATTCTCCCATCTGCTTCTGTATTTAATCTGCTGCAGCATCACATGTCCTATAACCTCTGGAAAACTGCACTGTTTACTCATATAAGAATAAGAGGGAAAAGACAAATAGTATCTTAGTAATATTATGAAAATAGTGTTAATTTTATAGACATTCCCTGAAATGGTTTGAGTGCCATAGGGTTCCCTGAAGCACATCTTGAAAGCCATTTCTTTCTACTTTTATTTTTCCCAGAATGTGGGGCCTGGAGTGGATGTTTAGGATATTTCAATATTTATTTACACATAGAAATTGGTATTGAATTATCTGTTCGCACAAAAGATACAGAAATCTATCAGTTTTCAGCCAGTGCAGGATTGTAGTGGTTTATTTGGTGGGGTGGGAAGGACACGAAATACACACTCTGCCCTGAGTCACCTGAGCACGGCAGTGCGCATGTGGGCAGGAGAAGCTGGAATTGCAGGAGTTTCAGGAACCTGAGCGAGTACAGGGAGAGATGGATATGGAGCCAGTGCCTGCTGCTCAGTCAGTGTGATGTTAATGCTCAAGAGCTAGAGTAGGAGTTGATAATATCGCATGGGTCCTGAAAGCTTCCCTTGCCAGGCTAGGGTGAAACTCAATAGATAGTAATTATCTCTAACCACTCATAGATCTCAGATGACTTGTGTCCGTGTGTGCTAAGTCACGTCAGTTGTGTCTGACTCTTTGCGACCCTATGGACTGCAGCCCGCCAGGCTCCTCTGTCCATGGAGATTTCCAGGCAAGAATACTAGAGTGGATTGCCATGCCCTCCTGCAGGGGATCTTCCCGTCACAGGGATCTAACCCATATCTCTTATGTTTTCAGCACTGGCGGGCAGGGTTTTTTTTTTTTTTTTTTTTTTTACCACTTGTGCCACCTGGGAAGCCCTCAAATGAGTTGCCTTGTTATTAATATTAAAGTACGTTCAGACTTTGTATGGCACCAACTGTGATATCTAATAAGGTTTAATGAAAGACATAAAGATGCTGAGAAATGGGTACCCCTCTACCTCCTTACAAATGACCTTTGCAGGAGAGCTTACTGGTAAGGTTTGGCAATGAGAGAGCATCATGTAACCAGAGGGTAATGATGGTTTCAATAGAGGAAACCTCTCAGCATGGACATCTAACAAGTCACATGAGAGATTGCTAGCTGGGCAGGTTGTTTTGAGGAGCTTTTCTCTAAATTCCTATAGGAACGAAAAACTCCGTAATATTTTATGGAGTATGTGATATCTCTGAGTCATGGAGGGTTTTAGTTGCAGTGTACTAAGGACATGTGAAAGTAAAGATGCTTCTTAAGCTTTTTAAAAATGTATGAAAATGCCAGTGTACTCCCCGGAACTCTAGGACTGTTGCTTTAGAAAAACATCAGAGAAGAAGAGAGGGAAAACTGGGCGTCAATGATATTTCTAGTGAAATTGGTGGTGGAGAGTCACAGTAGGTGATGATAATTCTTTGGTTAAAATTGAGACATCAGAAACGGGAAGGGGAGGAGTGTGAGGCACTGAAGGAACCCCTTAAGGATTTACGTATCAAGGATTTTATAATAAGGCTGCATGGTTGGCCTTTTATAAGGGAACTAGAATACACTTCAGCTTCTCCCCTGAGGCACCTCTTGTGTTGCTCAACTCAGGCATGACCTTGACACTTGAGAAGCCAGGCCATTCTGTTTCTTTCCTGAAGTCATCTGTTAACACCAGAATTGTCCAGACTAAGGGAAAATGAGGTTTATGGTAGGCCAAGAAGATGGAAGAAGACGGAGAAAGCTTTATGAGCATCTTATGACTTAATTTCACATTCTTTACCCTAAACTGGAAGTTCGATTGGAAAATGAAGGATGTTTAATTGACTCCAAGACACTGTTAAAAAGTACACAGTTTATCAATCATATAGTCATTCTAATGTGATTGACTTTTTCAGGTTGACTCTCCTCCTCTTTGTTGCCTTAGCCTAATTAGGTGAATTAACTGGAGGTAACCTTAGGATATTCAGTATGCCAGCTGATTTTCACAGAATATCTTAAAAGAATTTAAATCCAGTAGTCCATAGCAAGATAAAGGCCAATATTTTATTCGCATTGTACCAAATAGGGATTTTGCTGTTGTTCATTGATGAGATAAAAGATAAGACTCCTTTCTGATTTGGGGCCTCCAGGAATTCCTTCGATGTGTTCCCTGAGTCATGAACAAATTGAAAATATAGAAAATACGAAAAAAAGGGGTGGGGGATTGGCTTAACAAAGGAGCTGCGACAGCTTTTCTCTAAATTCCTATAGGAACGAAAAACTCCGTAATATTTTATGGAGTATGTGATATCTCTGAGTCATGGAGGGTTTTAGTTGCAGTGTACTAAGGACATGTGAAAGTAAAGATGCTTCTTAAGCTTTTTAAAAATGTATGAAAATGCCAGTGTACTCCCCGGAACTCTAGGACTGTTGCTTTAGAAAAACATCAGAGAAGAAGAGAGGGAAAACTGGGCGTCAATGATATTTCTAGTGAAATTGGTGGTGGAGAGTCACAGTAGGTGATGATAATTCTTTGGTTAAAATTGAGACATCAGAAACGGGAAGGGGAGGAGTGTGAGGCACTGAAGGAACCCCTTAAGGATTTACGTATCAAGGATTTTATAATAAGGCTGCATGGTTGGCCTTTTATAAGGGAACTAGAATACACTTCAGCTTCTCCCCTGAGGCACCTCTTGTGTTGCTCAACTCAGGCATGACCTTGACACTTGAGAAGCCAGGCCATTCTGTTTCTTTCCTGAAGTCATCTGTTAACACCAGAATTGTCCAGACTAAGGGAAAATGAGGTTTATGGTAGGCCAAGAAGATGGAAGAAGACGGAGAAAGCTTTATGAGCATCTTATGACTTAATTTCACATTCTTTACCCTAAACTGGAAGTTCGATTGGAAAATGAAGGATGTTTAATTGACTCCAAGACACTGTTAAAAAGTACACAGTTTATCAATCATATAGTCATTCTAATGTGATTGACTTTTTCAGGTTGACTCTCTTCCTCTTTGTTGCCTTAGCCTAATTAGGTGAATTAACTGGAGGTAACCTTAGGATATTCAGTATGCCAGCTGATTTTCACAGAATATCTTAAAAAGAATTTAAATCCAGTAGTCCATAGCAAGATAAAGGCCAATATTTTATTCGCATTGTACCAAATAGGGATTTTGCTGTTGTTCATTGATGAGATAAAAGATAAGACTCCTTTCTGATTTGGGGCCTCCAGGAATTCCTTCGATGTGTTCCCTGAGTCATGAACAAATTGAAAATATAGAAAATACATGTAGAAAATGAAACAAGATTCCCCTCCAAATCAAACAATGAAGGACAGCTGCTGACAGGGAGATTGGCTTAACAAAGGAGCAAGTGTATAAAATGCAGCGGTATTTGCCCAGACACTGAGTTTCTTTCAGCCTCTCGGGCTGGCAGCGTGGCAGAGCCAGCTGTCTGATCGTCTTGCCCTCTGCAGTCAGCCGTCAATTTTCCACAAGGGCTGTCAGTGACAGCTCCCTCATAGTGACCATACTTGGACACGGGGTGTTTGACACGCTTTATGAGAGCGGCTCCAAGGATTCAGAGCTTATAAGATCCCGGGTGTGTGGAGAAGGAGGGATGGAAACATTGGTAGACAAGCCAAAGGCAGATGAGAAATTAGACATCTGAGGAAACCTTTATATTTATTTGTTACGTTTGATCTTTTAAATGGGTCTGACTCCTGGTTCACATATATTGGGGCTTGTAAACAATGTTGTTGTCTGAATAAATATACCCAGATGCTAAGAGGGTGTTCCTGAAAGTTAGAGCAAAGATAAAACACAAACTTTCCAACATCTTACCTTGAGATGATCTTCCTTTTTTGGTGTGTTAATGACAAGATCTGCAACAGGCTCTTCTCTCTACTTCCCAGTTTCTCTCTCTCTCTCTTGCAGCTGTTGTACCCTCTCTAGAAATAATACGCATAAAAAGAGTATTCTACAAATATGCATCAAAATTGCCATGCTGTTTTCCTTCTGCTTGTACCAATGCTAGAGAGCACTCAAGCTTGGGTTTTAGAGCTCTAGGTTTCATGAAGAAAGATTTCAAGGATACATTGAAAATAATCTCCTTGAAATGTTATTCTGATAAAAGAGCATGAGGTCATTGTGAATAGTCCTAGAAAACCAGCATTTCATTTCAGGGAGAATTCAGTAACCATCTTGAAATTGCTCTTTGCTTGTTTTGGAATTTTTTCCCAAAAGGGATTTGCTGTTGTTCATTGTGAAAAAGATAAGACCCTTTAGTCATGGCATCCAGGAATTTTTATTGTTTCCAAATGGGATTTTGTTTTATTGAAATAAAAATCCTTCGATTTGGGGCCTCCAGGAATTCCTTCGATGTGTTCCCTGAGTCATGAACAAATTGAAAATATAGAAAATACATGTAGAAAATGAAACAAGATTCCCCTCCAAATCAAACAATGAAGGACAGCTGCTGACAGGGAGATTGGCTTAACAAAGGAGCAAGTGTATAAAATGCAGCGGTATTTGCCCAGACACTGAGTTTCTTTCAGCCTCTCGGGCTGGCAGCGTGGCAGAGCCAGCTGTCTGATCGTCTTGCCCTCTGCAGTCAGCCGTCAATTTTCCACAAGGGCTGTCAGTGACAGCTCCCTCATAGTGACCATACTTGGACACGGGGTGTTTGACACGCTTTATGAGAGCGGCTCCAAGGATTCAGAGCTTATAAGATCCCGGGTGTGTGGAGAAGGAGGGATGGAAACATTGGTAGACAAGCCAAAGGCAGATGAGAAATTAGACATCTGAGGAAACCTTTATATTTATTTGTTACGTTTGATCTTTTAAATGGGTCTGACTCCTGGTTCACATATATTGGGGCTTGTAAACAATGTTGTTGTCTGAATAAATATACCCAGATGCTAAGAGGGTGTTCCTGAAAGTTAGAGCAAAGATAAAACACAAACTTTCCAACATCTTACCTTGAGATGATCTTCCTTTTTTGGTGTGTTAATGACAAGATCTGCAACAGGCTCTTCTCTCTACTTCCCAGTTTCTCTCTCTCTCTCTTGCAGCTGTTGTACCCTCTCTAGAAATAATACGCATAAAAAGAGTATTCTACAAATATGCATCAAAATTGCCATGCTGTTTTCCTTCTGCTTGTACCAATGCTAGAGAGCACTCAAGCTTGGGTTTTAGAGCTCTAGGTTTCATGAAGAAAGATTTCAAGGATACATTGAAAATAATCTCCTTGAAATGTTATTCTGATAAAAGAGCATGAGGTCATTGTGAATAGTCCTAGAAAACCAGCATTTCATTTCAGGGAGAATTCAGTAACCATCTTGAAATTGCTCTTTGCTTGTTTTGGAATTTTATCACCTCCAGTGCTGTTCATAATAAGTGAACTCTTTTTCTGGGCAAAGAAGCCTTTTTGTGATTTGAGGAGATGCCAAATGTAGAAATTTGGGCTAGGAATTCTATTTTTCTCTCTGTATGTGTGCTGTTGACGTCAAAATTTTGCATGCTGAAAATGATTTGCAAAATGTCTTAAGAGTCAGGCTAAATTAGGTTAAACTCCAATCTAGAGAAGTTTACTAATCAATACACTTGATTCTAGTTCGTAAGAAAACAATTTTTAGAACAAAGAGTTTCAGATAACTGCTTAATACGGTGTCAGCCAACGTCAGAAGTCATAGAAGAGGAGATTGAAAAACACAAGGCAATTAAGATGTTACAAAAACAAAAACCAGATTAGGAGAAAATGCAGTGCAACAAAATATAAAGTTCTATGAATATAAAGAGCTCCTACAAAAATGTAAGATGCCGTAAACATAAAAATGAGCAAAGAATATGGTCAGGCAATTCACAGGAAGAATAGTAAATGGTGAATATAAAAGTTGCTCAGTCATGTTCAACTCTCTGTGACCCATAGATAAGCCATAGAATTCTCTAAATACTGGAGTGGGTAGCCTTTCTCTTCTCCAGGGGATCTTCCTGACCCAGGAATTGAACCAGGATCTCCTGCATTGCAGGTGGATTCTTTACCAGCTGAGCTACAAAGGAAGTCTTAAGGGCAAATAAGTAAATGAAAATGTGTTTAACTGGATCAGTAACTGGAGAAATTTTGCCTATTGTTTAGAAAAAGGAAAAAGAAAAGGTAATTTTGCCTGTTGTTTGGAAAGTATTAGATATATATTCAGTGTTAGAAAGGGGACAGAAAAAGAATAAAATGTATTATGAGGACCTTCGGTCTAATTTACAAAGGGACCACAACTATAAAAAATACCTTTGAGACAATTGGGGAAATTTTAAATAGGGGTTGAGTATTAGAAGGCATGAGGAGATTGTGGTTTATTTTGTTAGGTGTGATATTGCTTGCAAATATGTAAAAAGTTCTTATTAGTTACAGATACAAAGTAAAACACTTATAGGTGAAATTGCATGATGCTCTAAGATGTGCATTAAAAACACTCTAGGATAAAAAATATGTGGGATAGATGAAACCAGACTGACAAAATGTTGATAATTGAGAGGTGGGTGTGTTAGTTTGCTAGGGCTGTCCTAACAAACACCACAGACATGGTGGTTTAAACAGCAGAAATCTATTTTCCACAGTTGTGGAGTCTAGGAGTCCAAGAGTAAGGTGTCAACAGGTTTTCTTTCTTCTGCAGCCTCTCTCCTAGCTCGTACATGGCCACCTTCTTGCTGTGTCTTCATATGGCCTTTCCTCTGAACATACACATCCCTCGTGTCTCTGTGTCCAGTTTTCCTCTCTTATTATAGGGACCCTAGTCAGATTGGATTAGGGCCTACCCCATAACCTCATTTTAACATACCTCTTTAAAAGCACTATCTCTAAATGCAGTCATATTCTGAGATACTGGGAGTTAGGGCTTCCACATATGAATTTGGGAGGGATAGGATTCAGCCTATCACAGCAGTAGAAAAAAGAGTATATATAGGTTTATAATGCTATTCTCTCTACATTTGGAAGCCAATGGGTAAACATTTCCATGACATATTTTTTGAAAAACACATTTGATTGTATTATTTAGAAAAAAAGAAGAAAATGGAAACCGATTTCCTATCTGTCTTCTAATTTGTCTACATGATTGCATAAAACATGGGTGGCAGGACGTAGACCAAACTATCAACAGCTGGTGCTTCTGGAGAGGCAGTGGTATCAAGGGAGGTAGAGGAGTCTTAAATGTAAATGTGTTTAACTGGATCAGTAACTGGAGAAATTTTGCCTATTGTTTAGAAAAGGAAAAAGAAAAGGTAATTTTGCCTGTTGTTTGGAAAGTATTAGATATATATTCAGTGTTAGAAAGGGGACAGAAAAAGAATAAAATGTATTATGAGGACCTTCGGTCTAATTTACAAAGGGACCACAACTATAAAAAATACCTTTGAGACAATTGGGGAAATTTTAAATAGGGGTTGAGTATTAGAAGGCATGAGGAGATTGTGGTTTATTTTGTTAGGTGTGATATTGCTTGCAAATATGTAAAAAGTTCTTATTAGTTACAGATACAAAGTAAAACACTTATAGGTGAAATTGCATGATGCTCTAAGATGTGCATTAAAAACACTCTAGGATAAAAAATATGTGGGATAGATGAAACCAGACTGACAAAATGTTGATAATTGAGAGGTGGGTGTGTTAGTTTGCTAGGGCTGTCCTAACAAACACCACAGACATGGTGGTTTAAACAGCAGAAATCTATTTTCCACAGTTGTGGAGTCTAGGAGTCCAAGAGTAAGGTGTCAACAGGTTTTCTTTCTTCTGCAGCCTCTCTCCTAGCTCGTACATGGCCACCTTCTTGCTGTGTCTTCATATGGCCTTTCCTCTGAACATACACATCCCTCGTGTCTCTGTGTCCAGTTTTCCTCTCTTATTATAGGGACCCTAGTCAGATTGGATTAGGGCCTACCCCATAACCTCATTTTAACATACCTCTTTAAAAGCACTATCTCTAAATGCAGTCATATTCTGAGATACTGGGAGTTAGGGCTTCCACATATGAATTTGGGAGGGATAGGATTCAGCCTATCACAGCAGTAGAAAAAAGAGTATATATAGGTTTATAATGCTATTCTCTCTACATTTGGAAGCCAATGGGTAAACATTTCCATGACATATTTTTTGAAAAACACATTTGATTGTATTATTTAGAAAAAAAGAAGAAAATGGAGAAAACCGATTTCCTATCTGTCTTCTAATTTGTCTACATGATTGCATAAAACATGGGTGGCAGGACGTAGACCAAACTATCAACAGCTGGTGCTTCTGGAGAGGGCAGTGGTATCAAGGGAGGTAGAGGAGTCTTTTTAAATTTACTTTATATTCCTCTATGTTCACGGTGTGTTTTTTGTTCTTTGTTCTCTCTCTCTGTGTTGAGTTGACAGGTTTTTTTGCTTTTTTTTAAACAAGAAAAATTTAATTATTTATTAGAATTTAGTAGTTTGAGGATGATTTTCTTGTAAGTACATTCCTGCTTTAGCGAAATATATTGAAGTCTTCCAAACAATAGCAGATATATTATGTTTATTATTTCACTTACTACTGTATCAGTTTTAAAAATATACTTTACTTTTTAGATTAGTTTTAGAGTTTCCCTGGTGGTCCAGTGGCTAACACTCTGTGCTTCCAGTACAGGGGAGTGGGAGTTCCATCCTTGATCAGGGAAGTAAGGTCTCATGTGCCATGTGGTATGGCCAAAAATATTTTAAAAATCATGGTAGTTTTAGGTTCATAGCAAAATTGAACAGAAGGCAGAGAGATCTCTCATGTAATACCGCCCCCACATGCACACAGCCTTCTCTAATATCAAAATCCTGCACTGGAGTGGTACATTAGTTATAATCGACAAACTTACACTGAGTTATCATGATCCCTCAGAGTCCTTAGTTTATATTAGCATTTCCATTCAATGGATTTTGATGAATGAATCATGACGTGTATCCACCATTAGAAGATCATACAGAGTAGTTTCATTGCCCTAAAAATCTTCTGTGCTTCCTATCCACCCTTCCTTCTCCACCAACCTTTGCTGACCACTGATGCTCTTACTTCCTGAATCATTTTGTTTTTTTCAGAATGGATTAGAGGTGGAATCATACAGTGTATAATCTTTTCATTTTATAATATACAGTTAAACTTCCTGTGTCTTTTCTTAGCTTGATAGCTCATTTCTTTTTAGTGCTAATAATCAGTGGTTTGGAAGTACGACAATTTATTTATCCATTCACCTGCTGAAGGACACCTTGCTTGCTTCTCAGTTTTTGTTAATTATAAGTAATTAATGCTGTAAATATTCATTTGCAAGTTTTTGAGTAGACATAGGTTTTTAGCTCCATGGTTAAATGCCAAGGAGTGTAATCACTTGATCCTATAGTAAGAAGAGGATGTGTAGTTTTGTAAGAAACTGCCAACTGTCTTCAAATGTGTCTGCATCAATTTACATTCCCTCTTGTGACTGAGAATTCCTGGTCTTTTGCATGCTTGTCAGCATTTGGTGATGTCATTGTTCTACATTTTGGCCATTTGATTAAGTATGTAGTGGTGTCTCACTGTTATTTTGTTCTGGATTTTCCTGATGACATATGATGTGGAGCATTTTTCCATCTATTTATTTGCTATCTGTATAGCTTCTTTAGTGTGGTGTCTATTCAGATCTTTAGTCCATATTTTAATGGTTGTTCCAGTTGTTAATTTTCTTACTGTGGAGCCTTGCCTTCCTTTGCTTCTTTTTTTCCTCTAGTGCTTTGGATCTTAGTATCTTTAGCTTTTTGGCTTTTCTAATGATTACCCTTAAATTTTAATATGTAGTTTAAAAACTGATGTCTAATAATCTGTATCTATTTTTCTCAATGAACAAGCAAAATATTTTGGCATAGTTTTGACAAAATATGATGTCTATATGCATCACCATTTTTTGTCTCACATTTTGCAACCATTTGGACTTTTAGGTTCAGTTTGTGAATGGTTTTATTAAACATTGTTAATCAACCACTATTTAGATTTGATCATGTGATTGCCTATGGCTTTGTTCACTACAGTTTCTTTAATTCTTTATCATTCCTTTCTCTGCTTTTTTTCTCTACTGAAAAAGACTTGTGATGAATAAATATTCTCCACTTCCGCCTTTTGAATCATTTTGTTTTTTTCAGAATGGATTAGAGGTGGAATCATACAGTGTATAATCTTTTCATTTTATAATATACAGTTAAACTTCCTGTGTCTTTTCTTAGCTTGATAGCTCATTTCTTTTTAGTGCTAATAATCAGTGGTTTGGAAGTACGACAATTTATTTATCCATTCACCTGCTGAAGGACACCTTGCTTGCTTCTCAGTTTTTGTTAATTATAAGTAATTAATGCTGTAAATATTCATTTGCAAGTTTTTGAGTAGACATAGGTTTTTAGCTCCATGGTTAAATGCCAAGGAGTGTAATCACTTGATCCTATAGTAAGAAGAGGATGTGTAGTTTTGTAAGAAACTGCCAACTGTCTTCAAATGTGTCTGCATCAATTTACATTCCCTCTTGTGACTGAGAATTCCTGGTCTTTTGCATGCTTGTCAGCATTTGGTGATGTCATTGTTCTACATTTTGGCCATTTGATTAAGTATGTAGTGGTGTCTCACTGTTATTTTGTTCTGGATTTTCCTGATGACATATGATGTGGAGCATTTTTCCATCTATTTATTTGCTATCTGTATAGCTTCTTTAGTGTGGTGTCTATTCAGATCTTTAGTCCATATTTTAATGGTTGTTCCAGTTGTTAATTTTCTTACTGTGGAGCCTTGCCTTCCTTTGCTTCTTTTTTTCCTCTAGTGCTTTGGATCTTAGTATCTTTAGCTTTTTGGCTTTTCTAATGATTACCCTTAAATTTTAATATGTAGTTTAAAAACTGATGTCTAATAATCTGTATCTATTTTTCTCAATGAACAAGCAAAATATTTTGGCATAGTTTTGACAAAATATGATGTCTATATGCATCACCATTTTTTGTCTCACATTTTGCAACCATTTGGACTTTTAGGTTCAGTTTGTGAATGGTTTTATTAAACATTGTTAATCAACCACTATTTAGATTTGATCATGTGATTGCCTATGGCTTTGTTCACTACAGTTTCTTTAATTCTTTATCATTCCTTTCTCTGCTTTTTTTCTCTACTGAAAAAGACTTGTGATGAATAAATATTCTCAATTCTTACATGTCTAGAATGACCTTTGCCCTTGAACTTAATGCTAGTTTTGCTGGGTATAGAATTGTAGGTTAAACAATATTTTCCTTCAAGTCTTCAAAATATTGCTGTATTATCTTCTAGCTTCCAATGTTGCTTATTTAGAAGTCTCATATCAATTGGAGTACTTTCCCTGTTAAAATAATTTTGCCCTTCTTTCTGGAAACTTTTTGTATTTATTATTTATCTTTGAAACTTCACAATGACTTGCTCATCCATAATCTTTTTATTTATTATGACTGACATTGATGGAAACTTTTAAAATGAAGGCTTATACTTTTCTAAAGTTCTAGAACATTTTCTTTGATTAACTATGTATTTTTTCCTTTTTTGGGATTGGGGGAGGGTGGGTTGTGGAGGGAGGGGAGTGGGTGGACCACTTCTATTGGTCTTTCATTTATCTATTTTCATCCATCTTTGTTCATGGCCCATGTGGGCCTCCCATCGCAGTGGCCTCTGTTGCTGCAGAGCACTGGCTCTGGGCGCATGCTCTCCAGAGCTCCAGCTCGGTAATTGGACACATTGGTCCAGCCGCTCTGCGGCACATGGGATTTTCCCAGGCCAGGGATTGAACTGGCGCCCCTTGCACTGCAAGGTGGTGTCCTTACCCACTGGACCACCAGGGAAGCCCCTGTATTTTTTCTTTATAAAACTTCTGTTAATATGTGCACAGAGAATGGAACTTCTAGATCTACCCTTGTATATCTTAATTTTGTTCCAAAACCTTTTTGTGTTTTTGTGCATAATATTCCAGAGTAATTACCTGATTTGGTGGGCCAGCTTACTGATTTATTTTACTTTTTTGATTGTTGTGCTAGTTAATTCATGCATTGAGTGTTTTAACAAGCAACAGGTTTAAAATTTCCAAGCTCTTTAGTTTCTTTTTCAAGGAGGCACTCATTTCAAATCTCTCTGAGAATGTCAGTAGTACTTATTTTAAATTATTGCTGTTTGTCAAAAACATTTTTTTGTCTAGAATTTGACCTTGGGGCGCCCTTTGAACTTACATGTTTTACAGTTTCTTTAATTCTTTATCATTCCTTTCTCTGCTTTTTTTCTACTGAAAAGACTTGTGATGAATAAATATTCTCAATTCTTACATGTCTAGAATGACCTTTGCCCTTGAACTTAATGCTAGTTTTGCTGGGTATAGAATTGTAGGTTAAACAATATTTTCCTTCAAGTCTTCAAAATATTGCTGTATTATCTTCTAGCTTCCAATGTTGCTTATTTAGAAGTCTCATATCAATTGGAGTACTTTCCCTGTTAAAATAATTTTGCCCTTCTTTCTGGAAACTTTTTGTATTTATTATTTATCTTTGAAACTTCACAATGACTTGCTCATCCATAATCTTTTTATTTATTATGACTGACATTGATGGAAACTTTTAAAATGAAGGCTTATACTTTTCTAAAGTTCTAGAACATTTTCTTTGATTAACTATGTATTTTTTCCTTTTTTGGGATTGGGGGAGGGTGGGTTGTGGAGGGAGGGGGTGGGTGGACCACTTCTATTGGTCTTTCATTTATCTATTTTCATCCATCTTTGTTCATGGCCCATGTGGGCCTCCCATCGCAGTGGCCTCTGTTGCTGCAGAGCACTGGCTCTGGGCGCATGCTCTCCAGAGCTCCAGCTCGGTAATTGGACACATTGGTCCAGCCGCTCTGCGGCACATGGGATTTTCCCAGGCCAGGGATTGAACTGGCGCCCTTGCACTGCAAGGTGGTGTCCTTACCACTGGACCACCAGGGAAGCCCCTGTATTTTTTCTTTATAAAACTTCTGTTAATATGTGCACAGAGAATGGAACTTCTAGATCTACCCTTGTATATCTTAATTTTGTTCCAAAACCTTTTTGTGTTTTTGTGCATAATATTCCAGAGTAATTACCTGATTTGGTGGGCCAGCTTACTGATTTATTTTACTTTTTTGATTGTTGTGCTAGTTAATTCATGCATTGAGTGTTTTAACAAGCAACAGGTTTAAAATTTCCAAGCTCTTTAGTTTCTTTTTCAAGGAGGCACTCATTTCAAATCTCTCTGAGAATGTCAGTAGTACTTATTTTAAATTATTGCTGTTTGTCCTTTTTAAAGAGTACATTTATGATAATATCTTTTCCCTTGATTATTAGTCATTTCTGCTTTCTTCAGACTCTTGGTATTTCCTGGTTGGGCACTCAACTTTGTATTTGATAATTCTCATTCATGTGTTCATAAAGCTTAGTTCTGTGTAAAAAAGAAAAAGCAATTTGTGAATTTGGCTAGATGTGCCTTCAGATGTTCATATCTTCCTTGTTGAGGGTTCCCTGTTCTTTTACGTATATCTGCTAGTTGGAGCTTCACCCGTCTAGGCTAAGTTCTCATGTTTACTTTTAATTGATGATGGATCTGTATTGCTTTGTAACTTTAAAAACAATAAAAATAAATTGTAAAGATTACAATATTTAAAAGATGGAATATTAATGTTTTACTACATTAAATGATTACTCACTGCCTGAATCTAGCCGATGAACCTTTAAGTTTACATTACCTCTCAATAAAAACTGTGACAGGGCTTCCCTGGTGGTCCAGTGAGTAAAGAGTCCGCCTTGCAGTGCAAGGGACACTGGTTCGATCCCTGATCTGGGAAGATCCCATATGTCATGGAGCCATTGGACCTGTGTGTCCAATTATGGGGCAGTGCTCTGGAGCGCATGTGCCCAGAGCCACTGCTCTGGAATGGGTGAGGCTACTGCAATGGGAGGTCCATGCAGGCCAAAGAATAAAGATGGACGAAAATAAATGATGACTTAGAGACAAAAAAGAAAAAAAACCTTTAAAAAAAAAGTGTGACAATTGAGAATCTTTATCTTCTAATTAAACCTTTTTGTGAGAAATAGACACATATATAATATTGAATGCATATTTATATTTATTATATTAAATACATATCTATATAATATTATATATATTTAGCAGTAATTACCTGATTTGGTGGGCCAGCTTACTGATTTATTTTACTTTTTTGATTGTTGTGCTAGTTAATTCATGCATTGAGTGTTTTAACAAGCAACAGGTTTAAAATTTCCAAGCTCTTTAGTTTCTTTTTCAAGGAGGCACTCATTTCAAATCTCTCTGAGAATGTCAGTAGTACTTATTTTAAATTATTGCTGTTTGTCCTTTTTAAAGAGTACATTTATGATAATATCTTTTCCCTTGATTATTAGTCATTTCTGCTTTCTTCAGACTCTTGGTATTTCCTGGTTGGGCACTCAACTTTGTATTTGATAATTCTCATTCATGTGTTCATAAAGCTTAGTTCTGTGTAAAAAAGAAAAAGCAATTTGTGAATTTGGCTAGATGTGCCTTCAGATGTTCATATCTTCCTTGTTGAGGGTTCCCTGTTCTTTTACGTATATCTGCTAGTTGGAGCTTCACCCGTCTAGGCTAAGTTCTCATGTTTACTTTTAATTGATGATGGATCTGTATTGCTTTGTAACTTTAAAAACAATAAAAATAAATTGTAAAGATTACAATATTTAAAAGATGGAATATTAATGTTTTACTACATTAAATGATTACTCACTGCCTGAATCTAGCCGATGAACCTTTAAGTTTACATTACCTCTCAATAAAAACTGTGACAGGGCTTCCCTGGTGGTCCAGTGAGTAAAGAGTCCGCCTTGCAGTGCAAGGGACACTGGTTCGATCCCTGATCTGGGAAGATCCCATATGTCATGGAGCCATTGGACCTGTGTGTCCAATTATGGGGCAGTGCTCTGGAGCGCATGTGCCCAGAGCCACTGCTCTGGAATGGGTGAGGCTACTGCAATGGGAGGTCCATGCAGGCCAAAGAATAAAGATGGACGAAAATAAATGATGACTTAGAGACAAAAAAGAAAAAAAACCTTTAAAAAAAAAGTGTGACAATTGAGAATCTTTATCTTCTAATTAAACCTTTTTGTGAGAAATAGACACATATATAATATTGAATGCATATTTATATTTATTATATTAAATACATATCTATATAATATTATATATATTTAGCAGTGAAAGTTTGCATATGCCAGAAGAAAACAAGCAGGTTTGTGTTGGTTAGTATTGTTCTTTCTTAATATTGTTCTTTGACATCCTAGGGAAAATTCTTACTAACCTGGGTTTTACTTGTCAAGACAGGAGCTAAGTCTGCTCTGCTATTTGAACAAGCAGAATTCTGAAAGGCTAGCCACTCAAGGGTTATTAAATGTAAGTCACTCAGAATATTTTGTAAGCCTGATTTTGGGAGGAAGGTAATGAGGTGAAGGTAGGCACTGAAATTATTTTCCTCACTCCAAACCAGTAGTAGATGTGTAACTGTCTCTGTATCATTTCTGTCAGGGCAGTTTTAAGCAGTGGTAGTCAGGAACGACTGACTCCCAACCATTGCAAACATAGGTTGCCTTTAATCCATTTATTTTAGTTAATTTGAAGATTATCTGAAGTATGTCCCTATTGATATGCTTTACTGATAATTACTACAGCAGAGATGATCAAAGTCATTTTATAGCTAGAGGACTTAAGGCTCAGACTTAAATATCTGTACCCAAAACACACACAATAAATTAAAAATGTCTGAATAGTAACTTGGATTCTAGATGAATAGTGCTTGTTATCCTCTGCGCTAGATTGATTGATTTCTTTATTCTTTTGTTCATTTAACCACACTCCATTCAACTGACTCTCTGATATTTAACAGTAAATAGTCCCTAAACAGTGTAGTTCTGCACTTGCGTGTTGGCTGTCATTTATAATGTTTTGAATAAAATTCAAAGTCATTTATAATGTTTTGAAAAAATTTAAAAACCTACTAGAACTGACAGCTTTGATTAAGCATGTCCTAAATGAGTTATGTCAATCAGTACTTTCACAGAAGTTTCCTTTTAAAGAGTAATGTTAAGTAGAAAATATTTAAATGGATTTTTTAGTAAAGGACTTTTTCAGAGCCTTGGCTAAGCTAGTGGTCACTCTTCCTAACCAGTAGGAATAGTATATCGAATTTTTCAAATTATATCACCAAGAAGTACTTTATTCTTCTCCCCCGATCATCTTGCTCATTGATATTCTGTGGAACGTGCTTAGCATGACTGGATTGAGAGTTACTTTCTTCTTGTTTTCTGTCTTGTGTAACATGCTTTGCTTTTTTTTTTTTCTTGGATACTCCAACAATAATTTGAGAAGAATCAAGAATTTTCACCTTATTTTTTTCTGTAAATACATCACTCTATGACCTATCAAATAAATGCAGAATGATAACTGATATATAAGAATGCCAGTGTAGATAATGCTGTGAAGGTGATTTATCTCTAATCAAAAAACAATGCTTGTCTTTTTCTTTGATGGCCACATGAGGGAGCTAAAATGAGTCAACGATTTGCTTTTTTTCTTAACGGGGAATTTTTTTATCCACTTTAAAAAGACCTATTAATGTGAGTGACTTATTATCAGATTTTACTTTCTTCAAATTCATTTTTCAAAAGTCTGTTAACAATATTATCTCAGGAAAAAGAAAAGTATTGACAGAGGATCAACTCTTTATTGACACAGAAATTCAGGTGAGTAATTTTTTCCAATTTTTCAAGAATCTGTACAATATATCTAGAAAAATTCAGAGTCATTTTATAGCTAGAGGACTTAAGGCTCAGACTTAAATATCTGTACCCAAAACACACACAATAAATTAAAAATGTCTGAATAGTAACTTGGATTCTAGATGAATAGTGCTTGTTATCCTCTGCGCTAGATTGATTGATTTCTTTATTCTTTTGTTCATTTAACCACACTCCATTCAACTGACTCTCTGATATTTAACAGTAAATAGTCCCTAAACAGTGTAGTTCTGCACTTGCGTGTTGGCTGTCATTTATAATGTTTTGAATAAAATTCAAAGTCATTTATAATGTTTTGAAAAAATTTAAAAACCTACTAGAACTGACAGCTTTGATTAAGCATGTCCTAAATGAGTTATGTCAATCAGTACTTTCACAGAAGTTTCCTTTTAAAGAGTAATGTTAAGTAGAAAATATTTAAATGGATTTTTTAGTAAAGGACTTTTTCAGAGCCTTGGCTAAGCTAGTGGTCACTCTTCCTAACCAGTAGGAATAGTATATCGAATTTTTCAAATTATATCACCAAGAAGTACTTTATTCTTCTCCCCAGATCATCTTGCTCATTGATATTCTGTGGAACGTGCTTAGCATGACTGGATTGAGAGTTACTTTCTTCTTGTTTTCTGTCTTGTGTAACATGCTTTGCTTTTTTTTTTTTCTTGGATACTCCAACAATAATTTGAGAAGAATCAAGAATTTTCACCTTATTTTTTTCTGTAAATACATCACTCTATGACCTATCAAATAAATGCAGAATGATAACTGATATATAAGAATGCCAGTGTAGATAATGCTGTGAAGGTGATTTATCTCTAATCAAAAAACAATGCTTGTCTTTTTCTTTGATGGCCACATGAGGGAGCTAAAATGAGTCAACGATTTGCTTTTTTTCTTAACGGGGAATTTTTTTATCCACTTTAAAAAGACCTATTAATGTGAGTGACTTATTATCAGATTTTACTTTCTTCAAATTCATTTTTCAAAAGTCTGTTAACAATATTATCTCAGGAAAAAGAAAAGTATTGACAGAGGATCAACTCTTTATTGACACAGAAATTCAGGTGAGTATGTATTTGTGTGATTCTCTCTCAGTGGACCAGAGGCTAAGGTGGTGTGAACTTTCAGAATGAAATCTGTACATTGATATATCTAGAATTGAGAGTGTATTTTATGATATGTGTTTTATGCTTTAAATTACTTATGGTTATTCTTCTGAGCCTTTTTTGTCACCCTACAACATTGTATTTAAAATTCATCCAACTTGTACATGGGAGTGTATTTCTCTTATTTTCACTGCTATGTAACATTCCATTTTTTTCCCTGCCACAAACTATTCACTGGTATACTTAGATTTTATTTTTATTTTTGTTCTAATGGAGACTGAACATTTTTGTACTGTGTCTCATGGTACAATTCAAAGGAATTTTTCAAGGATAGTCTGAATCCTTTGGAATAAAGTTGGGCTGATGTTATTATTAAAAAGATAATTCTAGTTTTATTTCAAAGTTTGTTCTAGAAGTAAGAATTTCTATTGCTCTACATCTTTGCAATGCTTGTTTTTTCATAATTAAAACTTTCCACCAAATGAATATGCTGCAAATATGTTATTGAGATTGTATGAACATTGCTTTAATTTCTATTGAGATCTTAAACATGTATTTATTTATTTACTTATTTATGGCTGTGCTGAGTCTTTGTTGCTTTTCATGGGCTTTCTCTAGTTGCAGTGAGTGGGGACTCCTCTTTGCTGTGATATGCAGTTTTCTCATTTTGGTGGCTTCACTTGTTGAGGGCATGGGCTGCAGGGTACCCAGGCTCCTCTACTTGCACCTCCTGGGCTCTAGAGTGCAGGCTTAGTTGTTGTGACACTGGCTTAGTTGTTCCGCAGCATGTGCAGTCTGCCCAGACCAAGGATGGAGCTTTGGTCTTCTACATTGGCAGGCAGATTTTTACCCACTGCCCTTCCAGGGAAGTCCCTATTGAGATTTTTTTGGTCAGGCTTATTGGACATTTGTGTTTCCTCTTTTGTGAAATGCTGATTTATGATCATTGTTTTTTATTTTCCTTTAAAAAGACCTATTAATGTGAGTGACTTATTATCAGATTTTACTTTCTTCAAATTCATTTTTCAAAAGTCTGTTAACAATATTATCTCAGGAAAAAGAAAAGTATTGACAGAGGATCAACTCTTTATTGACACAGAAATTCAGGTGAGTATGTATTTGTGTGATTCTCTCTCAGTGGACCAGAGGCTAAGGTGGTGTGAACTTTCAGAATGAAATCTGTACATTGATATATCTAGAATTGAGAGTGTATTTTATGATATGTGTTTTATGCTTTAAATTACTTATGGTTATTCTTCTGAGCCTTTTTTGTCACCCTACAACATTGTATTTAAAATTCATCCAACTTGTACATGGGAGTGTATTTCTCTTATTTTCACTGCTATGTAACATTCCATTTTTTTCCCTGCCACAAACTATTCACTGGTATACTTAGATTTTATTTTTATTTTTGTTCTAATGGAGACTGAACATTTTTGTACTGTGTCTCATGGTACAATTCAAAGGAATTTTTCAAGGATAGTCTGAATCCTTTGGAATAAAGTTGGGCTGATGTTATTATTAAAAAGATAATTCTAGTTTTATTTCAAAGTTTGTTCTAGAAGTAAGAATTTCTATTGCTCTACATCTTTGCAATGCTTGTTTTTTCATAATTAAAACTTTCCACCAAATGAATATGCTGCAAATATGTTATTGAGATTGTATGAACATTGCTTTAATTTCTATTGAGATCTTAAACATGTATTTATTTATTTACTTATTTATGGCTGTGCTGAGTCTTTGTTGCTTTTCATGGGCTTTCTCTAGTTGCAGTGAGTGGGGACTCCTCTTTGCTGTGATATGCAGTTTTCTCATTTTGGTGGCTTCACTTGTTGAGGGGCATGGGCTGCAGGGTACCCAGGCTCCTCTACTTGCACCTCCTGGGCTCTAGAGTGCAGGCTTAGTTGTTGTGACACTGGCTTAGTTGTTCCGCAGCATGTGCAGTCTGCCCAGACCAAGGATGGAGCTTTGGTCTTCTACATTGGCAGGCAGATTTTTACCCACTGCCCTTCCAGGGAAGTCCCTATTGAGATTTTTTTGGTCAGGCTTATTGGACATTTGTGTTTCCTCTTTTGTGAAATGCTGATTTATGACCATTGTCTATTTTCCTTTTGGAGTCTTTGTGTTCTCATTGTTGTATGCAGTCTTTATATCCTATGTATGAATCTTTTATTGGTTATCTGTACATCCTGCATTCTCATTCTCCTTATTGTATATTTTGATAAAAGGTATTAATTATAATTTTTGAATTTATCAGTTTTTCTTGATGGTTTGTGCCTTTTGTACCCTGTTTTTTTTTAAGAAATTTTTTAAAAAGATTTTTTGATATGGACCATTTTTTAGTTTATATTGAATTTGTAACAATATTAGTTCTGTTTTATGTTTTGGGGTTTTGGCCCCAAGATCTTATCTCCTCAACCCAGGACTGAACCCACATCTGCTGGAGTGGAAAGAGAAGTCTTAACCAGTGGACCGCCGGGGAAGTCCCTGTTCACTGTTTAAAAATCATTTGCTGTGTGGGGGTAGTGGTGTGGGGCTATTAAGATAAGATATTCTTCTAAATGTTTACATGCTCTGACTTTCACTTTTTCACTTTTTAAAAATATCTGAATTGATTTTTGTGTAAAAGATGATAAAGGGATGCAATTTGATTTTTTTTATATTATTAATCAATTTTAACAGCCTCACTAGTTGAATAGTTCATCCTTTTTTGTAAATAGCCACCTACATTAATTCTTTTATTAATTCTAATAATTTGCAGGTTATTTTGGAGTTTTCTATGTTCATCTGTGTATTATGATATTTCTGTTTCTTTTTTTTTTTTTAAAGATTTATTTATTTATTTATTTTTGGGGGTGAGGCGGGGTGGGGTGGGGACGGAGGAGGGGGGTGGACCACTTCGATTAGTCTTTCATTTGTCTATTTTCATTCATCTTTTTTTTTTGGGTGGACCTCCCATCGCGGTGGCATCTGTTGTTGCAGAGCACCGGCCCTGGGCGCATGCGTTCAAGAGCTCCTGCTCGGTGATTGGACACATCGGTCCAGCCGCTCCGCGGCACGTGGGATCTTCCCAGGCTGGGCATTGAACCGGTGCTCCTTGCACTGCAAGGCGGTGTCCTTACCCACTGGACCACCAGGGAAGCCCGTATTTCTGTTTCTTTTTTCCACAATAATTATACCTTTTGGTTCTTCTTATCTTTACATATTTCACACAGAATCTCTGGTACCATAGTGAATACAAGCAATGTTATCAGGTATCTTGTCTCATTCCTTATTTTAAAAAGAATATGATTTTTGGAGGTTAGCCCTTTGCCAGCTTAAAATATTTCCCTTCTATCCCCAGTTTGGTTAGAGTATTTACCGAAAATGGGGACTTAATTTTATGAAATCTTTCCTCTGCATTTATTGGGATTGTTATAAGTTTTCTCCCTAAACAGTTAGCATGATAAATGACATCAGTGGATTTGCTAGATTTGATTTTACTAATATTCTAAATCTTTTATTCAGAATTTTGCATTCATGTTTATGAATGACCAAGGAAAGTAACTTTTTCCAGTAGTTTTCTTTTTTTTTTTGTTTCCCTTTTTTTTTTTTTTGGGATCAGTGGACCGCGGAAGTCCCTGTTCACTGTTTAAAAATCATTTGCTGTGTGGGGTAGTGGTGTGGGGCTATTAAGATAAGATATTCTTCTAAATGTTTACATGCTCTGACTTTCACTTTTCACTTTTTAAAAATATCTGAATTGATTTTTGTGTAAAAGATGATAAAGGGATGCAATTTGATTTTTTTTATATTATTAATCAATTTTAACAGCCTCACTAGTTGAATAGTTCATCCTTTTTTGTAAATAGCCACCTACATTAATTCTTTTATTAATTCTAATAATTTGCAGGTTATTTTGGAGTTTTCTATGTTCATCTGTGTATTATGATATTTCTGTTTCTTTTTTTTTTTTTAAAGATTTATTTATTTATTTATTTTTGGGGGTGAGGCGGGGGTGGGGTGGGGACGGAGGAGGGGGGTGGACCACTTCGATTAGTCTTTCATTTGTCTATTTTCATTCATCTTTTTTTTTTGAGTGGACCTCCCATCGCGGTGGCCTCTGTTGTTGCAGAGCACCGGCCCTGGGCGCATGCGCGCCAGAGCTCTGGCTCGGTAATTGGACACATCGGTCCAGCCGCTCCGCGGCACGTGGGATCTTCCCAGGCCAGGGATCGAACCGGCGCTGCTTGCACTGCAAGGCGGTGTCCTTACCCACTGGACCACCAGGGAAGCCCGTATTTCTGTTTCTTTTTTCCACAATAATTATACCTTTTGGTTCTTCTTATCTTTACATATTTCACACAGAATCTCTGGTACCATAGTGAATACAAGCAATGTTATCAGGTATCTTGTCTCATTCCTTATTTTAAAAAGAATATGATTTTTGGAGGTTAGCCCTTTGCCAGCTTAAAATATTTCCCTTCTATCCCCAGTTTGGTTAGAGTATTTACCGAAAATGGGGACTTAATTTTATGAAATCTTTCCTCTGCATTTATTGGGATTGTTATAAGTTTTCTCCCTAAACAGTTAGCATGATAAATGACATCAGTGGATTTGCTAGATTTGATTTTACTAATATTCTAAATCTTTTATTCAGAATTTTGCATTCATGTTTATGAATGACCAAGGAAAGTAACTTTTTCCAGTAGTTTTCTTTTTTTTTTTTTCTTTTAGTATCAAGCAATATTACCAACTTAGAATTAGTTGTTTTGTAGTTCTTCCTTTGCTGTTTCTGGTAGAGGCTGCATAGGGTTGGAATGGTCTATTCCTTGAACATCTGACAAAACTTGTCTGTAATTGCATTAAAGTTTGATAGAATTAGATATTTCCTTTGTAGAATAACTTTTAAGTGTGATACAATTTGTTTAGTAGGTCTTTCTTTTAAAGACTATACAGGCTTTCTACTTCTTCTGGAGTTGATTTTTGTAAGTTTTAAAAAAAAAACTTTAGCCGTTTTGTCTGTTTTCTAACTTATAAGAAATAATTTGTAGTAGTAGTTTCTTTCTAATTGCTTCTGTATCTATGACTATATCTTTTTAAATAGTATTATAAGTACTAGTAGTTTTGATTTTTTCTCCTTTGCTCAAAGTTGCTGGAGATTTGTCAATTTTATTAATATGTTTAAACACTCAAGTTTTGGCTTTATTTATTATTATTTTTTTAAAACAGTTTTTTTTTTTTTTCTAAACATTTTATTTTATTTATTTATCTTCTTGGGAGGTAGGGTGGGGTGGGGAGGGAGGGGGATGGGCGGGCCACTTCTATTGGGTCTTTCATTTCTCTGTTTTCATCCGTCTTTGTTCTTCGGCTCCTGTGGGCCTCCCATCGTGGTGGCCTCTGTCGTCGCAGCGCCGGCTCTGGGCGCATGCGCCCCAGAGCTCCGGCTCGGTAATTGGACACATGGGTCCAGCCGCTCCGCGGCACGTGGGATCTTCCCAGGCTAGGGATCGAACTGGCGCCCCTTGCACTGCAAGGCGGTGTCCTTACCCACTGGACCACTAGGGGAAGCCCAAGTTTTGACTTTATTGAGCCTCTCTTAGTTTTATTTTCTTCTTTGAAAATAAAATTTTGCTTTATGAAAATTTTCTCCTAAACAGTTAGCATGATAAATGACATCAGTGGATTTGCTAGATTTGATTTTACTAATATTCTAAATCTTTTATTCAGAATTTTGCATTCATGTTTATGAATGACCAAGGAAAGTAACTTTTTCCAGTAGTTTTCTTTTTTTTTTTTTCTTTTAGTATCAAGCAATATTACCAACTTAGAATTAGTTGTTTTGTAGTTCTTCCTTTGCTGTTTCTGGTAGAGGCTGCATAGGGTTGGAATGGTCTATTCCTTGAACATCTGACAAAACTTGTCTGTAATTGCATTAAAGTTTGATAGAATTAGATATTTCCTTTGTAGAATAACTTTTAAGTGTGATACAATTTGTTTAGTAGGTCTTTCTTTTAAAGACTATACAGGCTTTCTACTTCTTCTGGAGTTGATTTTTGTAAGTTTTAAAAATAAAACTTTAGCCGTTTTGTCTGTTTTCTAACTTATAAGAAATAATTTGTAGTAGTAGTTTCTTTCTAATTGCTTCTGTATCTATGACTATATCTTTTTAAATAGTATTATAAGTACTAGTAGTTTTGATTTTTTCTCCTTTGCTCAAAGTTGCTGGAGATTTGTCAATTTTATTAATATGTTTAAACACTCAAGTTTTGGCTTTATTTATTATTATTTTTTTAAAACAGTTTTTTTTTTTTTTCTAAACATTTTATTTTATTTATTTATCTTCTTGGGAGGTAGGGTGGGGTGGGGAGGGAGGGGGATGGGCGGGCCACTTCTATTGGGTCTTTCATTTCTCTGTTTTCATCCGTCTTTGTTCTTCGGCTCCTGTGGGCCTCCCATCGTGGTGGCCTCTGTCGTCGCAGCGCCGGCTCTGGGCGCATGCGCCCCAGAGCTCCGGCTCGGTAATTGGACACATGGGTCCAGCCGCTCCGCGGCACGTGGGATCTTCCCAGGCTAGGGATCGAACTGGCGCCCCTTGCACTGCAAGGCGGTGTCCTTACCCACTGGACCACTAGGGGAAGCCCAAGTTTTGACTTTATTGAGCCTCTCTTAGTTTTATTTTCTTCTTTGAAAATAAAATTTTGCTTTATGAAAATTTTCTGAGAACATAACTTAAGCAGTAAAATAGTTTTAAAAATTGTTTTCTATAAAATAGTAGGGTTCTGCTTTTTTCTCCCATTCTAAATCCTTCTTGGGTACATAATTGTCTTGTTTTTTTTTAGCTGGCTATTTTGAAATGTATTGCCAAGACTCTGAACGACAGATTTGTACTGTTACTTCTTATTTTTTCAAGGTCAGCGTTAACAGTGATCTCATTCTAGTCTCCCAGCCTTGCTTATTTGTAAGTTACTAGTCCAAGAATGAGCCTTCTATGGCCCAGTGGTAAAGAATCTGCCTGCAATGCAAAAGACTCAGGAGATCCGGAGTCAATCTCTTGCCAGGAGAATCCCACGGACAGAGAAGCCTGGTGGGCTGGAGTCCGTAGGGTCACAAAAAGTCAGACACGACTGAAGCAACTGAACAGCCCCGGCAGCAGTACAGGAGTAAGAAACCTGGCTCTTACCTTTCACCATTTGTTCAATTAATTGTTTTACAAACACACACACACACACGTTAGTAGTAGTATTGGAACTGTTCGTTTGTATCTTCATGGGAAGTGACTTTATTAACGTGAGAATAGTGCCTATGTGCTGTTTTTTTGCCATTAGTTTCACAGACTCCACTCATTTTTAAAGCTACGGAGGGCAGCATACCCCCAGCTTCCCAAACTCAGGGGATTATTTCATACATTTGTAATAGACTGTGTCACATTCTGTCTTCCATTCTGTGATTCTCTTCAACAGTCTAAATAATTTTTAAACATGTGCATCCATTAAGGTTATTCTTTGTGCTGTAAAGTTCTGCGGATTTTGACAGATACATACTGTTACATATCTCTAATTACAGTATGATATAGAACAGTTTCACTGCTCTTGACATCACCTGTGACTCTCAAAGTCAACTCCTCCTCCCTATCCTGAAACCTCTGGCAACCACTAGTGTTTTTGTTTTCTTTTTTTTTTTTTTTTTGGCACTTCTATTGGTCTTTCATTTATTTATCTTTGTTCTTTGGCCTGTGTGGGCCTCCCATCGCAGTGGCCTCTCTCGTTGCAGAGCACCAGCTCTGGGTGCATGCGCTCCAGAGCTCTGGCTCGGTAGTTGGACACATTGGTTCAGCCGTTCCGCGGCACGTGGGATCTTCCTGGGCCAGGGATGGAACTGGCGCCCCTTGCACTGCAAGGTGGTGTCCTTACCCACTGGACCCATAGGGAAGCCCTAGTGTTTTTACTTTTGCATTTTTCAGAATGTTGTAGAGTTGGAATCCTGCAATAGGTAGCCTTTCAGATTGTTCCTTTTAACTTAGCAACGTGCATTTAAAGTTCATGTATGCGTTTTGTGGCCTGATATCTAATTTTTTAAAAAAACTATTTATTCATTTGGGTGCACTGGGTCTTAGTTGTGGCACTCAGGAGTCTCTAGTTGAGGCTTATGGGATCTCTGTTTTTTCAGTTGTGGCATGTGAACTCTTAGTTATGCCATGTGGGATCTAATTCTCTGACCAGGGATTGAACCCGGCCCCCCTGCATTGGAAACCTGGAGTCTTAGCCCCCGGACAACCAGGGAAGCCTGGCTAATTTCTTTTTAACATGGAATAATGTTCCATTGTATGAATGTGACATAATTTAAAAAAATATCCTTTCACCCATTGAATTCTCCGTTGCCTTTAGTTTTTGAAGATTATGAGTAAAGGTATTATAACCATTTGTGTTCAAGATTTATGAAAATGCGTTTTTAAATCAACTGAGTAAATATCAAGAAGTACAGTTCCTGGATTGTCTGGTACAACTGTTTAACTTTGTAATAAACTATCAAACCGTCTTCCAAAATGGCTATATCATTTTGCATTCCCAGCAGCACTCAAAGAAAATTCCTGTTGCTTTTCACCCTTGCTAGTATTTGGCATTGTCAGTTTTTTGTATGTCAGTCATTCTAATAAGTGTGTAGTAGTATCTCAGTAAGCTGCATTTTGACAGATACATACTGTTACATATCTCTAATTACAGTATGATATAGAACAGTTTCACTGCTCTTGACATCACCTGTGACTCTCAAAGTCAACTCCTCCTCCCTATCCTGAAACCTCTGGCAACCACTAGTGTTTTTGTTTTCTTTTTTTTTTTTTTTTTGGCACTTCTATTGGTCTTTCATTTATTTATCTTTGTTCTTTGGCCTGTGTGGGCCTCCCATCGCAGTGGCCTCTCTCGTTGCAGAGCACCAGCTCTGGGTGCATGCGCTCCAGAGCTCTGGCTCGGTAGTTGGACACATTGGTTCAGCCGTTCCGCGGCACGTGGGATCTTCCTGGGCCAGGGATGGAACTGGCGCCCCTTGCACTGCAAGGTGGTGTCCTTACCCACTGGACCCATAGGGAAGCCCTAGTGTTTTTACTTTTGCATTTTTCAGAATGTTGTAGAGTTGGAATCCTGCAATAGGTAGCCTTTCAGATTGTTCCTTTTAACTTAGCAACGTGCATTTAAAGTTCATGTATGCGTTTTGTGGCCTGATATCTAATTTTTTAAAAAAACTATTTATTCATTTGGGTGCACTGGGTCTTAGTTGTGGCACTCAGGAGTCTCTAGTTGAGGCTTATGGGATCTCTGTTTTTTCAGTTGTGGCATGTGAACTCTTAGTTATGCCATGTGGGATCTAATTCTCTGACCAGGGATTGAACCCGGCCCCCCTGCATTGGAAACCTGGAGTCTTAGCCCCCGGACAACCAGGGAAGCCTGGCTAATTTCTTTTTAACATGGAATAATGTTCCATTGTATGAATGTGACATAATTTAAAAAAATATCCTTTCACCCATTGAATTCTCCGTTGCCTTTAGTTTTTGAAGATTATGAGTAAAGGTATTATAACCATTTGTGTTCAAGATTTATGAAAATGCGTTTTTAAATCAACTGAGTAAATATCAAGAAGTACAGTTCCTGGATTGTCTGGTACAACTGTTTAACTTTGTAATAAACTATCAAACCGTCTTCCAAAATGGCTATATCATTTTGCATTCCCAGCAGCACTCAAAGAAAATTCCTGTTGCTTTTCACCCTTGCTAGTATTTGGCATTGTCAGTTTTTTGTATGTCAGTCATTCTAATAAGTGTGTAGTAGTATCCCACTATTGTCTTAAAGTTGTTTTTAAATAGTGAATTAAATAGAAACCATTTGTATTAGTTAATTAGTTATTAGGGATTTGGATTAGCTGATATATCTGATTAACTTTTGATTGTTTTTAAAAATAACTTGAGTTCATTTAAAAAAACACTGATTTCATTTTGAAGATATGCACATAACCTCAGGTATTAAATGGAATGTAAATACTCATGAAGACTAGAGAAAAGAACATACTTCTATGTAAATGTATTGAGATCATTTGCCTCCTGTAAAATGCAAGACTAATGCAAAGATTGATTTTTAAAACTGTCTTATATATTATAATGAGAATTCAATTTATTTAAGAACCTTTTAAATTATTATTTTTCATTTTTATGTTAAAGGTTTAATGTTTTATTATTCTTTTTTTTTTTGTTTTTTACAGAGTTTTGTTGTTTACTGCCCCACATCAACCTGAATCTGCCATAGGTATACATAAGTCCCCTCCCTCAAGTTTAATGTTTTAAAAAGATCAAACTAATAGGGGAAGAGATCAAGGTATTTACATATCCCCACAAAAGGAAAATCCTGTAGAAGTGAAATTGCACAGTAATGAAGAGAGGAAAGCAGAATGGGAGAGCCTGGTGTACCATATTATTTGTTAAATGTTTGCTGAATTATGAATGAATTCATTCATTCAGTTCAACAAATATTTTTTGAGCTGTTCCTATGTGGTAGACAGCTGGGAGCACAGAAGTGAATAAAAACAGGCAAGATCCTTACGCTTATGCAAGTTCCATGCTAGTAAATGAATTTGGAGGATGAATGAATGAGTAAATACTACAACATTCTTTTATGGTCATGTCATAAGCCTCGCAGTCTTAAATAATTTGAATGAAATACTTGAAATATCATCTCACCAGATGCTTCTTGTGCTATGACTGCTTATCTTTTTGTCCATTTTTAGGTTGATTTTGCTCTAGAAATCCCCAAGCTTGGTCATGTGGATGGCCGCTGTCTGCAAGGTGAATACCCAGAGAGCTTATTACATCCATGCGCTGAGGAGATAGGGAACATGTTTCTGGGATGGGTGAAGGATTTTTCACTTCTGTCAGAGAGATCCAATTATCAGCAGGGCTGCTAATCTGCCTATCTTCTAAAATAGCCAGAAATATGCGCAAATGTAAACATAAAAGGAGGCACTCATAATTTGCATAGCTCTCGTGTTTGTCCATCCATCCCCCTAAACTCTGGTAAGCTGTTAGGCTGGGCACAAACGTGCTGTAGCTTGAGGAATTGTCATTTTATCTTCCAATGCGATCCTTTATTATCACCATTAATTGATTAAACATTTTCAACACTCTCTGAGTAAACCCGTCTTGCCGTCTGTTTCTACCTTGGGCTTCTGTTTATGGTCGGAGTGTGCCAAGCATCCAGACTAAATGAAAATATACCCTCCAGGAACCACGCGTGGCATCTTCCTAACAAGCTGCAGCACCTCTCCGAAGCACGGCTGCTATGTCGTGGGGAATCCCGGGAATCTTTAGCTTAACTCGCTGCTCTCGGAGGACGGAGGACGGGTGTGCGAGGGGTGCGGGAGGCTTCATGTTTGCGGGTGACTGGCATACTTCGGTCCGTCGTTTTGAGGGCAAAGGCGCAGTGTCAAGGCATAGATGAGGTACCCTAGGATACCTGGGATTTGGGACAATCCCCCAGTTGACAGTGTGAGTTCCAGCCAGATCTCCTAGGCTGAACTTCTGTGGTTTGGTGGATCAGGGAAGGGTGCTGATTCCCTGCTGTTTGTGCTGTTCCCATTTAAAATTCTCCATCAAATCCAAACAAAAAGAGAAATGATCCCCGCTTGCTGCTCTGTCTCAAAGATGGTTCTACATCCTGGGAAGGACAGTGGAGGTGGGCAAGGGGAAGAGCTTGGCCGCGCGGAAAGTGTTGAGATGATTCAGAGGGCTTGTGCTGACAGAGCAGGGGTGGCTTGACCTTCTGTGGGCGCCATGCAGACAGCCTCCCACTGGTGGTTATTTTGGGTGCTGGAAAGCCTGCCTGCCCTGAAATATCTCTCCGTGCCCTCTTGCCAGGTTCTGAAATTCCCACAAGAGTCAGCCACCACTTAAAGGCATTGTGTCTCCAGGAGACCTGGCCAGGAGCACGGCCACCCATAGGCCGTGGCACACAGTTAACCCCTCATTGCCTGTAAACCCAGAACCTGGCTCCAGAGAACAGCTCCCAGCTGTTGGTAACCCAACACTGCCTGGCTAAGAGAAGCTTTTCGACAGCCTCTTCACATAAGTGGGGGAAATGGGTGCAAAGCTCTGGATCAGGAGCATGATGGCCTCCGCGGGAGCAGCCAGATCACTGCAGGGATGGTGACTCTAGTCCGTCCTCACAGGTGGGGGAGGTTGGACTGCAGATCCGGAGAGGAATGTAGCCGTGCAGACAGTATCCAGACAGTGCAGATACGTTCCTGGGTGATGGGCCCACTGTGGAATCAGGGAGTGCTTAACTGGTTAACTCTGAGGGTAGAAGACCACTGTCTACCCAGCTTGATTTGCTGTTTGCCCGCCACTCCCCCCCCAGTGTCCTGGCATGGTCAGTAAATATGGAGGGTTTCGCTGTGGTTATGTTTTTGGGCACGTGTTAAAGGGGAAAAATGTTCTCAGATTTGTCCGTGAGGACGAGGGGTGCGGGAGGCTTCATGTTTGCGGGTGACTGGCATACTTCGGTCCGTCGTTTTGAGGGCAAAGGCGCAGTGTCAAGGCATAGATGAGGTACCCTAGGATACCTGGGATTTGGGACAATCCCCCAGTTGACAGTGTGAGTTCCAGCCAGATCTCCTAGGCTGAACTTCTGTGGTTTGGTGGATCAGGGAAGGGTGCTGATTCCCTGCTGTTTGTGCTGTTCCCATTTAAAATTCTCCATCAAATCCAAACAAAAAGAGAAATGATCCCCGCTTGCTGCTCTGTCTCAAAGATGGTTCTACATCCTGGGAAGGACAGTGGAGGTGGGCAAGGGGAAGAGCTTGGCCGCGCGGAAAGTGTTGAGATGATTCAGAGGGCTTGTGCTGACAGAGCAGGGGTGGCTTGACCTTCTGTGGGCGCCATGCAGACAGCCTCCCACTGGTGGTTATTTTGGGTGCTGGAAAGCCTGCCTGCCCTGAAATATCTCTCCGTGCCCTCTTGCCAGGTTCTGAAATTCCCACAAGAGTCAGCCACCACTTAAAGGCATTGTGTCTCCAGGAGACCTGGCCAGGAGCACGGCCACCCATAGGCCGTGGCACACAGTTAACCCCTCATTGCCTGTAAACCCAGAACCTGGCTCCAGAGAACAGCTCCCAGCTGTTGGTAACCCAACACTGCCTGGCTAAGAGAAGCTTTTCGACAGCCTCTTCACATAAGTGGGGGAAATGGGTGCCGCAAAGCTCTGGATCAGGAGCATGATGGCCTCCGCGGGAGCAGCCAGATCACTGCAGGGATGGTGACTCTAGTCCGTCCTCCCAGGTGGGGGGGGGAGGTTGGACTGCAGATCCGGAGAGGAATGTAGCCGTGCAGACAGTATCCAGACAGTGCAGATACGTTCCTGGGTGATGGGCCCACTGTGGAATCAGGGAGTGCTTAACTGGTTAACTCTGAGGGTAGAAGACCACTGTCTACCCAGCTTGATTTGCTGTTTGCCCCCCACTCCCCCCCCAGTGTCCTGTCATGGTCAGTAAATATGGATGGTTTCACTGTGGTTATTTCTTTGGGCACCTGTTAAAAGGTAAACATGTTCTCAGAGAGGGATAACCTGGCATTTTTCAGAATTGAGAGCATTCGTGAGAATTAAATCATTTCATAGCATAGTCTGAAGGAAAGCTTGGAAGCTTGGTATGCTGCAGCTGTGCGTGAGAAAAACATTCTTCACAAAGTACTGGCACCCGCCAGCCTGCTTGGTGGAGTGACCTGCTTCCTCCTAAGGGTGGTTAGAGGGTCATGCGGTCTCTTCCTAGAACTAAATTCTTAGGATGGTTATTTCGGACTGCCTCTCACATCTCCTGGCTTTGTTTGTCTTCTTTGTCTTGATTTCTCTCTCTGAATTCCCTGCAGGGAATGGAAAGCTGTACCCACAAATCCCTCTCTACTTTCCTCACATTCTTTTAGGCGCTCCTTGCATGGCCCAGAACCTGGCCGGACAGAAGCATGCCATGGCCGGTGCAGGCAGCCCCACCCTTCTTTAGAACATGCTTCTGGGAGCTGGCTGTACCCGTGCCTGCAGGTAGCCTACTTGCAGTTTAAGAACAGACTTCCTGAAGGTGCCCTGCTGGTGAATCTTCCCTAAAGACAATGACTGTGGGTCCCCAAAGAGAAAGGGTAGTGAGCACCCTCCCCCAGGGGACAAGCAGGAGCCCACAAAAGAGCAAAGAAACAATAGGGGCTTTGAAGTCAGGGAGTACTAGGAAGTACAAAGAGAGAGCAAGTTGAACTGGATGTGAAAGTAGGTGGACTCGGGTTTCAAACTCATGAAGTTTTAAAGTGTGCTACCTTGAAGTTACTTAATGTCTTTGAGACTTAATTTTCTTTTACAAATAATTGATTAATAGTAATATATACTTCATGAAGCGTAATTAAAAGCACATGATTGATCATCACTGTGATTCTGGCTCAAAATAGGCATTTAAAAAATATTCACTGTCATGACTCTTTTTTTTTGAATTTTACCCCCTTTTATTGTTTTTCTTTTTTGGGGGGGCTTGTTGGGGAGGGAGCAGGGGTGGGCGGGCCATTTTCTTCTGGCCTTTCATTTATCTATTTTTTTTTTTTTTTCATCCATCTTTGTTCTTTGGCCTGTGTGAGCCTCCCATCGTAGTGGCCTTTGTTGTCGCAGAGCACCGGCTCTGGGCACATGCGCCCCAGAGCTCCGGCTCGGTAATTGGACACATCGGTCCAGCCACTCCGCGGCACGTGGGATCTTCCCAGGCCAGGGATCGACTGGCGCCCCTTGCACTGCAAGGCGGTGTCCTTACCCACTGGACCATCAGGGAAGCCCCTCTTTTATTGTTTTTTTATTTATTTTCATCCATCTTTATTCCTTGGCCTGTTTGGGCCTCCCATTGCAGTGGCCTCTCTCATTGCAGAGCGGCGGCTCTGGGCACATGCGCTCCAGAGTGCTGGCTCGTAATTGGATACATTGGTCCAATAGCTCTTCGGCATGTGGGATCCCCCTGGCCAGGGATCGCACCAGTGCCCTTTGCACTGCAAGGTGGACTCTACCCACTGGACCACCAGGGAAGCCATGTCATGACTTTTATTAAGAATATTTTCAGTAGAGTGGTAGACTGAGTGTAAATAGGAATTTGGGAAGTGAAGTCCAGTTGCAAAGGGAGATAGAGTTACAGGGCTAACTTTTGGCTCAGGTGGGGTTGAAGTAATGAGTTTTTTAGAATGAAGGAAACTTGAGCATGGGTGGATATTCAAAAAGAAGTTAGAGACATGATAGTCAAGAAAAAAGGATAATTTATAAGTCAAGTTGCTGAGTAACTTAATAGGAAGTAGATATGATTTCAAGACAAGATTATCATTCTAAAGGAGTAGGGACACATTTTACTTAGAAAGAAAGGGCAGTTTTGTAAGGCTGGATAAATATTTCATGATTTTGAAAGTGGTGGAAAAAGGGAATTGGAGAGATTCATGCCTTGTGGATTCTCATCTACAGAAAGCATTTATAGTGACAACAGGATCATGGCCTTTGGAAGAAAAATAAAGCCATGGAGATGCACCAATCTACAAATAGTAATATATACTTCATGAAGCGTAATTAAAAGCACATGATTGATCATCACTGTGATTCTGGCTCAAAATAGGCATTTAAAAAATATTCACTGTCATGACTCTTTTTTTTTGAATTTTACCCCCTTTTATTGTTTTTCTTTTTTGGGGGGGCTTGTTGGGGAGGGAGCAGGGGTGGGCGGGCCATTTTCTTCTGGCCTTTCATTTATCTATTTTTTTTTTCATCCATCTTTGTTCTTTGGCCTGTGTGAGCCTCCCATCGTAGTGGCCTTTGTTGTCGCAGAGCACCGGCTCTGGGCACATGCGCCCCAGAGCTCCGGCTCGGTAATTGGACACATCGGTCCAGCCACTCCGCGGCACGTGGGATCTTCCCAGGCCAGGGATCGACTGGCGCCCCTTGCACTGCAAGGCGGTGTCCTTACCCACTGGACCATCAGGGAAGCCCCTCTTTTATTGTTTTTTTATTTATTTTCATCCATCTTTATTCCTTGGCCTGTTTGGGCCTCCCATTGCAGTGGCCTCTCTCATTGCAGAGCGGCGGCTCTGGGCACATGCGCTCCAGAGTGCTGGCTCGTAATTGGATACATTGGTCCAATAGCTCTTCGGCATGTGGGATCCCCCTGGCCAGGGATCGCACCAGTGCCCTTTGCACTGCAAGGTGGACTCTACCCACTGGACCACCAGGGAAGCCATGTCATGACTTTTATTAAGAATATTTTCAGTAGAGTGGTAGACTGAGTGTAAATAGGAATTTGGGAAGTGAAGTCCAGTTGCAAAGGGAGATAGAGTTACAGGGCTAACTTTTGGCTCAGGTGGGGTTGAAGTAATGAGTTTTTTAGAATGAAGGAAACTTGAGCATGGGTGGATATTCAAAAAGAAGTTAGAGACATGATAGTCAAGAAAAAAGGATAATTTATAAGTCAAGTTGCTGAGTAACTTAATAGGAAGTAGATATGATTTCAAGACAAGATTATCATTCTAAAGGAGTAGGGACACATTTTACTTAGAAAGAAAGGGCAGTTTTGTAAGGCTGGATAAATATTTCATGATTTTGAAAGTGGTGGAAAAAGGGAATTGGAGAGATTCATGCCTTGTGGATTCTCATCTACAGAAAGCATTTATAGTGACAACAGGATCATGGCCTTTGGAAGAAAAATAAAGCCATGGAGATGCACCAATCTACAGACCGATGCTCTTCATCATCCAGGGGCTGCTACTGGGCTTCAATCTGAGACATCATAATGAGATTATACCAGAATGTAAATCAGTTGTACCACTAATAGTTTATTCAGCCAATTTTTTTTCCCCTAGAAAGACCTTCTCAATGATGGAAAGAGTCTTTTTCTTTTGCATTCTGGTGCAGACTCCTTGTATTATTTCAGGATGGTAACACATAGTTACACATAGCTTTGTGGACTGGCCACTTAGAGTTGCATTGCTATAAGCTACTGAATTTTGGAGGGTTGTTTGTTGTGGCAGCTGAGACTGACCTAGCCATTGCTATGGTCTGAATGTTTGTGTCCTCCCCAAATTCAGACTGAAATATTAACATTCAAAGATGATGCTATTAGGAGGCACAGTCTGTGCGTACTTAAGTCATAAGAGTGGAGCCTTTGATGAGTATAATTAGTGCCTTACAAAAGAGGATCCAGAGAAAGATCACCAGCCCCTTCCACCACATGAGAAGCAGTGAGATGTTTCCTGTCTGAACCAGAACACCACCATGCTAGTGCCTTGATCATAGACCTCCTAGCCTCCAGAGCTGTGAGCAGAAGCCACCCAACCTGTGGTATTTTTGTGATAGCAGCCCTGACAGACTAAGAGAACTAACACAGCAGGTTTGGGGAAATAGAAGAAAAGGCAAGGGTAAGCGAATTGTGGTCAGTGACGGAGCATTCAGAATTGCAGATGTCAGGGGACTTGGGGGATGCTTATGTACCATAGGTGTTAGGAGGCAGAAAGAAGTTGCTAAAGAGAAAGCCCATAAATGGAGTGTAATGGCTTAGAATTCCAGTTGGAAAATTTCGTGTAGCATTCTGTCATCATTTCAACATTCCTTTTCCATGTATGGTGGGAATAGTTGGAGGATAGTTGTCTATGTCAACATTCTTTTGACAAGACAGTTTTGTAAGGCTGGATAAATATTTCATGATTTTGAAAGTGGTGGAAAAGGGAATTGGAGAGATTCATGCCTTGTGGATTCTCATCTACAGAAAGCATTTATAGTGACAACAGGATCATGGCCTTTGGAAGAAAAATAAAGCCATGGAGATGCACCAATCTACAGACCGATGCTCTTCATCATCCAGGGGCTGCTACTGGGCTTCAATCTGAGACATCATAATGAGATTATACCAGAATGTAAATCAGTTGTACCACTAATAGTTTATTCAGCCAATTTTTTTTCCCCTAGAAAGACCTTCTCAATGATGGAAAGAGTCTTTTTCTTTTGCATTCTGGTGCAGACTCCTTGTATTATTTCAGGATGGTAACACATAGTTACACATAGCTTTGTGGACTGGCCACTTAGAGTTGCATTGCTATAAGCTACTGAATTTTGGAGGGTTGTTTGTTGTGGCAGCTGAGACTGACCTAGCCATTGCTATGGTCTGAATGTTTGTGTCCTCCCCAAATTCAGACTGAAATATTAACATTCAAAGATGATGCTATTAGGAGGCACAGTCTGTGCGTACTTAAGTCATAAGAGTGGAGCCTTTGATGAGTATAATTAGTGCCTTACAAAAGAGGATCCAGAGAAAGATCACCAGCCCCTTCCACCACATGAGAAGCAGTGAGATGTTTCCTGTCTGAACCAGAACACCACCATGCTAGTGCCTTGATCATAGACCTCCTAGCCTCCAGAGCTGTGAGCAGAAGCCACCCAACCTGTGGTATTTTTGTGATAGCAGCCCTGACAGACTAAGAGAACTAACACAGCAGGTTTGGGGAAATAGAAGAAAAGGCAAGGGTAAGCGAATTGTGGTCAGTGACGGAGCATTCAGAATTGCAGATGTCAGGGGACTTGGGGGATGCTTATGTACCATAGGTGTTAGGAGGCAGAAAGAAGTTGCTAAAGAGAAAGCCCATAAATGGAGTGTAATGGCTTAGAATTCCAGTTGGAAAATTTCGTGTAGCATTCTGTCATCATTTCAACATTCCTTTTCCATGTATGGTGGGAATAGTTGGAGGATAGTTGTCTATGTCTATGGAGATTTTGGAATAAAAATTGCCCTGGCCTATTTCTCAGCTCCATCACTGTCTGGTTGTTCTCCTTGAGCAAGACAGTTTGTAGAAATTCAGTTTCCTCATCTGTGGACCCTGTGTACTATACAGTAAGGAGTACAGTTGATGATAACCCAAGATAAGACATGTAAAGCAAACGGTACCTGACTGAGCTCTTATCGAGTACCTGAGGCAAATGACTTTCTCCTGTTTCTGATCTTTCTACAGGGCCACTCTGCAGTACAACATTTTTGCAGTTATAGAAATATCTATAATCTACACTTTCCAATGTGGTAGCTATAACATCTATGTGGCGGAATACTTGAAATTTTGGCCAGTGCAACTAAAGACTGATAGTTTAATTTTATGTCATTTTAATTAATTTAAAATTTAATTTAAATGACTATATGTGGCATGGCCTACAGCATTATTGTTCTAACTGTTCCAATCTGTCTTTTGCTAGTCCGTCTTCTGTATTGCTATCTGAGTTGGCTTACTGAAGTACCACTCTTGTCATGTGATTCTTTCATCTTTAACATCTTTAGTAGCTTTATGTTTTCTCCCAGACAAAATGAGGTAGGGTCTAAGCAAGGAAGGAAGAAGCCGAGAGAAAAAAAGTGAGAGTCAGTTTATTTTAGAGAAACAGAACCAACAGAATACATACATCTATGTACGGATAGGTAGGTAGATAGAGCAATAAATCAGTTGATAGATAGGAATTTATTTTAGGGAATTGGCTCATGTGGTTATGGAGGCTGGAAAGTCCAAAATCTGCTGGGTAGGTCAACAGGCTGGAGACCTGGGGGAGAGTAGATTTTGTGGTCCAAAGGCTGGCATCTGACAAATAGAAGAAAAGGCAAGGGTAAGCGAATTGTGGTCAGTGACGGAGCATTCAGAATTGCAGATGTCAGGGGACTTGGGGGATGCTTATGTACCATAGGTGTTAGGAGGCAGAAAGAAGTTGCTAAAGAGAAAGCCCATAAATGGAGTGTAATGGCTTAGAATTCCAGTTGGAAAATTTCGTGTAGCATTCTGTCATCATTTCAACATTCCTTTTCCATGTATGGTGGGAATAGTTGGAGGATAGTTGTCTATGTCTATGGAGATTTTGGAATAAAAATTGCCCTGGCCTATTTCTCAGCTCCATCACTGTCTGGTTGTTCTCCTTGAGCAAGACAGTTTGTAGAAATTCAGTTTCCTCATCTGTGGACCCTGTGTACTATACAGTAAGGAGTACAGTTGATGATAACCCAAGATAAGACATGTAAAGCAAACGGTACCTGACTGAGCTCTTATCGAGTACCTGAGGCAAATGACTTTCTCCTGTTTCTGATCTTTCTACAGGGCCACTCTGCAGTACAACATTTTTGCAGTTATAGAAATATCTATAATCTACACTTTCCAATGTGGTAGCTATAACATCTATGTGGCGGAATACTTGAAATTTTGGCCAGTGCAACTAAAGACTGATAGTTTAATTTTATGTCATTTTAATTAATTTAAAATTTAATTTAAATGACTATATGTGGCATGGCCTACAGCATTATTGTTCTAACTGTTCCAATCTGTCTTTTGCTAGTCCGTCTTCTGTATTGCTATCTGAGTTGGCTTACTGAAGTACCACTCTTGTCATGTGATTCTTTCATCTTTAACATCTTTAGTAGCTTTATGTTTTCTCCCAGACAAAATGAGGTAGGGTCTAAGCAAGGAAGGAAGAAGCCGAGAGAAAAAAAGTGAGAGTCAGTTTATTTTAGAGAAACAGAACCAACAGAATACATACATCTATGTACGGATAGGTAGGTAGATAGAGCAATAAATCAGTTGATAGATAGGAATTTATTTTAGGGAATTGGCTCATGTGGTTATGGAGGCTGGAAAGTCCAAAATCTGCTGGGTAGGTCAACAGGCTGGAGACCTGGGGGAGAGTAGATTTTGTGGTCCAAAGGCTGGCATCTGACAGAATTCCCTCTTCTGGGAAAGATTAGTCTTTTTCTAGAAGGGCTTTACCTAATTGGATGAGGGCCATCCATATTATGAAAAGTAATCTGTTTTAGTTAATGTCTACTGATTTAAATGTCAATCTCAGTGAAAATACAAACCTTCAAAGTAACATCTAGAATAATGCTTGACCAAATATCTGAGTACCATGGCTTACTCAAGTAAATTATGCATAAATACATACATAAAATTAACCGTCATACTTAATAATACCTCTGTCTAAAGGTCCATCCTCAGTTCTTGGTATCAAAGAAGAAACAAAGTCGGGCTTTCCATATGGGGATAGCCATTCTTTCTGTCATGGCATAGGTTAAGCACTTTAAAACTTTCTTTTTCCTTCAAAACCTTTATCCCCGGGCTTCCCCTGGTGGTCCAGTGGGTAAGGACACCGCCTTGCAGTGTAAGGGCCGCCGGTTCGGTCCCTGGCTTGGGAAGATCCCACATGCCGTGGAGCGGCTGGACTGATGTGTCCAATCACCGAGCTGGAGCTCTGGAACGCACGCGCCCAGAGCTGGCGCTCTGCGACAACAGACCCCACTGCAATGGGAGGCCCGCAGGAGCCAAAGAACAAAGATGGATGAAAACAGAGAAATGAAAGACCAATAGAAGTGGCCCGCCCGCTCCCCTCCCTCCCCAACCCGACCCCCGCCCAAAATAAATAAATAAATAAATAAATCTTTTTAAAAAAAAAAAAAAAAAACCTTTATCCCCTGGTTCTTTGATCATCTCTATTGACCACACCCAGGTCTTTAGCCCTTTTCTTGTTTACAAAACCTCAGTACTTGGCTCTGCTGCTGTCTTCATGTGGATCCTTATCAGGCTGATTCTGGAAATGACCCTGATACTGGGTATGCAAGGTCTTGGCCAGCCGCACGTGTGTACTTTGGTCTCTCCTGTGCTGGGCTGGGCCTGATTACAACCAGGAACTTGTCAAGAGGGAGGGGAGACATATTTATACCTCTGGCTGATTCAGGTTGATGTGGGACAGTAAACAACAAGCTCTGTAAAAAATAAAAATAAAAAATAAATTAAAAAAAGAAACAGGAACTTGAATGGGAAGAGCTTTGTAGCTTGTTATCAGTTCATTGAGTCATTTAGCCTCTGCCTGACTCTGTCAATGTGACAGTGTTACTAACAGCTTGAGCCCAATTTGATTTATTGGTGAAATTAAATTCTATACTTCCACAATGATGTCAGTACTTCCTGGGTCTTGAGAAAAAAAAAAAAGAAAAAAAAAAACAAGGCAAAGCAGCAACTGCAAGCTTAACTGGTTAATCCATAAGTTGTCCAGGCCAGTTGGTCTCTGGATGTCAGAACAGTGTACTGCCCATTCTGCTCTGGGGAACACATAAAGAAACCTCAGCTTAAAGTTTCCGTGTTGCCAAGCCATTAAAGTCAAACACTAAACCCTCTCTCAAAATATTTTGAGGAAAAGATTGTGATTTGCCCTTCTGAGTGTCTTTTAATGACAAGATTATGAAAAGAAGTTTACTTCCTCACTGAACACAACAAGATTTTTAAAGAAGGAGATTAAATATGTGAAGCATAATTATTAGTATTGAAATTATGCTGGCAAATTTGGTCTGCTTGATAATATGAAGATGACAATCTGTTACCACAATGAAGGACAATAAATTAATATGAGCATTTCTGTACTCTATAAAATCATTTCTGTCATTCTCACCCTGTGCTTTAGGAAAACACAACTGTGGAAAAAGCCAGTATGCAGTTAAATAAAACACAGTTGAAACAATTGCAATGTTCATCTCAAAAATACTGACATACGGGAAAGAATTCATATAGTCTCATTTAATAGATGGTATAGCCCACCCGCCTGGTAAGTGTAACTAATGGGGAAAGACAGGATGGTGAAATCTGAGCTTTCAGTGTCTCCAAAAAACAGGTTTTTACTCAGGAAAGTAAAATGGGACTTATGAAAAGTAAACCTTCATATAAATCTATTATTTCTTTGTGAACATGTGGAGTGTGACTCTATTAGTCAGCCCCATGTTTATTTAGATTGAAACTGAGTAGTCTGTTTGGATCAAGGGATTTTTGGGGGTCTTGGAAGACTGGGGTAAATTGACTTCCACTTTGTATAGGTACCATGGTTAAAAAAATGTAATCTCAGTATGATAAGAATGATTTTGTAGAAAGTGTCTGGTTGCAATTTGGAATACATTGTGTGGACCACGAGCACAAAATAAGGACGAACAAATCCAATTACTGTTGTATATATATGACTTGGCCTTTGAGTGTGATGTGGAAAATCACTCCAAGAGCCGTTGGCTGTCTGTTTCCCAGATCTCTAGAGAGAGGCACCTGAGACACAGGAAGACACTATAGTCCATCAGTGATTGACCTGAGATGCTTCCAGGCCACCTAGTCATGTCAAGCATGTTGTTCAGTCCCAGAAATCCATAATTATGATCAAGTGATTTAAAACACCAGTGCTGTATCATATAAAGGAAATTCAAAAAAAAAAAAAAAAAAGGAAATTCATTCTTAAGAAATCTGATGGGGTTGGTGTAAATGTGAGAGTACAGAAAGTGAGGCAGAATAAGTGGGATAAAATATTGGATTGGATTCGGGTATACATTTGTTTGAGGAAATATGGCTTCCTCACTGAACACAACAAGATTTTTAAAGAAGGAGATTAAATATGTGAAGCATAATTATTAGTATTGAAATTATGCTGGCAAATTTGGTCTGCTTGATAATATGAAGATGACAATCTGTTACCACAATGAAGGACAATAAATTAATATGAGCATTTCTGTACTCTATAAAATCATTTCTGTCATTCTCACCCTGTGCTTTAGGAAAACACAACTGTGGAAAAAGCCAGTATGCAGTTAAATAAAACACAGTTGAAACAATTGCAATGTTCATCTCAAAAATACTGACATACGGGAAAGAATTCATATAGTCTCATTTAATAGATGGTATAGCCCACCCGCCTGGTAAGTGTAACTAATGGGGAAAGACAGGATGGTGAAATCTGAGCTTTCAGTGTCTCCAAAAAACAGGTTTTTACTCAGGAAAGTAAAATGGGACTTATGAAAAGTAAACCTTCATATAAATCTATTATTTCTTTGTGAACATGTGGAGTGTGACTCTATTAGTCAGCCCCATGTTTATTTAGATTGAAACTGAGTAGTCTGTTTGGAACACGGGATGTTTGTGAGTCTTGCAAGCCTGGGGTAAATTGACTTCCACTTTGTATAGGTACCATGGTTAAAAAAATGTAATCTCAGTATGATAAGAATGATTTTGTAGAAAGTGTCTGGTTGCAATTTGGAATACATTGTGTGGACCACGAGCACAAAATAAGGACGAACAAATCCAATTACTGTTGTATATATATGACTTGGCCTTTGAGTGTGATGTGGAAAATCACTCCAAGAGCCGTTGGCTGTCTGTTTCCCAGATCTCTAGAGAGAGGCACCTGAGACACAGGAAGACACTATAGTCCATCAGTGATTGACCTGAGATGCTTCCAGGCCACCTAGTCATGTCAAGCATGTTGTTCAGTCCCAGAAATCCATAATTATGATCAAGTGATTTAAAACACCAGTGCTGTATCATATAAAGGAAATTCAAAAAAAAAAAAAAAAAAGGAAATTCATTCTTAAGAAATCTGATGGGGTTGGTGTAAATGTGAGAGTACAGAAAGTGAGGCAGAATAAGTGGGATAAAATATTGGATTGGATTCGGGTATACATTTGTTTGAGGAAATCCATCTTGTCTGGGTGGTCTAGGCCTTTTGTGTTTCTCCAATCCTTTCCCATAGAAGAACAGTCATTCTTTGAGATCAGAGTCAATTTTTTTATTTTGCTTTCATGATATACACATGAGTGTACATGTTATTGTTATTGTTCAGTTGCTAAGTTGTGCCCAACTCTTTACAGCACCGTGGACTATAGCACTCCAGGCTCATCTGTCCTCCTCTCTTAAATTCATGACCATTGAGTTGGTGACGCTATCTCACCATTCCATCCTCTGCTGTTCCCTTCTCCTTTGGCCTTCAGTGTTTCCCAGCATCAGGGTCTTTTCCAAGAAAATCATTTCCCTGGGTTAGCAACTGAGGGGCCTTGTTATGGTATTTATGACTCCCTCAGGCTTGAGTTTTGGAAATCTCCAGCAGTGTTTGAATTAGAATTTAAAAGTAGAAGCTTAACATTTTAGGAAAAGAAATAAAAAGAATGTAGTATACATGTGTCTGCAAAACTACAGATGGTGAGGCCACACATTATACATGAGCACTATGCATATGTGTATATCACTGAGCACCTGTTTATATTCTGTGAAGTACTTATATTGGAATCTGGGTGCAAGTACATAGATTTTTCTCAAGTCACATCTGTTGAGTTACTTTAAATATAGGCACAAATGAAAGGAAATTAGGATAAGTTTTCCTTTATTCTATTTCCTTGTGTATATTTTTTCCTGATGTTTTCTTTCTAGGTGGTATAAGCTTTATATTATAATAGTTCAGACCAAGTTTGGATATGTGTAATGTAATACTAATAAAGATTTTTTGCTGTGGTATGAAAATTCTTGAAGCTAATGGTGCAGATATACATTTAGCTTCTCAATGTTATGAAGGCATATGTTTATCCCCCAAATTACATTATTATCTTTTCTCCTTTATGGTAGCATATTACTTTGGAATGTTACTTGACAAGTACTTTTCCTTTTTTGGAAGTGCTTTTTTCTTTCTTTCTGGTTTTTTTTTTTTTTTTCTTTTAAAAGAACAGCTCTGTAGCTCTTCCATCACTAAAATAGACAAATATTAAGTGAGCCTTTATTGGTTCCAGGGAGGGAATCCCTGAAAGCAGCAAAGAGCCAAATTCTCAGCTTTTGAGCGATTAAGTAGACTTTTCCAAATTTATACCAAGCCAAGATATGAAATTCAAGTGGAAGAGTCAATTGGGCCCTGTTTAAGTTAATTTAGAATTCATTTAAAAATATTCCCTGAGTACTTACAATGTGTTGGGTGCTGCAAATATCAATAAATGCCATACCCTACTTTCATAGCACTTGTATTCTAACCAAGAGAAGCAGATAAGAAATACAGTAGTACAAAAGCAAATTATTAGGAGGTGTGGTGGATACTGTAATGTTCCAAGGGGGACTCCTGCTAGAATGCAGGACTTACTTCCCTTGGCTGCTAGAAACCTGGCCTTCAGCTGTCAGTCTCTTCTTGGGATTGTCTTAAAGAAAATGCCTCACTCAAGGTCAGGTCTCTTTCCAAGGGCAGCCCACATCCAAGCACTATAGCCCAACCCTTTCATCCCAACTTGGAGGGAGGAGAGCTCCAGAAGTCCCAGAAGGTCAGCTGTGGCCTTCATTGGGTCAGTCTTACAGTTTAGCCTCTCTGCCCAGCCCTGCCTCTCTGCCCTCACTTTCCCAGGCATCTGGTCCCAGGTGCTTTCTAATGAACATCCTGCTTGCTTTTCAACATCCGAGAATCTGCAGTCCACAGAAACTATCTGAGATAGCAGGTGATAAACACAACATTAAGAGTTAAAAAAAGAGAATGACCAATCACTGGTGGGGAGGGCAAGGTCATAGCATGAACTGAAGTATTCAGAGTGGGCAACATGAGGAAGGTGGGATTTGAACAGAGATAGAAAGGTGTTGAGGGACTTATCAAGGAGATTTGGGTGAGCAGAACATTCCAGGAAGAGATAACATTTAGAGCAAGGGCTGTAACACGCATGCCTGCAATGTTCGGGAAGCATCAAGAAGGCCATAATGGCTGGAGTTAGGGAAGTCAGAGTTAATGGGGTTGAGGTCATGTGGGGCCTTGGAGACCATGGTAAGGCCTTCAGCTTTCACTAAGTGAAATAAAGAGTGATTCCTAGGTTCAAATAGTGTGTCAGAATCTGACTTATGTTTTAGGCAGATTATTCCAGTTTCTTGGTGGAGGATGGACTTTGAGAAACTAAGAGTAGAAAGAAGCAAGGCGTCCAGAAGGAGACAAATATTAAGTGAGCCTTTATTGGTTCCAGGGAGGGAATCCCTGAAAGCAGCAAAGAGCCAAATTCTCAGCTTTTGAGCGATTAAGTAGACTTTTCCAAATTTATACCAAGCCAAGATATGAAATTCAAGTGGAAGAGTCAATTGGGCCCTGTTTAAGTTAATTTAGAATTCATTTAAAAATATTCCCTGAGTACTTACAATGTGTTGGGTGCTGCAAATATCAATAAATGCCATACCCTACTTTCATAGCACTTGTATTCTAACCAAGAGAAGCAGATAAGAAATACAGTAGTACAAAAGCAAATTATTAGGAGGTGTGGTGGATACTGTAATGTTCCAAGGGGGACTCCTGCTAGAATGCAGGACTTACTTCCCTTGGCTGCTAGAAACCTGGCCTTCAGCTGTCAGTCTCTTCTTGGGATTGTCTTAAAGAAAATGCCTCACTCAAGGTCAGGTCTCTTTCCAAGGGCAGCCCACATCCAAGCACTATAGCCCAACCCTTTCATCCCAACTTGGAGGGAGGAGAGCTCCAGAAGTCCCAGAAGGTCAGCTGTGGCCTTCATTGGGTCAGTCTTACAGTTTAGCCTCTCTGCCCAGCCCTGCCTCTCTGCCCTCACTTTCCCAGGCATCTGGTCCCAGGTGCTTTCTAATGAACATCCTGCTTGCTTTTCAACATCCGAGAATCTGCAGTCCACAGAAACTATCTGAGATAGCAGGTGATAAACACAACATTAAGAGTTAAAAAAAGAGAATGACCAATCACTGGTGGGGAGGGCAAGGTCATAGCATGAACTGAAGTATTCAGAGTGGGCAACATGAGGAAGGTGGGATTTGAACAGAGATAGAAAGGTGTTGAGGGACTTATCAAGGAGATTTGGGTGAGCAGAACATTCCAGGAAGAGATAACATTTAGAGCAAGGGCTGTAACACGCATGCCTGCAATGTTCGGGAAGCATCAAGAAGGCCATAATGGCTGGAGTTAGGGAAGTCAGAGTTAATGGGGTTGAGGTCATGTGGGGCCTTGGAGACCATGGTAAGGCCTTCAGCTTTCACTAAGTGAAATAAAGAGTGATTCCTAGGTTCAAATAGTGTGTCAGAATCTGACTTATGTTTTAGGCAGATTATTCCAGTTTCTTGGTGGAGGATGGACTTTGAGAAACTAAGAGTAGAAAGAAGCAAGGCGTCCAGAAGGAGACTTAACCCCTTTGAGCTGATTTAACAGGGTACTACCAGTTGAATAGCTTACAAACAACAGGCATTTATTTCTTATAGCTCTGGAGGCTGAAAGTTCAAGGTCAAGGCATTCAGTGTCTGGTGAGCCTGCTTATTGATTCATAGACGACATTTTTGTGCTGTGTTCTCACGTGATGGAAGGCAGGAGAGAGGAGGAGCTCTCTGGGGTCTGTTTTATAAAGGTTCTGAGGGCTCTGCCCTCATGATTTGATCCCCCCCCACCCCCCACCAAATGCCATGCTAACACCGTCACTTTGGAGATTAGGTTTCAACACCTAATTCTAGGGGGACACAAATATTCAGCCCATGGTAGTAGTCCAGGAGAGTGGTGATAATGGCTTGGAGTAGAATGGCAGTAGAAAAGACAATGCAAAATTGGATTCTGAATACATGGTGAAAGGCTAAGAGCCAATAGGATTTCTTTTTAAAAAATTTTTTTGCATTATTTATTTTTTTGGCTGTGTTAGGCTTTAGTTGCAGCACGTGGGATCTTTGGTCGCGGCGTATGGGATCTGATTCCCTGAGCAGTGATTGAACCTGGGCTTCTCTCATTGGGAGCAGAGAGTCTTAGCCACTGGACCACAGGGAAGTCCCCCAATAGGATTTCTTGATGATTTGGAAATGAGGGCTGGATTATAATTTTTTTTTTTTTAATGTTTTACAAAACCTTTTAAAACTTTGTTTTCTTTTTTGTCTCTAAGTCATTGTTTATTTTTCATCCATCTTTATTCTTTAGCATGTGTGCGCTTCTCATCACAGTGGCCCCTCTCATTGCCGAACACTGGCTCTGGGCGCATGCACTCCAGAGTTCAGGCTCATAACTGGACACACTGGGCCAGCCATTCCTGGGCATGTGGGATCTTCCTGGGCCAGGGATTGAACTGGTGCCCCTTGCACTGCAAGGCAGACTTTTTACCCACTGGACCTCCAGGGAAGCCCTGGATTACAATTTTAAATAACCTGACTTGAAGGATCAAGTGCCAAAAATGGAATGAAGATGCCATGGAATTTATCTCTGAAGAATGCACTGTGAGAAGAATATGCTATGAAGTTCAAAAGAAATGAAACGATTGACCAACTCTTGGCAAGGACATGATCTGGAGAGGATATAACCAATTTGCAGTCTGTCTTTGCAGTCTGTCTCTGCCAAGCATCCTCACCCTTCCTGTTCCGGAACTCTGGGGGTTGTCTGGGCAGTGAACACTCTGAATAGACTGAGGGGAAGCCCTGCGCAGGCGAGGACTAGTGCCAGGCTTCCCAAGGTAAGGCCTGGAAGATGGAAAGAGTACGGGAGAAGATCCCCACCCAACACAGCGTTTGAACGGTGGTTTATCCATGAGTGAGGCAGGCATCTGGATAGATGGGCCTGAGAGGAGCCTCCGTGTCTTCTGCATCAGAGTGGTGATGGGGACCAACTGAACAGAGAGAGAGCCATAGGCGAGGCTGCTGCAGTAGAGACCTGTATGATGAAAGGGACCCAGTGCCTGGGGCCCCCGTGAGTAGAGGCTGTGATGAGACCAGGGACATCAGTGATGGGCACCAGGACATGACATGAGGGGCCAGATAAGCAGCTGTCCCTCAGAGGTTAGTGTAGATGGAGGGGAGCAGTGGAGCCATTGGCCCTACCTGGGTGCCACAGTGATATCCACGAGGTGGAGTTTTATGCTGGAAGAGAGTGACTAACCTTGCACTGTCCACTTTGCATTTTCTATGATAAAACCTTTGATGGACATGAGAGGTCAAGAACTAAATTAAGTCCAGTTAATAAAAAAAGGACGAAAAGTGCATTTTGACACACGAAACTTTCATAACTTAAAAATTTATACCTAGTAGATATTTATTCATTATCCAAAATTACCATTTGAACCTAAATCTTTGACATTTTTAGTGTCTAAAGGCATTTCTTTGGCCACCTGATGTGAAGAGCTGACTCAAGAATACTGGGCCAGCCATTCCTGGGCATGTGGGACCTTCCAGGGCCAGGGATTGAACTGGTGCTCCTTGCTCTGCAAGGCAGACTTTTTACCCACTGGACCTCCAGGGAAGCCCTGGACTGCAATCTTAAATCACCTGACTTGAAGGATCAAGTGCCAAAATGGAATGAAGATGCCATGGAATTTATCTCTGAAGAATGCACTGTGAGAAGAATATGCTATGAAGTTCAAAAGAAATGAAACGATTGACCAACTCTTGGCAAGGACATGATCTGGAGAGGATATAACCAATTTGCAGTCTGTCTTTGCAGTCTGTCTCTGCCAAGCATCCTCACCCTTCCTGTTCCGGAACTCTGGGGGTTGTCTGGGCAGTGAACACTCTGAATAGACTGAGGGGAAGCCCTGCGCAGGCGAGGACTAGTGCCAGGCTTCCCAAGGTAAGGCCTGGAAGATGGAAAGAGTACGGGAGAAGATCCCCACCCAACACAGCGTTTGAACGGTGGTTTATCCATGAGTGAGGCAGGCATCTGGATAGATGGGCCTGAGAGGAGCCTCCGTGTCTTCTGCATCAGAGTGGTGATGGGGACCAACTGAACAGAGAGAGAGCCATAGGCGAGGCTGCTGCAGTAGAGACCTGTATGATGAAAGGGACCCAGTGCCTGGGGCCCCCGTGAGTAGAGGCTGTGATGAGACCAGGGACATCAGTGATGGGCACCAGGACATGACATGAGGGGCCAGATAAGCAGCTGTCCCTCAGAGGTTAGTGTAGATGGAGGGGAGCAGTGGAGCCATTGGCCCTACCTGGGTGCCACAGTGATATCCACGAGGTGGAGTTTTATGCTGGAAGAGAGTGACTAACCTTGCACTGTCCACTTTGCATTTTCTATGATAAAACCTTTGATGGACATGAGAGGTCAAGAACTAAATTAAGTCCAGTTAATAAAAAAAGGACGAAAAGTGCATTTTGACACACGAAACTTTCATAACTTAAAAATTTATACCTAGTAGATATTTATTCATTATCCAAAATTACCATTTGAACCTAAATCTTTGACATTTTTAGTGTCTAAAGGCATTTCTTTGGCCACCTGATGTGAAGAGCTGACTCAAGAATAGCTATAGATGCTGGGAAAGATTGAGGGCAGGAGGAGAAGGGGACTCCAGAGGATGAGAGGGTTGGATGGCATCACTGACTCAAGGATATGAATTTGAGCAAACTTCGGGAGATAGGAAAGAGCAGGGAAGCCTGGCCTGCTGCAGCCCATGGGGCTGCAAAGAGTCAGACATGACTTAGCAATGGAACAACAACAACAAAAAGATATTTCTGAATTAATTTAGTGCTAGCAGTCGTATGTGTATAGCATCCTGATGAGACAATGTTTTTCATAATCTGCACTGATCTTTTTACCATATTTAGGGCTGACAGTATAAGTGAGAAGTATATGAAAGAATGTTGGTGGTTTTGTCCCCATTTTTTCATTAGTTAAGCATATAGTTACTCCTCCCACTTAACTGAATTTCCTGTAGCAAAAACAGACTCATTATTTGAAAACCGGCCCAAGTTCTTTTTTTAAAATTGAAGTATAATTTGCATCTAATGAACTATACACATTAAAGTAGTGACTATTTACAGTGTTTTGATAGTGTGTACACCTGTGGAGGGCTTTCCTGATGGCTCAGATGGTGAAGAATCTACCTGCAATGCAGGAGACCTGGATACAATCCCTGGGTCAGGAAGATCCCCTGGAGAAGGGAATGGCAGCCCACTCAGTGCCTGGAGATCCCATGGGCAGAGGAGCCTGGCAGGCTGCAATATATGGGATTGTGAAGAGTCAGAGATGACTGAGCAACTAACACACACGCGCGCACACACACACACACACACACACACACACACAGAGCCACTACCACAATCAAGATGGTGACCATTTCCATCACCTCCAAAAGATTCTTCATGATTCTTTGCTGTCTCTCCTTCAGTCACTAGATCCAGGCAACCACTGATCTGAGTTCTGTCACTGTGTATTACTTCACATTTTCTAGAATTTTGCATAAAGAAAAGCATGCATTAGAGACATTTTGGGGTCCAGCCTTTCTCACTTGGCATCACAATTTTGAGATTCCTCTGTGTTGCTAGCCAGGTGGAATCCCATTTTATTGATATAACACTTGTTTCTCATTCACCTGTCTTTGTAAATTCACCTGTTTTTGTACATGTGAAAGTGAACCTGTTTGTCACTCAGTTGTGTCTAACTCTGCAAATCAATGGACTGTAGCCTGCCAGGCTCCTCTGTCCATGAAATTCTCCAGGCAAGAATACTGGAGTGGGTAACTATTCCTTTCTCCAGGGAATCTTCCTGACAATGCTCACCCCATGTAGTGGGTTAAATTGTATTCCCTAAAAACATGTGTTCAAATACTAAACTTGAGTACCTGAATATGTGACCTTATTTGGAAATAGGTTCTTTGTAGATATAATTGGCTAACACGAGGTCATCCTGCATTAAGGTGAGCCCTGAATCTCTTCCTTATAGAAAGAGATTCCTTATAAAAAGAGAACAGACACACAGAGACACAAAGGGAAGAAAGCACTATGATAACAGAAGACAAGATCAGAGAGACATAACTACAATCCAGGGAATGCCAAGGATTGCCCAGCAACCCCCAGAAGCTAGGAGAGAGGTGTGGAGCAGATTCCTTTCTGGAACTGCTATGAATTTTCACGTATCATGGTGTGGATATACTTTATCATTTATTTGGGATAAATATCTAGGAGAGGTATGGTTAGAACATAGGCTTAATGTTTTTTTTTTCCCCTGTTGGCATGTGAGAATCTTAGTTCTCAAACCAGGGATTGAAGTCATGTCCCCTGCACTGGAAGGTGGATTCTTAATCACCAGGGAAGATGATTCCTTTGGACCACCAGGGAAGTCCCAGGATTAACTTTTAAAGAAACTGCCAAACAGTTTTCCAAAGTGGCTGTACCACTTTACATTCCCACCAGCAAGATTTAATGGTTCCACTTACCTACCTTTTTGATAAACTATATTATATAGAGAGTTTCTATATATATTGCAGTATTGCTGGTATTTTTAATTTTTGTCATTCTAACGTATATGCAGTAGTATATTGTTGTGTGTTTTAAATTTTCTGTTTTATCTATTTATTTATTTATTGAAGTAAAATTGACATTATAACACTTCAGTACTTCAAGTATAATACTTCAATGAAGTATTTGAAGTACAGTACTATATTAGATTTGGGTGTACAACATAGTGATTCAGTATTTTTACACACTGTAAGAGGATCACCCCAATAAGTCTGGTTCCCATCTGTCACCGTAGAAGGGTGTGACAGTATTATTAACTGTAGTCCCTGTGCTGTGTATGGCATCCCTGTGCCTTATTTTAAAAGTGGAAGTTTGAACATCTTAGCTGTCTTCACTTGTTTCACTCCTCCTCTCCTTTCCCTCTGCTCTGGTAACCACCAGTTCATTCTCTGGACCCATGAGTCTGTTTCTATTTTGTTATGTTTGTTTGTTTTTTAGTTTTCACAAAAAAGGGAAATCATATAATTTGTTTTTCTTTGTCTGACTTATTTCACTTGGCAAAATATCCTCTAAGTTCATCCATGTTGTCACAAATGGCGAGATTTTGTTCTTTCTATGACTGAGTAATATTCCATTGTACATATACACCATATATTCTTATCCAGTCATCTATTGATAGACACTTAGGTTGCTTCTGTGTCTTAGCTATTGTAAACAATGCTGCAATGGACATGGGGTACATATATCTTTTTGAATTAGTGTTTTCATTTTCTTGAGATAAATACGCAGAAGTGAAATTGCTGGATCATATAGTAGTTCTAGTTTTAATTTTTTAAGGAATTTCTATATGATTTTCCATAGAGGATATTATGGCTTTAATTTGCATTTCCCTAATACTTATTAGCCTTATATATATATTTTCTCTATTCAACCCTTTTGGGAGCCTTGTCTTATTATTCTAAATAAAAGTCTTTCCTATATGCATGTGTATGTATACAATATATACATTCTCTCATCATATCCTATGTTTACCTTTTTATTTTTTAAATGGTATCTTTTTAAAAAGTATTTTTTTTTTTTTATTTGCCCTTGGATCTTAGTTACAGCAAAAGGGATCTAGTTCCTTGACCAGGGGTGGAACTCAGGTTCCTTATATTGGCAGTGTGGAGTCTTAGCCCCTGGATCACCAGGGAAGTCTTAGTGATATCTTTTGAAAAGAAAAATTTCTTAGTTTTGATGAAGCCCAACACCAATTTTCTTTTTGTGTTTTCTATCTTTTTGACCTTTCTAAAATACACGAAGTTCACTTCCCCCCCCCCCCTCCCTGCCACCAATGAGAAATATTTCTTGTGTTTTCCACAAATGTATGCTCCTTAACTCTATTTCTATGTTTTGGCTTGCAGAGTGCTTTTTGTTTTGGTGTTATATCACATCATAACATTTTAAAGATATTTTAAGCAAATTAAAGAACCAGATTTGAGTTAAATATGAATAACTCAATCAAAGTGGCAATTGAATGAACTGACACCTTTGGCAAATCCATCACTAAGCTCCCTGTTTGTCTTGTATCCTCCTGTCAGTCGATGGTACTCTGGAGGTGCTGGCCTTCATCCATTCATCCACCTCCCGTCACTGCTGGTGGGTATGGACATTGATTTTGCAGCTCTAGCCTCTGCTTGCAGACAGAGAGAGGAAGGCAGAGACAGAAAAGGCAGATGAGGAGCAGCAAAGAGTAATAAAGAGCCGTTTTCCCAAACCACAGCCACAGTGAGAGCCAGCTGCTGTTTTAATATAACTTTGCTGTGGTCAGGATAAAGCACTTTCCCTTTAAAGAAACTGGACTGCAGCAGTTGCTATTTTAGAGTGTTAAAACTGGAGATGAGAAAAACCTTTAAAAACCCCTGAGTTGTGTGGTGGTGTGAGGATGGAGGAGGGTTTAATTTCATGGAAGGGAGAAAATATAACGTTAAAAACTGAAGATATTTCGGCATTATTTAGTGATGTGAATTTTTAAGGAATTTCTATATGATTTTCCATAGAGGATATTATGGCTTTAATTTGCATTTCCCTAATACTTATTAGCCTTATATATATATTTTCTCTATTCAACCCTTTTGGGAGCCTTGTCTTATTATTCTAAATAAAAGTCTTTCCTATATGCATGTGTATGTATACAATATATACATTCTCTCATCATATCCTATGTTTACCTTTTTATTTTTTAAATGGTATCTTTTTAAAAAGTATTTTTTTTTTTTTATTTGCCCTTGGATCTTAGTTACAGCAAAAGGGATCTAGTTCCTTGACCAGGGGTGGAACTCAGGTTCCTTATATTGGCAGTGTGGAGTCTTAGCCCCTGGATCACCAGGGAAGTCTTAGTGATATCTTTTGAAAAGAAAAATTTCTTAGTTTTGATGAAGCCCAACACCAATTTTCTTTTTGTGTTTTCTATCTTTTTGACCTTTCTAAAATACACGAAGTTCACTTCCCCCCCGCCCCCCCTCCCTGCCACCAATGAGAAATATTTCTTGTGTTTTCCACAAATGTATGCTCCTTAACTCTATTTCTATGTTTTGGCTTGCAGAGTGCTTTTTGTTTTGGTGTTATATCACATCATAACATTTTAAAGATATTTTAAGCAAATTAAAGAACCAGATTTGAGTTAAATATGAATAACTCAATCAAAGTGGCAATTGAATGAACTGACACCTTTGGCAAATCCATCACTAAGCTCCCTGTTTGTCTTGTATCCTCCTGTCAGTCGATGGTACTCTGGAGGTGCTGGCCTTCATCCATTCATCCACCTCCCGTCACTGCTGGTGGGTATGGACATTGATTTTGCAGCTCTAGCCTCTGCTTGCAGACAGAGAGAGGAAGGCAGAGACAGAAAAGGCAGATGAGGAGCAGCAAAGAGTAATAAAGAGCCGTTTTCCCAAACCACAGCCACAGTGAGAGCCAGCTGCTGTTTTAATATAACTTTGCTGTGGTCAGGATAAAGCACTTTCCCTTTAAAGAAACTGGACTGCAGCAGTTGCTATTTTAGAGTGTTAAAAACTGGAGATGAGAAAAACCTTTAAAAAACCCCTGAGTTGTGTGGTGGTGTGAGGATGGAGGGAGGGTTTAATTTCATGGAAGGGGAGAAAATATAACGTTAAAAAACTGAAGATATTTCCAAAAAGGAGTTTTCATCTAATTTATGTTGATGTGCAATTGGATTCTAAGTAAAACATCCTAATTCCATAATATGGGCTTCCCAAGTGGTTCATTGGTAAAGAATCAGCCTGCCAGTGCAGGAGATGCAGGAGTCATGGGTTCAATCCCTAGATCGGGAAGATCCCCTGGAAGAGGGCATGGCTTCCCATTCCAGTATTTTCCTTGGGAAATCCTGTGGCAGAACAGCCTGGTGGGTTACAGTTCATAGCGTTGTGAAGAGTTGAACATGACTGAGCACACACAGATGCAATTCCATTATGTGGCAAGCCTAGGAATGATCTAAATCTAAAGTAACCATAAAACTAAATTAAGGACATAGAAGTGTCCATGGTAAGCTATTGGAGTTTATATTCACAAGCATAGCGTTTTCACTACTTGTTTTAGTTTTGTTTCCATATGATGCAGCTCTTTTCTCTCTCCTTTTCACACTCCTTGGCACCCCTTGAAGCTGCATTGAAAGAGTGACAGGACGGAAAGAGGTGTTGAGGAGTTGACATTTTGCAGCCATAAAAGACGGCAAATGTGGTAGAGCTGGGAGTTAGGGGAACTGCTGCCTCGTAGAATTCCAGAAGGATTTAGTCAATTTGATTTTGTGTTTGACTCCCAGTTATGGGAGACATTCCAATCCCACTGCTTTTTGTGGATCAAATGTATTGTTTTTTGGCCACCCAGCTGGGTGACTGAGACTTGGCAAGAGTAAGAAACTGTCTCCTGAAGAGTTGTGAGTGCCTGGAGGAGGGGTGAGTGCTCCCACTGGAGTCTGGGCTGGAAAGGCCTTGCTGAGAAATGTTAGAGGAGAGCAAAGACACCTGCTCGGTGGGGGCATCAAACTCCCAGTGAGAGGATGCCTATGTGATGGTGGATGTACACTGTCCTAGGCAACTGAAATGGGAATCACATTGGCAACAAGGAGGTAACTTGTGTCTCAGCGACACCGTAATTCTCCATCTACAAATGCAGCAGCAGCAACCAAGGAAAGACTTGTAGCTACTTGATTGCTCATCTTTCACAGTACCCATGCTCCTCTCAAACTTCTGCCCATTCGTTCAACCAGTATCCACTGAGAACACATGGTGCAGCCAGGCGCTGTTGGAAGCCTCAGGGGTTACAGCTATGATCCAAATAAAACCTCTCTTCTAGGAGCTCTCAGTCTAGGTGAGGGAGACGGGCCATAAACATACAAAGAAGCAAACAGATACTCCATGCCAAAGAGTGAGAAATACAATGAGGGAAAAAATAGCAGGTTAAAGACAGAGGCAATTTTACGGTGATACATTTTGGAATATAAACAAGCTTTCCTTTTCATTAAACTTATATTGCTCACAATGTGTGAAGACCAAGATGCCTAAGATAGTCGCATTCCTTGGACACCATGTTTATATAACAGTATCTATGAATGTTGTGTTTTCACATTTGTCTCCTTTCTGGCTGTCACAGTCACCTCATGTGGAAAGCAGGATGGGTGTGCTACTCCTGGGATACTGAGACTTGGAGAGGTTAGTGATCTACTCATTGATATGCACTTGGTTAGAAGCAGACTTTAGATTTAAGTAACAACTGGCTTATACCATGCATATATAACACTTAGTTTTTCATTCACTCAGAAAATATATTTATTTTGTGCCTGGAATGTTCTGGGTCTGGATATGACTTCTGTGTCAGTGGCCAAAGAAATAGATACTGACCCAGACTCATGGAGTTCAAGAGTGTTTGTGGGGAGACAGATATTAAGCAGATGTGACGTAAATGTTAGGAAGAAGTGTTTTGGGCTGGAAGATCTAGACAAGGGGACTTGACCTTGTCTGACCTAAGAAATATGAAGGAATGAATCATCTGAATAATCTAATTATAATTGGGCAACTATAATGTAACCTTGCTGTATTAAAAATTCCTAAATATAGCACAGTGGAAAAAGTGTTAGACAATCGTGTCTGACTCTTTGTGACCTCATGGACTGTAGCCCACCAGGCTCCTTTCTCCATGGGACTTTCCAGGCAAGAATACTGGAGTGAGTAGCCATTTCCTCCTCTAGGGGATTTTCCCAGCCCCAGGGATCAAACTTAAGTCTCTTGCATCTCCTGCATTAGCAGCCAGATTCTTTACCACTGGCACCACCTGGGAAGCTCTGTCTAGCCTACTCTTTGAGATTCTGTGGAGCATAGCCTGCCAGGCTCCTCTGTCCATAGAATTCCCCAGGCAAGAATATTGGAATGAGTTGTCATTCTCTTCTTCAGGGGATCTTCCCCACCCAGGGATCGAACCCAGGTCTCCTGCATTACAGGGCGATTCTTTACAGACTGAGCCACCAGGAAAGCCCAAATATAGTATATTTCAAGTTAATTGGTTGACCTAAATTGTAATTTATGTGTGCACCATTAAATATTGAACTTTCATCCTCATACATTTGTGTATATATGGAATTCTCCCTTGGCCATGACTGACTAGTTCTATAGTCGCAACACCTTGGAGATGACATTCAATTCCTTTTTTGGTGTATTGTGAAGAAAAGACCACTGCTTATTTATTCACTCTTTAGCAATGATAGTGACCCTTGTATATAGGTCTAAAATGGTAAAGCTCTGCTCATAATATTTTATCATTATTGTGATTCATGGACAATTCTGAAGGCTTGAAATTTACCCATTTATCCATTATGTCTTCTCAAGTAAAGAATGTTAGCTTCTGTGGGACCCTTTCCTGGTTGCTGAGCTAGATATCTATGAGGTAGGTTCTATTATAGGCCCTGTTTCCTTGTGGTAAAATTGAGGCACTGAGGCGTTAATAAAGCTGTTCAAAGTCACATAGCTGGTAAATGGGGGAACCAGAAATGAAATGCCTAACTCATGCTATGACCAATGAGTAAGAGCAAAGCTGTGAGTGTAAATGAAGTTCAACAGTAGCCACAACTGCTTATGTAAAAGCAGGCCCCAACTAATCTATGCTCACTGTGGGGCTGAAACATATACTGAGGTTGTGTGGACATCTCTGGGGATCATTCACTGAGAGACTAAGCTGGCAATGGGGGAAGAAGTCACCCAAAGGGATGTGAGCTTCAGGAAGTAGAAGGTTGGTTCAGGGACGGTGGTCAGCATTGGAAGACAGGCATGATCCAGCCAGCCCCACAGCTGTCGTCTGAGTGCTCTGACCCGCTGACCTGTCCCTGTGCCCTCATGCATGAATTCTGGGGCAGGAGTGAGGATGCTGGGGCAGAGAAAGGATCAGCATGTGCGAGGGGAGCAGAACAAAAATGTATTAAAATAATAAAGGAACTATAGAATCTCTGTAGGAAGCAGAGATGGAAACAAGAACATCAGCATCTGTAGTATTAGGGATGGAGAATGGCCTTTTGGTGCCAGGAAAGGCATTGAAACACTGATTGTGTTCGTATGTGGAAGAGGATTTTCTATACTTACCCAGCCCTGATCTTCAGTTCCTCTCCAATCCCAGCCCAGTAGGCTCAGAGATGGAATAAGAAACCCTCTCTGTTTTGTATCTTAAACTTTTAAGGATGTATGACATTTGTATGGAAGAATCGACTAGTTATGAATGGACAGCAGCGTGAGTTTTCATGAAGTGGACACCTATGGAGACCAAGAGGCAAAACTTAAATGCACCTTCAAAGCCCTCCTCATTCTCCACCTCATTGTCTTGACTTCTACCAGTGTATGTTACTAGAAGATATGACATTTTAAATATTTTTAATAGAATTGATTTAAAGACCAATGAAAGTCTCCAAATGCAAGCTTTTTAATTTGGGATTTTTTTTTTTTTTTGGTTGATAAAAGAACTTCCAGCAGTCAAATCACTTAGTGATGGAAACATTTCCAAAATATTCTTTTAGAAGCATGAATTTCCATCAAAAAGCAACTTCTTTCTCCCTCATCTCCCTCATGAGAAACTCATTTCTGACTTTCTGACTCAGAAAGCCTGGGATGGGGCCCTAGAATTGGCATTTCTACCAAGGTCCCAGCTGAACTGATGCTGCTGGTCTGCCTTGGGATCCTTGAGCACTACTGCTTGCAGCTAAGAGCTAATGGGAAAAAGAATGAATAGGCTGGAAGCCAGAATTTATTTTAGATGATGGTGTCTCCCTTAAGTGTGGACATCTCTGGGGATCATTCACTGAGAGACTAAGCTGGCAATGGGGGAAGAAGTCACCCAAAGGGATGTGAGCTTCAGGAAGTAGAAGGTTGGTTCAGGGACGGTGGTCAGCATTGGAAGACAGGCATGATCCAGCCAGCCCCACAGCTGTCGTCTGAGTGCTCTGACCCGCTGACCTGTCCCTGTGCCCTCATGCATGAATTCTGGGGCAGGAGTGAGGATGCTGGGGCAGAGAAAGGATCAGCATGTGCGAGGGGAGCAGAACAAAAATGTATTAAAATAATAAAGGAACTATAGAATCTCTGTAGGAAGCAGAGATGGAAACAAGAACATCAGCATCTGTAGTATTAGGGATGGAGAATGGCCTTTTGGTGCCAGGAAAGGCATTGAAACACTGATTGTGTTCGTATGTGGAAGAGGATTTTCTATACTTACCCAGCCCTGATCTTCAGTTCCTCTCCAATCCCAGCCCAGTAGGCTCAGAGATGGAATAAGAAACCCTCTCTGTTTTGTATCTTAAACTTTTAAGGATGTATGACATTTGTATGGAAGAATCGACTAGTTATGAATGGACAGCAGCGTGAGTTTTCATGAAGTGGACACCTATGGAGACCAAGAGGCAAAACTTAAATGCACCTTCAAAGCCCTCCTCATTCTCCACCTCATTGTCTTGACTTCTACCAGTGTATGTTACTAGAAGATATGACATTTTAAATATTTTTAATAGAATTGATTTAAAGACCAATGAAAGTCTCCAAATGCAAGCTTTTTAATTTGGGATTTTTTTTTTTTTTTGGTTGATAAAAGAACTTCCAGCAGTCAAATCACTTAGTGATGGAAACATTTCCAAAATATTCTTTTAGAAGCATGAATTTCCATCAAAAAGCAACTTCTTTCTCCCTCATCTCCCTCATGAGAAACTCATTTCTGACTTTCTGACTCAGAAAGCCTGGGATGGGGCCCTAGAATTGGCATTTCTACCAAGGTCCCAGCTGAACTGATGCTGCTGGTCTGCCTTGGGATCCTTGAGCACTACTGCTTGCAGCTAAGAGCTAATGGGGAAAAGATGAATAGGCTTGCAAGACTCTAGGCTGGAAGCCAGAATTTATTTTAGATGATGGGTAAGGAGTCACGTCTCCCTTTCTGGGTGAGGAGTACGGAGGCCTGCCTGTGCCAAAGATTGCCACACTTGGCAGGCTCCTTCAGATGCTTAAAGTGTCTATGAGCAGCGCCTCCATCCCACTTCCCTTTGGGACCAACAGATATGTCACAGCTGCACATCTTGGGAAATTATTTAGAGTGTCTCCATTATTTACTGTCTTCTAGGTGCAGTTGATGGTGGTTTATACCAAATTGTTATAATTTTCTTACTTTATATCTAAAATATATATGATTTATATATATCACATTGATTTCACTTTTAGAAAAGATTTATTTATTTAGTTTTGACTGTACTGGGTCTTTGTTGCTGCATAGACTTTCTCTCGTTGCACCAAACAGGGGCTACTCTTTAGTTGAAGTTTGCGGGCTTCCCACTGCAGGGGCTTATCTTGTTGCAGGGCAGGGCTGTAGGGCATACAGGCTTCAGTAGTTGAGGCATGTGGGCTCTGCAGCTCCCAAGCTATAGATCACAGGCTCAGTAGTTGTGCACAGGCTTAGTTGCTCCAATCCATGTGGGATCTTCCCAGATCAGGGATTAAACCCATGTCTCTGCATTGGTAGGCAGATTCTTTACCCCTGAGCCACCAGGGAAGTCCTTGATTTTTAATAAATATAAAATATCCTATATTTTCCTATTTATTCTTATTCCTAGAATCTCTTCCCATTTATGTTGTCTATCTCATTAGGAGACCTGACCATCATGCCTGAATTTTAAAAACTATATTACCATAACTACCTACAATGTTTTAGACCTCTAATCATTTACTTTTTCTAGACACTCATTTTCATCAGCGTTCTGATTGATTAAATACTGCAGGGTCTCATTTGATTGTGATATACATCCACACTGAGGATACAAGTTGTAGATCTGTAATTCCAGGGAGCAGACATCTGAAGTGAAAACTCAGTATTGATAAAAGAGAGTTATTTCTACCAAGGTCCCAGCTGAACTGATGCTGCTGGTCTGCCTTGGGATCCTTGAGCACTACTGCTTGCAGCTAAGAGCTAATGGGGAAAAGATGAATAGGCTTGCAAGACTCTAGGCTGGAAGCCAGAATTTATTTTAGATGATGGGTAAGGAGTCACGTCTCCCTTTCTGGGTGAGGAGTACGGAGGCCTGCCTGTGCCAAAGATTGCCACACTTGGCAGGCTCCTTCAGATGCTTAAAGTGTCTATGAGCAGCGCCTCCATCCCACTTCCCTTTGGGACCAACAGATATGTCACAGCTGCACATCTTGGGAAATTATTTAGAGTGTCTCCATTATTTACTGTCTTCTAGGTGCAGTTGATGGTGGTTTATACCAAATTGTTATAATTTTCTTACTTTATATCTAAAATATATATGATTTATATATATCACATTGATTTCACTTTTAGAAAAGATTTATTTATTTAGTTTTGACTGTACTGGGTCTTTGTTGCTGCATAGACTTTCTCTCGTTGCACCAAACAGGGGCTACTCTTTAGTTGAAGTTTGCGGGCTTCCCACTGCAGGGGCTTATCTTGTTGCAGGGCAGGGCTGTAGGGCATACAGGCTTCAGTAGTTGAGGCATGTGGGCTCTGCAGCTCCCAAGCTATAGATCACAGGCTCAGTAGTTGTGCACAGGCTTAGTTGCTCCAATCCATGTGGGATCTTCCCAGATCAGGGATTAAACCCATGTCTCTGCATTGGTAGGCAGATTCTTTACCCCTGAGCCACCAGGGAAGTCCTTGATTTTTAATAAATATAAAATATCCTATATTTTCCTATTTATTCTTATTCCTAGAATCTCTTCCCATTTATGTTGTCTATCTCATTAGGAGACCTGACCATCATGCCTGAATTTTAAAAACTATATTACCATAACTACCTACAATGTTTTAGACCTCTAATCATTTACTTTTTCTAGACACTCATTTTCATCAGCGTTCTGATTGATTAAATACTGCAGGGTCTCATTTGATTGTGATATACATCCACACTGAGGATACAAGTTGTAGATCTGTAATTCCAGGGAGCAGACATCTGAAGTGAAAACTCAGTATTGATAAAAGAGAGTTATATGATGCTGATATGATTGTTTATCTACCACGTCTGATATTTGGGCTGAGTTGGAACTAAGGCCAACCTCATTTATCCTATCAGCTTAGTGACTTGCCATTTAGAAGAGGCTGTCTCTCAAATGCTACCCAAAAGTGACTCATTGCAAATAAGCTATGAGCAAATTAGAACTCAGTCTTGGAAACACAGTTTTTCTTTTTTTCTAAATGATAGGATTATATGGGGAAAAAAAATCTGTGTGCAGCACCATAACCTCTGCTGTAAATATTCTTTCAGTCAGAATGATAGGTATTATTCTGGCCATGAAATCCTCCACATTATCTACAGCTGTTCCTCCTGTTCTCACCTGGTGTGACAAAATGGTCATTGGGAACAAAAGGCGAACTATTTTGATATCCTCGGAGGGTTAACTACTGCTGTCTTAACATCTGCTGGGATTTTATGCTAGACTTTGCTACAGGCAAAGTCAAATATAGGATATTTTCCATAATTCCTTCCATTATGGAATTTACTCTTTCTGGTACACTCTTTGCCATGTAACTTTTAGGGGGCTTTAACTATGGGAGGAGAGTCTCTCTCTACACCCTGACTTTGGGTTTAGCATGTGCCTTGTTTAAGCTAATAGGATGGACAGAAGGGATGATACTCCTGTTCTGAAGCTAAGCCTCAAGAGATCTTACATGTTTCTCTCTGTTCTCTTGCACTTCCCATCACCATGAGAAGAACATCTGTGTTAGCCCATGGACCAGCATTAGAATAAGAGACACATGGACCAGAATTACCCTTGCCAAACTGTACCAGCCAAACCCAGCTTAAAGTAGAGTCACCATTCAATCCACAGATACAGGAGCAAGCTAAGCCTAGCCCCCGCCACTGACTGTAGATGTATGAGCAAGCTTTCTGTGATCAGCAGAGTCACCAAGCTGAGCCAAGCCTAGATCAGCCAATCTCTGGCCAAAGATTGCATAAACTATAATAGATGATTGCTATTCTAAGCCATTGAATCTTAAGGTGCTTTGTTATGCACCTATAACTGATTGGTATGTTTTCTGATGCCCAAGAGATCACCAAAATGTGACAAAAAAGGAAATGGAAATTGATTGTGTGGAGAACTGAAAGCTAATGTCATACATTTCTGTGTAAAAGATGCTTCAGTAGTAAAAAGAATGAGATTTCAAAAAAGGAAGAAGAATGAACTAAATGTTTAGAGAGGCCATTTTCAAATATATAAGGATTAGCCAAAGAGGTGTTAAGATTAGACATATCACTGAACAAAAGCATACAGAGTAAGTTCACAGTGGATGGTAAGAAAAATGCTGTCTGGGAATTCTGGGAAATCTTCAGGCTTCCCATTTAAATGACCAAACTATATAATTTCTGGAAAAAAGATCTACTTGAGACAGAAGGCAAAAATGTTGAACATTTTGCTTAAATAGTAACTCATTTATTCAACCCAATGACTGCTAATTTCTAGGCATGAAATATTCATAAAGTAGCTATAAGTGAAGGCATTTTGCTCCAAATGAAGTAAAATATAGTCTTAAATCCATGAAATTTAAACTTATTTGTATGAGATTCTGGTAAACACTTTTTGAATAGCATAAATCCTTGGAAGTGTGTGAGCTTGTGTTTGTTTTTGCTCAATATGGATAGCATGAGGGAAAATATGAGTTAAACCAGTATGACAAAAAATAGCTTATATTTTTGTAGTCAATGTCTAATTTTCAGTGTACTTTATTATTTACTGGGCTTTCCTGGTGGCTCAGATGGTAAAGAATTTGCTTGCAGGAGACGAAGGTTTGATCCCTGGGTCAGAAAAATCCCTTGGAGAAGGAAATGGCTACCCATTTCAGTATTCTTGCCTGGGAAATCACATGGACAGATAGTCCATGGGGTGACAAAGAGTGGGAAACAACTGAGTGACTTAACACTTACTTTTTTATTTACAGTGTTGTTGAGGTCATTATTATCCTTAATTTACAAATAAAGTAACTGAGCTCAGAGAACTTTAATTAAAAATAGAAATGATTGGGCTTCCCTGGTAGCTCAGTGGTAAAGAGTTTGCCTGCAAAAAAACCCAATTATAGAATATGCCCGTGCATTGAATCTTAAGGTGCTTTGTTATGCACCTATAACTGATTGGTATGTTTTCTGATGCCCAAGAGATCACCAAAATGTGACAAAAAAGGAAATGGAAATTGATTGTGTGGAGAACTGAAAGCTAATGTCATACATTTCTGTGTAAAAGATGCTTCAGTAGTAAAAAGAATGAGATTTCAAAAAAGGAAGAAGAATGAACTAAATGTTTAGAGAGGCCATTTTCAAATATATAAGGATTAGCCAAAGAGGTGTTAAGATTAGACATATCACTGAACAAAAGCATACAGAGTAAGTTCACAGTGGATGGTAAGAAAAATGCTGTCTGGGAATTCTGGGAAATCTTCAGGCTTCCCATTTAAATGACCAAACTATATAATTTCTGGAAAAAAGATCTACTTGAGACAGAAGGCAAAAATGTTGAACATTTTGCTTAAATAGTAACTCATTTATTCAACCCAATGACTGCTAATTTCTAGGCATGAAATATTCATAAAGTAGCTATAAGTGAAGGCATTTTGCTCCAAATGAAGTAAAATATAGTCTTAAATCCATGAAATTTAAACTTATTTGTATGAGATTCTGGTAAACACTTTTTGAATAGCATAAATCCTTGGAAGTGTGTGAGCTTGTGTTTGTTTTTGCTCAATATGGATAGCATGAGGGAAAATATGAGTTAAACCAGTATGACAAAAAATAGCTTATATTTTTGTAGTCAATGTCTAATTTTCAGTGTACTTTATTATTTACTGGGCTTTCCTGGTGGCTCAGATGGTAAAGAATTTGCTTGCAGGAGACGAAGGTTTGATCCCTGGGTCAGAAAAATCCCTTGGAGAAGGAAATGGCTACCCATTTCAGTATTCTTGCCTGGGAAATCACATGGACAGATAGTCCATGGGGTGACAAAGAGTGGGAAACAACTGAGTGACTTAACACTTACTTTTTTATTTACAGTGTTGTTGAGGTCATTATTATCCTTAATTTACAAATAAAGTAACTGAGCTCAGAGAACTTTAATTAAAAATAGAAATGATTGGGCTTCCCTGGTAGCTCAGTGGTAAAGAGTTTGCCTGCCAATGCAGGAGACATGGGTTCGATCCCTCATCCAGGAAGATCCCACATGCTATGGAGCAACTATGCCCGTGAGCCACGACTATTCCATGTGCTGCAACTGCTGAAGCCCGTAGAGCTAAGTGCCCTAGAGCCCAAGTTCCACAACAAGAGAAGTCACCACAATAGGAAACTCACCTCAGCTAAAGAGTAGCCCCCACTCTCTGGAACTAAAGAAGAGCCTGAGGCAGCAGTGAAAACCCGGAATAGCCATAAATAAATAAATAAATAAATAAATAAATAAATAAACAATTAAAAAAATAGAAATGATTAAGAATTCTGGGGGAATATTCAATATAGACTGTTCTGAGAGAGCTAAAAATTTGTCATATATTTAGAGTGCTGGATTGAATAACACTCAGCATTTAAATTATTTGGTTTTGGTACTTGGGTACACACTGCTTTTTCATTGTATTTTATGGATGTGTCTTATCTACCTGTGCGATTATTCCACTCATGTATTTCACTAGTTTCTTAGATGGAGCCAGAAACTCTCCTGGGGCCTTTCACTAAAGTTAGTTTTCTTTTCCCCCCCAATTTTTTTTAAAGGATGTTTGGCCCATTGCAGATAGGAAACAAATATTTGTAAAATCAATAGGGGTGGCCATGCTAAGGGGCCACTTGGTGCTGGCAATAATTGTGAATTCATGTGATTAAAATAGACAGCCATTTTGCTAGGTACCTCACATATTATTTCCATTCATCTTTATTACAATACCATCCATTGCAGATTGAGCTAGGTTACCTTCACATATATTGGATAGCATGAGGGAAAATATGAGTTAAACCAGTATGACAAAAATAGCTTATATTTGTAGTCAATGTCTAATTTTCAGTGTACTTTATTATTTACTGGGCTTTCCTGGTGGCTCAGATGGTAAAGAATTTGCTTGCAGGAGACGAAGGTTTGATCCCTGGGTCAGAAAAATCCCTTGGAGAAGGAAATGGCTACCCATTTCAGTATTCTTGCCGGGGAAATCACATGGACAGATAGTCCATGGGGTGACAAAGAGTGGGAAACAACTGAGTGACTTAACACTTACTTTTTTATTTACAGTGTTGTTGAGGTCATTATTATCCTTAATTTACAAATAAAGTAACTGAGCTCAGAGAACTTTAATTAAAAATAGAAATGATTGGGCTTCCCTGGTAGCTCAGTGGTAAAGAGTTTGCCTGCCAATGCAGGAGACATGGGTTCGATCCCTCATCCAGGAAGATCCCACATGCTATGGAGCAACTATGCCCGTGAGCCACGACTATTCCATGTGCTGCAACTGCTGAAGCCCGTAGAGCTAAGTGCCCTAGAGCCCAAGTTCCACAACAAGAGAAGTCACCACAATAGGAAACTCACCTCAGCTAAAGAGTAGCCCCCACTCTCTGGAACTAAAGAAGAGCCTGAGGCAGCAGTGAAAACCCGGAATAGCCATAAATAAATAAATAAATAAATAAATAAATAAATAAACAATTAAAAAAATAGAAATGATTAAGAATTCTGGGGGAATATTCAATATAGACTGTTCTGAGAGAGCTAAAAATTTGTCATATATTTAGAGTGCTGGATTGAATAACACTCAGCATTTAAATTATTTGGTTTTGGTACTTGGGTACACACTGCTTTTTCATTGTATTTTATGGATGTGTCTTATCTACCTGTGCGATTATTCCACTCATGTATTTCACTAGTTTCTTAGATGGAGCCAGAAACTCTCCTGGGGCCTTTCACTAAAGTTAGTTTTCTTTTCCCCCCCAATTTTTTTTAAAGGATGTTTGGCCCATTGCAGATAGGAAACAAATATTTGTAAAATCAATAGGGGTGGCCATGCTAAGGGGCCACTTGGTGCTGGCAATAATTGTGAATTCATGTGATTAAAATAGACAGCCATTTTGCTAGGTACCTCACATATATTATTTCCATTCATCTTTATTACAATACCATCCACTACACATTCTTTCCCTCTATTTGCAGATGAGGAAAATGAGGCTCAGAGAGATCAAGCCATTTGCCCAAGTTTGCACAGCTGGTAAGTGGCCAAGCTAGATTCATATCCGTCCATGTCTGAAACACCAGAAATCTAAAGTTGGTTGTCTCTAACTCCTTTGCTCATTAAATCAAGAAACCTGAGCTCTTTCCTTAGCATCCCTGTAAAAGTGAAGAAAAGAACTAGCTGTAAAGTACAGTTTTTATTGTGTTTCTTTATGCTTAACCTGAAGCAGATCTTGCAGGTGGGTCCCAGAGGTCTCAGCTCTCAGTCCAAGCTCAGGGCTTTCCTCACCCATCTTCTACTCTTTCTTTCCTTTCTTTAATTTTTTGAAATTGTATACTTGCTTTACAATGTTGTCTTAGCGTCTACAGTCCAACAACATGAATCAGCTATGTGTGTGTGTGTGTGTGTGTGTATGCATATGTGTGTGTTTATAGCTATATCTCCCTTCTCTCTTGAGCCTCCCTCCCACCTCTACCATCCCAGCCCTCTGGGTCATCACAGGGCCCTGAACTGAGCTCCCTGTGCTATGTGTTGGCGACGTATACACTTCACTCTTCCTTCATGCCCATGAGCAGATACTTCTTGATGATGGCTCACAAACAAGCATTCGGATGAAACTCAGAGCTTTCTCAAATGCTGCTTGTCAATGGCTCTTTAGAGGTTTTCTAGCAACTGAGCGCTCTGGACAACCCTCCCCTCCTCACTTCCCCCTTAGCATGTCATACTTCCAGACGTGACCTGGTTTGCAGGATGGTGTAGCTGGGTCAGAGCTTTCCTGATGGTTCTTGCTCCACCCAATGCAGGACATATGGGACACAGGAGCTTTCACTAAAGTTAGTTTTCTTTTCCCCCCCAATTTTTTTTAAAGGATGTTTGGCCCATTGCAGATAGGAAACAAATATTTGTAAAATCAATAGGGGTGGCCATGCTAAGGGGCCACTTGGTGCTGGCAATAATTGTGAATTCATGTGATTAAAATAGACAGCCATTTTGCTAGGTACCTCACATATATTATTTCCATTCATCTTTATTACAATACCATCCACTACACATTCTTTCCCTCTATTTGCAGATGAGGAAAATGAGGCTCAGAGAGATCAAGCCATTTGCCCAAGTTTGCACAGCTGGTAAGTGGCCAAGCTAGATTCATATCCGTCCATGTCTGAAACACCAGAAATCTAAAGTTGGTTGTCTCTAACTCCTTTGCTCATTAAATCAAGAAACCTGAGCTCTTTCCTTAGCATCCCTGTAAAAGTGAAGAAAAGAACTAGCTGTAAAGTACAGTTTTTATTGTGTTTCTTTATGCTTAACCTGAAGCAGATCTTGCAGGTGGGTCCCAGAGGTCTCAGCTCTCAGTCCAAGCTCAGGGCTTTCCTCACCCATCTTCTACTCTTTCTTTCCTTTCTTTAATTTTTTGAAATTGTATACTTGCTTTACAATGTTGTCTTAGCGTCTACAGTCCAACAACATGAATCAGCTATGTGTGTGTGTGTGTGTGTGTGTATGCATATGTGTGTGTTTATAGCTATATCTCCCTTCTCTCTTGAGCCTCCCTCCCACCTCTACCATCCCAGCCCTCTGGGTCATCACAGGGCCCTGAACTGAGCTCCCTGTGCTATGTGTTGGCGACGTATACACTTCACTCTTCCTTCATGCCCATGAGCAGATACTTCTTGATGATGGCTCACAAACAAGCATTCGGATGAAACTCAGAGCTTTCTCAAATGCTGCTTGTCAATGGCTCTTTAGAGGTTTTCTAGCAACTGAGCGCTCTGGACAACCCTCCCCTCCTCACTTCCCCCTTAGCATGTCATACTTCCAGACGTGACCTGGTTTGCAGGATGGTGTAGCTGGGTCAGAGCTTTCCTGATGGTTCTTGCTCCACCCAATGCAGGACATATGGGACACAGGAGACATGGGTTTGATCCCTGTGTCTAGAAGATCCTCTGGAGAAGGGAATGGAAACCCTCCAATATTCTTGTCTGGAGAATGCCATGGACAGAAGAGCCTGGTAGGCTATAGTCCAGAGGGTGGTAAAGAGTCAGACACAACTGAAGCGACCTAACACGTACACATTCATGTAGCTGGGTGGAAAAGGGGGACAGCAATGGAAGAATATAATTTCAGAGGATCTCACAGCAAGGATCAAGATGGTGGGCACAGTAGCTGCACTGAGATTGGATGTCAAATATTTGGTGATCCCCATTTATCTTAGTGACCTTTTCCTTAAGCTTGCGAACTCTTTGGCTTCCCATGAGAATATCTCCTGTGGCGTAGCTAAAGGGGCAAACTGGAAGTGACTGGGACCTTGGGGATGTGAAACCCAAACTAATATATAGATTATTAATTGCTAGGATTCTGGGAAGAAGGAAAAGGCCAGCTTACAGATAACCCCAGACTTCCATCAAGATTCTATTTTCCACTCATTAAAAATATGAACTATATTTGGTATGAAACCACCAAATAAAAATCAACAAAAGAATGCAGTGTTCATGTTTTTATACCGACACTGCAACATCCCACAAGCCAATAATAATAATTTCCTGAAGTTGCCTTTGGCCAGGTCTAGGCCTTTTGCCTTAAGCATGTTTCCCTCTTGATGTCATACTGTCTCCTCTTTGGCATTTTACTAGATCTTGTGGGTCTCTGCCAAGGGCACCAGACAAGCTTTCTGTCAGGAGTTTTTCCAGGCAAGGAGCCAAAAAAAGTGGCTTGAGGTTGTCCCAAATCTCCTTAACTGTTCCTTTCAGCCTCATCAGTTATAACAGAGGCGGAAGGGTGCAAGACACAATAGCTTAGGTCATCTAGTGGGTTCTCTATTTATTAACAGGCAACATATGGAACTCTACAAGAAGAATGTGACTTGTTACTATCAGCATGCAAGTTAGACCTAGCAGGAAGATACTAAGAATTGGAAATGGGAAATATCTTCCAACTTGATCTGTCCTCACCAAAGGAAGGAAAAATCTTCTAGTTTTGCCAGTGTAAAGGCTCCAAGTGCAACCAGGAATCAACCTGATATTTGAGTCTCTGTGTTCATTGTGGTTTTCGCATGGTGTGAAGTCGGCCAGACCTGCGTTGTAACGCAGACATTGCACTGAAGCTCTCAGACCCAAGATGGAAAGTCGAGCTGCCTATCAGTAAGCAATATTTTTAAAATCTTGGAGCCTTTTCATCATGGCGTCATTTGGTTTCTCAGCTCAGATTGCTTCCTAGCTAATATTCTTTCCATCCAGAGTTACAATGTACGCCTTGTGGTGCTTGGGAAATGCTTTGAGACTTTCACTCTGTTTTTACTTATAAATAGATTTCTCCTAGTATATAAATCAATTTAAGATTAACTCACCTTGTATTACTGTCCAAACTAATATATAGATTATTAATTGCTAGGATTCTGGGAAGAAGGAAAAGGCCAGCTTACAGATAACCCCAGACTTCCATCAAGATTCTATTTTCCACTCATTAAAAATATGAACTATATTTGGTATGAAACCACCAAATAAAAATCAACAAAAGAATGCAGTGTTCATGTTTTTATACCGACACTGCAACATCCCACAAGCCAATAATAATAATTTCCTGAAGTTGCCTTTGGCCAGGTCTAGGCCTTTTGCCTTAAGCATGTTTCCCTCTTGATGTCATACTGTCTCCTCTTTGGCATTTTACTAGATCTTGTGGGTCTCTGCCAAGGGCACCAGACAAGCTTTCTGTCAGGAGTTTTTCCAGGCAAGGAGCCAAAAAAAGTGGCTTGAGGTTGTCCCAAATCTCCTTAACTGTTCCTTTCAGCCTCATCAGTTATAACAGAGGCGGAAGGGTGCAAGACACAATAGCTTAGGTCATCTAGTGGGTTCTCTATTTATTAACAGGCAACATATGGAACTCTACAAGAAGAATGTGACTTGTTACTATCAGCATGCAAGTTAGACCTAGCAGGAAGATACTAAGAATTGGAAATGGGAAATATCTTCCAACTTGATCTGTCCTCACCAAAGGAAGGAAAAATCTTCTAGTTTTGCCAGTGTAAAGGCTCCAAGTGCAACCAGGAATCAACCTGATATTTGAGTCTCTGTGTTCATTGTGGTTTTCGCATGGTGTGAAGTCGGCCAGACCTGCGTTGTAACGCAGACATTGCACTGAAGCTCTCAGACCCAAGATGGAAAGTCGAGCTGCCTATCAGTAAGCAATATTTTTAAAATCTTGGAGCCTTTTCATCATGGCGTCATTTGGTTTCTCAGCTCAGATTGCTTCCTAGCTAATATTCTTTCCATCCAGAGTTACAATGTACGCCTTGTGGTGCTTGGGAAATGCTTTGAGACTTTCACTCTGTTTTTACTTATAAATAGATTTCTCCTAGTATATAAATCAATTTAAGATTAACTCACCTTGTATTACTGTCTAAACTATTATTATAAAATGTAATGTGGAATAAGCTGTGATGAGAGCAAGCCCAGTTGACATAAAAATATGAGCAGCTAACATACAGATTCACAGTTTATTCAATTAAAACATGTGTTTTAATTTCAAAATATTTTTTACAATTCCATTTCATCTAACTCTTGGGCTAACTTGCTTAGGTTTCCTAACTCATGAGTTAACTTGCTTAGGTTTCCATATTGTATCATTTGTTTTAGGGAGATTAGAAAAATCCTCATCTATTGCCTCCTGGGGTTTATTTAGTTTGAAGTGTGAATTGCCTGTTTATCTACAGGATACCTGAAGTTGGTAGTTTAGATTGCAAAGCACAGTACAGAAACATTCAAGCAACTTTGGAATAAACATTCCAAAGTATTTTTTCATAGATTGTTTAAATTCTGTTACATTCAACTGTGTAGGAACAAACAGACAGTGCCTTCAGCAAGATGAGCCATTGCTTTATTTTTAACGCTCGCTTATGTCAACGCTTTCTATCCATGGCTAGGTTAGCCACCATTATTCAGGGGTGAGATCAGAGTCCTTTTCTTTCCTAGAGCTGCTTGCCATTTTCTCAACACCTGCCCTGCAAGTGACAGCTCTGTGGGTGTCCTCATAAATTACAAATCATGTGCCTTGGTCCTGATGCCTTGGGACAGGCACAAAGTTAGAAACTGTTCTGTAACTTTAGACCTGTAGCTGCAGGATGGGACAGCTGAGTAGAGAACAGAGACGCACATCAGCAGGGGTTCTGCTAAGACACTGTCAGGCCCTCTGCCTGATGCTGGTGGACAGTTTGTCCAATTTGCCCTGGAAACTCAGTAGAAGCTGTAAAAGGAAATGGGGTGGTCACCAAGCAAAGGGGATGGGAGGATGCATCTGAAAGGAAGGGTTTTTTTTTTTTCCCATTTAGGGTAATAATCAAGACTACGATCATGTGCTAAAATATATTCCCATTCAGCATCCTCACTTCGTTTAAAAATTTACTGAATTTGCTCCCATTCAAAAAACCAACCCCCGAAAAATTTTTAAATTTTTTATATAAATCAATTTAAGATTAACTCACCTTGTATTACTGTCTAAACTATTATTATAAAATGTAATGTGGAATAAGCTGTGATGAGAGCAAGCCCAGTTGACATAAAAATATGAGCAGCTAACATACAGATTCACAGTTTATTCAATTAAAACATGTGTTTTAATTTCAAAATATTTTTTACAATTCCATTTCATCTAACTCTTGGGCTAACTTGCTTAGGTTTCCTAACTCATGAGTTAACTTGCTTAGGTTTCCATATTGTATCATTTGTTTTAGGGAGATTAGAAAAATCCTCATCTATTGCCTCCTGGGGTTTATTTAGTTTGAAGTGTGAATTGCCTGTTTATCTACAGGATACCTGAAGTTGGTAGTTTAGATTGCAAAGCACAGTACAGAAACATTCAAGCAACTTTGGAATAAACATTCCAAAGTATTTTTTCATAGATTGTTTAAATTCTGTTACATTCAACTGTGTAGGAACAAACAGACAGTGCCTTCAGCAAGATGAGCCATTGCTTTATTTTTAACGCTCGCTTATGTCAACGCTTTCTATCCATGGCTAGGTTAGCCACCATTATTCAGGGGTGAGATCAGAGTCCTTTTCTTTCCTAGAGCTGCTTGCCATTTTCTCAACACCTGCCCTGCAAGTGACAGCTCTGTGGGTGTCCTCATAAATTACAAATCATGTGCCTTGGTCCTGATGCCTTGGGACAGGCACAAAGTTAGAAACTGTTCTGTAACTTTAGACCTGTAGCTGCAGGATGGGACAGCTGAGTAGAGAACAGAGACGCACATCAGCAGGGGTTCTGCTAAGACACTGTCAGGCCCTCTGCCTGATGCTGGTGGACAGTTTGTCCAATTTGCCCTGGAAACTCAGTAGAAGCTGTAAAAGGAAATGGGGTGGTCACCAAGCAAAGGGGATGGGAGGATGCATCTGAAAGGAAGGGTTTTTTTTTTTTCCCATTTAGGGTAATAATCAAGACTACGATCATGTGCTAAAAATATATTCCCATTCAGCATCCTCACTTCGTTTAAAAATTTACTGAATTTGCTAAGACCGATGGTGACATTCTGATATCTGAATGGAATAAGGGTTTTAATGTCCTCCTTTAAACTTTCTCCTCCTCCTACAGATTTCATAATAAAAGCTTGAAGTAAACATAAGAAAAACCAAAATTTAAATGTATATAATGAGTAACTTTCCACATAATTTTCCCTAGATATATCACATAACTGATGCACAAATGAGGAAGCATGATGTATCAGTTAGTTCTAGCTGTGTAACAAATCACCCCCAAAGTTTAGAGACTTAACAAAGTCACTTATTATTTCTCATGGGTCCTCAGTTCAGATGATCAGTTTTCCTACTCTGACCTGCAATCAGTTGAACTCACTCAGGAATCCATAATCAATAGCAGGTCCATTAGGCATCATTGGTAATTTTGGCCACATTCTCTCAAATATCTAGGACTTTGGTTAGGACAGCTGGGCAGACCTGACTTTGTTCCACATATTGCAAACTTCCCTGAGCACATAATTATTGTGAAGCTTAGGAATATGAAGACAGTAGATGTGCAATAAATGCACAGAAGCTTTATAAAGTCTCTGCTTATGTCGTTTGCTACTGCCCAATTGGCTGAAGCAAATCATATGGTAAACCCCAGAGTGAGTGTGGGAGGGGACTACAGTGTGGGTACATGAAGACATGAAAGAACAAATCATCTTCTTGCTATTCTGACATGGCAAGCAGCCTAACTTTTCCATCTGAATTATTGATGCAATAGAATGTTATGATTAGAGTTGTCCTGACCAAGAATGGTGGAGGCAACTTGAAAGACCTCTTCACTCCCCCAATCCCCCCCAATCTGTCAGGTGTTATTCTTCCACCTAGAATAAGTTTATTTATAATATTAGGACTAAAACATAAAGGTCATGTCTTTGAAATTCCTTGGTTGTATTACAACAGCAAATCTCACTATTTCTGCCTTTTTAAAGGAGGAAAAAGGTTAGAAGGAGGGTTAGGGAACTCTCTTTACCCCTCTGCATCTGAAATATGTGTTTTCCAGAGATGGANGTTGCAGTTGACCTGCACTGAAAAAATTCCTTGGTTGTATTACAAAAAAGCTCTCGACTATAAAACCCGATGGTGACATTCTGATATCTGAATGGAATAAGGGTTTTAATGTCCTCCTTTAAACTTTCTCCTCCTCCTACAGATTTCATAATAAAAGCTTGAAGTAAACATAAGAAAAACCAAAATTTAAATGTATATAATGAGTAACTTTCCACATAATTTTCCCTAGATATATCACATAACTGATGCACAAATGAGGAAGCATGATGTATCAGTTAGTTCTAGCTGTGTAACAAATCACCCCCAAAGTTTAGAGACTTAACAAAGTCACTTATTATTTCTCATGGGTCCTCAGTTCAGATGATCAGTTTTCCTACTCTGACCTGCAATCAGTTGAACTCACTCAGGAATCCATAATCAATAGCAGGTCCATTAGGCATCATTGGTAATTTTGGCCACATTCTCTCAAATATCTAGGACTTTGGTTAGGACAGCTGGGCAGACCTGACTTTGTTCCACATATTGCAAACTTCCCTGAGCACATAATTATTGTGAAGCTTAGGAATATGAAGACAGTAGATGTGCAATAAATGCACAGAAGCTTTATAAAGTCTCTGCTTATGTCGTTTGCTACTGCCCAATTGGCTGAAGCAAATCATATGGTAAACCCCAGAGTGAGTGTGGGAGGGGACTACAGTGTGGGTACATGAAGACATGAAAGAACAAATCATCTTCTTGCTATTCTGACATGGCAAGCAGCCTAACTTTTCCATCTGAATTATTGATGCAATAGAATGTTATGATTAGAGTTGTCCTGACCAAGAATGGTGGAGGCAACTTGAAAGACCTCTTCACTCCCCCAATCCCCCCCAATCTGTCAGGTGTTATTCTTCCACCTAGAATAAGTTTATTTATAATATTAGGACTAAAACATAAAGGTCATGTCTTTGAAATTCCTTGGTTGTATTACAACAGCAAATCTCACTATTTCTGCCTTTTTAAAGGAGGAAAAAGGTTAGAAGGAGGGTTAGGGAACTCTCTTTACCCCTCTGCATCTGAAATATGTGTTTTCCAGAGATGGAAGTTGCAGTTGACCTGCACTGATATTTAATAGTACATTCCCTAGGATAAATCTGGCACTTTGCTGATGCTACACTTAGCAAGGAAAAAATTAATCAAGTTTCCTGACATATGGATTTTACCAGGTGTCTAGTTTGGTCTTGATGATAGAGGATTTTCTCTTTTGCCCCCTGCTAGAGTGGAACCAAGGCTTAGGGCCACACAGGCAGATATGCACTATGTTCTGATTTAGAAGCCAACCTCATCTTCTTTAAGACAGAGCCTTGAAATTGTTCACGGCCTTGATGAGCTCCACCTGCCCTGTTCTTCTAGCATGGTAGAGGCAGTTCTAGGAAATGCACTGACCACCTGGTGTGTGTGTGTGTGTGTGTGTGTGTGTGTGCATGTGCTTGCACATATGTTTGAACTGGTAATTGTATTGTGGTCATTGCTTCTCTCTCCAGGATCACACTCTGTCCTGGTAATCTGAAAGTGGGGTGACAGTTGAGTCCTCTCAGTGGATGAACCAGCAACATCAGAATCATCTGGGAACTTGTTATAAATAAATGCAAAGTCTGGACCCCTCACCCCCTGCCCATTGAACCTGAAACTCTGAGTGGAGGACAAGGTCCAGGGCTCTGTGTTTTAACAGGCCTTCCAGGGGATTCTGCTGCTTGCTAAAGTTAAAAGTCCCTTATTTGGAGCTTTTGTCCCTGGGTTGTCCAGTATGGTAGCCACTACCCACCTATGTCAACTTACAGTGACATTACTTAAAATTTAAAATTCAGATTCTCAGCCACAGTAGCTACGCTTCAAGTGCTCAATAACCATGTGTACCTAGAGGTGACTATGTTAAATGGTGCAAGTCTGGAGAATTCTATCCATCCCTGCAGTTCTATTGCACAGCTCTGTCCTGTAGATTTTCCAGTCTCCAGCTAACTTTCTGGGAGTTCTTGGTCCTTCAAGTACTCCTCTCCAGGGTGCTTCCCTTTTTAATGGGAAGAGTCTTGGCTTTTGTAAAGTCAGGGGTCTATTATCTTGAGCATAAGACAGCTTCCTTTCCTGTTTGTATTATGTTCTAATTAGCACATGATGGCACTAGTGGTAGCATCTGAAATATGACACTGATATTTAATAGTACATTCCCTAGGATAAATCTGGCACTTTGCTGATGCTACACTTAGCAAGGAAAAAATTAATCAAGTTTCCTGACATATGGATTTTACCAGGTGTCTAGTTTGGTCTTGATGATAGAGGATTTTCTCTTTTGCCCCCTGCTAGAGTGGAACCAAGGCTTAGGGCCACACAGGCAGATATGCACTATGTTCTGATTTAGAAGCCAACCTCATCTTCTTTAAGACAGAGCCTTGAAATTGTTCACGGCCTTGATGAGCTCCACCTGCCCTGTTCTTCTAGCATGGTAGAGGCAGTTCTAGGAAATGCACTGACCACCTGGTGTGTGTGTGTGTGTGTGTGTGTGTGTGTGTGCATGTGCTTGCACATATGTTTGAACTGGTAATTGTATTGTGGTCATTGCTTCTCTCTCCAGGATCACACTCTGTCCTGGTAATCTGAAAGTGGGGTGACAGTTGAGTCCTCTCAGTGGATGAACCAGCAACATCAGAATCATCTGGGAACTTGTTATAAATAAATGCAAAGTCTGGACCCCTCACCCCCTGCCCATTGAACCTGAAACTCTGAGTGGAGGACAAGGTCCAGGGCTCTGTGTTTTAACAGGCCTTCCAGGGGATTCTGCTGCTTGCTAAAGTTAAAAGTCCCTTATTTGGAGCTTTTGTCCCTGGGTTGTCCAGTATGGTAGCCACTACCCACCTATGTCAACTTACAGTGACATTACTTAAAATTTAAAATTCAGATTCTCAGCCACAGTAGCTACGCTTCAAGTGCTCAATAACCATGTGTACCTAGAGGTGACTATGTTAAATGGTGCAAGTCTGGAGAATTCTATCCATCCCTGCAGTTCTATTGCACAGCTCTGTCCTGTAGATTTTCCAGTCTCCAGCTAACTTTCTGGGAGTTCTTGGTCCTTCAAGTACTCCTCTCCAGGGTGCTTCCCTTTTTAATGGGAAGAGTCTTGGCTTTTGTAAAGTCAGGGGTCTATTATCTTGAGCATAAGACAGCTTCCTTTCCTGTTTGTATTATGTTCTAATTAGCACATGATGGCACTAGTGGTAGAGAGCCCACCCGCCAATGCAGGAGACATGAAAGACGTGGGTTCAGTCCGTGAGTTGGGAAGATCCCCTGGAAGGTGGTATGGCAACCCACATTCTTGCCTGGAGAATTCCACAGATAGAGGAGCCTAGTGGGCTTCAGTCCATAGGGTCGCAAAGAGTTGGACACGACTGAAATGACTTTAGCAGCAGCAGCATGCTTAACAATGGAATTAATCTCTATCACCAAAAACTGGGATTATCTCTTACATCAAAATTAAAAAATTTTCATTTCTTTCCAAAAATTTGGACTATCTGGCAGGACTCTTACCTGCCTGTAATCTGCTGGGCTGGGCAGTACGTTCCCCTCAACTTGGGTGTACGCTCTCCAATTTGTCCCAGGCCTCTTCTACCCAGCGTGGCTCATTTATGTTCCCTGCCTCATACCACACTTGAGTTCAGACTGCCTGCTATAGGCTTCCCATCTTCTCTTCCTTAGTTCCTCATTTCAGGGACCATTGGAATTCTCAGAATCTCTACAAAAGTCTCTGGCAAATTCTTTGATAACAGGTTGGATTGTAGTTCCTTGATGTAGTAAGTTTTTTAAGAGAACTTTTTAACAGGCCACCTAAAGTAACTGAAAGAGCAGATCAGTTAGCCAAGAGTGAATGTGTTAACAGATGCCATCTCAGTTCCGAGGCGGGATCCAGGACCACTAACTTCCACCTGACTCAAGGCAAGGCTGTCCTGGTTGCACTGTGGAGCCTTTAAGACTTTTGCAGAGCTGCTTGTCCCTGGGTTGTCCAGTATGGTAGCCACTACCCACCTATGTCAACTTACAGTGACATTACTTAAAATTTAAAATTCAGATTCTCAGCCACAGTAGCTACGCTTCAAGTGCTCAATAACCATGTGTACCTAGAGGTGACTATGTTAAATGGTGCAAGTCTGGAGAATTCTATCCATCCCTGCAGTTCTATTGCACAGCTCTGTCCTGTAGATTTTCCAGTCTCCAGCTAACTTTCTGGGAGTTCTTGGTCCTTCAAGTACTCCTCTCCAGGGTGCTTCCCTTTTTAATGGGAAGAGTCTTGGCTTTTGTAAAGTCAGGGGTCTATTATCTTGAGCATAAGACAGCTTCCTTTCCTGTTTGTATTATGTTCTAATTAGCACATGATGGCACTAGTGGTAGAGAGCCCACCCGCCAATGCAGGAGACATGAAAGACGTGGGTTCAGTCCGTGAGTTGGGAAGATCCCCTGGAAGGTGGTATGGCAACCCACATTCTTGCCTGGAGAATTCCACAGATAGAGGAGCCTAGTGGGCTTCAGTCCATAGGGTCGCAAAGAGTTGGACACGACTGAAATGACTTTAGCAGCAGCAGCATGCTTAACAATGGAATTAATCTCTATCACCAAAAACTGGGATTATCTCTTACATCAAAATTAAAAAATTTTCATTTCTTTCCAAAAATTTGGACTATCTGGCAGGACTCTTACCTGCCTGTAATCTGCTGGGCTGGGCAGTACGTTCCCCTCAACTTGGGTGTACGCTCTCCAATTTGTCCCAGGCCTCTTCTACCCAGCGTGGCTCATTTATGTTCCCTGCCTCATACCACACTTGAGTTCAGACTGCCTGCTATAGGCTTCCCATCTTCTCTTCCTTAGTTCCTCATTTCAGGGACCATTGGAATTCTCAGAATCTCTACAAAAGTCTCTGGCAAATTCTTTGATAACAGGTTGGATTGTAGTTCCTTGATGTAGTAAGTTTTTTAAGAGAACTTTTTAACAGGCCACCTAAAGTAACTGAAAGAGCAGATCAGTTAGCCAAGAGTGAATGTGTTAACAGATGCCATCTCAGTTCCGAGGCGGGATCCAGGACCACTAACTTCCACCTGACTCAAGGCAAGGCTGTCCTGGTTGCACTGTGGAGCCTTTAAGACTTTTCCAGCAGAGTCTGCCTCAGGAAGCAAGAGCTCATTACAAAAACACTAGGTAAATCTTTATATGTCCCTGAAGAAAATGGAAAAATCTGACAGAAATGTGTACAAGGCAAATGGAAATCTTGAATTATGAAAGAGAAGCTGAGGATGTATTTTTTAAAATTGAAGTGTAGATAGTGTACAATATTATGTTAGTTCCAAGTGTACAGCATTGTGGTCTGGCCATCATATACACTAGGAAATGATCAGCACCACAAGCCTATTGACCATCTGTCACCAAACAGAATCATTACAATGATTTTAACTATATTTTTATGCTGTATATTTTACTCCTATGACTTGTTTATTTCATAACTGAAAGTTTGTACTTCTTACTCAGCTTCTCCTATTTCATTCACTCCCCACCCATACCTCTCCCCTATGGCAATTACCAGTTTGTGCTTGTCTGTATCTGTAAGTCCGTTTCTGTTTTATGTATTTGTTTTGTTTTCTAGATTATACCTGTAAGTCAGATTATACAGTAATTGTCATTCTCTGACTTATACCTTCTAGATCCATCCATGTCATCAAAAACCCCAAGACTTTATTCATTTGTATGGCCAAGCAATATTCCATGATATATATATATATATATGTTATATATATATATATTCCATGATATATATATATATATTCCATGATATATATAGATATAGATATATACCACATCTTATCTATCTTTTCATCTATCAATGAACACTTAGGTTGCTTCCATATCTGGCTACTGTGTATAATAGTGCAGTAAACATAGGAATACATATATCTTTTCAAGTTAATATTTTGTTTTCTTCAGTTGACTACCCATAAGTGGAGTTGCTGGACCATATAGTAGGTAGACCTTTTCTCTTGGCAAATTCTTTGATAACAGGTTGGATTGTAGTTCCTTGATGTAGTAAGTTTTTTAAGAGAACTTTTTAACAGGCCACCTAAAGTAACTGAAAGAGCAGATCAGTTAGCCAAGAGTGAATGTGTTAACAGATGCCATCTCAGTTCCGAGGCGGGATCCAGGACCACTAACTTCCACCTGACTCAAGGCAAGGCTGTCCTGGTTGCACTGTGGAGCCTTTAAGACTTTTCCAGCAGAGTCTGCCTCAGGAAGCAAGAGCTCATTACAAAAACACTAGGTAAATCTTTATATGTCCCTGAAGAAAATGGAAAAATCTGACAGAAATGTGTACAAGGCAAATGGAAATCTTGAATTATGAAAGAGAAGCTGAGGATGTATTTTTTAAAATTGAAGTGTAGATAGTGTACAATATTATGTTAGTTCCAAGTGTACAGCATTGTGGTCTGGCCATCATATACACTAGGAAATGATCAGCACCACAAGCCTATTGACCATCTGTCACCAAACAGAATCATTACAATGATTTTAACTATATTTTTATGCTGTATATTTTACTCCTATGACTTGTTTATTTCATAACTGAAAGTTTGTACTTCTTACTCAGCTTCTCCTATTTCATTCACTCCCCACCCATACCTCTCCCCTATGGCAATTACCAGTTTGTGCTTGTCTGTATCTGTAAGTCCGTTTCTGTTTTATGTATTTGTTTTGTTTTCTAGATTATACCTGTAAGTCAGATTATACAGTAATTGTCATTCTCTGACTTATACCTTCTAGATCCATCCATGTCATCAAAAACCCCAAGACTTTATTCATTTGTATGGCCAAGCAATATTCCATGATATATATATATATATATGTTATATATATATATATTCCATGATATATATATATATATATTCCATGATATATATAGATATAGATATATACCACATCTTATCTATCTTTTCATCTATCAATGAACACTTAGGTTGCTTCCATATCTGGCTACTGTGTATAATAGTGCAGTAAACATAGGAATACATATATCTTTTCAAGTTAATATTTTTGTTTTCTTCAGTTGACTACCCATAAGTGGAGTTGCTGGACCATATAGTAGGTAGAGCTATTCTTAATTTTTTGATGAAGTTCCATGTTGTTTTCCTTTTTGGCGATGCCACTTTACATTCCTACTAACAGGTTATGAGGGTGCCTTTTTCTCTACACCCTCTGCCAACACTTGCCATTTGGTGCCTTTTGCTTAATAGATATTCTCATAGGTGTGAGGGTTAATCACAATATCTCATTGTGGTTTTGATTTACATTTCCCTTATGATTAGTGATGTTTAGCACCTTTTTTGTGTGCCTGTTGGCCACCTAAATATCTTCTTTGGAAAAAAATGTCTGTTCAGGCCTTTGACCATTTTAAAATTGAAGTATTTGGTTTTTATGATATTGAATGTGTAACTTATTTATATAATCTGGGTATTAATCTTTATCAGATGTATCACCACAAATGCTTTCTCTCTTTCAACACATGGTCTTTTCATTTTTTAAAAAAAATATTTATTTTATTTATTTTGGGCGGGGGTCGGGTTGGGGAGGGAGGGGAGCGGGCGGGCCACTTCTATTGGTCTTTCTCCATTTTCATCTGTCTTTGTTCTTTGGCTCCTGTGGGCCTCCCATCACAGTGGCCTCTGTCGTTGCAGTGTGCCGACTCTGGGTGCATGCGCACCAGAGCTCCGGCTCGGTAATTGGACACATCGGTCCAGCTGCTCTGCAGCACGTGAGATCTTCCCTGGCCAGGGATCGAACCGGCGCCCCTTGCACTGCAAGGCGGTGTCCTTACCCACTGGACCACCAGGGGAAGCCCAGGTCTTTTCATTTTGTTGATGATTTCCTTCACTTTGCAAAAGCATCTTAGTTTGATGTTTAGGAAACAGATCCAAAAAAGCACTGTTAATACTGATGCCAAAGTTTACTACCTATGTTTTTTCTACAAGTTTTATGGTTTCAGGTCTTAGATTTAAGTCCTTAATCTATTTTTATTTTATTTTTGTACATGGTGCAAGAAAATAGTTGTTTTTATCTTTTTTGTATATAGCTGTCCAGTTTTCTCAACATCATTTATTAAAAAGCTCTCCTTTCCTCCTTGTATATTCTTACCTCCTTTGTGAAGATTGGTTTACCACAAAAGTATAGGTTTTTTCCTGAGTTTCCTATTCTGTGTTGATCTATATTTCTGTCTTTGAGCCAGTACCATACTGTTTTTTTTTTTTTTTTTTTTTGTCCACTTCTACTGGTCTTTCATTTATTTATTTCTTTTCATCCATCTGTGTTCTTTGGCCTTTATGGGCCTCCCATCACAGTGCCCTCTCTTGTCGCAGAGCATGGGTTCTGGGCGCATGCTCTCCGGCTCAGTAGTTGGACAAATCAGTCCAGTCACACAGTGGCACATGGGATCTTCCCAGGCCAGGGATCGAACTGGTGCCCCTTGCACTGCAAGGCAGTGTCTTTACCCACTGGACCACCAGGGAAGCCCTGTTTTGATTACTATATTTTTGCAGTATAGTTTGAAACAAGGGAATGTGAGATTTTCAACTTTTTCTTCTCTTTTAGGATTAATTTGGATATCCAGGGTCTTCTGTGGTTTCAAACAAATTTAAAAATTGTTTGATTTCTATGGGAAAAAAATGCCACTGGCATTTTGATAGGATCACACTCAATCAGTAGATTTCTCTGGCTACAGTCAAAGTCATTATGGGAAAGTGCTACCAAAGGTGGTAGATACATGTGTGTAAAAAAAGTAAGGAAATCAGTCCATTATAGTACTTGCATGCATGCTAAGTCACTTCAGTCATGTCTGACTCCTTGCAACCTCATGGACTGTAGCCCACCATGCTCTTCTGTCCATGGGATTCTCCAGGCAAGAATTCTGGAGTGGGTTGCCATTTCTTCCTCTGAAATACATAAAAATAATTGTATTTTACACATTGAAATATAGTAAAGAGGAGATGGTGCTTTTGTCCAAAGGTGTATTTAAACTCAGTCCGGTTTAGTGAATCCTATTTGGTCACTGTTTTCTTTAGGCTATAAACTCCAAAAAGCACTGTTAATACTGATGCCAAAGTTTACTACCTATGTTTTTTCTATAAGTTTTATGGTTTCAGGTCTTAGATTTAAGTCCTTAATCTATTTTTATTTTATTTTTGTACTTGGTGCAAGAAAATAGTTGTTTTATCTTTTTTGTATATAGCTGTCCAGTTTTCTCAACATCATTTATTAAAAAGCTCTCCTTTCCTCCTTGTATATTCTTACCTCCTTTGTGAAGATTGGTTTACCACAAAAGTATAGGTTTTTTCCTGAGTTTCCTATTCTGTGTTGATCTATATTTCTGTCTTTGAGCCAGTACCATACTGTTTTTTTTTTTTTTTTTTTTGTCCACTTCTACTGGTCTTTCATTTATTTATTTCTTTTCATCCATCTGTGTTCTTTGGCCTTTATGGGCCTCCCATCACAGTGCCCTCTCTTGTCGCAGAGCATGGGTTCTGGGCGCATGCTCTCTCCGGCTCAGTAGTTGGACAAATCAGTCCAGTCACACAGTGGCACATGGGATCTTCCCAGGCCAGGGATCGAACTGGTGCCCCTTGCACTGCAAGGCAGTGTCTTTACCCACTGGACCACCAGGGAAGCCCTGTTTTGATTACTATATTTTTGCAGTATAGTTTGAAACAAGGGAATGTGAGATTTTCAACTTTTTCTTCTCTTTTAGGATTAATTTGGATATCCAGGGTCTTCTGTGGTTTCAAACAAATTTAAAAATTGTTTGATTTCTATGGGAAAAAAATGCCACTGGCATTTTGATAGGATCACACTCAATCAGTAGATTTCTCTGGCTACAGTCAAAGTCATTATGGGAAAGTGCTACCAAAGGTGGTAGATACATGTGTGTAAAAAAAGTAAGGAAATCAGTCCATTATAGTACTTGCATGCATGCTAAGTCACTTCAGTCATGTCTGACTCCTTGCAACCTCATGGACTGTAGCCCACCATGCTCTTCTGTCCATGGGATTCTCCAGGCAAGAATTCTGGAGTGGGTTGCCATTTCTTCCTCTGAAATACATAAAAATAATTGTATTTTACACATTGAAATATAGTAAAGAGGAGATGGTGCTTTTGTCCAAAGGTGTATTTAAACTCAGTCCGGTTTAGTGAATCCTATTTGGTCACTGTTTTCTTTAGGCTATAAACTGGATAAGAATACCTGCTGCATAGGGTTTTTGTGAGAACTATATGAAATAATTAATGTACAGCCTTTAACCATACTTGGCACAAAACCATCCTCAACATTCATTTATTTCTTTTTTTATGTTCCTCCTGGCTCTAGACTCCTATGTAAATAAACACCCTTAGTTTTTCACTATTTAACTATGTTATATGAGGCTGCTATATAACAGCAGTTTCAGGGCAGTATAGATGTATTTCAGAGATGAATCAACTAACTTAGACATATAGAGTTGGTATTATCTTGAAATACCTGAAAAAAAGAATTCCCATATTGTACAATGTCAGTGAAAAGCACGACTCATCGTTGTTACATATCACAGTCACTGCCAGGAGTTGTGAGCACATTCTGATCCCACGTACTTTGTTTTATGTGAAGATGTTGCTTAGTAACCTTGTATTAAGGGAGAATGGGCAAGAAAGCTGTCTCAGGTATTTCCAGTGTAAGTCAACACCATTATATCCTGGGTGTGAAATTGGGAAATTCTACTCAAGGTCAATGGACTCAATAACATTATTTCCTGGTTCAAGCCTCTTTATCTGTAATGCATGATTTAAATTTGAAACATTAATTAATAAGCAGGTATAAATCATCATTAAATTCAGGTTGAGTATCTTACTGTTCTTTGGGATCTTTCATTTTCTTTGAGACGTAATAAATGCTCAAAATGGGTGCATCAATTGAAGTTTGGCAACTGTTTTAGAAAGTCCAGTTAAGAAAAGATTTAATTTAAAAGTTGAAGGGGATGTCATTGCCTCTATATTTATTTATAAAGGATATTAGTAATTCATCCAGCATTTATTAAAGTTTATTAATAAATGATACTATTAATAAAAGTTTCATACATTCAGTTTGATTAATATTTATTGAGTGCTTTTTGAGTGTCCGTTATTGTGCCAGTACTAGGTATGCTGAAACTCACAGAAAGGTCCTCATTGTACTGGTCAGTTAAAAGAATTAATGGCAAAACAATGCTGTGATAGTGAACTGGAAAACCCTTAACTCATGATTACTGCTGTGTGTCACTACTGTTTTGTATCCTGTGTTCAGGTATTCAGTCTCCACCACAGGCCTGGAGGCAGCTAGGAATTACTTATTAGTAGGAAAAGGGTTTTGTGAGAACTATATGAAATAATTAATGTACAGCCTTTAACCATACTTGGCACAAAACCATCCTCAACATTCATTTATTTCTTTTTTTATGTTCCTCCTGGCTCTAGACTCCTATGTAAATAAACACCCTTAGTTTTTCACTATTTAACTATGTTATATGAGGCTGCTATATAACAGCAGTTTCAGGGCAGTATAGATGTATTTCAGAGATGAATCAACTAACTTAGACATATAGAGTTGGTATTATCTTGAAATACCTGAAAAAAAGAATTCCCATATTGTACAATGTCAGTGAAAAGCACGACTCATCGTTGTTACATATCACAGTCACTGCCAGGAGTTGTGAGCACATTCTGATCCCACGTACTTTGTTTTATGTGAAGATGTTGCTTAGTAACCTTGTATTAAGGGAGAATGGGCAAGAAAGCTGTCTCAGGTATTTCCAGTGTAAGTCAACACCATTATATCCTGGGTGTGAAATTGGGAAATTCTACTCAAGGTCAATGGACTCAATAACATTATTTCCTGGTTCAAGCCTCTTTATCTGTAATGCATGATTTAAATTTGAAACATTAATTAATAAGCAGGTATAAATCATCATTAAATTCAGGTTGAGTATCTTACTGTTCTTTGGGATCTTTCATTTTCTTTGAGACGTAATAAATGCTCAAAATGGGTGCATCAATTGAAGTTTGGCAACTGTTTTAGAAAGTCCAGTTAAGAAAAGATTTAATTTAAAAGTTGAAGGGGATGTCATTGCCTCTATATTTATTTATAAAGGATATTAGTAATTCATCCAGCATTTATTAAAGTTTATTAATAAATGATACTATTAATAAAAGTTTCATACATTCAGTTTGATTAATATTTATTGAGTGCTTTTGAGTGTCCGTTATTGTGCCAGTACTAGGTATGCTGAAACTCACAGAAAGGTCCTCATTGTACTGGTCAGTTAAAAGAATTAATGGCAAAACAATGCTGTGATAGTGAACTGGAAAACCCTTAACTCATGATTACTGCTGTGTGTCACTACTGTTTTGTATCCTGTGTTCAGGTATTCAGTCTCCACCACAGGCCTGGAGGCAGCTAGGAATTACTTATTAGTAGGAAAAGGGTTGATTGATACATATATTAAATAAATATATATATGTATTAGGAGAAGGGTTGATATATATATATGTGCATATATATATTTATTTATTTATATAGCTGTATTTCAAAAATATTCTCAAAGGACTGTGGTTATCTATTGACTGGCCAAGGTTAGGTCTCATTTCTATTTGGGTGTTTTGTGTTGGTAGGATCTGGCCAGGGTAGGACACAGAACTCCCTTTTGTTTGTAATGGCAAATATTCTACCATGAGTCGCTGTTGCTCCATGATGGCACAAAATGGGGATGGGGAATTTCTTATATTTAAAGTAGCAGTGAGAGGATGTGGGAGTGGATGCCAGCTGGATAAAATAGGACATGTCTAGTTTCTAACCATATGATATCTAGCAACCTCAGTGATTTTGTGATATATGTAACTGTCTGAATATTGTGCTCTCTTTCGACATTAGAGATACAGAAATCCACTCCCCCTTTTACACCTTCTCAAATTTCACTTTTTTCCTAATGACTTGCCACTTTTCTGAAACAAAATAAGGAATCAGCCATATATTATCTGACAGATGCTTAGCTCATAGAGACTGTCTCACACATCATCAACTCTAACGGCAAGAAGACACCTTTACCCATACTCCAGCATTTGAAGGCCTTGACTACTAGGCAATTAGACCTCTGCTTCTGTCAATGAGAAGGGACCTCCGCCTGCCCTGATGAAGGGGGGCTAGAAATTCTTCCGAGAACAGGGATGTGCATTTTCCATCTCTCTTTTCAAAGGACTTTTCCTTCCCATTTCCATGCACCTTTACATTTCCTAATGGATTTGCAGAGATGTAGACTGGTTTACCTCTTCTAACTAGCTTGTTCATCTCACTAAATTCAGATATAAAATTTGAATGCACAAGAGTCACTATAAGTGCAAATTAGAAATCAAAACAATGCTGTGTCAGTTAAAAGAATTAATGGCAAAACAATGCTGTGATAGTGAACTGGAAAACCCTTAACTCATGATTACTGCTGTGTGTCACTACTGTTTTGTATCCTGTGTTCAGGTATTCAGTCTCCACCACAGGCCTGGAGGCAGCTAGGAATTACTTATTAGTAGGAAAAGGGTTGATTGATACATATATTAAATAAATATATATATGTATTAGGAGAAGGGTTGATATATATATATGTGCATATATATATTTATTTATTTATATAGCTGTATTTCAAAAATATTCTCAAAGGACTGTGGTTATCTATTGACTGGCCAAGGTTAGGTCTCATTTCTATTTGGGTGTTTTGTGTTGGTAGGATCTGGCCAGGGTAGGACACAGAACTCCCTTTTGTTTGTAATGGCAAATATTCTACCATGAGTCGCTGTTGCTCCATGATGGCACAAAATGGGGATGGGGAATTTCTTATATTTAAAGTAGCACTGAGAGGATGTGGGAGTGGATGCCAGCTGGATAAAATAGGACATGTCTAGTTTCTAACCATATGATATCTAGCAACCTCAGTGATTTTGTGATATATGTAACTGTCTGAATATTGTGCTCTCTTTCGACATTAGAGATACAGAAATCCACTCCCCCTTTTACACCTTCTCAAATTTCACTTTTTTCCTAATGACTTGCCACTTTTCTGAAACAAAATAAGGAATCAGCCATATATTATCTGACAGATGCTTAGCTCATAGAGACTGTCTCACACATCATCAACTCTAACGGCAAGAAGACACCTTTACCCATACTCCAGCATTTGAAGGCCTTGACTACTAGGCAATTAGACCTCTGCTTCTGTCAATGAGAAGGGACCTCCGCCTGCCCTGATGAAGGGGGGCTAGAAATTCTTCCGAGAACAGGGATGTGCATTTTCCATCTCTCTTTTCAAAGGACTTTTCCTTCCCATTTCCATGCACCTTTACATTTCCTAATGGATTTGCAGAGATGTAGACTGGTTTACCTCTTCTAACTAGCTTGTTCATCTCACTAAATTCAGATATAAAATTTGAATGCACAAGAGTCACTATAAGTGCAAATTAGAAATCAACAAAGGAAGAGATATTTTCCTTCAGAGGGTACAGTGCTGCTTCTTAGGTGGGTTCTCATAAAAGCAGACCTGGAGGCAGAGATGTGAGTGCAAATGGCTTCTTGTTTGAAGTCTACACAATACAAATAAAATCCCTTCTCTTGCCAAAGTGGAGAAAGACAGATACTCAGATGTTTGATTGGCAGACAAGGGGACCAAGGCAAAATGCTACTGATACGAGTAATTAACCGAATTCTCCAGTTTTCAACCCTACCCTCACATATTGTACCTTCCCCAGCCCTTGGTGCTCCAGGCCCTGAACCTTTCTTGGGCTTGCGTTCTATTTGCATTTCACCCTTAGCATTTCAGTCACGCTTCCTCAGCTCTAAGACAATGCCCATGTATCTACTCATTTTCCCTCTTTCAAATGTTGTTGGCACCTCTTAATATTGTCTCTTTTCCCATTTGCAAACTAATTTATGAATCACTTTTGTTGTTCTATGTTGTGGTTTAAGGAGAACACAGTGATAGAATGGGGCTTCCCTGGTGACTCAGATAGTAAAGACACTGCTTGTAATGCAGGAGACCCAGGTCCATCCCTGGGTCAGGAAGAGCCCCTGGAGAAGGGAATGGCTTCCTGTTCCAGTCTTGGAGAATTCCATGGACAGAGGATCCTCTGGTTCGTGGGGTTACAAAGAGTCAGACATGACTGACAGACTAACACTTTCATTTCCCTCTCAATTTCAGAGAGAATACATAAGTGTAGTTAGCTACAGATATGGATGCAAATATATATATATAAAGATACACATATGGATATAAATATATATATATATAAAGGTACAGATACGGATATATATATATATATATATATATATATATATATATATATGTATGTAAAGGCAGAGAAGTGCTTGGCTGTGATGCTAGGCCGAAGATGTCTCATATTGTCTAAAGTGTGCATCTAAGAGATAGTGTCTTCTTTAATTCCTGTGATCTAATGGACACAATATTTGGATGACTATATGATATTAAGAGAGCATATAGTCATCCACATATGGTTGTGAGAGCTGAACCATAAAGAAGGCAGAGCACCGAAGAATTGATACCTTCAAACTGTGGTGCTGGAGAAGACTTCTGATACTCTCTTGGACAGCAAGGAGATCAAAGCAGTCAATCTAAAGGAAATCAACCCTGAATATTCACTGGAATGACTGATGCTAAAGCTCCAATACTTTGTTCATGGGGGCCCTAGGGTTCTCATAAGCCTGAGTGCAAATGGCTTCTTGTTTGAAGTCTACACAATACAAATAAAATCCCTTCTCTTGCCAAAGTGGAGAAAGACAGATACTCAGATGTTTGATTGGCAGACAAGGGGACCAAGGCAAAATGCTACTGATACGAGTAATTAACCGAATTCTCCAGTTTTCAACCCTACCCTCACATATTGTACCTTCCCCAGCCCTTGGTGCTCCAGGCCCTGAACCTTTCTTGGGCTTGCGTTCTATTTGCATTTCACCCTTAGCATTTCAGTCACGCTTCCTCAGCTCTAAGACAATGCCCATGTATCTACTCATTTTCCCTCTTTCAAATGTTGTTGGCACCTCTTAATATTGTCTCTTTTCCCATTTGCAAACTAATTTATGAATCACTTTTGTTGTTCTATGTTGTGGTTTAAGGAGAACACAGTGATAGAATGGGGCTTCCCTGGTGACTCAGATAGTAAAGACACTGCTTGTAATGCAGGAGACCCAGGTCCATCCCTGGGTCAGGAAGAGCCCCTGGAGAAGGGAATGGCTTCCTGTTCCAGTCTTGGAGAATTCCATGGACAGAGGATCCTCTGGTTCGTGGGGTTACAAAGAGTCAGACATGACTGACAGACTAACACTTTCATTTCCTCTCAATTTCAGAGAGAATACATAAGTGTAGTTAGCTACAGATATGGATGCAAATATATATATATAAAGATACACATATGGATATAAATATATATATATATAAAGGTACAGATACGGATATATATATATATATATATATATATATATATATATATGTATGTAAAGGCAGAGAAGTGCTTGGCTGTGATGCTAGGCCGAAGATGTCTCATATTGTCTAAAGTGTGCATCTAAGAGATAGTGTCTTCTTTAATTCCTGTGATCTAATGGACACAATATTTGGATGACTATATGATATTAAGAGAGCATATAGTCATCCACATATGGTTGTGAGAGCTGAACCATAAAGAAGGCAGAGCACCGAAGAATTGATACCTTCAAACTGTGGTGCTGGAGAAGACTTCTGATACTCTCTTGGACAGCAAGGAGATCAAAGCAGTCAATCTAAAGGAAATCAACCCTGAATATTCACTGGAATGACTGATGCTAAAGCTCCAATACTTTGTTCAGTCAAAAATCTGACTCCTTGGAAAAGCCCCTGATGCTGGGAAAGATTGAAAGCAGAAGAGGGTGTCAGAGGATGAGATGTCTGGATGGCAATCACCAATGCAATGGACATGAACTTGGGCAAACTTCAGGAGATGGTGATGAACAGGGAGGACTGGTGTGCTTCAGTCCATAAGGTCACAAAGAGTCGGACACAACTGGGTGACTGAATAACAATAGTCATCCAAATATTTGTGTCCACTAGATCATGGGTTAAGTTGCCTACTACTTTCTTACTAGGTAGAATAGCAAACTATTTTGTTAAAATTAATAGAAGGGACTATTGATTTTCCATTCCTTCTTCTTGAATGATAGGCAAATAATAAGCCCTGGGTTTTAGTGGTATTTGGGAAAGGAGAGGGATGTATACACCCACATATATATACACACACAAGAATACATTTACACAATTTTTTTTCCTAAGAATTTAGAAATCTTTGTAGGCTATGTGCTTTGCAGAGGAAAGGCTGGTTTGTAAAAATGAAAATTGAATTTTTCAAAGAACTCACCATTTCTGGTTTCCTCTCTATTAGTGAGGTAAAGGAATAGGGGCGTAATGAAAAATTCACCTAGAAGAAAAGCCAAAGCCTTGAGCCAGAGTATGTATCTTTTCACTGACCCAACTGCTCAGGAAAGATCAGACTGAGATATGTCCAAATGCATCAATTCGGTCTCTCATTCTGGGCTTAAATTTACCAAGCATTAGTGAATGTCACTGCAGTTCCCAGAGACTAAAGAGGCATCAACTTTTCTGTGTAGCCTGCAAGCCTCCATGTAAGGAAACCATTATTCTGCTACTCAATTAACTGCTATGGAGACAGAGAACTATGTGCCCAGGAGAGAAAACCTTCCTTTGTGGGATAATCAAACTCCAATGGCTTCTGAAAAGGGCTTGAAAAGATCTTTAATTAGGAAGGATGCCTAAATTTGGCATTCAAGGAAACAGTGTACAAGTCTAACAATAAAGGCATAAAGAATAAAGTCTGCAGACTCTAAGGAGATCTGGGCTCTTCCTGACTTACCCACTAAGGCTTCTAAGCTCTATATGGATCTCTAATTACTGGTTAACCATTAGAATTTGATGATGGGGTTCTTAGGATCCTTTTTATATATTTACCCCTCTGATGTGTTTTTTAAAAATAACCTCCCTACCTCTAGAACAATGCACCAAACCAGAAATGGGAAACAGAGAGGCAATTTATGTATTAAATTGTTAAAAGTAAACAATTTGGAGGAACATGGGATGCTTGCTATCTTAACAACCATTTGGAGATGACCTTTTGACTTCACCCCCTAGCCGATGGTATATGATCATCAATGTTATTTACACAAATGATGAAAATATTACTTATTTCCTCTGTCAGAATCATTCTAATTATCTGTGGATTGGACAGATCATTTAATCTTGTGTGAGAAGATGGAAAGAACACAAAAGTTGAATGTGAAGACGTTGACGCTGATGGGTTGTATAACTGTACAGAAATTCCCATTGGATTTCTGTTCTCCTTATATCCACAAAGTAACCAGAGGGTCTCTGTTAAAACAGGGTGTGAGTCTGATCTGTAAGAGCCTTTGTAAAATGCAAGTAAGTAAAAAACATTTTTTTGGCATTTTTTAAGTAAGGGGTTCAGAATAGCATCTAATTACAATTTTGGTTTTTGTGCTTTCTTTTCACTCTGTAGATTATTTCCTGGAGACCTAAACCCCCAACTTCACCTATTTGACATATAAAAATAATGAATTGGATGGGGATTTTTTTCTGTGATTAATAAGTAGCATTTTGATCAACTTTTAAATGTTAGTTCGTATATTTTATTACTAATTTAAATTCTGGCTAATTGGAGACAGAGAACTAAAGAGGCATCAACTTTTCTGTGAGCCTGCAAGCCTCCATGTAAGGAAACCATTATTCTGCTACTCAATTAACTGCTATGGAGACAGAGAACTATGTGCCCAGGAGAGAAACCTTCCTTTGTGGGATAATCAAACTCCAATGGCTTCTGAAAAGGGCTTGAAAAGATCTTTAATTAGGAAGGATGCCTAAATTTGGCATTCAAGGAAACAGTGTACAAGTCTAACAATAAAGGCATAAAGAATAAAGTCTGCAGACTCTAAGGAGATCTGGGCTCTTCCTGACTTACCCACTAAGGCTTCTAAGCTCTATATGGATCTCTAATTACTGGTTAACCATTAGAATTTGATGATGGGGTTCTTAGGATCCTTTTTATATATTTACCCCTCTGATGTGTTTTTTAAAAATAACCTCCCTACCTCTAGAACAATGCACCAAACCAGAAATGGGAAACAGAGAGGCAATTTATGTATTAAATTGTTAAAAGTAAACAATTTGGAGGAACATGGGATGCTTGCTATCTTAACAACCATTTGGAGATGACCTTTTGACTTCACCCCCTAGCCGATGGTATATGATCATCAATGTTATTTACACAAATGATGAAAATATTACTTATTTCCTCTGTCAGAATCATTCTAATTATCTGTGGATTGGACAGATCATTTAATCTTGTGTGAGAAGATGGAAAGAACACAAAAGTTGAATGTGAAGACGTTGACGCTGATGGGTTGCATAACTGTACAGAAATTCCCATTGGATTTCTGTTCTCCTTATATCCACAAAGTAACCAGAGGGTCTCTGTTAAAACAGGGTGTGAGTCTGATCTGTAAGAGCCTTTGTAAAATGCAAGTAAGTAAAAAACATTTTTTTGGCATTTTTTAAGTAAGGGGTTCAGAATAGCATCTAATTACAATTTTGGTTTTTGTGCTTTCTTTTCACTCTGTAGATTATTTCCTGGAGACCTAAACCCCCAACTTCACCTATTTGACATATAAAAATAATGAATTGGATGGGGATTTTTTTCTGTGATTAATAAGTAGCATTTTGATCAACTTTTAAATGTTAGTTCGTATATTTTATTACAAATTTAAATTGTGAAGCTATCTTAGAATAAAGCTTGATTGCTTTAATAAAGAAACGGTCACAATTCTAGTAGTATAAAGTTGGTAGTTTGTTTACCTTTCATGTGAGAATTCAGGGAAGGTGACCCAGTTTAGTGGATCTTTCTGCTTTACCGTCATTCGGCCACCAAGCTCCTTTGTCTTTTATTTTATGCCATCCCTTAGGGCATTGTTTGCGTGGGTCAAAATTAAATCATTGTTATAGTAGGGTGCAGCTGGCAACAGTTTCTTATTGTTCCAAGAAGCCAACCCTACATCCTACGTACATCACTTCTATTCACTGCCAAGGTTTTTGCCCACAACTAAGCATCCATGATGGCTCAGTACAAAAAGAATCCACCTTCGATCCAGGAGACATAGGTTGATTCCTGAGTCGGGAAGATCTCCTGTGAAATGGCAGCCCACTCCAGTATTATTGCTTGGAAAACATCATGGACAGAGGAGCCTAGTGGGCTATAGTCTGTGGGGTTGCAAAGAGACATGACTGAGGAACTAAGCACACAGGTTTAACTACAAAGGAGGCCAGGAAACCATAACCTAAAACAGTAGTACAACTTTTTCTAATGGTCAGATGGTAAATATTTTAGACTTAATTGATCAGACCAGTTCTGCTGTTGTAGCTTGAAAGCAGTCACAGGCAAAATGGAAGGAATGAATATGGTTGTGCTTTAATAAGACTGTATTCACGAAACAGGCTGTCAGCCTGCCAATCCCTTATATTCCCACCAAGTCTATTGTGATGGAGGAAGGGGCAGAGATCCTTGTGCAAAGCCTGCAACTTCTACCATAGCAGCAACAGATTTAAAAAAAAATAGGCCTTATGCTTCTCATCTAAACAGAACTTTTGCCAATTCTACATATAGAGCCATACCAGGCTAATGATTGGTTTGTAAATCACCTTGTAGATTAGATAAAGAGAATGAAAACAAGTCACTAGACCAGAGATATGGTATTTAATGAGACTCAAAATTTTTGTTTACTGTTTCCTCAAACTGCACTGAGTTTGGAAGTTGAAGAATATTTTTATTCTCATGAGTTTTTCCAGATGTCTTTATGCTGAATAAGAACTGGCTGATTTAAAAAGATCTTTTAAACTTGTTTTTTTTGATGATTTGAATTATCTTTCATGCGTGCTTAGTCAGTAAGTCACATCCAACTCTTTTGTGACCCCGTGAACTGCAGCCTGCCAGGCTCCTCTGTCAGTGGGATTTCCCAGACAAGAATACTGGAGTGGGTTGTCATTTCTTTCTCCGAGGGATCTTCCCGACTCAGGGATGGAACTCTTGTCTCCTGCATTGGCAGGCCAGTTCTTTACCACTGAGAAAACAGAAGAGCACAGATGTCTTTCATAAAAATACTATAAAAGGCTATCCCATCAATACAGCTCTTGCAAATTCCTATAAATGAAAGATTTTAAAGTCTGTACTGTTTCTAGCAGACTCCTGAAGTAGGTGCTTTTATGCAACAAAAGTGGTTGTAATAAGATTGTCACAAATCTACAAACTCTTTGATGGTCCTCCCATCAAAAAGTGAGGTAAACTTTCTTCTCCCCTTTAGTCTGGGATGAGCCTGTGACTCCTGAGCAGTAGAATATGATGGAAGCAATACTGTACCAGGCTTAAGCTTAGGCGGGTCTCTGGAAGACCTGAGTCACTTGCTTAAAAGTCCGATGGCCCTGGGAACTCCTTGTCAGCCTAGTGCTTAGGGCTCCATGCTTCCACTGCAGGGAGCACAAGGTCGATCCCTCATCAGGAGACTAAAATCCCACATGCTACCATGCAGCCAAAGGAAAAAAAAAGTCTGATGACACTGAGACCACCGTGTCTGAGAGGCTAGTGTAAGGTCAGTTTTCAGTTGACATTTCTGACTGAGCCCGGCCCTCTAGCCGTGGCACCTGGACCCAGGCGAGAGAAGCTGCCCTGGAGCCTTCAGCTCAGCCAGTCAGTCAACTGAATCCCATCACATGACTTCCGTCAAAACCACCTGGAGCAGAAAAATGGGCTGGCTAAGCAAGACCTGCTCAAGTTCCCCACCCACAGAAATAATGAAATAAAATAAAACGGATGTTGTTTTATAGTGCTGTTTTAGAGTAACTTGTTCTGCAGGAATAGATAGCAGAAAAAGAAAAAAGGGCAAGTAAGGGTACAATCTCACCATTTGAGATTGTCAACTGTTGCTGTATAATTTTTTCTTAAATTTCACACTAATGCTAATTGTAATTAATAACAATGTAAAATTAGATCACAAGTATTTTCTTAGTGACAATGTGATCTAAAATTTTCCATACGGAAAGAAAACTGTCTCCCCAGGGATAAAAGTGCCTTAAGAATAAAGTTTAAAAATATGAAACACCAAAAAGGACCCTGATAAAAGGTTTATATAGTTCAAAATGGAAGTCTATGAGCAAGGCTAAAACAGCAGAATGAAAATAGAAAATGTCTCGCAAAGCATTTGGAAGGTGGGCAATGACGTGTTTTTTGAAAGCATGTTTCTGGTGCTTTGCAGTTAGACCCAAGGTCATAATCCATCCAGTGGTTGGGTGACCCAGGGCAAGTTACTTATCCCCCTTGAGCTTGGGTTTCCTGAGCTATAAAATGGGGATAAAACTGCCTTCCTCATAGGGTTACTGTGAGGATTAAGAGAGATAATGTATACAAAGCACTCAGCAAAACACCTGCCATGTGGTAGGTGCTTAATGAATGGCCATTCCCTTCTCTTTTTCAACAAGAAAGTGAAAAAACTGAACACACTGGTAATGCATAGGGTAGTTATGCATGGAAAACCTCTTTCACTTCTGATTCTGAAAATTATGGAGATCCAATTTCTGAATATGTGACTATCCTGAATATAGGCAAATAAAAAAAAAGGAGAGAAGGATTTGAGAGACAAATGCAATGCTTTTTAATATAGAAAAAATAGTTTTCTAAACAAAACAGTTTTAGAAACAGTGGATTTTGAAAAAGCCTATTCTTTTGAAATGTGATGTTCATCCAAACTTACACAGTTTTGGCTTTCAGTTTTAGAAAGATAAATGTCAAATATTGGCTTGGATTTGACAAAATGGCAGAACACTAATATGTGATGAAAATACTGGAATGCTGGCTCCCCAGAATTGGTTTCTATGGAGTCAAGTGTCCAGAGCAAAAATAGCAGGGCTTTTCAAAGATCACTGTTCTTCTCAGACAGGTTGTTCAAAATGACCCTTTACAGGTCATTGTTCTCATGATTGCCTCCTTATTAAAAAGTTCTATTACATCCGTTAGAAGCCTGAAATTGTAGCTATGAAAAGTTAACTTTTAGCCTTAAAATTTCAGTTTTGCTTATATTAGAATAATAATAAAGTGACATCAAAAATGCAAGATACTTGTATTTAAAAATTTCTCAGCAATTGGACTTAAACCAGGAATTTCATCTCTTTGGTTTTCCTAGACAAGTATGATTTAGTTGAATGTAGTTATTTTCAATAAACATGATTCATTACGTATATACTCTTGGAATATATACGTAATGAATATATAGGAATATATAGGGAGGGGACTATAAATATGACTAATTCAGGTTGATGTGTGGCAGTGAACAACAAAACTCTGTAAAAAATTCAAATATATATACATATTTTTCTTTTCTGTTCATTTCTATTCCACCCTTTACAAAAAGCATTTAAAGTTTCTATGAAACTGAAGATTACACAAAATCAGTGAGAAAGGAAAGGACAAACAAGTGTAAGGATGCAAAATACAAGTAGGATTGTGACTATCACAATGGGGATAGCATGTTCTTGTTTAATTATATTATAAATTTTCATTAAAAGAATCTCGCATATCTGAAAAAAAATTATCATAGTCATTTTACCTGTCCTGATTTGGGGGTCAGGAAAATCAGCAACATATACATAAACGAAGCGATTTTCCCAGACTCCACAATACTCTGGAGGAAGGCAGCAGGTGAGGGAAAAGCTGGTTCAGCTGGCGGGATCAAAAGCTGACAATGCCATGGTCCATTCACCAGGAAGTCTGCTTTTCCATACACCCCTCTCAGGTCTCCACCATGTCTTTTATCTACTAGCATCTCCTTTATGCAAGCTTAGCCTGAATTCCTCCTCTTGAGAAGAAGTTCTCTCTAGCTACCTCTGCTTTCTCTTCCCCTTGCAGGTAGAATTTACCCTGTTGTTCCCCTGGGTCCTGCAATAATTTGTTTACAGAGCCAGCAACATTTAATAGTATTTTAGAATTGTACAGGATATCTATAGTCTCCTGCCCGTCCATGATGGTGAGTTTTAGCAGACAAGGACTGTTCCTTTCTTTTTTTTTAATTTTATTTTATTATTTTATTTTTGGACAGGTGTTGGGCTGGGGAGGGAGGGGAGCGGGCGGGCCACTTCTATTGGTCTTTCATTTCTCTATTTTCATCTGTCTTTGTTCCTTGGCTCCTGTGGGCCTCCCATCGCAGTGGCCTCTGTTGTTGCAGAGCGCTGGCTCTGGGCGCATGCGCTCCAGAGCTCCGGCTCGGTAATTGGACACATCGGTCCAGCCGCTCCGCGGCACGTGGGATCTTCCCAGGCCAGGGATCGAACCGGCGCCCCTTGCACTGCAAGACGGTGTCCTTACCCACTAGACCACCAGGGAAGCCCTGTTCCTTTCTTATTTCTTCTTCTATTTTCCCTTTGTCACCGCAATCCACTGTCTAGACTCTAGAATACTTAACCATAGTAGGCATCTAATAAAGGTTGCACCAAATCACCTTCCTTTCAGAGTCTTCCTTGATACACGGTTCAACTTGATCATTTACACCCATAGAGGTGAGTTGAGATGAGGAAAGCAGAGGGGAGTGCTTTGTTCTGGATGCTGCTGTCTTGGGGAGAGCCTCATTCCTTAGATATTTATTTGTAGGATTCAGCTTTAAGATTGTAGCTTGGCTTGTGTTCACATCAGAGTCTGGCTCAATCCCAACTGTTTGCACAAGAAAGCCCTGCAACTCTCATTCCATATACCCCAGGTCTGGTTGATTTCAGTGAGCATCATGGACTTTACATTTTCATTACTTTTTAAAAAAAATGTATAACTTGCTTAACGCACTGTGCAAAGTTGTTAATAAAAAGCCCATAGAAGCTTTGTTAATCTACGCCTCTCTTAACTGGCAGGTGTATGGGCACTGCTTGTATGCAGCAAAGCTTCAGAAGCTGCGGATGTTTCCTTTCAATGGACCGAGAATGTTGAGCTTTAGTCTTGTCTGTTGAAAGAAGATGAAAAGAAGCCTACAAACGCTTATGGAAAGGGAACGGACCCAGAGAATAGCTGAGAAGTCACAAAGGGAAGATGTCAGTGAGCAGCACCCCTGACTGTTTGCTAAGCAGTTTCTAAGCAACTTTTAATGGAAGGTCAGACATAAGCAAGATAAAAGGAGAAGGAAACAACATTATTTGACACAATAAAGTGACTGTGAATGCTGCCAGTTAGAGGGGAAAATAGATTGATCAGTCTCGGCACTTATTCATATGTGTAGGGTTTTTTTGTGAATACAAATGAATATCTTTCATAAAAGAGCCTAGCTAATTTGAACAACTGTAACAATCCTGGCACCATGTATACATTAGGATTAAAACAGGCTTCCTGTAAAGCATACGGAGATTTACCAACAAGCATTGACACTCTCCTTCCCTCCCATGCTAGTCCATAAGCATTTCACTCACTCATTTATTATATAAATATTAATTTGCTTCTTCTCTGGATTGGACAGTGTGCTAGATACAAAGTAAGAAGGGAACCCCGGGCTTTGGCTCTGGGGCACTCAGAGTCCAGTCCAGTGCATCGGCGAATCTAGGGCTGTGTGGGAAATGGCTCAGGGTCGCTGGAGAACAGGCCCCCGGGTGTCCCTGGGACCATCAGGGAGGGTTTCCTAGAGAGGGCAGATCAAAGCCAATTTACATTCCATTTTCTCAGCTTTGGCTTAGTTTTCTTCACTCAGGTAACTTTGGAATGTTATTTTTTCTTTCATGGGAAGAACAGAAATTGACCTTTCCTTTTCCTTCAACTTGTCTGTGTAGAAGAGAATGTTAATTGAGTACTCATGAATATCATCACAGAAATTTATATAAAGTCACCAGGGGTATCCCAACTACTACATGTAATCACCTTCTGGAAATCATCTTCTTTGACATGGGCTGAATTCTTTGACTCTACCCTCTTCTCTAGGCTGCAATGCCACTGGATTTGCCCAGTGACGCTCCTCCCTCTCCAGTTGCTCTCTCTGTTCCTGCCAGTCCTTTTCTCTCCTGTTCCCAGCCTCTGCTGTTTCCCTCATCAATTTAACACTTCCTCATGCCTTGAACTCACTTCTCAGAACTTTGGCTGTCTTCTCATACAGACTCCAGCCGCATATTTATAGATGTCCAGGGTATTTCCAGTCCATTCCAGTATTCTTGCCGGATAATCCCATAGCCTAGACAAAGGAGCCTGGAGGGTCCATGGGGACGCAGAGTCAGACACACTGAAGTGACTGAGCATGAGAATGAGGGTATTTCCACTTTGATATTTCATCATCACTCACAATCTGCCTTTCCAAAGCAGCAGCAGCAGTAAAACATGCACAATTGCCTCAGTGATGCACCATTCCCAGCTGGCTTTCCTGCACGTGTGCTCAGTTGCTCAGTCGTGTCCAACTCCTTGTTACCCTATGGACTGTGACCCTGTGGACCCAGGCTCCCTTGTCCATGGAATTCTACAGGCTAGAATACTGGAGTGGGTTTCCATGCCCTTCTCCAGGGGATCTTCCCAATCCAGGGATGGAACTCACATCTCTTATGTCTCCTGTATTGGCAGGCAGGTTCTTTTCTATTCGGGAAGTCCCAAAGGACATGTAGACAGAGGTAATAGATTTGAGTCAGAAAAAACATGTGTTTGCTTCTGGTTTATTCTAGAGGGGTGACCTCCTACAGAAGGATGAAACTCATTTAATGAAGACCCGGACAAATTTATCAGCCTAAGTTAGAATATGAAAGCTAAAATTGAAGTTTTAGGAGAATATTCAGATATAGTCAGATGCTATGAAGGCTAACATATGTGACAAAGAGAGAGAAATAACCATGCATAGTATTTTGTCAGAGAAAATAAAAAAGAGAGCAGCTATCACAATTAGGTCCCTAACTGGAGTACATATGTGAACTAAACTCAGAAAGTTCTTTTGACCAAGGTTTCCCCAAGATGATGAATGAATGAAAGATTAATGTTATGGTAACATTTTCATAACCGTTTTTTCTTAATGAATCCCTAGAAAAATCCCACTGCACATGAGACCCTCTGACATCATCCAGCAATAATTTGTCCTGTTCATGGGAAGTGAGCTCCATCCAAGACCCTTCTTTCTTAAAAGAATAGTCTCTGTACTATAATAAAGGAGGAAAATGTTATGTTTGCAACTTTCATGATAAGAACAGCTCTTTGTTTAGAAATTCTGCTGGCTTGCTTGGCATGCATTATGATAGAATAAAAAAGTTTTCCTGTGTCTTGAATGCTAAATTAGATGAATGCTTAGGGAGCATCATGTCTGCCTTGAGAGGACAAAAATAAAAAGAATTAGACTACCTCTCCTCTTCGAGAATATTGTCCATTTTCCCTTATGGAGCTTGGCTGTCGGCTGCCTTGATTTCCTTTGGGTTTTCCCATCATCAGCATAGCCTTGTTAAGTGGGAGGCCTGAGGTGATCAGAAATTGAAGAATTCTGCCTTAGAAGATGACTAGAAATAGCAAGGGAATATTTGAATGTTGCTTATGATTATGTTTTAGGAAATAAAGGGATTATAAATTCCTTTTACTGACTTATGCCTCTCAGTGATCTGAAATTTTAGGCTCCCTTGCCGAACTAAGAATGCTGGAGTGGGTTTCCACTTCCTTATCAAGGGGATCTTCCCAATCCAGGGATGGAACTCACATCTCTTATGTCTCCTGTATTGGCAGGCAGGTTCTTTTCTATTCGGGAAGTCCCAAAGGACATGTAGACAGAGGTAATAGATTTGAGTCAGAAAAAACATGTGTTTGCTTCTGGTTTATTCTAGAGGGGTGACCTCCTACAGAAGGATGAAACTCATTTAATGAAGACCCGGACAAATTTATCAGCCTAAGTTAGAATATGAAAGCTAAAATTGAAGTTTTAGGAGAATATTCAGATATAGTCAGATGCTATGAAGGCTAACATATGTGACAAAGAGAGAGAAATAACCATGCATAGTATTTTGTCAGAGAAAATAAAAAAGAGAGCAGCTATCACAATTAGGTCCCTAACTGGAGTACATATGTGAACTAAACTCAGAAAGTTCTTTTGACCAAGGTTTCCCCAAGATGATGAATGAATGAAAGATTAATGTTATGGTAACATTTTCATAACCGTTTTTTCTTAATGAATCCCTAGAAAAATCCCACTGCACATGAGACCCTCTGACATCATCCAGCAATAATTTGTCCTGTTCATGGGAAGTGAGCTCCATCCAAGACCCTTCTTTCTTAAAAGAATAGTCTCTGTACTATAATAAAGGAGGAAAATGTTATGTTTGCAACTTTCATGATAAGAACAGCTCTTTGTTTAGAAATTCTGCTGGCTTGCTTGGCATGCATTATGATAGAATAAAAAAGTTTTCCTGTGTCTTGAATGCTAAATTAGATGAATGCTTAGGGAGCATCATGTCTGCCTTGAGAGGACAAAAATAAAAAGAATTAGACTACCTCTCCTCTTCGAGAATATTGTCCATTTTCCCTTATGGAGCTTGGCTGTCGGCTGCCTTGATTTCCTTTGGGTTTTCCCATCATCAGCATAGCCTTGTTAAGTGGGAGGCCTGGAGGTGATCAGAAATTGAAGAATTCTGCCTTAGAAGATGACTAGAAATAGCAAGGGAATATTTGAATGTTGCTTATGATTATGTTTTAGGAAATAAAGGGATTATAAATTCCTTTTACTGACTTATGCCTCTCAGTGATCTGAAATTTTCATTTAATTTTAATGAACAGAATCAAATTAAGCTCTAGCCTAATTCTGTTTAACGTAGTCTTCAAAGGATAATATATAATTTATATTTAACGGTCTATGGCCTAGCTTCTTGACATTCATTTCAAAATGCTTGGGAAATGGAACAGAGATTTTGTATTTGGAGAGGGATAATTTCCAGGTGGGGTATTAGCAATGAAGTCCATGATAAGTGAGTGAATGCCTGACAGAGAACCCCAGATCAGTTGTTCTCAGAATGTAGTCCCTAGAAGAGCAGAATCTGCTTCCTATGGCAACGTTTTAGAAATGGAAATTCTCTGGTTCCACCTCAGATTTACTGAATCAGGAATGTGTGTGTGTGTGTGTGTGTGTGTGTGCGTGTGTGTACACTCAGGGCACAACAGTCATCTCTTCATTTATCCCTCTGGGAGGTTCTGATGCCCAGTAAAGTTTGAGAACTCTCTGCAGAATCTAAATACCCAAAGGGAAAGAGTTTATTAGGCAAATTGTTGATGTCAATGCAATGCACTATCATGTTCTTGTGAAAAATAGTTTTTTTGTAGATAAAGTAATACATTTAAAACATAGAACTCAGAATTACGTATAAATTATAATATGAGGTAATCAAATTGTATAAACAGGAAAATTGGAATACCAAATTTGTAAAATTGGAGATTTACAGGACTGCTTTGATTGTACACATGTGATCATTTTATGGTCACTGTTGTCGAATAGGAGTTTATCTTTTATTGCTAAGGTAAGTACACATGGGGTATGTCTACCACTAGGAATAAAATTAGACTACCTCTCCTCTCGAGAATATTGTCCATTTTCCCTTATGGAGCTTGGCTGTCGGCTGCCTTGATTTCCTTTGGGTTTTCCCATCATCAGCATAGCCTTGTTAAGTGGGAGGCCTGGAGGTGATCAGAAATTGAAGAATTCTGCCTTAGAAGATGACTAGAAATAGCAAGGGAATATTTGAATGTTGCTTATGATTATGTTTTAGGAAATAAAGGGATTATAAATTCCTTTTACTGACTTATGCCTCTCAGTGATCTGAAATTTTCATTTAATTTTAATGAACAGAATCAAATTAAGCTCTAGCCTAATTCTGTTTAACGTAGTCTTCAAAGGATAATATATAATTTATATTTAACGGTCTATGGCCTAGCTTCTTGACATTCATTTCAAAATGCTTGGGAAATGGAACAGAGATTTTTGTATTTGGAGAGGGATAATTTCCAGGTGGGGTATTAGCAATGAAGTCCATGATAAGTGAGTGAATGCCTGACAGAGAACCCCAGATCAGTTGTTCTCAGAATGTAGTCCCTAGAAGAGCAGAATCTGCTTCCTATGGCAACGTTTTAGAAATGGAAATTCTCTGGTTCCACCTCAGATTTACTGAATCAGGAATGTGTGTGTGTGTGTGTGTGTGTGTGTGCGTGTGTGTACACTCAGGGCACAACAGTCATCTCTTCATTTATCCCTCTGGGAGGTTCTGATGCCCAGTAAAGTTTGAGAACTCTCTGCAGAATCTAAATACCCAAAGGGAAAGAGTTTATTAGGCAAATTGTTGATGTCAATGCAATGCACTATCATGTTCTTGTGAAAAATAGTTTTTTTGTAGATAAAGTAATACATTTAAAACATAGAACTCAGAATTACGTATAAATTATAATATGAGGTAATCAAATTGTATAAACAGGAAAATTGGAATACCAAATTTGTAAAATTGGAGATTTACAGGACTGCTTTGATTGTACACATGTGATCATTTTATGGTCACTGTTGTCGAATAGGAGTTTATCTTTTATTGCTAAGGTAAGTACACATTGAAAAGAAAGAGAATATGTCTACCACTAGGAATAACTTATTTCAAATATGTAACAAAATATAATTTTTGTTGAATATAGGTAAAAGCATATGAATTACTAAAAAAATTTAATGAGGAAATTATTAAAATTTCTCATATTGAAAGGTCAGTTGCCTTTGGGATATCTCATTTTTAAGTGAAACACACACACAGCTGGGAGAAACAGAGCATTTCTTGCCAATACATCTGCTTTCTTTAAACTGTTCATAAAATACTTCACACTCTCCAGTTGGAGAACAGCTTTCCCCAGGGTGCCACAACTGAAACATTCCAGTTAAAATACTTCATAATACTCAGAGGTTGGAATCCCCCATCCTCGTTTTACTTTTTCTCAACCTCTGACTTGCCAAAGGGGAAAAATCCATATATCCTGATTTCATGGACATAAGTGCAAGAACAGAAGCAACCGTATACCATTTGATTCATTAGTATCTGTAGATTATGAATGATTCAATTTTTAAAAGTTCATGATGTTTGAGGATTGGGTTATTTGAGAGCTTTCACTTAAATATGGGCCTTTCACCTCAAAAATCATCATTTAGACTCTAGACATGGACAATGACAAAGTGCTATAAACTCCTGACCCCTAAGATTTGTTCCAGTTCTAAATGCTTGTTGATTCTATGATTCAACTGATGTTTCATGGCTATGAATATTGTGCAGCTTCAATGGTTTTTGTGGAACAGAATATACATTATGTCATTTAGGAAGATATTACAATAGTCCAAGAGAGAGGCCAAATTTTTCTAACTGGAGAAATGACAAGTCTGAATAGATACAACTAAGCATTGAAAGAGACACTCTAAGGACTCTTAATCTAGCATCATCATGTTCTTGTGAAAAATAGTTTTTTTGTAGATAAAGTAATACATTTAAAACATAGAACTCAGAATTACGTATAAATTATAATATGAGGTAATCAAATTGTATAAACAGGAAAATTGGAATACCAAATTTGTAAAATTGGAGATTTACAGGACTGCTTTGATTGTACACATGTGATCATTTTATGGTCACTGTTGTCGAATAGGAGTTTATCTTTTATTGCTAAGGTAAGTACACATTGAAAAGAAAGAGAATATGTCTACCACTAGGAATAACTTATTTCAAATATGTAACAAAATATAATTTTTGTTGAATATAGGTAAAAGCATATGAATTACTAAAAAAATTTAATGAGGAAATTATTAAAATTTCTCATATTGAAAGGTCAGTTGCCTTTGGGATATCTCATTTTTAAGTGAAACACACACACAGCTGGGAGAAACAGAGCATTTCTTGCCAATACATCTGCTTTCTTTAAACTGTTCATAAAATACTTCACACTCTCCAGTTGGAGAACAGCTTTCCCCAGGGTGCCACAACTGAAACATTCCAGTTAAAATACTTCATAATACTCAGAGGTTGGAATCCCCCATCCTCGTTTTACTTTTTCTCAACCTCTGACTTGCCAAAGGGGAAAAATCCATATATCCTGATTTCATGGACATAAGTGCAAGAACAGAAGCAACCGTATACCATTTGATTCATTAGTATCTGTAGATTATGAATGATTCAATTTTTAAAAGTTCATGATGTTTGAGGATTGGGTTATTTGAGAGCTTTCACTTAAATATGGGCCTTTCACCTCAAAAATCATCATTTAGACTCTAGACATGGACAATGACAAAGTGCTATAAACTCCTGACCCCTAAGATTTGTTCCAGTTCTAAATGCTTGTTGATTCTATGATTCAACTGATGTTTCATGGCTATGAATATTGTGCAGCTTCAATGGTTTTTGTGGAACAGAATATACATTATGTCATTTAGGAAGATATTACAATAGTCCAAGAGAGAGGCCAAATTTTTCTAACTGGAGAAATGACAAGTCTGAATAGATACAACTAAGCATTGAAAGAGACACTCTAAGGACTCTTAATCTAGCCACATAGACACCTTAGATCCCTATGGAAGAATGTGCAAAGAAATACATTTTCATAAGCAAAAATAGATAGACAGAAAGCTCTCCTCTTCAAAATATGACCTCATCACATACAAACTGATCAGTGTTCTAGTAAGCCATAGAGTGTTTGGAGCATATATGTTTTATTTATTCATTATTTAGTCTAATGGTATCCGGTGTATCTGGGGATGTTTAAGACAATCCACTGAGATGTGGAGAGAACATATTTATGTTAAAATTTTACCTAGAAATAAGAAAAAATATGCTTTTTTTTGCTTCATTGACTGTGATAAAGCCTTAAACTGTGTGGACCACAACAAACTGTGGAAAATTCTTAAAAAGATGGTAATACCAGACCACTTTACCTATCTCCTGAGAAGTCAGTATACGGGTCAAGAAGCAACAGTTAGAACTGGACAGGGAACAACTGAATGCTTCAAATTGGGGAAAGGAGTATGACAAGGCTGTATATGGTCACCTGCTTGTTTAACTTATATGCAAAGTACATCATGCAAAATACCAGGCTGAGTGAATCTCAAGCTGATATAAAGATTGCTGGGAGAAATATCAACAACCTCAGATATACAGATGATACCACTGTAACAACAGAAAGTGAAGAACTGAAGAGCCTCTTGATGAGGGTAAAATAGGAGAGTGAAAACCTGGCTTGAGACTCAACATTCATAAAACTAAGATCGTGGCATCAGGTTCCATCACTTCATGGCAAACAGGAGAGGGAATGGTGGAAACAGTGACAGATTTTGTTTATTTGGGCTCCAAAATCACTGCACATGGTGACCGCAGCCGTGAAATTTAAAGATGCTTGCTCCTAGGAAGGTAAGCCATGGCAAATACAAATTAATCACTGGTAGGTTATTTTTTCCATAGTTCAGTTAAGTGAGTATAGAAACTGTATTATTGAATTATCACTAAATAATGTAGACAAGGACTCTTAATCTAGCCACATAGACACCTTAGATCCCTATGGAAGAATGTGCAAAGAAATACATTTTCATAAGCAAAAATAGATAGACAGAAAGCTCTCCTCTTCAAAATATGACCTCATCACATACAAACTGATCAGTGTTCTAGTAAGCCATAGAGTGTTTGGAGCATATATGTTTTATTTATTCATTATTTAGTCTAATGGTATCCGGTGTATCTGGGGATGTTTAAGACAATCCACTGAGATGTGGAGAGAACATATTTATGTTAAAATTTTACCTAGAAATAAGAAAAAATATGCTTTTTTTTGCTTCATTGACTGTGATAAAGCCTTAAACTGTGTGGACCACAACAAACTGTGGAAAATTCTTAAAAAGATGGTAATACCAGACCACTTTACCTATCTCCTGAGAAGTCAGTATACGGGTCAAGAAGCAACAGTTAGAACTGGACAGGGAACAACTGAATGCTTCAAATTGGGGAAAGGAGTATGACAAGGCTGTATATGGTCACCTGCTTGTTTAACTTATATGCAAAGTACATCATGCAAAATACCAGGCTGAGTGAATCTCAAGCTGATATAAAGATTGCTGGGAGAAATATCAACAACCTCAGATATACAGATGATACCACTGTAACAACAGAAAGTGAAGAACTGAAGAGCCTCTTGATGAGGGTAAAATAGGAGAGTGAAAAACCTGGCTTGAGACTCAACATTCATAAAACTAAGATCGTGGCATCAGGTTCCATCACTTCATGGCAAACAGGAGAGGGAATGGTGGAAACAGTGACAGATTTTGTTTATTTGGGCTCCAAAATCACTGCACATGGTGACCGCAGCCGTGAAATTTAAAGATGCTTGCTCCTAGGAAGGTAAGCCATGGCAAATACAAATTAATCACTGGTAGGTTATTTTTTCCATAGTTCAGTTAAGTGAGTATAGAAACTGTATTATTGAATTATCACTAAATAATGTAGACAAGGATTTTAAAGGGTCCCTCTCCTAGTACCAAACCCAAAATATGGAGTGAAAATGACACTGATAATGCAGTTAAGTGGTAAGAGCTGATATGACAATTCTACTCAGTTCTGAGAAATTTTGACCATCATGAAAACCAGAGTATCAGATGACACGTATTGAGCCAGAGACCTTTGAATTGTTGAATCACAAAGTACTAAACCAAAATATTTCAGAAGTCATGACATATTTTCAGTTTATTCTTATTAGGAAAGCAAAAGGTTTTTTCTCAAACTGTTAAATGAAAATATTTTAAATATTGTGCATATCATTTTGAGTTCACCTTTTGAAGCCAGTTTTGTAAGGTATAACTTATGTAAAGTAAAATTTACTCCATTTCAGTGTAGCTTGCTGAATTTAACCCGTGTATATAGTCATTCATACGCTCGTCTTGTGTTGAGTGGTGTCATCTTGGTGTTGCCATCTGATGATCTAATTTTTTCATTCTGTTTGATTTATTTCTGATTCTTGGTATAACAAATAATTTTTTAGATTGAAAGCTGGACATTTTTGTATTATGAGGCTCCCAGTCTTCTGTTTTATCTGGTTTTCTGTGATACTTTTGTCTAAGGAATAGGATTTGCTACTTATTTATTGCTGAGGAGGTAGAAGTCCAGGTTTCCCAGTTGGCCTCCAAGGAGAAGTCTTCTCACTACCATTTGATGAAGATGGGAGTTTTCCCTCTCCGCATGGTCTTGACTGAGTTTGTATTGGGAGTAGCCTCATCACTGGATGATGATACAGCCCTGACTCTCCACTGCCTTCTCTGAGAATATCATCGAAAAAAAAAAGGGGATCGGGGGGGCCTGGCTTGAGACTCAACATTCATAAAACTAAGATCGTGGCATCAGGTTCCATCACTTCATGGCAAACAGGAGAGGGAATGGTGGAAACAGTGACAGATTTTGTTTATTTGGGCTCCAAAATCACTGCACATGGTGACCGCAGCCGTGAAATTTAAAGATGCTTGCTCCTAGGAAGGTAAGCCATGGCAAATACAAATTAATCACTGGTAGGTTATTTTTTCCATAGTTCAGTTAAGTGAGTATAGAAACTGTATTATTGAATTATCACTAAATAATGTAGACAAGGATTTTAAAGGGTCCCTCTCCCTAGTACCAAACCCAAAATATGGAGTGAAAATGACACTGATAATGCAGTTAAGTGGTAAGAGCTGATATGACAATTCTACTCAGTTCTGAGAAATTTTGACCATCATGAAAACCAGAGTATCAGATGACACGTATTGAGCCAGAGACCTTTGAATTGTTGAATCACAAAGTACTAAACCAAAATATTTCAGAAGTCATGACATATTTTCAGTTTATTCTTATTAGGAAAGCAAAAGGTTTTTTCTCAAACTGTTAAATGAAAATATTTTAAATATTGTGCATATCATTTTGAGTTCACCTTTTGAAGCCAGTTTTGTAAGGTATAACTTATGTAAAGTAAAATTTACTCCATTTCAGTGTAGCTTGCTGAATTTAACCCGTGTATATAGTCATTCATACGCTCGTCTTGTGTTGAGTGGTGTCATCTTGGTGTTGCCATCTGATGATCTAATTTTTTCATTCTGTTTGATTTATTTCTGATTCTTGGTATAACAAATAATTTTTTAGATTGAAAGCTGGACATTTTTGTATTATGAGGCTCCCAGTCTTCTGTTTTATCTGGTTTTCTGTGATACTTTTGTCTAAGGAATAGGATTTGCTACTTATTTATTGCTGAGGAGGTAGAAGTCCAGGTTTCCCAGTTGGCCTCCAAGGAGAAGTCTTCTCACTACCATTTGATGAAGATGGGAGTTTTCCCTCTCCGCATGGTCTTGACTGAGTTTGTATTGGGAGTAGCCTCATCACTGGATGATGATACAGCCCTGACTCTCCACTAAGCCTTCTCTGACCACCTGTATCTGGGCTCTTGGCATTTGCTAGCATGGGTGGACATGAGATCAGGTTTTTTTCTAGGTGTCTGACTGGAGTAGACCATTTGTTGTCTAGTCTTTCTGTCTTGCTAGGTTATCTCTGTCCTGGCTGTTTGACTAAAGAAAACAAGCCTTTGTTACTGGAAATGCTTTGGAGAGTCATCTTTCTTCTATGTATCAGTAGTTTTAATGAGAAGTAGTCCATTGTGTAAATATACTACAATTTTTTTTTCATTCACTAGATGATGGACGATTGGATTGTTTGCAGTGTGGAGTAGTTATGAATAAAGCTGCAATTGTAACATACAGGTCTTTGTGTGGGGATTGTTTTCATTCCTCTTGGGTAATATCTAGGAATGAGATTTCTGGGTTGTTTGTTTAGTTTTTTAAGACCATATCAAATTGTTTCCCAAAGCAGTTGTACCATTATAGATTTCCTTTAACTAATTATGAAAGTTCCATATATTCTGCATCAGCATTTGGTATTATCTCACCATCATTTGGTATTGTCAGCCTTTCTATTTTCAGCCATTTTGTTAGCCTACAGTCCAAAGGTTTGCAAAGAGTTGGGCATGACTGAGCAACCGAGCACATGCATAGGTGTACAGTGGTATCTAATTGTCTATTATTACATTTTAGTAACATTTAGTGCTACTGATTATCTTTTCATGTGCTTATTTGTCATCTATATCTCTTCTTTAACAAAGTATTTTTATTCACCTTTTAAATTAGACTGTTTATATGATTGTTAGTATTTTGTTTTGAAAGTTCTTTATGTGTTCTGATGCAAATTCTCTATCTGATACACATATTGCAAATAATTTTTCTAGTCTATTATTTCATTTTTATTTTTATTCATGTTATATAAATACACATGTTATTTGATATGATACTCTATGTTCACTCTGTCTCCTCTTCACTCATTCTTTCTTCCTGTCTTTTTTCCTCTAGTAATTACAGTTGGTTCCAACCAGCCTTTCTCACCACTTGCCTCTGGTAGGGTTTTTATTTCCCTTTGTGGTAGGTGAATTAGATACTCCAAAATTAATAAGAATGTATGGTATGTTTGGGATGTTTTTAGAAAAGTTCTCTGACCACCTGTATCTGGGCTCTTGGCATTTGCTAGCATGGGTGGACATGAGATCAGGTTTTTTTCTAGGTGTCTGACTGGAGTAGACCATTTGTTGTCTAGTCTTTCTGTCTTGCTAGGTTATCTCTGTCCTGGCTGTTTGACTAAAGAAAACAAGCCTTTGTTACTGGAAATGCTTTGGAGAGTCATCTTTCTTCTATGTATCAGTAGTTTTAATGAGAAGTAGTCCATTGTGTAAATATACTACAATTTTTTTTTCATTCACTAGATGATGGACGATTGGATTGTTTGCAGTGTGGAGTAGTTATGAATAAAGCTGCAATTGTAACATACAGGTCTTTGTGTGGGGATTGTTTTCATTCCTCTTGGGTAATATCTAGGAATGAGATTTCTGGGTTGTTTGTTTAGTTTTTTAAGACCATATCAAATTGTTTCCCAAAGCAGTTGTACCATTATAGATTTCCTTTAACTAATTATGAAAGTTCCATATATTCTGCATCAGCATTTGGTATTATCTCACCATCATTTGGTATTGTCAGCCTTTCTATTTTCAGCCATTTTGTTAGCCTACAGTCCAAAGGTTTGCAAAGAGTTGGGCATGACTGAGCAACCGAGCACATGCATAGGTGTACAGTGGTATCTAATTGTCTATTATTACATTTTAGTAACATTTAGTGCTACTGATTATCTTTTCATGTGCTTATTTGTCATCTATATCTCTTCTTTAACAAAGTATTTTTATTCACCTTTTAAATTAGACTGTTTATATGATTGTTAGTATTTTGTTTTGAAAGTTCTTTATGTGTTCTGATGCAAATTCTCTATCTGATACACATATTGCAAATAATTTTTCTAGTCTATTATTTCATTTTTATTTTTATTCATGTTATATAAATACACATGTTATTTGATATGATACTCTATGTTCACTCTGTCTCCTCTTCACTCATTCTTTCTTCCTGTCTTTTTTCCTCTAGTAATTACAGTTGGTTCCAACCAGCCTTTCTCACCACTTGCCTCTGGTAGGGTTTTTATTTCCCTTTGTGGTAGGTGAATTAGATACTCCAAAATTAATAAGAATGTATGGTATGTTTGGGATGAGATTAATGTTATTTTATCATATAGTATATATATTTACTATTGATTGATATATTTACTATTGAGAAAATATGACTACTTTGTTTATTTTTAATTGAAGTATGTAATACTGATATAGAATGATTTTTAAAAGGTTATATTTTGTTTTCATTATTGTAAAATATTGGCTATATATGCTGTGCTGTATCATATGTTCTTGAACTTATTTATTTTAGTCATAGTAGTTTGTGCCTCTTAATCCTCTACCGCCTCTTGATCTTGTCTCTCCTCCTCACCTTTCCCCTCTAATAACCACTAATTTGTGAGTCTGGGTTTTGTTGTTGTCGTTATATTCAGTTTATTTTTTATATTACACATAAGTGATAATATACAGTATTTGTCTTTCCCTGAGTGAAAGTGTAATTCCTTGTAAGTCCATCTATGTTGTTGCAAATAGCCAAATTTCACTTTTTTTTAATGGGTGATATTCCACTGTGTGTGTGTGTGTTATCTGTTGATCTGTTGATGGACACTTTAGATTGCTTCTGTATATTAGCAATTTTAAATAATGCTGCTATTAATATTGGTGTGCATGTATCTTTTCAAACTAGTGTTTTCATTTTCCTTTTGGGGGGATATATACTCAGGAGTAGAATTCTTGTGTCATATGGTGGCTCTGTTTTGAGTGTAAACACTTTTAATATATTTTAACCATTGATTATTAAATGATTCTAGATAACTGAAGACAGGCAAGTGATCTGAATGGAGAATGAGGATCTTTCTCTCTATCTTCATTTATTCTCAAACTAAATTTCTCCTGTGTCCTGAGCCCTGATCCTCCTGGTCTCTTCTCAGTAAGTAGTGCCACAGCAAAGTGGTCAGTGTGTAAAAAACCTGGGAATCAGCTTATGGTATGATCTTCTCTTGCAAAGAGTTGGCCATTGCATTTGACTTCCTAAACATTCTGAATCTCTTCTCTCTCCTCTAGCCCTTTTCCTACTGTCCTATTAAAGGTAACCTATATTGCCTGATCCAATTGTTCTCACATTTTAGTGTGATCAGAATCACCTTAAAATTTGTTAAAAGTTTCTTGAGTCTTGAAAGTGATTGGGAAATTCCAGTTGGGCTGTGACCTGCTCATGGTAACACTTTCACCCACCAGTTTAAAGATTTGTGTCCTACCAAGGAGGAAGAAAATTTTTCCTACCCTTCTTGTTCTGGCTGTCTTAAGAATTAAATTGACATGAAACAGATCAACAAGAGAAAATCGAACAAAGTTTAATAACATGGATACACTGGGGATACTGAGAACATTGAGTAACATACCAAATGGACAAAACCCTCGCCTTCAAAACCATCTTCATATAAAGACAAGAGAAGTTTGGGTAATAGTTTAGGACTTCAGAGGGGAGGAAGATGATTCACATGAAGTTGAAAAAGCAAATGTTTCATAAATAAATGTTTTCTGGGCCAAAAAAATTTTTGTTAAAACATAAATTCTTGGGTCGCACTTTCCAAATTTTTGATTCAGTAGGCCTGTAGTAGAACTAGTGAATTTGCATTTTTATCAGATTCTCAGCTTTTATTCTAAAGCCTCATCCAGCCTTTCCATGATGTTTGAGCCTCATCAAACTTCCCTGACCTTCACTGCTCTTTACTGCATGATGACGGTGGCAAGAATTCTAATGAGAGTCTCTGACCAGAAGTTATCCTCATTCCCTGGAAGAATATTTTGGGATGCCACCTGATAGCAGGTTTTCTGAAGAAATCATCAACTTTGTGTTGAAAACCAGGAATCCTTATGATCCTTAAATTTTTCAGTTGAGTACTGGATGGTAGGTCTGCCACCACCCTGCAGTGGAATCATCAAATCCCTACACATTAAGCTCGGAGGTATTGTAAATATCTTTCATTTTTTTCTCAAACTAAATTTCTCCTGTGTCCTGAGCCCTGATCCTCCTGGTCTCTTCTCAGTAAGTAGTGCCACAGCAAAGTGGTCAGTGTGTAAAAAACCTGGGAATCAGCTTATGGTATGATCTTCTCTTGCAAAGAGTTGGCCATTGCATTTGACTTCCTAAACATTCTGAATCTCTTCTCTCTCCTCTAGCCCTTTTCCTACTGTCCTATTAAAGGTAACCTATATTGCCTGATCCAATTGTTCTCACATTTTAGTGTGATCAGAATCACCTTAAAATTTGTTAAAAGTTTCTTGAGTCTTGAAAGTGATTGGGAAATTCCAGTTGGGCTGTGACCTGCTCATGGTAACACTTTCACCCACCAGTTTAAAGATTTGTGTCCTACCAAGGAGGAAGAAAATTTTTCCTACCCTTCTTGTTCTGGCTGTCTTAAGAATTAAATTGACATGAAACAGATCAACAAGAGAAAATCGAACAAAGTTTAATAACATGGATACACTGGGGATACTGAGAACATTGAGTAACATACCAAATGGACAAAACCCTCGCCTTCAAAACCATCTTCATATAAAGACAAGAGAAGTTTGGGTAATAGTTTAGGACTTCAGAGGGGAGGAAGATGATTCACATGAAGTTGAAAAAGCAAATGTTTCATAAATAAATGTTTTCTGGGCCAAAAAAATTTTTGTTAAAACATAAATTCTTGGGTCGCACTTTCCAAATTTTTGATTCAGTAGGCCTGTAGTAGAACTAGTGAATTTGCATTTTTATCAGATTCTCAGCTTTTATTCTAAAGCCTCATCCAGCCTTTCCATGATGTTTGAGCCTCATCAAACTTCCCTGACCTTCACTGCTCTTTACTGCATGATGACGGTGGCAAGAATTCTAATGAGAGTCTCTGACCAGAAGTTATCCTCATTCCCTGGAAGAATATTTTGGGATGCCACCTGATAGCAGGTTTTCTGAAGAAATCATCAACTTTGTGTTGAAAACCAGGAATCCTTATGATCCTTAAATTTTTCAGTTGAGTACTGGATGGTAGGTCTGCCACCACCCTGCAGTGGAATCATCAAATCCCTACACATTAAGCTCGGAGGGATTGTAAATATCAGTCATTTATCATCCCCCCGGTCACTGTCCATGACTGGATTCTAAATAGGACTGGTGAGGTCAAAGACCTGCCACTGAAGAGCTCATCCTTGGGTATCATCTTTCTAACCTCGAGTCATCTATAATTCATTTTGAACTCAAAGGCACAAAACTTGAGAATGTCACTGAAGCTCGTGATGTGCTTCCTGCGAACATTATCTTTAGGCCCTCATGAGAACAGCACCAAAGTACCTATCAAAATCCAGCAACAAGGCAGACAGAAGGCTGTCCACAGAGTTAGATCATCATGCTTCTTTGGCTTTTGCCCTTTGGAAGTCTTGTTGTTATAAAAGAAATAGGGAAATATTAGTTTATCATGTGTAGAGTGTGTGTGTATGTCATAGAGAGCGAGGAGAGGGGAGACAAAGAAAGACAGAGATACAGAGAGAAAGACGGAGGCAGAGATATAGAGAACGAAAGAGGGGAGGAGGATTTGTATGTTTACGTGAATATTAAAGCCTGATTGTGTGATTTAACATTTGAAAACTTCACATTCCTCCTATGGCTTGAGGGAGTAAAAAGAGCCTATTATCATTTTCAGGCCAGATGTTTTACTTAACTGAGCGAGTCTGATCCCTGCACCTGTCTGGGGCCAGCAGTTGCAGGATTAGTGTAAGAGGCTGAATTTTCAAATCTGGACAACTGTGAGTGAACGAGCGAATGGTGTGAAAATGAACAGGCTTTCAGCATAAAGGATTTACTGTTTATGACATAAGGCGGTGCATCACTGGCCAGGGAACATGAGCAAGCCCCGTTACCTCTGGGTCCGCGCTTGGCCAGATCCATTATCAAGTGACAATTACAGGGGCTGTAAGTCAGGGCAGAAAACAGAAGTAGAGGGCTGGGGGTAGAGCTGGAGGAAACAGAGACATACTATACCATCCATCTGTGAGACAGCCGTAGAGCTACATGGAATTATGTATTATTTCTGGTGGATTATAACAATTATAAAAAAGAAGAAAACAGGCTCCACCTCTATAAAGATTTTTTTAACCATAGAACATCAAGGAAGCAATGGCTTGTTACCCCAAAATAATTCTTTCCTAAAGAATCATTTGCCTTCCTTATAATATAGAAGGTAAATATACTAAGTTTTACAAAAGTAAAATGAAAATAAGCATCATTTTCATGGGGGTAACACTAGATGTGACTGAGAAATCCTGACAAATCTCAACAGCTAAGTAGTCACACACACACACACACACACACACACACACACACACATGAATGCATATGCGTTACTTAACTGGTTAAAATATAAAATTTAATGCTATCCATTAGAGCAAGTGAATTTTAGTGTGTGCCTTGTTTTTAGCTTTCTGTCATACCTGATTTCATATACACATCCCCACACCGACATATACAGATTTCATAATACTGATTAGTGTTAAAAAAGAGTTGATGGGGACTCCTATGCTTATTACCTTCAAAAGAATTGCACTGAATTTGGAGAGACTGAGGTTTGTGCTTGACTTCAATGTACTATGTGTGTGTGACCATGGACAAGGCACTTAGCCTCCTTAGATCCTGGGACCTCCGCTCCAGGATTTTTGTAAGGATTAAGGAAGCTTATGTATATGAAAAACACATTGTAATTTGTAAAGTGATTTACACATATTAGTTCTTAACTTGCAATTAAATTTATGGAAGAAAATCTGAAACGAATATGTGTAAAATGATCTCAAAAATGATGATGAGGATAAACAGCAAGGTCCTAGCACAGGGAACTATAGTCAATATCCTGTGACAAACCATAATGGAAAAGAGTATAAAAAATACATGAACTATAACTGAATCACTTTGCTGTACAACAGAACATAGCATAACGTTGTAAATCAACTAGACTTCAATAAATTTTTAAATGATGATGAAACAAATTCACAAACAGTAAAAACAACTAATTTATCCTTCACACACATCTGATATGCACAATTGCTCTCAAATAGGTTTAAAGAAAGAATTTTTCTTTCAAGAATATAGTCACATTGGTGTCCTCTTATTCTTTCAACCAGTAATACAATGGGGGACCTGCCAGGTGGAAGCTCTAGGACAAAGTGAGGAGCAAGACAAAGTTCCTTTTCCTCAAGGAACTTCAGGATCTTGAGGAAGGAGACGGCAAACAGGCAGTTATGGAAGCAGAGATGTGATGAGTGTAACTGAGATGTGCAATGGAAGGGGATGTGTTAGTGACAGAGGATATAACTGGTGTGCCTGACCAGGTGGGAGGCACCACCCAGGCTTGCCTGAGGAATTGGTATTTAAATATAATAGTCTTTTGTATAATAAAAGCCACACAGGCTTATCTTCAGTTTTGGACGTGGTTTGTATTTTTGAACTGTGGCTTATATTGTCTTTTTCAGACACATGCACATGAGATAATGCAGGATTTGAATTTTTTTTTTAATATTTATTTATTTATTTAGGAGGGGGATGGGATGGGGAGAGAGGGGAGCGGGCGGGCCACTTCTATTGGTCTTTCATTTCTCTATTTTCATCCATCTTTGTTCTCTGGCCCGTGGGCCTCCCATGGCAGGATTTGAATTTTGTAAGCTTTAACAAATTTGTAATACATACTTTCCCCAGGCTTCTTTAGACTGCAGACTTCTCTTGGTTGCTCCTTTTGAGTCTAGAAGTTGAAATAAACAAAAAGAGAAATGTATTGCCTTACATAAGTGGATAGTACTAGGATTCCACTTTCAGGTGTAGTTGGATACTGGGGCAAAGTTTATAATCAGGATTAGGATTCACTCCGTGTCTTATTCTCTTCTTTCCTGTGATAACTGTATTCTATGATGGGCTTTCTCTTCAAATCTTCTCTTTCCCAATAGTTACAAAGGAAACTCCAGAGTAGAATCCTTTTGGCCAGATAGGGTCACGTGCCTACTTGTGGAGGTGAACTGTGAAATCAACCCATACCAGCCATGATGAGAAAAGGGCAGGAGTAGACCTTTGTGGTTGTAAGGCTGAGGTCATCAGCTGCTTGCTCCTCTCAGCTTCTAGAGTCAGCCCTTGTTCCTTGACCCACCAGAGGGCTCCCTCTAGCAATAGATTCCTCTTATTCTTTCAACCAGTAATAAAATTTTTTTGGGGACCTGCCAGGTGGAAGCTCTAGGACAAAGTGAGGAGCAAGACAAAGTTCCTTTTCCTCAAGGAACTTCAGGATCTTGAGGAAGGAGACGGCAAACAGGCAGTTATGGAAGCAGAGATGTGATGAGTGTAACTGAGATGTGCAATGGAAGGGATGTGTTAGTGACAGAGGATATAACTGGTGTGCCTGACCAGGTGGGAGGCACCACCCAGGCTTGCCTGAGGAATTGGTATTTAAATATAATAGTCTTTTGTATAATAAAAGCCACACAGGCTTATCTTCAGTTTTGGACGTGGTTTGTATTTTTGAACTGTGGCTTATATTGTCTTTTTCAGACACATGCACATGAGATAATGCAGGATTTGAATTTTTTTTTTAATATTTATTTATTTATTTAGGAGGGGGATGGGATGGGGAGGGAGGGGGGCGGGCAGGCCACTTCCATTGGTCTTTCATTTATCTGTTTTCATCCATCTTTGTTCTCTGGCCCGCGTGGGCCTCCCATGGCAGGATTTGAATTTTGTAAGCTTTAACAAATTTGTAATACATACTTTCCCCAGGCTTCTTTAGACTGCAGACTTCTCTTGGTTGCTCCTTTTGAGTCTAGAAGTTGAAATAAACAAAAAGAGAAATGTATTGCCTTACATAAGTGGATAGTACTAGGATTCCACTTTCAGGTGTAGTTGGATACTGGGGCAAAGTTTATAATCAGGATTAGGATTCACTCCGTGTCTTATTCTCTTCTTTCCTGTGATAACTGTATTCTATGATGGGCTTTCTCTTCAAATCTTCTCTTTCCCAATAGTTACAAAGGAAACTCCAGAGTAGAATCCTTTTGGCCAGATAGGGTCACGTGCCTACTTGTGGAGGTGAACTGTGAAATCAACCCATACCAGCCATGATGAGAAAAGGGCAGGAGTAGACCTTTGTGGTTGTAAGGCTGAGGTCATCAGCTGCTTGCTCCTCTCAGCTTCTAGAGTCAGCCCTTGTTCCTTGACCCACCAGAGGGCTCCCTCTAGCAATAGAATCCTTATGTTTCAGATCTCTGACTTTCTTTTCTGGGATTTCTAGGCATATCTTTAAAGATGTATGTATTCCGTATGTGCTATGTGTGCTAAGTTGCTTCAGTCGTGCCTAATTCTTTGTGACCCTACTGACAGTAGCCTGCCAGGCTCCTCAGTCCATGAGATTTTCCAGGCAAGAATATTGGAGTGGGTTGCTGTGTGCTCCTCCAGGGGAGCTTTCCAACCCAGGGATGGAACCAGTGCCTCTTACATCTCCTTCAGGCAGGATCTGTACAATGAGTGCCACCTTGAAAGCCCATTCCATGTATATGTATATTTGTTTATTTACTTTTCATAAGGGGTTGGCTCAAGTAACTGTGGGACTGGCTAAGCAAGCCTGAAATCCTTAGGACTGACAGCAGACAGGGAGGAAGGCTCACAAGCAAGATGAAATTCTATGGACACAGGTCAATGCAGACCACTTGGAAAACACTCAGACCAATTAATCTCATTCTTACTACCCAGAGAAAGCTATCTTTATCCCACATTTTTCTCAGAAAACTGCACAATGTCGAAAGTGATTATGGAGTTGAAGGGTGAAGTTTTCTTTTTTCTGTTTGCCCGTACTTTAAGTTTTACAATGAACACATGACATTTTCTAATAAAAAACAATACCTACTAAATTTTTATTTATTTATTTATTTATTTATTGGCTATTCTGGATTTTCATGGCTGCCACAGGCTCTTCTCTAGTTGCAGGGAATATGGGCTACTCTCTAGTTGAGGTGAGTAGGCTTCTTGTGGTGACTTTGTTTTCTTGTGTGAAACTCGGAGTCTAGGGCTCATGGGCTTCAGTAATTGTGGCACATGGGCTCAATAGTTGTGGTCCAAGACTCTAGAGCACAGGCTCAATAGTTGTGGCTCACAGGCCCAGCTACTCAGCAGCTTGTGGGATCTTCCCTGATCAGGGATTGAACTTGTGTCTCCTACACTGGCAGGGAAACTCTTTACCACTGAACTATCAGGGAAGCCTGCCAAATTTATTTACAACTTTCATTGTTAACCTCTATTTACTTTAATGTTTATTTATATTTAATTTCTTATGAAAAGCAGATTTCTCATGTTGTATCCTTTTTTATAATCTGACTGTAGAGGATATTAATTTTAAGTTATTATAATTACAAGTACATAATATATATGGTACCATGTTCAGCAACTTTAGCATTTTTCTTTTGAATATTTTATTCTCTTATTTTGGTTTGTTGCCATTTTTGCTCGGGTTTCTTTGTGACCCTACAGACTGGAGCCTGCCAGGCTCCTCAGTCCATGAGATTTTCCAGGCAAGAATACTGGAGTGAGTGGCTGTGCCCTCCTCCAGGGGATCTTTCCAACCCAGGGATGGAACCAGTGCCTCTTACATCTCCTTCAGGCAGGATCTGTACAATGAGTGCCACCTTGAAAGCCCATTCCATGTATATGTATATTTGTTTATTTACTTTTCATAAGGGGTTGGCTCAAGTAACTGTGGGACTGGCTAAGCAAGCCTGAAATCCTTAGGACTGACAGCAGACAGGGAGGAAGGCTCACAAGCAAGATGAAATTCTATGGACACAGGTCAATGCAGACCACTTGGAAAACACTCAGACCAATTAATCTCATTCTTACTACCCAGAGAAAGCTATCTTTATCCCACATTTTTCTCAGAAAACTGCACAATGTCGAAAGTGATTATGGAGTTGAAGGGTGAAGTTTTCTTTTTTCTGTTTGCCCGTACTTTAAGTTTTACAATGAACACATGACATTTTCTAATAAAAACAATACCCTACCACATTGTTATTTATTTATTTATTTATTTATTGGCTATTCTGGATTTTCATGGCTGCCACAGGCTCTTCTCTAGTTGCAGGGAATATGGGCTACTCTCTAGTTGAGGTGAGTAGGCTTCTTGTGGTGACTTTGTTTTCTTGTGTGAAACTCGGAGTCTAGGGCTCATGGGCTTCAGTAATTGTGGCACATGGGCTCAATAGTTGTGGTCCAAGACTCTAGAGCACAGGCTCAATAGTTGTGGCTCACAGGCCCAGCTACTCAGCAGCTTGTGGGATCTTCCCTGATCAGGGATTGAACTTGTGTCTCCTACACTGGCAGGGAAACTCTTTACCACTGAACTATCAGGGAAGCCTGCCAAATTTATTTACAACTTTCATTGTTAACCTCTATTTACTTTAATGTTTATTTATATTTAATTTCTTATGAAAAGCAGATTTCTCATGTTGTATCCTTTTTTATAATCTGACTGTAGAGGATATTAATTTTAAGTTATTATAATTACAAGTACATAATATATATGGTACCATGTTCAGCAACTTTAGCATTTTTTCTTTTGATATTATTCTCTTATTTTTTGGTTTGTTGTTTCTCATTCTTGGTTGAGGATTTAAAGAAAATGCAAACCAATTTCAAAAGTTTTATTCATATTTTAATAAGTAGACTCTGTGTTTAGTAAAGAATGCAATCACTTTCAATAGAGTTTCTCGTTTGAGTCAACTGCATCCAAATGTTGGTGTCAAGAGAAAACCTTGGCAGACAAAACACAGAATTACCTGGTTAGCCTTGTCGCATAACTCAGCCCTGCTTTACCTAAAAATCTTCAAGGAAAAGACTTGTTTTTGTTACTGTGGCTTAATTCAAGCCAGTGAGAAGAGACTTTGAGAAGCAGCAGAGAAAGGATTAAGTTGCCACGTTAGGTAATGTATTCCTAAGATTCTTATGCATTCAGTGCAGAACAAAGCAATTGTACCATACCTTAGGGCCATTCCATTTCTCAATGGCTCATGTTCTATGTACAACATTTATTTTTTAATTAAAATGTTGTCCTCTCTCTTTGCAACAAATACTCTAGGTCACACATACGACACAGATCTCTGCAAAATAAATTTCTTTTAACCAATAAGTATTTATAAATGGTAAAAACATATAAAGAAAATTCTAGTGTTACTGCTAAATCAGTCTTAACATGAATTTCTTTGTCCTTGATCTTCAGTTTATTAACAAAATCTGTAATTCAGGAATTTTTAATGGAGTACAATTTTCTGCTATCATTATATGTTATTCTGCATGTAAGAAATATGCTGGCGGGCTTCCCCTGGTGGTCCAGTGGATAAGGATACCGCCTTGCAGTGCAAGGGGTGCTGGTTCGATCCCTGGCCTGAGAAGATCCCACGTGCCGCGGAGCAGCTGGACGGATGTGTCCAATTACCGAGCTGGATCTCTGGAGCACATGCGCCCAGAGCCAGCGCTCTGCAACGACAGACGCCACCGCGATGGGAGGCCCACACGGGCCAAAGAACAAAGACGGATGAAAATAGAGAAATGAAAAACCAATAGAAGTGGCCCGCCCGCTGCCCTCCCTCCCCAACCCGACCCCCGCCCAAAATAAATAAATTTTAAAAATCTTAAAAAAAAAAAAAAAAAAAGAAATATGCTGGCATCTTTTAGTTACTTAGAGCAGGGATCAGTAATATAAATGGCCAGATGGTAAGTATTTTAGGCCTTGTGGGCCCTGCCCATCTCTGTGGAGACTATTTGGTCTGTTATTACAATGAGAAAACAGTCACAGATGACATCTAGATGCATGGGCACAGATGTGTTCCGATAAAACTTTATTTACAAAAAAGATAGGTGTCAAGCAAAATTTTCGTACTTAAGAGTAATAGAAGTCCGGCATTCAAGGGTACTCTACCCTGTGTCCAGCCTGCTTTTTCAGAATCACCTTTTACAGTTCTCCTGAACGAATTTTTGCTTCTAAAATTATAACTTGCTTGTTGACCCCTGACCCAAGTGTTAAACTTCTGTGTCATGGTCCCACCTAGAAGGTCATTTGTTTCCTCTATGCCCTTCTCTGTGAAGCCTTCCCTGACCACCTCTCCCATGAGGAACTCATAAAACTAATTCCATGTATCTCTTATTTGTCATCCAAAGATCGGTTCTCTTTGGGGGACTGTAATAAGTTTACTGTGATCTCCAGACATTGGCTCCATTTCTGCCCATGTAGCTAAACATGCCAGCAAAATGCTACATTAAAAAGCTGGAAAAGTATTGGAAACAAACTGATTTATTTCCAAGTGTGGAAAGGCTAAGCAGACAAGTGAGAAGGAGGCGCTGCATACAGCCAGGGAAATTGAAAATATCCACGTACAGAACACTAATGAGTGGTCTTAAGAATTCACAAAACACAAACAAAACCATGAGAAACCCATAGAGCGTTTCAGGGGTCACTAAGATGGTAGCGTGCTGCAGTCCATAGGGTCGCAAAGAGTCGGACACGAGTGAGCCTGAGCCATTAAACTGAACTGAGAGACAATAACCAGGAGGAATGCAAAGATAAGTGGAGAATGGAAGCAGGGATGGATGGAACTGTCTGCTCTAAAGACTTTAGGGCACCAGGTGAGGAGTGGGGAAAACAATACAGTGTGTGGCATAAAATGGTGGGGCAAGAGGCTGAGCCTGAGCATATTTTAAAAGACCGTTGCACAAATGTACATGGGAAAGAAGAAGGAAGAAAGACACCAAGGCATTCTTGGTAAGAGTGCAGGTTTTGGAGTTAGAGAGGTCTGGATTTAAATCCTAATACAAAAATCCCAAACAAAAATCAAATGTTTGTTTGTCTAAACATTTACTATTTCTTTCTTACTGTTTCCTTGTTAGTAAAAATGACGATAATATCATTTACCTCATTAATCTGTACTGAGAAATCAATGAGCAGTTCCTGACACACATCAGCAGATTTGCACTACTACCTAATAGTAATAAGCACTATAATGCCAAAGTCATGTCAAGACTGTCGTACCTGACTAGACAAAAACGTTTAAGGAAAAGAAAATAATTCATTCCATCAATAGAATAAATCATTAGTGTGTCTGGAACCTTATGCTTTTCAAAAGATTTTTTTTCTACTAGTATTTAGCTATTATTCACATTCATAATTTTAAACTCTTATTTTCCTCATTATTAAAACAAAAGCCTTTACTCTCTTCAGCTTTACTTTCTATTTTTAAACCAATTCTTTCTCTGTTAATACTCAAGACCACACTTTCATACTGCCCAGCAGAAAACCTCTTGGTCCCTGTCCTTAGGAGATGTTTCATCTCATGGTTCTGCAATGGCAGGGTTGGTAGCTGTAGACCCACTCTGCACTCCACACCCCTCATTTGCTTCATTTTAGTTTCACTTTGACTGTCTCCTCACTTGTCTACCATCTCCTCCCTCAGAGGCAAGGGGCTTTCCTTACAGGGGAGCAGTAATGATTGCTGCTTGGTTCCAGTACTTGTCCAGTGTATCTCAGCATTTGGTGGGCATCTTTGGCTGCAGGGGTAGAATGAGATAGCATCTCTACACTGTGACTTACAAAACTTGTGGATTCTTTGCCTGAGTTAGGGACTCGGTGTCTTAGTATGATTCATTTTGAAAGTTAGCTGCTTAGGAATTTACTTGACTCTTCACTGCCACTGAATCCATCTATGTTAGAGTCCTTGTGGTTTGTTCCATTGACCAAAATCGTCCATTTAGTATTTGGAAATAAAATATTAATAAAAGCTAACAGTGACCAGATAGCTTTTGTGTACTGGAAAAGGTACTAAGCACTTTACTTTAGTGGTAGTGGGGGGGGTGGGGTGGAGGGTGCTTCCCAGGTGGTGCTAGTCGTAAAGAACATGCCTGCAGTGCCAGGAGACATAGGAGATACAGGTTCGATCCCTGGGTCAGGAAGATCTCCTGGAGGAGGGCATGACAACCCACTCCAGTATTCTTACCTGGAGAATCCCATGAACAGAGGAGCCTGGTGGGCTGCAGTCAATAGCATCACAGAGAGTCAGACATGACTGAAGCGATTTAGCACACACACACACACTTTACTTGGATTATCTTATTTAATATTTACAGCAACCCCCTGATGTCAGTAACTAGTTCTCCCACTTTAGAAATAAAAGAGTAAATTCTAGAGAAATTAGTTTACTTTCCCAGGATCACAAAGAAGTGATCAGTTTTGTTGGCATTCAGACCTAAGTCGTAGGACTGAAGTTTCTGTATTATTAAACAAGAGGTTTGGTAAACCTAGAAGTTTCTCTAGTTCAGTGATTTTTATTTTTTAGAGATTGTTTTTCTTCAAATAAAAGCTTGGAAAAACCCTCCATATGTAAATCAAATAAACTTAGAGGTGCTTTATTTTGAAATGTGCAGGGCTGGGGGCAGATAGGAGGTACAGTTTAGAGTCAGATCTAACTAAATTCTCTTCAGCACCAGTTCCCTCAGTTAGGAGCTGAATTGTGTCCTTCTCTCTGCCCCTTCCCCATCCACTGGAAAAGACATCTGAATGTCCTAACTCCTAGTCTCTCATAATGTGACCAAATTTGGAAGTAGGGTCATTCTGCTGACTCTGGTCAGAAACACAATCAACAGCCATTCTGTGGGGCAAATGACCTCCAAGAGTACATAGGTCTGGCTGAGAAGGGATTCCCGTGATTGCCTTTGAGAATTGGGGCTTCCTGCCTGTACAACCCAAATCTTGTTCTTTAGTATGATTCATTTTGAAAGTTAGCTGCTTAGGAATTTACTTGACTCTTCACTGCCACTGAATCCATCTATGTTAGAGTCCTTGTGGTTTGTTCCATTGACCAAAATCGTCCATTTAGTATTTGGAAATAAAATATTAATAAAAGCTAACAGTGACCAGATAGCTTTTGTGTACTGGAAAAGGTACTAAGCACTTTACTTTAGTGGTAGTGGGGGGGGGGGGGTGGAGGGTGCTTCCCAGGTGGTGCTAGTCGTAAAGAACATGCCTGCAGTGCCAGGAGACATAGGAGATACAGGTTCGATCCCTGGGTCAGGAAGATCTCCTGGAGGAGGGCATGACAACCCACTCCAGTATTCTTACCTGGAGAATCCCATGAACAGAGGAGCCTGGTGGGCTGCAGTCAATAGCATCACAGAGAGTCAGACATGACTGAAGCGATTTAGCACACACACACACACTTTACTTGGATTATCTTATTTAATATTTACAGCAACCCCCTGATGTCAGTAACTAGTTCTCCCACTTTAGAAATAAAAGAGTAAATTCTAGAGAAATTAGTTTACTTTCCCAGGATCACAAAGAAGTGATCAGTTTTGTTGGCATTCAGACCTAAGTCGTAGGACTGAAGTTTCTGTATTATTAAACAAGAGGTTTGGTAAACCTAGAAGTTTCTCTAGTTCAGTGATTTTTATTTTTTAGAGATTGTTTTTCTTCAAATAAAAGCTTGGAAAAACCCTCCATATGTAAATCAAATAAACTTAGAGGTGCTTTATTTTGAAATGTGCAGGGCTGGGGGCAGATAGGAGGTACAGTTTAGAGTCAGATCTAACTAAATTCTCTTCAGCACCAGTTCCCCTCAGTTAGGAGCTGAATTGTGTCCTTCTCTCTTGCCCCTTCCCCATCCACTGGAAAAGACATCTGAATGTCCTAACTCCTAGTCTCTCATAATGTGACCAAATTTGGAAGTAGGGTCATTCTGCTGACTCTGGTCAGAAACACAATCAACAGCCATTCTGTGGGGCAAATGACCTCCAAGAGTACATAGGTCTGGCAGACGAGAGATGGAAGTAGAATTGGCCCGGTGATTACCATATTTCCCAGTGACTGCCTTTGAGAATTGGGGCTTCCTGCCTGTACAACACTGGCCTCTATGGGTTTAAGATCTTGGTTCACAAAGAGGGGATGCTTCCAACAGAGGACTCGGCAAAAACCCCACTGACCGTTAAGCTGTGGTTGACGCCCAGGCGTTTTAGGGTTCCTCACGCCAGGGATTTGCAGAAGAGGAATTACCATCCTGGCAAGCATCCTTTACCCTGATGTGAGGAGGAGGCACAGCCATGGCAGGAGGGATGGATTTGGCACCCTAGGCATCCACTTGCATGAGGACCTTTAGATGGATGCTCTTTTGCCTAACTTTGATAATAAATGGACAAAATGCAGAACCTCAGCCCGAGTACAACATGGGTGCCATGGATTCAGACGCCTAAAATCTGAAGGTCTGGTTCATCCCTCCAGGCAAGCCATCAAGACCCAGAGCTAATACTGATGATGAAGAGAATTTAGACTGGGTGTTAGAGGAAGAAAATGAGGAGTCTCATTTGTGACCCTGAGAACAACTGCAGTAGAAAGGGCTATACAGCTGCCTGCTAACCTTCCCCTTGTGACGTTTCCTTCAGGAAAAGAAGGCCTCCAGAATTTTGGAGATGCTGCTCTGAGAACTTCTGGGAAGACTTGGGTCTATGTGCTAGAGGTTCCCACTCAGAAGTGCTACCAACTGATGACCTTCATCCCCCTTTTTTGGCACAGCTGACTGGGACCTTTGTCTCTATCTTTCCTCATAACCAACTCTTACCTCTGACCAGTCTTGCTTGTTTTTCTCCTCTCACAGGCATTGATCTAATAGAAACTTCTAATCAATTTCCTGCAGGCTCATCTCATGCCCTGGTCTACCTCTCAAGGAATCTGAAGGAAGTTTACATTCAAAGGTAGGAAGTGAGTACCAGGCAGATAAGCTAATAATGAACAAAAGGACTATCAGACAGTCGTGAATGCTATGCAGAGAATTTAAATAGTGTGTTCTGATGAAAAGTGATTGAACAGTTACTATTAAAGCTTGCTAGGAAGGCACCCCCAGAGTTGAGACCTGAATGCCCAGGAATCAACCATGTAGAGATCAAGGGCAGGGGCCTTCCAAGCAGTGAGAATGGCTTGTGGAAAACCTTGAGGTTGAAATGGGGTTGGTGTTTAAAAAGCAGAAAGAAGGCTAGTGTGATTATACCTTAATGGTAGCGGTAAAGCATGAAACATAACATTCTCAGAGGTAAACAGGGCATAGGGGAAGGAATGTAGGAGATTTGAAATGGAAGGTTCTAATAGGAAATCGTTTATTTGGAGAGAGTAAAATGAAAAGATTCTAGTTAAATTTGGTAGAATTGATAGTAGTTTGAAGGCTTATTTGAGATAGGGGTCCTGGACGTAAAACAAATGAGAGGAGTTGTGTGGGTTTTTTTTTCTCCAACAGCATTCAGCCACTGATTCAGGCAGGCAATGGGCAGATAGGATTACATGTGTTTAGCCCTTTGGCAAGTTAGGTTGACAGAAGGAGAGCATGGGAGGGAATTAAAAGTGTTGTCCCAGGAGAGAAAATCTAAGCTGGGAAAAGGGAACTAGCACAGAGTGCTAATGCTTATTGAAAGAAGGGCAGATTTAGTGAACAGAGAATCCAGAACAGAAAGAGTCGCTTGAGTAGAAGTCTTAAAGCAGATCTCTAGGACAGGCTGTAGGGTAGCTACAATGGGATATTGGAATTGACCCTTTAGGAGACTGTGCAGTTGTTGGTTATGGCAAAATCAAGGGTCCTGGTCTAGAATGGACAGCTGAGGGGGAGTGAGGGAAAAACTATCTTTGCAGGTCAGATCCAAAACCCGGTCTAGAACCTCCCGATGTACCTCTCATCCCCTTGGCACAGCTGACTGGGACCTTTGTCTCTATCTTTCCTCATAACCAACTCTTACCTCTGACCAGTCTTGCTTGTTTTCTCCTCTCACAGGCATTGATCTAATAGAAACTTCTAATCAATTTCCTGCAGGCTCATCTCATGCCCTGGTCTACCTCTCAAGGAATCTGAAGGAAGTTTACATTCAAAGGTAGGAAGTGAGTACCAGGCAGATAAGCTAATAATGAACAAAAGGACTATCAGACAGTCGTGAATGCTATGCAGAGAATTTAAATAGTGTGTTCTGATGAAAAGTGATTGAACAGTTACTATTAAAGCTTGCTAGGAAGGCACCCCCAGAGTTGAGACCTGAATGCCCAGGAATCAACCATGTAGAGATCAAGGGCAGGGGCCTTCCAAGCAGTGAGAATGGCTTGTGGAAAACCTTGAGGTTGAAATGGGGTTGGTGTTTAAAAAGCAGAAAGAAGGCTAGTGTGATTATACCTTAATGGTAGCGGTAAAGCATGAAACATAACATTCTCAGAGGTAAACAGGGCATAGGGGAAGGAATGTAGGAGATTTGAAATGGAAGGTTCTAATAGGAAATCGTTTATTTGGAGAGAGTAAAATGAAAAGATTCTAGTTAAATTTGGTAGAATTGATAGTAGTTTGAAGGCTTATTTGAGATAGGGGTCCTGGACGTAAAACAAATGAGAGGAGTTGTGTGGGTTTTTTTTTCTCCAACAGCATTCAGCCACTGATTCAGGCAGGCAATGGGCAGATAGGATTACATGTGTTTAGCCCTTTGGCAAGTTAGGTTGACAGAAGGAGAGCATGGGAGGGAATTAAAAGTGTTGTCCCAGGAGAGAAAATCTAAGCTGGGAAAAAGGGAACTAGCACAGAGTGCTAATGCTTATTGAAAGAAGGGCAGATTTAGTGAACAGAGAATCCAGAACAGAAAGAGTCGCTTGAGTAGAAGTCTTAAAGCAGATCTCTAGGACAGGCTGTAGGGTAGCTACAATGGGATATTGGAATTGACCCTTTAGGAGACTGTGCAGTTGTTGGTTATGGCAAAATCAAGGGTCCTGGTCTAGAATGGACAGCTGAGGGGGAGTGAGGGAAAAACTATCTTTGCAGGTCAGTTTTTTATCACGGACATGAAAAGCTGTCAGGTCTCATTCTGTGCCTTGAAATGAAAATAGATTTGTTATTCTCTCTCTTTAAGCTGCCCAGAGTCATTAGAAGCAGATCTGCCTACCTACAGACCTTTAATTCCTAGTGCCCACTATACTGACATGTGGCAGGTTCAAGACAGGTCCCAGACCGTCGCCTTTAGTGGGTAGGTTTTTCTCAAGATATTCTGGCCAGATGTGCTTGCAGTTTGAAAATTGCACTTGATCTAAAATATATGCTAGGGATTACACTCTTTCTGGATTTCCCTGATGGCTCAGTGGTAAAGAATCTGCCTGCAAGGCAGGAGACCAGGGTTCGATCTCTAAGTCAGATCGGGAAGATCCCTGGGAGGAGGAAATGTCAACCCATTCCAGCATTCATGCCTGAAAAATTCCCTGGACAGAGGAGCCTGGTGGGCTACAATCCATGGGGTTGCAAAAAGTGGGACACGAGCTGTGAGCACACAGTACACAAGCTCATTCTTTCTAAGACTGTAACTTGAAAAAGACATAGAAAGATTATAATCATATAAAGGACAAATAGATGTGAAGACAGTCTTAGAATATGAGCATTACTTATATGGCAGGAAAGATTATGCAACTTCTGTGAACTCTACTAGGAAATTCTTTTCCTTTCTGGCTAAGAATTCATCCTGGAAGTTATAAAATAAGACAACACAAAGCAAAACAAAGGAGCAGGATTAAAAAAAAAACCCTGGTAACTAATTAATTAACTCAGAGTTGTGATATTCTTACTTTATACAAAATATGTATGAGATGGGACATAAAATAAATATATTTTCCAGAAAATTATGAAAATATCTAGAATATAAAGGGATATTTGACCCTTTAGGAGGAAAAAAATCCAGAACAGAAAGAGTCGCTTGAGTAGAAGTCTTAAAGCAGATCTCTAGGACAGGCTGTAGGGTAGCTACAATGGGATATTGGAATTGACCCTTTAGGAGACTGTGCAGTTGTTGGTTATGGCAAAATCAAGGGTCCTGGTCTAGAATGGACAGCTGAGGGGGAGTGAGGGAAAAACTATCTTTGCAGGTCAGTTTTTTATCACGGACATGAAAAGCTGTCAGGTCTCATTCTGTGCCTTGAAATGAAAATAGATTTGTTATTCTCTCTCTTAAGCTGCCCAGAGTCATTAGAAGCAGATCTGCCTACCTACAGACCTTTAATTCCTAGTGCCCACTATACTGACATGTGGCAGGTTCAAGACAGGTCCCAGACCGTCGCCTTTAGTGGGTAGGTTTTTCTCAAGATATTCTGGCCAGATGTGCTTGCAGTTTGAAAATTGCACTTGATCTAAAATATATGCTAGGGATTACACTCTTTCTGGATTTCCCTGATGGCTCAGTGGTAAAGAATCTGCCTGCAAGGCAGGAGACCAGGGTTCGATCTCTAAGTCAGATCGGGAAGATCCCTGGGAGGAGGAAATGTCAACCCATTCCAGCATTCATGCCTGAAAAATTCCCTGGACAGAGGAGCCTGGTGGGCTACAATCCATGGGGTTGCAAAAAGTGGGACACGAGCTGTGAGCACACAGTACACAAGCTCATTCTTTCTAAGACTGTAACTTGAAAAAGACATAGAAAGATTATAATCATATAAAGGACAAATAGATGTGAAGACAGTCTTAGAATATGAGCATTACTTATATGGCAGGAAAGATTATGCAACTTCTGTGAACTCTACTAGGAAATTCTTTTCCTTTCTGGCTAAGAATTCATCCTGGAAGTTATAAAATAAGACAACACAAAGCAAAACAAAGGAGCAGGATTAAAAAAAAAACCCTGGTAACTAATTAATTAACTCAGAGTTGTGATATTCTTACTTTATACAAAATATGTATGAGATGGGACATAAAAATAAATATATTTTCCAGAAAATTATGAAAATATCTAGAATATAAAGTGATCAATGCTAAAAGTAATATGAGTAACTCAGATAATAACTTTCCAAAGGAGAAGGTTTTATAAATTACATTACACTTTGGCTTGCTTTACCTGCTATAGTGCGTCATTGTGATGCATGGACAATGTTTTTAAATCTCCATACAGGTAAAAATGGAAAATGATTGTGTCAAACAACATGCCTTAAATAATGAGAAAATAGGACATATTTTCAATAAGATCTTTCTAAAATTCTATGTAATGTCTGTCCAATATGAGCTTCAGGTCAGTGTGTTTTTGTCTCTCTGGTAAAGGCTGCTTTGGTAGGAAAATCAAGGAGCACTATCTACTGCACTTGCTTTGACAATACTTCCATTAGGAGAACTATAACTGTATTTAAGTGGTTTCCTCCCCTTGCAAATTGCCGCTAGGTTTAATAGCCTCAAGTCTTTCAGAACAGGAAAACAACAACTTTCAAAAGCAAAGGCTGCCTTGAACTTTGTGTTCTATCAGATGGAAACTCTTCTGGGTAATTCTGAACCTCCTTAGCATCTACTTTTTGAAGGAAAAAAAGAGGATGAAGACACCGCTCTGCTTACTAGGTGTTTTTGTTTTATATAATTTTTAACCCCATAAGTTATATAGTTCTCATAATAAGCTTCTGGATCTTAGCTAAGCAGTTCTGAAAGAGGCCATCACTGAATTTTGGATTTTCTTTCATTCCCTCACATTTATGCTGTACTGTTTGCTTATCTCAGCTTCTTCTCAACCATATATATGGTTACTCCCCATGAAGAATGGTACCATATCTCTTCCTCAGTTTCTCAACTCTCCCTTACTCTTCCACCGCAATAACTGCCCTTTTTCTCCCCTATACTTAAAAATACCAAGGTCAATGCTAAGGTGGGCTACAGTCCATGGGATCACAAAGAGTCAGACACGACTTAGTGATCGAGCATGACTGGTCCTGGTGACGGGTCATGAGCTCTGCACAGAGGCTGGGGTGGACCACTAAGCCTGGGATGCCTGAGGAGGACATGGAAGAGACTCAGGGATTTGTGGTGTCACTGAGAGCCCTGGGGAGGGCTGTCAGTCCAGGTGTGTTATCAGCTTTGACCAAGCTGAGAGGTTCCACTTGCTGCTAACTTTAGTACTGAAACCAGTGAAATGCCAAATTTAGGAGGCCAGAGGACAGAGTGGAGGCATTGCTGGGATCCAAGGACTTTCCGTTCTGAGGTCAGAAGGTCCTTTGGGACCTGATGGTTTTCTCTCCTACGTACTTCTTGACTCTCTCTTCTTTATGCCTAGAATAGGAACCTTCTCTTCTTACCTGAATTTCCATGATAATAATTAGCTCATCTCTCTCCAGCCTTGCTGCTGTCAGTCTGTTTATAACACTGTAGCCAGACTGTGTTTTCTTTTATTTCAAGCTGAACTTTTGAATCCATGAATCTGCTTGTGTAGCTTTCCCAATAAAAAATACTTAAGAGGCATCCTCAGAAAGCCAGATGAGCTTCTTTAGCCTCACTGCCTGGTCTCTTGTCCACGTCTCTACACTTCCATCCTCCTGAACTCCCTCCCAAATTTCTGTTGACCTTGCCACATGGCCAGGTTGCCCCGCTATGTCTCTGTGCATGCCATTTCCTGTTCCAGGAACGTTGCGTTTCCATGCTTGCTTGTGCCTTTACCTGGATAAATATATAATATTTCGTAATTTTTGCTGCAAGCCTTTCTGACTCTTCCGTTCTTAGTTAAGATTCCCCTCCTGGGTGTTCTCACAGCATAGTATACTTCACAATGATCAACACTTTCCATTTGGGTTTATACTCTGGGGACATTGTTGAAACTTTGAGGAACCTGGTATCTTCTCCAACCATATATATGGTTACTCCCCATGAAGAATGGTACCATATCTCTTCCTCAGTTTCTCAACTCTCCCTTACTCTTCCACCGCAATAACTGCCCTTTTTCTCCCCTATACTTAAAAATACCAAGGTCAATGCTAAGGTGGGCTACAGTCCATGGGATCACAAAGAGTCAGACACGACTTAGTGATCGAGCATGACTGGTCCTGGTGACGGGTCATGAGCTCTGCACAGAGGCTGGGGTGGACCACTAAGCCTGGGATGCCTGAGGAGGACATGGAAGAGACTCAGGGATTTGTGGTGTCACTGAGAGCCCTGGGAGGGCTGTCAGTCCAGGTGTGTTATCAGCTTTGACCAAGCTGAGAGGTTCCACTTGCTGCTAACTTTAGTACTGAAACCAGTGAAATGCCAAATTTAGGAGGCCAGAGGACAGAGTGGAGGCATTGCTGGGATCCAAGGACTTTCCGTTCTGAGGTCAGAAGGTCCTTTGGGACCTGATGGTTTTCTCTCCTACGTACTTCTTGACTCTCTCTTCTTTATGCCTAGAATAGGAACCTTCTCTTCTTACCTGAATTTCCATGATAATAATTAGCTCATCTCTCTCCAGCCTTGCTGCTGTCAGTCTGTTTATAACACTGTAGCCAGACTGTGTTTTCTTTTATTTCAAGCTGAACTTTTGAATCCATGAATCTGCTTGTGTAGCTTTCCCAATAAAAAATACTTAAGAGGCATCCTCAGAAAGCCAGATGAGCTTCTTTAGCCTCACTGCCTGGTCTCTTGTCCACGTCTCTACACTTCCATCCTCCTGAACTCCCTCCCAAATTTCTGTTGACCTTGCCACATGGCCAGGTTGCCCCGCTATGTCTCTGTGCATGCCATTTCCTGTTCCAGGAACGTTGCGTTTCCATGCTTGCTTGTGCCTTTACCTGGATAAATATATAATATTTCGTAATTTTTGCTGCAAGCCTTTCTGACTCTTCCGTTCTTAGTTAAGATTCCCCTCCTGGGTGTTCTCACAGCATAGTATACTTCACAATGATCAACACTTTCCATTTGGGTTTATACTCTGGGGACATTGTTGAAACTTTGAGGGAACCTGGTATCTCTATCCTTTCTTGACTTGGAACCACAGAGAACAGGCACAGAAAAAACAGACTTCTCTGTCTTCAACATTCAAACCTTTAAAACTATATTGTGAAGACATGTCTTACATGAGTACAAATAGTTTTTCAAACCATTTGAATATCAAACTTAGTATCATTTGTTCTCCTCTGCTGGACAGAGCCGATGGTGATAGTTGTCAGTTGAATTCCCTGAGACAGAGGAAAAAGAGCCACTCTGTACTTTCCCATGTCCTCAGCAACTCACTAATCAGAGAAGTCCCTCCTGCTCCTCTGGGATAAGAGAGTAAGAGGATCAGAGCTGAAATGCACAAGTTATGCAAGGAAACATCCAGCCTTTCCACTTGGAACCATACAACTGTGGCAGAAGATGACTTTAGTCTCAACCTCCTCAAAAGAGGAAGGATTACCTCCTGTTTAATGTCATCTCTGTCTCTATCATATAGCATAATGAATGGCATGAGTTGGCATTTACAGGAAATGCTTCTTGAAAGAACATTTTCCATAGTTGTTGAAAGACTTTTATTGGGTTATAATTGATTTACAATGTTGTATTTGTTTCAGGTGTACAGCAAAGTGAATCTGTTATACAAGAGTAGTTCTGATACAGATCTCCCTTCATGGAAGATCTGGGCCAAATGTCCTCTTGGGATCTCCTTTCATTGCCATGAGCTAAAGGGTTAACTTCTAAGTGGTTGCCCTTTTCAGAATGTGTGACTATATGAGAATCACAGTCTGTTTATAACACTGTAGCCAGACTGTGTTTTCTTTTATTTCAAGCTGAACTTTTGAATCCATGAATCTGCTTGTGTAGCTTTCCCAATAAAAAATACTTAAGAGGCATCCTCAGAAAGCCAGATGAGCTTCTTTAGCCTCACTGCCTGGTCTCTTGTCCACGTCTCTACACTTCCATCCTCCTGAACTCCCTCCCAAATTTCTGTTGACCTTGCCACATGGCCAGGTTGCCCCGCTATGTCTCTGTGCATGCCATTTCCTGTTCCAGGAACGTTGCGTTTCCATGCTTGCTTGTGCCTTTACCTGGATAAATATATAATATTTCGTAATTTTTGCTGCAAGCCTTTCTGACTCTTCCGTTCTTAGTTAAGATTCCCCTCCTGGGTGTTCTCACAGCATAGTATACTTCACAATGATCAACACTTTCCATTTGGGTTTATACTCTGGGGACATTGTTGAAACTTTGAGGGAACCTGGTATCTCTATCCTTTCTTGACTTGGAACCACAGAGAACAGGCACAGAAAAAACAGACTTCTCTGTCTTCAACATTCAAACCTTTAAAACTATATTGTGAAGACATGTCTTACATGAGTACAAATAGTTTTTCAAACCATTTGAATATCAAACTTAGTATCATTTGTTCTCCTCTGCTGGACAGAGCCGATGGTGATAGTTGTCAGTTGAATTCCCTGAGACAGAGGAAAAAGAGCCACTCTGTACTTTCCCATGTCCTCAGCAACTCACTAATCAGAGAAGTCCCTCCTGCTCCTCTGGGATAAGAGAGTAAGAGGATCAGAGCTGAAATGCACAAGTTATGCAAGGAAACATCCAGCCTTTCCACTTGGAACCATACAACTGTGGCAGAAGATGACTTTAGTCTCAACCTCCTCAAAAGAGGAAGGATTACCTCCTGTTTAATGTCATCTCTGTCTCTATCATATAGCATAATGAATGGCATGAGTTGGCATTTACAGGAAATGCTTCTTGAAAGAACATTTTCCATAGTTGTTGAAAGACTTTTATTGGGTTATAATTGATTTACAATGTTGTATTTGTTTCAGGTGTACAGCAAAGTGAATCTGTTATACAAGAGTAGTTCTGATACAGATCTCCCTTCATGGAAGATCTGGGCCAAATGTCCTCTTGGGATCTCCTTTCATTGCCATGAGCTAAAGGGTTAACTTCTAAGTGGTTGCCCTTTTCAGAATGTGTGACTATATGAGAATCACAGTGTTGTATCTTGCAGTTTTAGACAGCATGTTCTGCCTATTTTTCCAGTCCAGAAAATTTAAAAGATTTTTGAATTAGGATATCAAGAAATTTCACATAAACTTATGGCTTTCCACTGTGTCTTGAAAATACTGAAGACATGGTGAACTAGGGTTGTATTTTCAAATATCACATACAGGCTCTTTGAGATGTGAGCTGTGGTTGCCTCTTGGGTAGGGCGTGCTACCCTTACAGGTGGTCTCAGTGTCCCGCCTGCCCCCTGCCACTTACCCCCACCTTATTGTCCAATACTTAGCCTCATTCTGCTTGGTTATATTTCCTGCCTGGCCCTATAAACCACTGGAATTGGTGAGTCTTCTATAAATTTCAGGCAGATTGTAAATGTAGGTTTTCCCTAACACAAAGTGAAATTTTTTCTCTTAAATATGTAGTATATATTTTATCCTCTCTTTTGAAAACCCAATGACTGTCATCAAACTTCACTGTGATGCAGTAAGTCTTTGGAAGACATTACAGTTCAATTTGATTTGAAGATAAATCTTCATTTACTGGAATCTTTTAATTTCTCTTCATTTTTAAGAATTCTGAAGGAAACATCTATTCCCTCCTGCTCCTGTGGGATAAGAGAGTAAGAGGATCAGAGCTGAAATGCACAAGTTATGCAAGGAAACATCCAGCCTTTCCACTTGGAACCATACAACTGTGGCAGAAGATGACTTTAGTCTCAACCTCCTCAAAAGAGGAAGGATTACCTCCTGTTTAATGTCATCTCTGTCTCTATCATATAGCATAATGAATGGCATGAGTTGGCATTTACAGGAAATGCTTCTTGAAAGAACATTTTCCATAGTTGTTGAAAGACTTTTATTGGGTTATAATTGATTTACAATGTTGTATTTGTTTCAGGTGTACAGCAAAGTGAATCTGTTATACAAGAGTAGTTCTGATACAGATCTCCCTTCATGGAAGATCTGGGCCAAATGTCCTCTTGGGATCTCCTTTCATTGCCATGAGCTAAAGGGTTAACTTCTAAGTGGTTGCCCTTTTCAGAATGTGTGACTATATGAGAATCACAGTGTTGTATCTTGCAGTTTTAGACAGCATGTTCTGCCTATTTTTCCAGTCCAGAAAATTTAAAAGATTTTTGAATTAGGATATCAAGAAATTTCACATAAACTTATGGCTTTCCACTGTGTCTTGAAAATACTGAAGACATGGTGAACTAGGGTTGTATTTTCAAATATCACATACAGGCTCTTTGAGATGTGAGCTGTGGTTGCCTCTTGGGTAGGGCGTGCTACCCTTACAGGTGGTCTCAGTGTCCCGCCTGCCCCCTGCCACTTACCCCCACCTTATTGTCCAATACTTAGCCTCATTCTGCTTGGTTATATTTCCTGCCTGGCCCTATAAACCACTGGAATTGGTGAGTCTTCTATAAATTTCAGGCAGATTGTAAATGTAGGTTTTCCCTAACACAAAGTGAAATTTTTTCTCTTAAATATGTAGTATATATTTTATCCTCTCTTTTGAAAACCCAATGACTGTCATCAAACTTCACTGTGATGCAGTAAGTCTTTGGAAGACATTACAGTTCAATTTGATTTGAAGATAAATCTTCATTTACTGGAATCTTTTAATTTCTCTTCATTTTTAAGAATTCTGAAGGAAACATCTATTGCATAAAGCAAAACACATTTGATAGTAGAAAAATTCTATGATTTCCAGAACTTAGCCTTCTTGTTGTGTGTGGGTAGCTTCTCCCTAGGTGTGATTTAAGACTTTTCTTTGCCTGACAATTTGAAAGGTGGTGTTGGTTTTTTGTTTTTTGTTTTTTTTTTATAAAACGAGGGCAGTGATTCATATTGGCTGGGGTAAACGGTGTGTTTGCAAAACACTTTGTGTTTTTCTTATCAAAGGGGCTATACAAATTCTTTGAAAGGAGTAAGGAGATAATTGTGATCCTATGAGCATAGAAATTCATATCATACGTGATGAAGCAAGATGAGTATTATAACAAAAGCATTCACAAGGATTCATGTAATTCAGAACCAAGGTAAAAGGGTCTCATGTCAGGAATAGTACTATTAGCAGCCAGATCATTATAGAGGTTGTTTAATTAATTCCTTACTGTGAGGAAAAATGCCATTGACCCTTCATTATTTTGATACTGAAACTGCAATTGGGGGCTTTCAAAGTGTCTATATGAAACCACAAATAGATCCCCTCAGGTCTTTGTGAAGGAGCTCCTGTTTCTCTGTTCAAAAGCACTGTCTTCTGAGGATGTCCTTGTAGTTTTTCCCTAATATATTTTTCACACTTTGTCCCTGGGAGTCTGTGTTTGGGTGAATTGTTAATTGTGGTTTTCATAATTTAAGAAATCCTATCCAAGGAATAGGAGGGGACGTGTTCTGAAAGACAGATTGCTAGTAATTTATAAAAAGAATTTCATTCAAACCAAAATGACACTTACAACCAGAAAAAAAATCTTAAACTGGTGTTTATAGAAAGTCAAATAAGTCCAAATGCAAGGCTTTTGTCATATTACATTTGTACCTACTTTTACTTTAAATATTATATATGGTTCATACTTGAGATGCTGATTTTTCTATAAATGTAGGTTTTCCCTAACACAAAGTGAAATTTTTCTCTTAAATATGTAGTATATATTTTATCCTCTCTTTGAAAACCCAATGACTGTCATCAAACTTCACTGTGATGCAGTAAGTCTTTGGAAGACATTACAGTTCAATTTGATTTGAAGATAAATCTTCATTTACTGGAATCTTTTAATTTCTCTTCATTTTTAAGAATTCTGAAGGAAACATCTATTGCATAAAGCAAAACACATTTGATAGTAGAAAAATTCTATGATTTCCAGAACTTAGCCTTCTTGTTGTGTGTGGGTAGCTTCTCCCTAGGTGTGATTTAAGACTTTTCTTTGCCTGACAATTTGAAAGGTGGTGTTGGTTTTTTGTTTTTTGTTTTTTTTTTATAAAACGAGGGCAGTGATTCATATTGGCTGGGGTAAACGGTGTGTTTGCAAAACACTTTGTGTTTTTCTTATCAAAGGGGCTATACAAATTCTTTGAAAGGAGTAAGGAGATAATTGTGATCCTATGAGCATAGAAATTCATATCATACGTGATGAAGCAAGATGAGTATTATAACAAAAGCATTCACAAGGATTCATGTAATTCAGAACCAAGGTAAAAGGGTCTCATGTCAGGAATAGTACTATTAGCAGCCAGATCATTATAGAGGTTGTTTAATTAATTCCTTACTGTGAGGAAAAATGCCATTGACCCTTCATTATTTTGATACTGAAACTGCAATTGGGGGCTTTCAAAGTGTCTATATGAAACCACAAATAGATCCCCTCAGGTCTTTGTGAAGGAGCTCCTGTTTCTCTGTTCAAAAGCACTGTCTTCTGAGGATGTCCTTGTAGTTTTTCCCTAATATATTTTTCACACTTTGTCCCTGGGAGTCTGTGTTTGGGTGAATTGTTAATTGTGGTTTTCATAATTTAAGAAATCCTATCCAAGGAATAGGAGGGGACGTGTTCTGAAAGACAGATTGCTAGTAATTTATAAAAAGAATTTCATTCAAACCAAAATGACACTTACAACCAGAAAAAAAATCTTAAACTGGTGTTTATAGAAAGTCAAATAAGTCCAAATGCAAGGCTTTTGTCATATTACATTTGTACCTACTTTTTACTTTAAATATTATATATGGTTCATACTTGAGATGCTGATTTTTCTATAAATATTTTATTTATTTATTATTTATATTTTTAATTGAGGGACAATTGCTTTACAATGTTGTCTTGGTTTCTGCCATGGGACAATGTGAATGGCCACAAGTATACATGTGTTCCCTCCCTCCCCCCACCTCTAGGTGGTCAGAGAGCACTGGATAGAGTCGCTCTGTTATATAGCAGCTTCCCACTAGCTTTGTTTTACACATGGTAGTGTATCTGCATCAGTGCTACTCTCTCATTCCTGCCACCCTTTACCTCACCTACTGTGTCCACAAGTCTGTTTTCTGTGTCTGAATCTCTATTCTTGCCCTGCAAATAGGTTCATCTTTTTTTTTTTTTTTAATTTTTGGCCTCTTTTTATTGATTTTTTCTTTATTTTCATCCATCTTTATTCTTAGCCTGTGTGGGCATCCCATTGCAGTGGCCTCTCGTTGCAGAGCACTGGTTCTGGGCTCGTGCTGGCTTCTAATTGGACACACTGGTGCAGCTGCTCTGTGGCATGTGGGATCTTCCCTGGCCAGGGATCGAACCAGCCCTGGATGACTGGACCACTAGGGAAGCCATTATCTAAATCATTCATTTAAAAGATGGATATATAAGACCATGAAAGTGATTTAAAAATTATACACTTATTGGACTTTCCCAATATCTTAGTGATAAAGAATCCTCCTGCCAATGCAGGAGACACAGATTTGATGCCTGATCTGGGAAGCTCCCGTATGCCTGATGCCACATGCCAAGGAGCAAGTGAGCAGCCCATGTGCCACAACATGTGCTCTACAGCAAGGGAAGCTACCATTAAAAACCCCGTGCACCACGACTAAACAGTAGCCGCTGCTCACTGCAGCCTTGTGCAGCAATGAAGACCTAGCACAGCCACAACAGATGAAGGAAATTATAAAAATGTATAAATTAATTTTTTTAAGGTCTTTTTCTTTCTTTTTTTCCCCCACTTGTTGTAAAGAAGTAGATTATTTACAAATCTGATCATTTGCATGAAATAGTTTTTTGGATGTATTTTTTGGTTCCACACTTTACGAGGACACCTAGGATATGTAAAGTGTTCTTTCTTTGCATTTATTGTTTCTTCTCATTTCCTTTAGATCTAAAATTTCTCTTAAGTAAATCTTTAATTGTTGCACGACTGGTAGAGATAAACTATATGAAGTATTGCCTTAATAAAGATATGAGGAAGTATTAATGCTGTTGTTGTTCAGTTGCCCAGTCATGTTCAACTCTTTGTGACCATGGACTGCACCAGTCCAGGCCTCCGTGTCCCCCAGCATCTTCTGAAGTTTGCCCAAGTTCATATCCATTGCATCAAATGATGTCGTCCAGCCATCTCACCCTTTGACACCTTCTTCTCCTCCTGCCCTCAATCTTTCCCACCCTCAGGGACTTTTCCAGTGGGTCAGCTGTTTGCAGCAGATGACCAAAATACTGGAGCTTCAGCTTCAGCATCAGTTCTTCCAATGAATATTCAGAATTTATTTCCCTTAATATTGATTGTTTTGATCTTGCTGTCCAAGGAGCTTTCAGGAGTCTTCTCCAGCACCACAGTTTGAAGGCAATGATTCTTTGGCACTCAGCCTTCTTTATGGTTCAGCTCTCCCAACCATGTGTGACCACTAGGAAGACTGTAGCCTTGACTATACAGACCTTTGTTGGCAGAGTAATGTCTCTGATTTCCAACACACTGTCTAGACTTGGCATAGCTTTCCTGCCAAGAAGCAATTGTCTCCTGATTTCATGACTGCAATCACCACCTGCAGTGATTTTAGAGCCCAAGAAGAGGAAATCTGTCACTATTTCCACTTTTTACTCTCCATTCCCCATGAAGTAATGGGGCTGGATGCCACAATCTTAGTTTTTTTTTAAAAATATTTACTTTTAAGCTGGCTCTTTCACGTTCCTCCTTCACACTCATCAAGAGGCTCTTTAGTTCCTCTTTGCTTTCTGCCATTAGAGTGGTATCATCCACACATCTGAGGTTGTTTATGCTTCTGCTGCCTGTCTTGAATTTTTGTAACTTCTTCAGCCCAGCATTGCTCATGATGTGCTCAGCATATCGGTTAAACAAACATGGTGACAGCAGACAGCTCTGTTGTACTCCTTTCTCAGTCTTGAACCAATCACTTGTTTCATACAGGATTCTAACTGTTGTTTCTTGGCCCACATGCAGGTTTCTCAGGAGACAGGTAAGACAGTCTGGTATTCCCATTTCTTTAAGAGCTTTCCACAGTTTGTCATGATCCACACAGTTAAAGGCTTTAGCATAGTTGATGAAACACAGATAAACGTTTTTCTGGAATTCCCTTGCTTTCTTTATGATCCAGCAAATGTTGGCAATTTGATCTCCAGTTCCTCTGCCTGGACATCTGGAATTTCTTGGTTTGCATAATGCTGAAGACTAGCATACAAGATCTTAAGCATGATCTTACTAGCAGGGGAGATGAGTGAAATTGTCTGATGGTTTGAACATCCTTTAGTACTGTCCTTGGGAACTGGGATGAGGATTGAACTTTTCCATTCCTGTGACCTCTTCTGGGCTCAGTTCTTCACAATGACCAAAATACTGGAGCTTCAGCTTCAGCATCAGTTCTTCCAATGAATATTCAGAATTTATTTCCCTTAATATTGATTGTTTTGATCTTGCTGTCCAAGGAGCTTTCAGGAGTCTTCTCCAGCACCACAGTTTGAAGGCAATGATTCTTTGGCACTCAGCCTTCTTTATGGTTCAGCTCTCCCAACCATGTGTGACCACTAGGAAGACTGTAGCCTTGACTATACAGACCTTTGTTGGCAGAGTAATGTCTCTGATTTCCAACACACTGTCTAGACTTGGCATAGCTTTCCTGCCAAGAAGCAATTGTCTCCTGATTTCATGACTGCAATCACCACCTGCAGTGATTTTAGAGCCCAAGAAGAGGAAATCTGTCACTATTTCCACTTTTTACTCTCCATTCCCCATGAAGTAATGGGGCTGGATGCCACAATCTTAGTTTTTTTTTAAAAATATTTACTTTTAAGCTGGCTCTTTCACGTTCCTCCTTCACACTCATCAAGAGGCTCTTTAGTTCCTCTTTGCTTTCTGCCATTAGAGTGGTATCATCCACACATCTGAGGTTGTTTATGCTTCTGCTGCCTGTCTTGAATTTTTGTAACTTCTTCAGCCCAGCATTGCTCATGATGTGCTCAGCATATCGGTTAAACAAACATGGTGACAGCAGACAGCTCTGTTGTACTCCTTTCTCAGTCTTGAACCAATCACTTGTTTCATACAGGATTCTAACTGTTGTTTCTTGGCCCACATGCAGGTTTCTCAGGAGACAGGTAAGACAGTCTGGTATTCCCATTTCTTTAAGAGCTTTCCACAGTTTGTCATGATCCACACAGTTAAAGGCTTTAGCATAGTTGATGAAACACAGATAAACGTTTTTCTGGAATTCCCTTGCTTTCTTTATGATCCAGCAAATGTTGGCAATTTGATCTCCAGTTCCTCTGCCTGGACATCTGGAATTTCTTGGTTTGCATAATGCTGAAGACTAGCATACAAGATCTTAAGCATGATCTTACTAGCAGGGGAGATGAGTGAAATTGTCTGATGGTTTGAACATCCTTTAGTACTGTCCTTGGGAACTGGGATGAGGATTGAACTTTTCCATTCCTGTGACCTCTTCTGGGTCTTCCAGATTTGCTGACATATTGAGTGCAACACCTTGATGGCATCATCCTTTCAAATAGCTCTACTGGAATTGCATCACATCCACTAGCTTTATTAACAACAGTGCTTCCTAAAGCCCAGTTGGCTTCACACTCCACAATATCTGCCTCTGGGTTCCAAACATTAATAATTAATAAATGATTGTTTAAAAAAAAGTTATAAAGATTTTGGGCACTTATGAACAAATCATTCAACCATGAAATATTTTTAAATTTTGCATTCTGTGTTCATTGTCTGAACACTGGAAAGTATTTTAAATAGCAGTAAAAGCCTGACAAGGACAAAACCCAAAAGTGAATCAAGTTCTTGAGTAACTTGAGTAAAGTGATCCTTAAATTGTAAGTATAGTTCAACAAAGCATTAGATGAAAATAACCTTGTATGAAAATACTAAAAGAACTGAAGGAAGTATATATCATTTCAAATGTTATATTCTATAATTACTTGCTATATTGAATTTATTTAGATGTCCTAAAAATTACTGTGCCATTGTCAGTAATATTAAACAAATTAACAATCCATTTAACATTATTAAGAAAATTCTGGAGATTGTGAAAGTCCTAGCTTGATAACTAACTTGTAGACTGCACTTGATCAGAGGTCTTGACCTATGTTCCTTTTCTCTGAACAATTGTCTGTATTTTATAAATGGCATACCCTTGGGAACTTCATGAAATCTGATTTAACAAAAGCCCAATTCCTCCTTCTATATACAAATAGTAACTCAAAACTATTAAAATTCAGCACCTCCTGTGTATACAGCTATGGATCCTCTATTAAGATACAAGATAAGACAAAGTGACACTCTCAAGGTGATTTGGGATGTGGGACAAAGCAAGCCAGAGAATAACACAGAATGATGTGTTGTGGCAGCAGCTTAACTGTCTTTTAGAGACAATGAAGTCTCAAGGAACCCATGAGTGACTCACAAAGGCTATGAGAAGTTAAAGAAAAGGCAGAGTGAAGAGACATAACAATAGTCAGATGTGGGAGAGAGCTTGTCACCTGTCAGGTCCAGGAAATGCAGGTATTTCAGAGGGTTTGGGGTGATTAGGCTACAGTTTGATCAGGTCATGAAAAGCCTCTCCCTTCTGTATCCTCTGAATTGGGAGACAGGGTAGATCTCACACATCTACTGAGTCTGAAACTCCTGTGGGAAGGACTGTCTTTGACTTTCTTTTTTTTTTTTTTTTTTAAGATTTATTTATTTATTTACTTTGGGCGGGGGTTGGGTTGGGGAGGGAGGGGAGTGGGCGGGCCACTTCTACTGGTCTTTCGTTTCTCTATGTTCATCCGTCTTTGTTCTTTGGCTCCTGTGGGCCTCCCATCGCGGTGGCGTCTGTCGTTGCAGAGCACCGGCTCTGGGCGCACGCGCTCCAGAGCTCTGGCTCGGTAATTGGACACATCGGTCCAGCCGCTCCGCGGCACGTGGGATCTTCCCAGGCCAGGGCTCAAACCGGCGCCCCTTGCACTGCAAGGTGGTGTCCTTACCCACTGGACCACCAGGGGAAGCCCTGTCTTTGACTTTCTTTTTAAATATTTAATTATTATTTTATTTTATTTTGCTTTTACAGAGTCTTGTTGTTTACAGCTCTATATAATCCCAAATCCGTCATAAGCACATCCTTGTTCCCTCCCACCTGAGCTCCCCGCCTACTCCCCCATCCCCCCCCTCCAGGTTGCTGCCCAGCTCCGCTGTAAGATCCCTTAGTTCCACAGTGCATTCACAATGGTTATCTCTTTTACATTTGATAATGTAGGTTTCCCATAAAATTTTAGTTACTTTTTAATTGAAGGATAATCACTTCACAGAATTTTGTTGGTTTCTGCCAAACTTCAACACGAATCAGCCATAAACATATATATATATATGTCTTTATCTTTCTATCCCCACTACTTTAGAATATTGCATGGTTTATAGTGGAAAGGCAATAAATATTCATTGAATAAATGACCAAATTTCTACTGGTGTGTCTATTACAATTTATGAAGTATTTTTGTTGATTTTATAGCTCTGTGATATTCACCCGAGACTCAGATGGCTCCTTGGTTGACTAATTCTCTTCAATATACTTAATTCAAATAATCCACAAAAATTTAAACATATCTTGCTTCTGAAACAACTGCAAATCTAGATCCTTAAATCTTGCATCTGGTATGAGAAACAGGTAGACTTCATACACGACTCCTTTTTTTCCTGTTGATAATTGTTATGGCCTATTTTATCTAATTAGTAAGGTCGTTTAAACAATTTCAGTTTTTGCAGAATTTGTTCATTTGTTGTGAAACACTGCCTCCTTACAGAAGAACCATATTTAAATAGAATTTAATAGATTTCATTATGTTAGTGGTTCTTCAAGATCTTTTTTTCTATTTTATTTTGTGAGAAATTAGTACAAATATAGCTTCAAAGGACAACTTCTGATCTCCTAGAACCTGTAGACCCAAGCCAGACATATCCAGTTTCTCCAGTGCCCTTAGATCTGTTGTGGTCACTACTGAATTCCCAGAACTGCCCGCAGAACTTAGCACATAGTAAATTCACAACATACTTTTGTTTAATTAATGAACAAATCAAGGATAAAGCATTGGATACAGATCCTGTAGTCATTAACACAGTTGAGATGAGTCTTCTTCTGAGCTGTTAGCATTATGAGATGATTAAGAGCCCTTGAAGAGGCAACTACACATGATGGACAATTGCTTTCACATAAGATTTTAGTATAAAGAGTATGAAATACTATCATAAGCCTGTAACATTTAGGATCTTAGACAATTCCAATCAGCTTTATCTACTATGCAATGTCATGTTTCTTTTTAATAAGTTAAATCATGTCATTCCTATTATTTTTTTTTTTATTTATTTATTTACTTTTGGCTATTCTGAGTTTTCACTGCTGCTCCCTCTAGTTCCTGGGAGCGGTGGCTCCTCTCTAGTGGAGATGAACAGACTTCTTCTTGTGGTGATTTCTCTTGTTGTGGAGCTTGGGCTCTAGGGCACACAGGCTTGACTAGTTGTGCCATATGGGCTCAATAGTTGCGGCTCCAAGGCTCTAGAGCACAGGCTCAGTAGTTGTGGCTCACAGGCTTAGTTGCTCTGCAGCAGGTGGGATCTTCCCAGATCAGGGTTCGAACCTGTGTCTCCTGCATTGGCAGGCTAACTCTTTACCACTGAGCTACCAGGGAAGCCCCCGCTTTCATGTTTTTATCATATTCCTCTTAAAAAATTAAGCTCTTTGCAGATACCTTACCAAATTTTTACCATGGTGGTGCTCAATCATTATGTCATGTCTGACTCTTGGAGACACTATGGGCTGTAGCACACCAGGCTTCCACGTCCTTCATTTTCTCCCGGAGTTTGCTCATACTCATGTCCACTGAGTCAGTAGTTTAGTGGTTATTCTAGCTGTCAAAGTTTTCCAGGCCAAGGTCAAGTGTTCTCTGCTTTTGTGTACCTAACTTTGGAAATTCAGTAGACTATTTACTGAAACATTTGAAGAGATATCTAAAAAAATTTTCCTTAGAAATTTTTAAAATCTATTCTGTAACTCCCTCTGTAACAAAGTTATAAATCAAACTAGTTTATCTTCATACAAAATTTCAGCTTTTCCTCTTGTGCACCTGGAATATGACAGTGATAGATAGCTGTTCAATGAAAAGCAGAATACCTTGCTTGCAAACACTTAACCATTTCACTGTCAATGCGATGGCAGACACTGTTGATGGGTGTTGGGAGTGTTCAGAAGCTGGGCATTACAGTAACCTGTGCAGCTTGATATCAACATATTATCAGGCCTTATCTCTTGAGATTCTGATTAAGGATGCCATCAATTTTTATGTATTTAAAGCATTCATCTAAAACAGTAATTTGAAAAATACTAAAGTCATACTGCTGAAGGGGAAATTAAATCTAATTCATATTAAATTTCATGTAGTACAACAGCTACCCCATCAGAGAGGTGAAGCTCTTCCTTTATATAAATTCCACAAAACTGATGAATCAATTTCTCTACAGTATATCTAACTGTCTATTTTTGTTAAATCTTTTTCTATAACATGTTTTTAAATGAGGACTTGGGCTCTAGGGCACACAGGCTTGACTAGTTGTGCCATATGGGCTCAATAGTTGCGGCTCCAAGGCTCTAGAGCACAGGCTCAGTAGTTGTGGCTCACAGGCTTAGTTGCTCTGCAGCAGGTGGGATCTTCCCAGATCAGGGTTCGAACCTGTGTCTCCTGCATTGGCAGGCTAACTCTTTACCACTGAGCTACCAGGGAAGCCCCCGCTTTCATGTTTTTATCATATTCCTCTTAAAAAATTAAGCTCTTTGCAGATACCTTACCAAATTTTTACCATGGTGGTGCTCAATCATTATGTCATGTCTGACTCTTGGAGACACTATGGGCTGTAGCACACCAGGCTTCCACGTCCTTCATTTTCTCCCGGAGTTTGCTCATACTCATGTCCACTGAGTCAGTAGTTTAGTGGTTATTCTAGCTGTCAAAGTTTTCCAGGCCAAGGTCAAGTGTTCTCTGCTTTTGTGTACCTAACTTTGGAAATTCAGTAGACTATTTACTGAAACATTTGAAGAGATATCTAAAAAAATTTTCCTTAGAAATTTTTAAAATCTATTCTGTAACTCCCTCTGTAACAAAGTTATAAATCAAACTAGTTTATCTTCATACAAAATTTCAGCTTTTCCTCTTGTGCACCTGGAATATGACAGTGATAGATAGCTGTTCAATGAAAAGCAGAATACCTTGCTTGCAAACACTTAACCATTTCACTGTCAATGCGATGGCAGACACTGTTGATGGGTGTTGGGAGTGTTCAGAAGCTGGGCATTACAGTAACCTGTGCAGCTTGATATCAACATATTATCAGGCCTTATCTCTTGAGATTCTGATTAAGGATGCCATCAATTTTTATGTATTTAAAGCATTCATCTAAAACAGTAATTTGAAAAATACTAAAGTCATACTGCTGAAGGGAACTTAAATCTAATTCATATTAAATTTCATGTAGTACAACAGCTACCCCATCAGAGAGGTGAAGCTCTTCCCTTTATATAAATTCCACAAAAACTGATGAATCAATTTCTCTACAGTATATCTAACTGTCTATCTGTTACTCGCTTCCAAACTAGTACCTTATATTTGTATACTGTACCTAACATGTTTTTAAATGAGGACAGAATATTTGAAATTAGAAGTTAAAAAATATTTTTTTCCATATAAGATTAGTTCATGTCTTTGGAAATGGTAAGTTCTGATGTTTAGAAGGTCTGCACATGAATATCCTCACAGGGGTTATCAGCTGATATAGTACAGATTTGCAAAGAGCTTCTCTTTGTTACCAGTAGTTGTTATTGCTGAATGCAAACCTGTGAAAGCTTTTGCACTTTGCCTTGTTTACTGTGAATTCTCAATGCCTACAAATGCAAACAGACAGATTAGGAAAGTAGGCGGCCATTCCTTCTAGCAGGGCTTGTAAGTACCAGATAAATTGCACCTCAAATGCCTTCAGGTGTGGAAAGAACCACATCTTCTTTTGTGTAATCCTGAGGCCAATAATCAGCTTCCAGCTAAAAAGGGACTAGCAAGACTTCCTCTCTGATCAGACAGAGAGATAAGAGTGAAACTCTACCTAACAAAGTTTGTCTGTGGTCCTCAGATAAAATGACAATTTTAATGGTCTATGGTAAACTCATTTACCTTGGAGGTGAAGGGAAGCCCTTAACGAAACTTTCCCAAGAACCAAGAAATTTAACGCAAGTATCAAGCACATATTTATTTCACTTACTGAATAAAATTGGTACAAAGAAACAACGAGCCAGCACTGACACATAACAAGAAAGGGTGGTTTCCTGCCCTCCCACCTCTGCTTTGGGATACAGAGGGAAGGGAACGCCAGGCTCTGGAGTTATGGTTTACATTGGAAAAGAAGTGCTGAGAATATCAACATATTATCAGGCCTTATCTCTTGAGATTCTGATTAAGGATGCCATCAATTTTATGTATTTAAAGCATTCATCTAAAACAGTAATTTGAAAAATACTAAAGTCATACTGCTGAAGGGAACTTAAATCTAATTCATATTAAATTTCATGTAGTACAACAGCTACCCCATCAGAGAGGTGAAGCTCTTCCCTTTATATAAATTCCACAAAAACTGATGAATCAATTTCTCTACAGTATATCTAACTGTCTATCTGTTACTCGCTTCCAAACTAGTACCTTATATTTGTATACTGTACCTAACATGTTTTTAAATGAGGACAGAATATTTGAAATTAGAAGTTAAAAAATATTTTTTTCCATATAAGATTAGTTCATGTCTTTGGAAATGGTAAGTTCTGATGTTTAGAAGGTCTGCACATGAATATCCTCACAGGGGTTATCAGCTGATATAGTACAGATTTGCAAAGAGCTTCTCTTTGTTACCAGTAGTTGTTATTGCTGAATGCAAACCTGTGAAAGCTTTTGCACTTTGCCTTGTTTACTGTGAATTCTCAATGCCTACAAATGCAAACAGACAGATTAGGAAAGTAGGCGGCCATTCCTTCTAGCAGGGCTTGTAAGTACCAGATAAATTGCACCTCAAATGCCTTCAGGTGTGGAAAGAACCACATCTTCTTTTGTGTAATCCTGAGGCCAATAATCAGCTTCCAGCTAAAAAGGGACTAGCAAGACTTCCTCTCTGATCAGACAGAGAGATAAGAGTGAAACTCTACCTAACAAAGTTTGTCTGTGGTCCTCAGATAAAATGACAATTTTAATGGTCTATGGTAAACTCATTTACCTTGGAGGTGAAGGGAAGCCCTTAACGAAACTTTCCCAAGAACCAAGAAATTTAACGCAAGTATCAAGCACATATTTATTTCACTTACTGAATAAAATTGGTACAAAGAAACAACGAGCCAGCACTGACACATAACAAGAAAGGGTGGTTTCCTGCCCCCTCCCCACCTCTGCTTTGGGATACAGAGGGAAGGGAACGCCAGGCTCTGGAGTTATGGTTTAAGTGGGTACATTGGAAAAGAAGTGCTGAGAATATACATTATACAAATTCACCTGCTGACTTCCTTCATTGGAACTTGTCTACAGGCAACATTTGAAACTCGCATTTGGGAAGAGGCTGTCTTGAAGCTGATGTCAGATGCCCAAAAAGGAGGCTCAAATGGCCGGCATCCTGCCTTGTGCTAGTGATGTCTTGTTGAAGCACAGTGTCACTAAAGGGTAGTTTCACATCTTAGCGACTGAACAACAACAAAATAAAAGCTTTCTTGGTCTCACACTCAAAACCCTACAGTGAAAATAGAATGCCTCTGCTCTTTTACGTGCACATGAAAGGAACAGAAAAGAGATAGGAACGTTCCAATCCTTTAAAACATGCTTGCAAGCACTTTACTGTCTTTTGAAAATGCTCTGAATTTTCTTCCTGACACACAGGTCTGAGTTGCATTGTGTGTGGTGCATTATCCCAGCACTTGTTCTATACTTTACCTGCCACCTGGTTAAAATGTCTACCTTCGTGAGCCCTTCATGTCTGGAGTCCCATTGTCCAGCCTGCGGCAGTCCTCTGGGCAGTGGCAACTGAAGCCGCACTTAAGGTGCATGGCCAATAGATTGTAGTCAGGCAGGAGTCTTAGTTTTCTTTCCTGTCTTTCCATAAATACATTTTTTTGTCCCAAACAAGTCTTTGCTTTCCTGGACTTTTGCTCCTATATCTTTACTTCCAGGGTATTGGAATGGTTGAGTCTAAGGTCCATTCCTTCTCTATAACTGTAGATTACTACATGGCAAAATAGTATCAGTAGACAATAATTATATTTGAAATCATCCCTTTCCCCTTTTGGCAGCCTTTTTACATCCTTTCATGGAAGAAGGTAAATTTCCATGTGTTCTTTTATTTTTTCAAGAAGTCAAACAGATCCTGTTCATGTGTAGTTTAATACTTTAATTGTGCAGTACTTGACTTGCACTTATTTACAAAACGTAGTGTGACTTAGCAAAGCCTCATCCAGCTCAAATCAGCTCTAATTTGACCTCCAGAATTATTTACTCTGGGCTTTCCTGGTAGCTCAGCTGGTAAAGAATCTGCCTGCAAGCAGGAGACCCCGGTTTGATTCCTGGGTCGGGAAGACCCCTTGGAGAAGGGATAGGCTACCCACTGCAGTATGCTTGCCTGGAGAATTCTCATGGACAGAGGAGCCTGGTGGGCTATAGTCCATGGGGTTGCAAAGAGTTGGACATGACTGACTAAGCACACTATTTACACTGCCCTGAATACTTGGGCCAAAAATGTAAATGATAGTTTTGAGTAGAGATTTAAAGTATGTTTGTGTTACTCACACCTGGACAGACAGTGGCTTAGCAGTTTGGGGAAAATTAATCCTTCTTGTATCTCTGCAAGCTGTTCTCTGCTATTTAACCTACTCTGGTAAGATTTACCAGGGAAGAGAGAGAAGGATTTATGCTAACTCATGAGGCTAACCAGCAATAGCATGGAGGGATAAAGTTCGTTGAATAAAGGGTTCAATGGCGGTGACTGTAATCTGTTTTACCCAGTTCTTTGGATGAGTTATCTACCTTTTCATTTTCTTTTAAATTTTTATTTTTATCAAGGTGATTTATATTACTCAAAAAAAGAGGAAACTGCCCTGGAAGGCTTAGTATAATAAATCGTACAGCAGTTCTTCATACCTCTTTTTCCTGCCTTTAATTCCAACTCCCCAGGCCAATTGCCCTCTATTCCTCATGTGTTCTCCTGGCATGTACATTCTTGTGACTCCAACTCGATTAGTCAGCTTTAGACACTGGTAAAGATTGGTTGGTTCTCTAATCATACTATTTCTTCTCTTTTTCCAGGGTACGAGAGAAGACTCCCAGTTCCTACAGGTTATGTTAGGACCAAAAAAGATCTATTTATGTGAGCAAGAAATGATAGAGCAGAGAAGTCTACACTTCTAAAAAATCTTTTCTGTCCTTCTGGGGTAAAAAGACTGGCTTAAAACTCATCATTCAAAAAATGGAATCTGGTTCCCATGGTAGTTTAATACTTTAATTGTGCAGTACTTGACTTGCACTCATCCAGCTCAAATCAGCTCTAATTTGACCTCCAGAATTATTTACTCTGGGCTTTCCTGGTAGCTCAGCTGGTAAAGAATCTGCCTGCAAGCAGGAGACCCCGGTTTGATTCCTGGGTCGGGAAGACCCCTTGGAGAAGGGATAGGCTACCCACTGCAGTATGCTTGCCTGGAGAATTCTCATGGACAGAGGAGCCTGGTGGGCTATAGTCCATGGGGTTGCAAAGAGTTGGACATGACTGACTAAGCACACTATTTACACTGCCCTGAATACTTGGGCCAAAAATGTAAATGATAGTTTTGAGTAGAGATTTAAAGTATGTTTGTGTTACTCACACCTGGACAGACAGTGGCTTAGCAGTTTGGGGAAAATTAATCCTTCTTGTATCTCTGCAAGCTGTTCTCTGCTATTTAACCTACTCTGGTAAGATTTACCAGGGAAGAGAGAGAAGGATTTATGCTAACTCATGAGGCTAACCAGCAATAGCATGGAGGGATAAAGTTCGTTGAATAAAGGGTTCAATGGCGGTGACTGTAATCTGTTTTACCCAGTTCTTTGGATGAGTTATCTACCTTTTCATTTTCTTTTAAATTTTTATTTTTATCAAGGTGATTTATATTACTCAAAAAAAGAGGAAACTGCCCTGGAAGGCTTAGTATAATAAATCGTACAGCAGTTCTTCATACCTCTTTTTCCTGCCTTTAATTCCAACTCCCCAGGCCAATTGCCCTCTATTCCTCATGTGTTCTCCTGGCATGTACATTCTTGTGACTCCAACTCGATTAGTCAGCTTTAGACACTGGTAAAGATTGGTTGGTTCTCTAATCATACTATTTCTTCTCTTTTTCCAGGGTACGAGAGAAGACTCCCAGTTCCTACAGGTTATGTTAGGACCAAAAAAGATCTATTTATGTGAGCAAGAAATGATAGAGCAGAGAAGTCTACACTTCTAAAAAATCTTTTCTGTCCTTCTGGGGTAAAAAGACTGGCTTAAAACTCATCATTCAAAAAATGGAATCTGGTCCCATTACTCTGAGACAAATGGGAAAAAAGTGGAAACAGTGGTCAATGTTATTTTCTTGGTCTCCAAAATTGCTGCAGATGGTGACTGCAGCCACAGAATTAAAGAAAATTAGATTCTTCTCCTTGGAATAAAAGCTATGACAAAGCTAGACAGCATATTAAAAAGCAGAGACATCACTTTTTTGACAAAGGTCCATGTAATCAAAGCTCTGGTTTTTCCAGTAGTCATGTATGGATGTGAGAGTTGGACCATAAAGAAGGCTGAGTGCTGAAGAATTGATATGTTCAAACTCTGGTGTTGGACAAGGCTCTTGAGAGTCCCTTGGACAGCAAGGAGATCAAAACAGTTAGTCCTAAAGGAAATCAACTCTGAATATCCATTTGAAGGATTGATGCTGAAGCTGACAGTCTAATACTTTGGCTACCTGATGTGAAGAGCTGACTCATTGGAAAAGAGCCTGATGCTGGGAAAGATTGAGGGCAGGAGGAGAAGGAGATGACAGAGGATGAGATGGTTGGATGGCATCTCAATGTACATGAATTTGAGCAAATTTCAGGAGACAGTGAAGGACAGGGAAGCCTGGCATGCTGCAGTCCAGAGCATGAGTGACTGAACAACTTAGTGATGAACAACAGGTAGGTTCCTTCTGTTTACCAACCTCTAGCTCCAGACAATACTAGCTGCTGCTCTTTACGCTTTTGCCTTCATCCTAGGCTTTCCTTCATTATCATTCTAGAAATTTTCATCACCTCTTTGCTGCTCTGGATGCCATTTTTCAAGAACCAAGTGTTGTCCTCTAGAGTCCTTCCCTCATTTTGCTGGTTAAACATGCTCCAGTAGCCTCCACAGATGTAGATTTAAACAGTTTTAATTCTTTGCTCTCAATTTAGTCAGGTTACATAAGGAAATAGCCAATACACTGGTCAAAGATTGGTTGGTTTTCTCTAATCATACTATTTCTTCTCTTTTTCCAGGGTACGAGAGAAGACTCCCAGTTCCTACAGGTTATGTTAGGACCAAAAAAGATCTATTTATGTGAGCAAGAAATGATAGAGCAGAGAAGTCTACACTTCTAAAAAATCTTTTCTGTCCTTCTGGGGTAAAAAGACTGGCTTAAAACTCATCATTCAAAAAATGGAATCTGGTCCCATTACTCTGAGACAAATGGGAAAAAAGTGGAAACAGTGGTCAATGTTATTTTCTTGGTCTCCAAAATTGCTGCAGATGGTGACTGCAGCCACAGAATTAAAGAAAATTAGATTCTTCTCCTTGGAATAAAAGCTATGACAAAGCTAGACAGCATATTAAAAAGCAGAGACATCACTTTTTTGACAAAGGTCCATGTAATCAAAGCTCTGGTTTTTCCAGTAGTCATGTATGGATGTGAGAGTTGGACCATAAAGAAGGCTGAGTGCTGAAGAATTGATATGTTCAAACTCTGGTGTTGGACAAGGCTCTTGAGAGTCCCTTGGACAGCAAGGAGATCAAAACAGTTAGTCCTAAAGGAAATCAACTCTGAATATCCATTTGAAGGATTGATGCTGAAGCTGACAGTCTAATACTTTGGCTACCTGATGTGAAGAGCTGACTCATTGGAAAAGAGCCTGATGCTGGGAAAGATTGAGGGCAGGAGGAGAAGGAGATGACAGAGGATGAGATGGTTGGATGGCATCTCAATGTACATGAATTTGAGCAAATTTCAGGAGACAGTGAAGGACAGGGAAGCCTGGCATGCTGCAGTCCAGAGCATGAGTGACTGAACAACTTAGTGATGAACAACAGGTAGGTTCCTTCTGTTTACCAACCTCTAGCTCCAGACAATACTAGCTGCTGCTCTTTACGCTTTTGCCTTCATCCTAGGCTTTCCTTCATTATCATTCTAGAAATTTTCATCACCTCTTTGCTGCTCTGGATGCCATTTTTCAAGAACCAAGTGTTGTCCTCTAGAGTCCTTCCCTCATTTTGCTGGTTAAACATGCTCCAGTAGCCTCCACAGATGTAGATTTAAACAGTTTTTAATTCTTTGCTCTCAATTTAGTCAGGTTACATAAGGAAATAGCCAATATGTTGATCTGAACTGTTTTGCTCAAACAGTAAGAAGCAGACCAGGAGTTTCTTTGCAATATTAAGCTCAACTTTGGATACTTGTCACTTCAGTGTAGAGTGAATAAGGCGTACTTAACCCATGGGGGATGTAGCCATACTTTTTTCCTCAAATTTTAATTTGGTTCAAAAGTATTTAGCAAAATTAATGTTTCTCTTTATTTTCTTACTCAGCACCAGAATGATACTCAGCGTTCTCTACCCTCAAACCTAGTCCCACTGTCTTATTCCAACTGGAGCAGATAGCAGTCATGAATACAGTCAGTCAGACACCTTTGGTTCCTTCTTTGCAACCTTCCATGTAGGATGGAGATTCCTCTCTATCCTACCTTTCTGCATTTGGTCCCATCTTTCTCTTCTCATTATAAGCCCTCAGCTATGTTCACTCCTGTATAGCTCAGCCATATTTCTGGGTCCTAATGTGAAAGGTAAGATGATTTCGGAATGAATGATGAGCCATCGAGGACACACAGACTCTTGCTAGCTTTCTGTTCTGTCATTCTCAGTGTGTAGTCATAGCTCCCTGGTAGTCACCTAATGGCTGCTGCAGTGTTCAGTGTGAATCCTTCCCCCTCTCCTGGTCTCGATTCGACTATGTCTCCCCTATGTTCAGAGAACTAACTATATTCTTCCTTCTGTTATATTTAATAGAGGATACATTGACTCTTTAGGATCATGAATTTCTTAGTGGCAGCAACTTACCCCATATGGATCCCCACAGTGTCTTGGTCATAGGCGATATTCAATAAATTTGCTTCAAGTTAAATTAATTTAAATTGTTTAAGTTATTTTAAACAATTTAACTGAAATTGTTGAGCTCAAGGTACTTGAGCTCAATGTCTAACTCCAGACATTCCATCAACCTTCAAAGTGTCCTAATGAACTTATCTTTCACTAAAATGAGCTAATCTCATTCTTCTTGGATGGATTTTACTCTGTGAAGGTTGTACGGCTGTTGGGTTGGAATGCAATTTACAGATTAGGAATTCCAAGACTTTCAAAGTAAACAGAATATGCCAATTGAAGCAATTTAAAACAAACAGTATTAGAAACATGCTCACATTCTGAGCAAAGTCAAGTGCTGAAGGAACACTCACAGAAGGTGCTGATTTCTTCTCATTCTTTTCATCTTTAGATAACTTTAACAGCTGAAAATAAGTATTTGTTCTTTCATGTTACTTTACTTTTATTGCCATTCAATTAATTTGCTCATTCATTAAAAGGGCACTAAGCCTATACTAATGAAAAGCAATTTATAATTTTTAGTAGAGTGACATTCAGACAAATATTGTCTACAAAATTAAGGCAGTACTAAATCCATAGAAGATAATGACTGGAGTCCAAACCTTTCTCTCAAGATTTCAAGATTCTGTTGGCCTTTACATCGTAGATGAAGCAAGTATACATTATCATTGTATTTTTAAAAGACCAATGCTATGTTTCTTTTGAAAACTGTTAGTATTTTTTACTTATAAGATCTATGTCATTGTACCAAAAATATAGTCAAGTTTAATCAGTTAAATTTATTAATGCATTATTAACATTTTTGATAACTAAGTTTGGTGTTCTTTTGAAAAATACTAATACTGTGATTTATTGTAAAAATAATCCAAATTATAGCACACCAATAGTTGAAATAATGGTCTTACTGTTAGGAATCAGTAGTAGAGTTTTATAGTGCAAGCATCTCAAGTTTTGATGTTTCCTTCCTAGTTTTGTTCCTGAACTCTCTGCATTTTGAGTTTCAATCATTTTAATAGAAATTCTTAGAAGAAAAATTTTCAAAATTTTCCATTAAAATAGGAAGCTATTAGTTACAAGTAAAATGGGAATTTTGAGTATGAATTTTGACTACTTAATGTAGAGAAGGGGTTGTCAGTCCTGACCATTTAGAACAGGCTTGTGTTTCTACGCTAATCGCATTCTTGTGAAATAGCCACTTTTGGAAACAGAAGCATCAGGATTGTTTAGTTTTCTGTGAAGCAGCATGTTTGGTAAACAAATGGAGAGAATGGGAACAATTTACAGATTAGGAATTCCAAGACTTTCAAAGTAAACAGAATATGCCAATTGAAGCAATTTAAAACAAACAGTATTAGAAACATGCTCACATTCTGAGCAAAGTCAAGTGCTGAAGGAACACTCACAGAAGGTGCTGATTTCTTCTCATTCTTTTCATCTTTAGATAACTTTAACAGCTGAAAATAAGTATTTGTTCTTTCATGTTACTTTACTTTTATTGCCATTCAATTAATTTGCTCATTCATTAAAAGGGCACTAAGCCTATACTAATGAAAAGCAATTTATAATTTTTAGTAGAGTGACATTCAGACAAATATTGTCTACAAAATTAAGGCAGTACTAAATCCATAGAAGATAATGACTGGAGTCCAAACCTTTCTCTCAAGATTTCAAGATTCTGTTGGCCTTTACATCGTAGATGAAGCAAGTATACATTATCATTGTATTTTTAAAAGACCAATGCTATGTTTCTTTTGAAAACTGTTAGTATTTTTTACTTATAAGATCTATGTCATTGTACCAAAAATATAGTCAAGTTTAATCAGTTAAATTTATTAATGCATTATTAACATTTTTGATAACTAAGTTTGGTGTTCTTTTGAAAAATACTAATACTGTGATTTATTGTAAAAATAATCCAAATTATAGCACACCAATAGTTGAAATAATGGTCTTACTGTTAGGAATCAGTAGTAGAGTTTTATAGTGCAAGCATCTCAAGTTTTGATGTTTCCTTCCTAGTTTTGTTCCTGAACTCTCTGCATTTTGAGTTTCAATCATTTTAATAGAAATTCTTAGAAGAAAAATTTTCAAAATTTTCCATTAAAATAGGAAGCTATTAGTTACAAGTAAAATGGGAATTTTGAGTATGAATTTTGACTACTTAATGTAGAGAAGGGGTTGTCAGTCCTGACCATTTAGAACAGGCTTGTGTTTCTACGCTAATCGCATTCTTGTGAAATAGCCACTTTTGGAAACAGAAGCATCAGGATTGTTTAGTTTTCTGTGAAGCAGCATGTTTGGTAAACAAATGGAGAGAATGGGAACATTTTTCAGCTTCCTGAAAAATCTTTAGATGCATGACTGCACCTCATCTCTCCAAAGAGAAAATACAAATGAGAGCAACACCTTAAAATCTGTCCAAACACACACTTCTGTTATAAACACGAAAATTGTAGAAACAAGCTTTTCCTAGTATGAATTGCTATCTTTTATTAGATTTTAAATTTACTTTAGAGGGTAAATTTTTCTCAGTGGTTTTAAAACTTTTTATGTACCAACAGAAAAAAAACATTTAAAATTGGTTTCTTTGATCTACAGTTTAAGATGATGTCTAGGTAACAATCTCCCAATTTTTCCATTAAAATACTTATGAGTACACCAAGAAAGAAAAATTCATATAAACACTAAAAATTAAAGTTGTTAATTTCCAGAATAGGGTCAGAAATTTTACTTTCTGATACTTAATACCTGACAAAGCTATAGCATCAAAATCAGCCATATAACTCATCAACTGCAGTCTTGATAGGGACAGAGTAGAATAGTTAGGTAGTTGTGAAGTCCTAGTAGGGGACTGTAGGTAGAAAGATAAAACCTGGGAACAGTTGAGAGGCTAGTAAGTTAACGATAACTCAAGAAAGCTGCTCCTTATTCAATAAAGCAGGAAGAGCTGGGGAAGGAGGAGCTAATGATGTATGCCTTACATCTGCATCTATGTCTACTTGAGGAAGGCGGTCTTCTACCCTCCTATATATATATTGCTGCCCACCCAATCAGAGAGAAGAGCTTTCCCGCCTGCCCACTTGAACCTCTTACAAGCATCCTATCCTAATAAATCCTCTTCTGGCCTATCACTCTGCCTCTCGCTGAATTCCTTCTGCGTTGAGGCACAAAGAACCTGAGCCTCAGTGGGTCCAGATGTTGGGTGAGTACTGGATTAAGTCTCAGTCATGTGGGTTCAAGTCCCAAACTGGGTTTTGGCTGGGTTTGAGTCCCAGCCACACGGGTGCAGGTCCTAAACAGGGTTTTGGCTGGATTCAAGTCCCAGCCACGTGGGTTCAAGTCCCAAACAGGGTTTTGGCTGGGGTTAAGCCCCAACCACGTAGGTTTGAGTCCCAAGCAGGATTTGATCAGGTTTGAGCCCCAGGTTTAAGTCTCAATCCAAGGTAGAACACTGTCAATCTCAAAAATAAACTGGACACAATGTCCTTAATAATAATGATGATCATATGTAAAAAGAAAAATCATGATTCTCCATAGGAAAAGGCAACTAAACACACACTTCTGTTATAAACACGAAAATTTTAGAAACAAGCTTTTCCTAGTATGAATTGCTATCTTTTATTAGATTTTAAATTTACTTTAGAGGGTAAATTTTTCTCAGTGGTTTTAAAACTTTTTATGTACCAACAGAAAAAAAACATTTAAAATTGGTTTCTTTGATCTACAGTTTAAGATGATGTCTAGGTAACAATCTCCCAATTTTTCCATTAAAATACTTATGAGTACACCAAGAAAGAAAAATTCATATAAACACTAAAAATTAAAGTTGTTAATTTCCAGAATAGGGTCAGAAATTTTACTTTCTGATACTTAATACCTGACAAAGCTATAGCATCAAAATCAGCCATATAACTCATCAACTGCAGTCTTGATAGGGACAGAGTAGAATAGTTAGGTAGTTGTGAAGTCCTAGTAGGGGACTGTAGGTAGAAAGATAAAACCTGGGTAACGTTGGGAGGCTAGTAAGTTAATGATAACTCAAGAAAGCTGCTCCTTTATCAATAAAGCAAGAAGAGCTGGGGAAGGAGGAGCTAATGATGTATGCCGTACATCTGCATCTATGTCTATCTGAGGAAGGCGGTCTTCTACCCTCCTATATATATATTGCTGCCCACCCAATCAGAGAGAAGAGCTTTCCCGCCTGCCCACTTGAACCTCTTACAAGCATCCTATCCTAATAAATCCTCTTCTGGCCTATCACTCTGCCTCTCGCTGAATTCCTTCTGCGTTGAGGCACAAAGAACCTGAGCCTCAGTGGGTCCAGATGTTGGGTGAGTACTGGATTAAGTCTCAGTCATGTGGGTTCAAGTCCCAAACTGGGTTTTGGCTGGGTTTGAGTCCCAGCCACACGGGTGCAGGTCCTAAACAGGGTTTTGGCTGGATTCAAGTCCCAGCCACGTGGGTTCAAGTCCCAAACAGGGTTTTGGCTGGGGTTAAGCCCCAACCACGTAGGTTTGAGTCCCAAGCAGGATTTGATCAGGTTTGAGCCCCAGGTTTAAGTCTCAATCCAAGGTAGAACACTGTCAATCTCAAAAATAAACTGGACACAATGTCCTTAATAATAATGATGATCATATGTAAAAAGAAAAATCATGATTCTCCATAGGAAAAACAGGCAACTAAATCAACAATGAAAAGTTTCACCACAGGAAGTTAATTGCCTGACCAACACTTGTATTCCAACCTAATTTGAAACTAATCTCACTCATAAGGGAAAAAGTATGGCTAACGCAGAGAGATTTTGTTTTTGATTTATTAATTCAAGGTGTGAAATAATTCTCAATGGCCAGGTTGTGGTGAAACAGGAACTCTTATTTGTGGTTGGCAGTAGAAATGGGTTCTAATTTTTCTGGAAGGCAGCTAGCCAGTGTGCCTCAAGAACCTTAAACCTAGCTATTTGACCTAGTTATTTAATTTCTTAGAATCTATTCCAGGGACATAGTTATAAACATGGACAAATATCTGAGTACAGGTTTACATGCTGCAGAATTTTTACTGTGGAAATTATGAACAAGTCAGATAATAAAAGTGGTTTCATAAATTATATTTGGGTCATGTTTACTATGCTCATGACAAAATATTTTAAAAAGTCAGGAAGTAATCTGTACACACACAGTTCTGATTATACAGTATAGATATGTCTATAAAGGTTGACATGGAACAAAATTTAAAAGTTGGAATTTTTTATATCATATGGTGTGCTATGGATATTTTAATTCTTCTTTATGTTTGTCGTGTTTTAATACAATAAAAATGTTACTATTATTTTTCATAGGTAATATACCTTTTCAAATTACAAGGACTATTTTATTCAGTGTCATGATGATCTTTATTATTAAATCTTCCAATCTTTTAGGGTAGTTTGGGTAATAACTATGGAATGAGTTAACAAAAAAAGGTGATTTTCAAATGACTTTGAGGGATCATTTCTGATTTATCTGTTTTTGAAACATTTTAAGTAGTCATACTCTTTTGACTTATGCAATCTATTATTTGATATTCATTTAAACTATACATAGTAGCTTCTTTTCTAAAATAATTGAAGTCAGTTTGCAATATAGAATGTGTGCAATGTTATCAAAAGTAAATGGAAAAAAATATATGTGGAATCTAGTAGGATGGCAGTGATAACACACACAGTGAAGTGATGGAAAAACAGACATGGACAGTAGACATATGGACATAGTGGGAAGTGAACAGTGGGTGGGAGGTGTAAAGGAAGTAGCATGAAAATCTATACTATCATATGTGAAAAAAATAGCTACTGTCATTGTGCTGTGAGAAAAGGGGATCCTGCAGGGGTGCTGTGTGATGGCCTGGAGAGGTGGGATGGGGGGATATACATATGACTTATCTGGGATCATACGTATCTGTAAACAACAAAACTCTGTAAAAGTAAAAAGTAAAATAAAGTTAAAAAAAAAAAAGTAAATGGAAAATCAGAAGAATTGGCGGGGAGAAAGGAAACTGCAGATAAACTATTGATAGGCATTGCCATAACTGATATGAATGAGTGTTAGACTTGTCTGTAGCTAGCACCAAAAAATAAAAACCCATTGAGGGGGACTTCCCTGGCAGTCCAGGGGTTAAGACTTTATGGTCCTGAAGTAGCAGGCACAGGTTCCATCCCTGTTAGGGGAACTAAGCTCCTGCATAGCACGGCCAGGAAACAAACAAGCACAAACAAGACAACCCACCGAGTGTCTTATTATCAGGAAGGAAAAGACATGCTTGACCTAGGAGTGGGTGGGGACTGGAGCATGTGTCGTTTGAAATCCTCTTTCCAAGGGTGATTATGATTAATACCTCTCTGCCAGACATTGTCTCACAATTAACGTGTGACTAACAGATGGGTGCTGGGAGGAAACTCTCCATGGGTCCTCCTGCTCCTGCCTATCTTCCACCTGGACAAGGTGCTGATTACCTTTGTCCTCACCTGGATATTTGTGTGGCAGATAGAGGAAGATCGCGCCTCCCTCCAGAGCAGAGGACAGGTTTGCTTCTTGTCTAGGATGTCACCAATCATTTCTCCCTCTGGAATAGGATCACATGGTTTTGCTAACTGTCCAGTTTAAAATTTTAGGGTTCTCTAAACCAAGAGTTCTTCAGCTGTGGTTCAAATTCACCATATGTGCAGCAACCCGTTGAGCCCCTATGTCACCTCCACAGGGCTTGAGAGGTAAGGAGAACTGGCAAACAGGATGCTTCTGCTGCCTGCTATGCCTGGGCTGACCCAGGACACATGTCTTCGACTAGCAGCTATGGAGCTGTGGCAGGCTACCCCACTAGCTTGCAGATAGAGTAGAATTGTAGACATTTCAATTTTTTTAACCACAATCTGAGACAGGGGACTTTTCTTGAAGACTAAAGGACTTACAGAAGATAAGCCTTTGTCTTTGAATGAACCCATCAACAGACTGATGTGAAAGTAAGAGAAAGCAGAAAATCATTGATAGCTAGTGATAATCAAAACAGATTTGTTTAAAGGAAACTAATTACAGTATATATAAATTAGTCAAACAAGAAGACAGATAATAGCAAACCCTAGCAGTTCCTGAAGATCATTTACTATTAGATTTTAGTTGCTGAAGCAACAGCTCAAAAATTTAACTATTTTAAAATATCCTCTTATTCATGCTAAAGATATCAAGCTAGAAAGGTGTCTTCTTTTTTGTATAACGTTTGCATATAATGACATCCGTACAAGCCATGCTTAAGTCTCCACACTTCAAAGAAATGACCTTTAAGTCACACTTAGGAAAAGTAAGCTAAAATCAGTGGGGCCTTCCAGTTGCCAAGGACATTTGTAATCATTTCCTTAATTGTCCTTGGCAATCTTATCATTAAAGAAGTGGGACGTTAATTAATGATGGAACATCTATTCCTGGAAAAACAGGCCTTGGAGGCACAATAGAGCGCTGCTTCTCCATACATTCTTTGTGAAGGCTGCTTCTACAGTGTGGGTCATCCATGTTGCAAGCGTTGCCTGGATGGCATGTAACATGGAGCACTCGATTACCTTTGTCCTCACCTGGATATTTGTGTGGCAGATAGAGGAAGATCGCGCCTCCCTCCAGAGCAGAGGACAGGTTTGCTTCTTGTCTAGGATGTCACCAATCATTTCTCCCTCTGGAATAGGATCACATGGTTTTGCTAACTGTCCAGTTTAAAATTTTAGGGTTCTCTAAACCAAGAGTTCTTCAGCTGTGGTTCAAATTCACCATATGTGCAGCAACCCGCTGAGCCCCTATGTCACCTCCACGGGGCTTGAGAGGTAAGGAGAACTGGCAAACAGGATGCTTCTGCTGCCTGCTATGCCTGGGCTGACCCAGGACACATGTCTTCGACTAGCAGCTATGGAGCTGTGGCAGGCTACCCCACTAGCTTGCAGATAGAGTAGAATTGTAGACATTTCAATTTTTTTAACCACAATCTGAGACAGGGGACTTTTCTTGAAGACTAAAGGACTTACAGAAGATAAGCCTTTGTCTTTGAATGAACCCATCAACAGACTGATGTGAAAGTAAGAGAAAGCAGAAAATCATTGATAGCTAGTGATAATCAAAACAGATTTGTTTAAAGGAAACTAATTACAGTATATATAAATTAGTCAAACAAGAAGACAGATAATAGCAAACCCTAGCAGTTCCTGAAGATCATTTACTATTAGATTTTAGTTGCTGAAGCAACAGCTCAAAAATTTAACTATTTTAAAATATCCTCTTATTCATGCTAAAGATATCAAGCTAGAAAGGTGTCTTCTTTTTTGTATAACGTTTGCATATAATGACATCCGTACAAGCCATGCTTAAGTCTCCACACTTCAAAGAAATGACCTTTAAGTCACACTTAGGAAAAGTAAGCTAAAATCAGTGGGGCCTTCCAGTTGCCAAGGACATTTGTAATCATTTCCTTAATTGTCCTTGGCAATCTTATCATTAAAGAAGTGGGACGTTAATTAATGATGGAACATCTATTCCTGGAAAAACAGGCCTTGGAGGCACAATAGAGCGCTGCTTCTCCATACATTCTTTGTGAAGGCTGCTTCTACAGTGTGGGTCATCCATGTTGCAAGCGTTGCCTGGATGGCATGTAAACATCTGGAGCACTCGATTGTGTGAGAATTGGATTGAATACAATCAATGCTGATAATGTGGAAAATATGTTCAAAACCAGTGTTCCCTAAAGAAGCTTTTATGCCTAGATTAGTATCAGTGTTTAATTGACAGCCTCTTCACTTGGTTAATTACTCAGCCTATTGTGTCAGGGAGAGGAAGGAAAGAACCAAAGCATTTGTGTTATGAATAGTTGCCAATAATGGAAACAAATGAGAGAGAGCTGAGCACCCTGCTACAGAATCCTAGCTTCCATAAAGTCTTCCTCGTATAGTACATGATTTTATTGAGTTACTGTCTTTACAAAATGGAAAGAGCCTATCTTTTGAAACAAAAGTTAGAACCTTTGTGTTTTTTAAGTGACTGTGTAGGGCAAACTCTGAGGTGAACAGTTTTTGTTTGCTTTCATGCACCTTTGCTATAAATGAAAGGACCTTAGATACAGAGATATGAAAACACGTTGAGGATTTGTTCTTTGTACCTTTGAACTTCAGTATAAACTACACCTTTGACACAAAAGGAAGAAAAATTGGAATACTGTGAAAACCTTTGCATACACTTACTTTTTATACCTTTAATTTGTAACGCAACAAGTTTTTCTTTTCTGGAAAGGAAGAATGTTATGTCAATCCATATTTACTCTGCAATAGCATAATGACAACTGAGAGACATTGAAAACACAAATGAGTTTGGAGAGGATGTTAGTCCTAGTTTGTTTTCTTTCCTGGTACATCCTCATTAGTCTGACCTCTCAGCATCATTGGTCCCAAGGCTGAGTCTGATGCTTAGCTCTTGGTCCTCTGATGTTTTCTTTCTGCACATACTTCTGTGGTGACTTCAGCCTCATGGCTTTAGACATCATCTCTACACTAATGACTCCATGATTGTGTTTTCAGCCTGTGCCTCCTTCCTGGACTCCACTCAGATGTCCACTGGGCTTCTTAAACTTAACAACTTCAAAGCTAAAACATGATTGGTCTTTTTCTATTCCGCTCTTTCCACAGTCCTCGGGGTTATTGCTCCATTTTTACCAACCATCCTAACACTCCTTCAACAGAAGTAGAGCCCAGAAGCATTCCCTGCTTGTTTAAAAAAAACTCTCACCACAGCTATTGTTATATGTGTCCTTTCTGACTTGTATGTTACTCCAGCCCCAGCTGGGACCTCTCTTCCATTGGCTTCTCCTCTTTCATACTCTTTTTGTTTCCTTTTTCTAAAAAAATCTAAAGATTTCCTGGTGAGTCAGTTGGTAAAGAATCTGCCTACAATTCAGGAGACCCCAGTTCAATTCCTGGGTCTGAAAGATCCCCTGGAGAAGGGAAGGTTACCCACTCCTGTGTTCTTGGGCTTCCCTGGTAGGTCAGATGGTCAAGAATTCGGGACACCTGGGTTTGATCCCTAAGTTGGGAAGATCCCCTAGAGAAGGGATAGGCAACCCACTCAATTATTCTTGATTGGAGAATCAGTCCCATGGCTCTCCCATGGGCTCACAAAGAGTCGAACACGACTGAACATCTCGACTTTTATTGTTTTCAAACACTTTACAGATACTACCTTATTTTAATCTTCATAAAAACATTCTGGCAGGGACATGCTGATGCCCATTTCATACATATAGAATGTGAGGATCAGAGAGATGAAAGCATTTACTATGAGCAGAACCAGCCTTTCTGATTCTTAAACTTATACTTCTTCTATTAAACCACAACATGTATTATATTTGGGACATTAAATACCTATTAGTTTAATGAAAGCATTAGTCTGAACAGTCATTTATTTTTACCAATGAGACTGATGAACTGAAGGCTTCATTTCTGAGTATTGGTTTTATTAGAAACAAGCCTCATCTAGACTTTAATAACCCTGTCCTTCCACGTGGGCTGGGAGCCAAGCAAGTCACTGTCCTTTGTGGGGAGAGTAGCAGGAACATTGGAGAGGGAGCCAAGGAAAAGTAAGGGAAAGAACATGACTTGGCTCTACTAGTCAAAATTTGATCTGTGCCATGGACACTCATTCAGATGAATTTATGGGCCTTTTTTTTTTAAAGATCACTATTTGTGCCAAAAATCAAAGCCAAAGACTCATGCCATGTTGACTGATGTGAGTGACACTACAGAACTCAACACTCAGGCAAGCCCTACAGTGTTATCCCAATATGCATCATACTGGAGTTAATATTTATTTAGGCAAAACATAGATACTTATCTTTTCTAACTTTTAAAAATTGTTAGCTATTTATTTATTTTTAGAAATTGCCACACTGTTTACGAGAGCAACTATACCATTTTTCTTTATTTTTATTTTTAGTTGCAATGGGTCTTCATGGCCGTGTGCGGGTGTCTCTTTGTGGTGGCTTCTTGTTGCTGTAGAGGATGGGCTCTAGGGCACGTGGGCTCAGTAGTTGTGGTGCCTGGGCTTAGGTGTTCCATGGCACGTGGAATCTTCCTAGATCAGGAATAGAACCTGTGTCCTGTGCATTGGCAAATGGATTCCTATCTACTGTACTACCAGGGAAGTCCTTAGATACCTATCTTCTTAAATCAGTTGGGAAAAGAAATAGAACTCATAAGTCACCTAATTTGTCCTCTTTAATTTAGGCCTAGATTAATACATCTAAATTGTATCTTCTAGGGCCTTACAGATGTCTAGGTCAGAATTATTCCCCACCATTCTGGTGGGGAGCATTACACTGATCATTTGCTGATTTTTGTACATAAAATGATGCTACCAGCCCAATCACGTCAGCATTGGAAAACGTTTAATGAGTAGTCACGGCATGCAAAGTAGGGATTATTGTTCCCACTTTGCAGATGAGAACACTGTGACTCAGAAGGGTTAAATAGCTAGCTAACATCAATGCCACTGGTGATTGTTCCCACTTTGCAGATGCCTTTTTATTAGTAAACAAGCCTCATCTAGACTTTAATAACCCTGTCCTTCCACGTGGGCTGGGAGCCAAGCAAGTCACTGTCCTTTGTGGGGAGAGTAGCAGGAACATTGGAGAGGGAGCCAAGGAAAAGTAAGGGAAAGAACATGACTTGGCTCTACTAGTCAAAATTTGATCTGTGCCATGGACACTCATTCAGATGAATTTATGGGCCTTTTTTTTTTATAGATCACTATTTGTCCCAAAAAATCAAAGCCAAAGACTCATGCCATGTTGACTGATGTGAGTGACACTACAGAACTCAACACTCAGGCAAGCCCTACAGTGTTATCCCAATATGCATCATACTGGAGTTAATATTTATTTAGGCAAAACATAGATACTTATCTTTTCTAACTTTTAAAAATTGTTAGCTATTTATTTATTTTTAGAAATTGCCACACTGTTTACGAGAGCAACTATACCATTTTTCTTTATTTTTATTTTTAGTTGCAATGGGTCTTCATGGCCGTGTGCGGGTGTCTCTTTGTGGTGGCTTCTTGTTGCTGTAGAGGATGGGCTCTAGGGCACGTGGGCTCAGTAGTTGTGGTGCCTGGGCTTAGGTGTTCCATGGCACGTGGAATCTTCCTAGATCAGGAATAGAACCTGTGTCCTGTGCATTGGCAAATGGATTCCTATCTACTGTACTACCAGGGAAGTCCTTAGATACCTATCTTCTTAAATCAGTTGGGAAAAGAAATAGAACTCATAAGTCACCTAATTTGTCCTCTTTAATTTAGGCCTAGATTAATACATCTAAATTGTATCTTCTAGGGCCTTACAGATGTCTAGGTCAGAATTATTCCCCACCATTCTGGTGGGGAGCATTACACTGATCATTTGCTGATTTTTGTACATAAAATGATGCTACCAGCCCAATCAAGTCAGAATTGGAAAACGTTTAATGAGTATTCACTGCATGCAAAGTAGGGATTATTGTTCCCACTTTGCAGATGAGAACACTGTGACTCAGAAGGGTTAAATAGCTAGCTAACATCAATGCCACTGGTGAGTTGCAAACATTCTCTCTGGAATCTGCATTGGCAGCCTAGTGCTCTTTTCCTCTATGATTATTAAAATAAAAATCTACCATAGCAACAATAAAATGTGAACTCCTTGCATTTTAAGGTTTTCATTTTTTAACACCAATTTTTTAGCACCTTGATTTTGATTAATGTAAAAATGTAATAATTCTACCTTTGTGAACATAGGATTAAATACACAGTTGACCTCACATCAGAATGCCACTTCTATGGCATCATTGCCCTTGTCTTTGTCCATAAAATATTATCCAGATGAAATAATAATTGAATTGACAAAATGCTTTATTTATCTTCTGTGTATCCCCATTCAGAACATTCTTTTTAAGCTCTAAAATTTATTTATTATTACTGAACATGGAGTTTCATATCCATCATGCTTAAAGTTCAGCTTAAGAACTTGAGCCACTAGCCACTTTAAGAATAGAGATATCGCAGAATGTTACAAGACCAGATAATTGTTTAAAGTATATGTTGACCTTATACACATAATATCTTCTTAAAAGTAAACCAAACTCTTTATCTATTTTGCTTATAGCACCTGTGTAATACATCATAATATGACTCTAGGATGTACTCAGATTTAAGATTTACTATGCTAAGATAGCAGTGGGATTTCCTAGATATTTATCACCAATGAGAGAAATGCCTGCCATGTCAAGCCCAGAAATTCATACACAGAATTACAGTAACCTGCTTATTACAGGTTAAGAGGCACGTACTTGTGGAATCCAATGCCTTATTACAGGTTAAGAGGCAGTACTTTTGCCTCTTTAATTTAGGCCTAGATTAATACATCTAAATTGTATCTTCTAGGGCCTTACAGATGTCTAGGTCAGAATTATTCCCCACCATTCTGGTGGGGAGCATTACACTGATCATTTGCTGATTTTTGTACATAAAATGATGCTACCAGCCCAATCAAGTCAGAATTGGAAAACGTTTAATGAGTATTCACTGCATGCAAAGTAGGGATTATTGTTCCCACTTTGCAGATGAGAACACTGTGACTCAGAAGGGTTAAATAGCTAGCTAACATCAATGCCACTGGTGAGTTGCAAACATTCTCTCTGGAATCTGCATTGGCAGCCTAGTGCTCTTTTCCTCTATGATTATTAAAATAAAAATCTACCATAGCAACAATAAAATGTGAACTCCTTGCATTTTAAGGTTTTCATTTTTTAACACCAATTTTTTAGCACCTTGATTTTGATTAATGTAAAAATGTAATAATTCTACCTTTGTGAACATAGGATTAAATACACAGTTGACCTCACATCAGAATGCCACTTCTATGGCATCATTGCCCTTGTCTTTGTCCATAAAATATTATCCAGATGAAATAATAATTGAATTGACAAAATGCTTTATTTATCTTCTGTGTATCCCCATTCAGAACATTCTTTTTAAGCTCTAAAATTTATTTATTATTACTGAACATGGAGTTTCATATCCATCATGCTTAAAGTTCAGCTTAAGAACTTGAGCCACTAGCCACTTTAAGAATAGAGATATCGCAGAATGTTACAAGACCAGATAATTGTTTAAAGTATATGTTGACCTTATACACATAATATCTTCTTAAAAGTAAACCAAACTCTTTATCTATTTTGCTTATAGCACCTGTGTAATACATCATAATATGACTCTAGGATGTACTCAGATTTAAGATTTACTATGCTAAGATAGCAGTGGGATTTCCTAGATATTTATCACCAATGAGAGAAATGCCTGCCATGTCAAGCCCAGAAATTCATACACAGAATTACAGTAACCTGCTGCTTATTACAGGTTAAGAGGCACGTACTTGTGGAATCCAATGCCTCAGTGATAGTTACAGCCATGATTTGACAGACATGACTGTGTTCCTGCCAGAGGAATAGTTCTTTATTTCGAAGCATGCAAAAATAAGAAAGTAAAAGAAGAAGAAGAAAAGATGTAGGGGAGAAGTCAGATGAAAAGGGGCTTGATAATTTTTGGTGGGTAGCAAACCCAATTACATACTAGCTCTGTAATTATTCTAAGTTACAATTTAACTATCTAGTGTGTATCTGACTAATTTGACTATTGTCTACCTACTCACGAGACCTTAATTAAAATATAGAATTTTAATTCCTACACACGCACACATGTACATGTAACAATCAAATAAATGTCTGGACTTTGAGTCTTGAATTTTCACCTCCTATTCACTTCTCAGTCCTTACAAATAAGCTTATTTTCTCATCCAAGGAACAGAAACTGCTCATGTCAAAATCACTGATGTTGTCCATGCTGTCAGATCCAATGGACCCCTCCCAGTCCTCATCTTACCTAATTTATTAAAACCAGCAGGGTCAATAGGATTACTTATGATTGGCTGATAGTAACCAGCATTTTCTGGGGGTAAGAGTAGACATTTGAATAGAACTGGCTAGGTCTTCAAGGGAGTAGGAATAAGCAGTGGTTGTGTCTCACCCACTTCATTTTTGCACTGAGACTAAAAGTCCATGCTTTTCGTATACCATCTCTGAACACTTTCTTCAACTCTGTATATCCTAGCCATATTGATCTTCTTTCTTTGCTTTAAGTACCGGTTTCTCTTTCCCATTTGGAGCCCTTTATATTTGCTCTTCTTGGAATTCTCTTTCCTCAGCTTTCTACTGGTGATACTCTTTGTCAGTTTAGTCTCAAATCAAGTATCACCTCCTCAGTGATGGCTAACTTAAATTAGCATTCTTCCACTTAGTCACTTTTTATTACTGCATCTAATTTATTTTCGACTTCCCTTGTAGCTCAGCTGGTAAAGAATCCACTTGCAATGCAGGGGACCCTCGTTCGATTCCTGGGTCAGGAAGATTCCCTGGAGAAGGGATAGGATGCCCCACTCTACTATTCTTGGGCTGGGCTCAGATGGTAAAGAATCCATCTGCAATGCAGGAGACCTGGGTTTGATCCCTGGGTAGGGAAGGTCTCCCGGAGAAGGGAAAGGCTACCCAGTCACTGGAGAATTCCATGGTTCATCCATAAAGTTTATTTTTCACGAGGGGCCTATTACTTTCAGAAATGTACTCATTTGAAGGTGGCTGCCTGCCAACAAAATGTAAACTGATAAGGCAGGAAATGTGTTCTTTCTTGTCTTTCATTGTATCCCTGTGCCTCTAACAGAACCTGAAATATTATGGCTCTCAATAAATATCTCTTATATGAATAAGTGAATCAGTGATTGAATACCTGAGAAATGTGTTCTGGGGCATATTGGAGAACACCTGAGAGAAAGTCTCAGAAATAGTTGGGGAACAATTTAGTGTGGTGATTTTCTATTCCCAACCTGGCAAGGGCTCCTTTCATAGATTTGGGAATATAAAAAGTATATGATCTGACTTCCAATTTGAGTCAAGATGGAGTAACAGGGACAGAGTTTACCCTCCCACCTTAAACAACTAGAAATCAAGCCAAATATATGAAATAATCGTTTTCAGACACTGGGCACCAGACAGCACGGGACAACAATTCTTGATGGATGAGAAACAAATTAGAGGAGGCCTCTGTGCCTCTGCTTAATTAACAACACCTCAGAGTCTCCAGGCTACTTTGCAGGATAGGAGTGGAGTGTCCCGGTAGACCTCGATGAAAGTGTTACTCGCTTAGTCCTGTCTGACTCTTTGAGATCCGTTGGACTGTAACCTGCCAGGCTCCAAGGTCCTTGGGATTTACCAGGCAAGAATATTGGAGTGGGTAGCCACTCCCTTCTCCCGGCGATCCTCCTGACTCAGGGATCAAACCCTGCACTGCAGGCAGATTCTTTCCCATCTGAGCCACAAGGGACGTGCAGACCCTGGCTGTTTCCCATATTTGAAGAGATGGGTTGAGAGTTTGGGGATACCAGAGAGAACTGGGGAGATCTGTCAAGAGCCCCCGGCCCCAAATCTATACCAGAAGAGGGATGACGTGCATGTAAGGAAACTATCTACAACAACCTGAAAGGAGCAGTTGGAACAATCTGAGGAGCTTTCCCTGGGAACAGTAATGTTCCAACAACCAAAGCGTAAAACCTTGTAATAGTTATGACTGCTCTGAAGGATGTTGCCTCAGTAACGCAGAAAAACTTGCTTAAATCTTAAAGACTGCTCAAAATCTGCCTAGCAAAGCTTGAAGCCTTCCTGTTTTACTCTCACCAGGAATTTACGAGGGCTCCTATTTCTCCACATCCTCACCAGTGTGTTACTTTTCATCTCACTGATTATAGCCATCCTAATGTGTGTAAATGGTGGTTTAGAGTTGTATTTCCCTAACGACTAATGATGTTGGTCTTTTCCTGTGCACATTTGTCATTTGTAGAAATGTCTATTCAAATTCTTTGTACATTTTTGACTTGAGTAGTATTTTTACTGTTGTAAGAATTCTTTATAGATTTTGAATATAGTCCCCTATCAGATACATGATTTGCAAATGTTTTCTCCCTTTCCCTGCGCTCTGGAGCACAGTGCTCTGCACTGAGAGAGGCCATTGCAATGGGAGGCCCACACAGGCCAAAGAATAAAAACGGATGAAAATAAATAAATAAATAAACCAACAAAAGAGGCCAAAATTTAAAAAAAAAATTAAGAAGAGTTTTTTTGATGTTATCCTTTGAACCACAAAAGTTTTAAATTTAAGTTCAGCTTATTTTCTTCTCTTTTCTCACTTAACGCTTTTGGTCATATCTAAGAAACCATTGCCTAATCCAAGATAAATCCAAGATCTCCCACACCTATGTTTTTTTTCTGAGTTTTTTTTTTTTTTTTAAAGTTTTAGCTATTTTTAAAAATCTGATCCATTTTAAACAAAAATACACATAACATTTACCATCTTAAGTTTTTAAAATTCTATAGTTCAGTAATATTAGGTACATTGACATTGTTGTGTAGCCATCAATATCCAGAATTATTTTCATCTTGCAAAGTTGAAACTTAAAACCCATTCAACGATTAACTCCCAATCCTACTCCCTCCCACTCCTGGGCAATGGCCATTCCATTGTTTAACGATATCACTTCAGTCCTGTGTGATTTTAGATTACTGATTTTTTCCCAGTATACTTTAAATAAGATTTCCCTAGATTCCACTTTGAAATTTATAGAAATGTCTCTTTAGCAGGCTATTCTCAGGTGATTTTCATAAAATGCTAGTCTCATTTCTGGTTGACTCTTAATGATATATATCTTATTTCATTTAATTTAACCCAGTGAGTTATACTTAAAGGGGTATCCCGCAAAGAAAATGACTTGGGCTTAAATCTTAAAGACTGCTCAAAATCTGCCTAGCAAAGCTTGAAGCCTTCCTGTTTTACTCTCACCAGGAATTTACGAGGGCTCCTATTTCTCCACATCCTCACCAGTGTGTTACTTTTCATCTCACTGATTATAGCCATCCTAATGTGTGTAAATGGTGGTTTAGAGTTGTATTTCCCTAACGACTAATGATGTTGGTCTTTTCCTGTGCACATTTGTCATTTGTAGAAATGTCTATTCAAATTCTTTGTACATTTTTGACTTGAGTAGTATTTTTACTGTTGTAAGAATTCTTTATAGATTTTGAATATAGTCCCCTATCAGATACATGATTTGCAAATGTTTTCTCCCTTTCCCTGCGCTCTGGAGCACAGTGCTCTGCACTGAGAGAGGCCATTGCAATGGGAGGCCCACACAGGCCAAAGAATAAAAACGGATGAAAATAAATAAATAAATAAACCAACAAAAGAGGCCAAAATTTAAAAAAAAAATTAAGAAGAGTTTTTTTGATGTTATCCTTTGAACCACAAAAGTTTTAAATTTAAGTTCAGCTTATTTTCTTCTCTTTTCTCACTTAACGCTTTTGGTCATATCTAAGAAACCATTGCCTAATCCAAGATAAATCCAAGATCTCCCACACCTATGTTTTTTTTCTGAGTTTTTTTTTTTTTTTTAAAGTTTTAGCTATTTTTAAAAATCTGATCCATTTTAAACAAAAATACACATAACATTTACCATCTTAAGTTTTTAAAATTCTATAGTTCAGTAATATTAGGTACATTGACATTGTTGTGTAGCCATCAATATCCAGAATTATTTTCATCTTGCAAAGTTGAAACTTAAAACCCATTCAACGATTAACTCCCAATCCTACTCCCTCCCACTCCTGGGCAATGGCCATTCCATTGTTTAACGATATCACTTCAGTCCTGTGTGATTTTAGATTACTGATTTTTTCCCAGTATACTTTAAATAAGATTTCCCTAGATTCCACTTTGAAATTTATAGAAATGTCTCTTTAGCAGGCTATTCTCAGGTGATTTTCATAAAATGCTAGTCTCATTTCTGGTTGACTCTTAATGATATATATCTTATTTCATTTAATTACTTTTAAACAGCCTCAGTGAGTTATACTTACAATTAAATTATACATATTTAAACTGTACAGTTTGATAATTTGTATCCATGAACTCTGCATCCATGAATTCAACCGTGTATCAAAAATAGTTACGAAAAAATTCCAAAAAGTTTCCAAAAGCCAAACTTAAATTTGCCACACACCATGAGCATTGTATTCACAGCTAGTTAAGGTACATGAGAGGATGTGCACAGGTTATATGCAAATACTACACCATTTTATATGAGAGCGTTGAGTATCTATGGATTTTAGTATCTGAGGGTGGGGTTCTAAAGTCAACTCCCTAAGAGTAATGACGCAGGACTACATACACCCATAGAACCCACAAAAATCAAGATAATAAACATAAAATATATTCAAAAACAAAGATAATAAATAAACATATCCATCTTCAAAGGTCTTCATACCTTTGTTATTCCTTTTTTCCTGGTCTTCCCTGTCTTTTCATCCTTATACAACAATGGATCTGTTTTCTATCACAATATATTTATCTGTATTTTATAGAACTTTATATATATAAAATGATACAATACTTCCTTTTTATCACCTGGCTTCTTTCGTTCAGTATAATTATTTTGATATTCATCCATGCTGTTGTATGTATCAAAAGTTCATTCTATTTATTGCAGAAAAATATACCACTGCATGGATATGCCATGATTTGATTCATCTGTTGTTGGGACATTTAGGTAGTTTTAAATTTTTGACAAATTTTGAATTTTTCACAAATAAAACTGTTACAGACATTTGTGTCCTATAAATCTTTATATGGTCATACGTTTTCACTTCTCTTGGATAAACACCTAGGAGTGGAATGATTGAGTTTTGTACTAGATGATCCTTCAAATTTTAAAGATATTGACAAACTTTTCCAAACTAACTATATCATTTTGCATTCTTGCCAGCAGTGCACGAGGTTTTTGTTCCTACATCCTTATCAACACTTTCTAGGGGATATGTTTTCAATATTAGATATTTTAATAGATTGCAGGGGCACCTTGTTTTGGTTTGCATTTTCCTTGAACCTGTAGGTTTCTCCATAAATTACAGCTGTATATAAAATATCTCAGTGGACAATTTAAAGCTATATGCTGACGGACAAAAATGGAACTAAGAGCTGGAAACAAAGTCTGTGAGAAATGATTATAATGAAGTTATAAAAAATTTGATCACCCTGCCCAGTTATCTAATTCTTATTTTGGAACTCACTTGTTTCTCAGATATTCTGATATGAAAAATCAGAACTGAAGAAAAGGTGAAAACTCTCACTCTGTTAACTGCAAGTCTTAGCATATTGAAAAAAATACATTGTGGAAAGATTTTGAAAACTGTCTATGTATGGGAGATCTTTCTAACCTTTCTACAGTGTGTTTATTAAGATGTATCCTTGATGTAACTAACATAATTCTCTCAAGTGGAGAAAAACAGTAAGATGAATCTAGCTTTGTGAAATTTCCTTGAGCTTTATCATACCACATTAAGTGACAGCTTATTAGCGGAAATAAAGCCTTGCTGTTTCAAACAGCTAAATCCATTCAATCAACTCTTTTATTAACCTTTCATTCTTTTCTGTCTCTTCAAACTTCTCTCAAGGATAAACATTTTCAAAAAACATTAAAATATATATGTTGTATATTTATTTTGCTTGATGATTATTACCAATGAAGTTGTAAATGTTCATTAAAGCCTGCTCTATCAGAAGTGTTTTTTTTCCCCTTCTTTGTTTCTTGCAGATTTCAACCGGCTTCATTTTTACTTACTCTGATAATATATAGTTCAAGTACATAATGTTTGCCCTTTTAGGCACTATGCTGAACAGCTCTGAACAGATTTTGAAATCTTCACAAAATTTCTCTGACTACATATTTAAATTTTTAAATTTTTTGTATTATTGATATTATTGTAGAGTTTGTCAATACTAATATTAGCAAAATGTTGAAGAAAAAAACTGATTTTATCTTAAAACATCTTTGTTGGTAGATAATACGTCACCCTTGGGCTTTCCTGATGGCTCAGTGTAAAGGATCTGCCTCCAATACAGGAGACACAGGTTCGAGGCCTGGATTGAGAGGCTCCCCTGGAGAAAGGAATGGCAACCCACTCCAGTATTCTTGCCTGAAGAGTTCCATGGACAGAGGAGCTTGATGGGCTAAAGTCCATGGGATCACAGGGTGTTAGACACAACTGGAGTGACACAGCACACACACACACACACACCAGTCACCCCCTTAAGGTTGGTCCCAGGCCCCTCGATCCAGTGAATACCAAAATTCATGGATGTTCAAATCCTTTCTGATAAAGGACACGGCAGAGTCAGGCTTGTGCATTCCTAATCCGCAGTTGATTGACTTTTTGGATACAGAACTCATGGATACAGAGGGCTCACTGTTTCTGTATAAAATTTGTTTTAAATTCCATAGTGTTTTCTCGTTAACTGCAAGTCTTAGCATATTGAAAAAATACATCGTGGAAAGATTTTGAAAACTGTCTATGTATGGGAGATCTTTCTAACCTTTCTACAGTGTGTTTATTAAGATGTATCCTTGATGTAACTAACATAATTCTCTCAAGTGAAGAAAAACAGTAAGATGAATCTAGCTTTGTGAAATTTCCTTGAGCTTTATCATACCACATTAAGTGACAGCTTATTAGCGGAAATAAAGCCTTGCTGTTTCAAACAGCTAAATCCATTCAATCAACTCTTTTATTAACCTTTCATTCTTTTCTGTCTCTTCAAACTTCTCTCAAGGATAAACATTTTCAAAAAACATTAAAATATATATGTTGTATATTTATTTTGCTTGATGATTATTACCAATGAAGTTGTAAATGTTCATTAAAGCCTGCTCTATCAGAAGTGTTTTTTTTCCCCTTCTTTGTTTCTTGCAGATTTCAACCGGCTTCATTTTTACTTACTCTGATAATATATAGTTCAAGTACATAATGTTTGCCCTTTTAGGCACTATGCTGAACAGCTCTGAACAGATTTTGAAATCTTCACAAAATTTCTCTGACTACATATTTAAATTTTTAAATTTTTTGTATTATTGATATTATTGTAGAGTTTGTCAATACTAATATTAGCAAAATGTTGAAGAAAAAAACTGATTTTATCTTAAAACATCTTTGTTGGTAGATAATACGTCACCCCTTGGGCTTTCCTGATGGCTCAGTGTAAAGGATCTGCCTCCAATACAGGAGACACAGGTTCGAGGCCTGGATTGAGAGGCTCCCCTGGAGAAAGGAATGGCAACCCACTCCAGTATTCTTGCCTGAAGAGTTCCATGGACAGAGGAGCTTGATGGGCTAAAGTCCATGGGATCACAGGGTGTTAGACACAACTGGAGTGACACAGCACACACACACACACACACCAGTCACCCCCTTAAGGTTGGTCCCAGGCCCCTCGATCCAGTGAATACCAAAATTCATGGATGTTCAAATCCTTTCTGATAAAGGACACGGCAGAGTCAGGCTTGTGCATTCCTAATCCGCAGTTGATTGACTTTTTGGATACAGAACTCATGGATACAGAGGGCTCACTGTTTCTGTATAAAATTTGTTTTTAAATTCCATAGTGTTTTTCTGTATCTTTTTTTCTTAACTTTCAGGAATATGCATTTATCTTCTTAGGATTGTATCTCCTACTTTTCACTGAACATAGAAGTCTTTTATGTCCTGACTGGACCTATTTCTGTTAGTGCTTATTTCTACTTGTGTCTCTGTATTCAACAATTCAATTTTTAAAATCCCCTTGTAGTCAAGTCTTGGATCCCATGTATACAAATGAGAGACTATTGTACACAGTTTGATCCTCAGCTTCCCTGCTACAATCTACTCCCAAATATGCCATCAGGTATCTTGAATTTTTTCTATTATTATATACAGAAATATTTCACTTTTTCTTTAATCGTTCTTATGAGATTCACCACCTCTGTTTTAGTCAGGTTTTGTGGGTCTTGAGGTCTATACAATTTGGGGAAAGGAGTTCTTTAAGAGAGAGAATGCAAACTTCTGGTTATAAATTAGGCAAACATTTAGAATGAGAAAAGCAATGGCAACAAATTACAGATGTTAAAAAGGTGACAAATACAACAAACACCACAAAAAAGGGAAAATAACATATTATTTTCTATTATTTGGCCTAGTATACCTTTATAATACATTTTCTCCTACTTTTTTTCTGTCTACTTATTGATCATCTAACTACATGACGAGTAATTTAAAAATATTTCCTATAGACAGAGTAGAAAGGTAATTCCGTCTTTTTTGTACCATGGATTCTAGAAATTCTTTTATTATGAATAGTTGGGGCATATGAATTCACACATTCAGTCATGTCTGACTCTTTGCAACCCATAGAGAGCCGTGGAATTCTCCAGACAAGAATCCTGGAGAGGGTAGCCCTTTCCTTCTCCAGAGATCTTCTCAACTTGGGGATCAAACTCAGGTCTCCCGCATTGCAGGCAGATTTTTTTTTTTAACCATCTGAGCCACCAGGGAAGCCCAAGGATCCTGGAGTGGGTAGCCTATCCCTTCTCCATAGCATCTTCTCTATCCAGGGATTGAACGGGGGTCTTCTGAATTGCAGGTGGATTCTTTACCAGCTGAGCTACAAGGGAATCCTGTGAATTCACACACATGATCATAATTTGTAATTTTGACAAAAGCTTATGCCCTACCAATATAATAATTTTGATAAAGTCTATTCTAGGAGATTTCTGCCGAAAAGGAATAGGTGGTGAAGTTGCAGTACTCTGCACTGCATTATGAAGCATTGATGACATCTTTTTTCGAGATGAATGAAAATTGAAAACTCGACTCTGCACATTAAGTAAGAGGGAAAGTTTTGTATAACTCAGTTCTACCTCCAAACCATTCATGATTCTCCTCTACCACACATAAGGCTGTTTCTGACAGCAGACTCTCTTGATATTCTCTCTTTCTGTCTCCGTGGATCACAATACTAGGTGAGTCGTCACTGTGGCAGCATAAGGATCTAAGTCTTCACTACGCTCAAAAATGGCTGAAAACTACGTAGCTGAATCTCACTAAACTGAAATTATTTCTTCAATTTAGCTTCCTTTCAGTCAGATTCCAAAAAGGCTCAGAGCTGCTCTACAGTACCATCCCTTGGCTACAAGGGAAAGTCAGTGTGAAAGAGGGCAGTAGGAGTGGAGTGCCATTCCCTTCTCCAGGGGATCTTCCCAACCCAGGGATCCACCGGGTCCTCCTGCATTGCAGACAAGTTCTTTACCATCTGAGCCACCAGGGAAGCCATCTTACCTACTGTTGTTAAAATATCTTTTTGATAATTTTTCAAAAACTGATAACTCATATACACATTGCTAGCCTCACTCCCAGAATCTTAGAAGGTGCTTTATGTGGCTTGTAAATCCAGCTCTAGTCTTAACTCAAGAAGCTTTGGTATAATAACTGTCATTCACACACGAAAGTCACTCCATTGTCAATTATTAGTGCCCTTTTCTTCAAACCATCACACAAAACTCATTTCTCTTCCTCCTTATTTAATCAGCCATATTTATTGAACTCTTACTATATGCCAGTTTCTGTGTTCAACTCTGGAAATACCTTGATGTATAAGGTATGATTCACCTCACAGACCTGATTCACCTATCTCTAGCTAGAACACCTCAGGTTTGTAGTCAGCCATCAGACTTCCTAGGCCCTGTCCAACCATGACTAATTCTTGAGGCGACGACATTCAGCCTAAGCCTTGGCCCAGATTACACACCAAAGCCCAGCTCATGAAACCACTGTGGCTTTCCCATCACATTGGGATGTAAAGTCAGATTCCTTATTGAGTCACAAGGCCCCTACTACACACTCCTGACTGATTCAGTGAACTTGTGGTTCATACCCCGTTAATGCTGTTTAGCTTATGAGAGCTTCCTTCTGTTCTTTCCATCCAAATTATCCTTCTTCTAGGTTTTTATTATCTTATTTTTCGAAAAAAACTCGACTCTGCACATTAAGTAAGAGGGAAAGTTTTGTATAACTCAGTTCTACCTCCAAACCATTCATGATTCTCCTCTACCACACATAAGGCTGTTTCTGACAGCAGACTCTCTTGATATTCTCTCTTTCTGTCTCCGTGGATCACAATACTAGGTGAGTCGTCACTGTGGCAGCATAAGGATCTAAGTCTTCACTACGCTCAAAAATGGCTGAAAACTACGTAGCTGAATCTCACTAAACTGAAATTATTTCTTCAATTTAGCTTCCTTTCAGTCAGATTCCAAAAAGGCTCAGAGCTGCTCTACAGTACCATCCCTTGGCTACAAGGGAAAGTCAGTGTGAAAGAGGGCAGTAGGAGTGGAGTGCCATTCCCTTCTCCAGGGGATCTTCCCAACCCAGGGATCCACCGGGTCCTCCTGCATTGCAGACAAGTTCTTTACCATCTGAGCCACCAGGGAAGCCATCTTACCTACTGTTGTTAAAATATCTTTTTGATAATTTTTCAAAAACTGATAACTCATATACACATTGCTAGCCTCACTCCCAGAATCTTAGAAGGTGCTTTATGTGGCTTGTAAATCCAGCTCTAGTCTTAACTCAAGAAGCTTTGGTATAATAACTGTCATTCACACACGAAAGTCACTCCATTGTCAATTATTAGTGCCCTTTTCTTCAAACCATCACACAAAACTCATTTCTCTTCCTCCTTATTTAATCAGCCATATTTATTGAACTCTTACTATATGCCAGTTTCTGTGTTCAACTCTGGAAATACCTTGATGTATAAGGTATGATTCACCTCACAGACCTGATTCACCTATCTCTAGCTAGAACACCTCAGGTTTGTAGTCAGCCATCAGACTTCCTAGGCCCTGTCCAACCATGACTAATTCTTGAGGCGACGACATTCAGCCTAAGCCTTGGCCCAGATTACACACCAAAGCCCAGCTCATGAAACCACTGTGGCTTTCCCATCACATTGGGATGTAAAGTCAGATTCCTTATTGAGTCACAAGGCCCCTACTACACACTCCTGACTGATTCAGTGAACTTGTGGTTCATACCCCGTTAATGCTGTTTAGCTTATGAGAGCTTCCTTCTGTTCTTTCCATCCAAATTATCCTTCTTCTAGGTTTTTATTATCTTACCTGCCTGTCTGTGCAGAATGCTCTCCACATACAATGTAACCAATTCACTTAAATAGTTTGTTTTTATTACTTACCACATCCTTTGGGGGAAAAATTATAAATTCTTTTTTCTACATAAAATCAAATTTCTAATACATAGTCTTGAGCAGATATTATACATGTAGTAGTCATTTTAAAAATGCATAGTTTTAAGAAATTCTTTTAATGTTAGCTTTTAGTTATGACATACACATACCCCCATGTGTACAATGTATAGCTAGTGGGAAGACAGCCCCAGGAGCTCTGCTTGGTGCCCTGAGATGCCCTAGAGGAATGGGATAAGGTTGCGGTGGAAGGAGGCTCTATAGGGAGGGAATATATGTATACAAATAGTTGATCCATTTTGTTGTACAGCAGAAACTTAACACAGCATTGTAAAGCAATTATACTCTCTCCCCTAAATCATGACTTTTCTAACTGGAATTTTAGAGGAAAGAGACTTAGAAATGGTGAAATTTGGTAGGATTCATATACAACACCGTTTATTGTCTGAGCAGAGCTTGAGCTCATTCGAGTGGTGTTTGGCTGGCTTTGTTAGGTTTCCACCCCAAATTGACTCTGTTTCCCCATCCAGAGTTGAATGTGTGAAATGACCATCAGCCAAATGTGGAATCCACATGTTCCCAGATCCAAAATCTTTTTTCAGCCATATTTATTGAACTCTTACTATATGCCAGTTTCTGTGTTCAACTCTGGAAATACCTTGATGTATAAGGTATGATTCACCTCACAGACCTGATTCACCTATCTCTAGCTAGAACACCTCAGGTTTGTAGTCAGCCATCAGACTTCCTAGGCCCTGTCCAACCATGACTAATTCTTGAGGCGACGACATTCAGCCTAAGCCTTGGCCCAGATTACACACCAAAGCCCAGCTCATGAAACCACTGTGGCTTTCCCATCACATTGGGATGTAAAGTCAGATTCCTTATTGAGTCACAAGGCCCCTACTACACACTCCTGACTGATTCAGTGAACTTGTGGTTCATACCCCGTTAATGCTGTTTAGCTTATGAGAGCTTCCTTCTGTTCTTTCCATCCAAATTATCCTTCTTCTAGGTTTTTATTATCTTACCTGCCTGTCTGTGCAGAATGCTCTCCACATACAATGTAACCAATTCACTTAAATAGTTTGTTTTTATTACTTACCACATCCTTTGGGGGAAAAATTATAAATTCTTTTTTCTACATAAAATCAAATTTCTAATACATAGTCTTGAGCAGATATTATACATGTAGTAGTCATTTTAAAAATGCATAGTTTTAAGAAATTCTTTTAATGTTAGCTTTTAGTTATGACATACACATACCCCCATGTGTACAATGTATAGCTAGTGGGAAGACAGCCCCAGGAGCTCTGCTTGGTGCCCTGAGATGCCCTAGAGGAATGGGATAAGGTTGCGGTGGAAGGGAGGCTCTATAGGGAGGGAATATATGTATACAAATAGTTGATCCATTTTGTTGTACAGCAGAAACTTAACACAGCATTGTAAAGCAATTATACTCTCTCCCCTAAATCATGACTTTTCTAACTGGAATTTTAGAGGAAAGAGACTTAGAAATGGTGAAATTTGGTAGGATTCATATACAACACCGTTTATTGTCTGAGCAGAGCTTGAGCTCATTCGAGTGGTGTTTGGCTGGCTTTGTTAGGTTTCCACCCCAAATTGACTCTGTTTCCCCATCCAGAGTTGAATGTGTGAAATGACCATCAGCCAAATGTGGAATCCACAAGTTGGCTGCAAAGCATGGTGACCCATCTAGTGGAAAGATATCCGAGAAAGGAACTTGTCAGAAACCTGGAGATGGAGTCAAACGTCACTCTAAGATGTAAAAGAATCGGGTGAGAGGCACATGTAATCCTTGAGGGGAAATGGTGAACTTGGCAATGTAGTAGCTGAAAGGCACAAAAAGCTCAACCCCACCTTCTTTGGAAAGGAGGCCTCTGTCCTGGTGGGTTTCATGGAGTCTGTTATCACTACTACACCCTTGCTAATGACGGTTGGGGCTCCTATGAGCACAGCCATCAGTGATGTGCAAATCAACTATTCCAAGTGTATAAACATCTATGTGAATCAATGAGATCTGTGGCTCTGAGGATGAGGAGATGACAGGTGTACAGGCGCTGTTTGCTCCGAGCTGGTCACATGAGCGAGAAAGCAGTGATGTGTACAGATGTATTTATATCTGGGGTTCAATCATGGAAAATGCAGCATTCGATTTCAGTATCCACCTGTTGAATGTAAGTCTTGAATCATTCTTTTGGGAATCTCACAATTTATCTGGACATAGAATTCAGCCCTTGACCACACAGCTCTGCGGAGTTTCAAAATGCAATTTCGGTTGGCAAAGGTATTTTGAACTTCGTGAAGTCAAGGTAGTTAAGACACATGCATTTTGTGAGAGTCTCTTGGAAAGAGTGGCACCATCCCATCTGAGCAGGCACAATGCCTCTCCTAACAGATGGCTGGGAGAGAAGGCAGCCAAAAGACCATGTAGGAACAACAAATGTGCTTTCGAAGGGCGCCCGTCCAAGTGGCAAATGTTGAAATTGTTTTCCATCCTAAGCTTGCAGGCCTGCCTGTGGCACAGGGAGTGGGCAGTCAGTTGACTTTTGCCCACTAAAGCAAAATGACCAATAGCCCTCATGACTATAGGAAATAAGACCAGCCAACCTGGGAGGGGCAAGTGCTTATTGTCCTTGTACCCTTAAGTGGAAGTCTATTCTGTCTGTGAATGTAGATTCATATACAACACCGTTTATTGTCTGAGCAGAGCTTGAGCTCATTCGGGGGCTGGCTTTGTTAGGTTTCCACCCCAAATTGACTCTGTTTCCCCATCCAGAGTTGAATGTGTGAAATGACCATCAGCCAAATGTGGAATCCACAAGTTGGCTGCAAAGCATGGTGACCCATCTAGTGGAAAGATATCCGAGAAAGGAACTTGTCAGAAACCTGGAGATGGAGTCAAACGTCACTCTAAGATGTAAAAGAATCGGGTGAGAGGCACATGTAATCCTTGAGGGGAAATGGTGAACTTGGCAATGTAGTAGCTGAAAGGCACAAAAAGCTCAACCCCACCTTCTTTGGAAAGGAGGCCTCTGTCCTGGTGGGTTTCATGGAGTCTGTTATCACTACTACACCCTTGCTAATGACGGTTGGGGCTCCTATGAGCACAGCCATCAGTGATGTGCAAATCAACTATTCCAAGTGTATAAACATCTATGTGAATCAATGAGATCTGTGGCTCTGAGGATGAGGAGATGACAGGTGTACAGGCGCTGTTTGCTCCGAGCTGGTCACATGAGCGAGAAAGCAGTGATGTGTACAGATGTATTTATATCTGGGGTTCAATCATGGAAAATGCAGCATTCGATTTCAGTATCCACCTGTTGAATGTAAGTCTTGAATCATTCTTTTGGGAATCTCACAATTTATCTGGACATAGAATTCAGCCCTTGACCACACAGCTCTGCGGAGTTTCAAAATGCAATTTCGGTTGGCAAAGGTATTTTGAACTTCGTGAAGTCAAGGTAGTTAAGACACATGCATTTTGTGAGAGTCTCTTGGAAAGAGTGGCACCATCCCATCTGAGCAGGCACAATGCCTCTCCTAACAGATGGCTGGGAGAGAAGGCAGCCAAAAGACCATGTAGGAACAACAAATGTGCTTTCGAAGGGCGCCCGTCCAAGTGGCAAATGTTGAAATTGTTTTCCATCCTAAGCTTGCAGGCCTGCCTGTGGCACAGGGAGTGGGCAGTCAGTTGACTTTTGCCCACTAAAGCAAAATGACCAATAGCCCTCATGACTATAGGAAATAAGACCAGCCAACCTGGGAGGGGCAAGTGCTTATTGTCCTTGTACCCTTAAGTGGAAGTCTATTCTGTCTGTTAACATCAGACTTTATCCTGTGTTCATTTACACAAGCTAAATGTGAGTGTCATGTATGCATAGACAGCAAATCTGGCATCTCTAAAGATGAAAAGTGTTTCCATTAGAGGTGTCAGGTACAAACTTACATTGTTCAAGAAGACAAGATATTATTCATAAGAAGCTGTCTTTGATGGTTGCTATCTTATAAAATTGTTCTTTGAATCAAATATATGTGGGTGTGACTAGTCTATAACCGTCCATTCTGTCTAGTTCAAGTGTGGTAAGGATGTAGCGAGGTGTCTCAAGTCTTTCATGCCTATATGTCAGGACTTCTGAAGTAAAAGACTGCAGTTTATGTGAACTTTGAGGCTATATTGTTGAATGATCATTTTTACATTAATGAGAGTTTTTCACTATAGTGTATGGCTGAAATTGAAATTTTAATAGAAACATGATTTTATTGAAATCCATTGTCAATGGGTAAAGAGGGTATGAGATTGTTTGCACACATATGTTCATAGATGAGGATGTTTTAAATATGTAAATAACCACATATGAATATGAAAAAGTGTTCATTTTGCTGGATATAGCTGTATTATTTCTTCACACTAGATTTACTCAGTACTCACTTGAAATGATACCAAAATGTGACAAAGTACAGAGCAATAGGGCAGATAACAGATTCCACTGTAAAATAGATAACAGATTCCATTGTAAAATGAGGCCTTTGATTTTTAGACTTTTATTGTGGGAGCTTTAGTTCTTGGAAGTGATTCTTCTTTTAAAAATGATTATATATTCACAATGAGTAAAGGGAAGAGGAAAGGAAGATGCATTTGGTGCCGTACAAATCTGTAAGTAAGCCTCATACAACAGTAGATGCCCACCAGCTAACTCTTCTTCCCAAAGAAGACTTCGGGAATAATCATTTTCAACCTGATCTTTCCCAGATGTACTGTTCTCTGCCACGTTATAATTGGACCCCATTCATATTAAATACAAAATAGATGTAAAGGCCTTTTTTTTTGTTTTTTAAAGATTTATTTATTTTACATTTTTGGGCGAGGGTCAGGTTGGGGAGGGAGGGGAGCAGGCGGGCCACTTCTATTGGTTCTTCATTTCTCTATTTCCATCCGTCTTTGTTCTTTGGCTCCTATGGGCCTCCCATAGCGGTGGGGTCTGCTGTTGCAGAGCGCCGGCTCTGGGCACCTGCGCTCCAGAGCTCCGGCTCAGTAATTGGACACATCGGTCCAGCCGCTCCGCGGCACGTGGGATCTTCCCAGGCCAGGGATGGAACCGGCGCCCCTTGCACTGCAAGGCGGTGTCCTTACCCACTGGACCACCAGGGGAAGCCCGTAAAGGGCCTTTTAAAAGTAGCCCCTAGGGCTTCCCTGGTGGTCCAGTGGGTAAGGACACCACCTTGCAGTGCAAGGGGCACCGGTTCCATCCCTGGCCTGGGAAGATCCCACGTGCCGCGGAGTGGCTGGACCGATGTGTCCAATTACCGAGCTGGAGCTCTGGAGCAACAGAGGCCACTGCGATGGGAGGCCCACATGGGCCAAAGAACAAAGATGGATGAAAATAGATAAATGAAAGACCAATAGAAGTGGCCCGCCGGCCCCCTCCCTGCCTCCCATAGAAAAAAAAAAAGTAGCCCCTATATTTATGTCTCAGATAAATGACAATCTTTATATAAAATAGGACTGGGGTTATCGCTAAGACTTTTCCTATCTGCTGGATCTAATAAGCAAACATTTATTGGCCGTTCTGACAATGACACAGCTTTGTGAATTGCATTCCTACAAATTCTTTCCAGATATTCTTGCCAAAATGTTTAGTTTGAGCTTCTAGGCTGAAAATCAATCATGCTGACAGCTCTTGTTAAAATTTTTCTAAGTAATTTACCAAATCCAGAAATATATTCCATAACTTTTATCAGACCATGAATATCATTTATTCTGGCAGCACTTAAAGTGTTTGTCCTCTGTAGTTTAATATTGCTTTGAAATAATGTAGTTTAATATAGCTCTCAGTATTGTTGAAATAGCTGAATCGCATTCAGAATTTATATTAGTAGTTTAATTTATAAATTAAGTTTCATAGAATTATAAAATATGATTTAAAGCTTATATAGCTTTGGACCCAAGCCCACAATTTTGTGAAAACAGAATAGTTAATTTTAAATGCTGAAAAATATCTATGGCTTACCAGTGAGATGGCAATTCCAGTTATTCAACTATTGGGGCCATGCTGCCCTCTACTGACAGTATTGGAGAACTTGCTTCATATGCTCATTGCTCTCATTACCTAGTACACAAAGCTTGTTAATTCAGGTTTATGTTTTCAATGCTGTTTGCATATTGGAATCGTCTGAGAAGCTTTTACAACAGTCCCCATTCCCACTGCCTGCCAGAATAAAGATTCTGATTTATTCACCTATGAATGGCCTGGCATCAGCCATTTTTATAAGTTCTCCAGGAGATTCAAATATGCTTCACGTTAAGAAATGCTAGTGGTTGACTTCCCTGGTGGACTAGTGATTAAGACTTTGTGCTTCCAATGCAGGGGGCAAGAGTTGGATCCCTGTGGGAACTAAGATCCCACATCCTACATGACCAGAAGATTTAAAAAAATATAAGCTCAGCTCGAGGCACAGAAATAAATTATTCTTAATAGTAAAATGTTTTACCTTTGCCCGAGAGAATTTAGCATGCCAGTGATGACTTGTCTCTATCATCTTGTCTGTGATACTGTTATCAGAGACATGGTTTCTAGTTCAAAAATTTCCCATATTACCCGTGAGCTGGGTCACCACACATGCACAGCAGTATGCGAAACATGCATGAAGAGACACATATACATTCACAGTTGCAGGAGTTGCTCTTTCTGCCAACTTCCAACCAAAGCACAGTTTCATTCCTGTAACTAAGAAGCCTTTATAACCGATGCCAACCATCATGGGAAGAAAGGTAAACAAAACTGGGAGGATGGCATTGAAGCTGAAAGATCTGGAAGCTCCCCCTGGAGGGAGGAAATGGAAACCCACTCCAGTATTCTTACCTGCAAAATCCCAAGGACAGAGGAGTCTGGCAGCCTACAGCCCATGAGTTCCCACAGTCAGACAAGGCTTTGGAGTAAACAACGGCAAGATCCAGCAGAGGGAGCAGTGACCATGGATTTGCAGATGCTAAAGAGCGTGAGGCTGCTTCAATCAGACAGTGTTTAGACATACTGTTGCTTTTAAAGCCTGTTTCCTCCTCCACCTTTATTTTATAGACCCTGGAGCTCCAGGTTGGTAAGCAAGTATCCAGAAGCAGATCCTGTTTAGCCCTTACCCCAAGGTTTTAGAAAGACTGTTGAGGTAATCTGGAGCCAGGGGACACAAAGTCCATCTCCTTTTACGTGATTTTCGTCTTCTTCAGAGTTAGAAGCTTCCTTTAAATTCTCTCCCTTTATTTAGTTTTCCCATGTGCCTTTTCCTTCTTGATTTCTATTTTCTCAGAGCCTGGTCAGTGGTGAGGTAGGAGCCGTTCTGCATTTCTGGGCTGCTCACTTCAGGTTAAGGACAGAGCCTGGACAGGCAGTTTCTAACTAGCAGTCCCTTAACATGCCCCCATGATAAAGACTGGGAGTGTAGGCGAGGCTAGAGTGGGTGCCGTTTGCGAGGCAGTTACTCTGGTGGACAGGCTTTCCTTTTCTACTTGGCTGCCATTGAAGATGAACTAAGATCCCACATCCTACATGACCAGAAGATTTAAAAAAATATAAGCTCAGCTCGAGGCACAGAAATAAATTATTCTTAATAGTAAAATGTTTTACCTTTGCCCGAGAGAATTTAGCATGCCAGTGATGACTTGTCTCTATCATCTTGTCTGTGATACTGTTATCAGAGACATGGTTTCTAGTTCAAAAATTTCCCATATTACCCGTGAGCTGGGTCACCACACATGCACAGCAGTATGCGAAACATGCATGAAGAGACACATATACATTCACAGTTGCAGGAGTTGCTCTTTCTGCCAACTTCCAACCAAAGCACAGTTTCATTCCTGTAACTAAGAAGCCTTTATAACCGATGCCAACCATCATGGGAAGAAAGGTAAACAAAACTGGGAGGATGGCATTGAAGCTGAAAGATCTGGAAGCTCCCCCTGGAGGGAGGAAATGGAAACCCACTCCAGTATTCTTACCTGCAAAATCCCAAGGACAGAGGAGTCTGGCAGCCTACAGCCCATGAGTTCCCACAGTCAGACAAGGCTTTGGAGTAAACAACGGCAAGATCCAGCAGAGGGAGCAGTGACCATGGATTTGCAGATGCTAAAGAGCGTGAGGCTGCTTCAATCAGACAGTGTTTAGACATACTGTTGCTTTTAAAGCCTGTTTCCTCCTCCACCTTTATTTTATAGACCCTGGAGCTCCAGGTTGGTAAGCAAGTATCCAGAAGCAGATCCTGTTTAGCCCTTACCCCAAGGTTTTAGAAAGACTGTTGAGGTAATCTGGAGCCAGGGGACACAAAGTCCATCTCCTTTTACGTGATTTTCGTCTTCTTCAGAGTTAGAAGCTTCCTTTAAATTCTCTCCCTTTATTTAGTTTTCCCATGTGCCTTTTCCTTCTTGATTTCTATTTTCTCAGAGCCTGGTCAGTGGTGAGGTAGGAGCCGTTCTGCATTTCTGGGCTGCTCACTTCAGGTTAAGGACAGAGCCTGGACAGGCAGTTTCTAACTAGCAGTCCCTTAACATGCCCCCATGATAAAGACTGGGAGTGTAGGCGAGGCTAGAGTGGGTGCCGTTTGCATAAAGTGAGGGGCAGTTAACTCTGGTGGACAGGCTGAGGAGGTGCCTTTTCTACTTGGCTGCCATTGAAGATGAACCAAACCACAGAAAGACAGGTTCATGGGACCCTGGTTGGCCTTGTTGCTAACACTCTAAAGGAACACTCCAGCCCAGCTCTACAAAAGTACCATTCTATAATAAGCAAAGGAGATTGGCACCAGCTTAGTCTCCGTGGTGAGAGTGAAGGCGGGCCAGCCCTTCCTGGTCATGAACTACCTCCTCAATGGGCCGTTCTTCCTTCAGAACTCAGGAGGAAATTCCAGATACAATGAGTCCCATTAAAAGGGTGGTGTTGTTGTAACTTAGAGCAGTGTGAATTTGGCCGCATAGTTTCTTTAGCAGAATGAACTCCCCACCCTGCCCCTTGACCTGGCATCAGAAAATCCACTGCACTGTAGGTTTGTGCATCTCAGACTTCAGTGCCTGCAGGAGTCACTCAGAGAACTTGGGAACTGCAGTTCTTGAGGAGGGCCAGAGGTTCGGAAGGGTCTAGCCTGGTTTCTCAAAGTGCAGTCCATGGGGCACCTCCTCGGCAACATCTGGGAACTTGTTGGGCTTCCCTACTGACTCAGATGGTAAAGAATCCACCTGTAATGAAGGAGACCTGAGTCTGATCCCTGGGTCAGGAAGGTCCCTGGAGAAGGGAATGGCAACCCACTCCAGTATTCTTGATCGACAGAAGAGGCTTGGTGGCTACAGTCCATAGGGTCACAAAGAGTCAAAACAACTGAGCAACTAACACACTTTCATAGAAGCTTGGTAGAAATGCAAAAGTGAGTTATGCAAGTGTGGTTTTTTTTTTTTTTGCTCTGTATATTAAGAGGTCCCTGATTCTGGGATGATTTTGATGATAATGATGGTATTTTAAAATATCACTTGTGAAATACCTGTGGAAGGCCAGTACCTATATACTCCTTAACCCTAATACAAATAGCATTGCCTTTATTTTACACATAAAAAACCTGAAGCTCAAAGAGAATAAGTAACCTATCCAAAGTCAGATAGCTGGTGAGTGCCCACATCGAAGTCTACCAATTCCAAATCCTGGGCCCTCTTCCCTACTCCACACTGCAAAAACTGAGATCCCTCATCTCACCACTGACTCCCTACAAGATTCTCTGACTCCCGAGTACTTCTCCAGCCTCACCTATTGCTTGGTTTTTCACACTTGCTGAGTCTGCCTCATCTACACATGACCGTGTGCAACACAATTGGTTAAGAGCAGTCTTTCATTCTTGGAGCAGTTTCCACGTGCTTGATTCCACTGAGGGGGACATCATTGTGTCCTCTTGTCAACTGTCTAATCTTTATTTGAGAGGAAATGAGTTTATTTCTCTAATGTTTTACTAAAACACTTAACCTGATTTTTTTCGCATGCTGATTATTAGGTTGGTACAGAAGTAATTGAGGTTTTTGCATTGTTAAAATGTGCCTTTGATATTGGAGTACATTCTTAAATAAATATGGTTATCTTATACATCATTTTTTTTAAAGATTTATTTATTTATTTATTTTGGGCAGGGGTCGGGTTGGGGAGGGAGGGGAGCGGGCGGGCCACTTCTATTGGTTTTTCATTTCTCTATTTTCATCCGTCTTTGTTCTTTGGCTCCTGTGGGCCTCCCATCATGGTGGTGTCTGTCGTTGCAGAGCGCTGGCTCTGGGTGCATGCGCTCCAGAGCTCCGGCTCGATAATTGGACACATTGGTCCGGCCGCTCTGCATCATGTGGGATCTTCCCAGGCCAGGGATCGAACCGGCGCCCCTTGCACTGCAAGGTGGTGTCCTTACCCACTGGACCACCAGGGGAAGCCCCTTACACATCATTTTTATGTGCATTTCTCGATTTATGTTATTTTGCTAATGACTTTTTGCTTGCTGTGTATTTTATATTTATTTTAGACAACAGAAATGGTGTTAGACAAAGAACAAATTCGAGGGATTTTCTCTTTTTTTGGCCACTTTTTTTGGTCTTTCATTTATTTATTTTCATCCATCTTTGTTCTTTGGCCTGTGTGAGCCACCCATTGCAGTGGCCCCTCCTGTAGCAGAGCACCAGCTCTGGGCGCATGCACTCCAGAGCACTGGTTTGTAATTGGACACACCGGTCCAGCCACTCTGCGGCCTGTGGGGTCTTCCCGTGCCAGGGATCGAACCGGCACCCCTTGCAGTGCAAGGCAGACTCTTTACCCACTGGACTACCAGGGAAGCCCCCGAGGGATTTTCTTATTTGAATTAAAAATGGGTTGGGCTCCCCCTGGTGGTCCAGTGGGTAAGGACACCGCCTTGCAGTGCAAGGGGCGCCGGTTCAATCCCTGGCCTGGGAAGATCCCACATGATGCAGAGCGGCCGGACCGATGTGTCCAATTACAGAGCTGGAGCTCTGGAGCGCGTGCGTCCAGAGCCAGTGCTCTGCAACGACAGACACCACCACGATGGGAGGCCCACAGGAGCCAAAGAACAAAGACGGATGAAAATAGAGAAATGAAAAACCAATAGAAGTGGCCCACCTGCTCCCGTCCCTCCCCAGCCCGACCCCCACCCAAAATAAATAAATAAATCTTAAAAAAAAAAAAATGGGTTGTAAAGCAGTAGAGACAACTCACAACATCAACAAAGCATCTGGCCCAGGAACTGCTAACGAACATTACAGTGGTGGTAGAGAAGTTTTGTAAAGGAGACGAAAGCCTTGAAGATGAGGAGCACAGTGACTGGCCATTGGAAGGTGACAATAACCAATTGAGAGCAATCATCGAAGCTGATTCTCTTACAACCACATGAGAAGTCGCAGAAGAACCAGTGTCGACCATTCTACCATTGTTCAACATTCGAAGCAAATTGGAAAGGTGAAAAAGCTTGCTAAGTGGTGCCTCATGAGCTGACCGAAAATCAAAAAACATCTTCATTTTGAAGTGTTGTCTTTTAGGCTCCGAAACAACAACAAACCATTTCTTGATCAGATTGTGATGTGCAACAAAAAGCGGATTTTATATGACAATTGATGATGACCAGTTCAGTGGTTGGACCATGAAGATGCTCCAGAGCACTTCCCAAAGACAAACTTGAACCATCACTGTTGGGTTTGCTGCCAGCCTGATCCACTAGAGCTTTCTGAATCCCAGCAAAACCATTATATCTGAAAGCATGCTCAGCAAATCAATGAGATGCACTGAAAACTACAATACTTGAAGCAGGTACTGATCAACAGAAAGGGCCCAGTTCTCCATGATAGCACCCAACCACACGTTGCACAACCAATGCTTCAAAAGTTGAACAAATTGGGCTATGATGTTTTGCCTCATTTGCTGTTTTAATCTGACCTGTCACCAACCATCCACCACTTTTTCAAACATCTTAACAGCTTTTGGCAGGGAAATTGTTTCCATAACCAGCAGGAGGCAGAAAATGCTTTCCAAGAGTTCATTGAATCCCGAAGCATAGATTTTTATGCTACAGGAGTACAGAAACTTATTTCTTATTGACAAAAAGTGTATTGATTGTAATGGTTCCTATTTTGATTAATAAAGATGTGTTTGAGCCTAGTATAATGATTTAAAATTCACAATCCAAAACCACAGTTATGTTTGCACCAAACTAATAATTCTCTTTATATATATATATATATCCTACCTTATAAATGAAAACCTTCACCCTGCAACATCAGATTCAAGACAGTTTTCCTGCAATTCATTTGCTGAGGAAGTATTTTCATTTTCTTATAAAAATAGACAGGTAAATCTCTTGACTGAGACTTATGAATGTCTATGGATTAGCTGCAACATTTTTCCTTAGTCTTTCTCCCAGTGCCTGCCTACATTTATTCAATAAGTATTTTTTGAAAACGCGGTATATGCCAGGCATTGTGCCGGGCTTGAGACTATAGGTTTAGTAAAATATATGTGCTCCCTTGCTTCCATAGAGCTTTCTTTAATTATGGTATTCTGGTAAATTGGCTTCTATTCTTATGGACTAAGTATTTTTTGAAAGCTGGAAAGGTGAAAAAGCTTGCTAAGTGGTGCCTCATGAGCTGACCGAAAATCAAAAAACATCTTCATTTTGAAGTGTTGTCTTTTAGGCTCCGAAACAACAACAAACCATTTCTTGATCAGATTGTGATGTGCAACAAAAAGCGGATTTTATATGACAATTGATGATGACCAGTTCAGTGGTTGGACCATGAAGATGCTCCAGAGCACTTCCCAAAGACAAACTTGAACCATCACTGTTGGGTTTGCTGCCAGCCTGATCCACTAGAGCTTTCTGAATCCCAGCAAAACCATTATATCTGAAAGCATGCTCAGCAAATCAATGAGATGCACTGAAAACTACAATACTTGAAGCAGGTACTGATCAACAGAAAGGGCCCAGTTCTCCATGATAGCACCCAACCACACGTTGCACAACCAATGCTTCAAAAGTTGAACAAATTGGGCTATGATGTTTTGCCTCATTTGCTGTTTTAATCTGACCTGTCACCAACCATCCACCACTTTTTCAAACATCTTAACAGCTTTTGGCAGGGAAATTGTTTCCATAACCAGCAGGAGGCAGAAAATGCTTTCCAAGAGTTCATTGAATCCCGAAGCATAGATTTTTATGCTACAGGAGTACAGAAACTTATTTCTTATTGAAAAAAAGTGTATTGATTGTAATGGTTCCTATTTTGATTAATAAAGATGTGTTTGAGCCTAGTATAATGATTTAAAATTCACAATCCAAAACCACAGTTATGTTTGCACCAAACTAATAATTCTCTTTATATATATATATATATCCTACCTTATAAATGAAAACCTTCACCCTGCAACATCAGATTCAAGACAGTTTTCCTGCAATTCATTTGCTGAGGAAGTATTTTCATTTTCTTATAAAAATAGACAGGTAAATCTCTTGACTGAGACTTATGAATGTCTATGGATTAGCTGCAACATTTTTCCTTAGTCTTTCTCCCAGTGCCTGCCTACATTTATTCAATAAGTATTTTTTGAAAACGCGGTATATGCCAGGCATTGTGCCGGGCTTGAGACTATAGGTTTAGTAAAATATATGTGCTCCCTTGCTTCCATAGAGCTTTCTTTAATTATGGTATTCTGGTAAATTGGCTTCTATTCTTATGGACTTTTTTTTTTTGTATAACAGTAGGATTGTAATCTCAAGTGTAAAGCCTGAGAAAAACAATGTAGATTTAAGGTTTTGCACCAAGGTATGGCACAGTAAAAGGAGTTGCCAGGATTTCAGAGATCTGAACTAGATTTCTTTCTCCTTCACTACGTTTCCTCCTTGTCTCTGTCTTCCGTTTTTCCTTCCTTCCTTCCTCCCTTACTTCTTCCTTTCTTTCTTTCCATCCATCCATCCATTTCATTCCTGTGCTCATCTTTTCCCCCTCCCCTCCTCTCTTTCTCAATAAACATGCACTCAACAATGTGGTTAAAGCAGGAATCAGGCAGAAGAGAGTCGTATCTTTGCAGAGCTGAGTCTAGTGTGGGAGTCAGACCTTGGACATTTCAGCAGCTCTGAGTTGGAAGAAGATGTAGAAGGCACTATAGGCAGCTAGGCTAAGCAGGCCTAGCTTAATCTGGTTCTAAGATATAGAAAACATAAGTCCTGAAAGTTGTGTGACAATCCATTTAGTTCCTTGACTCCTTGCTGTTGTTTCTTATGACAGGTATTTTGTGTGCGTGGCGATAGAGTTGAATTAAAACAGTCCTTTTAATTCTTAAAGTTTTAATATTCTAAATAGGAGCTGTAGCACAAACAGATTTCATTATAAAAATTATGGTGGAATTAAAACCCCGTCCTTTTAATTCTTAAAGTTTTAATATTCTAAATGTTTGCACCAAACTAATAATTCTCTTTATATATATATATATATCCTACCTTATAAAGGAAAACCTTCACCCTGCAACATCAGATTCAAGACAGTTTTCCTGCAATTCATTTGCTGAGGAAGTATTTTCATTTTCTTATAAAATAGACAGGTAAATCTCTTGACTGAGACTTATGAATGTCTATGGATTAGCTGCAACATTTTTCCTTAGTCTTTCTCCCAGTGCCTGCCTACATTTATTCAATAAGTATTTTTTGAAAACGCGGTATATGCCAGGCATTGTGCCGGGCTTGAGACTATAGGTTTAGTAAAATATATGTGCTCCCTTGCTTCCATAGAGCTTTCTTTAATTATGGTATTCTGGTAAATTGGCTTCTATTCTTATGGACTTTTTTTTTTTGTATAACAGTAGGATTGTAATCTCAAGTGTAAAGCCTGAGAAAAACAATGTAGATTTAAGGTTTTGCACCAAGGTATGGCACAGTAAAAGGAGTTGCCAGGATTTCAGAGATCTGAACTAGATTTCTTTCTCCTTCACTACGTTTCCTCCTTGTCTCTGTCTTCCGTTTTTCCTTCCTTCCTTCCTCCCTTACTTCTTCCTTTCTTTCTTTCCATCCATCCATCCATTTCATTCCTGTGCTCATCTTTTCCCCCTCCCCTCCTCTCTTTCTCAATAAACATGCACTCAACAATGTGGTTAAAGCAGGAATCAGGCAGAAGAGAGTCGTATCTTTGCAGAGCTGAGTCTAGTGTGGGAGTCAGACCTTGGACATTTCAGCAGCTCTGAGTTGGAAGAAGATGTAGAAGGCACTATAGGCAGCTAGGCTAAGCAGGCCTAGCTTAATCTGGTTCTAAGATATAGAAAACATAAGTCCTGAAAGTTGTGTGACAATCCATTTAGTTCCTTGACTCCTTGCTGTTGTTTCTTATGACAGGTATGTGTGTGTGCGTGGCGATAGAGTTGAATTAAAACAGTCCTTTTAATTCTTAAAGTTTTAATATTCTAAATAGGAGCTGTAGCACAAAAACAGATTTTTCATTATAAAAATTATGGTGGAGCTTCCCTGGTGGTTCAGTGGGTAAAGAGTCCGCCTTGCAGTGCAAGGGGCACCGATTCAATCCCTGGCCAGGAAAGATACCATGTGCCGTGGAGTGGCATTACCTATGTGTCCAATTACCAGCCAGCACTCTGGAGCACATACACCCAGAGCTGATGCTCTGCAACAAGAGAGGCCATTGCAATGGGAGGACCACACAGGCCAAAGAATAAAAATGTATGAAAATAAATAAATAAAAAAACCAATAAAAGAGGCCAAAATTAAAAAAAAAATAATGTTTTTTGCATATGTGTGGAATCTAGAAAAATGGCACTGATAAACCTATTTGCAGGGCAAGAACAGAGATGCGGATGTAGAGGATGGATTTGTGGGCATAGTAGGGGAAGGAGAGAGTTCGATAGATTGAGACAATAGTATGGAAATGTATACATTACCAAGTGCAAACCAGATAGCTAGTGGGAAGTTGCTTTATAGCCCAAGGAGCTCAGCCTGATGCTTTGTGATGACCTAGAGGGGTGCAGTGAGGGGATTGGAATGGAGGCGCAAGGAGAGGATGTCTGTATACTTATGGCTGATTCACGTGGTTGCATGGCAGAAACCAACACAACATCGTTAAGCAATTATCCTTCAATTAAAAATATAACTTAAAAAAGATTACTACTAGCCAGTAATAAAAAATTATGGTGATTTTCATTTATATATAAAATACAATTAACATACAGCAAAATAAAGAGAAATATATATGCTTGTAGTATAGTACTCCTCAGAATAGACACAAACCACTTTGAAACTAGATAATCTATCTTTCAAAATCAAAAATGTTTTATGGGCTTTTCTGATGGCTCAATGGTAAAATCACAAACGTTTTCAAGGCTTCCCTGGTGGTTCAGTGGGTAAAGAGTCCGCCTTGCTCTGCAAGAGGCACTGGTTTGATTCCTGGTCCAGGAAGATCCCACGTGCCACGGAGCAGCTAGACCAGTGTGTAGAATTACGAGCCAGTGCTCTGGAGCGCATGCGCCCAAAGCCGTTGCTCTGCACCGAGAGAGGCCATTGCAATGGGAGGCCCACACAGGCCAATGAATAAAGATAGATGAAAATATACTTAAAGAAAACAATAAAAAGAGGCCAAAATTAAAAAGAAAAAAGAAATGTTTTGCTATTACATTTCTCGAAGTCATTCTTCTTCTCTACCTTTTGCTCAGGTCCATGACTGGAATATTATCACCTGTTCTGTGAAGGACAGCAGTCAAGTAAGTAAAACAATAGAGCTGCATGTCTGAAATTTGAATTACAAATAAAATTTATTTTTATGAATTCCCTCCCCCTTGTAAAGTCAATCTTAAATGTAATAATCTCTAAGTATGTGTCAACCTACAAAATTAGACATAAACCTTATTAAAATGAAAGTTCAGATAATGTATAAACAAAACTATAAAACCAACACTATTCATATTAATATTTAATTTAATAGACTGAGACTTACAATAGAACAGATGGTTTTGTTTTGCTGAAACTAAGTGCCTATCTGAAACATGACATGAGACTGACTGCCCCGTGTGGGTGTTGTGTGGGCAGGGTCTCACTGCTATGCACAGCGTGGAGGCTCAATCGCTCCTCATGTCTGTTCTTTGTTTTACTGCGATACTGTCATTGAGACAGCAGGCACAGATCATTTGGCCTTCACTTAGCATGAATGAATCATTTGGGTCTGCTTTTGCTCTTTTCTCATTAAGACTTGGACCGTGGAATCATACATATACACTCAGTATATTGGTGCTGTAGGCAACAAAACCTAGTGACAAGTCGATTAGACAATCTTGATGAGAAAGTGAACATCCAGATAATTCAGGATAAATTTCTATAATCTTATAAAGATATTTATAAATTTATACAATATGAATTAAAATTATATATATGTATGTGTAAATTTGTAAGTGTGTATAATTATATGTATATATTATTATTATAATATATGCATATTACTATGACATAATATGTGGCCTGTGTGAGTGAGATCATTTGGGACTGAGAATCCTTTCATGATCCTTCTTGGTAAGGATCAGAGCACTTGAATTTTCCCTGGCGATCTGTAGCATTTCACACAGATTTTGCATAATCAGCCACTTCCTTTTCCTCCTGTTGGATGACAGAAATGTTCACATTTTTTTTACATATAGGTTCTTCTGCTCTTATAGCAAACTCAGCCTTATGTGATATTGCTGTTCTTCATTGGCCCCATTGGGCCTCCTGGTGGCTCAAGGGTAAAGAATCTGCCTGCAATGCAGGAAACACTCTTTCAATGGGAGGCGCACACAGGCTGAAGAATAAAGATAGATGAAAATATACTTAAAGAAAACAATAAAAAGAGGCCAAAATTAAAAAGAAAAAAGAAATGTTTTGCTATTACATTTCTCGAAGTCATTCTTCTTCTCTACCTTTTGCTCAGGTCCATGACTGGAATATTATCACCTGTTCTGTGAAGGACAGCAGTCAAGTAAGTAAAACAATAGAGCTGCATGTCTGAAATTTGAATTACAAATAAAATTTATTTTTATGAATTCCCTCCCCCTTGTAAAGTCAATCTTAAATGTAATAATCTCTAAGTATGTGTCAACCTACAAAATTAGACATAAACCTTATTAAAATGAAAGTTCAGATAATGTATAAACAAAACTATAAAACCAACACTATTCATATTAATATTTAATTTAATAGACTGAGACTTACAATAGAACAGATGGTTTTGTTTTGCTGAAACTAAGTGCCTATCTGAAACATGACATGAGACTGACTGCCCCGTGTGGGTGTTGTGTGGGCAGGGTCTCACTGCTATGCACAGCGTGGAGGCTCAATCGCTCCTCATGTCTGTTCTTTGTTTTACTGCGATACTGTCATTGAGACAGCAGGCACAGATCATTTGGCCTTCACTTAGCATGAATGAATCATTTGGGTCTGCTTTTGCTCTTTTCTCATTAAGACTTGGACCGTGGAATCATACATATACACTCAGTATATTGGTGCTGTAGGCAACAAAACCTAGTGACAAGTCGATTAGACAATCTTGATGAGAAAGTGAACATCCAGATAATTCAGGATAAATTTCTATAATCTTATAAAGATATTTATAAATTTATACAATATGAATTAAAATTATATATATGTATGTATAAATTTGTAAGTGTGTATAATTATATGTATATATTATTATTATAATATATGCATATTACTATGACATAATATGTGGCCTGTGTGAGTGAGATCATTTGGGACTGAGAATCCTTTCATGATCCTTCTTGGTAAGGATCAGAGCACTTGAATCTTCCCTGGCGATCTGTAGCATTTCACACAGATTTTGCATAATCAGCCACTTCCTTTTCCTCCTGTTGGATGACAGAAATGTTCACATTTTTTTTACATATAGGTTCTTCTGCTCTTATAGCAAACTCAGCCTTATGTGATATTGCTGTTCTTCATTGGCCCCATTGGGCCTCCCTGGTGGCTCAAGGGTAAAGAATCTGCCTGCAATGCAGGAAACACTCTTTCGACCCATGAGTTGGGAGGATCCCCTGGAGGGGGATATGCAACCCATTCCAGTGTTCTTGCCTGGAGAATTCCATGGACAGAAGACCCTGGCGGGCTACAGTCCATAAGGTCACAAAGTGTCAGGCATGACTGAAGGGACTTAGCACACATGCACTTCATGGTATGTATATATTTTCCATTTTATACTTCTCATCCATGAAATACATAACCCAGGCATCATTTTCCTCATTTTACAGAGAAGGAAATCAAAACCTCAATTACCTAATGAAGCAGAATGAAAACAAAGTCAATAACTAGATTAAATTGTCAAAGAATACCAAAGACTTAAATGTCTCCACAACATGTCTTCCCTTCATAGAATGGAAAATAAATGCCTTTGATATGATTACAACTGATAAATCAGTCCAACTGCATCAGACAAGGACCAGGGTACATCCTAACTCTGAAGATTGGAGCCAATGTTTGACCACAGAGTTTTACAGTACCTTGTAGATAATACAGAGCCAGACACATAGGACACAAAACTATTTTTTTTGGAGCTGATAAGAACAATTTCAAGGAAAATGGCCTATCTGCGGCAGTTACACAGAACAGTTTAGCATGGGTGAGATGACCTCCAGTGGTCTCTCCTAAATGTCAAGTGTATCACTGAGTCCATCATTCCATAAAGATTCATAGACTGAGGCCGTGAAGTTCACAAGGCCAAGGAGGCCCATGTCATAGAGGAGCTTAAAAATGAAATTTTGGATTCCGAGACCCCTTGAAGCCCCTCTGAAATCATGGCGAATCTCTTTAGTAGAATAGCTTTGTATATGAAGAAAACTGTAATATAGGAGGAGCCAAGAAGCCAGCAAATAAAGGAAGCCAGGTTTAGTTGCAGAGTAATGAAGAATGCTTTTGTAGCTTGTAGACCGTGTTTTATGGATACCCAGGGAAGAAAATCCAGAAAGTCAGTTGTCCTTTCAGTAGATAAATTTGCATGCATTTGGACTCTCTAATGAGATTTCAGAACAAGCACTTATTCACAGGCTTTTTCCAGAAAAGAACAACCAGTATGGGCTTAACATTTGGGGAAGATGGAGACCTTTTTTGAGGTCCCTCTTATTTAGTTCTCTGTCTATGAGAAATCTGATGCTGCATTTTGGAAATAACCTCTAGAAATGATAGAGGAAAGGGCTGGACGTCTCTCACCTGAATAAGGTGATTATACAAACTCTAGGTGCCTTTGTCTCCATTTGCTGCTTAAAGGACTTCCTCTCCCACAGACCATAACACAGCCAACTTGAATGCTAAGTGATGTTTAACCCTTGGCATTTTCTTATTGGCGTTTGATTTTTGCTGTAAGTAGGCGTTTTTTCCCTCTTAATGAGAACTGATTGACACTTATGTTCTACCTAATGCAGTAGTAAAAGATTTAATAGAAGTGGAACATGATTGCTGCAGTATATTTTCAGGCACTAAAGTTCGAGCAAAATGGAATAAGGGCCAGGTGGCAGTATCTACAAACTGTGCTAATAGCTCCATCAACAGATGTTTAATGTACTTCGAGTTACTCTCCACATCCTACTGTTGCTAATATATTTCCTCCCATACCTCCTCTCAACACAAAAATTTTGAGAGGAAAGGAAACATTAATAACCCCAAAGTGTTTAATTTTAAAGGATATTTAAATCTTAATACTGCTCATAAGCTGACCTATTTGACCACTGAATGGCTTATTTCAGGCTCCAATAATTTTGTTGCCATCATTAGTAAAAGTTGTTAACCAAAGGAAGGCTTTACAGTGCATGAGTTGTCTCTCTTATTTACGCTGGGATTGCACACTGCTTTGAAGCTATTTTTCAACAGATCCAAAGTGTGGACGTGCCATACAGCACTATTGCAGTCACGGGTGGAAGTGAGGTGGGCAGCTGCTTCAGTGTGTGTAAGAAGGGGGCACTCTCTGCTTTCTGTCCAGGGTTGTCATTTCTAGTTGATCCAACAAATCAGACAACCTACATGAATCATACACTTGTAGAGAGTCACAGTCAAGACCAGTGCACGTGTGTGATTTTGTCTTTTAACCACAGAGGGAAAAAAGAATGAAGAGGTGACTCCCACCCTGCCCTGCCCCTTCTTCATTGAACCTTTATTTATCGGACTAGATACAGAGGACAGGGGCCTGAGAAAATAAGTTATGTGATGGAAAAGATGCTTTCCACATTGGGGAAGATGGTAACAGGGAAAACCTTTTTGAGGTCCCTCTTATTTAGTTCTCTGTCTATGAGAAAACTGATGCTGCATTTTGGAAATAACCTCTAGAAATGATAGAGGAAAGGGCTGGACGTCTCTCACCTGAATAAGGTGATTATACAAACTCTAGGTGCCTTTGTCTCCATTTGCTGCTTAAAGGACTTCCTCTCCCACAGACCATAACACAGCCAACTTGAATGCTAAGTGATGTTTAACCCTTGGCATTTTCTTATTGGCGTTTGATTTTTGCTGTAAGTAGGCGTTTTTTCCCTCTTAATGAGAACTGATTGACACTTATGTTCTACCTAATGCAGTAGTAAAAGATTTAATAGAAGTGGAACATGATTGCTGCAGTATATTTTCAGGCACTAAAGTTCGAGCAAAATGGAATAAGGGCCAGGTGGCAGTATCTACAAACTGTGCTAATAGCTCCATCAACAGATGTTTAATGTACTTCGAGTTACTCTCCACATCCTACTGTTGCTAATATATTTCCTCCCATACCTCCTCTCAACACAAAAATTTTGAGAGGAAAGGAAACATTAATAACCCCAAAGTGTTTAATTTTAAAGGATATTTAAATCTTAATACTGCTCATAAGCTGACCTATTTGACCACTGAATGGCTTATTTCAGGCTCCAATAATTTTGTTGCCATCATTAGTAAAAGTTGTTAACCAAAGGAAGGCTTTACAGTGCATGAGTTGTCTCTCTTATTTACGCTGGGATTGCACACTGCTTTGAAGCTATTTTTCAACAGATCCAAAGTGTGGACGTGCCATACAGCACTATTGCAGTCACGGGTGGAAGTGAGGTGGGCAGCTGCTTCAGTGTGTGTAAGAAGGGGGCACTCTCTGCTTTCTGTCCAGGGTTGTCATTTCTAGTTGATCCAACAAATCAGACAACCTACATGAATCATACACTTGTAGAGAGTCACAGTCAAGACCAGTGCACGTGTGTGATTTTGTCTTTTAACCACAGAGGGAAAAAAGAATGAAGAGGTGACTCCCACCCTGCCCTGCCCCTTCTTCATTGAACCTTTATTTATCGGACTGTCCAGTCTCCACATTGCTAGATACAGAGGACAGGGGCCTGAGAAAATAAGTTATGTGATGGAAAAGATGCTGTGTGAGAGAAATGTAAGCAGGCAGGGTAGTCAGGGAGCCTGGTGGTTGTGGCCTTTCGAGGGCTCCCTGGAGCACTTCCACATGGATCTGGTAAGGGAGAGCGTGAATAAATGTGGGTCAGCTCATGAGAGGAGCATTTTTCCTCATCAGTCATGTGGACACAGCATTCTGGTAACATCCGTTGTGCTGGTTTCTGCAGTTCCTCCTCATCCTAAGGGATTTTCATGCTTTTCAATTTTTAATATTTTTCTATGGAGAAAGAGACCCATCAAGAGAAAAGTGCCTTGTACAAGTCATGATGAAGCCAAATTTCAGTCTGTTCTATAAAGTATGCTCAATGCGGGTTAGATATAATCATTTAGTTCACTGAAAAGTGAACGTTAAAAAAAGGTTATCACTGGAATAAGATAATCGATACCGTCCTTTCAAAACTGTAAAAGTAGTCTGACCCTAAATATTGAGTTTTGTTCCTGCTTGAGAGAATGGCATTTTTGTTTGTAGCTGAGAACAAAGGATAGTTTGAAGTAGAAGCAAAATTAACATAAATCAATGGATTAAAATTGTAGGGGAAGGCAAAAGAACAAAGATGGATGAAAATAAATAAATGAAAGACCAATAGAAGTGGCCAAAAAAAATTTGTAGGAGAAAAAAAAAATACTGTATATTAAGGCATATATGTGGAGTCTAGGAAATGGTATAGATGAATTTATTTGCAAAGCAGCAACAGCGACATGGATGATGAAAAGAAACATATAGATACCAAGGAGGCTGGGATGGGAAGTGGGATGGGTTCGGAGATTGGAGCTGACATATATATGCAACTGTGTATAAAAGAGCTAACTAATGGGAACCAACTGTACAGCACAGGATACTCTGCGTACTCAATGATCGGTGGTGACCTAAGTGGGAAGGAAATCCAAGGAAGAAGGGATATGTGTGTGTGTGTGTGTGTGTGTGTGGCTGATTCATTTTGCTGTATAATAGAAAATAGCACAGCATTGTAAAGCAAGTATGTGCATGCATGCTAAGTCGCTTCAGTCATGTCCACGTCTTTATGACCCTATCGACTGTAGCCTGCCAGGCTCCTTTGTCCATGGGATTCTCCAGGAAAGAATACTGGAGTGGGTTGTCATGCCCTCCTCCAGGATATCTTCCCAACTCAGGGATCAAACTAACATCTATTATGTCTCCTGCATTGGCAAGGCAAGTTCTTTACCACTGAGCCACCTGGAAAGCCCAAAGCAACTATACTCCAATTAAAAAAAAATTATAGAAGGACTCTGTCTTATATAAGAATCCTATTTCTACTTAGTAACCTTAACAATTATAATTTAAAATATTCTCTGTGTGGGTTATGTATAATGATTGAGTTAATTAAGAAACAAGAGAAAAAACGTCTTAAAACTACAGGATGTAGGAGCTTCTCTGGTGGTTCAGTGGGTAAGGACACTGCCTTACAGTGCAAGGGGCGCCAGTTTGATCCCTGGCCTGGGAGGATCCCACGTGTCATGGAGCGGCTGGACCCATGTGTCCGACTACTGAGCCGGAGCTCTGGAGCGCATGCGCCCAGAGCCGGCGCTCTGCGACAACAGATGCCACCGCGATGGGAGGCCCATGCGAGCCAAAGAACAAAGATGGATGAAAATAGATAAATGAAAGACCAACAGAGTGGCCTGCCTGCCCCACTCCCTCCCCAGTCCCCCGCCCCGCCCCCCCCCAAAAAAAAATTAAAAAAAAAAAAAAAAGAAGAAGAGAGGGATGTGCTGACTTCTAATTGGACTTTTTAGTGACAAAATTTGCAGAATAAAAGAAATTGAATTGAGAGGAAAGACAAAGAGATTAAAACAAGGTAGTAGTATTTGAAGAGAAAGTTTTAGCACCAACGACAAATAATGATTATGACATATATATGCAACTGTGTATAAAAGAGCTAACTAATGGGAACCAACTGTACAGCACAGGATACTCTGACTCAATGATCGGTGGTGACCTAAGTGGGAAGGAAATCCAAGGAAGAAGGGATATGTGTGTGTGTGTGTGTGTGTGTGGCTGATTCATTTTGCTGTATAATAGAAAATAGCACAGCATTGTAAAGCAAGTATGTGCATGCATGCTAAGTCGCTTCAGTCATGTCCACGTCTTTATGACCCTATCGACTGTAGCCTGCCAGGCTCCTTTGTCCATGGGATTCTCCAGGAAAGAATACTGGAGTGGGTTGTCATGCCCTCCTCCAGGATATCTTCCCAACTCAGGGATCAAACTAACATCTATTATGTCTCCTGCATTGGCAAGGCAAGTTCTTTACCACTGAGCCACCTGGAAAGCCCAAAGCAACTATACTCCAATTAAAAAAAAATTATAGAAGGACTCTGTCTTATATAAGAATCCTATTTCTACTTAGTAACCTTAACAATTATAATTTAAAATATTCTCTGTGTGGGTTATGTATAATGATTGAGTTAATTAAGAAACAAGAGAAAAAACGTCTTAAAACTACAGGATGTAGGAGCTTCTCTGGTGGTTCAGTGGGTAAGGACACTGCCTTACAGTGCAAGGGGCGCCAGTTTGATCCCTGGCCTGGGAGGATCCCACGTGTCATGGAGCGGCTGGACCCATGTGTCCGACTACTGAGCCGGAGCTCTGGAGCGCACGAGCCCAGAGACGGCGCTCTGAGACAACAGATGCCCACGCGATGGGAGGCCCATGCGAGCCAAAGAACAAAGATGGATGAAAATAGATAAATGAAAGACCAACAGAGTGGCCTGCCTGCCCCACTCCCTCCCCAGTCCCCCGCCACGCCCCCCACCAAAAGAAAATTAAAAAAAAAAAAAAAGAAGAAGAGAGGGATGTGCTGACTTCTAATTGGACTTTTTAGTGACAAAATTTGCAGAATAAAAGAAATTGAATTGAGAGGAAAGACAAAGAGATTAAAACAAGGTAGTAGTATTTGAAGAGAAAGTTTTAGCACCAACGACAAATAATGATTATGACAACAATGATATGAAAACAAGTGATCAGGAAATAAAAAGTAAGGATGTTTCTTAACACTTAATTCATGTAAAGACAGTACTCATAGGCTTTATATTTCGTGTTTTTTATTTTGCTTACCTTTTCTTGCCCATAATACCCTTGGATAATACAGGAAAAAAATCTTAAAAGCACCGTAAGTCCTATATCATAGGAAGCACTATTAATATCAGATACATTTTCTTTCAGATATATATTTAAAAATAAAATTTGGATTATACTTTACAGTTTTATGTCCTTCTTTTCACACAGAATTAAATACTCTTTAAAATCTTGATTTTAAAATGACACTTTTCCTCTGCTGTTAATAAGAGTGTCACTGTCCATTGTGTGGTAGTATGTAGTTAGAAATAACAGACTGGATGTTCACACTAGCATGCATAGATCTTAAATCCATAGGCCCAAGTGAGGAAAAAAGTAGAAAGCAGAATGAGATGTATAATGTAAAGCCATTTATATGAATAGAAATGGTCATATGTAAAAAAATAATTCATACTGTATGAAGACATAGAAGCTGAGGGCTCAGACAACAGCCCCTTTTGTGATACAGTTTTGGCCATGTTGACTAAAGCTGAACCTGTTATATTATATATACTGTGAATTTGGACATGAGTTTGAGCGAACTCTGGGAGATAGTGAAGGACAGGGAAGTGCTGCATTTCATGAGGCTGCAGAGAGTCAGACACGACTTAGTGATGAACAATATACTGTGAATTACAGTTCCAATCCTAGGCATAAGCCTGACAGAAATATGGACATGTGCTCACCAAAAGATGAACTAGAAGGTTCTTAGTACCCCTATTACCAAGAGCAAAACTGGAACCTGCCCCAATGGCCATCACTAACAGAATGGAAATGAACAGTGACTGAGTCACAAAATGGGCTATCAATAGGAATGAATCTTAAAAACACGTCACTGAGCTAAAGAAGCCAGACAAATACAAGGGTAAATAGTATAGTTCTGTTTATGTAATATGCAAAACCAGCAAAATTCACCTCTTCTGCTGAAAGTGAGGAAAATGGTTTCCCTGAGCTGATACTGACTAGAAAGGAATACAAGAAAGGCTTGTGGGGTGCTAGCAACTTCTGCTTCCTGAGTGTGGGACTGATTTCACAACTATGTTGAATTTAGGAAAAGTCACCAAGCTGTGTATTTAAGACAAGTGGAATGGTCTTTTCTCTATGACATTGGATTTTTTTTAACCCTTGGATAATACAGGAAAATCTTAAAAGCACCGTAAGTCCTATATCATAGGAAGCACTATTAATATCAGATACATTTTCTTTCAGATATATATTTAAAAATAAAATTTGGATTATACTTTACAGTTTTATGTCCTTCTTTTCACACAGAATTAAATACTCTTTAAAATCTTGATTTTAAAATGACACTTTTCCTCTGCTGTTAATAAGAGTGTCACTGTCCATTGTGTGGTAGTATGTAGTTAGAAATAACAGACTGGATGTTCACACTAGCATGCATAGATCTTAAATCCATAGGCCCAAGTGAGGAAAAAAGTAGAAAGCAGAATGAGATGTATAATGTAAAGCCATTTATATGAATAGAAATGGTCATATGTAAAAAAATAATTCATACTGTATGAAGACATAGAAGCTGAGGGCTCAGACAACAGCCCCTTTTGTGATACAGTTTTGGCCATGTTGACTAAAGCTGAACCTGTTATATTATATATACTGTGAATTTGGACATGAGTTTGAGCGAACTCTGGGAGATAGTGAAGGACAGGGAAGTGCTGCATTTCATGAGGCTGCAGAGAGTCAGACACGACTTAGTGATGAACAATATACTGTGAATTACAGTTCCAATCCTAGGCATAAGCCTGACAGAAATATGGACATGTGCTCACCAAAAGATGAACTAGAAGGTTCTTAGTACCCCTATTACCAAGAGCAAAACTGGAACCTGCCCCAATGGCCATCACTAACAGAATGGAAATGAACAGTGACTGAGTCACAAAATGGGCTATCAATAGGAATGAATCTTAAAAACACGTCACTGAGCTAAAGAAGCCAGACAAATACAAGGGTAAATAGTATAGTTCTGTTTATGTAATATGCAAAACCAGCAAAATTCACCTCTTCTGCTGAAAGTGAGGAAAATGGTTTCCCTGAGCTGATACTGACTAGAAAGGAATACAAGAAAGGCTTGTGGGGTGCTAGCAACTTCTGCTTCCTGAGTGTGGGACTGATTTCACAACTATGTTGAATTTAGGAAAAGTCACCAAGCTGTGTATTTAAGACAAGTGGAATGGTCTTTTTCTCTATGATATTGCAGTGCAAAGTATGTTTTTACAAGTTATGCATTAGATGTCTTAGGATGGTGACCTATCAAGAAGGAAATGAGTGAAAGAATGAATTTCCAATTTGTGGTTTTCAGAGACTTATTACTGAGGATTACTAAATAATCTTTTAATTATTTTAACAACTTTTAGACGTTGAGGCCTTTTTGTTTATTTAGAGCTTTTTAGAAAACTTATTACGGGGAATGAAATTCAGTAGGCATCTAGATGTATCTTATTACTATAAATTTGGGTAATTAAATTTTAGTGCTTCTCCCAAAGTGAAGTTAATGTATGGTAATTATGATTGAGAAGTTACTTTGTTTTAATGTAACATTTTAAAAATTACACCGTTTAAATCATTTGTATTTTTAGAACATAGTGTTTAGCTCTCTTTATTTTTTCTTTTATTCATGTTTTAACCTCAACACCAACCTTTCCAAATGTTGTTGAATTAATCCCGGGTACTTCCTACTGGAAAGAGGCATTTTCCCTAACAGAGCAACCTGAGCAGATTAGAAATCACAAAATGCTTCTGAATTTAATTCCTGGCAGAATTGCTAGAAGAGTTGTTTTAGGTTATCCTCGTGACATTTATTAAGTTCAGAAGGTGCAGAGATAAAACCATCAGAAATGTTTATTTTACTTAACTGTTTAGATCCTCCCACACCTGCTCAGCTCAGTGACCCTAACTATCCTGTAATTGCCTATATTAAATGTTTAGTGAACACGCAGCAAGAACAACCTTTTTTTAAGAATCTGGAAACCTGCCCCAATGGCCATCACTAACAGAATGGAAATGAACAGTGACTGAGTCACAAAATGGGCTATCAATAGGAATGAATCTTAAAACACGTCACTGAGCTAAAGAAGCCAGACAAATACAAGGGTAAATAGTATAGTTCTGTTTATGTAATATGCAAAACCAGCAAAATTCACCTCTTCTGCTGAAAGTGAGGAAAATGGTTTCCCTGAGCTGATACTGACTAGAAAGGAATACAAGAAAGGCTTGTGGGGTGCTAGCAACTTCTGCTTCCTGAGTGTGGGACTGATTTCACAACTATGTTGAATTTAGGAAAAGTCACCAAGCTGTGTATTTAAGACAAGTGGAATGGTCTTTTTCTCTATGATATTGCAGTGCAAAGTATGTTTTTACAAGTTATGCATTAGATGTCTTAGGATGGTGACCTATCAAGAAGGAAATGAGTGAAAGAATGAATTTCCAATTTGTGGTTTTCAGAGACTTATTACTGAGGATTACTAAATAATCTTTTAATTATTTTAACAACTTTTAGACGTTGAGGCCTTTTTGTTTATTTAGAGCTTTTTAGAAAACTTATTACGGGGAATGAAATTCAGTAGGCATCTAGATGTATCTTATTACTATAAATTTGGGTAATTAAATTTTAGTGCTTCTCCCAAAGTGAAGTTAATGTATGGTAATTATGATTGAGAAGTTACTTTGTTTTAATGTAACATTTTAAAAATTACACCGTTTAAATCATTTGTATTTTTAGAACATAGTGTTTAGCTCTCTTTATTTTTTCTTTTATTCATGTTTTAACCTCAACACCAACCTTTCCAAATGTTGTTGAATTAATCCCGGGTACTTCCTACTGGAAAGAGGCATTTTCCCTAACAGAGCAACCTGAGCAGATTAGAAATCACAAAATGCTTCTGAATTTAATTCCTGGCAGAATTGCTAGAAGAGTTGTTTTAGGTTATCCTCGTGACATTTATTAAGTTCAGAAGGTGCAGAGATAAAACCATCAGAAATGTTTATTTTACTTAACTGTTTAGATCCTCCCACACCTGCTCAGCTCAGTGACCCTAACTATCCTGTAATTGCCTATATTAAATGTTTAGTGAACACGCAGCAAGAACACCCCAGCTTAAGGAAAATGCATATGATTTTCTTTTCCATAAGCTCTCGCGGATCATTCTAATTCCATTTAATGGATAAATGAAATTAATTTCACTGAGTCGTTTGTTATGTCTGACTATATTACCAGCATATAGAAGGCTTTCCCTAGGCATTGTGATTTTATTTCTAATGGTACAAATTTAGTTAGAATCAAGATTTAACCCATAAATAATATTTTATGTCCTCTGATCATTTCTGTTTTGGAGAAACAGATGATAATTTTACAAAGAAATCCAACTTACAGTTTGTCCTCTCATGAGATAAGAAAAAAAAAAAAACCAACAAGTTTACAAGCATCTAGAAGTTGAATCATTTCTTACTATGTTTTAAGCCAAAACTGATTGGGTAATGTTTGAAAAATGACTTACTAACATGTGATTTCAGAATGATGTCCATTTTAAAATGAATTGCAAACTCATTCCTGTGACAAACTCCTTCTCTGTGTATTCTTAACTTTTCCTAATTGTTCATTTTTGCTGAAATTGAACCCTGTCTCACAGTTTGGGATTCCAGTCGGCTTCATCATACTTGTTTGTGTATGTGTGTATATTGCATGGTGAAATAGATACTAATATCTGTAACTCTTCGTCCTCTGAGGACATTCAGTGAGTAGGAACCCAGAATCATGTGCTCTGTAGTTTGCTAAAGCCCCATGGAAAACCCTACTGCAGTAGCTATGCAAAGTTCTGGTTAAACATTGCCTTAGCGTTTGCACTGCTCCGTCTGTTGTTTTTACGCTAAAGACTCAGCCCAGGTTGGAGGCAGTATTGACTTTGTAATTAAACCATTTTACCTTCAGAATTTTGTAATCACTGCATTTAAAACCATCTGTTGTAGTGAAACGGTAAACTTTTTTTTTAAGGTACAGAAAAAATCTACGGTGTCCCTTTTTTTTTTGACTTTCACAGTTGTGATTTTAGGTCCTTGATTTACTAACATATCAGTAGGAAAAAGGAGGAAATTCTCAGTGATGGAAAAGGATATCTGTCATAGAATTTAAAACAAATGCAGATGAAAGTACCTTCTTACCTACTGCTCTTTTTCAGAGGTATATTGTTTCCTGTTTACATGTGGAGATACTACACATGTAAACAGGAAACAATGATGAATGGGATGATATTAAAGACAGGATTGGCTGTGTTTCATTGTGTTGGAAACTCTTCTGGCTAACTTGTCCCAAATTGTCAGCACTGTAAAATTGTACATCTACCTTGGGTGGTAAGGCAGCAAGTGAGGCAGCACAGACAATGTTCAGAGAAAGGAAGAGATTTTTAACATGAGGGCTTATGAACTATATTGGTTTTGGACTGATGTAGAATCTGTAGGAGGCCTTCTGCCTTCCTGTTCCCAGGAAAAAGATGCAGAAGGGTGGCCTAATCTGCATTCTGATAAACCTTTCTAAAGGGCATGGGATCAATCTCACCCCCACCCCCACACAAGGGATGTGAGTGATGTCTGAACGACTCAAATTGTACCTTAGCATTTGTGAAATGAAGCCAAAAAAGCTTAAAATACGAACTTTGGAATCCAACTAGGGCCCACATTATAGTCTTACCAATTTTGAGCTTGTGGGCTTGGGCAAGTTCCCTGACCTCCCTAACCCGAGGTCCCTCCTCTGCATAGTGAAAATAAAAAGTATGCTGTCACAGGGTTGTTGTGGGTCTCTATAAACCATGGTAAAGTACCTGCTACAGTGCCTGGCATGAAGAAAGCATAATGAAAATAATGCCTCTATCTCAGTTCATTGATGAACCTGCAAATAGATTCTTGAGGTGTCTCACCTTTAGGTTTCATTATAGTTTATCAATAAAAATAACAACATGTGTGGTTTATATATGTACTTTTGGAGTAATTTTGTAGTTCTCTTTGCCTGACATCCATAGGGTTGGCCAAAATGTTTCCTCATGGAAAACCCTACTGCAGTAGCTATGCAAAGTTCTGGTTAAACATTGCCTTAGCGTTTGCACTGCTCCGTCTGTTGTTTTTACGCTAAAGACTCAGCCCAGGTTGGAGGCAGTATTGACTTTGTAATTAAACCATTTTACCTTCAGAATTTTGTAATCACTGCATTTAAAACCATCTGTTGTAGTGAAACGGTAAACTTTTTAAGGTACAGAAAAATCTACGGTGTCCCTTTTTTTTTTGACTTTCACAGTTGTGATTTTAGGTCCTTGATTTACTAACATATCAGTAGGAAAAAGGAGGAAATTCTCAGTGATGGAAAAGGATATCTGTCATAGAATTTAAAACAAATGCAGATGAAAGTACCTTCTTACCTACTGCTCTTTTTCAGAGGTATATTGTTTCCTGTTTACATGTGGAGATACTACACATGTAAACAGGAAACAATGATGAATGGGATGATATTAAAGACAGGATTGGCTGTGTTTCATTGTGTTGGAAACTCTTCTGGCTAACTTGTCCCAAATTGTCAGCACTGTAAAATTGTACATCTACCTTGGGTGGTAAGGCAGCAAGTGAGGCAGCACAGACAATGTTCAGAGAAAGGAAGAGATTTTTAACATGAGGGCTTATGAACTATATTGGTTTTGGACTGATGTAGAATCTGTAGGAGGCCTTCTGCCTTCCTGTTCCCAGGAAAAAGATGCAGAAGGGTGGCCTAATCTGCATTCTGATAAACCTTTCTAAAGGGCATGGGATCAATCTCACCCCCACCCCCACACAAGGGATGTGAGTGATGTCTGAACGACTCAAATTGTACCTTAGCATTTGTGAAATGAAGCCAAAAAAGCTTAAAATACGAACTTTGGAATCCAACTAGGGCCCACATTATAGTCTTACCAATTTTGAGCTTGTGGGCTTGGGCAAGTTCCCTGACCTCCCTAACCCGAGGTCCCTCCTCTGCATAGTGAAAATAAAAAGTATGCTGTCACAGGGTTGTTGTGGGTCTCTATAAACCATGGTAAAGTACCTGCTACAGTGCCTGGCATGAAGAAAGCATAATGAAAATAATGCCTCTATCTCAGTTCATTGATGAACCTGCAAATAGATTCTTGAGGTGTCTCACCTTTAGGTTTCATTATAGTTTATCAATAAAAATAACAACATGTGTGGTTTATATATGTACTTTTGGAGTAATTTTGTAGTTCTCTTTGCCTGACATCCATAGGGTTGGCCAAAATGTTTCCTCGAGTGCTTCCATAAAAGGTTACAAAAATTCCAAATGAACATTTTTTTTTTAATTTTGGCCTTCGTTATTGATTATTTATTTATTTATTTTCACCCATTTCTATTTTTCTGCCTGTGTGGGCCTCCCATTGCAGTGGCCTCTCTCGCTGCTGAGCACCAGCTCTGGACGCATGCTCTCTAGAGCGCCTGCTGGTAATTCTACACACCGGTCCAGCCGCTCCGCTGCACATGGGATCTTTCCAGGTCAGGGATCAAACTGGTGCCTTTTGCACAGCAAGACGGACTCTCTACCCATTGGACCAAAAGGGAAGCCCCTCCAAATGAACTTGTTGACCAGCTAATATTATATAGTCCATTTAGGGAGAGAAACATAACGGAAATAACTGCCTACTATCACAAAGCTAAACGTTAACCTAAAGGTTTCTCTTTTCATTTTTTTAAAGTTATTTGGAGACTTTGAGCAAAAGACCGTATTCAAACATTCCTCCTAAACAGCTGATGGCAAGCCAACAATAGCTGACTATGACCTGGGACCAGCATGTAACAGGGATGAGGAGAAGGAATATGGGTGGGTTCAGGAAACATATTTGGCAGAGCTTTAGGATCTCAGAATGCACGCTGTGATCTCACAACACTTAGCATTAAGTCTTGACTCTGCTGCTCCAGTTCAGTCCAGTCGACCCCATAGACTGCAGCACGCCAGCCTTCCCTGTACTTAACCATCTCCTGGAGCCTGCTCAAACTCAGTCCATTGACTCAGTAATGCCTCCAACCATCCCATCCTTTGTCGTCTCCTTCTCCTTCTGTCTTCTATTTTTCCCAACATCAGGCTCTTTTCCAGTGAGTCAGCTCTTCAAATCAAATGGCCAAAGTATTAGAGCATCAGCATCATTTCTTCCAGTGAATATTCAGGGTTGATTTCCTTTAGAATTGACTGGTTTGACCTCCTTGCAGTCCAAGGGACTCTCAAGAGTCTTGTCCAACACCATAGTTCAAAGGCATCAATTCTTTGGTACTTAACTTTCTTTATGGTCCAACTCTCATATCCATACAGGAATACTGGGAACCATAGCTTTAACTACACAGAATTTTGTTGGCAAAGTGATGTCTCTCCTTTATAATACACTGTATAGGTTTTTCATAGCTTCACTTCCAAGGGGAGAACCTTCCAAGGGAAGAAAACTTTGAGGGAATCCACCTCATGTCTCTAATATGCGGTTTTTTCATTTTTCTCAATTTTCTCATTTTCAGCAGTACTTGGGCTTCCCAGGTGTTGCAGTGGTAAAGAGCTTGCCTCCAATGTAGGAAAAGCAAGAGACATGAATTTGATCCTTGGGTATGGAAAATCCCTTGGAGTAGGAAATGGCAACCCACTCCAGTATTCTTGTCTGGAGAATCCTACTTCATAGAGCTGAGGTGAAAATTTTCGAAGAAAACTCACATAACTCATAGCACCTAACACATGGCAGACACTCAGTAGATTTACTTTTATTGCAAAAGCCCTATAGTTACGTGATGATTGCCTATTGAACATTGGAATTCAATAGAAGTGAGTTGGCACTGAGGTCATGAAGGTTTAGAAATACTTCAGAGCATCTGGTTTCATTTACAAGTTTACTTTTGGCAGAATCTTCTGCCAAACTCAAAGGTTGTTTTTTCTTGTATGGAGTTGTGACTGTATCAGTAGAAGCTTGTTATTAAAACCATGCTTATGCCAGATAACCCATAGATGAATGACCCTTAAGATGAAGAGTAATTTACCTTTAACAAGACACTCTGAAAAGCACATAAAAATGTCTTAAGTAATGTGTATTCAGTTGAGTTTTATCATCGATATAATTTATTTTTGAAACCATGGATGTGAGAGAATGTTTACACAGTGGTTCTGATTAAAAATAATATAGAAATACCAACAAAAACAACATAAACTTTATCCTATTTATGTTTAGGAAATGAAAATGTCTCCATATATATATATATATATATATATACACACATATACATATAATTATACATACATATAATTTCATTTTTCACTTGTTATAATGAGTTTTTCATTTGTTACAATAAGTACTTGTAAGTGTATTTAGAATAATTTACCCCAATTCTAGTACTTATAAAAAGCATTGCTTAAACTCATAATCCAGGGGCACATGAGGATATATTATTGCTCTAATTGATGGAACATTTATAGAAAATCTATCAAAAAAATGCTAAAATAAACTCTAAAAATAATTTCAAGGCGATGGAAGTTATTTTGGCAAAGTGATGTCTCTCCTTTATAATACACTGTATAGGTTTTCATAGCTTCACTTCAAGGGAGAACCTTCCAAGGGAAGAAAACTTTGAGGGAATCCACCTCATGTCTCTAATATGCGGTTTTTTCATTTTTCTCAATTTTCTCATTTTCAGCAGTACTTGGGCTTCCCAGGTGTTGCAGTGGTAAAGAGCTTGCCTCCAATGTAGGAAAAGCAAGAGACATGAATTTGATCCTTGGGTATGGAAAATCCCTTGGAGTAGGAAATGGCAACCCACTCCAGTATTCTTGTCTGGAGAATCCTACTTCATAGAGCTGAGGTGAAAATTTTCGAAGAAAACTCACATAACTCATAGCACCTAACACATGGCAGACACTCAGTAGATTTACTTTTATTGCAAAAGCCCTATAGTTACGTGATGATTGCCTATTGAACATTGGAATTCAATAGAAGTGAGTTGGCACTGAGGTCATGAAGGTTTAGAAATACTTCAGAGCATCTGGTTTCATTTACAAGTTTACTTTTGGCAGAATCTTCTGCCAAACTCAAAGGTTGTTTTTTCTTGTATGGAGTTGTGACTGTATCAGTAGAAGCTTGTTATTAAAACCATGCTTATGCCAGATAACCCATAGATGAATGACCCTTAAGATGAAGAGTAATTTACCTTTAACAAGACACTCTGAAAAGCACATAAAAATGTCTTAAGTAATGTGTATTCAGTTGAGTTTTATCATCGATATAATTTATTTTTGAAACCATGGATGTGAGAGAATGTTTACACAGTGGTTCTGATTAAAAATAATATAGAAATACCAACAAAAACAACATAAACTTTATCCTATTTATGTTTAGGAAATGAAAATGTCTCCATATATATATATATATATATATATATACACACATATACATATAATTATACATACATATAATTTCATTTTTCACTTGTTATAATGAGTTTTTCATTTGTTACAATAAGTACTTGTAAGTGTATTTAGAATAATTTACCCCAATTCTAGTACTTATAAAAAGCATTGCTTAAACTCATAATCCAGGGGCACATGAGGATATATTATTGCTCTAATTGATGGAACATTTATAGAAAATCTATCAAAAAATGTAAAAACGTGTAGGCTTGAAAAGGAGCTAAAGCTAACATGAGGAAAATAATTTCAAGGCGATGGAAGTTATTTTGGCAATTACTGGAATTTCTAACTCCTTAAACATTCTGCAGAATAAAAACATCCTAGTTCACATTCCATAATCTGTTCAGAAATACTTTCTAGAGCCCTGAATAGCAAAGGGACATTTCTATCTTCTTTAAAACTTGCTCTGATCTGCAACCCCTGTGGGTTAGGAAATCCTCTAGGTGGAGAAACCTGTAATTCTTTGAACCAGCCTCCAGTCTTCTGCACCACGATTTAGGCAGCAGATCATTAGTGCCCCGTTTACCTATGGACAAACTCCTTCTCTTGTAGCATGGCAAGTAGAAAGACATGAGATGGAAAGCTTCAAACTGCTCCTGAAAGGAAAACTGTGTGGCTAGCACAAACCACAGCCTAAGGACCAATCTTGTTTGGGGAGTCATAAGTAATCCTTTAGGTTTTTATATGAATTTATTAATAATATGCTATCAGTAGCCTTTGTCCAGTTCAGATACTTTTCTAGGTCTTATCAGCATAGATAAAATGAGGTAAACCAAGTGTGAGAGAAAGCTCAGGAACCATCAGCTGTGCATCATCCACCTGATTGTTCTTCTCTGGCGGTGCTCATCTCACCAGACCACCAGTGATGGCGGCCGCAGCTTTGATCTCTATTTGACTCTGACAAGGACAGTTGCAGGGGTTTTTCATGGAGATGGCAGTTACAGACAATATCCAACTAAAGAAATGCTGCCTTCTAGCCTTGGGTACACGGAATGCTACCTCTTTAGTTGGCATATGCTTATTTCAAGGAGTCCCAGAAATGAGGCAACTATGGAATGAAAAACATCTATTTGTTCCTGTTATCAAGTGTCCCAGAAAAAATTTAGCAGCAACAACTAAGTAACAATTGCATAAGTTGTACAATTGTATAGTTTCATTCAGAAGAGTAGCTAGAAAGACTGGGCTTCCCAGGTAACGCTCGTGGTAAAGAACACACCTGCCAGAACAACATTCATAAAGAGACATGGGTTTGATCCCCGGGATAGGAAGACTCCCTGGAGGAGGACATGTCAACTCACTCCTGTATTCTTGTCTGGAGAATCCCTTCGACAGAGGAGCTTGGCATGCTATGGTCCATTGGGCTGCAAGGAGTCAGACACGACTGGAGTGATTCAACACACTAGAAAGACTTGATGCACTCAGGCAGCTGAAGATGCACCACCTCTTTCAAGAACAGGTTGTCCTTGAGTTGTTCAAGGTGAGCAAAATAATAATAGAAGTCAGATGATTGAGCGTTAATTTGCAGATACATGATACAGATCTTAAAAACCCAGTTTGAGCTTTGCTATCTCTGATTTAGGAAAGAGATTCTGATTTCACTTTGGCCCATAACTACACAAGGAAAGATGCTATTTTACCAATTTAGTCATCTTTACTAAGAGGTGTGTGCCTTCAAGTTGCCATAAAGTACAAAGCCTTTTTCTTTATAAATTGAAATTAAATGATAAAAATTGTGTAAATGCCTATTTTTTTGGTGTCAAAAGAATGGACTTTGAGTTTTATCCTCATGTTTAGGTCCATGCATTACATGGTGGTCAAGTCCTTTCCTGCCTCAGCAGCCCCAGGGTATCAGATAAAAAGGCTTGTGTTCCAATCACATTTCTCTCCTACTAGACTTAAAAGTCTTACTCTTTAATCTTTTAAAATTAGTGAATACAACTGAAGCCTTTTCTTAGCTTTACCCTTCTTCTTTTTTTTTTTTTTTGGGCGGCAGCTTTGATCTCTATTTGACTCTGACAAGGACAGTTGCAGGGGTTTTTCATGGAGATGGCAGTTACAGACAATATCCAACTAAAGAAATGCTGCCTTCTAGCCTTGGGTACACGGAATGCTACCTCTTTAGTTGGCATATGCTTATTTCAAGGAGTCCCAGAAATGAGGCAACTATGGAATGAAAAACATCTATTTGTTCCTGTTATCAAGTGTCCCAGAAAAAATTTAGCAGCAACAACTAAGTAACAATTGCATAAGTTGTACAATTGTATAGTTTCATTCAGAAGAGTAGCTAGAAAGACTGGGCTTCCCAGGTAACGCTCGTGGTAAAGAACACACCTGCCAGAACAACATTCATAAAGAGACATGGGTTTGATCCCCGGGATAGGAAGACTCCCTGGAGGAGGACATGTCAACTCACTCCTGTATTCTTGTCTGGAGAATCCCTTCGACAGAGGAGCTTGGCATGCTATGGTCCATTGGGCTGCAAGGAGTCAGACACGACTGGAGTGATTCAACACACTAGAAAGACTTGATGCACTCAGGCAGCTGAAGATGCACCACCTCTTTCAAGAACAGGTTGTCCTTGAGTTGTTCAAGGTGAGCAAAATAATAATAGAAGTCAGATGATTGAGCGTTAATTTGCAGATACATGATACAGATCTTAAAAACCCAGTTTGAGCTTTGCTATCTCTGATTTAGGAAAGAGATTCTGATTTCACTTTGGCCCATAACTACACAAGGAAAGATGCTATTTTACCAATTTAGTCATCTTTACTAAGAGGTGTGTGCCTTCAAGTTGCCATAAAGTACAAAGCCTTTTTCTTTATAAATTGAAATTAAATGATAAAAATTGTGTAAATGCCTATTTTTTTGGTGTCAAAAGAATGGACTTTGAGTTTTATCCTCATGTTTAGGTCCATGCATTACATGGTGGTCAAGTCCTTTCCTGCCTCAGCAGCCCCAGGGTATCAGATAAAAAGGCTTGTGTTCCAATCACATTTCTCTCCTACTAGACTTAAAAGTCTTACTCTTTAATCTTTTAAAATTAGTGAATACAACTGAAGCCTTTTCTTAGCTTTACTTCTCTTCAAAAATTGAAAGAACTTGCACTTTTTTTTTTTTTTGAAGGATTTGATTTATCATATTGTGTTAGTTTCTGGTATACATACCTTTAAGACAGTCTCAAGTTCAGGGTGATGTCACTATCTAGGGCTGGCTTGTTGCTTCTCACCTCCTCTCTCCATTCATGCTTCTATTGTCATTCAAATTTGGGAGTGCTTCACATTCTATGTTTATTTACCTCCTTGAAACACTCTCCAAAAACTTTTCCTTGTCCAAACCAAATAGCTACTGTTTTAATTCTGATTTTAGTTGGAAGGGTGCACATCATTTGCTATATTTTGATTTTCATTTTGCCTTGGGCAATTACGTATCACTAAATTTACTGTGTGCATGTTTGTCATCAGCCTATAGAATGCCTATCTTTTCTCCTTGATTTGGGTTCAATAAAATGAGACAAAACAAAGAGATTCCTTAAAAACAAGGCAAGTATTCAGAGTTTTTCTGTCCACACAACTGGTTCATCAAGTTCAAACAGGGCCTGTTCTGTAATAGAATTTTCCAGAAAACACACATCGGCCCCTCATCCTCATACTTACTCAGCTGATCCAATACTTTTCAATCCAGTTCTTTCCTGTGGACTACAGCCCGCCAGGCTCCTCTGTCCATGGAATTTTCCAGGCAAGAATACTGGAGTGGGTTGCCATTTCCTCCTTCAGGGAATCCTCCTGACTAGAGGATCAAACCTGCATCTCCTGCTTCTCTTGCATTGGCAGGCAGATTCTTTACCATTGAGTTACCTGGGAAACTCCACATTAGCCCCTGGTCACTAGCAAAGTATTCAACACTTTTTGGGATATCTACCATAACCATAATTACCAATGTCTAAATTTTAATCATGTTTGCATTGTAATACAAAAAGATTTTATAATTTTTCTAATTATAATGGTATGACACAAAATAAAATTATTAGAAAAAAATCATTAAACAGAAAGTCCCCTGTAATTTGCCCACCCTGTCAATTTCCTGGAAAATCACTCTTAACAATTTGAGGCCCAATTTCCTCCCTAATGGGCTTCCCAGGTGGCGCTAGTGGTAAAGAACCCAACTGCCAATATAGGAGACCTAAGAGACAAGGGTTCAACCCTTGGGTCAGAAGATCCCCCAGAGGAGGGCATGGCAACCCACTCCAGTATTCTTGCCTGAAGAGTCCCATGGACGGTGGAGCCTGGTGGGCTACAGTTCATAGGGTCACGAAGAGTTAGACACAACTAAAGCAACTTAGCACACACACACCCGTCCCTAATATGTTCTTATTTATTTTTGTACTCCCCAATGTATATTTTCATGAGGAATGTAGTATCATGTACACTAATTTGTCATCTGTTTTGCCAACTTCTACCACATGGAGAAATTTCCATGTGTTTCAGAAGAGCTCTAGGTTTTAAAATACATCTTGGTGTCAGTCGAGAGCCTGGGGAACCTCATTTTGTAGAATGTATGCCTTCAAAAGTATTTAATGTAACTCCAAATATCTACTAAATGTCTACATCCTATAAAGATTCAGTATGAAGTCAGGAGAGGTAATGGCTCTCTGGCTGTCTTTCCATTTCCCATCTTTTCAGACCTCTTTTCTTCTTCATTTCTAATCCAACATATCGACTTTTTTTCTAAGTATGTGTTATATGACATTTTTAAAAGTTATTTTGTTGGTTGCAGAAAACTATCATTTCCATCACATTAAGAATAAATGATTTGTTGTGGGCAACTTTCATTCCATGTAAATGTTCCTTTGAAAAAAATGAAGAATTTGAACGCATAAAAACATGCTTGTATTCAGATGATATGAACATTTATATAAGGATTATTTATCTTGTCTCAAAGTCTTCTTTCTGTTTCTCTCTGTTTCACTTTTTTTTCTCACTGTGGTAACCAGGGCATAAGGGCAACAGGAACATGTGGCTTTTTATTTGATCAAGGGTAATGATCAACCAAGCCCAGAGGAAGGCAGCTCAGTGTTCTTAGTTCATCTGTGACATAGAATCTTTTTACGTGCTCTCCAATTGTGAGCCCATCTGTGCCATCATTAAGAGGGAAAAGAATCTACAGAAATAAAGGAGCTGAATGCAAGAGGAACTGAATATTTAAAACTGATTTGAATGTGCATCTGCAGACATTGCCACTCTGTGACTGAAAGTGTGTCCTTTACTCATTTCTGTGAGTCCAAAAGAACCATAGATTGGTTGCTTTTGTTGTTTGCTTGCTTATTTTAGTTGTAATTTTTCTTCCATGTCATCGTTTTTATCTTTGCATATATTTTTCTTTTTCTTTCTTGGATTTTAAGTGGAGGACAAAAATCTCAGGACTATATCAGGAAACCCCAAAATATATGTATGTTCTCTGCAATATATGTTTGCTAATCATAGCTCCCAGAACAAAGTGTTCATTTTTGAAGAATGGTAAAGGAGAGAAATTCATTCCAGGGTTCTGTAGGAAGTGGCTATTCTAATACATTTCTTCGAGCACTCAAGGACAATATATACAGTATCTTAGAGTTTCTATGAATTCTGAGATACAATATTCAAAGACATCAATACGTCAGATTTTCCAAGCTATTCTTTAATACATTTCTTCGAGCACCCCTAGAATGTATGCCTTCAAAAGTATTTAATGTAACTCCAAATATCTACTAAATGTCTACATCCTATAAAGATTCAGTATGAAGTCAGGAGAGGTAATGGCTCTCTGGCTGTCTTTCCATTTCCCATCTTTTCAGACCTCTTTTCTTCTTCATTTCTAATCCAACATATCGACTTTTTTTCTAAGTATGTGTTATATGACTTTTTTAAAAGTTATTTTGTTGGTTGCAGAAAACTATCATTTCCATCACATTAAGAATAAATGATTTGTTGTGGGCAACTTTCATTCCATGTAAATGTTCCTTTGAAAAAAATGAAGAATTTGAACGCATAAAAACATGCTTGTATTCAGATGATATGAACATTTATATAAGGATTATTTATCTTGTCTCAAAGTCTTCTTTCTGTTTCTCTCTGTTTCACTTTTTTTTCTCACTGTGGTAACCAGGGCATAAGGGCAACAGGAACATGTGGCTTTTTATTTGATCAAGGGTAATGATCAACCAAGCCCAGAGGAAGGCAGCTCAGTGTTCTTAGTTCATCTGTGACATAGAATCTTTTTACGTGCTCTCCAATTGTGAGCCCATCTGTGCCATCATTAAGAGGGAAAAGAATCTACAGAAATAAAGGAGCTGAATGCAAGAGGAACTGAATATTTAAAACTGATTTGAATGTGCATCTGCAGACATTGCCACTCTGTGACTGAAAGTGTGTCCTTTACTCATTTCTGTGAGTCCAAAAGAACCATAGATTGGTTGCTTTTGTTGTTTGCTTGCTTATTTTAGTTGTAATTTTTCTTCCATGTCATCGTTTTTATCTTTGCATATATTTTTCTTTTTCTTTCTTGGATTTTAAGTGGAGGACAAAAATCTCAGGACTATATCAGGAAACCCCAAAATATATGTATGTTCTCTGCAATATATGTTTGCTAATCATAGCTCCCAGAACAAAGTGTTCATTTTTGAAGAATGGTAAAGGAGAGAAATTCATTCCAGGGTTCTGTAGGAAGTGGCTATTCTAATACATTTCTTCGAGCACTCAAGGACAATATATACAGTATCTTAGAGTTTCTATGAATTCTGAGATACAATATTCAAAGACATCAATACGTCAGATTTTCCAAGTTTCTGATGGAAAATCTTATTAAACATCATTGGGATTCCAGGTCATTCTGATACTGCAAGCACCTTTCCTGCCCATGTCTGATTCTTCCTGCTGTTTCTGGGACTTTGGATTGAGATTTTCATTACTGGTAGTGTTTTCTGTAAAGGTAAGCACCAGAAAATAAAATGGAGGTACACCTGCCAATGGTGGTTGACCCAGGAAGGCCTGTGTTACCACACCTCAGGATAATAGTGCCTGGAGCTAAACAATAAATATTGGTTGACACACTGACTTATTACTTGAATGGAAGGTTCCAGAACTGCTTTTGGAAGGTAGATATAATTGGCCATGGGGTGAGGGCAGTGGATAAAAGTAATTGTCATATCAGGTATGAACTTCAGAAGAGAAACATAGGAAAAGAGAAATAGGGGGGGCATTGAGAAAAAGTGAATTTATTAAGAATGAGGAGAAGATATAGAAAGGAAGCTAAGGAAGTCACATACCTTTCTCACAAGGCTGTTTTGATGTTGCTATTTTCACATTATAACCATCTTAAATTTTATATACAATAAAAAAGACAAAGCATTAACGTTTAAGTTTGTAAGAACTACCATATAATAAATATAGTGGGATACCTTTACCATTTTTCTAACCCTGGATCGTCCAGATCTCATGTGGAGGTGGAGGAGTGAGCCTGAGAGATGGGGTGGGAGTAAGGAATGAAGTAAGAATGCCTACTGTTTGTAGGAAAAAATAAGTGCTTGCTTATTTTAGTTGTAATTTTTCTTCCATGTCATCGTTTTTATCTTTGCATATATTTTTCTTTTTCTTTCTTGGATTTTAAGTGGAGGACAAAAATCTCAGGACTATATCAGGAAACCCCAAAATATATGTATGTTCTCTGCAATATATGTTTGCTAATCATAGCTCCCAGAACAAAGTGTTCATTTTTGAAGAATGGTAAAGGAGAGAAATTCATTCCAGGGTTCTGTAGGAAGTGGCTATTCTAATACATTTCTTCGAGCACTCAAGGACAATATATACAGTATCTTAGAGTTTCTATGAATTCTGAGATACAATATTCAAAGACATCAATACGTCAGATTTTCCAAGTTTCTGATGGAAAATCTTATTAAACATCATTGGGATTCCAGGTCATTCTGATACTGCAAGCACCTTTCCTGCCCATGTCTGATTCTTCCTGCTGTTTCTGGGACTTTGGATTGAGATTTTCATTACTGGTAGTGTTTTCTGTAAAGGTAAGCACCAGAAAATAAAATGGAGGTACACCTGCCAATGGTGGTTGACCCAGGAAGGCCTGTGTTACCACACCTCAGGATAATAGTGCCTGGAGCTAAACAATAAATATTGGTTGACACACTGACTTATTACTTGAATGGAAGGTTCCAGAACTGCTTTTGGAAGGTAGATATAATTGGCCATGGGGTGAGGGCAGTGGATAAAAGTAATTGTCATATCAGGTATGAACTTCAGAAGAGAAACATAGGAAAAGAGAAATAGGGGGGGCATTGAGAAAAAGTGAATTTATTAAGAATGAGGAGAAGATATAGAAAGGAAGCTAAGGAAGTCACATACCTTTCTCACAAGGCTGTTTTGATGTTGCTATTTTCACATTATAACCATCTTAAATTTTATATACAATAAAAAAGACAAAGCATTAACGTTTAAGTTTGTAAGAACTACCATATAATAAATATAGTGGGATACCTTTACCATTTTTCTAACCCTGGATCGTCCAGATCTCATGTGGAGGTGGAGGAGTGAGCCTGAGAGATGGGGTGGGAGTAAGGAATGAAGTAAGAATGCCTACTGTCCTTTTTGCTAGGAAATTAAAAAGCTGAAAATTTAGTATCTGCCTTTAGACTAGCTTGAACTTGTCTGTGGCTTGTTATTGCTATATCAGAACTTCATCTAATGACCAAGAGAACAATATATCTTTGTGGGTTCTCTGTGTATGTATGTGTACTGCAGTGGCTTAACATGTGTGTGTGTGTGTATGAGCAGTCATTTCCAACTCTTCAAAACTCCATGGACTGTAGCCTGTTAGGCTCTTTCGTCCATGAAATTCTCTGGGTAAGAATGCTGGAGTGGGTTGCCGTTCCTTTCTGCAGGGGATCTTCCTGACCCAGGATTTGAACCTGGGTCTCCTGCACTGCAGGCAGAGACTTTTCTATCTGAGCTACAGAGGAAGCCTGGCTTAAAATATACTCTAATTCAATTCAGTTAGTCAGGAAAGTCTAGGAGATGTGCTCATTAACTTAGATTTTGCAGAAATCTCTACCTTCTTATGAAAATTTTATAGCTATATTGTTTTAATAACTGAGATTGTCTGTTGAATGAAGAAAACCCAACTGTGAAGTCACTTTATTGCTCACGTGGCAATGAGGAAAGAAACACAGAATCAAACAGAGAACTCTTTCTGGTCGGATTCTGTTTTCAACCACCAGGTTCATTTCATTTTTGTTCCTCTGGGATTTTGCCTGAGAACTTGGAAGAGCAAGGCTCACAAATGGATGAGTCAGTTGTAGATCCTGCCGAAGTATGTGAATAGATAATAATATGTAAATAGAGAGTGAGAAAGAATTACAGTAAGAACCAGTGCATCCTACTGACACAGCCAAGCCTGGATCAGGACATCACTCCGTCTGTTGTCTCCATCACGCCTATACCTTCAATGTCTTTCTCTCTGCTGCTTCTCTGTGGTCTAAGTATGCTTAGATGTTCCCAAGTCAAAAAGAAGAAAAACAAATTGGCCTCTTTTAACTTTGTAGGAAATGTTTTTTAGGGTGTTCCACATTTATTGTTTTCCTTTTCCCACTTTCTGTTTACAATTCAGTCCAAACCTATACAAGCTGGCTTTTGCTCAGAACCCTTCACTCAAACAGTCCTTGCAAAGCCCATCAATCTCTATATTGCCAAATTCAACAGATGTTTTCCAAACTTTTTCTTAGTAGTGTGTATATGCTGTGTTTGCACGTTCACGAGGTGTTTGTGCGCTTATGCTTTATGTGTCCCTCTTGATCATTAACTCTCTGCTTCCTTGACTTTTCCCTTTCTCTTCAGTCAGTTTTGACAATGAATCTCCTTCATGGATGCCTTCTCTGTGTCTCCTCTTTAAGCCCAAGATTCTCTCAGAGACCTTTTGCCTTCTCTGTTTTTGGTTTTCCTCTTATCAGCCTCAACTCTCCAGGGGATCTTCCTGACCCAGGATTTGAACCTGGGTCTCCTGCACTGCAGGCAGAGACTTTTCTATCTGAGCTACAGAGGAAGCCTGGCTTAAAATATACTCTAATTCAATTCAGTTAGTCAGGAAAGTCTAGGAGATGTGCTCATTAACTTAGATTTTGCAGAAATCTCTACCTTCTTATGAAAATTTTATAGCTATATTGTTTTAATAACTGAGATTGTCTGTTGAATGAAGAAAACCCAACTGTGAAGTCACTTTATTGCTCACGTGGCAATGAGGAAAGAAACACAGAATCAAACAGAGAACTCTTTCTGGTCGGATTCTGTTTTCAACCACCAGGTTCATTTCATTTTTGTTCCTCTGGGATTTTGCCTGAGAACTTGGAAGAGCAAGGCTCACAAATGGATGAGTCAGTTGTAGATCCTGCCGAAGTATGTGAATAGATAATAATATGTAAATAGAGAGTGAGAAAGAATTACAGTAAGAACCAGTGCATCCTACTGACACAGCCAAGCCTGGATCAGGACATCACTCCGCCCTGTTGTCTCCATCACGCCTATACCTTCAATGTCTTTCTCTCTGCTGCTTCTCTGTGGTCTAAGTATGCTTAGATGTTCCCAAGTCAAAAAGAAGAAAAACAAATTGGCCTCTTTTAACTTTGTAGGAAATGTTTTTTAGGGTGTTCCACATTTATTGTTTTCCTTTTCCCACTTTCTGTTTACAATTCAGTCCAAACCTATACAAGCTGGCTTTTGCTCAGAACCCTTCACTCAAACAGTCCTTGCAAAGCCCATCAATCTCTATATTGCCAAATTCAACAGATGTTTTCCAAACTTTTTCTTAGTAGTGTGTATATGCTGTGTTTGCACGTTCACGAGGTGTTTGTGCGCTTATGCTTTATGTGTCCCTCTTGATCATTAACTCTCTGCTTCCTTGACTTTTCCCTTTCTCTTCAGTCAGTTTTGACAATGAATCTCCTTCATGGATGCCTTCTCTGTGTCTCCTCTTTAAGCCCAAGATTCTCTCAGAGACCTTCTTTCTGGCCTTCTGCTTAGTCTATAAATTCTCCCTGGGCAATAATTCTGACATTTACAGTTTATCACCTTATCAAGACCATCAAGGACGTACTTCCAGGCTTTATCATTGCCCTGAGTTGGCCATCTGGACATACTATAAAAACACCTCAAAATGTGCATAAGATGATTATGTTTCTTGTCACACTTCAACTTCAAATCCCTCACAGAAACACTGCGTTTCCTCCTATAGTTCTTAGTTGGTTAACGGCAGTGCCACACACAGAGCCTTCCAAATAAGCCCTTTCCTTTCCCATCACTCCTGCTACTACCTTCATCTCCATCTCCAATTAATCAAGTCTTGTCTTTTTTTGCTTTTTAACCTATTGAATTCATGACAAGAGTTGAGGCCTTAGCTACTTTTTTAAACCTGGAATGTTGTCATATCTTCCTCACTGATTATACAGATTGTGGTAGCCAAGGAATTCCAGGCACAACTCTTATGTGACACATGGGGCTTCTTCCTATAAGTTACCTATACTCTAGTAGACCCACCAACAGAGACTTGCTTCAAAAGACCTAGTCCAAGCAAAAGTATTATATATATATACACACGCACACCCCTATGTATGATTGCCTGCGTGCTAAGTTGCTTCAGTCGTGTCTCACTCTGCATAACCCTGTGGACTGTAGCCCACCAGACTTCTCTGTCCATGGGACTCTTCAGGCAAGAATACTGGAGTGGGTTGCCATGCCCTTCTCCAGGGAATCTTCCAACTCAGGGATTGAACTGATGTCTCTTATGTCTCCTGCATTGGCAGGTGGGCTCTTTACCACTACTGCCATTTATATATATATAATAAAAGTATAATAATATAACTTAGAAAAGTCCTTGATTGTTGCTTGCACTAACCTTGGGTGGAAACTGGATTTTATTTCTTTACAGAGATGTGTGGAAGATGTGTCTGAATCGTCCTTTTTATATAGCGGAATGTGTGGTGCATCTCTCCTTGAAAGCAGAGGGCAGATGAGTTGCTAGGCGATTGACAGGTGTGTTTACATAGATAAATAATTTCAAGGGAGGAAGCTGTGTATTTATAACCTCAGCAATANTCCTTCTCTGTGTCTCCTCTTTAAGCCCAAGATTCTCTCAGAGACCTTCTTTCTGGCCTTCTGCTTAGTCTATAAATTCTCCCTGGGCAATAATTCTGACATTTACAGTTTATCACCTTATCAAGACCATCAAGGACGTACTTCCAGGCTTTATCATTGCCCTGAGTTGGCCATCTGGACATACTATAAAAACACCTCAAAATGTGCATAAGATGATTATGTTTCTTGTCACACTTCAACTTCAAATCCCTCACAGAAACACTGCGTTTCCTCCTATAGTTCTTAGTTGGTTAACGGCAGTGCCACACACAGAGCCTTCCAAATAAGCCCTTTCCTTTCCCATCACTCCTGCTACTACCTTCATCTCCATCTCCAATTAATCAAGTCTTGTCTTTTTTTGCTTTTTAACCTATTGAATTCATGACAAGAGTTGAGGCCTTAGCTACTTTTTTAAACCTGGAATGTTGTCATATCTTCCTCACTGATTATACAGATTGTGGTAGCCAAGGAATTCCAGGCACAACTCTTATGTGACACATGGGGCTTCTTCCTATAAGTTACCTATACTCTAGTAGACCCACCAACAGAGACTTGCTTCAAAAGACCTAGTCCAAGCAAAAGTATTATATATATACACACGCACACCCCTATGTATGATTGCCTGCGTGCTAAGTTGCTTCAGTCGTGTCTCACTCTGCATAACCCTGTGGACTGTAGCCCACCAGACTTCTCTGTCCATGGGACTCTTCAGGCAAGAATACTGGAGTGGGTTGCCATGCCCTTCTCCAGGGAATCTTCCAACTCAGGGATTGAACTGATGTCTCTTATGTCTCCTGCATTGGCAGGTGGGCTCTTTACCACTACTGCCATTTATATATATATAATAAAAGTATAATAATATAACTTAGAAAAGTCCTTGATTGTTGCTTGCACTAACCTTGGGTGGAAACTGGATTTTATTTCTTTACAGAGATGTGTGGAAGATGTGTCTGAATCGTCCTTTTTATATAGCGGAATGTGTGGTGCATCTCTCCTTGAAAGCAGAGGGCAGATGAGTTGCTAGGCGATTGACAGGTGTGTTTACATAGATAAATAATTTCAAGGGAGGAAGCTGTGTATTTATAACCTCAGCAATATTCACTGAATTTGAGAGGGAATTGTGGCACTGACCTTGATAGGGGATCTGATCGTGACCCCACAGTGCCTGAATTTCACTAAGCGTGGTTGCTTAATGGCCTTTTGCCTCCCTTCAGTTCTACTTGCTTGTGTTCCTCATGGTGCATTGTGTTCATGTTTCTTACCTAGATTATTGCTATTCCCTCCAGGATATGTGAACATGGGGGTTTGTATTTCAGGGGTCTTTTTCGGCAATAAGGGCTATTCTGTGACAGTTTATCTTAAAGGAATCATAAAGCAGTTTCTTCTAACATCAGCATGAATGTTAATGTAGTATGTTAAAAATGGTTGATAACTATTTAGGAGATACAAACAAACATTATTTAACACCTCATGAAGTGGACCATCTCCATTCTGAGAACTGCAAATTAAGAATATAGGAAGCTCTTACAGAATAAAGAACAAGTGTAGAAATCAGAGTTGACTTGATGTTTTAGGATTGACTGGTTATACTGCATTTCTGGTCAAGTAGAGTATTTACAGGGACACTAAAATGATTGAAGTTTCCGTTTGTTGACATGGCACCCTGGGTAGAAGTGGCTCCATCTTGAGTCTAGAAATTTATTTCAATAAATATATTACATACATGTGAGAATTAAAAGAACTCATCCAGTGTATGTATTATTAATATTCTGGAAATAATTTCTATTTAAGAATATTTAAACAATTTAGCCATTTCCTCAGAATTTTATTTTGAACACTTTTAGTTTGACGTTTCTTTTTCCTTACCTCAAAATAAGCAGGTAAATATCATTCTGAGGATATAGTCAGAAGTGTAGGCATGTCAATCCCCAGACAAGCTACAAGCTGGCCGTGATGTTGCAGTGGTTTTGTCTCCTGGATATCTGACATGCTCAAAGTAGTTGAGAAATTTAGTCCACCATCTGGATGATTCCTTGGGTCAGAAAAAAATCAAATGTATGTTTGTATGTTGGGATTCAATGTAAACAAAGCTGAATTAGATAACGTTCTAAGCCATATTATTTCCAGTGAACCGGGAAATCGTTGTCTTTTTCTTTTTTTTTTAAAGATTTATTTATTTATTTACTTTGGGCGGGAGTCGGGTTGGGGAGGGAGGGGAGTCGGCGGGCCACTTCCACTGGTCTTTGATTTCTCTATTTTCATTCGTCTTCGTTCTTTGGCTCCTGTAGGCCCCCCATCGCGGTGGCGTCTGTCGTTGCAGAGCACCGGCTCTGGGTGCATGCGCTTCAGAGCTCGGGCTTGGTGATTGGACACATCAGTCCAGCCGCTCCGCAGCATGTGGGATCTTCCCAGGTCAGGGCTCGAACCGGCGCCCCTTGCACTGCAAGGCGGTGTCCTTACCCACTGCACCACCAGGGGAAGCCCCTGTCTTTTTCTTTTTAAAAAAGTCAAGAAGCCACCTAAAAATTTAGCAGTAGGGAACTGATTAAATAAGTTATAGTATGTCCGAAGAAATCCTACACAGCTGCCAACAGTCTTCCATAAAAGAACATGAAATAACATAGAAAAAATGTTCATCATATAATATGAAGTGCAAGCCAGTAGGCACAGAGAGATGCCCTTAAATCAGGTATACATATAGGCATGTGTGTGTGTGAAAAGTTAAGTTTATAGATTTTATTTATAAGAGACAGGTCTATATGTAGGTTCCCATCCACATATTTTACATTTCCGAGTATCTTTTGCTGTTGTAATTAGGAAAAATATTTAAATTTCGGTAAAGAAGGAAGACATTCTTTTCCATCTTATCTAACAAAACCATTTAAACTGGAAATAATTTCTATTTAAGAATATTTAAACAATTTAGCCATTTCCTCAGAATTTTATTTTGAACACTTTTAGTTTGACGTTTCTTTTCCTTACCTCAAAATAAGCAGGTAAATATCATTCTGAGGATATAGTCAGAAGTGTAGGCATGTCAATCCCCAGACAAGCTACAAGCTGGCCGTGATGTTGCAGTGGTTTTGTCTCCTGGATATCTGACATGCTCAAAGTAGTTGAGAAATTTAGTCCACCATCTGGATGATTCCTTGGGTCAGAAAAAAATCAAATGTATGTTTGTATGTTGGGATTCAATGTAAACAAAGCTGAATTAGATAACGTTCTAAGCCATATTATTTCCAGTGAACCGGGAAATCGTTGTCTTTTTCTTTTTTTTTTAAAGATTTATTTATTTATTTACTTTGGGCGGGAGTCGGGTTGGGGAGGGAGGGGAGTCGGCGGGCCACTTCCACTGGTCTTTGATTTCTCTATTTTCATTCGTCTTCGTTCTTTGGCTCCTGTAGGCCCCCCATCGCGGTGGCGTCTGTCGTTGCAGAGCACCGGCTCTGGGTGCATGCGCTTCAGAGCTCGGGCTTGGTGATTGGACACATCAGTCCAGCCGCTCCGCAGCATGTGGGATCTTCCCAGGTCAGGGCTCGAACCGGCGCCCCTTGCACTGCAAGGCGGTGTCCTTACCCACTGCACCACCAGGGGAAGCCCCTGTCTTTTTCTTTTTAAAAAAGTCAAGAAGCCACCTAAAAATTTAGCAGTAGGGAACTGATTAAATAAGTTATAGTATGTCCGAAGAAATCCTACACAGCTGCCAACAGTCTTCCATAAAAGAACATGAAATAACATAGAAAAAATGTTCATCATATAATATGAAGTGCAAGCCAGTAGGCACAGAGAGATGCCCTTAAATCAGGTATACATATAGGCATGTGTGTGTGTGAAAAGTTAAGTTTATAGATTTTATTTATAAGAGACAGGTCTATATGTAGGTTCCCATCCACATATTTTACATTTCCGAGTATCTTTTGCTGTTGTAATTAGGAAAAATATTTAAATTTCGGTAAAGAAGGAAGACATTCTTTTCCATCTTATCTAACAAAACCATTTATTACTGCCTAACTGACCTCCCCAGAGATATGAACACTTGCTAATTAGACTTAAATAACCCTCTGACTCTCAATAGCATATATATGATTCAACTAAAGGCTGAACTGACATCTATGCATAAAGTTTTCATTTTTAGAACTGAATAAGCACTCCCCTCGTTTGGTTTATTTTTATCTAATGTAATTCAAGAAATATTTATGAAATATTTAAATTTACTAAAAGGTACACAGAACAATACAGTAAATATCAATGTATCTATCACCAAACTTTAACCAATATATAACATTTTGCTGCATTTGTTTCACATCATTTTTAAAATACGTATGTATTTATGACTGTGTCCTGTCTTAGTTATACCACTGGGTTTTCTGTGTTGTGGCAGGCAGGCTCAATAGCCCCACAGCAAGTGGGATCTTCGTTCCCCGCCTAGGGATCCAACCTGCATCCCTTGCATTAGAAGGGTAGATTCTTAACCACTGGACCACCAGGGAAGTCCCTGTTACATCCCTTTTCTAAAGAAATGAAGTATTTACGGTATTACTGAAACTACATTCCATCTTCTGCTTCCCTCCCCAAAAGTAATCATTACACAGAAAACAATATATACACCTCTCAACCACACGTTTTAACTTTTACTACATATGGATACGTGAAAAGAAATAGTTTTGTTTTATGGTTTTGTATTTACATAAATATTAGATGTTATTCTTTTGAACTTGCTTTTTTTTTCACATAACATGATCTTTTCATGACATATGCCTAATATGTGTAGATATAATGCACTATAATATATCTATAGGAATATAAAACAATATTCCCTGAATATAATATTCCATTGCATGAATTCTTTTTTTCTTATCCATCCATCTATTGATGCTTGAATTCAAGTTGATTCTAATTTTTTCAGCATAATAGGCATGTGTGTGTGAAAAAGTTAAGTTTATAGATTAGGCACAGAGAGATGCCCTTAAATCAGGTATACATATAGGCATGTGTGTGTGAAAAGTTAAGTTTATAGATTTTATTTATAAGAGACAGGTCTATATGTAGGTTCCCATCCACATATTTTACATTTCCGAGTATCTTTTGCTGTTGTAATTAGGAAAAATATTTAAATTTCGGTAAAGAAGGAAGACATTCTTTTCCATCTTATCTAACAAAACCATTTATTACTGCCTAACTGACCTCCCCAGAGATATGAACACTTGCTAATTAGACTTAAATAACCCTCTGACTCTCAATAGCATATATATGATTCAACTAAAGGCTGAACTGACATCTATGCATAAAGTTTTCATTTTTAGAACTGAATAAGCACTCCCCTCGTTTGGTTTATTTTTATCTAATGTAATTCAAGAAATATTTATGAAATATTTAAATTTACTAAAAGGTACACAGAACAATACAGTAAATATCAATGTATCTATCACCAAACTTTAACCAATATATAACATTTTGCTGCATTTGTTTCACATCATTTTTAAAATACGTATGTATTTATGACTGTGTCCTGTCTTAGTTATACCACTGGGTTTTCTGTGTTGTGGCAGGCAGGCTCAATAGCCCCACAGCAAGTGGGATCTTCGTTCCCCGCCTAGGGATCCAACCTGCATCCCTTGCATTAGAAGGGTAGATTCTTAACCACTGGACCACCAGGGAAGTCCCTGTTACATCCCTTTTCTAAAGAAATGAAGTATTTACGGTATTACTGAAACTACATTCCATCTTCTGCTTCCCTCCCCAAAAGTAATCATTACACAGAAAACAATATATACACCTCTCAACCACACGTTTTAACTTTTACTACATATGGATACGTGAAAAGAAATAGTTTTGTTTTATGGTTTTGTATTTACATAAATATTAGATGTTATTCTTTTGAACTTGCTTTTTTTTTCACATAACATGATCTTTTCATGACATATGCCTAATATGTGTAGATATAATGCACTATAATATATCTATAGGAATATAAAACAATATTCCCTGAATATAATATTCCATTGCATGAATTCTTTTTTTCTTATCCATCCATCTATTGATGCTTGAATTCAAGTTGATTCTAATTTTTTTCCTATTACAAATAATGCTATTAAGAATATCATACCATCTTTCTACTTGAGCAAAAGTGCAAGAATTTATTTAGGATGTATATCTAGATTGAATAACTTACAGTGATAACTTCCAAGCCTCCTCAATCAACCAGTCAATGAATTAATCAATATTTACTGAGAGCTTAGGCTATTAAAATGGATAGCTACACCTCAGTTCTTAGAATTCACTTGTGTTCCAACTCTATGATTGAAAATAAAATCTGAAGACAAATGTAGCCCAGATTTTTCCTCCAAGAAATGCTTCTGAATGATAACTTCCAGGATAAACCCACACTCAGTAAATTTTTATCCTTTGTCCAGTTCTGAGCCCCTGTTGGATGACTAGCCTGACTCTGACCTCATTATGTTATCTGATATGCAGAATCTTGAGCCCAAAGGTGGTTGTTCATTCTGAATTTGAATCTGTTTATAATGCAATTTTTTTTTTTAAAGATTTATTTATTTATTTACTTTGGGCGGGGGTCGGGTTGGGGAGGGAGGGGAGTGGGCGGGCCACTTCTATTGGTCTTTCATTTCTCTATTTTCATTCGTCTTTGTTCTTTGGCTCCTGTGGGCCTCCCATCGCGGTGGCGTCTGTCGTTGCAGAGCACTGGCTCTGGGCGCATGCGCTCCAGAGCTCCGGCTCGGTGATTGGACACATCAGTCCAGCCGCTCTGCGGCACGTGGGATCTTCCCAGGCCAGGGCTCGAACCGGCGCCCCTTGCACTGCAAGGCGGTGTCCTTACCCACTGGACCACCAGGAGAAGCCCTATAATGCAATTTTAATTAAACATGCATTTACTGTGAAAATACATCCAAAAGCCTAACAATTGCCTCAGCCATGATGAATAAGAAATAGTTTTGTTTTATGGTTTTGTATTTACATAAATATTAGATGTTATTCTTTTGAACTTGCTTTTTCACATAACATGATCTTTTCATGACATATGCCTAATATGTGTAGATATAATGCACTATAATATATCTATAGGAATATAAAACAATATTCCCTGAATATAATATTCCATTGCATGAATTCTTTTTTTCTTATCCATCCATCTATTGATGCTTGAATTCAAGTTGATTCTAATTTTTTTCCTATTACAAATAATGCTATTAAGAATATCATACCATCTTTCTACTTGAGCAAAAGTGCAAGAATTTATTTAGGATGTATATCTAGATTGAATAACTTACAGTGATAACTTCCAAGCCTCCTCAATCAACCAGTCAATGAATTAATCAATATTTACTGAGAGCTTAGGCTATTAAAATGGATAGCTACACCTCAGTTCTTAGAATTCACTTGTGTTCCAACTCTATGATTGAAAATAAAATCTGAAGACAAATGTAGCCCAGATTTTTCCTCCAAGAAATGCTTCTGAATGATAACTTCCAGGATAAACCCACACTCAGTAAATTTTTATCCTTTGTCCAGTTCTGAGCCCCTGTTGGATGACTAGCCTGACTCTGACCTCATTATGTTATCTGATATGCAGAATCTTGAGCCCAAAGGTGGTTGTTCATTCTGAATTTGAATCTGTTTATAATGCAATTTTTTTTTTTAAAGATTTATTTATTTATTTACTTTGGGCGGGGGTCGGGTTGGGGAGGGAGGGGAGTGGGCGGGCCACTTCTATTGGTCTTTCATTTCTCTATTTTCATTCGTCTTTGTTCTTTGGCTCCTGTGGGCCTCCCATCGCGGTGGCGTCTGTCGTTGCAGAGCACTGGCTCTGGGCGCATGCGCTCCAGAGCTCCGGCTCGGTGATTGGACACATCAGTCCAGCCGCTCTGCGGCACGTGGGATCTTCCCAGGCCAGGGCTCGAACCGGCGCCCCTTGCACTGCAAGGCGGTGTCCTTACCCACTGGACCACCAGGAGAAGCCCTATAATGCAATTTTAATTAAACATGCATTTACTGTGAAAATACATCCAAAAGCCTAACAATTGCCTCAGCCATCCCAGATTTTATGGTCTGGTACAGGAGATAGCAAATTGACATGAAAAAAGTCATGCTGGAGAAGTATAACCTTAAAAAGAACACAGATGAGGGACCCTAACCTGAACTTTGGGATTTCATGAATGATCTCTTAGAGATTGTAAATGCATACTGGAAGGCTGAGCAAGAATCAGTCAAAGAAGAAGAGGCAGAAGAAAGTAGAAGAGAGTTTATTACATTTATTAAATTTCTGTGTGTTAGCTTTTTAAAAATCTCAATCTTAGACTCAGTTAAGCTCTCTGCCTCTGTATCATTGAGATCCATCAAAGTCTATCTCCTCAGTTTTTCAATATCACTTTGTCATACATTAGGAAGACTGATACATGAGCCAAAATAGTCCATTAAATAAGGCTTCCTTCAGTGTTGTTTGGGTCAAATGCTAACATCCTGAAATATTTTAGAGCCATTTATATCTATTGATTTTTATAAGCATTTCATCCCTACTAACCATTTATCACTCGTATTTCTGCACTTTCTACTCTAATCAAAAAACATAAAGGAAATCTCAGTACCTACACAGTGATTATTTTTGACATCTAACAATCCTCTGATGCTTCCAATTGCAGACAAACTTCCAAAGAGCATATAACATTGTATTGATTAATATTAGGTACAAGCAGGAAAAGAAAAAGAAAATAAAAGGCTTAGAGCCATGCTGATGAATGTGGGCCCTGTTCCAAGGTCAAAGAGGAGTCAGAGGACAATCTTGAGCAACAGTTCAGGCTGTATTGAAGGAAACTCACCCTGGAAGTGATGTAGAAACTGATTGAGTTGGGGCTAATATCCTGGAAAGAGCTGAGAATCTGCCTGCCCTGGGATGTTGTCTGTGAGGATGAGGAGGAGATGAGCGTTCAGAAAGATAACCAGAGGGAACAGAGTGACCGGAAGAATGGGCAATGAGGGGAATATAGAGTATCTTCCAGGTTTCTGGCTTCCATAGCTCTGTAATGATGAGAGGGAAAACATGGTGAGAATACAATCTGAGAATGACGCCACTGGCTCCTGGTCTATACCCGCTGAGCCTAGGGTGTTGAAGAATATCTTGGAGGAAGTGTTCCATAATTAACAACTGAATGTTCAGCTTAGTAGCTTGGGAGAATGCTTTTGGCGGGGGTAAAGGTTCTGCTGACAGTAATAATACAGACAAGAGAAAGCTTGTCCCTAACTTTGCAGTTATGAAGGTATTAAAATTACCTAACCCATGAATAATTTCTGACTATACATTTAACTGTTTACATTTTAAAAATACTCATTTAATTGACTTTTAACGGAGAATGAAATGAATCAATGAAGACTGTTTTCTTCCTAAAAGAAATTTTCACAGAAAAATCTCATTTTTATGGCTGCCTATTATAGGTCTGAAAATGATCAAACTGAAATAGACATTGACAGTTTCCTCCCAGAAGTACTGATTAACAGAGGAAGAGTGTGCAAACTATGTATAAACACAAATTATTTTGAAGCATTTCTTGTAATCATGTTTTCATATATAACAGTCAGCTTATATCATATTCTGTGGGTGTCATTTCTATAAAACCGTAATGGAGTAGTTAATGATTTACCACATTTTTTTCTATACTTTTACATGCTAAATTCTTATTTAATTACGCCACACTAGGTTATCTTGCTAGATAACTCTAGTAATAGAGCAGTCTACATTACAGATAAAGACACACAGAAATAGTTTCAATAATACTTGCTTTCAATAATACTGCTGATTCCATGTGCTTTGAATAATGCTGATAATTAACCTCAATTACCATTTACTAAGTCTGTGAAATGTCAGAAACCATCATGCTAAATATTTCATAAGCATTAGCTGAGTTAATCATCACAAAGCCTTCTGTGGTAGATAATATGATAAGCCCATTTTACAGATGAGAAAACAAATGAGTCTTTTTAATGACCGGAAGAATGGGATGTAGAAACTGATTGAGGGGGCAACCTGGGGCTGAGAATCTGCCTGCCCTGGGATGTTGTCTGTGAGGATGAGGAGGAGATGAGCGTTCAGAAAGATAACCAGAGGGAACAGAGTGACCGGAAGAATGGGCAATGAGGGGAATATAGAGTATCTTCCAGGTTTCTGGCTTCCATAGCTCTGTAATGATGAGAGGGAAAACATGGTGAGAATACAATCTGAGAATGACGCCACTGGCTCCTGGTCTATACCCGCTGAGCCTAGGGTGTTGAAGAATATCTTGGAGGAAGTGTTCCATAATTAACAACTGAATGTTCAGCTTAGTAGCTTGGGAGAATGCTTTTGGCGGGGGTAAAGGTTCTGCTGACAGTAATAATACAGACAAGAGAAAGCTTGTCCCTAACTTTGCAGTTATGAAGGTATTAAAATTACCTAACCCATGAATAATTTCTGACTATACATTTAACTGTTTACATTTTAAAAATACTCATTTAATTGACTTTTAACGGAGAATGAAATGAATCAATGAAGACTGTTTTCTTCCTAAAAGAAATTTTCACAGAAAAATCTCATTTTTATGGCTGCCTATTATAGGTCTGAAAATGATCAAACTGAAATAGACATTGACAGTTTCCTCCCAGAAGTACTGATTAACAGAGGAAGAGTGTGCAAACTATGTATAAACACAAATTATTTTGAAGCATTTCTTGTAATCATGTTTTCATATATAACAGTCAGCTTATATCATATTCTGTGGGTGTCATTTCTATAAAACCGTAATGGAGTAGTTAATGATTTACCACATTTTTTTCTATACTTTTACATGCTAAATTCTTATTTAATTACGCCACACTAGGTTATCTTGCTAGATAACTCTAGTAATAGAGCAGTCTACATTACAGATAAAGACACACAGAAATAGTTTCAATAATACTTGCTTTCAATAATACTGCTGATTCCATGTGCTTTGAATAATGCTGATAATTAACCTCAATTACCATTTACTAAGTCTGTGAAATGTCAGAAACCATCATGCTAAATATTTCATAAGCATTAGCTGAGTTAATCATCACAAAGCCTTCTGTGGTAGATAATATGATAAGCCCATTTTACAGATGAGAAAACAAATGAGTCTTTTTAAAAAACGTTTTATTATGTATTCGGGTATAGCCAATTAACAATGTCGTGATAGTTTCAGGTGAACAATGAAAGAATTCAGCCATACATACACATGTATCCATTCTCCCCCAAACTCCCTCCTATCTAGGCTGCCACATAACACTGAGCAGAGTTCCATCTGCTATACAGTAGGTCCTTCTTAGGTATCCATTTTAAATATAACAGTGTTGGCCATCCCAAACTCCCTATCTGCATTGGTGGTATACGGGTGAGCATAGCTGCCTTCCAAACTCCCTGTCCTTTTCCCCCATCCTTCCTCACAGCAAACATGTTTGTTCTCCAAGTTTGTGAGTCTCCTTCTGTTTTGTTAGTAAGTGCCTTTGGATGAGAGAAAAATGAGTCTTCGGGAAGTTATTTAACATCATACAGTTGAAATCTGTGGTTTCAAACACAGATTTGTCTGACTGTCATTCATGAGTGTTTTAAATTGCTACATATTTTTCTTCTACTTTGAAATGATGTTTTATGTTACTCCTATCTTTATAGTTTAACAAAAACTTGAACAAACCAGGCCAAGGCTTATTTCAGCGTGCAGGTCAGTGTATGGTGCCTGAGCCGACGCCTTTCCTAAGATAAATCTGTCCCACATCATCCTGGTCTTTCTTAGTTTCTACTGCACTCTCTGAATCTTTGATGGTCACGTGTGCTCAAATGCAAGGACCCCACAGAAGTGATACAGGAGTTTGACTAGGGCATGGAAGCATGTGTTGAAGACAAGCTGTTCTTTCAGTTTCCAGGATTCACTAGTCAGTTCTTGGCCAGTTTTCCCTTATACTCTTTGGGGAGCATCAGGATGTGAGAGACCCTCTGACATGCCAAGGGGTTCTCTTCACTGAAGGATACATGTATCCTTAGAGGGAGCTCTCGGTTAGTTTGATGTCCAAGTGCCTCGAACCTCTTAGGCAACTGAATTCTTAGTTACCTGTGAAAACACAGGAAACCATCAGGGACTCATCTTTAGGTTTATATTCTAGGCGAAGTTTTTTTTTTGAGAAGTGGAGAGTTAAAATGAATATTATAAGGGCTTCTCAGGGGGTGCTAATAGTAAAGAACCCACCTGCCAGGGGAGATAAGAGACATGGGTTTGATCCCTGGGTCAGGAAGATCCCTGGAGGAGGAAGTGGCAACTCCATTTCTCAATCCAGTATTCTTGCCTGGAAAATCTCATGGGCAGGGGAATCTGGAGGGCTACGGTCCGTAGAGTCGCAAAGAGTCAGACATGACTGGAGTGACTGTGTTGAGGTGAGAGGTGGCGAATAATATAAAATATTACCCCCCAAATTCAAAGGCAAGGAATTTTGCCATTTTGCAGTATAAAGTGTGGAAACAGTTCTGTTTTCCATAGAGGCCACATATAAAGCATTAATAAGGTAAAGTACACAAAACTAAATGACAAATCTTGATTAACAAACTGTCCATGGAGCTCATATTTGCCTTGGTCTGTTTAAAGATGCTTGAGGGCTGTAAATCTCTGACCCTCATTCTATTGATTGGTAAGAACACCATCCTTGTTTTTAACTAATAAAAACAATGGTTTCTCTTTACTTTAGAGCAGGTATCATATTGGGTAGTTAATTTTTCACCTTTGTAAATGCGTTCCTCAATTCTTACTAGAAGACTGTACAATATCCCTTCTAAGAAAAGTCACCACACTACACTGAGAAATCTTGGGCTTGACCTTCTTTTCACCTTTAGTTCCCTTCAACTTCAGGGTTAAAATTAATCACATTAGCAATACAGAAAAATGCTACTTAAAAGCATTCACATACTTTTGTTTTCCATGATACTTAAATACTTTTGATAGTTCAAGGGTAGAAGTCTAGGACTGAATTTGTAGGAAAAGAATCATGAATTCTGTTAAAACTTATTTTATTGGCTGAAACGATCAGACCCTAATTAAGACCCTCATGGAGCAAACCAAACCTAACTCAAGACAATGTTATATGTCAAATATATTCCAATAATAACGAAGAAAACCATGAAATTAAGTTCTTTAATTCTGTGTTGTCATGGAACACATAGAAGAGGCTAAAATGATATTTTTAATAGTAGACTCTAGGAAAGGACTGCTGTTCTCATAGTGAAAATATTTTAACATTTCAGAATTTACAAAAGCTCAGCTTCACATTCTTACCAGCCTGTTTAGATTTTATAGATCTTTACAATTATATAAGTTTCTCATGTTTTGTCAATAAATCCCACAATCATGAAAGCCTCAGCTGTGCCTCTCTAGCCACTCCTCCAAGCTCTCTGGGCTCCACCACACCTTTTCAACTTTTGCTTCCAGGTTCCTTATATGCTGGATTCTTGTCTTGAACTTGTCGTGACTGCTCATCCTTCCTTCACCATAATATCCCTCCTCAGCATCACTTCTCACTTTTTTTTCAGTCCCCGTAAATCACTTTTTTCAAGACGTTTCCCTGACCAGACCTTCCCACCGTATCTCTGCCCTGTATGCATCTTCAGGAACTCAACTCTTGTTTGAATTTTTCTGAGATCCTTCATTTCTTTTCACAATTTTAGCTAATAACTTCTTAATTGTAACCAGTGATGTAACTTCCATGAGGGATAGACTTGTTACCACCACTGTGAGCGGACATATTTGTTAAACTGTGGGATAAAATGGAGCATTTCTTGGCACCTTCAACACCTTAATCCATTAACAAAACCTAGCCAAGCCTGAGCACACCACCAAGACATTTCATTAAAAACACTAAGCAATATGTAAATTAAAAACAAAAAAACTCCTGTGGATATTGTTTAAGCTTATGCTATCACTTATAATTTTTATGTATAGTGCTTCTATTTATTCATTTGTTGTTGTTGTTTAGTCATTTAATTGTGTCTGACTCTTTTGCGACCCCACAGGCTGTCCATGGGATTTTCCCAGGCAAGAATACTGGAGGGGGTTGCCATTTCCTTCTCCAGGGATCTTCCCAACCCAGGGATAGAATCCACAGTTCCTGCCATGTCTCCTGCATTGCAGGTAGGTTCTTTACCGCTGAGCCACCAAGGAAGCCCAATTTATTTATTATTGAAATATAATTGCTTTCAAATGTTGTGTTAGTTTCTGCTGTACAACAAAGACATACAGATAGCCAACAGGCATGTGAGAAAATAACATCACTAATTATTAGAGAAATGCAAATCAACATAGTGAAGCATCACCTCACACTGGTCAGAATGGCCATCAACAACGACAAAAAATCTACAAACAATAAAGGCTGGAGAGGGTGTGGAGAAAAGGGAACCCTCTTATACTGCTACTGGGAATGTCGTTGGTATGGCCCCTGTGGAGAACAGTATAGGGGTCCCTTAAAATACTAAATATAGAACTACTATATGACCCAGCAATCCTACTGGGCATATACCCTGAGAAGACCGTAATTCAAAAGACATATGTACCCCAATGCTTAGTGAAGCAATAAGTAAATTTCAAGTCTTGGTCTTAAATGAAGTACTTGCAAATATTGAGGTGAAGTCTTAATAGAAATAGGAATCTATAAATATGTTTTTAGTTGTGATATTTAGAAATATAACAGTATTCTGTTCTTCATGCTTCAGTTTTCTTTGATTAGTGAATTGCTTTGTTATCAGAGAAATAAGTAATACAGTATTCTCAGGAAAAAAAAAAAAAAAAAAACTTCTCATGTTATTGAACGGGCAGAAAGTCTTTTGCTAGAACTCCTGATGTGATAAGCAAAAAGGTCAAGTTTAATGACCGGTCACTTTTATCTTCCTAAAAATCTGCATGAATATTATTGAAATGATACACATTAGAAGAGAAATTTGGGGAAAAATCAGAGATCTCTCGAATTGGATTAGATTCTACAAAATTACCAAATAAGTTATCTTGCTTATTCTGGAAATAGACTATTTTTAAAATAGGAACCATTTCTACCATAATATTATGTAGCCAAGATCAACAAAAATGACATATTCAGACATACCTGTAAAAAACAAGTCTCTGCAAAAATATAAACAAATACAAATATTATTTTTAAAATTAAACATTATTTATAATATTTTGTTAATAGAAAAGTAATCAAAGACATTTTTTACCAATCAGGACAGAGACAAGACCTTATTTTGTAGTCAGATGTCTCAAAATCAGCAAATAGATTGTTCTCTGGAGTCTACTTAAAACTATTGGTCGTTCCCAGCTATAGCTAATGTCTATAATCAAGGAGTAACTGAAATTTATTTTCTTTTCATTTAATCAGTGTGCTTTTGGAACAGACAGGTTGTGTTCTCTGCCATTTACAAACTCAAGGATTTAATTTAGAATTCAATAATTGAATGAGATAATATAATGACCTTTTATATAAATTCATCATTTCTTATCTTTCCCAAAGCACAAAATGTCCTGTATGCTGTAATCACTATTGTTTACTTTTCTGGAAGGTTTTTGTTTAAATTTCTATAACTCAACTAGGATTATAAATGTGCCTTTAAAATACAGTATAAACAATTTACTCCTCTGGGCCTTATAAGATCTCATAGCTGTTATTGTGAGACTTGTGTGACAGTTAATTTCACTCCCTTTATACTCAGGTTTATAAAGAAATCTGAGTAATTGTAATATCCCTTTCCGGGAAGTTTGAACACACTATCATCTGCTCCTGTTTTTTTGAAAGGGTGGAACTTTGGGTCTGAGAATTCATTTATCTCAAAGTTTCTTTTTCTTTCTTTTTCTCTTTCTTCTTTCCTTCCTTCCTTTTTTCTTTTTTCTTTTTTCCCTTGGGGATGGGAGGTAGAAGGAAAGAGAATGTACCATCTGGCTGACTTTCAAGGATTGGCACTATTCTTTGTCCTTTTTTGGGGGGGATTGCATTTGTACAAGCATAAATCAGTGGTTCAAAAACATACTTTTGTAAGTTTCTAATGTACTACTTATCAAGTTCCTCTGAAGAAGAGGAAACACATGCTGTTGTGGATTTGATAGTGTAGTCAGAGCAGCTATACTCTGGATGGCTAAATGCAACCTATGCTGATTAATAGCTCCAAGGGCCAATTTGAATGGAGGAAAGCATTTGGCATTGTTCCCTAGTGGTCAGGATGGCACAGCGACAGTGCTGGGGTTCTACATCAGGTTTGAGGACCTGATGAACGAGCGTCCTATCAGAGGGATATTGCTGCCTAGTGTTAGTGCTAAGAAATAGATTAATCAAAGACATTTTTTACCAATCAGGACAGAGACAAGACCTTATTTTGTAGTCAGATGTCTCAAAATCAGCAAATAGATTGTTCTCTGGAGTCTACTTAAAACTATTGGTCGTTCCCAGCTATAGCTAATGTCTATAATCAAGGAGTAACTGAAATTTATTTTCTTTTCATTTAATCAGTGTGCTTTTGGAACAGACAGGTTGTGTTCTCTGCCATTTACAAACTCAAGGATTTAATTTAGAATTCAATAATTGAATGAGATAATATAATGACCTTTTATATAAATTCATCATTTCTTATCTTTCCCAAAGCACAAAATGTCCTGTATGCTGTAATCACTATTGTTTACTTTTCTGGAAGGTTTTTGTTTAAATTTCTATAACTCAACTAGGATTATAAATGTGCCTTTAAAATACAGTATAAACAATTTACTCCTCTGGGCCTTATAAGATCTCATAGCTGTTATTGTGAGACTTGTGTGACAGTTAATTTCACTCCCTTTATACTCAGGTTTATAAAGAAATCTGAGTAATTGTAATATCCCTTTCCGGGAAGTTTGAACACACTATCATCTGCTCCTGTTTTTTTGAAAGGGTGGAACTTTGGGTCTGAGAATTCATTTATCTCAAAGTTTCTTTTTCTTTCTTTTTCTCTTTCTTCTTTCCTTCCTTCCTTTTTTCTTTTTTCTTTTTTCCCTTGGGGATGGGAGGTAGAAGGAAAGAGAATGTACCATCTGGCTGACTTTCAAGGATTGGCACTATTCTTTGTCCTTTTTGGGGTGGATTGCATTTGTACAAGCATAAATCAGTGGTTCAAAAACATACTTTTGTAAGTTTCTAATGTACTACTTATCAAGTTCCTCTGAAGAAGAGGAAACACATGCTGTTGTGGATTTGATAGTGTAGTCAGAGCAGCTATACTCTGGATGGCTAAATGCAACCTATGCTGATTAATAGCTCCAAGGGCCAATTTGAATGGAGGAAAGCATTTGGCATTGTTCCCTAGTGGTCAGGATGGCACAGCGACAGTGCTGGGGTTCTACATCAGGTTTGAGGACCTGATGAACGAGCGTCCTATCAGAGGGGTCCACCTATTGCTGCCTACTGGACCCCTGTACCATCTCAGTTGCTTTCTAACTCTCCTTTTTTTTCCCTCTGCTTTTAGCCCTGCGCCTTTGCCTGTTTGTTTCTCTAGGTTATGGATGAGTTCTCAGTCACTGTTCCTGAAGAGATGGCCTGATTGGGTTAAATAACATTTAATGCGCTCAGTTGCTTCAGTCGTGTCTGACTCTGTGACTCAGTGAACTGTAGCCCCCCAGCTCCTCTCTCGGTGGTTCAGATGGTAAAGAATCTTCCTGCAATGTAGGAGAAAAGGGTTTGATCCCTGGGTTAGGAAGATCCCTGGAGAAGGGAATGGCTATCCACTCCAGCATTCTTGCCTGAAGAATTTCATGGACAAAGAAACATTTAAAGCAGATTGTCACTACTGGGAAAAGTTTTGGGACAATCCCCTCACAGCCTATGGTTTATTTCCATTTCTCCATAGTGTTACTGGCTTTTGAAGTAAGACAGTTCTTCAGATCTTTCTTATACATTGCAGGATATTCACATACCAGGTCCTGACACTAAATGCCAGTATACCTCCCCTCTATAAGCATCATGCCAATGAAAAATATCCCCCTTCCCATTTCCAAAATATGCTTTTGACCTGGGCCACCTTGTGAGTCATATGGACATTTTCTTTCAAAGTAGAAAGAAAGAGAAAGATTTTACGTCACAACTGTAATTAAAATTTAGCTTGACTATTAGAAAAAAGATTCTCTCTGACCTGAAGGTGTACTTGATTGCATGCTAAGTTGCTTTAGTCGTGTCTGACTCTGTGTGACCGTATGGACTGTAGTTTGCAGATTTCCTGCTTCGAAGGGATTCTCCAGGCAAGAATACTGGAGTGGTTTGCCACTTCCTTCTCAGGAGATCTTCCTAACCCAGAGATCGAACCCTTGTCTCAATTGTCTCCTGCATTGGCAGGTGCATTCTTTACCACTAGTGCCACCTGGGAAGTGTACTGGGAAACAACTGATGATAGTTCTGACTTTTCTTAGTGCCATGCTACGGAGAGAAGAAAATAACCAGATCCCTTCTGATCTGTGATCCTATGTTAATGAGGTAGCTGGGTTTTAGTTTCTCTTCAAGTTGTTACAAAAAAGGCACTTGGTCTCTGACTTGTACTAAGGATCCAGTAAATTAATTAAAACATTCATTTTTATGTTATGTATATTGGGTAACCACCATAAGACTTGAATGATATTGCCCCAAGAATTGAATTACAAACTTACCTTTTAAAGTGTTTTAACTTTAATTTTGTAATTCACATATGCACTAGTTTGAACAGATCATTTCTTTATAATTGATATTCCAAATTTCTAACAGTTTTTGAAAATAATTTACTTTTAAAAACACAAAAATCTAGGCAAGATTCTCATACCTGTTACAGTTAACCTGTAAAGAACAGAAAGTGCTTTAAGCAACCAAACTTTAGATCCATGAAGCAAAAATTCCTTTTTATTAATGAAAAGAAAATTTTATTTATGGTTTAAATTGAAAATGAATAAATGATTCTTGCCTGAAGAATTTCATGGACAAAGAAACATTTAAAGCAGATTGTCACTACTGGGAAAAGTTTTGGGACAATCCCCTCACAGCCTATGGTTTATTTCCATTTCTCCATAGTGTTACTGGCTTTTGAAGTAAGACAGTTCTTCAGATCTTTCTTATACATTGCAGGATATTCACATACCAGGTCCTGACACTAAATGCCAGTATACCTCCCCTCTATAAGCATCATGCCAATGAAAAATATCCCCCTTCCCATTTCCAAAATATGCTTTTGACCTGGGCCACCTTGTGAGTCATATGGACATTTTCTTTCAAAGTAGAAAGAAAGAGAAAGATTTTACGTCACAACTGTAATTAAAATTTAGCTTGACTATTAGAAAAAAGATTCTCTCTGACCTGAAGGTGTACTTGATTGCATGCTAAGTTGCTTTAGTCGTGTCTGACTCTGTGTGACCGTATGGACTGTAGTTTGCAGATTTCCTGCTTCGAAGGGATTCTCCAGGCAAGAATACTGGAGTGGTTTGCCACTTCCTTCTCAGGAGATCTTCCTAACCCAGAGATCGAACCCTTGTCTCAATTGTCTCCTGCATTGGCAGGTGCATTCTTTACCACTAGTGCCACCTGGGAAGTGTACTGGGAAACAACTGATGATAGTTCTGACTTTTCTTAGTGCCATGCTACGGAGAGAAGAAAATAACCAGATCCCTTCTGATCTGTGATCCTATGTTAATGAGGTAGCTGGGTTTTAGTTTCTCTTCAAGTTGTTACAAAAAAGGCACTTGGTCTCTGACTTGTACTAAGGATCCAGTAAATTAATTAAAACATTCATTTTTATGTTATGTATATTGGGTAACCACCATAAGACTTGAATGATATTGCCCCAAGAATTGAATTACAAACTTACCTTTTAAAGTGTTTTAACTTTAATTTTGTAATTCACATATGCACTAGTTTGAACAGATCATTTCTTTATAATTGATATTCCAAATTTCTAACAGTTTTTGAAAATAATTTACTTTTAAAAACACAAAAATCTAGGCAAGATTCTCATACCTGTTACAGTTAACCTGTAAAGAACAGAAAGTGCTTTAAGCAACCAAACTTTAGATCCATGAAGCAAAAAATTCCTTTTTTAAATGTTATTAATGAAAATTTTATTTATGGTTTATGAAAATGTAGAAAACTGGTGAATACAGAATGATACAAAGCAGAAATAATGCATGATACTGAATTACCACACATAGGAATTAACATCTGTGTTACCTTTACATGTGTACTTATGGATTTTGATTGTGATGGCATTTTTATATAAAATTTGTTTAATTAATTTATTTTGGGCTGCACTGGGTCTTCGTTGCCACACATGGGCTTCAGTAGTTGTAGCACATGGGCTCTAGAGCTCTGGCTCAGTACTGTGCCACATGTACTTGGTTGGCCCACTGCATGTGGAATCTTACTGGACCAGGGATCTAACCTGTGTCCCTCCATCAGCAGGCAGATTCTTAACCACTGGACCACAAGGGACGTCCCAGGAAACAATTCTTAAAAATAAGTGTAGCTGATGATGGTATTAAACGTCTCAAGCTCCTTTTGGTAAAATTAAAGATGCTGTCACCTTTAATTCATGCTGGAATGGCACTGCCTCTCCAGAGGGTTCTGGTTGTCACAAGGCTGTTTTCGGGGAGTGTGCTACATTGGTTTGAGGTCAGGAATATTAAATCCTGCAGGATACTCAGACTAGTCCTATGAAACAAAGAACTGCCCTTCCTGAAAGCCAATGGTGCTTGCATGTAGAAATACTATTATGCCTCTCATAATGGTTTAGGCTGGTTTTACTTATTTTACAAGGCACTTGGTCTCTGACTTGTACTAAGGATCCAGTAAATTAATTAAAACATTCATTTTTATGTTATGTATATTGGGTAACCACCATAAGACTTGAATGATATTGCCCCAAGAATTGAATTACAAACTTACCTTTTAAAGTGTTTTAACTTTAATTTTGTAATTCACATATGCACTAGTTTGAACAGATCATTTCTTTATAATTGATATTCCAAATTTCTAACAGTTTTTGAAAATAATTTACTTTTAAAAACACAAAAATCTAGGCAAGATTCTCATACCTGTTACAGTTAACCTGTAAAGAACAGAAAGTGCTTTAAGCAACCAAACTTTAGATCCATGAAGCAAAAAATTCCTTTTTTAAATGTTATTAATGAAAAGAAAATTTTATTTATGGTTTATGAAAATGTAGAAAACTGGTGAATACAGAATGATACAAAGCAGAAATAATGCATGATACTGAATTACCACACATAGGAATTAACATCTGTGTTACCTTTACATGTGTACTTATGGATTTTGATTGTGATGGCATTTTTATATAAAATTTGTTTAATTAATTTATTTTGGGCTGCACTGGGTCTTCGTTGCCACACATGGGCTTCAGTAGTTGTAGCACATGGGCTCTAGAGCTCTGGCTCAGTACTGTGCCACATGTACTTGGTTGGCCCACTGCATGTGGAATCTTACTGGACCAGGGATCTAACCTGTGTCCCTCCATCAGCAGGCAGATTCTTAACCACTGGACCACAAGGGACGTCCCAGGAAACAATTCTTAAAAATAAGTGTAGCTGATGATGGTATTAAACGTCTCAAGCTCCTTTTGGTAAAATTAAAGATGCTGTCACCTTTAATTCATGCTGGAATGGCACTGCCTCTCCAGAGGGTTCTGGTTGTCACAAGGCTGTTTTCGGGGAGTGTGCTACATTGGTTTGAGGTCAGGAATATTAAATCCTGCAGGATACTCAGACTAGTCCTATGAAACAAAGAACTGCCCTTCCTGAAAGCCAATGGTGCTTGCATGTAGAAATACTATTATGCCTCTCATAGCGGTAAACCCAAGCCCACTACCTGGAGAAAAGAACAAGTTAGTCTACTTCTTGTCAAAATTTAGCACCTTCTTATGTGCACATGAAACCCAGACACCGCTCACTTGTCTTCTGAGCTTCTCCTTGCTCCGATCATTTCCCCTTGCCTTAAAAGGACAGGGGGGAGTATCAATATAGGGTCAACTATTTACACTGATCTCTGCAAATAGTGTGAGGGAAAACTTTAGAACTACCAGTGACATATTCTTTTTTGTTCCTTCTATCTAGTCAGTCACCAATCCTGCAATGCAGTCTTTGAAATGATGCTCCTGTTTCTTGGAAATTGCGCTTGTGCTTTTGGCTGAGGAGTCCGCCTTGCATTGCAAGGGGTACTTATTTGATCCCTGGCCTGGGAAGATCCCACCTGCTGTGGAGCAGCATGGACCCGTGTGTCCAATTATGAGTCAGTGCTCTGGAGCGCATGCACCCAGAGCGGAGCTCTGAACCAAGAGAGGCCACTGCCGTGGGAGGCCCACACAGGCCAAAGAATGACGATGGATGAAAACAAATAAATAGAAAACCAAAAAAAGAGGCCAAAGGTTTTTTTTTAATGAGAAAAAAAAACTTATTAAAGATATCAGCACTGTCTTTTTCATATTTGTCTTTTCATTGTGTCTGATGCAAAACAGGTGCTGAATATGTACTTAATTACTATATAATGGAAATTTGGTTCTCATAGATTTATCCTCAAATACTTCTTAAAACTGTTTTGTTCCTCCTTCAGTCCAAGTCCTTTTTAATTTCATTTCCTTTGTACTCTGATGATATTACCATAGCAAAGTATAGGACACATAGTTTTCTACTCCTCATGATTTGTTGTTGTTGCAAAATACTTCTGCTAACTAACTAGCTCATATACTACATGCTTGCAAATGGTAGCAACACTCTAACAAGTCCACAGATAACTGTTTATTGCTTGCTGAAAACAATCTCACAGTTTGTCTTTACCAAATTACATCATGATGTAAAATAGGTGTTTGTGGCTTACACATCCTTTAAAATATACCCAGGACTTAGAGTATAACCCTATGATTAATAAAAATAATAGAAGACCTGTCATAAGACTACAGGGAAAGCCTGTAAAGTTGATGGAAGTTTCCCATTATAGGCCATGAGTCTTACAACAGATCTTTCAGTTAAGACGTATGGAAACAGAAAAAGAAAAAGCTAGAAAGATGATGTAAAAAAATCGTATTAGTTTATATGTAATGAATCCTTCACTTCTGAATTTGTTTTTGCATCCAGATGATCCTTGAACACTCATTCACTGTCAGTTTCTAAGTGAAGTACTTAGTTAAAGACTGCGTCCATGTCTGCAGAAGTTCAGTCTGTAAGTCACTATTCCATTGTATTTATATGCATGCATTTGATATGCAAATGTTCTAGAATTATTGTTTTGACCAACCAGCTTTTAAATTTGATATACAAAGGAACTTTGCTTGCTAATCCCCAGAATTCTTTAGAAACAGTACCAGCCTTGAGAGCAACCATGCCTTTAAAAATATTTCCATACTTTATTTCTTCCTATATTTTTTAAATAAAGAAGGAAAGCATTTTTAATCTCTATTCAGTTACATAGAATTGGAATACTGCTATATAACATAAATCATCATACTAATGCACAGGAATAGAAAGTTAAGCCAGTTTGGTTGAGGCTGAATTGAATTAAGTCTTGATCCTGTAAACATTTCCATAGGAGGTAGCCATACACATTTGACTTGCTGTCAAATAAGGGATAGTAAACAATGATTCTGTGATCCTAATAAATTAGAAGTTTCTTAAAGGCATTAAATAAATGTTTCTCTTTTTTAGAAACCAAAAATGAAACAGTACACAGACTTTCAATAAATTAAGAGGTGAAATATTAAATCTTCATAGTTTAAATGTCTACATCTTCAAACCTGCACTACTTCCATTTGATAATGCTTGATACTATAATTAATAATGAGACCACATTCTGGACAATTTGTGTGCAAGGCAAATTCTGCAAGTATTTCCATTCACTATGGAATTGTCCATAGCTTTATACCAGTGACCTGAAAAACAAAATCCTGCCACTGTATATTCCATTTCCTTTCTCTGATGGCAGTCTGAGTAGAGAGGATTTGAGGGGCAGAGAATTTTCGTTTCAACCTCCACCCAGCATTGTTGGTTTAAGTGCCTCCAGCTGCTGTTCCCATGAACACAGTGTTGATTGGTGGTAGAGAGGATACCATTTCTCTACCATTTGCTCCATGGGAGTCCAGGGTTTCTTGAACTGGATATTGACTGGAAGTTCCATACATACACTGGGAGGAGGAGGAAGGAATTGGGGTTTGCAGGCTGGATGCTGTAAAGGAAAATATAATTAGCAATTGCAAATTGACCAACATTTTATTTTTCCAATAAATTAGTAATCTTAGTTAAAGACTGCCATGCCAGAAGTTCAGTCTGTAAGTCACTATTCCATTGTATTTATATGCATGCATTTGATATGCAAATGTTCTAGAATTATTGTTTTGACCAACCAGCTTTTAAATTTGATATACAAAGGAACTTTGCTTGCTAATCCCCAGAATTCTTTAGAAACAGTACCAGCCTTGAGAGCAACCATGCCTTTAAAAATATTTCCATACTTTATTTCTTCCTATATTTTTTAAATAAAGAAGGAAAGCATTTTTAATCTCTATTCAGTTACATAGAATTGGAATACTGCTATATAACATAAATCATCATACTAATGCACAGGAATAGAAAGTTAAGCCAGTTTGGTTGAGGCTGAATTGAATTAAGTCTTGATCCTGTAAACATTTCCATAGGAGGTAGCCATACACATTTGACTTGCTGTCAAATAAGGGATAGTAAACAATGATTCTGTGATCCTAATAAATTAGAAGTTTCTTAAAGGCATTAAATAAATGTTTCTCTTTTTTAGAAACCAAAAATGAAACAGTACACAGACTTTCAATAAATTAAGAGGTGAAATATTAAATCTTCATAGTTTAAATGTCTACATCTTCAAACCTGCACTACTTCCATTTGATAATGCTTGATACTATAATTAATAATGAGACCACATTCTGGACAATTTGTGTGCAAGGCAAATTCTGCAAGTATTTCCATTCACTATGGAATTGTCCATAGCTTTATACCAGTGACCTGAAAAACAAAATCCTGCCACTGTATATTCCATTTCCTTTCTCTGATGGCAGTCTGAGTAGAGAGGATTTGAGGGGCAGAGAATTTTCGTTTCAACCTCCACCCAGCATTGTTGGTTTAAGTGCCTCCAGCTGCTGTTCCCATGAACACAGTGTTGATTGGTGGTAGAGAGGATACCATTTCTCTACCATTTGCTCCATGGGAGTCCAGGGTTTCTTGAACTGGATATTGACTGGAAGTTCCATACATACACTGGGAGGAGGAGGAAGGAATTGGGGTTTGCAGGCTGGATGCTGTAAAGGAAAATATAATTAGCAATTGAAAATTGACCAACATTTTATTTTTCATATGCCACTCCCTTAAAACCTTCATATTCACAGGTGCATTTAGCCCATATATCTGTATTAAATTTGAATGTGTATAGTTCTCAGAGCAATTCTCATCTTTTCCCTCATTTCCCACCTTGCATTTTCCTTCTTCAATATATTTCACAAATAAAACTAAATTTCAAACCTAAATTCAGACAACTCTATCACCAAAATCTACCCCCATCCACTTCCTCTTTCCATCTGCATCTTCTCAGTTGGAGTTCAAATGACTATCATCCCTTTACCTGGACCATCACAGCAGCCTCCTAACTATCTCAGGACCCTCACCTTTGTTTGCTGCACTTTCACCCTGCAGAGAGGATAATCTTGGCCAGGATAATCTTGCCGAAAGTGTACATCAAATTGCCCCTTTTCTTAAGGGCTACAATGACTTTCTGTTACTCTTAGAACAAAATCCAAGATCTTTGCTGTAGTTCAATGCACCCTAGTAGAATTGGTCTCTGCCTTTTGATTAATTTTTCTCCCTTCTCTTCATTTACCATGCTCAAAACACATGAACTTTTTTTCTACCCATTGAACCCAAAGTATTCTCATTTCAGAGGTCAGGTAGCTTGCCATTCCTTCTGCCTGGAACTTGCACCATTAGATCTTCACATCACTGTCTCCTTCTTATCACTCAGGTTTCAACTCAAATGTTTCTGCCTCAGGCTTCCTTTCTCAACTACCTTCCCTAAATCAGCTTGTCCATTACTATCTGTCATTTTACCTTAGCATTGAATTGACCTGAGGGTATCTGAAATTATCTTTTTTAATGCATTGTTAAAATATTTTCATTGCCTTAACTCTCCCTACTGGAATGTAAAATTCTTAACAAGCAGGAACTCGGTCCTGATCACCACCATTACTGCACAACTAAAGTGAGGAAAATTTGGTTCTCAGAATTTTCTAATGGTCACTTGTCTGGTTTAAGTGCCTCCAGCTGCTGTTCCCATGAACACAGTGTTGATTGGTGGTAGAGAGGATACCATTTCTCTACCATTTGCTCCATGGGAGTCCAGGGTTTCTTGAACTGGATATTGACTGGAAGTTCCATACATACACTGGGAGGAGGAGGAAGGAATTGGGGTTTGCAGGCTGGATGCTGTAAAGGAAAATATAATTAGCAATTGAAAATTGACCAACATTTTATTTTTCATATGACACTCTCTTAAAACCTTCATATTCACAGGTGCATTTAGCCCATATATCTGTATTAAATTTGAATGTGTATAGTTCTCAGAGCAATTCTCATCTTTTCCCTCATTTCCCACCTTGCATTTTCCTTCTTCAATATATTTCACAAATAAAACTAAATTTCAAACCTAAATTCAGACAACTCTATCACCAAAATCTACCCCCATCCACTTCCTCTTTCCATCTGCATCTTCTCAGTTGGAGTTCAAATGACTATCATCCCTTTACCTGGACCATCACAGCAGCCTCCTAACTATCTCAGGACCCTCACCTTTGTTTGCTGCACTTTCACCCTGCAGAGAGGATAATCTTGGCCAGGATAATCTTGCCGAAAGTGTACATCAAATTGCCCCTTTTCTTAAGGGCTACAATGACTTTCTGTTACTCTTAGAACAAAATCCAAGATCTTTGCTGTAGTTCAATGCACCCTAGTAGAATTGGTCTCTGCCTTTTGATTAATTTTTCTCCCTTCTCTTCATTTACCATGCTCAAAACACATGAACTTTTTCTACCCATTGAACCCAAAGTATTCTCATTTCAGAGGTCAGGTAGCTTGCCATTCCTTCTGCCTGGAACTTGCACCATTAGATCTTCACATCACTGTCTCCTTCTTATCACTCAGGTTTCAACTCAAATGTTTCTGCCTCAGGCTTCCTTTCTCAACTACCTTCCCTAAATCAGCTTGTCCATTACTATCTGTCATTTTACCTTAGCATTGAATTGACCTGAGGGTATCTGAAATTATCTTTTTTAATGCATTGTTAAAATATTTTCATTGCCTTAACTCTCCCTACTGGAATGTAAAATTCTTAACAAGCAGGAACTCGGTCCTGATCACCACCATTACTGCACAACTAAAGTGAGGATTGGCACAACATAGTAGGTTCTCAGAATTTTTCACTAACTGGCTCACTATCACTACATTTCCTGCATTTTTGGTTACTGCTTTCTCAGTACTGTTTTTCTAAGTATCACCATCTCTATTACTAAAATTAGGTTTATAACTAAGGAAATTTAATTATAGGTCCTAAACTCCGGGATTGGCAGACGGGTTCTCATCCACTGAGCCACAAGGGAAGCCCGGTCCTAAACTCCGTTGTGGTACTTCTCAGGTGGCTCTGTGGTAAGGATCCTGCCTGCCAATCCAGGAGACTTGGGTTCAATCCCTAGGTGATGAAGGTCCCCTGGAGTAGGAAATGGCAACTTGCTCTAGTATTCTTGTCCGGAAAATTCCATGGACAGAGGAACCTAGTGGGCTACAGTTCATGGGCTCACAAAAAGTTGTACACGACTTAGCAACTGAGAACAGCACATGACTGAATGCCTGTCATTAGGTAAGCATAGACATTTTGCTTTGACACAGAAGTATTAAATTCACCTAATTCAGAGCTCAGATTAGAATTGGACACAACTGTGCAACTAAGCATGTACATATATGTCCCTTGTGGTACTCACTCAACTTGCTCTGTTCCCTCTTTTCACCCTGAAGCCTTCTTTGCAATTCACTTTTTTTTTTAAAGATTTATTTATTTATTTATTTATTTGGGTGGGGATGGGGAGGGAGGGGAGCAGGCGGGCCACTTCTATTGGTCTTTCATTTGTCTATTTTCATCCATCTTTGTTCTTTGGCCCATGTGGGCCTCTCATCGTGGTGGCCTCTGTTGTCGCAAAGCACGGGCTCTGGGCGCATGCACTCCAGAGCTCCGGCTTGGTAATTGGACACATCGGTCCAGCCGGATCTTCCCAGTCCAGGGATGGAACCGGCGCAGTGTCCTTACCCACTGGACCACCAGGGAAGCCCTGCAATTCACTTTTAAGTCAGCTCTGACAACTAAAGCTTAGAGTCTATTCTACACCCAAACTATTCCATAAAGGTGCCCACTATCTTTTCACAGAAACAGAACTAATAGTAACAATAGCAACATAGTACATTTTAGTCTCACAGCGAGGGAACTTCCTGAAGTAGAATTTTCTACTTGATTAGAGTAACCCAGAAGCAATGACCATCTGCAGATAGCATGAGACAGCTCAGGACTGTCTGTGATGGTCATAGGAACTGAAGAAGTGCTTCCAATTGAATTATTGGAAAAACACACTGAGTGAAGACAGATGGACTTTATTCTGTTTTCTCTTATGCTCTGTTTAGGTGTTGATGTCCTCTACTTATGCTAATCTGAAATCAATTCCATTGGAAGATTTCAATCATCTCATATAAACATTAACACTATAACCACTCTGATACTTACATGGATATATACTTTCCCTGTGATAGTTTATTAGCAGGTTTAGAAACTAATCTATGCTTTTGTTTCTGCCCCCTTTTTTCAACTCACTGATATATAGAGATCCTGCTATGTGGCAGACATTTTGCTGAGTGCTGGTGATAGAAGTGGCAGTATTCTCTCAAGGACAGCAACCTGGTTGGAATAAGATGCAAGGGGATTTCATGGCAAGCCTATAGTTTTGCTCATTTTTACTTAAAATGTATGTTATAGTCTAAGAAAGCAACATTTTCTACAGAGGTGTCTAATTACATTTTACATACTATTGAGAAAGTGATAGTAACCTTTATCACAGGTCAGTGTTTTTTAAAACCTGGAGTGGTTTTATGATACTGATGGAGATTATGGTATCCAAAGACAGCCCTTGGCACTGGCCCTGCTTCCAACAGTGAACAAGAGAAAGTGAGTAAAAGATAGCATTAATGCCCTTGTAAAACGTACAGTTTTTAGATTACTTTTGATAGGTTCTATGAATATTTTCATACAAATTAGATGCCAGAGACTCTTTTTGGAAAGAATAACAGATCTAGCAGTAGTTTGCATGGTGACATGTATATTGAGAAATGGTAGACTGTTCCTAACAGGTTCAAAAACATACCTTTAGATCAAAAGTAATAAGCAAATGATGGGAACATGAGTGCTGAGTCAATACTGTTTGTCCAAGGTTAACAACTTCTTAAAAATATCTTCTAAAACTAATACAATTTACCTACTACGGGAGTTCGACATGCAACTGAAGGTGGTGTGTCTGCATAGAATGAGCTGGTCTGCTTTCTACTACCATCATCTAAAATGTTGAGTGGATCATGAATGTCACCATAGGGAGGCAGGGAGCGAACACTGCTGATGACGGAAACATGTTGATTCACCATCGATCCAAGTCTATGAGGCTCAGGGTAGTTGACGGTGCTCCCATAGTACCCTATGACAGAGAGTGTGGAGAAAGCAGAGTTAATGTATCGCAAATAATGTTCCAGGAAGAAAAATGACAGGCCACGGTAACAGGATAGACCCTAGAGATATCCTAGTCTATATATTACATTGACATCAACATTTACAGTACGGGTGGATGTGTGTTTATATATGGATATGGTTCACTACGTTATTTTTTTGTTTGGAAAATATGTAGGAGTTATCATATTATTATTTTTGAGATATAAAACTACACCTCTCTTGAATTTTGCTTCTCTAAATTAATAGGATCTTATGATGCCTATGAAGAAAAAAAGCACAGTTAGCCATTCACAATTTACTTGTCAAATACTGGTTTTATTTACAGATTCATGTTTCTGGGAGAAGGACTGGCCTATGCTGAGGAGAGAAACACCAGAGCAGCCTCTGCATTAGAGCCTACTTTGGTGACTCAGTAAGTCCACAGAGTTTGCCAACTCAGTAGCGCCACATGTTTTATCAGCCCAAAGGAAGCACTGTCTGGGTCCTAATCATTAAGATCTGCTGTTGTTAGTTCTCCAGAAGCAACGTTATTCACTATTCACAAATAGATTCAAAGGAAGAGCATTCTTCTTTGGGCTAACATATGTTTGACATAACATTTTCATCCTGTGTGGCAATTAGAAGGGCAAATTAAATAAAGCGATGCCAGAGACTCGAAAATGACAGCAGTAGTTTGCATGGTGACATGTATATTGAGAAATGGTAGACTGTTCCTAACAGGTTCAAAAACATACCTTTAGATCAAAAGTAATAAGCAAATGATGGGAACATGAGTGCTGAGTCAATACTGTTTGTCCAAGGTTAACAACTTCTTAAAAATATCTTCTAAAACTAATACAATTTACCTACTACGGGAGTTCGACATGCAACTGAAGGTGGTGTGTCTGCATAGAATGAGCTGGTCTGCTTTCTACTACCATCATCTAAAATGTTGAGTGGATCATGAATGTCACCATAGGGAGGCAGGGAGCGAACACTGCTGATGACGGAAACATGTTGATTCACCATCGATCCAAGTCTATGAGGCTCAGGGTAGTTGACGGTGCTCCCATAGTACCCTATGACAGAGAGTGTGGAGAAAGCAGAGTTAATGTATCGCAAATAATGTTCCAGGAAGAAAAATGACAGGCCACGGTAACAGGATAGACCCTAGAGATATCCTAGTCTATATATTACATTGACATCAACATTTACAGTACGGGTGGATGTGTGTTTATATATGGATATGGTTCACTACGTTATTTTTTTGTTTGGAAAATATGTAGGAGTTATCATATTATTATTTTTGAGATATAAAACTACACCTCTCTTGAATTTTGCTTCTCTAAATTAATAGGATCTTATGATGCCTATGAAGAAAAAAAGCACAGTTAGCCATTCACAATTTACTTGTCAAATACTGGTTTTATTTACAGATTCATGTTTCTGGGAGAAGGACTGGCCTATGCTGAGGAGAGAAACACCAGAGCAGCCTCTGCATTAGAGCCTACTTTGGTGACTCAGTAAGTCCACAGAGTTTGCCAACTCAGTAGCGCCACATGTTTTATCAGCCCAAAAGGAAGCACTGTCTGGGTCCTAATCATTAAGATCTGCTGTTGTTAGTTCTCCAGAAGCAACGTTATTCACTATTCACAAATAGATTCAAAGGAAGAGCATTCTTCTTTGGGCTAACATATGTTTGACATAACATTTTTCATCCTGTGTGGCAATTAGAAGGGCAAATTAAATAAAGCCACAAGAATTAGGGATATACATATGTGTGGCAGAAATTAGCTCCAAATATCTAAGATTCCATGATCTTGAGAAAGCTCTATATAGCATGACATGCTGTTCACCAGAGGTGGAGCTCAATGTCTGGTTTTGCCTTACTCCCATCTCAAAAAAGGAAAAAATTCTTAAAAAATTCAATACCGTTAGGTGAATTAGGAGGCAGGGTTGCTCCTTGGCAGGTGGCAGTCCCTGGGTTGCTCAGGAAATTGAAGCTTCCTGTATTTAAAAACTGCAGACTGTGTGAATCTTGACCATGTGGGGATGGTCCATAGCTGGAAGGTGGCCGAGAATTATATGGGGACCCAGCACAGCTGCCACTGAAGAAGTCTCTAGAAAGCTGCTGATCATTCCAGACCATGCATCGACTGTGCTCCGGGCGATGAGGATAGAGTCCTGACGGGGTGTGAGGCTGTGTCCTAAACACAGTTTGATAGTTAGAGTTGGTCCCGTAAAAGTCATGGCTGGCTTGAGGGAGAGTCGGATAAATAGGCTCTGAGTATGCTGAGCAGTGTGATGGGGCTGACAGTCCTGGGCCCACACTGGGAGGTCTCCCTGCCATGGGCCCCTGGTTAATGACGCTTCCTCGGCTTGCCATGGCTGGAGAAATGGGTGGTGTCATCAGATGACCCGAGTTCTGGGAAAGCTCCATTTGACCTGGAAACAAGTAACCAGAGCATACACTAGTGGCAAATTAAAAACAGATGGGCTCACATTACTTAAAATTATGGAAAAGATTTATTAATATATCTTTTTCCCAACTTAGATCATTTCTAACCTCCAAAAATAACAGGACTGGGGGAACGACAAAACTTTAGGTTTAAAAAACATCATCACATGTTTGAGTTTTACGACTGTGTCGACTTTTGGATTTAGTGACCATCCAGGAGAGCCTGGGATGGCTTTATCCTTCCATGGGTATAAAGATGATTAGAGCTCAAGCTTGGGAAGGGTAATGGGTATGCTGTTTACATTTTTCTGTAATTAAAAAACAAGTTGACTGCTAAATGGTCTGATGTTCAGTGTAAAAGAAATAGGCAATAATGTCAAAATGACCATAGCTCCAAGTAGCCAATTTAAAGCCTTGGGCAAATCCCACTGATGAGCAGTGAGTTATGAAAGAAAGCTACCAGCTCCTTGGGCCTCCAGTTTTCCGTGGATGGAATTAGGCCCCAGAACTATAAGGCCCTTGCAGGATTAAAATGCTATGTGTCCAAGGAAGTGAGGTATATAGAAAGATTTCAAAGGAGACATAAGGCAAAAAGCAGACCTAAAGTATTATTTAGTAGCTAATTTAAGCCAGAAACATTCAGAATGACAAAAACGGTACCATAGACCAAAGAAAAAAATTATTATGATGGTTATCCTAAAATAGCTGAATCTATTGTTATAAAAATTTATTTAGTTATTCGTGTTTGACAAATGAGGTGAAAATACAAAATGGGACAAAGACAGCCTCTTCAACGAATGGTTCTGGGAAAATTGGACAGCTACATGCAAAAAATGAAGTTGGAACATTCCCTGACACCATACACGAAGATAAACTCAAAATAATTAAAGACCTCAATGTAAGACCAGAAACCATCAAACTCTTAGAGGAGAATATAGGCAAAACACTCAAGGGCATAAACCAAAGCAAGATCTTCTATGACCCGCCTACTAGAATAGCAGAACTAAAAACAAAAATTAACATGTGGGACCTAATGAAACTTAAAAGGTTTTGTACAGCAAAAGAAATTATAGACAACCCACAGAATGGGAAAAAATAATAGCAAATGAAATAACAAAGAATTAATCTCCAAAATCTATAAGCAACTCAGACAACTCAGCACTGGAAAAATGAACAAACCAATCAAAAAATGGGAAAAATGGCTTCCCTGGTGGTCCAGTGGGTAAGGACACTGCCTTGCAGTGCAAGGAGCGCTGGTTTGATCCCTGGCCTGGGAAGATCCCACGTGCCACGGAGTGGCTGGACTGATGTGTCCAATTACCGAACCAGAGCCTGGGATGGCTTTATCCTTCCATGGGTATAAAGATGATTAGAGCTCAAGCTTGGGAAGGGTAATGGGTATGCTGTTTACATTTTTCTGTAATTAAAAAACAAGTTGACTGCTAAATGGTCTGATGTTCAGTGTAAAAGAAATAGGCAATAATGTCAAAATGACCATAGCTCCAAGTAGCCAATTTAAAGCCTTGGGCAAATCCCACTGATGAGCAGTGAGTTATGAAAGAAAGCTACCAGCTCCTTGGGCCTCCAGTTTTCCGTGGATGGAATTAGGCCCCAGAACTATAAGGCCCTTGCAGGATTAAAATGCTATGTGTCCAAGGAAGTGAGGTATATAGAAAGATTTCAAAGGAGACATAAGGCAAAAAGCAGACCTAAAGTATTATTTAGTAGCTAATTTAAGCCAGAAACATTCAGAATGACAAAAACGGTACCATAGACCAAAGAAAAAAATTATTATGATGGTTATCCTAAAATAGCTGAATCTATTTTTATAAAAAATTTATTTAGTTATTCGTGTTTGACAAATGAGGTGAAAATACAAAATGGGACAAAGACAGCCTCTTCAACGAATGGTTCTGGGAAAATTGGACAGCTACATGCAAAAAATGAAGTTGGAACATTCCCTGACACCATACACGAAGATAAACTCAAAATAATTAAAGACCTCAATGTAAGACCAGAAACCATCAAACTCTTAGAGGAGAATATAGGCAAAACACTCAAGGGCATAAACCAAAGCAAGATCTTCTATGACCCGCCTACTAGAATAGCAGAACTAAAAACAAAAATTAACATGTGGGACCTAATGAAACTTAAAAGGTTTTGTACAGCAAAAGAAATTATAGACAACCCACAGAATGGGAAAAAATAATAGCAAATGAAATAACAAAGAATTAATCTCCAAAATCTATAAGCAACTCAGACAACTCAGCACTGGAAAAATGAACAAACCAATCAAAAAATGGGAAAAATGGCTTCCCTGGTGGTCCAGTGGGTAAGGACACTGCCTTGCAGTGCAAGGAGCGCTGGTTTGATCCCTGGCCTGGGAAGATCCCACGTGCCACGGAGTGGCTGGACTGATGTGTCCAATTACCGAACCAGAGCTCTGGAGTGCATGTGCCCAGAGCCTGTGCTCTGCGACAACAGAGGCCACCGTGATGGGAGGCCCACATGGGCCAAAGAACAAAGATGGATGAAAATAAGTAAACGAAAGACCAATAGAAGTGGCCCGCCTGCCCCCCGACACACAAAAAAGAAAAAATATATATACAGATAATAAATGCTGGAGAGGATGCGGAGAAAAGGGAACAGTCTTGCATTGCTGGTGGGAATGTAAATTGATACAGCCTCAATGGAAGACAGTATGGAGATTCCTTAAAAAACTAAAAATAGAAGCACCAAAGGACCCAGCAATCCCATTATTAGGCTTATACCCTGATAAAATCAAAAGTGAAAGAAGCACCTGTACCCCAATGTTCATTACAGCTCTCTATACAATAGCTAGAACATGGAAGCAATAGATGTCCATTGATGAATGAATGGATAAAAACTATTGTACATATATACAGTGGAGTACTTCTCAGCTGTGAAAAGAAATGCAGAAGAATCAGCCCTAATGAGGTGGTTGAATCTTGAACCTATCATAAAAAGTGAAGTAAGTCAAAAAGAGAAAGACAAGTACAGTATACTAACACATATATACATATATATGGAATCTAGTAAGAGGGTCATGGTAACACACGCAGTGAAGTGATGGAAAAACAGACATAGAGAACAGACACATGGACATTGTGGGGTATGAACAGTGGTTGGGAGGCATAGAGAGAGTAACATGGAAACCTATACTATCATATGTGAAAAAGATAGCTATTGTCATTGCCCTGTGGGAATAGGAGATCCTACAGGGGTGTGATGCGATGGCCTGGAGGGGTTGGATGTGGGGGACTAGGAGGGAGGAGGGGGCCAGGGATATGCATATGACTGATCTGGCAACATACATGTCTGTGAACAACAAAACTCTGTAAAAAATTTTTTAAAATAAAATTAAATAATTAAAAAATTTATTTAGTTATTTGGCTGTATCAGATCAGGTTCTCTGGACTTATCTTTTAATGGAGGAGAAATAGTCTCCTCAAAATCCAAAAATAAATAAGCAGCTCATTTCTTCTTTACTTTCAAAGCATCTTAAGGATTTGTAGTTTTTTTTAAGATCAATTCTATTTACAACAGAGGCCACCGTGATGGGAGGCCCACATGGGCCAAAGAACAAAGATGGATGAAAATAAGTAAACGAAAGACCAATAGAAGTGGCCCGCCTGCCCCCCGACACACAAAAAAGAAAAAATATATATACAGATAATAAATGCTGGAGAGGATGCGGAGAAAAGGGAACAGTCTTGCATTGCTGGTGGGAATGTAAATTGATACAGCCTCAATGGAAGACAGTATGGAGATTCCTTAAAAAACTAAAAATAGAAGCACCAAAGGACCCAGCAATCCCATTATTAGGCTTATACCCTGATAAAATCAAAAGTGAAAGAAGCACCTGTACCCCAATGTTCATTACAGCTCTCTATACAATAGCTAGAACATGGAAGCAATAGATGTCCATTGATGAATGAATGGATAAAAAAACTATTGTACATATATACAGTGGAGTACTTCTCAGCTGTGAAAAGAAATGCAGAAGAATCAGCCCTAATGAGGTGGTTGAATCTTGAACCTATCATAAAAAGTGAAGTAAGTCAAAAAGAGAAAGACAAGTACAGTATACTAACACATATATACATATATATGGAATCTAGTAAGAGGGTCATGGTAACACACGCAGTGAAGTGATGGAAAAACAGACATAGAGAACAGACACATGGACATTGTGGGGTATGAACAGTGGTTGGGAGGCATAGAGAGAGTAACATGGAAACCTATACTATCATATGTGAAAAAGATAGCTATTGTCATTGCCCTGTGGGAATAGGAGATCCTACAGGGGTGTGATGCGATGGCCTGGAGGGGTTGGATGTGGGGGACTAGGAGGGAGGAGGGGGCCAGGGATATGCATATGACTGATCTGGCAACATACATGTCTGTGAACAACAAAACTCTGTAAAAAATTTTTTAAAATAAAATTAAATAATTAAAAAATTTATTTAGTTATTTGGCTGTATCAGATCAGGTTCTCTGGACTTATCTTTTAATGGAGGAGAAATAGTCTCCTCAAAATCCAAAAATAAATAAGCAGCTCATTTCTTCTTTACTTTCAAAGCATCTTAAGGATTTTGTAGACAACTAATCTATTTCTTTCTTCCACTAAATGATAATAATCAAGTGTTTGGACTTCTGATATAATTAGAGAGTATGTTAAAATATGATATCTATCTTTAAAATGGTGCTGATAAAAATATGAATGTCAGATGTTAAAAATCACAAAAATATAACAAAGCTATATTAGAAGTCATAGAAAATAAGCCTTGTTATTTTTGGAATGCCTGGAAATTATCAGCTTTAAGAAAACAAAGGAATAGATTTCCATGAGATATACTGAAGCCTATGTGATATTCTTGTTTGTCTCACAGCCTACCTGTGAGTGGCATGTTGTCTGTATTCCCAGGAGGGAATGGGTGCAGAGTGGAGGTTAAGCCTCCAGGTTGACTGGATGACAGCGGAAGGTAGGTTGTTTCCACATGGCTTTCATTCTTCACAGTATCGCTGGGAACCGTGCTCCCTTTATTACGGTTGGCCAGAAAGCACGAACTCGGAGAAGCAGTGAAGGCAGCTTTACTTGCATCTGGAGAGGTTTTTTTTTTAAATAGGAAAAGTGAACATTGTGGTCACATTCCTCATAGAAAAGCCCAAGGAACAAAACAAAACAAACAAACCAAAAAAAAAAACCCGGAAAATGTTCTCAGGCTGTGTCATAAATCTAGAAATTTCTGAGAAATGTTTTTCATGGGAAATAAGATTGGCAAACCTTTGGTCTTGCCAGAGGTGCTGGATTTTGTTAACTGTGTATTTGTGGGTGTAGGTGTTTTCTTAGGGGCACTAAGGAATCCACTCTGAGGTGAACAGTCTTCACAATGCAAATCATCACATCCCAAATAGATCAGTTTCCTTCCCTCTCTAAATTCCTATAGAGGGGCTTCCCCTGGTGGTCCAGTGGGTAAGGACACTGCCTTGCAGTGCAAGGGGTGCCGGTTCGAGCCCTGGCCTGGGAAGATCCCACGTGCCGCGGAGTGGCTGGACTGATGTGTCCAATTACCGAGCCAGAGCTCTGGAGACCATGCCCCCAGAGCCAGCGCTCTGCAACGATAGACGCCACCGCGATGGGAGGCCCACAGGAGCCAAAGAACAAAGACGGATGAACATAGAGAAACGAAAGACCAATAGTAGTGGCCCGCCTGCTCCCTTCCCTCCCCAACCCGACCCCCACCCAAAATAAATAAATAAATAAATCTTAAAAAAAAAAAAGTCCTATAGAAATCATCTCTGCACCATTTATAAGGTGGTATGTATGTGCGTGAAGTCACTCAGTCGTGTCCTACTCTTTGTGATTCTATGGCCCATAGCTAGCCAGACTCCTTCCTCTGTCCATGGGGTCCTCCAGGCAAGAATACTGGAGTGGGTTGCCATTTCCTTCTCAAGAGGGCATACCACATGTTGTTTTGAATTATAGTTATTTTGTATTGTAGTCACTTCTTTAATTTTATCCAAGTCATTAGAATTTAAGAATATTCATTTGTATTCTTCAGAATTTCCAGTTGACTACTTGAATCTTCTATGTATCAACAGAGGAAAGAAAAAATAGGGGGCGGGGGTAGAAAAAAAAAAAGAAAAAAATAGGGCTCTCTTAGTGTTAGTATCTTGTGTTAGTGACAGTTTTGGGGGCTGAAATCTGAGTCTACTATAAGTCCACTTAACAAATTCCTGAACTTAGGTTTCAGCAAAGAAAGATGCAACACAAGATGTGAATTTTAAATTACCTGAATTCTTCATATACTTGTCCAATAAATTCTGCAACTCCTGCTCTTTGTCATTATTAAACTGGGTCTCCATGGCGAGCAGAATGTATTCATCAAGAAGCATTCGGATCAAATGGAAAGAACCTTGTTTATGGATGCGAAATGGGGAGAGGGCATTGTGAGATGAAATAAGGGAGAGAAAGAGAAGGAAAGAAAGTAAAAGAAGTCAAGTTATCTTTGTGACCATCTCGCAACACTTTACAAGAAGCAACTGAAATAAACAAATACTTGTTGGACTTTAAATGACCTGCTAAGACCAACATGCTTAACTGGGGTCTCTAATCTTTCTGTGAACCGCATGCCCAGCTCTCTGTGTGTACTGTCCTGCCAGCTCTTTGGCCACTAATTACATCAAAGGAAAATACGGATGAAAGTGAGTCATGCTTTATACTTTAAGAGGGCATACACTGGAGTGTGATAAGCTTTAACCCAGGGAGAATGAGCTCTACTCTCCTCTATTTCTGTTTACTTTGTACTAAATAATTAGACAATAGCCAACATGGTCTGAAAAAAATATCAAGTAAGATGTCCTTTTCTCCTGAAACAAAATACTCTTTCCTTTGAAAAAAAAAAGGTGGGCGGTGGGGGGGAGAGTAATTTTCATGTGGAAAATGTCCTGGAAAACCTTAAACTTCTTTTAATTATTCAACAGATTTTCCAGTGATAGTCTTTTTTCATAATAAAGTCAGGGTTAAGTATTGTATAGTTTAAGACACCTTAAACATAAGCGACACATTTCTAACAATAAATGATATATTTTGTTCATCCCTCAATACAAGTTCACTGATTTTATCTAATTCTGTTAGAAATTAAATGAAAACAATTTAGTTAATTGTAACCAACTTTGCAATGCAAAGATTTTGCAAAATGCAACTATGGAATGTAGAAGTACTGTCCAGTAGATAGCATTATAACTACCAAAAAAGAATCTGAGAAGTTTTAGGAAAAAGAAGACATTCAATTTTTGAATAAGCTAACTTGATTCAAATTTTTTAAAAGCATATATATCAGGAAAGATGGTTCAGAAACATATGACAGCATGTCTCCTAATGTGCTATTTGATTCTTGGAATATAGCTATGTGGGTTCCTGGAAAAGATGCAAACATTCACCATATTGCAAAGAATAGTGCCTTCAAAAGGTAGCATATTGATTATTGTTTATTTGCTTTTTAATAAAGTAAATTTCTCAAATCACTGATGGATTATAGTAGTCATAGCTGCTATTTATTGTATACATCAGGAGGTGGCAATGTATTTTACATATATCACCTTGCTCAATTGCCTATGTAGCCCAATGAAAGAAATAGTCTCCCATTTCTACAATGAGCAGACTCTTTTTTAAATGACCTGCTAAGACCAACATGCTTAACTGGGGTCTCTAATCTTTCTGTGAACCGCATCCCCTCTTTGGCCCCATTTTAATTACATCAAAGGAAAATACGGATGAAAGTGAGTCATGCTTTATACTTTAAGAGGGCATACACTGGAGTGTGATAAGCTTTAACCCAGGGAGAATGAGCTCTACTCTCCTCTATTTCTGTTTACTTTGTACTAAATAATTAGACAATAGCCAACATGGTCTGAAAAAAATATCAAGTAAGATGTCCTTTTCTCCTGAAACAAAATACTCTTTCCTTTGAAAAAAAAAAGGTGGGCGGTGGGGGGGAGAGTAATTTTCATGTGGAAAATGTCCTGGAAAACCTTAAACTTCTTTTAATTATTCAACAGATTTTCCAGTGATAGTCTTTTTTCATAATAAAGTCAGGGTTAAGTATTGTATAGTTTAAGACACCTTAAACATAAGCGACACATTTCTAACAATAAATGATATATTTTGTTCATCCCTCAATACAAGTTCACTGATTTTATCTAATTCTGTTAGAAATTAAATGAAAACAATTTAGTTAATTGTAACCAACTTTGCAATGCAAAGATTTTGCAAAATGCAACTATGGAATGTAGAAGTACTGTCCAGTAGATAGCATTATAACTACCAAAAAAGAATCTGAGAAGTTTTAGGAAAAAGAAGACATTCAATTTTTGAATAAGCTAACTTGATTCAAATTTTTCAAAAGCATATATATCAGGAAAGATGGTTCAGAAACATATGACAGCATGTCTCCTAATGTGCTATTTGATTCTTGGAATATAGCTATGTGGGTTCCTGGAAAAGATGCAAACATTCACCATATTGCAAAGAATAGTGCCTTCAAAAGGTAGCATATTGATTATTGTTTATTTGCTTTTTAATAAAGTAAATTTCTCAAATCACTGATGGATTATAGTAGTCATAGCTGCTATTTATTGTATACATCAGGAGGTGGCAATGTATTTTTACATATATCACCTTGCTCAATTGCCTATGTAGCCCAATGAAAGAAATAGTCTCCCATTTCTACAATGAGCAGACTAGCTTGGGTAAAAGCCAAATCAAAGACAAGTAGGGCTAGATTTAACTTTGCAAGTGGTCTGACTCCAAAACCCAGTATAATAACAATCATTTCTATTGGCTTAATAGATTTGAGAACTGATAGTGCCACATATTTAATAATTGATAGGAAATGTGACTGTGGAATGAATGGCATAATTCATCTAAGGAGAGTTTTATAAAGCACATAAGATACCAAAACTGGACGCATTGTTCAAGGTGAGATTATGCATTACTCGAGCACCAAAAAAGCTCCACTTCAGCAGAAAGTCTTGAGCCCTTTTCTTTAATGATCTTCCATTTTGCTTGCTGGTCTGAAAGTAAAGCAGCAGAGGGAAACTATAAAATCTGTCATCTCATTATCACATACTTCCTATATAAGATCAAGAGGTAGGTAAACTCACAAACGGACAAATGGCATCACGTGCCTTTTTGTTTCATCAAATAAAATGATTTGTCCAGGGACTTTAATTTTCATCTGTGTTTGCAGTCATTTCTCAGGTTCATAGATCTTTATTCTGTATGGTTTTGTTACTTAACAGAATTATACAACAAAAGAAATAATTTACAGAAATTTTCTTTCTTAATGTTCCTTTCACAGAGCTTTAAGTAAGAGCAGAGGCAAAGTATGAAGAAAGGGTTATATATTTCTGTGAATGATTAACTCTGACTTCTCTGGTGCTGAATGTTAATCTGTTTTCCTTCCCGGAGAAAAAAATCCCTATACCATAACCAGCTTCCTTGGTATGGAATAGCTAACACCATTTGGTGATGGATATATTTGCTCTTATGGCCTTACTTCATCATGGGTGACTTGAAGGTTAACTGAAAGAGTTGAAGAAACCACATAGAAACACATTTTTTAACACTGGAATTAAAAAATATAAATACTTGAAACTGTATCTTCCATCAGCTTTTATGAAAACATGGTTTTTAAAGAAAAGGGCCAGATCTTCCCAGTTTTAAGTTTATCTTTCACTAGAAACTTATTGATTGATAGGGAAGGCATAGTGCCTTCTAGTCTGACAGAAAATGATAAATAGAATCCAGTCCATGTCCAATGCTCTCAAATCTACCGTATTACTAATCTTGATATTTGACTTACCTTATTGGTGGAGTTTCAAAAGCTTTTCCACACATCATTACACACAGCCTATCATCACCCTTCACCATTCAAGAATTATAACCAGTTTAGCATTTGCTATTAACAAAATTTTATTTTCTGAATATGTCACTGAAAAATACCTTAATAACTCTCTGCTCTACCACTGTATCCAGCCATTCAATGAAAGCCTCCACAGTGGCATTCTTCTTAAGGAGGTCTTTCAATTCTTGGAACACTGTGATAGAATCATCTGTCATGTAAAAAGAAGACAAAAGAAAGGAGAATCTTACACTATATTTTGAACCCAAGAGAAAACCTAGAACTAGAATCACTGATAATTTTATAGTATACAAGGGAAAGACTGGTAGATTAGATTAAATCTGTTAAAGAACTTAATTCCATATCTTGGAAACTAACAAAAAGTCTTTACTTCTTTATTCTTCAAAATTTTAATCCTAAGCATGTATGTCTCGGTATATATTGAAATGCAGGTTTATATTCATACACTAAGGAGGAATAAGTTGTAAATAGAGATGATTATTCATTTTGAATGCAATGCTTTCATTAAATGCAATGGATTAGTTGAAAGTTAATGAATGAACTAAGCTAGACTCGTTGATTTTCTGCTTTCTGAAATACATTTTATCTTTTGCAAAAATTAAATTCTGCCCTGCAAAACTGAGCCACTTAAACGAATAATCTTTTATCATGTAAAAGTTAAAGGGGCAGTTTAGGACTATCATTTTATTAAAGAGTTTGAGGTTTACTGAATCCCAAAGGGTAATATAATTTTATGTTAGGAAACAGAAAGCAGGGCTGAGGTTAGATTATCCCAAGAGAGCAGTGTGTTATACTCTATAGGAGGCAGCATGTGTTTTGTCTTTTCAGAGAGAAATGGTGGGAGAAATAGTGGTTTGTTATCCCTGGGAAATGGAGCCTAATAATGCTGTCATATGTACTGGCTTAGTAAATTCTATCAGACTGTCCAAAACTAAGCAGGGCATTCCTGCTTTGAAAGACAGGATTCCACTGAGCTATCATTTTGATATGCATTGTATACCATATGATGTCAAGAGTGGAAAACACATGGAAATGCATATGCATGTAATATAAAACTGAAAGAAAACACAAAAATCAAAGTCATTTTGATTATTCCTAGCTTTTTTACTATTTGGGTTATTTCTAGACAATGAGATTATAGATGGGTCTTATTTTCCTCTTAATATTTCCTATATTTTCCAGGTTTTCCACAATCATTAAATATAACAGTTTTAAAATAAAGAACAATTTTTAAAATTAAAAGTATTTGTATAAACCGGGGTTTTTCAAACATATGATTTTGTAGTCCAATGGGACATTTGACAATGTCTGAAGTGATATTTGGTTGTCACAATTTGGGGCTGACTGCTACTGGCATGTAGGGGATAGCACCCAGGGATGCTGCTAAACACCCTTTGATATACAAGACAGCCCCTGACCCTTAAAACATTATCCAGTCCAAAACATGGATAGCACTAAGATTGAGAGACCCTGTTCTAGACAAAGAGAGAAGGCTTACATTCAGTGTAGATATCAGACTCAGTGTCTTGGGTGCTGCCTGAAATGGAGGAATAAGTTGTAAATAGAGATGATTATTCATTTTGAATGCAATGCTTTCATTAAATGCAATGGATTAGTTGAAAGTTAATGAATGAACTAAGCTAGACTCGTTGATTTTCTGCTTTCTGAAATACATTTTATCTTTTGCAAAATTAAATTCTGCCCTGCAAAACTGAGCCACTTAAACGAATAATCTTTTATCATGTAAAAGTTAAAGGGGCAGTTTAGGACTATCATTTTATTAAAGAGTTTGAGGTTTACTGAATCCCAAAGGGTAATATAATTTTATGTTAGGAAACAGAAAGCAGGGCTGAGGTTAGATTATCCCAAGAGAGCAGTGTGTTATACTCTATAGGAGGCAGCATGTGTTTTGTCTTTTCAGAGAGAAATGGTGGGAGAAATAGTGGTTTGTTATCCCTGGGAAATGGAGCCTAATAATGCTGTCATATGTACTGGCTTAGTAAATTCTATCAGACTGTCCAAAACTAAGCAGGGCATTCCTGCTTTGAAAGACAGGATTCCACTGAGCTATCATTTTGATATGCATTGTATACCATATGATGTCAAGAGTGGAAAACACATGGAAATGCATATGCATGTAATATAAAACTGAAAGAAAACACAAAAATCAAAGTCATTTTGATTATTCCTAGCTTTTTTACTATTTGGGTTATTTCTAGACAATGAGATTATAGATGGGTCTTATTTTCCTCTTAATATTTCCTATATTTTCCAGGTTTTCCACAATCATTAAATATAACAGTTTTAAAATAAAGAACAATTTTTAAAATTAAAAGTATTTGTATAAACCGGGGTTTTTCAAACATATGATTTTGTAGTCCAATGGGACATTTGACAATGTCTGAAGTGATATTTGGTTGTCACAATTTGGGGCTGACTGCTACTGGCATGTAGGGGATAGCACCCAGGGATGCTGCTAAACACCCTTTGATATACAAGACAGCCCCTGACCCTTAAAAACATTATCCAGTCCAAAACATGGATAGCACTAAGATTGAGAGACCCTGTTCTAGACAAAGAGAGAAGGCTTACATTCAGTGTAGATATCAGACTCAGTGTCTGTGCTGCCTGAAATGGTGAGAAGGGCCTGAGATCCAATACTGTTCAAGTCCACCTTTTCAATATCAGATACCATAGAATTCACAACATGCTGGTCAAAGAGAGCTGGTCTGGCAATCTACATTAAAAAAGTAAAAAAGGCATTAAATTATATCATTGATCCTCCATGTAAAAAAAATCTTAGATTCTAGAGAAATAATTCCTTGAGAGAAAAGTATCATAAATAACTCATTTCTTATTTTAAAACTAAAAGCAGTAGCTGAGATTCATGATCATCTCTGTTTGAGGTTTGAAAACTTTTTGGAATAAGATTTTTTTTTTCATAAAGTGCTCATGAAATAAAAATTTCATGGCCATAAAATAAGAATTTCACAATGTTTAATTTCTCATCTGAAACTATCTCAAGTTAATCTTTCAAAATTTAGGGGGCTTATAACCTTCATAAAGCAAAGGATCATTTGAGGAGAGAGGAAGTACATTTTAACAATCTACAAACATGGAACTCTAATTTAAGAGTTACTTTTTTCTTCTTGTTTAAGAGAACTAAATTAAAAGTAGTTTAAAATGTATTGTGGGTTTCACAACATCAGATGGGCTCATTCCCCACAATCTATTACTTTTATTAATTGGATTTATTTATTAATTGAATTCATGTAGCAAATAAGAGCTTTGCCTTTTATATTACATTCAAAAGTTTTTTCTCTTTTTATTTTGTATTTTGAAATAATTTAAAATTTACAAAAAAGTTATCAAAAATAGCACAGATATTTCCATACACTCTCTATCCAGCTTCTCCCCATGTCATGATTTTATATAACGACAGTATATTACCAAAATCATGACCTCAACAGCAGTGCAATACTACTAACTAAATTATAGACATAATTCAAATTTCATCAGTTTTTCCACTAATGTGTTTTTTCTGTTCTAGTATCCACTCTAGGATCTCACCTTGGATTTAATTGTTGTCTACTTAGTCTCCAGTTTCTGAAAATACCTCGGTCTTTGCTATCTATCTAGGATCTCAATTGGTACCCCAAAAAAATTGAGAGACCCTGTTCTAGACAAGAGAGAAGGCTTACATTCAGTGTAGATATCAGACTCAGTGTCTGTGCTGCCTGAAATGGTGAGAAGGGCCTGAGATCCAATACTGTTCAAGTCCACCTTTTCAATATCAGATACCATAGAATTCACAACATGCTGGTCAAAGAGAGCTGGTCTGGCAATCTACATTAAAAAAGTAAAAAAGGCATTAAATTATATCATTGATCCTCCATGTAAAAAATCTTAGATTCTAGAGAAATAATTCCTTGAGAGAAAAGTATCATAAATAACTCATTTCTTATTTTAAAACTAAAAGCAGTAGCTGAGATTCATGATCATCTCTGTTTGAGGTTTGAAAACTTTTTGGAATAAGATTTTTTTTTTCATAAAGTGCTCATGAAATAAAAATTTCATGGCCATAAAATAAGAATTTCACAATGTTTAATTTCTCATCTGAAACTATCTCAAGTTAATCTTTCAAAATTTAGGGGGCTTATAACCTTCATAAAGCAAAGGATCATTTGAGGAGAGAGGAAGTACATTTTAACAATCTACAAACATGGAACTCTAATTTAAGAGTTACTTTTTTCTTCTTGTTTAAGAGAACTAAATTAAAAGTAGTTTAAAATGTATTGTGGGTTTCACAACATCAGATGGGCTCTTTCCCCCACAATCTATTACTTTTATTAATTGGATTTATTTATTAATTGAATTCATGTAGCAAATAAGAGCTTTGCCTTTTATATTACATTCAAAAGTTTTTCTTTTTTTATTTTGTATTTTGAAATAATTTAAAATTTACAAAAAAGTTATCAAAAATAGCACAGATATTTCCATACACTCTCTATCCAGCTTCTCCCCATGTCATGATTTTATATAACGACAGTATATTACCAAAATCATGACCTCAACAGCAGTGCAATACTACTAACTAAATTATAGACATAATTCAAATTTCATCAGTTTTTCCACTAATGTGTTTTTTCTGTTCTAGTATCCACTCTAGGATCTCACCTTGGATTTAATTGTTGTCTACTTAGTCTCCAGTTTCTGAAAATACCTCGGTCTTTGCTATCAAATAATTCAATTTTGATTTGATGACTCAGATACCATTGGCTTACCCACGTACCTGTGCAAGATGTAAGAAAGATGTTTGTCGTTTCAGAGAGGATACGAATCTCCGCACAATAGGTATTTTCTTGTCAGTTAGAGCTTCTGGCAAATTTTCCAAGGATGAAACAACCCATTGTTCCCAATTCTTAGCAAAATTTCTTATGTCTGCTAATAAGCTATAAACCCCCCCCAAAGAACAAAAAACTCTGTATTAAATACTACTTCACAACGCATTAAATAAATACAGTTTTATAAGGGTGTTTTATTATTCTATGATTCTAAGAACATGACTGAAGTCAGCCTAGATCTGCCATTTACTCAAAACACTCAATCTCCTGAAACTCTAATTTCTTCATTTGTTAAATGGGAATATGACTAGTATTTATGTCACAGGATTATTAGGAGGATTACATGAAATAATTCATGGAAAGTGTTTGGGTTCAAACTCGGCAGGCAGAAAGTGATCAATAAAGATGTACTTTATTGTTAATATCGACAATTCAGTCTCCTTCTGTAAAATATTTCTGGGAAAAGGTATGTGTGCACTCGACTTTGCGTATCTTGGCTTCCTGAGAGACATCCATAGGGACCATAATGCCATTTCAGGTATTTAATATTTGTTTCCAGTAATACATTCTATAATTCAAATATAACTACAGACTAAATTATCACAAACATACTAATTATGGGGCCTCATTTAGAAAATTGCGAATGTTGGTTGTGCATATGTATTATGAAAACATACTAAAATTTGTAAATCAGTCAACAGCCTACATATTACATCACAACAACGCAGATGTAAATATATTTAGGATAGGGCATATGTTGGGAAGCAGTGACATGGTACAGGAAAAAAACAGGCAGAGTTTGGAGTTAAACAGAGCTCACCTCTTGCTTGTGTGTGTGTGTGTGTGTGTGTGTGTGTGTGTATTCTCAATCATGTCCTACTCTTCACAATTCTATGGATGGAGGCCCGCCAGACTTCTCTGTCCATGAAATTTTCCAGGCAAGAATACTGAATCAGGTTGCCATTTCCTCGTCCAAGGAATCTTCCTGACCCAGGGATTGAACCCACAACTGTTATGTCTCCTGCACTGGCAGGTGGGTTCTTTACCACTAGTGCCACCTGGGAAGCCCTCATATGTATTATGAAAACATAAAAAAATGTACACATCAGTCAACAACCTACGTATTGCATCTCAATGAAATAGATCTAAATAGATTTAGGATAGGGCATATGTTGGGGAGCCATGACATGGTACAGGAATAAAAACAGGCAGAGTTTGGAGTTGAATAGACCTCAGTTAATATCTAGGCTCTGCTTCTTACTATTTAGCTGACTTTGGACAAATAAATTGACTTCTTTGTACTCCAAGGTTCCTCTTTGTGAATTTGGGATCATAACAGTTACTTTGGAATAGTCTAATAAATTATTTTTAAAAAATTCAATTGTTCAATAATAAGGAATTGGTTTAATAGGTATTTTTCAGATGCTGGATGTCTATGCAATCATTTAAAAATGCTAATTATATTTGCTGATATGGAAAGATTTTCACAGTATACTGCAATAGTATGTGTACCATAATTCCATTTTTTGACATTCCTAGAAAAAGTTTGTGAGATAATAACCGGACATTAAAAATGTGGTAAGACCTGTGGCTGATTCATGTTGATATTTGCCAGAAAACAACAAGATTCTGTAAAACAATTATCCTTCAATTAAGAAATTAATCAATGATAAAAATGTGGTAAGACTATGAGTGATTTTTTAAATGCACTTATGCGTATTTTTCATTTTCTAAATGAAAACAAACTACTTGAATATTTAAGAGATAAATATATAAATAGTACTTTTCAAGTTGGTTCTAGGAATTAAGTGAAATGATTTAGGTAAGTTTAACATTTTTCACTATGTTTAATAAAGTTCATCTATTAGTTAGATGACTGACTGACTTTCCAGGTGGCTCAGTGGTAAAGAATCTGCCTGCCAACGCAGGAGATACAGGAGACTTGGGTACGACCTCTGGATTAGGAAGATCCCCTAGAGAAGGAAATGGCAACCCACTCCAGTATTCTTGCCTGGAGAATCTCATGGATAGAGGAGCTTGCTGACTACAGTCCACGGGGCTGCAAAGAGTCGGACACGACCTAGCAACTGTGCACAGTACATCACACGACTAAATGCCTGTAACTATGTAAGCATAGCCATTTTCCTGTGACACAGAAGCGTTAAGTCTACCTAATTTAGAGCTTAGATTAGATGTTTAAAGACAATATATTAATAATTAAAAGGAACTATTGACAGGGCTTCCCTGGTGTCCAGTGTGTAAAGAGTCTGCCTTGCAGTGCAAGGGGCTCCAGTTTGATCCCTGGCCCAGGAAGATCCCATGTACCGAGTGGCTGGACCGGTGTGTCCAGTTACAAGTCAGCACTCTGGAGCGCATAAACCCAGAGCCAGTGCTTTGCACCAAGAGAGGCCACTGCAATGGCAGGCCCACACAGGCTCAAGAATAAAGATGGATGAAAAATAAATGAATGGAAAACCCATAAAAGGACCAAAATTAAAAAGAAAAAAAAGAAACCATTGACAAACCAGATATTCTTTAAATAAACAAACCATTCTAGAGGAAAAGATAAATAAAAAACAAAGATTGTTTTATCAATCATCATGTATTTATTGGGAACCTATTATGCCTGCCTATATATATATATATTTGTTTGTATCCTCAAATACTATAATAAATCTCATTACTTTATTAGAATTTATTTTTTTTAAATTTGGCTTTAAGTTTCTATTGTTCTTACATCATAAAAGACTGTGAAAAACCTTTAAGCATCATTTCAGTTTGAGATCTTATTCCTTTGTTAAAAGAAGGTGATAATTCCATTACACTACTTTCTGATTTTCACGAAGTTTAAGACTAAAGTTAATTATAACTTTCCTTATAGTTTTTTATTACTGTGGTTATTTTCTATGAATTATCCCCATTATCTCCCTCAGTCAGTTTCTATTACAGAATTTCCTCAGTATCTTAAAGGTCAACTACAATTAAATATTTATTTTTCACTTGAGCAGCTCGCACAGGGATTTCAGGGCTGTTCCATTAATTTTTTTCATTGAGGTCTGAATATAAAAATTGAGGCACATCTCTTACAACTAATACAAAGGGACAGAAGCAGGGAAATAACATTGGTAAATGAATGGATTTTTGCTTAATGTTTTGCTGTACTAATAACGTATGAGGTTAAACCTTTTACAAGCAGGTATCACGTTTTATTGATGCAACCTACCTTTCAGGCATTTCTTGCATTGTTGCAGGAATGAGTACATCTGTAAGAACCTTAATCACAGCAGAAGAGAGTTAATATAAATTCTTACTCAATATTTCCAGAGACACACTCTTTGTCAATTACTTTTTATTCCTAGCTTTCCAGAGAATAACATGTTAACTAATTTCTGAAAGTTATACTTTTATCTCTAAAATGAATGTATGTGTGGATTGTATATGTGTGTTTATGTGAGTGTGTATGTGTGTGTAAAAGGCAAGGGGAAGGGTATATAGAAATATGGCAATGCCAGTTAAGCAGGTGACATGAATATACTGGATACAAAGAGCTAGTTATCAAAACATAACGAACACTGAAAAGCAAGGGCTACACTGAGCCTTAAACAGGTATGAGATGTTAAGCAAGATCTTGATGAGAGCATGTAGAAAGAAAAATCAGTGCTGACTGATCCCAGCTCAGGGAAAACTATGATAAATAAAGGAGATGGGGATCCAGATAGGATATGAACAGTACAGACACCTTGGGCTGGCTCACAAACTGAGCCGGCCAGCCTGGGGAAGAGGACCAAGAGGCCTACAGAAGATATTTCAAAATGTGAACAGACACGCATCTACAAAGGCCTGTGTAGCCTATGAGCAAAATGCACATGGAGTTCATGTGTATGAAACCAGACAGTATTGGAGATCCCCAGTACGCTTGTGACCAACGAACTGGCCTTGCTAATTATACACAGCTTTAAGGAATAAAAGCTGAACAATCTCTAGAGGTGGGAGGAAGGTCTTGCCAAAGATCATGTTACAACACACTGCTCTGTTTACAGTGCTCCCTGTGCCTCCCTGGGTCTACCATGAGGAGGGAAAACTTTGTGCATGGAAAGGTACTTAAACTCTAGACTTCTGTGCTGGACTCAAAGAAATAGGCCATTTCACAATGGGGAAAGCTATACTTTAAGGATATTTCTTTGAAAGACATTCCAAACAGTTTTACCTTGATGCTGATAAACATGTGTTTGCGAGCGCAGGTCTTTTTATAACTATGCTTGGAACCATCTGCTTCCACCGTCTGCTTACTTCCTCATGTCTTAAACATGGTAAATGACCACTTAGCGCAAACTGAACCATTCCTCTCTAAATGATGATATTCTTATTTGATCCAGAAAAATGAGACAATCCTTGCTCTTCTTTGTTCTTCCTTCAACAAGGTACAGAATATACAGCACTTACTCCTCTGTGCTCTTATCCAGCAGTAGGGAAAATGGAACATTCCTAAGAGTTATACTTTTATCTCTAAAATGAATGTATGTGTGGATTGTATATGTGTGTTTATGTGAGTGTGTATGTGTGTGTAAAAGGCAAGGGGAAGGGTATATAGAAATATGGCAATGCCAGTTAAGCAGGTGACATGAATATACTGGATACAAAGAGCTAGTTATCAAAACATAACGAACACTGAAAAGCAAGGGCTACACTGAGCCTTAAACAGGTATGAGATGTTAAGCAAGATCTTGATGAGAGCATGTAGAAAGAAAAATCAGTGCTGACTGATCCCAGCTCAGGGAAAACTATGATAAATAAAGGAGATGGGGATCCAGATAGGATATGAACAGTACAGACACCTTGGGCTGGCTCACAAACTGAGCCGGCCAGCCTGGGGAAGAGGACCAAGAGGCCTACAGAAGATATTTCAAAATGTGAACAGACACGCATCTACAAAGGCCTGTGTAGCCTATGAGCAAAATGCACATGGAGTTCATGTGTATGAAACCAGACAGTATTGGAGATCCCCAGTACGCTTGTGACCAACGAACTGGCCTTGCTAATTATACACAGCTTTAAGGAATAAAAGCTGAACAATCTCTAGAGGTGGGAGGAAGGTCTTGCCAAAGATCATGTTACAACACACTGCTCTGTTTACAGTGCTCCCTGTGCCTCCCTGGGTCTACCATGAGGAGGGAAAACTTTGTGCATGGAAAGGTACTTAAACTCTAGACTTCTGTGCTGGACTCAAAGAAATAGGCCATTTCACAATGGGGAAAGCTATACTTTAAGGATATTTCTTTGAAAGACATTCCAAACAGTTTTACCTTGATGCTGATAAACATGTGTTTGCGAGCGCAGGTCTTTTTATAACTATGCTTGGAACCATCTGCTTCCACCGTCTGCTTACTTCCTCATGTCTTAAACATGGTAAATGACCACTTAGCGCAAACTGAACCATTCCTCTCTAAATGATGATATTCTTATTTGATCCAGAAAAATGAGACAATCCTTGCTCTTCTTTGTCTTCCTTCAACTTTAACAGAAGTTCAAGGTACAGAATATACAGCACTTACTCCTCTGTGCTCTTATCCAGCAGTAGGGAAAATGGAACAGAGGATTAAAATATTGGTCCCCTCATCCTGGGTCAAACCACCTACCAGATCTGGGTGTGCAAAATAGCTTCTGGGTTGAGTTCAGCTTCTGCTTCACTTCTCTGCGAAGCTGAGAATGTAACAGCAGCAACTGACTTGGAAGGATTTAACTTCCTGTATACTTAACAGGGCTCCAGTTTGACTTTTTCTGCTCACCCAAATTCTTAATATGTTTTAAAAGGAAAGCTTTTGTTTTTCCTTATAACAATTTAACAGGTTAATGTAGATGGACTCAAATTAAGATACCCGAATTGTACTACAGTTTTCTCCCTCAGCTTGGACTTGTATGTACTCTGCTGAATGACTGGCTAGATGGCCAACCAGCCCGTCTTTGTTTTTGATATCCTTATGATCCTTCTGTAGACCTTTCGGACTCTGATGTGGCTTAAGAACAAAATTGGTCATTAATGCATTAACATTAGCGATTTCCAAATTTTTCAAGTTATTATTCCTATTCAGTTCAATTCAGTTGCTCAGTTGTGCCCGACTCTTTGCAAGTCCACAGACTGCAGCAAGCCAAGCTTCCCTGTCTTTCACCATCTCCCTGAGCTTGCTCAACCTCATGTGCATTGAGTCAGTGATGCCATCCAACCATCTCATCGTCTGTCATCCCCTTCTCCTTATTATCCTCATAAAAGTGCTTAATTCTGGTTTACCCCAAACACTGATACCATGAAAAAGCCACCAAGTTATTTATTCTGAAAATACCTTACAAAGTTAGTAAATATTAAGTAAGTTTTTGTGGAAGTGTGTCATATTTAGAATCATTCTTAACTGTAAACATAAATGGATTTTGTTTCACTTAATATAAATTTACATTAAAATATATTCACTGTTTTATATATATATATATATATATATATATATATATACTATAAAACTTATTCCTTTCTCATCAGAAGAAAATTGATAGTGTATCTCTGTCTAGAAATAACAAATTTATTGAGAACATATTGCAAAAGTTGAGATGGAATGTTCTTTAAAGAAATATATGTTTAAGACATCCTAAAAAGCTTACCTTATAAAGAATTGAGTCACAAACACAGAAAATGTCAATGATAACAGGGTTTTCAAGCAGGGGAAGAAGATGATCAGGCATTCCTTGCCAAAAGTGTAATAAGAAATGCTGAATCTAGTTGAAAGCAAAGAGTACATACATTAACATTTTTCCTTGTACATGCAAAAAAAAAATGCTGAATCTAGTTGAAGCATAAGAGTCATACATAGAAATTTTTTCTTACCAATTAATGTTTTAAAAGGAAAGCTTTTGTTTTCCTTATAACAATTTAACAGGTTAATGTAGATGGACTCAAATTAAGATACCCGAATTGTACTACAGTTTTCTCCCTCAGCTTGGACTTGTATGTACTCTGCTGAATGACTGGCTAGATGGCCAACCAGCCCGTCTTTGTTTTTGATATCCTTATGATCCTTCTGTAGACCTTTCGGACTCTGATGTGGCTTAAGAACAAAATTGGTCATTAATGCATTAACATTAGCGATTTCCAAATTTTTCAAGTTATTATTCCTATTCAGTTCAATTCAGTTGCTCAGTTGTGCCCGACTCTTTGCAAGTCCACAGACTGCAGCAAGCCAAGCTTCCCTGTCTTTCACCATCTCCCTGAGCTTGCTCAACCTCATGTGCATTGAGTCAGTGATGCCATCCAACCATCTCATCGTCTGTCATCCCCTTCTCCTTATTATCCTCATAAAAGTGCTTAATTCTGGTTTACCCCAAACACTGATACCATGAAAAAGCCACCAAGTTATTTATTCTGAAAATACCTTACAAAGTTAGTAAATATTAAGTAAGTTTTTGTGGAAGTGTGTCATATTTAGAATCATTCTTAACTGTAAACATAAATGGATTTTGTTTCACTTAATATAAATTTACATTAAAATATATTCACTGTTTTATATATATATATATATATATATATATATATATATATACTATAAAACTTATTCCTTTCTCATCAGAAGAAAATTGATAGTGTATCTCTGTCTAGAAATAACAAATTTATTGAGAACATATTGCAAAAGTTGAGATGGAATGTTCTTTAAAGAAATATATGTTTAAGACATCCTAAAAAGCTTACCTTATAAAGAATTGAGTCACAAACACAGAAAATGTCAATGATAACAGGGTTTTCAAGCAGGGGAAGAAGATGATCAGGCATTCCTTGCCAAAAGTGTAATAAGAAATGCTGAATCTAGTTGAAAGCAAAGAGTACATACATTAACATTTTTCCTTGACATGAACTTGTATGAAGAACAGGAAAAGAATGTCTATATAATATAATCAGCAAAGCATTCTTTGCCACTCTTACCTCCTCAAAGTTTCCATTTATTGCATTGTCCAAGATGCACTGGCAGTGAGTTTTATACATCATTATCAGGGTATCAATCTATTTCAAGAAAGAAAAATCTTTAAAAAGGCACCCTTTCAATGCTGCCTTCATTTTGTTCATACATACATCTGTTCATATATTCAAACACATGTTTAAAACTCCTGTTAGGTTCCAAGCATTAATGTTCAATGCTGGGGAAACAAAGATAAAGGCGCAACTCTTATTTTAAGGAGCACACTGCCTTGGGAGAAAGGTGAGAAAATAGACAATTGTAAGACTGTATGATAAGAACAATGAAAAAGGTTCAGGGTACTATTGGTCAAAGAAACATTGTTGTTTCCTGCTTAATAAGAAAATTACCTTTGATTGGAGACATAAATGTAAAATGGTAGAATCAACTCTTCACACACTTTATTAAGCAGATGCTTGGGCAATGTGGTACAGTGGTTTCCAGGTTCAGTTCTGGAGTCAGCTAACACTGAGTGTTGGCTCCACTGCCCTGTTTTGCATGGGTTAATACCAAGCTGTATATCTTCAAGTAAATTAGTAATAACCTATGACTCATAAGATGTTAAGGAAGATAAAACAAGACATGATGCACATGCATCAGTTTCCCTGATGCAAAGTATAAGACCTTACCATATTATCTAAGATTAGTAATAATATCAAATGACTCATTGATCAAAAAATATTTCAACATTAAGTACCTGTTACAAAAATTCTCTATTTCCATGTTTACATTGGTATCTGTATGCACAGACAGAAAGTCTTAAATATTTTAAAATTTGCAGAGGACTAGAATTGGATAATGCTCTGGCAAAGTAATAACACCCATATTCAAAACTCTTTTAGCTTATAATCTAGAAATATTCTTACTTGTTACAAGTTGTGTGTTCTATGTGAACAGAGAAACAGGCTTAGAGGCTAGAGGTATGAACTCTGGCTGCAGGATACCTGGAATTGAGTGCTAGCTCTAATCTACCACTTACTATCTACATGATGTTGGGCAAACTGCTTTACATTTATGTGTTTTAATTTCCTCATCTATAAAATAGAGATCATAAAACCGGTAAATATCTAATTGGGTTGTTATGAGGACTAAATAAATTAACACATGAAAGTGGCTGGAGTAATCCATAACATAACATTCTGATTAACTATTTTTATCTTTATAGTATCTAGGGTGGTGATGATGACGGAGGTGCTCTATTCCAATTCTTTGCTCTCCAGCCTTTGTCCCTGCAGCTCAGTGACATCACACATATTGTGGTTTGGCAAAATGCTGGACAACGATGACATGCAAAGTACCAATCTACTTCGAAGGAGGTATGCTGATTACATACCTCGGCTGGATATGTCACTATTAAAACAAATGAAACATGCTGTTTACTTTAAGCAATGATTTTATATTTTCAGATGGGGTTGCTTTTTAAAAAACATGGGGCTTTTAAAATTGAGGGTAAGAACAGCATGAAAGAGAAAGTATTAAGCAAAATGCTTTTGGGCAATGTGGTACAGTGGTTTCCAGGTTCAGTTCTGGAGTCAGCTAACACTGAGTGTTGGCTCCACTGCCCTGTTTTGCATGGGTTAATACCAAGCTGTATATCTTCAAGTAAATTAGTAATAACCTATGACTCATAAGATGTTAAGGAAGATAAAACAAGACATGATGCACATGCATCAGTTTCCCTGATGCAAAGTATAAGACCTTACCATATTATCTAAGATTAGTAATAATATCAAATGACTCATTGATCAAAAATATTTCAACATTAAGTACCTGTTACAAAAATTCTCTATTTCCATGTTTACATTGGTATCTGTATGCACAGACAGAAAGTCTTAAATATTTTAAAATTTGCAGAGGACTAGAATTGGATAATGCTCTGGCAAAGTAATAACACCCATATTCAAAACTCTTTTAGCTTATAATCTAGAAATATTCTTACTTGTTACAAGTTGTGTGTTCTATGTGAACAGAGAAACAGGCTTAGAGGCTAGAGGTATGAACTCTGGCTGCAGGATACCTGGAATTGAGTGCTAGCTCTAATCTACCACTTACTATCTACATGATGTTGGGCAAACTGCTTTACATTTATGTGTTTTAATTTCCTCATCTATAAAATAGAGATCATAAAACCGGTAAATATCTAATTGGGTTGTTATGAGGACTAAATAAATTAACACATGAAAGTGGCTGGAGTAATCCATAACATAACATTCTGATTAACTATTTTTATCTTTATAGTATCTAGGGTGGTGATGATGACGGAGGTGCTCTATTCCAATTCTTTGCTCTCCAGCCTTTGTCCCTGCAGCTCAGTGACATCACACATATTGTGGTTTGGCAAAATGCTGGACAACGATGACATGCAAAGTACCAATCTACTTCGAAGGAGGTATGCTGATTACATACCTCGGCTGGATATGTCACTATTAAAACAAATGAAACATGCTGTTTACTTTAAGCAATGATTTTATATTTTCAGATGGGTTGCTAAGACATGCTTTTAAAATGAGGGTAAGAACAGCATGAAAGAGAAAGGAATTCATGGCTACTGTCAAAAATTTATTTCCAGTTCCTACAAAAGCCCACTACTAAGTACAGCTGGACATTGTTACCTTTTTCCCCTGAAAGCTGCTAAGTAAACTTTTATCTCACTAGTGTTTATATTTATTTATGTCAAATATTTTTCTTCTATACATGAAGCATCAAAAATTTTAAATCTTATAATTGGTACTTTGTTTAATATTTACATAGTCTTGGGGCAATAACTTTTCCCTATAGCATACTCTGCAGTCTTTATAAACATTTTTGTTCAGTCTTCTGAGAACAGACATCACATTATAGAGGGTAGAAGCAGAGGCAAGTCTTTGTAGTCAGTGAGGGGGTGGCAACTGTCTTGAATGATGTTCTGATGGGGGCAGAAGGCAGGTCTTTCAGCTTCAGCAAGCACCCCTCTCTGAGGTCAGCATCTCAGCAGGCAGCCTCCATCGTACCTGCCTCCAGAAAGTAGGGGCTGAAAGTGTCCAGCTTCAGCCCCCACCCATCTTTCTAGGAACTGACAAGTCACCCGGGGAACCTGGCTACTGGCTAAGATGGTAAAAAGCAGGGACCAGCTGTTCTCAAAGGACAAAGAGAAGTATGGGGCTCATGATGGGGGCCACTGAGAATAAATTTAGAAGCCAGGGACGATTTAAGCATCTTGAATGAGAAATGATCTACAGACCAGTTTTTCAAGCTGACAGGTAAGGAATTCCTTGGAGGCTAGCAGAAGAGCTGAAATAAACCATTGGAACATGTTCCTCACTTCTTTTTTCTTCTTTACTCTCTCAGTCTACCCTCCTCACCTGGCATATTTACAGAGTAAACATCTTCTTGATAAGTTTGCCTGTGAGCCATCCTCTCCACAAAGGTGAGCCAACAATACCCTCCCCCAAAGAACTGTGTTTCCCAAGGTTCCGTGGATTTCCACAAGCTGCGGCAAAAATTGTCACATGTTAACATTTACCGAAGGTGTCTCCAATGTGAAGTCATACTATACATTATTTCTAGAAGGTTAAAAACATGATGTGATGACCTTGAGAAATGTGATGGGAGAGGAGAATGGTAGGAAGTAAACATACTTTGGGAGACTTGCCTGAATCTGAGTATTACCTTCAATATTGCCTATTCTTAACTGGGAGAATAAGTCTGTCATTATTATAAATTAGAATGAAGTTACTGTGCATCTCTACTTATCTATCAATAGACCTTTTTAAACAATGTGTCATTTTTATTTCTAGTTCCTACAAAAGCCCACTACTAAGTACAGCTGGACATTGTTAGTCATCTTCCTCTGTTTTTGTACCTCAAAAAATGTGAACTGACTTAAATACACTATGAAATATATTTCCTCAAATGCTAATAGAAAATGAACTTTAATTGATAAGAGAATGCAGAACTCGTTATGCACTGATTTAATAATGGATCCTGCTATTAGTTGGCCAGCAGATACCCAGCAAATGACTAGACATTCAGAAACAGAGAAGCATTTAGCTCAAGACTTTACAACATAAGCATTGAAATTTTATTTATAAACTGAATTTTAGAAAACTGTTTCCTCCTTTCCTTTCAAAAAAGTTTGCAACAGAGCACAAGAATCTTTGGAATCTTCCAGTGGGGTCCTTCCATTCACCTAGGTATCTCCCCCTTGGTAATAGGAACAAATTCTGTCACAAAGAGGTGCTTGGTGACTAATGACTGAAATTAAATGGTGCTAATAAAAAATACAGCACTTATAATGAAAGAAATTGCATATGATTGACACACTCCAGCATTTTCCTCCTTGATACTGTGTTTTAAATAAAAAAGAATCTTTAGTCTTTTGAGGTTTATTTTACTACCTTCTGATAATGTACTATCATGGAGAGGGTAAATAATTAATTGGAAAGTCTTTAATCGATGTTAGTAAACATTTGTCACTCCTATAAATCAGTCAATTATGTTTGATTATGCAGATTTCTGTCTCCCATGAGTACCGTGAGATTCCCAGCAGATTGAGATATGGAACCAACATATCAGTAAATCAATAGAGAAGTATCTTTAATTGATACCTTGTCCTTAGAAATACATCCTTGGTACACAAGGTGTTGAGCACTTGGGAATTCCGGGAGAAGTGTTCCAGTTTTTGAGCTAAGCGAATATTTACGAGTGAAGCCACCCTATAATTGAATAAGAAAAGTGAAAAGAAATAAATAATTATGAACTATATGGCTCTAAAATACAATTCTAACAATATAGAAACCTACCAAATTTCATTCTTCTGTATCTTTTCAAACCATAACCAGTTAGGAGGTTTGGGTAAACTGTTTATTAGATAAAACTGGATAACTAGACATTTCAGCAGAATGCCAAATCATAAATAGTTTCATAGTCAAGTAGTTTTCTTCTACTTTGGATTTTAGCTTTAAACATATGTCCATTTTCACAACTGTTAGAAATCTAATTTTAGTTCACAAGTTTACAATTGTTAATGATATAAATTTTAAAAGAGTTACCGTTAGCTCCTGAAATTATTTTAATACTAAAGGGTCAGAAATTGCCAAATTCACTTATGGATTACCAAATCATTTATGGATTAAATAAATGAGATGGTAAGAAGTTTAATTTATTATTCCTCAGAGGTAATTACTGGTAAAATTGTGGTTGGAGTGTAACCCTTCAATTTCCCAAACTACTACTCAGGATTTTTCCATCTTAACCTCTGTCCCTCTGCCAAATTCAGATACTTGTTCTCTTTTTTAATCCAATCCTTGAAAGACTGAAGACGGAAATGGTAACCCATTCCAGTATTCTTGCCTAAAAAATCGCATGAACAGAGGATCTTGATAGGCTACAGTCCAAAGGGTCACAAAGACTCAGACACAACTGAATGACTAAGCACCCCTCTGGTAGTTTTCAGAAAATCAGAAAAAATGACAAATAAGTAACAAACATATAATACTGTAATGCTAATGTACCTAAAAGAAACCCACACATAAAGAGTGAGAATGCATATTCATGAGGGAACCAGAGCTTTTAGCAAAGGCTTTTCAGATGGCTCAGTGTCAAAGAATCCACCTGCAGTGTAGGAGAAGCAGGAGATGTGGGTTCAATACCTGGGTTGGGAAGATTCCCTGGAGAAGGAAATGGCTACCCACATCAGTATTCTTGCCTCAAGAATCCCATGGACAGGGGAGCCTGGAGGGCTACAGTCCTGGGGTCACAAAGAGTCAGATAACTGAGCACGCATGCACATATTCCTGGGTCACAATTGATTCTTGGTTTTGTTTGTGGGGAATGACTACTTCTATTAACAGGGATGAATTACAAAACCTAATGTTGAATGAAACCAGGATGTCATAGAAAAACATAAATCCATTTTTATGTAGGGTAAATAATAAATAATACGTTGGTGATAACAAACTGGGCAATGATAAACAACACATAGTATTTACTATTTTAATCATTTTTAAATATACAATTCAGTGGTACTAAGTACATTCTTAATGTTATGTAATCATCACTACATTGTTTAATGCTGATGGTATACATTCTTAAGGGATAAACTTAAATGGAAGACAAGGGAGTAATTAACACCAAATTCTGTGAGTGATAATGTTTGGTAGGAACGGGAAGCAATTGTGGTGGGGCACACAGGGGATGAGATAGGCTGTGAGTTTTTATCTTATGCTTATTTTTAAAACTCTGTGTGTGTATGCATGTGTTACAAATAATACATTTCCTAATAAAAATGTTAAACTGCTATGGAAACACATGTTAAGGAACAGAGTATATATCTTTTAATTCTTATTTAAAACTCTCATGTTGATAAATAATAGTTTTGTGATAGAAGGTAGTTAACACAGGTAGAACATCAACAGGGGGCAAGAGTGCTCAAAGAAAAAATTCAAAATTTAAATTTGTCTGGATATGCTAACAAATGTGTACAAAGCTGGTATAAATCAAATGATAGTATTCTGTCTAGGACATGTAACACACAAAAAAAGGACAGACTGATAAACTGGGAAAAGTTAGAAGATGATCATTTTAATCCCACTAGTAGACTTGCTATTTTAATTGCACTAAATGAAGTGCAAGATGTTAGACCAGCTATGAAAATCTGTTTCTTTTTTCTCTCAACTGATGACTTCACTACTCTTGGTTGAACGATTAAGAATCTTATTTCTAAAAGAAAACAAGAAGGAACCTACAGAAAAGAAACAATATGATTAGAAGCAAGAGGGTCTGATTTATGAAGAAAGATTAAAGGATTTAAGCTGCACAGTTTGGTTAAGTGATGACTAAAAGAGAGCATGATAACAGTCTACAAATATTTGAAAAGCATAGACCAAGGAGGGAGGATTTGCTATTTATCTTAGTACAAAGTTGTTAAACTGGTCATGAATGGTTGATGTTAAGGAGAAGGAAACTCAGGCTATCAGGGAAACTTCCTGGTTGGAATGTATGAAATCAAGGGACTATTCCCTAGGAAATAATGGCAACTTCATTCCAGAGGCACTTACAACAAAATTGGACCCACTCTGGAAAATTCACAGGAAAAGAAAAGTTTTCTTTGACCAGGACAAAGTATTAAAACTAGGTTTCATTTGTTTGTTTTATTCCTGACAATTAAAGGGTTCTGAGACTTTCTCTAAGCTGTTTTTGAAATCTGAACCACTATATTTATGAATAAAAAATTTTAAACAATCAAAATTCATACCGCTGGCTGATAATGACTCTTACTTTCCTCTGCTTATTTTGTTTTGCTTTTGTTGCCACTAATTTTGTTCACTTTTATATTATGAGAGATTTAAAGCTTAAAGGAAGGTATATATCAAAAATAATAAATACTCACGTACCTAGTATCTTAAGACTTTAGACATTTGAAATATTAAAGTGGCCTCGATAGCCTTCTCTAGTTTTATTTCTGTTTCCCTCATCAGGAATGTTCTGTATTTGGCTTATATCATTACTGTTCAAAACTTTAAAAATTTACATCATATGTAAATGCTTTTCAGCAACATATACCATTGCTTTAAAACTGGTACCATGCAGTATGTATCTTTCTACATTCAATGAGCTTTCATACAACTTTAAGTGTTTGAGGTGAACCTAATTTGATTCTTATGGCTATAGTTTGCTCATTTCTGAAGCAATGTAGTATTTTCTTATATTAAAATTTCATTTTCTCACTATATCATAGAAGAATTTTATTTTTTGGTATTCTGAAATTATAAACAAACTGCAATGAATATCTTCCTACATGCCTTCTTGTGTACAGTGTGAAGGTTCCTCTAGGAAGGTAGTCATAATGTGTGTGAACTTTTAATTTTATTAGGTATTGCCTCTTCTACCATTTAGAAGAGTTTTTTAGCTCTCATTCTTAACAACGCTATATTTTAATACATTTAACTGCTGCTAGTCCGATAATAGTAAAATGATTATTCATTAAGGTGTTAATGTTTACTTCCCTGATTTAAAAATAGATCTATTTATTGACGGGGGGATATTCAAAATATTTATGGACTACACATTATAGAACCTGGTCAGTCAGAACGGGTGCCATGAGCATCATTACTATGTATTAGTCCTTCTTTTCATCTTGTGTGAATTGCTAGTTCATATACTTTGCTGTATTTCTATTGTGTTGTGTTTTTATTGGGCTTCCCTTGTGGCTAGGAAAATTTTTATTATTGAGTTGAACTCACTCTAAAACAGTGCCGTCTGATAGAACTTTCTGTGATGGTGAAAATGTTCTATTATCTGCACTGTTCAAATATAATATTCAGTAGCCAGCACTTGAAATATAAATAATATAATAGAGAAACTGAATATTTTATTTTATGTAATTAATAGGCACATGTGGCTAGTGGTTACCATACTGCATAGCATAATATTTGTACATATTAATCCTCTATCACTTATACATAATATCACGTACCTAGTATCTTAAGACTTTAGACATTTGAAATATTAAAGTGGCCTCGATAGCCTTCTCTAGTTTTATTTCTGTTTCCCTCATCAGGAATGTTCTGTATTTGGCTTATATCATTACTGTTCAAAACTTTAAAAATTTACATCATATGTAAATGCTTTTCAGCAACATATACCATTGCTTTAAAACTGGTACCATGCAGTATGTATCTTTCTACATTCAATGAGCTTTCATACAACTTTAAGTGTTTGAGGTGAACCTAATTTGATTCTTATGGCTATAGTTTGCTCATTTCTGAAGCAATGTAGTATTTTCTTATATTAAAATTTCATTTTCTCACTATATCATAGAAGAATTTTATTTTTTGGTATTCTGAAATTATAAACAAACTGCAATGAATATCTTCCTACATGCCTTCTTGTGTACAGTGTGAAGGTTCCTCTAGGAAGGTAGTCATAATGTGTGTGAACTTTTAATTTTATTAGGTATTGCCTCTTCTACCATTTAGAAGAGTTTTTTAGCTCTCATTCTTAACAACGCTATATTTTAATACATTTAACTGCTGCTAGTCCGATAATAGTAAAATGATTATTCATTAAGGTGTTAATGTTTACTTCCCTGATTTAAAAATAGATCTATTTATTGACGGGGTGATATTCAAAATATTTATGGACTACACATTATAGAACCTGGTCAGTCAGAACGGGTGCCATGAGCATCATTACTATGTATTAGTCCTTCTTTTCATCTTGTGTGAATTGCTAGTTCATATACTTTGCTGTATTTCTATTGTGTTGTGTTTTTATTGGGCTTCCCTTGTGGCTAGGAAAATTTTTATTATTGAGTTGAACTCACTCTAAAACAGTGCCGTCTGATAGAACTTTCTGTGATGGTGAAAATGTTCTATTATCTGCACTGTTCAAATATAATATTCAGTAGCCAGCACTTGAAATATAAATAATATAATAGAGAAACTGAATATTTTATTTTATGTAATTAATAGGCACATGTGGCTAGTGGTTACCATACTGCATAGCATAATATTTGTACATATTAATCCTCTATCACTTATACATAATACACATGTCCAGTTTTTGTTTTGTACATTTTATGTATTTGAAGCCATCCAAACATATACTTGTTTTTGCATTCTGTTTTTCTTCCTAACATATCTCCATGTCATTAAAATAACCTTTAATAAATGCTATAATATTCAGTTCTGTAAAAGTCTTAGAGATTATGCAACCATTTTTTATTATTAATCATTTAAATTGGATGTTTTACACTATAGTCAATAACACTTTTGTCCATAATATTTTGTTTGCATTTTCTATTATTTCTTTATGTGAGATTCATGTAAAAGTGAAATTAGTAGGAGAAAGAGTATGAACACTTTAAGGATTTGAATATGGATCTTGCAATGATTTTCCAGAGAGTTTGCTCTGGTTTCACCAGCAGGGTATGAAAGAGCTTATCTCACCAAAGTTTCACCAGTAAGAAATTAATAATAATTTCTTAATATTTGATAATTGTATTATTTAAAATTTTAATTTTAATTTATTTGGTAGTCCATTTTCATGCATTTATTGGCCTTGTCTTCTGTATGTGTTTTACCTATTCATGCCTTTATTTTTTTAACTATTATTGAGGTTCTCCTATTTTTTAAAATAAATTGACAAGGTTTCTTCATGCAATAGAGACATTATCCTTTTGTGGTATTTGCATGTGACAATGGAAAAATATCTTCCCATTCTCTTTTCTTTTGACTTCAGATTTTGTATGTGAGGCTTTGAGTTAAAAGATTTCAATGTTTCACTTTTTTCCTTTGAAATTTTCTAAATTGTTTTCATGCTTAGAAATGAGGCAGAAATGAGGCAAATATGTTTCCTTCTAATTGTCAGTTTTATATTTAATAATTTATATGAATTTCATAAAAGTATGAGATACAGACTTTTTTTCCAAAATAGATTATTTGTGTAACATTATTCCCTGAAGGATTTTATTTATTTATTTGGTACTCCATTTTCTTCCATGAAGGACTTATGACAATTTACTGAAAAATATTTCTTTCTTCATTGGTTATAATGTCTCCTTGATCACACATGAAATTATAATGTACACTGGGGCCTTTGTTCAGGTATCTCATCTCTGCTATAGATTTGTTCTACCTACACTCAAGTTACTATCATAGTGTAATAGTCTTGTGATACTTGCCAGACAAGTCTCCTACAAACTATTCTTCTTTCTTCTCTCAACTATTAATTCTTTTTTATCCTTCTGTGCACGCATGCATGCTCAGTCACTAAGTCATGTCCTATTCTTTGCAACCCCATGGACTGTAGCCTGCCAGAATCCTCTGTCCATGGAATTTTCCAACCAAGAATACTGGAGTGGGTTGCCATTTCCTACTCCAGAGAATCTTCCCTACCCAGGATTGAACCTGTGTCTCGTGTCTCCTGCATTGGCAGGTGGATTATTTACCACTGAGTCACCTGGGAATCCTCATATATCCTTTTATATCAAGTTAATTTCCAAAAATAACTGCCCACTCCAATTTTTTAAGAGTATTAAATATCTAAGTTTAAGGAAGTACTTACACATTTATAATATCTAGTGTTTCTATCCACACATTTGGTATGTCCTTTCATTTAAAATTTTCTTTCATACTTGCATTTTTTTTAGTTAGGTAGTGTACTGTCTCTTCTTGTATTATATGTTATGTTGAAGTGTTAGTCACTCAGTTGTGTCCAACTCTGCCTCTCTATTGACTGTAGCCCACCAGACTCCTGTTCTCCAGATTACTGGAGCAGGTAGCCATTCCCTTCTCCAGGGGATCTCCCTACCCCTCCTCCCAGGGACTGAACCCCGATCTCTTGCACTGCAGGCAGATTCTTTACAGTCTGAACCACCAGGGGGGACACCTTCGCTTATGATTACTCCCAAATATTTTCATTTCTGATGTTTCTTGAAGTTTACATTTTATGTGTTCTACACTTTCTGTCTTCCACAGAGACTGTTCCCAACTGTCTCAGTAGAGAATCTGTAATAAACATAAGCTCTATAGAAAAGAATTTGAATGACCATTTTCTCAGTTCTCCCTAGGGAGGCACTTGGCTAGTACTATTCCATATGCATAAAAGAGCTCATTTCCTACATACAATGGGTGTCTTGGGGGCATAAAGGCATCCTACATTCCCTCTGGAAATCCTGATGGAGGAGAGCTGGGATTTCAAGTTTCTTCAGATTCCTACTACTCACTACCAAGATTTCACTCACAGAAGAATGACCTAACTGACTGCTGATACCCTCAGAGAGAAAACCAAAGCACCAAACTATCTCAATTTCCTGCCATAAGATCCACAAAGGCACTCCCATCTGAACTAAACCATTTCTCTTTCTAATTCTAATGAAACAAACGCCCTTTCTCTCTAGGGCCACTTCCTCCAGTCCAAAGCTCTTTCCTGACCACCTCTTCAGTGAGCCTGTACTCTCAACTTACCCCTCTCTTTCAAATCTTCAGTCTCTACTCCTTACTGACTTCTTCTTTCTGAATTAATTGCTCAAGCCCACCGCCAAATATCACTCCCTATTTGACTAAGTTTTTTGCATTCAATTCCACTGCCTACTCATATCACAAATCAGTCAAAGCCTAGCTCTCTACTGAACTGTTCTCCTTGTAGTCATTAATTATCTCTACTCAACTAATTCCATGGACCTTTTCCAGTCCTTATCTGGATGACCTTTGAGCACCATTTGATAGTAGCAACCATTTTCTCTGGTTGGAAGCACTCTTTTCTCCAGGATTCTCTACTACTGTATTCTTCTTTCTCTTCCCATGTTCTTTCCCACTTTTCATAACTCTTTTCTCATCATGTCTTTTCTTCTCATTTATTTTTCCCCAGATATGCTTATCCTTTACCATGATTTCAGTCACCATCAAACGAAATACCTAAATTCTCTCATCCAGTCACATATATCCAACTGCTCACTTCAAGTTTACACTGTATATTTTATAAGCACATCAAATATTTGTTGTTGTTGTTCAGTTGTGACCCCAGGGACTACAACATGCCAGGCTTCCCTGTCCTTCCCTATCTCTCAGAGTTGGCTCAAACTTATGTCCTGTGAGTTGGTGATATTATACAACCATCTCATCCTCTGTCACCCCCTTCTCCTCTTACTCTCAATCTTTCTCAAGCATTGTGGTATTTTCCTTAGGGCTTCCCTGGTGGCTCAGATGGTAGAGAAACTGCACTGCAGGAGACTCAGGTTCAGTCCCTGGGTTGGGAAGATCCCCTAGACAAGGGAATGGCAACTCACTCCAGTATTCTTGTGTGGAGATTTCCATGGCCAGAGGAGCCTGGTGGACTACAGTTCATGGGGTCACAAAAAGTTGACACATCAAATATAGCAAGTTCCAAATTGAGTGAGCCCTTTGCCTTTCTACTCTTTCTACCTGCTTCTCTTCCAGTGTTTCCTGGCTAAAGCCAGTCACTTCTCTCCATCCTTAGGGCAATTATCCTCATTCAGATTATTTTCTTATCTAGACCTATCCATATATGTATAACTGATGCTCCAGTGGTACCAAGGCTTTGAAATCCTAATCTATGCTGTTCTGTCTGTCTGGACCATTCTTCACCTCTCTTCAGCAACTCCTCCTCCAAACCCCTACTTATTCTCAGTTCTATCTTTAAATGTCACTTCATGTAGGAAATGTCCTTAACCACTTATATTAGGTTAACCTTCAAGATACCCTTTAAAATTAGTTACAATTACTTGCTCAAGATACATTTTTCTGCTACACTATATAGGGTCAAACTTATCCATTCAAAATTTTGTCCCCTCATACCTGTAATAGCACATATTTATTGATTAACATTTCAACCATGGGTTTAAAAAACAGAATTTATTTTGAATTTTTAAGAAAACAAATACATCTCAGTTTCCTTAGCTGTAAATTGGCAAAATTTTTTTTCATTTCATCCCCCCAGAACTTATCCTTTACCATGATTTCAGTCACCATCAAACGAAATACCTAAATTCTCTCATCCAGTCACATATATCCAACTGCTCACTTCAAGTTTACACTGTATATTTTATAAGCACATCAAATATTTGTTGTTGTTGTTCAGTTGTGACCCCAGGGACTACAACATGCCAGGCTTCCCTGTCCTTCCCTATCTCTCAGAGTTGGCTCAAACTTATGTCCTGTGAGTTGGTGATATTATACAACCATCTCATCCTCTGTCACCCCCTTCTCCTCTTACTCTCAATCTTTCTCAAGCATTGTGGTATTTTCCTTAGGGCTTCCCTGGTGGCTCAGATGGTAGAGAAACTGCACTGCAGGAGACTCAGGTTCAGTCCCTGGGTTGGGAAGATCCCCTAGACAAGGGAATGGCAACTCACTCCAGTATTCTTGTGTGGAGATTTCCATGGCCAGAGGAGCCTGGTGGACTACAGTTCATGGGGTCACAAAAAGTTGACACATCAAATATAGCAAGTTCCAAATTGAGTGAGCCCTTTGCCTTTCTACTCTTTCTACCTGCTTCTCTTCCAGTGTTTCCTGGCTAAAGCCAGTCACTTCTCTCCATCCTTAGGGCAATTATCCTCATTCAGATTATTTTCTTATCTAGACCTATCCATATATGTATAACTGATGCTCCAGTGGTACCAAGGCTTTGAAATCCTAATCTATGCTGTTCTGTCTGTCTGGACCATTCTTCACCTCTCTTCAGCAACTCCTCCTCCAAACCCCTACTTATTCTCAGTTCTATCTTTAAATGTCACTTCATGTAGGAAATGTCCTTAACCACTTATATTAGGTTAACCTTCAAGATACCCTTTAAAATTAGTTACAATTACTTGCTCAAGATACATTTTTCTGCTACACTATATAGGGTCAAACTTATCCATTCAAAATTTTGTCCCCTCATACCTGTAATAGCACATATTTATTGATTAACATTTCAACCATGGGTTTAAAAAACAGAATTTATTTTGAATTTTTAAGAAAACAAATACATCTCAGTTTCCTTAGCTGTAAATTGGCAATATCATTACCTATTTTCCCTATATCACTATTCTTAATGCTCAAATGACCTGAAGTATACGAAAATTTGCACTGAAATTCTCATATCCTGAGCAAACTGTGATGGTTGGTTGGTCACTCCAAATAAAAAAATTTTTTTTTAATTTCAATTTTGTTAAACAAATATCTTATTATAATTTTTAAAAAGCATTTCGACTGGGCTTCCCTGGTGGTCCAGTGGGTAAGGACACTGCCTTGCAGTGCAAGGGACACCGGTTTGTTCCCTGGCTTGGGAAGATCCCACGTGCTGCCGAGCAGCTGGACCGATTTGTCCAACTACTGAGCCAGAGCTCTGGACTGTATGTGTCTAGAGCCAGTGCTGTGTGACGAGAGAGGCCACTGTGATGGGAGGCCCACACAGGCCAAAGGGCAAAAGATGAAAATGAATGAAAGACCAATGGAAGTGGCCAAAAAAAAAAAAAGTATTTAGACTCATTGGAAAAGACCCTGATGCTAGGAGAGACTGAAGGCAAGAAAAGAAGGGGGTGACAAAGGATGAGATGGTTGGACATTATCACTGAGTCAATGGACAAGAGTGTGAGCAGGCTCCAGGAGATGATGAAGGATGGGGAAGCCTGCTGATGTACTGCCGTCCATGGGGTCACAAAGAGTCAGACATTACGTAGTGACTGAACAACAAGTAGAGTATTTTTGAGCCTATAGGAAGTCCTTAACTGTGTTCTTTTATCTAATACTCGTAATAATTATACGCTATTATTTCTTCAGATAGTTTTAGAAAAATAGTCTGTATCCCTAACCAAAAAAGAAATGTTTTACTTTATTAACAAAACCTACATCTAAGTTTTTATTGTGCTCTTCTAAGGAGAAAGCAATAGACTTGAGAAAAAATTTTCTTTTATTCAGTAGTGAGGCTTTCCATCTGCATGCCATATCAGCTAATGGGCTGATGTTACCACCAACTCTTTAAAGCAGCAGAAGGAACACCTGAGAGGAGTGATTTAAATTCCCTACTGACATAAACTTCAGTCAACTGAAATGTATTTTTAAGTCAATACTTTTGCACTTTCACAACTGTTTATCTAATAAAGAGCTATTATTCCATTGATAAAAAAGCAATCTGGAGGCTTTCATTATGTAATTAGCTATTAACTGTATTAAAAGCACTGGTGGGAAGAAACTGGTCATTTCAGAAGATTGGTGGCTTCTATATTAATTCTTAATATATTTGCATCATTTCATCAAACTAATGGAGTTACATTTACCTCAGGTCCAGTTTTACCACCCAACACATTGCCATGGGCCAGAGTATGGCACCTCCTTTAATGATTAGTTGACTTGAGTATAATGAAGACCTTATTGTGTGCCTAATTAGCCATGCAGTCTCTAATGGTAGTTTAACTCATTTAGATAAACTCAGTTTGCTGATCTGCTCTTCGGTTGGAAGTGAGAAGGGTGAGATCAGTCTAAGGAAAAAGTGTGTTTTGTGTGTGTGGTGGGCCCTTTCTCCTTAGCTCCCACCTCTGTCCCCCTCCACCCTCCACCCCCAGTGCAGACGAGAACAGCAAACTCTCTCTCTCTCTCTCTCTCACACACACAGAGTAAAACAATCACAGCAAAACATTTGGGTTTCTTGACAGCTATTAAAGGTTTTGTCTAAATAGGTATACTCCAAACACCAATTCTTTCCATAGCCTCAGCTTTAGGTTTTTTAAATTTAAATAAACATTTCTCGGATCAATGGTGATCTTTTTAAAAACAATCTTTCATGTATCTAATATTAGGTGAGGATAATTGAAAAATCCCCTCTCCTAGGTTAACTGGAAGTTGTTCAGTAGGTCTATGTAAAGAATCATTAATTGACTCTAATTTAGCACTGTCTTAAGCCCTCAGCCATTCAAAGGACTTTTAATAAATAACATTTATTTTTATATTTGCCAATAAGGATGAAAAAACCTATTTTTAAGCTTATAGTACATGTTACAACTGATATAAAATAGAAATGAAAATAATTCTTACCTCATTCTTCAGCTTGCTTCCAGAAAACCTTAAAAATCAGAACATTTTTCAGTAACTAAAAATACATATACAGTTATACCTATTGAGGAGATGAAAAGTACCTACAAAAGTAGTAACTTTATACCACAATTAGTGAAATAAATCTAGAGAAATGTGTTTGATTTTCAAAGGGACCAAAGCCTCTAAGGCAAGTAGAATAAAGGATATTGAGCAGAGTCAGGTAAGAATTGAGGCAATGAAGGCACCCTTAATGTTAAGTATTTCTGTGTTCTGGCCTGTATTTTCACTTCTAGTGAGCAGTGGTCAGTGAACTGCTGTTATGTTCTCTGTAATATCTGAGTTCATCTTACTATGACCTGGGTGACTAAAATTATTTTTTTTGCACAAGATACCTTACTTTTAAAAGTAATTCATTCTTTTGAGAGTTAAGAGCAGTTCTTGATAAATTATCTCATAAGTCAATTTCAGATGCAGATTTAATCATTTGGAGTTCTAATATTTTAAAAAATAATAACTATATGTTATTACTGGTTTCATTGGATGCCACTTTACTAGTCAGTAACATTCTCCTGATAGTTGATGGCAGGTTAGAACATGTTCTTTATGTTCATTTGTGTTTTTTTCTCTCACAAAGACTCAGTAGCTTGGGTCAGTAGCCTTATACTAAAGGAAGCTTGAATCTCAGAGCATATGTGACTAGAGATGAATACAATAAACTTTTCATTTTTGTAAGATATTGACCAAAGCACACTTATTTAAAACAACATATCTCTTAGGAAAAATTACATTGTCTGCCTTTATTTTACTGAATCTAGCTTGAAAACAGATTTAGTCTTATAAGTAAATACTAATGTAAAAGCAATTCTGCTTTCCTGGTTTCTCTTTTACATCTCTCTGGGACACCTGGCTCACCATTAATTTCTTTTTTTTTTTTTTAAACCTTTATTTTACTTTTAACTTTTACAGAGTTTTGTTGTTCACAGACATGCATGTTCTCAGATTAGTCACATGTATATCCCCCCCTTCCCTCCCCTCCCGACCATCACACAGCACCCCTGAAGGATCCCCTTTTCTCACACAGCAATGACTATAGCTATTTTCTTCACTTATGATAGTACAGGCCTTCATCACCATTAATTTCTCATTAATGATTGCAAATTATGTACATTGCCTAGCCCTTGTAAGTGTCCATACGAAGTTAAAATTAAGACCTGATGCTTAAAGGAAAACATGGCTATAAGAAAAAGTAGTAAGTCATTTTATTAATAGATATAATACATATTTAAAAGCATACAGAGAACTTGACTTGAAGATAGCAGAACTCTACCTTGTCAGTCCTTTTCCGGAATAGACAGAGTGGTAATATGCACTGCTCTCTTTGATGCCAATCCCATAATAATGATACCTAGAACAAGAGCCAGCTCTGTTAATACATTTTTTTTGAAGTGGAAAACTAAAGCAGAATTGAAGTGAACCACAAGTAAGAACTGAAGTCCCTTGATTTCATCTTCCATTCCTAATTTTTTTTTTTCAAGTAACATCTTGATGTGTTTAATCTTTTGTTAATGGTAACTAATCCTATGTATGGTCAAATTTCTAACTCTAAGCTTGATAAGGAGAATCACCTACTGCCTATCCATCTCAAACCTCTTAAATTTAAAAGCCAGAAAAAGGAAAAAATGTAATTGCAGGCATGTAACTGTAAGCACTTAAGTTTGTAAGTGTGGACATAGCTGGTGTTAGTTTAGTCATTAAGTCATGTCTGACTCTTGTGACCCCATGAACTAAAGCCCGCCAGGCTCCTTTGTCCATTGAATTTTCCAGGCAAGAATACTGGAGTGGGTTGCTATTTCCTCCTCTCAGGCATCTTCCCAGTCCTGGGATGGAGCCTCTGTCTCCTACATTGCAGGCAGATTCTTTACTGACTGAGCCACCAAAGGATCCCTTATGTAGACATTGTCTCTAAGTATATCCAATGTATCTATCTGCAGATTGCTTGGTTCACTTTGAATGTGGTCAGCTGAATAAGAAAATGGTGGATCTTCTTTGTAGTACAACTACTGACTGGAGAAGAGGGTGACATTGTATGTGAGGAAGACGCTGATGTCCTGTATTGGAATATGTACAATGCATGTGACCCATTAAATAGTACAGGCCTTTTCTCACACAGCAATGACTATAGCTATTTTCTTCACTTATGATAGTACAGGCCTTCATCACCATTAATTTCTCATTAATGATTGCAAATTATGTACATTGCCTAGCCCTTGTAAGTGTCCATACGAAGTTAAAATTAAGACCTGATGCTTAAAGGAAAACATGGCTATAAGAAAAAGTAGTAAGTCATTTTATTAATAGATATAATACATATTTAAAAGCATACAGAGAACTTGACTTGAAGATAGCAGAACTCTACCTTGTCAGTCCTTTTCCGGAATAGACAGAGTGGTAATATGCACTGCTCTCTTTGATGCCAATCCCATAATAATGATACCTAGAACAAGAGCCAGCTCTGTTAATACATTTTTTTTGAAGTGGAAAACTAAAGCAGAATTGAAGTGAACCACAAGTAAGAACTGAAGTCCCTTGATTTCATCTTCCATTCCTAATTTTTTTTTTTCAAGTAACATCTTGATGTGTTTAATCTTTTGTTAATGGTAACTAATCCTATGTATGGTCAAATTTCTAACTCTAAGCTTGATAAGGAGAATCACCTACTGCCTATCCATCTCAAACCTCTTAAATTTAAAAGCCAGAAAAAGGAAAAAAAAATGTAATTGCAGGCATGTAACTGTAAGCACTTAAGTTTGTAAGTGTGGACATAGCTGGTGTTAGTTTAGTCATTAAGTCATGTCTGACTCTTGTGACCCCATGAACTAAAGCCCGCCAGGCTCCTTTGTCCATTGAATTTTCCAGGCAAGAATACTGGAGTGGGTTGCTATTTCCTCCTCTCAGGCATCTTCCCAGTCCTGGGATGGAGCCTCTGTCTCCTACATTGCAGGCAGATTCTTTACTGACTGAGCCACCAAAGGATCCCTTATGTAGACATTGTCTCTAAGTATATCCAATGTATCTATCTGCAGATTGCTTGGTTCACTTTGAATGTGGTCAGCTGAATAAGAAAATGGTGGATCTTCTTTGTAGTACAACTACTGACTGGAGAAGAGGGTGACATTGTATGTGAGGAAGACGCTGATGTCCTGTATTGGAATATGTACAATGCATGTGACCCATTAAAAGTTATTTTCCTCATGAGAAGTGAGAAGCCCAATTCACTGCTGTTTTTACTCCAAATGTTTGTGCAACAATGGAGAAAAATTAAGAAACATGGAATGAAACAGTGTGATGAACAATTTGTTCTAAATGTCTCTATGGAAACTGAGCCACAGGCAAATGTAGCATCTCATGGAGTCTGAAGCTGTACCTCATTCTCCTCAACTGCAGAATCCCAGTTTACTCCACATTCAAGTACACACACTACATATGTGACACAAATTCTAGTCAGAAAGAGGGTATGAAGTGAGCATGGTCAAAACCTGCTCATTTCTGCCTTCCCTTTCCCTTCCCCTTTCTGCCCATCATGCAGGCCCATTAAATATTTAGTTACCTACCATTTCGATTTGCCATCTAAGATCAGAGAAGGAATGAGTGAATGGTAAAAATAAGATGGGGATTTCCAGTAGACTTCAGTGTAATCATATTTAAATATTCATTTCTTAGCATCATCGTCTGAGTTTAAAGTGGAAAGGACAATGAAGGATCTATGCTGTAAGGCCCCATTTGCTGACCTCAATAATGAGGGATTTGGTCTAACCCTAAGTGTTTTCAAGTCTCAGGACAAGAGTACAAATGGAGGTCCACATACCTATTACTTAAAATATATAAATCAAGTGAACACACTGCGAAACAAAATGTCCCTGCCCTCCTGTCTTGACAGTGTACCCCCATAATGATCCGGTGGGTGAGCCTGAACTTAGAATGCCTAGATTCCTGGGGTTCCATGAGGAAACAGGGTTGGGGGAGAAGAGCCATCCCCACCTCCCTTCTCTCGCCATCGTCTGCTCCTGTGTTCACTGGCAGGGGCCTCTTGAGAGCACTCCAGCCTCCACATCTAAGACCCACGCTCACACATACACTGAACAGCTGCCTCCTGGCTACCTGGCAGGTCAGCTTCTCCTGAGAGTGGATGGATGAGGAAAGAGGCCTACACAGGCCCAGGAGGCAGGCAGAAGGCTGTTTGGAATTTCTGGGCCCCATGGACCTGAACTGTGGGCTGGAAGGAACATGTGTTCTCTGTGTGGATTCATCTGCTCAGTCTATGGACTCCTTGTCTCCTGAGGAGGAGACCAGCTGGAGGGGCACAGGAACAGAGTCCTCTGTGAGTCCCAGAGATGGCTTTTCACCCATTAACTTTTAACGACAGTATCATGGCAGAGAAGTTGCCTCTAAGGACCCTGGGCCATTTGAGATGGAGAAGAAAGAGTTCTTAAATATGAAAAAATACATAATTATAATAAGAAATGTTTCAGAAAGATAAACAGTTATGGAAAGTGATCAAGGTAGTAAAGATATTTTATGATTGCAGCAGACTGGGAATAAACTTTCAAGTCTTTGGTTTTGGCAGAAGGACAATAGTTGTCTGTTAACCTGAACAAAAAAAGATTCATTTTCACAGTAAGAAAATAATCCTATGGTAGATAAGGGAAATGAACCTCTAAGGTATATTGGAACAAAGAGAGAAATGAAGGAGATATGAACCTTAAGAAACTTGAAAAATTTGAATTTGTCTCTAATTAGAAACTAGCAGAAGAAAATTAAGTCATAAGGACATTACCAAAAGCATTTACAGTAATAGAAATTGATAAGGTAAGTACCTAAAAACCATAAAAAATGAACAGATTTAGATGATATTCAGCCAAGCATATTAGGATTAGTTAGTGAACGTGAGTCTGAAATAAGTATAACTGTTTTCGTTTTATTCAATTTTAGAAAGAAGATACCAAAATAAAACAACTTTACATTGGAATAAATAAAGCAAGAGATGCCCGAGAACAAGAAAAATCTATTACAATGGAAATAAATGGCAATTTCATGATCTTTTGCAAAGCTTGCTCTTTGCTCTCTAGATACTACAGTTTATTTTTTTTGTTTGTTTCTTTTTTTTGGGGGGGGGGGTCCACTTCTGTTGATCTTTCATTTATTTATCTTTGTTCTTCGGCCTGTGTGGGCCTCCCATCCCAGTGGCCTCTCTCGTTGCACAGCACCAGCTCTGGGCACATGCACTCCAGAGCTCCGGCTCAGTAGTTGGACACACCGGTCCAGCCGCTCCGTGGCACATGGGATCTGCCCAGGCCAGGGATTGAACCAGTGCCCCTTGTACTGCAAGGTGGTGTCCTTACTCACTGGACTGTCAGGGAAGTCCTAGATGCTACAGTTTAAATAACTTCACTAACACTGTAAATCAACTATACTCCAGTTAAAAATTAATTAATAAAAAAACTTCATTTTGGCCACTGTCTGAAGCAACACATGGTAAGCACTGCTTTAAAAGCTGATCAGGGTTTCCCTGGTGGTCTAGTGGGTAAAGAGTCCGCCTTGCAGTAAAAGGGGCACCAGTTCGATCCCTGGCCCAGGAAGATCCCACATGCCGAGGGATGGCTATGCTGGTGTATCTAATTATGAGCCAGTGCTCTGGAGGGCATGTGCCCAAAGTCAGTGCTCTGTAACGAGAGAGGCCATTGTGATGGGAAGCCCACACATGCCAAAGAATAAAGATGGATGAAAAATGAATGATGACTTAGGAAAAAAAAAAATATTGATCAGTCTTCCAACGGGCGCTAGTGGTAAAGAATCCTCCTGTCAATCCAGTAGACTAAGAGACATAGGTTCAATCCTGGGTTGGGAATATACCCTGGAGAAGGGCATGCCAATCCACTTCAGTGTTCTTGCCTAGAGAATCCCATGAACAGACGAGTGGAGCAGGCTATAGTCCATAGGATCACAGAGAACTAGATGTGACTTAAGTGACTTAGCACTCAATACTCACTTTTTTATTATAACTGTGACCTTCTGGATTTCTCATCTACAATCCTTTTTTCAACATGTAAGTAATATTACACCATGGTGAAATGATTTGCTACATAGACTGAGAAGAAACTACATTGCCTTCCCAGGTGATAGACAAAAATCATAAGACAAATCAAAGGGATAACCATGAGTTCAATAAACAGTAGATGGCACATTGCATCCTGACTACTCTGTCAGCTGCCAATACAATAATAAAAAAAAACAGGCATGGATAATTGAACCAGGAACATATATGACTCTGAATTCTCACCCTGGTTCATGGCTTCTTGAGCCAGACTGCCTGCCAGTCACAGAACAGTGATCACACCGAAAAACCCTGAGGGAAACTTCACTTTCTATTTAAAAAAAAGAGTCACTTTCTGTAAAAATTGCAACATCCTTTAGGATCCCCCAAAATACTGAGTAACAAGGATTTGTAATTCTTTCTTTAGGATTTTTAAGGAAAGAATATTTTTATTACACAATTCATTTGTTTCTTATTTTTATAAAACAACTATTATTTTGACTCTCCCCCTGCCCGTTCTTTTTAAAAATTTTATTATTTTATTTATATGGCTGTGCTGAGTTTTAGTTGCAGCATATGGGTTCTTTGATCTTCATGGCGGCATGTGGGATGTAATTCCCTGACCAGGGATTGAACCTGGGTCCCCTGAATTGGGGGTATGGAGTTTTAGCCACTGGAGCACCAGGAAATTCCCTGCCCCCTGCCCTCTTCTAATCATGAGGCTTTCCTGGTGGCTCAATCAGTAAAGAATCCACCTGCAATGCAGGAGACCTGGGTTCAATCCCTGATCAGGAAAATCTCTTGGAGTAGGAAGTAGCAATCCACTCCAGCATTCTTACCTGGAGAATTCCAGGGAAAGAGGAGGCTGGTGAGATGGGGATGGGGATGGGGTAGCAAAGTATCAGACACAACAGAGCGACTAACACTTTCACTTTCACTTTTCATAATTAGGGCAGAATATCTTTAAAAACAAAAGTAGGGCTTCCCTGGTAGCTCAGTGGTGAAGAGTTTACCTGCCACTGCAGGAGACATGGATTTGATCCTTGATCCGGGAAGATCCCACATGCTGTGGAGCAACTAAGCCCGTGAACCACAACTATGCAGCCTGTGCTCTAGAGCTGCGGAGCCACAACTACTGAAGCCTGTGTGCCCTAGAGCCCAAGTTCCACAACAAGAGAAGTTACTGCAACAACAAGCCTGCTCACCTCGACTAAAGAGTAATCTCATTCCCTGCAACTAGAGAAGAGCCTGTGGCAGCAGTGAAAACCCAGAATAGCCTAAAATAAATAAGTAAATAAATAAAATATTCAGAAATAAATAAAATATTTAATACCTCCACCTGCACTGAGAATCCAGATCTTATATCTAAAAAATAATATTTAAAGTAATGTATTTTATTCATAGGCCACATGGAAATGACACCATCAACCAGACATACACTGATACCTGAGGAAGGTAACCTGGTCAGCTACATGCCACTCTATAAGTGAGAAGCAGCCAGCCCCTTTCTCGTTCCAATGTCCCATAATTGAGACATGTTGATGTAGTGGAGCCTGTTATATCAACACAATCTTACAAATATGGGGGTCAACAGGGAACTAGTGAAAGAGTGAACACTTTCCTTCAAACATGTACCCAAGGCTTACTGTGTACTAGATGCTAAGGATTCAAAAAGAGACAGATGAGGGATTTTGCCCTGGAGGAGTTGATAGTCTTGTGGGGGGGCGGGACAAGCATGCAAAGAAAGAACTGCAATACCAAATTAATATGTGCTAAAATTGAAGCCCATGATAGCTAATACTAGTATAAATAGTTGGCATTTATTGAGCAACTATTACATGTAAAGAACTTTATGTATACTTCAGTTCAAATTTCCACAGCAGCCTGCAGGTAAAGTAATATCTCCAATTCAAAGTAAAGTTTAAAAAAGTTACATGATTAGTTTTAAAAAGTTGTGTGAAAGGTTATGAGTGTGAGGACAGAATTCAAACTTTAAGCTCCAAAGAGCACTCTCTGTGAGACCATGTTACCTCCATACTCAAGATACAAAATTATACTGCATCTTAAATTTACTTATAATCAGAAATTCTTAGGGCTTCCCTGGTGGTCCAATGGGTAAAGACTTCACCTTGCACTGCAAGGGGCGCTGGTTCGATCCCTGGCACGGGAAGATCTCACATGCCCCGGAATGGCTGTACCGACGTGTCTAATTAAAAGCCAGCGCTCTGGAGCACATGCACCCAGAGCCGGTGCTCTGCTACAGGAGAGGCCACTGCAATGGGAGGCCCACACAGGCCGAAGAACAAAGATGGATGAAAATAAATAAATGAAAGACCAATAAAAGTGGCCAAAAATCAAAACAAAAAAAAGAAATTCTTACATGAAATATAGATCAAATGTGCTTGCGCTCAGCAGACACACTCCCTCTCCAACTTCAGCATGAATCATTAAGAATTAATAGCTAACTTGAATCGTTAAGAACAATATCATTGATCTAAATGTTTCATATTTTAAATTCCATATGTAAACAGATTCCCTCTAGAATATAAGCTCTCTATAATAAGAAATCAATAAGCATTTGTTGAATAAATAAATTCATCACATGATATGATGTTAAAAATAACTGTCATAAAGAAAATGTTATAAACAGGAATTGTTAAATAAAGGGCATGCATATAGTATAGACTTAAACAGCACAATTTAAAATTTGGCAAAGATTTAAAAATCTCTTGTCTAATGTGATGTAAGGAAATTGACTAATTCCTTTCACTCTACCAAAAGTACTGAATAATAAACTGCTCTCCAAAAGAGACAGATGAGGGATTTTGCCCTGGAGGAGTTGATAGTCTTGTGGGGGGCGGGACAAGCATGCAAAGAAAGAACTGCAATACCAAATTAATATGTGCTAAAATTGAAGCCCATGATAGCTAATACTAGTATAAATAGTTGGCATTTATTGAGCAACTATTACATGTAAAGAACTTTATGTATACTTCAGTTCAAATTTCCACAGCAGCCTGCAGGTAAAGTAATATCTCCAATTCAAAGTAAAGTTTAAAAAAGTTACATGATTAGTTTTAAAAAGTTGTGTGAAAGGTTATGAGTGTGAGGACAGAATTCAAACTTTAAGCTCCAAAGAGCACTCTCTGTGAGACCATGTTACCTCCATACTCAAGATACAAAATTATACTGCATCTTAAATTTACTTATAATCAGAAATTCTTAGGGCTTCCCTGGTGGTCCAATGGGTAAAGACTTCACCTTGCACTGCAAGGGGCGCTGGTTCGATCCCTGGCACGGGAAGATCTCACATGCCCCGGAATGGCTGTACCGACGTGTCTAATTAAAAGCCAGCGCTCTGGAGCACATGCACCCAGAGCCGGTGCTCTGCTACAGGAGAGGCCACTGCAATGGGAGGCCCACACAGGCCGAAGAACAAAGATGGATGAAAATAAATAAATGAAAGACCAATAAAAGTGGCCAAAAATCAAAACAAAAAAAAGAAATTCTTACATGAAATATAGATCAAATGTGCTTGCGCTCAGCAGACACACTCCCTCTCCAACTTCAGCATGAATCATTAAGAATTAATAGCTAACTTGAATCGTTAAGAACAATATCATTGATCTAAATGTTTCATATTTTAAATTCCATATGTAAACAGATTCCCTCTAGAATATAAGCTCTCTATAATAAGAAATCAATAAGCATTTGTTGAATAAATAAATTCATCACATGATATGATGTTAAAAATAACTGTCATAAAGAAAATGTTATAAACAGGAATTGTTAAATAAAGGGCATGCATATAGTATAGACTTAAACAGCACAATTTAAAATTTGGCAAAGATTTAAAAATCTCTTGTCTAATGTGATGTAAGGAAATTGACTAATTCCTTTCACTCTACCAAAAGTACTGAATAAACTTACCTATTTCTGAGTTACTTGCTCTCCATAAATAACATGTGCCTTCCTCCCTGATCCAGCTAGTGCCTTTATTTTGTTGAGTTCTTCATTGGGAATGCCCTTCTACCAATGCATGTCTTCATTTCTTATCCAGCTTCAAGGCATAGCTTCAACACACAAAGTTTTGCCTGGTGTCTTAGGCAAAATTAATTTCTCTGTCCTTTGAACTCCTTCTTGGTCAGTTTTCTTATGTAGCTTTGTATCTCATCCTATTGGTATGTGTATAGAGAGCTTACCTCCCCTATTAACCCATAAGATTTAGAGGAAGGGAATTGCTATCTTTCTCTTCATTGTATTCCCCCTTAGAAATTAATGTAAAGAAAAATCCTCACTTATTGAACTAGTCAATGTGTTCTTCTAGAAATCTAGAAACTGATAAAATACAGATTCTCTTAAAGTTTTCAATAACTTTTTCCTGAAACTGTGCCTTTCCAGGTTACTGGTAAAATGTTGGGGTTGAACAAAAATTGTATACCTCAACAAGGTAATAAAGGACATGGCAGTCAGCGTATTTAGGTGAAAAGACTAGAAATTGCTAGAAATGTAAATCTCAGTACTTTGCAATGACCATTGTAATGGGTATTTCATATGAAGTTTCTTCTGGAGATAATAAAATAATCTTTCCCCTTTAATCTTCCTTTTAGTCTAACTAGGAACATGTTATCATCTGAGTGATGATTTAGTGTCTTTGAGAAGAGATAACAAATGAGCAGCTGTCTCTTCCTAACAGCTGAAGATTGACCTCATAAAACCAAGCAGAGTAATTTCAGGCAAAGTCTACATGGATTTTTTCATCTGACTTGCAACATTTCATATCATTATTTTGTTGTTTATATATTACCCTAAAATAAATCTTGCCAGGAAATATTCACCAGAAATATTCTAGCATAACAAGAGTATATACAGGTAAATGTTGAATGTAAAGTGAGGCTTGCCTTACTGAGGATAACTAATTTTTTAAATTTATGTGCCAATGGACAATGCCTATCTGTTCCCAAACATTTCAAAGTTCTTTCCCCCTCTATGATTTTATATATTTTTATTTTATAAGATATATAATAACTAACTGTTTTAGAATCTGGATATGATTAGCTAGTTTAGCTAAGTTTCCATAATACAAGTAGTCCTTGTGTTTATCTAACAAAATTGTGTTCATTCACTAGCCTTGTATCAAGTGACAGATATAATTTACATTTTAGGAATAAAGAAGAATTATTCATTAATTGTTATGTCCACATTAAAAGTGAATGTATTATATTTTAACAGGACAAACGGAATGATTGCTCTTCTTTTTAGTGCTAAAATATTTACCTTGTATCTAATACTTTCCTTCATTTGCTGAGCAGTTTATACCTACACCTATATGTCTTCTTTTCCATTTCGTCATTATGCAGAATTCCTGAAACATATGTTCGTGCTGAGCTAGTAGCCCTGATGTTAGTTTATATTAGACAAATGATAACTGATAAGGAAATGATGGGATTAAGCTGTTCAGGGCCTTGCCATAACTCACTATGATAAGAGCAGCTGCCATATCAGTTTTATTAACCCACTAAATCACTGCTAATAAATAAGATAATAGCTTTTATCCGTCCTGTCTGAAAACAAAGATTTGACTGATCAAAGTTTACAAGAAATTAAAATGTAACTTCAAATCAAACAGTTTAGTGCATGCATGAAATCTCATGAAGTCTACTCAGTGGATTTCTGAAATCTACTTCTGTACTCTCCCTTACCTTGCTGAGCGATTCTGAGCAAGGGTGGGACACAGGCTCTCTTCACTAATCATTGTAACCTTAGGGCCTATTCAGCATTAGGACACATAGTAAAATGTTTAATGAATAAATGAGTATTAATAATGAAAGTTTTTGACAGAGGTAGACTATCTTCTATTGTCTAAAATGATTTAGCACCATGTTTTGTATATCAATAAAAATCCATAATGCATTATATCCAAAATAATACATTCATAACATAAAATAGGTAAAAGTTATCTTTTTTTTTTTTTAAACATTCACGGCAGTTTTATTTATTTTTTAAATTTTATTATTTTGGGGGGGGCAGGTTGGGGAGGGAGGGGGGCAGACAGGCCACTTCTATTGGTCTTTCATTATCTACATTCATCCATCTTTGTTCTTTGGCCCGTGTGGGCCTCCCATCGCAGTGGCCTCTGTTGTCGCAGAGTGCCAGCTCTGGGCGCATGCGCTCCAGAGCTCCGGCTTGGTAATTGGACACATCAGTCCAGCTGCTCCGCGGCACATGGAATCTTCCCAGGGCAGGGATCAAATCAGCGCCCCTTACACTGCAAGGTGGTGTTCTTACCCACTGGACCACCAGGGAAGCCCTAAGAATTACTTTTCATTAAACACTTTTTTTGTACCTATAGAATTTTGATCTGTATCTATTTATTCAAAATCTAAATTTAAAAATTTTGTCCAGGACAAAAATCAAGGTATATTATTGGCATTGGTGGTAAACCAAAGAGAAGAAAGGAAAAAGACCTCAAAAACTAAGGTCTGTTTTTAATATTGGTATTGAGAACCTGCAGAATCTGCCATTGGGATTTGTGGTTTCCTTGGCAGAGAGGAGATGATAAGAGTGAATGAAACCATAACTGACAGAGGTTATTATTTATTTATAAATAAGTTAATGCCAAATTTATTCATATATTAGAATTAATTTAATAGATAATTAGTGATAGTATATTCTGGGAAATATTATAAAATGGACAATAAACAGTTTTATGAAATTACTAGTAAAACTGGGAGAAATTATAAATACATGTTTCTCCGAAACATGTTTACTTCTTCACTTATACTTATTTTATCAATGGTTTCTATTTCTATATACATAAAAATATTTTTCATAAATATTTAAATATTAAACAAACAATAGAAATGATGATTGTGAAGATAACATGCCAACACAGGGAATATTTTGGACAAAAAAGCAGAAAGCAAAATTGTGTTTGTGCTACAAATTTGCTTTTATAGAAAACAAAAATATCTCTAAGTAAATATAAAATAATTTTAAATGCCTTATGATTGATGCTTAAAAAATGTTGTTAGCTCTTTGAAGAAGAGTCTAAAATAATACATTCATAACATAAAATAGGTAAAAGTTATCTTTTTTTTTTTTTAAACATTCACGGCAGTTTTATTTATTTTTTAAATTTTATTATTTTGGGGGCAGGTTGGGGAGGGAGAGGGCGGGCAGGCCACTTCTATTGGTCTTTCATTATCTACATTCATCCATCTTTGTTCTTTGGCCCGTGTGGGCCTCCCATCGCAGTGGCCTCTGTTGTCGCAGAGTGCCAGCTCTGGGCGCATGCGCTCCAGAGCTCCGGCTTGGTAATTGGACACATCAGTCCAGCTGCTCCGCGGCACATGGAATCTTCCCAGGGCAGGGATCAAATCAGCGCCCCTTACACTGCAAGGTGGTGTTCTTACCCACTGGACCACCAGGGAAGCCCTAAGAATTACTTTTCATTAAACACTTTTTTTGTACCTATAGAATTTTGATCTGTATCTATTTATTCAAAATCTAAATTTAAAAATTTTGTCCAGGACAAAAATCAAGGTATATTATTGGCATTGGTGGTAAACCAAAGAGAAGAAAGGAAAAAGACCTCAAAAACTAAGGTCTGTTTTTAATATTGGTATTGAGAACCTGCAGAATCTGCCATTGGGATTTGTGGTTTCCTTGGCAGAGAGGAGATGATAAGAGTGAATGAAACCATAACTGACAGAGGTTATTATTTATTTATAAATAAGTTAATGCCAAATTTATTCATATATTAGAATTAATTTAATAGATAATTAGTGATAGTATATTCTGGGAAATATTATAAAATGGACAATAAACAGTTTTATGAAATTACTAGTAAAACTGGGAGAAATTATAAATACATGTTTCTCCGAAACATGTTTACTTCTTAACTTATACTTATTTTATCAATGGTTTCTATTTCTATATACATAAAAATATTTTTCATAAATATTTAAATATTAAACAAACAATAGAAATGATGATTGTGAAGATAACATGCCAACACAGGGAATATTTTGGACAAAAAAGCAGAAAGCAAAATTGTGTTTGTGCTACAAATTTGCTTTTATAGAAAACAAAAATATCTCTAAGTAAATATAAAATAATTTTAAATGCCTTATGATTGATGCTTAAAAAATGTTGTTAGCTCTTTGAAGAAGAGTCTAATATATTAGTAGACACTCATATCAGTTAATCAGAAAAAATAAATAAAATGTATATCTCAAAAGTTCAGTTAAACAAGTTTTTGTTGATATGACTGATATTGGAAAGAAATTTTACTAGTTGATAAAGCACAAACTTCAGAGCCGAATAAACCTTGATTTTAATGCCAAGATTGTTATTTTATAGTATCTGTGTGGCCTTGAGCAAGTCACTAATCTTTGAACTGCAGTTTCTTTCTCTGTAAAACATAATAATTCCAATCTGGAGAGTGTGTGCATGTGTGTATGTGATAAACAACTTTTAATTGCATTGCTGATTTTAGAGTGCATTGTGAATAATATATTATTAATTTTATATTATATTGTTATAATAATTTGTAATGTTATTTACTATTGTTAACATTTAATTTTTTAAAATGTCTCCTCTTTTTTTTAAATTTTGACCTCTTTTATTGGTTTTTTATTTCTTTACTTTAATCCATCTGTATTCTTTGGCCTGTGTGGGCCTCCCATTGCAGTGACCTCTCTCGTTGCAGAGCACAGACTCTGGGCGCATGCGCTCCAGGGCGCTTGCTTTTAATTGGACACATCCATCCAGCTGTTCTGCGGTATGTGGGATCTTCCCAGGCCAGGGATCCAATGTGTGCCCCCTTGCACTGCAAGGCAGATTCTTTACCCACTGGACCACCAAGGAAGCCCTATTGTTAACATTTAATTTTTAACATTATTTAATATTGTGCAGTTGAAAGCATATTCATGTCTCCATTCACTTTTATACTTTTTTCATTTAATTCTTACACCAAGTCTGATGGATAATGGCATATCCAACTTGTTGATGGAAAGCTGAACAACTCATCCAGTTATATATGGGAATATAGGATTAAAGCTCATATTTGTACAACTTTAAACCTCATGTCCTAACCATTAGGCAACTTTACCTTCTGATATATTATTTTCCAAGATTAAAAAAACAATCTAAGAATATTTCTTGGAAACAAAGTCATAAAATTATCTCACAAAAATAATTACATCAAAATATGAACAATGAGACAATACACAAACTCTGTATCTTGCCATATCTTTCAACAAAGTTTATATATAGAAAAACATTTTTCCCATGATATCAAAATGCCAGAAATATAATATGCAGGCTATAAAAAAGCAAATTAGGAACAAATTCAAATTTTTAATGCTATGCTCTTGGATATCAGCTGTTAGATATCAAACAAATTGCCCGAAGTCACTACATTTTGTTACAACATAGACCTACACACTGGAGCCTCACTGTCACAATGGACAAGGTTAATGATTCATCTGTAATCCTAAAGGCTCCTTCTAGGATTAATTTACTTTCTCTGCATCCTGACTGCTTGTCCTCTCGTAGACCCTGTGAAGAGGATTTCTCTGCATTGCTTGGCCTCTTTTTCCACTATCTACCTCAAAACACTATTTTTTTTCTACCTATGCAGTTCAGTAGAAATCAAATTGGTAGAAATTAGCCAGTTAAACTGATTCAGCTTTGAAAAAGCACTGACTTGGTTAAAAGGAATGAGGCAATTTTGCCTTTTTCAGTCTGGTATTTCATTTCTCAGGTCACAATACAATTAACATTAATAGGAATCCATTAGATAGATACTCATTGATAATCTATTATATTCGTGGTGTTTAGTTGCTAAATCGTGTCCAACTCTTTTTGTGACCCCATGGACTGTAGCCCGCAAACCACCTCTCTCCATGGAGCTTCCCAAGCAAAGTGGGTCTCCATTTCTTTCTCCAGGCGATCTTCCTGACCCAGGGATCAAACCCACATCTCCTTCATTGGCCAGCAGATTCTTTACCACTGATCCACCAGGGAAACTCAATCTATTATATAGCAGATCACAGAAAGAGTACAAAAATGGGTGAGACTAAGTCTCTGTTCTCAAAACACTATCTATTGAGAGGAGGTGATTAGTTCATTTCCCACTAAGAACCAAAACTGCAGTATATCAGGCTGCAAAGAAAAAGCGTTCAAAACATCAACAGGCTAAGAAAAGATTCGTAAGAAGAGGAAGTTCAGGAGACATTTTTGCTAAATGGTTAGGATGTCAACTCACGTTTAAGGAAAAGAGGATCTTCCATGCAGGAGCACAGCATGAGCAAAAACAGAGGCAGCTGAGAGGGGAGCAAAGTAACTGCTCTGTACGTTGGTGAGAACAAAGGCAGCATGCTGAAAAGGGGGAAGCAGATGATAAGGTAAGAAAATCATTTGGGACTAAATCAGAATGGACCTTTTAAGTCAAGGTTAGAAAAATTTCTCATTAGCAGGTGAAAGTCTCTGAGGATGACAAAGACTGAATCTTCACTACACAAGGTCAAGACAGGAGAACTGTATTGAACAGATGAGAAAGAGAGAGTCATGGCCCAGTTTTGAAAGTGTGAATGGAAAAAGACAGAGTCAAGAGAATTCATAATAAAGTAGGATCTATTTATTTATTTATTTATTGGCAAGTGACTAAGGCTGAGCTAGTCCGTATAATAGCCACAAATCTTACATGTGTGTCCTGAGCATCTGAAATGGGACTGGTCTGAATTGTGATGTGCTGTAGCTATAAAGTACACACTGGACCTCAAACACTGGTAAGAAAGAAAGAACTTAAAATATCTCATCAATAATTTTAATTTTTCTTATATGGTAAATTATCATGTTTTAGATATGTCAGATTAAATAAAACATTAAAATCAATTTCATCTGTTCCATCTTACTTTTTTAATGTGGGTACTGGACATTTTGGAATTAAATACATGATTGCCTTATATACATACTGCTTTCAGCAGACAGTGCTGAATTAGATGTTAGGGAAGAAAGATACACTGGACAAACTGGGAAATAAGTGGAAAAAGAGGGAATAGAACTTTATAGGGCCGTGACAGAAAAGTCGTTGGGGAAAGCTTTATGCATTTATTTATTTTAAAAGACATTATCAATGGGTTCAAATGCTAGACAGGTATGTAGGAAGATCAGCAACAGTAAAAATGAGCCACTGGTAAAGATTTTCCCAGGTAAATAAATGAACGGGACAGAGGCATGTAATCAGTAGTAAGGTAAATGAACAGACAGATAGCTACTACTCTCAAGAAACAGCAAAGAGAAGAAAAATAACAGAGCAATACTGAAGAGTATAGTAGATTTGAGGTAATTTTATTTTTATCAACACAGAAGAGCTATGACTATGTCTGTAGACAGAAAGAAAGGAAACACTAAAAACACAGTAGACAGAAGAAATAATGGATGAACATAAACCTGTAACTGAAGGTTCTATGAAGATGGTCACAAGAAATAATAACGCTAACATGATCAAGAGAGAGAAGTGACTACTTATTTTATATTTGTATTTCCACTGAGTCATTTATGCCTGTCATTTTTCTTGAATGGAAAATAAAGGGATATAAAGAAATTATTTTCTGGGAAAGAAAACCAGAGAAAGAAAATGGACCATGTTCAACCTCTCCCTGGTTTGGGCTCTTCTCTTTGGAAGTGTGTGGATTCCACCCAGTGACTTAGGTAGCCATTTGCATTTCCCTTTCCTGATGCTGGTACCTTCAGTTGTGGCTTTAAGATTATAAAAATGATTCATTTAGATTATTTCACCAGAAAAAATTGCTGTGATTTTTCTGTGTAAATTTAGCTTTTTAAACATTATTCTAAGATCCACTTATTTTTTTCTTTTTAGGTCTTATAGTTAGTACAGCAGTTATCTGCTGCATCAAGAAGAGAATGCCTAGTTCTATTCACCGATGAAGACAATACTTGTTTCCCACTGTTTCAGTCCTCGCGTCAGCACACCATATGCACAGACCTGAACTGTGTTCATCTATGGATCTTAATTAAATACATGATTGCCTTATATACATACTGCTTTCAGCAGACAGTGCTGAATTAGATGTTAGGGAAGAAAGATACACTGGACAAACTGGGAAATAAGTGGAAAAGAGGAATAGAACTTTATAGGGCCGTGACAGAAAAGTCGTTGGGGAAAGCTTTATGCATTTATTTATTTTAAAAGACATTATCAATGGGTTCAAATGCTAGACAGGTATGTAGGAAGATCAGCAACAGTAAAAATGAGCCACTGGTAAAGATTTTCCCAGGTAAATAAATGAACGGGACAGAGGCATGTAATCAGTAGTAAGGTAAATGAACAGACAGATAGCTACTACTCTCAAGAAACAGCAAAGAGAAGAAAAATAACAGAGCAATACTGAAGAGTATAGTAGATTTGAGGTAATTTTATTTTTATCAACACAGAAGAGCTATGACTATGTCTGTAGACAGAAAGAAAGGAAACACTAAAAACACAGTAGACAGAAGAAATAATGGATGAACATAAACCTGTAACTGAAGGTTCTATGAAGATGGTCACAAGAAATAATAACGCTAACATGATCAAGAGAGAGAAGTGACTACTTATTTTATATTTGTATTTCCACTGAGTCATTTATGCCTGTCATTTTTCTTGAATGGAAAATAAAGGGATATAAAGAAATTATTTTCTGGGAAAGAAAACCAGAGAAAGAAAATGGACCATGTTCAACCTCTCCCTGGTTTGGGCTCTTCTCTTTGGAAGTGTGTGGATTCCACCCAGTGACTTAGGTAGCCATTTGCATTTCCCTTTCCTGATGCTGGTACCTTCAGTTGTGGCTTTAAGATTATAAAAATGATTCATTTAGATTATTTCACCAGAAAAAATTGCTGTGATTTTTCTGTGTAAATTTAGCTTTTTAAACATTATTCTAAGATCCACTTATTTTTTTCTTTTTAGGTCTTATAGTTAGTACAGCAGTTATCTGCTGCATCAAGAAGAGAATGCCTAGTTCTATTCACCGATGAAGACAATACTTGTTTCCCACTGTTTCAGTCCTCGCGTTCAGCACACCATATGCACAGACCTGAACTGTGTTCATCTATGGATCTTACTTTGAATGGCCTCTTGTTCCAAGCCGCCGGGTCGTCAAGAGGGGAAATTTCTGACGAATTGTCTGAAAAGAAAGTCAACTGCTTCAGTTTTTAGAAAGTGTGTGATTCTGTTGCAAGCCTCTCATAATCATTTAATTTTAGAAAGCAAATGTTGAACTTTTGAGTAGATATTTACTCTGGGAAAAATAATATCATATACATATTGATATGCAATGACATATCTACTAAGGAAGGGCAGTACATTTTTGATGATATTGTTCCATTTCCTTTTTCTCAATTTCCAAAGCAGATCATACCAATATGTGCTCTTGTTTGATATTACTACTAAAGCAATTATTATTTTATTACTTTGTGGGAAGATTTGGGTTTCTTTATAGTAATTCTTTGCAGTTATTTATTCACAATTAAATATTTATCTCCAGCCCTGAAAGGACATGGACTTTTTCTTGGCCTTACTACATCTCCACAGCAGTGTTTTAAGTTTTTTTCTTTTCTGTGTTTTTAAATTTCAGTTTTAAATTTCTTGTTCTTTAAATTGGCTAAAAATTAGCATTTGGCTAATGAACTGAAATTTCTTCTGCATAAAACAGGGGTAACATAATCTCAGGAGATCTAAACATAATCTTCTAAAGACTTCATGGCAAACTTTATGTAGTATTATGTGTTAACTTTCTTTTTGAAAAGGACCCCAAAATTGCTAATAGTATTATCATGTGCCCTTGTTGGCTCTTCTCTTTGAAGTTGTGGATTCCACCCAGTGACTTAGGTAGCCATTTGCATTTCCCTTTCCTGATGCTGGTACCTTCAGTTGTGGCTTTAAGATTATAAAAATGATTCATTTAGATTATTTCACCAGAAAAATTGCTGTGATTTTTCTGTGTAAATTTAGCTTTTTAAACATTATTCTAAGATCCACTTATTTTTTTCTTTTTAGGTCTTATAGTTAGTACAGCAGTTATCTGCTGCATCAAGAAGAGAATGCCTAGTTCTATTCACCGATGAAGACAATACTTGTTTCCCACTGTTTCAGTCCTCGTGTTCAGCACACCATATGCACAGACCTGAACTGTGTTCATCTATGGATCTTACTTTGAATGGCCTCTTGTTCCAAGCCGCCGGGTCGTCAAGAGGGGAAATTTCTGACGAATTGTCTGAAAAGAAAGTCAACTGCTTCAGTTTTTAGAAAGTGTGTGATTCTGTTGCAAGCCTCTCATAATCATTTAATTTTAGAAAGCAAATGTTGAACTTTTGAGTAGATATTTACTCTGGGAAAAATAATATCATATACATATTGATATGCAATGACATATCTACTAAGGAAGGGCAGTACATTTTTGATGATATTGTTCCATTTCCTTTTTCTCAATTTCCAAAGCAGATCATACCAATATGTGCTCTTGTTTGATATTACTACTAAAGCAATTATTATTTTATTACTTTGTGGGAAGATTTGGGTTTCTTTATAGTAATTCTTTGCAGTTATTTATTCACAATTAAATATTTATCTCCAGCCCTGAAAGGACATGGACTTTTTCTTGGCCTTACTACATCTCCACAGCAGTGTTTTAAGTTTTTTTCTTTTCTGTGTTTTTAAATTTCAGTTTTAAATTTCTTGTTCTTTAAATTGGCTAAAAATTAGCATTTGGCTAATGAACTGAAATTTCTTCTGCATAAAACAGGGGTAACATAATCTCAGGAGATCTAAACATAATCTTCTAAAGACTTCATGGCAAACTTTATGTAGTATTATGTGTTAATTTCTTGAGGACCAGTTCTATAGTATTTATCAGATTCCCAAAGTGTTTCATGGCTCCCCAGTTAAGAATTACTGCCATAAGAGAGCCTAGTAAAATATTATAGCTAAAATGGATACTAAAGGTTATTTTATGCAACCTCATTTTATAGAATCACTGAACTGAGTTCTGAGGAGGTTAAAGGCTTTTCAGGTCTCATAACAAACTAGCCTAGGGTAGAACCTGAATCACTGCCTTATTATGCCCTTGTCACCCTGGCTCATGTAAGCAGATAGGTTTTCAAAATAAATTCATAAATCATCTTATTTAAAAAACCTGAGCAACCAGACCATAGTAATTATCATTTTCATGACAATGATTCCCTCTACAGGTTAGAATTTGGATTTCAGTTGATAAAAGAGGTAATATTTGAGATCTAAGTTTTCAAATTTTCTGGGATATCTGAGGTTTTAAAACAATATAACAGAACAGGAATCTCAAAGAACAAGACTTCCCCAAGAGACAGATACTATTTCCCAATTCTTAAAATGAAATCCACGTGCATTAAGCCCAATAGAGTTCAGTTATATAGATTCTCATCCTAACCACACAGGTTTGGTAAAATGGAATGTTTTGAAAGGAGAGAAATTTGACCAATCCCATCACAACATCTTGGCCTTTGGGGTGTAAATATACACAGAGCAAATGAAGAACTAGGGACAACTATTTACGAAATACAATAAACGCAATCACCAATTGTATTCACAAGATACTTGTCACCTCCACTTAATTATGTTTCTCAGTATAGGTCATACCATACTCTTTAATGCATACTTCTTTGAAGGAAATACTGCTCAAATGGAGCTTCTTTTAAGGTCACATTAAATCTTCTGATAGCCAGGCTTCTGATATTTAAAACATAGAGTGTTTTAATTTCTTTTAATTTTATTTCTTTAAATTGTTCTTTAAATTGGCTAAAAATTAGCATTTGGCTAATGAACCGAAATTTCTTCTGCATAAAACAGGGGTAACATAATCTCAGGAGATCTAAACATAATCTTCTAAAGACTTCATGGCAAACTTTATGTAGTATTATGTGTTAATTTCTTGAGGACCAGTTCTATAGTATTTATCAGATTCCCAAAGTGTTTCATGGCTCCCCAGTTAAGAATTACTGCCATAAGAGAGCCTAGTAAAATATTATAGCTAAAATGGATACTAAAGGTTATTTTATGCAACCTCATTTTATAGAATCACTGAACTGAGTTCTGAGGAGGTTAAAGGCTTTTCAGGTCTCATAACAAACTAGCCTAGGGTAGAACCTGAATCACTGCCTTATTATGCCCTTGTCACCCTGGCTCATGTAAGCAGATAGGTTTTCAAAATAAATTCATAAATCATCTTATTTAAAAAACCTGAGCAACCAGACCATAGTAATTATCATTTTCATGACAATGATTCCCTCTACAGGTTAGAATTTGGATTTCAGTTGATAAAAGAGGTAATATTTGAGATCTAAGTTTTCAAATTTTCTGGGATATCTGAGGTTTTAAAACAATATAACAGAACAGGAATCTCAAAGAACAAGACTTCCCCAAGAGACAGATACTATTTCCCAATTCTTAAAATGAAATCCACGTGCATTAAGCCCAATAGAGTTCAGTTATATAGATTCTCATCCTAACCACACAGGTTTGGTAAAATGGAATGTTTTGAAAGGAGAGAAATTTGACCAATCCCATCACAACATCTTGGCCTTTGGGGTGTAAATATACACAGAGCAAATGAAGAACTAGGGACAACTATTTACGAAATACAATAAACGCAATCACCAATTGTATTCACAAGATACTTGTCACCTCCACTTAATTATGTTTCTCAGTATAGGTCATACCATACTCTTTAATGCATACTTCTTTGAAGGGAAATACTGCTCAAATGGAGCTTCTTTTAAGGTCACATTAAATCTTCTGATAGCCAGGCTTCTGATATTTAAAACATAGAGTATCATAGTTCAAAGTAAAACAAATAATAGGTGAAATCAACATGAGACATACAGTAGTTCCAAATACAGCCCTTAAGAAATTTCATTTACAAAACAGATTTCTTACTATTCTGTAAGAAAACTTTATCAGATAAATCTGTATCCCTACTGAATGCTTGACATGACTTTAGTTGTAAAGCAGGATAGCTAACATGTGCTACTTACCTTTCCAAAGGTGGCCGCGCAGGCTGGCTCCAAGTTCTCTTTCCTGCAGAAATCCAGATAGTGTGCATAAAGGATGCAGCGTGGTAAGCAAACTCCTTCACACACAATGTAGTTCTCTTCAAGCCTGAGAAAAAGGGCAGAGAATTAGGTCAAACCTTGTCTTTATTCTTTCCTTCCCCCTCTCACATTGTTTGAATGGTCTTTTTGAACGCAGACTTCATACAAATGAGTTCATGAGAAGACTTCCTATATTCTGGATACTATTAAAAATATGATCACAAAGATGAAAATTAGAAGAACAAGATCTGCAATGAACATCTGTTAGTGCAAATAAAACACCGTGGCTCAGACAAAATCTCTCCTGCCTGGGCCACATCCCAAAGAATAAGTCTTACTTCTGAGTAAATCTTCACTGTCATCATGCTTTGCTCCATAGTAATCAAATATGAATAGTGACATACTGAAGGTGATGGTTTTTTAAAATAAAATTCTCAACACTAATGGGCTGCCAGGCTTCAGTCTGGCAAATGCCTTCAGTCTCTTATTTTCATTCACCAACTAGCTCTGAATATTGAAGTTAGGGAAGCATGGTGACACATATATTTGCAAAAACACATAACAGTAAAGCAACTTTACTTGAGTTTGAAATGGCACTGATTTATTTATATCTGTACTTTTTTTTTTTTCTGTAGTCAGTACTTATAATTACCTCAAAGATCCTGTACACACGAAACATATTTTTATTCTTTCTAGATACCTCCAAATATGACATAAAAATTCTATTTTATATTCTAAAAATAATTATATTGAAAATTTAGAAATAATTCTATTTAATTTGGATATCTGCAATTGCAATTATATACAACTAATACAAATATAATAGCATATATTTAAGTATTATAAATATCTGAACAGCAAGCAAGAAATCAGGACTTGAGGATTCTACATTCAATTTTTTTTACCCTTTCAGTAAATGATAATGGCTAAAATTTACTTATGCTCTTTTATGTAGAGTAAAATCATAATTATTACTACACAAGAGCAACATGATATAGAATATATATTCAGGTTAAATTGAGTGACTCTTTAAGGTCTCTGATTGAACATGTTCCCAAGGTGCATGAGATAAAAGCTACATGATATATTTCCTGGGATTTGGCTCTTTTTTTCCTTTGTCATAGGAAGATGGAAATCCCAGTAAAGTTTGTATGCATAAAACCAAGCACCTAGTTGACAGTGAAAATTGAAGTTACTCTGGCAGACTTTTCACTTTAACTTTAAATTCTACTTTTTAACATCCCCACTATAATCTATAATCTTAAGGGAAAATTATCAAAAGGTAAATAAGGTTGTTTTTAAAAACTATGTAACACTATATAACACTTTTTGAATGAGAATGTGGAAAGTTCAGACAAAATGATGATATGTTATAGTTTCAAAAATATGAAAACCACTGAGAAAAAATTATTAGTGACACACACATAATGTCCTATCCTTTACATCCCAAAGAATAAGTCTTACTTCTGAGTAAATCTTCACTGTCATCATGCTTTGCTCCATAGTAATCAAATATGAATAGTGACATACTGAAGGTGATGGTTTTTTAAAATAAAATTCTCAACACTAATGGGCTGCCAGGCTTCAGTCTGGCAAATGCCTTCAGTCTCTTATTTTCATTCACCAACTAGCTCTGAATATTGAAGTTAGGGAAGCATGGTGACACATATATTTGCAAAAACACATAACAGTAAAGCAACTTTACTTGAGTTTGAAATGGCACTGATTTATTTATATCTGTACTTTTTTTTTTTTCTGTAGTCAGTACTTATAATTACCTCAAAGATCCTGTACACACGAAACATATTTTTATTCTTTCTAGATACCTCCAAATATGACATAAAAATTCTATTTTATATTCTAAAAATAATTATATTGAAAATTTAGAAATAATTCTATTTAATTTGGATATCTGCAATTGCAATTATATACAACTAATACAAATATAATAGCATATATTTAAGTATTATAAATATCTGAACAGCAAGCAAGAAATCAGGACTTGAGGATTCTACATTCAATTTTTTTTACCCTTTCAGTAAATGATAATGGCTAAAATTTACTTATGCTCTTTTTATGTAGAGTAAAATCATAATTATTACTACACAAGAGCAACATGATATAGAATATATATTCAGGTTAAATTGAGTGACTCTTTAAGGTCTCTGATTGAACATGTTCCCAAGGTGCATGAGATAAAAGCTACATGATATATTTCCTGGGATTTGGCTCTTTTTTTCCTTTGTCATAGGAAGATGGAAATCCCAGTAAAGTTTGTATGCATAAAACCAAGCACCTAGTTGACAGTGAAAATTGAAGTTACTCTGGCAGACTTTTCACTTTAACTTTAAATTCTACTTTTTAACATCCCCACTATAATCTATAATCTTAAGGGAAAATTATCAAAAGGTAAATAAGGTTGTTTTTAAAAACTATGTAACACTATATAACACTTTTTTTGAATGAGAATGTGGAAAGTTCAGACAAAAATGATGATATGTTATAGTTTCAAAAAATATGAAAACCACTGAGAAATATTCAACTATTTAAATTATATTTAAGTGACACACACATAATGTCCACTTTTTCACCTGGCCATTGTAGGCATTGTTTCTGTCTTCAAAGTACTGACTAATCCTAGACATAAATACAATGTTAATTTTGGGTATGACATTTTTTTCTTTAATGTAATGCATTTATATTTATAAAATGAAAACCCAAGTTTGCCCATTCCCTCAGGTTGAACTGAATAAAGGAAGTGATCATTCAAAAGACCTTCATAATATATCTGAAGTCAAAATCTTTTTGTTCTAATTAACCTAAAGAAAATAGTTGTTTCCTAAATGTTTCAGATAATTAGCTCAATTATTTACTGCTCTAGTATATTCTTAACTAGTAACTGTGATGCCAACTTCAATAGTTAAACCATAATTTTAGAAAGCTATTTAGCTTATATTTCAAATATTTGAAAGAGTTAAAGATATAATCACAAAAATCTAGTATATGCAAATTGTAATTCAGTTAAATGAAACAAAATACACTAGTTTCTTTAAGATATTGTTTTCTCTACTGTACTTTTCTAAGATTTAGGTCACATTTTACATATAAATAAATTGTGTAATTTATCAGCAAATAGACATGTTCACTTACTTTAATCTTAGAATTTGGAAGGAAACATATAGTTCCATTTCTTCACCCTACATAAGGAAGTCTAATAATGTTTTTACTTTAGATTCCTCATCCCTTTTGGAACAATATTATAAAATGTTCTGTGTATTTAGAGAGCCTACTGATAAACTCTTGATTTAAAAGCTTTTCGACAAAATCCAATTCGTGAGATTTCACTGTAATAAATCATATATGAAAGCCACTATAAAAATAGTTCGAACTTTTATTTAAGTTATCTGATAGCCAATACACAATTTTGAGTTTTTCCTCTAAGGTAAAGCCAATGTTAAGATCCTTCCTCTTTTAAGTTGTTTCTAAGAACCGTGCTTTAAAAATATAAAACTACCAAACAAATATATACGGACTGAACTGATTACCTGGTAAACAAATATCATAAAAAAATTCATTATTGCTTACGTTTTGAAGAAATTACAGTTTTAGCTAATAATGAAGAGAGTAATGGTTTTAAATTTGTATTGCAGATCACTTTTCACCAGTACCAGAATTCAGTGAAAACAATTGGATGAATTTCGAATTGGCCTTTTAAACTTATCCAGGAAAGTCTGAGGGAGAAACTAATTGAAAAAAGCAAAGAATCTGAATACAGCGGCTTTAAAAATTCAACAGGTGTTAAGGGTACCCTTGAGCGAGTCTTACCACTGCAGGGTGAGCTGGGTCTGCTTCTTTTTATCCTTCATAATCTGCGTGATGGTTTTCTTCTGTGAGAGGTGTGGATCGGCTGCTTTGGTTTTGCTGTCCGGATTATCCGCATCCTCTTCTTCGGAGGAAAAGTTACCATTGCTTAAATGCATTTCTGATTGCCAGTTGAAATGATGATAAAGAAAACCAAAATATAAAATCAATTAATTAACCTCTAAATGTACCTTGGCGTCAAAGGGGTGGCCTCTGGGGGGTTCGGAGGAGAGCTACGCAAAATCTCTTAGACTTCCTTTCTATTTGACCAGCATTTTCCTAAAGGAAATATTTGTACGTCTGCGAAGTGTTTCTCTTTATTATTGGATGCCGTTTTAAAAAATACATCCGAGTCCCAATCACGACCGGGGATGGGCAGAGCACTCACCGGCTTTAACTCCGCCGGGCAGCTCCAGATCGTCCCCTTTCTCCCCGCTGCCCAGCGCGCCCCTCGGCTGAGCGTCAGCCGCCAGGTGCACCCTTTCTTCGGGGTAAACGAGCAAACCCTTGCCCAGGAGCTGCACACAACACTCCTCCCGGACTTCGGAGGAAAGCCGGGGAGAAGCCTGCGCCTGCAGGAAGGCGTCTTCCAGCTCTGGGATCTTGGCCATCCTTCTGGGCAGATTTCACTGTAATAAATCATATATGAAAGCCACTATAAAAATAGTTCGAACTTTTATTTAAGTTATCTGATAGCCAATACACAATTTTGAGTTTTTCCTCTAAGGTAAAGCCAATGTTAAGATCCTTCCTCTTTTAAGTTGTTTCTAAGAACCGTGCTTTAAAAATATAAAACTACCAAACAAATATATACGGACTGAACTGATTACCTGTTAAACAAATATCATAAAAAAATTCATTATTGCTTACGTTTTGAAGAAATTACAGTTTTAGCTAATAATGAAGAGAGTAATGGTTTTAAATTTGTATTGCAGATCACTTTTCACCAGTACCAGAATTCAGTGAAAACAATTGGATGAATTTCGAATTGGCCTTTTAAACTTATCCAGGAAAGTCTGAGGGAGAAACTAATTGAAAAAAGCAAAGAATCTGAATACAGCGGCTTTAAAAATTCAACAGGTGTTAAGGGTACCCTTGAGCGAGTCTTACCACTGCAGGGTGAGCTGGGTCTGCTTCTTTTTATCCTTCATAATCTGCGTGATGGTTTTCTTCTGTGAGAGGTGTGGATCGGCTGCTTTGGTTTTGCTGTCCGGATTATCCGCATCCTCTTCTTCGGAGGAAAAGTTACCATTGCTTAAATGCATTTCTGATTGCCAGTTGAAATGATGATAAAGAAAACCAAAATATAAAATCAATTAATTAACCTCTAAATGTACCTTGGCGTCAAAGGGGTGGCCTCTGGGGGGTTCGGAGGAGAGCTACGCAAAATCTCTTAGACTTCCTTTCTATTTGACCAGCATTTTCCTAAAGGAAATATTTGTACGTCTGCGAAGTGTTTCTCTTTATTATTGGATGCCGTTTTAAAAAATACATCCGAGTCCCAATCACGACCGGGGATGGGCAGAGCACTCACCGGCTTTAACTCCGCCGGGCAGCTCCAGATCGTCCCCTTTCTCCCCGCTGCCCAGCGCGCCCCTCGGCTGAGCGTCAGCCGCCAGGTGCACCCTTTCTTCGGGGTAAACGAGCAAACCCTTGCCCAGGAGCTGCACACAACACTCCTCCCGGACTTCGGAGGAAAGCCGGGGAGAAGCCTGCGCCTGCAGGAAGGCGTCTTCCAGCTCTGGGATCTTGGCCATCCTTCTGGCCGCCGAGTCTCGGGCACCCGCGGCTCTACCGGCTCCCGGCGGCGCCCGGAGGCCGGGGCGGGGCGGGGCGGGGCGGGGCTCTGGACCCGTGGCCGCTGGGGCGGAGGCGGGAGGCCGCGGCTCGGGAGCCCCCGGCGTCGCGGAGAAGGCAGGCGCGGCCCAGGTAGAGCTCAGATCGCTCTAGGCACCGGGTGGGCCGGCTGTCTGCCCTCCTGGCAGACGCTCAGCTCAGAGCTCACTTCCTCACCTGCGCCCGTCGAGCATGAGCAAAGGAGTCCCTTTCCCCACATTTCCTTCGCCCTCTTTCCTCTTCTCTCATCTTAAGCTGGGACCAAGGACTCTTTTCCACACCCAAAAGCTTCCCAAAGAACCGAGAAAGCGACACTGTCACTTTTCGGGGGGTAAAGAGCAACTCTCCCCATCTCTACTCTCAGGGGACATCAAGCATGCTTCAGCGGACAGCCTTGACTCAGCAACCCCAGGCCTGAAGAGGAGGACCCCAGAGCACAGCTGTCTTTGCACAGCATGGGATGCGTTGATTTATTCCTGGAGAAAGGGAGTGGGGGCAGTGTTCGGGGGTCTTCTCAGTGACCTGGACAGACGCCATCGCGTCCCACAAGTGTCAAGATTGCCTTGCTCTTAGGTTCAGAATGCTGGCCTCTCTGCCCTCTAGGATCTGGCCCTTGGTGGAAAGGATGCATTCACTCTTTACATATATCCTTTCTTTTCTTTTCTTATTTTATCCCTGGCGCCTTCCCTCCTCCATCCTCCTGCCATTCCCCCCGCATCCCACCCCTCCAGGCCATTGTACAGCGCCCCTGCAGGCGCAAAATATACCCCTGCATATTTTGTAATTTAAACGCGTCCCTGATGATTCCTCACCCCCTATACCTGGTAGTAATGCAACGGCCATTTATTGAAATGAAAAATGAAATCTCCACACTTCACTTCTAATCTAAAATGCCAAGACAATCATGTGTGGTGGAAAATACCTTGTTCTCACTTTAAGAACTCAGTAAGTAGACTTGGGGTCTGAGTTACCTGAATGCCACACAATCTTTCCTTTCTTCTATCTTCTATTCTTTTGACAGATAATGCCGCAGGCTTATTTACTATCTATATGCTTCATGCTCTCCGGAGAGAGCAAGAATTTTGCTTCCCTTCACACTGACTCATCACAACTTGTAACCTGTTATCCTCATTTGGAGGATCAGTAAGATAAATCACTCTTGAAATTTAATTTAATGTTAAACCATATTGCATCAAAATATAACATGGAAAAAGGCTGTAATGGGACTCAAGGTCATGGGTGGCTCAAGGGTGGATTATAGGGAGAAGTAAAACAGTCTAAGAGCATTAACTTGCCTAAGTGGCTAAGATGTGAATGTATTTGACCTTTACCCATTTTCAGCATAAGTTACCGAAAAGGCACCACTTCTCTGTCAAAGGCTTTCTCCTTACCTGGTATCTCCAGAAGCTGGGTCTACGTTGGGACCATCCACCCCTCCAGGCTCTAAGTCTATACAACCACCACTCCCACAGGGAGCGGGTATCAATCTCCCTGATCATCAATTTCCTCTACCATGAATATTAGTCTCCCTTCCCCAGTACAACTCTCCCATCTCTCTCAGGGGACATCAAGCATGCTTCAGCGGACAGCCTTGACTCAGCAACCCCAGGCCTGAAGAGGAGGACCCCAGAGCACAGCTGTCTTTGCACAGCATGGGATGCGTTGATTTATTCCTGGAGAAAGGGAGTGGGGGCAGTGTTCGGGGGTCTTCTCAGTGACCTGGACAGACGCCATCGCGTCCCACAAGTGTCAAGATTGCCTTGCTCTTAGGTTCAGAATGCTGGCCTCTCTGCCCTCTAGGATCTGGCCCTTGGTGGAAAGGATGCATTCACTCTTTACATATATCCTTTCTTTTCTTTTCTTATTTTATCCCTGGCGCCTTCCCTCCTCCATCCTCCTGCCATTCCCCCCGCATCCCACCCCTCCAGGCCATTGTACAGCGCCCCTGCAGGCGCAAAATATACCCTGCATATTTTGTAATTTAAACGCGTCCCTGATGATTCCTCACCCCCTATACCTGGTAGTAATGCAACGGCCATTTATTGAAATGAAAAATGAAATCTCCACACTTCACTTCTAATCTAAAATGCCAAGACAATCATGTGTGGTGGAAAATACCTTGTTCTCACTTTAAGAACTCAGTAAGTAGACTTGGGGTCTGAGTTACCTGAATGCCACACAATCTTTCCTTTCTTCTATCTTCTATTCTTTTGACAGATAATGCCGCAGGCTTATTTACTATCTATATGCTTCATGCTCTCCGGAGAGAGCAAGAATTTTGCTTCCCTTCACACTGACTCATCACAACTTGTAACCTGTTATCCTCATTTGGAGGATCAGTAAGATAAATCACTCTTGAAATTTAATTTAATGTTAAACCATATTGCATCAAAATATAACATGGAAAAAGGCTGTAATGGGACTCAAGGTCATGGGTGGCTCAAGGGTGGATTATAGGGAGAAGTAAAACAGTCTAAGAGCATTAACTTGCCTAAGTGGCTAAGATGTGAATGTATTTGACCTTTACCCATTTTCAGCATAACTTACAGAAAAGGCACCACTTCTCTGTCAAAGGTTTTCTCCTTACCTGGTATCTCCAGAAGCTGGGTCTACGTTGGGACCATCCACCCCTCCAGGCTCTAAGTCTATACAACCACCACTCCCACAGGGAGTGGGTATCAATCTCCCTGATCATCAATTTCCTCTACCATGAATATTAGTCTCCCTTACCCAGTACACCCTCTCTGCAAAGCCTCAGAACTTTCTCAGTCCATGGGACTTAAACCCGCAACACCCAAATTTCAGAATGTTCTTTCTTTACAGAGACACCCTCAGACTCACTCTGTAAAGGAAGTCCCAGTGGTTACACAAAAAGATTCTGCCCCCTTATATCACATAGTCAAAAGAAAAACATTCAGGAGTTTTAAAATAATTTTTTAAAAATATCACTTGGTAGCCAGATTGTGTGTGTGCACGTGTGTGTGTGTGTGTGTGTGTGTGTGTGTGTGTAAGTCATACAGACATTAAGTGAATATCTGGCAATGATCCAGTCGAATTGATCTGTGAAAACACAAACCGTTTAAGGCCCTAAGTGAACCTTTTGTCTTAGTTTTAAGCAAACTCTCTCTCCATAACAAAATAATATGTAAGTTCTTTGTACTACTGGTCAAAATAAAAATCTGAAAGACTTATAATAAACAAAGAAATTAAATCAGTAATAAAAACACTGCCAACAATAAAAGTCTAAGACAGGATGGCTTAAATTATACCAAATGTTTCAATAAGAGTTAATACCAGTTCCTCTCAAACATATGGGATGCAATAAGAGTGTTGCTCTGAGCAGGGGGGTGGCAGGGGGGGGGGAACCTTTCATCATCCAAAATTGCCATTTGTGATTATCATAATTTGAGCTCCTGGTAACCATAATTTAGAGGCATAAAAGTAATAAGAAAATCATAAAATCCTGAGCAGGAAAATAGGTAAATATAGAAAATGATCTTTTAAAATAATGATTCTAAATATTTTGTTTTTTGTATTCACATAAAGAAATTTGTGTACGCCATAGATTCTCTTCCCAGAAGAAAAAAAAACACATGCATTCTCTCATATACACACATGTATAAAATCGTGCACACATCCCATCCTCTAGATTGTTACAGAGTGTGGGTTCCCTGTGTCGTACATTGAACTCTCATTGGCTATCTAATGTACATATGGTAATGTATGTGTTTCAATGCTAGTCTCTCATATCATCCCACCTTCTCCTTCCCCCACCATGTCCAAAATGTCTGTCTTCTTTGCTGCTCTGCAAACAGGATCATCAGTAGGAAGCAAGGACTATCTTTATAGATTCCATGTATATTTGTTAACATACAATATTTGTCTTTCTGTTTCTAGCTTAACTTCACTCTGTATAAAAGGCTGTAGTTCAGATACTAATGTTATTTAAAGGGAGGATCCACATTGCCTGGTGACAAGTCTTGCATGAAAATAAATGTTTCCCAGGTTTCAGTTTTTAGGAACTGTGAAGGAAAATAGGAAGTACTGATACTTTCCATGTGAAATTATCACTCAGCTTCTTGCTGGACTCTGAGCCAGAACTCACTGTAGCCATTGCCAAACACAAGTAACCAAACAATCTGATGAACAATGGCTACCTCTTTTACCGCTATCATTCCAAAGACAGAGAGAGACTTAAGCTTGAAATGAGGTCAACAGCGAATAACTCAGTCCTGAACCAGAAGTGACTCTAATGAGAGAGTGATTCTCAACGCCACTCAGGTGGCTGGACATTTCACTGGATTTTCCTTAGGGCTGTAGTGAGATGTTCTTCTTTCCTTTAACTCTCCATACTATGAACTCTGTTGAGTGACTGATGCTAATAGGTTTATTTCTTTTTCAACATGTTGTTTACAAAGGTAAGACAGGATGGCTTAAATTATACCAAATGTGGCAATAAGAGATAATACCAGTTCCTGTCAAACATATGGGATGCAATAAGAGTGTTGCTCTGAGCAGGGGTGGCAGGGGAACCTTTCATCATCCAAAATTGCCATTTGTGATTATCATAATTTGAGCTCCTGGTAACCATAATTTAGAGGCATAAAAGTAATAAGAAAATCATAAAATCCTGAGCAGGAAAATAGGTAAATATAGAAAATGATCTTTTAAAATAATGATTCTAAATATTTTGTTTTTTGTATTCACATAAAGAAATTTGTGTACGCCATAGATTCTCTTCCCAGAAGAAAAAAAAACACATGCATTCTCTCATATACACACATGTATAAAATCGTGCACACATCCCATCCTCTAGATTGTTACAGAGTGTGGGTTCCCTGTGTCGTACATTGAACTCTCATTGGCTATCTAATGTACATATGGTAATGTATGTGTTTCAATGCTAGTCTCTCATATCATCCCACCTTCTCCTTCCCCCACCATGTCCAAAATGTCTGTCTTCTTTGCTGCTCTGCAAACAGGATCATCAGTAGGAAGCAAGGACTATCTTTATAGATTCCATGTATATTTGTTAACATACAATATTTGTCTTTCTGTTTCTAGCTTAACTTCACTCTGTATAAAAGGCTGTAGTTCAGATACTAATGTTATTTAAAGGGAGGATCCACATTGCCTGGTGACAAGTCTTGCATGAAAATAAATGTTTCCCAGGTTTCAGTTTTTAGGAACTGTGAAGGAAAATAGGAAGTACTGATACTTTCCATGTGAAATTATCACTCAGCTTCTTGCTGGACTCTGAGCCAGAACTCACTGTAGCCATTGCCAAACACAAGTAACCAAACAATCTGATGAACAATGGCTACCTCTTTTACCGCTATCATTCCAAAGACAGAGAGAGACTTAAGCTTGAAATGAGGTCAACAGCGAATAACTCAGTCCTGAACCAGAAGTGACTCTAATGAGAGTGATTCTCAACGCCACTCAGGTGGCTGGACATTTCACTGGATTTTCCTTAGGGCTGTAGTGAGATGTTCTTCTTTCCTTTAACTCTCCATACTATGAACTCTGTTGAGTGACTGATGCTAATAGGTTTATTTCTTTTTCAACATGTTGTTTACAAAGGTAAAAATGCCAGGATAGAGAGTACACAGGTACCTGTTATGTTACTCACTTTATTTTTCTCTAGGTGAAAACTGTTTTTTTAAAAAAATATTTTTTTAAATCAGGGTAAAATTTATCTTTAGCAAAGCTGACCTCTGGTTGTCTATAGATTCAATGCGATCCCTATCAAACTTCCAATGACATTCTTCACAGAAGTAGACCAAAGAATAACTCAGTTCATATGGAAACACAAAAGACCTCGAATAGCCAAAGTGATCCTCAGGAAGAAGAATGGAGCTGGAGGGATCAGTCTCCCCAACTTCAGACTCTACTACAAAGCAACAGTCATCAAGACAGTATGGTACTGGCACAAAAACAGAAATATAGACCAATGGAACAAGATAGAGAACCCAGAGATAAACCCACGCACCTATGGGTACCTTATTTTTGACAAAAGAGGCGAATATATAAAATGGGACAAAGACAGCCTCTTCAACAAATGGTGCTGGGAAAATTGGACAGCTACATGCAAAAAAATGAAGTTGGAACATTCCCTGACACTATACACTAAGATCAACTCAAAATGGATTAAAGACCTAAATGTAAGACCAGAAACCATCAAACTCTTAGAGGAGAATATAGGCAAAACCCTCAAGGACATAAATCAAAGCAAGATCTTCTCTGACCCACCTACTAGAATAGCAGAACCAAAAAGACAAATGAACATGTGGGACCTCATGAAACTTAAAAGCTTTTGTACAGCAAAAGAAATCACAAAAAAGCTGAACAGACAGCCCACAGAATGGGGGAAAATCATAGCAAATGAAACAACAGACAAAGAATTAATCTCCAAAATCAACAAGCAACTCAGACAACTCAGTGCTGGAAAAACAAACAACCCAATCAAAAAATGGGAAAAGGGCCTAAACAGATACCTCTCCAAAGACGACATACAGATAGCCCAAAAGCACATGAAACGATGCTCAACTTCACTTATAATTAGAGAAATGCGAATCAAAACTACAATGAGATATCACACCCGTCAGAATGGCCATCATCCACAAATCAACAGACGATAAATGCTGGAGAGGGTGCAGAGAAAAGGGAACACTCCTGCATTGCTGGTGGGAATGTAAATTGATACAGCCTCTATGGAAGACAGTCTGGAGATTTCTTAAAAAACTAAAAATAGAAGCACCATACAACCCAGCAATCCCACTCTTAGACTTATACCCTGATGAAATCCAATCTGAAAGAAGCACCTGTACCCCAATGTTCATTGCAGCTCTCTATACAATAGCTAGAACATGGAAGCAACCTAGATGCCCATCGACGAATGAATGGATAAAGAAGCTCTGGTATATATATATACAATGGAATACTACACAGCTGTAAAGAGAAATGCAGAAGAATCAGCCCTAATGAGGTGGCTGGATCTAGAATGTATCATCAAAAGTGAAGTCAGTCAGAAAGAGAAGGACAAATACAGTATATTAACACATATATGTGGAATCTAGTAGGATGGTGATGATGGCATACGCAGTGAAGCGACGGAAAGACAGACATGGACAGTGGACATATGGACATTGTGGGGAAGGAACAGAGGGGTAGAGGCGTAAAGGAAGTAGCATGAAGGCCTGTACTATCATAAGTGAAGAAAGTAGCCGTGGTCATTGCTCTGTAAGAGGAGGGATCCTTCAGGTGCTTTTGTCGGGGTGGGAGGGGTTCATGACTCTTAGAGAGAAAAAATGCATAAATCAAAGCAAGATCTTCTCTGACCCACCTACTAGAATAGCAGAACCAAAAAGACAAATGAACATGTGGGACCTCATGAAACTTAAAAGCTTTTGTACAGCAAAAGAAATCACAAAAAAGCTGAACAGACAGCCCACAGAATGGGGGAAAATCATAGCAAATGAAACAACAGACAAAGAATTAATCTCCAAAATCAACAAGCAACTCAGACAACTCAGTGCTGGAAAAACAAACAACCCAATCAAAAAATGGGAAAAGGGCCTAAACAGATACCTCTCCAAAGACGACATACAGATAGCTCAAAAGCACATGAAACGATGCTCAACTTCACTTATAATTAGAGAAATGCGAATCAAAACTACAATGAGATATCACACCCGTCAGAATGGCCATCATCCACAAATCAACAGACGATAAATGCTGGAGAGGGTGCAGAGAAAAGGGAACACTCCTGCATTGCTGGTGGGAATGTAAATTGATACAGCCTCTATGGAAGACAGTCTGGAGATTTCTTAAAAAACTAAAAATAGAAGCACCATACAACCCAGCAATCCCACTCTTAGACTTATACCCTGATGAAATCCAATCTGAAAGAAGCACCTGTACCCCAATGTTCATTGCAGCTCTCTATATAATAGCTAGAACATGGAAGCAACCTAGATGCCCATCGACGAATGAATGGATAAAGAAGCTCTGGTATATATATATACAATGGAATACTACACAGCTGTAAAGAGAAATGCAGAAGAATCAGCCCTAATGAGGTGGCTGGATCTAGAATGTATCATCAAAAGTGAAGTCAGTCAGAAAGAGAAGGACAAATACAGTATATTAACACATATATGTGGAATCTAGTAGGATGGTGATGATGGCATACGCAGTGAAGCGACGGAAAGACAGACATGGACAGTGGACATATGGACATTGTGGGGAAGGAACAGAGGGTGGGAGGCGTAAAGGAAGTAGCATGAAGGCCTGTACTGTCATAAGTGAAGAAAGTAGCCGTGGTCATTGCTCTGTAAGAGGAGGGGATCCTTCAGGGGTGCTGTGTGATGGTCGGGAGGGGTGGGAGGGGGGGATATACATATGACTGATCTGGGAACATACATATCTGTGAACAACAAAGCTCTGTAAAGGTTAAAAGCAAAATAAAGGTTTAAAAAAATAAAATAAAAATAAAAGAGGTTTATATAATTCTATGAGTGTATACATGCACATAAAATATAATAAAACTTGAGAAATATATATATATTTCTGAACACATGACTGTGTGCTCAGTCATATTCGACTCATTGTAGTCCTGTGGATTGTGACCCGCCAAGCTCCTCTGTCCATGGGATCTTCCAGGCAAGAATACTGGAGTGGGTTCCCATTTCCTCCTCCAGGGGATCTTCCCAATCCAGGGATCAAACCCAAGACTCCTGCATCTCCTGCATTGGCAGGCGGATTGTTTACCACTGAGTCACCAGGTAAGCCTCATAAATACATATACTTATTATCAAGTTGGGCTTCCCAGGTGGCTCAGTCTTTTCTCAGAAGGAAAAAAAACAAATTGTATTAGTCCATTTATAACAGTATTCATGGACTACTTTATATATATTTAAGAATTACTTCTTACACAGTGTCATAATAAATACATATAGGAAATAGGAAAAATGTAACATGCATATCAAATTAAATATTATACACCTATAATGTTAAACCAGAACTGGTACATAGTAGATGGCTACAAATATTTGTTGAAAAAAATGAATGAAATACGGTGACAGTTCTCCATCTTATGCTTCATGCACAAATAAATGAGACATGGTTTCTGTTTTTCAGTACTCTCAGTGAAATGGAAGAGGCAGACAAATTAGACTACAACATGAGAAATACTATAATGGTGATGTGCACACAGTTCCCTAAGAGTGCAAAGGGTGACCATCTCAGGCAAGGGCAGCCTCAGTCCAAGGAAGGCAGTCATAAAGCTTTACCAAGCATATCTGAATTAATCTGGAAGGATTGATATACATTCACAGGTGGAAGACAGAATAGAATGTGCAGAGGCACAAAAAATCTACAAATAGGGCTTCCCTAGTGGTCCAGTGGGTAAGGACATCGCCTTGCAGTGCAAGGGGTGCCTGTTCGATCCCTGGCCTGGAAGATCGCACGTGCTGTGGAGCAGCTGGACTGATGTGTCCAATTACCAAGCCAGAGCTCTGGAGCACATGCGCCCAGAGCCGGTGCTCTGCGACAACAGAGCCCACTGCGATGGGAGGCCCACATGGGCCAAAGAACAAAGACGGATGAAACTGAATAAATGAAAGACCAATAGAAGTGGCCCGCCCACCCCCTCCCTCCCCAACCCACTCCCCTCCATAAATAAATAAATAAAAATCTTCATTCTACCAACACAGAGACAGAAAAAAAAAAATCTACAAATAGTAAATACTGGGGAGGGTATAGAGAAAAGGGAAACCTCATATACTGTTGGTGGGAATGTAAGTTGCTGAAGCCACTATGGAGACTAGAATGGAGATTCCTTAAAAAAGTAATAATAGAGCTACTATATAATCCAGTAGGGGTTGCCAGGTGATGCCAGAGGTAAAGAACCTGTCTGTCAAGGCAGGAGACATAAGAGACATGGGTTCAGTCCCTGGATTGGGAAGATCCCCTGGATCAGAGAATGGCAGCCCACTCCAGTATTCTTGCTTGGAGTATCCTATGGACAGAGGAGCCTGGTGGGCTACAGTCCATGAGGTCGCAAAGAGTTGGACATGACTGAAGTAACTTAACACGCATGCAAGATCCAGTAATCCCACCCTTGGGCATATATCCAGAAAAGATGAAAACTAATTTGAAAAGATGCATGCACCCCAGTGTTCAGAGCAGCACTATTTGCTAATAGCCAAGACATGGAAACAACCTAAGTACCCATCAACAGATGAATGGATAAAGAAGATGTGGTATGTGTATACATGTATATATAATGGAATGTCACTAACCATAAGAAAAGAATGAAATAATGCCGCTTGCAGCAACATGGATGGACCTAGAGTGATCACACTAAGAGAAATAAGTCAGGCAGACAAAGATAAATATCATATGATATATGCGGAACCTGGAAAAAATGATTCAAATGAGATTTACAACAGAAACAGACATACAAAATATACATAACAAAACAAACATACAAAACAAACAGGGGAAAGAGGAAGGAAGACATAAATTAGGAGCCTGGGACTAACAGACAAAAACTACTATATATGTAACAGATAAACAAGGACCTACTGTATATCACAGGGAGCCATAAACAATATCTTGTAATAACCTATATGGAAAAGAATTTGAAGTATATATATTCAGATATATAATCAACTATACTTTAATAAAAAGAAAGAAAACAGTAAACAGCTTCATGTCATATTAGTGTTTGCTTGGGAGAAATGGGCAAAAGCAGAAATGCTTTTTAGTCCTAATATTTTCATCATAATAAGGCAAATAATTAAAATAAAAGATGTATGTTTTAAGTATGAATTTTCAGTCATGGTATATCTATTGTCATGGACTATTTTGAAGAAATTAGATGATCTAAAATTTAAGTTGCTGAAGCCACTATGGAGACTAGAATGGAGATTCCTTAAAAAAGTAACAATAGAGCTACTATATAATCCAGTAGGGGTTGCCAGGTGATGGGTAAAGAACCTGTCTGTCAAGGCAGGAGACATAAGAGACATGGGTTCAGTCCCTGGATTGGGAAGATCCCCTGGATCAGAGAATGGCAGCCCACTCCAGTATTCTTGCTTGGAGTATCCTATGGACAGAGGAGCCTGGTGGGCTACAGTCCATGAGGTCGCAAAGAGTTGGACATGACTGAAGTAACTTAACACGCATGCAAGATCCAGTAATCCCACCCTTGGGCATATATCCAGAAAAGATGAAAACTAATTTGAAAAGATGCGTGCACCCCAGTGTTCAGAGCAGCACTATTTGCTAATAGCCAAGACATGGAAACAACCTAAGTACCCATCAACAGATGAATGGATAAAGAAGATGTGGTATGTGTATACATGTATATATAATGGAATGTCACTAACCATAAGAAAAGAATGAAATAATGCCGCTTGCAGCAACATGGATGGACCTAGAGTGATCACACTAAGAGAAATAAGTCAGGCAGACAAAGATAAATATCATATGATATATGCGGAACCTGGAAAAAATGATTCAAATGAGATTTACAACAGAAACAGACATACAAAATATACATAACAAAACAAACATACAAAACAAACAGGGGAAAGAGGAAGGAAGACATAAATTAGGAGCCTGGGACTAACAGACAAAAACTACTATATATGTAACAGATAAACAAGGACCTACTGTATATCACAGGGAGCCATAAACAATATCTTGTAATAACCTATATGGAAAAGAATTTGAAGTATATATATTCAGATATATAATCAACTATACTTTAATAAAAAGAAAGAAAACAGTAAACAGCTTCATGTCATATTAGTGTTTGCTTGGGAGAAATGGGCAAAAGCAGAAATGCTTTTTAGTCCTAATATTTTCATCATAATAAGGCAAATAATTAAAATAAAAGATGTATGTTTTAAGTATGAATTTTCAGTCATGGTATATCTATTGTCATGGACTATTTTGAAGAAATTAGATGATCTAAAATTTAAAATAGCACACATGACTTATCATAATTTTGTCCTTACTTTTTTTTTGTAAATCAATAGCTGACTCCAAAATTGTTTTTCTTCTGTGTATACTTCTGTATATCACTGCCCAGTTGTGACATAACACTCTAATCATTCCTTTACTTAAAATCTATATTCTATGAATATTGAAAATTGTAGCTTTTATTTTTTCTCAGCCTTTCCTTTTTTTGTATTTTATAAAATTGACATGTGAATATATTGATTATAATAACTTTACTGTATGTCATCATGTGACTAATAATCACTAGTACTTTTGGTGAAGTATATTATTTTTTAAATGTAATGCTGAAGTCAATAACTCTTTTCAGAACTCATGCAATTTCCTCAAGTTAAACAAAATTAGTTTTGCTTAAATCACTAATTTTGTAACTTGTCACTGAGTGGAATGGATACGATGCCTACTAACTGCAGGCTGTGGTTCTAAGACTGTGTGTACAATGTATTTATTCCTCATCCCTCACTTTGTTTGAAAGCTTCTGAGACCAATACATCATCTTTACGGAACAATCTATCAATTGGAGGAGCTAAGTAAATGTTGCTCTTTCCATAACATATTGCTATTGGGTGCCAGTAAAGGATAAGTAACAATGGAATAACGTAACAGGTAAGTCAACATTAGGTCAAAAGAAGACGTAGGTTGTTAAATTTAATGTAAGGTTTAAAATGGTACTTCTTGAAGCTGATCCTTCTGTACCAGAATTGCCCAAAGTACAAACACAAAAGAGGCAGATGCCTCACTCATAACCAGGGGATCACTGCATGGAATGGATTTATCCCTAGCGTCATAAATTTCTCACATCAAGGCAAGGAAATTTTGATTTGTGTAGATATGAGAAAGGAAAGTATCTCTTAGCCTAAGCCACAGTCTAAAACCTTAGAGATAAAGGATCTGTCAACCAGATTATGATTTAGCAATGGCTCATTCAGAATGACAATATGGAGGAGAGATCTGAAGGAAGGAGGAGGGAACACACATGGAAGTGAGGTTGAGGAATGAGAAGGAAGGTGATCACCATCTCTCAGTAGTCTCAGCTTTCCTGTGTTTCTTAAATCCTAAAGATTCTATTAGAAAATTACTAGAGTTAATCAATGAATACAGTAAAGTCACAGGATATAAAATTAATACACAGAGATCCCCTGCATTCCTACACACTAACAATGAAAAATCAGAAAGAGAAGTGGAGGATACAATTCCACTCACCATTGCAATAAAAAGAATAAAATATGTAGGACATAAAAGACCTATATGTAGAAAACTATAAGACACTAATGAAAGAAATCAGAATGACACAAACACACGGAAAGATAAACCATATTCTTGAATTGGAGGAATCAGCACTCTGAAAATGACTATACTAAAAGAGATCTACAGATACAAAAGAGATCTACAGATTCAATACAACCCTATCAAACTATCAATGATGTTATCCACAGAACTAGAACAAAAACCTTCACCATCTGTATGGAAACAAAAAAGACCCCAAATAGCCAAAGCAATCTTGACAAAAAATGGAGCTGGAGGAATTAACCTTCCAGACTTCAGACTGTATTACAAAGCTAAAGTTGTCAAGACAGTATGGTACTGGCACAAAAACAGAAATACAGACCAATAGAACAAGATAGAAAGCCCAAAGATAGACTTACACACCTATGGGCAACTTTTCTTTGACAAAGGAGGCAAGGATGTATAATGGAGAAAAGATAGTCTCTTCAATAAGTGGTGCTGGGAAAACTGGACAGCACATGCAAAAGAATGAAACTAGAACACTTCCTAACACTATATACAAAAATAAACTCAAAATGGATTAAAGACTTAAATGAAAGGCCAGACACTATAAAGCTCTTAGATGAAAACATAGGCAGCATGCACCTCATCATAAATCACAGCAATCATCTGTGACCCACGTCCTAGAGTAATGGAAATTAAAAAAAAAAAAGGAACCAGTTAAACTTAAAGGTTTTTGCATGACAAAGGAAGCAATGAACAAAATTAAAAGACCACCCACAAACTGGGAGAAAATAATTGCAAATGAAACAACTGACAAAGGATTAATCTCTAGAATATATAAGCAGTTCATACAGTTCAATATTAGGAAAACAAACAGCCCAATCAAAAAATGGGCAGAAGACCTAAACAAACATTTTTCCAAAGAAGACATACAGATGACCAATAAAAAGAATAAAATATGTAGGACATAAAAGACCTATATGTAGAAAACTATAAGACACTAATGAAAGAAATCAGAATGACACAAACACACGGAAAGATAAACCATATTCTTGAATTGGAGGAATCAGCACTCTGAAAATGACTATACTAAAAGAGATCTACAGATACAAAAGATATCTACAGATTCAATACAACCCTATCAAACTATCAATGATGTTATCCACAGAACTAAAACAAAAACCTTCACCATCTGTATGGAAACAAAAAAGACCCCAAATAGCCAAAGCAATCTTGACAAAAAATGGAGCTGGAGGAATTAACCTTCCAGACTTCAGACTGTATTACAAAGCTAAAGTTGTCAAGACAGTATGGTACTGGCACAAAAACAGAAATACAGACCAATAGAACAAGATAGAAAGCCCAAAGATAGACTTACACACCTATGGGCAACTTTTCTTTGACAAAGGAGGCAAGGATGTATAATGGAGAAAAGATAGTCTCTTCAATAAGTGGTGCTGGGAAAACTGGACAGCACATGCAAAAGAATGAAACTAGAACACTTCCTAACACTATATACAAAAATAAACTCAAAATGGATTAAAGACTTAAATGAAAGGCCAGACACTATAAAGCTCTTAGATGAAAACATAGGCAGCATGCACCTCATCATAAATCACAGCAATCATCTGTGACCCACGTCCTAGAGTAATGGAAATTAAAAAAAAAAAAGGAACCAGTTAAACTTAAAGGTTTTTGCATGACAAAGGAAGCAATGAACAAAATTAAAAGACCACCCACAAACTGGGAGAAAATAATTGCAAATGAAACAACTGACAAAGGATTAATCTCTAGAATATATAAGCAGTTCATACAGTTCAATATTAGGAAAACAAACAGCCCAATCAAAAAATGGGCAGAAGACCTAAACAAACATTTTTCCAAAGAAGACATACAGATGACCAATAAACATATTAAAAGATGTTGTACATCAGTAATTATTAGAGAAATGCAAATCAAAACTACAATGAGGTATCATCTCATACTAGTCAGAATGGCTGTCATCCAAAAAAAAACTACAAACAATAAATGCTGGAGGAAAGGGATGTGGAGGCAAGGCAGCCCTCCTACATTGTTTGTGAGAATGTAAACTGATACAGTCATTATGAAGAAGAGTGTGGAGTTTCCTTAAAAAAAAAAAAAAAAAACTAGGCATATTATACTCTGAGAAAGCCACAATTAAAAAAGACACATGTACCTCAATAGGCATAGCAGCACTATTTACTGTAGCCAGGACATATAAGCAATCTAGATGTCCATCGACAGATGAATAGATAAAAAAGATGTGGTACACATATACAATAGAGCATTACTTAGCCATAAAAAGAACAATTTTGAGTCAGTTATAGTGAGGTGGATAAACCTAGAGCTTGTCATACAGAGTGAAGTTAAGTTGAAAAGATAAAAACAAATACATTATATTAACACACATAGATGAAATCTTGAAAGATAGTACTGATGAACCTATTTGCAGGGAAGGAATGGAGACGTAGAGGTGGAGAATGGACTTGTGGACACAGTGGGGGACACAGAGTGGACAAATGGAGACAGTAGCATCAGCATATACACACTATTGGGGGTAAGAGGGAGAGCTGGGGAAGTCGCTGTGTAGCATAGGGAGCCCAGTCGGGTGCTCTGTGATGGACTGGGGGAGGGGAGGGAAGCAGAGGGAGGGTATGTATATATAATTATGGCTGACTTGCACTGTTGTGTGGCAGAAACCAACAGAACATTGTAAAAAAAATTAACGTTTAAATAAAAAATAGAAAAAATGATTGAATCAGAAAGCATGGTACGTATGTTACCTTTTTGATTAGTCATATACAGATGATGTGAGGGCTTCCTAGGTGGCACTAACGGTAAAGAACCTGCCTACCAATGCAGGAGCCACAGGAGACACAGGTTTGATCCCTGGGTGGGAAAGATTCCCTGAAGGAGGGCATGGTAACATACTCCAGTATTCTTGGCTGGAGAATGCCATAGACAGAGGAGCCCGGCAGGCTACAGTCCATAGGATTGCAAAGAGTTGGACACGACTGAACTGACTCAGCACCCATGCACAGATGATGTAAAGTGAACTTTCAAGAGAATTTTTACTATTCTACATAAAATAAATATAAACTATAATGTTAAAAATGCAAGGTAGATAGAAAGATGATAGAACCCCCCCACCCCCCACCTTTTTTGGCCACTTCTACTGGTCTTTCATTTATTTATTTTCATCTATCTTTGCTTTTTGACCTGTGTGGGCCTCCCATTGCAGTGGCCTCTGTCCCTGCAGAGCACTGGCTCTGGGCGCATGCGCTCCACAGCTCCGGATCGGTAGTTGGACATATCGGTCCAGTTGCTCCGCGGCACGTGGGATCTTCCCAGGCCAGGTATCCAACTGGCGCCCCTTGCAGTGCAAGGCGGTGTCCTTCCACAGGACCATCAGAGAAGCCCCCGTTGTTTGCAAATTATGCTGGCAAACATGAGAATCATGCACGAAGAGAATTGTGAATTTCAGGTTAAAAAAATAAAAGTGGAAGGGGAATCAGTAGGAGAAAAATAAGCAAAAAAGTGTCTTTGATACTAACTTTATAAAATCAAAATAACTTAAAATATCAAATGATTAATATTTCAAATATAAAGCCTTATGGAACATTTTCCTAAATTCTGTAATACTAAAATCTGTTTCCATATACATGGGAGGGAAGCTGTGCTGAATTTTAGCAGTGCATCTTTCAACATCAACTGTAGCATCAAAATAAATTTGAAAATACATAACTTTGAAAATCATGCATCAACTTAAAAAAATAAAATGGTGCAGAGTACTAAAAGTAAACTATAGTAACATTTACACTAACATGGAAAACAAGTAATTACATATGATAACACATCCTATTGATCCTAGGTTGATCTATTTGTAATTCCTGTTTGCTCACATCTCTAGGAACTTAATTCGTTAACAAGTAAGGCAACATAAAATCCAACATAAAACCAAAGTGTGTATCAAGCTGAGTCACAAACATAGAGTAAAAGTGACATAAGCCTCACTTTTATGGACGGAATAGTCACTTCAACTACAGTCTAGCTATTGTACGCTACTAAACAATATGCTACTAAATCAACTACTAAAAAGGTGGTTGATTATGATTCTAACCATGAGTTAATTTTGAAGGGAGACATGGGAGACATAAAAGTCAATTGGTCCCTCCAGAGGTTCTAGGCAAATTGTCAAGGTCATTATATGATTTGGTGGAGGATCATATAAGAAAAATTAAACTAATGGAAAATTCTCCTACAATGAGCTTCCATTAAATAATTTATGAATTACTAGCTGCCTTCAGCATTCACTTAGAGTTAGAAATAAAAGAATCAAAGAAGACCATAAATAAAAATGGAAATCTCAGTAGTTGAGACAGGAAGAGATTAAGGTAAAAAGATGGACTTGAGAAGAGTCAGGTCATGGTAAGGATGATCTCTGTCTTGACCCTATTCCGGTATGTTGATAATTACAAGCCTGTAGAGTGAAAAAGGACTCCATGGTGCCAATAGCAAGTGTCTGTTAGACTTCCAATTATTTCATCATCCACTTTTGGGAATGAGCCCAAATTTTTAAGCTAGAAAATGAAAATGTGTAAGGCTGTTAATACATGCAGTGGATATGTAATGCTGAGTTTCCCATAAAAGTTAAGAGTGTAAGTCATTTTGTCCAAATTCATCACTTTTTGATGTTTTAAGATTCATTGCACCAGAAAATGGAAGGATATGGTGTTTCACTGCTTCATTCCGTGAGCAGCAGGCATGAAGTCCTCTCAGCAGGGTTAACTTTGTGAAACAACCTAGGAAGTGAGACTTCCTTCTTCTTAGGGATGCATTTTGATTCTTGCATTTAGAGGACACACCTAGGTTTGCTGAGGAAGCCAGCTGCCTAGCCTCACCCGACAAAATTATCTCCTCTGCACAAAGACTGACAACATTGAAAGACAGCTGAACCTCACGTTCACCTGTGTGCAGTCCTGAAGTCCAGCAGGGAAATAAGAAATGCTAATGAGACCATTCCAAAAATCCCCAAACTAAGGTTTTGATATATTTGAATGCAAATTCAAGACCCAGAAGAAATAACCAGGATAAACTGAAAGGGTAGAATCTGTCATACTTGGGGAAAAATACATAGTAGAGGAACAGCACATTGAATCCTATGTACCAGAAGGGAGACATGGGAGACATAAAAGTCAATTGGTCCCTCCAGAGGTTCTAGGCAAATTGTCAAGGTCATTATATGATTTGGTGGAGGATCATATAAGAAAAATTAAACTAATGGAAAATTCTCCTACAATGAGCTTCCATTAAATAATTTATGAATTACTAGCTGCCTTCAGCATTCACTTAGAGTTAGAAATAAAAGAATCAAAGAAGACCATAAATAAAAATGGAAATCTCAGTAGTTGAGACAGGAAGAGATTAAGGTAAAAAGATGGACTTGAGAAGAGTCAGGTCATGGTAAGGATGATCTCTGTCTTGACCCTATTCCGGTATGTTGATAATTACAAGCCTGTAGAGTGAAAAAGGACTCCATGGTGCCAATAGCAAGTGTCTGTTAGACTTCCAATTATTTCATCATCCACTTTTGGGAATGAGCCCAAATTTTTAAGCTAGAAAATGAAAATGTGTAAGGCTGTTAATACATGCAGTGGATATGTAATGCTGAGTTTCCCATAAAAGTTAAGAGTGTAAGTCATTTTGTCCAAATTCATCACTTTTTGATGTTTTAAGATTCATTGCACCAGAAAATGGAAGGATATGGTGTTTCACTGCTTCATTCCGTGAGCAGCAGGCATGAAGTCCTCTCAGCAGGGTTAACTTTGTGAAACAACCTAGGAAGTGAGACTTCCTTCTTCTTAGGGATGCATTTTGATTCTTGCATTTAGAGGACACACCTAGGTTTGCTGAGGAAGCCAGCTGCCTAGCCTCACCCGACAAAATTATCTCCTCTGCACAAAGACTGACAACATTGAAAGACAGCTGAACCTCACGTTCACCTGTGTGCAGTCCTGAAGTCCAGCAGGGAAATAAGAAATGCTAATGAGACCATTCCAAAAATCCCCAAACTAAGGTTTTGATATATTTGAATGCAAATTCAAGACCCAGAAGAAATAACCAGGATAAACTGAAAGGGGTAGAATCTGTCATACTTGGGGGAAAAAATACATAGTAGAGGAACAGCACATTGAATCCTATGTACCAGAATGGAGAATTCCTTGGGAATGAAAGAATAAATGCAGCATTTATCAGTATCTTACCATTAATGGGGCTTCCCCGGTGGTTCAGTGGTAAAGAATTTGCCTATAATGCAGCAGTTACAGGAGATGCAGATTTGATCCCTGGGTCGGGAGGCTCCCTTGGAGGAGGGCATAGCAACCCATTCCAGTATTCTTGCCTGGAGGGCTACAATCTGTAGGGTCGCAAAGAGTTGGACATGACTGAAGCAACTTAGCGTGCATATCATCAACAGTATACAACACTTTGTTTATAACTGACCTTCAATATTCATTATAGGAGCTAATAAACTTTGGGAGTTTTAATAATAATATACTATATACTAAACACAAGTGTGCTGAACACTATGTTAAATACCTCATATGATTTTATCCTTACTGAGTCTATAAGATCGATGAAAACATGACTGTTTAAAGATGAAAAAACTGAAACTCAAAAATTTAACGGATTTGCCTCAGATCTCATAGTTACTAAATAAGGAAGCCAGATCCAATCCAGCCCTGCTTGATTTAAAGGTTTATTGTCTTACCAGTACAATACCAAACTTGCTAGACCTCCAACTAGCAAAGGATCTGTGTCATATACACTTGGACCAGTAGTTCTCAGTCCTATAAACCCACATCTTCACATTCAATTTTTGTAGAAAATATTTTGTAATATTCACTTGACTTTGCCAGAGAAATTCATGGATAACTATACATGTGTTTAATCAATATAAAGCACTGGTTCTACTTAAAACAGTGAACTTTTTAAAAGGCATTTCAAAATAGATAGTTAACCAATAATAGGCATTCAAATAATATAACAATATACTAAAACACTTTATTAAGAAATCTGGTGTTGGTGTTTGTATCTAACCATAGAATCTCCATGGAAAGAACAATTACCCACATAATATTGGTAATAGGGTAATATTGGTGTGGAATTCTTACATGGAGCCTCAGAGCTCCCCAACTATCCCCAAGAATCAGGAAGTGGAAATGCCTGTTTCAAATAAACTCAGGATAAACTGAAAGGGTAGAATCTGTCATACTTGGGGGAAAAAATACATAGTAGAGGAACAGCACATTGAATCCTATGTACCAGAATGGAGAATTCCTTGGGAATGAAAGAATAAATGCAGCATTTATCAGTATCTTACCATTAATGGGGCTTCCCCGGTGGTTCAGTGGTAAAGAATTTGCCTATAATGCAGCAGTTACAGGAGATGCAGATTTGATCCCTGGGTCGGGAGGCTCCCTTGGAGGAGGGCATAGCAACCCATTCCAGTATTCTTGCCTGGAGGGCTACAATCTGTAGGGTCGCAAAGAGTTGGACATGACTGAAGCAACTTAGCGTGCATATCATCAACAGTATACAACACTTTGTTTATAACTGACCTTCAATATTCATTATAGGAGCTAATAAACTTTGGGAGTTTTAATAATAATATACTATATACTAAACACAAGTGTGCTGAACACTATGTTAAATACCTCATATGATTTTATCCTTACTGAGTCTATAAGATCGATGAAAACATGACTGTTTAAAGATGAAAAAACTGAAACTCAAAAAATTTAACTGATTTGCCTAAGATCTCATAGTTACTAAATAAGGAAGCCAGATCCAATCCAGCCCTGCTTGATTTAAAGGTTTATTGTCTTACCAGTACAATACCAAACTTGCTAGACCTCCAACTAGCAAAGGATCTGTGTCATATACACTTGGACCAGTAGTTCTCAGTCCTATAAACCCACATCTTCACATTCAATTTTTGTAGAAAATATTTTGTAATATTCACTTGACTTTGCCAGAGAAATTCATGGATAACTATACATGTGTTTAATCAATATAAAGCACTGGTTCTACTTAAAACAGTGAACTAAAGAAAGATAGTTAATAATAATAGGCATTTCAAAATAGATATTCAACCAATATACTAAAACACTTTATTAAGAAATCTGGTGTTGGTGTTTGTATCTAACCATAGAATCTCCATGGAAAGAACAATTACCCACATAATATTGGTAATAGGGTAATATTGGTGTGGAATTCTTACATGGAGCCTCAGAGCTCCCCAACTATCCCCAAGAATCAGGAAGTGGAAATGCCTGTTTCTTAAGACTTGGGCCTACACATTGGCATTGTGTCACTTCTGTGGTATTGTATGGATCAAAGAAATTCTAGAACCAGCCAAAATTCAAGAAGAGCCATAGATTTCCTATCTCATCTCTCTGTGATAGGAGTGTCAAAGAATGTATGGTAAACACCATAGTCCATTTCATGACCACAGGTTACTTACATTCCTCCCACTTGTAAAATACACTCCCCCGCTCCCCAAATCCAGAAATGGGCCATTTCCCTTACAGCACCAGGCTCAGGCTAAGTTCTAGGAGCTCATCATCTGGATCACATCTTTTCCCTACCTCCCATTCCCTCCCCACCCCAGCATCCATGAGTTCTTACTCTGATCAGGATGGGGAAATCTGCCTTGATATCATCATACATTTCTTCAAGTGCACTTCATAAGGCAAATGCTTCATGCTTTCTTGACTTTAGGGCTTCATCTTTAAATTTGTTTCTCCTGCAAGTTCGATCCTATCAAATGAAAGCCTTGCCTTTAAAAGACTGTTGTCTCTGATATAAAAAATTTAAAATCTTTTTTATTAAGTCTACCTAGAAACTTATTTCCTTTCTTTGTTTTTAGTCATTATGAGAAAATTACTGTCACAGTACACAATGGATATGCTCGGGGGGAAAAATGTGGAGGCTAAAAGGTCATTTAGGAGGCCGTTGCAATACTATACACCTGAGATGATGTGGACCCAAGATCCTGCTTTGGGTTGAGTCAGTGATTTGTCCTCTTGCCTAATAATAATGCTGAACATTATTATTTCTTCTTCAGGTTACATTCACTCAATCCAAAACATAGTTTATGAATCTGTCATTTACTGTTTCATCATAAAGCTCTTGAGAAGGTCCCCAAGACCTTATAAGAGCTCAGTACACATTAACCATTGTTATTACTTAATAGCACTTTGTATCTTTAAAACTAAGAATTTACAGTTCTTTTACTAATTGAATAATATTATTTAGAGTTACCAGTAGGTGGGGATGTTGAACAATATTGGTGTGGAATTCTTACATGGAGCCTCAGAGCTCCCCAACTATCCCCAAGAATCAGGAAGTGGAAATGCCTGTTTCTTAAGACTTGGGCCTACACATTGGCATTGTGTCACTTCTGTGGTATTGTATGGATCAAAGAAATTCTAGAACCAGCCAAAATTCAAGAAGAGCCATAGATTTCCTATCTCATCTCTCTGTGATAGGAGTGTCAAAGAATGTATGGTAAACACCATAGTCCATTTCATGACCACAGGTTACTTACATTCCTCCCACTTGTAAAATACACTCCCCCGCTCCCCAAATCCAGAAATGGGCCATTTCCCTTACAGCACCAGGCTCAGGCTAAGTTCTAGGAGCTCATCATCTGGATCACATCTTTTCCCTACCTCCCATTCCCTCCCCACCCCAGCATCCATGAGTTCTTACTCTGATCAGGATGGGGAAATCTGCCTTGATATCATCATACATTTCTTCAAGTGCACTTCATAAGGCAAATGCTTCATGCTTTCTTGACTTTAGGGCTTCATCTTTAAATTTGTTTCTCCTGCAAGTTCGATCCTATCAAATGAAAGCCTTGCCTTTAAAAGACTGTTGTCTCTGATATAAAAAATTTAAAATCTTTTATTAAGTCTACCTAGAAACTTATTTCCTTTCTTTGTTTTTAGTCATTATGAGAAAATTACTGTCACAGTACACAATGGATATGCTCGGGGGGAAAAATGTGGAGGCTAAAAGGTCATTTAGGAGGCCGTTGCAATACTATACACCTGAGATGATGTGGACCCAAGATCCTGCTTTGGGTTGAGTCAGTGATTTGTCCTCTTGCCTAATAATAATGCTGAACATTATTATTTCTTCTTCAGGTTACATTCACTCAATCCAAAACATAGTTTATGAATCTGTCATTTACTGTTTCATCATAAAGCTCTTGAGAAGGTCCCCAAGACCTTATAAGAGCTCAGTACACATTAACCATTGTTATTACTTAATAGCACTTTGTATCTTTAAAACTAAGAATTTACAGTTCTTTTACTAATTGAATAATATTATTTAGAGTTACCAGTAGGTGGGGATGTTGAACAATATTTTTCTAGGTTGTCACAAGCCTTGTTGCTGACTTCCAAAAAAAACAACTAGGCCTTTGGATAAAGAACTTCCCTACAATCTTGCAAAATGTATTTTTAATGGAAATTTTTTTCAAAATTTACAAATAACTTTTGAAGTCTTCAAAATAACCATAAAAAAGATTGGGTTCAGCCTAGAATGTGAGCTCTGGAGCTCCTGGAAGGCCTTCTCACTGCAAGGGGTCAGTCTCTTGGCTGCTGAGTGAACTTTAAACCAATGTCTCACCTCAGTTTTGCACCCAGTGCTCTGAGAATGGATTACAAAATAGAAACGAAGACTAAGTGCCTCTATCTGATCCATATGTCAAAAATACTAGAGTAGAGTCTGGCTGGACTTCTTTCACTAATAATAGCTATTTAGCAACTAGGGATGCCAGGTGCTAAATAAGGTGCTTTCCATATTTAATCCTCATAGCAGCCCTAGGAAGTCGATTATTAGCCCTATTTACAGATAAAAGAACTGAGAAATTAAGTTACTTATATCTAGTTACTTATCTTATTCAACTATTAGGTAATGGAGACAATTTCAACTCTGCTTTGGTTGACTCTTATGTTTTGCTTGCGAGCATGTGAACGTACTGAGTCGCTTCAGTCATGTCTGACTCTGCAATCCTATGGACTGTAGCCCACCAGGCTCCTCTGTCCATGGGGTTCTCCAGGCAAGAATACTGGAGTGGGTTGCCATGCCCTCCTCCAGGGGATCTTCCCCACCCAGGGATGGAACCTGCATCTCTTACGTCTCCTGCCTTGGCAGGCAGGTCCTTTACCACTAGCGCCACCATGGTGGGAAAGAAAATGGTCACACCCAAGATCCTGCTTTGAGGTTACATCATTTTTCCAATCCAAAACATAGTTTATGAATCTGTCATTTACTGTTTCATCATAAAGCTCTTGAGAAGGTCCCCAAGACCTTATAAGAGCTCAGTACACATTAACCATTGTTATTACTTAATAGCACTTTGTATCTTTAAAACTAAGAATTTACAGTTCTTTTACTAATTGAATAATATTATTTAGAGTTACCAGTAGGTGGGGATGTTGAACAATATTTTTCTAGAATGTCACAAGCTTTGTTCCTGACTTCCAAAAAAACAACTAGGCCTTTGGATAAAGAACTTCCCTACAATCTTGCAAAATGTATTTTTAATGGAAATTTTTTTCAAAATTTACAAATAACTTTTGAAGTCTTCAAAATAACCATAAAAAAGATTGGGTTCAGCCTAGAATGTGAGCTCTGGAGCTCCTGGAAGGCCTTCTCACTGCAAGGGGTCAGTCTCTTGGCTGCTTAGTGAACTTTAAACCAATGTCTCACCTCAGTTTTGCACCCAGTGCTCTGAGAATGGATTACAAAATAGAAACGAAGACTAAGTGCCTCTATCTGATCCATATGTCAAAAATACTAGAGTAGAGTCTGGCTGGACTTCTTTCACTAATAATAGCTATTTAGCAACTAGGGATGCCAGGTGCTAAATAAGGTGCTTTCCATATTTAATCCTCATAGCAGCCCTAGGAAGTCGATTATTAGCCCTATTTACAGATAAAAGAACTGAGAAATTAAGTTACTTATATCTAGTTACTTATCTTATTCAACTATTAGGTAATGGAGACAATTTCAACTCTGCTTTGGTTGACTCTTATGTTTTGCTTGCGAGCATGTGAACGTACTGAGTCGCTTCAGTCATGTCTGACTCTGCAATCCTATGGACTGTAGCCCACCAGGCTCCTCTGTCCATGGGGTTCTCCAGGCAAGAATACTGGAGTGGGTTGCCATGCCCTCCTCCAGGGGATCTTCCCCACCCAGGGATGGAACCTGCATCTCTTATGTTTCCTGCATTGGCAGGCAGGTCCTTTACCACTAGCGCCACCATTGGATGGTAAAAGAGAAGCTAACTTAAACACGCACACTATTGGTCACACCTCAGCTTAAGGCATTTAACTGATTGTCTGTGTTTTATCGACTGAATATACTTAAGATGAAGTAAAACTAGCGAATATCTCCCTCAGTATCCTAACTACAACATTCAAATGAAACTGCAGCTTCAGTCTCTTTGTGGGGTTCTGCTGGCAACTATGGAACCCTAATGGCTCAGATAGTAAAGAATCTGCTGCAATGCGGAAGACCCAGGTTTGATGCCTGGGTCAGGAAGAGCCCCTGGAGAAGGGAATGGCAACCCGTTCCGGTATTCTTGCCTGAAGAATTCATCATGGACAGAGGACTGGTGGGCTACAGTCCATGGGGTTGTAAAGAGTCGGACATGACTGAGCGACTAATTCTTTTGCTTTTATGAAAACTTCCAGTTCAGCAACAAAAGAATCATATTTTCCTGACATACCCAAGAAGGTATTTCCTTGAACTTGTCATTCTAATCTAAATGGGACATTGTTTTTTTCTGATACCTTAAGGAAGAGTAATGGAGAGAGGTTTGAGAAGACAAGATATAGAGTGTTAGAAAATAATTTTCATTAATATGTCTAGCAGAATTTATAAAGAATGCTTTGAATTAGTAAGAAAATGAGACAAACCACATATTCAAATGGGCCAAGCACTTAGCATATGTGTTTTATAAACAATATCTCAATGCATATGTATCTCTCTAGGGTAAATAAAGGCTGAGAAATCAGAGACCGGGGTGGGGGGGGGGGTGGGGAGGATATACCTACTTACTTTGACCCAATAAAAAATCTTTTAAAAATGTATTTATTTTTAATTGAAGAATAATTGCTTTACAGTATCGAATTGCTTTCATCAGCCATAGGTTTCCCATAACGTGGAAACATACATTGCCATATGTAAAACAGATAGGCAATGAGAATTTGCTATATGACTCAGTGAACCCAAACTGGGGCTTGGTAACAACCTGAAGGGTTGGGATGGGGAGGGTGGTAGGAGGGATCTTTAAATAAAAAAATCTTTTTTTTTTTTTATCAAAGGATAACTATTAACATCTTGAGAAAATTTGGGAAACATTGAGCTAGAGCTTTTACCTTTTCTCCTCCTCTAGTTGCTCACATAAAATTCTCTCTCAAATTTTCCTAGTATCCTAAACAAAAAACTAGCGAATATCTCTCAGTATCCTAACTACAACATTCAAATGAAACTGCAGCTTCAGTCTCTTTGTGGGGTTCTGCTGGCAACTATGGAACCCTAATGGCTCAGATAGTAAAGAATCTGCTGCAATGCGGAAGACCCAGGTTTGATGCCTGGGTCAGGAAGAGCCCCTGGAGAAGGGAATGGCAACCCGTTCCAGTATTCTTGCCTGAAGAATTCATCATGGACAGAGGACTGGTGGGCTACAGTCCATGGGGTTGTAAAGAGTCGGACATGACTGAGCGACTAATTCTTTTGCTTTTATGAAAACTTCCAGTTCAGCAACAAAAGAATCATATTTTCCTGACATACCCAAGAAGGTATTTCCTTGAACTTGTCATTCTAATCTAAATGGGACATTGTTTTTTTCTGATACCTTAAGGAAGAGTAATGGAGAGAGGTTTGAGAAGACAAGATATAGAGTGTTAGAAAATAATTTTCATTAATATGTCTAGCAGAATTTATAAAGAATGCTTTGAATTAGTAAGAAAATGAGACAAACCACATATTCAAATGGGCCAAGCACTTAGCATATGTGTTTTATAAACAATATCTCAATGCATATGTATCTCTCTAGGGTAAATAAAGGCTGAGAAATCAGAGACCTGGGTTGGGTGGGGGGTTGGGAGGATATACCTACTTACTTTGACCCAATAAAAAATCTTTTAAAAATGTATTTATTTTTAATTGAAGAATAATTGCTTTACAGTATCGAATTGCTTTCATCAGCCATAGGTTTCCCATAACGTGGAAACATACATTGCCATATGTAAAACAGATAGGCAATGAGAATTTGCTATATGACTCAGTGAACCCAAACTGGGGCTTGGTAACAACCTGAAGGGTTGGGATGGGGAGGGTGGTAGGAGGGATCTTTAAATAAAAAAATCTTTTTTTTTTTTTATCAAAGGATAACTATTAACATCTTGAGAAAATTTGGGAAACATTGAGCTAGAGCTTTTACCTTTTCTCCTCCTCTAGTTGCTCACATAAAATTCTCTCTCAAATTTTCCTAGTATCCAAACTAGGAAGTCTTCAGACACCTCTCCTGCTACCATTCTATCATTCACTGAAACTGTAACTCATCAGTGTGTTGTTTTTCTTATATCTCCTGGAATATTTTTTCTAAAGAGGAGTTTTAAATTTTTGTTGACTTTATAATCACAAGAAAATGCTTTTATCATCTCTTGTTTACTAAAGCAAGTTATAGTGGTTTTAAACTAAGCATGAAAGTGAAGCGTGAAAACACACCAAGCAAGAGAGAGTGACAGAGTTCAAAACTTGAAAAATGTCAACGATTATTCTTTTCCTGTTTTCCCTTTACTGTCTTTGAAGCTAAATGTTTGATCTTTTGCATTTTCCAAGATGGACATTTTCTGTTACTGTTAGATAAATACGAAGACTGAACCATGAAGCTCAAAACAAATGTTTCGGCCACACCTCATTAGAAGTAATATTTACCACATGCTTAGTTAGAGAAAATACAAACTGTTTGTATTTTATATTTTATCTCATCTTATTGAATATCTTAGGGAAAATATAGCAATAGTACAGAATACTGAGAAATATTATGTCATTTTTCTTGAACATTTGCCTACTTCAAAATATAGGATTTAGAGTCAAGTAATTCGACCTCCTGAGTCTATACCAGCATCCTTAATGTAGCTGTAATGGAAACTGAAGAAAGAAAAATATGAATTATAGAGATGGAAATTTTTCTAAGTAATGATGTCAGCAAATTCTGTAGTCTTTAAAACCAGCATCCTTCTTGACCCAATAAAAATCTTTTAAAATGTATTTATTTTTAATTGAAGAATATTGCTTTACAGTATCGAATTGCTTTCATCAGCCATAGGTTTCCCAAACTAAAATACATTGCCATATGTAAAACAGATAGGCAATGAGAATTTGCTATATGACTCAGTGAACCCAAACTGGGGCTTGGTAACAACCTGAAGGGTTGGGATGGGGAGGGTGGTAGGAGGGATCTTTAAATAAAAAAATCTTTTTTTTTTTTTTTTATCAAAGGATAACTATTAACATCTTGAGAAAATTTGGGAAACATTGAGCTAGAGCTTTTACCTTTTCTCCTCCTCTAGTTGCTCACATAAAATTCTCTCTCAAATTTTCCTAGTATCCAAACTAGGAAGTCTTCAGACACCTCTCCTGCTACCATTCTATCATTCACTGAAACTGTAACTCATCAGTGTGTTGTTTTTCTTATATCTCCTGGAATATTTTTTCTAAAGAGGAGTTTTAAATTTTTGTTGACTTTATAATCACAAGAAAATGCTTTTATCATCTCTTGTTTACTAAAGCAAGTTATAGTGGTTTTAAACTAAGCATGAAAGTGAAGCGTGAAAACACACCAAGCAAGAGAGAGTGACAGAGTTCAAAACTTGAAAAATGTCAACGATTATTCTTTTCCTGTTTTCCCTTTACTGTCTTTGAAGCTAAATGTTTGATCTTTTGCATTTTCCAAGATGGACATTTTCTGTTACTGTTAGATAAATACGAAGACTGAACCATGAAGCTCAAAACAAATGTTTCGGCCACACCTCATTAGAAGTAATATTTACCACATGCTTAGTTAGAGAAAATACAAACTGTTTGTATTTTATATTTTATCTCATCTTATTGAATATCTTAGGGAAAATATAGCAATAGTACAGAATACTGAGAAATATTATGTCATTTTTCTTGAACATTTGCCTACTTCAAAATATAGGATTTAGAGTCAAGTAATTCGACCTCCTGAGTCTATACCAGCATCCTTAATGTAGCTGTAATGGAAACTGAAGAAAGAAAAAAATATGAATTATAGAGATGGAAATTTTTCTAAGTAATGATGTCAGCAAATTCTGTTAGTTCTGGTTTTAAATACATCCGGAAGTTGACTACTTCTCAATATCTCTGCTACTACTAGACTCACCAGAGCCACCATCATCTTGCCTAATTATTGTAATGACTACAATTGTCTTCCAATCTACTCTCAACACAGAAATAAACTAACTCTCTAAAAATGTAAAGCAGGTAACACAATGTTGTAAATCAAATATACTCTAAGAAAAGCTTCTAGAAAAGAAAATGAAAAAGCAACAAAGAGATCTAAAAATATAAATTAAGATATATCAGTCTGTGACTCAAAACTTTCCAGTAACTTCTCATTTAAAATCCAAGTGCCTCCCATGATCCACAAGGCCCTCATATATGGTCCCCTGTCATTTCTCTAATTCATCTGACTACCCTCCTCCTTGCTCCCTTTGCTCTAAGTGCACTGACCTCTTTGTTATTCTGGGTGCTCCCTCTTCAAGCCTTTTTTTTTTTTTTTTCCTTAAGTCTTTACTGAATTTGTGACAATATTACTTGTGTTTCATGTTTTGGTTTTTTGACCATGGTCATATGGGCTCTCCACTCCCTGAGCAGGGGTCAGACCCACTGCATAGGGAGGTGAAGTCTTAGCCTCTAGACTGCCAGGGAAGTCTGCCTCTTCAAGTCTCTATCCTCCTCTACTGTACGGCATCACCGATGCAATGGACAGGAACATGGGCAAACTCTGGGAGATCATGAGGAATAGGGAAGCCTGGCATGCTGCAGTCCATGGGGTAGCAAAGAGTCAGACATGACTGGGCGATTGAACAGCAACAACCTGGCCACACTTCCTTCCCATATCCACAGGCTTCTCTCCCTCACTTTCTTTAAATCTCTGTTCAAATGTCATCTTTTCAGCACGCCCTTAAACGACCAATTTGCCTGACCAAAATTCCAACCCAGCTCTGAAACTTTCTATCTCCCTTCCCTGCTTCTTTATTCTTTATAACCTTCTTAATTCTTCTAATATATTATAAAGCATACATTGTACATAATTATTGGCCTCCTCCAATAGGGTGTAATCTTCATGCAGGATGGATTTTTTTCTGTTTTGTTCACTTTTGTTTTTCCAGCACCTATACCAGAGACATGGAAGACAACTTAATAAATATTTATTGAATATGAGTATAATATAGACACAATTTTTAATATATCTCTTAATAAAACAGGAAGGAATGTACAGTCAAATGAAAAGTAACTTTGATCAACTGCCAGGCAACTGAGACTATTTTAGATAAAGCATACCTTAGAATAGAACTGCAAGTATAAATGATCCAAGTTCTCTATACATTTCTCCTAAATCACTGAGTTGTCACATGTTTACCTTTGATAGAAATGGAAAATGGTCTATTGGAACACAATTGTTGATGTTTCAATCTTATTTCTTGTTTCCAACTCTCATTTTCTACTTTAAAGTATTATATACATGTATTTCTACAATGTTGGAGGACAAATTGATGGATTCAAAGAAATGAATGATGCTGGTCAACTGAATCTAAGCAACTAGAATTTTATATAACAGTCATAAGTATAATTGTTATCTTTCTTAATAAGTTATCTCTTTGACTATCTTTTATAGACATGACAAGATTTTTTGCCTGTTTGTTTTCAATAGCTCTGTTATCTCTTTCTATAAGTAAACTTTGAAAAAAAAAAAAAAAAAACCTTCAATGATTGCTTGCCAACTGAAATGGCCAGATCTGCAATAATTCACCAACCTGGTTTAACCAAATTTGTCTGTCTTTGTTTGAGGGATTAAATCTGTTGATTACCTGGAATCTGAAAGGAGGAGAGTTGAACTTATCTCTTACACGGTGGCCTATTTCCCACTCAAACTCACCCACCTATTTACTTCTGCCTTTATTGATGAAAAACCTGTACCAGAAAATACCCCCTTCCTGAGCAACTTGGCAATTTTTCCACTGATATGACAGAATTCTGAATTTGTTATCTAATTACTGATCATTTACTTCAGCCTGTTCCTGTTATGATTTGAAATGGACACTTGCATGTGTAGCACATATATAACGTTATTTATCCTTAAAACATGAACATGTGACATACACAATGTGAACTGTGAACATGACGGTATATTGAAAACAAGTAACAAGTCAGTAGTGAACAGTCCATTGGGTCTACGATCAGCCAGGTGCTTCCAATTCTACCTTTTTAGGAGTGGAGGGTGGAGAAAAAGTAAATAGGGGAGCAGGTGTCACTGACCCCTCCTAAGCAAGTCTTTGTTCTGCAATCACAAACCAGAGAAAACCAATGTGAACTTCGGAGTTTCTGTTTTTAGCTGCTTTTTGTGGGCTTCACCAATACTCAGCTTTTAGAGTTTCTATTGATGCTGCAGATTCCTAAAGCTACGTGGAAGAACAGTCTAAACTGTAGTCACCCATTCTTGTCCTTCTCCAATGTACTTTTCAGCTTTGATAGAAATGGAAAATGGTCTATTGGAACACAATTGTTGATGTTTCAATCTTATTTCTTGTTTTCAACTCTCATTTTCTACTTTAAAGTATTATATACATGTATTTCTACAATGTTGGAGGACAAATTGATGGATTCAAAGAAATGAATGATGCTGGTCAACTGAATCTAAGCAACTAGAATTTTATATAACAGTCATAAGTATAATTGTTATCTTTCTTAATAAGTTATCTCTTTGACTATCTTTTATAGACATGACAAGATTTTTTGCCTGTTTGTTTTCAATAGCTCTGTTATCTCTTTCTATAAGTAAACTTTGAAAAAAAAAAAAAAAACCTTCAATGATTGCTTGCCAACTGAAATGGCCAGATCTGCAATAATTCACCAACCTGGTTTAACCAAATTTGTCTGTCTTTGTTTGAGGGATTAAATCTGTTGATTACCTGGAATCTGAAAGGAGGAGAGTTGAACTTATCTCTTACACGGTGGCCTATTTCCCACTCAAACTCACCCACCTATTTACTTCTGCCTTTATTGATGAAAAACCTATACCAGAAAATACCCCCTTCCTGAGCAACTTGGCAATTTTTCCACTGATATGACAGAATTCTGAATTTGTTATCTAATTACTGATCATTTACTTCAGCCTGTTCCTGTTATGATTTGAAATGGACACTTGCATGTGTAGCACATATATAACGTTATTTATCCTTAAAACATGAACATGTGACATACACAATGTGAACTGTGAACATGACGGTATATTGAAAACAAGTAACAAGTCAGTAGTGAACAGTCCATTGGGTCTACGATCAGCCAGGTGCTTCCAATTCTACCTTTTTAGGAGTGGAGGGTGGAGAAAAAGTAAATAGGGGAGCAGGTGTCACTGACCCCTCCTAAGCAAGTCTTTGTTCTGCAATCACAAACCAGAGAAAACCAATGTGAACTTCGGAGTTTCTGTTTTTAGCTGCTTTTTGTGGGCTTCACCAATACTCAGCTTTTAGAGTTTCTATTGATGCTGCAGATTCCTAAAGCTACGTGCACCCAGCCAAGAAGAACAGTCTAAACTGTAGTCACCCATTCTTGTCCTTCTCCAATGTATTCATTTATTTGTCCAGCAACTTGTTACTGAGTGTCTACCATGTGCTGCGTCCTGTATAAGACACCGGATACAGCCAAGTAATCTTATGGACATGATCTCTATCTTTATAGAGTTTTAAAATATAATGGAGGAGTTGGACAGGGGACAAATAACTAATGGTGAGAATTACTAATAAATGATGTGAAGAAAATTAGTAAGTTCTCTAAGGAACTTGCACACATTTAGGGCCAAAACCAAATACAAACAGGCTGAAAATACTCTAGTTATCAATACCTGTAAGGTAAGAAAAGGTTATTTTTAGATTTTTTTCAACTTTGAGCTCAACGGAGTAACCTGGGTAAGAAGGAAGAGGTTTATCATTGACATAAGCACTGTGAGCAGAAAGTTTATAAGGGAATGTGGGGATACAGGATCATTGTTTGGAAATTCCCAAAGAAAGTTTATTTTTAAACTAGGCATGATTTAGTCACCATAGATAAAATAGAGCTTAGCGCTTATCTTGGAGTATGCACGTGCACAGAAAACTGTAAAGTGAGACACTCACTGAATCAGCCAATTGTACCAATAGCTAGAAGATAGTGATTCAGCAGATTTGTTTTTTCATTGAAATTACAATTTAGCTTGACATTGAAAATGGCTTTCAGGTATGTGCAACATATACCAATGATGAAAGCCTTTTATTATAATTCCACTGAAAATAAAATATAATTTGAAGTTAAGAGGTTCAATTAACACAGAAAAAGAAGGCTGAGCCAGTGATTGAATACTAGGCTAATCCTTTGGAATTTTTGTTTCATTGCCTATTTTACAATTAAGGATGAGCTGGGGTGAAAGAGATACTCTTATAACTGAAATAATAATATCAGAATTAAAAGAGAAGATGATGAAATGCTACTTTACCATCCATGCGAGACTGTGAAAAGTAAACATCAGCCTAAATTACTAAAGTTTTTCTCTGAAGAGAGAGGGAAACACATACACACCCTCAAATTTAAAAAAATATTTATTTTAATAACAGCATTTTTTGGATGATTCAGTAGAAAAAAAATAAGGAATATGAAAATAGCTTTGAAAAATGAACACTTGGCCTGTTCTGTTCTGAACTAGTGAAAGAGTATAGACTGTGCTGCTTAACTTCACTAGGAAACAGCAATCCTTCCCCTCATTTTGTGGTAAGAGAAGTAGGTCTTCTCAGGGTGGTGATCTAGGTGTGATCTGCTTTGCAATCAAAGAGAAGTATTTTGTGGGTCTTCAGACTGATGGTATTAAATGATGAATGAGTATCAAGGAAATGATGAAGTTGTTGATGGAGGATTAGTGAGAATGATTTGAGGTACAAATGGATGACAACAAAGGCAGGATCATTACCTCGGAAGACATTCCTGTGTTTCCTGGAAAGCAAGGCTCAAATCAGTTCTAATAGACAGCACTGAACTTCTCTGGGGAAGAAAGACTTTCAGAATCTGATAAAACTACTGCTTGCCCTCCCCCGAAAAATACACACCGTATGTCCACTCAAAATTTTTATACATTTTAAGGGATTCCTTAAAGGTATTCCTTTTTTATGAAATCCATCCATTGATATCCTAGGGTGACCTGAGTAGGATAATGTCCTCTATGCTGAACATTAATGCTAAAACTATATGTTATATTAAAAAGCTACTGGAGAGACATTTTTATTACAGACAGGAGCAGAGCAGAAGTGTTGCCATGATAAATGACAATTGAGTGAGGAGTACACAGTGACGGAATACAGTCTAGGTGAGCAAATATAGGGAGCAAGGGACCTGAGAGGAAAGACTGCAAGAGAACTAAAATGTGACTCAACTGTTTTATAACCTTCTTGAAAACCAACTGTAAAATTACTGACGTTTGTAATTCAAAATGAAATCAATTACTTAGCTATGCAGTCAACTAGTTCCATTAGGAATTTAGGCCTCGGCCATCTAATTTTGCCTCTGGCTGAAGTTTTCTCTACTTTTCTGATTTACAATACAATGGCATCCCTCTAGCATTCAACGCTGCTTAAGCACCATATGAATTGATAATTTTATTTTTGCAAGTGAGCAATAATAGTAATAGACCATTTAAGATGCTGATCATATCTAGTAACTACTGTGGCTCAGGTTAGCTATCTGGGCTGCACAGACTCATCCTATGGAAGTGCTATAAGCTAATGATAGAGCAAAGCAGCCTTACTCATTGATTTTACATCTGTTACTGTATTTTTCCAAACAGGGTAATAGTGTCTTTATGAGAATTACTTGGGTAATGCTATTAATTCTGTACTATTATCTTTAAATAATAATAGCCAGATGTCTCTTTACATAAAGAAGATTTCAAAGAAATATAGAATCTTGAGATCAAAGGAGGAGCAAGCTAGTGCCATTAGTAATTCATCTCTCAAAATTCCTTCAGTTTTTATCCTTCAGAAACAGTTAAGTTTTTTTTTTTTTTTTTTTTAAAGATTTATTTATTTATTTTGGGCGGGGTTCGGGTTGGGAAGGGAGGGGAACAGGCGGGCCACTTCTATTGGTCTTTCATTTCTCTATTTTCATCCGTCTTTGTTCTTTGGCTCCTGTGGGCCTCCCATTGTGGTGGTGTCTGTCATTGCAGAGCACCGGCTCTGGGCGCATGCGCTCCAGAGCTCCGGCTTGGTAATTGGACACATCAGTCCAGCCGCTCTGCGGCACGTGGGATCTTCCCAGGCCAGGGCTCGAACCGGCACCCCTTGCACTGCAAGGCGGTGTCCTTACCCACTGGACCACCAGGGGAAGCCCAACAGTTAAGTTTAAAAAAAATATTTTGGAATAGTTATTGTTGTCATTTTAAAACTTTGTAAATTGCAAAAAATATATAGTAACTATAGATTCAAAATGATGCCTAAAACTTTTGTCCCTGGTCCAAAATTAAATCTAAATAGTAATAGACACTACAACAATGAAGATAGCATGTCCAAAATTGAAATGCCTAAAACTTTTGTCTGGAATTTAGGCCTCGCCATCTAATTTAAAAAAGCTATGCAGTCAACTAGTTCCATTAGGAATTTAGGCCTCGGCCATCTAATTTTGCCTCTGGCTGAAGTTTTCTCTACTTTTCTGATTTACAATACAATGGCATCCCTCTAGCATTCAACGCTGCTTAAGCACCATATGAATTGATAATTTTATTTTTGCAAGTGAGCAATAATAGTAATAGACCATTTAAGATGCTGATCATATCTAGTAACTACTGTGGCTCAGGTTAGCTATCTGGGCTGCACAGACTCATCCTATGGAAGTGCTATAAGCTAATGATAGAGCAAAGCAGCCTTACTCATTGATTTTACATCTGTTACTGTATTTTTCCAAACAGGGTAATAGTGTCTTTATGAGAATTACTTGGGTAATGCTATTAATTCTGTACTATTATCTTTAAATAATAATAGCCAGATGTCTCTTTACATAAAGAAGATTTCAAAGAAATATAGAATCTTGAGATCAAAGGAGGAGCAAGCTAGTGCCATTAGTAATTCATCTCTCAAAATTCCTTCAGTTTTTATCCTTCAGAAACAGTTAAGTTTTTTTTTTTTTTTAAAGATTTATTTATTTATTTTGGGCGGGGTTCGGGTTGGGAAGGGAGGGGAACAGGCGGGCCACTTCTATTGGTCTTTCATTTCTCTATTTTCATCCGTCTTTGTTCTTTGGCTCCTGTGGGCCTCCCATTGTGGTGGTGTCTGTCATTGCAGAGCACCGGCTCTGGGCGCATGCGCTCCAGAGCTCCGGCTTGGTAATTGGACACATCAGTCCAGCCGCTCTGCGGCACGTGGGATCTTCCCAGGCCAGGGCTCGAACCGGCACCCCTTGCACTGCAAGGCGGTGTCCTTACCCACTGGACCACCAGGGGAAGCCCAACAGTTAAGTTTAAAAAAATCTTTTGGAATAGTTATTGTTGTCATTTTAAAACTTTGTAAATTGCAAAAAATATATAGTAACTATAGATTCAAAATGATGCCTAAAACTTTTGTCCCTGGTCCAAAATTAAATCTAAATAGTAATAGACACTACAACAATGAAGATAGCATGTCCAGTGAAATTCTAAAGTCATTACTATACCCCATTCTGCACTCAGTAACGGATTTACATTCTAGGGGGACAGTAACCAGCTAATGGTACTATTACAAACATCATCATTTCTACCAGTCATGCATATAAGATAGTTGAGAAAGAGCACTGAAAATGATTTACTTAGCCAATTGTGGAAAGCACTCCAAATTTGGGAATTAATAACTTTCAGTTTGGTTTTAGGAAGGGGCAGGAGGGAACTGCTGTGTTCTGAATGTTTATATCCTCCCCAAATCAGACACTGAAACCTAAGTCCAAAGGTATTAGGAAGTTAGGCCTTCAGGTGATTAGGTGATTGAGAAGTGATTAGGTCTTGAGAAGAGAGCCCTCCCAGAGGGACTGGTGCCTTTATAAAAGCAGCCTTGACCAAGCTCCCTTGTCCTTTTCATCATGTGAGGTTCATAGCAGGCTCTTGGTAGACACTGAATCTGCCCGCACCATGATCTTGCACTTCCCAGCCTTCAGTACTGTGAGAAATCAGTGTCTGTAGATTTTAGGCCGGCCAATTTCTGGTATTTTTGTGTTAGCAGCCCTAATGGGTAAGACATGAGCTAGTCACTGTGTGCCTACTAGAATCTAGGAGCTTTACAAATCGATTCAGCTCAAGTTACAAAATATATCAATGAGACAGAGTATCTTATCTGTTTTACATGTGAGACAATTATTATTCAGAACAGTTCAGTAACTCATTCATGGTCACATGCTAAGTGGTAGGTAGGGGAAACCAGTCTGTCAATTTCCAAAGTCAGAGCACTTTCTGCCACGTGACACTGAGTTTTACAGCATGATGTCTTTTGAAACTTTTTATTTCTCCTACCATTATGAGGCTCCTTTATAGAAACAGATTTTTCAACTTAGATTAAACTAAAAATTATAAGTGTCTAAATTTAACTGAATTTTATTTTTTACATAAGAGTTTTTCCGGGAAAACAAATTCCGGGTGCTATCTTTCTAAATAGATTTTAAACTGCTTTGCAGCTTTTGTGCCTTGAAGGTGACACCTTTGAAAATGCAAAACTGTCCACTTCCAAAGTGGGAAAATGTTCCTGAGCTCTCCCTCTGGAAGATTCTATATCCCACTTCAAAAGAAATACCAACATGACTCAAAGCCCTTGACACATCAGAAGAGTAAAAGATGCTATCACAGTGAAGAACTGTGTTTCTGATTCTGTCAGCTTTTACCTGGCATTACTTCCATTACACCTCAGCAATGGGGTGTGAGAGGGTCTGATATGTTCTTATCGGTGAAGAACTGTTTTGACCAACATCAAGCATCTAACCATTAGTGTTCTGGGCCCTTGACAGTGTCCCATACCTTATATATATATTTATAGGTGAAATAAAAATCATGCTACTGGCACCTGTGAAGTCAGTGATTCCTAAGAACTCTCAAGAAGTGAGCAAATGAGATAGAAACATGGCCTTACTGATACTACTGATTCCCTGTTTTGGGATTGTTTCTGCTACTTCTCAGCCTTGCCATACCCCTTCCCAGCCTTGCCAGATGACTTTGTGGCTATCACTTCTCCAGGACACATTATGACTGGAGGTTTGTTTGCGATTCATGAAAAAATGCTGACCTCAGAAAAATACACCAGATGGCCAGAAATCCTGAAGTGTACTGGATGAGTAAAGCATCAGAGAATACACTTAAATTTCAAGCTTGTTTGTATTAACATCTAAATTATTTTAATAAAATTTAAACTCATATACTTTGAAGTTGCATATAGCTAAGTTTTGCTATCTTCCTTAAAAGAAAATATATTAGCACTATATGTATAACCAACCTCCAAGTACAGAGGCAATGAATGCTTCCCAGTAAGCAGCCTGTCCACTACAAGCACACATACCACATTTATATTTCTATTGCCTGCAAATGTAGGTTGTTCCAAACATGAATCTTCATTCTTTATCTAAAATAGACTGCACTTATTTCTCCTACCATTATGAGGCTCCTTTATAGAAACAGATTTTTCAACTTAGATTAAACTAAAAATTATAAGTGTCTAAATTTAACTGAATTTTATTTTTTACATAAGAGTTTTTCCGGGAAAACAAATTCCGGGTGCTATCTTTCTAAATAGATTTTAAACTGCTTTGCAGCTTTTGTGCCTTGAAGGTGACACCTTTGAAAATGCAAAACTGTCCACTTCCAAAGTGGGAAAATGTTCCTGAGCTCTCCCTCTGGAAGATTCTATATCCCACTTCAAAAGAAATACCAACATGACTCAAAGCCCTTGACACATCAGAAGAGTAAAAGATGCTATCACAGTGAAGAACTGTGTTTCTGATTCTGTCAGCTTTTACCTGGCATTACTTCCATTACACCTCAGCAATGGGGTGTGAGAGGGTCTGATATGTTCTTATCGGTGAAGAACTGTTTTGACCAACATCAAGCATCTAACCATTAGTGTTCTGGGCCCTTGACAGTGTCCCATACCTTATATATATATTTATAGGTGAAATAAAAATCATGCTACTGGCACCTGTGAAGTCAGTGATTCCTAAGAACTCTCAAGAAGTGAGCAAATGAGATAGAAACATGGCCTTACTGATACTACTGATTCCCTGTTTTGGGATTGTTTCTGCTACTTCTCAGCCTTGCCATACCCCTTCCCAGCCTTGCCAGATGACTTTGTGGCTATCACTTCTCCAGGACACATTATGACTGGAGGTTTGTTTGCGATTCATGAAAAATGCTGACCTCAGAAAAATACACCAGATGGCCAGAAATCCTGAAGTGTACTGGATGAGTAAAGCATCAGAGAATACACTTAAATTTCAAGCTTGTTTGTATTAACATCTAAATTATTTTAATAAAATTTAAACTCATATACTTTGAAGTTGCATATAGCTGAGTTTTGCTATCTTCCTTAAAAGAAAATATATTAGCACTATATGTATAACCAACCTCCAAGTACAGAGGCAATGAATGCTTCCCAGTAAGCAGCCTGTCCACTACAAGCACACATACCACATTTATATTTCTATTGCCTGCAAATGTAGGTTGTTCCAAACATGAATCTTCATTCTTTATCTAAAATAGACTGCACTTAAAATTTTTCTCTACACTGATGTTTTTCTCAATACTGTATTTACTTCATTCTTGAAATAATCAAATTCTTTCACAATAAATTAAGACCCTTCTTCAACTCAGAGTGTTCGTTCATGAACACTTTCCATTGTAAACAGAGTTATTTTGTAGATAAATTCTTTGAGTTCCAGCTTCTGGTTTGTCTCTTCTGTAAAACAAGGGCCTGGATAACTGTAAAAGGCAGGCAGCATCAGTTTCTGCTGCTATGGCAATGTGATCCCAGTGCTTCCTACTAATTTTCAAAATTTTTATTTTTTTATCTTGATATTTTTGAGGACCAACATAATGAAACCAACTAGATGAAAATTTAAGAATAAGGAGTTGAGAAAGAGTAATGGAGAGAAAATAGACAATCAGAGACAAATGGGATAAAGAGAAGGAGCTATAAAGGAATTCATTAGGAAAGAATAATACAAATAACAGAACTATTTATCCTCTGGGAAAGTATTTTAGATCAGGAATAAGTTTCAAATATTCTGAGGAAAGATCTTGAGAAAGTATAATCGAAGCAGTTCTTCTAAAATTTTTATTTAAACACTGGGAGCCTGGGGTCATTCTTAATTCACCCCCTGGGACATGGTAATCCAGAAACAAACAGAAACAGCCTGGAAATGAGGAGTAGGGAAGTGCCTTATTTCTTTGATCATGAGTGAGCAAAGTCGCTGCCAGATCCATAGGACAACTACAATAATGCAAATGATTGTCTTTTTAGGAAGAAGTTTTCATATAGACATTAAACTTAAAATATCAATAACATTTAGGGTCACTAATCAAGGTTTTATTTCTCAAAATTACTTTTTCCCCTGGGAAAAATCACTAACATTTAAAAATACTTTCTGAATGATTTTAGATCCAAATAACCTTAAAGGAGTTAGTTTTCCCAATATTCAAGGCTGGTCCTTACTTAGGCTCCACATTTGATAATATCTGTGAACAGTATTTAGGGCCAGGACATTCATATTTTTTTCACCTCAACAAAATTTTCAATTTTCCTGAGATGTGTGTGAGGATTACCATCTCCTCGTCCTGAGTAGTAATTTGGGGTTTCTCTTGTTTTCCTTTTCTCTGGATGAGATGCAATGGTGAGTGGGGTGTACTGTATTTACTTCATTCTTGAAATAATCAAATTCTTTCACAATAAATTAAGACCCTTCTTCAACTCAGAGTGTTCGTTCATGAACACTTTCCATTGTAAACAGAGTTATTTTGTAGATAAATTCTTTGAGTTCCAGCTTCTGGTTTGTCTCTTCTGTAAAACAAGGGCCTGGATAACTGTAAAAGGCAGGCAGCATCAGTTTCTGCTGCTATGGCAATGTGATCCCAGTGCTTCCTACTAATTTTCAAAATTTTTATTTTTTTATCTTGATATTTTTGAGGACCAACATAATGAAACCAACTAGATGAAAATTTAAGAATAAGGAGTTGAGAAAGAGTAATGGAGAGAAAATAGACAATCAGAGACAAATGGGATAAAGAGAAGGAGCTATAAAGGAATTCATTAGGAAAGAATAATACAAATAACAGAACTATTTATCCTCTGGGAAAGTATTTTAGATCAGGAATAAGTTTCAAATATTCTGAGGAAAGATCTTGAGAAAGTATAATCGAAGCAGTTCTTCTAAAATTTTTATTTAAACACTGGGAGCCTGGGGTCATTCTTAATTCACCCCCTGGGACATGGTAATCCAGAAACAAACAGAAACAGCCTGGAAATGAGGAGTAGGGAAGTGCCTTATTTCTTTGATCATGAGTGAGCAAAGTCGCTGCCAGATCCATAGGACAACTACAATAATGCAAATGATTGTCTTTTTAGGAAGAAGTTTTCATATAGACATTAAACTTAAAATATCAATAACATTTAGGGTCACTAATCAAGGTTTTATTTCTCAAAATTACTTTTTCCCCTGGGAAAAATCACTAACATTTAAAAATACTTTCTGAATGATTTTAGATCCAAATAACCTTAAAGGAGTTAGTTTTCCCAATATTCAAGGCTGGTCCTTACTTAGGCTCCACATTTGATAATATCTGTGAACAGTATTTAGGGCCAGGACATTCATATTTTTTTCACCTCAACAAAATTTTCAATTTTCCTGAGATGTGTGTGAGGATTACCATCTCCTCGTCCTGAGTAGTAATTTGGGGTTTCTCTTTGTTTTCCTTTACTCTGGATGAGATGCAAGGTAGTGGGTGATGTACATGAGACAAGAGAGTGTATGAGTCAAATTACTATTCACGCAATTATTTGGCAAATATCTGTTAGATATTTCAGTGTCCCAGCCATCATGTTGAGTGCTGAAAATATTATGGGCAACAAGGTAATTCTCACCCTGAAGGAGTCGTGTGTCTAGAGAAGTTAAAAAAAAGAAAAACAGTTAAAGAGCTAATCAAAGTGCAGAATAATGCATTGCAATGTTTCATACAAGTACAAGATGGCAGAGAAGCATAGAATTGAGGCTAATCCAGTGTTAGAAATTCCGAGACTATTCTCACAAGATCATGACCTCACTGGCGAATATAATAGATGGGTGGGTGCTAGGCAGGACAGAAATATTCTAGCAAAGTCACAGAGAGAGGAAGCATGGCTTCTTCAGGGATCAGAAATGAGTGCCATAGACCTGGAGTGTTTTATTGAAATTAGAGGCAAATGAGAGTGGAGGGTTAGTGAAGCAACCATCATTAAGGGCTGACAATCACAGCATCTCAAACTTTGATGGACAGTTAACTTTAGTGGAGAGTTTGATGGATTACCTGATAATCTTATTATCATGCTGATGCTAATTCAGTAGTTGCAGTGTGGGGGACCTGAAAGTCTGTACTTGTAGCAGTCTTTCAGATGATACTGATGATTGCTGGTACCAGAGAATATCCTTTCAACAGAAAAGTCTGCAAGCCATGTTTAAAGTTTGGACTTGAGAGAGCAAAGAGGAACCAATTAGAGCTATTTTTAGACAGAATAGTGATGTGACCTACTTTCTATTGTAGAAACAGTATTCCTACTGCAATGTGGGTTGATTAGATGAACACAAGAGTCGACAGAGAAAGACAAGTTTGGTACTCCGGGCATACAATCAGGAGGCCTTATACTTCAGGTATAAGTATCACAGCTACTAAGGTGTGACAATGAGGATGAAGAGACATATACTTAAGAGCCAATTGGTGCCTTACTTAGGCTCCACATTTGATAATATCTGTGAACAGTATTTAGGGCCAGGACATTCATATTTTTTTCACCTCAACAAAATTTTCAATTTTCCTGAGATGTGTGTGAGGATTACCATCTCCTCGTCCTGAGTAGTAATTTGGGGTTTCTCTTTGTTTTCCTTTACTCTGGATGAGATGCAAGGTAGTGGGTGATGTACATGAGACAAGAGAGTGTATGAGTCAAATTACTATTCACGCAATTATTTGGCAAATATCTGTTAGATATTTCAGTGTCCCAGCCATCATGTTGAGTGCTGAAAATATTATGGGCAACAAGGTAATTCTCACCCTGAAGGAGTCGTGTGTCTAGAGAAGTTAAAAAAAAGAAAAACAGTTAAAGAGCTAATCAAAGTGCAGAATAATGCATTGCAATGTTTCATACAAGTACAAGATGGCAGAGAAGCATAGAATTGAGGCTAATCCAGTGTTAGAAATTCCGAGACTATTCTCACAAGATCATGACCTCACTGGCGAATATAATAGATGGGTGGGTGCTAGGCAGGACAGAAATATTCTAGCAAAGTCACAGAGAGAGGAAGCATGGCTTCTTCAGGGATCAGAAATGAGTGCCATAGACCTGGAGTGTTTTATTGAAATTAGAGGTAAATGAGAGTGGAGGGTTAGTGAAGCAACCATCATTAAGGGCTGACAATCACAGCATCTCAAACTTTGATGGACAGTTAACTTTAGTGGAGAGTTTGATGGATTACCTGATAATCTTATTATCATGCTGATGCTAATTCAGTAGTTGCAGTGTGGGGGACCTGAAAGTCTGTACTTGTAGCAGTCTTTCAGATGATACTGATGATTGCTGGTACCAGAGAATATCCTTTCAACAGAAAAGTCTGCAAGCCATGTTTAAAGTTTGGACTTGAGAGAGCAAAGAGGAACCAATTAGAGCTATTTTTAGACAGAATAGTGATGTGACCTACTTTCTATTGTAGAAACAGTATTCCTACTGCAATGTGGGTTGATTAGATGAACACAAGAGTCGACAGAGAAAGACAAGTTTGGTACTCCGGGCATACAATCAGGAGGCCTTATACTTCAGGTATAAGTATCACAGCTACTAAGGTGTGACAATGAGGATGAAGAGACATATACTTAAGAGAAAAGATGAAGAGTATTTGGGGATAGATCGGAGGTAAAGAATGACAGAGAAAAGCAAAGACACTGCAGATGACTCTAAATTTTGGCATCTGGTACCATTTATTGAGATGGGAATGGAGAGAAAAGTGAAGGTCTGATAGGGAGAAGAAATATTAAGCATTCCATCTTGAACATATTGACTTTGAAGAGTTTATGAAACGTGCAAGTGCAATATTTCAGGAGTCAGAGGAGACAATGGGACAAGAAGGGAAAGACTGTGAAGTGATGAAAATAATAACTAATAATTTTTAAGGCTTACTAAACTCAGCATTGAGATAGGTCATTCCCAATCTTTAAATAGTATGGTAGATCCACAGATTCATGTTCATTACACTTCATCCTAAAGAACTGGCAAGAGGAGGTGTTAGTGGTGGCTGAGACGTGCAGAAGTTTAGAGATGGAGGGGACCTCAGGTTTAAGGGTCTGGTCCATCAGCAGCCACAGAGTCTCTCCTAGTCTTAGACACGTGCTTTTGCTACACCATTGGAAGCTTCACAAATGAAAAAAGCATAGGCTGGGTACCAGACAGAGATGCAAGGCTGCTTTCTCAGTGGGTCTCTAATTGACTGACATAGATACCTTTTTTCATAAGCACAGCTCACTTGCAGATTTGCAGTGGACAGTAGAGCAGTTGAGGATGCGGAAAACAACATCGACCACAGCAGCTTAATTGAGTGGCCTCCTGACCTTGTGTTCTCAAAAACAGGTCATTACCATACCAAGGTGAATTACATAATCATGGAAATGCAAATCCTACTCTCTCAATTTTTTAAGGTCAACTTACGATGTGTGTCAGAATCTTGATGAAAAATAAAGGATAGAAGAAGTCTTTAATGTCTTAACAACTGCAGCAATAATGTTCTGAATTTACTGTAATCCAGAGGGAACACTCAATAGATTATTTAACAAGTAATGAATACACTGCCTCCACCTTCTTTCCTGTAAGAACAGACTTGGAATTGTGCTAGTTTATTTACATCATACAATGGTATCACTATTTACAGAATATATATGTGTCAGAATTGTAAAATCTAATTAAATGCAGGGAAGAACTGGTGGAAATCATAGTTCAAACAGAAGAATGGAAGAGATATGCTCCATGAAGAACTAAAAGACTAGGTTTTTGTGTGTATATTACTTAAGGAAGGAACAGAAGAAAAATCAGTACACAGGTAGAGATAAGAATACTGAAGATAGCATTTTAATTGTTTTTGTTTCCTCTATATTTTTTGTTCTAGGCAACTGCTGGAGTAAGACTTTGCTGGTTAATTCTAGCATGTTATACCTGATACCCTGTTTCTTTAAAATAATACTAATTACTTTGAATTAATTAAAAGAACTAAGAAATCTGTGAGGACATATAACAAAATCAATATACATGCTTAAATATTTTGCTAAAGTGATATTTGGTCACTGATGTGACTATCATAGCTAATATATTTACTTAAAATACAAGTTGATTTTATCACATTCAATTTTCCAAAGAGGGGAGAAACTGAGGGGAGGAAACATTCATAAAAGATCAACTGAGAAGAAATAGAATAACAATTCTAGTCAGATAGAATAATTTCTCTTATTCCATAGGTTTTACACCCAACAAAACCATATAAGCATCACAGATACAGATGTGTGGTGTTTTCTCAGCCATGATTATATATCGAGTTAATGGCAGAGCCAGAACTCAAATGTTTTCCTCCCTCTCCCAGTCTAGTATTCTGCTCCTGCCACACAGGTTCAATATGGCTGCCTCATTTGTCAGTAAACCGTTTTCTGTTCTAGCTGTACAGCATACAAGTTCTCACTGTACCAACTGATCAAAAAGAAAAGTAGTTTTTCATTATATTTCTTTCTTCTCAGGTTAAAAAAAAACACTGTCTGAACTAAATAGGAAATAGAATTTAGAGGTCTCTTTACCATACCCTGGGATTTCACTAGTGGCTCAGGGGTAAAGAATCTACTTGCAGTGCAGGAGACTGTCAGACTCCTCTGTCCAGGGCCTCTCCAGGCAAGAATACTGGAGTGGGTTGCCATTTCCTCCTCCAGAAGATCTTCCCAGCCCAGGGATGGAACCCATACCTCCTGCATTGCAGGTGGATTCTTTACTGCTGCACTACCAGGGAAGCCCTAGAAGTTACATTAGGTCCACCAATTAAGCTTCTCAGGTAGGGATGCTCCTTAGTATACACTCGAAGAGTAGGGTGCTGTTGTTACTTACAGGTTTGTAGCTCAGTTCCCTCAGTCTTCATTTTGGGGCTGGTGAGCATGACAGCTACTGGTTTGGTGAATACTGAAGATAGCATTTTAATTGTTTTTGTTTCCTCTATATTTTTTGTTCTAGGCAACTGCTGGAGTAAGACTTTGCTGGTTAATTCTAGCATGTTATACCTGATACCCTGTTTCTTTAAAATAATACTAATTACTTTGAATTAATTAAAAGAACTAAGAAATCTGTGAGGACATATAACAAAATCAATATACATGCTTAAATATTTTGCTAAAGTGATATTTGGTCACTGATGTGACTATCATAGCTAATATATTTACTTAAAATACAAGTTGATTTTATCACATTCAATTTTCCAAAGAGGGGAGAAACTGAGGGGAGGAAACATTCATAAAAGATCAACTGAGAAGAAATAGAATAACAATTCTAGTCAGATAGAATAATTTCTCTTATTCCATAGGTTTTACACCCAACAAAACCATATAAGCATCACAGATACAGATGTGTGGTGTTTTCTCAGCCATGATTATATATCGAGTTAATGGCAGAGCCAGAACTCAAATGTTTTCCTCCCTCTCCCAGTCTAGTATTCTGCTCCTGCCACACAGGTTCAATATGGCTGCCTCATTTGTCAGTAAACCGTTTTCTGTTCTAGCTGTACAGCATACAAGTTCTCACTGTACCAACTGATCAAAAAGAAAAGTAGTTTTTCATTATATTTCTTTCTTCTCAGGTTAAAAAAAAACACTGTCTGAACTAAATAGGAAATAGAATTTAGAGGTCTCTTTACCATACCCTGGGATTTCACTAGTGGCTCAGGGGTAAAGAATCTACTTGCAGTGCAGGAGACTGTCAGACTCCTCTGTCCAGGGCCTCTCCAGGCAAGAATACTGGAGTGGGTTGCCATTTCCTCCTCCAGAAGATCTTCCCAGCCCAGGGATGGAACCCATACCTCCTGCATTGCAGGTGGATTCTTTACTGCTGCACTACCAGGGAAGCCCTAGAAGTTACATTAGGTCCACCAATTAAGCTTCTCAGGTAGGGATGCTCCTTAGTATACACTCGAAGAGTAGGGTGCTGTTGTTACTTACAGGTTTGTAGCTCAGTTCCCTCAGTCTTCATTTTGGGGCTGGTGAGCATGACAGCTACTGGTTTGGATCACCTGCTGAGAGTTGGCCAAAGACCCAGGTTTAGTGTGACTCTAGAAGCAAAGGATGAATTTTCCTGGCTCCAAATGGCCTTGATGATTGCTCTAAGCCAGAAAGGAAAAAAAAAAAAAAACAGGAGAATTTAAACTAATATATCATTGGGTGCAATGGAAAGACCCACCCTAATGAAAGTCAAGATGTGTGTCTTCAGAGAAGATCTTGTTGGCTGGGATCCTCCTCTGAAAAAAGATGAAGACGATCTCTGCTCACTGCGCTTCCTTGAGTTGTCATTGTTGTGAGGCGCGCTCAGTGAAGCACCCAACTAAGCTCCTGGTAGATGGAAATGAGGTTTATTTAGGCTGGCGCCAGTGACCACCCGCAAGAAACTAGGTTTCCTGTAAGGGCTGCAACTGGAGGTAAAGGGCAGTTTTTAAAGGCTGATTCAATCAATGGTGCAAGACCCTCCCCTTTGATTGAGATTGGACACACATGCTCATTCCCTCTTACAATCAACAGAATAGTCTAGGAGCTTCTTCGTTAATCGCAGTTAGTTACAATTAACAGACAACAATCAATGCTAACAGATGAATCTTTAACCAGTAACCATCAGTAAACCATTATGGATTCCCTTTTACAGTCATGGAGTAAAAGGACATCACAGATTTGAGTATTAGCAAGTAGCACATGAATGTCAGGTGTCTTTATTACCTGATAGACTCAAAGTATTTTTTTTAATTTTGGCCTCTTTTTTATTGGTGTTTTATTTATTTATTTTCATCCATCTTTATTCTTTGGCCTGTGTGGACCTCCCATTGCAGGGGCCTCTCTCGTTGCAGAGCACCAGTGCTGGGTGCATGCACTCCAGAGCACTGGCTCGGAATTGGACATACTGGTCCAGCCACTCCACAGCACGTGGGATCTTCCAGAGTCAGGGATCGAACTGGTGCCCCTTGCACTGCAAGGCAGACTCTTTATCCACTGGACCAGCAGGGGAGCCCCTCAAAGTATTTTTATGTATTTGCACAACATCCCTGTTGGCTAATAAAAGGTACTTGAAAGTATCAAACTAGTCTTTGTTAACCCTTAATCTGTTCCAGATACTAGGCTAAAGTGTTTACATGCATGTGCGCTCAGTTGCTCCATCTTGACTGACTCTTGTAACCCTATGGACTCTTCTGGGACGAACAGGCTCTTCTGGGATGAACAGGATTTTCCAGGTGCGAATACTGGAGTCGGTTGCATCAAAGGATCAAACCTGCATCTCTTATGTCTCTTGCATTGGTAGGGGGATTCTTTACTGCTGTGGCCTGCTGGGAGTAACTACATTTAATTCTTACAATAATCCTATTAATTATAATAGGCTTAATTTACCTCAATTAAAGTCTAGAAAGAAGTTGAAGCTGTCAAGATAACACCACTAATGAAATCTGGAACCAGAATTAACGTCTAGGCACCTGCCCCAGAGAACCTGTTGTGAAATTCTGCCATGTGGAATAAATATAGGTGCTCAGATTTCAGTTTTGTAGGTATGATTCTACCTCCCTAAACATTAACTTAATTTCTCAAATTCAGAGAGCAAGACTTGACAGCTAAAAATTCATTTTAACTCTAAGGCTGATTCAATCAATGGTGCAAGACCCTCCCCTTTGATTGAGATTGGACACACATGCTCATTCCCTCTTACAATCAACAGAATAGTCTAGGAGCTTCTTCGTTAATCGCAGTTAGTTACAATTAACAGACAACAATCAATGCTAACAGATGAATCTTTAACCAGTAACCATCAGTAAACCATTATGGATTCCCTTTTACAGTCATGGAGTAAAAGGACATCACAGATTTGAGTATTAGCAAGTAGCACATGAATGTCAGGTGTCTTTATTACCTGATAGACTCAAAGTATTTTTTTTAATTTTGGCCTCTTTTTTATTGGTGTTTTATTTATTTATTTTCATCCATCTTTATTCTTTGGCCTGTGTGGACCTCCCATTGCAGGGGCCTCTCTCGTTGCAGAGCACCAGTGCTGGGTGCATGCACTCCAGAGCACTGGCTCGGAATTGGACATACTGGTCCAGCCACTCCACAGCACGTGGGATCTTCCAGAGTCAGGGATCGAACTGGTGCCCCTTGCACTGCAAGGCAGACTCTTTATCCACTGGACCAGCAGGGGAGCCCCTCAAAGTATTTTTATGTATTTGCACAACATCCCTGTTGGCTAATAAAAGGTACTTGAAAGTATCAAACTAGTCTTTGTTAACCCTTAATCTGTTCCAGATACTAGGCTAAAGTGTTTACATGCATGTGCGCCAGTTGCTCCATCTTGACTGACTCTTGTAACCCTATGGACTCTTCTGGGACGAACAGGCTCTTCTGGGATGAACAGGATTTTCCAGGTGCGAATACTGGAGTCGGTTGCATCAAAGGATCAAACCTGCATCTCTTATGTCTCTTGCATTGGTAGGGGGATTCTTTACTGCTGTGGCCTGCTGGGAGTAACTACATTTAATTCTTACAATAATCCTATTAATTATAATAGGCTTAATTTACCTCAATTAAAGTCTAGAAAGAAGTTGAAGCTGTCAAGATAACACCACTAATGAAATCTGGAACCAGAATTAACGTCTAGGCACCTGCCCCAGAGAACCTGTTGTGAAATTCTGCCATGTGGAATAAATATAGGTGCTCAGATTTCAGTTTTGTAGGTATGATTCTACCTCCCTAAACATTAACTTAATTTCTCAAATTCAGAGAGCAAGACTTGACAGAAATTCTCAACAATTCTCAAGTTGTTACCTAACAATTAAGAACTACTAGTTCTCATCTAGCTGTCACAGTCTTTGATTCAGAATGTCCTTTTTCTAATTTTTGACTACTTTAAAACAAATTTTTTTTTGCCACTTCTATTGATCTTTCATTTATTTATTTTCATTCATCTCTGTTCTTTGGCCTGTGTGGGCCTCCCATCGCAGCGGCCCCTACTGTAGCAGAGCACTGGTTCCGGGCGCACATTCTCCAGAGCGCTGGCTAACAATTGGACACACCCGCCTAGCCACTCCACAGCATGTAGGGTCTTCCCAGGCCAGAGATCAAACCGGCGCCACTTGCAATTCAAGGCGGACTCTTTACCTACTGGGCCACCAGGGAAGCCCCTTTTTTCTAATTTTTAAGTGATATTCCTTATAAGGCAGTGTCATAATTGGGAAAATGGATACAGTTAAATTATTTCTATCAGTCTTTCTTTCTGTTTTTATTTTTCGCAGTTACTTGCTATACTGACAAATGTCACATTCACAGATGGAGGGAGTTCATTTTGATGCCCATAGAGGTAGGTTTCGGAATTCAGTCTTGGAGAATTTCAACAACTTTTAAAAAATGGAAAGAGTTAATTTCCTTACAAGAGTTATTAGTGTGATAAAAGCTGTATTCTCTCTGAGCAGTTTCACCATCTGAAATATTTCCATTTTTTAAAGTTGAAATTCCTCCAGATGACAAAATAATTCGTTTACACTGTGAGGAAAAAAAGACCAAAATGCTATTTTGTAAATAAATCTTTAAAGTAAGTCAGACATATTATAGTTAGGATAAATCGTTTTAAAAACCTACTTTGAATTTCTTTTCACTTTGCAGAAAACTCAATCTAAATGCTCTAAGCAATGCAGTCCTGGGCAAATGAAGAAAACCATAAAAAGCAAACATCGTTGCTGCTATGAATGTGTCAACTGTACTGAAAATCACTATAGTAATCAGGCAGGTAATTAATTATACTTACTGCAGCATGCATAATGACACAGCTGAACCATTTCTCTTTAGGCTGATTTTTTTAAACATGAATTCTATTTGGTTTATTTTCTCATGTAAACAATAAAAAGTGTCGTATGCTTCTGCAGCAGGTGCACAATCAATACCTAACAGACGTCAAAGTAATTTCACTCCCCAGGGAAGATGCTGTCCCCTCTACTGGACTTCCTCTCCAGCACCTCTTTTTTTTTTTTTTTAAATTTATTCATTTATTTATTTTGGGCGGGGGTCGGGTTGGGGAGGGAGGGGAGCAGGCAGGCCACTTCTATTGGTCTTTCATTTCTCCATTTTCGTCCGTCTTTTTGTTCTTTGGCTCCTGTGGGCCTCCCATCACGGTGGCATCTGTCGTCGCAGAGCGCCGGCTCTGGGCGCATGCGCTCCAGAGCTCCGGCTCGGTAATTGGACACATCGGTCCAGCCGCTCCGCGGCACGTGGAATCTTACCAGGCCAGGGATCGAACCGGCGCCCCTTGCACTGCAAGGCGATGTCCTTACCCACTGGACCACCAGGGGAAGCCCTCCAGCACCTCTTAAAACGAGTTCTCTTGTCAGTTTCTGTCCATGTATCCTACACAGACGTGTGTGACTTGTAATTGGGGCACAGTAACTATAGATAAACAAATGCCGTATTAACTAGACTGAGCATGATGAAAACCCACAGGTGTACACATCCTGAAGATTTCATTATTCCTAACAAGAGGCAACATTTCAATTAGCTTGTTCAAGATTGCAGGAACTGTAAGGATCAAGAAATGGCTTGGGATACATCTGGTTCGAAAGCACTAATTCTTGACAGTCCCTGAACTGATATCTACTAAAGCAGGTTCATCAGAGGCAGCATCTATCTTGAGTGTATTAATTTCCTAAAGACTTCTAGCCCAGGTGACTTTTTCTCTTTTACTTTTTTTCCCTTCCACTCTTCCTCTTCCCTCACAATCACCCTTTCTTTTTCACCTTCCTTGGGTCGTATGCATGCTTTATTTTAATGAGTACCCAATGCGACAACTATATATGCCCGTTTTCCAGTCAGAACTCTCACTGAGAAGTCTCATTTGTAGCACTGTGGACTGTCACCTGTTTTAAACGTTTGCAATGTAACCGAATCTGCTCTCTTTTACATATGGATCACTGCCTTTTATGCAACAGCAAAACTCTCTGAGCCCCTGCAGAGAGCACAGTGTGCTTTGAAAAGGAAGTGGAGTCCCTTGACTGGAATGACTCCTGGGCTATCTTGCTCCTGCCCACCCCCACTCTGCTGGGAATCAAGTTTGTTCTGGCCACAGGCATAATAGATCCAAGACACTTGCACATACCTGTTGTGAAATCTTTTGGGGGGATTAGTGGTCTGTTACATAATCCTCTTCTGCCATTCCCAAAACTCTGCCAGCACTAGCTTTTTTCATTGGAGAGCCACAAAGCTTACCGTGTAAAACCAGGCAGATGCTATTTGGTGTGAGATTTACGCTCTACATCTCTGGCATTCTAATGAAGTCCCTGAAAATTCTGCTAGTCTTCAGCTTTGATCCCAAGTTGCCCAACTTCCTGAACTGCCTCTATAAACTGATTCCATTGTCCTCACTTGCTTGGGCATCCAGGTTATAATCTATACCCTCTGGCTCATCTCCGCAATCCCTGATGTTGCAGAGAATGTACTCTTGCCCAAAGTCATTATCCTGGAATAGGAGGAGGGGTCCATCTATCCCTTGTAATTGGGGCACAATAACTATAGATAAACAAATGCCGTATTAACTAGACTGAGCATGATGAAAACCCACAGGTGTACACATCCTGAAGATTTCATTATTCCTAACAAGAGGCAACATTTCAATTAGCTTGTTCAAGATTGCAGGAACTGTAAGGATCAAGAAATGGCTTGGGATACATCTGGTTCGAAAGCACTAATTCTTGACAGTCCCTGAACTGATATCTACTAAAGCAGGTTCATCAGAGGCAGCATCTATCTTGAGTGTATTAATTTCCTAAAGACTTCTAGCCCAGGTGACTTTTTCTCTTTTACTTTTTTTCCCTTCCACTCTTCCTCTTCCCTCACAATCACCCTTTCTTTTTCACCTTCCTTGGGTCGTATGCATGCTTTATTTTAATGAGTACCCAATGCGACAACTATATATGCCCGTTTTCCAGTCAGAACTCTCACTGAGAAGTCTCATTTGTAGCACTGTGGACTGTCACCTGTTTTAAACGTTTGCAATGTAACCGAATCTGCTCTCTTTTACATATGGATCACTGCCTTTTATGCAACAGCAAAACTCTCTGAGCCCCTGCAGAGAGCACAGTGTGCTTTGAAAAGGAAGTGGAGTCCCTTGACTGGAATGACTCCTGGGCTATCTTGCTCCTGCCCACCCCCACTCTGCTGGGAATCAAGTTTGTTCTGGCCACAGGCATAATAGATCCAAGACACTTGCACATACCTGTTGTGAAATCTTTTGGGGGGATTAGTGGTCTGTTACATAATCCTCTTCTGCCATTCCCAAAACTCTGCCAGCACTAGCTTTTTCATTGGAGAGCCACAAAGCTTACCGTGTAAAACCAGGCAGATGCTATTTGGTGTGAGATTTACGCTCTGCATCTCTGGCATTCTAATGAAGTCCCTGAAAATTCTGCTAGTCTTCAGCTTTGATCCCAAGTTGCCCAACTTCCTGAACTGCCTCTATAAACTGATTCCATTGTCCTCACTTGCTTGGGCATCCAGGTTATAATCTATACCCTCTGGCTCATCTCCGCAATCCCTGATGTTGCAGAGAATGTACTCTTGCCCAAAGTCATTATCCTGGAATAGGAGGAGGGGTCCATTCTTGCATTTGGCTCCATGCTGGGCTATAGAGTTACCTTCTGGCCTTCATTTGCTTCATTTGTGCCTTCAAAGGCAGGAAAAAACCTAAGAATTACAATGAGGCCAAACTCTTAACATTTGGCACGTTCATTTATATCACAGCACAGATTACCTTCATCCCCATCTACACCATCACACTTGGCAAGTATTTGCTGGCCATGGAGATCATCATTATTTCAATATCTAACTATGTGATCCTATGTTGCACATTCTTCCCCAAATGCTATGTTATTCTTCACAAGCAAGAGACTAACACACAATCTGCCTTTCTCAAGATGATTTACAGTCACTCTTTCCACAGTGCAGGCAACCTTGCCATGAGTCATATTTCACCGGACTCCACTAACTACAATGTCACAACAACCGATCCCTGCTCTGTGAGAAGGCCTGCAGCCTGGCAGAAAAGCCAAGGTCTTCAGGTACAAGTTTTTGCACACCTGTGTAAAGAAAACGTTATATGTATATCTAAAGCTTTGCCTAGAAAAAGAATCTCAAGTATATGAATGAGTCCTTAAGACATGGTACATTTCAGAATGAAATATTGCCGGGCTAGCCGGCAGTCAAACAGGTCCTGAAGAGAGTGGCAGATAGGCTAAAAAAAAAAGAAAGAAGGACAGAAAGAGCTCACAGGGAATCTTTTTAAAAAGATCCAAGACACTTGCACATACCTGTTGTGAAATCTTTTGGGGGATTAGTGGTCTGTTACATAATCCTCTTCTGCCATTCCCAAAACTCTGCCAGCACTAGCTTTTTTCATTGGAGAGCCACAAAGCTTACCGTGTAAAACCAGGCAGATGCTATTTGGTGTGAGATTTACGCTCTGCATCTCTGGCATTCTAATGAAGTCCCTGAAAATTCTGCTAGTCTTCAGCTTTGATCCCAAGTTGCCCAACTTCCTGAACTGCCTCTATAAACTGATTCCATTGTCCTCACTTGCTTGGGCATCCAGGTTATAATCTATACCCTCTGGCTCATCTCCGCAATCCCTGATGTTGCAGAGAATGTACTCTTGCCCAAAGTCATTATCCTGGAATAGGAGGAGGGGTCCATTCTTGCATTTGGCTCCATGCTGGGCTATAGAGTTACCTTCTGGCCTTCATTTGCTTCATTTGTGCCTTCAAAGGCAGGAAAAAACCTAAGAATTACAATGAGGCCAAACTCTTAACATTTGGCACGTTCATTTATATCACAGCACAGATTACCTTCATCCCCATCTACACCATCACACTTGGCAAGTATTTGCTGGCCATGGAGATCATCATTATTTCAATATCTAACTATGTGATCCTATGTTGCACATTCTTCCCCAAATGCTATGTTATTCTTCACAAGCAAGAGACTAACACACAATCTGCCTTTCTCAAGATGATTTACAGTCACTCTTTCCACAGTGCAGGCAACCTTGCCATGAGCCATATTTCACCGGACTCCACTAACTACAATGTCACAACAACCGATCCCTGCTCTGTGAGAAGGCCTGCAGCCTGGCAGAAAAGCCAAGGTCTTCAGGTACAAGTTTTTGCACACCTGTGTAAAGAAAACGTTATATGTATATCTAAAGCTTTGCCTAGAAAAAGAATCTCAAGTATATGAATGAGTCCTTAAGACATGGTACATTTCAGAATGAAATATTGCCGGGCTAGCCGGCAGTCAAACAGGTCCTGAAGAGAGTGGCAGATAGGCTAAGAAAAGAAAGAAGGACAGAAAAGATGGGGTTGAGAGGGACAGCAAGAAGGCAGACAACTCTAGAGGTTGCTGACAAGTTGCTGACAAGTTTATTGAATTCGCTCATCCCTTTTATACTTCAACAAGTAATTGTGTACACGTGCTTTAGGCCAGGTGTCGATCATAACACGTGCTTTAGGCCAGGTGTCGGTCATAAACTAGGTGTTACCTCCTGGTGTGTTATTACAATGGTTCTGGGTCATAATGCCCCTCAAGCCCTGTAGAGAGGCTCCAGGTGTTCCTTATGATAGCTAAGGAACGTCTTCACAACACCTGGGGTGGCGGGACAGAGAGCTATGCTGTTATCAGCCCCTGTTGCCAGGGCAGCTCCCAGGGCTATGTTTCCTTAAAGGAAACCCCTTGAAACAGGGCAGCTCCCCGCATCTCCCCCTTTTCTGTTATGAAGACGCATTTTTATGCTCTGAATATCATAATTGGACTTCATATAGGATGCTTCGAATCGCCCAGAATCACTGTATAACAAGGAATACACAATAGGATGATCACAACCAGAATTAACAAAACCAGAAAACAATAAAGAATGAAAATCACTCACAGAGGGGACAAAAGATATATGAACATGTCCAATCAGTAATGCATATGGAGGTACACAGGCTAGGGGATAGCGAACAGAACTATTCCAAATATGTCCATGAGTGACTTCAGCAGTTATAATCAAAGGGGAATCAGTAATTAAATGGATAAGTCTCTTCAGCCTGGAGACCTGGCGCTTGGCTAAGCAAAGTAATCAGCATCAACAGCAATGGGAGTACAGTATTCTGAGGCTCCATTCTTCTAATCTTCTCAGCCAATTCTTGTAACTGTTGAGAGACACTTCCGACTGGTCGATGGTCAATCCTCAGATTTCTCATCTGATTCGCTAGAGATCATCTCTGACGCGCGTACCAGCCTTTCCGGCAGCCAGAGCGGCGCTTGGGCATCCTGTGGAAAAACACAAACATACCCTCTCCCCCAAATTAGCACTGGATCGGGACCATCCCGATCTTGGGATCTTGGGAGAGCGTCTCTGGCTTCATTAGGCCATGTTAAAGCCATTTGTAAAGGGGATAACTTAGGTACTTTAGTTTTACAAATTAAAGCCACAGGAGGTGCCTTTGGGTCTTCAAAAGTAGGAGGATCAAATTCAGCAATAAAAGAAGGGGAATAAGGAGGGGCAGTAGGTTCTACTGCTGAAGCGGCTGTAGGAATGGTTGCTAACGGAGTTTTGGAATCTGGATTGTCTTTCTTAGCAGTAGCCATCAACTGTTGAAACATCTGCTCTATTTTTGACATAGGTACAGTAATTTCTTTTTTGGAAAGGGGTTTTTCGGCATTAAACATAACATCCCATGAAGGGTCTTCTGAATGGTCTGCTTGATTTTTTAGATCAGCCTGATCTGCAGGATCTAACTCCTCCTCCTCCTCCTCATCATCAAAGTCCTCTCTAGGAGGGCTGGCATATGAATGATCTGAGGGTGGTGAAACACAGGCTGCTTCAGGCAGTTTTTGTACCTGATGAACCTCATGTTCTGAATCCAAACAATCTCTAACAATATTACAAAGAAACAAAGTATCTGCGGGGACCCCTCCGGGCCCATGCAATGCATAATAATCTTTCAACTGAGTCCCAACTTTATTCCAAACAGAAAGACTGACGGTTCCCTCTTCAGGAAGCCATGGACAAACATCTTCAACAAAAGCTAAAAATCTATCAAAAGTTGCAGTCTTTACATGCACACCACGACTTTTCATCCTAGTCTTAAGCATATGTACAAAAGCTGTCTACTATTACTTTGTCCCATAATTTTTTACTCTCAACTATACTCTCCCCGCCCGCACTTATCTCAGTCTTCTCAGGATCCCTCAGCTCCTTGGGCGGTGGCCAAATCTGCTCCTTCTACTCCTTCAGCGTCCCTGTTCGGGCGCCACTTTGCCGAGCCGGCAGTCAAACAGGTCCTGAAGAGAGTGGCAGATAGGCTAAGAAAAGAAAGAAGGACAGAAAAGATGGGGTTGAGAGGGACAGCAAGAAGGAAGACAACTCTAGAGGTTGCTGACAAGTTTATTGAATTCGCTCATCCCTTTTATACTTCAACAAGTAATTGTGTACACGTGCTTTAGGCCAGGTGTCGATCATAAACTAGGTGTTACCTCCTGGTGTGTTATTACAATGGTTCTGGGTCATAATGCCCCTCAAGCCCTGTAGAGAGGCTCCAGGTGTTCCTTATGATAGCTAAGGAACGTCTTCACAACACCTGGGGTGGCGGGACAGAGAGCTATGCTGTTATCAGCCCCTGTTGCCAGGGCAGCTCCCAGGGCTATGTTTCCTTAAAGGAAACCCCTTGAAACAGGGCAGCTCCCCGCAAAATATTTTCTGGGGTCTTTGCATTTAAGATGCACATTTACTTCCTGAGCAAGTATACCATATGTTTCTTCACTATGATTGCCTGCACCAAATTTTGGCTAAACATGCCCACTGTAACAAAGTAAACAGAGCCCTCAACCTAAACTTCCATCAGCTTCCATCTTTACAACCTTCCTTTCAGGCACAGAGTTAAAAGTACCTTTCCGGGCTTCCCCTAGTGGTCCAGTGGGTGGGGACACCGCCTTGCAGTGCAAGGGGCGCCGGTTCGATCCCTGCCCTGGGAGGATCCCACGTGCCGCGGAGCGGCTGGACTAATGTGTCCAATCGCCGTGCCGGAGCTCTGGCGCGCGTGTGCCCAGAGCCGGCGCTCTGCAACGACAGACGCCACCAAGATGGGAGGCCCACAGGAGCCAAAAGAGCAAAGACGGACGAAAATGGAGAAATGGAGGACCAATGGAAGTAGCCTGCCCGCTCCCCTCCCTCCCCAACCCGACTCTCGCCCAAAATAAATAAATAAATAAAATCTAAAAAAAAAAAAAAGTACCTTTCCTGTCTAAATTAGTCCATAATGCATCATCCTCATTCCATCCTCTAAACCTCTTCTCAAACCTCTTTGTGTACGTTCTTCTTCATTCTTGAACATCTTTACCTTCCCACCTTGTCTGCTGAACAAGCAGTTGAACAGTTAAGGTCAGTTAAACCAGCAGTTGAACTAGTTGCCATGTGCAGGTGATACGCTAAATACAAAAGTACAAAAAGGATCAAGGCGTCATTTCTAACTTTAAGGAGCTCAAAATCCAGAGGAAGACAGTCACAAAGAGACATCTTCAATTCAGAGTGGTTGTGATTGATGGCTGTAACGTGTACATAGGGCACTATAATTGCACAGTGAGGTGGCTCTTAGCCACCGTGGGGATAAGGGGAGGATTTGAAAGAATGTGATGTTTAGTTGAAGTCCTGAAAGACGGGTAAGAGAGCTAATCAAAGGAAGTACAGAAAGCTGTGCCAGATAAAGGGGGAAAGCAGGAGCAGCGGCAGAAAGTGTATCAAGAACGCGTACTCAGGGAAGGCCAGTCATTTCATATGACTAGAGAAGTTTTTTTCATATGTAAAGATGACATTAAGAACAAATGCCACAGACCAGAGTTCTTTTATGAAAAGCTTAGGTCTTTATCTTGTGGGTAGAAAGTGACCATCCAAGTATCTGGCAGAAAGATAACAGATCCCAAGTGCTGTTCTAGCCATTTGAATGCCACTGAATTGAATGAAAACTTCATGCCACTGAATTGCGTACTTAAAAATTGTCAAAATGGTAAATGTATGTTATGCTTATTTTATCATAAGAGCAAAAAGTAAGTATGATAAAAAAAAAGTCCTTTAAAAGTGTTTAAGAAAGATCACTCAGATATAGAGTAGAGGATGGAGTCTAGGTAAGAGTGGATTAAGATTTATACCTGGGAACGGGAAGAGTGATGGTGGGTGTATGTGTGTGTGTGTGTGCACGCATGCGGGTGTGAATTCAAGCTATGTAGGAGGTGGGAATTTATTTTCAAGTAGTTGGTGAAGGATAGGGTACAGGCTTTTAACTTGGTTCATTGAAGGGTGGTATGAAACAAACAGAAAGACTAGTTTAAAGGAGGAATATTGGGCTTGAGGTTCCTGGAGTCATTTCAAGATGTATCAGGCATTCACATGGATATGACTCTGAGCTCAGGGAGTCAGGCTGGTGATAAGGATTTGGATACATGTTCATATCGATTCCATCCTTATAAAACAGATAAATGTACAAACAATACTGTGCCCAATCTTGACATTCTCTTTACCTACCACTCTCTCTCACTCCTTTTCCTAACTGAATGCTTGAAGGAATAGTGTCAGAATTGACTCGTGACCCATTAGCTCTGAGACCACGGATTCTCTGAGTCCAGCTCTAACATGTAGGCAATGCCTAGTGCCTGACCCTTGGGAAATGGCCAACTTCTGGAGACTGTTCCCACACCTCAGAGCCCGCCTCTTCTCACTGCCTTAATGTCCTCTCCATCCTCCTTGTCCTGCTCACTGGTCCATCGGATACAATTCTAGCATCTCCTCTTCTACCAAGCCTTCCTTTTTGTCTCTGTCAAAGCATACATTCCACTTGATTGCATTCATTTGTTTTTATTCAAATTTATTCTATGAACATTTATCTACTATATACAGGCATGCCATTCTATGCATGGTAAATATAAAAATCATAAAAGACAAACAAGTTCTCACCTCTTGAGGAGCTTGCATTCTAGTGTTTTCACAATTTTGCAGTGAGCACTCTGAATTCTTCTTTCAAGGGCTCTTTCCTCTCCACTCTTACTACCGTCATCATCACAATCTAGGCCCTCATTAAAATTGTCAAAATGGTAAATGTATGTTATGCTTATTTTATCATAAGAGCAAAAGTAAGTATGATAAAAAAAAAGTCCTTTAAAAGTGTTTAAGAAAGATCACTCAGATATAGAGTAGAGGATGGAGTCTAGGTAAGAGTGGATTAAGATTTATACCTGGGAACGGGAAGAGTGATGGTGGGTGTATGTGTGTGTGTGTGTGCACGCATGCGGTGTGAATTCAAGCTATGTAGGAGGTGGGAATTTATTTTCAAGTAGTTGGTGAAGGATAGGGTACAGGCTTTTAACTTGGTTCATTGAAGGGTGGTATGAAACAAACAGAAAGACTAGTTTAAAGGAGGAATATTGGGCTTGAGGTTCCTGGAGTCATTTCAAGATGTATCAGGCATTCACATGGATATGACTCTGAGCTCAGGGAGTCAGGCTGGTGATAAGGATTTGGATACATGTTCATATCGATTCCATCCTTATAAAACAGATAAATGTACAAACAATACTGTGCCCAATCTTGACATTCTCTTTACCTACCACTCTCTCTCACTCCTTTTCCTAACTGAATGCTTGAAGGAATAGTGTCAGAATTGACTCGTGACCCATTAGCTCTGAGACCACGGATTCTCTGAGTCCAGCTCTAACATGTAGGCAATGCCTAGTGCCTGACCCTTGGGAAATGGCCAACTTCTGGAGACTGTTCCCACACCTCAGAGCCCGCCTCTTCTCACTGCCTTAATGTCCTCTCCATCCTCCTTGTCCTGCTCACTGGTCCATCGGATACAATTCTAGCATCTCCTCTTCTACCAAGCCTTCCTTTTTGTCTCTGTCAAAGCATACATTCCACTTGATTGCATTCATTTGTTTTTATTCAAATTTATTCTATGAACATTTATCTACTATATACAGGCATGCCATTCTATGCATGGTAAATATAAAAATCATAAAAGACAAACAAGTTCTCACCTCTTGAGGAGCTTGCATTCTAGTGTTTTCACAATTTTGCAGTGAGCACTCTGAATTCTTCTTTCAAGGGCTCTTTCCTCTCCACTCTTACTACCGTCATCATCACAATCTAGGCCCTCATGACTTTGCCTCTCTGTTACTGGAAGATTACACACTAATTAGCTACCCCAGGATTCCCCTTCTGTTACACAGAATACATCATCATAGATCAACCTCTAACACATTTGTTTCAAACTATCACTTTCCTATCCAGAAAAACTTAATAACCTACTGCATTCTGAATTAATTTCCTCAACCTTTCTAAGTAAAACTTTCCCCAGTCTTATCTCAACAGGGACTGAACTTTAAGACAAATAAATAAGCAAACAAAAAGAACAAAGGTATTAACCCTAGCTGGCTGTTTAACCTTAATGTATTTACATACAGTGTGGTGATAATATCTCATAAAATTATTAAGAGTGTAAAATATTCTGATGTACATGAAAGTGTTACGGAATGAGGATTCTGCTTGAGATTACACTGACTCATTCTGTTAACATGAAAACAGTCTCATATTGACATGGGAGCAGAGTTGTGGGAATGTTTCCAGATTCTCAAGTGTAATCACATAAAACAGATATCTCAGCACTGTTTGGCCAACAGAACAATAAAAGAAATACTGTTTCATAAGAGTTGTGAGTTATACTATAGTTACAAAGCTTTCAACAATTATTTCAGAAGAAAATGCTACCCAGCCTATGAAAGTAAGTACTGAATCCTTTAAACCCAAAGTTGCTTCCTTGCTTCCATGTAAAACAAACAACTAAATGAATGACTATTGTACCTTTCATTTTTCTGTTAACTCGGTTCCCCTCTTCCATCCTTTTCTTTTTGTCCTGCTCACTGGTCCATCGGATACAATTCTAGCATCTCCTCTTCTACCAAGCCTTCCTTTTTGTCTCTGTCAAAGCATACATTCCACTTGATTGCATTCATTTGTTTTTATTCAAATTTATTCTATGAACATTTATCTACTATATACAGGCATGCCATTCTATGCATGGTAAATATAAAAATCATAAAAGACAAACAAGTTCTCACCTCTTGAGGAGCTTGCATTCTAGTGTTTTCACAATTTTGCAGTGAGCACTCTGAATTCTTCTTTCAAGGGCTCTTTCCTCTCCACTCTTACTACCGTCATCATCACAATCTAGGCCCTCATGACTTTGCCTCTCTGTTACTGGAAGATTACACACTAATTAGCTACCCCAGGATTCCCCTTCTGTTACACAGAATACATCATCATAGATCAACCTCTAACACATTTGTTTCAAACTATCACTTTCCTATCCAGAAAAACTTAATAACCTACTGCATTCTGAATTAATTTCCTCAACCTTTCTAAGTAAAACTTTCCCCAGTCTTATCTCAACAGGGACTGAACTTTAAGACAAATAAATAAGCAAACAAAAAGAACAAAGGTATTAACCCTAGCTGGCTGTTTAACCTTAATGTATTTACATACAGTGTGGTGATAATATCTCATAAAATTATTAAGAGTGTAAAATATTCTGATGTACATGAAAGTGTTACGGAATGAGGATTCTGCTTGAGATTACACTGACTCATTCTGTTAACATGAAAACAGTCTCATATTGACATGGGAGCAGAGTTGTGGGAATGTTTCCAGATTCTCAAGTGTAATCACATAAAACAGATATCTCAGCACTGTTTGGCCAACAGAACAATAAAAGAAATACTGTTTCATAAGAGTTGTGAGTTATACTATAGTTACAAAGCTTTCAACAATTATTTCAGAAGAAAATGCTACCCAGCCTATGAAAGTAAGTACTGAATCCTTTAAACCCAAAGTTGCTTCCTTGCTTCCATGTAAAACAAACAACTAAATGAATGACTATTGTACCTTTCATTTTTCTGTTAACTTTTGAGGTTTTTGAATTCAATTGAGTATAAATCTAATTATTTTCTTACATTTTTTGGTTTGCTTCTTTTTTATTATAAAAGCCATATATAAATATTACAAATAAATAAAATAAAAATAAGAAAATGAACTCTTAAAAAAAGGACACATGCAGTCATCCCCTTACCCTGCTCATAGAGACACACATACTAATATATTTTATTGATAAAGTGCAAGGTGGGGAAATAATGCAGCACTGTTATTGCCAGGTGAAATCAGAAGCCCATCAGCCCAGGTTGTGAGGATGTCAAGAGCAAGGTCCAAGCACAATTGTGCACTCGGTTTGGCATCAGGCCGCCTCCGAGCTGGCATTCAATAAATGTTAATGAGCAATTTTAATGTTCTCACCAATTTTCTTTCTATCTTGGTCAGCACAATAACTCAATGATTGTATTCCCAACTTCCTCTACAGTTCTTAAGCTGTCTTTAACTCACATCTTCAGATAGGCCCTTCATTGCCATTGTCAGCAAAATTAGACTTTGAGAAAGTTAGAGCAGAAAACAGTTAACTGCATAATCTTCAAAAGTGAAAAGTGAAAGTGAAGTCACTCAGTTGTGTCTGACTCTTTGCGACCCAAGAACGAGCCATGGAATTTTCCAGGCAAGAATACTGGAGTGGGTAGCCTTCCCCTTCTTTAGGGAGTCTCTCCAACCCAGGGTTCGAACTCAGGATGCATTGCAGGCAGATTCTTTACCGTCTGAGCCACAAGGAAAACCCAAGAATCCTGGAGTGGGTAGCCTATTCCTTCTCCAAGGGCTCTTCCTGACCCGGGGATCGAAACAGGGTCTCCTGCATTGCAGGCGGATTCTTTACCAGCAGAGCTGAACCTTCAAAAGTTGGGTTAAAATAAGATGGAGATTAAGCATGTGAACAATGAAACATGGAAGTGGTAAGTGACACTTCCATTATGACATCAAAAGGAAAGGACAGGCCCCCCCAGCTTCTTTTCCCTTCTTGCTGCTTCTATGCAGCAATGGAACCACCATCTCAGACGAGGAGATGAAATCTACAAGTTGAAGACAGCAGAGCAACAAGTCCAAGGAAGCCTTGGTCCTGGACACTCTAGCATTGCTTTTTCAGCCTTGGATTGCTTATGCTTAGAGAATATGTAAGAAAAACACATAGCCTGGTAAATGTATGGGCTGCTTGTCTGCTTTAATGAGTGGTTGACCACAAAATCAATGTCAAGTGTTGGAAGATTAAACACACAAATTGATGTATTTACATCGAATGCCCTTTGGAGGGAAATCTCTGGTAACTGATATTTCTCATATTTCATAATTTCTGCTCTTATGTAATTTTTCTGGTACCTGGTATTATGTTTCCAGCCAAAATCAAATTATAGAAAATTAAAATTTTGAGAATTCCAAACCAAAAATAAATTAATCAAAGATCCTCTCATATTTGCAAATAGCTATACCTTCACATCTATAAATACGTGAACATGATCTGTTTCTTGCTTGTTAGAAAGCATGACTAGAATACATACAAACTGAACGTGAAAAATCTAGTCATCAGTTAACCATGGATAGGTGTTAGAATAGTTCCCATCTAAAGAGTTATGCTTTGTAAACACTTCAGATAAATACAAACCTGACGGCCAAATTCTGGGAGTTACCAATGTAAAACTAATGGAATGCAGGATATTAGTCTTTGCACACCACTGGAATAAGAATTGACAGTAAGAGACACTTTTTTATGTCAGTAAAACGCACAAGAAAAGTGAAGCGCTCAAGAGTACAAGCTACTTATTCTATTTGTAACCACCAATTTCGAAAAGAGATCTGAAGTAAATTTTTAAAAAGGAAAATACATATAAAATAATTCCTAAAACAAACATTTAAAAAGGCAAACATATAGTGGAACAAGGCAAATAATTGAAATTGAAGCTAGGAACAAGGATTGCTTTTGTGCTAAATTCAGTTCTGGGCATCGTGGCAGACAAGAGAAGTGGACGCCAGTGCTCTGGGCAGGCATCATCTGCAGTATAGTTGGAAAGTTGATAGTCTACGAGGCTTGTTTCTGGTCTCAGCTCTTTCTGTATTTTCTGTGTTACCTTCCTAGTCTCCATCTCTCTTCCTAATTCTTTGAGGAATCATCTACTCAAGGTGACACTGTGGACTGCCCACTCCAGAGCACCGCAGGGTGGAAAACCTCTGTGTCTGAGCCACAAGCATCCCGAGGCCTCTCTTTACTCAGAGGGAGACAGAAAGACCCCCTCCCCCACCCTTGATTTCGGTTTGTGAATGACAGCACTACCAACCATTCTCTTTTCTGTTACATGAAGGAAATTGATTTGGGACAGGAGACAATGAGTTCAAAATGAAAAGTGAAACTGAGGAAACTGGGTCCAGTGATAGAAAAGAGGGAAGGAGGTAGAGGGGAAGAGGGAAGGGAGAGGGAGACAATCATTTGAGCACCTTGATACAGCTGTGCCTCAAGCTGAGCTCTCCTTAGGCTATCAGCTACATTCTTCAGCTTATTTTTCTCGATGTCTACTATTTGAAATTAAAGAATCATAACGAAAACACTTGGGTCTCACATCATTGGTTACATGCTCTCATCTGTAAAATGAAAGGCATGGAATAAATTTGTCTCAAAGTTCCCTCTCCAATCTAAAATTCTATAGTTCTGACTAGATTAATGTGTGAATTCCTTCAGCACAAGGATATGATCTCACCAATTTTGGTATCCTGAATTTTTGCCACTTAGAAAACTCTCAATAGCTATGTATTTAAATCAGTTGAAAAATAGGCAGATCACAAGACCTCTTCTGAGGTTGGTATTTGTGTTACCAGATCCTAAAGGAATAATTAGTCTTTGCACACCACTGGAATAAGAATTGACAGTAAGAGACACTTTTTATGTCAGTAAAACGCACAAGAAAAGTGAAGCTCAAGAGTACAAGCTACTTATTCTATTTGTAACCACCAATTTCGAAAAGAGATCTGAAGTAAATTTTTAAAAAGGAAAATACATATAAAATAATTCCTAAAACAAACATTTAAAAAGGCAAACATATAGTGGAACAAGGCAAATAATTGAAATTGAAGCTAGGAACAAGGATTGCTTTTGTGCTAAATTCAGTTCTGGGCATCGTGGCAGACAAGAGAAGTGGACGCCAGTGCTCTGGGCAGGCATCATCTGCAGTATAGTTGGAAAGTTGATAGTCTACGAGGCTTGTTTCTGGTCTCAGCTCTTTCTGTATTTTCTGTGTTACCTTTCTAGTCTCCATCTCTCTTCCTAATTCTTTGAGGAATCATCTACTCAAGGTGACACTGTGGACTGCCCACTCCAGAGCACCGCAGGGGTGGAAAACCTCTGTGTCTGAGCCACAAGCATCCCGAGGCCTCTCTTTACTCAGAGGGAGACAGAAAGACCCCCTCCCCCACCCTTGATTTCGGTTTGTGAATGACAGCACTACCAACCATTCTCTTTTCTGTTACATGAAGGAAATTGATTTGGGACAGGAGACAATGAGTTCAAAATGAAAAGTGAAACTGAGGAAACTGGGTCCAGTGATAGAAAAGAGGGAAGGAGGTAGAGGGGAAGAGGGAAGGGAGAGGGAGACAATCATTTGAGCACCTTGATACAGCTGTGCCTCAAGCTGAGCTCTCCTTAGGCTATCAGCTACATTCTTCAGCTTATTTTTCTCGATGTCTACTATTTGAAATTAAAGAATCATAACGAAAACACTTGGGTCTCACATCATTGGTTACATGCTCTCATCTGTAAAATGAAAGGCATGGAATAAATTTGTCTCAAACTTCCCTCTCCAATCTAAAATTCTATAGTTCTGACTAGATTAATGTGTGAATTCCTTCAGCACAAGGATATGATCTCACCAATTTTGGTATCCTGAATTTTTGCCACTTAGAAAACTCTCAATAGCTATGTATTTAAATCAGTTGAAAAAATAGGCAGATCACAAGACCTCTTCTGAGGTTGGTATTTGTTTACCTCTAATTTTTGCTTACTTATTTCCTATCTGTATTCCCAAATAAAGAAGTATTAGATACATGCTCACTGGTTTCTCTTTCCTGGAAAGGGAGGTAAATAATGAAGTTAAATCACTGAATGTGTTTGCAACCCAAGTGAGAAATGCACATTGGACTGTAAATCTGATTCTATGTGACATAGTTCAAGTTAGACAATTTTTAAATCATTCCATTCATAATGAAATTTAAGATGTGAACAAGATAAACTGTAACAGCATTTACTAGATTAGTGGATTTTAAAAGTATAAGCCAAAATTTTCTTTAGCTCATGAATCTGTTAATGTCAAGACTTTCTTTTCTTTTGAGTATTTGCCCCTACTCCTCAGAAAGAAATAAAAAAATACACTTACATACACCTTCTAGGATGGGGAAGAAGATGACAAATCATTCTGCTAAGCCACATGAGAGACAGTCCCTACCCTGCTCTCCTCTAAGAGCCAGTGTGTACTGTGTTCTGGGGCTACCCCTCATAACCTAGTATTAGGGACCCCAAATCAGTGTTTGTAAGGAAGACTCCAAATCAGTGCTTGTAATGAATCTCTAGAAGAAGCTAAGAAAACAGAAGGTGCAAATTAGATGCATAACCAAGACTCCCAGTGGTGGAAGAAACAGGCGAAAACTTGCCAAGTCTATTTCCATTGGGCAGGAGTGGGTGAATTGCTATACAAAAGCAATGGCTGTCTAATACTTCATAGTACTTTTATCATATACAATTTATAAACCACACACATTGCTATTTCCTAGTACTGAAGCTTTTCTCCATAACCATATACAAAGAGTTTTGTGGGAAAAGTGGAGGGAGTACTGTTGGTCACAGACTAGTTTTCTCATCCTTAGAAATATTGGAAGTGCCATACACACACAGAAGCCCCTGAAACTTACATGTTTCCTTGTCTTTGGTTTACCTTTGTGCATAATAATAACTTCTCAAAGAAATATTCCTTGATATTCTTACCACATCTTAACTGTGCCTTAGTTCTTTTATGTGAAGAAATGATGATAAAAATACATGGTCTACCTACCATATAAGATTACTATATAGACCTAAAGATATAATGCACATTAATGTGTTTTGAAAGCTGTAAATCACTATTCAAAAATATTATTACTGTCCTCATCACTGGTTTATTTATCACAATCTTATGAGGTCAGTAGCTATTACCAAGGAGGAAATTAAGCAACCGTAAGATGAAGCATATTGCCTAAAGTCTACAGCTGTTTTGTGGCCAAGTTGATATGAATTCAGACACTCCAACTGGCTGATAGACCATATAAATTTATGTACTTGGCAAATGGGGAATATAAAAGGTTTTCAGAGCTGTATATCAACACTTTTTTTTAATGTTGTTGACCCCAAAATGTGAAACTTCTAAGGAGATACATTGAATAACCTTACAGACACCCAAGTTTCAGATTTGAATCATAAACCTGTTTCTCCAATGGGTCAATCAAACCCAGATACAGAACAAGAGGAAAGGGTGTGTTGTACATTGTTCACCCAACCAGAAAAAGATATTCTCGGACCTTTAAATTGTGTTAAATTTACTAGTTTGGAAATAGGAATTATCACATACTATAGATGAAACAGTGACTCAGGACAACTTTTTGAAGGCCAATTTATCAATCTCTGAGCAATTCTCCTGATAGGACATTCAGATCTCAGAAACAAATTCTCAACTACACAGAAATTACAAGATATTCCTTGTAATAAACAACTATAACAATAACTTTTAAAAACTTCAAATAAGTTAAATGTCTATAAATAATTCAGTAAATAATTTATGGTATATTTGTTCGATGAAAGATGGTTCGGCCACTTGAAAAAGTGAGGTAAGTTTATATAAACAGCTATTAAAAGCCCTGCCATTCATTCTGAATGATGGAAACCAGTTGCAGAATAATATAATTTTTGTATATATAGATTGGGAAGACAACTGTCTAAATGAAAACACTAGTTTTTCCTAACGAGTACCCGATTGAATAGACTTTCATGTTCTTTGTTTCATTACTGTATGAATTTTCATTACAGTGAGAATGTTTTACTTCAGAATAAAAATTTTAATGAAAATTTCTTAATTTAGCCCCTTCTCTGATTTCATGTTATCACAGTGAAAATCATAAAAAGCTGTTTTATATTATAAAAGTAGGAAATAAGTAGTAAAGAACATTCTAAAAAAGAATGAAAATGAAAAAAGGTAGGAGAAATACCAGGAGTCAGGAATCCTTCCCGATACAGTAACAATAATTAAATGATGCAATATTGAAACAAAAACAAGCATAAATAAAACAGAACTTTAAAATTCAGATAAACCCATTTATTATATTGTAATTAAGCAATCAGTAAACCAAGAATCACATCATTCCAGAAAAGTGAATATTACTTAATAAACAGAGAGGGATAATTTTAGTACAATATAGAGAAAATTGATTTAGGTCTAAAACGTATACCCCAGATGAACTCTATGTCAATTTTTTTGGTTTTAGAAATACAAAAACAGTAAAGCATTACTTACAAAAATAGAGTTAGGATATCATTCCCAGAATTTAAATAATGTCTGAAGAAATATCGTAACATTGTGTTACTTGGACATTTTGTTTGTGTGAATTCTTCCCTTGAGTCAACTTCCCAGCTGTTGGCACACACACTAACACACATTTACATGATTCTTGAAGGGTTTGGGAAATAAAATTTAGAAGACATGTTTTGAAAAATATGAGAATACATATTTACAGACAGAATTAAACAAAATATCTAAGCTAAAGCATCTAGGACAATATGCATTTTGTAATTAACCCCTACAGGTAAAGTTAGAAACAAGGCATGTACATCATATAAACTAAAATAAATTATAACATATCTTTATAACTAAATTTAATAAAAAGATAAATATAAAGATTCAGTTGCAAAATGGAAATGGTCTATGATCTAATAAGTGAAAAAAAAAGATGATATGAATACTCTAATTAGAACTCTGTATAAATGTGGATCCACCTGCCAATGAGGGAGATGTGGGTTCCATCCTTAAGTTGGGAGGATCCCCTGAAGGACTAAACAGCAACCCACTCCAGTGCTCTTGCCTGGTAAATCCCATGGACAGAGAAGCCTAGTGGGCCATAGTACACGAGGTGGCGAACAGTTAGACACAACTAAGTACCTGAGCATAGTACAGCACAGCACAGGACATAAATGTGGATACAAAGATTTCAAGGAAGCAATGAGAAATAGAAAATATCTGTGTTCAGAATGTGAAAATAATGGATAATTTTATGTTACCTTGAACATGATTTTAATAATATATAATACACTAAATAACCTAATGGAGTCTAGTGAAATATACAGATAAGAGTGAGATTGTTTCCATCAATATGCAATTCTATTGCCACTAGTTAGGGCAAAAGTAGACTATGACATAAGTGTGAACTGGATGCCCTAAAGCACAGCTGCTTTCTAGTCAATAAATGCTAGTTTTAATTGTCTAGAGGCTGAGAAAAATCATTAAAAAAGCAATGTCTGAAACCAAACACATTTTTTAATGGGAAAACTATCACAGAATGTCTATGAACTCTATGTCAATTTTTTGGTTTTAGAAATAAAAAGAAAATACTTACAAAAATAGAGTTAGGATATCATTCCCAGAATTTAAATAATGTCTGAAGAAATATCGTAACATTGTGTTACTTGGACATTTTGTTTGTGTGAATTCTTCCCTTGAGTCAACTTCCCAGCTGTTGGCACACACACTAACACACATTTACATGATTCTTGAAGGGTTTGGGAAATAAAATTTAGAAGACATGTTTTGAAAAATATGAGAATACATATTTACAGACAGAATTAAACAAAATATCTAAGCTAAAGCATCTAGGACAATATGCATTTTGTAATTAACCCCTACAGGTAAAGTTAGAAACAAGGCATGTACATCATATAAACTAAAATAAATTATAACATATCTTTATAACTAAATTTAATAAAAAGATAAATATAAAGATTCAGTTGCAAAATGGAAATGGTCTATGATCTAATAAGTGAAAAAAAGATGATATGAATACTCTAATTAGAACTCTGTATAAATGTGGATCCACCTGCCAATGAGGGAGATGTGGGTTCCATCCTTAAGTTGGGAGGATCCCCTGAAGGACTAAACAGCAACCCACTCCAGTGCTCTTGCCTGGTAAATCCCATGGACAGAGAAGCCTAGTGGGCCATAGTACACGAGGTGGCGAACAGTTAGACACAACTAAGTACCTGAGCATAGTACAGCACAGCACAGGACATAAATGTGGATACAAAGATTTCAAGGAAGCAATGAGAAATAGAAAATATCTGTGTTCAGAATGTGAAAATAATGGATAATTTTATGTTACCTTGAACATGATTTTAATAATATATAATACACTAAATAACCTAATGGAGTCTAGTGAAATATACAGATAAGAGTGAGATTGTTTCCATCAATATGCAATTCTATTGCCACTAGTTAGGGCAAAAGTAGACTATGACATAAGTGTGAACTGGATGCCCTAAAGCACAGCTGCTTTCTAGTCAATAAATGCTAGTTTTAATTGTCTAGAGGCTGAGAAAAATCATTAAAAAAGCAATGTCTGAAACCAAACACATTTTTTTAATGGGAAAACTATCACAGAATGTCTATTAGATTAACCTTTGGGAGTTGGGGGGTTGTGACACACAAATCTCATAATTTGTGTCCAGGCATATCATATAACCACTTGGTTGCTCAGATTCCATACTGGTAAACAAAAGACTATAACAAACTGAGTTTTTCTTCTGAGAATTGAGAATAGTCTACCTACGAAAAGGAAAAAGAAAAAAAAACCCAGAAAGTCCGTATACAGCTGTAGAGTAGACTGCGAGCTCCCTGAGAGAAGGGACAGAACTCATCCTTTTATCGCAAGAGTTGAGGGCAAATCCCTTTATTTTGTAGGCGTGCATGTCTGGAACAATTTGGAATTCTGCTGCCACCTAATGGCCAATCATATTTACGCTGTTTGTTTATGATCAATGGTATAGTGGGAACTTAGGGCCCTCACTGAACGCTCAACCTTGTGATAAAAAAAACACTTAGATTTATGTTTCTGTTTAATTCAACACTAACAAGCATTTAGCAAATATATATATATAGTTAGTTTGTCAGATAAAGTAATTAAGAAATGATAATGTAAAGATATATTCTCAGGAGGAAAAATTTTGCTTTTAAGTTAACTCTGAAAAACTACAACTTTTAATTTTGACAGAGAAATAATCCCTCATTTTCAACTTTTATACATTTTTTTCCTTGGGGAAAACTGATTACTTAAATTGCTTTTTCTTCCTAAATATTCTAACTATAACACATACGAACAAAATCTTCACAAAAAAATTAAAAATTTTTCTACCATTCATTCATTCAGCATCTCTTGGTGAAGCCTTTCTTTTTTTTCACTTAAAGAAGCTCCTTCAACACTTCAATAAAGTCTGCTCAGTACTTAGGAGCACTTTTAGTATTTTTCTGCCTGAGAAGCTCTTTCTCTCTCCTTCCATTCTGAATTACAGCCTTCTGGATAGAGTATCCTAGATTATAGCGGTGTTTTTTCCCTTTAAGTACTTTAAATATATCACACCACTCCCTTTTGACCTTATAATTCAATTTTTAAATGGAATACTTATACAACTAGCAAGTGCTTTAATGGGTTCTTAGAGCAGTCTAGCTTTTTATGAATCAGCTTTCAAGATTTTAGATGACTACTAGAGGAAGCCAGGAGACACTTCAAACTCAGAACATGATGTTTGTAATAGAAGTAAAGATTATTTAACATTCAGGTACCTCTGTCTGCGTTCCCATTTAACTTTTTTTTTTTTTTTGCATGATTTAGACAAAACTTTGGTATTGAATCAATATGTTTCACTCTGTTAGTGTCATAAATTCTTTTGTTTTAGAGTTAGCATTTAGCCAAAGTACACATAGATATTCCGATAACAAGCATATTTCAAGGAGACAGTTATTTCTTATATTTTTAATGCTGTATTTTTGTATAGCCTAATAGAATTTAACTCTTGGATGTTTAGTAGTAGTAAGATTTTGAGAAGAGATATTTAATCTATACTTTTTTGTTGAATGAAAGAATGAAGAAATAATGATATTTAGATAATAATAAGAAATAATAATAGCTGAGTTTTAACCTATATAGTCTATAACATTCTGTATACTGAGCGATATATCTAGTTTTGACCTTTAAAAAAGTTTGCCTAGATTTTGCTTTTTTAACTCAGGTTTCTTTCTTTTTTCTAGGATTTTTTTTTTTTTAATTTCAGCCTCTTTTATTGGTTATTTATGTATTTATTTTCATTCTTCCTTATTCTCTGGACGGTGTGGGCCTCCCAATGCAGTAGCCCTTCTCGCTGCAGAGCACCGGCTCTGGACTCATGCGCGCTAGAGCACTGGCTCGCATTGGACACACCCGTCCAGTGGCTCCACGGCAAGTGGGATCTTCCAGAGCCAGGGATCGAACCGGTGTCCCCTGCACTGCAGTGCAAGGTGGACTTTTTACCCACTGGACCACCAGGAAGCCCTTCTCAGCTTTCTTGTTGGAGAGTTCTGATAACTGAAATGACTTGCAGTACTTAGGAGCACTTTTAGTATTTTTCTGCCTGAGAAGCTCTTTCTCTCTCCTTCCATTCTGAATTACAGCCTTCTGGATAGAGTATCCTAGATTATAGCGGTGTTTTTTCCCTTTAAGTACTTTAAATATATCACACCACTCCCTTTTGACCTTATAATTCAATTTTTAAATGGAATACTTATACAACTAGCAAGTGCTTTAATGGGTTCTTAGAGCAGTCTAGCTTTTTATGAATCAGCTTTCAAGATTTTAGATGACTACTAGAGGAAGCCAGGAGACACTTCAAACTCAGAACATGATGTTTGTAATAGAAGTAAAGATTATTTAACATTCAGGTACCTCTGTCTGCGTTCCCATTTAACTTTTTTTTTTTTTTTGCATGATTTAGACAAAACTTTGGTATTGAATCAATATGTTTCACTCTGTTAGTGTCATAAATTCTTTTGTTTTAGAGTTAGCATTTAGCCAAAGTACACATAGATATTGCGATAACAAGCATATTTCAAGGAGACAGTTATTTCTTATATTTTTAATGCTGTATTTTTGTATAGCCTAATAGAATTTAACTCTTGGATGTTTAGTAGTAGTAAGATTTTGAGAAGAGATATTTAATCTATACTTTTTTGTTGAATGAAAGAATGAAGAAATAATGATATTTAGATAATAATAAGAAATAATAATAGCTGAGTTTTAACCTATATAGTCTATAACATTCTGTATACTGAGCGATATATCTAGTTTTGACCTTTAAAAAAGTTTGCCTAGATTTTGCTTTTTTAACTCAGGTTTCTTTCTTTTTTCTAGGATTTTTTTTTTTTTAATTTCAGCCTCTTTTATTGGTTATTTATGTATTTATTTTCATTCTTCCTTATTCTCTGGACGGTGTGGGCCTCCCAATGCAGTAGCCCTTCTCGCTGCAGAGCACCGGCTCTGGACTCATGCGCGCTAGAGCACTGGCTCGCATTGGACACACCCGTCCAGTGGCTCCACGGCAAGTGGGATCTTCCAGAGCCAGGGATCGAACCGGTGTCCCCTGCACTGCAGTGCAAGGTGGACTTTTTACCCACTGGACCACCAGGGAAGCCCTTCTCAGCTTTCTTGTTGGAGAGTTCTGATAACTGAAATGACTTGCGGTACTAGTGCCCAATAACCTTTAACAAATTCTGTTGTTTATCTTCATTATCACAATCATAACTAGTAAATAACAATTATGTGCATTTGTAGATGGTGGTATAAAGAGAAATATGAAAAAAAAACTACCTGAGACTCTATCCTTTTAATTAGTTATGCCTAGATATTATTAGGCTTCATGTTGGAAATTAGAAATTAGTATGAGTAGCTCCAATTACAAAGGTCAAAAAGAGAAAAAAAATGTATTCTGATAAGCTAATTTCCCTAAACAGGGAAAACATTTAAATAGGCCAGTTGCCCATTTCTGAGAAAATATGATCACATAAGCCAAAAGAAAGACAAACAGCTGAGATAAGCTGAAGAACTACGTAAACGCATGTAGGAAGAGAGGTAATTGTTCTAAGGGACCATGAGATGGCATCATTCACATCATGATTATGAAAAAACAACCTTCTTCAATTGTAACTTATAAGTAATGTATTACATTGTATGTTTACAATGGGTATGATTCATTTTGCAAGACTACTTCCCTACACATGTATGAGGAGGGTGATGTGGACCTTAAAGTTCAAGAAGTACTAGCAAGTCATCAGAAATTTCTATTGCAAGCTACAGATTTGAACCACATCAAGTCATGACTGTGCCCAAGGGTGCAACGTCTGTAGCAAATTCAGTGTTGGGGAACATGAAATCCTCCCTTGGTCATACAAAATTGTTACTGGGAATTTCGGAGTTTGAAACTGATCACAGTCATCAGATATTACTCAACAATCATATGCAATTAAGACACAATCTGACCTATAGGAATCTTCATAGACATTCAGCTAGGCTACAAGAATAACCTTTTAGCCAAAGAAGCTGAGAGATATGACCACTGCATATCCTGTCCTTCACTGTCCTTGGGGCAGTTTGCATAATTACTACTTCAAAAATACGTATGTATTTCAGATTTGCTATTTCTAGCAAAAATATTGAAAAAGGATTTTTCAAAACGATGTATTTTGAAATGTTTTGAAAAAAATTTTTCAAAACAATGTATTTTGAAATATTTTGAAAAAATATTTTTCAAAACAATATTTTTAAAAATATTTGGATAATAATTTTCAAAAAAATTTTTGAAAAAAAATAGCTATGTATTACTCAAAACATAAAAGACTTTGATTGGTGCAGGAGCAGCTCATTCAACCTGGTTTCTTTTGAATGTATTTCTCAGACTTATGTTTAGAACAATGGGACAGAAAGCAACTCAACCAGTCAGAATTCAGCTGTGCCCTGTTAAGCACTGGTCATACACACCATGCCTACCCAGCTATAAGAATCAGAACTAAACTGTGATGTTAGCTGATAGCTGCTGTGCATCACTATTAGCACAGAGTAATTCAATGTAATCTACCTACCTGTGCTTAGTGACGTTAAATGACTAGGGATATGACAAGGACCTAGATTTGACACAGACTATGCAAAATATCAAAGCTGAAGAACTACGAACGCATGTAGGAAGAGAGGTAATTGTTCTAAGGGACCATGAGATGGCATCATTCACATCATGATTATGAAAACAACCTTCTTCAATTGTAACTTATAAGTAATGTATTACATTGTATGTTTACAATGGGTATGATTCATTTTGCAAGACTACTTCCCTACACATGTATGAGGAGGGTGATGTGGACCTTAAAGTTCAAGAAGTACTAGCAAGTCATCAGAAATTTCTATTGCAAGCTACAGATTTGAACCACATCAAGTCATGACTGTGCCCAAGGGTGCAACGTCTGTAGCAAATTCAGTGTTGGGGAACATGAAATCCTCCCTTGGTCATACAAAATTGTTACTGGGAATTTCGGAGTTTGAAACTGATCACAGTCATCAGATATTACTCAACAATCATATGCAATTAAGACACAATCTGACCTATAGGAATCTTCATAGACATTCAGCTAGGCTACAAGAATAACCTTTTAGCCAAAGAAGCTGAGAGATATGACCACTGCATATCCTGTCCTTCACTGTCCTTGGGGCAGTTTGCATAATTACTACTTCAAAAATACGTATGTATTTCAGATTTGCTATTTCTAGCAAAAATATTGAAAAAGGATTTTTCAAAACGATGTATTTTGAAATGTTTTGAAAAAAATTTTTCAAAACAATGTATTTTGAAATATTTTGAAAAAATATTTTTCAAAACAATATTTTTAAAAATATTTGGATAATAATTTTCAAAAAAATTTTTGAAAAAAAATAGCTATGTATTACTCAAAACATAAAAGACTTTGATTGGTGCAGGAGCAGCTCATTCAACCTGGTTTCTTTTGAATGTATTTCTCAGACTTATGTTTAGAACAATGGGACAGAAAGCAACTCAACCAGTCAGAATTCAGCTGTGCCCTGTTAAGCACTGGTCATACACACCATGCCTACCCAGCTATAAGAATCAGAACTAAACTGTGATGTTAGCTGATAGCTGCTGTGCATCACTATTAGCACAGAGTAATTCAATGTAATCTACCTACCTGTGCTTAGTGACGTTAAATGACTAGGGATATGACAAGGACCTAGATTTGACACAGACTATGCAAAATATCAAAGCAGAAGACTTTGAAAGGATCTTCCCTATCTCATGATAAGCTTTTTCAGTGTCCTTTGTGTAGTCTGTGGATGTGTGTAGATGTAGGATGCAGAATTAGAAAAGGGATAGGGAAGAGATTGGCACTATGAAAGTCTTACATGATAACATCTTCATGTCAGAAAACTATTTCCAGTGGCCAAGCAGAGAAAGGATTGGAGAAGGAACTGACCAGAGATGGGAAAAATACTTTGGAGGTCATTCCAATAGGATGGTTGAGAGAGAATAAAAGACTGAACTACGGCAATAAAAATGGAGTGCAAAGGAATAACATGAAGAGAAGTACATAGGTCTTTTTGGTTTCTCATTTTGAACTTCTGTTTGTCTCCTCGGTGCACACTTAATACCTAGCAGGTACCTGGGCACCTGCCTGGACCACCCACCTGATAAGGTTGGCAGAACCACTGGAGACCACTGTAAGCTGGGCCTGCAAGGACTCTGTCACTTTAGCACTTTTCCTACAGAGAGACTAGTGGGGGATTGGAAACAAGTTAGTTAAGCTCCCTCCCAGCTCCTCCTTTGGGAATTGATGAGGGACTATCATCCCTGCCAAACTGGAATCTCCCCTGAAGGAGCAGTCTTTGCATTTCCTGCCTTAACCCAGTACTGAGCGCACATTAGCTTTCAATAATAAATAATAATAATAATAATTTAAAATGACCCACACTTCCCAGTTTATATAAAATCTTTATTTAAAAATTATTCCCAGCTATCATAATATATCTTAAGAAGTAAGTAAATTAACTGTAGGAAATGGGAAAATAAACCATACCAATCAAAACAAACTTCGAAGGAACAAAACTGAAAACATATGCAAATTAGATGAACCACAGGATTGAGAAATAACACACCATAGAATGGAAAAATTGTTGTATGCTTACCTACTACGCTGTAACCTCAGAGCCCAGAACAGTACCGAGCATGCAGGAGACACTCAATGAATATTTGTTGAATGAATAATGAACTGTCCTGGTTTAAAAGAAAGAAAGAAATATAATTGACTTTTTTCTCTATTAGGAGTTGATCTGAGTTTGTTTGTTTCTGTTTTTGTTTGGTTATTCCAATTCTAGAGCTAAAGAAAACATCTCTCATACAGCTGTAACTTTTTAAAAATGTAGAACACTGCCAAATAATGATATTTTAATCCCATCAGGAACAGAGAACAGAATGCAAACTGTTCTTTCTCTCATGACATAAGCCATGATTCTCTTGCCCTGTGGTTCTGCAATGCTAAAGAAGTCTGAGACAGAAAATAAAGCGTAGATGTCTGACATCTGATTCTCTCCAGGGAAATAAACTTATTAAATCAGTTTAATATTCCTTGATGAACTACTAATGATTGGCTGTTTCACTGAGAAGTTTTTCTCTAGCTCTATGGATAGGCTCAGTGATGTGAACAAAAATACAATAATAAAGGAAAAAACAACACATTTGAACAATGAGAGAATTTTCAAGTAGCATATTCCTGGAATCACCATATTTTGCCTATGGCAACATACTTTTTCAGGTAGGAATTCATTTTGTTTATCATGCAACATGTCCTCACGTATTCAGTTTCTTCTTAAACTAGCACAGATGCAATGCATTTTATTATCGAAGAGTTGTATTATTTGTTTTTCATTTATTTAACAGATTAAAATTAAGTATCTATTAAATACCAGTGTTTCGACTGTATGCTCAGGGAGCTCATAGCCTCCTACAGTTCCCTACAAGGGATTTCACGAATTAAAAATGCCCTTGTGTTTGGGAACTAGTTAAAGAATGTGAAGGGAAAGAAACATCTTTGAAGTGTTACTCATATGACAGGCACATTTAAAGGGGTATTCTTAACCATCCTTTCTAAATAACCTCTATTCCACGTCTGCTTACACTTTTTTCATCCTGCTTTTTCATTTTCCCTCTTCATCAGCTAATCCTCACAGGAGATTGTTCACTGCTCTATGTCCAGTTCTGAGAAGTATCTGGCACAGAGTAAGAATTTTTGTAGTTGCTGCATGAATGAACTTGAAAGGAAGCAAGTCTTATTTTATAAATGAGACCAAGAGTAACGATTTAAATGATTTCCTAATAGTTGTGCAACTCTTAAATCACAAATTAAGGGTTTAAATCTTGGTGTGAAGGTAAAGCTTGTGGTTCTTTCCATCATCACGTCTCTAAATGCATATTTGCTTACTGAGATATGGGTCTGTCTCCTTTTGTTAAAAACATCATGTGAAAGATGCAGTTACAGAGATCTTGCCTTCAAGAGCCTGACAGGTCTAGTTAGGAAGGAAAGAAATATCTGGATATCCAACTAAAAGCAGGGCAGTGTCCGGGTTGAATAGAACCTCAGAGACAGTAAAGGGAAGGGTGAGCTGGCTTGGGGCTGGGTGTTAGCAAACACTTTAACTTGTCTGGGGTCTGAGGTCTCTGGAATATGAGGAGGCAGAATAAGTATATACCTTTAGAGTCGACCGCTTTCCTAAAAGCCCTTTCTCTGTGTCCTTATCCACGTATAGATGCCAGAGAACAGTGCATTCTCCCTTCTTTTTGAGAGGGAAGATGGTAGAAAGGCAGAAAACAAAAAAGCTCATTTTGAAGGGTGTTTGGAGTTTCTGGTCTAAGAAATGAAGAGGTGGAGAAAAACAACTGTAGGAAAAACAACTCTGAAAAGAGGAAAGCGGGGTCAGGGTGAGGAGCTAACTTCAAAAACCATCTCATGGGAAAGTTAGAAGTTTGTTCAAAGTCCTTATTCCACTTACTTGGTAAACATCTGAAGCGACCTGCACTGAAGACCTGACTGTAGGCTTTCCCTGGAGGAGAGAGCTTAGGTTTTATGATCTTAAGCCCCAAACAATGAAACCAAGGAAAGAGGGGGAAAAAAAGTGTGATGGAAAATACATTTCTACTCAATACCAAGAAATGCCTTTGAAAGGCCCAGAGCTGTCTCAAGAGAAAAGCAGTCCCTGGCCCGCCTGGCAACAAACTCAGCCCGAGGGTCACGACGCCCGGGCCCGGGATCGCCGGCTGGGGGCGGGGACGGGAGTCCAGGGCGCGCACGTCAGACTCCAGCTGCGCGTCCGGGGCTCCCCCGGGATCCGCGCGGGGCGGGGCGGGGCGGCCAGGGCTCCCGGGAGCTCGGGCGCGGGCTCCGGCTGGGCTGCGGGCGCGGGAGCAGGGCGCAGCATGCTGTCCGCCGTCGGGAGCCTCCTGCGCCTCCGCCTGGGGCGCATCCCCCGCTGCGCCCCGGGAGCGCCCCCAGAAGCCGAGCGGCGGCCGGTCGCGTTTCTCCGGCCCCGGGGTACCCCCCACTACTCCAGTGGCGGGAGCCCCGGCGGTTCGGAGCCCCCAGGTTCCGGTGAGCAGGGGCTGGGAGCAGTCCGGGAGGAAGGGCTCGGTGGAGGGCTGGGGCGAGGGCATATAGGCGTGAGCGCGCCCTGATCCCTGGGCCGTCGGTCTCTCCGTCCCTTTACATTCCTGTCTCTTTCGCAGCAGGAAAGGTCCATCGGGTCCCCGCCGAGCACACGCCGTCGCCATTCGACAAGAAAATCCTGCTGTGGACGGGGCGTTTCAAAGCGATGGAGGATATCCCGCCTCGGATTCCGTAAGCGTGGCTTGTACCTGGGGGCCGGGTGGAGTGCGCCCTGGAGGGCTCGGGGTCCACCCACTTCCAGACCTCGGCGCCCTGGAGCGGAGAGGGCCGCAGAGCCGCCCAGCTCTTCACAGTAGTCTCTGCCACTGTGAGGACTGTGCCCGCGCGCCCCTGGCGCGGTTAAACGCCAGGCTCCTTCACTGGACTCTGGGAGCTAAGCCAAGCTTATGGGAAGATTGTTGAAGCAGGGTGAAAATCCAGAAGGTCAGAGGGCACGTTCACCGTCGTTCAGATACCCGGTTCCCCGCAAACTTCGGGGCGGGAGCCACTGGAACCCTTTGAGCCAACAGAAAGCACCGTCCTTGCGTGCGCCCGGGTGGCTGAGAGGCAGAGGGGCTCTGGCCTGGGCAAGGGAGGGGAGAAGTTGAGGTTCCCTGATCCACTCAAGGAAGGATCTAGGGCGGCCGGAGTCTCTAGGAAGAAGCCACGTCCATGTGACCTCTTTTTCTGGGGCGGGAGATGCCTGGACGTCTGCAGCCCTCTGCGCGTGGGTTGACTACTAGGACCCAGGGTCGGTCAGTGCCTCCGGCCTCTTCATCCCAAGCCCGAGACAGCTATTGGTTTGATAAAACTCAAGGTGACAGCTTCAACTCCAGGGTAAATGGGATCTGTTACCAAAAAAAAAAAAAGAAAGTAGATGTCACCTGTCAAAAACCATATTTCTACAGCTTCAGTTTATGCAAAGCCCAGAAATCTTCCTAGCACTTTAGAAAGGAGTAGTTAAATAGGAAAGGAAGGAAACTAAGGACAAAATCGATCTATCACTTTTTAAACTAATCTCAGAAAAGGGGGAGACTAGAACTATAAAGTCAAATACAGATTTTAGGTGTTCATATATTATTTTTATATGATGTAATCAATACCTCTTAGAATGGATGATGGAAGCTGGGTCTACAGCTTGTTCTCTGCATATTGAGCAGACTTTTATTGCTTGTTAATTGATTAGTTACCAAAAGCACCTCAAATAAATGGGGGGAAAATATGGCGGGAAATGTTGATTTAATAATGAATTCTCAAGCATTTTTATTCCTTTTCTGGATCAAATGATTTAATGAGGAACGGACATGGAATTTGAAATAACATGGAACTTGAAATCTGTTTTCAGCATTTATTTAGCCATGAAGATGTTTTTCTTAACATTATAAGGCAAATGTTGTTTTCCTTGGGGTCTGTATCCTACAAAGTATAGATTTAGCCCAAAGCAGAAATTAGCTCTAGAAAAGCTTAAAAACACCACCCTCTGTGTTTTTTGGATTTTGAATTCTAGTGCTATACAACAGGATAATCAAAAATGTAAAGAACTTGCATTATTGTAAATTAACACTTGTCCAGAGACTCTAGACCCAATATCACATTAACATAGCCGTATGTATGTAGAGACCCGTTTTACAGAATTAATTTATTTTCCCCAGGATCACAGTCAAAGAACTATTGTCAATGGGAGAAATTCTATTAAATTAACTTTGAACAAGGTGCCTAGGAAAAGTATTGTAGTTTTGTGTGGGAAACGGGAAAGTATTTGAATATTTTTATTTTATTATTGTCTGTAATTTTTTAAGAAGCATGGCTTCTTAAAAAGGAGAGATATACCTCCTAAGCTAAGTGTTAGATTTTCAATGTGAACAGCTTTCACTCTTATGCTTTTAATGGACATATAATTAACAAGTGGCCTATAATTTTTGTACCATAAAGTAATGATATTTAATAATGACTGCTCTTTTTTGTTTTCTTTTCAGTGTTAAACTAATTTGATATAGCAGTTCAAAGCCAGATGGATGGGTAAAAAAGATCAGATCTTTCAGGTTCCGTCTGGAACAAAATTCAACAACAAGTATAATCTAATAATGTGCTAATATTCATCTGTTTGCAACTAATATCTTAAAAATGACATTAATCTGCCTAAAATCTGAGGAAAACAGACTAAATGTTGGTTTTCTGTGTTCTTTCAACTAGTGGAAAGATCTTTTTTTTTTCATTTTTAAGAGGAATTGCTTCCTAAAATTCTTTTTTTATGGTACTTCACTCTAAACTTGCCATAGATAAGAAAAAATAATGCTCAATCCATTCTCAAAACTCATTCTTTAATTGTATGTATTTATAAACTGCCACTTCATATTACGGCAAATTGCTAGAATTTATTTCAACATAAAGGTCCACAGGCATGATTACTTTTGTTAACTACTTTGCTAAAATCCTGGACAACTTGTGTCTAACTTTATTAATAAATAAGACTATGCAGTATTCAAGAAAACATAAAATTTCAGAATAATAATAAGAAAATGAAGGTATATGTTTGTCTTTTCTTCAACAAATTATCATTTTTATCACTTCTTTTAAAAACTTCATGCAAAAACCATAAAAAAACACCCTTCCCCTAACAGACATTCTCACAAAATATATAATGTATAAAAGCAGCACAATGAAGAGTCTTCTACACAAAACGTGTAACAGTGTTTTTCATGGAGTTGGGATGGGAGGGGGCAAGAAGAGATGTGGAGGTCAGTGAAGAAACAAAATGATGAAAATGAGTTTAGAAAAACAACCTGTTTAAAACTGAAAACAAAAGTCTCTTAATAACAGGGACCAAATAAGCATGAGTTATAGACATAGAAGGCCATTAATTCTTACCTTTATCCCAGTTATTGAAACAAAAATGATGGATAGGTCATAATTTCTAGCGGTCACATTTTGAACAGTTAGAAACTAAATATACTGCTCTGTCATTTCATAGTGGCTAACCTTACTTAAGGCCTGGATAAATGCCTGTTGTTAATTATTTGAAATTAGTAAGGTAATGTACTAGAATTTGGAAGGTTTTTACATCTTCCATTTGCATACAGGGAAAGTTTTTGAATATTTACATAAGATATCATTGTTATGCTGGTTGGAAAAAATCGCTTTAATATAATTAACAGAATGCACATCTTGGTTTAGGCCAGAAATGATAGATGCTGCAAGAAACAAAGCTCGAGTGAAAGCTTGTTACATAATGATTGGACTCACAATCATTGCCTGCTTTGCTGTGATAGCATCAGCCAAAAGGGTGAGTAGCTGTTTGAGGTAAAAACAGACTTGTGAATTTTAAGAAGGCTTATGAGCTTTGTTCTCATTTGGGAGATTATTGCCGTTTTTTCCATGTAAGAACAGTTTCATCTCAGACATCTTTTTTTTTTTTTCATCTCAGACATCTTGAGCCATCTGCATATATCAGTTATACTAGAAACAACACTGTTCATGGAAATTTGAGTCAACAAATTAACTATGTGGACAGAAGGGACAGAAACATGTTTCCATTTATAAGATAAGGAAAAATGAAAACTGACAGTTTATAACCTGTTTAAAGTCTACATAGAAAGAGCTTATTTTGGTACAACTACATCCTTCCTAAGTCATGAACTTTAATGAAATAGAAGGGCAATAGTTGGAAGTGATGACCACGATGGCTAGTTTGCCTATATCCTGTATATGAACCCTTTCCTTGCCATCTCCTATAAGAAATTTCTAAACAGAAATTAGAAAAGTGAAAGTGAAATCGCTGAGTTGTGTCTGACTCTTTGCGACTCATGGACGAGCCATGGAATTCTCCAGGTGAGAATACTGGAGTGGGTAACCTTTCCCTTACTCCAGGGCATTTTCCCTAATCACAGAGGATGTGGAGGTGGGGGCAAGAAGAGATGTGGAGGTCAGTGAAGAAACAAAATGATGAAAATGAGTTTAGAAAAACAACCTGTTTAAAACTGAAAACAAAAGTCTCTTAATAACAGGGACCAAATAAGCATGAGTTATAGACATAGAAGGCCATTAATTCTTACCTTTATCCCAGTTATTGAAACAAAAATGATGGATAGGTCATAATTTCTAGCGGTCACATTTTGAACAGTTAGAAACTAAATATACTGCTCTGTCATTTCATAGTGGCTAACCTTACTTAAGGCCTGGATAAATGCCTGTTGTTAATTATTTGAAATTAGTAAGGTAATGTACTAGAATTTGGAAGGTTTTTACATCTTCCATTTGCATACAGGGAAAGTTTTTGAATATTTACATAAGATATCATTGTTATGCTGGTTGGAAAAAATCGCTTTAATATAATTAACAGAATGCACATCTTGGTTTAGGCCAGAAATGATAGATGCTGCAAGAAACAAAGCTCGAGTGAAAGCTTGTTACATAATGATTGGACTCACAATCATTGCCTGCTTTGCTGTGATAGCATCAGCCAAAAGGGTGAGTAGCTGTTTGAGGTAAAAACAGACTTGTGAATTTTAAGAAGGCTTATGAGCTTTGTTCTCATTTGGGAGATTATTGCCGTTTTTTCCATGTAAGAACAGTTTCATCTCAGACATCTTTTTTTTTTTTTCATCTCAGACATCTTGAGCCATCTGCATATATCAGTTATACTAGAAACAACACTGTTCATGGAAATTTGAGTCAACAAATTAACTATGTGGACAGAAGGGACAGAAACATGTTTCCATTTATAAGATAAGGAAAAATGAAAACTGACAGTTTATAACCTGTTTAAAGTCTACATAGAAAGAGCTTATTTTGGTACAACTACATCCTTCCTAAGTCATGAACTTTAATGAAATAGAAGGGCAATAGTTGGAAGTGATGACCACGATGGCTAGTTTGCCTATATCCTGTATATGAACCCTTTCCTTGCCATCTCCTATAAGAAATTTCTAAACAGAAATTAGAAAAAGTGAAAGTGAAATCGCTGAGTTGTGTCTGACTCTTTGCGACTCATGGACGAGCCATGGAATTCTCCAGGTGAGAATACTGGAGTGGGTAACCTTTCCCTTACTCCAGGGCATTTTCCCAACCAAGCAATCGAACCCTGGTCTCCTGCATTGCAGGAGAATTCTTTACCATCTGAGCAACCAGAGAACGGAAATCAGAAGGTTCTCTCTAATTTTGCTTCTTGCTTCCCCCAGTTCTTGCATCTGCTGATCAGTTTTTACCATGAAATGCAGCCCCACAAATACTGCTATCTCTGCAAAACATTTCTCCATCCCTAACAGCCTTCCTCTATTTCGAACTCTCCTCTAGACACACTCCAGTTTATCAGCGTCCTTCATCGTAGCACCTGCAACTAGCCCATCAGAGCGTGATTATAACTTTGTTTTGGTACACTGTGTTTTAGTAACAGAGCCAGAGTTGGAACTAGGTTTTGGTAGTTTGCCTGGAACCATACAGCTTCACTTTCTGAGCACGTTTAGCCAGTGACCATTCTGCCTATTGGTCTGCTCTTAGATTCTTAAGAGTATTTGAGTTCAGTAATTCACATAGGGGTTAGGGCCTCTGAGCTTGCCAACATTATCTACATGTCTCTTATTTATTTATTTATTTTGGCCATGTCACGTGGCATTAGAGATCTGAGTTCCCAGACCAGGGATTGCCTCCTGCAGTGGAAGCATGGAGTCTTAACCACTGGACCACCAGGGCAGTCCCTATACATGTCTATTCATGTCTGTTGGCTTGAAAAAGAACGTATGCTTTGAAATTATTCTCATCAAATGTTAAATTTAGTAAATGTTGGGATGAATACTTAAACATAGGATGAAAGAAATTCAGTCATTTCTAGTTTTTAACCTGCCTTAGTAACCTGCCTATTCAGTTGGTGATTCTCTAGCTCCTAGACGACAGACTGGATTCTCATACTGCCTGGACCCTGCGTGTCCCATTTGTTCCTTATACTTCAGCCATATTAGTTCTTTTTTTTTTTTTTTTCTTTTTCTTTTCTTAATACACCAGACCCTTTACTCTCTCTAGGTTTTGCTCCCTTCTCTTGGCCTTACCATCACTGACTCTCATTCTCCTCAGAGAGCACTTCCCTGACCACCCCATTGGAAATGCTCTCACTCAGGTACTATTTTATTATCTTTCCAGCTGCTCATAAGTCATTATTACCAGCAATTCTATTGGCACCACTTAAAAATATATCCCAATTGGACCACTCCTCCTCATCTCTTCTGACATCACCTGCCCCAGTCTGAGATACCCGTCTGTTGCCTAGTTTATTACAGTATCATTTACATGGTCTGTGCCTCTCTTCCTTCTCTTCAATTCACCTTTCACTTCAAATAATTAATACATGTTACCTTATATAAGATGCTATCAGATAGAGATGGAGACATGGTTAGCAATTTGAGATGTGTTTTCGGAAGCAAAAAGGAGACATCTTTGTGTAAATTCAATGTGGCAAGAGGAAAAAAATGGAAGAATGACACCCAAAAGACAGAACTTTCACCTTGAGCATCTAGCTGGATGGTGCTGCCCTTTGTTGAGATGTATGGCTGGGGAAAGAGCTGGTAGGCCTGACAGGCAAAATGTATCAGATCCTCTCTTTCAGGTATGTTAAGTGTGACATGCATATTAGAGTTAGGTATCTATTAGATTTTTATTTTTCTTGCAAGGGATTTTGTTCTTCAGTCTGAAGATCTATAGCTTTCCTCACTTCTGAAAAAATGTAAGCTTTTATCACTTCAAAAATGGACTTTTCCCCCATTCTCTTCTTCCCACCTGTTGGGAATACATGTTGAATTTCTAATTCTATTCTCTGTGCCTCTAAACTTTGGTAATTTTTATACCTTCATCTCTGTGCTGCATTTAGATTATTTCCTCAGATCTATTTCCTAGCTAGAGTTTTTTCCCCCTGATCAAAAGGCTAATTATCTTTTCTTTTCACACAGAATTTTTTCCCCCAGGTAAATGCCATGTCTTTGCTAGGTCTCAGGCTGATGAGAGGAGTTTTAGTCATTTCACAGGAAGCTCAGCCCATGCCCAAGATCTAAATCCTGAATTTGCCTGTTGGTGTAGAGATTCAACTCCTAGTGCAGGGCTGTTAAAGCCAATATTTCCCCATAATGTCCCTTGTTTGAAGCTGTTTCCTTCTATCCTGGCTTTAGTCTTCATTCCCGACCAATTTCTGCCTTTTGCATTCTTTCCATATCTGGTCCCTGTGGATTTTTCCTTTCTTGATTTTGAGCTTAATTATTTGAAAATGTAATTGTTATTTTTTATCCAACACCTGTATCTATGTGTGCCAAGACAGGATGGGAACAGATTTCAGGTATCAGGTGTTCTGTTGGCTAGAAGTCTAGTAACTTACACAGATTTTTTTTTTCTGTATGAAAGAATCATTTTTCTTAAATGCTACATGTGATCTATGCCTTTATTTATTTATTGGCCTCTTTTATTGGTCTTACATTTATTTATTCTCATTCATCTTCATTCCTTGGCCTGTGTGGGCCTCCCATCCCAGTGGCCTCTCTTGTTGCAGAGCACCAGCTCTGGGTGCATGAGCTCCAGAGCGCTGACTCGTAATTAGACACACTGGTCCAATCGCTCTGCAGCATGTGAGATCTTCCCATGCCAGGGATTGAACCGGTGCCCCTTGCACTGCAAGGGGGATTCTTTACCCACTGGACCACCGGGGAAGTCCTAAGTTACTTTTTTTTCACAGAGTCTCCCCTATATATCTCTATCTAAAATAGAAATTTTTCCAGAGAGTCAAAATGCTTTGCTTTCTGTTTCTGTAGGCTGCAGAACGGCACGAATCTTTAACAAGTTGGAACCTGGCAAAGAAGGCAAAATGGCGTGAAGAAGCTGCATTGGCTGCACAGGCCAAGGCTAAATGATATTCTGAGTGTTCATCAGAATATCATCGCTGTTATCAGCAACAATAAAAGATAGGCAAAAGAGAATATTTAACAACATACTTGTCAAGGTTTTAGTTTCATAACTAGAACTGCAAAGTCTTTTTTATTTCTACTTTTGTAAACTTTTGTTCAAGTACAACATACATTCAGAAGGTCGACAAGTGTACACAGCTTGATAGATTTTTACATAGTGAACACACATGCATCACCACTGTCCAAGTCAAGACGTCAAACATCTCCTTTCTGCTTCATTTCTGCCCTCAGTCAGTCATTACCACAGACAACCACTGTTGTTGAGTTTTATTGCCATAGGTTGTTTTGCCTGTTTTAACTTTATGTAGTTAGAATTACATAGTATACACTTGTGTGAATTCTTCTACTCAATATTATATTGTGAGATGGATCCACTGATTGTGAGTAGCAGGAAGTCATCCATTTTTATTGCTATAGTATTCCACGGTATGAGTATGCCACAGTTTAGCTAGCTATTTGGTCCGGTTTTTGGCCACTAGAGATACTGCCAAAATGAGCACTCTGGAGACTTCCCTGGCGGTCCAGTGGCTAAAACTGTGCTTCCACTGCATAGGGCACAGGTTTCATCCCTGGTCAGAAAACTAAGATGCCACATGGCTCGGGAACAAAAGTAAAACAGAATTTCCTATCAGACGTCAATCCCTGCATTGGGAAGATCTTCTGGAGAAGGGAATGGCAACTCACTCCAGTATTGTTGTCTGGAGAATCCCATGGACAGAGGAGCCTGGTGGGCTTCAGTCCATGGGGTGGCAAGGAGTTGGACACAACTGAGTGACTAACACTACCTACCAGCCATCATGATGCAGTCACAAAACAAAACAGTATACAGCAAAGAAAGTGAACAGACCACCATATATGCATCAATACAAATGAATCTCCAAAATTGTTAACTTTGAGCCAAAACCCAAAACCCAGATATATGAAATAATTAGCCAGTAGGCTGCAGAACGGCACGAATCTTTAACAAGTTGGAACCTGGCAAAGAAGGCAAAATGGCGTGAAGAAGCTGCATTGGCTGCACAGGCCAAGGCTAAATGATATTCTGAGTGTTCATCAGAATATCATCGCTGTTATCAGCAACAATAAAAGATAGGCAAAAGAGAATATTTAACAACATACTTGTCAAGGTTTTAGTTTCATAACTAGAACTGCAAAGTCTTTTTTATTTCTACTTTTGTAAACTTTTGTTCAAGTACAACATACATTCAGAAGGTCGACAAGTGTACACAGCTTGATAGATTTTTACATAGTGAACACACATGCATCACCACTGTCCAAGTCAAGACGTCAAACATCTCCTTTCTGCTTCATTTCTGCCCTCAGTCAGTCATTACCACAGACAACCACTGTTGTTGAGTTTTATTGCCATAGGTTGTTTTGCCTGTTTTAACTTTATGTAGTTAGAATTACATAGTATACACTTGTGTGAATTCTTCTACTCAATATTATATTGTGAGATGGATCCACTGATTGTGAGTAGCAGGAAGTCATCCATTTTTATTGCTATAGTATTCCACGGTATGAGTATGCCACAGTTTAGCTAGCTATTTGGTCCGGTTTTTGGCCACTAGAGATACTGCCAAAATGAGCACTCTGGAGACTTCCCTGGCGGTCCAGTGGCTAAAACTGTGCTTCCACTGCATAGGGCACAGGTTTCATCCCTGGTCAGAAAACTAAGATGCCACATGGCTCGGGAACAAAAGTAAAACAGAATTTCCTATCAGACGTCAATCCCTGCATTGGGAAGATCTTCTGGAGAAGGGAATGGCAACTCACTCCAGTATTGTTGTCTGGAGAATCCCATGGACAGAGGAGCCTGGTGGGCTTCAGTCCATGGGGTGGCAAGGAGTTGGACACAACTGAGTGACTAACACTACCTACCAGCCATCATGATGCAGTCACAAAACAAAACAGTATACAGCAAAGAAAGTGAACAGACCACACATATATGCATCAATACAAATGAATCTCCAAAATTGTTAACTTTGAGCCAAAACCCAAAACCCCCAGATATATGAAATATATGTAAGCCCCCAGTTTACACACTTTAGAAAACAGATAAGTAAAGCTGTATGTCTTAGGGATACATACACATGAGGTGAAATGATGAAGAAAAGCACAAGAATATGTTACAAGGGACTGATAATAATTAAGCTGGATGGTGAATGCACAGGTGTTCATTATTCAAATTGTCTTCTTATACATTATTCTGTGTGTATTTTATAATAAAACAACTTAGAAGATAGAATGCCCTCAAAATTTTGCCATGCTTTTTTTACATTCTATTAAAAAGAAACAAACAAAAAAACAGCCATAAAGGAAAGGAAATAGGAGGGATCCCTCAAAAGCAAAAGTATCCAAAGTTTAGAACTCCCAATTTTTAAATAACAGGTGCTCTGGGGAATTACACATTAAATTCCCCAAACCGCCTACTATTTCCAAATATATAAATGTCTGTGCAAAAACTAGGATTTTTAAACTCTTTACTTGTTGGGGTTACGTCCAATCAACCTTTTAGTTCTAGTGGTACTGTACAGCAATGGTTGCAAGTGTATCTATTTGAAAATTTTATTTCATAATAGGATGGAAAACTGAAATGTTAAAGGCTACTAATAATGATGTGATGTATGTGTCTCTTAAAATTGCAGACTGCTTTACTGGGAGCAAGAAACCCTAAAAATAACTGATCTAATAATTACTTTTACTACTCTGTAATTAACATAGTTTCAAATACAGAAGGAAATGAGGTCAGATGAAGCAAAAAAACAAAAACAGAAAACAAAATATAACCAAATAACCAAGATAATGGAAAAAGAAAATAAAAACACTAAACAGGGGGTGGAGTGTGGGGAGGGAAGGGGGTTAAGCTTGGTTACTGTGTAATTTTGTGTTTCAGAGTATACTAAGAAAGTTAAATTAGATATTCCCTGGTATTTCTATTTATTAGATTTAAAACCCTAAACCTTAAATAAATGCATTGTATTCCATTAAAATACTAGAAAAGGAAAGATAATTTCAATTGAAACATGTGACTGTCTCACTAATTGCTAAGGCTTGAGATACAAACATAAACTAGGTATGTTCTCCATTACAGCTGAATATATAATTTTTAAAACAAAAGCAACGTTGGTTTTAGAAAGGGGATGGAACTTCTATCAGTGAGGGCATCTCTTTGCTCTGTTAGGGATACACAATCATAAGTAAGGACAAATGAAACAGAACGCTTCTATAAATGCAACTGTAAAATAGTGCTTTATTGTTTTTAATATAGTGCTGTAACATTTCATAATATTGCATACGACTCAAAGGGTGATTTTTCTAAGTTAGTCAAGAATATCTTACCCTCATCCCCCTTCCCAAAGAGAACTTAAAAACACATTATCCTCTTAGAGCTCTATCATACTGGCTCCTATTATGTTACATTCCAGAAAACAATAATGCTATGAACTAAAATGAGTCAAAGGTTAACAACAATTACTTTGATTTCACAGTTTCACAAAGCAGCCAGCAGATTGCTGAATTTAAAAAAAAAACGAATTTTACCCTTTGAGTTTCACAAACTCTTTACTTGTTGGGGTTACGTCCAATCAACCTTTTAGTTCTAGTGGTACTGTACAGCAATGGTTGCAAGTGTATCTATTTGAAAATTTTATTTCATAATAGGATGGAAAACTGAAATGTTAAAGGCTACTAATAATGATGTGATGTATGTGTCTCTTAAAATTGCAGACTGCTTTACTGGGAGCAAGAAACCCTAAAAATAACTGATCTAATAATTACTTTTACTACTCTGTAATTAACATAGTTTCAAATACAGAAGGAAATGAGGTCAGATGAAGCAAAAAAACAAAAACAGAAAACAAAATATAACCAAATAACCAAGATAATGGAAAAAGAAAATAAAAACACTAAACAGGGGGTGGAGTGTGGGGAGGGAAGGGGGTTAAGCTTGGTTACTGTGTAATTTTGTGTTTCAGAGTATACTAAGAAAGTTAAATTAGATATTCCCTGGTATTTCTATTTATTAGATTTAAAACCCTAAACCTTAAATAAATGCATTGTATTCCATTAAAATACTAGAAAAGGAAAGATAATTTCAATTGAAACATGTGACTGTCTCACTAATTGCTAAGGCTTGAGATACAAACATAAACTAGGTATGTTCTCCATTACAGCTGAATATATAATTTTTAAAACAAAAGCAACGTTGGTTTTAGAAAGGGGATGGAACTTCTATCAGTGAGGGCATCTCTTTGCTCTGTTAGGGATACACAATCATAAGTAAGGACAAATGAAACAGAACGCTTCTATAAATGCAACTGTAAAATAGTGCTTTATTGTTTTTAATATAGTGCTGTAACATTTCATAATATTGCATACGACTCAAAGGGTGATTTTTCTAAGTTAGTCAAGAATATCTTACCCTCATCCCCCTTCCCAAAGAGAACTTAAAAACACATTATCCTCTTAGAGCTCTATCATACTGGCTCCTATTATGTTACATTCCAGAAAACAATAATGCTATGAACTAAAATGAGTCAAAGGTTAACAACAATTACTTTGATTTCACAGTTTCACAAAGCAGCCAGCAGATTGCTGAATTTAGAACAGCAACAAAAATTCACTAAGACTTTGTATTATAGTTACTTTTTCCATAATGCTCCTTCTTAAGAGAAGAAAAAATATGAAGGCAAAGGTAATGTAATGTTTTGTCCAACAAAAGTCCTTTATCAATAAATCAACCTTGATATGCAAATAGGTTTTACAGTTACCAAATGATATGCTGTTTCTGTGCCAGCAGATTTTATTACATTTTATTACATTTTTATTTTCTGTTCTTTTGTCCTAGTGCTACCAGTAAGTGAACAAAATGACACTAAAAATTATGTTCTAGGAACACTTTTTAAAATAAAACTGACAGTAAAAAAACTTGGGTCACTGAGTTAAGTACTTACAAATATAAAATAAGTAAGCATACTTGCATAGATCAGCTAGTAAAAACTCAAATTCAGACAAGAATAAAACACCAAATAATAAATGTAAAGGACTCTTGCAAGTATTTTCTTTTGGTTTCTGCATTAATGTTGCATGCATTGCCCTTTACACCATGTTTACTTTTGTTTTTTTTTTTGGCACAGTTTCTCTCGGATTTAAATATAATAAATACTAGGAAAGCAAGCTGAAAAAGAAAAAAATTCCCATGAGGGCCAGTGAAGATTAATGAAAATACATCCTGGAGCATTTAAAAGAGTACATTTGAAAAGAGTAGTCATATTAAACAAAAATTTTAGGAACAAAAGTCTTTGCTAGTATTGGTTCAATAAAGTCATCACCACACCAACAGCTGGTCCCAACTATCACAGGTGGCCCCTTGCACTCAAATCTGATCAAATCAATTATTCAAATAACGGATCTAATGAATTTAATATAATTTATATAAATAAATGCTTAAAATATGGTCAAATTCTATACTTAGAGGTATAATGCTTGCCTTGCTGGCCAAAATGTAAGAATCCTCCCCTCAAAGGCTACTCCATTATTTCTCTTATGTTTCCTTCTGTAATATCCATTTTGTTTGAAAGACTTGGCTTAGAAGATTTATTAATGTGACTATAGGGTCCTCAAAATAAAAGCAGGCACAGCTGGTTAGTTCATGAATTATCCTGCATCATCAAGTTCAATTGACTAGAAAGAGTAGAATAGAATACCCTGTCACCTGACACTTAGACCATCAGCATCACAAAAAGAGTGTTTATCTGATAAATTCACCATCAATTTGGAAATCTTTAATATAACTACCCTGTTCTTTTGAATATACATATTCTGAACTTTGTAACTTCTACTACAATAAAAAAGGGGACAGATACAGTCCTCTATTAACAGTATAAAAGAGGTTTGGCAGATGCACTCAGCATTGTGGACACCATTTAAACCTATATTCTATAGCTTGTAGGTTTAAGTGTCTTGCTAATAGCTTAGTTTCATGATATATATTTTACAAAGTGTCACACTATTTAAAAGTACTCCTATATACATTTTCTTCTTGTTAACATGCCTCTGATTTCCAGCAGAAACATTACAAATGATACCATAAATGAAATCTTTCTTTACAGAATAGACTATGAATCATATCAAAAATGCTTTTAGTTCCCATCTTAAAACAGCAGTAAACTAATTTTTAAATAAGTATTTTAGATATATAATTGGAAATGTAAATAGCCTGCATATAACTATAAATGAAAAGACTGAGCTCAGCAGTACTGTATCTGCTTAGAAAACTAGCAAGTACAGTATCATGAGAAAACGTAGACACATGCGTATATATGTATCTATAAATAATATATTTAATTTTCTATTGAAACTTTTAAAAAGTTTCATAGTATGAAGAGGTTTTGCTATTAATACATAAACACATACATTATATTAACCAATCTGATCAAATCAATTATTCAAATAACGGATCTAATGAATTTAATATAATTTATATAAATAAATGCTTAAAATATGGTCAAATTCTATACTTAGAGGTATAATGCTTGCCTTGCTGGCCAAAATGTAAGAATCCTCCCCTCAAAGGCTACTCCATTATTTCTCTTATGTTTCCTTCTGTAATATCCATTTTGTTTGAAAGACTTGGCTTAGAAGATTTATTAATGTGACTATAGGGTCCTCAAAATAAAAGCAGGCACAGCTGGTTAGTTCATGAATTATCCTGCATCATCAAGTTCAATTGACTAGAAAGAGTAGAATAGAATACCCTGTCACCTGACACTTAGACCATCAGCATCACAAAAAGAGTGTTTATCTGATAAATTCACCATCAATTTGGAAATCTTTAATATAACTACCCTGTTCTTTTGAATATACATATTCTGAACTTTGTAACTTCTACTACAATAAAAAGGGCACAGATACAGTCCTCTATTAACAGTATAAAAGAGGTTTGGCAGATGCACTCAGCATTGTGGACACCATTTAAACCTATATTCTATAGCTTGTAGGTTTAAGTGTCTTGCTAATAGCTTAGTTTCATGATATATATTTTACAAAGTGTCACACTATTTAAAAGTACTCCTATATACATTTTCTTCTTGTTAACATGCCTCTGATTTCCAGCAGAAACATTACAAATGATACCATAAATGAAATCTTTCTTTACAGAATAGACTATGAATCATATCAAAAATGCTTTTAGTTCCCATCTTAAAACAGCAGTAAACTAATTTTTAAATAAGTATTTTAGATATATAATTGGAAATGTAAATAGCCTGCATATAACTATAAATGAAAAGACTGAGCTCAGCAGTACTGTATCTGCTTAGAAAACTAGCAAGTACAGTATCATGAGAAAACGTAGACACATGCGTATATATGTATCTATAAATATATATATTTAATTTTCTATTGAAACTTTTAAAAAAAGTTTCATAGTATGAAGAGGTTTTTGCTATTAATACATAAACACATACATTATATTAACCAATCTGATACAAATGTAATCTAATACAATGGTTCCTTGACAAGCAGCAGTATGGCCCTCTGAGTATTACCAAAAGGGAAAAAAAATCCTAATATAGGTTTCAACCAATTGAAGAAGCCTTAGTAATTTCATTAATATCATTCTTTGTGTCCCAACAGTTAAGTACATTTAATAAAATTTAACACATAACAATGTGAGTTCTTCAGGATAATTTTGCCTTTCAAGTACCTAAGCTCATTATTGCACAGAAAGTGAAACCTTGCAATTACTGCTCTGAAAAATCAGAGAAAGAAATACAGTATTATTTTTGCTATGCAGCACTACTTTAGATTCATGATGGCATCTCTAACATGATGCTCTTTAAAATGAGCAGTGAAAAAATAATAAAACAGTATTCCAAAAATGTTAGCATATTTGGTCAAAATATAAAATATACTAATATAGCATTTATATGTTAAAAACACAAATATTTAAATGTCGTTTAATCTTTTCAATGTGTTCAACATGAAGAATAGCTTCTCTCTTCACAACTGCCACATTTTAATTGATTATCAATACAATATTTCTTCTATGGTTTATAAGCAACTTTTACAGGTTTTCTGTTATATTTTTTTTGGCAAAGTATACCCTACAGCACAGTGACTTATAATTTAAGGTAATATGCATCGTTACATTCTAATTTAGCCTTTTCTCTATGCCATGCTTCTGAAGCCTTTTTGTTTTGCTTTTGCTTTGAGAGGTAGATTTAGTAGAGAACGGGCATATCACACGCTGCCAAAATGCAATCAGCAACAGCTGTACTGTTAATGTCCAGGCTCCAGGAGTGCCGGAAAAATTCAGAACCATCAATGTAATACTTTACCAAAGGTGTCCTTTTCAGGCTGAAATTATTAAATGATCTCATAATGTATTTAACTGTTCTTAAATAGATACAAAAAAGATAAAACAACGAAAGACATGTATACAGGCATACCAACACAATAACAAACCTGTAATAAAAGGTTGCATATGAATGGAAACTTTTGCTTTCTAAAAGTGTACCTTCTTTCTTTTTTGTTTTTTTACACAAAACACATCAAATGTTCCTACTGACAATGCAAGGAGAGATGTCTAAAGCTACCCTTCTTACCCATCAATTTTCCTCCCACCAAGTTAAAGTTGAAACCCTTCCATTGGTGCTTCCTGCTGCTGAAATACAAACTGTTGCTGGTTTTCATCCACTTGAGGTACAATACTGGGGTCGTCATCTTCTACACCAAAGTAATGTTCAATCAGATCAAAAGCCTTTTGGTAAATTTCCTGATTTTCATGACTAACACATAACAATGTGAGTTCTTCAGGATAATTTTGCCTTTCAAGTACCTAAGCTCATTATTGCACAGAAAGTGAAACCTTGCAATTACTGCTCTGAAAAATCAGAGAAAGAAATACAGTATTATTTTTGCTATGCAGCACTACTTTAGATTCATGATGGCATCTCTAACATGATGCTCTTTAAAATGAGCAGTGAAAAAATAATAAAACAGTATTCCAAAAATGTTAGCATATTTGGTCAAAATATAAAATATACTAATATAGCATTTATATGTTAAAAACACAAATATTTAAATGTCGTTTAATCTTTTCAATGTGTTCAACATGAAGAATAGCTTCTCTCTTCACAACTGCCACATTTTAATTGATTATCAATACAATATTTCTTCTATGGTTTATAAGCAACTTTTACAGGTTTTCTGTTATATTTTTTTTGGCAAAGTATACCCTACAGCACAGTGACTTATAATTTAAGGTAATATGCATCGTTACATTCTAATTTAGCCTTTTCTCTATGCCATGCTTCTGAAGCCTTTTTGTTTTGCTTTTGCTTTGAGAGGTAGATTTAGTAGAGAACGGGCATATCACACGCTGCCAAAATGCAATCAGCAACAGCTGTACTGTTAATGTCCAGGCTCCAGGAGTGCCGGAAAAATTCAGAACCATCAATGTAATACTTTACCAAAGGTGTCCTTTTCAGGCTGAAATTATTAAATGATCTCATAATGTATTTAACTGTTCTTAAATAGATACAAAAAAGATAAAACAACGAAAGACATGTATACAGGCATACCAACACAATAACAAACCTGTAATAAAAGGTTGCATATGAATGGAAACTTTTGCTTTCTAAAAGTGTACCTTCTTTCTTTTTTGTTTTTCTACACAAAAACACATCAAATGTTCCTACTGACAATGCAAGGAGAGATGTCTAAAGCTACCCTTCTTACCCATCAATTTTCCTCCCACCAAGTTAAAGTTGAAACCCTTCCATTGGTGCTTCCTGCTGCTGAAATACAAACTGTTGCTGGTTTTCATCCACTTGAGGTACAATACTGGGGTCGTCATCTTCTACACCAAAGTAATGTTCAATCAGATCAAAAGCCTTTTGGTAAATTTCCTGATTTTCATGACTTTGCAGAAATTCAATTTTATCTAGACCTATTATATGAAGCACATATATAAAAACAAAGTTGTTACTCAAATTTCGACATATATTTAAATTAAATAATCAACAGTATCCATCAGTCCACTGGCAATTTGACTGCTATTTTTACCTAATTAAAAAAATTAAAACATAAATTTTAAAGGTTATGTTCTATTTACAGTTATTATGAAAAACTGGCTATATTCCCTGAGCCTGTCTTACACACCCAACAGTCTGCACCCCACCCCCAACCCAAACTACTGGTAACCACTAGTTTATGAGTCTGCTTCTTTTTTATTATATTCACTAGTTCGTAGTATTTTTTAGATTCCACATGCAAGAGATGCCATAGCTTTTATCTGGTTTTTGCATATACTGGTAGTTATCACTTATGCCTTATAGTTCAAGAATGGAAATGAGTATGAAGTATAGGTTGGGCAGTAGAAAGATCACAGACTTCACCCTTCTAGTTGTATGATTTTTCCCAAATAAGTTTGGTTACTCTGTACTTCAGTTTTTGAATTTTAAAGTGACAGTTTTAGATCATGTAGCTCCACAATTTGATTTCACAGTTACCATGCTAAATAAAAAGCACAAAAAGGGAAAGCAACAAAACAGAACAAATAAAAAAACCTAAAATGAACGCACAAACTAACAAGTTCTCTCACAGAATGAGCCAAAGGATATCAATAAGGAATAAATGAATACTATTTGTAAATCTAATTCAGCTTGTAAGTGAAACTGAAAAAAAAACCCACTTGCACAGCACAAAAGCTAAGCAAAGTAATCTCTCACAAAAATTGATGTCAGACTTTTGCTTTCTAAAAGTGTACCTTCTTTCTTTTTGTTTTCTACACAAAAACACATCAAATGTTCCTACTGACAATGCAAGGAGAGATGTCTAAAGCTACCCTTCTTACCCATCAATTTTCCTCCCACCAAGTTAAAGTTGAAACCCTTCCATTGGTGCTTCCTGCTGCTGAAATACAAACTGTTGCTGGTTTTCATCCACTTGAGGTACAATACTGGGGTCGTCATCTTCTACACCAAAGTAATGTTCAATCAGATCAAAAGCCTTTTGGTAAATTTCCTGATTTTCATGACTTTGCAGAAATTCAATTTTATCTAGACCTATTATATGAAGCACATATATAAAAACAAAGTTGTTACTCAAATTTCGACATATATTTAAATTAAATAATCAACAGTATCCATCAGTCCACTGGCAATTTGACTGCTATTTTTACCTAATTAAAAAAATTAAAACATAAATTTTAAAGGTTATGTTCTATTTACAGTTATTATGAAAAACTGGCTATATTCCCTGAGCCTGTCTTACACACCCAACAGTCTGCACCCACCCCAACCCAAACTACTGGTAACCACTAGTTTATGAGTCTGCTTCTTTTTTATTATATTCACTAGTTCGTAGTATTTTTTAGATTCCACATGCAAGAGATGCCATAGCTTTTATCTGGTTTTTGCATATACTGGTAGTTATCACTTATGCCTTATAGTTCAAGAATGGAAATGAGTATGAAGTATAGGTTGGGCAGTAGAAAGATCACAGACTTCACCCTTCTAGTTGTATGATTTTTCCCAAATAAGTTTGGTTACTCTGTACTTCAGTTTTTGAATTTTAAAGTGACAGTTTTAGATCATGTAGCTCCACAATTTGATTTCACAGTTACCATGCTAAATAAAAAGCACAAAAAGGGAAAGCAACAAAACAGAACAAATAAAAAAACCTAAAATGAACGCACAAACTAACAAGTTCTCTCACAGAATGAGCCAAAGGATATCAATAAGGAATAAATGAATACTATTTGTAAATCTAATTCAGCTTGTAAGTGAAACTGAAAAAAAAACCCACTTGCACAGCACAAGCAGGAGAATCTACATTGTTCTATTCTATTGCTTATAAGGAAATAATCCACATATAACTCTGGGTGATGCTAAAAGTATTTTTCACTTAATTACAGATAAACCTCTTCAATTTGTTGCAGGATTTAAAGAATAAGCAAAGTAATCATGTTATATACACTCCAGAGCAGCTCAAAGTCTAGTATAAGTTGGGGTCAAAATAACGATTGTAGCTAAGGAAATATTCTTAAATCAGCGATTGATATCTTTCGTTTATATGATGTCTTTTCCAATGACATTATGTAATTTGAAATAAAGGCAAAGTGATCTCCCAGGCTAGGTTGATGAATAGCAAATAAGAGCTTGAATCAATAATATAAGAGGGGCTTCCCCTGGTGGTCCAGTGGGTAAGGACAATGCCTTGCAGGGCAAGGGGCGCCGGTTCGAGCCCTGGCCTGGGAAGATCCCACGTGCCGCGGAGCGGCTGAACTGATGTGTCCAATCACCGAGCCGGAGCTCTGGAGCGCATGCGCCCAGAGCCGGCGCTCTGCAAAGACAGACGCCACCGCGATGGGAGGCCCACAGGAGCCAAACAACGAAGACAAATGAAAATAGAGAAATGAAAGACCAAAAGAAGTGGCCCGCCCACTCCCCTCCCTCCCCAACCCGATCCCCGCCCAAAGTAAATAAATAAATAAAATCTTTTAAAAAAAAAAATAATAATATAAGAGGACTTAAGGCAGAAAGTGAATATTTAATAGAAGTATATTGAGAGGAAAAAATCACGCCTTATCTTGAAATAAATTCTGTGATCTTGGTGGTGGTTGTTTGTATTCTGGTTCTGATGCCAAACACAAAGGACAGAAAAGCAAAAAGAAACAAGGGGGACCACATTGAACAAAAAAACTTTGGCAGAGCAAAGGAAAACGTCAACCATATGAAAGGTAACCTAGGAAATGAGAGAAAGTATTTCCAAATCATATACCTAGTAGGGTGTTAATATTCAAAATATATTAAGAACTAATACAATCCAAGAGCAAAACCCAAACTATCTGATTAAAAAATGGGCAGAAGATCTGAATGAACATTTTTCCAAGGGAGATATACAAAAAGGTATATGACAAAGTATATGAAAAGATGCTCAACATTATTAATCATTAAGGAAACGGAAATCAAAACCACAATAAGATATCACCTTACTTTTGGAATGATTATCATAAAAAAATGAGGTAATTTTAAAAATTAAATAAAAAAAATTAAAACTAGAGCTAGCATGCAATCCAGCAATTTCACTTTTGGATGTTTATCTCAAGGCAAGGAAAAATGATATGTGAACTCAAAAGATATTATGAACCCCCATGCTGACCTCAGCATCATTTACAATAGCCCAGACATGGAAGCAATACTATCTATCAAAGAATGAATGGATAAAGAAATGTGGTACACACACAACACACACACAGGAATATTATTCAGCTATAAAAAAGAAGGAAACTGCCATCAGCAACAACCTGGATGGACCTTGAGGGCATTATACTCAGTGAAACAAGTCACAGATAAAGACAAATAACATATAATCTCACTTACATGCAGAATCTAAACAAACAAACAAAAAATGAGCTCTGAATAAGATCATAGATACAGTGTACAGATTGGTGGTTGCCTGAGATGGGAGGTGGGGGGTGAATTATGTGTGTGAAAGGGGCTGTCAAAAGGCAGGAAGCAGCGTACAGTGTGACTACACTTAATAATACTGTAATATACAGTGGAAAGCTGTTAAGAGAATAAATCTGAAGAGTTCTCATTATAAGAAGAAAAAAGTTAACTATGGGGACATGAACTATAATTGTTACGAACATTTTGCAGTCTATACAAATATTGAATCATAATATATATATGGAAACCAAGTAATGATATGATATAATTGATAGCAATTATAAATATTTAACTGAGTACTTACCATATGCTTCTTCAATGAGGGCACAGTATGGATTAATGCCTATTCCATTCTGCTTAGATTCCTGTTCTCCAAGACGTAAAATATTTTCAAGTCCATTTAAAGCCACTTGAACTATTTTAGAGTCCATAACAGTCAGTAGATCACAAAGGGGTTTAATGCAGCCTAAGGCTACCAAATACCTTCACAGTAATTAAACAAAAAAGTGGGGGAGAAACATTTTAAAAGGCTTAAATAAATGTTTATAGCAATGACATGAAAGCATTCTTCAATGAAACGTTAACATAAATACTTAAGTATTCCTAAACATCTCAAATATTAAAAATACTTAAATTTTTACTTATATAGGAACCTGAACATTCTTACTCTCTTATTTTCATAATTTAACAGGACTGGCAATACATGGATTACAAATATTACAAAAAATACATGCAAGCAAATTGGTACTTACACCTGTTTTTGCATAGCATATGAGCACTAAGAGTGGTGGGTTCAAGGTTTGTTTTTGGTTTTTAAGGTTTGTTAGCCCTTGTAAAACATGAAACTATATGGGGTAGGTAGAAATGAAGACAGAGAAGAGCCATCTAAATCACACTTTAGAAAATTTTCCACAAAAGCAATCATGTTCATGTTCTATCTAAAACATCGGCTGTGTTTCAGAAGTACAGAAGGATTCAAGGAGCAAAACAGGCCATGTTGTGAATAATTTTAATAAATAATAATCACAAAAACTGTTCTACTCATTTTCTAATTTTTTGCCTTTTCTAGTTGTTATTAGCTCTTTAAAATAGATGATTTCGGGGCTTCCCCTGGTGGTCCAGTGGGTAAGGACAACGCCTTGCAGTGCAAGGGGGTGCTGGTTCGATCCCTGGCCTGGGAAGATCCCACGTGCCGCGGAGCGGCTGGACCGATGTGTCCAATTACCGAGCCGGAGCTCTGGAGCGCATGCGCCCAGAGCCGGTGCTCTGCGACAGCAGAGGCCACCGGGATGGAAGGCCCACACGGGCCAAAGAACAAAGATGAATGAAAATGGAGAAATGAAAGACCAATAGAAGTGGCCCGCCCGCTCCCCTCCCTCCCCAACCCGACCCCCGCCCCCAAAATAAATAAATAAAAAAATAAATCTTTAAAGAAAAGGAGAGCATGCAATTAAAAAACAAACAAACAAAAATAGCCAATTTCTTCACTTGGCCAGAAGTTCATATTAAGCATGCTCTGAAGCCAGGTTGCATGGTTTCAGTCCTAATTCCGTTAGTTGTGTGATTCTGAGTAACCTCTCTGTGCCTCAGTTTCCATATCGAAAGTGGAAATAATAATAGTACAAACTAGAATGTTGCTGTGAGAACATGGCAAACATTCAGGAGAAATTAGTTTCCATCCCCACCTTTTTAAAATATGCATATCCTCACTGGAATACTCACTTACCATACACTATACTGTGACTGACCAAATAATATTGCTGAATGACTATCTTATATAGGAACCTGAACATTCTTACTCTCTTATTTTCATAATTGAACAGGACTGGCAATACATGGATTACAAATATTACAAAAAATACATGCAAGCAAATTGGTACTTACACCTGTTTTTGCATAGCATATGAGCACTAAGAGTGGTGGGTTCAAGGTTTGTTTGTGGTTTTGAAGGGTTGTTAGCCCTTGTAAAACATGAAACTATATGGGGTAGGTAGAAATGAAGACAGAGAAGAGCCATCTAAATCACACTTTAGAAAATTTTCCACAAAAGCAATCATGTTCATGTTCTATCTAAAACATCGGCTGTGTTTCAGAAGTACAGAAGGATTCAAGGAGCAAAACAGGCCATGTTGTGAATAATTTTAATAAATAATAATCACAAAAACTGTTCTACTCATTTTCTAATTTTTTGCCTTTTCTAGTTGTTATTAGCTCTTTAAAATAGATGATTTCGGGGCTTCCCCTGGTGGTCCAGTGGGTAAGGACAACGCCTTGCAGTGCAAGGGGGTGCTGGTTCGATCCCTGGCCTGGGAAGATCCCACGTGCCGCGGAGCGGCTGGACCGATGTGTCCAATTACCGAGCCGGAGCTCTGGAGCGCATGCGCCCAGAGCCGGTGCTCTGCGACAGCAGAGGCCACCGGGATGGAAGGCCCACACGGGCCAAAGAACAAAGATGAATGAAAATGGAGAAATGAAAGACCAATAGAAGTGGCCCGCCCGCTCCCCTCCCTCCCCAACCCGACCCCGCTCAAAAATAAATAAATAAAAAAATAAATCTTTAAAGAAAAGGAGAGCATGCAATTAAAAAACAAACAAACAAAAATAGCCAATTTCTTCACTTGGCCAGAAGTTCATATTAAGCATGCTCTGAAGCCAGGTTGCATGGTTTCAGTCCTAATTCCGTTAGTTGTGTGATTCTGAGTAACCTCTCTGTGCCTCAGTTTCCATATCGAAAGTGGAAATAATAATAGTACAAACTAGAATGTTGCTGTGAGAACATGGCAAACATTCAGGAGAAATTAGTTTCCATCCCCACCTTTTTAAAATATGCATATCCTCACTGGAATACTCACTTACCATACACTATACTGTGACTGACCAAATAATATTGCTGAATGACTATCTCATAGTGTTATAAAGGAAAGGACATGAAAGCATCTGATGCACTGCTGATGCTCAATAACTGAAACAACTCAGCATAACAACCAGCACTCAATAAGTATTAGTGATATGAATGCTGAACCTTATCTGAGATCAAGACTTCTTCCCCTCTATGCAGTTAAAGAATGGTGAAAATGGCTAGAAAAATAATGATCTCAGTTTGTACACCTGATTCATACCACATTTTAAGGAACAGATACAGGGACAAAAATAAATTGAAGAAAATACAGCTATTTATAAGTGAACAAACAAACTTTGTGCTCCAAAGCAGATAAAAATAACATGAGCAAAACATAATTTGTAATAACATAACATATATATATATATATGTTATTAGAAATGAAAGATCTTTTATTACTGTTTGCATTTATGACACATATGAAATGGAAATAATACTGATTAAATCAAAGAGGAGGAATAGAAAATATAAAGCAGAGACAGATGTTATCAGCCTGTAGAGACATGAATCTGAGAGAAGAAAATAACAGTAGAAATGAAGGCAGTAATAGACAATGATCTCCCAATCGGTGGATTTCAAAATAGTCTAGTAATTTGTAAAATGGCATAGCAGCCTAACTTCTTGTTTTATAAATTAGGAATTAAATCAAATGTGCATTATAACATATTTCCTAAATAATCACTTCAAGAAACCTAGAAAGTCCCAACTTTCAAGAAGTGATTTTCAGACCAAGAATATTCTGCAGGAAGTCAGGTTTTCACAGACTTGCAAAGTAGAACTTGACTATGGAGGGAAAAAGAGTGAAAGCAAGGAATTCTCTGGTAGTCAGCTAGTTAGGATTCTGTGATTCCACTGCAGGAAAGTGTTAGTCGCTCGAACCAGTTCATGGTTTCAGTCCTAATTGTTGTTGTGTGATTCTGAGTAACCTCTCTGTGCCTCAGTTTCCATATCGAAGTGGAAATAATAATAGTACAAACTAGAATGTTGCTGTGAGAACATGGCAAACATTCAGGAGAAATTAGTTTCCATCCCCACCTTTTTAAAATATGCATATCCTCACTGGAATACTCACTTACCATACACTATACTGTGACTGACCAAATAATATTGCTGAATGACTATCTCATAGTGTTATAAAGGAAAGGACATGAAAGCATCTGATGCACTGCTGATGCTCAATAACTGAAACAACTCAGCATAACAACCAGCACTCAATAAGTATTAGTGATATGAATGCTGAACCTTATCTGAGATCAAGACTTCTTCCCCTCTATGCAGTTAAAGAATGGTGAAAATGGCTAGAAAAATAATGATCTCAGTTTGTACACCTGATTCATACCACATTTTAAGGAACAGATACAGGGACAAAAATAAATTGAAGAAAATACAGCTATTTATAAGTGAACAAACAAACTTTGTGCTCCAAAGCAGATAAAAATAACATGAGCAAAACATAATTTGTAATAACATAACATATATATATATATATGTTATTAGAAATGAAAGATCTTTTATTACTGTTTGCATTTATGACACATATGAAATGGAAATAATACTGATTAAATCAAAGAGGAGGAATAGAAAATAAAAAGCAGAGACAGATGTTATCAGCCTGTAGAGACATGAATCTGAGAGAAGAAAATAACAGTAGAAATGAAGGCAGTAATAGACAATGATCTCCCAATCGGTGGATTTCAAAATAGTCTAGTAATTTGTAAAATGGCATAGCAGCCTAACTTCTTGTTTTATAAATTAGGAATTAAATCAAATGTGCATTATAACATATTTCCTAAATAATCACTTCAAGAAACCTAGAAAGTCCCAACTTTCAAGAAGTGATTTTCAGACCAAGAATATTCTGCAGGAAGTCAGGTTTTCACAGACTTGCAAAGTAGAACTTGACTATGGAGGGAAAAAGAGTGAAAGCAAGGAATTCTCTGGTAGTCAGCTAGTTAGGATTCTGTGATTCCACTGCAGGAAAGTGTTAGTCGCTCAGTAGTGTCCAGCTCTTTGGGACTACAGGGGGTATGGATCTGATTCCTGGTCCAGGAACGAAGATCCCGCAAACCACATGATGTGGTCAAAAAAAAAGAAAAAGTAACAGAGTAACAGAAGATGAAAAGAGAATTAACATTGATCATAAAAATTATGATGATTACAAATAATAGTAATAGCTAATCTTAGTACAGAGCTTAATGTTTAGACACCATGCTAAAGCACTGTAAGTGTACAAATTATATTTAATTGTCAACATACTACCATAAGGTATTATCCATTATTGAATCCATTTAAAAAATGAAGAAGATTGTGGACTAGAGAGACCAAATGATTTTGGAAAGGTCATGCATCTATTACTGAAGGAACAGGATTTGAACGCAGGCTAACTTCAAAGTCCATATACTTATTTATGTTATTAGTCAAAGAAACAAAAAAATAAGAAAAAGACTAGAATCAAACAAGTATCTTGAAAGAAAAGAATTTATGGAAGAATAGAAGTGAGATAATGTATATAGGTAAGGCTAACGACCAATTAGCAATGTCTATTTCAATTTTATTTTAAATAAGCCATTTTATAAAATCATATGTATGACTTTTAAGGTACTTTTTAAAAATTTTTTGCCACTTCTCTTGGTCTTTCATTTATTTCCACCTTTCTTCTTTGGCCCGTGTGGGCCTCCCATCGCGGTGGCGTCTGTCGTTGCAGAGCGCCGGCCCTGGGCACGTGCGCTCCAGAGCTCCGGCTCGGTAGTTGGACACATCAGTCCAGCCGCTCCGCGGCATGTGGGATCTTCCCAGGCCAGGGATCAAACCGGTGCCCCTTGCACTGCAAGGCGGTGTCCTTATCCACTGGACCACCAGGGAAGCCCTGCATGACTTTTAATGGTACTTTTTAATGGTCTAAGAAATAGTAAATGTCCATGATAGTAACGTTTTCAAATGAACATAGATTTCTTTTGTAGATTTTTAAATCTGGTTTTCATAGTCTACCTAGAAGAATATCAATTATACCTTAAATGAGAAACATAAACCACTGTGAATGAATAAATAACAAATGCTGTCATTTCACATTAGAAATGCTTATAAAACTTAGAAATAATTTTAGTTTCACCAATAAATTAAAAGTATTTCAAATTTTGTCTGATTTACATTTAAAAAACAATTAAAAAAATATTTCTCACACCTTATCTGTTCTGGAGTGCCTCCTGATGTTGCATTAGTTATAGCCCATGCTGCTTCTTTCCTGGTGCGAAACTCTGCTTTCTGAAGAATCTCAATTAAAACAGGAAAAATATTTGCATCTATAACAGCCTAAGGAGAAAAAAATGATATAGCATAATCAATGCAAATGGTATTTTACAAATATGATGATGTGGAGGAATCTTGAAGGCTTTTAATCTTGTTGGCTTTAAAGTGTCAGACTTTTTGGAAACATCTTTGTAAATGTTTTATTTCTAATCTTCCAACAAACTTTTATATACTTGCCTATTAAGGAGCTTGATGGGACACTAATAAATCATTATTTAAAAGCTCTGAGAGGAAGATCATAGCCTGGTGTGTTAGTCACTCAGTCATGTCTGACTTTTTGCAACCCCATGGAAACTGGGCTCCTCTGTCCATACAACTTACCAGGCAAAAATACTGGAGTGGGCTGCCATTCCCTTCTCTAGGGGATCTTCCCAGTCTGGGGACTGAACCCAGGTCTCCTGCAGTGCAGGCAGATTCTTTACAGTCTGAGCCACCAGGGAAGCCTGATCATTGCCTAACCTATATTTAAACCTAATGAAATTCTATCTCTTTTTAAAGACTAACAGTTATGCCTCAGGCACTGTACTAGAATGCCTACCTACAAGTAAATGTTAATATTTCAGAGAAGGAAACTTCAATTCTTTAAAAAACTTTTCAAGGCTCTTTTAAGAATCTGTTTTTATTAGCTTACCAAAGAAAAAAAAATATTACTGATAAAATGTTGACTTTTGTCCATAATGACTCCTAGATGGACCTGTTTTTTCAGATCTGAAAGGCATTTACCTGAATCTGAGCTCTGTTTCCAGCAGTGATGTTTGAAACAGTCCAGCAGGCTTCTTTTCTGATTGACTCCTTTGAGCTACTCAGTAAGTGTAAGAGACAGGGTAATGCAGAGCAATTCAAAATTACCTAAAATAAACAAAAACAACAAAATGCAAACAAAGTTTTATTGGGAAAAAACTACACACATATATATACGAATTATTTAGAAACACGAAAATCATTCTGGAAAACTGTACTAAAAGAAATTCCCTCTCAAAGTAAATGTTATGCACTTGTTGTCTCCTACTCTCCCAATTTGCCAAAACTTGGTGTAGCGAAGTGGCCTGTTCTTAATCCACTCATCTGCAAATCTGGAGGATACACAGAGTTGTGTCCTTCAAGTTTACAAACACATTCAGAGTTCAACGGACACAATTATTTGAACAAAGACTTCAGTAATTGGTCAGGATCCAACCTCTTACGTTTTGCCAAATAAATTAATGAGGAACATATATCTATATCCATATCTATACCTCAAACAGTTTGAATCTATTTAACTCCATAACTGTTAAGAAACAGTATATATTAAGAAACTGTTAAGAAATGTGTATATTAAATCTATTTGTTTCATTAAAATAGAAATGTACTGTCTCATTTTCCTTTTGCCTCTTTACATTCTTTATTCCATGGCAAGATTAATTATCCATTTTCACAATAACCACAAGGATTTACATTAAGTGTACTTGGTGAAGAGCGTATGAAGCATATGAAGCAGTGCACCAAAATTCTGCTGAAAACAGTGTATGTTTAGGGCATTTTATTTTAAAGAGCTATTTAAAATGAATAATTATCAATTACCGAAGATCTATTGGATAACTAAGCATCCAAATATGACTTTAAAAGATTAAAACTGAAGAAATGTAGATATGAATAAAAAGTTAATGATAGTAAAGAATAAGTTAATGTTCCAGAGTTAAAGTCTGTATCTTTAAGAAAGCTCTGAAGTCAGTCTGACATCACACCTTTTTTTAAACCTCACCATCCTCCAAGACAGGCAGGCAGATACACAGACATACACACACACAAACACACACAGTTATCAATTTGGGAAATGTTTCCTTATTATCCTTCTTTCTATTCTCATAATCTAGTTTTTTAATCTACTATAAAAGACCCTTCCATTTCCCACTCCCCTTTTAATCTATCTATAATCAATCACCATCTCACTAGCAGTTTCTTTTCTAGCCAAGTTTAACACTTCTTAAGCAGAACTTACACGTGTGCCTCTACCTATGGTCACATAAATTCCTTCTAGTCGACTGAAATTCTTTTCCACTTTTAAGATTTAGCTCTAGTTCCAACTCCTTTATGGAATCTACAAAGATTTCTCAGCACAATGATCTTTTTAAAAAATTTTTACAGTATTTACTGACAAATCAGTTCTCAGTAAACATACTACCTTAGGTAATTTGTTTTATTTCATCACATATTTTCGACTCATTTTAAATGTAAATCCCTCAAGAGTCAAACTTCTATCCTGTACTTCTTTACACTGATATAGGTCTAAGATAGTGTCTTCATATAGAGATATTTGAGATGGATTACTTATTATTGAGAATATGCTTAATGACATATAACAGATGCCTGCATGATTATTATGGTAATACTAATATCTTGGTTAACTTTTAATCAAGTTGTAAGAAACATGATAAACTTCTTAAAGTTCATTATGTTACCAATTTATCGTATTAAAATAGAAATGTACTGTCTCATTTTCCTTTTGCCTCTTTACATTCTTTATTCCATGGCAAGATTAATTATCCATTTTCACAATAACCACAAGGATTTACATTAAGTGTACTTGGTGAAGAGCGTATGAAGCATATGAAGCAGTGCACCAAAATTCTGCTGAAAACAGTGTATGTTTAGGGCATTTTATTTTAAAGAGCTATTTAAAATGAATAATTATCAATTACAAGATCTATTGGATAACTAAGCATCCAAATATGACTTTAAAAGATTAAAACTGAAGAAATGTAGATATGAATAAAAAGTTAATGATAGTAAAGAATAAGTTAATGTTCCAGAGTTAAAGTCTGTATCTTTAAGAAAGCTCTGAAGTCAGTCTGACATCACACCTTTTTTTAAACCTCACCATCCTCCAAGACAGGCAGGCAGATACACAGACATACACACACACAAACACACACAGTTATCAATTTGGGAAATGTTTCCTTATTATCCTTCTTTCTATTCTCATAATCTAGTTTTTTAATCTACTATAAAAGACCCTTCCATTTCCCACTCCCCTTTTAATCTATCTATAATCAATCACCATCTCACTAGCAGTTTCTTTTCTAGCCAAGTTTAACACTTCTTAAGCAGAACTTACACGTGTGCCTCTACCTATGGTCACATAAATTCCTTCTAGTCGACTGAAATTCTTTTCCACTTTTAAGATTTAGCTCTAGTTCCAACTCCTTTATGGAATCTACAAAGATTTCTCAGCACAATGATCTTTTTAAAAAATTTTTACAGTATTTACTGACAAATCAGTTCTCAGTAAACATACTACCTTAGGTAATTTGTTTTATTTCATCACATATTTTCGACTCATTTTAAATGTAAATCCCTCAAGAGTCAAACTTCTATCCTGTACTTCTTTACACTGATATAGGTCTAAGATAGTGTCTTCATATAGAGATATTTGAGATGGATTACTTATTATTGAGAATATGCTTAATGACATATAACAGATGCCTGCATGATTATTATGGTAATACTAATATCTTGGTTAACTTTTAATCAAGTTGTAAGAAACATGATAAACTTCTTAAAGTTCATTATGTTACCAATTTATCGTATTAAAGTCTGAGCTCACCTGTGTTTGAATATCATCACCAGTCACAATATTACCAACTGCTCTTAATGCAGGTGATACAACTTTATAATCATTGTGCCTAAAAGTAATAAAAATATGAACTTATATACTATCTTAAAATTTACAGAAAACTTGCAAAAATAGTACAGAAAATTCTTGCATACTCCTTACCCAGAGATCCCAGTCAAGTTCCACTAATTATTCTAGTAATATTCCTCTAACAAAGAATCAAACACAGAATCACGTGTGTACCCATGTCTCTCCAGTCTCTTTCAATTCAAAAAAGCTCCTTAGTTTTCCCTTTGACAGCTACAAGCTGGTTATTTGGTTTTGTTTAATGATTAATTTAAAGTTGTATGTTTTTGGTTGAGATATCACAAATGCTAGTCTTTTTGTTACATAATACGGGATGGCATATGGTATCAATTTTGTCCATTATAGCGGCACTGGCCTCTGGTCACTTAAATAAGATGGTGTCTCCCAGCTTTCTTGACTACCGTTTTTCCCTTTATAATTGATGTTTTGTCAGGAAATAATACTTTTAGATTATGCAAAATCCCACTCATTAATTTCACCACTAGTTTTAGCATATTCTGATACCTGTTGTCGGATTAATAATAATAATTATCAATATTTTTGCCAATGATGATTTTCTAATACTATCACTTCAACTATGCCTCTTTTTTTTTTTTTTTTAAGATTTATTTATTTATTTATTTGGGGGAGTGGGGAGGGAGAGGGGCAGGCGGGCCACTTCTATTGGTCTTTCATTTGTCTGTTTTCATCCATCTTTGTTCTTTGGCCCGTGTGGGCTCTGTTGTCGCAGAGCACCCGCTCTGGGCGCATGCGCTCCAGAGCTCCGGCTTGGTAATTGGACACATCGGTCCAGCCGCTCCACGGCACTTGGGATCTTCCCAGGCCAGGGATCGAACCCACGCCCCCTGCACTGCAAGGCGGTGTCCTTACCCACTGGACCACCAGGGGAAGCCCCTGCCTCTTTTTATCTATTGATCTAGCTACTTATTTAAGTGTGGGCTCATGGATTCCTATTTCACTATAATTTATTTCCATGTTCAAATCATCCCAGATTTAAATAGTAGGAGTTCCTTCAAGTAGATTTCTATGTCTTTTTGACATTTCTGTATTCTTTGAGCACTGAATACTTTCTGAGTTCATCTGGGTTTTTTTTTTTTATGCCCAGCCCTGGTATTTAGTCATTTCTCTAAGAACCTGTGACTCTACCTGATGGACAGCAGTATTTAAAAACCAAGACTTGTGCATTTGGTGCGCTCATCTTACTAATATAGGTGTGTCACTGCTCTCAGGCCCTCTAAGAGGCTACATATAGACACATACATATACATTTATTTCTACATCTATCTCTTTATGATGAAAGCCATGAGTTCACATTGATAGCTTTATTTCTGATCTAAATACCGTAATATTTTTCTGGCTTTTCTCCTTTCCATATGTATATGTCCATTTTCTAAGAATAAAAAGCTGGCTTCCCCTATCATAACCTCCCTATATATGACCAGTCTTCTGACCCAGTGAGGCTGCTATGAATCATTAATGTTCCCACCACTACCGTTTTTCCCTTTATAATTGATGTTTTGTCAGGAAATAATACTTTTAGATTATGCAAAATCCCACTCATTAATTTCACCACTAGTTTTAGCATATTCTGATACCTGTTGTCGGATTAATAATAATAATTATCAATATTTTTGCCAATGATGATTTTCTAATACTATCACTTCAACTATGCCTCTTTTTTTTTTTTTTTTAAGATTTATTTATTTATTTATTTGGGGGAGTGGGGAGGGAGAGGGGCAGGCGGGCCACTTCTATTGGTCTTTCATTTGTCTGTTTTCATCCATCTTTGTTCTTTGGCCCGTGTGGGCTCTGTTGTCGCAGAGCACCCGCTCTGGGCGCATGCGCTCCAGAGCTCCGGCTTGGTAATTGGACACATCGGTCCAGCCGCTCCACGGCACTTGGGATCTTCCCAGGCCAGGGATCGAACCCACGCCCCCTGCACTGCAAGGCGGTGTCCTTACCCACTGGACCACCAGGGAAGCCCCTGCCTCTTTTTATCTATTGATCTAGCTACTTATTTAAGTGTGGGCTCATGGATTCCTATTTCACTATAATTTATTTCCATGTTCAAATCATCCCAGATTTAAATAGTAGGAGTTCCTTCAAGTAGATTTCTATGTCTTTTTGACATTTCTGTATTCTTTGAGCACTGAATACTTTCTGAGTTCATCTGGGTTTTTTTTTTTTATGCCCAGCCCTGGTATTTAGTCATTTCTCTAAGAACCTGTGACTCTACCTGATGGACAGCAGTATTTAAAAACCAAGACTTGTGCATTTGGTGCGCTCATCTTACTAATATAGGTGTGTCACTGCTCTCAGGCCCTCTAAGAGGCTACATATAGACACATACATATACATTTATTTCTACATCTATCTCTTTATGATGAAAGCCATGAGTTCACATTGATAGCTTTATTTCTGATCTAAATACCGTAATATTTTTCTGGCTTTTCTCCTTTCCATATGTATATGTCCATTTTCTAAGAATAAAAAGCTGGCTTCCCCTATCATAACCTCCCTATATATGACCAGTCTTCTGACCCAGTGAGGCTGCTATCCTGTACTGGCTCCAACTCCTACTCTGGTGTGCATATCTGCTCTGTTCTAGTGGGGGTCACCCTCAACATGGGCCCTGGTGATCCCCTTGCTGGATGTCTTCCCATCCTCCTCAGATGCTGTCTTCAAGCTAGGGCTACAACCCCTTATAGAACCTCTCTTTTGTACCATCTTTGTACTTAATGGCTTCTTGACAAAAGAAAAAAGGAAGAACAATAACACGTTTTTTAAGAAGAGGATAAGGAAGCTATATCTTTTTAAAACAAGTTTTTTATAAGTCTTTAATTTCTTTATATCAAAAATCTGGTTTTTTTTAATGAGAGTAGCAACAGTCCAGAAATTGCATGGACCCATACACATATTAATTATTGTAATGAACAATTAACTACATTATCGTTTCTGCAAAAGCAGAACTGTGTTCCATACATCATTAACATACTGCACGACACTCTAGCAGGCACTCCAAAAACACTTTGTTAAATTAAGTCCCGCCCATTCATGAAGAGATTAAAACTAGAACAATTCATTAACTTATTAGTTCCAAATAGAAGATATAAGAACTAAGTGTAAGGGTCAGATTCTCAGTGTTTCAGCTATTCTGCAGAGTGGATTTGGTAGTTTTTCACTCCTTCCTGACGTCAGTAACTCTTGAGATATTTAGAAGACCATTACCCTAGGTGCTAAACTTAAAACACAATCATATACTATTAACCATGAATTATAGTTACATCAAAAGCTCCACCAATCTTCGACAGACTCCAGAATCAATGACTGCTTGAATTTTATCATTGGATCCATCGGAGAGATAAGAAAGGGCCCAACATACATCTGCTAGTACATCTGGATCACTGCTAAACAACAATCGTGACAGGACACTTAAACAAGGTGAAACCTGGAAGGGAAGGAAGAACCAGTATTTCAAATTTTTCTCTCAAATGAAGTTTCTCCAGGAAAATAATTTCTACTCAGTTTAACATAAAATTTGAATGCTATAAAAATACCTGAGAAATTAAGACATTCCACTGTTTTGACATTATGATCGTGAAAAGTACATATAAACATAAAACTGATTATGATTCCTATTTAATCTTATACTTAGTAAGACAAATGATAATTTATAAAGTTCTTAAAAATAATGAAATATGTATTTGGGATCCCTTCCTATGTTTGAACCATACACACACACATACCCACAATGATTTAAAAACAATGAAGCCCTACAGAATCCCAGTTTTAAGAAACCAAAATAAAAATATTTTTGGTCCACTGTCTTCTCACAAACTAGAAAAAGAAGAAACAGAAATACAAATCCCATCTTTTGAAGAATCCAGTAGTCATGTAAAATCCTGACCACAAATGGTGAGCTACAGAAACTGAATACCCCAAAGGGTATAGAACACAGAAGAGGCTGAAATGAAACAATGGATTGCAAACTAGAGAGATTAAGTAAAAATTATATACTGATTGAATTGCAAAATTTCAGCCCTCTCGTTAATTCCTAAATGGTATTACCTACTCAACCTAATCTAACCACCTTCCAACAGGAGAGTAGAAAATTTGTCTCTAGAGACACAAATTGATTTCAGAAAACATACTGAAATTTGGAGTTCTTCAAAGAAAATATGCTTTTGCTGCCCAGGTAGTCTATTATGAAGTCCATAAGGCAATGAGACTATACACCTATCTTTTTTTTTTTGGTGGGTGGGGGTGGGTGGGGAGGGAGGTGGGTGAGCAGGCCCCTTCTATTGGTGTTTCATTTATCTATTTTCATCCATCTTTGTTCTTTGGCCTGTGTGGGCCTCCCATCGTGGTGGCCTCTGTTGTCGCAGAGCACAGGCTCTAGGCGCATGCACTCCAGAGCTCTGGCTCGCTAATTGGACACATTGGTCCAGCCACTCCGCGGCACGTGGGATCTTCCCAGGCCAGGGATCGAACTGGCGCCCTATGCACTGCAAGGTGGTGTCCTTACCCACTGGACCACCAGGGAAGCCCTATACCCATCTTTCAATCAGCCTTTTAGTGCCTGCCTCCCGAGTATTTCCAGAGTCTCACCAGATGTATGAGAGCCGCCAGTAGGAAACGAATCAAAACCAACAAATCATAAACAAAACAAAAATGTAGAGAAACATAAGAAAACTTCAAAAACTATAAAGCCACAGATAAGACAAGTTGCTGAAGCCATAAAGAACAAAAGTTTACATATAGATGAGCAATCGAGGAACAAAAATATTATTCTTGAGAATATAAAATAAATTTTGAAATAAAATTTCAAAAAATTTTCATGATAAAGGAAATCTCTCATAGAAAATCACAAAATTTACTTAACAAAAGTCTATAGCCCTATTAAGGTATAAATGGAGAATACATAAGTAAACAAAAAAGACAACGATTCCTAACTCTTAAAGAAATATACACTTTAGAGGAAGATTTTTTAAGTTATATAAATAATCAATGAGTAAACATATGTTAAAAACTGTAAGAAAAAGAGTGAAATGTGGGGGTCAGTGGCTCAATTACATTAAATACAGTAGTTACGGTAGAAATTGAATAGGTAACTTCTAAGCAAGGACTTAATTAGTCAGGTAGATACTAAAGTAGTGTTGTAGGTCAGTGACTTTCAAAGTGAGGTCCCATGAACCCCTGGGGGATTCTCGAAACCTTTAGAGGGTCTTTAATGCCAGGACTATTTTCATAATTGTACTAACACATAATTGGCCTTCTTCACTGTTAACATCTGCAGTAAAAGTATAAAAGCAATGGGGAAGGGGGTAAAACTATCAGCACATCTGCACAAATCAAGGCAATGATACCAAAATGTACCACAAATCTTTGTAGTTTTCATGTTCACATATTTGTAGTTAAAAGTGGGGAGGGAGAATAATCCTGAAGAAGCAGTAAAATAAGCAGTAATTATATTAAACTTCAACTCTCAAATACATGTCATTTGACTATACTGTGAGATAAAATAGAAAATACAATAAAGCACTTCTGCACATTAAAAAAGTATGATGGTGATCTCCAGAAAAAATACTTGTTTGAGTTACAAGCTGAATTAGCTATTTTTTCCCTAATGGAATGCCATTTTTACTCAAAAGACTGACTCTTAATGGTTATTCAGTCTCAGACATTTGGCAGACATTATTTTTGTTTTCAAGAAGTCTTTTTTTTTTTTAATTTTTGGCTTCTTCTCATTGATTTTTTATCCATTTATTTTCATCCATCTTTTGTGTGGGCCTTCAATCACAGTGGCCTTTCTGGCTGCAGAGCATTGACTCTAGGCACATGCAGTACAGAGGACACACCGGTCCAGCCACACCGCGGCATGTGGGATCTTCTCCCGCCAGGGATCGAACCAGTGCCCCTAGAACTGCAAGGCGGACTCTTTACCCACTGGACCACCAGGGAAGCCCAGACTTCTTTTTTTTTTTTGACAAAATAAAGTAAGCCTTCTCATACTGTATCTTTTGACTGTGTATGTACAAATATTGTCTAGTTAATTAAAAGATAATTACTAAAGAGTACAGTCCTGTCAATCTCTAAAATATTATAACGAGACTTTAAAGTTTATGTAGACAGATTCCTTAATTTGTATTTTACAAATACCTTACTAAAGTTTGGAGGAGGATTTTTGCCTCTACATAAATTTGAGAGGGCCCATACAGCATTTCTGGTTGTTGTAAGTCTGTTTGAATTTGTTAATAACCTGCCGAGAAAAGAAAAAGGAATTGTCACTTGTAAAGCATTCATTTTTCCTTTTTAGCTATTTTCTACTATCATAACATAAAAATTCTTAATATATTTTATAAGGAATTCAAACTGACCTGGAAAAAAGAAAAGCAAGTTTTAAAAATTCATTATATTTCCAGAAAGAAAAAATGTTCAAAATAAAGAGCGTTACAAGAAACTGACTTATTTCTATATATTTTAAAAAGAATACATTATTAGATTACTTGTTTTTAACCATGAACGTAATACACTATACAAATTCATGAAGTAAGGAATACACAGTCAAATTGAATGAAGATCAGTTTTTGAGGAAAAAAATAGTTTTTCTGTTTTGTTTTGAACAGACTGCCTATCTTAGCATTTCTATCTGCACCCTGCCAGCAACCTGCTAGAAGTAAAGAGAACCTAGATTTAAGAAAAATTCTCATTCTAGAGTGACTTCAGCAAAAATGGTAGGGGAACAATGGGTGAGAGGCGTAAAGGAAGTAGCATGAAGGCCTGTACTATCATATGTGAAGAAAATAGCTATAGTCATTGCTCTGTGAGAAAAGGGGATCCTTCAGGGGTGCTGTGTGACGGTCTGGAGGGGTCAGATGGGGGGGATATACATATGACTAATCTGAGAACATACATATCTGTAAACAACAAAACTCTGTAATACAAAGTTAAAAGTAAAATAAAAGTTAAAAAAAAAAAAATGGTAGGGAAAGTAACTCTGGAAGCCTGTCTTTCTGCAAAACACCAAAACAACTTCTGTAAACTCTGTTGGAATCAACTTCATCAGAACTGTCCAAGATAGTAAAAGTTCATAGTAAGCAAATAAACTTTCAATCAGGAAGGGGCTGAAATGTGAAAAGAGAGCTTTCTGTCAATATAACCTACCTATGTCCAATCCCCTCCCCAGCCTGGAAGACAAAAGCTGGAGCTACCATTGCTGAGCTCTGTTTCCCAAAGGGGCTATAATGTAGACTTGTTTCCAAGTAATTATTGTACTTCTCTGTTTTGACCTGTCTGGGTAGTCCCTGAAGGACTGCTAAAGGGGCTTGCCTTTGTTTTGCTTAACTGGGAATTCTCTCATTAAGATCAATAGGTGATTTGTCATCAAAAACCATGGAGGACAGAGGTAATAATATATTCAAACTGACCTGGAAAAAAGAAAAGCAAGTTTTAAAAATTCATTATATTTCCAGAAAGAAAAAATGTTCAAAATAAAGAGCGTTACAAGAAACTGACTTATTTCTATATATTTTAAAAAGAATACATTATTAGATTACTTGTTTTTAACCATGAACGTAATACACTATACAAATTCATGAAGTAAGGAATACACAGTCAAATTGAATGAAGATCAGTTTTTGAGGAAAAAAATAGTTTTTCTGTTTTGTTTTGAACAGACTGCCTATCTTAGCATTTCTATCTGCACCCTGCCAGCAACCTGCTAGAAGTAAAGAGAACCTAGATTTAAGAAAAATTCTCATTCTAGAGTGACTTCAGCAAAAATGGTAGGGGAACAATGGGTGAGAGGCGTAAAGGAAGTAGCATGAAGGCCTGTACTATCATATGTGAAGAAAATAGCTATAGTCATTGCTCTGTGAGAAAAGGGGATCCTTCAGGGGTGCTGTGTGACGGTCTGGAGGGGTCAGATGGGGGGGATATACATATGACTAATCTGAGAACATACATATCTGTAAACAACAAAACTCTGTAATACAAAGTTAAAAGTAAAATAAAAGTTAAAAAAAAAAAAATGGTAGGGAAAGTAACTCTGGAAGCCTGTCTTTCTGCAAAACACCAAAACAACTTCTGTAAACTCTGTTGGAATCAACTTCATCAGAACTGTCCAAGATAGTAAAAGTTCATAGTAAGCAAATAAACTTTCAATCAGGAAGGGGCTGAAATGTGAAAAGAGAGCTTTCTGTCAATATAACCTACCTATGTCCAATCCCCTCCCCAGCCTGGAAGACAAAAGCTGGAGCTACCATTGCTGAGCTCTGTTTCCCAAAGGGGCTATAATGTAGACTTGTTTCCAAGTAATTATTGTACTTCTCTGTTTTGACCTGTCTGGGTAGTCCCTGAAGGACTGCTAAAGGGGCTTGCCTTTGTTTTGCTTAACTGGGAATTCTCTCATTAAGATCAATAGGTGATTTGTCATCAAAAACCATGGAGGACAGAGGTAATAATATATTTATACTGCTGAAAGAAAACTATCTAACAAGAATTCTATATCCAGCAAAATTACCCTTCAAAAATGAAAGAACAGCAAAAGCTGAGAAAATTCCATCACTAGTAGAGTTACTTTGTAAGAATAACTAAAATACCTAAAATGTCCTGAAATAAAAACACAATTAAAAGATACATACATAAAGCAATAATTAGAAATCTATGTTAACAGGCTCACAATGTATAATAATGTAATTTGTAACAACAGTGACTCATTGTAGGATAGATATATAAAGAACCACAGTTCTTGCATTGAGACTAAACTGGTATAAATTCAAAGTTATTATAAGTTTAAGGTGTTATTTGTACTCCTTAGATTAACCATTAAGAATACAACTATAAAAATATACTAAAAAGGAAATGAGAAGGGAATAAATACAGCATATAATTTTTAAAAAGTCAATTAAACACAAAAAAAAGGCAAGAAAGAAGGAACTGAGAAACAAAAAGAATTAAGGCATAAGACATATCGAAAACAAAAACAGCAGATGTACTTCCCCATGAGTATTTACACTGAATGTAAATGGATTAAACTCTTGAATTAAAATTAAAGGGCAGTGACTAGCAGCATGCATTAAAAAATAAAAAGAAACAAATAAAAAAACAACATGAGCCATCTATAATGTTACTCTACAAGACACTCATTTTAGATTCCAAGATACAAACAGGTTGAAAGGATGGAAAAAATACTCCATGCAAATAATGTATCAAACAGAGCCAGGTAATTATACTTATATCAGGAAAAGACTTCTATGAAAAATTTCTTAAGAGATAAATAATAATATTATATATTGATAAGAAGGACTATCTAACAAGAATTCTATATCCAGCAAAATTACCCTTCAAAAATGAAAGAACAGCAAAAGCTGAGAAAATTCCATCACTAGTAGAGTTACTTTGTAAGAATAACTAAAATACCTAAAATGTCCTGAAATAAAAACACAATTAAAAGATACATACATAAAGCAATAATTAGAAATCTATGTTAACAGGCTCACAATGTATAATAATGTAATTTGTAACAACAGTGACTCATTGTAGGATAGATATATAAAGAACCACAGTTCTTGCATTGAGACTAAACTGGTATAAATTCAAAGTTATTATAAGTTTAAGGTGTTATTTGTACTCCTTAGATTAACCATTAAGAATACAACTATAAAAATATACTAAAAAGGAAATGAGAAGGGAATAAATACAGCATATAATTTTTAAAAAGTCAATTAAACACAAAAAAAAGGCAAGAAAGAAGGAACTGAGAAACAAAAAGAATTAAGGCATAAGACATATCGAAAACAAAAACAGCAGATGTACTTCCCCATGAGTATTTACACTGAATGTAAATGGATTAAACTCTTGAATTAAAATTAAAGGGCAGTGACTAGCAGCATGCATTAAAAAATAAAAAGAAACAAATAAAAAAACAACATGAGCCATCTATAATGTTACTCTACAAGACACTCATTTTAGATTCCAAGATACAAACAGGTTGAAAGGATGGAAAAAATACTCCATGCAAATAATGTATCAAACAGAGCCAGGTAATTATACTTATATCAGGAAAAGACTTCTATGAAAAATTTCTTAAGAGATAAATAATAATATTATATATTGATAAGAAGGACTATCCATCATGAAGTTTTAATACTTAGCAACAAACAAAATACACAAAGCAAAAACTGACAGAACTGACAGGAGAAGGAGACAACGGTACTATCACAGTTAAAGACCGCAAAATATCTTTGAGTAATAGCTAGAACACTTAAACAGAAGATCAATAAGAAAATAGTGGATTTCGTCAATACTATAAGTCAGAAAAAAAATAAGACACTTAACAGTCCATGGGGTCATAATGAGTTGGATATAACTGAGCATAGCACATGCACTCTACTCATTAACAGCAGAAAATATATTCTTTTCAAATGCACATGGAATAGTCTCCAGGATACGCCATATATTAGATCACAAAGCAAGTCTTTAAAGACTGAAATCATATAGAGCACAACAGAATGAAACTAAAATTCACTAAAAGTAGGAAAACTGGAAAATTCACAAATATGTGAAAATTAAGTAACATACTGTTTAACAACCAAAGGATTAAAAAAAAAAAATCACAAGGGAATTAGGAAATACTTCAAAACAAATGAAAACCGAACATGCTAAAACTTACACAATGCACTTAAAGTTCAGAGAGAAAATTACAAATAAAAACATCTATTTTAAAAAAGAAGATTCCAAATAAATAACATAAATCTTCTTAATTAAGAAACTAAATAATCTGGAGCAAACTAAACCCCAAGCTAGCAGAAGGAAGGCAGTAATAAAGAGCAGAGGCAAATGAAATAGAGAAGAGAAAAACACTATAGAGAAAAAAAACTACATCAGGAGTTGATTCTTTGAAAGAAAAGTCAACAAAATAAGACATTTACTTTGACTGACAAATAAAATGTGGTATATCCAAATGATGGAATATTATTTAGCTAGAAGAATGAATGATGCATGCCACAATATAAATGAATCCTGAAAAGACACAAAAAGGTAACACACTGTATGATTTTATTTATGTGAAATATCCAAAATAAGCAAATCCAGAGACAGAAAGCCATGGTATCCAAGGACTGAGGAACTGGAAAAAAGGGGTGTGATTGCTAAATGGGTACTGGGGTTTCTGTTGGGGTGATAGAAAGTTCTAGAACTAGATAATGTTTATGGTTGCAAAATACTATGAATGTGCTTAATGGTAATAAACTGTACTTTTAAATGGTAAAATATGTTCTAGGGCTTCCCTGGTGGCCCAGCGGATAAGGACACCGCCTTGCAGTACAAGGGGCGCCGGTTCAGTCCCTGGCCTGGGAAGATCCCATGTGCTGTGGAGTGGCTGAACCAGTGTGTCCAATTACCGAGCCGGTGCCCTGGAGCACATGTGCCAGGAGCCAGGGCTCTGCAGCGAGAGAGGCCACTGTGGTGGGAGACCCACACAGGCCAAAAGAACAAAGATGGATGATGAAAGACCAATAGAAGTGGCCAAAAAAAAAAAATGTTCTAAAAGTTTTCCTATAAAGAGTCTTTGAAGCTTCCTAAAGCCATAACTCATTTAGAAATAAATTATTTACAGTGATTTTCTACATCAGGAATTAACAAACATTTTCAGTAAGTGCTTTTGGCTTCACACGCCTTTCTTTGTTGCAACTACTTAACTCTGCCGATATAACATGAAAGCAACCAAAGACATTAAGTAATAAGCAAACTGATATGATTGTGTCCCAATAAAATTTAATGTTCAAAAACAGGGACAGGCCAAATTTGGCATGAAGATTTTAGTTGGCTAAGCTGTGAAACATATTATCTTCCTTGTATTAGTGAGACTATTATGAGAAATTACAAATCTTTTCTTGTCTAAATATGATATATTATAAATTAAAGTTTAATTAATTACAACAACAAAGTTATATCAGTATATGAAGTCTATGGTAGTAAAAGAGGTGGTTATAGCTCCAGGGTAGAGCATTTGACTGCATAGTAGTAAAAGATTTACATTTACTGAGAATCAAAAGGCAGAATTGGTAAAAACCGTATCATATTAATAGGAGTTTTATACACACTTATGCATTAGCTAAATAAATGTTAATTTCAATGTGAACTTACAGATTATCCATAATCTTTTTAAAGTTATACCATTTTTCCTTTTGACCAACTACAGGGAGAATATCTGGCAGCTAACTTGATATATCTTCCTTCTTACCACCTTTCTCAATTTTTTAGTGAAACTTTGATACTTTCTAAACCAACTCTTTTTTTCTGAAATTTACTATGTTTATAGCCAGGATTACATAGCTGGGTAATGTTCGTTTTTCATTAGAGTTTTATTTTTTAGTTTGGTTTCTTTAGTCATAATTAAAAGTTCCTTAGAACATTTAATTAGAACTAAGAAATGCTTACTTACTATTTCATAAATCATTACCAACTTTAGATACTAACAAATAATAAATGAGACAGAGAAAAAGTGAAAAGAGAAAGTGCTCAGAGTTAATCTACAAACTATTAAATCTGGCCACAAAAAACCTAAATTGAAAATTTAAGAGCTACTTCTAACAGTATAAATTTCAAAATGACTCTGATATTGAACCTTAAATCAGTATTCTCCTTTAAATATTTTTCTGACTAAATTCTCAGATATTAGTTTGGACAAACCCAAAGCAAATGAAATCACACGTGGTTCAGTGGCCTGACATAGTAAGTCTTTAGTGTTAGTTGAGTGAACTGATGCTAAGAAATCCATTTTTTCTATGGGAAGTTACATTTTCTAAAATAATAAAATATTTGCAAAACTATCTAAAAATTTACTCTTCCTATCAAATTTCTCAGCTTGGAAAGGATGGAGCATGGCACAGAAATGGTAAGAGTAAAATCTTCTCTTTCAAAACATCTCCTCAATTAGTTTTTCCTATTTGCCGACAGCATTTAGCCTAAATAAAAATTCTCCTAGTAAATGATAACCAATGCGGATAAAGAAACCTACCTTTCAAACAATCTTATGTCATTTCTGTAAAGAACCTTGTACTATAGGGTAATTTCTTTTCTTAGAAACAGCATAAAGTATTAGAAAAAGAAATCACTAGCTAAATCATTTTAAGTAAAATTCTAATTCTGAAAGAAAAATCTCTCTGTTCTCTGAAAATTTCAAAATCAAGTAAGAAAGCCTTCCATGCTCAATACATCATCTGTTCATCTACTCAAGACTCTCTGCTTTAGCAACATTTAACTTTTTAATGTTAAAAAGTACTACTTATCCTTGTTCTGTACAGTAAGTATTTTAGCACAGTAAGAATCAAGTAAGCAATGACCACAGTGAAGTGTGGCTTAAGAGAACATAAAAGACAGATATGATACAACTGGAAATTTTCTTTTGTTAGTTTTAAGTACTTTCAAGCTATTGCAGGCAGATTCTTTACCAGCTACAAAGGAGCTACAAGGGAAGCCCTGAACAATTTCAGGCTTGGCCAAACATAAGCAAAATTTAAAAGTATTACTAGAGAATTAAATGTGTATATAGAAATATAGTGCACGAAACAGTCTGCTTTTCTTAAAGCAGTAGCATTTAATTGTGATAAACTTAAAGTACTTACTCTAAAAGTGGTGGAAGTATTTCACAATTCAAAACAAAATCTCTGCATTCTGCATTGTCACCAGCAATATTACCAAGTGCCCAAACCATCAGTATTCTCCTTTAAATATTTTTCTGACTAAATTCTCAGATATTAGTTTGGACAAACCCAAAGCAAATGAAATCACACGTGGTTCAGTGGCCTGACATAGTAAGTCTTTAGTGTTAGTTGAGTGAACTGATGCTAAGAAATCCATTTTTTCTATGGGAAGTTACATTTTCTAAAATAATAAAATATTTGCAAAACTATCTAAAAATTTACTCTTCCTATCAAATTTCTCAGCTTGGAAAGGATGGAGCATGGCACAGAAATGGTAAGAGTAAAATCTTCTCTTTCAAAACATCTCCTCAATTAGTTTTTCCTATTTGCCGACAGCATTTAGCCTAAATAAAAATTCTCCTAGTAAATGATAACCAATGCGGATAAAGAAACCTACCTTTCAAACAATCTTATGTCATTTCTGTAAAGAACCTTGTACTATAGGGTAATTTCTTTTCTTAGAAACAGCATAAAGTATTAAAAAAAGAAATCACTAGCTAAATCATTTTAAGTAAAATTCTAATTCTGAAAGAAAAATCTCTCTGTTCTCTGAAAATTTCAAAATCAAGTAAGAAAGCCTTCCATGCTCAATACATCATCTGTTCATCTACTCAAGACTCTCTGCTTTAGCAACATTTAACTTTTTAATGTTAAAAGTACTACTTATCCTTGTTCTGTACAGTAAGTATTTTAGCACAGTAAGAATCAAGTAAGCAATGACCACAGTGAAGTGTGGCTTAAGAGAACATAAAAGACAGATATGATACAACTGGAAATTTTCTTTTGTTAGTTTTAAGTACTTTCAAGCTATTGCAGGCAGATTCTTTACCAGCTACAAAGGAGCTACAAGGGAAGCCCTGAACAATTTCAGGCTTGGCCAAACATAAGCAAAATTTAAAAGTATTACTAGAGAATTAAATGTGTATATAGAAATATAGTGCACGAAACAGTCTGCTTTTCTTAAAGCAGTAGCATTTAATTGTGATAAACTTAAAGTACTTACTCTAAAAGTGGTGGAAGTATTTCACAATTCAAAACAAAATCTCTGCATTCTGCATTGTCACCAGCAATATTACCAAGTGCCCAAACAGCCTTCAAAAAATAAGAAAAAATATTATTTTATGGCAATATCTTCAATAAGAGGCTCTCTTAAGAATTAAATTTTAATGTAAAATGGAAAAAGTGATAATTTTCAAGATGCTAAAGAAAACATGCTAGTACAAAAGAAAGGAAATTTTTACAGTATATTTAATAAATATTTTTAGTCAAAACATATGTCATTTAAAATTTTTTCTTAAATGCTACTGAAATGTTTATCTCTGTTCAAGAGATAGTTTGTCTACTCTGAATTTACATGGAGAGACGAAATACAATTGACCTCTGAACAATGAGGCACTGAGGGGCACCAATCCCTGTACAGTCGAAAACTCATGTATAACCTTACAGTTGCCCCTCCTTATCCAACGTTCTCAACTAACCTTGGATGGTATAGTACTGTAGTATGGATTTACTGCAAAAAATCAGTGTGTAAGTGAACCACACAGTTCATACCCGTTTTGTTCAAGGGTCAACTGTGTGTCTATTTAGTGAATTTTCCAATTACCTATGCTAGAGGTTTGCTTCAATGTCAAAGAATCCATTCACTGGGAAGGGACTGACTTGTAAAAGAAAAAAGGAAGGAGAGACAAAGCATAGAAAAGTAAGCTAAAGCTAATGTGAGAACTAGCTTGAATTGATGCTTAAAAACAAGGTTAGAGATAGTCCAGGTTAAACAAATGGCAGTAAAAGATCAAATTATTTATATATTACATTTCAATTAGGTGCAAATGATTATTACATTTTCATTTCAAGCTTCTCATATAAGTACAAAAGTGGACATAATTTACTTTTCCAATTGGGAAAATTTTAGCATTTAAAATATACATTAATATGTTTAACATCTACTCTAGACTGAAGTTTATTTCCCACTTTTTTTTTTCTGTTCATTTTTTTTTTCTTTTTTAAATTTTGGCCTCTTTTATTGGTCCTTCATTTATTTATTTTCATCCATCTTAATTCTTTGGCTGTGTGGGCCTCCCATGCAGTGGCCTCTCTCGTTGCAGAGCACCAGCTCTGGGTGCATGCGCTCCAGAGCTCTGGCTTGGTATGTGGACACTGGCCCAGTTGCTTCGCAGCATATGGGGCTCTTCCCAGGCCAGGGATTGAACCTTGCACTGCAAGGCGGACTCTTTACCCACCGGACCACCAGGGAGGCCCTATTTCCTATATTTTTAAGACAGATTTTCAAAGTGATGACATTTTGTACTCTGTGAAGTATTTTGTTGGTAGGGATATTAATTTGTATAACATTTTTGGAAGTCAACTTTGAAATATGTAATAGCATTTTAAAAGTTTTTCTTTAACTAAGGTTATTTTTCCTTAATGAAATAGTCAAGAATCACATATTAATGACAGGACATAATAATATAAAAACTGATATTTAATGATTTTCATCACAATATTATTAACACACATAACCTAGAAATAACTCAAATGTACAACTACTGAAGAACAGATAAATTATGGTAGCTACCTGAATGGATAATGAGTAATCATAAAATCTTCTAGTGTTATATAGGGAAAAAATACACACAAAAATAAAAAAATAAACAATCACATGGAATGATAAGAGATCTACAAATCAATCTGCATGAAAATGAATCAAAACAAAAATATGAAAACATTTGACTTTCTCTAGATGGTACAAATTATACATGATTAAGGTTCCCCTGTTACAACAACTATGAGAATTTACATGTAAAGTTTAATCTAAAATGGTTCATTCAAAATAATGTGATATAATAAAAAGGAACATTAAAACAACCTACATACAAGCAAAGAATAAGGAATCAGACTGGTCCAGGTTTAAAATCTGGTTCAGCCTTGCACTGTGACTTTGGGTAAATTACTATCTTTTCTGGGTCTCAGTATGCTCTTTTATAAATGGGAATAGTAATTCCTAGTAGCTGAAATCTTATGTATAGAGAATCCAGGATTATGTGTAAAGCGGTTCATTCTTCCTTCCTTCTAATTTGACACTAAATAGAAATGATTATATTCTAAAAAATTTGCACAGGCAACTTGGTAAAAATGAATTTTATATCATAATCACTAATGGCACTTTCAAGAGAAAATTAAAATCCAATAGGTACAACAGTTCAAATTAGAAACTTACCTGTTCTTGAACATCTTCATGCTCTGAATTAAGAAGTTTGATAAAAATTGGAACAGCCCCGGTTTCAATCACTACTTTGGTATGCAGGAAAGTTCCAGATGCTATATTAGTTAATGCCCATGCAGCTTCAAACTAAGGAAAAACAAAAACAGAATAAATGAAAGCCCCAAAGAAATGCCAGAAAGGGGAAGAAAGGAAGAAAAGAGGGAGAAAAGACTTAGACAAACGAGTCTGAGAGACTGACTTATGATTAATAAGATTCAATGTGAAATCAGATTTGATAGGTAAAAATACTTTATTTTTTAAAAACGGACTCTTCAATTTGGAAAAACAAGAACTGAGAAGAATATAATAAGAATTTATAAAATCTTGAGCAATACATGAACATATTTGAATTTATAATCCATAAAAACCCCTAATGCTTATGATTAGGAAGCCAGGTTTTCTAAAGCAAGCACTTTAAAACTAAATAAGACAGTACTTAATAGAGTAATAGTATATTTATGGAGCTTAGAAATCATAAAAGGGTACTTCTGTTTCCCTAAAGATCATCTATTTCTAACCTCCTCACTTAATAAGAAAAACTAGAAGTCCAGACATTTAGCTGATTTGTTCAAGGTCAAAGACTTCATTATTAGCAGAACCATAAGAATTTCTGGTATTCTTTTAAATGCAGAGCCTCTGAGAAGTTACTTACATCAATCAAAATTCAGATGTACCACTAGAATAATGAAGTTTGAGGTTCAAGGACTTAAAACAACCTACATACAAGCAAAGAATAAGGAATCAGACTGGTCCAGGTTTAAAATCTGGTTCAGCCTTGCACTGTGACTTTGGGTAAATTACTATCTTTTCTGGGTCTCAGTATGCTCTTTTATAAATGGGAATAGTAATTCCTAGTAGCTGAAATCTTATGTATAGAGAATCCAGGATTATGTGTAAAGCGGTTCATTCTTCCTTCCTTCTAATTTGACACTAAATAGAAATGATTATATTCTAAAAAATTTGCACAGGCAACTTGGTAAAAATGAATTTTATATCATAATCACTAATGGCACTTTCAAGAGAAAATTAAAATCCAATAGGTACAACAGTTCAAATTAGAAACTTACCTGTTCTTGAACATCTTCATGCTCTGAATTAAGAAGTTTGATAAAAATTGGAACAGCCCCGGTTTCAATCACTACTTTGGTATGCAGGAAAGTTCCAGATGCTATATTAGTTAATGCCCATGCAGCTTCAAACTAAGGAAAAACAAAAACAGAATAAATGAAAGCCCCAAAGAAATGCCAGAAAGGGGAAGAAAGGAAGAAAAGAGGGAGAAAAGACTTAGACAAACGAGTCTGAGAGACTGACTTATGATTAATAAGATTCAATGTGAAATCAGATTTGATAGGTAAAAATACTTTATTTTTTAAAAACGGACTCTTCAATTTGGAAAAACAAGAACTGAGAAGAATATAATAAGAATTTATAAAATCTTGAGCAATACATGAACATATTTGAATTTATAATCCATAAAAACCCCTAATGCTTATGATTAGGAAGCCAGGTTTTCTAAAGCAAGCACTTTAAAACTAAATAAGACAGTACTTAATAGAGTAATAGTATATTTATGGAGCTTAGAAATCATAAAAGGGTACTTCTGTTTCCCTAAAGATCATCTATTTCTAACCTCCTCACTTAATAAGAAAAACTAGAAGTCCAGACATTTAGCTGATTTGTTCAAGGTCAAAGACTTCATTATTAGCAGAACCATAAGAATTTCTGGTATTCTTTTAAATGCAGAGCCTCTGAGAAGTTACTTACATCAATCAAAATTCAGATGTACTCACTCATGATGGATTTATAATGAAGAATTTGAGAAAATTTAATGTATGGTTCTCCAACAAACTAGCAAGTTATTGAAAATGACCTGTAGATTAAGGAGTGCTTATAGTTTTAAACGTATTTGGCATAGACATCTCCTCACATTGAGGTAGGTATTATTATGATTAATAAAAGTATAATCAAGGGCTTCCCCGGTGGTCCAGTGGGTAAGGACACCGCCTCACAGCGCAAGGGGTGCCGGTTTGATCCCTGGCCTGGGAAGATCCCACGTGCCGCGGAGCGGCTGGATCGATGTGTCCAATTACCAAGCCAGAGCTCTGGAGCGCATGCACCCAGAGCCAGCGCTCTGCAGCAAGAGAGACCACTGCGATGAGAGGCCCACACAGGCCAAAGAACAAAGATGGATGAAAATAAATAAATGAAGACCAATAAAAGTGACAAAAGGAAAAAAAACAAACTGTAATCAAAAGCATTACTGAAAGGCATGAAAAGTACAGATACTATTATGTGTGAGACTAAAAAAAAATTTTGAGGAATGTGTAATGGAGATCTTAGTTCCAACCAATTACAGATAATGAAATAAGTCAAAGGTCAACTAAAAGGTCACCCTATGATCTCCTAGGTATCCCCAGGAGAAAGCATTAATGAAGAGTGGTCGATTCGTAAGTCTATAGAACAGAAAATTAACATAAAAGGAGTGGGCAACTGTGGTAGAGACTATGGTTATGATATTTTCAAAAAGAAGCGAAAAAGAAAAAGGAAAGAGGTAGAGCTCCTAGCTTCACTAGATCTTAAGTATGTGGCAACAATGTCAACTCTTCTGATTTGGAAAAAGAAGCCTCAAATCTAGATTTTATTTGAAATTCTCCAACTTTTGAAAGTCTGATATCTAACTCTTTCCTTTTAAAACATGTGCAGGCCAAACACTTAGGTCCCCAGTTTGAGGCCTCTCAATTACAGTAATTCCCCTACGAACGTGTGTTCTATCAATATCAGGCATGAGTGACATTGCAGCTTAGCCTCTATCTCCTATTACTGACGATCCTTCAGCTCTACTACCTTCCACCTTTAATTGCCACATATTGATATTTACTGACTGCTTACAATATATTCAGTACTGTAGAAGTTGTTTTCATTAGAAACATTAATCCTATGTCATTTCTGGAAACAGATCATTAAGAAAGTAAACTAAAAAACTCACTTGTAATGTACAGTTTTCATTTCTTTCAAGAAATTTCACAAATCTCTGAACAACTCCTGGTTTCTGTATAACTTGATCAATTGGTGGATTAGGTTCTAAAAATTAAAAAATAATTAAGTTATTACCTACACATAAAAACACAATGATCTAGATCCTGTGTCAATTAATGGGACACACAGAATAACTCTTTCCTAGGTTTCACTGACCAAATTTGAAACCCTTAGCTAGATGTAACTGAAGAGAAAACAAATGCTCTTATAATTGCACTATTTACTGCAAAAAAGAAAAAAAAAAAGAAAAAGCAAACCTTTTCATTACTATAATGATAAGAAAATTTAAAAATATTTTCCTACACAAATATTTAAAATTCATAAACTGAAGGCTATTTACTTCCTTACAATATGGGAGTATTTAAGGTCAATACTTAAAATACCTATCAAAGGACAATATTTCTTCTAATTTTTAATAACAATACTTCAATTTCCAGGGATATCTCTTTCACCATCAACCATGAACCGCTGGATGTCTTTCAGCCATGTAGATTCTACCTTCTCAGGATATTATTTATAAAAATGCTACTGAACTATCTAGAATTCTTAATAAATTCTCAAGATAGGCTGAGGACTTTTGAGAATAATAAAATCTCTAAGAAGCTTTAAAACAAAGATGTGCAAATTTAAAACAAATATATTTCTGGGACTTCCTTGGCAGTCCAGGGAACTTCCAATGTAGGGGGGCCCCGTTTCAGTCTCTGCTTGGAACTAAGAACCCAAAAGTCACGTGGTATGCAAAAAAAAATAATAATAAAATAAGACTTCTCTCTTCCTTTTCTTCTTTTTTCTACAAATTTGCTATCTTCCTAACTTTCCCCAAAATTGGAAGATTTCTGCAAAGTTACTACAGCTATTCCTATAAAGTTTTGTTAAGATGTTCTAAATGAAAATTCTGGATTCTTCCAAATATAAATTCCAGACTACAGCTTAAACTGTTCTTACAGTTATGAAACATGAACATGATAATACATATTTTTAATGCTTTTTCTCTCACCCAACATAAAACACAAATTAAACTTTTAAAACTCTGAAAAAAAAAAGTATCTGATTGATTAAATTATTTTGCATTCAATGCTTGATGCTATGCTGCCACTTTTTAAAATTCCGTAAGAATTTTAAAGTATGTATCTCTAACTTTCTTAGCAAAATTCTTTTTTTTTTTTTATTCTTTATTTTAAAGGTTTTAAAGAGTTTTGTTGTTCACAGACATGTATGTTCCCAGATCAGTCATATGCATATCCATGGTCCCCACCCTCCGAGTTCTCCCCATCCCACCCCTCCAGACCATCTCCCCAAGCCACTGTCAGCACTCCTATTCCCTTAGCACAATGACACTAGCCATCCTTTGAATTCTTTTATACGTGCAGATATTTTACAATCAGCATGTGCTTCATTACTATAAATATTTAAAACCTACACAAATATTTAAAATTCATAAACTGAAGGCTATTTACTTCCTTACATATGGGAGTATTTAAGGTCAATACTTAAAATACCTATCAAAGGACAATATTTCTTCTAATTTTTAATAACAATACTTCAATTTCCAGGGATATCTCTTTCACCATCAACCATGAACCGCTGGATGTCTTTCAGCCATGTAGATTCTACCTTCTCAGGATATTATTTATAAAAATGCTACTGAACTATCTAGAATTCTTAATAAATTCTCAAGATAGGCTGAGGACTTTTGAGAATAATAAAATCTCTAAGAAGCTTTAAAACAAAGATGTGCAAATTTAAAACAAATATATTTCTGGGACTTCCTTGGCAGTCCAGGGCACTTCCAATGTAGGGGGCCCAGTTTCAGTCTCTGCTTGCGGAACTAAGAACCCAAAAGTCACGTGGTATGCAAAAAAAAATAATAATAAAATAAGACTTCTCTCTTCCTTTTCTTCTTTTTTCTACAAATTTGCTATCTTCCTAACTTTCCCCAAAATTGGAAGATTTCTGCAAAGTTACTACAGCTATTCCTATAAAGTTTTGTTAAGATGTTCTAAATGAAAATTCTGGATTCTTCCAAATATAAATTCCAGACTACAGCTTAAACTGTTCTTACAGTTATGAAACATGAACATGATAATACATATTTTTAATGCTTTTTCTCTCACCCAACATAAAACACAAATTAAACTTTTAAAACTCTGAAAAAAAAAAGTATCTGATTGATTAAATTATTTTGCATTCAATGCTTGATGCTATGCTGCCACTTTTTAAAATTCCGTAAGAATTTTAAAGTATGTATCTCTAACTTTCTTAGCAAAATTCTTTTTTTTTTTTTATTCTTTATTTTAAAGGTTTTAAAGAGTTTTGTTGTTCACAGACATGTATGTTCCCAGATCAGTCATATGCATATCCATGGTCCCCACCCCCCCAGTTCCCCCCATCCCACCCCTCCAGACCATCTCCCCAAGCCACTGTCAGCACTCCTATTCCCTTAGCACAATGACACTAGCCATCCTTTGAATTCTTTTATACGTGCAGATATTTTACAATCAGCATGTGCTTCTTTGACAATATAATGCTTAGAAAAGGGATGTTATTAAAAATATATTTTAGAGAAAAAATTAAGACCTAGTGGCAAAGCAAGTGCCTTAAAATAAAAAAGAAAAAAATCTAACAAAACTACACTACAAATTTCTGTAATATCAAACAAGTACACTGATAATAATTCTTGCCTTTAGAAAGCAGCTTTCTAAATTTCTGTGTAGCTGTTAGTTGTTGATCAGCATTATTAGAAAAAATCATCTGAACCATATCTGAGGTAATAACTTCTTCCTAAAACACAGAAAATGTAATTATTATCTAAATATTATATTATTACATTAGTAATTTTGCAGTATCACCTCTAGAATACTATTGAGATATAATTTGAAGTACATTTCTATAATATCTACCTCTGGGATGGGTACAGTGGAACTGATATCTGGATCCTGGATAGGATTTTCTAACATAGATTCATCATTTCTGGGCAAAGAGACATTTCTGCGTTTGAATAACTAAAAGAGAAAAAATACATTAAGCTTTCCATAAAACACTAAATTTCCATAAAATTATATTTTTCCTTGAAGTGAACAAAACAATAATTTTATCATTTAAAATTCTGAATATTTTAGTATCTCATAATCATTATACCATCAACACCCAAATTATTTATGAGAAGTTAACTTTTGGGGCTAGATTAGCTCTTGCTCTGAAGGCTGCTTTGAGACACTTAATCTCAGGCTGTTTAACAATTTTCAGTACCATAAACAGAATACACATTTATATTTTACAGCACTTGGAAAAGCACACATGTCTACACTGAATTATGAGATATTCAAGAAGAAAATCTTAGTTAAAAAGCAAGTCTGTTACATAAGTGAGATAATGTGGCATATTAATAGGGCCAGTATATCACATTAATAAGGAACAGAGAACAATTCTCAGGCAAGATCACCCTATGCTTACTAACTCAGTGAAAATAACGAAAAATAAAAAGACAGGAGGAAAAAGATATGCTCAAATCCTCATAAATCAAAACTGATGAAAAAATCTCTGGTATCATATTATTTTTGACAGGTAAATAAATTCTGCTTTTCCTCAGTCTCTATAAAGTTCTTTTCCTTTTCATTTATTTGACAGACTTTTTTATAGACTATGTTAGATGCTATAAATAGGGGGATGATATCCTATTTCTAAAACAGGCCCTTTTCTGTTTCTACATTGCTAGTCTCTTTTACACAGTAGTTTTAATTCATGTATGTGAGAACCACACCCTTCTACTTATTTATAAATACTTCAAAATTTCAGTATATCTTGGTATTAAAAATATGGAGATACATTCTCTTAAATGAATTTTTGTATTACTTATGTTTCATATATAAAGCTCAAACAGAGAAGGCTAAGAGCTCTGCCTAATGAGACTACAGGAGGACAGTATGAGTAGCACAGGAAGACGACTGTAATTAACTTAGGGGCAAGAATTATGAAAACCACAAAGCAACTCGTGAATACAAGTTAATGTTTTCTAGGGGCAAATTTTATAATGCTCATTGGAAGCAATACAAACAGACTCAAGAGTAAATATTTCTTAGCACTGGGATGGAAATACTAACATAAATGGCTTATTAATGGAACAGAAAAGTCATTCTTCTCAATGATTAAAAAATTGCACAGGATTCTGATTCATGAATTTGTTAATATTATTACTGGAGTTTAATAAAAATGTATACGCAATTTTTCAAAAAAAATTTTATTTAAAATTATCTAAAAATCAGTAATAACAGAATTAAATATTTTAAAACACCTACCTGTTCTTCCCTTTTTTGTTTTCGAAGCTGTATTCCTTCTTCTTCTCTTCGTCTACGCATCTCTTGGGGATTTAGGGCTTTATTCTTATAACTTTTCATTCTATAGTTATCTTTCCCTGGACTAGCCATGGCATCTTAAGATTAGGAGAGAAGAAAATAGATAACAATTACTCTGAAAATAACATGAGATATTTATTCTGGGGCAACTAAATTCAGGCTCATGAATTAAACAGATCAAAAAAATTCACTCTAATTCATTCAAAATTCATTCAAAATTATATAGAAAGAAATATCTCCCACATCAAACTTGGGAGGAAAACGACCAAATATTTTAGGACTTAACTATCAAACAAACAGTACAATTTGGTCTAAAAGTACAGAGACTTTAATTTCAAAGGTGTTAAATTTATAGTACACAGGGCACAAACAGAAGGTTTTGATTTATAGATAGTTAAAACTTGTGAGTCAAACTCAGGAAAAGATCATCCAAGAGCATTGGAGCTACAAAAGAAAAATGCCCAAAGGAGAAATCTTAAGGATGTTCACATTTCAGTGGAAAATGGAAAGAGCAAAGGAAACCATAAATAAATAGGAGGATCAGAAGAAAATAAGAGTCATGAAAAAAAAAGGAACTTCAAAAGATAAATATTTCAGTTGCGGTAACACTAAAAACAAAAGTCACTCTATTTATTTATTCATTTATCCAGCAAATATTTAAGCATAAGTAAGTAAACAGAGAAGGTACTGAACAACTAAAAATGTAATTAACTTGGGGCAAGAATTAAAAACCACAAAGCAACTCGTGAATACAAGTTAATGTTTTCTAGGGGCAAATTTTATAATGCTCATTGGAAGCAATACAAACAGACTCAAGAGTAAATATTTCTTAGCACTGGGATGGAAATACTAACATAAATGGCTTATTAATGGAACAGAAAAGTCATTCTTCTCAATGATTAAAAAATTGCACAGGATTCTGATTCATGAATTTGTTAATATTATTACTGGAGTTTAATAAAAATGTATACGCAATTTTTCAAAAAAAATTTTATTTAAAATTATCTAAAAATCAGTAATAACAGAATTAAATATTTTAAAACACCTACCTGTTCTTCCCTTTTTTGTTTTCGAAGCTGTATTCCTTCTTCTTCTCTTCGTCTACGCATCTCTTGGGGATTTAGGGCTTTATTCTTATAACTTTTCATTCTATAGTTATCTTTCCCTGGACTAGCCATGGCATCTTAAGATTAGGAGAGAAGAAAATAGATAACAATTACTCTGAAAATAACATGAGATATTTATTCTGGGGCAACTAAATTCAGGCTCATGAATTAAACAGATCAAAAAAATTCACTCTAATTCATTCAAAATTCATTCAAAATTATATAGAAAGAAATATCTCCCACATCAAACTTGGGAGGAAAACGACCAAATATTTTAGGACTTAACTATCAAACAAACAGTACAATTTGGTCTAAAAGTACAGAGACTTTAATTTCAAAGGTGTTAAATTTATAGTACACAGGGCACAAACAGAAGGTTTTGATTTATAGATAGTTAAAACTTGTGAGTCAAACTCAGGAAAAGATCATCCAAGAGCATTGGAGCTACAAAAGAAAAATGCCCAAAGGAGAAATCTTAAGGATGTTCACATTTCAGTGGAAAATGGAAAGAGCAAAGGAAACCATAAATAAATAGGAGGATCAGAAGAAAATAAGAGTCATGAAAAAAAAAGGAACTTCAAAAGATAAATATTTCAGTTGCGGTAACACTAAAAACAAAAGTCACTCTATTTATTTATTCATTTATCCAGCAAATATTTAAGCACCTACAGTAAGTCAAGTGCCATAGGAGGGAAGCAATAGATTTGATAATTAGGTCATTGGTAAAGGTAGAGAAATTTCATTAATGGTGGAGCTAAAGGTAGAATGGAAAGGACTAAGGACTTTACAATGATTTGAAAGGCACTTTCTGCCTCTGAACTTAATACATGTATATAGTTTAGCAATTAAAATACATGTATAATCAACCAATGTCTCTCTACAAAATATTTAACAAACTAATTTTAGCAATACTGTGTGCACCTACAAATATTTACCTCTAGAAATAGCTCAATCTTTCTTAATAGTAACAATGTTTAGCATTCTATTTTATATATAAAAATTATGTTGCATTAATAAAAGCTTTGGCTCTTGCAAGGGAAAAACAGAGATCAGAGTTCATTACAGAGCAAATTGGGTTTCAACATTAGTTGCTGAATTACACTCAGTGGTATAAAATAGCAAAATAAAATGTTCGCAGCGATGAAACTCTTTAAAATATTTACCACCTATACATTAGGCATCTTCGAGCTCACTGGCCTCTAAACTTTTGATCGTCTATCCTTATGTATACAAAATGCATTTGGGAATTCATTCTCAAAATGTTTATTTAATTATATACACGTACTACTAGCTTAATAAGCTATCCATTATAAACTCACAGGAAGAACTTAAAACAAACAAACAAAAGCAATAGTTGTAAAAGGTAAACAGAAGTTCTAATATTTTTCTTCCCCCAACGGACTGAATCACCTTGTGCCTCCCAACAGACACAGCAGACAGTTGTCCTAAGACCATCAACCTAGACAACGACATTAAAACCTTTATAAATGTTAACCAAATAAAATCTAGCGGGCTTCCCTGGTGGTCCAGTGGGTAAAGAGTCCGCCTTGCACTGCAAGGGGCGCTGGTTGGATCCCTGGATCGGTAAGATCCCACATGCCTTGGAGCGGCTAGACAGGTGCGTCCAATTATGAGCCAGCACTCTGGAGCGCATGCGCCCAAGGCCGGTGCTCTGCTACATGTAGAGGCCACTGCAATGGGAGGCCCACACAGGCCAAAGAACAAAGATGAAAATAAATAAACGAAAGACCAATAAAAGTAACCCAAAATTAAAAAAAAAAAAAAATCTAGCCCCAGCAACTCATATATCATTTGTTCCTTTTCCTTCTATAGTACTAACTTCTTGTCTTACTTAACAACTGCATTCTCAATGCAGATGCTTTACAAGGGATATAAGGTTCAAGGAAAATGATTTTTCAAAGATGTCTCAACCAAGAGGATTTCTTTCTTTGGAATATGGCTTAAAAGACTGTACTTCAAAGGCTGCTGTTCTCACACAAGTTATTTTAAATATAAGAAATGCTATTCAAACACTGTAAAGTCGCCAGAGGACTTTTTTTCCCAGTCATAAGCTTATTTTTTTACACTCTGCTCTCTGAAACACTGTGCTGAGGTTGGGCAAATAACTGGAATGTGAACTTTTAAAATACATATTAACGTAATTTCTTGCCCCATAAAGCCTCCATTTCTATGAGCTTCGGTGTCTGTCAGTATAATTACAACATCAGAACTAAGGAGAAAGTGCACCAACCAGAGCCTCTGCAAGCAAACATGCAGTACCTGATGATCTAAAGGACCTATCTGTTATTTCCTATTTACCATGAGAAAAAGTCACTTTTCTATTTACCATGCTGTTTCTTATTCTCATGTTGCCCTATCTACCACGTGAAAAAGTCACTTTCTTATAAAATATAAATCACGGAATGTCGTAGCTAAGAGACATCAGTTTTGTTTTGTTTTTTTAAATGTGTTCAAAAAGTCGAAGAGTAAATGCCAATGTCGTAGTCTTTTAAAGTAGCACTAGCTCTTTTCACAGCTTTCAGTTCCTTTCGTCCCTTATGCACTACCGAGCAGACGCTATTAAATTGTCATCTTGGAAGTGAGCTGGCAGAGAGGAGCAGAGACGGAGCCCTTCCAGGCACCTGCGTCCAGGTGGAGGGCGGCCCGTGGAGGTAGAGGGGGCGACCCGGAGGCCCCTGGGACGGATCCTGCCTTATTCTGGACGCGATGGAACTTCTACTAAGCGGAGCGGCGGGACAGACTGCTGAGCGCCATAAGTGACAGGGAACGTTTGACACCACCATGTACCGAAAAAAGAACCACCCAGAGATAGCGGAGCAGAGCGGCGAGAGGATCCTCTGCCGAAAGCTCCTTCTGAGCAGCCGCCTGGCTCCGGGAGAGGCTCAGGGCTCCCTGCGCCTCCACGGCCTCCAGGGAAAGGGCTGGAGGCCACGCCCCCCGCCCCCGCCGTCTCTCTCGCGGAGAAAGTGACAAAACCCGGCCCGGCCTGGCCCTGAACCCTCTACAGGGGAAGAGATACACACAGTCGCCTCGGGAACCAGTAGGTCCCCCAAGGACCAAACCCGAGGCTCGCCCAGCCTGGCCGGGGTCACCCCCACTTACCCATGAATGTGGCACTATCCGCGCCTTGACGTGCCAGGCCGCGGCTGCGGCGTCCGCTGCGGCACCTGTCGGGTCACCACGCCGCCCCTAGCGACGCGTACAGAGACCTGGCTCCCAGCGCAAGATGGCTGCCTCCTGCGCCCCCGACTCGAGACCCCACCGTCGGCTCCCAGAAGCCCTTGCTCGCGGCCGCGGCGAAGGCAAAGGCGGCGGCTGCATGCAGGCTGCAGCACCGGCCGGCCGGGGGGCGGAGAAGCGGGCTCCCCAGCCCCACCCACTCATGGAGGACCGGCGCCTGCCTGGACTCCGGGATTTTAACTTGGCGCGACGCTGTGGCAGGAGTGTGTCCCACGGCCCTGGTGCTCCCTGCCAGCTCTGTCATCCACCCATTCGTTCATTTGTTCCGCCATCCATCCAAGATCCAGCCATTCATTTATTCATTTTACAGCATAGTACTGAAGGAGGGCCTAATCTGTGCCAGACACTTTGATACTGATGATACGACAGTGTATACAACGGATAAAAATCCTAACTTCGTGAAGCTTTATTCCCTTCAACTTCATTCACCTCTTCTTATATGCTCGGCTCATTTGTTTTCAGCTTTTTCAGTTAGCTATTTAAATTCTTGAATTCTGTAACATCTCTGGAAATTTTACAAAAAAGTAGTCTCTGAAGTATGAAATAAAGGACACCAGATAAAGTACTCTAAATATTATTTATCAACAATCAATACATCAAGCCGTATTGAAAACAAACTGTTTTCTGCACGTAGTGCTAGGCACACAATATGCAAGAAAAAAATAACCTAATTCTTTCCCCAAAGAAGCTCTCGTTTTCCATCTTTTTCTCTTTTCTGAGAAATTTTTTGAGTTATTTTACAGCTCTCCATTGATTGGATTTTTTAAAATCCCAAGAATTGTTTATATATATTTTTTAGTTTTGGCCTCTTTTTTTTGGCCACTTCTATTGGTATTTCATCTATTTAGTTTCATCCATCTTTGTTCTTTGGCCCGTGTGGGCCTCCTATCGCAGTGGCCTCTCTAGCTGCAGAGGACTAGCTCTGAGCGCATGAGCTCCAGAGCTCCAGCTTGGTAGTCTGACACATCTGTCCATCCGCTCCGTGGAACGTGGGATCCTCCCAGGCCAGGGATCGAACCGGCGCCCCTTGCACTGCTAGGCGGTGTCCTTACCCACTGGACCACTAGGGAAGCCCCTAGTTTTGGCCTCTTTTATCGTTTTTAAATTTATTTTCATCCATCTTTATTCCTTGGCCTGTGTGGGCCTCCCATCGCAGTGGCCTCTCCCGTTGTAGAGCACCGGCTCTGTGCACTTGCACTCCAGAGCGCTGACTTGCAATTGGACAGACTGGTCCAGCCGATCTTGCGGCACATGAGATCTTCTTGGGCCAGAGATGGAACAGGTGCCCTTTGCACTGTAAGGCGGAATCTTTACCCACTGGACCACCAGGGGAGCCCCTGCTTATATTTTTAATTCGAGTCAAAATAGCCTTATCTTGTAACCTTGTGGCAAGGTTGTCATCCTCCATAGTTGGAGTTTGGCACGTTAACATTATTAGCCCTTGATTGACAATGTAATAAAGCGCTATTCCAGTCAGGCCTTAGATGGTGAGTATTATGGATTCGTGGAATGCCCTAGGACCCAACTTCGGAATTCATTCATAAAGATCTTTGAGTCTGGTGTCTCTTGGTGTCGCCTTGACCGGAGGATGACTACGACTCCCAGAATGCACTACAACCCAGATTAGCAGGAGAGGTGCATGCTGGGAACCCCTCCCTTCCGGGGAAAACCGGAAAAGCTCTTTTGAAATTCTCTGGATCCTCAATTTTTTCAGAATCGCTGTTTCACTTCTCGGTTTACCGTGAGTCTCTGGATAAAAAGAGGGCCTACTTCAGTATTTTAGGCCAGCAAAGGTAATCGACACCTCGTACGCACTCCTCTCCGCGCAAGCCAGACGGCGTCTGCAGCGGGATCCGAAGAGGAAGCCAAGCATAGGGCAGTGTGATTGTGGCCGACTCTCCAGGCCGGTAGGAACTGACCGTCCCAGCCCGGGTTCTCTAGGCTCAGCGCCTTGACCCAGGTAGTATCGGGGTTGGTTTCATGTCCTGGCCTAGGATGTTGGCCTGGACTTTTGGGCACCACTCGCCGGCCTCCATACATCTGCCATCCACCGTTCTAAGTGTTGGAAAGTCACGCTTATCCTGTATCTAGCTGTGTCCCGGCCCGGTAAAAGAAGAAAATTTCCTGGATTTTCCACTGGTGGTTTAGGAGATGTTCCATTAAAAAACCAGAGAGTTATTTCCACTTGTCTGAAGAAAAGGAAAACAAATCAAAAAAAAAAAAAAAGACAATGTTGGGAGAGCTTATAAAACTTTAAATGGTGGGGATAGTTTCCTTATTTTCACTTCCTGTATGTTTTCAAATAGTTTCTAGCTGAATGGTAGTCTGTAGTAGAAAGATTGTGACCGTGCTTGCCCTTAAAAAGCTTTTTAGCAAAATCACCTTTGTGTGAGTAATACGGCTCATTTTGTAGAGGTGTAAGGTGTCAGATGAAAATCATGGAACCTGAGATTATTGATCCAGTTCTCTTGACTGGGAAATCATTGTGTTTTTTTGTTTGTTTGTTTTAACTATGGTCACTGCTTTTGTTTATTATTTGGGGTGAAGAGTGCGGCTTTTGGAGCCTGACAGGGTTAATAGTTTGCCCAACCATTTTCGGGCGCTGGCGACTTGTCTGAGCCAGTGCTACGGAATTCCATTCAATTTAAAGATCTTTGAGTCTGGTGTCTCTTGGTGTCGCCTTGACCGGAGGATGACTACGACTCCCAGAATGCACTACAACCCAGATTAGCAGGAGAGGTGCATGCTGGGAACCCCTCCCTTCCGGGGAAAACCGGAAAAGCTCTTTTGAAATTCTCTGGATCCTCAATTTTTTCAGAATCGCTGTTTCACTTCTCGGTTTACCGTGAGTCTCTGGATAAAAAGAGGGCCTACTTCAGTATTTTAGGCCAGCAAAGGTAATCGACACCTCGTACGCACTCCTCTCCGCGCAAGCCAGACGGCGTCTGCAGCGGGATCCGAAGAGGAAGCCAAGCATAGGGCAGTGTGATTGTGGCCGACTCTCCAGGCCGGTAGGAACTGACCGTCCCAGCCCGGGTTCTCTAGGCTCAGCGCCTTGACCCAGGTAGTATCGGGGTTGGTTTCATGTCCTGGCCTAGGATGTTGGCCTGGACTTTTGGGCACCACTCGCCGGCCTCCATACATCTGCCATCCACCGTTCTAAGTGTTGGAAAGTCACGCTTATCCTGTATCTAGCTGTGTCCCGGCCCGGTAAAAGAAGAAAATTTCCTGGATTTTCCACTGGTGGTTTAGGAGATGTTCCATTAAAAAACCAGAGAGTTATTTCCACTTGTCTGAAGAAAAGGAAAACAAATCAAAAAAAAAAAAAAAAAGACAATGTTGGGAGAGCTTATAAAACTTTAAATGGTGGGGATAGTTTCCTTATTTTCACTTCCTGTATGTTTTCAAATAGTTTCTAGCTGAATGGTAGTCTGTAGTAGAAAGATTGTGACCGTGCTTGCCCTTAAAAAGCTTTTTAGCAAAATCACCTTTGTGTGAGTAATACGGCTCATTTTGTAGAGGTGTAAGGTGTCAGATGAAAATCATGGAACCTGAGATTATTGATCCAGTTCTCTTGACTGGGAAATCATTGTGTTTTTTTGTTTGTTTGTTTGTTTTAACTATGGTCACTGCTTTTGTTTATTATTTGGGGTGAAGAGTGCGGCTTTTGGAGCCTGACAGGGTTAATAGTTTGCCCAACCATTTTCGGGCGCTGGCGACTTGTCTGAGCCACCGTTTCCTTCATTTAGAATGACAGTGCTTGCCTGCTCAGTCTTGTCAGGCGTTGTGACCCTGTGGACGGTAGTCTGACAGGCTCCTCTCTCCACAGGATTCTCCAGGAAAGAATGCTGGAGTGGGTTGCCTTGCCCTCCTCCAGAGGGTCGTCCCAATCAAGGGATCCAACCTATGTCTCCGGCATTGCAGGCGAATTCTTTACCGTTAAACCATCAGTAAAACCCAGAATGATAGTAATGGTGCTTACTTTGACATGTAAAACTCTTTAACTGTTAAATGCTGTTATAAAATTTATTTCAACAGCTCATTACTAATACCTTTAAAGTTTTGTATTTAGATATATTGGTTTATAATGTTTCTTCATTTTGTTTTCTCCTTGTTGACTTATTTTCCCTGGACAGATTTATAAATGTTATTTTTTCTCTGCCTCAGTCCGGGCACTTCGAAATTTTTGAAAAATTATTTATTTTAATTTGCGTTATTACTGCCTTTGTTTTAGCAAAACTATAAACTTGAAATACAGTAGTGAAGTTTTGGTTGAGCTTTATAAATTTGTATACTTGAGGAACAGTAAGTACGTTGAAAATTTCTTCATCTAAATAATCTAGTTATAAATAACAAATATAATTGTTCCATATCGTTTTGCAAAATGTTTTTTCTTTTTCTTCAGCTCTTACTTAAAGTAACATTGTATTCTTTCCTAGTTACCTGCTGTATCATGCTGTCTTGTGATATTTGTGGTGAAACAGTAACCTCAGAAGCAGACATGAAGGCTCACCTCCTAATTGTTCACATGGAAAATGAGGTTATATGTCCATTTTGCAAGTTGTCAGGTGTGAGTTATGATGAAATGTGTTTTCATATTGAAACTGCTCATTTTGAGCAAAATGAACTGGAAAGAAACTTTGAGAAGGTTAATACAATACAGTATGGAACTTCTGATAAGAGGAAGGAGAGCAGCCTACAGTGCAGAACAGACATAAATTCAAGTGTTCATACAGCTTGTGCATCTCATCAGCCAAAGCTTTCAACGCAAAGCCTGCCTAAGAGTGGTACTTTAAAACATAAAGGCTTTTATTCAGAAAGCTTAACTGAATCTAGAGAATTCCTGAAAAGTAATGAAAAACAGTCTGACCTAATGAAAATTAAAGGATCAATTTATGAAACAGTGTACACTCCTCCTGAATGTCCATTCTGTGGAACAATAGAAGATGGTAGTCAAGATATGGAAACTCATGTAAGAGCAAAGCATGCTGATCTTTTAGACACTCCATTAGAAGGTAAAGTTTTTTTTCATTTTATTAAACCATCAGTAAAACCCAGAATGATAGTAATGGTGCTTACTTTGACATGTAAAACTCTTTAACTGTTAAATGCTGTTATAAAATTTATTTCAACAGCTCATTACTAATACCTTTAAAGTTTTGTATTTAGATATATTGGTTTATAATGTTTCTTCATTTTGTTTTCTCCTTGTTGACTTATTTTCCCTGGACAGATTTATAAATGTTATTTTTTCTCTGCCTCAGTCCGGGCACTTCGAAATTTTTGAAAAATTATTTATTTTAATTTGCGTTATTACTGCCTTTGTTTTAGCAAAACTATAAACTTGAAATACAGTAGTGAAGTTTTGGTTGAGCTTTATAAATTTGTATACTTGAGGAACAGTAAGTACGTTGAAAATTTCTTCATCTAAATAATCTAGTTATAAATAACAAATATAATTGTTCCATATCGTTTTGCAAAATGTTTTTTCTTTTTCTTCAGCTCTTACTTAAAGTAACATTGTATTCTTTCCTAGTTACCTGCTGTATCATGCTGTCTTGTGATATTTGTGGTGAAACAGTAACCTCAGAAGCAGACATGAAGGCTCACCTCCTAATTGTTCACATGGAAAATGAGGTTATATGTCCATTTTGCAAGTTGTCAGGTGTGAGTTATGATGAAATGTGTTTTCATATTGAAACTGCTCATTTTGAGCAAAATGAACTGGAAAGAAACTTTGAGAAGGTTAATACAATACAGTATGGAACTTCTGATAAGAGGAAGGAGAGCAGCCTACAGTGCAGAACAGACATAAATTCAAGTGTTCATACAGCTTGTGCATCTCATCAGCCAAAGCTTTCAACGCAAAGCCTGCCTAAGAGTGGTACTTTAAAACATAAAGGCTTTTATTCAGAAAGCTTAACTGAATCTAGAGAATTCCTGAAAAGTAATGAAAAACAGTCTGACCTAATGAAAATTAAAGGATCAATTTATGAAACAGTGTACACTCCTCCTGAATGTCCATTCTGTGGAACAATAGAAGATGGTAGTCAAGATATGGAAACTCATGTAAGAGCAAAGCATGCTGATCTTTTAGACACTCCATTAGAAGGTAAAGTATTCATTTTATATAATAAGTAGCATTAGTCTCAGTTTAATATGTGGTATCTCAAAAGTTGGTTTGTAAATAAGATTACTACAAATGTGTTTTTAATTTCATTTTATAGCATTGTTCATTTGCCTTTATTGCAGTATGAAAATACTATGATGGAAAAGAGTTCTGATGCAAATAATAAACAATTCAGCTACATTGAACGTAGTTGTAGAAACTTTCTGAGGAGAAATATACTCAAAGTCTAGTTTCCAGAAGAAGAAAGTGAAAGTGTTAGTTGTTCAGTCCTGTCTGACTCTTTGTGATCTCCATGGACTGCCAGCTCTTCTGTCCATGGGATTCTTCAGGCAAGAATACTGAAGTGGGTTGCCATTCCCTTCTCCAGCGAATCTTCCGAACCCAGGAATCGAAGCCGGGTCTCCTGCATTGCAGGCAGGAAATTCTTTACCACCTGAGCCACAGGGAAGCTCAGTTTCTAGAGGGTATTCTTTATTTATGACCAGGCCAGTAGCATCTGGGCTGTCTGTTACTGAATTTTAGTTTGATTCTTATATAATCAGAGAACGACTTTATAATTTTTTTTCTTAATTTCTTTTTTCTTTAATTTCTTTTGAATTTGTTGAAATTTGTTTTATGGCCTAAGATAATGGTATATGGTCTATCTTAGCACATGCTCCATAGACACTTGAGGAAAAAAATGTATTCTGCTGTACTTGGACCACGGGTTCTATATTTGTCAATTAGAGTATGCTGTTTGATTGTGTTTAGGTCTTCCTTGTCCTTGCTGATTTCCTGTCTAGCAGTTCTACTGGTTTTTGGAAGGGGGTTGAAGTTCTCAGTTATGATTGTATATTTGTCTGTTTTTCTTTCAGGACTTGTTATTCATGTATTTTGAGACTCTTTTGCTGGTGCATGAACATTTAGCATCATCGTATTTTCTATCTTCTTTGAAAAATTTTGCTTTTGCTGAGTCCACCTGTTGCAATCTTGATAGTAATTTTCCCCATTCTGTGGAACAATAGAAGATGGTAGTCAAGATATGGAAACTCATGTAAGAGCAAAGCATGCTGATCTTTTAGACACTCCATTAGAAGGTAAAGTATTCATTTTATATAATAAGTAGCATTAGTCTCAGTTTAATATGTGGTATCTCAAAAGTTGGTTTGTAAATAAGATTACTACAAATGTGTTTTTAATTTCATTTTATAGCATTGTTCATTTGCCTTTATTGCAGTATGAAAATACTATGATGGAAAAGAGTTCTGATGCAAATAATAAACAATTCAGCTACATTGAACGTAGTTGTAGAAACTTTCTGAGGAGAAATATACTCAAAGTCTAGTTTCCAGAAGAAGAAAGTGAAAGTGTTAGTTGTTCAGTCCTGTCTGACTCTTTGTGATCTCCATGGACTGCCAGCTCTTCTGTCCATGGGATTCTTCAGGCAAGAATACTGAAGTGGGTTGCCATTCCCTTCTCCAGCGAATCTTCCGAACCCAGGAATCGAAGCCGGGTCTCCTGCATTGCAGGCAGGAAATTCTTTACCACCTGAGCCACAGGGAAGCTCAGTTTCTAGAGGGTATTCTTTTATTTATGACCAGGCCAGTAGCATCTGGGCTGTCTGTTACTGAATTTTAGTTTGATTCTTATATAATCAGAGAACGACTTTATAATTTTTTTTCTTAATTTCTTTTTTCTTTAATTTCTTTTGAATTTGTTGAAATTTGTTTTATGGCCTAAGATAATGGTATATGGTCTATCTTAGCACATGCTCCATAGACACTTGAGGAAAAAAATGTATTCTGCTGTACTTGGACCACGGGTTCTATATTTGTCAATTAGAGTATGCTGTTTGATTGTGTTTAGGTCTTCCTTGTCCTTGCTGATTTCCTGTCTAGCAGTTCTACTGGTTTTTGGAAGGGGGTTGAAGTTCTCAGTTATGATTGTATATTTGTCTGTTTTTCTTTCAGGACTTGTTATTCATGTATTTTGAGACTCTTTTGCTGGTGCATGAACATTTAGCATCATGTATCTCTTTGATATTGTTGCTGATACTGTTGCAATTTAAGAATATATATTTTGGTGCTTCCCTGGTAGTCCAATGGGTAAAGAGTCCACCTTGCATTGCAAGGGGTACCGGTTCGATCCCTGGCCCGGGAAGATCCCACATGCAGCAGAGCGACTGGACTGATGTGTCCAATTAGGAGCCAGCACTCTGGAGCGCATGTGCCTGGAACTGGTGCTCTGCAACAAGAGAGGCTGCCGCAGTGGGAGGCTCACACAGGCCAAAGGATAAAGATGGATGAAAAATAGATAAAAAATCAATAAAAAAGAGGCCAAATTTAAAGAAAAAAAAAGAAGAAGAATATATATTTTGGATGCAGGCCCTTTATTGGATTTTGCAAATTTTTTTGGCAAATATTTCACAAATATTTTATCCTGGTCTGAGGCTTGTGTTTTCATTCTCTTAACAGTGTCTTTCACAGTGCAGAAGTTTTTACTTTTAATGAAGCTTGACTTATTTGATTTCTTCTTTCATGGGTTGTGCTGTTGGTGTTGTATCAGAACTCTGCCAGACCAAGGTCACCTTTCCCATGTTATCTTCTAGAAGTTTCAAATTTTGCACTTAAGTCTGCTTCTTCAGAGTAATTTTTATGGAAGGTTAAGGAGAGGGCACAAGAATCATTTTTTGAAATTTAATAAATGCTATTTTTAAGAAAAGTTTCAGGTTCACAGTAAAATTGAGTAGAAAGTACAGAGAGTACCCAAGTGCACCCTATCCCCATATCCTTAGAAGCTCCACCATCATTCAACAGCTCATACATTTGTCAAAATCAGTAACTCTACATTGACATCAATATCACTCAAAAGTCCATGGTTTACATTAAGGTTCACTCTTGATGATATATACAATATACATACAAGTTTTGACAAATGTATAATGACATGTCCCTATCATTTAGTATTTAGTATCATACAAAATAGTTTCACTGCCCTAAAAATCCTCTGCTCTACCTGTTCATCCTTCCCTCCCCATGGCCACTGGCTACCACTGATCTTTTTACTGTCCTTTATCTTTTCCAGAATGTCATATAATTGGAAGCGTATGCTATGTAGCTTTTTCGTATTGGTTTATTTCGCTTAGCAATGTACATTTTTATGGCTCGATAGCCTTTTTTTTTTTTTTCTTAGCATTGAGTAATACTCTTTTGGATGTACCACAGTTCATCTATTCACCTACTGCTAGACATCTTGTGTAGACAGAAGTTTTCTTTTTATTTTAGTGAATACAAGGGAATGCTTGTTTTGGGGCTCATGTAGTGATAGTTTGGTTTTATAAGAAACTGCTAAACTCTTCCAAAGTGATTGTACCATTTTGCATTGCCACCAGCAGTGATGGAGAGTTCCTGTTGCTCCCATCCTTGCCAGCATTTGGTCTTGTCAGTGTTCCAGATTTTGTTGTTGTTGTTGTTCAGTCACTAAGTCATGTCCCACTCTTTGTGACCCCACGAACGGCAGCACACCAGGCTTCCCTGTCCTTTGTTATCTCCTTGAGTTTGCTCAGACTCATGTCCATTGAGTCAGTGATGCCATCCAGCCACCTCATCCTCTATCATCCCCTTTTCCTCTTGCCCTCAATCTTTCCCAGCATCAAGGTCTTTTCCAAAGAATTGGCTCTTTGCATGAGGTAGCCAAAGTATTGGAGCTTTAGCATCAGTCTTTCCAATGCATATTCAGGGTTGATTTCCTTTAGGATTGACTGGTTTGATCTCCTCGCTGTCCAAGGGAGAAGTCTTCTCCAGCAACACAGTTCAAAAACATCAGTTCGGTTGATTCTCCCTTGAGCCGGCCCACTGTTCTCACAGCGTCTCCCACTCTAACCATGTTGGTTCTCCTTTGAGCAGACCCGCTTTTCTAGCAGCGTCTTCTGTTTTAACAATGCCAATTCTCCCTGTACTGGCAGCAACTCTCCCTTCCCCAACTCTAATAAACTTTACTTTCCTCTCAAAAAAAAAAAAAAATCAGTTCTTCAGTGCTCAGCTTTCCTTATGATCCAACTCTCACATTTGTACATGACTACTGGAAAAACCATACTTTTGATTATACAGATTTTGGTCATTCTAATATATATGCACTGTTACCTTATTTTAATTTGTAATTTCCTAATAACATCTTCTGTACCCAGTATCAGCTAGGTCTTGGTCTTACAGAGGTACAACTTCTCTGTCGGGCAAGTTGTACCTATCCGAGTGCAGTGCTGGTTAATGGATGCAGCTCTTTAATCTCACGCTCCCTACTAGGGCATTTTATTCCAGTGTCCAGCTTTATGCTGAATGCTTGAATTCTGCCCATCTCCACTTATTTTGGAAGGTACTGAATCCAGCCCCCCCCCCAGTGCATATCTAGACTGGTCTTTAATTACCATTTGATTTTCCTTTCTCCTTTTTTTGTTTTGACTACAGAGCTGAATGTTTGTTATTAATATTTTAGCTCACTGCAGTGATAAGGGTTTGTGCTATGCTCAGTCTTTCATCTAGAAGTAGAAAAATTGCTTTAAATCCAACTACAAAGAGTTTTGCTTATCTAATGAAGTTAATAGTAGACAATCTTTGACTTGGTGTGAGAAATCTAAAGTTTTTAAAAATAAAAACAACTAAATTGTATCTCTAATACAGACTGTGATCAACCTCTCTATGACTGCCCTATGTGTGGGCTCATCTGTACAAATTACCATATCCTCCAAGAACATGTTGATTTGCATTTGGAAGAAAGCAGCTTTGGACAAGGTATGCTTCTATGTTTACAGATAAGAATGTTCTGACTTAACTTCTGCTTCCTAGGACACTATCAACTTTTTTGATTAGTGTTATAGAGTGGGAAAAAGCACACTGGTTAAAAGTAAATAATAATACTTCCTAAAGTTCTTATGAAGGTCCAGAGGAGATAATTAATGAGAAGTGCTTGTCACAGCCTAAGTGCCCATGAATATTAGTGATTTAACTGGAGGTTGTACCCTTACAGAAGCAGTTCAGGTTCTGCTCAATTTGTATTCAGTGTTTCTGTGACATCATAATCCTGAATAAATGGCAGAATAATAGCATTTGCTCCATTTAAAATAACATTTACTAACGTGTAAGTGAGGCTTGATTTTAATATTTTATTCTAAACATTTAAAATATATAATAGGCATGCATAGAGCCCAGTGTTCTAGAGATCTAGAGTTGGGAACAGCTTCAACAAGAAGAAGACAGAAAGAGGCAAAAAAGCTTCAAAGTACCCATTTCGTTTTACAGAGGTACAACTTCTCTGTCGGGCAAGTTGTACCTATCCGAGTGCAGTGCTGGTTAATGGATGCAGCTCTTTAATCTCACGCTCCCTACTAGGGCATTTTATTCCAGTGTCCAGCTTTATGCTGAATGCTTGAATTCTGCCCATCTCCACTTATTTTGGAAGGTACTGAATCCAGCCCCCCCCCCAGTGCATATCTAGACTGGTCTTTAATTACCATTTGATTTTCCTTTCTCCTTTTTTTGTTTTGACTACAGAGCTGAATGTTTGTTATTAATATTTTAGCTCACTGCAGTGATAAGGGTTTGTGCTATGCTCAGTCTTTCATCTAGAAGTAGAAAAATTGCTTTAAATCCAACTACAAAGAGTTTTGCTTATCTAATGAAGTTAATAGTAGACAATCTTTGACTTGGTGTGAGAAATCTAAAGTTTTTAAAAATAAAAACAACTAAATTGTATCTCTAATACAGACTGTGATCAACCTCTCTATGACTGCCCTATGTGTGGGCTCATCTGTACAAATTACCATATCCTCCAAGAACATGTTGATTTGCATTTGGAAGAAAGCAGCTTTGGACAAGGTATGCTTCTATGTTTACAGATAAGAATGTTCTGACTTAACTTCTGCTTCCTAGGACACTATCAACTTTTTAGATTAGTGTTATAGAGTGGGAAAAAGCACACTGGTTAAAAGTAAATAATAATACTTCCTAAAGTTCTTATGAAGGTCCAGAGGAGATAATTAATGAGAAGTGCTTGTCACAGCCTAAGTGCCCATGAATATTAGTGATTTAACTGGAGGTTGTACCCTTACAGAAGCAGTTCAGGTTCTGCTCAATTTGTATTCAGTGTTTCTGTGACATCATAATCCTGAATAAATGGCAGAATAATAGCATTTGCTCCATTTAAAATAACATTTACTAACGTGTAAGTGAGGCTTGATTTTAATATTTTATTCTAAACATTTAAAATATATAATAGGCATGCATAGAGCCCAGTGTTCTAGAGATCTAGAGTTGGCGCAACAGCTTCAACAAGAAGAAGACAGAAAGAGGAAATCTAAAGAATCAAGACAAGAAATGGAAGAATTTCAGAAGCTGCAGGTACAGAGATGAATAATAATTACATTATTTTGGTTTGGTTAGAGTTCTTAGTTTTCACATGCTGTCAAGACTTCAGCCTATTATTTTTGACTTTATTATAATGCCATTTTTTTACATATATTTTTAATAATTCATAACAGCCACCATTTATTTGTAAGAACTCGTTCTGGTCATGTACTAGGGTAAATGCACGAGGGACTGGTTTCATGTCGACATTTTTCATGGACCTGGGGTGACGGGAGAATGGCTTTGGGATGATTTGAGCACGTTGCATGATTATGCTGCGTCTGCTGTGGCAGAAGACTCAGGCAGTAGTGCAGATGAGGGGGAGCAACTGTAAAGACAGGTGAAATTGCTTGCTCCCCTGCCACTCTTCTCCTGCCATGTGGCCCGGCTCCTGACAGGTCACAGACTGATACCAGTCCAGGGGTTGTGGACTCCTAAAATAAGGTATCTTAAAATCTTCGCTACTCCTTGAAGTTATTTTAGACTTTGCTTAAGTAGCTTAACTCATTTAGGATTGGGCAATATTAAATGGTGAAGCCTACATTTGAACCTATGTTCAAATTTGGAAGTTGAGACTCAGAATTTTAAGTGTTTGTATAAAACACTGAAGTGCTTGTTAAAACAGAAGCTTAGAATTAATGTCTCCTGTGTCCTAAATTCTTTTAATGATTGCAATTCAGGCATTTGGAAGGAACCATTTTTAATAGAAAATGCTTTTTAATGATGTTTGTCTTAGGTAAATAGTGTTGTCTCTTGAACTAAACTGATAGCTTCTATTATATTTTTAATGCATAAAATATTAACGACTTTTTTTCCAGTCCTAATTTGCTACGGACTGTGATGTCATCTGTGCTAATAATGCTCATAGTTTTTAAATGTTCTTTTCCTGTATTCTTAAAGGATAATGTGTGACTAAAAAGGGCTTATGAATGAATAGGTTTGAAAATGTTCAGTTAAACAGGTTTGTGTACTTGGAGTCTTCTCAAGCCTTTAATATACTAATATGAATTGAACATATCATAAACTTCCAGAACTTGTTTGACCTCTGACATTTTTTTTCCCTCTTATATCTTACACATGGCTGTTCTTTAGAATATCTAATTTAGGCTATTTTTCTCATTTGTGGTTCATTTATTTGCAAAATTATTTTCCCACCAAGATTCAAAGGACAAAAGAAGTTGACTTTTCCTATATCTTTTCTGCCATACATACTTTTGGACATTATCAATACAGAAAATTTTCAGTGTTTAAGGGAGTTTATTATGTAATTTTACAGGTTAGTTGTTTAGATCTCAGAAATACATTTGTAGGGGCTGTTTTAACATATTTTTTGAGATTTTATGTTAATGTGCAAAAACATAGTTCATTTACTACATAGAGTGAATACCTGAGAGAATTATGGATTAAATAAGCCTTTGTAGGCTAGCCTATGAACCACATAATGAGTACCCACAGGTTGTCTTGAAAAAATCATCAGTATGCTCAGAATTTACCTGCTTTTTACATTACCATTAGTTGGAAAGATAGATTCTCTACTTCCCCTACTACACATAAAGCAAGTCTCTTGCCATGATGGTTGTTCATAGAGAAGGCTTTTATTAACTCAGGGATTTTTTTGTGTGTGATTTACTTTTCATTAAAACCTGTGAGTTGACTCATATATAAGTATAAACCAGAAGGTTTCAAAATACATTTCTAGATATATAAAATAGTGGTAAGGTAAATTTCTAACCTCATTGATGCAAAGGGACATAAAAGATTAAGTCATTTGTTTTTATGTTTAATAGAGACAATATGGTTTAGATAATTCTGGAGGGTACAAACAACAGCAGCTACGGAATATGGAGATAGAAGTAAATAGGGGAAGAATGCACCCATCTGAATTTCATAGACGAAAAGCTGATATGATGGAATCACTAGCTATTGGTGTTGATGATGGAAAAACAAAAACTTCTGGTGAGTATTTAAATGTCCAAATTATGGAGTTTAGTCCATATATCACTGAAGTAATAATCAGGATTATTTGAATTTTGCTTGATTTTCACAGCCCACAATTTATGTAGTTTTAGGTGAGACTGTATTCAAGTTACGTTTTATATGTTGTTTTAGAACTCTTAAACTTTTATTTTTATAGTAATTAGTTCACTTATATCTGTGTCAATTTACTTGACATTTGAAAATGAACCTTTTAGAAAAGTTTTTACTGAAAGTTTACTGTGTTCTAGGCAATTCCTATCTAGTAGAATGTGAGCCACATAAATGATTTAAAATTTCCAGTAGTCATATTAAAAGGGAAGACTAGGTGAAATTAATTTTAATATTTTTCCAGCATGTCCAAAATATAATATTTCAGTATGTAATCAGTGTTAAAAAATATTAATGCAGGGCTTCTCCTGACCTGCAAGGATTTCATGTGCCGTGGAGTGGCTAGATGTGTTGTCTGATTATGAGCCAGCACTCTGGAGCTCATGCACCCAGAGCTGGTGCTCTGCAACAAGAGAGGCCACTGCAATGGAAGACCCACATAGACCAAAGAATAAAGATGGATGAAAATAAACAAATAAAAAAAACAATAAAAGAGGCCAAAAATTAAAAATAAGAAAAAATATTAATAGAGTGTTTTACAATCTTTGCACATTCTTCAAAATCCAGTGTGTATTTTACTTTGCAGAACATCTCAGTTGGGACAAGGTACATTTCAGGTATTCAAATAACCACACGTAAATAGTTTCTACTGTATTATTCAGTATAGTTTTAGACACTAAGACCTTTATATATATTGTATCATGTAACTCTCAAAAGAAAAATATTGTGTACTGTTAGATTCTTCAGACTGAGGAAATTGTGACTTAGAAAGGTTAAATTACTCTGCTAAGGAAAGGTTGAGCTTCCCAGGTGGTGCTAGCAGTAAAAAGAACCTGCCTGCCAATATAGGAGTCACTGGTTCAGTCCCTGGGTTGGGAAGATCCTCTGGAGGAGGGCATGGCAACCCACTCCAGTATTCTTGCCTGGAGAATCCCATGGACAGAGGAGCCTGGCGGGCTACAGTCTAGAGGCTTGCAAAGAGTCAGACATGACTGAAGCAGCTTACCACGAGGTAAGGTTACACAGCTAGCTGTTGGCCCAGCTGGTATTCACAATCACATCTATCTTATTCCAAGGACTGCTTTTTAAGCTACATGTAAATTGGTATATAATATGTATGCTCTGATTGGATTTGATTAAATACATTGATTCGTATAACTGTACTTCATTCACTTTGATTACTGAGTAGAATTTCCTTGGATGACTTAAGTTTTATTCTTAGAATTTAAAACTTAGAATTCTTAAGTTTTATTCTTAAGTGTCCTTGTATGACATTGTTTTATTTGTAGAAACTATGAACACATTTCCTCCTCAAGAGTTTCTCTAACATCCAAACTACAAATACTATGTTAAAGGGCATTTGCATAATTATCTTTGTTAAGACTATTACTAAGTTATTTTCTAAAATGGTTGTAATCTACATCAACATCAGTATTTTGACTCACACTTTGTATTGTGACACTTTTAAATTTTTGTCATTTAATAGAACGTTAGTAAGATACATCTCTCTCTTTTTTTTTTTTTTTTGCCGGCTTTCTTTTTTTTTTTTTTTTTTAAAGATTTTTTAGTTTATTTTGGGCGGGGGTCGGGTTGGGGAGGGAGGGGAGCAGGCGGGCCACTTCTATTGGTCTTTCATTTCTCTATTTTCATCTGTCTTTGTTCTTTGGCTCCTGTGGGCCTCCCATCGCGGTGGCCTCTGTCGTTGCAGAGCACCGGCTCTGAGCGTGTGCGCTCCAGAGCTCCGGCTCAGTAATTGGACACATGGGTCCAGCCGCTCCGCGGCATGTGGGATCTTCCCAGGCCAGGGATCGAACTGGCGCCCCTTGCACTGCAAGGCGGTGTCCTTACCCACTGGACCACCACGGGAAGCCCAAGATACATCTCTTAATTGCATTTCTCATACTGCTCTGAGTTCATTTCTTCTGTAAATAACCTAGTGCCCTTTTCTCTTCTCTGTTGTGCTGTCTTTTTCTTAGTGATTTTTGGAAGTCCATTAAGTAGTCAGGATACTAACTCTTCATTGATTATAGAAGGAGCAGTTATCATCTCCAGATCTATAATTTGCCTTTAAATTTTGCATATAGTATCTTTAATTAGAATTTTAAATTTGAATATAATCAAACTTCTCAATCTTTTCCTTCCTAAGTGTTCTGTTAAGAAGCTCTCCCATCTTTGAGATCATAAGCATATCCCTTTGTGTTTTCTTTAAGTATTTATACCCTTAAAATGGATAACCAACAAGGACCTAATGTATAGCTCAGGGAACTCTGTTCAATATTATGTAATAACATAAATGGGAAAAAGAATTTGAAACAAAAAATAGAATCATGTATAATTGAATCACTTTACTATATACCTGAAACAATCACATTGTTAATGTTAATCAGCTATACTTCAATATAAAATAAAAGGTTAAATAATATACACACAAACATATAAAGATATTTCCTTCACATAGATCTTGGTAATTTTTGTGCCAATTGGCAGTAATTATATCACATAAAAATCAACTCACTGTGATATACCATGAATGAAGTGTTTAAGTTGGGAGCAAATTGATTAGGACTGAACTTCAGAGAGAATGAGGTCCAGCAAAATGTATAATAAAATGGAGAGAGAAGAACATTCATTTGGAAGTGTACTTTTATGTCCTGGGCCATGCAGATGCAAAAATGAAAGAAGCAGACAACTTCAATTCAACATAATAAGTAATATGCTAGTTTTAGGAACCTTGCATAGTGTGTACATGCAGGAGAATAGCTAAGATTATATCACTAAAAAGATAGAAGATGGAATTGACAGGACTTATATGTGGCCCTTGAGAAAGATTGATACTGAAGATACATGAAACAGCCGTAGAACGGTGATAGCCTTCTAAACCTTCTACATCTCTTTCCACTTTAGGAATTATGGAAGCACTTTATAGGTATTATCAGAGTGCTGCCACAGATGTGAGGCGTGTGTGGCTTTCTGCTGTAGTGGATCACTTTCATTCATCTTTTGGTGACAAAGGTTGGGGTTGTGGTTACAGAAATTTCCAAATGCTGCTTTCATCACTATTGCAAAATGATACTTATGACGACAGCTTGAAAGGTATGTGATCCGAACTTACCATCTAGTAAAGTGCATATGAGGTAGAATGAAGTAATAGTATACATAAATAACAGCTTTAATAAAGATGTATTTTAGTGGATATTTACATTAAAAACTTTTATTCTGGTTGTAGGAAAAGAAAATGATATAGTAGATATCAGAAATAACTTAAAAACTATGGGTTCCTGTAGAATATATGAGTACTGCTAAATGATATTATTCAGTACTTCAGTTACTGTCACATTACATGTTTGCTTTGTATAATTTTAGGTATGTCAGTTCCTTGCATTCCTAAAATTCAGTCTATGATTGAAGATGCATGGAAAGAAGGTTTTGATCCCCAGGGTGCCTCTCAACTTAATAACAGGTTACAAGGAACAAAGGCATGGATTGGAGCATGTGAAATATATACACTTCTGACCTCTCTAAGGATAAAGTATGTACCTAAAAAACCAAGTTAATGTTATTATCATATCTGGAAAGGTTTTGTTACTGTCTGTATTTTTATGGAAGGGATAGTTTAAAAATTTAAATAGCATTAATAAAAATAAAATGAAAACCAACAACACATTCACTACTTCTTGCTCTTCTCTGTTCTCAAGTCATATTTCTCAGAGGTGACATTGTTTTCAAATAATAGACTTTCATGGCTTTTTCTTGATTTGTCAGTTTTAGGCATTGTCTGTTGCATTCTCCTTATATCTCCCATCTGTGTCTGCTCCATTTTTATAATATGGTTAAATCTCAGTTTTGGTTACGTTAAAGTCAGGGTTTATATCCTAACTATGTGAATATTATTCACTGCTGATTTTATAGCTTTGTAGAAAAGCTTTTTAAAATTTTCCTTAAGAATTGCCTTTTCTTTTCCCTTTTACTGTGTGACTCCATCATGGTCAAGTTTTTCCAGAAAGTCCACTTATCATGTAATCTGAGACACTCCTTATTCCTGAACACCTTTTCCTCGAAGCCAGTCCCTTCTAGTCTGGTGACAAAGGTTGGGGTTGTGGTTACAGAAATTTCCAAATGCTGCTTTCATCACTATTGCAAAATGATACTTATGACGACAGCTTGAAAGGTATGTGATCCGAACTTACCATCTAGTAAAGTGCATATGAGGTAGAATGAAGTAATAGTATACATAAATAACAGCTTTAATAAAGATGTATTTTAGTGGATATTTACATTAAAAACTTTTATTCTGGTTGTAGGAAAAGAAAATGATATAGTAGATATCAGAAATAACTTAAAAACTATGGGTTCCTGTAGAATATATGAGTACTGCTAAATGATATTATTCAGTACTTCAGTTACTGTCACATTACATGTTTGCTTTGTATAATTTTAGGTATGTCAGTTCCTTGCATTCCTAAAATTCAGTCTATGATTGAAGATGCATGGAAAGAAGGTTTTGATCCCCAGGGTGCCTCTCAACTTAATAACAGGTTACAAGGAACAAAGGCATGGATTGGAGCATGTGAAATATATACACTTCTGACCTCTCTAAGGATAAAGTATGTACCTAAAAAACCAAGTTAATGTTATTATCATATCTGGAAAGGTTTTGTTACTGTCTGTATTTTTATGGAAGGGATAGTTTAAAAATTTAAATAGCATTAATAAAAATAAAATGAAAACCAACAACACATTCACTACTTCTTGCTCTTCTCTGTTCTCAAGTCATATTTCTCAGAGGTGACATTGTTTTCAAATAATAGACTTTCATGGCTTTTTCTTGATTTGTCAGTTTTAGGCATTGTCTGTTGCATTCTCCTTATATCTCCCATCTGTGTCTGCTCCATTTTTATAATATGGTTAAATCTCAGTTTTGGTTACGTTAAAGTCAGGGTTTATATCCTAACTATGTGAATATTATTCACTGCTGATTTTATAGCTTTGTAGAAAAGCTTTTTAAAATTTTCCTTAAGAATTGCCTTTTCTTTTCCCTTTTACTGTGTGACTCCATCATGGTCAAGTTTTTCCAGAAAGTCCACTTATCATGTAATCTGAGACACTCCTTATTCCTGAACACCTTTTCCTCGAAGCCACCTGTCCTCTGCTCTAGTCTGGATTGTTTGCCTTCTAGATCCTTTCCACAGGTCTAATCATGTTGCATTTCTTCATTTTTTTATTGAAATGGATCCTGTATTTTTTTTCTGGATTCCATGTCCTTCTCCTTTTTGGTTTATTCTCTTTTGCTTGAACACTTTTTTCATTAGCTTGCTAAGAAAGGTACCTAGTCTTATTACTTAAGTGATAATTTGTGTGGCTGTATTATTAACGCAAAGTCACTTACAGATCAGATTAAGTTGTAACTCTGCTGGCTTCTAACAATCGGTATTAAAGAGGTAGTAAGATGCCATCAGATTTTTGTTCCTATTATATAATCTATTTTCTTGGCCCTGATACTATAAAATTTCACCATTGGATGGGGGCTTTGATTCATTGTGTTGGGCATTTATTTTTCCTTTTGAATCAAATTGTAAGCTGTAGAATCTCAGTAGAGTGGTTAAGAGCTTAGACTTTTTGAAGTAAGATTGCCTATAATTGATTGTAACTTTCTGCTTATTAGCTCTATGACTTAACTTGTCTGTACCCTAGTTCCACCATTGATAAAAGAACACATGAATAGTCACTGCTTCATAGAGTCTTAGTGATAATTAAATGTGATAATATAGTGCTTAAGACTGTGACTGCCATGTAATAAGAGCTTAGAGATTCACTGTTGTTTGATCGTTATGATCTCTCCATTTTCTTTATTTTTCTTTCTGGACTTCCTATTTGTTGGCCACTGAACTTCTTTGACATTTGAAGTTTACTAGTCATGTCTCATTTTTTAATCTCTGCTTTCTGTTTTATTATCTGGATTCTCAACTTTATCCCCCACTACTCTGTTGAAATTTTCATTCGAACAATGATGTTTTTAAATATTAAGAGATAATTTCATAGCATCATACCTTGTTATGGTTGTAAAGTTTTTCTGTTCTTTGCATTTTCCTGTTTCGTCCATGTTAAATTGTTTTTCATGTCATTTTACTTTAGTCTATTTGCTTAGAAGGCTTTCTTCTAACTTTTAAAATTTTTTTCCATTTTTTCTAAAGTGAAGAATAAGGCACTAAAATGCTGATTGATGGTCCTGCAGAGTTTCATGGAGTTTGCAGATGAGGAAACTTCATTTCTTAGCTGGAAGTTTACCATGTGGTTGAAGACTCTCCAATATCAGTACACAGAGAGGTCTTTTCTTATAGTCCACTCAGAGAAAAGTTCTCTACTCTCTTGTCTATAGTTTCTAGAAAGGTGGAGGTGGGAGTTCAGTAGTGATTTGCTGTCTTTATGCAAACTTCCAGTGAATCTCTCTTTCCAGCCTCAGTACTACTCTACCCAATACCTGGTATCCTTAAACTTCTGTCCTCTCTTGGGTTTTAAGAAAATTGTCTCTGTTTCTTTGCATTCACTTTTATATTTCCTCTGTCCATTTTCTAGAAATATGTGCCAGTTTCTTGTCTGTCCCCATGTTCTTTCTCCATGAGTGTTTACATCACTTTCTCCTTCAGTATTATGTTGTTGGCCTGTCAAGAGGCATCAGAGATAAATGCTTATGATCATCTTTAATAGAAAGTTTGCCTCAAAATTCATGACTGTGTATTTCCTTTTATGTTTGTTTCCAAGTAATTTAACCCATGTTTTATATCATTTCTGTCATCACTATTTAGTAGTTAGATTCAGAAGTAAAAATCTGTCTTAAATTTTAAATAGAAATATGAATATATAGTACTTTTCTTGAATTACTAAATTGCAAGAACTTTGTTTTTTTTCCCATTTTCTTTATTTTTCTTTCTGGACTTCCTATTTGTTGGCCACTGAACTTCTTTGACATTTGAAGTTTACTAGTCATGTCTCATTTTTTAATCTCTGCTTTCTGTTTTATTATCTGGATTCTCAACTTTATCCCCACTACTCTGTTGAAATTTTCATTCGAACAATGATGTTTTTAAATATTAAGAGATAATTTCATAGCATCATACCTTGTTATGGTTGTAAAGTTTTTCTGTTCTTTGCATTTTCCTGTTTCGTCCATGTTAAATTGTTTTTCATGTCATTTTACTTTAGTCTATTTGCTTAGAAGGCTTTCTTCTAATTTTTAAAAATTTTTTTTCCATTTTTTCTAAAGTGAAGAATAAGGCACTAAAATGCTGATTGATGGTCCTGCAGAGTTTCATGGAGTTTGCAGATGAGGAAACTTCATTTCTTAGCTGGAAGTTTACCATGTGGTTGAAGACTCTCCAATATCAGTACACAGAGAGGTCTTTTCTTATAGTCCACTCAGAGAAAAGTTCTCTACTCTCTTGTCTATAGTTTCTAGAAAGGTGGAGGTGGGAGTTCAGTAGTGATTTGCTGTCTTTATGCAAACTTCCAGTGAATCTCTCTTTCCAGCCTCAGTACTACTCTACCCAATACCTGGTATCCTTAAACTTCTGTCCTCTCTTGGGTTTTAAGAAAATTGTCTCTGTTTCTTTGCATTCACTTTTATATTTCCTCTGTCCATTTTCTAGAAATATGTGCCAGTTTCTTGTCTGTCCCCATGTTCTTTCTCCATGAGTGTTTACATCACTTTCTCCTTCAGTATTATGTTGTTGGCCTGTCAAGAGGCATCAGAGATAAATGCTTATGATCATCTTTAATAGAAAGTTTGCCTCAAAATTCATGACTGTGTATTTCCTTTTATGTTTGTTTCCAAGTAATTTAACCCATGTTTTATATCATTTCTGTCATCACTATTTAGTAGTTAGATTCAGAAGTAAAAATCTGTCTTAAATTTTAAATAGAAATATGAATATATAGTACTTTTCTTGAATTACTAAATTGCAAGAACTAGTTTACTGTCCTCTAAATTATTTTCCCCTCCTTTTTGCCATTCTGTCCACATCTTCAGATTATATATACTATATCATGTTTTGAACTTTTAAGTAATTTTTAAGGAAGGAAACATTTTTGTTTAAAGTACAGCTGTTTTTCTGGTACTTGTAATAGATTAGTTTTTTGTAAAGCCTTTTTGTTACTATACCCTGAATTTGTTTACTGGTCATTTAAATGTCTTCCTTTTGCTCTCTATGAATTATAATTATAAAATACTGTTCAAATTCTAAATCTAACCTGCAATCAACTACTAACTCAAAATCACTCTTCTCACTTTTTGATAGCTTTCCCAGAAGTTCATTTCAACATTTAAAGCTCAGGATTAATCAGCTGAAAGTTAGAAACATTAAACTTGTTGAGGCTGAAGATAACAATGAGGGTGTACTTTTATGGCCAGAGAGACAAGGATAAGATATCTGTGCTATACTTTAAAGTGAAAATAAAGCTTTGAATTGTTTTTCTTTCCTTTTATACTCAACCTTTTAAAAATAGTTGTTGAGAAGTATACATAGTGTTTCTGATTAAAATAATTTGATTTATTCATGGTTGATTTCCTCTTGAGGAAGCAGTGCCACCATGGCCTATTGCCAAATAGGAGATAGATAGATGTGTAGATGGGGTACATCTACAGGTTTTTCTGTGATCTTTACAGGTATTCTTTTTTGTCTATTGTTGAAATTTGAGAGAACTAAGAGGAAAAATATTTAGGATATTTTGTAGAGTTTCTAATGGCTGCCAAGGAATTATAATTAAAAGCTGACTTTTAATTGATCATCAGGCTTATAGAATTTAGAATAAAAGTCCCTATGTCTCAGGAAATATGTAGACTTCTTTTTAAAAATCAAATATGATCCTCATTTTACTACCAGTGGAGATGTTATATGTCAGAAAATTTTTGTAACTTTGATAGCTGTCATCAGCCTTAAGTTAAACAATTTCCTCATAAAATAATGGTTGTCAGATAAATAATAAACTTTTTATTTCTTCTCAGGAAAATAATGATGAGATAAAATTAATCCTAAATGAAGAATTTTTGCATTTTATAACTCCATTGATAAAAAATTTTGTTAAATATAGTCTAAATAATCCACTTCATCAATTTTTTTTATAGGTGCCGTATTGTTGACTTTCACAAATCAACTGGTCCTATGGGTACACACCCTCGCTTATTTGAATGGATATTGAGCTATTATTCTTCAGAGAGAGAAGGAGGTCCAAAAGTAGTATGTACATCCAAACCTCCTATCTATCTTCAGCATCAAGGTTAGTATAACTTACAGATAGTAAGTGTAACTTGAGTGTTTATTTATATAAGACAACTAAAGCTTTTGCTTTAGGATACAGTAAGATTCTGATGCTGAGAAGAGTATTGTGACATTACTCTGAGTTTTAGAGCTATATTGTCATTATAATACATTCCATAATGGATGATATCCTTGGTATCTTTGGGACTGTCTGGTTCAGGGCTACCTCTTTCTTTATTGTCCATCCTTTACTTTTTTCAGGGCTTTACGTCACTTCAGTCAGTGAGGCCTTCCCTGACTACCCTTTAAAAATTTTTGTCTCATTATTCTATCCCCCGCTAGCACTGACATTGCCTTTCCCTCTTCCCTGCATTATTTTGCTTTATCTAACATGATATGTATAAACTTTACTTATTTACCTTGTATATGGAGTATTTATTTTATTAGAATGTAAGTTCCATGAAGGCAGAAGTGTTTGGTTTGTTTGCTTTTGTATCACTAACTGCCTGGAACAGTGCCTGGCATATGGGTATTTCAAAAAATTTGTTGAATGGATGATTTGGGTTGACAGGAAGGAGAAGTAAATGTTAGGAATCTCATTGTTCAGGATACAAGCTATAAAGGTTAAGCCCTTCTCTCTGTGATTCTTGTATATATAAATTGACTGTTGTGTACCTTTTGGAACCATGAGTTTTTCTCCAATAGTTAAATTTCAAATCCTTTCATCTTAGGTCATTTGAGTAAGAAGGACTATGGGATTAGAAAAGGAAACTAAAATATATGGCATAGTAGAAGTAGAACTTTTTGCCATGAAGCCCTTAAAAAACTAAAATTGAACAAAAGAAGATTAGAAAGTAGAACCAAATTTTTGTGTCTTAGAACTGAAAGGACTCAGATAACTGATATGTCAGAGGGACTGACTGTCTTTATATTGGAAACACACATAAAAAGTATATATAGGTGTGTCTATATATGTGTATGTGTGTATATAGTAACTTGTATCTGTATATTAGTGCTCACATAGGTAAATATATCTCTCCCATACACACATTTATGTATAGCTCTTTTTTGATTTTTTCTGATAGGTCATAGTCGAACAGTTGTTGGAATTGAAGAGAGAAAAAACCGAGCATTGTGTTTACTAATATTTGATCCTGGATGTCCTTCTCGAGAAATGCAGAAACTCTTAAAGCAAGACATGGAAGTTAGCAGTCTCAAGCAGCTACGGAAATTTGTGGGGAATTTAAAACATAAGCAATACCAGATAGTGGCAGTAGAGGGTGTTCTTTCTTCAGAGGAGAAAATTGTAAGTATTTATTATGTGAAGCTTGGACAGGTTGAACTTCAGAGTGTAAAATTTTTAAGTCAAAATCAGTGTTATTCCTTTGTAATCCCTAACATTCAGTTATGTGTAACATTAGGTTGGCAAAGATATGTTGTTTGTATGATATGTCATTTAATTTTGGAATGGACATCTTTAAATTTCAAATGGTACCTGATACTGTCAAATATTTTACTCAGAGCTTCATCAAAATGTTAAATTTTATAACATTTAATTTTGAATATCAGGGAGTAATAAAATGGCAACATGTATGGTAACTTGATCCAAGGAGTTCCAACTCATTAGTTTTACAATTATTGTTGATTAAATGTGATTCTAGCAATTCCTGAGGCTCCAAGTTAGGCACTTGGGTATATGGATATAGCATTAGAAATATAGTTATCACACTGTTGAGAAGGTGAAGTACTCTGAGAGGCATTTTTTCTTTCAGATTCAAGAACTGTCCACACATATATACTTACTGGATATATACAATTCCAGAAATTAGCTTCAGTACAGTTGCCTCTTTATACTTTGCATTTAAGTAATGAGTAGTACATCATAGAAGAATTCCTAGAAAACAGAAACTCTCCATTTTTATAAACTGAAGCTATGGGGTAGCATATCAGGTTTAGAAAATGTACAGTTCTCAAATCTTAAAGAAAAAAAAATGTCCCTTTTAGAGTACTTCACCTTTGTTTTCCTCTAAGAGAGACAGAGCAGTACAGAAGAGCATTTATGAAGAGCAATAGGATCGTGAGGAGCAGACTAGCTTTGTTTGAAATGAGAGAAAATTTAGTATCTCTCCCATACACACATTTATGTATAGCTCTTTTTGATTTTTCTGATAGGTCATAGTCGAACAGTTGTTGGAATTGAAGAGAGAAAAAACCGAGCATTGTGTTTACTAATATTTGATCCTGGATGTCCTTCTCGAGAAATGCAGAAACTCTTAAAGCAAGACATGGAAGTTAGCAGTCTCAAGCAGCTACGGAAATTTGTGGGGAATTTAAAACATAAGCAATACCAGATAGTGGCAGTAGAGGGTGTTCTTTCTTCAGAGGAGAAAATTGTAAGTATTTATTATGTGAAGCTTGGACAGGTTGAACTTCAGAGTGTAAAATTTTTAAGTCAAAATCAGTGTTATTCCTTTGTAATCCCTAACATTCAGTTATGTGTAACATTAGGTTGGCAAAGATATGTTGTTTGTATGATATGTCATTTAATTTTGGAATGGACATCTTTAAATTTCAAATGGTACCTGATACTGTCAAATATTTTACTCAGAGCTTCATCAAAATGTTAAATTTTATAACATTTAATTTTGAATATCAGGGGAGTAATAAAAATGGCAACATGTATGGTAACTTGATCCAAGGAGTTCCAACTCATTAGTTTTACAATTATTGTTGATTAAATGTGATTCTAGCAATTCCTGAGGCTCCAAGTTAGGCACTTGGGTATATGGATATAGCATTAGAAATATAGTTATCACACTGTTGAGAAGGTGAAGTACTCTGAGAGGCATTTTTTCTTTCAGATTCAAGAACTGTCCACACATATATACTTACTGGATATATACAATTCCAGAAATTAGCTTCAGTACAGTTGCCTCTTTATACTTTGCATTTAAGTAATGAGTAGTACATCATAGAAGAATTCCTAGAAAACAGAAACTCTCCATTTTTATAAACTGAAGCTATGGGGTAGCATATCAGGTTTAGAAAATGTACAGTTCTCAAATCTTAAAGAAAAAAAAATGTCCCTTTTAGAGTACTTCACCTTTGTTTTCCTCTAAAGAGAGACAGAGCAGTACAGAAGAGCATTTATGAAGAGCAATAGGATCGTGAGGGAGCAGACTAGCTTTGTTTGAAATGAGAGATGGAGCTGGAGTAATATTTTCAGCCTCACAGCTTTTCCTTTGTATAAGGCAAAGATTGTTTAAGAGGCTCTTCAATTTATGATACATTAGAGGTTTCTTTGCAATGACTTGAATACCAAAATTGCATTCATTTTTAAGAATTCTATCATTAATTTGGCTGAATGAAGTCAGAGGTTACTTTTAACTGTTAACAAATACCAAGATGGGGATTCCCTGGTGGTCTAGTGGTTAAGAATCCGTCTTGCAATGCAAGAGACACCAGTTCGATCCCTGATCCAGGAAGACCCCACATGTTAAGGAGCAACGAAGGCCGTGTGTCTCAACGACTGAGGCAGCACTCTAGAGCCCATTGGCCCCCACTACTGAAGCCTGAGTGCGTAGAGCCTGTGCTCTGCAACAGGAGAAGCCACTGCAATGAGAAGTTTGCGCACAAAGAATAGACCCCCTGCTCGTCTCAACTAGAGAAAGCCTGAGTGCAGCAATAAAGACCCCACCACAACCAAAAATAAATAAATAAATCTTAAAAAAAAAAAAACAACAAGCAACCAAAGAAAAAAATATTAAAAAAAAAAAAAACCTCAAGATGCTAGTTCACCAATATATAGGTAACATTTTTTTTTAAGTGTTTCTTTTTTTAATTTTTGGCCTCTTTTATTGTTTTTTTTATTTGTTTATTTTCATCCATCTTTATTCTTTGGCCTGTGTGGGCCTCCCATTACAGTGGCCCCTCTCAGTGCAGAGCACTGACTCTGGGGGCGTGCTCTCCAGAGTGCTGGCTTGCAGCTGGATGCACCAGTCCAGCCACTCCGCAGCATGTGGGGTCTTCTGGGGCCAGAGATCAAACCGATGCCCCTTGCATTGCAAGGTGGACTCTTTACCCACTGGACCACCAAGGAAGCCCTGCAGATAACTTTTGAGATCATAGGTGGGGTTAAATACTATCATGAAGTTTAGCTGAGCATTTTACTTAGCTATTTTCTTTCTGGCCTTGGAAAGTAAGGCCTTGGTGGAATTTCTCTGCTCATAGCCTCGTCTCTATCTCTCCTTCCCTATTTTTAGCTGATTTTTACTTTTGATTCATTATTCCATAAAAAGGTTATATTTTCTTTTTAATTTTTTGTGTTTTATCTTTATCTCAGTTTTTAAAATTTTTTTTATGGATTGGCTTTAAAAATGTTTTTCCTAAGTTGGAAGTTGTACTATTCTTTACAGGATTTCCACTATCTTGAAAAAGATTCCAGATTTTACTTTTTTGTATTAGGTGATAAATTAATACATATCTAATTAATTGACATCTCACTTACAATTAACATTTTTAAAATTTCTTTTCCAAGGCCAGGAGACAAGCTTCTCAATTCTTCACAGCCGAGAAGATCCCTTGAAGAATTTCAGGGATTGTGGAATTTAATTGATTGTGGCATTTTATTTTCTGGATTCAGATATTAAACTTCTTAATGCAATATGTGCATCTGTGGATTTTCTAAATATTTTAATTTCTAAGATATCTAAATTATGCCTTTAGTGCTTCATTGTTAAGTAATTATTTCAATAAAATGTCTTGTTTGCATTTTGAGTTTTGTATTCAGAAACTAGTTTCATACTATAGTTTTGTATTATAAGTTACATGACTCTTTATTGGGTTCTTACTGGTGTGTATGTTCAGTATTTTTGCATGTATTAATTAGTTTAATTCTGTAAGACAAGTACTGTTAATAGCCCTGAGAGGAAGCTGAAATTTGAAAGATTGGTAATTTGCCTGAGAAAGTGGTCCTAAATCCAAATGTGAACCCAGACTGTCTCACTTCCAAGCTCTTTATCATTATAGCATTCTGTTATTATTATATATGTAATGAAATTCCCTCCTCATTTTATAGAAATAACTGTAATACTTAATAGGGATAGCTCTGAAAAGAGGAATTTGCTTTTGTTAAATATTTATACTCTTACACAACTGTGATGTAGAGTCTTGTGTTTAATGTGTCCTCTAAAAAAGAATCTTCTAGAGTCATGTTGAATTTGCCATGTAAAGTCGCAAGCAAGAATCCTACTCTGGTCAGTTTAAGCAGAAATTCAAATTAATCAGAAACTCCCAGAATCCACAGGTAACTAAGCAACTGTTCTAGAACAGAGGCAACAATAGAGGATAGAATATGGCCTCATTTATAGCTGGGGCATTCAGGTTAGGAGCTGAGGTAGAATGTCTGCTCAGATTCCAGAGGGGGCCCATCTGATTAGTGCGCAACTGTAGGCCATGGGTCAGAGGCACTTTCTCAAAACCTCTGGGTAGATGAAGAAAGAGACATAAAAGAAAGAAAGCAGTAAGTAGCTACTACCCCATGAAAAAAATGAGCAAGAACTTACTTGTATGAAGTTCTAGGAGTATTATCTTTTGTATCAAATACTGAAAGTTGTACTCATAGAATGAATAATATTGCCAACTGGAAGACTCTGGAAACCCTCCATTCTAATATTCTGTCATTCAGACTGGTAAATGGTTTAAGTTTCTACTCTATCCCCATGTACTTACGCTACTTCATGTCACCATTCTCTTTTACCTAGACAATGGGATAACTTCCCAACTGGTCTGCTTGTCTTGAGCCTCTTCCACAGGGAAGCCAAACCATTCTGAAACACAAATGCGATTCTGTGTCTTCCTAGTTGAGTCCCCTTCATTGTGCATGGTTAAAATCCAAACATCTCACACAATCTGGTCTCTGCTTACCTCTCCAGTTTCATCTCTCACCACACTCAAAGTTCACTCCTTTCAGCCTAAAATCCTTTGCCAAAATACAGCTGGTGCCGCCTAGGACCCTTTCCCACTTAGTTCTCTTAGTAGGGCTTCTGGCAACATAATATTTGAATCACAATGTGCTATACTGTTTTATATTTACTTCCTTGAATGTAAACTAAGATTTCTGGAGCAAGGCCGAGTTTTTAGCAGTAGCCTCAGAGTGCCAGGTATATAGGACTTAAAAATACTTTTTTAGTGAATGGGAAGAACTAGTTTTAGAAAATCTGTGGTAGAAAAGATCAGTTTGAAGTCTTTGAATGTCCCAGCTAGCAATCTCTGTGCAAACTGTTTTTCCTCAAATCAAATAAAAACCAATTTCTGAAGGATGAAAGAAGAGTTACATTGAGAAGTTTCTTTAAGAATAACAGGTGAAAGCTCAGACTTCCCTGGTAACTCAGTGGTAAAGAGTTCGCCTGCCAATGCAGGAGACATGGGTTCAATCCCTGACCTGGGAAGATACCTACATGCTGCGGAGCAACTAAGCCCGTGAGCCACAACTATTGAGTCTGTGCTCTACAGCCTCGGGGCCACAACTGTTGAGCCCATGTGCCCTAGAGCCCGAGTTCCACAACAAGGCAAGTCACCGCACCACGAAGACTGCTCACCTCAACTAGAGAGGAGCCCCCACTTCCTATAACTAGAGAAGAACCTGTGGCAGCAGTGAAAACCCAGAATAGCCCTAAATAAGAGAATAACAGGTAAAAGTTAAAAAATTTGAGTGTTCCAAGTCTTGGAGCAGGTGATGGAATTGTATACCCTCTCCACATAGGGAGCTGGGAGGTATATAGATAAATAGATGTGTATACATATACACAATATTTGCACATAGTACCACAGATTGCTAGAGAACACATGCTCTAATGTAATTATTACCAGTATTTTTGGTGTTAGTATTCCTTGACACTTGAAAATATTTAAGCCCCCTAAGAAGCTTTTATGGGTTATGCATTTCCATGTTTGCCATACTAGAAATTTAACCTGAGAATTAAAAAAAGAAAAAATACAGAAGCACATACTCCACTAGCTGCAGCCAATGTAAGAAAATGTCATATAGCCTCTGAAAAGTCTGTTGAGTATCTTTCTAAAAGTACATATTAATAGTTCCACATGTGAGATTCCAAATTTTATATTTTCAAAGAATGATACTTTACACAAAAATAGTTGCAATGTATAATATAAATCAGCCCCAAATAAGGAGTATGTGTATATCAGTCTCCTAAGACTGGACTAATTTTACTTTCATTACTCATATTCATCTTCATCATCTTCATCCTCCTCAGTTTCTTGATTCTCCTCTGTTGAATTTACAGCTGCTTCTTGTGCAGCCCTGAAAGCCTGCTCCTCTTCTACAGTAGGGTCATCCATTTCTGTAATTTCTGGTCCACTGGGGTACTCTTGATAAACTGGTGGTGGAACTGGAGGTGTATAGCTGTCTGGACTATATTTGTGACCCCAGCCTATGTAGAAATTTTCAAACTTTCTGTAAGTCAGAAAAATATATATAGATCATACAATTTTTCAGTTAAAAAAATGATCCTTTTCTGTAAGAGTAAAGTACTTATATATTATAGTCTCATATATTAATATATATAATATTATATATTATAGTCTCATAATGTTAAAACAGTATGGTATATTTAAACTGCATTAGAGATGAAATATCCCAAAGTGATTCTTCTACCACAGGGAGTGGTGTGTGTGGTTATGTGCTCAGTCGTGTCCGACTCTTTGTGCCTCCGTGGACTAGCTCGCCAGGCTCCTTTGTCCGTGGAATTCCCAGGCAAGAATACTAGAGCTGGTTTCCATTTCCTCCTCCAGGAGATCTGCCTGAGACAGGGACTGAACCCACATCTTTCATGTCTCTGGCCTTGGCAGGCTGATTTCTTTACCACTGCACCACCTGAGAAGTCTACAGGGAGTTATTGTGATCCAAGCTGCTCAAGCTGGTTGAGAAAACATAGAGGCTGGGCCCTTCCAAAATGTACCCTACACCTGGACCACAGCCTTTGATTTTTCAGTTATTCTCAGAAAAACCAAACAACTAAGTTAAAAGTTGCATTAATTCCTTAGAGTTAGAAGCACATACTCCACTAGCTGCAGCCAATGTAAGAAAATGTCATATAGCCTCTGAAAAGTCTGTTGAGTATCTTTCTAAAAGTACATATTAATAGTTCCACATGTGAGATTCCAAATTTTATATTTTCAAAGAATGATACTTTACACAAAAATAGTTGCAATGTATAATATAAATCAGCCCCAAATAAAGAGTATGTGTATATCAGTCTCCTAAGACTGGACTAATTTTACTTTCATTACTCATATTCATCTTCATCATCTTCATCCTCCTCAGTTTCTTGATTCTCCTCTGTTGAATTTACAGCTGCTTCTTGTGCAGCCCTGAAAGCCTGCTCCTCTTCTACAGTAGGGTCATCCATTTCTGTAATTTCTGGTCCACTGGGGTACTCTTGATAAACTGGTGGTGGAACTGGAGGTGTATAGCTGTCTGGACTATATTTGTGACCCCAGCCTATGTAGAAATTTTCAAACTTTCTGTAAGTCAGAAAAATATATATAGATCATACAATTTTTCAGTTAAAAAAATGATCCTTTTCTGTAAGAGTAAAGTACTTATATATTATAGTCTCATATATTAATATATATAATATTATATATTATAGTCTCATAATGTTAAAACAGTATGGTATATTTAAACTGCATTAGAGATGAAATATCCCAAAGTGATTCTTCTACCACAGGGAGTGGTGTGTGTGGTTATGTGCTCAGTCGTGTCCGACTCTTTGTGCCTCCGTGGACTAGCTCGCCAGGCTCCTTTGTCCGTGGAATTCCCAGGCAAGAATACTAGAGCTGGTTTCCATTTCCTCCTCCAGGAGATCTGCCTGAGACAGGGACTGAACCCACATCTCTCATGTCTCTGGCCTTGGCAGGCTGATTTCTTTACCACTGCACCACCTGAGAAGTCTACAGGGAGTTATTGTGATCCAAGCTGCTCAAGCTGGTTGAGAAAACATAGAGGCTGGGCCCTTCCAAAATGTACCCTACACCTGGACCACAGCCTTTGATTTTTCAGTTATTCTCAGAAAAACCAAACAACTAAGTTAAAAGTTGCATTAATTCCTTAGAGTTAGAAAGAATTAAGAAGTTGTCAATCTAGCAAAACTGGCTGGGTAAAGGGCTTGTGATTAGGAACCTATGTATGATTTTTCAGGTCCAACCTTGGGCAGTTACAAAAGCTTTTCCTAGTAGGCCTCATGAGGGAAGACTGCCCTCCCCACAGACTTGGTGCACAGCCAGCACACTGCAGTCTCAGAATTTGTGGGCAAGGACTCCGGCCCCAATAGCTTGTCATGCTCTTGATGCAGTTGTGCTCCTGGCCCAGGTGCCTTCATTCCAGGCCTCTTCATCTGAGGCCCTCAGCAGAGCTTTTCTTCAGACCCCTCTGCCAAGGCTTCCTGATGGGAGTTACATAAGAGAAGGAGAACCTTATAGACATTTTCCCCTACTCTGACTCAGTACCCAGTAGTTTTTTTGTTTTTAATTTTTGGCTGCATGGCATGTGAGGTCTTTTTTTTTTTTAAGTTTTTTTGAGGGGATGGTGGGGGGAGGGACGGGTTGGGCAGGGGGCAGGCCACTTCTATTGGTCTTTCATTTATCCATTTTCATCCATCTTTGTTCTTTGGCCCGTGCGGGCCTCCCATCGTGGTGGCCTCTGTTGTCGCAGAGCACCGGCTACGGGCGCATGCGCTCCAGAGCTCCGGCTCTGTAATTGGACACATGGGTCCAGCTGCATGTGAGGTCTTGATTCCTCTAACCAGGGATGGAACCCATACACCCTACAGTAGAAGCTCAGAACCATCAGGGGAGTCCCAGTATCCAGTATTTTTTCCCCTAGCCCTCCCCACCTTCCTCTGGTCACAGGGCCAAAAAACTCTAAGAGCCTTATGTTAGAGATTTCTTTGTGCTGACCCATCTGACCCTCCAACCAGTGTGCCCTTCCATTATTCCATGGGGAACGAAGCAGGATTCATTGCTTCTTTTTTTTTTTTTAAAGATATATTTATTTATTTATTTTGGGCAGGGGTCGGGTTGGGGAGGGAGGGGAGTGCTTTGTTCTTTGGCTCCTGTGGGCCTCCCATAGCGGTGGTGTCTGTTGTCGCAGAGCGCCAGCTCTGGGCGCATGCGCTCCAGAGCTCCGGCTCGGTAATTGGACACATGGGTCCAGCTGCATGTGAGGTCTTGATTCCTCTAACCAGGGATGGAACCCATACACCCTACAGTAGAAGCTCAGAACCATCAGGGGAGTCCCAGTATCCAGTATTTTTTCCCCTAGCCCTCCCCACCTTCCTCTGGTCACAGGGCCAAAAAACTCTAAGAGCCTTATGTTAGAGATTTCTTTGTGCTGACCCATCTGACCCTCCAACCAGTGTGCCCTTCCATTATTCCATGGGGAACGAAGCAGGATTCATTGCTTCTTTTTTTTTTTTTAAAGATATATTTATTTATTTATTTTGGGCAGGGGTCGGGTTGGGGAGGGAGGGGAGTGCTTTGTTCTTTGGCTCCTGTGGGCCTCCCATAGCGGTGGTGTCTGTTGTCGCAGAGCGCCAGCTCTGGGCGCATGCGCTCCAGAGCTCCGGCTCGGTGATTGGACACATCAGTCCAGCCGCTCCGCGGCAGGTGGGATCTTCCCAGGCCAGGGATCGAACTGGCGGCCCTTGCATTGCAAGGCAGTGTCCTTATCCACTGGACCACCAGGGGAAGTCCGAGTCATTGCTTCAGCCTGCTTATACCATCACAATAAGTGATTGAAGGCTTAAAAACTTTTTTTTTTTGATCACTTCTATTGGTCTTTCATTTCCATCCACCTTTGTTCCTTGGCCTGTGTGGGCCTCCCACCACAGTGGCCTCTCTCACTGCAGAGAACCGGCTTCGGGCGCGCGCACTCCAGGGCTCGGTAGTTATACACATCGGTCCAGGTGCTCTGCGGCACATGGATCCTCCCAGGCCAGGGATCGGACTGTAGCCCCTTGCACTGCAAGGCGGTATCCTTACCCACTGGACCACCAGGGAAGCCTAACACTTTCATTTTTGACTTGTGACTCTAATGACTACTCTGACATTTGATTACTCAGCTCTCCAGCTCAGCTGAACTTCTGACGCTGGCTTATTAAGTAAGAAGTGAAAGCACAAGACAAATGGGAGTGTATGCTCTGGGGGAGGAATCGAAGGACTTTTACTAGCCTCCTACCCTAATTCTCCTGAAAGTGATAATTTTAAATGATCTTTTCCTAAGATATCCAACAAAAATGATAAGACTTATATGAATTTAAATGCTGCTCAGAATTACCTCCGAGAAATGATTATCAGTTACTCAAATAATCATAGGAGAAAAAGCATTTTGGCTCCACTCATTGGATAATTCAGATGAAAATCCAGAAGTCTGAATTAGTCTAACGTTCGGAATTTGATGCATCATTGTATCAAATGGATGTTGTCTGAATTAGTCTTATGCCATACATGCGTGGCATGCCAAAGAAGAGTTAAAATAGTAGTAACTTAACAGTCCAGTCATAACCTATAATTTCTAGAAGTTACATCATCAAAACAATAGCCTCATAAGTTGTCCTATACTTACTTGCCATTGGAAAAGGCATATGCTCCAGGCCAAAGGTTGGATCTAAGGACAGCAATAGCATATTGAGAAATGAGATTTGAGGATAACCCAGCGCCAGCTCTGGGCGCATGCGCTCCAGAGCTCCGGCTCGGTGATTGGACACATCAGTCCAGCCGCTCCGCGGCAGGTGGGATCTTCCCAGGCCAGGGATCGAACTGGCGGCCCTTGCATTGCAAGGCAGTGTCCTTATCCACTGGACCACCAGGGGAAGTCCGAGTCATTGCTTCAGCCTGCTTATACCATCACAATAAGTGATTGAAGGCTTAAAAACTTTTTTTTTTTGATCACTTCTATTGGTCTTTCATTTCCATCCACCTTTGTTCCTTGGCCTGTGTGGGCCTCCCACCACAGTGGCCTCTCTCACTGCAGAGAACCGGCTTCGGGCGCGCGCACTCCAGGGCTCGGTAGTTATACACATCGGTCCAGGTGCTCTGCGGCACATGGATCCTCCCAGGCCAGGGATCGGACTGTAGCCCCTTGCACTGCAAGGCGGTATCCTTACCCACTGGACCACCAGGGAAGCCTAACACTTTCATTTTTGACTTGTGACTCTAATGACTACTCTGACATTTGATTACTCAGCTCTCCAGCTCAGCTGAACTTCTGACGCTGGCTTATTAAGTAAGAAGTGAAAGCACAAGACAAATGGGAGTGTATGCTCTGGGGGAGGAATCGAAGGACTTTTACTAGCCTCCTACCCTAATTCTCCTGAAAGTGATAATTTTAAATGATCTTTTCCTAAGATATCCAACAAAAATGATAAGACTTATATGAATTTAAATGCTGCTCAGAATTACCTCCGAGAAATGATTATCAGTTACTCAAATAATCATAGGAGAAAAAGCATTTTGGCTCCACTCATTGGATAATTCAGATGAAAATCCAGAAGTCTGAATTAGTCTAACGTTCGGAATTTGATGCATCATTGTATCAAATGGATGTTGTCTGAACTAGTCTTATGCCATACATGCGTGGCATGCCAAAGAAGAGTTAAAATAGTAGTAACTTAACAGTCCAGTCATAACCTATAATTTCTAGAAGTTACATCATCAAAACAATAGCCTCATAAGTTGTCCTATACTTACTTGCCATTGGAAAAGGCATATGCTCCAGGCCAAAGGTTGGATCTAAGGACAGCAATAGCATATTGAGAAATGAGATTTGAGGATAACCGTGTTGTCCAAGGTGGTATGTTCTGGATCTCTGGAAACCAAACAGAAATTTAAAATAGATTTAACTCCCAAATGACAAGCATATACTGTGTAACAGAAAAGCTATATTTATAAATCTTAAAAACACAAACTTGACATAGAAAAGTTTAAACAGCACACACACACTATTTTTTTTCAGTTTCTTTGTTCCACAGTGTACATATGTTGTCCTCCTAGTTTTATGTTAAACTGCTGCATATACACACACACACACACACACATATATGTATACTTGTGGGTGTTTATATGTGTGTGTACATTTGTACAACAGAGAAAATAAGTTTTTATCAAGGGAGAGAGGGCCTGTGTTGTGGAGGGAAAATATGTGTTGACCAAATCATTCTTATGAAAGAGAGCTAGGTTTATAAGCATGAATGCTCCAAAACTGAATAGGAAAAAAAAGAATATGAGAACACTAGTGGATTGGGGAAAAAACCAGTGCTTCATGATACCTTATTCTACATCATGTGTTTATGATATGTAGGATGCAAAACAAGAATGATTTAAAAAAATAACTCAGCATTTCTAGAAAGAGAGCCAGCTTATGTTTCCTCTCCTCATTACACTGCTGCAACCTGTCCTAGAAAGTTCTTGGTGGGAGGCTGGCTCCATTACAGTCTTTACTTCCATCATTAGCAATTGTGTGTGTGTGTGTGTGTGTGTAAAGGTTTCTCCCACTATCTGACAGTAGAGCATTATGATGAAAATTTGTGTAAGCCGAAATGACATAGAGCAAAAAAACAGTTATCTTTGGACACATCTTGCTAATAGAGTGACAAGATAAATTGAGATAAAGCACAGATGCTCCAAACAGTTAAAAGCTCTGACAAACTTGATACTGAGATGCTGAGTGTAGTTTCCAGGGTAGGAGCTTGGCAGTGTCCCTCTGATAGCTTAAAGTGTGTGCTACCCTAGAACTGCTTGGTGCAAACAGTGCCGAACACTATTTTTTTATTCATTTTTTATTTTTGGTTTTACCAAAAAATCCTTTATGGATTTTTATCAGCGAAAATGGGTACTAATGTAGTACTCATATAAAAGCAAAGTGCAATATGGCAATCTCTTGAAAAGCAGGAAATATATGTATATGTATGCCTAGAGAGTATATGATATATGTGTGTGTGTGTGTGTGTGTGTGTGTGTATGTACATATAACATCATATACACACATACTTTGTTTTATTGTGCTTAACAGATACTGAATTTTTTTACAAAGTGAGTTTTTGTGGCAAGTCTCTTGACATCGTTCTTCCCAACAGCATCTGTCATACTTTGGTCATTCTCTCAGTGTTTTATTCTGCCATTATTATTGTATTGTTATGCTGATCTGTGATCAGTGATCTTTAATGTTACTGTTGCAGTTGTTCTGGGGCCTTGCAAGCCGTGGCCATGTCATACAGAGAACCTATGTCTATAAAGGCTGCGTGTTCTGACTGCCCCAATACTGGTGCACTATGTGGTAAACCAGGAGCTAATATTGTGTTGTTAGTCAACTATGCTTCAAAAACAAACAAATAAGCTCATAAATAAAAGAGGCCAAATTTGTGATTACTAGAGAAGGTGGGTTGCGGGAGGAAAAATTGAAATGGATGGAAGGTGATCAAAAGGTACAAACATCCAGTTTTAAGGAAGTGCTAGGAGTGTCATGTGCAACACGATTAACACTGATGTGTGTTACATATGGAAAATGTGAATAGAGTAAATCCTAATCTTCTCAGAAGAAAAAAAATGTTCTTTCAATTTTTACCTCTACGAGATGATGCATGGTCACTAGATGAACGGTGGTAATCATTTTGTGATGTGTCTATTATAAGTCAGATCATTATACCTTACACCTTAAATTATATGATGCTGTAGGTCATTTATACCTCAATAAAACCGGAAGGAAAAAAACAAATAAATGGGAAAATGGAACAAATAAAATTATAAAAAGAAAAAAGAAAGCCATTAAGAATATACATGATTCTATGACTAATCTGGGATCATACATATCTGTAAACAAGAAAACTAAGTAAAAGTAAAAAGTAAAATAAAAAGATAAAAAGAGAATATACATGATTCATGGAAAGTGGTCAAAATGTCAACATTAAGCAGGAATGTGGAAAACATTCATTCCCGCCCTCACGGATGACTCAGGGCATCAGGGCTTCAGCTGGAGGAAGTAACAGAAGATGCAGAAACAGCAAGAGGCCTGTACTTAGAAGTGGTGTCTGACGGTGTTACTGAATTGCTACAATCTCGTGATAGAACTTGAATGGATGAGGAATTGCTGTTTGGAAGAACAAAGAAATTGGTTTTTTGACATGGAATCTTCTGGTAAAGAAGCTGTGAAAATTGTTGAAATGACAGTATAGGATTTAGAATATGACATAAACTTAGTTGCTAAAGCAGTGGCAGAGTTTGAGAAGATTGACCCCACTTTCAAAAGAAGTTCTGCTGTGGGTAAAAGGCTATCAAACAGCTTTCCACGCTACCTGATAAATTGTAAAAGGAAGAAAAGAAGAGTCAGTCAAGGTGGTAAACATTGTTTCTTATTTTAAGACCCCAGCCTTCATTGACCACCACCCTAATCAGTTAATAGCCATCAATATTGAGGCAAGGGCTTCCCTGGTGGTCCCGTGGGTAAGGACACCACCTTGCAGTATGAGGGGCGCTGGTTCAGTCTCTGGCTTGGGAAGATCCCACGTGCCGCGGAGAGGCTGGACAGATGTGCCCAACTATCGAGCTGGAGCTCTGGAGCACATGTGCCCAGAGCCAGTGCTCTGCAGCAAAAGAGGCCACTGCGATGGGAGGCCCACAAAGGTCAAAGAACAAAGATGGATGAAAATAGTAAATAAAAGACCAACAGAAGTGGTCAGAAAAAAAAGAAAATATTGAGGCAAGACCCTCCTCCAGCAAAAAGATTATGACTTGCTGAAGAATCAGATGATAGCGCTTCTTTTAAGCAATACAGTATTTTTTCTTGCAGTTTGATTTCTTTTTCTATGAGTTTGTTTGCATAGTTGGTTGTTTTTCTTTTTTTGAACTATAATTGACCTACAACACTATGTTAGTTCCTATTGCACAACATAGTGATTTTTTTCTATACATTTCAAAACGATCACCACTGTAAGTTTAGTCACTTTGTATGTCACCATGCAAAGAGCTTATGTTATTTGGACTATATTCCCCACACTGGCCCTTGCATAGCTATGACTGATTTATGTTGTAACTGGAAGTTTGTACCTCTTAATATCCCTTACCTAATTATCTCATCCACCCCACAATATTTTCTAATAAAGATATGTAAATTTTTTAGACATTACATTATTGCACACCTAATCGACTGAAGTAGAGTATAACATAACTTTTATAAGCACTGGGAAACCAAAAAGTTATTGAATCATTTAATTGTGATATTCACATTTTTGCAGTGGTCTGGAATCTTTCCTATAATATTTCCAAGGTATGCTCATATATACATGTGTATGTATTTATATATGTCAGTATATACATGTATAGTATGTAAAATTACCTAAATCTTCAGAGAGTGGTGTCAAGAGAGGAGGCCCCACTTCCTGTTCTATGTAATCAGGTTCTTCTCCTTCTTCTTTTTCTTCATCTTCCTCCTCCTCCTCCTCTTCCTCACTTTTTTGTATGGGGTTGAACCAATTACAGCGACCCTGAATATAAATACTCCAAGATTTAGTAGTCTAATGAGAATCTTAAAATACCAGAATACTCTTTTGGACAAAAGTAGTTATCTGCATAGTGTTCCACTGTGTGGCATATTGATCACTCATTCATTCAACATATATTTACCAAATGTTATTTTGATCTATATTATTTCAAGCAAAAGATTGTGCTATTCATCTCAAAAATATGCCAACTTCTTGAAGTTATAGGACATTTATATGTTAACATTATTGAAACCTTAATGAAAAAGATAATAGTGCATTTTACTAATTTATATGGAGGTAATGGCAAAATTTATATGAAGTCAATAGCAAATCAGATTAGGTATGGAGTATTGAGGGTATAATTTTCTCATTTAATTAACTCATCTAGAGATATTGAAGAATATCTCTTATGTATATCTAAGTATAGTGAAGATATTCTACCCGCAGATGAGACTGTTTAATGGATTGTTTCAAAGTACGGACGCTGGATCCATTCTACCCATTGACATCTAGCCCTATTACTTATTAACTATAGTCCCATTGTGACCTTTCCTAAACTTTCTACCTCAATTTTCTCATCTGTACAATATGAATATCAGTCTTTTATACAGGTGTGTGTTTTAAATGAGATACTATATATAAAGTGATATTAAGAAAAACTTGCAAATAGAGTCTGTGTAACTGCTATATGACACTGTTTACTTGTAAGAATCTTTTATCATTCTTAACAAAAAAAGTTCCTTGGATAATAAAAATAGAATAAAAGAACTTCTCAAAATTAATGTTCCCATCTATATTTAACATATAAAAGATAATTTCACAACACACCTAAAACTAAATTCTTACAGAACTTGACAAATACTCCATAAAAATATTTATTGTATTTCCATTTGAAAGTAAAATCTGTTTGAAGATCCCAGGTCTATACTACTTGGCAATTATACACTACTCTGTATTTAGATTTTTTACATTGTCTCTTTGTTTACAGTCTGAGAGCCTTTGTCTCATATATACTTACAAGCCTTTGTCTTATATTTTTGTAGACTGCATTTAATAAATATTTACTGACTAGCTAATAGGCTGAGAATTGCAAAGCCCCTACCTGAGGGAGGATATGTTGTACATGATGAACCCAATTGGAAAGGGATTCCACTAGATCAACCACTTGGATGCCTTCAAAATCAAGGTTTTCTTCAAAGCTATCTCGCCCACCTTCTATTTCTTCTTCCTCTTCTCCTTCTTCTTCACCAAAATGATAGAATCCTAGAGGGCTAACGTGAGTCCCTGCTGAAATTCTCGCAATTTGTGCTCGTAAGTAGTTACTCTCATTTCCTGGGAAGGGTGGGTAGCTTATAATGGGGGCATCCAATCGCCCAGTGAAAAACTTCTTGATTTTTCTTGCAATAACAATTTGTGCAGGTGTCACTGCTGGTAACTTCACCCATGGTCTTCCTGGTTCATTGCAAACAAAATAGACATATTTGTTGGCACCTGTTCGGCTTTCTTCTTTTGGAATAGCCTGTGGGGCTTTGTAAAAGGGCCTTGGTAGTGCATCTTCATCGTCTTCATCAGCTTCACTATCTCCATTGTCCCTCTCTTCGGGTACATCTTCCTCCTCCACCTCCTCTTCATCTTCTCCCTCACGGAATTCTACTTCAGCTACAATGTAATTCATTTCCAGACCTAAGATCTTTCCCCAGAAACGACATTTTTGGATTGGGTGGGTGTCAGTAAGCTGTTTGAGGGCAAGAAATATGCGGTAAGTCTCATCTGTGCCCAAACCAACTCCAGCTTGTTCAAAATAAAAAGCTGATTCCATTATGTTTGGAAGAGCATGCTCTGCCTGGGAAAACAAGTGCTGTGATTAATATTTTATCCATAAGAGAACTGCTTGCAGCCTACAGATTTAATGCAATTCCTATAAAAAATGACCTTTCTCATAGAACTAGAACAATTAATATTAAAAATTTAAACTACAAAAGACCCAGAATTGCCAAATTAATCCTGAGGAAAAAAGAGCAAAACTGGAGGTATAACCTTCCCAGACTTCAGACAATATTGCAGTGCTACAGTAATCAAAACATGGTACTACCACAAAAAACAGACACAGATCAGTGGCGGAAAGTAGAGAGCCTAGAAATAAGCCCATGCACCCGTGGTCAATCTACAACAAAGGAGACAAGAATAATACACAGTGGAAAGAAGACAATCGCTTCAGCAAGTGGTTTTGGGAGGGCTGAATAGTTGCATATAAATCAATGAAATTAGAACACTCCTTCACACTATACACAAAAATAAACTCAAAATGGCTTAAAGACCTGGATGTGAGTCATGACATCGTAAAACTTCTAGAAGAGAACATAGGCAAAACATTCTTGGACATAAATCATAGCAATACTTTCTTAGATCAGTCTCCCGAAGCAAAAGAAATAAAAGCAAAAATAACAAACGTTTGACTGCCACGTGCTCTTTGCCCCCAGACTTGTTGATACTATTTAACTTTCTGGAGTAAGATATTTTTAGAAAAGATAGTTTAAAAATAAATAAATAAAAAATAAGAAAAGATAGTTAATGTCAAATCCTTGACACCTATCCGTTATCCCTTCTGAGTATTCTGTGTCTCACTGTGTCAATTTGTGTCTCCTTGTAAAAGCTACAGAGCCCTAGAGGGTATGCATTTATGTGGGCTAAGTTGCTTCTGTCATGTCTGACTCTTTCTGACCCTACGGACTATAGCCCTCCAGGCTCCTCTCCAGGGGAGAATACTGGAGTGGGTTCCCGTGCCTTCCTCCAGGGGATCCTCCCCACCCAAGGACTGAACCCCTGTCTCTTCGGTCTCTTAAGAGCAATGGCAAGCAGCTTCTTTTCCGCTGGTGTCACTCTACCCCTCTGATACTAGTATATCCCTACCCCTCCACCCCATCTTTCCTTGACTGAACTCTGTCCTTTTCTGAACACATATTACTCCAAATGTCAAATATGCAAGTGTGTAGACAGCTTTCAATAGCCTAATGGTAAGGGAACATAGAAGCTCAGTAGATGTATAGTAAAAATTACTCAGTAGAATAAATTGTGTGTGTAAGCAGGCATTTAGGAAACATAGCAGATACTGCTTTGAAATATTTGAAGGTAAAATTTTTGTAACATAGCTGATCTTATTCTCAAATGATAGCTTTTTATCTCTCTCATCAATGTTCTCTGTAAATATTTTCAACGATTTATCTTTGGGGATTAAAATAAATACTTTATTCTTCTATTATGTCTCATTGACATAATATATATACTGTCAAGATACAATAGAAAGAAGTAGCCTTGGAAGAGAATAAAAATGACATTAGAAGTTCTTTTAATTTTTCCAGTAAATTGAAGCAGAAAATATACATCTTTATTTAAAGCCTAATTTTTAATTATGGGGCATTTATTCATTCATTCAGCAAGTGTTTAATAAGAACCAGTTTTGCAGACTGTACCAGGCATTTTGGAGAATATAAAAGATGAAGAGAACCATTTTTGCTTATACCAAGCAATTTAAGCCCACAAACATAAAACAGCTAAATCTGTGAAATACTACAACACAATGTGAAAACATAAGAAACTCTAACCAAGAAAATGAGTTGTGTGAAATGAGTTTGCAAACACTATTTAGTAAGCTATAAAAAATAGTGGATATGAATGTAACTGCTCCATTCACCTCAAATAAAACCCTACAAATAACCTATTCAAATTCACAAGATTGACTTACTATTTCATCTTCCAGTTCTTGGTCAGCTCCTTCTAAATTTCCCTGGAGAAAAAGAGCTTTCTGCTTCTCTGCTGTTTCATAGGTTGGAAGCATCTCATTCTCATTTTGGAGTGTATCCAACTTTTTACTAAAATGTTCCATCTTGACCTCCTGGCTAATATTTTCAATGAGGTCCACAGCATTTTCAGGATGCTTATCTAAGACCTTGGTCAGCATTTCAGAAAGATGATCATATCTACCAGAGAAGAGAAAATTCCAGACAATATCCCTGTCAGAGCATTTGAAGAAACATCTCATACATATTCACTGGGTTTTTAGGAAACTTCAACAACCTGACAACTTTAGAGACTTTTAGTGAAAAAACAGTAACTTTACCACTGCCAAGAATTCATCCTAGAATTTTTAAAGAAATGCCTTCAATATGATCTGAATATTTAACTTATTACAGTAAAACATATTATAGGAAAGTACACAGTCTACATCATTAATTCATTACACTTTATACATAATAGCTTGGAGGTGTTTTTTAAAATACCCGTTTCACAATGTGCAATTTACTATTGAAGAGCCCAAAATGCCTGTCAAACTGCTCTCAGGTGAAATAGAAATTCCTCTGCCCATTGTGAGGACTTGCATAAATTGCATCTCTGGTGGATAAGCACTGTATCTCTCCACTTTGATCTTTAATAATTTGTTCAGTTAGAACTTCTGCCTAGCGAGGTAAATCTACTAAATATTCCTTTCATGCTGTCTGACGAGAGCCTTTTCTTTCTGTGTGGCATACATCTCTCAAAAAAATGACTTAAAAACACATTTCATTTTCAAAGCCTCACTACTCAGGTTATTCCTGAAACTGTTCTTCCTCAGTATGGACTGGGCCTTTCTGAGATCACTGATACACTGTGATATAATTGTGTGCATTATATATATCTCACTCAGCAAATGCAGAAAGTTCTTCCAGGGCTGGCCTTAAGTTTTTGTTGATTTGTTTCTTGTTTTAACATATTTCCTTCCTTATTGTAGTAAAGCAAAATGGTTTCAACAAATCCCTACTATCTGTTAACCTACCCTAGTTATTTGTTTTTATTTTTTCTTTAATATCTATATTTATCTAATGGATCTTAAGAATGTCAAAGAAAAATAGGTAAATTACATGTACAACCAATGTGAAGGATGGTTTACAAATGTTATATATGAAGGATATCTTTTTCTTTCTCCAAAAATTGCTATTTATATAAATGAACAGAAATGTTATGATTGGCAGAAAATAAGCAGTCAGTAATCAGGTCTTTTTTGTAGACTTTTTATTCAACAATATGAGAACCAATTTTGTATTTTAGCCAATTTTTCTTTTTTTTGCCACTTCTATTGGTCTTTCATTCGTTTATCTTTGTCCTTTGGCCTGTGTGGGCCTCCCATAGCAGTGGCCTCTCTCGCTGCAGAGCACCGGCTCTGGGCGCATGCGCTCCAGCACGCTGGCTTGGTAGTTGGACACATCGGTCCAGCCGCTCCGCGGCACGTAGGATCTTCCCAGGCCAGGGATTGAACTGGCGCTCCTTGCACTGCAAGGCGGTGTCCTTATCCACTGGACCACAAGGGAAGTCCCAAATATTGTTTTAATTGCAACACAAAAATAGCTTTCATGGTTGTCAAAAATAAGAGCTGTATATAGGAGATGGAGGTAAGTTCATCTTTCTACTGGCAATAATGCATTTAGAAAATAATAGTGAATATTATGGAAGGTATTCATTTATAACCTCAGAGGCTTAGCATTTGGAAATTAAAATAAATTTAACTACCTAAGTAATGTCAGGCATAAAATAATTCATAAATTTTCCCATTCTATGTTTTGTATTCAGTTTTAAATTGTGAACTTTCAAGTATTTATAATGAGCTCTTCTGACATTTTATCAAAGTTTGTAAATTCTTGTCCCAGGAATTTGTGACAAGAAGTTTATACCAGTAATTCAAATGGAATTCAGCAAATCACATCCCTGAAGTTCCTTAAGTTAATTGTAGTAATAGCAATATTTTTGGGTTCTTCCAGGGCTGGCCTTAAGTTTGTTGATTTGTTTCTTGTTTTAACATATTTCCTTCCTTATTGTAGTAAAGCAAAATGGTTTCAACAAATCCCTACTATCTGTTAACCTACCCTAGTTATTTGTTTTTATTTTTTCTTTAATATCTATATTTATCTAATGGATCTTAAGAATGTCAAAGAAAAATAGGTAAATTACATGTACAACCAATGTGAAGGATGGTTTACAAATGTTATATATGAAGGATATCTTTTTCTTTCTCCAAAAATTGCTATTTATATAAATGAACAGAAATGTTATGATTGGCAGAAAATAAGCAGTCAGTAATCAGGTCTTTTTTGTAGACTTTTTATTCAACAATATGAGAACCAATTTTGTATTTTAGCCAATTTTTCTTTTTTTTGCCACTTCTATTGGTCTTTCATTCGTTTATCTTTGTCCTTTGGCCTGTGTGGGCCTCCCATAGCAGTGGCCTCTCTCGCTGCAGAGCACCGGCTCTGGGCGCATGCGCTCCAGCACGCTGGCTTGGTAGTTGGACACATCGGTCCAGCCGCTCCGCGGCACGTAGGATCTTCCCAGGCCAGGGATTGAACTGGCGCTCCTTGCACTGCAAGGCGGTGTCCTTATCCACTGGACCACAAGGGAAGTCCCAAATATTGTTTTAATTGCAGCACAAAAATAGCTTTCATGGTTGTCAAAAATAAGAGCTGTATATAGGAGATGGAGGTAAGTTCATCTTTCTACTGGCAATAATGCATTTAGAAAATAATAGTGAATATTATGGAAGGTATTCATTTATAACCTCAGAGGCTTAGCATTTGGAAATTAAAATAAATTTAACTACCTAAGTAATGTCAGGCATAAAATAATTCATAAATTTTCCCATTCTATGTTTTGTATTCAGTTTTAAATTGTGAACTTTCAAGTATTTATAATGAGCTCTTCTGACATTTTATCAAAGTTTGTAAATTCTTGTCCCAGGGAATTTGTGACAAGAAGTTTATACCAGTAATTCAAATGGAATTCAGCAAATCACATCCCTGAAGCCTAAGTAAATTATAGTTAAAAACAGTAATTTATAAATAATATTTTAACTTGTGTTTTGTGAAGACTTCTCACATTAAATTTAATTGGTATCTTATTCTTCAGACTATATATCATATTTTTTTAAAGTCAAGTAGTAACTACAAGCATTTGCCACACGCTGTACAATGAATGGCATTCATTTAATGTTTGCTGATGAGTTGGGAGGCATCTCAGCAAATTGTTTTGAGGACTGTTGTCGTTGTTAAGGTGTATCTGACTCAGTTGCCACCTCTTGGTCTGTGACCTTCCAGGCTCCAGTACCGATGGGACTTTCAGGCAAGAATACTGGAGTGGGTTGCCATTTCCTTCTCCAGGAGATCTTCCCAACCCAGTAACTTAACCAGTATCTGCTGCATTGGCAAGAGAGTTCTTTACCACCAAGCCACCAAGGAAGCTCCCATGTTGAGAATTAACTAGATTCAAAAGGTCGGGACTATGTCTCCTATACTGCCATTCATTCATTAGTTCTTTATTCAGTAAATAGCTGATAGCACTGTGCTAGGCATTAAGTATTTAGTGGTGTTCAAATCTCACATGGTCCCTGTACTCTCAGGGTGTGCCCTTTGGTGAGAGTCAGACCTTAAATATAAGCCTCTAAGTCTCTATACAATTACAAATGACCTTAAGTGCTATGAAGGAAAGAACAGACAGTAATAATAGTTCTATGGAAGCTGACTTCTAAAAGATATGAAGCCAGCCAGGCAAAAGACTTCCTATACTTAGGGAAGAAGCGTTCCAGGCTGAGGGAGCGACATGGAAACTGATTAGCCATGTGGCTAAAGCATAGTCATAAAGGAAAGGTAAGAGTCAGAGAGTGCTGTAACCAGAGAAATCTTGAGCAAAGTAATTTTTCCATGACTTAGTCCCCTCATTTAAACACAAGTGGATTATATGAGATGTTTTCTCAAGTCCCTCTTAGTCCTATAATTCTGTTCCCCTATGATTATGTAATCCTGGAAGTAAGAACCTCTAGAAATCTGTACTCCGTGGTGAGATCTGGATCTTAGCTATAATGGGATGGTCAGACCATTCCTGGGCCCTTGATCACTACATTTTAAATGTAATCTGGATAAAACGGCAGGTAATTTGGGTGACCTGCGCAAAGTGCAATTCTCCTGGCTTGCCTCGGACTGAGAGGTTTCTCAGGATGGAGCACTCAATCGGAACAGTTCCAAGTGAAGCAGGTGCTTTATCACTGCAGCACTGGCCCAGGTGGGAGACTCAAAACCAAGCCATAAGCACTAAGAATGCTTAGATTTTGGTAGACAGTCCTTTTTAACAAACATCCTGGAGAGAGACTTCACTAACTTTATGGTCTTTCAAACCCCAGATCCATAATCCCTAGGTTTTATTTCTATGTATCTAGGATCTTTAATGAAAATAAAAGAAACCCCACCAGTGACCTATTTTGAGTCCCGTGACAGAGTTATGAAGTCACTCTCTTACTAATTCAGACTTTTCAAATATATTTCCATCCCCCCCCCCCCCCCGCCAGAAACACATGCTCACACAGAGATACTCATACCCCCTTTCCTTTGCCAAAATTTCCTCTCTCTTTTCCTCGAAGACTTACAGATTTAAGCCAGATTTGCTACTGGTCTTCAGTAGGTAAGCCTTAGCATTCTGAGTGGCAATCTCAAGCACGCTGGGGGCGGCTTCAGAAGACCCAGCCTCAGGATGATCCAGATCAAAGTTACTGTTTGCTTCGTTTTCTTGAAAAATAGCAAATCTCAGCTCTTTCTGTTTAGAGGTGCCTTGGCTCACACCCCTCGGTTCATACAGGGGACATTTGGTTTGCTGCGGTTGTTGAAAGGTGTTTCCGTCTGATTGGCATATTTCTTGAAGAGCTGATTCTCCTTTATCAGATGGTTGTTTCAAATGGCCCAAGGGAGGCGTCCCAGCCTCAGAAATCACACTAGTGGTCTTGTTTGACTGCCATGGTGCCATAAGGTCCTGTCTGGCCAGAGCCAAGGAAGACAGAGTGGAAGAAGGTTCCAGAGGTGGGGAGGGTGGAAAGGACGCGCCTGGTCCTGCGAGGTCATCCACAGGTTGACCTGGTGTGCTGGCTCCAGACCAGGGCCTCCCAGAAGGGCTGCTCCTGGGCTGGGGTCCAGTTTCTGGGCCCCGCTCCAACTCTAGGGCCTCGGATAACCCAGGCTCAGGGTCTTGGGAAGTTGTTACTGTTTCTTCCCACGGGAGCCCTGTTTCCCCAAGTTCTTGGTGCTCTGTTTTTTCCTTGACGGAGGTCAAGTCTTCCATGGAAGGAGTCAAAAGAAAAAAAGGTTTGGATAAAGAGAGAGTGCAGATATGGAAGGAAGTAACACAGCACAGCTGCTTTGCTCAGGTTTGCTAGGCGGTATCTGGGTCCTAGTCGCTCTGCAAGCCTCAGCGTCGTGTCTCCATAGCAACCCCAGGCAGGGTTCCCCCTAAGAGAAACAACGCACACAAGTTGCCAGGATTCTAGGGAGGAGACCAAGAAGGATGAAAATCCTAGATTTGTGATTTGGTGGAGCCTCTGCTCCTCCTCCAAGCTCAGCCAATCCAATCTGCGATCTAGAAACCTGAGACCTGGGCCGGCGCAGAGGCGGAGCCGCGGGAGGACTTTCAGGGTCTGGTATTAATATTTCGATTCAAACTGCGCGTTGAGGAGTGAGTCTTGCATTAATACGGAGTCGGCGGAGAATGCATTTACAGAGTGGTTGTGTGTGTGTGTGTGTGAGAGAGAGAGGATGGGGAGGGCGGCGGGAGGGGAAGACCTTGGAAATCTCCAGGTGCAGGTGACAAGGAGACTACAGTGTGCGGAACATCAGACTCCAAGACTCAGAAAGCAAAGATGTCTCATCTGTGCCAACCAAACTCAGGCGACTTTTGGACAGTAAACAAGGAAGTCCTGATTTTCGTCTTCTCCCTATTGTGGAATCGAAAGGTGTTTCCGTCTGATTGGCATATTTCTTGAAGAGCTGATTCTTCTTTATCAGATGGTTGTTTCAAATGGCCCAAGGGAGGCGTCCCAGCCTCAGAAATCACACTAGTGGTCTTGTTTGACTGCCATGGTGCCATAAGGTCCTGTCTGGCCAGAGCCAAGGAAGACAGAGTGGAAGAAGGTTCCAGAGGTGGGGAGGGTGGAAAGGACGCGCCTGGTCCTGCGAGGTCATCCACAGGTTGACCTGGTGTGCTGGCTCCAGACCAGGGCCTCCCAGAAGGGCTGCTCCTGGGCTGGGGTCCAGTTTCTGGGCCCCGCTCCAACTCTAGGGCCTCGGATAACCCAGGCTCAGGGTCTTGGGAAGTTGTTACTGTTTCTTCCCACGGGAGCCCTGTTTCCCCAAGTTCTTGGTGCTCTGTTTTTTCCTTGACGGAGGTCAAGTCTTCCATGGAAGGAGTCAAAAGAAAAAAAGGTTTGGATAAAGAGAGAGTGCAGATATGGAAGGAAGTAACACAGCACAGCTGCTTTGCTCAGGTTTGCTAGGCGGTATCTGGGTCCTAGTCGCTCTGCAAGCCTCAGCGTCGTGTCTCCATAGCAACCCCAGGCAGGGTTCCCCCTAAGAGAAACAACGCACACAAGTTGCCAGGATTCTAGGGAGGAGACCAAGAAGGATGAAAATCCTAGATTTGTGATTTGGTGGAGCCTCTGCTCCTCCTCCAAGCTCAGCCAATCCAATCTGCGATCTAGAAACCTGAGACCTGGGCCGGCGCAGAGGCGGAGCCGCGGGAGGACTTTCAGGGTCTGGTATTAATATTTCGATTCAAACTGCGCGTTGAGGAGTGAGTCTTGCATTAATACGGAGTCGGCGGAGAATGCATTTACAGAGTGGTTGTGTGTGTGTGTGTGTGTGAGAGAGAGAGGATGGGGAGGGCGGCGGGAGGGGAAGACCTTGGAAATCTCCAGGTGCAGGTGACAAGGAGACTACAGTGTGCGGAACATCAGACTCCAAGACTCAGAAAGCAAAGATGTCTCATCTGTGCCAACCAAACTCAGGCGACTTTTGGACAGTAAACAAGGAAGTCCTGATTTTCGTCTTCTCCCTATTGTGGAATCTGCCAGATGAGTAGGCAGAAAATAACATTCAAGAAGGCAGTGAGAAGGTTGCCCTATATAAATAGATAATTCATGGATTACCTGTTTCCTGATTACTGAAATTCAAATTAACCCTAAAACTATATTAATATAATCTTTCTTTGATAATATACATATGAATTCATAATTTTCCAGTATTTGAGATCAAGATTATGACTATTAATTCATATTATTCCATCTCCAATGTAAAGAATCTATAGAGGATGGAACCCTATCTTGCCTTGACTAAAAACAGTGAAGTCTTTAATGTTAACTTGTTCTGTATCTCTCTTTTAAAATAACCCAATTAATACTTGATATAACTTCCAATTAACAACATGTTGGTCATAAATTCTAATTTCATAAAAAAGCATCATATTTACCTCCACCTTCCCCCAGTTTGGTGAAAGAAGCACAGAACTCTTCGTCAATGCTTTGCTCAAAGCTGTGGATCTTTGCCCTTCCTAAAAGACACACAGAAAATGTTCTATGCAATTTCTGCTAGTTCAGGGACTCCTTGAAGTCAAAGTTCCCAGATTAGAACTCTTGGGATAGACTCAAAGAAAAAAAAGGAAAGAAAGAAAGAAAAAGAAAAAGAAGCTAAAATTACCAATCAGATATTTTTTGGTAATTGGTACAAAGGTTGAAAGGGCGATAGCATTTTTCCCCTTCATAGTTCTGTTCTCTTCATCCTTGAAGCTGGCAAGTAGTGGTGAGGGCTTTTTTCTTGAACTGACAAGCCAGAGCAGGATGGTATGACCAGGAGAAAAGGATGATAAGGAACAGAGATACTTATCTGTAGTTTTATTTTCTTGTAATGTCTTTGTCTGGTTTTGTTAGTAGACTAATTCAGGCTTCATAGAATGAATTAGGAAGTTTTTTCTCTGATCCTGTTTTCTAGAAGAGATCATAGAGAATTGGTAGAATTCACCTGTGAGTCCATCTGGACCTATTTTTTAAGATTATTAATTTTGATTTCGTTTCCTCATGTTTATGCATATGTGTGTGCATATATATATGTGTATATATATATATGCCTATATATGTGTGCCTACGTGTGTTTTGCCACGCTGTTTTTTTCAAGGAATTAGTCCATTGTATCTAGGTTATCAAATTTACAAGCATAGACCTGTTCATAGTATCTTTTATTATCTTTTTTTGTTATTTATTTTTGGCTGTGCTTGGTCTTTGTTGATGTGTGGGTTAGCTGCTCTTGTTTGGCTTTTCAGGATCGTATAAAATAATCCCAATTTAATCACATTTTTTTGTAAAGAATCTATAGAGGATGGAACCCTATCTTGCCTTGACTAAAAACAGTGAAGTCTTTAATGTTAACTTGTTCTGTATCTCTCTTTTAAAATAACCCAATTAATACTTGATATAACTTCCAATTAACAACATGTTGGTCATAAATTCTAATTTCATAAAAAAGCATCATATTTACCTCCACCTTCCCCCAGTTTGGTGAAAGAAGCACAGAACTCTTCGTCAATGCTTTGCTCAAAGCTGTGGATCTTTGCCCTTCCTAAAAGACACACAGAAAATGTTCTATGCAATTTCTGCTAGTTCAGGGACTCCTTGAAGTCAAAGTTCCCAGATTAGAACTCTTGGGATAGACTCAAAGAAAAAAAAGGAAAGAAAGAAAGAAAAAGAAAAAGAAGCTAAAATTACCAATCAGATATTTTTTGGTAATTGGTACAAAGGTTGAAAGGGCGATAGCATTTTTCCCCTTCATAGTTCTGTTCTCTTCATCCTTGAAGCTGGCAAGTAGTGGTGAGGGCTTTTTTCTTGAACTGACAAGCCAGAGCAGGATGGTATGACCAGGAGAAAAGGATGATAAGGAACAGAGATACTTATCTGTAGTTTTATTTTCTTGTAATGTCTTTGTCTGGTTTTGTTAGTAGACTAATTCAGGCTTCATAGAATGAATTAGGAAGTTTTTTCTCTGATCCTGTTTTCTAGAAGAGATCATAGAGAATTGGTAGAATTCACCTGTGAGTCCATCTGGACCTATTTTTTAAGATTATTAATTTTGATTTCGTTTCCTCATGTTTATGCATATGTGTGTGCATATATATATGTGTATATATATATATGCCTATATATGTGTGCCTACGTGTGTTTTGCCACGCTGTTTTTTTCAAGGAATTAGTCCATTGTATCTAGGTTATCAAATTTACAAGCATAGACCTGTTCATAGTATCTTTTATTATCTTTTTTTGTTGTTGTTGTTTTTCAAACTTTTATTTATTTTTGGCTGTGCTAGGTCTTTGTTGATGTGTGGGTTTAGCTGCTCTGTGATATATGGGATCTTCCTGGTTCAGGGATCGAACCTGTGTCTCCTGCATTGGCAGATGGGTTCTTATCCACTGAGTCACAAGGGAAGCCCCTTTTAGTATCTTTTTAATGTCCATAGATGACTAGTGATGTTATATCTTTAATTTTTGAATTAGTAATTGCATATTTCTCCTTCATTAGAGGTTTATTAATGAATTAACCCTCTCTTAGAACTAGGTTTTGGTTTTGCTAATTTTCTGTTTTCAATTTCATTAATTTCTACTCTAATGTATATTATTTCTCTTCTTTTGCTTGCTTTGAATTTCATTTGCTCTTTTGTTCTAGTGCTCTAAGGGGAAAGCTTAGATGATTGAGGCTTAGATGACTTAGATCTTTCTGGTTTTCTGATATATACATTCACTTCTATAAATTTTCCTCTAAATACTGATTTTCCTGCATCCCACAAATTTTGACGTTACGTTTTCATTTATTTCAAAATATTTTGAGATTGTCCACCTATTTTTCTGTTACTAATTTATAGTTTAATTCCATTGTGATCTGAGAACAGACATTTATGATTTTCACGTTTATTTTCTTATATCCTTTAAATTTGTTGAACTACTTTTATGGCCCAGAACGTGGTCTGTCTTGATGAATATTCCATCTGGGCTTAAGCAGAATGTATGTTCTGCTATTGTTGGATGAACTGGTCTATAGATGTCAGTTGCACCCACTTGATTGATGGTGGTGTTGATTTCAACTTACTGATTTTCTCCTTGCTGATTTTCAAATGCTTACTGATTTTCTCCTTGCTGGATCTGTCCAGTCCATTCTGATAGGTGTTGAAGTCTACAGCAATAGTGAATCCACTATTTATCCTTGTAGTTCTAGTAGTATTTGCCTCATGTATTTTGACCCTTTGTTTTTAGGTATGCAGCCTGGCCGCCCCCCTCCTTCCCCCCCCTCCCCAAAATGAATAAACAAATAAATTTAGAAAAGAAAGAAAAAAACCATCATTGAGAACTTAAAAGAGCAATTCCCTTTAACAGTCCATGTAACACTCTTGCTTTGGGTGTGAAAAAGTCAAATGATAAGTGAAGACTAGTTTAGGGTTTACGAATAATAAACGAGGCTGCAATCCCTTTGCAGTGGTGCCTAAGTACAAGGGTACTTTATCTGAAATTCCTGAATGGATCAAGTGGTTTTCGGTAATAAATTTATGAGATGTCTTTTTCTTAATACCATTGGCTCGTATTAAGAAAAGGAAAGTCAATTTTCCTTTGCTCTTGAAGATCCTTCCCAGCCAGCTTCTCAGTTAATGTGGATGGTCCTGCCCGAAGGGTTTCGTGACAGCCCTCACTTATTCTGGCAAAACTTGTCACAGGACTTACAATATTTTAATAGCCCTGAGACAGTGATGCTCCAGTATGTAGATGATGTTCTGCCCCATGCTGAGACAGAGGAAGCTTGTTCACAAGCATCAGAGAATTAATTTTCTAGCCGGTTGTGGCTATAAAGTGTCAAAGGAGAAAACCGAGCTTGGCCAACAGTCAGTTAAGTATCTGGGTTTAAGCATATCAGAAGCAACAAGAGCCATAGGCCCCAAGAGAGTTAAACCTATACCAAATCATGCCCTACCGATGAAATTGGGAGTGTTCTTAGGTGTTACAGGATATTGCTGCATTTAGATTCTGGGATATGGGGAACTTTCCTGGCCTTTATATAATCTTATATCTGAAATTCAGCAGCCCCAAACTGATAAATTAATCTGTTCACCAGAGGCTCAAAAGGCTTTTCAGTCAATTCAGTTCAGTCTCTCAGTCATGTCCAACTCTCTGTGACCCCGTGGACTGAGCCCGCCAGGCTTCCCTGCCCTTCACCCTCTCCCGGAGCTTGCTCAAACTCATGTGCATTGACTCAGCGATGCCATCCAACTATCTTGCCCTCCTGACCCCTTCTCCTTCTGTCTTGCTTATATAAACTACTAATTTATCATGGTCCTCAGATTCCCACTAAACACAGAAATTGACCTGAGAGGAGAGTTTTAATTTTTAATCCCTTTAATGACCCTGGGGAAGACGTCTAATCCTTTTAGTAATAACAATAAAATCTATTTTCAAATCTTCATTGTCAGAAATAGTTTAACCTGAGAGTATTAAGCCCGTAAATGTTCAGTCAACTCTTGATTTCACATAACCACTGTAAACTAAACACTAATCCATTTGGTAAGAGGGGAATAGCTCAAAAGATAGAAGAATAGATTAGTAATAAAATGAATAGCTCAGACAAGAATATCTGATTATAACTTTAGTCTCATTTTTATTTTTATAAAGCAATTCTGTGATGAAGTATTTTATTTAAAATTTCGTGGCCGTTTCTTTTCTCTGAGTTAGGAATATTGAAATAACTACTAAGCCTGGTAATAGTGATATATACAGTGTTCTTCTAACAGCTCTCTGTCTTATAATAAACATGGTGCTTTACCAACTTCTTCAATACCAATTATCTGCACCACACTGTGCCTTAAAAGTATCACATTTAGATTCTGTTTTTTCTTGTTTTTATATGATGCGTTGGTAATAAAAAAAAAAAAGTGTGACTGTACACATGACATATGAAACTCTGCTGAGATACAGTGTGACAAGCAGGTGTGTGAAGTGATGAGTGTGTAGTGAGTGGCATATATGGTCTCTGTCACAGTTCCTCAACCCAGCCATTGTATTGTAAAAAACAGCCATAAACGGGAAAGTATTAGTTGCTCAGTCGTGTTTGACTCTTTGCAACCCCATGAACTGCAGCCTGCCAGGCTCCTCTGTCCATGGAATTCTCCAGGCAAGAATACTGGAGTGAACTGCCATTCCCTTCTCCAGGGGATCTTCCCCACCCAGGGATCAAACCCAGGTCTCCTGCATTGCAGGCAGATGCGTTACCATCTGAGCTACCATTCTGCCTCAGAAAACAAACTATAAACATACGTAAAGAAATAAACTTGGAGTGGAGATTTTATTCATTTATACTGAAATTAGAATTTTATGTATCTGCAACTGTCACAAAATATTATCCTTTTAATTGTTCTCAGTCGTTGAAAATGGTGAGATCACTCAGCTCACAGGTCATACAAAAGCAGGTGATGGGTTGAATTTGTCTCATTGCTAGAGTCTGACAATCCTTTATCTATACTGACATGCATGAATGAAGGAATAAAGGACTGAATGAACTTAAGAGAAGGGAAGTAGGATCTTTCCTGGACTAGAATACCAAGTAATAAATACACACAAAGGGGGAAAATCACCTATTTGTTGTGAAAGTAGTGAGTTAACATCTGAATGAGGAAAAGGATGTTTTCATATTCTCAAATTCTATCCCCACAAATGATTGATGTTAGTAATAGAAGTCAAGTAAAAATTAACAGTGTAAAACCCTAGCAGACAGCACCTTAAGCATATTGCAAAAGTTTGCATCAGTTATAGTGTGATATTCCAATCTAAATAACTGCTTATATTCTTGTATGTCAAAATGTTCAGGCTTGATTCATCATGAGGAAACACTGGAAAGCAAACGAACAACATTCTTGCATGTTGTAATGCTATGGTTAATAATTTAATGTTATTGGGCCATTTGGTCACCCTTTTGATGACACATGGACCAGATGGTGACCTGATGTACTGTGCTCATTGCTTGTACCCAAACAACTGTGTACTTATGCATAACTTGTATGTAAACAACTTATGTACTTAAACAATGAAGAATGAAAATGTCTTCCAAGAAAAGAGGAAAAACATCAAGAGCAGATTAAGATCTGGAACAGCAGGTGTTCCTCCTTTGATCTGGCCATCAAGGGCAGATCAGGTTGTTTTCCGCTTCCCCCATGTGCAAACTCTTTGAACTCTTTTGAGAATAAAGAACTTTGTAAGGTATAAAATGGCAGACACCCACACTCATGGTGAGGGCCCCTCCACACATGGATGCACGTAGTGGATGGTGTTCCTGCCTTAGCTCTGGCGCGCTGACCACCTGACTTCCCAGCTGGTGAGACCAGAGGAAGGTACTTTCCCCCTGTCTGGTGAGGTTCATTTACTAAGTATTATTGTTAATTTGCTTTTTTCCTTGCGCTTTGATTCTTGATTTGTACCAGCCTAAATACTTAATAAATAGGTGTTTGCTGCCAACCTGTGGACTACATCTCGAATTCTCTAAAAGAAGCATATATGAGCAAAGCAAAATACATGTACTGTTCAGAAGTACCAATGTCAAGTAAAATTTACAAAGAAAAATTATTCCACATTAAAGGAGGCTAAAAAGGCATGAAAAGTAAATGTAATGCACGGTCCTGGATTTGACCCAATTTATTTATTTTAGTTGATAGAATAGTGTCCTTTAGTTTTCACATCATTTATACATTCACTAGGACAAGCAGATATACCCTCTGTACTTAGCAAAGAGACTCTTAAATTCATATGAAAAGGTAAAAATGTATTTGTATCATATAGTAATTTAGAATAAACTTTAGATACATTTCATTTTTCTCATTCATAACCATGTCAGACATGCTTTGGCATGTGCTCTTTTTTGTATCATAAAATATAGGAACAGCAACAAAAAAACTCATCTCACTTGTTTCAACACAAGTACTGTTGTCTTTTGAAACAGCTACCAACCTGTGGATTAAGTGCTAGCACTTAATACTCTAGAATTGTAACTGCAGAACCTTCATGGATTCACAGGGATCTTTCATAGACTCTCTATGCTGATTCATTAGCAAAAGGAACTTCCTTACTGGAAGACACTTCCCAACACTGATTCAAATTCAATACAAGGCTTGAATTATATTATCTCATTTAATTCTCATACAGTTAAGTGAATTATACTCCGTGACTCAACAGTGTGTGCAAAACAAAAAAGTTTATTTCTGTTTTCTATACCCAATTCACTTACTTTCAAATCTTACTCCTGGCTAATAATCAATTGATAAGCCTATAGATTAAAGGTTATACCTGTCTTCCAGTATTAAGCATTGGCTTGAAGTAAATCTAATTACACAATTTAAATTCTCCATCAGGTCTGTTTCTCTCCTCTTTTATCCTTCTCAAAAGGGCAGGCAAAACAGAAGTTGTGTCTTCATTTTGGTCGGTGGGGGATGTTCTGCTAGTCTGGCCTCTGTCTTGTCTTCTTGAGATTTGCAGATGCCCAGGGAGACGTCTCTGCTTCCACTAGGGCCTTCAGCCCAGGTGTGTGTTGTTTGAAAATGGCAGCTACATCTCGAATTCTCTAAAAGAAGCATATATGAGCAAAGCAAAATACATGTACTGTTCAGAAGTACCAATGTCAAGTAAAATTTACAAAGAAAAATTATTCCACATTAAAGGAGGCTAAAAGGCATGAAAAGTAAATGTAATGCACGGTCCTGGATTTGACCCAATTTATTTATTTTAGTTGATAGAATAGTGTCCTTTAGTTTTCACATCATTTATACATTCACTAGGACAAGCAGATATACCCTCTGTACTTAGCAAAGAGACTCTTAAATTCATATGAAAAGGTAAAAATGTATTTGTATCATATAGTAATTTAGAATAAACTTTAGATACATTTCATTTTTCTCATTCATAACCATGTCAGACATGCTTTGGCATGTGCTCTTTTTTGTATCATAAAATATAGGAACAGCAACAAAAACTCATCTCACTTGTTTCAACACAAGTACTGTTGTCTTTGAAACAGCTACCAACCTGTGGATTAAGTGCTAGCACTTAATACTCTAGAATTGTAACTGCAGAACCTTCATGGATTCACAGGGATCTTTCATAGACTCTCTATGCTGATTCATTAGCAAAAGGAACTTCCTTACTGGAAGACACTTCCCAACACTGATTCAAATTCAATACAAGGCTTGAATTATATTATCTCATTTAATTCTCATACAGTTAAGTGAATTATACTCCGTGACTCAACAGTGTGTGCAAAACAAAAAAGTTTATTTCTGTTTTCTATACCCAATTCACTTACTTTCAAATCTTACTCCTGGCTAATAATCAATTGATAAGCCTATAGATTAAAGGTTATACCTGTCTTCCAGTATTAAGCATTGGCTTGAAGTAAATCTAATTACACAATTTAAATTCTCCATCAGGTCTGTTTCTCTCCTCTTTTATCCTTCTCAAAAGGGCAGGCAAAACAGAAGTTGTGTCTTCATTTTGGTCGGTGGGGGATGTTCTGCTAGTCTGGCCTCTGTCTTGTCTTCTTGAGATTTGCAGATGCCCAGGGAGACGTCTCTGCTTCCACTAGGGCCTTCAGCCCAGGTGTGTGTTGTTTGAAAATGGCAGCTACTGCTGGTGACCATGGACCTGCTTTGCCTGAGGTCTTGAGTTCCTCCTCAGGAGCTTCCCTATCCCCCTACTCTAGGTCTCTTTCTGTCAGTAGGTTCTATTTATCCCTTCATCCTTTATGAGAGTTAGGTGGAATTTCTTTATCTCCAAGAAAATAAGTTATCAATACTGCCAGACTCCCACATAACACATAAGAGATGTGAGTTCAATCCCTAGGTCGAGAAGATCCCTGGTGAAGGAAATGGCAACCCACCCCAGTATTCTTGCCTGGAGAATCCTATGGATAGAGGGGCCTGGTGGGCTACAGTCCTCAGCCTCACAGAGAGTTGAACACAACTGAAGTGACTTAGAAGGCATGCCCACATCTTTTCCTGAGCCCCTGCCTCCAATTCTCAATACTCTTTGTTTAAATTGAAGTGCAATTTATAGTCTATGACCTCATAAATGTTAGGTGTATAGTAAATGAGTTTTAAATCATACACATTCTCTCAGCCCAAAAAGTTCCCAGGCGACCTTTTCTAGTAAATCTCTACCTCAGAGGCAACTGTTGTTTTGATTTTCTTAATCAACACAGGTTAGGTTTCCCTGTTCTAAAACTTCATATAAATGGCCTAGATTATCTTTCCTTAAACACTGTTGAGATTCATTCATGTTTGAATATGTACCAGTCGTTTATTTCCTTTATTGCTGAGGCTGAGGGCTATTTTATTGGGTAAACATAGCACAATTGTCCATTTACTGGTTGATGGTCATTTAGCACCAGCTCTAGACCATCTGACCAGACTCTTGGCCTCATGAGTTCTGCTCTATGCTATTTTAATTGCTCATGCTGCTTTAATTTAAATTAAGTAGTCAGATGTTTTAGGTGGTGTTACCCTAGGAAATAGACCACAAAGTGCTCTTAGGAACAATATGAGTGAGGGAGTGAGGGAAGCAAGACTGGGCACAGGGAGCAGTTGAACTGAAAGGCAGTGCACGCAGACCATAAACAGGGGGTGAGAGCTGGGCTGCCCTTCAGAGCTGTTCTCACTTGAGGCGGTGTTGCTGCTATAGATGCAAACTGAGAGCAACACTCCCACAACTGTCGCTAAAGGAGGTGTCCCTGCTTGGCAATTGGTTTCTTGCTCTTTTCCTGAATTAAATTGTCTGATGAAAGACGGGCAGAAGGAAGGTGGGGGAGTATTCAGAATGCTGTAAAGAAGAAAAAACCAAAACAACAACAACAAAAAAAGCACACCATATTCTTGGCGTCTAAAAAAAAAAGAAAGACTTGAAATTTTGTATTAAGGAAGCATTATAGTATCTATATTAAAGATGAAAAAATTGAGGCTCAGAGGTTATGTGACTTTTTTCTAGCTCCCAGTTAGTAGAAGGCCCTATGATTGCAATTTTTACCAATGTCTTAAAAGTCTTTAGATACTTAAGGATGGATTATTCTAATACTTTAAAGACTAAATTGAAATGCCGGAAGTTACATACAGGCTAAATTTTTTGAACTTTATATCCAAATATTCTAAATGTTCTAAATCCATGTTTTCAAAACAATCTCACTTCCACAAGAACCAATCTACTAAAGATACCACCAAATTTGAATTATCATTCATTTTAATGTAATTTATACCACATTGAGGTATGTTGAGACTTGTCTGACTAAAGTCAACAGCCTGTTTTAACCTCCTGGGTACGTGGCAGCAGGACTCCCTCCAGTAATTCCCACATTTTTTAATTGTTTATCTTGATGATCTGCTTGGGACTGGCAATACTGTGGCTTCATTTTGTTTGCCCACTGAATACTTTCATTTATGCACTGAAGTCCCCCTTACCTGAAAGCTCCATATGGTTCCATTTCAAGCCCTTCTATCTAGTATCCTTGGGAATGGAGGCCAAGAAACCCTGAGAGCCTTTCTGAACTGCCAAGGATAATGAAGAGTGAGTGAAGAAACACTTAATGTGGGTTTAAAATATAAAGTGACATCAAAAGTCAGTAAGCTGCTGCTGTATAGCACAGGGAGCTCTGCTCTACGCTTTGTAATGACCTAGATAGGTGGGATGGGGAGGGTCTAAGGAAGGCTGAAGAAGGAGGAGATTTATGTATACATATCATTGATTCGCTTTGTTTTGAGAAGAAACCAATACAACATTATAAAGCAATTAGCCCCCAATTAAAATTCGCTATTTTTACATTTTGACTGGAGCTGGATTTACCTCTGGACTGTTTTCTTTTTTTCTCTTCCCTTAATCCCCCTCCCCTTTTTTTTTTTTGCACTCTGCTGTTGCAGTTGCCCATCTTATCAGTAAAATTTTAGGTGTGGAGCTAGGATGGTGGCGTAGAAGGACATGCACTCATCTGCTCCTGCGAAAACACCAGAATTGCAACTAGCTGCTGAAAAACCATCGACAGGAGGAGGTTGGATCCAATCACAAAAAAGATACCCCACATCCAAGAGCAAAGGAGAAGCCTCAACAAGACGGTAGGAGGGGTGCAATCATATTTTAAAAAACCACTCCAGAGAGACTAGGTGGGTCAAGTATGCAAAGGCTGTTACACACCAAGACTCAGGAAAGGAACAGTGACCCCCTACAAGGGACTGAGCCAGACCTGCTTTAGAGAGTCCAAGTGCCACCTTGGTTAGAAGTGCCCTTGAGCAGACCTTGAAAGATGGTGTTGCACTTAATTTCTCTTGAAGGAGGTTATCCTTAACCCAGTCATACAGCCACAGAGTAGGACTGGAGACTCTGTGCGCACCAAGATCGGGAGAAAGAAACAGTGACCCGCACAAGCCTGAGCCAGACTCACCTCTCAGTAATCTGGCGGCAGCTGATGGTGGCCTACAGCAGAGTCAGAAACACTGCGGCAGTGCTTCTAATGGAGCGTGCAGGAATAGCTCCTATTTAAGAGAGATGCCATTACCCTTACCATAGTTTGGCTGCAGGTTAAACTACAGGGAGGGAACTTAGTTCCCCCAATCAACAAAAGTACCTGGATTAATCATTAAGAAACTGCCAGGGCCAGCCAAGATGTCAGACTCTAAGATGTCTGGCTCTAGGTGAAAGAATAAAAAGAAATTCATTAGATATTTTAATGTGTTTTTTCTGAGATAAAATTTTGCATGCTTACATTAGTGTACTTTATTATCATTCTGCTGTAGAGTTTTGTTTCTTTTTTCAGGAAATTTTATCTGTAATCAGGTTAAAAATAGATAACCTTCAATAGGTGATTTTAATATTTTTGTAAGTCAATCTTATAAAACAAATTTTGAAATTTTAGAAGTATTTTAAATTATAAATAAGAAGAATATTTTGAGGATTTAATTAAATTCCACTATAAATATACCTCATTCTGATAGCTTTAGAGCTCTACAACATTTTCTCTTTTTCTCATCAGTTTATTTAATTTAGCTACTTTTCCCTAAACCATTACAATAATTTTATTTTCAAAGTTATCAACTTTTTATCTGGACTACAAAACTTTTTTTTTTCTTTTAAAATGTTTATTTGGTTATTGGCTGTGCCAGGTCTTAGCTGTGGTGTGTGGGATCTAGTTCCTTGACCAGGGATCAATCCTGGGCACCCAGCGTTGGGAGCTCAGAGCCTTAGCCTCTGGACCACTAGGGAGGTCCCGACTACAAAACTTTTGAAAAGCTACACATAAGCTTTCATGATCTTTTTCATTCATTAGTAACTGAAAATGTTTATGTTCGTTCCTTTGTACATTTTTCAGACTATCAACATTTTTCTATTATAATGTTATTTTTGGGGGCTGAGAACTAATTTTTTAAAACAGAATTTAATATTTTATTCATTCATTTCTGATTTATTTAAACTAATATTTTCTCATATTTTGCTTGACTATATATATTTCTGTCATATGCTATCCAATATTTATTTGTTAAATATTGACATTTTGAAATGATGAATATTCATTTTAGTATTGCTACAGGTATTTGTTTTTAGTATCCAAGTATTCTATCTCTTCAGTTTTTAATTTTGTCATTAGTCCAAATTATTGTGAAGCATTATTATTTTGAAATGAAATGTTTATAAAATCAAAACTGTTTTTCAGTGTTGATAACTAATGTTATGAAATAGTAATGGAATAGTAATATATATGGAATAATAGTTATGAAATCAGGTAATGGTATAGAGTCAGCTCTAACTTTTGAAATTGATTAAGAAGTTTTATGGCCAATTACATGATTAACTTTTCAATACATTCCATGACTATATGACTACTATATATATATATATATATATATATCCTTCCTACTGCAGATGTCTGCTTTTCTTTTTTTTTATGGCTCAATAGTATTGCATTGCCTTTATTTTACTTTATTTTTTTAATTGAAGAACAAAGCTTTACAGAGTTGTGTCATTTACTGCCAAAAATCAGTATGAATTGACCACAGGTATATATGAGTTCCCTCCCTCTTGAACTTCACTCTCATCTCTCTTCCTAGCCCAGCCCTCTAGGCTGTTACACAGCCTTCATCAGCACTCACAGAAGTGACCCAGGCATCATATAAATCCTCTTCCGTTAGCTGTAAAACTATGGAACAGGCAGGAGCATCTTCCCACTGGAGACATCCATCCAGGATGCACCAACCAGCATTTTAGAGCTAAATCAGTGCAAACGACCATGAAGCCATGGACACAGTTTTCCCTTTTGTCTGCAAGGATGTCCTGGGACCCTTGGTCATTGCCGTGCCAAGATCTGTATTCACTGGCCTGTTCCTTTGTGAACCCATCAATTAAGGAAATGAGCACTGTCCAGATGGACTTGTTCTAATGAACCAGATGCTGTCTCCAGAATTCACCATGTCTCCCAGGGATCAGCATGTCATTACATCACAGACCATCCTTTCAATGCATTGGCCTAGGATTTTATCTGGTACTGACATCAGTCTTACTGATTTACAGTTTACAGTAACCAAGTCAATATGATATATGCTTTTCTTATCTTTTCTTTTTTTTTTGTCACTTACTATGAGTTTTTTCTTTCAAATTTTATTTATTTTTTGGCTACTCTGTGTTCTGCGTGCAGACTCTCTCTAGATATGGCAAGTGAGTTCTACATTCTAGCTGCGGTGTGGTGGGCTTCCCTTGTTGCAGAGCATGAGCTCCAGAGCTTGGTCTCCATAGTTGTGGCACACAGGCTTAGTGGCCCCGAGACATGTGGGATCTTCCCAGACCAGAGATCAAACCCATGTCCCCTGCATTTCAGGCAGATAATTGACCACTGAACCACTAGGGAAGTCTCTTCTCTTTGTTTTTGCCTACCACCTTTGGTATCTCTGACTGCTCAGACGTCATTTTAGGCACTTAAGAAAAGTCTTCTCTGTTTTCACCCTCATTTGCCTGAGCCCCAGAATCCTGACTACCTTTGATTCGCTCCATTTGATCAACTTCATCTCTTGCATATATTCCCAGAGTCTTGGGCTTCCACTGACCTGCCTTTCCATATCTGAACAGCCTTCACTGCAGGGAACACTGAACCTGGGCTGTTCTGCTTTTTCTATGAGGTCTATGAATATTAGATCCCACAGTCACCCCAAGCAGTGGGCAGATCACTTCTTTGTTTTTCTTGCTAAAATAAAAAGTAAAACTCACCTTGTAATTTCCTTTCATATTTTCCTAATATTGCAATTTTTATCCTTTCCAAGTCTCAGCTCATTCTGTGGGGTAGATTTGTTGACACTTTAAACTCATAATTGTACCCTAAGTGAGGTTTAGCCCAAAGCTATGAATACAAAGCTAACAAGTCATACATTAATCCAACATCGAGAGGAAATGTATTATCAGTCCAAGCTTTCTCCTTTAATAAGCCAGTCGACCACGTCTATGCTAAATGCAAAATATATTACATGTGAAATCACGCCTCTCAGAATCTTCACGGTATACATGTATCATCTTTCTTTGTTTTACATGCAAACAAATTTTTCCAGCGGCTGGACAGTGATAAGGTCATGAATCACATCCACAGATTCTGATTTTGAGTTGAGGGCTTTTTACAGCTGATTCTCAGATAAGCTGTGGAAGACAGTGGTTTCCAGCCCTTCTCAGAGTCTGATTGAAAAAGCTATCATCACTTCTCCCTAATTGACATAATGGAAAAGAATTATTGTCAGAGGTAATAATAGTGACCTTATTCTTTCAGGAGCCAGGAGCAACAATGAGAAACACTGTAAGCCACTGTGGTATGTCAAAGACTCAGGAAAAACCTACTCACCTTACTGGCAAGTGTTTAAAAAAATTTTTAAAAAGCTTAGTGGCCCCGAGACATGTGGGATCTTCCCAGACCAGAGATCAAACCCATGTCCCCTGCATTTCAGGCAGATAATTGACCACTGAACCACTAGGGAAGTCTCTTCTCTTTGTTTTTGCCTACCACCTTTGGTATCTCTGACTGCTCAGACGTCATTTTAGGCACTTAAGAAAAGTCTTCTCTGTTTTCACCCTCATTTGCCTGAGCCCCAGAATCCTGACTACCTTTGATTCGCTCCATTTGATCAACTTCATCTCTTGCATATATTCCCAGAGTCTTGGGCTTCCACTGACCTGCCTTTCCATATCTGAACAGCCTTCACTGCAGGGAACACTGAACCTGGGCTGTTCTGCTTTTTCTATGAGGTCTATGAATATTAGATCCCACAGTCACCCCAAGCAGTGGGCAGATCACTTCTTTGTTTTTCTTGCTAAAATAAAAAGTAAAACTCACCTTGTAATTTCCTTTCATATTTTCCTAATATTGAAATTTTTTATCCTTTCCAAGTCTCAGCTCATTCTGTGGGGTAGATTTGTTGACACTTTAAACTCATAATTGTACCCTAAGTGAGGTTTAGCCCAAAGCTATGAATACAAAGCTAACAAGTCATACATTAATCCAACATCGAGAGGAAATGTATTATCAGTCCAAGCTTTCTCCTTTAATAAGCCAGTCGACCACGTCTATGCTAAATGCAAAATATATTACATGTGAAATCACGCCTCTCAGAATCTTCACGGTATACATGTATCATCTTTCTTTGTTTTACATGCAAACAAATTTTTCCAGCGGCTGGACAGTGATAAGGTCATGAATCACATCCACAGATTCTGATTTTGAGTTGAGGGCTTTTTACAGCTGATTCTCAGATAAGCTGTGGAAGACAGTGGTTTCCAGCCCTTCTCAGAGTCTGATTGAAAAAGCTATCATCACTTCTCCCTAATTGACATAATGGAAAAGAATTATTGTCAGAGGTAATAATAGTGACCTTATTCTTTCAGGAGCCAGGAGCAACAATGAGAAACACTGTAAGCCACTGTGGTATGTCAAAGACTCAGGAAAAACCTACTCACCTTACTGGCAAGTGTTTTGCTCCAGAAAATGATATAAAGATTATTTACGTTTTTGAATCCCTCTTATCGCCAGCCAAATCCAGGGACGTTGGGATGATGAGTCACTGCAGGGTCACTTCCCTAGGCCAAATAACTGAAAGATCTTCAATCAGTGAAGAAGCTACCCAAGAACTTTGAATAGCAAATATGAAGCCACTGGCAGATTGATTTCCATAGACTGTGGTTTCTGCTATTCAAGTACAAAATTAGATGGTGATGCACTAAGATCAACAAAGTCTCTTCCAAGTTGAACAAGTGTGAGCTTTAAGCCACACATTCTTGGCGCCCCACAGTTGCCAACAGAGTTTCCTCTCCTCTTCTCTCTGTCATCCCCACCCCACCCCCAACCCTGACCTAAGCACCCCTGTAGGGCTTGGCATGTGTCATGTAGACAGTCTGCCTTTCCCAGTTTGTTATGTGGTCACCCTGAGAAGGAGTACACTTCATTCAAGTGCCCACCCTCCAAATCTGGGTATCAGAATCTAGGCTACTGTGGATGCTTCCAGTGACAGGGCCATGACTCTGTCTAGGCACTGTGATCTTTAATTGAGGAGTCAGACATCTTTTTCTAATTAAAAATCTTATATTGAAGTGAAATGTACATCCTTGAAAGAGCACATAGGCAACACATTTTCAACTGATCAAGCAAAAGTTACTCACACCCAGAAACTCCCTTCCTGCCCTCCTCCAACCCCTCGCCCCCCACAAAACACACAACAAGGATCAGCAACAAGAGTCACCATGCTGACCTCTCCCAGCACAGACTGTTTTTGAATTTTAAATGGCCTCATATAGCCTGCACACTCTATTGCCCATAATATGTGCATGATAGTCAGTCATGCTGTTGCATGTAGTTGTAAATTGTTTATTCTCGTTGCAGGATCACATTCCCATTGGATGAATACTCCTGACTTTTTTCCTCCCTTCTATGGTTGGGATACACTGAATCATAAGGAAAGCCTTACTTTCAGGAGCCAGGAGCAACAATGAGAAACACTGTAAGCCACTGTGGTATGTCAAAGACTCAGGAAAAACCTACTCACCTTACTGGCAAGTGTTTTGCTCCAGAAAATGATATAAAGATTATTTACGTTTTTGAATCCCTCTTATCGCCAGCCAAATCCAGGGACGTTGGGATGATGAGTCACTGCAGGGTCACTTCCCTAGGCCAAATAACTGAAAGATCTTCAATCAGTGAAGAAGCTACCCAAGAACTTTGAATAGCAAATATGAAGCCACTGGCAGATTGATTTCCATAGACTGTGGTTTCTGCTATTCAAGTACAAAATTAGATGGTGATGCACTAAGATCAACAAAGTCTCTTCCAAGTTGAACAAGTGTGAGCTTTAAGCCACACATTCTTGGCGCCCCACAGTTGCCAACAGAGTTTCCTCTCCTCTTCTCTCTGTCATCCCCACCCCACCCCCAACCCTGACCTAAGCACCCCTGTAGGGCTTGGCATGTGTCATGTAGACAGTCTGCCTTTCCCAGTTTGTTATGTGGTCACCCTGAGAAGGAGTACACTTCATTCAAGTGCCCACCCTCCAAATCTGGGTATCAGAATCTAGGCTACTGTGGATGCTTCCAGTGACAGGGCCATGACTCTGTCTAGGCACTGTGATCTTTAATTGAGGAGTCAGACATCTTTTTCTAATTAAAAATCTTATATTGAAGTGAAATGTACATCCTTGAAAGAGCACATAGGCAACACATTTTCAACTGATCAAGCAAAGTTACTCACACCCAGAAACTCCCTTCCTGCCCTCCTCCAACCCCTCGCCCCCCACAAAACACACAACAAGGATCAGCAACAAGAGTCACCATGCTGACCTCTCCCAGCACAGACTGTTTTTGAATTTTAAATGGCCTCATATAGCCTGCACACTCTATTGCCCATAATATGTGCATGATAGTCAGTCATGCTGTTGCATGTAGTTGTAAATTGTTTATTCTCGTTGCAGGATCACATTCCCATTGGATGAATACTCCTGACTTTTTTCCTCCCTTCTATGGTTGGTACACACTGAATCATTTCTAGTGTATGTGTGTGCTAAATTGCTTCATTTATGTTGAACTTTTTGTGACCTCAAGGACTGTAGCCAGTCTGGTTCCTCATTCCTGGGATTCTCCAGGCACGAATACTGGAGTAGATTGCCATTTCCTTCTCCAGGGCAGCCTGATAAGCCAGGAATTGAACCTGGGTCTCTTACAAAGGCGAATTCTTTACCATCTGAGTGTGGGGCTATTATAAGTAGCACTGTTATAAATACTCTAGGGTTCAGGTGATTGCATGCTCCTATTTCTGTTGGGCAAACATCTAGGAATAGAATTGCTAGTTCATAGGATGTCATATGTTCAGCCTTAACAAATAAATAAACAAATTTATTTTAATAAGTACTGTTTGCTTTTATTTCATTTCCTCCTTCATTTTGCCTCCTCTTCCTCTCTCATCTTTGTCTTCGAGCATTTTTTTTTTAAAAGGTAAAACCCATGTGTGCCTCACAGCCTGTGTTCACAGTCTGAGTGTGGGAGAATCACAACCCTTCATGGTCCACAGCATGGCAGAAATGGGGAGTGTTTGAGAATCTGGTTCTACTACAAATTCAGGGATATCTGAAGGAAATCCACACAGAGCATAGCTCCCAGTATTACTGAGGAAGGGGGCAGGGCACAACCTTTAAAAGAATGATGGCCTTTGAGGACATGATGTAAACTGGTTAGAACCTACTAGGTCCAAGAGAGCCTACAACTGACTTCCACTAGACCTTGAGCCTTTTGGTATGCTCATTGTAATATATCAGTGCATACTAAGTGACATACCCAAGGGTGCCATGACAGTTCCAAAACCAACTACAAAAGGCCAAAACGTGGGTGGCGATCGAAGTCCTGGAAATACCTTCCCTAAAATGTTTGGAATACCCCAAGTGATTCAGTGCTACACAATCTGCCTGCCAACATAGGAGACCCCGGAGACGTGGGTGCAATTCCTGGGTCAGGAATATCACCTGGAGAGGGAATGCTTATTTATGTTGAACTTTGTCCTCAAGGACTGTCAGTCCATTCCCATTGGATGAATACTCCTGACTTTTTTCCTCCCTTCTATGGTTGGTACACACTGAATCATTTCTAGTGTATGTGTGTGCTAAATTGCTTCATTTATGTTGAACTTTTTGTGACCTCAAGGACTGTAGCCAGTCTGGTTCCTCATTCCTGGGATTCTCCAGGCACGAATACTGGAGTAGATTGCCATTTCCTTCTCCAGGGCAGCCTGATAAGCCAGGAATTGAACCTGGGTCTCTTACAAAGGCGAATTCTTTACCATCTGAGTGTGGGGCTATTATAAGTAGCACTGTTATAAATACTCTAGGGTTCAGGTGATTGCATGCTCCTATTTCTGTTGGGCAAACATCTAGGAATAGAATTGCTAGTTCATAGGATGTCATATGTTCAGCCTTAACAAATAAATAAACAAATTTATTTTAATAAGTACTGTTTGCTTTTATTTCATTTCCTCCTTCATTTTGCCTCCTCTTCCTCTCTCATCTTTGTCTTCGAGCATTTTTTTTTTAAAAGGTAAAACCCATGTGTGCCTCACAGCCTGTGTTCACAGTCTGAGTGTGGGAGAATCACAACCCTTCATGGTCCACAGCATGGCAGAAATGGGGAGTGTTTGAGAATCTGGTTCTACTACAAATTCAGGGATATCTGAAGGAAATCCACACAGAGCATAGCTCCCAGTATTACTGAGGAAGGGGGCAGGGCACAACCTTTAAAAGAATGATGGCCTTTGAGGACATGATGTAAACTGGTTAGAACCTACTAGGTCCAAGAGAGCCTACAACTGACTTCCACTAGACCTTGAGCCTTTTGGTATGCTCATTGTAATATATCAGTGCATACTAAGTGACATACCCAAGGGTGCCATGACAGTTCCAAAACCAACTACAAAAGGCCAAAACGTGGGTGGCGATCGAAGTCCTGGAAATACCTTCCCTAAAATGTTTGGAATACCCCAAGTGATTCAGTGCTACACAATCTGCCTGCCAACATAGGAGACCCCGGAGACGTGGGTGCAATTCCTGGGTCAGGAATATCCCCTGGAGAGGGGAATGGCTACCCACTCCAGTATTCTTGCCTGGAGAATTCCATGGATAGAGGAGCTTGGCAGGCTACAACTCATGGAGTAGCAAAGAGTTGAACATGACTGAGTATACATTTGCCTCTCTCTCTCTTCCCACCTCATTAGCTTATGAAATTACCCACCCCTATAAAAATTGACAACTCCGTACCCTGGAGCCTCTTGCCTTCTGAGATTTCCCACCCTCTGTCTATGGAGTGTGTATATCCCTAAATAAACCTTCTTCCACTTTACCACAGCTCACTCTTGAATTCTTTCTGGCAAGAAACCAAGAACCCAAACTTGGTGATCATCCCAGGGACTCAACTGAGACCTGCCACATGACCATCCTCTCATGCCCCACTCTCTTTCCTGCAACATGGCTATAGCTGCGGTGTCTCTCTTGGAGCCCAGCCAGACCAGACTTATCCTCAGAGCCCCTTCTAGAACAGCCTCCCTGAAAGGTGGCTCTGGACCTGGAAAGCCTGCCTGGTGGAGTTCAGCTGTCTCCAGTCACCAAGGACTCCAGTCCTCACTCCACCAGCAGCCCCGCTCCCCTGTGGCTGACCTTGATCTCTATAGATGAAACGTTCTGTGAAAAGAGATGTCAATAAAAGGTTAATCAGTCTATCTAAAAAGGAAATGGAAAATTTCATTCAAACCAAATCTAAGGCTTGTAACCTGAGCATTTCAGAAAGCTCTGAGCCCTTTTCCACCCACTAGAAGTCAAGTCCCCTTAGACAACGTATTTGAAAAGAGAGCTGCACCTCACATAATGTACCAGTGACAGTTTACATGATTTGGATCTAACCGTCCTCATGGTGGGTCATGCGATCCTGTACAAGATCAAGAAGGACCATTATCTTTTAAGGAGTTGACTTATTAATGTTGGGAGAATGTTGCTCTTGACTATTCAGCAGGTTTTACTGCTGACGGGGGAAGTTTGGTTGATGCCACTGCAGATACTTAATGGACAGCAGGGGAAACGGGGAGGCCAAAGGGTAGAGAAGAAAGTTTTATGTCTTGTCTTTCTATAAAACATGGATTTTATTTCACATATATGTATCTACATACACATATGTAGCTCAGTGTCCAGTGACCTTAAGTTTGAATCCTCTGTCCTCTCCTTTGTTAGAGGTGACCTTGAACAAGTCACTCAACCAATGTTTTCTCTCTTCCTTCATCTGGGAAAACAGATGAATAATAATTCTCACCTCCCAGGATATATTTGATCATAGAAGACATGCATGAAAAGTGCTCAGAATCCAGGCCAGCAGGCAGTTAGCACAGATACATTGGCTGGCATCATGCTAGCAGAGAAAACCAGCTTCCCAAAGACATCTGTCTTTAGGTTAGTGATCATTTGCGTTCACCAACCCCCAACCCCTGCTATGAGTGTGAATTGATTTCATATTTGCTTTGTGGGGATTTCTGGGGTGGGGGGGATGGGGAGGGAGAAGGAAAAAGCAAGAGCCAGTCCTAGAAGTCAATTTAACTAAGGCAGAAGTGGTTTATAACTTTTAAATGGCAGCTTCTTTTCATCTTTAAAAAAACATTAGAGCACAGTCCCAGGCAAGACACCTCTTTATATGGCTAGGGGAGAGAGGGAAGGGGAGAACATTGAAATAGCTTCATAATTTCGAGGGGATCTGATGAATGAACCCTAGCCAGGGAGACAATCTAGTAGAGGCCAGACTAAAGGGAGGAGGGGGCTGTTGGTGGCTTGATTTGGTCTGGGCCATAGTGCTTACTAACAAGTGTTCTTGAACTTTGCCTGTTCACATCTGTCATATCTGTTGAACAAAGGCAATCTTATCTTCCTGAGATAATTGCTTTGTGGTTTAGAGTTAATGTAAATAAATCACCTAACCTAGCAACCATAAAGACCCTATAAACGACACCTATTATTATTTGGAATTACACACACACTGTATTTCTCTAACGGGAAAGGAAACTAGCTCTGTGGGAACCATCCGGTGATGTTTCTAACAGAACATAAACAGTCTTCTAATGGGTCATGGATAAGACCAAGTATGCATGTTTCTCTGCAAGGCTACAGCATAGCTGCAAAGTGCCCCCTGACCTCCTGAGCGCTGGCTGCTCTCTTAATAATGACATCCCCATGTCTGACACCCCCATGAGGCCATAATATGATACAAAATATGTGAAGTCCCTTTTCTGTGCCTTTAATAGATGCTCAGTTAATGGTTTTTTACTATTTTTATTTTAAAGATACAAAATATATTTAAGAACTTAAATTATCATTAGATTGCATATTACTCCTTTACTTAAAAAAAAAAAAAAAAAAAAGGAATTCCCTGGCAGTCCAGTGGTTAGAACCCTGGACTTTCCCAGCTAAGGACATGGGTTCACTCCTTGGTTGGGAAGCTAAGATCCCCCAAACTGCACAATGTGGCTGATTTTTTAAAATAGAATTACAGGGTTAGATTTTAATTCTATTTTTAAAGAAATTTTAAATAGAATTACAGGGTAAGAGGGCTACCCTGATGACTCAGACAGTAAAGAATCTGCCTGAAATTCAGGAGACTTGGGTTTGTTCCCTAAGTGGGGAAGATCCCCTAGGGAAGGGAATGGCGACCGACTCCAGTATTCTTCCATGGAGAATTCCATGGACAGAGGAGCTTGGTGGGCTACAGTCTGTGGGGTCACACAGAGTCAGACACAACTGAGTGATTAACACACGCACAGGATTAGAAGGGCTCTCTAGGTTTTAAATTAAATCTCCTGCCCTTGGGCTTGCCTGGTGGTCCAGTGGGTAAGGACACTGCCTTGCAGTGCAAGGGGCGCCGGTTCGATCCCCGACCTTGGAAGATCCCACGTGTCGCGGAGCGGCTGGACCGATGTGTCCAATTACCGAGCCGGGGCTCTGGAGCGCATGCGCCCAGAGCCGGTGCTCTGCAACAACAAAGGCCACTGCGATGGGAGGCCCACATGGGCCAAAACAACAAAGATGGATGAAAAATAGATAAATGAAAGACCAATAGAAGTGGCGCGCCCTCCTCCCTCCCCAACCTGCACCCCCCTCCAAAAATCTCCTGTCCTTTGCTAAGTTTATACCAAAATTTCTCAGAGAAAAAAGAATCATCTTCTGTATTACTTTAAGATGTTACAGGGAAGGAAACAATAGTTTCTACATTCATATATCTCTAAATATTTCATAATTTTTAAGTCAAGCTTTTAAAATGAAATTTCATTTTACTTTATATTATAACATCTACTATATCATATTAAATGTGCCTTTTCATCCAGAAATAATCATCATAATTCATGTGAATGTAACATCTTAGAGTGTTCTGAGTGTCTTAATATGCAACATTTCATCTTACCTTTACATTGTCTTTGGTGAAATGCCTCATCTGGACAAAGGGACTAAAGTCGAAATGATTTCTCCTGTACCCTGACCAACTAATTCATGGTGACAGAGCCACGGAGCGAACCCACACAGCTTGCTAACAAAACCAGCCTCAAAGATCTGTAAGTGAAACTGGAAACTAAGTGAAAAATCTGACTAAAATTTCAGGACTACCTTTGAATCAGGATATGACAATAATCTGTATACAGAAAGAAAAATAATGCAGAAAGGCAATGCTAAGTTTTTAAGAATATTTGCAAAATGTTTGGAAGCACTAACACTACAAACAGTGATGGTGAAGAGAAGAGCCTTCGAAAGTTGAGTTGATGAGACTATTAACACTGGGAGGATTTGTTTCCCATTTACTGTTGTCTATTCACTTGCTGCTGGAATACTTGGTGCGCTTTGGATGTAAAATTTTAGGATCAGCTCAGACACCAGAAGAGGGCAGTATTTGCTAACAAAACATGCTCATCAGACAGCACCTGCACTGTCTGGGGTGCCATCTCACATCCCAGTGTTTTCGACAACACTGGCAAAAAATCAATACAAATACCCCTCAGGAAGGACGATAAGGAAAGAAATGAAAACCTCAGGACTGAACATCGCGGAGGTGGACCGATGTGCTGCCCTCCTCCCCTCCCAACAACAAAGGCCACTGCGATGGGAGGCCCACATGGGCCAAAACAACAAAGATGGATGAAAAATAGATAAATGAAAGACCAATAGAAGTGGCGCGCCCTCCTCCCTCCCCAACCTGCACCCCCCTCCAAAAATCTCCTGTCCTTTGCTAAGTTTATACCAAAATTTCTCAGAGAAAAAAGAATCATCTTCTGTATTACTTTAAGATGTTACAGGGAAGGAAACAATAGTTTCTACATTCATATATCTCTAAATATTTCATAATTTTTAAGTCAAGCTTTTAAAATGAAATTTCATTTTACTTTATATTATAACATCTACTATATCATATTAAATGTGCCTTTTCATCCAGAAATAATCATCATAATTCATGTGAATGTAACATCTTAGAGTGTTCTGAGTGTCTTAATATGCAACATTTCATCTTACCTTTACATTGTCTTTGGTGAAATGCCTCATCTGGACAAAGGGACTAAAGTCGAAATGATTTCTCCTGTACCCTGACCAACTAATTCATGGTGACAGAGCCACGGAGCGAACCCACACAGCTTGCTAACAAAACCAGCCTCAAAGATCTGTAAGTGAAACTGGAAACTAAGTGAAAAATCTGACTAAAATTTCAGGACTACCTTTGAATCAGGATATGACAATAATCTGTATACAGAAAGAAAATAATGCAGAAAGGCAATGCTAAGTTTTTAAGAATATTTGCAAAATGTTTGGAAGCACTAACACTACAAACAGTGATGGTGAAGAGAAGAGCCTTCGAAAGTTGAGTTGATGAGACTATTAACACTGGGAGGATTTGTTTCCCATTTACTGTTGTCTATTCACTTGCTGCTGGAATACTTGGTGCGCTTTGGATGTAAAATTTTAGGATCAGCTCAGACACCAGAAGAGGGCAGTATTTGCTAACAAAACATGCTCATCAGACAGCACCTGCACTGTCTGGGGTGCCATCTCACATCCCAGTGTTTTCGACAACACTGGCAAAAAATCAATACAAATACCCCTCAGGAAGGACGATAAGGAAAGAAATGAAAAAAACCTCAGGACTGAATCAAGACAGCATGAAAGAGTATGAAGCAAATATTTTGAAACACTGTGTATCAGGTTCTGAGCTAAACATTGCAATACAAAGACAGCATTCCTGCCCTGGAGGAGAGATGTTAAGAAACCAAGTTCTGTTCCAACTGGCTGCATTATTTTGTGGCCTGTCCACCTGTTAGTAATATAAATACGTGGGATTGGAAGGACATGCAAGAACCCATCTGGTGGCCGAATCTCCAGCTCTTCAATGGCAGCAGTCCAGGACAAAGGCAACTTTAAGCACCCAGGAGGAAAGAAAACAGCAAAAGTGCCTATGTGTTTTATGCATGCGTAGGAACAATGCACTTCTCTTGTTCATTCAAATAGAACATGTATACACTTTCATTAATTATTCTCTCAAGATTCGGCAGAAAAAATATGCTCATGAATGTGGAATAAGAAAAATGGTAAAGCAGAATTTCTATTGGTACGTGGAGGGTGTTTTTACACCTACGGCGCTCATATTCAATTCAGTTCACGTGTGCTCAGTTGCTGGGTTCCCAGGTGGCCGTAGTGGTAAAGCGCCTGCCTGCCAATGCCAGTGCAGGAGATGTAAGAGACTCGGGTTCAGTCCCTAGCTCGGGAGGATTTCCTGGGGAAGGAAATCCCCTGGAGAAGCAATCCACTCCAGTATTTTTTTTTTTAACTTTTATTTTACTTTTAACTTTTACAGAGTTTTGTTGTTTACAGATCCAGTATTCTTGCCTGGGGAATCCCATGGGCAGAAGAGCCTGACAGGCTACAGTCCATAGCATTGCAAAGAACCAGACACAACTGAGGGGATTAGAACATGGGCTCTGGAGGTGAATACCTGCCTGGGGGAGGTTAGAGGGGGGCAGGAATAGGTGGGATTGAAACGTCCAAATGTGGAGACCATCTTTTACAAGTGGTATAATAACAAGAATACATTCAGTGCTCAGAAAGGAAAGAAAACGCTCTGACTTGGGAAGCTGAGGAATTGAGGGGTGCTTGAGATAGGTCTGATCCAGTTTTGATGGTGGTGGAATAGAGATTTGATAGGTGTGGAGGGAATTTCAGGTAAAAGAAACACAGAGACAGGGGTGTGGAGTGGGATTGGCACTGGCAATAAAGTTTGTTTCTAAAGCAGAGCACGAAGCATGATTGGGGGACAGGAAGGAGAAGGGGTAGTGTGTGGGAAGAAAGACTGGGAGGGACACAAAAGAAGGAGAGGAAGGAGATGTGAAGGGCCTGGTGGGCTTCAGCACCGTTCTAGAGAGTCTGTCCTATATGGACTTGGTTTTACACTCCACCCTCGTCCAAAGACTGGGGATGCATTCTGTAAATCAAGGGGAGGCAGTAAACCTGACATAGCACATAGGATTAGACTTTGTACGTATGAATATGCATATTCTTTTAGACTTTCCTTTTTCAATAAATTATACACTTTCATTAATTATTCTCTCAAGATTCGGCAGAAAAAATATGCTCATGAATGTGGAATAAGAAAAATGGTAAAGCAGAATTTCTATTGGTACGTGGAGGGTGTTTTTACACCTACGGCGCTCATATTCAATTCAGTTCACGTGTGCTCAGTTGCTGGGTTCCCAGGTGGCCGTAGTGGTAAAGCGCCTGCCTGCCAATGCCAGTGCAGGAGATGTAAGAGACTCGGGTTCAGTCCCTAGCTCGGGAGGATTTCCTGGGGAAGGAAATCCCCTGGAGAAGCAATCCACTCCAGTATTTTTTTTTTTAACTTTTATTTTACTTTTAACTTTTACAGAGTTTTGTTGTTTACAGATCCAGTATTCTTGCCTGGGGAATCCCATGGGCAGAAGAGCCTGACAGGCTACAGTCCATAGCATTGCAAAGAACCAGACACAACTGAGGGGATTAGAACATGGGCTCTGGAGGTGAATACCTGCCTGGGGGAGGTTAGAGGGGGGCAGGAATAGGTGGGATTGAAACGTCCAAATGTGGAGACCATCTTTTACAAGTGGTATAATAACAAGAATACATTCAGTGCTCAGAAAGGAAAGAAAACGCTCTGACTTGGGAAGCTGAGGAATTGAGGGGTGCTTGAGATAGGTCTGATCCAGTTTTGATGGTGGTGGAATAGAGATTTGATAGGTGTGGAGGGAATTTCAGGTAAAAGAAACACAGAGACAGGGGTGTGGAGTGGGATTGGCACTGGCAATAAAGTTTGTTTCTAAAGCAGAGCACGAAGCATGATTGGGGGACAGGAAGGAGAAGGGGTAGTGTGTGGGAAGAAAGACTGGGAGGGACACAAAAGAAGGAGAGGAAGGAGATGTGAAGGGCCTGGTGGGCTTCAGCACCGTTCTAGAGAGTCTGTCCTATATGGACTTGGTTTTACACTCCACCCTCGTCCAAAGACTGGGGATGCATTCTGTAAATCAAGGGGAGGCAGTAAACCTGACATAGCACATAGGATTAGACTTTGTACGTATGAATATGCATATTCTTTTAGACTTTAGTTTTTTAGAGCAATTTCAGTTTCACAATATAACTGAGAGGAGGGTACAGAGACTTTCCTTATGCCCTCTGCCCCCACACAGGCATGCCTAGCCTCCCCCACTATCAACATTCCCCATCTGGGGTTCTTACAATTGATGCACTGATATTGACACATCAAGGTCACCCAAAGTCCGTAATCTACCCTAGGGCTCACTATTGACATTCTGCCTTCTAAAGGTGGGGACAAATATATTGTGATATGTGTCCATTATTATATTAGTATTGTACAGAATGGGTTTCCCTGGTGGTTCAGAGGGTAAAGAATCTGCCTTCAGTGCAGGTGGCCTGGGTTGGGAAGATACCCTGGCTACCTACTCCAGTATTCTCGCCTGGAGAATCCCCATGGACAGATGAGCCTGGCAGGATACAGTCCATGGGGTCGCAAAGAATCGGACCCAACTGAACGACTTTCACATCACACAGAATATTTCCACTGTCCTAAAAGTCCTCTGTGTTCTACTTATCTCTCCATGTCCACACCCCAGGACAGCCCCCAATCTTTTTGCTATCCCCATAATTTTGCCTTTTCCAGAATGTCATATCGCTGGGATTATGCAATATGTACCCATTTCGTATTGGCTTCTTTCACTCAGTGATATGACTTTAAGGTTGTTTCCTGTCTTTTCATGGGTTCGTAGCTTGTTTCTTTTTAGTGCTGAATAATAGTCATTCTCTGGATGTTTCAGAGTTCATTTATCCATTCATCTACTGGAGGACATTTTGTCTGTTTCCAAGTTTCATTAATTGTGAGTACATTTTGTCTGTTTCCAAGTTTCATTAATTGTGAGTAAAGCCGCTATAAACTCCACGTGCAGATTTTTGTAAAGAGTGCACGTGCGCATATGCATGCGTGTGTGTATGAAGGTCTGACGTCATGGCTAGGTGGCTGCTTTCATAGACTCACTGTTTGTCTGATGTAGATGATGCGGTGGTGATAACTAAGGTCTACACCATGTAAACCCCAGTTAGCTGATCAGAGCACTTGCATTACAGGAGCCAGGTGAGCGGGCAGACAAGAGCAGCTTTTTTTCTGAGAGAGACAAGACTGCGGCATTGATGAGACACTCAGCCACAGGTAGAACCAGCAATGCAAGGAAACCTTCATTTTCCTTCTCCTTCCTTCCAGACACTGTGTGGAAATCACTTTCTTCCACTGACATATGTGTGCTCTGATTGAACTTTCTGGGTTTGTGTTTTCCATTGATATCAGTTTCAGAAATTCTAGATTATTATGAATGATGAGACATTTTCCCTTAAAAATAAATGTCTTTGTATTTTTCTCATCATATATAAAGAGGGTTATTTGTTTGGGGACTCAGATAAATGCTGTCAGGAAAATAGGAGGAGATAAAATTTTTGTTTTTATCTGAGTGGTGCTAAAGCTGGAGGATCATCTGGGAATTTAAACAGAACATTTGGGTGTAGTAGCCATGGTGACATACACCACAGAATATGCATTTTAAAAAAAACTTTATATTTATTCCTCTCACCTTTTGAACATGTTTCTAGTCCAGCAGACTTTAATAATTTTGGTGGCAAAGTTTTTTTAAAGTTCTACCAAAGCTGAGAACCCTATTCATAGCTGAGAACACTAACTAGACAGAAAAACAGACATTTTCCTTTTCAGAGGAAGCTGTCAACAGTGAAACTCCATAGACCCAGGTTCATAGTTTAAGACTGTGTTTAAGAATTTTAGAAAATGGCAGAGTCACTGTGTTTTCTTTCCCCAAGACGTCCCTTTCCCCATGTTACATTTACTCTCTCATTTCTGTGGCTGGACAGTGATCATTTCCTATCCAGGTGATGACTCTGAAACTCAAAATGTGGTTTTATTTAGCATCCTGGGGAGATCCTATGCTGTGTAATTGTATATAAACACTGCGTTATTGCACACACACACACACACACACACAGCGGAATACTGCACACCCACAAAAAAGAATGGCATTCTACCATGTGCACCAAAATGGATGGAATTAGAGAACGTTATGCTTGGTGAAATAAATCAGACATATAGTATATGAAATCACTTACTGTAGAATCCAAAAATTAATACAAATTAAGTGTATTAGTCATCATGTCTGACCCTTTGTGACCCTGTGGACAATTGCCTGTAGGCTCCTCTGTTCATGGAATTCTCCAGGGAAGAATACTGGAGTGGGTTGCCATTTCCTTCTCCAGGGGACCTTTCTGACCCAGGTCCCTGCTTTGCAGGTGGATTCTTTACTGCCTAAGCTACCAATACAAATGAATCGATATGTAAAACAGGAACAGATTCACAGACAAAGAAAACAAGCTTATAGCTATCAAAGAAGGTGAGAAGGACAAATTAGGAGTATAGGAATAACAGATACAAACTGACAGATACATAAAATAGGTAAGTGAGGACTTACCTGGTGGTCCAGTGGCTATAATTTTGTGCTTCCAATGCAGGCGGCTTGGGTTCAATTCCTGGTCAGGGAACTAGATTCCACATACCACAACAGAGCTCGCAAGCCACAACGAAGACCCAGGCAGTCAAATAAATAAATAAAATATTTTTAAAAAAGGATAAGCAATAAGGATTTTTTAAGGATAAACAAGAAAAAATTTAAGTGATGCCCTGAGATGGTGGTAAAGCAACTCTCCTACAGTCTCCCTTTTGCAAGGATCGACAACTCTGGCCCAGGCGTTTTCCCTGCCCCTCTGTCCCTTGATGGATTTCTCTTTTTCTCTCTCTCCTCACAGACATGGAGCCACCACACAAATGCCATCTAGTTGTGTAGCTGTCCTTTTGTTCAATTAGTCCTAGCCTCTAGGTTCACAGGAAGCAGCAAGTCCCAAACAGACCACAGACAGCCTTCTCATTGGATGTGCAGTGACATCTCGAGATTGTTTTCACTATGAAAAGAGATCAGAGGTTTCACTTCCTGTTTTTCCCATGACTCATAGAAGGCTCTTGTCTAGGGTTTGCAAATAGGAATGGCAAAACTTCCTTATAGATTTTTTCCCTTCAAAGATTTTCCAGTTTTGATTTTGTTGTTGCTAGTTTGTTTTGTTTTCTAGAGATACATATTTCGGGTTTCCAATAAAAACTCTTAAAACTCTTATTTCCAAACCTCTGGTTCTTCTCTTCCTTTGGGATTAAATACTCACCCACACTGGAATGTTCTCATATTTAAAAGTCTCTTGAATTTCAAGACCTTGACTTTATAATGTTACCTAGGTCATTCATAAAACATATATTCTATATAATAGTCTAACTCAATTTAGGTGTTCTGATTAGTCTACTCTTTTGACATTTACAAGAAAACAATACTAGCATTCGAAGACATCAGCATCCCAGGCCCTTCTTTACATCTAAACTTTCAGTGGTACCTTGAGGAAGGCAGTGGTTCTCACATCTGATTGGCCAATGACTGACTGGAAATTTTCCATGATGGTTTCTCCTGTAAGTAGACCTGATGGTTAAGGAAGAGAAGGAAATGACTAAGAAATAGAGATACTTTCTCCTTAATAATAATTCTATATGTTTGTTAATTTTCAAAAGGTAGAAAAAGTTTTACTTACTAAATATTAGCCTTCCAGACCAATTTGAGAAAAAACTCCATTTTTGATGATAATTGTTTAACGCATATTTTGTTCTTTTTTGTCTTTATGTAGGATGTGAGTTGAGGTCACTGTACATGAACAGATGGAATATATGACCAGGACCAGCTAATTAACATCAAGGGCAGGGGACCCATTGTCTTTCTTTAACTTCCATTCATCTGCCTTCCTTTCTGTCACCACGGTACCTAGTGGTTCAATTACTGGGAGTTGTAAATAAACAATTCAACAAAACTCACTTCATATAATGCTCTTCTTGGTGTTCTAGAAGCCATATTTGAATATTTTCCAAATCAATGAAACCTCCTCAATGATTTCAGCTGTTCGACTTCATTAATAAGGCAGGTGAGACTGTAGGGAATTATGTGCAAACTGTTAGTTTACAGATGAATGGAGTGGGAGTTGCCATTTTTCACATTGCATTTTGAACCATCTTATGGTTTCTAGCTTTAAGGGCCAAGTCTAGAATGCCTCAGAAGTTTGTGCCAAAGGAACATGCAGAAAGTGTGTCATTTTTATTAGCTCACGTAGTATGTGTAGCATGCCGGGAATTTCCAAAGAGCAGGCGCTCTTCCCAGACTTCGAGTAAATTCCTGCTTCTTTTTGGAGCTACCATTTCCTAACTGAATTGAATGGAACAAGACCAGGAAGTTCTGAGCAGCATGAAATTTCTCCAGTGTGACTTGTGGCTTTCTCAGGGAGTCTGTGGCACAAGAGCACTGAAAATCGATCCAACTGAATTACCACATGATCCAGCCATCTCACTTCTGGTATGTTTCCAAAAGAATTCAAAGCAAGAGCTCAACAGATAATCTCCACACCAATGTTCATTGCAGCATTATTCATAAGATATAGAAGCAACTCAACTGTCCATGGATGGATGAAGGGATAAATAAAGTTCACCACAGTCTTCTCTCTGTATTTGTGGGTTCTGGATCTGAGGATTCATCCAACTGGTAGCTCATGCACTCTGCTTAAAATTGATGGTTGATTGAATCCCCGGATGTAGAACCTGAGGCTATAGGGGGCCTTCTTTGGGGCTTGAACATCCTTGGATTTTGGTATTTATGGTTGGTCCCGGAGCTAATCCCCCACAGTTACAGTGGATGGCTGTAACACATACAATGGAATATCATTCAGCCTTTTCAAAAGTTATTTATTTTAATTGGAGGATAATTACTTTACAATATTGTGATGGTTTTTGCCATACATCAACATGAATTGGCCACAGGTATACATGTGTCCTCAGATTCTGAATCTCTCTCCTACCTCCCTCACCACTCTATCCCTCTAGGTTGTCTCAGAGCACTGGCTTTGGGGGCCCGGGCTTCATGCATGGAACTCTCACTAGTCATCTGTCTTACATATGGTAATGTATATCTTTCAATGCTATTGTCTCAAATCATCCTACCTTCTCCTTCTCCCAACAAAAAAGTTCGGAAGTTTTTTCCTTATCTCTGTGTCTCCTTTGCCCCCTTTATGTAGGATCTTTGGTACCATTTTTCTAAATTCTATATAGATGCATTATTACACAGTATTTGCCTTTTAAAAGAAGGAAATCCCATCATATACTGCAATGTCATGAAGTTTGGGCTCAGAAGCCAGTCACAAAAAGGCAAACATGGTCTGATTTCACTCCTAAGAGGTATCCGAAGTAATTAAACTCATAGAAATAGAAAGTAGAAACGCAGTTTTCAGAAACTTAAGGGAGGGGGAGCAGGGAGTTGTTTAAAGGGTATGAAGTTTCAGTTTTACAGCATGAAAATTTGTAGAGTTATGCTGTACAACAATATTAAATTACTTAACACCTATGAGACACGCACTTAGAAATAATTAGGATGCTAAATTTTTTTTTTTACCACAATAAAAGAATTAGACACTAAAAAAAATAAAAAGACGCTATTGTCCTTTCACCTTGAACTGATGAGTGTTAATGAATTCAGCATCTTGTCTGCAGAGGACCCTCATGAGGCAATTCTGATTAGAGAAAGCTGTTCTCCAGCTAAAAATATTGATACTTGTGGTAGAGTTGACCAGTGTGTGGAACAACTCCAGATCCTAAATCCCAGGGCTCTCCTGGGCTGCCCAGTTGCTGTGAGAGCTACTGTGAACAGTCTGGAAACATTTAGGGAGTCTCTGAGTTCAGATGTGAATAAAGGCAAAAAGTGAGACAAGTAAAGAAATGAATCAACAAACCAGAAAAGGTGCTTGACTTCCTGGAGGCATTTCTATGGGGAGAGGTTTCCTAAGAGTAGTCTACTTAGGGGTAGTTTCCCCAGAGGTCCAAAAACTGGCCAAACTTTTCCCTAGGAGGGACACTAAATGAGTCCATTCATATTATGCAAGAGAAAAGTGAAGTTAGAAACAGTGAGGAAATTATTTACCCAAGATTTTCCAGAGAAAAGATTGGAAAACTCCATTTAGGAGTCCCAGTCTTAGTGTTGACTTCAGACAAAATCCTTCCTTGACCACAATGTGACAAAGCAATACTAACACACACACACACCCCTCACACAAAACTGGGGCTGTTTTGGCTGAAATGGAAGCAGGGACTGCAGGGTGGTGACGGTGTCATTTCCCTTGTGCACACTCTACCCCTGAGTTCTGGAGGCAGACCTGTGGATGCCCAGGGCTCCATAGGGTATCATTTAAATTTTGCTCACCATACTATACTTTTCACTTTATACTTCCTATCTAGCATTGACAGGCTATTTTGTAATTCTTGTTTATATGTCCCTAGGAAGGGAAGTTCATAATAATAATGGCCCCATATATCGAGTGCTTATTATGTGCTGGCTTGCTTGCTAAATGCTTTACTGTCTTGATGTCTTTTAATCTACTCCAAAAAGTTGTTTTATCTCACTTTGCAAGGGTATAAAACTAAAGTCTATTGCCTTTAGGGACCCCTTCACTGGTTTCTAATAATGACGCCCCGCCCCTTAGAAATAATTAGGATGCTAAATTTTTTTTACCACAATAAAAGAATTAGACACTAAAAAAAATAAAAAGACGCTATTGTCCTTTCACCTTGAACTGATGAGTGTTAATGAATTCAGCATCTTGTCTGCAGAGGACCCTCATGAGGCAATTCTGATTAGAGAAAGCTGTTCTCCAGCTAAAAATATTGATACTTGTGGTAGAGTTGACCAGTGTGTGGAACAACTCCAGATCCTAAATCCCAGGGCTCTCCTGGGCTGCCCAGTTGCTGTGAGAGCTACTGTGAACAGTCTGGAAACATTTAGGGAGTCTCTGAGTTCAGATGTGAATAAAGGCAAAAAGTGAGACAAGTAAAGAAATGAATCAACAAACCAGAAAAGGTGCTTGACTTCCTGGAGGCATTTCTATGGGGAGAGGTTTCCTAAGAGTAGTCTACTTAGGGGTAGTTTCCCCAGAGGTCCAAAAACTGGCCAAACTTTTCCCTAGGAGGGACACTAAATGAGTCCATTCATATTATGCAAGAGAAAAGTGAAGTTAGAAACAGTGAGGAAATTATTTACCCAAGATTTTCCAGAGAAAAGATTGGAAAACTCCATTTAGGAGTCCCAGTCTTAGTGTTGACTTCAGACAAAATCCTTCCTTGACCACAATGTGACAAAGCAATACTAACACACACACACACCCCTCACACAAAACTGGGGCTGTTTTGGCTGAAATGGAAGCAGGGACTGCAGGGTGGTGACGGTGTCATTTCCCTTGTGCACACTCTACCCCTGAGTTCTGGAGGCAGACCTGTGGATGCCCAGGGCTCCATAGGGTATCATTTAAATTTTGCTCACCATACTATACTTTTCACTTTATACTTCCTATCTAGCATTGACAGGCTATTTTGTAATTCTTGTTTATATGTCCCTAGGAAGGGAAGTTCATAATAATAATGGCCCCATATATCGAGTGCTTATTATGTGCTGGCTTGCTTGCTAAATGCTTTACTGTCTTGATGTCTTTTAATCTACTCCAAAAAGTTGTTTTATCTCACTTTGCAAGGGTATAAAACTAAAGTCTATGCTTAGGACTTCACTGGTGGGTTCCATGGTTGAGAATTCGCCTGCCAATGCAGGAGACGTGGGTTTGATTACTGGTCTGGGAATACAACTAACCCTGTGCACCACAACTTCTGAGCCCACCAGCCACACCTACTGCAGCCTGTACACTCAGGGCCCACGCTCCGCAGCAAGAGAGGCCACGTCAATAAGAAGTCCATGCACTGCAACAAATGAGTAGCTCCCCCTCATTACAACTAGAGAAGACCCAGCACAGTCAAAATACTTAGATAAAGAAATAATTTTTTGAAATCCTTTAAAATAGGAACTTCCCTGGTGGTCCAAAGACTCCATGTTCCCAATGTAGGGGGCCCAGATTCAATCCTTGGTCAGGGAACTAGGTCCCACATGCCACAACAAAGACCTAGCACAACCAAATTAAAAAAAAAAAAATCCTTTAAAATAAAACCTTGCTTAGACCAACACTTGGTAGATGGCAGAGCCGGGCTTCAAACTCAGCTATGACCAAAGGCCTGAACTTGCAGCTAAAGTGGTAATTCGGATTGGGAATGATTTATCTTTGGTGGAGAGTCTTTAGTGTATGGGCATCTTTTAAACCTGCAAACTTCTCCAGAAGGATTAATAATGATTAGTTATTCACATGTAACTCTGAATTCTTTTTTATCTGATTGTTTTACTCTTAGCTCCTCAGTTTAGTGTAATCACTAGGACATCATTTGTGGTCACTGTTGAGTTTTTTTGTTTTGGCCACTTCTATTGGTCTTTCATTTATCTATTTTCATCCATCTTTGTTCTTTGGCCTGTGTGGGCCTCACATGGCAGTGGCCTCTCTCCTTCAGATCACTGCTCCAGGCACGTGTGCTCCAGAGCTCCGGCTCAGTAATTGGACACATCGGTCCAGCTGCTCCGCGGCACATGGGATCCTTCCAGGTCAGGGATCGAACTGGCCCCCCTGCACTTCAAGGCAGTGTCCTTACCCACTGGACCACCAGGGAAGCCCCCACTGTTGAGTTTTTACAATCTGTAGAATCCTGGGCAAGCTGCCTGACTTCTCGGTGTCTCAGTTTGCTCATCTGTAAAATGGACATTGCTATGAAATTTACCAAGTAGAATTGTCACATGGATTAGATGAGTTTATGCTTACTAAATACTTAGAACAGTGCTCGGTACATGAAAGCACTAAATTAATATTAATTAATATTATCAACTGCAGTAAGGGAAAGGACATTAAATTTATTTTGATTGTCATTGTTTTTTGGAAAGGAGGGAAGGTAAGTAATTTTAAGCATGATTTGGGTTGCTAGCATGGGAGCCTAGGACAAATGAATTGGGAGAGTTCTGGACATCTGGTGGAAGCTTTCACCCTGGCTTAAGAGTGGTACAGGCAAGGGCATTAACCAGCACATTTTAAAAATGTGAATCGGACCTGCTCTATCTCTGGGTCAGGGCAGTAAAATCTGTTTCTTTTTTCCTCTCTCTTGCATCTCCTGGTCTCTGATCTAGACTCAAATTTAAGCTATATATCAGCTACACTCTCGGTTAAGAAGGATTTTCTGAGCTGGTGTAAGATTTGGCCATACGAAAATAGGAACATATTACCTCTCTTCAAAATTTACCTTTCAGTAAGCAATTAGGCATTTGGTCAGCTTTTCCCACTCAATTCTTGTAAATCAGTTTCTGAAAAGGAAAGCCAAGGACATATATTAACAGAATGGATGTCACAACCTGGGAGAGGAAGCGAGAGCTCAGTCCTGTAGAGGTGAGAAACCAGTTTCATTTCCTTACAGGACAAGAAGTTGAACCAAGCAGAGACTGTGACTAAGGAATACGCTTCCAAGAGAATTTCCAGGTTACTTCTGGATGGATGTTTCTGAGAGAGGCAGAATCTTTTTTTTTCCTCCAGCTTGCCAAAGGATGTTAGAACTGACTGTCCTTTATAACCAAATTCTGGTTAATTCTTTAATCTTAATCAGCAAACCTGTTCTCAGACTACTAATTAAACATGAGGGAGAAATAAAAGACCCAAAGATATATAATCTGTGAGTTCATTTAAATTAATTTAAATGTTATGGGAATAAAATTCCATTTACTATTGGGAAAACTGTCCGGTCTTCCTAAGAATGCAGGGTGGCCAGCTGCTGCAGACTTGCCCTTTGCTCTATTCTCCCAGTGCCCGCCTCCTCTATCCGGGGCCTGAGTCAAAAGGACTACATTTCCCAGACTCCCCTGCCACTGGATCCCAGGCTGCTTGGTCTAGGAGAGTCACTGGGAGAAGACTGAAAGGCACTGAGAGAAACCAGGTTCTTCCTAAGCTGTCTCTAGCTGAAGCTGTGCTGTTCTGTGTCTCCAGTTCCCTCTGCACAGCCCTTGCCTCAGTGGGTCCCAGCTCCTGTCAGGAGTCCTCACAATTGTCCTAACTCCTGCCAAAGAGCTCTGGCTCACCTTTCCTGCAACTCAACTTCCTCAATAGTCAAAATAGTTTGCTGCCATTCCTAAATTCTGGGTTTCTCCCAGAGCCTCATCTCTCCCAGTATAACCAACTTCCTATAGCAAACCCCCTCAGTGTGAAAGATCTATAAAGTTTTCTGGTTTTCCTTTGTTTTATTCTGGAAGGTATCTATCTACCACAGAGAAGGAGAGAGCTCTAGACATATTTATTTTAGAAAACAAAAAGAGGAAGGACCATTTCTACTTACTATTTTGAATGTTAAGGCATAGTATTTATTTTAGAAAAGATAGATAGCTTTATGGACCATTCAACAAATTTTACATTTTTAACATATATTTATTTACATAGAAATATTTAGAGAGCATGTGTATCAGTACTCCAAGGACATATATTAACAGAATGGATGTCACAACCTGGGAGAGGAAGGAGAGCTCAGTCCTGTAGAGGTGAGAAACCAGTTTCATTTCCTTACAGGACAAGAAGTTGAACCAAGCAGAGACTGTGACTAAGGAATACGCTTCCAAGAGAATTTCCAGGTTACTTCTGGATGGATGTTTCTGAGAGAGGCAGAATCTTTTTTTTTCCTCCAGCTTGCCAAAGGATGTTAGAACTGACTGTCCTTTATAACCAAATTCTGGTTAATTCTTTAATCTTAATCAGCAAACCTGTTCTCAGACTACTAATTAAACATGAGGGAGAAATAAAAGACCCAAAGATATATAATCTGTGAGTTCATTTAAATTAATTTAAATGTTATGGGAATAAAATTCCATTTACTATTGGGAAAACTGTCCGGTCTTCCTAAGAATGCAGGGTGGCCAGCTGCTGCAGACTTGCCCTTTGCTCTATTCTCCCAGTGCCCGCCTCCTCTATCCGGGGCCTGAGTCAGAGAGGACTACATTTCCCAGACTCCCCTGCCACTGGATCCCAGGCTGCTTGGTCTAGGAGAGTCACTGGGAGAAGACTGAAAGGCACTGAGAGAAACCAGGTTCTTCCTAAGCTGTCTCTAGCTGAAGCTGTGCTGTTCTGTGTCTCCAGTTCCCTCTGCACAGCCCTTGCCTCAGTGGGTCCCAGCTCCTGTCAGGAGTCCTCACAATTGTCCTAACTCCTGCCAAAGAGCTCTGGCTCACCTTTCCTGCAACTCAACTTCCTCAATAGTCAAAATAGTTTGCTGCCATTCCTAAATTCTGGGTTTCTCCCAGAGCCTCATCTCTCCCAGTATAACCAACTTCCTATAGCAAACCCCCTCAGTGTGAAAGATCTATAAAGTTTTCTGGTTTTCCTTTGTTTTATTCTGGAAGGTATCTATCTACCACAGAGAAGGAGAGAGCTCTAGACATATTTATTTTAGAAAACAAAAAGAGGAAGGACCATTTCTACTTACTATTTTTACATTGTTTAAGGCATAGTATTTATTTTAGATAAAGATAGATAGCTTTATGGAGCAGACAACAAATGAGCAAATATTTCCTGAACGTGTACTCTGTACAGTGCATTTTAGTAATTATTGTCTAAAGAACCATCTGCTACGATGGTAGTGCTCAGCTTACTACAATAGCAAACAGGTGCAGCTCATTCTAGTAAAGGCAGCTGATGGCTGAATTTTCTAGATTCTGCCTGTCTTCCTAGGCTTTTAAGATGCCTGTGTCATTCCCTCTCATAGTCAGACCTGAAAGGGGAAGCTGGAGTATTACCACTGCCCCTTAGAACCTTCCATGTCTTCATAAGGGCTTCACTGATCACTGTGAGCCTCAGACTCACCAAAGGAGCGAGTCAGCCTGTAAGTGCAGGTCCGTAAGGGCCACTTGTCCATCTGTTGTATAGTTAGCTTTTTTCCTTTTTAATAGAGTAGTTTCAGAGGCATTACAAGATCTGAAGGTCTGCACCAAAGGCACCAGGGATGACCTCATTAACAGCTGACTCAAAACTGGCCCTTACCTCAAACAAGAGACACGTGTCTTCTGTCCTTCAGAAGATGCCCTTTTGGTCTGAACACATTTCTAATGATTCTGCTCTCATGGTCATATTTTATCTATCTCTGAAATACTAGAGCTACACAGGTAGGAATTTTCTCTGATGAACCTCAGGAAAAGATATCCTAGTCTCAGAGCAAAAGAGTACTTTAGAATTTGCCAAGAGCTTTCATAAACATTAGCTTGATCTTGAAGATTTTGAACACCCAGTTTTCTAGAAAAGTCAATTTCTCCCCATTTCACTTTCTAAACTTTTTTCGTTCTCAGTTTGAGAGGAAAGCAGCATAAGAAATACAAGAGGCAGGGCAGGTGAGAAAACAATGTTCAGAACGATTCCATAGTTTGTCTAGGACCACCCAGGTAACTTGACTCTCTTTCTCACCTGCTTTATTCTGATATGCGCATGTAGAAATTCATTATTGATTCTTTGGGATGATGCCAAAGTTTGAATATAGTACACCTTGGCAATCACAGATCGAATCCAAAAAAACTTTATTGAATCAGTTTGTTAGAGAATCAAAAAATTCCTTTTCCTTCCTCGATTATTTTATTTATAGATCAATCCAAAAGAAAACAAAAAAGTCCCAACGCACTCCAAGCTTGCCTTCAGAGTGAACTATTTTTGAACAGTTACTTAAAACATCCTGCCAAGTTTCATCCTGCTTCATTTCATAACAAGCATGAAGCTAACATTTTTAAGAGAAGGAACAACTTCACTAGTCAACCATCTCTGAAGAAAAGATATTCAACCTTCTAATAAAATAGTAATGCTGCAAGCTCAGCGACTCATAAAATATTTACAACCACCAGCCAATAAAGTGCAAAACAAGAAATTTAAATGTGGTGACTTGATGAAATGAAGAGATGCTTGGTAAAAATATCACCCCAAAGCGTGTGTGCTGCCAGGGTTGTGGGAAAAGAAATCCTCTTGTAACTGCAGGTGTCTATTCTATAGTTAACCAAAGAGGTACAGGCTTTTCATGAACTTTGTCTTTGGTAACCTAGAATTGAAAATGAAATAGGAGAGATGGAAATGGGTTGAGTTGGGAAGATTGTCTTTGCCAACCTGTGTTACAGCTTCCTTGAAACAGTATACATTACGCACCAATAAGAGTGATGCAGTCAGAGGGACATCTAAGGTAAGCCATGCCTAGCACAGGTGTCTCTCTACTGCCTAGTATTCCCACTGTTTGGCAAGATGCGGCAGGAAGAAAAGGCACCAAGTTACCCAGAGATAACTCTGCACACTCTATGTTGTTTGAGTGAGTGTGAGAGGGTGGGTCTCTGAAATACTAGAGCTACACAGGTTTTTAGCCTTAGTCTCAGAGCAAAAGAGTACTTTAGAATTTGCCAAGAGCTTTCATAAACATTAGCTTGATCTTGAAGATTTTGAACACCCAGTTTTCTAGAAAAGTCAATTTCTCCCCATTTCACTTTCTAAACTTTTTTCGTTCTCAGTTTGAGAGGAAAGCAGCATAAGAAATACAAGAGGCAGGGCAGGTGAGAAAACAATGTTCAGAACGATTCCATAGTTTGTCTAGGACCACCCAGGTAACTTGACTCTCTTTCTCACCTGCTTTATTCTGATATGCGCATGTAGAAATTCATTATTGATTCTTTGGGATGATGCCAAAGTTTGAATATAGTACACCTTGGCAATCACAGATCGAATCCAAAAAAACTTTATTGAATCAGTTTGTTAGAGAATCAAAAAATTCCTTTTCCTTCCTCGATTATTTTATTTATAGATCAATCCAAAAGAAAACAAAAAAGTCCCAACGCACTCCAAGCTTGCCTTCAGAGTGAACTATTTTTGAACAGTTACTTAAAACATCCTGCCAAGTTTCATCCTGCTTCATTTCATAACAAGCATGAAGCTAACATTTTTAAGAGAAGGAACAACTTCACTAGTCAACCATCTCTGAAGAAAAGATATTCAACCTTCTAATAAAATAGTAATGCTGCAAGCTCAGCGACTCATAAAATATTTACAACCACCAGCCAATAAAGTGCAAAACAAGAAATTTAAATGTGGTGACTTGATGAAATGAAGAGATGCTTGGTAAAAATATCACCCCAAAGCGTGTGTGCTGCCAGGGTTGTGGGAAAAGAAATCCTCTTGTAACTGCAGGTGTCTATTCTATAGTTAACCAAAGAGGTACAGGCTTTTCATGAACTTTGTCTTTGGTAACCTAGAATTGAAAATGAAATAGGAGAGATGGAAATGGGTTGAGTTGGGAAGATTGTCTTTGCCAACCTGTGTTACAGCTTCCTTGAAACAGTATACATTACGCACCAATAAGAGTGATGCAGTCAGAGGGACATCTAAGGTAAGCCATGCCTAGCACAGGTGTTTTCTACTGCCTAGTATTCCCACTGTTTGGCAAGATGCGGCAGGAAGAAAAGGCACCAAGTTACCCAGAGATAACTCTGCACACTCTATGTTGTTTGAGTGAGTGTGAGAGGGTGGGTGAGGGTCTGGGCAAGTGTTGAGTTGTTTCCCTCTGTTTTTCAGCTGGGACTATGACTGAGCATGCATTAACATGAACAAATCCCTACTTTATAATAAGAATTTGTGTATACAAAATGTGTATTAGAAAATGGGGATTTGTTCATGTGTGCTTTCAAGCTAAGGACTTGTTTTTCAATTCTGGAAAATTCTCAGCTATGCTAATTATCTACTGTGTCCTCAACTCTATCCTTTGGAAATCTTACATTATATCTATGCTGAAACCTGAATCTAGTCTTTTCCTATCTCACGTTTTCTCACTGGTTCTGAGTGCATATCCCAGCATGCCTTCTAATTCATTAATTCTCTTTGTTTATCTAGAGTTTTTTTTTTTTTTTTCTTACTATGCTAGTGATGGACTTCCCTAGTGCCGCAGATGGTAGAGAATCCACCTGCAATGCAGGAGACCCAAGTTTGATGGCCTGGGTGGGAAAGATCTCCAGGAGCAGGAAATGGCAACCCATTCCAGGATTCTTACCTGGAGAAGCCCATGGACAGGGGAGCCTGGTGGGTTACAGTCCATGGGATCGCAAAGAGTTGGGCATGACTAACACACGCAGTAGTGATCATCTTAGTCCCAGGGCTTCCCTGGTGGCTCAATACGTAAAGAATCTGCCTTCAATGTAGGAGACACCCCAGCGTTTAAATGTGGTGACTTGATGAAATGAAGAGATGCTTGGTAAAAATATCACCCCAAAGCGTGTGTGCTGCCAGGGTTGTGGGAAAAGAAATCCTCTTGTAACTGCAGGTGTCTATTCTATAGTTAACCAAAGAGGTACAGGCTTTTCATGAACTTTGTCTTTGGTAACCTAGAATTGAAAATGAAATAGGAGAGATGGAAATGGGTTGAGTTGGGAAGATTGTCTTTGCCAACCTGTGTTACAGCTTCCTTGAAACAGTATACATTACGCACCAATAAGAGTGATGCAGTCAGAGGGACATCTAAGGTAAGCCATGCCTAGCACAGGTGTCTCTCTACTGCCTAGTATTCCCACTGTTTGGCAAGATGCGGCAGGAAGAAAAGGCACCAAGTTACCCAGAGATAACTCTGCACACTCTATGTTGTTTGAGTGAGTGTGAGAGGGTGGGTGAGGGTCTGGGCAAGTGTTGAGTTGTTTCCCTCTGTTTTTCAGCTGGGACTATGACTGAGCATGCATTAACATGAACAAATCCCTACTTTATAATAAGAATTTGTGTATACAAAATGTGTATTAGAAAATGGGGATTTGTTCATGTGTGCTTTCAAGCTAAGGACTTGTTTTTCAATTCTGGAAAATTCTCAGCTATGCTAATTATCTACTGTGTCCTCAACTCTATCCTTTGGAAATCTTACATTATATCTATGCTGAAACCTGAATCTAGTCTTTTCCTATCTCACGTTTTCTCACTGGTTCTGAGTGCATATCCCAGCATGCCTTCTAATTCATTAATTCTCTTTGTTTATCTAGAGTTTTTTTTTTTTTTTTCTTACTATGCTAGTGATGGACTTCCCTAGTGCCGCAGATGGTAGAGAATCCACCTGCAATGCAGGAGACCCAAGTTTGATGGCCTGGGTGGGAAAGATCTCCAGGAGCAGGAAATGGCAACCCATTCTAGGATTCTTACCTGGAGAAGCCCATGGACAGGGGAGCCTGGTGGGTTACAGTCCATGGGATCGCAAAGAGTTGGGCATGACTAACACACGCAGTAGTGATCATCTTAGTCCCAGGGCTTCCCTGGTGGCTCAATACGTAAAGAATCTGCCTTCAATGTAGGAGACCTGGGTTCAGTTCCTGGGTTGGGAAGATCCCCTGGGATAGGGAATGGCCACCCACTCCAGTGTCTTTGCTTAGACCTAGTGGGTTTCAGCCCATGGAGTTGCAAGAGTCTGATACAAATTTGCGACTAAATCACCACCAATCTTTATTCCCAAGAATTTTCATTTTTTGTTTGTTTGTTTGTTTTATCTTATTCACTTACTTTTTAAAAATAATCTCTTCCTATAATATCTGATTTTGTGCACTTTTCATCCCTCTAGCTCACTGGGAGATTTAACATGTTTTTCAGATGACCGTATTCTTTCTCTTTTTTCCATGAAGACTTCCCTGATTCTTGGAGTGTTTCAACTACCATTTATGGCATGAGTGTTCTGTGTTTTAAGCTTCTCACTGCCATGTTATCTCGAATGGAAATTTCCTTTTGCTGGTGTTTTTTGCTCCACTTCTTTTGCTCACCTCTCCTCCCCTCAGAAAGTGTGGTCTCCCTCATTGGACCAAGGTCCCCACTCTAAGCCTAGCTCTGTGTGGGTAGTTTGGGTGCCTCGCCCATGGGAGCAATGCCAATCCCACTTCTTGGCCGGCTGATGCCATTGGGTGCTGGCTCTATCTGGGAGACACCAGATTCTCCTGCTGCTGCTTATTGGTGACAGACTTGAGCCACAGCTGCATCTTTTTCTAGGCCCTTTTCTTAAAGGACAACATGCCCGAAACTGCCATGTCACACAATCAGGCCAACACCATGCTCCACCCAGAAGAGGTGCGAGTCAGCACGTTGAGGTGCATGTTCAGCCCCACAAGGGACCTCCCAGCACCGTGCTAGTTTCTTAGTCTAGAATCAGGAAGACTGGAAGCCTCACTCTTCTATTTCTGGACCACAGAAGTGTTCTCTTGCTTTTGAGACTGTTTATGTATTCTTAATTTTAAAAAATTCTTACCTGGAGGAGCCCATGGACAGGGGAGCCTGGTGGGTTACAGTCCATGGGATCGCAAAGAGTTGGGCATGACTAACACACGCAGTAGTGATCATCTTAGTCCCAGGGCTTCCCTGGTGGCTCAATACGTAAAGAATCTGCCTTCAATGTAGGAGACCTGGGTTCAGTTCCTGGGTTGGGAAGATCCCCTGGGATAGGGAATGGCCACCCACTCCAGTGTCTTTGCTTAGACCTAGTGGGTTTCAGCCCATGGAGTTGCAAGAGTCTGATACAAATTAGCGACTAAATCACCACCAATCTTTATTCCCAAGAATTTTCATTTTTTGTTTGTTTGTTTGTTTTATCTTATTCACTTACTTTTTAAAAATAATCTCTTCCTATAATATCTGATTTTGTGCACTTTTCATCCCTCTAGCTCACTGGGAGATTTAACATGTTTTTCAGATGACCGTATTCTTTCTCTTTTTTCCATGAAGACTTCCCTGATTCTTGGAGTGTTTCAACTACCATTTATGGCATGAGTGTTCTGTGTTTTAAGCTTCTCACTGCCATGTTATCTCGAATGGAAATTTCCTTTTGCTGGTGTTTTTTGCTCCACTTCTTTTGCTCACCTCTCCTCCCCTCAGAAAGTGTGGTCTCCCTCATTGGACCAAGGTCCCCACTCTAAGCCTAGCTCTGTGTGGGTAGTTTGGGTGCCTCGCCCATGGGAGCAATGCCAATCCCACTTCTTGGCCGGCTGATGCCATTGGGTGCTGGCTCTATCTGGGAGACACCAGATTCTCCTGCTGCTGCTTATTGGTGACAGACTTGAGCCACAGCTGCATCTTTTTCTAGGCCCTTTTTCTTAAAGGACAACATGCCCGAAACTGCCATGTCACACAATCAGGCCAACACCATGCTCCACCCAGAAGAGGTGCGAGTCAGCACGTTGAGGTGCATGTTCAGCCCCACAAGGGACCTCCCAGCACCGTGCTAGTTTCTTAGTCTAGAATCAGGAAGACTGGAAGCCTCACTCTTCTATTTCTGGACCACAGAAGTGTTCTCTTGCTTTTGAGACTGTTTATGTATTCTTAATTTTAAAAAAATTTAACTTCTCTTTGTTCTCAGCAGAAAGTGAAAGGGGTGTGAATTTCTACCTGTACTTACCTGTGCCATCAATTTAAGCAAAATTTATAAGACCCGTTTGATATGCCTTCCAGACTTTTAATTCCCTAAGGACAGAATCATATCTTGTTTGACCTTGTGCCCTTTTTCTTTTTTTTTTTTTAAACTTGGGCTCTTTTATTGTCTTTATTTATTTATTTTTATCCATCTTTATTCTTCAGTTTATGTGGGCCTCCTATTGCAGTGGCCTCTCTCGGTGCAGAGCTCTGGCTCTGGGCGCATGCTCTCCAGAGCGCTAGCTCATAATTGGACACACCAGTGCAGCTGCTCCATGGCATGTGGGATCCTTCTGGGCCAGGGATCAAGCCAGTGCCCCTTGCACTGCAAAGCGGACTCTTTACCCACTGGATCACTAGGGAAGCCCTGACTTTGTACCCTTATCAAATAGTACGTACTTGGAGAGGTTCATTGAGTGAATGAATAAATACAAATAGAATTCCATTTCTTAACCAAAATCATTTTTTCTTTCCTCACTTTCCATTCTGCTGATTTCACTAGAGGTCAAGCAGCTGCTTGCTCCCCTCAAAATCAATGACTGCTCAACTTATCTTATAAACATCCTGCCTCTTTCTGGGGCTGCTGTGTACTACTTGTTTAAAACTGATTTGATATGGTTTGATGTTAAAAGTAGTGTGTCTTGTTAAGAAGACAAACAATGCTGACCTGTGCTGTAACTGGGTTAAACATAACAATATTTCTTATGAAAAATAAATGACAGCTTTAGAAAATGTAGTCAAGGAAGACAAACAAATCTAAGGAACAAAACCATTCAAAACTGCCCTCCAGAGTTACGGATTGTTAATGTTTGGGGGCCTTAACAGTTCATCCTTTTTCTCTGTCTCTAAAATACCCACACTCATAAAAAGTCACTCCTGGTTCCGTCACTTGATTCGCCTACCAACATACAGCTTTTGCAGTGCACTGCAGACACTCATTCTGTGCCAATGTGTTATCTAACGTGGTTTCACCCACAGGAAGAGCAAACATGCATCCTAAGATTTTCCGATTTTCATTTTTTTGTCCTGAGGTGAAAGTTAGGAGGTGAGAAGATTCTGATTTTTCTTGAAAGTGGAAATGTTTTGATTTGGGCTCCATTGCAAAAGCAGCTGTTTGTGATGAATGTGCAGATGTATAAGTTTCTTCTCAGAAGACAGACATTTGCTGAAAATTGCCTTATTGGAAATAAGGGAAACATCTTAAGTGGGGATGAAATACAGGCTTCCCTGTATTTCCCCTTCTTGAGGAGGTGAGGGAGGTCTCTGCTTTCCCATTTCTCTATTACTTCCCTTCTCTGTTAGGATCACCTTTAATCTCCCTCTAGTATTTTTGTTTGCTTGTTTGTTTGACGGTGTGGTGTGGCATATGGAATCTTACTTTTCTAAGCAGGGATTAAATCCAGGTCCCCTGCAGTAGAAGCATGGAACCCTAACCACTGGACTTCCAGGAAAGTCCCTCTGCCTCTAGGATTTGATCAAACTCTTTCCATTAAACAGGAAAGGCCAGCTCAACTGTAGGGATGCCAGTTAATCCCAAATCATTTTATACAGCGGAGGCTTTGGGTGAGTTTCCAGGACCAAGGTAAAAACAAAATAAAGAATAAATAAGATCCAAGTTCCTGGTGCTTTTCAAGCTGCTCTGAGAAGATGCATTTTCCTTCAGTTGTGATAGTGTCCTTATGGTGGATTTTGAGTGTTCATCGGGGGGTTCCTGGTTGCCAGACTGCCCAGAGTCCTCTTCTGGATGCTTGTGTGCATGCTCAGTCACGCATGTGTCTGACTCGTTGCAGCTCCGTGGTCTGTAGACAGCCAGGCTCCTGTCCATAGGATTTTCCAGGTGAAAATTCAGGGATAGGTTGCCATTTCCTCTTCCAGAGTGTCTTCCTGATCCAAGGATCAAACCTACCTCTCCTGTATTGGCAGACAGATTCTCCACCACTGAGCCACCTGGGAAGGCTCTGCTGGACACTTAGAGGCCCAGGAGAGCAAGCCTGCTTCCTGACCTCTCCCATATACGTATCAATCCTCTGGACCATCCCTTCAGACTGAGTCCTGAAATCGATGAAGGGTGAGACTGGTTCAATCAGATATACCAATCCGTAGTATCATGTTGACTTGCCGATGTGCTCTCCCTCAGGTTATATGATGTTTAATCTGGTTTAAATGGCCACCATCTAGGCCCTGGGTGGAGGCCAGTGAAAGATGCTGGTAGGGGGCTTCTGGGTTAACCCCGCCCATCCCATCTTGTGGGGGCCTTATGCACTGCCCAGTGGGAGCCCAGGCTGTTTCTAAGACTCCAGTCCCTTCCTCCTTATACAAAAGTCTAAAAATAGAAACACCATATGGATGATTTTTCCTTGTAAAATACTTGTAAGACTTACAGGTTAGGATTCATAAGAGTAAGGGAATACTTATAAAACTTTCTAAAGTGCCAAACCCTACCTGACGAAATCAAAAGGACATATGGAATCTTACTTTTCTAAGCAGGGATTAAATCCAGGTCCCCTGCAGTAGAAGCATGGAACCCTAACCACTGGACTTCCAGGAAAGTCCCTCTGCCTCTAGGATTTGATCAAACTCTTTCCATTAAACAGGAAAGGCCAGCTCAACTGTAGGGATGCCAGTTAATCCCAAATCATTTTATACAGCGGAGGCTTTGGGTGAGTTTCCAGGACCAAGGTAAAAACAAAATAAAGAATAAATAAGATCCAAGTTCCTGGTGCTTTTCAAGCTGCTCTGAGAAGATGCATTTTCCTTCAGTTGTGATAGTGTCCTTATGGTGGATTTTGAGTGTTCATCGGGGGGTTCCTGGTTGCCAGACTGCCCAGAGTCCTCTTCTGGATGCTTGTGTGCATGCTCAGTCACGCATGTGTCTGACTCGTTGCAGCTCCGTGGTCTGTAGACAGCCAGGCTCCTGTCCATAGGATTTTCCAGGTGAAAATTCAGGGATAGGTTGCCATTTCCTCTTCCAGAGTGTCTTCCTGATCCAAGGATCAAACCTACCTCTCCTGTATTGGCAGACAGATTCTCCACCACTGAGCCACCTGGGAAGGCTCTGCTGGACACTTAGAGGCCCAGGAGAGCAAGCCTGCTTCCTGACCTCTCCCATATACGTATCAATCCTCTGGACCATCCCTTCAGACTGAGTCCTGAAATCGATGAAGGGTGAGACTGGTTCAATCAGATATACCAATCCGTAGTATCATGTTGACTTGCCGATGTGCTCTCCCTCAGGTTATATGATGTTTAATCTGGTTTAAATGGCCACCATCTAGGCCCTGGGTGGAGGCCAGTGAAAGATGCTGGTAGGGGGCTTCTGGGTTAACCCCGCCCATCCCATCTTGTGGGGGCCTTATGCACTGCCCAGTGGGAGCCCAGGCTGTTTCTAAGACTCCAGTCCCTTCCTCCTTATACAAAAGTCTAAAAATAGAAACACCATATGGATGATTTTTCCTTGTAAAATACTTGTAAGACTTACAGGTTAGGATTCATAAGAGTAAGGGAATACTTATAAAACTTTCTAAAGTGCCAAACCCTACCTGACGAAATGAAATGGAGAGAGGCAGAGAATGAAATCCTTTCCTTACCGTATCAGTAATATACTCTGTTGACATTGTTTTTGAAAAGTAGAAAGTCCTTTATTTTTGATAAAGGAGGAGAAGCTATAAAATGGGACAAAGACAGCCTCTTTAACAAGTGGTGCTGGGAGAATTGGACAGCTACATGCAAAAAAATGAAATTAGAACATTCCCTGACGCCATACACTAAGATCAACTCAAAATGGATTAAAGACCTCAATGTAAGACCAGAAACCATCAAACTCTTAGAGGAGAATATAGGCAAAACCCTCAAGGACATCAATCAAAGCAAGATCTTCTCTGACCCACCAACTAAAATAGCAGAACTGAAAAGAAAAATGAGCATATGGGACCTTATGAAACTTAAAAGCTTTTGTACAGCAAAAGAAATTACAAAAAAGTTCAACAGACACCCCACAGAGTGGGAGAAAATCATAGCAAATGAAACAACAGACAAAGAATTAGTCTCCAAAATCTACAAGCAACTCAGACAACTCAGCACAGGGAAAATGAGCAGCCCAATCAAAAAATGGGAAAAAGATCTAAAGAGACGCCTCTCCAAAGAGGACATACAAATGGCCCAAAAATACATGAAACGATGCTCAACCTCGCTTATTATCAGAGAAATGCAAATTAAAACCACAATGAGATACCACCTCACACCTGTCAGAATGGCCATCATCAACAAATCGACAGACAACAACAAAAGCTGAGAATCAGATATACCAATCCGTAGTATCATGTTGACTTGCCGATGTGCTCTCCCTCAGGTTATATGATGTTTAATCTGGTTTAAATGGCCACCATCTAGGCCCTGGGTGGAGGCCAGTGAAAGATGCTGGTAGGGGCTTCTGGGTTAACCCCGCCCATCCCATCTTGTGGGGGCCTTATGCACTGCCCAGTGGGAGCCCAGGCTGTTTCTAAGACTCCAGTCCCTTCCTCCTTATACAAAAGTCTAAAAATAGAAACACCATATGGATGATTTTTCCTTGTAAAATACTTGTAAGACTTACAGGTTAGGATTCATAAGAGTAAGGGAATACTTATAAAACTTTCTAAAGTGCCAAACCCTACCTGACGAAATGAAATGGAGAGAGGCAGAGAATGAAATCCTTTCCTTACCGTATCAGTAATATACTCTGTTGACATTGTTTTTGAAAAGTAGAAAGTCCTTTATTTTTGATAAAGGAGGAGAAGCTATAAAATGGGACAAAGACAGCCTCTTTAACAAGTGGTGCTGGGAGAATTGGACAGCTACATGCAAAAAAATGAAATTAGAACATTCCCTGACGCCATACACTAAGATCAACTCAAAATGGATTAAAGACCTCAATGTAAGACCAGAAACCATCAAACTCTTAGAGGAGAATATAGGCAAAACCCTCAAGGACATCAATCAAAGCAAGATCTTCTCTGACCCACCAACTAAAATAGCAGAACTGAAAAGAAAAATGAGCATATGGGACCTTATGAAACTTAAAAGCTTTTGTACAGCAAAAGAAATTACAAAAAAGTTCAACAGACACCCCACAGAGTGGGAGAAAATCATAGCAAATGAAACAACAGACAAAGAATTAGTCTCCAAAATCTACAAGCAACTCAGACAACTCAGCACAGGGAAAATGAGCAGCCCAATCAAAAAATGGGAAAAAGATCTAAAGAGACGCCTCTCCAAAGAGGACATACAAATGGCCCAAAAATACATGAAACGATGCTCAACCTCGCTTATTATCAGAGAAATGCAAATTAAAACCACAATGAGATACCACCTCACACCTGTCAGAATGGCCATCATCAACAAATCGACAGACAACAAATGCTGGAGAGGGTGTGGAGAAAAGGGAACCCTCTTGCATTGCTGGTGGGAATGTAAATTAATACAACCTCTATGGAAGACAATATGGAGATTCCTTAAAAAACTAAAAATAGAAGCACCCTATGACCCAGCAATCCCACTATTAGGCCTATATCCGGATGAAATCAAAACTGAAAGAGGCACCTGTACCCCAATGTTCATTGCAGCTCTCTATACAATAGCCAGAACATGGAAGCAACCTAGATGTCCATCGACAAATGAATGGATCCAGAAGCTCTGGTACATATATACAATGGAATACTACTCAGCTGTTAAAAGAAATGCAGAAGACTCAGTCCTAATGAGGTGGCTGGCTCTAGAACCTATCATAAAAAGTGAAGTAAGTCAAAAAGAGAAAGACAAGTATAGTATACTAACTCATATATATGGGATCTAGTAAGATGGTCATGATAACACACGCAGTGAACTCATGAAAAAACAGAGAATAGACATAAAGACATTGTGGAGACCGAACAATGGGAGGGAGTAACATGGGAACCTATACTGTCATGTGTAGAAAAGATAGCTATTGTCATTGTGCTAGGGGAATAGGAGTACCTACAACCACTTGGAGCGATGGTCTGGAGGGATGGGAGAAAAAGAGTGACTATAAAAGGGAACGCATGGGGGGAGGGTCAAGGGATATGCATATGAATGATCTGGGAACATACATGTACAAAAATAAATAAATAAATAAATAAAGTAAAAAAAAAAATGGACATATGGGACCTTATGAAACTTAAAAGCTTTTGTACAGCAAAAGAAATTACAAAAAAGTTCAACAGACACCCCACAGAGTGGGAGAAAATCATAGCAAATGAAACAACAGACAAAGAATTAGTCTCCAAAATCTACAAGCAACTCAGACAACTCAGCACAGGAAAAATGAGCAGCCCAATCAAAAAATGGGAAAAGATCTAAAGAGACGCCTCTCCAAAGAGGACATACAAATGGCCCAAAAATACATGAAACGATGCTCAACCTCGCTTATTATCAGAGAAATGCAAATTAAAACCACAATGAGATACCACCTCACACCTGTCAGAATGGCCATCATCAACAAATCGACAGACAACAAATGCTGGAGAGGGTGTGGAGAAAAGGGAACCCTCTTGCATTGCTGGTGGGAATGTAAATTAATACAACCTCTATGGAAGACAATATGGAGATTCCTTAAAAAACTAAAAATAGAAGCACCCTATGACCCAGCAATCCCACTATTAGGCCTATATCCGGATGAAATCAAAACTGAAAGAGGCACCTGTACCCCAATGTTCATTGCAGCTCTCTATACAATAGCCAGAACATGGAAGCAACCTAGATGTCCATCGACAAATGAATGGATCCAGAAGCTCTGGTACATATATACAATGGAATACTACTCAGCTGTTAAAAGAAATGCAGAAGACTCAGTCCTAATGAGGTGGCTGGCTCTAGAACCTATCATAAAAAGTGAAGTAAGTCAAAAAGAGAAAGACAAGTATAGTATACTAACTCATATATATGGGATCTAGTAAGATGGTCATGATAACACACGCAGTGAACTCATGAAAAAACAGAGAATAGACATAAAGACATTGTGGAGACCGAACAATGGGAGGGAGTAACATGGGAACCTATACTGTCATGTGTAGAAAAGATAGCTATTGTCATTGTGCTAGGGGAATAGGAGTACCTACAACCACTTGGAGCGATGGTCTGGAGGGATGGGAGGGGGGGAACTGGGTGGGGGGAGGGTCAAGGGATATGCATATGAATGATCTGGGAACATACATGTACAAAAATAAATAAATAAATAAATAAAGTAAAAAAAAAAAAAAAAAAGAAGAAGTAAGTCCCAAATAAAGATTAAAATTAGACCATCAAAAAAAAAAAAAAAAAAGTAGAAAGTCTTTAATTCTGACAAGCATCATACTTGTTAGCTTTTAAAGTTTTAATACTATGCAATGAAATGATATGCATTCATGTCAAAATATTTCAGCTTCAAAGTTTACTACTACCATGCCTTTAAAACACTTGTTTGCTTTTGAATATTTCTCTCACTAGTTCTATTAATACAAGTTTGACATTTTATATGGACCAGACATCAAGTGCATGGTTGTTCTATGTGTCTTACTGCACTCTCCAGGACCAAGACAGCTGTGGTTCTAGCTTCTAACTTCCTATTTTTAAAAAAATTACCAGCAATAATTAATACCTTTATAATCTGAAACAGCAGAAAAACAGCCATATCTGATGTCAGGTAAAACAGAAGCAGGGGCTATAGGTGTCTGTCCTCTCTGGGACCTTGAGGAAAACAAAGAATTTGGCCTTCGTCTTTTCAACTGGAATAAGACTCACAATATTTATGAGGAACAGTTATTAAAGGCAGAAAGGGCTATAGTTTTTAGGAGAAAGTAAATGTTCAAACCATAACCTTGTTCGTCTTGACCTGTATTCACAGGGCCACAGTAAAGTGCTTTTGTTTGTTTGCTTTATGAGTTTTTAAAATGACCCAGTTGAAAGGATAGTAAATCCACCCCAAGTTTATCATGACAAAGTATAGCTACAAAAGCTGCCTTCTGAGTTGCATGAGGATGGCTAGAGCATGAAAAAAGAGTTTGTATTCACTGTTTCAATGGCAAAAACTACCTGTAATTATTTCCTCAGTGGGGCTGCATAAAACTTGAATTCCATTTAATCTCATAGTAAACAATTTCTATATTTCATGTCATGGATTAGAATGAAAATGGGGATAGTTCATCAACACTGATCTGCGATATAAAAAAGAACAGTGAAGCCGAGGGTATGAGAGTGCATAAAAATGTTTTGTGTTGTGACCAGTACATTGCTTTAAAAAAATTTTACAGTCAGGCCCAATTGTTCATTCTCCCCATGCAGAAGATACTCCCATATTCATTCTTAAAAGGGCAAATCAACCATAATTCAGTTTATAAACTGTGAAGTTGGTTGCGAATGTCTGGATGAATATTCATTAGAATCTCTTAATCTGCCATCGACTGTGATTCATTAGGCATATGTAAATATCACTCACTTTAATTGCCCCTAAACTGACTTAACATAATATTGTCATTAGCAAATTATTAGTTATTTGTGTAACTAATGGTACATTATGGTGTGCACGTTAAATGGCTAAATATATGATTACAATTATGATGATGTTTTATGCTGGGGGCTTCCTAAACTATTTGATGAAATATAATGGAGTCAAATCAAATCTGGTATGTTAATAGGACAGCCACAGAACTTTTTTCTGCACCTCAGTGCTGTGATCATGTCCCAGCTATTCACTTGCCAGACACTTGACTTTCTCTAAATTCTTCCATTGTCTTGTCTGCACCAAAGGTCTCAGGAATGTCCTCAACTCTGTTCTCCCACAGTTTATGTCATGGACTCCATTCTAGTCTGTTTTTAGTAAAAGAGAATATTTTCCGAAATATTCACTCATTGAAACAGGAACAATGCAAAATAAGGCAAGAAAGCACAGACGGCCTTCCTGAACATGGATGAGAAGGGCCAAGACTAGAATGTTAATTCAGTCAGCTCATGGGCATTTCACGTTGTAAATCATGAGTATTAGGCATAAGGGGAGGAAATGACCCAGTTGAAAGGATAGTAAATCCACCCCAAGTTTATCATGACAAAGTATAGCTACAAAAGCTGCCTTCTGAGTTGCATGAGGATGGCTAGAGCATGAAAAAAGAGTTTGTATTCACTGTTTCAATGGCAAAAACTACCTGTAATTATTTCCTCAGTGGGGCTGCATAAAACTTGAATTCCATTTAATCTCATAGTAAACAATTTCTATATTTCATGTCATGGATTAGAATGAAAATGGGGATAGTTCATCAACACTGATCTGCGATATAAAAAAGAACAGTGAAGCCGAGGGTATGAGAGTGCATAAAAATGTTTTGTGTTGTGACCAGTACATTGCTTTAAAAAAATTTTACAGTCAGGCCCAATTGTTCATTCTCCCCATGCAGAAGATACTCACATATTCATTTTTAAAAGGGCAAATCAACCATAATTCAGTTTATAAACTGTGAAGTTGGTTGCGAATGTCTGGATGAATATTCATTAGAATCTCTTAATCTGCCATCGACTGTGATTCATTAGGCATATGTAAATATCACTCACTTTAATTGCCCCTAAACTGACTTAACATAATATTGTCATTAGCAAATTATTAGTTATTTGTGTAACTAATGGTACATTATGGTGTGCACGTTAAATGGCTAAATATATGATTACAATTATGATGATGTTTTATGCTGGGGGCTTCCTAAACTATTTGATGAAATATAATGGAGTCAAATCAAATCTGGTATGTTAATAGGACAGCCACAGAACTTTTTTCTGCACCTCAGTGCTGTGATCATGTCCCAGCTATTCACTTGCCAGACACTTGACTTTCTCTAAATTCTTCCATTGTCTTGTCTGCACCAAAGGTCTCAGGAATGTCCTCAACTCTGTTCTCCCACAGTTTATGTCATGGACTCCATTCTAGTCTGTTTTTAGTAAAAGAGAATATTTTCCGAAATATTCACTCATTGAAACAGGAACAATGCAAAATAAGGCAAGAAAGCACAGACGGCCTTCCTGAACATGGATGAGAAGGGCCAAGACTAGAATGTTAATTCAGTCAGCTCATGGGCATTTCACTGTATGTGATTGGAAGGCAGCGATTTACATATAAATTCATCCAATGGTGAGCTGTGTTGCTGCTGTTTTCTCCAGAATTTTCATCTAGGAAGAACTGGATATTACCTAGGAACTCTCTTGCATTCTCAACATTGATTGCTCTTCCTGAAAATTTCATTGACTTGTCCCTCCATCTTCCTAAAATGCTTGCTTTACAACTGTCACATAGAAAAGAACGTTCTCAAGTCTCAATCTCCATAGCAGTATCATTAGGTTTGTTTTTCAAAGAAACTCCCCTACTTCCATCACTTAAAATTATTACAAATTGAGTAAGCCAGCTCCTAGGAATAAAAGTTGACCCAGCACCCTGGCAGAGAAGCCTACAATTAGTGTTCCTTTAGTCTCTGTTAATTGCCTAACTGGTGACAGGAATATGTTAATACAAAATGAGCTAACAGAGGCAAGGAAGCCTTTTATCATGTTGCCCTCCTAAATATTAGTACATTAACAGGCCATTGATGCTTATACACAGAGATTCAGACAAATGCATGTTCCTATCTTTGATAATGCTCTAGATTAATTGCCATTTCATCTTAATTTAATAAGCAATCCTTTTGGTGAAAAAATTGTTCATACATGAAAAGAAATTATTGGGATAATGAAAGCATAATGAATATAGATAGCAATACAAATCTCCTGAAGAGATACCAACATTCCAGAACCATGGTCAAGCATTACTGTATTTAAAATAAAGCAGGTTTTTCAGGCTAACATCCTTCAGCTTTAGCACTAGTGCCAAAAAAAAGTGATTAAAAAATTTGTCAGTGCTGTGCTCATGTCCCAGCTATTCACTTGCCAGACACTTGACTTTCTCTAAATTCTTCCATTGTCTTGTCTGCACCAAAGGTCTCAGGAATGTCCTCAACTCTGTTCTCCCACAGTTTATGTCATGGACTCCATTCTAGTCTGTTTTTAGTAAAAGAGAATATTTTCCGAAATATTCACTCATTGAAACAGGAACAATGCAAAATAAGGCAAGAAAGCACAGACGGCCTTCCTGAACATGGATGAGAAGGGCCAAGACTAGAATGTTAATTCAGTCAGCTCATGGGCATTTCACTGTATGTGATTGGAAGGCAGCGATTTACATATAAATTCATCCAATGGTGAGCTGTGTTGCTGCTGTTTTCTCCAGAATTTTCATCTAGGAAGAACTGGATATTACCTAGGAACTCTCTTGCATTCTCAACATTGATTGCTCTTCCTGAAAATTTCATTGACTTGTCCCTCCATCTTCCTAAAATGCTTGCTTTACAACTGTCACATAGAAAAGAACGTTCTCAAGTCTCAATCTCCATAGCAGTATCATTAGGTTTGTTTTTCAAAGAAACTCCCCTACTTCCATCACTTAAAATTATTACAAATTGAGTAAGCCAGCTCCTAGGAATAAAAGTTGACCCAGCACCCTGGCAGAGAAGCCTACAATTAGTGTTCCTTTAGTCTCTGTTAATTGCCTAACTGGTGACAGGAATATGTTAATACAAAATGAGCTAACAGAGGCAAGGAAGCCTTTTATCATGTTGCCCTCCTAAATATTAGTACATTAACAGGCCATTGATGCTTATACACAGAGATTCAGACAAATGCATGTTCCTATCTTTGATAATGCTCTAGATTAATTGCCATTTCATCTTAATTTAATAAGCAATCCTTTTGGTGAAAAAATTGTTCATACATGAAAAGAAATTATTGGGATAATGAAAGCATAATGAATATAGATAGCAATACAAATCTCCTGAAGAGATACCAACATTCCAGAACCATGGTCAAGCATTACTGTATTTAAAATAAAGCAGGTTTTTCAGGCTAACATCCTTCAGGTTTAGCACTAGTGCCATAAAGTAATAAAAGAATTCTGGTGATTCTAACGGGCAGTGAGTGATTGAATCCTGCACATAAGATGAGTTGTGAGTTTCAGAATCCTTTCTGGCTCATATCAATCTTTCCATTTCACAGATTGATCCGTTGAACTACCTTTTCTATGACATATGTACTTCTGACATAGCACTTATTACATTCTGGTTTGCACAAGGCCTACCTCCACTACCGGCTATAAGTTCCACAAAGTCAAGGACTTTGTATTTAGTGCAGACGTTAGATTTGGCTAGATTTGGTCTGCCACTTGTTTTTATAAACAAAGTCAATTGGAACACAGCCATGCCCATTTATTTACCCATGTCTGTTGACCATTTTAACTCTCCAGTGGCATTGTTGGATGGTTGTAACAGAACGCATTGTTCCACAAATCCTGAAACGTTTACTATCTGGCCCATAGAAAACATTTTGCCAATCCATGGTCTGATATACAGAATTTTGCCAAAAATGAAATGATGCATAAATAAAATACCTACAATGAGCATCTTTGTAAAATTTATGCCTCAAATGCCTACAGAGTCAATGATTCATCATGTAGTTAAATACAGTTTGATCACTTTTAGCTCTGATATCATGGAGATGTCAAAAATATCTAACTTATTTGTTGTTGTTTTTCAACATCTAAGTCATGTCCAGCTCTTTGCCATCCCATGGAATGCAGCATGCCAGGCTTCCCTGTCTCATGCCATCTCCTGGAGTTTACTCAGATTCATATCCAATGAGTCAGTGATACTATCTTACCATCTCATCCTCTGCCACTGTCTTCTCCTTTTGCCTTCAACCTTTCCCAGCATCTGGGTCTTTTTTAATGAGTGAGCTCTTTGCATCAGGTGGCCATAGTATTGGAGCTTCAACTTCAGTATCAGTTCTTCCAATGAATATTCTGGATTGATTTCAATTAAGATTGACTGGTTTGATCACCTTGCTGTCCAAGGGACTTTCAAGAGTCTTCTCCAACACCACAGTTTGAAAGCATCAGTTCTTCAGTGCTCCATCTTCTTTATCATCCAATGCTCTCATCCCTACATGACTACTGGAAAAACCATAACTTTGACTATATAAACTTTTGCTGGCAAAATGATGTCTTTGCTTTTTTTTTTTTTTTTAATTAATTAATTCATTTATTTATTTATTTTTGTACATATATGTTCCCAGATCATTCATATGCATATCCCTTGACCCTCCCCCCACCCAGTTCCCCCCCTCCCATCCCTCCAGACCATCGCTCCAAGTGGTTGTAGGTACTCCTATTCCCCTAGCACAATGACAATAGCTATCTTTTCTACACATGACAGTATAGGTTCCCATGTTACTCCCTCCCATTGTTCGGTCTCCACAATGTCTTTATGTCTATTCTCTGTTTTTCATGAGTTCACTGCGTGTGTTATCATGACCATCTTACTAGATCCCATATATATGAGTTAGTATACTATACTTGTCTTTCTCTTTTTGACTTACTTCACTTTTTATGATAGGTTCTAGAGCCAGCCACCTCATTAGGACTGAGTCTTCTGCATTTCTTTTAACAGCTGAGTAGTATTCCATTGTATATATGTACCAGAGCTTCTGGATCCATTCATTTGTCGATGGACATCTAGGTTGCTTCCATGTTCTGGCTATTGTATAGAGAGCTGCAATGAACATTGGGGTACAGGTGCCTCTTTCAGTTTTGATTTCATCCGGATATAGGCCTAATAGTGGGATTGCTGGGTCATAGGGTGCTTCTATTTTTAGTTTTTTAAGGAATCTCCATATTGTCTTCCATAGAGGTTGTATTAATTTACATTCCCACCAGCAATGCAAGAGGGTTCCCTTTTCTCCACACCCTCTCCAGCAGGGTTTGTTGTTCCATTCTGACAGGTGGGGGTTTACTCAGATTCATATCCAATGAGTGATACTATCTTACCATCTCATCCTCTGCCACTGTCTTCTCCTTTTGCCTTCAACCTTTCCCAGCATCTGGGTCTTTTTTAATGAGTGAGCTCTTTGCATCAGGTGGCCATAGTATTGGAGCTTCAACTTCAGTATCAGTTCTTCCAATGAATATTCTGGATTGATTTCAATTAAGATTGACTGGTTTGATCACCTTGCTGTCCAAGGGACTTTCAAGAGTCTTCTCCAACACCACAGTTTGAAAGCATCAGTTCTTCAGTGCTCCATCTTCTTTATCATCCAATGCTCTCATCCCTACATGACTACTGGAAAAACCATAACTTTGACTATATAAACTTTTGCTGGCAAAATGATGTCTTTGCTTTTTTTTTTTTTTTTAATTAATTAATTCATTTATTTATTTATTTTTGTACATGTATGTTCCCAGATCATTCATATGCATATCCCTTGACCCTCCCCCCACCCAGTTCCCCCCCTCCCATCCCTCCAGACCATCGCTCCAAGTGGTTGTAGGTACTCCTATTCCCCTAGCACAATGACAATAGCTATCTTTTCTACACATGACAGTATAGGTTCCCATGTTACTCCCTCCCATTGTTCGGTCTCCACAATGTCTTTATGTCTATTCTCTGTTTTTGCATGAGTTCACTGCGTGTGTTATCATGACCATCTTACTAGATCCCATATATATGAGTTAGTATACTATACTTGTCTTTCTCTTTTTGACTTACTTCACTTTTTATGATAGGTTCTAGAGCCAGCCACCTCATTAGGACTGAGTCTTCTGCATTTCTTTTAACAGCTGAGTAGTATTCCATTGTATATATGTACCAGAGCTTCTGGATCCATTCATTTGTCGATGGACATCTAGGTTGCTTCCATGTTCTGGCTATTGTATAGAGAGCTGCAATGAACATTGGGGTACAGGTGCCTCTTTCAGTTTTGATTTCATCCGGATATAGGCCTAATAGTGGGATTGCTGGGTCATAGGGTGCTTCTATTTTTAGTTTTTTAAGGAATCTCCATATTGTCTTCCATAGAGGTTGTATTAATTTACATTCCCACCAGCAATGCAAGAGGGTTCCCTTTTCTCCACACCCTCTCCAGCATTTGTTGTCTGTCGATTTGTTGATGATGGCCATTCTGACAGGTGTGAGGTGGTATCTCATTGTGGTTTTAATTTGTATTTCTCTGATAATAAGCGAGGTTGAGCATCGTTTCATGTGCTTTTGGACCATTTGTATGTCCTCTTTGGAGAGGCGTCTCTTTAGATCTTTTTCCCATTTTTTGATTGGGCTGCTCATTTTCCCTGTGCTGAGTTGTCTGAGTTGCTTGTAGATTTTGGAGACTAATTCTTTGTCTGTTGTTTCATTTGCTATGATTTTCTCCCACTCTGTGGGGTGTCTGTTGAACTTTTTTGTAATTTCTTTTGCTGTACAAAAGCTTTTAAGTTTCATAAGGTCCCATATGTTCATTTTTCTTTTCAGTTCTGCTATTTTAGTTGGTGGGTCAGAGAAGATCTTGCTTTGATTGATGTCCTTGAGGGTTTTGCCTATATTCTCCTCTAAGAGTTTGATGGTTTCTGGTCTTACATTGAGGTCTTTAATCCATTTTGAGTTGATCTTAGTGTATGGCGTCAGGGAATGTTCCAATTTCATTTTTTTGCATGTAGCTGTCCAATTCTCCCAGCACCACTTGTTAAAGAGACTGTCTTTGTCCCATTTTATAGTTTCTCCTCCTTTATCAAAAATAAGGTACCCATAGGTGCGTGGGTTGATCTCTGGGTTCTCAATCTTGTTCCATTGATCTATAGTTCTGTTTTTGTGCCAGTACCATACTGTCTTGATAACTGTTGCTTTGTAGTAGAGTCTGAAGTTAGGGAGGCTGGTCCCTCCAACTCCATTTTTCTTCCTTCTGTGAAAAATGTCAGTGGTAGTTGAATAGGTATTGCATTGAATCTGTAGATGATATTTGGAAGTATGGTCATTTTCACAATATTGATTCTTCCAATCCAGGAACATGGAATATCTCTCCATCTGTTTAAGTCTTCTTTAATGTCTCTCATGAGTGTCTTGTAATTTTCTGTGTACAATTCTTTTGTTTCTTTGGGTAGGTTTATTCCTAGATATTTGATTCTTTTGGTTGCAATGGTGAAGGGGATTGCCTCTTTGATTTCATTTTCTGATTTTTCATTGTTTGTGTATAGGAATGCCAGTGACTGTCTTTGCTTTTTAATACACTATCTAGGTTTGTCACAACTTTTCTTCCAAGGAACAAGTGTCTTTTAATTTCATGACAACAGTCACTGTCCACAGTGATTTTAGAACCAAAGAAAATAAAACCTGTCATTGCTTCTACTTTTTCCCCTTCTATTTGCCATGAAATGATGGGACTGGGTGCCATGATTTTCATTTTTTCAATGTTGTATTTGTGTCCTGATAATTTTGTTATACAACTTGGCCAAGGTATTTGACTACGTTTATATACCAAGTTCATTCATGAGTTATGGTCAAATGCAAAAAGTGACTCGGAAAATGACTTTAAATTTTGTTTAGACCTTTAGGTCCACTTTAGTCTCAAATATGAGTCTTTTTATAAATCACATACATAGAAGAAATGAAGTACACATCGTTTAATTGTAATGCACAAGAGTTAGCTGTCCATTTTTTTTCAGAGAAGATCTTGCTTTGATTGATGTCCTTGAGGGTTTTGCCTATATTCTCCTCTAAGAGTTTGATGGTTTCTGGTCTTACATTGAGGTCTTTAATCCATTTTGAGTTGATCTTAGTGTATGGCGTCAGGGAATGTTCCAATTTCATTTTTTTGCATGTAGCTGTCCAATTCTCCCAGCACCACTTGTTAAAGAGACTGTCTTTGTCCCATTTTATAGTTTCTCCTCCTTTATCAAAAATAAGGTACCCATAGGTGCGTGGGTTGATCTCTGGGTTCTCAATCTTGTTCCATTGATCTATAGTTCTGTTTTTGTGCCAGTACCATACTGTCTTGATAACTGTTGCTTTGTAGTAGAGTCTGAAGTTAGGGAGGCTGGTCCCTCCAACTCCATTTTTCTTCCTTCTGTGAAAAATGTCAGTGGTAGTTGAATAGGTATTGCATTGAATCTGTAGATGATATTTGGAAGTATGGTCATTTTCACAATATTGATTCTTCCAATCCAGGAACATGGAATATCTCTCCATCTGTTTAAGTCTTCTTTAATGTCTCTCATGAGTGTCTTGTAATTTTCTGTGTACAATTCTTTTGTTTCTTTGGGTAGGTTTATTCCTAGATATTTGATTCTTTTGGTTGCAATGGTGAAGGGGATTGCCTCTTTGATTTCATTTTCTGATTTTTCATTGTTTGTGTATAGGAATGCCAGTGACTGTCTTTGCTTTTTAATACACTATCTAGGTTTGTCACAACTTTTCTTCCAAGGAACAAGTGTCTTTTAATTTCATGACAACAGTCACTGTCCACAGTGATTTTAGAACCAAAGAAAATAAAACCTGTCATTGCTTCTACTTTTTCCCCTTCTATTTGCCATGAAATGATGGGACTGGGTGCCATGATTTTCATTTTTTCAATGTTGTATTTGTGTCCTGATAATTTTGTTATACAACTTGGCCAAGGTATTTGACTACGTTTATATACCAAGTTCATTCATGAGTTATGGTCAAATGCAAAAAGTGACTCGGAAAATGACTTTAAATTTTGTTTAGACCTTTAGGTCCACTTTAGTCTCAAATATGAGTCTTTTTTTATAAATCACATACATAGAAGAAATGAAGTACACATCGTTTAATTGTAATGCACAAGATCAGTATTGCAATTGTTAATTATAAATGATATTTAGGGAGCCAATAACTTCAGGCCAGGCCTATGCAAAGCACTTTACATGCATTATCTCATTAAATTTGAACTATAATTTAATAATACAAAGAGTATTACTTTTTCTACTTAATTAAAGACATTACATATTGAGATGTAGAGAAAATATATGACTTACCTAAAGTCACACAGCTTATAAAGGAAGCCAGGAATCAGTCCATAGCTTTCCCGGGTCCACAACCCACTTTCCTTCAACACCTTGCTGCCCCAGTTATTGTATATTGAATTATATCACCTGCATTGTAACATTGAGATGCTTCTCACGTGGCTCCTAAAAATCACATTTTGGGGGGCTTCCCTGGTAGTACAGTGGATAAAGAGTCCACTTTGCAGTGCAAGGGGTACCAGTTCGATCCCTGGCCTGGGAGGATCCCACGTGCCAGAGTGGCTGGATCAGTGTGTCCAATTACGAGCCAACGCTCTGGAGCGTGTTCTCCCAGAGTGGTGCTCAGCTACAAGAGAGGCCTCTACAATGGGAGGCCCACACAGGCCAAAGAGCAAAGATGGATGAAAATAAATAAATGAAAAACCAATAAAGGAGGCCACAATTTTTAAAATTCACATTTTTGAAAAATAGTCAAGTATCTGAAAGTAATCTAATTTAATGTTTAGTAAAAATGGCAGAATATGAAGTTAAACACATTGTAATCCTCATTTTGTAAAGATATTAGGATTTCAGCTGAAACCTGGGCTATAGACCCTCCAGCTCTACAAATGTGTTGCTACATGGCTGACTGGGTGCCATGATTTTCATTTTTTCAATGTTGTATTTGTGTCCTGATAATTTTGTTATACAACTTGGCCAAGGTATTTGACTACGTTTATATACCAAGTTCATTCATGAGTTATGGTCAAATGCAAAAAGTGACTCGGAAAATGACTTTAAATTTTGTTTAGACCTTTAGGTCCACTTTAGTCTCAAATATGAGTCTTTTTTTATAAATCACATACATAGAAGAAATGAAGTACACATCGTTTAATTGTAATGCACAAGATCAGTATTGCAATTGTTAATTATAAATGATATTTAGGGAGCCAATAACTTCAGGCCAGGCCTATGCAAAGCACTTTACATGCATTATCTCATTAAATTTGAACTATAATTTAATAATACAAAGAGTATTACTTTTTCTACTTAATTAAAGACATTACATATTGAGATGTAGAGAAAATATATGACTTACCTAAAGTCACACAGCTTATAAAGGAAGCCAGGAATCAGTCCATAGCTTTCCCGGGTCCACAACCCACTTTCCTTCAACACCTTGCTGCCCCAGTTATTGTATATTGAATTATATCACCTGCATTGTAACATTGAGATGCTTCTCACGTGGCTCCTAAAAATCACATTTTGGGGGGCTTCCCTGGTAGTACAGTGGATAAAGAGTCCACTTTGCAGTGCAAGGGGTACCAGTTCGATCCCTGGCCTGGGAGGATCCCACGTGCCAGAGTGGCTGGATCAGTGTGTCCAATTACGAGCCAACGCTCTGGAGCGTGTTCTCCCAGAGTGGTGCTCAGCTACAAGAGAGGCCTCTACAATGGGAGGCCCACACAGGCCAAAGAGCAAAGATGGATGAAAATAAATAAATGAAAAACCAATAAAGGAGGCCACAATTTTTAAAAATTCACATTTTTGAAAAATAGTCAAGTATCTGAAAGTAATCTAATTTAATGTTTAGTAAAAATGGCAGAATATGAAGTTAAACACATTGTAATCCTCATTTTGTAAAGATATTAGGATTTCAGCTGAAACCTGGGCTATAGACCCTCCAGCTCTACAAATGTGTTGCTACATGGCTGAGTGGTTGGTGCAGTGACCTCATCAGAGTCCTATGACTTGAGTCCCATCAGCCTCCTGGAAAAGATCTCTTTCTAATGAAACAAAGCTGAGACTGTTAGTCTAACCTAGTAACTAAGCTCTTATTGAGTGGGATATGATTTTTAGAACACTGCAAAGGCAGTTACTCAAACTGCCCTGCACCCAAACGCCCATGTCCACGAAGGTATGAGCAACACGAGTAGAGAATTCCTCCGTCAGACTTTGTATTGGAACCATTCCTGAAGCTATTGTTGGAAAGACACTCTGCCCTGAGTTCCGAGCATCCCTGTAGGGCCTTAACTGGTCTTTATCCAAGGCCCTGCTCATGGATATGTTTATAGCAAGCAGCCTGTATCCTAAGGCCTTGTTTTGGGGGAGGAATCCTCATAATCCTGTGCTACACTGGAGAGATACCATATCCTGACCCTCATTACGAAAGTGGAAAGAAAAAGTGAAAACTTCTCTTACAGTGTCCCAGGAGATCACTAAATGGACATGTGACTTCCAGTTAGCCAGTGGGGCCTCTAAATCTGGAGGAATGTGTGAACATGGAGGGAATCATTGGGATCCCATTAGAGAAACTGGGTCGTATTCAAAGTTGTCAGGCAGTGTGCAGTCACAGGAAAGCTGCTGGTGTCCTGACGAGACTAAGTATTTCCACAAGGGCCAGATGGTACACTCTCCTCTTTCTCCAGAGATGTCTCAATTCCTGCCCATTTGTAAGTCTTGTATTTGTCTCCAGTCACCCATTATTTAGTGAGCCAACGACATCCTGTCATGTAATTACTTTTCTCTTTAACACAGCTAGACTCAGTTTCTGTTGTTTACAACTAATAACTCTGTCTGGTAGAGAATTTCTACTCTGGCCATTCAAACACCAAATGTGTGTGATCTTAATCATACTACAGGAGCAATTGGAAGGGGCCTTTGTCTGCTTCTCCCTCTCTCCCCTCCCTTAGTTGAAAAATAGTCAAGTATCTGAAAGTAATCTAATTTAATGTTTAGTAAAAATGGCAGAATATGAAGTTAAACACATTGTAATCCTCATTTTGTAAAGATATTAGGATTTCAGCTGAAACCTGGGCTATAGACCCTCCAGCTCTACAAATGTGTTGCTACATGGCTGAGTGGTTGGTGCAGTGACCTCATCAGAGTCCTATGACTTGAGTCCCATCAGCCTCCTGGAAAAGATCTCTTTCTAATGAAACAAAGCTGAGACTGTTAGTCTAACCTAGTAACTAAGCTCTTATTGAGTGGGATATGATTTTTAGAACACTGCAAAGGCAGTTACTCAAACTGCCCTGCACCCAAACGCCCATGTCCACGAAGGTATGAGCAACACGAGTAGAGAATTCCTCCGTCAGACTTTGTATTGGAACCATTCCTGAAGCTATTGTTGGAAAGACACTCTGCCCTGAGTTCCGAGCATCCCTGTAGGGCCTTAACTGGTCTTTATCCAAGGCCCTGCTCATGGATATGTTTATAGCAAGCAGCCTGTATCCTAAGGCCTTGTTTTGGGGGAGGAATCCTCATAATCCTGTGCTACACTGGAGAGATACCATATCCTGACCCTCATTACGAAAGTGGAAAGAAAAAGTGAAAACTTCTCTTACAGTGTCCCAGGAGATCACTAAATGGACATGTGACTTCCAGTTAGCCAGTGGGGCCTCTAAATCTGGAGGAATGTGTGAACATGGAGGGAATCATTGGGATCCCATTAGAGAAACTGGGTCGTATTCAAAGTTGTCAGGCAGTGTGCAGTCACAGGAAAGCTGCTGGTGTCCTGACGAGACTAAGTATTTCCACAAGGGCCAGATGGTACACTCTCCTCTTTCTCCAGAGATGTCTCAATTCCTGCCCATTTGTAAGTCTTGTATTTGTCTCCAGTCACCCATTATTTAGTGAGCCAACGACATCCTGTCATGTAATTACTTTTCTCTTTAACACAGCTAGACTCAGTTTCTGTTGTTTACAACTAATAACTCTGTCTGGTAGAGAATTTCTACTCTGGCCATTCAAACACCAAATGTGTGTGATCTTAATCATACTACAGGAGCAATTGGAAGGGGCCTTTGTCTGCTTCTCCCTCCACCCTCCCTTAGTTTGAATATCTCATAGAGAAGTTTCAGAATATGCATAAAGTCAGCTATATAAGTGAAGAAGCATCAACTCTTCTATTCTGCTGCAGTACCAAATTGGCAAATGCTCCATCAAGACAGGAAAAAGTAACAAGGAGAATTGTGAGTACCATCTTGTGTAAGACCTATGATGCCCAAGGTAAAAATGACCGTTTTTACTATTTCTAGGCAACTATACTCAACACAGTTCTTTTTTTTTTTTTTTTTTTTTGCCACTGCTATGATCTTTCATTTATTTATTTCCATCCATCTTTGTTCTTTGGCCTGTGTGGGCCTCCCATCACAGTGGCCTCTCCCATTGCAGAGCACCAGCTCCAGGCACATGTGCCCCAGAGCTCCAGCTCGGTAGTTGGATACATCTGTCAAGCTGCTCCATGGCACGTGGGATCTTCCCAGGCCAGGGATTGAACCGGCACCCCTTGCACTGCAAGGCAGTGTCCTTACCCACTGGACCACCAGGGAAGCCCTCAACACAGTTCTTAATGATCACTGGTTATGGTTTCATCAGCCAGAAAGGACCACCCTAGTGGGGCAGATGTCATGCCAGCAAGTACGGCTAGTCAGAGAAAATGGTTTCAAAGACATTTTTTTTCAGGGAGTGGGGTGCGGGTTGGGAGGGAGGGGCGGGCGGACCACTTCTAACATGGAGGAATCATTGGGATCCCATTAGAGAAACTGGGTCGTATTCAAAGTTGTCAGGCAGTGTGCAGTCACAGGAAAGCTGCTGGTGTCCTGACGAGACTAAGTATTTCCACAAGGGCCAGATGGTACACTCTCCTCTTTCTCCAGAGATGTCTCAATTCCTGCCCATTTGTAAGTCTTGTATTTGTCTCCAGTCACCCATTATTTAGTGAGCCAACGACATCCTGTCATGTAATTACTTTTCTCTTTAACACAGCTAGACTCAGTTTCTGTTGTTTACAACTAATAACTCTGTCTGGTAGAGAATTTCTACTCTGGCCATTCAAACACCAAATGTGTGTGATCTTAATCATACTACAGGAGCAATTGGAAGGGGCCTTTGTCTGCTTCTCCCTCCACCCTCCCTTAGTTTGAATATCTCATAGAGAAGTTTCAGAATATGCATAAAGTCAGCTATATAAGTGAAGAAGCATCAACTCTTCTATTCTGCTGCAGTACCAAATTGGCAAATGCTCCATCAAGACAGGAAAAAGTAACAAGGAGAATTGTGAGTACCATCTTGTGTAAGACCTATGATGCCCAAGGTAAAAATGACCGTTTTTACTATTTCTAGGCAACTATACTCAACACAGTTCTTTTTTTTTTTTTTTTTTTGCCACTGCTATGATCTTTCATTTATTTATTTCCATCCATCTTTGTTCTTTGGCCTGTGTGGGCCTCCCATCACAGTGGCCTCTCCCATTGCAGAGCACCAGCTCCAGGCACATGTGCCCCAGAGCTCCAGCTCGGTAGTTGGATACATCTGTCAAGCTGCTCCATGGCACGTGGGATCTTCCCAGGCCAGGGATTGAACCGGCACCCCTTGCACTGCAAGGCAGTGTCCTTACCCACTGGACCACCAGGGAAGCCCTCAACACAGTTCTTAATGATCACTGGTTATGGTTTCATCAGCCAGAAAGGACCACCCTAGTGGGGCAGATGTCATGCCAGCAAGTACGGCTAGTCAGAGAAAATGGTTTCAAAGACATTTTTTTTCAGGGAGTGGGGTGCGGGTTGGGAGGGAGGGGCGTGGGCGGACCACTTCTATTGGTCTTTCATTTATCTATTTGCATCCATCTTTGTTCTTTGGCCCATGTGGACCTCCCATAGCAGTGGCTTCTGTTGCCCCAGAGCACCGGCTCTGGGCGCATGCACCCCAGAACTCTGACTCGGTAATTGGACACACTGGTCCAGCCGTTCCACGGCATGTGGGATCTTCCCAGGCCAGGGATTGAACCTGCGTCCCTTGCACTGCAAGGCAGTGTCCTTACCACTGGACCACCAGGGAAACCCCTCAATGACCTTTTTGTATCCTCATCCAAATAAAATAGCTTAGCACTTTTCCCCCCACATTTCAATTAGAAGTGACATTATTAGTCACTTCCAATAATTAGTCTAATGGCTAGTTTTTTCCCTCAGTCCTGAGGCCCTTCACGGGTTTCCATGGACAGTATATTCTGCTGGTCTTTGTTCTCCAAACTCCTCGTACACTTCCTTCAGCGATCTCTTGCCATATTACTCATACATGTTTAGCTCAGAAGCGATCTAAGGGAAATCTTCACATAGAAGTTTGGGCTGAAATCACATTTTTTTGCATCGTGTGCAAATCTCCAGTTTACTACTTAACCAATGCTAAATTCTTGCTTCTTAGGCATGAAGCTTCTTCAGGTTCCAGAAGAGGGACTACATCTTTGTATCTTTGGCAGCTATCATGGTGCCTGACGCTTGAGGGATGTTAAATCATCGTTTGTGAAGCAGAGCTTAGGAATTCATGTTCAGTGTGTTCTGAAATACCAATTTGTTATTCCTCTTCAATAGCATTTTAATTTTGGCATGAGAGTTTGGGGAGGTTGTTTCTAATTCTGGAGTGGAGTGCAGGTGTGCAGCATTTTTAGTCACTGTTTCAGGCTTATTAGGGAGAGATCAGGAGACTCTAGTCACCTTAAGTCTCTCTGTGACTGCAGGATCAGGGAGAATCACAGTACAAAGGGCCTTGCATAGAGGGTGACACTCTTCTTGGCCTAAGTCCTTGTCAAAACAGAATGCCATAAGTCCCTAAATTACAAGAAAGTCTTCTCAAAAAAGAATGGAAAAAGAAGTTCAATTGAACATGTTTTGAGCAACAGACAAACATAGTTATCGTAAAATTTCACAATATTTTTGTAGTTGTCAAGCAAGATACTCAGGGGGTAGGTCTGTTGATGATCCCTTCCATTAACATAGACTACTCACCCCTCCACCATGAGCTGTACTACACTGGTGGGTGCAGTAATGTGCTACTTTACACCCCCAGCCTGCTGCATCTCTCTTTAGTTTTCCACAATCTCTCTTTGCATATTTGTCCAGTATATCTTGACTCAACAACCAAGGGAGTCTTGTACTTCCTGTGCTTCCTAGGCTGGACACTATTGGCCTCTCTTCCTACAGGGCTCACAAGCTTATTCCCTTCTCTTGCGACTCATTAGGACAGTATATTCTTTGCTGGTTTTTCCTTTGGGTTCTTCCATGGACAGTATATTCTGCTGGTCTTTGTTCTCCAAACTCCTCGTACACTTCCTTCAGCGATCTCTTGCCATATTACTCATACATGTTTAGCTCAGAAGCGATCTAAGGGAAATCTTCACATAGAAGTTTGGGCTGAAATCACATTTTTTTGCATCGTGTGCAAATCTCCAGTTTACTACTTAACCAATGCTAAATTCTTGCTTCTTAGGCATGAAGCTTCTTCAGGTTCCAGAAGAGGGACTACATCTTTGTATCTTTGGCAGCTATCATGGTGCCTGACGCTTGAGGGATGTTAAATCATCGTTTGTGAAGCAGAGCTTAGGAATTCATGTTCAGTGTGTTCTGAAATACCAATTTGTTATTCCTCTTCAATAGCATTTTAATTTTGGCATGAGAGTTTGGGGAGGTTGTTTCTAATTCTGGAGTGGAGTGCAGGTGTGCAGCATTTTTAGTCACTGTTTCAGGCTTATTAGGGAGAGATCAGGAGACTCTAGTCACCTTAAGTCTCTCTGTGACTGCAGGATCAGGGAGAATCACAGTACAAAGGGCCTTGCATAGAGGGTGACACTCTTCTTGGCCTAAGTCCTTGTCAAAACAGAATGCCATAAGTCCCTAAATTACAAGAAAGTCTTCTCAAAAAAGAATGGAAAAAGAAGTTCAATTGAACATGTTTTGAGCAACAGACAAACATAGTTATCGTAAAATTTCACAATATTTTTGTAGTTGTCAAGCAAGATACTCAGGGGGTAGGTCTGTTGATGATCCCTTCCATTAACATAGACTACTCACCCCTCCACCATGAGCTGTACTACACTGGTGGGTGCAGTAATGTGCTACTTTACACCCCCAGCCTGCTGCATCTCTCTTTAGTTTTCCACAATCTCTCTTTGCATATTTGTCCAGTATATCTTGACTCAACAACCAAGGGAGTCTTGTACTTCCTGTGCTTCCTAGGCTGGACACTATTGGCCTCTCTTCCTACAGGGCTCACAAGCTTATTCCCTTCTCTTGCGACTGATTCCCCTAGGTCATATCTTAGCTCCCTGTCACATTTGATATTATTCTGTCTCCTTCAGTACCAAACTGACTATAGTTTAGAGGTACATGGGCTGAAGTGGGGAATAGCAAGCATGAATTAGATGTACATCAGAGGGCAGGAACATGAAGGAAGAACATTAATTTGCCTTGAGTTAGAAGGATGGTGTCTGGGAAAGCTCTAGAGTGGAGATGCATCTTAAAAAATAAATAGAACTCTTCCAGAAGTCAATGGTACGTTCTAACAAGAGAAAGAGCTTGTGAAGAAGCAAAGTGCGTGAAATATTACAGCATATGATAACAGTGGAAAATTCATTTTATTGTAAGAAGTTTGGAAGCCAATCAAAATTTAGGTAAGAGTGTGACTTGAGAAGATTTATATTCTAGAAAATTGTGGTAATAGGATTAGAAGGAGTCAAGATGGGAGATGGACAAAACAATACACAGAACATTTAAAATAATCTGAGTGATCATGAAGTAAGGGCTTAGTCTTTGGCAGCCACAGTGGGACAGACACAAGGAACTTGGAAAAGATGTAAAGAGGATACCATTGGCAAGAGTATGGATGCAAGAGAAAGAGGAGCCAAGAAAGAACCTGAGGTCTGTGGCTTAAATGACAGAATTGTCAATGTCATTCACTGAATAGGGAGCAAAAAGTGGCTCATACAGACATAGAGATCAATGGTGATTTCAGCTGGGATAGTTTGAATATGAAATGCACTTGGAATATCCAAGTGGAGCTGCCCAAATAGATTTACTCACCAGACAAACATAGTTATCGTAAAATTTCACAATATTTTGTAGTTGTCAAGCAAGATACTCAGGGGGTAGGTCTGTTGATGATCCCTTCCATTAACATAGACTACTCACCCCTCCACCATGAGCTGTACTACACTGGTGGGTGCAGTAATGTGCTACTTTACACCCCCAGCCTGCTGCATCTCTCTTTAGTTTTCCACAATCTCTCTTTGCATATTTGTCCAGTATATCTTGACTCAACAACCAAGGGAGTCTTGTACTTCCTGTGCTTCCTAGGCTGGACACTATTGGCCTCTCTTCCTACAGGGCTCACAAGCTTATTCCCTTCTCTTGCGACTGATTCCCCTAGGTCATATCTTAGCTCCCTGTCACATTTGATATTATTCTGTCTCCTTCAGTACCAAACTGACTATAGTTTAGAGGTACATGGGCTGAAGTGGGGAATAGCAAGCATGAATTAGATGTACATCAGAGGGCAGGAACATGAAGGAAGAACATTAATTTGCCTTGAGTTAGAAGGATGGTGTCTGGGAAAGCTCTAGAGTGGAGATGCATCTTAAAAAATAAATAGAACTCTTCCAGAAGTCAATGGTACGTTCTAACAAGAGAAAGAGCTTGTGAAGAAGCAAAGTGCGTGAAATATTACAGCATATGATAACAGTGGAAAATTCATTTTATTGTAAGAAGTTTGGAAGCCAATCAAAATTTAGGTAAGAGTGTGACTTGAGAAGATTTATATTCTAGAAAATTGTGGTAATAGGATTAGAAGGAGTCAAGATGGGAGATGGACAAAACAATACACAGAACATTTAAAATAATCTGAGTGATCATGAAGTAAGGGCTTAGTCTTTGGCAGCCACAGTGGGACAGACACAAGGAACTTGGAAAAGATGTAAAGAGGATACCATTGGCAAGAGTATGGATGCAAGAGAAAGAGGAGCCAAGAAAGAACCTGAGGTCTGTGGCTTAAATGACAGAATTGTCAATGTCATTCACTGAATAGGGAGCAAAAAGTGGCTCATACAGACATAGAGATCAATGGTGATTTCAGCTGGGATAGTTTGAATATGAAATGCACTTGGAATATCCAAGTGGAGCTGCCCTACCTGTTGAGTGATACATGAATCAGAAAAGAGGTCTGGACTAGAGATTCAGATTCACCATATTAGACCCTCTAGCTGTTAATTAGCCTTTCTATGTACCAACTTCTTCATCTGTAAAATGGAATAACAATAGTACCTACTTCATAGGGTTGCTACCAGTGTTAAGTAACTTAAAATATGTAAACGTCTTAGAACTATGCCTACATAAACTATTAGCTATCATCACTGTCACTGCCTTTGACAAGATACCCTATATCTCTATTTTTTAATTATAGTTTTCTCTTTTTTCAGCTTCACTGAGGTATATTAATTGAATATTAAAATTATATTTAAAGTGTACAATGTTAAATTCTCACACTGAAGACGTAGCAATCTTAAAATCGCAGTGGACAGCTAGATTTCATATCAGAAAAAAAACCCTGTGTGAGAGAGCAAGCTCCTATAAGAATCCTGTAACACACAATCAGCAAGATTGTGATTTGGGGAAATATCTCTTCATGAAATGTGGTATAAAATGGAGAGTGAAGTAATTGAGCAACATAAAATGTAGAATTTTGTAAAGTTAAAGTTTGTCAATAAAGTCATAATTGAGAATATTAAAACAAACAAAAAAATAAGGTGTACAATGACACTTTTACCTTTGTGTGTTTGCATATGAGACCATTTAAGTTCTACTCTCTTAGCACGTTTCAGTTATACAAGTCAAAATTTAGGTAAGAGTGTGACTTGAGAAGATTTATATTCTAGTGGTAATAGGATTAGAAGGAGTCAAGATGGGAGATGGACAAAACAATACACAGAACATTTAAAATAATCTGAGTGATCATGAAGTAAGGGCTTAGTCTTTGGCAGCCACAGTGGGACAGACACAAGGAACTTGGAAAAGATGTAAAGAGGATACCATTGGCAAGAGTATGGATGCAAGAGAAAGAGGAGCCAAGAAAGAACCTGAGGTCTGTGGCTTAAATGACAGAATTGTCAATGTCATTCACTGAATAGGGAGCAAAAAGTGGCTCATACAGACATAGAGATCAATGGTGATTTCAGCTGGGATAGTTTGAATATGAAATGCACTTGGAATATCCAAGTGGAGCTGCCCTACCTGTTGAGTGATACATGAATCAGAAAAGAGGTCTGGACTAGAGATTCAGATTCACCATATTAGACCCTCTAGCTGTTAATTAGCCTTTCTATGTACCAACTTCTTCATCTGTAAAATGGAATAACAATAGTACCTACTTCATAGGGTTGCTACCAGTGTTAAGTAACTTAAAATATGTAAACGTCTTAGAACTATGCCTACATAAACTATTAGCTATCATCACTGTCACTGCCTTTGACAAGATACCCTATATCTCTATTTTTTAATTATAGTTTTCTCTTTTTTCAGCTTCACTGAGGTATATTAATTGAATATTAAAATTATATTTAAAGTGTACAATGTTAAATTCTCACACTGAAGACGTAGCAATCTTAAAATCGCAGTGGACAGCTAGATTTCATATCAGAAAAAAAACCCTGTGTGAGAGAGCAAGCTCCTATAAGAATCCTGTAACACACAATCAGCAAGATTGTGATTTGGGGAAATATCTCTTCATGAAATGTGGTATAAAATGGAGAGTGAAGTAATTGAGCAACATAAAATGTAGAATTTTGTAAAGTTAAAGTTTGTCAATAAAGTCATAATTGAGAATATTAAAACAAACAAAAAAATAAGGTGTACAATGACACTTTTACCTTTGTGTGTTTGCATATGAGACCATTTAAGTTCTACTCTCTTAGCACGTTTCAGTTATACAATACAGTGTTATCCAATAGAGGTCGATAGATTACACATTAAGTCCTCAGATCTTATTCATCTTAAAACTGAAAGTTTATATCTGTTTACCAACCTGTGACTGTTTGCTCCACCTCCCAACCTTTGGCAAGTGTTTTACTCTCTGTTTCTACAAAATCCACTTTTTGTTTTTTGGGTTTTTTGATTGTACATAAAAGTGAGATTAGGCAATACTTTTCTTTTTCTATCTGGCTTGTTTTGCTTGAGATTTCCTTGTAACTCAGCTGGTAAAGAATCCACCTGAAATGCAGGAGAACTCGATTCAATCCCTGGGTTGGGAAGATCCCTTGGAGAAGGGAAAGGCTACCCGCTGCAGTGCTTTCCTGGAGAATTCCATGGCTCGTCCATGGATTGCAAAGAGTTGGACACGACTGAGCAACTTCACTTTCATTTCCCTCAGTATGCCTTCAAGATTCATCCATGCTGATGCAAATGGCAATTTCTTTCTTTTTTAAGGCTAAATAATGAATATATGTAATGAAATAGACATACACACACAGACATATACATCACATTTTCTTGATCCATTCATCCATTGACATTACACGTATTCTTTTTTTTTTTTTTAAAGATTTATTTACTTATTTATTAAGGGGGCTATGGAGGGAAGAGAGCAGGCGAGCCACTTCTGTTGGTCTTTCATTTGTCTATTTTCATCTGTCTTTGTTCTTTGGCCCATGTGGGCCTCCCATCACAGTGGCCTCTGTTGTCACAGAGCACCAGCTCTGGGCGCATGCGCTCCAGAGCTCCGGCTCGGTAATTGGACACATCAGTCCAGCCTCTCAATCCTAGTTTAACACCCTGTGTGAGAGAGCAAGCTCCTATAAGTCAACACACAATCAGCAAGATTGTGATTTGGGGAAATATCTCTTCATGAAATGTGGTATAAAATGGAGAGTGAAGTAATTGAGCAACATAAAATGTAGAATTTTGTAAAGTTAAAGTTTGTCAATAAAGTCATAATTGAGAATATTAAAACAAACAAAAAAATAAGGTGTACAATGACACTTTTACCTTTGTGTGTTTGCATATGAGACCATTTAAGTTCTACTCTCTTAGCACGTTTCAGTTATACAATACAGTGTTATCCAATAGAGGTCGATAGATTACACATTAAGTCCTCAGATCTTATTCATCTTAAAACTGAAAGTTTATATCTGTTTACCAACCTGTGACTGTTTGCTCCACCTCCCAACCTTTGGCAAGTGTTTTACTCTCTGTTTCTACAAAATCCACTTTTTGTTTTTTGGGTTTTTTGATTGTACATAAAAGTGAGATTAGGCAATACTTTTCTTTTTCTATCTGGCTTGTTTTGCTTGAGATTTCCTTGTAACTCAGCTGGTAAAGAATCCACCTGAAATGCAGGAGAACTCGATTCAATCCCTGGGTTGGGAAGATCCCTTGGAGAAGGGAAAGGCTACCCGCTGCAGTGCTTTCCTGGAGAATTCCATGGCTCGTCCATGGATTGCAAAGAGTTGGACACGACTGAGCAACTTCACTTTCATTTCCCTCAGTATGCCTTCAAGATTCATCCATGCTGATGCAAATGGCAATTTCTTTCTTTTTTAAGGCTAAATAATGAATATATGTAATGAAATAGACATACACACACAGACATATACATCACATTTTCTTGATCCATTCATCCATTGACATTACACGTATTCTTTTTTTTTTTTTTTAAAGATTTATTTACTTATTTATTAAGGGGGCTATGGAGGGAAGAGAGCAGGCGAGCCACTTCTGTTGGTCTTTCATTTGTCTATTTTCATCTGTCTTTGTTCTTTGGCCCATGTGGGCCTCCCATCACAGTGGCCTCTGTTGTCACAGAGCACCAGCTCTGGGCGCATGCGCTCCAGAGCTCCGGCTCGGTAATTGGACACATCAGTCCAGCCTCTCCGCGGTATGTGGGATCTTCCCAGGCCAGGGATTGAACCGGCACCCCTTGCACTGCAAGGCAGTGTCCTTACCCACTGGACCACCAGGGAAGCCCTCAACACAGTTCTTAATGATCACTGGTTATGGTTTCATCAGCCAGAAAGGACCACCCTAGTGGGGCAGATGTCATGCCAGCAAGTAGTGCTAGTCAGAGAAAATGGTTTCAAAGACCTTTTTTTTCAGGGGGTGGGGGTGGGTGCGGGTTGGGAGGGAGGAGGGTGGGCGGACCACTTCTATTGGTCTTTCATTTATCTATTTTCATCCATCTTTGTTCTTTGGCCCTTGTGGGCTTCCCATCATGGTGGCCTCTGTTATTGCAGAACACTGGCTCTGGGAGCACACGCTCCAGAGCTGTGACTCAGTAATTGGACACATCGGTCCAGCCGCTCTGCGGCACATGGGACCGTCCCAGGCCAGGGATCGAACCGACGCCCCTTGCACTGTGAGGCGGTGTCCTTACCCACTGGACCACCAGGGAAGCCCTACATGTATTCTTTACCTGTCTTCTCCAACCATCCTCACTTCTTCCTGCCACCCATCCTTGGTGAAAACCTTAGCTCTCACAGTGGCCTATATTTAAAATATTACATATGCTGAAATGAGTTCCTACTGCTAGTTCGCAGCCCCTCGTTCCCCCGTCCCCCAAGAAAGCCTGCTGTGGAAGTTCCCAAGTCTATACAAATGACCACAAGTACAAGGAGAAATGCCTATGCTACTAGTGCCTCTGCAGCTTTTACAAAAACAACCTTTTTTTTCTTTTATAAAATTACTACATACACCTTGCACAAATCTTTGTGGGGGAAATTGAAATGTAGAAAGGAGAAAGTAAAAATCATGTAGAAGTATAACCACCATATGAATATTTATCACTTGTTTGTTTATCTTTGATGATTTCCCCCTCAGGAGATGGAAGCAAAGAATAGCCAGCCCCCCATCCCCACGCCCCATGCTGCCTGCACACTGACCCCGCTCCTGCTGATCTGTGTGGAGGTGACTTAAGACATTCAGTGTGATCACTGGGTTTCAGAAAGTTGCCAGGCTGGGAATAAATGCAGCATTTGTTTGAGTGTCCTGGCTGAATTCCAGCCGAAGCCCTGATGGTTTCAGGGTCTCTGTTGTAACTTCAATTGGATTAGTTGCCCATTAGTTCTTCCTCTGACCCTGGGTGAAGGGGTGCAGGCTTGGGTAAATCAGGAGTGGCTGCTTTTAAGTGAAGGGAGCCCTGCGGAGAGGGCTCTGTAAATCATCCCCCTCGACTCAGAGGGGAGCTGGCAGGGATGAAAGGCTTAGGGAAGGAGCAGGGTGTCATTGACCCTCCTGCTGCCACCACCCACCCCACAGGCACCCCTTGCCCCAGGGGGAGCCTGCACAGGTGGGCCGCCAATGGTAGGGCACTTCTCTATTATGCAATCTCTGTCTACCACTGAGATCCTGCCTGCTTACCGAGCATCCCAGTTATCCTCTGCCCGAGTTTTCCAAACATTTCACCCATCTTTCATTTTACTGGGGGCAGGGGGGAGGGGCGGGCGGGGGATTTGACTCTCTAAGCGACCTCGTTGATTCAATTTAAATTGTCAGATCTTAGACAAGATCTAGGATGCAAAAATTAGTTTGCTGCCCCAATGCATATCAGATGGTGAAGGTGAAAGGTTCATAGAACCCAGGGCCCAAGCTGGTGGAAAATGTCCCTTAAACATTCTGATCCTGTAGGAAGGGGGTCAGTGTGCCCTGAGACTTGAACCAAAGGAAATCAAAATATGAATCCAACAGCATCTAAAGCCCCAATTGCTGCTGATTTGAATTCAGCAGCAAAATTTGCATTGTACCAAAAACGACCTATCTGCACGGGTGCACTGGCCTGATTGTTGGGACCTTGTAACAAATACCTAGTGCCCTTTAATGATGGAATGACATATCTCTGATATGCAAATTTTTACAGCACAGCAATTAAGCAGTTTAGAATTTTACTACAGTGTTTGAGCTTTATACAACAACAAAAAAAGGGGGCCAATAAAGGGCTGTGATGGATGGGCTAATCCCCACTGGAAATATACCATGTAATGCTGTGGAGACAATACATTATGGGTAGCACGGTGATGATTGGCTGCTAATCTCCCTTCTCGTCCTCCCCCAGATCTCTGTGTAAGCCTTTGCTCTTGCTCTGCATCCTCCATCCCCGCATCCTCTCCCCCCAGGGCGCATCACTGAAATCTGCTTGGCAGCCACGCTGTTGGGACATGAGTCTGGGGTACAGATGGGAAAGTTGGGGCAGAACAATCTGCTGTGTGCACGGAATACAGAGCAAAAGGGGCTTGCAGGGAGGCAGCTTGTCAGCAGGGGACAGAGCTGGGGGCCATATGCCACTCTTCTTCTCCCTTCTGTCACCAAGTCTGCCACCTCATCCTTCTGTCAGGGGACACTAATGATGAACATGTTTTAAACAGTTTTGTTTACCTAGCAACAGCTTTTCTAAGAGGGGGTCTTAATTAGTCACCTTAAACAATTTTGGGTTTGGAGTTTTTTTTTAAAGCATTCATTCATTTGTTCATTCATCTGGAAGAATCTCTCCTCTCTCATTCCACACACTCTCCCTGCCCCTCGTGCCCTCATACCCTGGAGGCTGTTGTTACTGTTTCCATGTAAAAGTGTGTCTGCATTACAAAACTAGTTTTAATAGCTATCTGCCCTTTTTATTTTTTTCTTTCATACATACTTTAATGCCACAATTAGCTTTGAAGGGTAGATTTTTCTCTACTTGTCAGAGGCAGTATTCCTTTGTGAAGCTCTTCAGATAGGATCTGCATTTTAAAATGAAATCCCATTTGGCGATTTTTTTTTTTTTTTAATAATTTTGTACTAGTGGTTGCAATGACTTCCCTGTTAAAGGAATAAGCTCAAAGCTGAGTTCGCCATTTGCTTTATCACGGCAGAAAAAAAAAAATACAGAAAATTCTGATTTGAATTTCATCAATTATGGTATTTGTTTCCTTTTCAAATTTAACTCACAAACCTCACTGAAAGCATAGTAGCTTCCTAGTGATTTCTCACTTACTTTTGTTTTTGGTTCCTTTCCTTTAGTGTAAAGTAGTTTGAATACCATAAATTCATAGATTTCTATTTCTATAAATTGATGAAAAATTTTAGGAATCTATTAAAATATACCATACTTAATTCCAAATGAATTAGGGACAAATTCTGAAATAGCATCACACAAAATGTTAAGAGTGAAATGCTTTCCTGTTTTTGAAATAAAATTTGTGATGAATGAGTTAACAATCAAAGACAATGAGATCAAATGTGTTTAACTCTCATTAGACAATAGCATCCATAAAAATCAAATGGTACAGGCTAATTCCTGTAGGACTATCTCTGCTTCTACATTATGCAGCCGGCTTCTGCCGTATTGCGAAAGAATAACACCTCTTTCAAGTCACTAGTTGGTTCTCTTAGAAACAACTAGGGCCACCTTAAGCTAGGGGATATTCAAGCTTCATGTTTATTCAGAACAAGTTAGAATGATTCAAATGTGGGCATGGTAGGACTAGAAAATAGCTGATCCCAGCAGATAGTTCTTAGAATAAACATTACATTTTTGTGGGTAACTTAAATTTGTCATTTTAATTATTTTTGCCCATATTACTTATAGTTTTACAGAAATAGGCTTTTGTTCAGAACCCTAAAGATGAATTTTTAAGTTCAACTGATTTTTAAAAATGTTAATAGACTTTAAGAGCAACACTAGGCTTCCAGAAAAAAACAGCAAAAAGTATAGTTTCCACTACTCGCTCACCTTTCCTGACATTTTCCTTGTTAGTAGTATCTTGCATTAGCATGGAATGTCTGTGAAATTAATGATCCAACACTGATACATTTTTATTAACTAAAATTCATAGGTTACACCAGGATTCATTCCTTGCGTTCATAGTTCTACGGGCTTTGACAAATGTCTATCTACATGTGTCCACTCCTACAGCATCATGTAGAATAATTTCTCTGTCCTGAATATCCCGTGTGTTTGTCCTATTCTTTCTTCTATCCCCACCTTCTGGCCACCACTGATCTTTTTACTTTCTCTGCAGCTTTTGCTTTTCTAGAATGTCAGCTGGTATCATACAGTATGTAGACTTTACATTTTGGTTTCTTTCACTTAGTACTGTAATATGCTTTTAAGTTTCTTCCATGTCCTTTCATGATTTGGTAGCTCATATCTTTTTATTGCCAAATAATATTCTATGGTATGGATATACCAGGATGAATTTTTCTAACATTTCATTGTCTCGTTGCTGTTCAAATAGAAAAAAGTCTACTTTTCAAGGCCAATTGAGTGTATATGGTGTATACTTCAATAGAGTCTTAAATTTGAAGATAAATTTGAAAAAGATGTTTGTTGACAAAGTTTGAGCTCCGTTTTGGGCTACTAGTAGCATAAACATAATATTTTTAGTGAAAGCTCAACAAAACATTGAGCGAAAAAAAGAAAGTTCTTGAAGTTGCTGTGGTCAGGAAAGGATGCTTGATAACATTTTCGGTTAACCGAGAAGTGTCGTCCCCTCTGATGTGTGTGCTTCCTGGGGACAGACAAGAACAGCCTATGTAGTTGGGTGGGGTGGGAGCGAGTGTGCACCTGGTGAAAGAGAAAATAGCTGATCCCAGCAGATAGTTCTTAGAATAAACATTACATTTTGTGGGTAACTTAAATTTGTCATTTTAATTATTTTTGCCCATATTACTTATAGTTTTACAGAAATAGGCTTTTGTTCAGAACCCTAAAGATGAATTTTTAAGTTCAACTGATTTTTAAAAATGTTAATAGACTTTAAGAGCAACACTAGGCTTCCAGAAAAAAACAGCAAAAAGTATAGTTTCCACTACTCGCTCACCTTTCCTGACATTTTCCTTGTTAGTAGTATCTTGCATTAGCATGGAATGTCTGTGAAATTAATGATCCAACACTGATACATTTTTATTAACTAAAATTCATAGGTTACACCAGGATTCATTCCTTGCGTTCATAGTTCTACGGGCTTTGACAAATGTCTATCTACATGTGTCCACTCCTACAGCATCATGTAGAATAATTTCTCTGTCCTGAATATCCCGTGTGTTTGTCCTATTCTTTCTTCTATCCCCACCTTCTGGCCACCACTGATCTTTTTACTTTCTCTGCAGCTTTTGCTTTTCTAGAATGTCAGCTGGTATCATACAGTATGTAGACTTTACATTTTGGTTTCTTTCACTTAGTACTGTAATATGCTTTTAAGTTTCTTCCATGTCCTTTCATGATTTGGTAGCTCATATCTTTTATTGCCAAATAACATTCTATGGTATGGATATACCAGGATGAATTTTTCTAACATTTCATTGTCTCGTTGCTGTTCAAATAGAAAAAAGTCTACTTTTCAAGGCCAATTGAGTGTATATGGTGTATACTTCAATAGAGTCTTAAATTTGAAGATAAATTTGAAAAAGATGTTTGTTGACAAAGTTTGAGCTCCGTTTTGGGCTACTAGTAGCATAAACATAATATTTTTAGTGAAAGCTCAACAAAACATTGAGCGAAAAAAAGAAAGTTCTTGAAGTTGCTGTGGTCAGGAAAGGATGCTTGATAACATTTTCGGTTAACCGAGAAGTGTCGTCCCCTCTGATGTGTGTGCTTCCTGGGGACAGACAAGAACAGCCTATGTAGTTGGGTGGGGTGGGAGCGAGTGTGCACCTGGTGAAAGAGAAGTTAACATTTTCAGTGAGAAAGCTTGCTAGGAATGTTGTCAAGAAAGTGGGCACAGCAAGTTACCCTGACAGACTTTTTGAAGAATTATTCACATTTAAATGCCTTGGAATCATATATTCTAGGAAGAGTCAGTACCAATTATCTATCCTAAGCAAAGAATACAATGGAGATGTTTGTGGTTGATGAAGACTATCTCTTACAATATCACTTGCTGTAACACAACTGGCTGTGGCAAAACAGAGATAAAATTGTGCTGGAAGCCGGAGCCTTTGGTGAACGGGGGCTGAGACAAAGATGTCTTTTTTTAGAATCAACAACATCTCTTTTTAGAATCAACATGATTAGAATTAAATTGAGAGGTTAGGATGGTCCCAACTGAGGTTTAGGTGTCAGGGGAAAAAAAAAAAGTCCGTGAAACAGAATCTATATGTTGGAAGGGAAAGTCAGGACGCAAACTCAGCCCAACACCAGGAACCAAATAAATGTGCTGGGCACTATGTATAGCTCAGGCTGGAGGCTGACCCTTGAGTCACTTTCTCACAGTGGTTTGCTTTGCAAATGGGCGTGGCCTGAAGGAGGAAGACCAGGAAGCCCCAAAGTTGGGGGTTACTGCCGCCTGCTAGGGATCTGGACTCTGAAGTAACACCTCAATGAAGGGAAGGTGCAGGACCAGCACCAGCTTTTAACAGGTTTCCTTTTCACTCTCCACCTGGCATTTAGAAGCAGGGAGATCTGTATTAAGGAACTGACCTTCAGTGCTATAGGATAATTCAAGGAATAAGGAGGTCTTGAGGGGGACTGAGCTTCTTGCTTGAGTAATTCATTGGGGAGGGCAGGGGGAAGAAAAATCAAACGAAAATGAAAGAATGTAGCTTCATTTGTACTCCAATTTAGCGAAGAGAAGGATGTCGTAATATGTTTCAACATGAACTCTAACTAAAGAGTAACTCTTCTTTTCATGCCAAAAGGCATATATATATACATGCAGAGCACTGATAGGGCAGAGAAGCAGAACCTTGCCTGACACACAGATGCGATGTGAGATACAAAATGTCTCAACATCACATACAGAAAAGATCTGATTCTTGTTTTAGCACAAACATTTTGTTGAACCGGTAATAGGGCTGTAGAGTCTGTTGCGACAACGTTTTTACTTTTAAGGTGTCTATCTAAAAAACATGTTTTAATATCACTGACATTAGGAGCTATGTTATAGCCATGTTATAACACGGTTATAATCATTTTCCATTTGCTGTTCTCATTTGTGAAATGGTTGTGTTGTTAGCTCCACGGCTCAAGTTTGGCCAGAGCTGTTAATGATATTGCCACTTCAGTAAATTCACGTACTTAGTAGGTACTAATGAATTAAGCTGCTGCTAATGTCCACTTGATTGTTACTGGAAAACTTTCTTATTGATTAGTTCTGTTAAATTTTGCTTTGTGAAAATCAGCATCAGTGGATATCAGCAACTTTGAAGTAGGTTGCAGAGGAGCACTTTTTAAAGAAAAGTTGTATCAGTGATACCCCTCTGGACACAGGCTTATTATTGGGTGGAAAGTCTCAGGTAATAAGAAAGCATTTCTAGGTAATTGGCAGACTTGTTTTTAATTTTGGTCTTTCTTAGTGATGCAGAAAATAATGGAGTGTCTTTCTATCAAAAATTTCTCAGTTACATACCAGATAGCCTGCTGCATAAAAGCCTGACTGGTTAGATAGCACTACTGACTCAATGAGCATGAATCTGAACAAACTCTGGGAGATAGTGAAGGACAGGGGAACCTGGAATGCTGCAGTCCATGGAGTCACAAAGAGCTGACACACCTTAGTGATTAAACAACAACATCACCGTTTTCATTGATGCAGTGTAGACATTTACCCTCTAGCTATCTGCAGTTGTGTGTATAATGCTCTCATTCCAATGCCTGGAAAGAAAGAAATCTCCTGAAGTGAGTTCTCCATTCCCCCAGCTTCCCTCCTGGGGGTCCTTTAAAAACTGCCAACCAGAATGCTGCACTTTCACTGGCAGAGAAACAGGGATTAATATTTGAGCTGGTGAGGCAGCTGTGGTTTACAAGGTAGAGTGTCTGAAGAGGATAGAGATGTGCTGAAAAAGAGCTCAAGATCTGTAGATGGGCCCTCTTAATCTTGTCTGGGTAAAAGCTGAGCGTGAGACTGAGAACAGCTCTTGGCATCTATTGGATTTCCAAAGCTCTCACCATGCAGGAAAATGCTGGTTTTTCCAATCAACCCAATGAGAAAACTCCCTAAACACTGGGTATTAGCTGGACTCCAGAGAGGTCAAGTTTTTCAAGTCAGGCATTTCCAGGTTAAAATCCTTCCTTAACTCTCTGCTGCTCTCAGGGGAGAGAGCTAGACTTCTTCTCCTGGCTCCCAGCATGTCGGGGTCCTGTGATGACTCCGGCCACCTCTTCTCTTTGCTCTGTGAAGCACTTCTCTGTCAATTGCCTCCAACTTCAGGGCCGGTTAACCATACCATTCTACTGACCTGAGATACTTGTTTTGGTTTTATCTAAGCAAACCATCTAAAAAAGCAAAGTCCAAGATATTTAGGGCAGCAAAACTATCCTGTGTGATACATTTGTCAAAATCTGCAATGTGTACAAGACCAAGAGTAACTCCTTGGCTTCCCTGATGGTACAGTGGGTAAAGAGTTTGCCTTGCAGCGCAAGGGGCACCGGCTTGATCCCTGGCCTGGGGAAATCTCACATGCCATGGAGCAGCTGAACGGGTGTGTTCAGTTACGAGCCAGTGCTCTGGAACCATGTGCCCAGAGGGGGCCGGTGCTCACTACTGACTCAATGAGCATGAATATGAAAAAAGTCTGGGAGATAGTGAAGGACAGGGGAACCTGGAATGCTGCAGTCCATGGAGTCACAAAGAGCTGACACACCTTAGTGATTAAACAACAACATCACCGTTTTCATTGATGCAGTGTAGACATTTACCCTCTAGCTATCTGCAGTTGTGTGTATAATGCTCTCATTCCAATGCCTGGAAAGAAAGAAATCTCCTGAAGTGAGTTCTCCATTCCCCCAGCTTCCCTCCTGGGGGTCCTTTAAAAACTGCCAACCAGAATGCTGCACTTTCACTGGCAGAGAAACAGGGATTAATATTTGAGCTGGTGAGGCAGCTGTGGTTTACAAGGTAGAGTGTCTGAAGAGGATAGAGATGTGCTGAAAAAGAGCTCAAGATCTGTAGATGGGCCCTCTTAATCTTGTCTGGGTAAAAGCTGAGCGTGAGACTGAGAACAGCTCTTGGCATCTATTGGATTTCCAAAGCTCTCACCATGCAGGAAAATGCTGGTTTTTCCAATCAACCCAATGAGAAAACTCCCTAAACACTGGGTATTAGCTGGACTCCAGAGAGGTCAAGTTTTTCAAGTCAGGCATTTCCAGGTTAAAATCCTTCCTTAACTCTCTGCTGCTCTCAGGGGAGAGAGCTAGACTTCTTCTCCTGGCTCCCAGCATGTCGGGGTCCTGTGATGACTCCGGCCACCTCTTCTCTTTGCTCTGTGAAGCACTTCTCTGTCAATTGCCTCCAACTTCAGGGCCGGTTAACCATACCATTCTACTGACCTGAGATACTTGTTTTGGTTTTATCTAAGCAGACCATCTAAAAAAGCAAAGTCCAAGATATTTAGGGCAGCAAAACTATCCTGTGTGATACATTTGTCAAAATCTGCAATGTGTACAAGACCAAGAGTAACTCCTTGGCTTCCCTGATGGTACAGTGGGTAAAGAGTTTGCCTTGCAGCGCAAGGGGCACCGGCTTGATCCCTGGCCTGGGGAAATCTCACATGCCATGGAGCAGCTGAACGGGTGTGTTCAGTTACGAGCCAGTGCTCTGGAACCATGTGCCCAGAGCCGGTGCTCTGCACTGAGACAGGCCTCAGCAATGGGAGGCCCACACAGGCTGAAGAATAAGGAAGGATAAAAAATAAATAAATAAAAAATCAACAAAAAGAGGCCAAAAATTAAAAAAAAAAAAAAAAAGGTGTGATTCCTAATGTAAACTATGGACTTGGAGTCATAGCCATGCATCAGCACAGGTTCTTAAACTTTATGGTAGCTTCTGATTCATGCTTCCTCTGGTGATTTTTTAAGCACCTACTTCCCTGTATTAAATCCTTTTGCTCTTAAAATTGCAAAAATAAGGCAAAGTCCAACTACGTAATGACTGCAAAAGATACAATTTAAATATAAAGACAAAGATAGATTGAAAGTAAGGACTTCCGTGGCGACTCAGTGGTAAAGTATCTTCCTGCCTGTAGAGGAGACGCAGGTTCAAACAGTGGTCTGGAAAGATTCCATGTGTCGCAGAGAAACTAAGCCTGTGAAGCACAACTACTGAGCCCATGAGCCATAGGTACTGAAGCCACACAACAGAGCCCACCTTCTGCAACAAGAGAAGCCACTGCAATGAGAAGCCTTCACTCAGGATCTAGACAAAAAGCCCTCACAGCAACAAAGCCCCAGCATAGCCAAAAATAAATAATTTTTTTAATTTAAAAAAGTGAGAGGACTTCCCTGGTGGCTTAGTGATTAAAAATCTGTCTGTCAATGCAAAATACATGGGTCTGATGTCTGCTCCAGGAAGATCTCACACGCCTCAGAGCAACTAAGGCTGTGTGCCACAGCTAGTGAGCCCATGGTCCACAAAAAGAGAAGCCACCCCAATGAGAAGCCTGTACACCACAGTTAGAGTAGCCCTCACTCACTGCAATTAGGAAAAAGCCCGTGTAACAAGGAATACCCAGTAAGCTAAAGCTGAATGAATAAAAATAAAATTAAAAGAAAAAAAAGAAAATGAGAGTGTGGAAAAAATTATACTATGCAATCACTAATCATTAAAAAGTCGTAGTGGCTATATTCATATCAAAGTAGACTTTAAAGCAAGGAATAATTGCAGAGATAAGAAGAGATATTTCACAATGGTAAGAGGCTAGCTCATCAAGAAGACAATCATCCTAATGGTTAAGTATATATATATATATATACACACACACGCACACATATATATACATATATATATATTTGAAAGAATTTTAAAAATCAAAAAACAAAGATACTAAAAGAACTAGACAAATCTAAATTACTGTGCAGATGTAGACCTTTCTCTCTCAGTAATTGCTTAAACAATTAGACCAAAGAAAATCAGTTAGGTTACAGAAGATTTGAACTATCAGTCAGTCTTCCCTATCTTTAGATCATTACCACTGTAAGATATACATTCTTTTCAAGTGCACATGGAACATTCACCAAAATAGACTATACTCTAGTCCATAAAACAGGTCTCAATAAATTTAAAAAGGTTGAAATCATACAAAGTATGTTTCCTGTCCACAGTAGAATCAAATTAGAAATGAATAATTAAGCATAAAGAATTCATTTAAAGGGCTTCCCTGGTGGTCCAGTGGGCACCTTGCAGCGCAAGGGGCACCGGTTTGATCCCTGGCCTGGGAAGATCACATGTGCCCATGGAGCAGCTGGACCAGTGTGTCCACTTACAAGCCAGCGCCCAGAGCCGGTGCTCTGCAATGGGAGAGACCACTGCAATGGGAGGCCTGCACAGGTCAAAGAATAAAGATGGATGAAAAATAAACAAATGGAAAATCAATAAAAGAGGCCAAAATTTAAAATAAAAAAGAATTAAAGAATATATTTCTAAATATCTCATGAATCACAGAGAAATCACAAGAAAAATTTCAAATACTTTTATATATATATAGGAACTCTTTATAAATTTGCATGTCATCCTTGCGCAGGGGCCATGCTAATCTTCTCTGTATTGTTCCAATTTTAGTATATGTGCTGCCAAGGTGAGTACTCAAATACTTTTTTTTTAACCAATGGCTAATGAAAGCATGGGCTTTCCAGGTGGCTTAGTGGTAAAGAATCTACCTGTCAATTCAGGAGACACCGGTTCAATTCCTTGGTCAGGAAGACCTACTAGAGAAGGAAATGGCAACCCACTCCAGTATTCTTCCCTGGAAAATTACAAGTACAGAAACAATTGCACAGGGTTGCAAAAGAGTTGGACATGACTTAGCTACTAAACAGCAACAAAACGACGAAAGTGTAGTATCTTGAAATTTGCTTGGTGATATAAGAAAGCGGTTTCGGATGAACTGCTTTCTATGAAAGTTTTTAAGTAGATATGAGGTTGTTAAACTAAATGAGAACTTATTTTGTGCCTCAGTCTTCGAAGATTAATGAGCCAAAAATGAATGTTTTTTGTTTTGTTTCAATTTTGCTTGTTCAAGCTATGTAAAACTTGTAATGCAGGGAGAGGCGTTCTGGAGCTGGCCTGATCCGGCTTGCCTCTTGAGTCTTCCCAAGAGAATTTGGTAACTTGAAATCAGTCACACAGGAAGTACTATATCACAGAAATCAACAGAAATCCAAAAAAAATAGTGTTAGGAGAAGCACACTTATTGAAACCACCTACCCTGGCCTGTTATCACAGTAACCAGTTGAGTGAGTTATTTTATGACAGGAGGTCTTGGTAAGTAACACGGAACTAATAAGCCACCCCTAACCCAGTAACCAGAAGAGTTCAGGAAAAGTTAAAAGGAGACACCACATGTCCAACCACCTCCAGGAATCCTTCTCACTGACATCCATCTTGGCTGAGCAATGTGTGTGCCACAGGAAGGACTCTGAGTCAGAATGATTGGCTAAAGACAACCTGGAATCCTATCACCATAAAACCAAGACTTTCAGCCATGAGCCACGTGGTAGAGCTGTTCTCCTGGGTTCCCTTACCCTACTGCTCTCCCCTGCCTCAGGGCGTCATTTCCAATAAAATCTCTTGCTCTGTCAGCACATGTGTCTCCTCCGACAATTCATTTCTGAGTGTTAGACAAGAGCCCACTTTCATGCCCTGGTAGGGGCCCCCCTTCCTACAACATTAGTGCTCCTCCCCCAACCCCCTCAGAGATCCTGATGTTAAAATTTACCAGCATTCTACTCCCTAATGTAAAGGGAGAATCACTCTGTTAATACTAAAAGCTCATTCTGCATGAAAATGGCAAAATACATTTGTTTGGGGCCTAACTAATGAGAACCAAAATCATATTAAAAGGACTGAGTTTTTAAATTTAGTTCTACTTGGATCTTTGTAAAAATTCTAACCAGATAATATTAATTAGGTTAAGTTATATTAATTAGTAAAAGAAAAATTCCTTCCAGAAATAAAGCTTATAAACTCAATAACTATGACAGTTGTTTTCATATGTATACATACTAGTGGTTTGTGGCAAAGTGTAAGTAGTAATATATCAGTTGATAGCTTAGTGACACTAAAGAATCAGTGGCACTTCTAAGGAGACTGCAGCTGAATCTGAGAAAAACAAGCAACGGGAAGAACTGAATTAGGAATAGATGGGTTATGATATTTTTAAAAAAAATCAAAGCATGGATTCTTCTAAAAGACACTAAGTATATACCTAGGGCAGGAGTAGATGTCTGAAAACAGTCTTCAGTTGATTCTTGGTATCTTTGGTGCCCCTAGCCAAGAAAAGTGGGAACTATATCACAGAAATCAACAGAAATCCAAAAAAAATAGTGTTAGGAGAAGCACACTTATTGAAACCACCTACCCTGGCCTGTTATCACAGTAACCAGTTGAGTGAGTTATTTTATGACAGGAGGTCTTGGTAAGTAACACGGAACTAATAAGCCACCCCTAACCCAGTAACCAGAAGAGTTCAGGAAAAGTTAAAAGGAGACACCACATGTCCAACCACCTCCAGGAATCCTTCTCACTGACATCCATCTTGGCTGAGCAATGTGTGTGCCACAGGAAGGACTCTGAGTCAGAATGATTGGCTAAAGACAACCTGGAATCCTATCACCATAAAACCAAGACTTTCAGCCATGAGCCACGTGGTAGAGCTGTTCTCCTGGGTTCCCTTACCCTACTGCTCTCCCCTGCCTCAGGGTGTCATTTCCAATAAAATCTCTTGCTCTGTCAGCACATGTGTCTCCTCCGACAATTCATTTCTGAGTGTTAGACAAGAGCCCACTTTCATGCCCTGGTAGGGGCCCCCCTTCCTACAACATTAGTGCTCCTCCCCCAACCCCCTCAGAGATCCTGATGTTAAAATTTACCAGCATTCTACTCCCTAATGTAAAGGGAGAATCACTCTGTTAATACTAAAAGCTCATTCTGCATGAAAATGGCAAAATACATTTGTTTGGGGCCTAACTAATGAGAACCAAAATCATATTAAAAGGACTGAGTTTTTAAATTTAGTTCTACTTGGATCTTTGTAAAAATTCTAACCAGATAATATTAATTAGGTTAAGTTATATTAATTAGTAAAAGAAAAATTCCTTCCAGAAATAAAGCTTATAAACTCAATAACTATGACAGTTGTTTTCATATGTATACATACTAGTGGTTTGTGGCAAAGTGTAAGTAGTAATATATCAGTTGATAGCTTAGTGACACTAAAGAATCAGTGGCACTTCTAAGGAGACTGCAGCTGAATCTGAGAAAAACAAGCAACGGGAAGAACTGAATTAGGAATAGATGGGTTATGATATTTTTAAAAAAAATCAAAGCATGGATTCTTCTAAAAGACACTAAGTATATACCTAGGGCAGGAGTAGATGTCTGAAAAACAGTCTTCAGTTGATTCTTGGTATCTTTGGTGCCCCTAACCACTGATGTCACTGGCCACTTAGCTCTTTAAATAATGAGCTGACATCACAGTTTGAAAAATGAAATTTAACTATTCCTAATTTAGAGTGATAAAGAGCTTTGCATAATGTTGATAGCTGATGGTGGATAGCCTACCATGAACGGTATTGAATTCATTACTTCTGAAGCAGAAAATTTCACTTTGGGATCAAAAGAGGCAGCTTTGGTCACTCAAAGTTTTGTGTGGCAGAAGTTTTATTAAAGTAAAAAGGGATAGAGAAAACTTCCAGCAAAAGGCACTGGAAGTGGGTAGGACTTTGTTAGTTTTGCTAATTTAGGCAGGATATCGTCTACTTTTTCAGTTGGCTATTAACGGTAGATAAAAGAATATTTTAAGGTAAGACTCTTACCAGACCGACACCCACAACATACATATTTAGACAGCAAAGGTATGAGATTAGACCAAAGGAATGGGTTCCTGTTAAGAAAGAGAAACTTTGCTGTTATAATCAAGCATTGTTGTTATAATCATCATCTCTGGACTTTAAAAAGGTCTTAAGCAAAATAGATTATGAGCATGGTAACCAAGGTCAAAGCACCTTGGCTAAAAAGTGTTTCTTCCCCCTCTTCCTCCTCCTTCTTGGGGATCCCCTGGTCTTCCTATCAACATAAGAATTAGCTTTCTCAATGTGATGTCCAAAATTCTCTGCTTTCACATTAAAATGCAGGTAAACCATAAAATTGTTTGGGTTTTAGCTACATGTTATCAGAATGAATGTCCGGGTAATTAATTCTCATGCTTTCATAATTCAACATGATAGAACAAAACAAAAAAGGTTGTTTTCATATGATACATACTAGTGGTTTGTGGCAAAGTGTAAGTAGTAATATATCAGTTGATAGCTTAGTGACACTAAAGAATCAGTGGCACTTCTAAGGAGACTGCAGCTGAATCTGAGAAAAACAAGCAACGGGAAGAACTGAATTAGGAATAGATGGGTTATGATATTTTTAAAAAAAATCAAAGCATGGATTCTTCTAAAAGACACTAAGTATATACCTAGGGCAGGAGTAGATGTCTGAAAACAGTCTTCAGTTGATTCTTGGTATCTTTGGTGCCCCTAACCACTGATGTCACTGGCCACTTAGCTCTTTAAATAATGAGCTGACATCACAGTTTGAAAAATGAAATTTAACTATTCCTAATTTAGAGTGATAAAGAGCTTTGCATAATGTTGATAGCTGATGGTGGATAGCCTACCATGAACGGTATTGAATTCATTACTTCTGAAGCAGAAAATTTCACTTTGGGATCAAAAGAGGCAGCTTTGGTCACTCAAAGTTTTGTGTGGCAGAAGTTTTATTAAAGTAAAAAGGGATAGAGAAAACTTCCAGCAAAAGGCACTGGAAGTGGGTAGGACTTTGTTAGTTTTGCTAATTTAGGCAGGATATCGTCTACTTTTTCAGTTGGCTATTAACGGTAGATAAAAGAATATTTTAAGGTAAGACTCTTACCAGACCGACACCCACAACATACATATTTAGACAGCAAAGGTATGAGATTAGACCAAAGGAATGGGTTCCTGTTAAGAAAGAGAAACTTTGCTGTTATAATCAAGCATTGTTGTTATAATCATCATCTCTGGACTTTAAAAAGGTCTTAAGCAAAATAGATTATGAGCATGGTAACCAAGGTCAAAGCACCTTGGCTAAAAAGTGTTTCTTCCCCCTCTTCCTCCTCCTTCTTGGGGATCCCCTGGTCTTCCTATCAACATAAGAATTAGCTTTCTCAATGTGATGTCCAAAATTCTCTGCTTTCACATTAAAATGCAGGTAAACCATAAAATTGTTTGGGTTTTAGCTACATGTTATCAGGAAATGGAATATGTCTATCTTAGTGTGTTATTATTAATTGGCTTCAATGCTCTTTCAAATTGAAGAATTCAAGTCATGATAGAACAGGTTTTAGGTAGTAATGAGAAAATGGAAACCAAGAATCTCAGGTCTTTTCACAGTCACAAAGCATGATAAGGATGCTCAAGTGGTTTTGCAAGAACATTTGTTGTCCCATGGACGGTCAGGGTGGATGTGGTTAATTTTACAGGCGCAGTTAGTGAGCCTATTAATTCATAACCCTTTAAATTAGGCCCTCAGGTAACTGTGTATGTTGCTGTCAAAAGGGCAGCTTCCTGGGTAGAGGTGGTCTAGTCTCAGGTCAAGAGTAACAGAGAAACTACAGCGGTCAAGGCCCCATGGGAGAAGAATGGAGGGAAGTTCTGCTTTCAAATGTGACTTGTTTGTTTCGGCATTCATACAAAATAATTGTAGCATTAGGGTAAGTATCTCGGAGGATATTCTCTGATATGAATATTTTCATCATAAAACTCTGACATTGAACATTTTTAATTAATTATATATTAGTCCCAACATACTATAAAAGTTGGAAGCAAGTTTCTGTACTTTGTTCACTGTACACAGTCATTAAAACTAATTTTTTCAACCCTCTAGGATACTATATCAAAATGTTCATTTTATAAGTGGAAGAGTCAACCTATATTACTAAATGGGGTATGATTTTACTTATGTCAAACATGATCATATATATTATGTTATACATAAATTAAGAAAGAAAATATATCAAGTATATCAAAATAAACATTAAGAATTGTGAATGCTTTTTCCTTGTTGTCCATTTCCTAACTTTTCTAGAATGAACATTCATTATACATAAGAAAAAATAAGGTTATTGATTTCATTTTCTACTCAATATGAATGCTATCCTGTTAGAAAATATATGTATCATTGGATCAACATGGAATACAGGGGCTTCCCTGGTGGTCCAGTGGGTAAGGACACCGCCTTGCAGTGCAAGGGGCGCTGGTTCGATCCCTGGCCTGGGAAGATCCCACGTGCCGCGGAGCGGCTGGACCGATGTGTTCAATTACCGAGCTGGAGCTCTGGAGCACATGCGCCCAGAGCCGGTGCTCTGCGACAACAGATGCCACCGCGATGGGAAGCCAAAGAACAAAGATGGATGAAACTGGACAAATGAAAGACCAGTGGATGTGGCCTGCCCACCCCCCTCCCTCCACCCCCACCAAAAAAAAAAAAAAAAAAAACAAAAAAAAAAACACCATGGAATACAAATGGAAGAGGAGATAGAGAACTTGGAGACTGAAGTGAAGTGAAAGTCACTCAATAGTGTCTGACTCTTTGTGACCCATGGCCTGTAGCCTGCTAGGTTCCTCCGTCCATGGAATTTTCCAGGCAAAAATACCGGAGTAGGTAGGCGTTTCGTTCTCCTGGGGATCTTTCCCAACCCAAGGACCAAACCCAGGATTCCCACATTGTAGGCAGATTCTTTACCATCTGAACCACCAGGGAAGCCTTGTGACACCTTAGTAAATGTCTGGAAATGGATCGTGTGACAAAGATAAAGCTCTATCTGAAAAGACCATGTAAAATAGAAACTCTGAAGCATTGTGCTTCCTTATAAACCTGAACAGAACTTCAAAAAATAAATAAATAAATAAAACTAATTAGGAGTAGCTGGGATGGCTAACATTTGTGCAGTGCTATTAACTGCAGCTAACTGAATTCTCCAAAAACTCAGTAAGTTTAGTCTGAGTATCCTCATATTTATAAGCAAATGTGCAGGGAGCTCAAGGGCAGTGGTTTGTGACAACATAGAAGAGTGGGATGGGGTGGCAGGTGGGAGGAAGGTTCAAGAGATAGGGACATACGACACCTATGGCTGATTCGTGCTGATCTATGGCAGAAACCAACACACTGTTGGAAGGCAATTATCCTCCAATTAAAAATAAATAAAATAAGTGAAAGAGCTGAAATTCATGGCTCTTTCTAAGACTCAGCACTGCCAAGGCAGTTCCAAGATCCATGTGAATTTCACTGGAATGATTTAACCAAATTTTTTAGGCATTGTCCATGATAAGAACCCTATACATTCAGAGAATGCCTTGCAGTGCAAGGGGCGCTGGTTCGATCCCTGGCCTGGGAAGATCCCACGTGCCGCGGAGCGGCTGGACCGATGTGTTCAATTACCGAGCTGGAGCTCTGGAGCACATGCGCCCAGAGCCGGTGCTCTGCGACAACAGATGCCACCGCGATGGGAAGCCAAAGAACAAAGATGGATGAAACTGGACAAATGAAAGACCAGTGGATGTGGCCTGCCCACCCCCCCGCCTCGACCCCCACCAAAATAAAAAAAAAAAAAAAAGAAAAAAAAAAAACACCATGGAATACAAATGGAAGAGGAGATAGAGAACTTGGAGACTGAAGTGAAGTGAAAGTCACTCAATAGTGTCTGACTCTTTGTGACCCATGGCCTGTAGCCTGCTAGGTTCCTCCGTCCATGGAATTTTCCAGGCAAAAATACCGGAGTAGGTAGGCGTTTCGTTCTCCTGGGGATCTTTCCCAACCCAAGGACCAAACCCAGGATTCCCACATTGTAGGCAGATTCTTTACCATCTGAACCACCAGGGAAGCCTTGTGACACCTTAGTAAATGTCTGGAAATGGATCGTGTGACAAAGATAAAGCTCTATCTGAAAAGACCATGTAAAATAGAAACTCTGAAGCATTGTGCTTCCTTATAAACCTGAACAGAACTTCAAAAAATAAATAAATAAATAAAACTAATTAGGAGTAGCTGGGATGGCTAACATTTGTGCAGTGCTATTAACTGCAGCTAACTGAATTCTCCAAAAACTCAGTAAGTTTAGTCTGAGTATCCTCATATTTATAAGCAAATGTGCAGGGAGCTCAAGGGCAGTGGTTTGTGACAACATAGAAGAGTGGGATGGGGTGGCAGGTGGGAGGAAGGTTCAAGAGATAGGGACATACGACACCTATGGCTGATTCGTGCTGATCTATGGCAGAAACCAACACACTGTTGGAAGGCAATTATCCTCCAATTAAAAATAAATAAAATAAGTGAAAGAGCTGAAATTCATGGCTCTTTCTAAGACTCAGCACTGCCAAGGCAGTTCCAAGATCCATGTGAATTTCACTGGAATGATTTAACCAAATTTTTTAGGCATTGTCCATGATAAGAACCCTATACATTCAGAGAATATTGGTATTTCCGCTTGTTTTAAGATGAGTGTTGAGTTCACATAAGATAATGTCGACACTGATATATTGACTGTGCTTTTCTTCTTAGACAAAGAAATACCAAATAAGTCTTCCAGTGCCAGTTCAGTTTTGACAGTAGGACATTGTAGCATATGATAAGCTCTGAAACACTGCACATCTTTGAATGATAACCTGAAGCCAGAAACCTGGATCTTATGGGAGTTTGTTTTGTTTTTTTATAGTTGCCTAAATGTTCTGATAGGTTAATGAGAAATAGGAGGTATCACAATAAAAAGAAAGTGAAGAAATCAGGAACCAACCAATCCTCATGTTTTTCATTTCCCTCAATTTGCTGGAGACTTCATTTAAAAGTTTACATCTTTTAGTGCAAAAATTAATTTCTCTTTCACAAGTTCCACTCACATTTTGTTGCTAATAAAACCAAGGATGTAAATACTATTAAGTACAAAACAGCCTGCTGCATAATTGTTTCAGAGCAATTACAGATTATATCGAGCCATTCGTGGAGTAGAAACAGTTTTTTCCAAGACACCAGCTCCCTGTACCTTGAAATTTTATTAGTCTAAGAATTTCATGCACCATATGTTAGAATATGAGACTAGCTGCAATTGAACAAACAACTTTCTGATATATAAGTGAATGATAACCTGATTTTAAATGTGTTTATCTAATGAGATAGTAACTGTAATTTACAACACATATAAAAACCCCCACTGTTACTCCTGGTGCACCTTTTGGCTAAAAAGGGTGATGCAGGGAGATATGCTAATGATCATCGTCTTGGTTTTTACCAAGTCAGTAATAAAATTTGCATTTGATATTGTGCACAGTAAACTGGGTTATTAGCCTTGAAAATGAGTCTCATAAAATTTAAATATAGACTTAAATCATATTAACTGTCCTGTAGGTTTTCTGAGAGGCTTTAAAGCATTGTGTTGCCTCCATAGTGTAGGGAATGCAGATGTTTGTGTGCCTTCCGGCCCAAAAGGATACAAAGAGAGCTTGAGAGATGCACTAGAAAAGCTCAGCACTGCCAAGGCAGTTCCAAGATCCATGTGAATTTCACTGGAATGATTTAACCAAATTTTTTAGGCATTGTCCATGATAAGAACCCTATACATTCAGAGAATATTGGTATTTCCGCTTGTTTTAAGATGAGTGTTGAGTTCACATAAGATAATGTCGACACTGATATATTGACTGTGCTTTTCTTCTTAGACAAAGAAATACCAAATAAGTCTTCCAGTGCCAGTTCAGTTTTGACAGTAGGACATTGTAGCATATGATAAGCTCTGAAACACTGCACATCTTTGAATGATAACCTGAAGCCAGAAACCTGGATCTTATGGGAGTTTGTTTTGTTTTTTTATAGTTGCCTAAATGTTCTGATAGGTTAATGAGAAATAGGAGGTATCACAATAAAAAGAAAGTGAAGAAATCAGGAACCAACCAATCCTCATGTTTTTCATTTCCCTCAATTTGCTGGAGACTTCATTTAAAAGTTTACATCTTTTAGTGCAAAAATTAATTTCTCTTTCACAAGTTCCACTCACATTTTGTTGCTAATAAAACCAAGGATGTAAATACTATTAAGTACAAAACAGCCTGCTGCATAATTGTTTCAGAGCAATTACAGATTATATCGAGCCATTCGTGGAGTAGAAACAGTTTTTTCCAAGACACCAGCTCCCTGTACCTTGAAATTTTATTAGTCTAAGAATTTCATGCACCATATGTTAGAATATGAGACTAGCTGCAATTGAACAAACAACTTTCTGATATATAAGTGAATGATAACCTGATTTTAAATGTGTTTATCTAATGAGATAGTAACTGTAATTTACAACACATATAAAAACCCCCACTGTTACTCCTGGTGCACCTTTTGGCTAAAAAGGGTGATGCAGGGAGATATGCTAATGATCATCGTCTTGGTTTTTACCAAGTCAGTAATAAAATTTGCATTTGATATTGTGCACAGTAAACTGGGTTATTAGCCTTGAAAATGAGTCTCATAAAATTTAAATATAGACTTAAATCATATTAACTGTCCTGTAGGTTTTCTGAGAGGCTTTAAAGCATTGTGTTGCCTCCATAGTGTAGGGAATGCAGATGTTTGTGTGCCTTCCGGCGGGCCCCCCAAAAGGATACAAAAGAGAGCTTGAGAGATGCACTAGAAAAGCATCACAATTGTGTTTCCTGCTCTGAGGACCCACCCAGGTCAAGTGCCTGTAGATCAAGGAGGCTAGGGAAGGAGGGAAAAGAATACTTCACAGGATTTCTGGTCAAAAGTTTAGCTATGGTGGCCAGCCAGTCCCCGCCCAAGATTTAGATCACCAAGAGGACTTTGAAACTCCCGTGGTTTGACAGTGGAGGAGAGCTGACAATTGTGAAATGCAACTTGTCCTTGAGAGAAAATCAAATTGCAGATTAAATGCTGAAGGGCCTACTGATAGCACTTTCTCCAGTAACTTCCCATTTCAATATCTTGCTTCTCAGTGTGCACTGAATCATAAGCATTTATTGTTATGAGAAAAAAATATATTTGAGGATGCAGACACTTTGTTATTGACTCCCTGATTGAAGTAGATGTGCTAGCCAGCACGTTGCACCTTTGTTGTTAAGCAGCTTTGTAGGGTTCCACTAGCAAGTCAAGGGCAGTACTCCAATCCTGAGTCAAGCTTCAGTCCTACTCATCACTGACTCCTACCCAGCCAAGACATGAGGAGCCCCTTGCGTGTGTCATCAACCAAGCAGGCACAGATGCTAAGTCCAAGGCCACTTTTAAGTCCAAGACTTTCCTCTGAAGACTGTTGGGACTAATTCTTTAAAAAGTTTCTACCCAGCCAAATGAGCCATACTTTATATGCATTTCTATTTTCTCAAGATCTAAGCTCTGCAGGTGCTAATCCCTTCTTCCCTCTATTCCCTTCCTTTCTCCTGAATCAACTTTTCTCCACTCTTCTCTGCCCAAATCTCCCATTCTGCCCTGTGGAATGCCCTCTTGTTCCAAGGGAAACAATTTTATATTTGTCCTCAAGTTCTTCACTGAATGCTCATTCTACCCTCTTGCCTTAAGAAGAAGCCTGGCTCACCGCGGGGAATACTGCTTCTCCTGCTACCTTCTTAAGGAGAAGCCACATTTTCCCATTTCATATGCTGTAGGGAATGCAGATGTTTGTGTGCCTTCCGCGGGCCACCCAAAAGGATACAAAAGAGAGCTTGAGAGATGCACTAGAAAAGCATCACAATTGTGTTTCCTGCTCTGAGGACCCACCCAGGTCAAGTGCCTGTAGATCAAGGAGGCTAGGGAAGGAGGGAAAAGAATACTTCACAGGATTTCTGGTCAAAAGTTTAGCTATGGTGGCCAGCCAGTCCCCGCCCAAGATTTAGATCACCAAGAGGACTTTGAAACTCCCGTGGTTTGACAGTGGAGGAGAGCTGACAATTGTGAAATGCAACTTGTCCTTGAGAGAAAATCAAATTGCAGATTAAATGCTGAAGGGCCTACTGATAGCACTTTCTCCAGTAACTTCCCATTTCAATATCTTGCTTCTCAGTGTGCACTGAATCATAAGCATTTATTGTTATGAGAAAAATATATTTGAGGATGCAGACACTTTGTTATTGACTCCCTGATTGAAGTAGATGTGCTAGCCAGCACGTTGCACCTTTGTTGTTAAGCAGCTTTGTAGGGTTCCACTAGCAAGTCAAGGGCAGTACTCCAATCCTGAGTCAAGCTTCAGTCCTACTCATCACTGACTCCTACCCAGCCAAGACATGAGGAGCCCCTTGCGTGTGTCATCAACCAAGCAGGCACAGATGCTAAGTCCAAGGCCACTTTTAAGTCCAAGACTTTCCTCTGAAGACTGTTGGGACTAATTCTTTAAAAAGTTTCTACCCAGCCAAATGAGCCATACTTTATATGCATTTCTATTTTCTCAAGATCTAAGCTCTGCAGGTGCTAATCCCTTCTTCCCTCTATTCCCTTCCTTTCTCCTGAATCAACTTTTCTCCACTCTTCTCTGCCCAAATCTCCCATTCTGCCCTGTGGAATGCCCTCTTGTTCCAAGGGAAACAATTTTATATTTGTCCTCAAGTTCTTCACTGAATGCTCATTCTACCCTCTTGCCTTAAGAAGAAGCCTGGCTCACCGCGGGGAATACTGCTTCTCCTGCTACCTTCTTAAGGAGAAGCCACATTTTTATCCCCATTTCATATGCTGTAAGGATGATGGGACATTATCTATCCTTCCTATTCAGCACTGCAGATTTAGACCATAAACCTTCCATCTTGATGTGAAAACCCTTGCTCAAAGGAGTCGTCCATGTATTTCTTCCTCACCCATCCTTTAGCTAACATCTACTCTTCCCCTTTTCACTAAAGACTTTAGCCCTGGTTTAAAACTTTCTTCTCCATTTCTCTGTTTTTGAAGAAAACTCATCCAAAACTCTAACTTCTTAGCATTTTGTTTTCCTAAATTCTTCTCCATTCACAAATTTCACGCCCACACTCCCAAAGATGCAACACACATCCTTAAAATCTCCCAGAAGGTCTCAGTCGCTGAATTAGTCATTCAATAAGTCCACTCTCTGTCCACACTCTCTGATATTTCCTGATCCGTCACCTTACTAGGACCGCCAGTTCTCTGCCCCATTGACTTTCCCCTATCTGGCTGCCCTTCCTGTCTTAACTGTTTTTTTAGCATTTGATACTACTCTAGCCCAACCACCTCCACTGAAACATTCTTTTGCCAGGGCCATTAATAAACTACATACTGCTAATGCCACAGGAAAGGTTCTCATTTATTTATAACTTATTTAGTTAGTAACATATGTTTCCATTGGGCTCTTCTCTGCCTTCTAACTCTCTAGCTGTTCAATCTTGGGCTCTTTGGGGTTGTACTCTCCCTTCTCTTAAATGCTGGTGTCCCTCAGAATTTAGCCCCAGGATGCCTCATCTCTTCTGACTCTACACTGCCTCTGAGTGTTCTCATTAATTCTCAAAGCCTGAAGAAAAGCCCTTTTGCTAATAACCCCCAAACAAATATTTCCTCAGTTATGCATACAGTTTTCTGACTTAGGCAAGTTATTTAACTTCTCTGTGCCTCAGTTTCTTGTTTAGAGAATGGAGACAATAAGAGTACCTACCTCTTAATTTGTTGGGAGGGGAAAAACAAATTCATGCAAGTAAGGACTTAGAACTGTGTTTGGTACTTGATAAATACTTGCTGTCATCATAACTACTATTATTATTACAAGATACGTCTTCTTGGATGTCTCTTAGGAGCCTTAAACAATACCCTGAAAAGTGAAAACTATTGCCAGTTAGCCCTCTCTGAGAAGCTTCCTCTTGCTGAGTCTCCTAGCTCACTAAACATCAATATCACTTACTTGAACCAGAAATAAGTCCTCCTTCCTTTTAACTTAGACATTTGATCAAGTCTTCTAAATTATGCTTTATTTCAGATCTCTTTTCTATTCCACAAACTAAACGCTAGTTTTCCAAACCAAGCCTTTACTATGCCTGAACCTCTGCAATAATCTAACGGTTGATCTTTTGGCTTATCCAATACATTGCCCACATAGTACATTCTCTGGATGATCTTGCAGAGTCCAAATATAATATTACCTCTCTGTGTAGCTGGTCTCCCATGGCCCTCCAGAGAGAAAACCTGGCTTTTAAGGCCAATTAGTCATTCAATAAGTCCACTCTCTGTCCACACTCTCTGATATTTCCTGATCCGTCACCTTACTAGGACCGCCAGTTATCTGCCCCATTGACTTTCCCCCTATCTGGCTGCCCTTCCTGTCTTAACTGTTTTTTTAGCATTTGATACTACTCTAGCCCAACCACCTCCACTGAAACATTCTTTTGCCAGGGCCATTAATAAACTACATACTGCTAATGCCACAGGAAAGGTTCTCATTTATTTATAACTTATTTAGTTAGTAACATATGTTTCCATTGGGCTCTTCTCTGCCTTCTAACTCTCTAGCTGTTCAATCTTGGGCTCTTTGGGGTTGTACTCTCCCTTCTCTTAAATGCTGGTGTCCCTCAGAATTTAGCCCCAGGATGCCTCATCTCTTCTGACTCTACACTGCCTCTGAGTGTTCTCATTAATTCTCAAAGCCTGAAGAAAAGCCCTTTTGCTAATAACCCCCAAACAAATATTTCCTCAGTTATGCATACAGTTTTCTGACTTAGGCAAGTTACTTAACTTCTCTGTGCCTCAGTTTCTTGTTTAGAGAATGGAGACAATAAGAGTACCTACCTCTTAATTTGTTGGGAGGGGAAAAACAAATTCATGCAAGTAAGGACTTAGAACTGTGTTTGGTACTTGATAAATACTTGCTGTCATCATAACTACTATTATTATTACAAGATACGTCTTCTTGGATGTCTCTTAGGAGCCTTAAACAATACCCTGAAAAGTGAAAACTATTGCCAGTTAGCCCTCTCTGAGAAGCTTCCTCTTGCTGAGTCTCCTAGCTCACTAAACATCAATATCACTTACTTGAACCAGAAATAAGTCCTCCTTCCTTTTAACTTAGACATTTGATCAAGTCTTCTAAATTATGCTTTATTTCAGATCTCTTTTCTATTCCACAAACTAAACGCTAGTTTTCCAAACCAAGCCTTTACTATGCCTGAACCTCTGCAATAATCTAACGGTTGATCTTTTGGCTTATCCAATACATTGCCCACATAGTACATTCTCTGGATGATCTTGCAGAGTCCAAATATAATATTACCTCTCTGTGTAGCCGGGTCTCCCATGGCCCTCCAGAGAGAGCCTAAACTCTTTAGCCTGGCTTTTAAGGCCATTTGCAATTTGCCTTACTTATCCTCCTACATCAGCCTTAAGCCCAGACTCTTGAGAGTTCTTTCACTCTGTGCTAGGGCCCCTCATGACCAACCCAGCCCACTGACTATTTTTGTATAGCTTGTCAGCTAAAAAAGGCTTTTATGCTTATATTTTACATAAATAAACAAGCAAACACAAAAGCAAGATGATTTGCCTTTCACCAAGAGAAGTTGCTTGAAGAGTGTAGAATACTGCCTTTGTCTGCAAACCCAAGATATTCACTATCTGGTCCTTCACAGGAAAAGTTTGCTAACCCTCATTCTCTGCTCCATTCACTAACCTTCTCTCAGTTTCTCAATTATCCATACCCCAGGACCTTTGCATATGCTCTCCTCTTTATTCTTATCCTAAGATCTAAGTCCTGATGATCCTACAAACATTAGCTTACATATTACCTTTGAAAATCAGACTTACCGATTCTGTAAATAAGTACGCACCTCTTTGGTTAAGATTCCTAGCATTTTATTCTTTTTGGTGCTACTATAAATGGGATTATTTTCCTACTTTTTTTCAGATAGGTTTTCCTTTCCAATCTAGATGCCTTCTATTTCTTTTTCTTGCCTATTTGTCTGGTATGATTTTCCAGTACTATGTTAAATAACCTGGCCTTTTCCTGAACTTACAGGAAAAACTTTCAGTTTTTCACTATTAACTACCATGTCAGCTGTGGGCTTTTTATGTATGATCATCACTATGTTGAGGCAATTTTCTTCTATGCTTAATTTGTTGAGAGTTTTTTTTATCATGAAAAGCTGTTGAATTTGTCAAATGTTTTTTCTGCACTAGTGTGGAGTGTCCTAAAGAATGTTGAAAATAGAGCTATCATATGATCCAGTAATCCCAATTCTGGGGAGTCAGGATTTCAAAAAGATATTAGCAGTCTTATATTCATTCACAAGAGTTAAGATGAGAAAATAACTTACATGTCAATCAACAGATAAACGGATACAGAAAATGTGGTATATACAAATGAATTTTACAATCTTTAAAAATAAAAATTTTAAATGTGTGACAACATGGGTGAACTTACAGAAAATTGCACTAAGTGAAATAAGTAATTGACAAAAAAACAAATACTTCATAATTCCACTTATATGAGGAATCTAAATCGTAGAATCAAAGAGTGGAACGGTAGTTGCCTCCAACCACATTGGCACCAACAGGCATTCCGTTAGCATTTGTTCTTTGAATTAAATAATCAGATCATAAAGACCTCCATCACAATAAATAACACTTTGTGCTAAAATAGTGTGTTGTCTACCACATCACAGGATGTCAATTTCTTGACTGTGTGCTTATTTCTAATACTGAATACAGTTGCCACACAAGCAAAGTGCTAACAACACTGTTCAAAACAGCTAGCCACTCTTTCTGCAATTCTAAAGCCTACCGGTAGGTGTCAGTGGAGACTTCTTAGGTCTTCTGTAGGTTAGGGTGTGCATAACTGGTAAGATTAAAATGAAATCACTGCTTTTCAGATCACTGTATCCTGATTCTTCCTGATTCTGTCAGCTAACTTCTACATGTTTCCTTATAATATTCAGAGCAGAAAAGAAAACCAAAATAGATGACAGCGAATCAGACTCACTTAATTTTCTTTTGGTGCTACTTTTTTTTAAATGGGATTATTTTCCTACTTTTTCAGATAGGTTTTCCTTTCCAATCTAGATGCCTTCTATTTCTTTTTCTTGCCTATTTGTCTGGTATGATTTTCCAGTACTATGTTAAATAACCTGGCCTTTTCCTGAACTTACAGGAAAAACTTTCAGTTTTCACTATTAACTACCATGTCAGCTGTGGGCTTTTATGTATGATCATCACTATGTTGAGGCAATTTTCTTCTATGCTTAATTTGTTGAGAGTTTTTTTTATCATGAAAAGCTGTTGAATTTGTCAAATGTTTTTTCTGCACTAGTGTGGAGTGTCCTAAAGAATGTTGAAAATAGAGCTATCATATGATCCAGTAATCCCAATTCTGGGGAGTCAGGATTTCAAAAAGATATTAGCAGTCTTATATTCATTCACAAGAGTTAAGATGAGAAAATAACTTACATGTCAATCAACAGATAAACGGATACAGAAAATGTGGTATATACAAATGAATTTTACAATCTTTAAAAATAAAAATTTTAAATGTGTGACAACATGGGTGAACTTACAGAAAATTGCACTAAGTGAAATAAGTAATTGACAAAAACACAAATACTTCATAATTCCACTTATATGAGGAATCTAAATCGTAGAATCAAAGAGTGGAACGGTAGTTGCCTCCAACCACATTGGCACCAACAGGCATTCCGTTAGCATTTGTTCTTTGAATTAAATAATCAGATCATAAAGACCTCCATCACAATAAATAACACTTTGTGCTAAAATAGTGTGTTGTCTACCACATCACAGGATGTCAATTTCTTGACTGTGTGCTTATTTCTAATACTGAATACAGTTGCCACACAAGCAAAGTGCTAACAACACTGTTCAAAACAGCTAGCCACTCTTTCTGCAATTCTAAAGCCTACCGGTAGGTGTCAGTGGAGACTTCTTAGGTCTTCTGTAGGTTAGGGTGTGCATAACTGGTAAGATTAAAATGAAATCACTGCTTTTCAGATCACTGTATCCTGATTCTTCCTGATTCTGTCAGCTAACTTCTACATGTTTCCTTATAATATTCAGAGCAGAAAAGAAAACCAAAATAGATGACAGCGATTTTTCTCCGTTCTCTCCATCAGACTCACTTAAACTTTGTGACGGTTTCCTGCATTCCGGTTACAGTTTCTATAGGATCAGGTTGCAGAAGAAAGGAAAAAGAGAGAATTCGGGAAACTTCTAGCAAGGCCATAGCAAGATATTATTAGTGATTGCCACAGTCCATGGGCACAGTATAGTGTTTCCTTTACCTAGATGGTCTAAGTCTGCAGAAAGATCTGCTTGTTTAAAATAATAGGCTCTGCTCATTGGGAGTCGATTTGTACGAGCTTCTATTCTGCATAAGCCAACAGCCTGCTGTAATGAAGAACAGGCAGAAGCCAGCCCTTATCAGACATCAACTTCATACACAAAACTCAAAACAATACCATCTGTAGTCCCTGCTTATCTGCTCTGTGTGTGTGTGTGTGTGTATGCTGTTTGTGGAGAGGACAGGGAGGAAGAAAGAGGTATTCATTTTTCAATTAACAAAATATAAAGGACCCTAACTTTCTTTTCTTCCAAAGAATGAAAAAATGAATGAAAAGCATCAAAGTGTGTTCATAATTTCTATTTTCAAACTTCGAAAACAATGACCATATTTCTTTTTAACATTAATTCATTAATTAATTTTTGGCTGCACTGAGTCTTCATTGCTGCACATGGGTTTTCTCTAGTTGCAGAGAGCAAAGGCTGCTCTCAAGTTTGGTGCAATGGCTTCTCATTGCAATGGCTTCTCTTGTTGCAGTGTATGCGCTCAAGGTAATAGGCTCAGTAGTTGTGCCTGGCCGGCTTAGTTGCCCCGTGGCATGTGGAATCTTCTTGGACCAGGAATTGAACCCATGTCCCCCACATCAGCAGATTGACTCTTAACCACTGGTCCATCATGGAAATCTGAACATATTTCTTAAATAGGAAAAAAAATGCATAGTTTTGTAAGGTAGGAAGAGGTGAACGCTTCCTTAAATTATAACTTGGGAATCCAAATTTCTAGTTTTTCCAACAAATTATCATCAGCAATTAAAAATTATAAAAATTACTGGGGAAAATCTAAGTTTGCAATCAATTTTACTGTTACACTCCATCTTCTGTTTCAGAGGATGCTGCACATGGGCAGCTGCCATATGTAAGTGTTTACCATGAGTGATTTCCCCAGCAGAGTTATTGAAGAGTGCTGGGCACAGTTTTTCCACTCACTGTAGCATTTTACTTAAGGGCATTTTAAAGAGTCGAGTATGTATGCAACAAAAAGCAAACATTTTGTGTCAAGGCGTTCAGTGAACAGCTGCCTCTAAAAAAAGGCATTGCTACATATATTTATTTCATTCTGATCTGAGACTAATCATGTACTATAAACATTGCACTGAGAGGCCTCATTTAGTTAAACTAATGCCAGGCTTGGAGGTGGGGGAAGGGGCGGGAATCCACACCAAGCATGTCTGAGAGTGCTGTCATGAAAACTAAGCATGGAAAGCAGTGACTCCCTTGTCTGGAAGTTTCTGAAAGGTGCCTGGCTTCTTGGCCACAACTTGAGACATATTTATTTCTATTACCAGAAGATGCCCCATTGTTTACTCATAAAATTGCTCCTTCGGGCACTGATTCCAGCTTCCCTTAGCTTTGTTTTAAGATAGAAGTCTGAACTTTCCTCATTTGAAGAATCTTTAATGATCAACAGAAAAGGAAAGCTCGTCCTCAAATGCAGTTTTTCTCTATTCTTTCATTTTTAGTATACGTTTTGAAAAATGGCTAAAAATTAACGAAAGCATAGCCCACTGCTCAATGAAAAGTGTCATTACATTTGAACACAGCACTCATTCTGATTTCAGAGTTTTACTCACAGATTGATGACAATTTGAAGACTTTCAAGCCAAAGCAATGAGTGGCTTTTTGAATTTCACTTTAATCTTTCCTTATTGTGAGACCTTTTATTCAGAAACATGGATTGCTTTCTGCCATTTGCTTAATGATTCTGATTTCATCCCTTTGGGCATCAGATTGGAGTAATAAAAGGAACAAAAGTCACGCTGCCCAATTCTAGTGGTATAAACAAAATGACATGAAAACCAAGGCCAAAATAAGTATTCAAATGCAAATCTTGAAAAAATTTGGCTTTTTGAATTTCAGGCTTATCATCAGCAATTAAAAATTATAAAATTACTGGGGAAAATCTAAGTTTGCAATCAATTTTACTGTTACACTCCATCTTCTGTTTCAGAGGATGCTGCACATGGGCAGCTGCCATATGTAAGTGTTTACCATGAGTGATTTCCCAGCAGAGTTATGGAAGAGTGCTGGGCACAGTTTTTCCACTCACTGTAGCATTTTACTTAAGGGCATTTTAAAGAGTCGAGTATGTATGCAACAAAAAGCAAACATTTTGTGTCAAGGCGTTCAGTGAACAGCTGCCTCTAAAAAAAGGCATTGCTACATATATTTATTTCATTCTGATCTGAGACTAATCATGTACTATAAACATTGCACTGAGAGGCCTCATTTAGTTAAACTAATGCCAGGCTTGGAGGTGGGGGAAGGGGCGGGAATCCACACCAAGCATGTCTGAGAGTGCTGTCATGAAAACTAAGCATGGAAAGCAGTGACTCCCTTGTCTGGAAGTTTCTGAAAGGTGCCTGGCTTCTTGGCCACAACTTGAGACATATTTATTTCTATTACCAGAAGATGCCCCATTGTTTACTCATAAAATTGCTCCTTCGGGCACTGATTCCAGCTTCCCTTAGCTTTGTTTTAAGATAGAAGTCTGAACTTTCCTCATTTGAAGAATCTTTAATGATCAACAGAAAAGGAAAGCTCGTCCTCAAATGCAGTTTTTCTCTATTCTTTCATTTTTAGTATACGTTTTGAAAAATGGCTAAAAATTAACGAAAGCATAGCCCACTGCTCAATGAAAAGTGTCATTACATTTGAACACAGCACTCATTCTGATTTCAGAGTTTTACTCACAGATTGATGACAATTTGAAGACTTTCAAGCCAAAGCAATGAGTGGCTTTTTGAATTTCACTTTAATCTTTCCTTATTGTGAGACCTTTTATTCAGAAACATGGATTGCTTTCTGCCATTTGCTTAATGATTCTGATTTCATCCCTTTGGGCATCAGATTGGAGTAATAAAAGGAACAAAAAGTCACGCTGCCCAATTCTAGTGGTATAAACAAAATGACATGAAAACCAAGGCCAAAAATAAGTATTCAAAAATGCAAATGCCTTTCAGAATAGATAATAAATTTCAGAAAAGCTTCTCTGTTGTTCTCAATTTGTGCTGACATTCTATAGGCTAGAGTAAGAATTGAGGTAGATAAACCAGACAACTGCTTTATGGCCCACTTAGCCTCTGGACTCTCACGCTGTGTGGGCTCACTCCCCAGTACGGGAATGAGTTAGCCCAGGGTGTGGGGTAAATACATGGGATCCTTTGACAAAGGCATTCAATTTGGGTATATGAGAGGCACACCCCTTAATTCTTTTAAGACAGGCCCTGTGACTATCAATCTTATTCATCACAGTCCTCACAGGAGGCTTTCTGCTGTTTATTCTGCTGGTGGTTTGATGAGGAGACATGCATGGAGCTGTCCCTCTAGCCAGGGTTCTTGTGCACATTACCATATGGATTTACATTGCATCGTGTCCTGGCTCTTGTCTGCTCTGAACTTCTCATTAATTTAAATGAAAGAGAGGACATTCCACTACTCCAAATGACTGTTATCATGCCATAAAAATCACTTTTTTAAAAAACTAGAAATTTTTCATGACATTTTTGTGTGATAGCTTATATGTTATGCACTAAGATCTACTGATCTTCCTAGGCGAGTGAGGAGCAAGGGAGCAATTTTCTGATAAAGTTGTCTCTAGGTGGTCTCAGGCTTCCGTCTTATTGCCAAAGGGAAAATCAATGAAGATTCCCATACCAGACATCTCCCAGCCTTCCAGATCCCTCTCTGCTGCCCTGCTCTGTGTCCTGGGAGCCAGACTTGCCTGACTGGTTGGTTCAGTGAGCACCGTTGCCCTCTGATGTTTGCATGGGTGAGGCCAATGTGGGGTACTGGCAAGAGACTAAAGGGATCAGAATAGCCACATGCAGTAATAATAACATAGAAGAATTAGCACCGTGTCCTCCATGAACTTCACTATGGACACTTATTTCCTCCTACTCCCAACATCAGTCCTATCATGAATTCTTTTTAAAATTTGTATTCATGTTTTGGAACAGATTATACATACTCATGGTAAAAATTCAGAAGGTTTTAAAAAGGTGTGGAGTGAAAAATTAATCTCCCCACCAAACTATCCTCAGAGATTTAGTTTCCTCCCTAGAGATCAATACTGTTAGATTTTCTTATCTGCCAGAGACACTCTATGAATATGCAAAATGTGCCCTTGTGTATATACTCTTTTTTTTTTTAGACACAAATGATAGCATACTCTATACACTTTTCTCTGTCTTACTCTAGTCATGAGTAAAATATCTTGCAGAGCTCTCCAGGGCAGTGCAGATAGTTCATTGCAAACGGTGTGCAGTGCTCTAATGAATAGATGCAGCGTACTATACAGCCAGTTCTCTAATACTGTTCATTTAATTTGTGTCCCATCTTTGGCTGTAACGATACTGCAATAAACACTCTTGTAAATGTGTCATTTTGCACAGACCTCTATTGGTTTTCTAATACTTTGTTTTCAAACGTATTTAAAACCATCCAGCACTATTGGCGAGAATATAATTTGGTGCAGCCTACTATGGAGACATGCATGGAGCTGTCCCTCTAGCCAGGGTTCTTGTGCACATTACCATATGGATTTACATTGCATCGTGTCCTGGCTCTTGTCTGCTCTGAACTTCTCATTAATTTAAATGAAAGAGAGGACATTCCACTACTCCAAATGACTGTTATCATGCCATAAAAATCACTTTTTTAAAAAACTAGAAATTTTTCATGACATTTTTGTGTGATAGCTTATATGTTATGCACTAAGATCTACTGATCTTCCTAGGCGAGTGAGGAGCAAGGGAGCAATTTTCTGATAAAGTTGTCTCTAGGTGGTCTCAGGCTTCCGTCTTATTGCCAAAGGGAAAATCAATGAAGATTCCCATACCAGACATCTCCCAGCCTTCCAGATCCCTCTCTGCTGCCCTGCTCTGTGTCCTGGGAGCCAGACTTGCCTGACTGGTTGGTTCAGTGAGCACCGTTGCCCTCTGATGTTTGCATGGGTGAGGCCAATGTGGGGTACTGGCAAGAGACTAAAGGGATCAGAATAGCCACATGCAGTAATAATAACATAGAAGAATTAGCACCGTGTCCTCCATGAACTTCACTATGGACACTTATTTCCTCCTACTCCCAACATCAGTCCTATCATGAATTCTTTTTAAAATTTGTATTCATGTTTTGGAACAGATTATACATACTCATGGTAAAAATTCAGAAGGTTTTAAAAAGGTGTGGAGTGAAAAATTAATCTCCCCACCAAACTATCCTCAGAGATTTAGTTTCCTCCCTAGAGATCAATACTGTTAGATTTTCTTATCTGCCAGAGACACTCTATGAATATGCAAAATGTGCCCTTGTGTATATACTCTTTTTTTTTTTAGACACAAATGATAGCATACTCTATACACTTTTCTCTGTCTTACTCTAGTCATGAGTAAAATATCTTGCAGAGCTCTCCAGGGCAGTGCGGATAGTTCATTGCAAACGGTGTGCAGTGCTCTAATGAATAGATGCAGCGTACTATACAGCCAGTTCTCTAATACTGTTCATTTAATTTGTGTCCCATCTTTGGCTGTAACGATACTGCAATAAACACTCTTGTAAATGTGTCATTTTGCACAGACCTCTATTGGTTTTCTAATACTTTGTTTTCAAACGTATTTAAAACCATCCAGCACTATTGGCGAGAATATAATTTGGTGCAGCCTACTATGGAAAATAGTATGAAGATTTCTTAAAAAGCTAACAGTAAAGTTACCATATAATCCAGCAATCCCACTCCTGGGCATATATCTGGAAAATATAAAAACTCTACTTCGAAAAGACACATGCACCCCAACGTAAATAGTAGCACTATTTGCAGTAGCCAAGATGTGGAAGTAACCTATGTTTCCACCCTGCAGCCATATGGGTGGACCTAGAGATTATCGTACAAAGTGACGTAAGTCAGATCTCCATCTAACAAAGGACAAAGATTATATAACATCACTTTTATGTGGAATGTAAAAAAGTGATACAAGTGACCTTATTTACAAAATAGACTCACAGACATAGAAGATAAACATGATTTATACAACCAAAGGGGGTGGGGGGAAAGGGATAAATTAGTTTGAGATTAATAAACACACACTGCTATATATAAAATAGATGAACAATGAAGACCTACTTATAAGCACAGGGAAATATAATCATTATTTTGTAGTAATGATGAAGAGAGTATTAAAAAAAGAATAAATATACATGTACATATGTGCGTGTGTATTTGTATAACTGAATCTCTTTGCTGTATACCTAAAACTAACAAGATATTGTGAATCAATAATACTTCAATACAATTTTTAAAAATTTAAATAGTTTTGAGGAGATTAATTCAGTTTAATTTGTTCATAATCAGAGCTAGCCCACCCATCTCACTAAAGTATTCACTGAGTGTTTACAATATGACCAATTGTTGTTGTTTAGTTGCTAAGTCATGTCTGACTCTTTGTGATCCCAAGGACTCTAGCCCCCCAGGTTCCTCTGTTCATGGGATTTACCAGGCAAAATACTGAAGAGGATTGCCATTTCCTACTCCAGGGGATCTTCCCGACCCAGGAATTAAACCCATATCTCCTGCATTGGTAGGGGGACTCCTTACCACTGAGCCACTAGGGATGCCCATGTGACCAGCACCACTATTTTATTTAAAGGTGTTAAATACTATCTAAAAGCATATGTTGGGGGGCAGGGAGAGGAGTGTTAACATAAGGAGAACATTAATAACCTGTGTTTACTTAGGTTTACATTTCATGAAATAAGAAAAACATGCTGCATGACAAAGTCAAATTAAGCAAAGAATGAGGACATTAAAATATGTGTCTGTCATGGACAGTGGACATATGGACATTGTGGGGAAGGAACAGAGGGTGGGAGGCATGAAGGAAGTAGCATGAAGGCCTGTACTATCATAAGTGAAGAAAATAGCTCTAGTCATTGCTCTGTGAGAAAAGGAGATCCTTCAGTGGTGCTGTGTGATGGTCGGGAGGGGTGGGAGCGGGGGATATACATATGACTAATCTGGGAACATGCATATCTGCAAACAACGAAACTCTGTAAAAGTTAAAAGTAAAATAAAAGTTAAAAAAAATAAATGTGTCTGTGTTGATTACATATGTGATTAAACTTTTACTCACTAAATAAACTGTCCTTAGAGCAGTATCACAGTGGAAAGAAGGTATAATTCTTACAATGGCAACAGCATGGCAATCATGTCATAAAGCATGACTGCATTATATTTTCCTTTCTTTCAATGACCAACCCTCTTTCTTAATCTCTCTTCCATATTTGCACAATATTCCATAGAAATCAGTCCCATTCCCTCATACAAGGAACTTATCGTAACATTTATATGAAAAATCAGGACCATTACAATCTAGGGAATGTTCTTATTGAGAAATTGGGACAACATTCCAAGTGTGTCTCTCGCTCTTTTTTTTTTAATTGAAATATATTTAACATGTGACAGTGTGTAAGTTTAAGGTGTACAACATGTTGATCTGATACTTTTGTATATAGCAGTATGATCACCATTGTAATGGTAACACCTCTGTTATGTCACCTAATTGTCATTTCTTTTTTGTGGTGGGAATAATTAAGATCTAGTCTCTCAGCAAGTTAATGTTAACGACAAGATATGGAAACAGCCTAAGAATCTGTCAAGATTCTTATCTGTATGATACATGCACACATACACATACACACAATGGAATGTTATTCAGACATGATAAAAGGAAATCCTTCCACTTGAGCCCAACGCAGATGGGCCTTGAGGACCTTATACTGAATACGCCAGGTGCTCTTTTTGAAACCCTTGTGAAGAAGACTAAGGCTCTTGATATTAAAGGGCACAAATTTAGGAGACTGTTCTTGAAGGGAGCCATTTTTAAAGCTGAGATTGCCCAGCTTTTTTTTTTTAGATTTTCTGAAGGATGTTGAACTGCCTCAGGGCAATTTAAACGGACTATCCTTTATGAAGGAGGCAGAAGTTATCTTGTGAGAATAGATATTTCTGGTCAACAAAGGAGCTTCTCCCAGTTGATAAAGCATTCCAGTAAAGATAACACATGTGAATTTCAACTAGTCAAGAGCTAAGCAGGGCGGTATGATTATCCCATTCAACCAACTGTTGAGAATGTGAGCCCCAGAGAGCATAAATGATTAGCCCAGCACAACATAGTAAATGGCATAACGCATGCTGCTTACTTTAAGAATTTCAAGCAGACCATTAAGGCAGTTAATTTACAGTAAAGAAATCTTTAATCCTACTTCTGCTCCTGTTTTCAATATTGAAAACTCTATTCAATAAAGGTAAATTTCTGGACTTCCCTGGTGGTACAGTGGATGGGAATTTGCCTGCCAATGCAGGGGACATGGGATTGATCCCTGGTATGGAAAGATGCTATACATTGGGGAGCAACTAACCTTATATGCTGCAACTACTGAAGTCATGAGCCTAGAGCCTATGCTCTTCAATAAAAGAAGCCTGCTGCAATGAGAAATGGAAAAATTCCTGATGCTGGGGAAGACTGAGGGCAGGAGGAGAAGGGGGCAACAGAGGATGAGATGGTTGGATGGCATCCCTGACTCAATGAACATGAGTTTGAGCAAGCTCTGGGAGATGGTGAAGGACAGGGAAGCCTGGCATGCTGAAGTTCATGAGGTCACAAAGAGTTGGACATGACTAAGTGACTGAACAGTAACAACTACAATGAGAAGCCTGTGCATTGCAACCGAGAGTAGCTCCCGCTCACTGCAACTAGAGAAACTCCATGCAAAGCAACAAAGACCTAACACAGCCTATAATAAATAAATTAATTTTTAAAAGTTAAACTCCTATACTTTAAAAGGACTCCAAAAGAGAAAACAAGTCACATACTCAAAAAAGGAAACTGAAATTCAGGCAAGAATAAATGGAGAACAAGAGAATGACAAATAAAATGTCTATTAGTTCAAGGAATCAAAAAAAAAAAAAAGATATTTGAACCGTGTCTTAAAAGGTGGGTAAGGTTTTCAATGGAACAAATAGATATTCTAGGAGATTAACTAAATCTCCAATTATTACCTGAAAAACAGTGGACATGCTACTGGAAAGGTCTAGTTTGATAGCAGCACTGGTTTCAGGCTATGGAAAGAAGAATGTCTCTTTGACTGCCAGTGCTGGAGACATAAGAGACACAGGTTTGATCCCTGAAGTTAGGCGTGGCTAACCCACCCCAAGATTCTTGCCCTGAGGATCCCATGGACAGAGGAGCCTGGTGGGATACAGTCCATGGGGTCACACGAGCTAGACACAACTGAAGTGACTTAGCTTATAAGAATACTAAAGAGAGAAAAAGATGGACCAGATGATGGGAAATGGGCTTATGGAATTACGAACTCTTAAGTAAGAGGAAAACTTAGGGAAGTAGTGGTGGAGCTGGGGCAGAGATGATCGAGTGGAGGAGACACTGTAGATCAGTAAGAACTAATAAGGCGTGGAATAGGCTAAGAATGGTAGTTCGGATTGATCCCTGGTATGGAAAGATGCTATACATTGGGGAGCAACTAACCTTATATGCTGCAACTACTGAAGTCATGAGCCTAGAGCCTATGCTCTTCAATAAAAGAAGCCTGCTGCAATGAGAAATGGAAAAATTCCTGATGCTGGGGAAGACTGAGGGCAGGAGGAGAAGGGGGCAACAGAGGATGAGATGGTTGGATGGCATCCCTGACTCAATGAACATGAGTTTGAGCAAGCTCTGGGAGATGGTGAAGGACAGGGAAGCCTGGCATGCTGAAGTTCATGAGGTCACAAAGAGTTGGACATGACTAAGTGACTGAACAGTAACAACTACAATGAGAAGCCTGTGCATTGCAACCGAGAGTAGCTCCCGCTCACTGCAACTAGAGAAACTCCATGCAAAGCAACAAAGACCTAACACAGCCTATAATAAATAAATTAATTTTTAAAAGTTAAACTCCTATACTTTAAAAGGACTCCAAAAGAGAAAACAAGTCACATACTCAAAAAAGGAAACTGAAATTCAGGCAAGAATAAATGGAGAACAAGAGAATGACAAATAAAATGTCTATTAGTTCAAGGAATCAAAAAAAAAAAAAGATATTTGAACCGTGTCTTAAAAGGTGGGTAAGGTTTTCAATGGAACAAATAGATATTCTAGGAGATTAACTAAATCTCCAATTATTACCTGAAAAACAGTGGACATGCTACTGGAAAGGTCTAGTTTGATAGCAGCACTGGTTTCAGGCTATGGAAAGAAGAATGTCTCTTTGACTGCCAGTGCTGGAGACATAAGAGACACAGGTTTGATCCCTGAAGTTAGGCGTGGCTAACCCACCCCAAGATTCTTGCCCTGAGGATCCCATGGACAGAGGAGCCTGGTGGGATACAGTCCATGGGGTCACACGAGCTAGACACAACTGAAGTGACTTAGCTTATAAGAATACTAAAGAGAGAAAAAGATGGACCAGATGATGGGAAATGGGCTTATGGAATTACGAACTCTTAAGTAAGAGGAAAACTTAGGGAAGTAGTGGTGGAGCTGGGGCAGAGATGATCGAGTGGAGGAGACACTGTAGATCAGTAAGAACTAATAAGGCGTGGGAACTTAGGTCTCTGAGAGAATGGTAGTTCTAGAGAAGGCAATTAATTCAGAAAGTGTTTATTGAGCAGCAACTAGGTGCTAGGCATTGTGGCAGACTCTGAAAGATCAGAGTGGTTTCCTGTCCTCATCTGCCATTCCCTGCCATTGAACCTCTGCAAATGATCCTGCCCACCGGCAGAAGACACCATTGGCTCACATGCTGACCATGCAGGGGTCATCTTTCAGTTTTCATTTCACTTAAATGCTCTGTAGCATTTGACTCTATTGGCTACTCTGCCTCTTAAAATTCTTTCCCCCTTTGCCAACAGAGAACTCCTTTTTCCTTATTTTTCCTGGAATCTATCTAGCTGTTCCTTCTGACTCTCTTTCGTGATCACTTCAGACATCCCTTACTTAGTGAAGCAGAATTCACTAGAGCTGTTCTTGGACCTCATTGCACCCCAGGCCACATGTTTTTCTTTAGTAATTTCATCCTCCTTGACTTCAGTCACCACCATTTCAGAGAATTCCCTGGGCCAGGCACTCTGCTCTTATACCAGAAGATCTTACTATTTTGGCTGAACAGCAATTTTGCTGAATAAATCTTGCTGAATGGATTTGCTTACATGTCCTTCAAGTATAACGTAAACCAAAGGGAACTGAGCATCTTTCACTTGACATTTGTTCTACCTCCTGTAGTCTCAGCGTGTTAACACTATCCACCAACTGACAAGACAATAGAATCACTCTGTCCTCTTCTACCTTCTCCCTCCAGAATCCAGTCACTAAACTTGGTGATTCCACCACTGTGCAAAATTTTATATTTTATACAAATTACTGCTCTTCTCCCATGACCCCGAATCCTTTTAAAATTCTTGACTGCCGGGAGACATAAGAGACACAGGTTTGATCCCTGAAGTTAGGTGGCAACCAAAGATTCTTGCCCTGAGGATCCCATGGACAGAGGAGCCTGGTGGGATACAGTCCATGGGGTCACACGAGCTAGACACAACTGAAGTGACTTAGCTTATAAGAATACTAAAGAGAGAAAAAGATGGACCAGATGATGGGAAATGGGCTTATGGAATTACGAACTCTTAAGTAAGAGGAAAACTTAGGGAAGTAGTGGTGGAGCTGGGGCAGAGATGATCGAGTGGAGGAGACACTGTAGATCAGTAAGAACTAATAAGGCGTGGGAACTTAGGTCTCTGAGAGAATGGTAGTTCTAGAGAAGGCAATTAATTCAGAAAGTGTTTATTGAGCAGCAACTAGGTGCTAGGCATTGTGGCAGACTCTGAAAGATCAGAGTGGTTTCCTGTCCTCATCTGCCATTCCCTGCCATTGAACCTCTGCAAATGACCCTGCCCACCGGCAGAAGACACCATTGGCTCACATGCTGACCATGCAGGGGTCATCTTTCAGTTTTCATTTCACTTAAATGCTCTGTAGCATTTGACTCTATTGGCTACTCTGCCTCTTAAAATTCTTTCCCCCTTTGCCAACAGAGAACTCCTTTTTCCTTATTTTTCCTGGAATCTATCTAGCTGTTCCTTCTGACTCTCTTTCGTGATCACTTCAGACATCCCTTACTTAGTGAAGCAGAATTCACTAGAGCTGTTCTTGGACCTCATTGCACCCCAGGCCACATGTTTTTCTTTAGTAATTTCATCCTCCTTGACTTCAGTCACCACCATTTCAGAGAATTCCCTGGGCCAGGCACTCTGCTCTTATACCAGAAGATCTTACTATTTTGGCTGAACAGCAATTTTGCTGAATAAATCTTGCTGAATGGATTTGCTTACATGTCCTTCAAGTATAACGTAAACCAAAGGGAACTGAGCATCTTTCACTTGACATTTGTTCTACCTCCTGTAGTCTCAGCGTGTTAACACTATCCACCAACTGACAAGACAATAGAATCACTCTGTCCTCTTCTACCTTCTCCCTCCAGAATCCAGTCACTAAACTTGGTGATTCCACCACTGTGCATTATATATTATACATTACTGCTCTTCTCCCATGACTGATCCTTTTAAAATTTCTCACCTGGACACTGCCATGACTCATCCTCTGAATACAACCTTGTCCCCTCCCCACCCTTCATGCTTCTAACAATTTCCCTACTTAAAGTTCTTCAACGACTCTGCAGAGCTTACAAGATGAAATTCAACTCCTTGGTTTACCTGTGGCCCCTCATGGCTGTCCCTTGTTGACCTCGCTCTAGCCTCTACCTTCCCACATAGAATTTCCTCTCTATCACCAAATCAAAATGTGTTCAGATCCTGGACAAGGTAATTCAGATTCTTTGATCAGTGATATTTTGTTAGCTTAAAATTGTCTTCCCTTTTTTTTGTCCACATCAAGTTCTTCAAAACTTAGCCCTGTCTTCCCCAATCCTCAGTCCAATTATACTCCAGTTATACATCTTTCTCTTGTGTTTCTATGATGTCTGTGAGGCGCTTGCCAGCCAGTTATCATTGCTAATGCACATGCATCTTTTCTGTCAGTTTTTGTGAGACCATGATTTACCCAAATCATATTTTCCCAACTAAGCTCATATCCATAATCATGGGTGATTATGGGGCGAACACTCATGTGCATAAGAGCAAGTTGTGGAGAGAGACAGAAAGAGGTGGAGAGGAGAGGAAAGCAGAAAGGAAGAGGAGAAGAGAAAAATGAAGAGAAGAAGGGGGCAGAAGAAGAATATAAGCTTGTGGGTTTCCCTAGGGGTCCAGTGGGTAAAGAGTCTGCCTTGCAGTGCAAGGGGCACCGGTTGAATCCCTGGCCCAGGAAGATCCCACATGCTGCAGAGCAGCTGGACTGGTGTGTTCAATTACGAGCCAGCGCTCTGGATCGCATGTGCCCAGAGCCAGTGCTCTGCAATGAGAGAGGCCACTGCAATGGGAGGCCTACACAGGCCAAAGAATAAAGATAGATGAAAGTAAATAAATAAATTAACCAATAAAAGAGGCCAAATTTTTTTAAAAAGAAGAAGAATATAAGCTTGTTGGTGAGCTTGGAGTCAAAGTTGAGAGAGAGTTTTTCTTTGGTGCCATATTTTCTCTTTGTGATGCAAAACGAAGTTGTCTCCTGAGTGGGGACTTGGAGGAAAGAAAATAGCCATGGTGGGGAACAAGAGAAAGTGTCAACTCAGGACATGAAAAGAACTTCTGGGCAGCGACACTGGCCTACCTGGCATTGCTGTAGATATTGTTCAGTTGCTGAGTCATGTCCATGCAAGGGCTGGCTGGCATGGCCAACCCGGAATTTACAGTGGCTCCACATTAAGGTTTTCTATGGGATCTGCGATGGATGCTCACAGTGGCCAGACATCCTTCTTCTTTACTGTTCTGGGAAAACTCTGTGCCATATTGGCCAATCAAGACCTAACAGAGGGCAGTTAGAATATTTCCCAATAGTGTTTTTTGTATTCTTTGCCCTTTGAGAGCAGGGACACACTGAAAACTCTGCAGCCTCCAAGGCTCAGCCTCCTGGACTTCCCCCAGGGCCCTCCCAGAAGATAGCACACCCCCATTTCACTAAGCAGCTCTGACTGGAGGTATCCCAGAAAGAATGTCACAGCTTAGGACCTTACACTTACTGTGTGGCCAGATCCATCACTCGCCTGACTTTGAATCTCCTCCAAATGACTGTGACATCCATTCTAAAATTCATGTTGATACAGGATAGAGATCACTGAGTCTAAAATAATCATCAATTCAACTGAAATTGGCCATTAAAAATAGAAGCAGCCTGACCCATGTGTTCCCCATCTCTCTAAGATCTATCACTACCACAGCATTTGGTATTTAGCCCCAAATCCCTTTATGAGAGCTGTGTAAGGTCACAAAAACCCATATACAAAAGGATCCCAACGAAAGTGAACCTGGTAATTTCCTGCATCTTCAGGATTAGGAGCTGGGAAGAAATAGCTCTCAGTTTGATTGGATTACCTTGTTGAGGGGATAACCACCTCTCTCAAATTGCATCTAATAGCTCCCCAAAAATTACGAGCCAGCGCTCTGGATCGCATGTGCCCAGAGCCAGTGCTCTGCAATGAGAGAGGCCACTGCAATGGGAGGCCTACACAGGCCAAAGAATAAAGATAGATGAAAGTAAATAAATAAATTAACCAATAAAAGAGGCCAAATTTTTTTAAAAAGAAGAAGAATATAAGCTTGTTGGTGAGCTTGGAGTCAAAGTTGAGAGAGAGTTTTTCTTTGGTGCCATATTTTCTCTTTGTGATGCAAAACGAAGTTGTCTCCTGAGTGGGGACTTGGAGGAAAGAAAATAGCCATGGTGGGGAACAAGAGAAAGTGTCAACTCAGGACATGAAAAGAACTTCTGGGCAGCGACACTGGCCTACCTGGCATTGCTGTAGATATTGTTCAGTTGCTGAGTCATGTCCATGCAAGGGCTGGCTGGCATGGCCAACCCGGAATTTACAGTGGCTCCACATTAAGGTTTTCTATGGGATCTGCGATGGATGCTCACAGTGGCCAGACATCCTTCTTCTTTACTGTTCTGGGAAAACTCTGTGCCATATTGGCCAATCAAGACCTAACAGAGGGCAGTTAGAATATTTCCCAATAGTGTTTTTTGTATTCTTTGCCCTTTGAGAGCAGGGACACACTGAAAACTCTGCAGCCTCCAAGGCTCAGCCTCCTGGACTTCCCCCAGGGCCCTCCCAGAAGATAGCACACCCCCATTTCACTAAGCAGCTCTGACTGGAGGTATCCCAGAAAGAATGTCACAGCTTAGGACCTTACACTTACTGTGTGGCCAGATCCATCACTCGCCTGACTTTGAATCTCCTCCAAATGACTGTGACATCCATTCTAAAATTCATGTTGATACAGGATAGAGATCACTGAGTCTAAAATAATCATCAATTCAACTGAAATTGGCCATTAAAAATAGAAGCAGCCTGACCCATGTGTTCCCCATCTCTCTAAGATCTATCACTACCACAGCATTTGGTATTTAGCCCCAAATCCCTTTATGAGAGCTGTGTAAGGTCACAAAAACCCATATACAAAAGGATCCCAACGAAAGTGAACCTGGTAATTTCCTGCATCTTCAGGATTAGGAGCTGGGAAGAAATAGCTCTCAGTTTGATTGGATTACCTTGTTGAGGGGATAACCACCTCTCTCAAATTGCATCTAATAGCTCCCCACTAAAATATTCATCAGTCTCTTCTCCAGGGCATTTGATTCTTCAACTCTGCCTGAGATTCAAAACGATTTGTAAAAAGTACTCCTGGATGAAGTGCTGCCCAGAGTCCAATTCTTTCCAGTCAGAGTCCTGGCTGTTTTCCATAATTTTTGGGCAACAGAACTAGAGTATTTCTTTTTTAATTAGAGCCTTAAAGCTGACCTTTACCCAGAGGTTTTCCTAGAGATACAAACTGATTCAACGAGGCAAAGGAAGGTGGTGAAAATGCTTTTGGAAAAGAGTATTAAATACTGCAATGAAATAATATAGAGGCTGCTCTTAAAGAAGAAATTTCATACTGAGGATGCTCTCTTTCTCTCTCTTTCTCTAACTCCCCACAACATGGGGTTCATAGGCTACACAGGTCATTTCCTAAAACTCTGAAGCCCCAGACTGCCTCCCTAGCAGGCTCACTATGGACTCAGTCCTCACCCTACGGTAGCATTTATGGCATCCCCTCTTTCACTGCTCATCCAGCTTGGAGCCACCAGTAGGGGGTTAACACAAGCCTGTCCACACAATACTAGAGGCATCCACAAATGAGGTCTACAGTTGCTGCATAGGCACATTTGGCCCACGTTTCCAAAGAGGCAGTCGCTGTTACTGCAGAGAGCGCACTGCCTGCCACTGCTGAACCATTAGTATGGAAATGAGGCATGTGTGTGACAGGTGGCCTTACAACCAACACAATTAACTGTCTCCATTAGCTGACGCTCTGACAAAACAGATGCAGCATCAATAAGCACCCCCCGCCCCTATAGAAAAAAAGAATGGCACATTGCAAACCCCTTATTTATAAGGAGGAGCAGTACAGTTTCTTCCATACACAAAAAGTGGGTGGCGCTGAAGTTTGGTTTTGTCTTATGGCTGTTCTCTTTTATGTATCTATCTATCTATCTATCTGTATATTTGCCTCACATTAAATGAATCAATGGGTTCATTAGGGCTCCTGAAGCTTCCAAAACAGAAACCATCACGGAAAAAGAAAGAACAAAACTAAAGACTCCAATTGGGATTCTTTGCTCTAGGAAAGTGATGAACAGATGATAACCTCTCATAGCTGCCAAGGAGATGCAGCTGGCCTCAGAGGTTTGCAGTGTTGGCAGCCATGGTACTGATCACCAGGATCTAATAAAGCTCCCCACTAAAATATTCATCAGTCTCTTCTCCAGGGCATTTGATTCTTCAACTCTGCCTGAGATTCAAAACGATTTGTAAAAAGTACTCCTGGATGAAGTGCTGCCCAGAGTCCAATTCTTTCCAGTCAGAGTCCTGGCTGTTTTCCATAATTTTTGGGCAACAGAACTAGAGTATTTCTTTTTTAATTAGAGCCTTAAAGCTGACCTTTACCCAGAGGTTTTCCTAGAGATACAAACTGATTCAACGAGGCAAAGGAAGGTGGTGAAAATGCTTTTGGAAAAGAGTATTAAATACTGCAATGAAATAATATAGAGGCTGCTCTTAAAGAAGAAATTTCATACTGAGGATGCTCTCTTTCTCTCTCTTTCTCTAACTCCCCACAACATGGGGTTCATAGGCTACACAGGTCATTTCCTAAAACTCTGAAGCCCCAGACTGCCTCCCTAGCAGGCTCACTATGGACTCAGTCCTCACCCTACGGTAGCATTTATGGCATCCCCTCTTTCACTGCTCATCCAGCTTGGAGCCACCAGTAGGGGGTTAACACAAGCCTGTCCACACAATACTAGAGGCATCCACAAATGAGGTCTACAGTTGCTGCATAGGCACATTTGGCCCACGTTTCCAAAGAGGCAGTCGCTGTTACTGCAGAGAGCGCACTGCCTGCCACTGCTGAACCATTAGTATGGAAATGAGGCATGTGTGTGACAGGTGGCCTTACAACCAACACAATTAACTGTCTCCATTAGCTGACGCTCTGACAAAACAGATGCAGCATCAATAAGCACCCCCCGCCCCTATAGAAAAAAAGAATGGCACATTGCAAACCCCTTATTTATAAGGAGGAGCAGTACAGTTTCTTCCATACACAAAAAGTGGGTGGCGCTGAAGTTTGGTTTTGTCTTATGGCTGTTCTCTTTTATGTATCTATCTATCTATCTATCTGTATATTTGCCTCACATTAAATGAATCAATGGGTTCATTAGGGCTCCTGAAGCTTCCAAAACAGAAACCATCACGGAAAAAGAAAGAACAAAACTAAAGACTCCAATTGGGATTCTTTGCTCTAGGAAAGTGATGAACAGATGATAACCTCTCATAGCTGCCAAGGAGATGCAGCTGGCCTCAGAGGTTTGCAGTGTTGGCAGCCATGGTACTGATCACCAGGATCTTAGAACCTGGAATCTGATTTATAAGAATTTTGTGGTTCAATAGGAAGTGGTTGAAATAAAATGGAATACTAAAACCTGGGAAACCAAAATCACCTTCAGATATTTCTTCCAAGTTTTTTTTTTTTTTTTTTTTTAATTAAGAACAACAAAGAGCTTCCCTAGTGGTCTAGTGGGTAAAAAGTCCACCTTGCAATGCAAGGGGCACTGGTTCTATCCCTGGCCCAGGAAGATCCCACGTGCTGCAGAACAGCTGGACTGGTGTGTCCAATTGCGAGCCAGCGCTCTGGAGCTCATGTGCCCAGAGCTGGTGCTCTGCAATGAGAGAGGCCTACATATGCCAAAAAATAAAAATGGGTGAAAGTAAATTAATTAGTTAATTAATTAATTAAACAAAAAAGAAAAACAGAGAGGAGTTCCAAGACTTTGGGACGTTCTGGGGTCCAAAGTCATGATAATAACTTAGCAGCGTATTTTTCTAATTAAGTTCATATCTTTTATCTTAATAGCACACCTGGACTTGTCCAGCAATTTGAATTCCTTCAGATACAGAACTTTCTTGTAGCAGAAACAGTGTAACTGTGAAATAATAATTTGTAAAACAAAAATATGAATATTAACATGTATGGATCATTGTACATTATAAGGGAGAAATTTCGCCTCCCCTCCAAATTTTCTATATCAGATTTAAGATACCCATTATAGAATTCTTTTAGAGTTTGACATATTTATTAGCTCTCTGGTATTACTGATCTCAGTCTTCCCTGGTGGCTCAGACAGTAAAGAATCTGCCTGCAATGCAGGAGACTTGGGTTCGATCCCTGGGTTGAGAAGATCCCCTGGAGGGGGGCATGGTCCTACACACCAGCATTCCTGCTGGAGAATCCCATGGACAGAAGAGCCTGGCAGGTTGCAGTGCATAGGGTCCCAAAGAGTTGGGCATGACTGAGTGACCAAACACGTACATCACTGATCTCTTAAGTGTTGGATTTATCATCTAGAAAAGGCTTTTTTTTTTTTTTTCACTCACATAAATGTAAATCCACTAATCTTTTTGCTGTGCAGTCTTAGACTTCTTAGTAGAAGCTTGAAGGGATCTGGTGGAGGGTGGGGCTCAGTCCTGCTGACTGATCCAGATGTTTGGAAAGGTCAAGAGGTGGACCTTTCTTTCCTCAGCAAATTATCCCAGGCTTCTGGAATGAGTAGATATGGATGGTTGGAGGCCAAATGGAAAAGATTTGACTCAGGCTCTTAACTTCACCCACCACGTTTTTCAAGTCTCAGTTCCACCACTTGTAAAATGGAAATAAAATCGTACCTAATGGAATGGTGAAAGGAGACCATCCTTTTCAATGAAATGAAATGATGTGCATAATGAGTTTTATTCTGGAGCGAGGGGAATGTTCTGGAGCTAGATAGGAGTGGCTGCACAATTTGTGAACTGAATTGTGCCACTGAATTGTGCATGTTGCTGTGGTTAATTCTACATTATGTGAATTTCACCTCAATAAATGTTTTGTTTAATAGAGTAAATGTCCCCCTCTTTTCCCTATTTACTGACTGCCCAGTTCACTCCAGGAGCAACCAATGTATCATCAGCTTCTTATATTTTCTCCTGCAAATATTTTAGATGTGCTCAAAAAATTCATATATTCTCTTTTCTTGCTTTTAAATGTAAAATGATCTTCCCTCAATTTGGCTGTCCACAAGGCATTGCTTGATGTGTGTAAAGACTCTTTAGTTCCAGTTTACCTTGAAGTTAGGAGCTACAGGACTCTTCTTAAGTTTGTGACTATAGATTATTTTTCTCTGTTGTAGATACTAGCATACTGCCCAGCATACAGTGTTCACTATTCTGCACTTAATGTTTTATTTATTTGTTATTAATAAACCCTGTAGATCATTCATATGAATATTTAATATTATCATACTTAATTATTTTAACAGCTTCATAATCTTCCAGTGAATATATTTAAGATAATTTAACTAATCCCCTGCTGATAAGCAGCTAGGTTATTTTCAGCTTTTGCTATTAGCAACAGCAATGCAATGAAGAGCTTTGTGTATATGTCATTCTGCATACAGGTGAGTATATCTGGAGGGTAAATTCTTAGAAATAGGAGTGCTAGGTTCCAGGACATGTGCACTTGTAATTTTGATGGATAAATTCAAATTTCCTGGCTTAAATTTTGTGTCATTTACATTCCCACCAATAAGGATAATAATCCCTGTCTACTACCCTCGCTGATAAAACAGATAATTCTTTTTTTAAAGATTTATTTATTCATTTATTTTGGTGGGGTGGGGTAGGGAGGGCAGGGACATTCCATTGTTTTTCATGTTTCCATTTCCATCCATTCTGGAATGAGTAGATATGGATGGTTGGAGGCCAAATGGAAAAGATTTGACTCAGGCTCTTAACTTCACCCACCACGTTTTTCAAGTCTCAGTTCCACCACTTGTAAAATGGAAATAAAATCGTACCTAATGGAATGGTGAAAGGAGACCATCCTTTTCAATGAAATGAAATGATGTGCATAATGAGTTTTATTCTGGAGCGAGGGGAATGTTCTGGAGCTAGATAGGAGTGGCTGCACAATTTGTGAACTGAATTGTGCCACTGAATTGTGCATGTTGCTGTGGTTAATTCTACATTATGTGAATTTCACCTCAATAAATGTTTTGTTTAATAGAGTAAATGTCCCCCTCTTTTCCCTATTTACTGACTGCCCAGTTCACTCCAGGAGCAACCAATGTATCATCAGCTTCTTATATTTTCTCCTGCAAATATTTTAGATGTGCTCAAAAAATTCATATATTCTCTTTTCTTGCTTTTAAATGTAAAATGATCTTCCCTCAATTTGGCTGTCCACAAGGCATTGCTTGATGTGTGTAAAGACTCTTTAGTTCCAGTTTACCTTGAAGTTAGGAGCTACAGGACTCTTCTTAAGTTTGTGACTATAGATTATTTTTCTCTGTTGTAGATACTAGCATACTGCCCAGCATACAGTGTTCACTATTCTGCACTTAATGTTTTATTTATTTGTTATTAATAAACCCTGTAGATCATTCATATGAATATTTAATATTATCATACTTAATTATTTTAACAGCTTCATAATCTTCCAGTGAATATATTTAAGATAATTTAACTAATCCCCTGCTGATAAGCAGCTAGGTTATTTTCAGCTTTTGCTATTAGCAACAGCAATGCAATGAAGAGCTTTGTGTATATGTCATTCTGCATACAGGTGAGTATATCTGGAGGGTAAATTCTTAGAAATAGGAGTGCTAGGTTCCAGGACATGTGCACTTGTAATTTTGATGGATAAATTCAAATTTCCTGGCTTAAATTTTGTGTCATTTACATTCCCACCAATAAGGATAATAATCCCTGTCTACTACCCTCGCTGATAAAACAGATAATTCTTTTTTTTTTTTAAAGATTTATTTATTCATTTATTTTGGTGGGGGTGGGGTAGGGAGGGAGGGGAGCAGGCGGACCACTTCCATTGTTCTTTCATTTCTCCATTTTCATCCATCTTTGTTCTTTGGCCCATGTGGGCCTCCCATCGCGATGGCCTCTGTTGTCGCAGAGTGCCGGCTCTGAGCACACGCACCCCAGAGCTCTGGCTCGGTAACTGGACACATCGGTCCAGCCGCTCCATGGCACGTGGGATCTTCTCAGGCCAGGGATAGAACTGGCACCCCTTGCACTGCAAGGCAGTGTCCTTACCCACTGGACCACCAGGGAAGCCCCAGATAATTCTTTTTGATCAGAAATTTGCTGTAGCAATATAGGAGATACTGCAGGGCATTATTTTTCTTTTAGTTTTTACAAATCCATGCTTGGCAAAGCTTTGTTTTGTTGTGCTTTGTTATGTTAGTAGACATATCCCAAACTGAAACTTTTCTCTCTTATCAAATTCACTTCCCAAACATTTATTACTTTGAATTCCAGATGATTTGGTCAGTCTTCCTGAATATTCAACTTCTAAACAGTTTTGAATGACACTTTTTTCTGGAAAAAAATATTTAAGCAGTTGTCGATAAAAATAATGATTAGATGTGTTCACTTTTCAGCCTAGCAATGATTACTTTAGCCTAGTTACTAAATGCAACAAATACACAGTAAAGCATTTCAAACCCCGCATAATCTGGTAAGTAGATGCCAAGGATCTTTTATTTGATAGTTGCATGTCAAGTCCTATGAATGATACAATAGAAAAGATACAGCACAGAAAAGGGAATAAAAGACAAAGCTGTAAGAGGAAATGTATTCAGCACATTTATGTGAGGGTAAATTCTTAGAAATAGGAGTGCTAGGTTCCAGGACATGTGCACTTGTAATTTTGATGGATAAATTCAAATTTCCTGGCTTAAATTTTGTGTCATTTACATTCCCACCAATAAGGATAATAATCCCTGTCTACTACCCTCGCTGATAAAACAGATAATTCTTTTTTTTTTTTAAAGATTTATTTATTCATTTATTTTGGTGGGGGTGGGGTAGGGAGGGAGGGGAGCAGGCGGACCACTTCCATTGTTCTTTCATTTCTCCATTTTCATCCATCTTTGTTCTTTGGCCCATGTGGGCCTCCCATCGCGATGGCCTCTGTTGTCGCAGAGTGCCGGCTCTGAGCACACGCACCCCAGAGCTCTGGCTCGGTAACTGGACACATCGGTCCAGCCGCTCCATGGCACGTGGGATCTTCTCAGGCCAGGGATAGAACTGGCACCCCTTGCACTGCAAGGCAGTGTCCTTACCCACTGGACCACCAGGGAAGCCCCAGATAATTCTTTTTGATCAGAAATTTGCTGTAGCAATATAGGAGATACTGCAGGGCATTATTTTTCTTTTAGTTTTTACAAATCCATGCTTGGCAAAGCTTTGTTTTGTTGTGCTTTGTTATGTTAGTAGACATATCCCAAACTGAAACTTTTCTCTCTTATCAAATTCACTTCCCAAACATTTATTACTTTGAATTCCAGATGATTTGGTCAGTCTTCCTGAATATTCAACTTCTAAACAGTTTTGAATGACACTTTTTTCTGGAAAAAAATATTTAAGCAGTTGTCGATAAAAATAATGATTAGATGTGTTCACTTTTCAGCCTAGCAATGATTACTTTAGCCTAGTTACTAAATGCAACAAATACACAGTAAAGCATTTCAAACCCCGCATAATCTGGTAAGTAGATGCCAAGGATCTTTTATTTGATAGTTGCATGTCAAGTCCTATGAATGATACAATAGAAAAAAGATACAGCACAGAAAAGGGAGATGAAACAACATGACAAATGCTGTAAGAGGAAATGTATTCAGCACATTTATGTGAGGGGAAAAAAAATCTGAGAGGAGACATCAGGAGAGACACGTGAGAGTTTCAAAGGGTGAAGATGGAGAATGAGTGAGTGAATGCATAAATGAATACTGGAGTGGGTTGCCATGCTAATCATCATTTTTATCTGTGCACTTCCTTCACCTACATGAGGGCTCTCAGTGTAAAGGTGTTCATGAAATCAATTTGAACCAAAAGAAACTGATCAATCCCCAATGGAATGACTACCTTTCTATTTCTTAGCCCATGATAGATATACTAATGGAAACTTTATGGTCAGCTGTGAAATTAAGGCATTTGCAGGGAGCACAGTGTGGAGAACCACATCTGTAAAGTGGTGATTTTCACAGTTATTTTGCTGTTTCCTTAAATCAAATATGTACTTCAGAGACATGTGATATATCTTGGTGTATTTCAGGGGATCATTGCATGCTTCCAGAAAATGTCCTAATAAACCTAATAAGTATGTATTGGTCAAACTTATGAGCAGGCTAGAAATAAGTACAAAAATTAAATAGCAAAATTACTGTTTTTTTTTTTTTTAACAAAGATTAATTTGGAATATAGACTCTTGGTAAGAATTCAATTAAATATAATTCTGTATATATGGATATATATGGTGGGTAAAGTAGAGTTTATTGAATTTTAAAGCATAATATCAATGTGCTAGGCAGTATGCTAGTATCTACAACAGAGAAAAATAATCTATAGTCACAGACTTAAGAAGAGTCCTGTAGCTCCTAACTTCAAGGTAAACTGGAACTAAAGAGTCTTTACACACATCAAGCAATGCCTTGTGGACAGCCAAATTGAGGGAAGATCATTTTACATTTAAAATCTACAGATTGTTCAAATTTCTAATAGAGAATTAGCATTCATGAAAGCCTGAGAAAAGAGATAAGCTAGAAACAGACATGAAAGAAAATCACTCAAATGGTAGTAATTTTTGCTCATAGTTTTTTTAAAAAAAAAGACAAAGATTTTAAGAAACAGTTATTCAATAGAGGATTGATTCCTCCTGCCTCCAGAACATGTGCAAGATTGTATCTGACACATTCATTTCCACAGATGTGCAGGTGTTGGACCAGAGCAGAGACAGCAAGGACACTCAGTTGCTGCCTCCATCCACCAGAGAAGCCACTGTCTCTCTGGCCCTGCCTGCCTTCTTTTATGTCAAGCAAATTTTGTCTGTTTCTCCTCTGAGGACATAAGAGTAAGGATTCTTTCTTTTGCCCCCTTCAAAGGGAAATCTACCCACCTTTCCATGGAACCACCTCTTTTTAAAAAAAATCATGATGAACAGATAATATAAAATTTACCATCTTAATCGTTTTAAAATATCCAGTTCAGTGGTGTTGAATATATTCACATTGTTGTGCAACCAGTCTCCACATGGTGGAAGCGGTCTCTCTGGGGGTTCTTTTGTAAGAGTACCAAACTTATTCATGAAGCTTCTATCTTGATGACCTAATCAACTCCCTTCCTGGTTGATTACTGGTCTTACTCTCAAATATCATCACGTTGGGAATTAGGTTTCCACATATTAATGTGGGAGAGGGACACAAACTTTCAGTCTGTTGTGTTTAGATACCTCATGTAAGTAGAATCATGCAGTATTTGGCCTTTTGTGTTTATTTTTCTTGGTAAAACATCCTCTAGGTTAATCTACATTGTAGCATGTGCCAGAATTGCCTTTTTTTTAAGGCCAAGTAAGTTATATCACATTTTGTTTAGCCATTCATCCATCAGTGGAAACGTGGGTGAGTCCCACCTTTTGCCCATTGCAAATTATGCTGCACTGGATTTCAGTGTGCTGAATCTTGATGTCTTTGTTGTCATCTGGGGATGTATGTTGTTTTTGTCTTTGATTGCAGTAAACTCAGGGGCTCTTCCACTTTGGAAGGAGTAGATGGTTGGGGATTGGGAAGGACTGAACCCATTCTTCCACCTTTGGGCCCCCATTCTCTCTCTCCCACACATACAGGCAGCATAGGATGATAGCCTGAGATGCAGTCAGCACCTTTTCAGATTCAGCACAAGTTGCCCCGAGTCCCCAACCCCTTTTCTTTTGTCTCTGTCCTTACACCACAGGAGTGCATCTCTCTTTTTTCTTCAAGTTTAAACCTATGAAAACAGTTCATGGGGGATAATGCTCATCTTATACCAATTACACATTGTCCAAATTTTACATGTTAACAACATTGTTTTCCTTGACTTCCCAAGTCTAATGAGGGGCTCCTGTCGGTGAGTTGGTTGGCATAACTCAAGTCTACTGGTTTAACATGCATGACTCAATTACACAAGAGTTAGCTAATGAGCAATGGGGAAGAAGTTATAGGTTAAAACAAATGGCGCCTAAATGAATCAAGCATTGCCTTTCAGATGCCCACCATTCAACAAAGACCTGGCAAGACATTTTCTTCACTGGGTATGAATCATCCAGATAAAAAGGGGAAACCAGGGCCACCTACATTCAGAGCTTGTACAGTATGACCTCGAGGCCCAACATCTACCAGGAGCTTCCTAGCAAAAGGCCAAGCTCCAAAGAATAAAAGGGCTTACACATTAGCATTAAATAATTCTCTTAGAGATGCAAATTTCTAATTAGTTACTGTGGCAACTGTAGAGGCCTAGAAGTAAGCCCTTTACACAATGAACCTGAGAGTTTACTTTTTTGATTTACTATGGGCCTGAAAGAAGCAGAGAGGAGGAAAATAAATATTGCTTTAACTGTGACAAGAAAATAAAGTACAACAAGCGAAGGGATTTTGTCCTTTTGTTGGCATTCCTACAGGTCTAAGAGGAACGTTATACTTGACACACAGTCTTGCTGCAAATAGAAGCCAATTCTCAAAGGCTTCATAAAATCATGAATGTTATAAACATGATCCAAATGTGAACAGACTACTTTTTTACTGACACTGATATTTCTACTTCTTTACAGTGATGTTGGTTTTGTTTCAAAACAACATGTTTTGATGGAGTGCTTTTATTTGTTTTATTTTGTACATTGGTTTTTATTCCTTTAAAATTATATGCAATTCTTCAAATCTTTTATTTAGTATAGGGAAAACAAAACCTTTTTGTTTTTATGGCAAATTGATTCTCTGCAATCTACTGATTGGAGAGTGATCTATCAGCAGCTTTTCAGATTCAGCACAAGTTGCCCTCAGTTTCCCCAACCCCCCCCTTTCTTTTGTCTCTGTCCTTACACCACAGGAGTGCATCTCTTTTTTCTTCAAGTTTAAACCTATGAAAACAGTTCATGGGGGATAATGCTCATCTTATACCAATTACACATTGTCCAAATTTTACATGTTAACAACATTGTTTTCCTTGACTTCCCAAGTCTAATGAGGGGCTCCTGTCGGTGAGTTGGTTGGCATAACTCAAGTCTACTGGTTTAACATGCATGACTCAATTACACAAGAGTTAGCTAATGAGCAATGGGGAAGAAGTTATAGGTTAAAACAAATGGCGCCTAAATGAATCAAGCATTGCCTTTCAGATGCCCACCATTCAACAAAGACCTGGCAAGACATTTTCTTCACTGGGTATGAATCATCCAGATAAAAAGGGGAAACCAGGGCCACCTACATTCAGAGCTTGTACAGTATGACCTCGAGGCCCAACATCTACCAGGAGCTTCCTAGCAAAAGGCCAAGCTCCAAAGAATAAAAGGGCTTACACATTAGCATTAAATAATTCTCTTAGAGATGCAAATTTCTAATTAGTTACTGTGGCAACTGTAGAGGCCTAGAAGTAAGCCCTTTACACAATGAACCTGAGAGTTTACTTTTTTGATTTACTATGGGCCTGAAAGAAGCAGAGAGGAGGAAAATAAATATTGCTTTAACTGTGACAAGAAAATAAAGTACAACAAGCGAAGGGATTTTGCCCTTTTTGTTGGCATTCCTACAGGTCTAAGAGGAACGTTATACTTGACACACAGTCTTGCTGCAAATAGAAGCCAATTCTCAAAGGCTTCATAAAATCATGAATGTTATAAACATGATCCAAATGTGAACAGACTACTTTTTTACTGACACTGATATTTCTACTTCTTTACAGTGATGTTGGTTTTGTTTCAAAACAACATGTTTTGATGGAGTGCTTTTATTTGTTTTATTTTGTACATTGGTTTTTATTCCTTTAAAATTATATGCAATTCTTCAAATCTTTTATTTAGTATAGGGAAAACAAAACCTTTTTGTTTTTATGGCAAATTGATTCTCTGCAATCTACTGATTGGAGAGTGATCTATATCCTAATTTTGAATAATACATGAAGAGAAAGAACAAAAAGTATTCACAAGAAAGTCTGTGGCATCAAGGATGGAATATTAATTTTGTGGCGCCATGAACTAAAAAGAAAATTTGTCCCAGTAGAATTTTTTTAATGTTTTTTAGGAATAATGATTTAAATTAAAGTTCAGGAGATAAATGCATAAATGTTCTTTTCATCTTCCAAAGGCAAAGAAGAGAAAAATTATTGTCAACAAACTTGGGTAATATTTCCTCTGTGGAATATATCACCTTCATTTATCTTCTTTCCTAAATGTTGTTACGTCAAATTTAGAGACTTAATACTTGCTCAAAATAATTTAAATGTAGTTCTTCTCCATTCTATCCTCCTACCTCCCTCAAACCATGTCAAAAAATCTCCTGAATCTTGCTGGGTGATTTTCATAAGCTTATCACATTTGTATGTGTTCCTAACAAGTATATTGCTTATTTTTTAAAAAAACTTTATAACACTGTATGGCATTTCTGGCTACCTGCTTTTTCATTGAACATTATCTTGCTGAGATTTATCCAGAGTGCCACAGTGCTGTAATTCATTCATTTGACTTATATAATTTATGTATGCCACAATTAATTTATTAATATATAATTTATTTGCTTTGTTTTTATGAATAATGCTGAATACATTTTCTACACATTTACAGGTGTTCATGACACCTTATTAACAGAGAAAATGCCAAAGCAAAGGATATGTGAGTTTCAACTTTACAAAATAGTGGTGAGCAGATTTCTAAGTTGTCTACTGACTTATACTCTCAACAATGCTATCTAAGAGTTCTATCTTACATCCTTCCCACAGTTAAGTATCAGAACTTTTTCATTTTTGCAAGAAGCAACTTTAACATGAAGAACTTCAATGTGAACTCACTATACTCTCAAGATAGATTTGCTGTCTCTAAAATTTAAGGATGTACATCAAATACAATACCTCCTTCTTGATGGTAGAAAATACAAAGTATAACAGATAATCCTTTATCTTAGAGGAATTGTCCCACTACGGCCAAGACCTCTGGACCACTAAATATTGTATCTTGTATCAAGTTCCTGAATCTCCATTGGTTTTATCTTTTATCGTGTAACACTTCACTGACATTTTGATGGCATTAGTCACTTCCTTTATTACCCGTCCAATTTGCAATGTGTCATCAACATAATGGATCAGCATTATGTGGACATTATGTGGCCTATGAAGGACTAAGGTCCCCTGAAGACTATATTGTGATAGCAAGCGGAAGAATTAGCATAGCCCTGGGGAAAGAGAGTGCTGTCATTGGCAGGAAAGGGCCAACTTCTTTTCATTTTCTTTACTAAGTGAATAAAAATAATACATTCAGCAGATGATAAGCTGTGTTGACCTATAGCCATAAAAAATTACACCTATGTGGGCAGCTACAGTTGGAACAAGTAAGAATCAGACATTCTTCCTTCATTATTGTGGCTGTTGTTTACTCGCTAAATCGTGTCTGATTCTTTTGTGAACCCATGGGCCGTAGCCCACCAGGCTCTTCTGTCCACAGGATTTCTCAGACAAAAATACTGGGGTGGGTTACCATTTCCTTATCCAGGGGATCTTCCTGACTCAGGGATCAAAAACGCACCTCCTGTCTTGCAGGTGGAGTCTTTACCACTGAGCCACCGGGGATACGTGATCCTAATCTATTTAATTTTTGGAGAGGATGGAGTGATCATAAGTATTCGTTGACCTGGGTTTGCCTCATTCCTGTCCCTGTCTGTGTGATCTCCTGGTCTCCTCCTTTTCTGAATATAAACTCCTTCTGCCTTTCTTCTATTTGGGCTCTATGATTGGATGTAGGGTTAATCCAAATATTCTAGGATAATCTCCCTAGATTATCTCTCTTCTTAATTTAATCACATCTGCAAAGACCTCTTTTCCTTATAAGATAATATTTACAGATTCCAGAGATTAGGACCTGAGACTCACCTTTAGGTGCCCACTGTTCTGTCTCTGCCCTCTGGCCTAAAGATTCATAGCCCTCCCTTGTGGAAAATGCACTTATTCCACCCCCAGATCCATCAAAATCGCAACCCATTATAGCATCAGCTCAAGCCAAAAATCTCATCCAAACATCATCACCTCAAAAGTCCCAAATCTAATCTAAATCAGATACAGGTGAAAGCCTGTGGATGATCCATCCTGGGATAAAGCCATGGGTGAGTCCACCCAGGGACAGCATGAAGACTGGGTTGGCAGCATACTAGGCAGCCCTGTTGTGGTCTTTGAACAGACTGCAGTCACATTTTCCTGAGTGTCTTCCTTGGCGATCCCTGTCATTGGCGACAACTGTCATATCTGAGCAGGAACTCAGGCTTACCTGTCCCTGTTCCGATTTCAGAGTGCCATTCTTTTCCTATAAAGGCTCCAACTTTGACCAAAGCTGCCCGTTGGTGTCTCGGCAGCTCTGCCCCCCAGGTGAAAAGTGCTTTGGAAAAGAGAACATGGAAAGTTAGTTGGGAGAGAGCTGGGGTGTCACAGGGCTGGGGGTGGTGTGCAGGGTGGACTTCACTGAAAAACTAGGATAACCCCAGGTTGGGAGGGGCTGCCACAGAGCAGCCAAGAAGCCGAGGAGCAGGAACCAGGGAGAGGGGAAAGGGGCCGCCCTTTCCGGTCTCATTGTCTTCATGAGGACTTTGCATGGCCACTGTGGGGCTTCTACCAGAGGAGTTCTGATTTTAGAACGTCAGCAGGTAGAATAATAGTGTCTCACCCCTTTACATCCTGGACAGGTGCCCTTTCCTGTGAGGGGGCTCCCTGATGTGTCGCTCGCTTGACTCCTCATAAGTATTCGTTGACCTGGGTTTGCCTCATTCCTGTCCCTGTCTGTGTGATCTCCTGGTCTCCTCCTTTTCTGAATATAAACTCCTTCTGCCTTTCTTCTATTTGGGCTCTATGATTGGATGTAGGGTTAATCCAAATATTCTAGGATAATCTCCCTAGATTATCTCTCTTCTTAATTTAATCACATCTGCAAAGACCTCTTTTCCTTATAAGATAATATTTACAGATTCCAGAGATTAGGACCTGAGACTCACCTTTAGGTGCCCACTGTTCTGTCTCTGCCCTCTGGCCTAAAGATTCATAGCCCTCCCTTGTGGAAAATGCACTTATTCCACCCCCAGATCCATCAAAATCGCAACCCATTATAGCATCAGCTCAAGCCAAAAATCTCATCCAAACATCATCACCTCAAAAGTCCCAAATCTAATCTAAATCAGATACAGGTGAAAGCCTGTGGATGATCCATCCTGGGATAAAGCCATGGGTGAGTCCACCCAGGGACAGCATGAAGACTGGGTTGGCAGCATACTAGGCAGCCCTGTTGTGGTCTTTGAACAGACTGCAGTCACATTTTCCTGAGTGTCTTCCTTGGCGATCCCTGTCATTGGCGACAACTGTCATATCTGAGCAGGAACTCAGGCTTACCTGTCCCTGTTCCGATTTCAGAGTGCCATTCTTTTCCTATAAAGGCTCCAACTTTGACCAAAGCTGCCCGTTGGTGTCTCGGCAGCTCTGCCCCCCAGGTGAAAAGTGCTTTGGAAAAGAGAACATGGAAAGTTAGTTGGGAGAGAGCTGGGGTGTCACAGGGCTGGGGGTGGTGTGCAGGGTGGACTTCACTGAAAAACTAGGATAACCCCAGGTTGGGAGGGGCTGCCACAGAGCAGCCAAGAAGCCGAGGAGCAGGAACCAGGGAGAGGGGAAAGGGGCCGCCCTTTCCGGTCTCATTGTCTTCATGAGGACTTTGCATGGCCACTGTGGGGCTTCTACCAGAGGAGTTCTGATTTTAGAACGTCAGCAGGTAGAATAATAGTGTCTCACCCCTTTACATCCTGGACAGGTGCCCTTTCCTGTGAGGGGGCTCCCTGATGTGTCGCTCGCTTGACTCCTCTTTACCCTGACACACTGCCTGGGTTCCTCGGGGCGCTCCTTCTCCTGAGTCTGCTGGTTCTGATCTGTTGACTACTGTCTGCTCTGGGACGTGACTCTCACATCCACTCTGCTTACTTCTATTTAGTTTCTTGCCTCTTGACTCAGTCCCGTCAGAGCTCTGCTTTCTCTCAGTCTCAGAATTTGGAAATTCACAAAGCACAGATGTGACCAAGCTTCTGGCTTTACTAGTCCTTTGTCACAGCACACGGTACTCACTGGTACATGTTTCAACAGCGATGAAGGATGCTATGGCAGCACCAATGAGGGCCCTGATAGTCTTTGAAAATTGCTCACATTAATATCCACATATAAAAATGTGTGTTCTGTGATCACACTTCTCACATCTTATACAACAGCCTTAGGACAGTTGCCAAATATTGTGGGGCACACAAAATTTTCTTTGGCTGGTGACCTGTACAAACTCATAGGGCCATTGAACGCCTCCTCTCTTAAATATGTTTAGTATCTTCTCTATTCTTCCTATAAATAGACAAGTAGAGTGATCTATTCTTATGGTTCTGGTGAATATTATTTGGATTGGGGGGGAATTAAAATGGTATAAAATCTTGCCAGTAGTTGATTTTTACCCTAGCAGAAGAACTGAAGAATTTTTTGCTGGGAATATTACCCAGTCTACAGAGCTGAAATCTAGTTTTTACTTTATTTTCTCATACATTTCTAAGGTGCATTTAAGTAGTATTAGGAAAATATGTAAAACAAAATGTGGATAATGTTGCTCTTTTCTATAGAACAAAGCCCATTGGAAGTTATATCTTATCCTATCACAGGTGTATTTTAAGTATATTGAAAACATGAATGCTTGAACCATTCATTTGCTTAAATATTTCATAATTAGCACCATATCCAAAGCAATGTACTGAACAATACTAGGAGTGGAAAGGTGCATAAAGGAAAGGGCCGCCCTTTCCGGTCTCATTGTCTTCATGAGGACTTTGCATGGCCACTGTGGGGCTTCTACCAGAGGAGTTCTGATTTTAGAACGTCAGCAGGTAGAATAATAGTGTCTCACCCCTTTACATCCTGGACAGGTGCCCTTTCCTGTGAGGGGGCTCCCTGATGTGTCGCTCACTTGACTCCTCTTTACCCTGACACACTGCCTGGGTTCCTCGGGGCGCTCCTTCTCCTGAGTCTGCTGGTTCTGATCTGTTGACTACTGTCTGCTCTGGGACGTGACTCTCACATCCACTCTGCTTACTTCTATTTAGTTTCTTGCCTCTTGACTCAGTCCCGTCAGAGCTCTGCTTTCTCTCAGTCTCAGAATTTGGAAATTCACAAAGCACAGATGTGACCAAGCTTCTGGCTTTACTAGTCCTTTGTCACAGCACACGGTACTCACTGGTACATGTTTCAACAGCGATGAAGGATGCTATGGCAGCACCAATGAGGGCCCTGATAGTCTTTGAAAATTGCTCACATTAATATCCACATATAAAAATGTGTGTTCTGTGATCACACTTCTCACATCTTATACAACAGCCTTAGGACAGTTGCCAAATATTGTGGGGCACACAAAATTTTCTTTGGCTGGTGACCTGTACAAACTCATAGGGCCATTGAACGCCTCCTCTCTTAAATATGTTTAGTATCTTCTCTATTCTTCCTATAAATAGACAAGTAGAGTGATCTATTCTTATGGTTCTGGTGAATATTATTTGGATTGGGGGGGAATTAAAATGGTATAAAATCTTGCCAGTAGTTGATTTTTACCCTAGCAGAAGAGCTGAAGAATTTTTTGCTGGGAATATTACCCAGTCTACAGAGCTGAAATCTAGTTTTTACTTTATTTTCTCATACATTTCTAAGGTGCATTTAAGTAGTATTAGGAAAATATGTAAAACAAAATGTGGATAATGTTGCTCTTTTCTATAGAACAAAGCCCATTGGAAGTTATATCTTATCCTATCACAGGTGTATTTTAAGTATATTGAAAACATGAATGCTTGAACCATTCATTTGCTTAAATATTTCATAATTAGCACCATATCCAAAGCAATGTACTGAACAATACTAGGAGTGGAAAGGTGCATAAGGCAAGAATCCTTGACCTCGAGACTTCCCTGGTAGTCCAGTGGTTTAAGACTCTGAGCTCCCAATGCAGAGGGCACAAATTCAATCCTTAGTCAAGGAACTAGATCCCATATGCTGCAACTATAACCTGGAACAGCCAAATAAATAAATGTTTTTTTAAAAAAGAATTCTTGCCCTAAAGAGCTTATAATGAAGCAGATTTATGTGCAAATGCATTAAAATAGCACATAAAGCAAGTAAACATATTGTAAATATTCAATCCAAAAATATTCTCTACATTGGGTTTAGGACGTCAGAGTTAACCAGATCTTAAGTATCTCCTCTTATGAAACAAAATGATATGAACAACAGAAAAAAGGTGGGTGGGGGGAAGCCATAGAAAGATACCATCAGAAATCAAACTAAAAAAGGTCTTGGTGGGAATCAAAACAGTGAAACAGAAGTTGCCAAAAATCTACTCTGCTTATGTGACCCTATGGACTGCAGCCCGCCAGGTTTCCCCATTCATGGGGTTCTCCAGGCAAGAGTACTAGAGTGGGTTGCCATACCCTCCTCCAGGGATTGAACCCGTGTCCCCGATGCCTCCTGGACTGGCAGACGGGTTCTTTACCTGGTACAGTCAGGGCCATGCAAATACCTGAGAGAAGAGTGTTCCTGGGCAGGAGACACAGCACGTGAAGGAGAAGCAAGTGTGACCTATTTGCAAGAACTGTCCTCCAAAGCAGAGCTGGAGAGAGGGAGAGCAGTGGAGATGGTGGGAGAACTCAGGTAGACAGGAGGGAGAGTGCAGTGAAGATCGGGTGGAGCCTGGGTGTTTGCTGAGTGAGACGGGAAATCATGGAAAAGCGTGAGCAGAGGAGGACACCAGCTGTTGGGTGAAGACATGGTAAGGAGCAGGGGTGGAGGCAATAAGACAAATTTGTGAGGACATTGCAAGGATCTAGGGATCAGCAAACCTTTTGCATAAAGAGTCAGCTAGTAAATATTTTTGGCTCTGTAGACCATACAGCCTCTGTGAAAACTACTCAACTCTGTGACCATCCTGGGAAAGCAGTTAGGGACAATAGGTAAACAAACGGGCATGATTGGCTTTGTCCCTCCCGTTGTCCTGGATACAGTTTGTATACTCCCGTTGATCTGAGATATGGTTTAAGACTCTGAGCTCCCAATGCAGAGGGCACAAATTCAATCCTTAGTCAAGGAACTAGATCCCATATGCTGCAACTATAACCTGGAACAGCCAAATAAATAAATGTTTTTTTAAAAAAGAATTCTTGCCCTAAAGAGCTTATAATGAAGCAGATTTATGTGCAAATGCATTAAAATAGCACATAAAGTAAGTAAACATATTGTAAATATTCAATCCAAAAATATTCTCTACATTGGGTTTAGGACGTCAGAGTTAACCAGATCTTAAGTATCTCCTCTTATGAAACAAAATGATATGAACAACAGAAAAAAGGTGGGTGGGGGGAAGCCATAGAAAGATACCATCAGAAATCAAACTAAAAAAGGTCTTGGTGGGAATCAAAACAGTGAAACAGAAGTTGCCAAAAATCTACTCTGCTTATGTGACCCTATGGACTGCAGCCCGCCAGGTTTCCCCATTCATGGGGTTCTCCAGGCAAGAGTACTAGAGTGGGTTGCCATACCCTCCTCCAGGGATTGAACCCGTGTCCCCGATGCCTCCTGGACTGGCAGACGGGTTCTTTACCTGGTACAGTCAGGGCCATGCAAATACCTGAGAGAAGAGTGTTCCTGGGCAGGAGACACAGCACGTGAAGGAGAAGCAAGTGTGACCTATTTGCAAGAACTGTCCTCCAAAGCAGAGCTGGAGAGAGGAGAGCAGTGGAGATGGTGGGAGAACTCAGGTAGACAGGAGGGAGAGTGCAGTGAAGATCGGGTGGAGCCTGGGTGTTTGCTGAGTGAGACGGGAAATCATGGAAAAGCGTGAGCAGAGGAGGACACCAGCTGTTGGGTGAAGACATGGTAAGGAGCAGGGGTGGAGGCAATAAGACAAATTTGTGAGGACATTGCAAGGATCTAGGGATCAGCAAACCTTTTGCATAAAGAGTCAGCTAGTAAATATTTTTGGCTCTGTAGACCATACAGCCTCTGTGAAAACTACTCAACTCTGTGACCATCCTGGGAAAGCAGTTAGGGACAATAGGTAAACAAACGGGCATGATTGGCTTTGTCCCTCCCGTTGTCCTGGATACAGTTTGTATACTCCTGATCTAAGTGATGACAGCCTAGAACAGGATGGCATCTAGAGAGGTGCTGAGATATGGTTGGATCCTGGGTAGTTTTTGATATAACAATCAAGAGAATTTGACAATTGATTACATTTTAGGACATGAATAAAAGAAGGAAATCATGGATGACTCCAAGAGTTTTGTCTTATAAAAGTTCAAAGAAAAAGGTTATATTGATACGGCTGCATAGGTTGTACACTACACAGGGCTGCCCATTAAAGAGGACCCTGGTTACATTTTATACATTATATACTCATGTGAGTATTTATTATTGTAGTTTTCTATCTAAAATGTGTTTCTAATAAAATAGATATCATGATGATTTTCTAAAAGATGGAAATAAAGAACCTGGAGGAAGAAACTCCTTGTACTAATCCATACCAATTTTTTCCTGTGAGTTAGTGGTGACTTTGGTCTAATTTTATAGAAATGATTATCTATTTCCATACATTTTCTTTACACATTCCCAATCTAAGAGCCCTAATACAGAAATGTAATTTAGTGCCAAATAATAAGTAGTGGTATGAGATTGATGACCATCTCATGAATTTTGGTGGCACATGTAAACAATTTCTTCTTAATTGTCTGCATTGTTTCATATAACTTTTTTTTCATAGAGTGGTAGCTGTGCTGACATGAATCTTTGGGTTCCAGTGAATTTTAATAACATCATCACTAGTATTCAAAGAACACAGGTGCAGAGAATTATTTAAGGTATATTTTAATATGATTCCCAGGTGGCTCAGTGGTATAGAATCCTCCTGCCAATGCAGGAGATACAGGAGACACAGATTCAATCCCGGGGTCAGAAAGATTCCCCTGGAGGAGAAAATGGCAACACACTCCAGATTTTTACCTGGAAAATCCCACAAACAGAGGAGCCTGGGGGACTGCAAGACCAAGGTACATGAAAAATGTATTTTCAAATATCTTAATTAAGCTCTAATGTTAAATTTCATATAAAATATAGATTAATAAAGAAGTTTTTTTTTTCAATATAAAATCTTTAATTAATTTTCCTACAAACGGGCATGATTGGCTTTGTCCCTCCCGTTGTCCTGGATACAGTTTGTATACTCCTGATCTAAGTGATGACAGCCTAGAACAGGATGGCATCTAGAGAGGTGCTGAGATATGGTTGGATCCTGGGTAGTTTTTGATATAACAATCAAGAGAATTTGACAATTGATTACATTTTAGGACATGAATAAAAGAAGGAAATCATGGATGACTCCAAGAGTTTTGTCTTATAAAAGTTCAAAGAAAAAGGTTATATTGATACGGCTGCATAGGTTGTACACTACACAGGGCTGCCCATTAAAGAGGACCCTGGTTACATTTTATACATTATATACTCATGTGAGTATTTATTATTGTAGTTTTCTATCTAAAATGTGTTTCTAATAAAATAGATATCATGATGATTTTCTAAAAGATGGAAATAAAGAACCTGGAGGAAGAAACTCCTTGTACTAATCCATACCAATTTTTTCCTGTGAGTTAGTGGTGACTTTGGTCTAATTTTATAGAAATGATTATCTATTTCCATACATTTTCTTTACACATTCCCAATCTAAGAGCCCTAATACAGAAATGTAATTTAGTGCCAAATAATAAGTAGTGGTATGAGATTGATGACCATCTCATGAATTTTGGTGGCACATGTAAACAATTTCTTCTTAATTGTCTGCATTGTTTCATATAACTTTTTTCATAGAGTGGTAGCTGTGCTGACATGAATCTTTGGGTTCCAGTGAATTTTAATAACATCATCACTAGTATTCAAAGAACACAGGTGCAGAGAATTATTTAAGGTATATTTTAATATGATTCCCAGGTGGCTCAGTGGTATAGAATCCTCCTGCCAATGCAGGAGATACAGGAGACACAGATTCAATCCCGGGGTCAGAAAGATTCCCCTGGAGGAGAAAATGGCAACACACTCCAGATTTTTACCTGGAAAATCCCACAAACAGAGGAGCCTGGGGGACTGCAAGACCAAGGTACATGACAGCACATATACATGTATTTTCAAATATCTTAATTAAGCTCTAATGTTAAATTTCATATAAAATATAGATTAATAAAGAAGAAATATATTCTTTATTGGTTTTTAAAATTCAGTGCATACATATGTGCAAAAACATGTCGATTGTGAAATTAATTTTCCTAATGAGTTACTCCGTACTTTAGCTTGCCAATTGTTTTAGGAGTTTCAGTGTCTTCATATAATTTAAGATACATCCATTTGTTACAATTAAGTAATAGTTTATTCTACTTACTAGAACACCCAGAAAGTGTTGATACATTTTTAAAATGTGAGTATATTACTCTAGTCACGTAGTTAACATGTCCAATCACTAGAAAAATGCATATTAAAGTCAAAATTGGGATACCCTTTCACTACCTCTAGGATGACTGTCATCAAAAAGCAAGGGAGCAAACAAAACAGAAAATAACTTGTGTTGGCAAGGATGTGAAGCATTTGGAACCCTGTGCCTTGCTGGGGGGCATGTAAAATGGTGTGACACTGTAGAGAACAGAACTGCAAATTAGACACAGATTATCATATGATCCAACAATTCTTTTCTGGATATATACACCCCCCAAAAAATGGAAAGCAAATGGCTCCCTTGATGGCTCAGTGGTAAAGAATCTACCTACCAGTGCTGTAGACATGGGTTTGAGCCCTCATATGGGAAGATCCCCCATGCTGCAGAGCAACTAAGCCCATGCACCATAACTACCGAGCTTGTGCCCAAGAGCTTGGCAGTCACAAGTACTGAAGCCCATGAGTCTTAAAGCCCATACTCAACAACAAGAGAAGTCACCACAATGAGAAACCCACCCACGCACTGTAACGAGAGCAGGCCCTGTTCGTTGCAACTAGAGAAAAGTCCATGCAGCAATGAAAACACAGCACAGCCCCTCTCAGAAAATTATAAAAATGAATTGAAAGCAGAGATTTGAAAAGATATTCATATACCTATGTTCATAGCAACACTATTCACAACAGCCAAAATATAGAAGAAACCCAGGTGTCTAACAAAGGATGAATGGATAAACAACACGTGGTCTATACATCAGTAAAGTACTTTTCATTCTTAAAAAGAAAGCAAATCAGACATACACTTACAACATGAGCAAACCCTAAGAATAGTACCCTGAGTAAAGCAAGCTGGTGACAAAGGGGCACATAGTATATGATTTCACTTATATAAGGTAGCTAGGGTATTCAAATTCACAGAGATGGGAAGTGGAGTGATGGTTACCAGAGGCTGAGGGGAGGGAGAATGGGGAGTCAGTATCAGGACAGAGCATGTTTAATGGAAACAAAGTTTATTCTACTTACTAGAACACCCAGAAAGTGTTGATACATTTTTAAAATGTGAGTATATTACTCTAGTCACGTAGTTAACATGTCCAATCACTAGAAAATGCATATTAAAGTCAAAATTGGGATACCCTTTCACTACCTCTAGGATGACTGTCATCAAAAAGCAAGGGAGCAAACAAAACAGAAAATAACTTGTGTTGGCAAGGATGTGAAGCATTTGGAACCCTGTGCCTTGCTGGGGGGCATGTAAAATGGTGTGACACTGTAGAGAACAGAACTGCAAATTAGACACAGATTATCATATGATCCAACAATTCTTTTCTGGATATATACACCCCCCAAAAAATGGAAAGCAAATGGCTCCCTTGATGGCTCAGTGGTAAAGAATCTACCTACCAGTGCTGTAGACATGGGTTTGAGCCCTCATATGGGAAGATCCCCCATGCTGCAGAGCAACTAAGCCCATGCACCATAACTACCGAGCTTGTGCCCAAGAGCTTGGCAGTCACAAGTACTGAAGCCCATGAGTCTTAAAGCCCATACTCAACAACAAGAGAAGTCACCACAATGAGAAACCCACCCACGCACTGTAACGAGAGCAGGCCCTGTTCGTTGCAACTAGAGAAAAGTCCATGCAGCAATGAAAACACAGCACAGCCCCTCTCAGAAAATTATAAAAATGAATTGAAAGCAGAGATTTGAAAAGATATTCATATACCTATGTTCATAGCAACACTATTCACAACAGCCAAAATATAGAAGAAACCCAGGTGTCTAACAAAGGATGAATGGATAAACAACACGTGGTCTATACATCAGTAAAGTACTTTTCATTCTTAAAAAGAAAGCAAATCAGACATACACTTACAACATGAGCAAACCCTAAGAATAGTACCCTGAGTAAAGCAAGCTGGTGACAAAGGGGCACATAGTATATGATTTCACTTATATAAGGTAGCTAGGGTATTCAAATTCACAGAGATGGGAAGTGGAGTGATGGTTACCAGAGGCTGAGGGGAGGGAGAATGGGGAGTCAGTATCAGGACAGAGCATGTTTAATGGAGACAAAGTTTCTGCTAGGAAACATGAGAAAGAAACTATAGGAGAGAAAAATAGTGGAAGTAAGTCATGGGAAATGTTCAGGCTTTAGAAAAAAAAAAAGGTTAAGAGCCTCTAATTACGAGGTCAACCAAAATGCAGGTTCCTGTCTATGAGTGGAGTTAAACACAACAGCTCCCATAAATCTTTCCTCTGGTCCAGATTGGTTGTTGAACAGCTGCAAGAGAGGGAGAAATGCAATCCCACCCTTCTGGCCACACCGAGGGCTATAGAAAGTGACTGGGAAAGAAATATCATTTCCAATCAACGTTCCTAAGTAACATTCACTTAAAGAACAATAAAAATTAAACTGAGCAAGTAAAACACTGTGTGGAAACAAAAGAGGGGAACTGGCCGTCTGTAAAATACTAATGTCCATTGTGCCGGGCCTGTTGGACTTGTCAGAGGGTGTTGCCTCAGAAAGCAATTTGAACAAACTAGCCTAAGATGTCTTTTCTCTCTTTGTGATGTATAATTGCTGTTACCCCTTGAATTCCACATGGTTGCCTGCCTGTGCCCTTCTTTAGTGCCTCCCTGAGAGCAAAGACCCCACAGTTCACCAGGTTGGATGGCCCCATTGGTGTTGACAATAGATGCTCATTTTACCTCCATAAAAGGGCTTAATGGTTAAAAGGCCACACCATAGCACTCACCCACAAAATTCTTTCTTTTGCTCCCATGAAGCCCCTCTGATTCAAAATGTTCTTTTGGTAACCGCAAGAGTGGCTCTTAATCTAGTAGACTCCAGAAACATCTGCGTTTTTGTTGATCTACTACCTTCTATGCAGTGCACATAGTTTATGTGCAAGAAATAAAGCATCCTTCTACAGTGTGACACACAATCATGTCCAGTCTCCCACCAACCTCGCTCTAGCTCCAATTAACAAAGGAAAGTAAAGTACTTTTCATTCTTAAAAAGAAAGCAAATCAGACATACACTTACAACATGAGCAAACCCTAAGAATAGTACCCTGAGTAAAGCAAGCTGGTGACAAAGGGGCACATAGTATATGATTTCACTTATATAAGGTAGCTAGGGTATTCAAATTCACAGAGATGGGAAGTGGAGTGATGGTTACCAGAGGCTGAGGGGAGGGAGAATGGGGAGTCAGTATCAGGACAGAGCATGTTTAATGGAGACAAAGTTTCTGCTAGGAAACATGAGAAAGAAACTATAGGAGAGAAAAATAGTGGAAGTAAGTCATGGGAAATGTTCAGGCTTTAGAAAAAAAAAAAGGTTAAGAGCCTCTAATTACGAGGTCAACCAAAATGCAGGTTCCTGTCTATGAGTGGAGTTAAACACAACAGCTCCCATAAATCTTTCCTCTGGTCCAGATTGGTTGTTGAACAGCTGCAAGAGAGGGAGAAATGCAATCCCACCCTTCTGGCCACACCGAGGGCTATAGAAAGTGACTGGGAAAGAAATATCATTTCCAATCAACGTTCCTAAGTAACATTCACTTAAAGAACAATAAAAATTAAACTGAGCAAGTAAAACACTGTGTGGAAACAAAAGAGGGGAACTGGCCGTCTGTAAAATACTAACGTCCTTTGTGCCGGTCCTGTTGGACTTGTCAGAGGGTGTTTCCTCAGAAAGCAATTTGAACAAACTAGCCTAAGATGTCTTTTCTCTCTTTGTGATGTATAATTGCTGTTACCCCTTGAATTCCACATGGTTGCCTGCCTGTGCCCTTCTTTAGTGCCTCCCTGAGAGCAAAGACCCCACAGTTCACCAGGTTGGATGGCCCCATTGGTGTTGACAATAGATGCTCATTTTACCTCCATAAAAGGGCTTAATGGTTAAAAGGCCACACCATAGCACTCACCCACAAAATTCTTTCTTTTGCTCCCATGAAGCCCCTCTGATTCAAAATGTTCTTTTGGTAACCGCAAGAGTGGCTCTTAATCTAGTAGACTCCAGAAACATCTGCGTTTTTGTTGATCTACTACCTTCTATGCAGTGCACATAGTTTATGTGCAAGAAATAAAGCATCCTTCTACAGTGTGACACACAATCATGTCCAGTCTCCCACCAACCTCGCTCTAGCTCCAATGAAGCAGGGCTGCCTTTAAATCCTTGTTCCCTCATTCAGAGCTGGTAATAAACCCCATCACAGGCTTATCTAGCCAGCTTACATCTTATATCTTTTTTTCCCTCTCTTCTTCCACCTCCTTGGGAGAAAGCAAAGACCAAAAAAAAAAAAGAGGGGGAGGTAAAAAAACCCTATACAACAACTACAGACCTCTTTATTTTTATTGAAATATAGTTGCTGAACAATATTATATAGGGTTCAGATGTATCATATAGCGATTCACAATTTTTAGAGGTTATACTAATTTGTAGTTATTAGAAAATATTGACTCTGTTCTCCATGTTGTATAATAGCTCCTTGTAGTTTACTTTATACCTGATAGCTTGTATCTCTTCATCCCCTACCCCTATGCTGTCCCTCTTTCTTTCCCTTTCCTCACTGGCAGCCACTAATTTGTTCTCTACAGATCTTCTCTCTCTTCCTTTCTTTCTTTTTTTTTACATTATTGGAGCTTATTAGGGAGGGAGGTGAGGGTGAACCAAATATACATGAAAAAAATTGAAGCTGGATGGGGACAGAGCTGAAAGAGATTCTAGGGAGGAGATGGAGTGGAAAAAATAAAAATAAAAGGAAAAGCACTTAACATCAGTGTAATTTTAAAAGAAGAGCTGGTTGAACTTAAGGCTGATATGGGCACAGCCTCGGTGTAGATCAGTAGCTGAGTTGTGTCACTGGTCTATCATGACATCATGTGCCATTACAAGTCACAGTGTCCCCAACATGCCCTTCTTGGATTAACTCTGCCAGACCTGGAGTTCCAGCAGTGACTGGTCAGTCCAGAGATTAGATGACACACCATTTCAGCACTGTGCATGGACTCAGAAAATTAGAAAGAAGACATCTTGGCAAGCATCTTCTTTGGAGCACATCTGAGCCAGTGTGTCCCTCGGCTACATGAGGCCATCTACTACCTCAGCCTGGGTGCACCATGTTTCTTTTCAACAAACTTAAATCTCAATTGTTTCAGAACATACATAATTATCTCCTAAAAGTTCCTGAATAATAGTCTTTGAAAGTTAAATACTTTCCTAAAACTAAATCCTAGAACTGTTGGGGCTGGCTAGTCAACTGAACACATTTTTTCATTTGATAAATACTGAGGGTGTTGCTTGAAAATAAAAGGATTCAACTATGATTTCTAGAACACAGCCAATTAAAATCCAGCACCTGTGATCATTAGAGGCTATCTGTTTAACTCTTGATCTGCGTGGCAAAGATCTGAATAAGCACCAGATATTATCTGAATAAACACTAGATATTAGGAATATCAAAAGTTATTAGAAGATCTGTATACAACAGCCCATTTAACAGTTCATGCATTTTCCCCAGTATTTTTATTTTGAAGTGAACTAATAATCAGAAAATAATAAGATAGCATGTCTACTTGATTCTACAGCAGAGCTTAAGGGCTCTCCATGCTGTCATTTCTAACTGGACTGAGACTACTCACTTGGATACTATTTGATCTTCCACAGCCTGCGAAACTTCCAGAAATCTCTATTCAGAGTGGAAGTTGGGAATCCCTTCACATTTCACTGTCCTTTCCTAAACCATCTTCAATGGCTTTACTCTACCAGCAAATGCCTTGAAACTGCAACTTAAAGAAAATCAGCAGCCTGTCCTTATTCATATCTAAATGTGTGTGTCCTTTCTACCATTTGTGGAGATTTCCATGAAACATTTCTCTGAATGCCTGCTGTTTCACCTGTAAAGTGAGGTGGTTGTTATTTAGTCGTTGAATCATGTCCGACTCTTTGTGACTGTGGCCCATCAGGCTCCTCTGTCCATGAGCTTTGCCAGGAAAAAATACTAGAGTGGGTTGCCATTTCCTTCTCCAGGAGATTCTCCCTATCTGGGGACTGAACCTAGATCTCCTGCATTGGCAGGGAAATTCTTTACCACTGAGCCACCTTGGAAGCCCAACATGAGGTTGATAGTAATCAAGAAGGAATTAGGAAGTATTATATAAATATAAAATATTGTTGTCTTTTCCATAAGAAAACTGGGGAAAATTCTAGGTCTTCTTTTGGAGCACATCTGAGCCAGTGTGTCCCTCGGCTACATGAGGCCATCTACTACCTCAGCCTGGGTGCACCATGTTTCTTTTCAACAAACTTAAATCTCAATTGTTTCAGAACATACATAATTATCTCCTAAAAGTTCCTGAATAATAGTCTTTGAAAGTTAAATACTTTCCTAAAACTAAATCCTAGAACTGTTGGGGCTGGCTAGTCAACTGAACACATTTTTTCATTTGATAAATACTGAGGGTGTTGCTTGAAAATAAAAGGATTCAACTATGATTTCTAGAACACAGCCAATTAAAATCCAGCACCTGTGATCATTAGAGGCTATCTGTTTAACTCTTGATCTGCGTGGCAAAGATCTGAATAAGCACCAGATATTATCTGAATAAACACTAGATATTAGGAATATCAAAAGTTATTAGAAGATCTGTATACAACAGCCCATTTAACAGTTCATGCATTTTCCCCAGTATTTTTATTTTGAAGTGAACTAATAATCAGAAAATAATAAGATAGCATGTCTACTTGATTCTACAGCAGAGCTTAAGGGCTCTCCATGCTGTCATTTCTAACTGGACTGAGACTACTCACTTGGATACTATTTGATCTTCCACAGCCTGCGAAACTTCCAGAAATCTCTATTCAGAGTGGAAGTTGGGAATCCCTTCACATTTCACTGTCCTTTCCTAAACCATCTTCAATGGCTTTACTCTACCAGCAAATGCCTTGAAACTGCAACTTAAAGAAAATCAGCAGCCTGTCCTTATTCATATCTAAATGTGTGTGTCCTTTCTACCATTTGTGGAGATTTCCATGAAACATTTCTCTGAATGCCTGCTGTTTCACCTGTAAAGTGAGGTGGTTGTTATTTAGTCGTTGAATCATGTCCGACTCTTTGTGACTGTGGCCCATCAGGCTCCTCTGTCCATGAGCTTTGCCAGGAAAAAATACTAGAGTGGGTTGCCATTTCCTTCTCCAGGAGATTCTCCCTATCTGGGGACTGAACCTAGATCTCCTGCATTGGCAGGGAAATTCTTTACCACTGAGCCACCTTGGAAGCCCAACATGAGGTTGATAGTAATCAAGAAGGAATTAGGAAGTATTATATAAATATAAAATATTGTTGTCTTTTCCATAGGTAAAGAAAAATTCTGGGGAATATTCTAGAAAGAATAACGTGTATTTGCTCAAAATAGTGTTTAACACCAAGGTTCAGCAAAGATTTATATGGTCAGGATTTAAGTGTTAGTTCTCTATTTGACTCTATATGATTGAAATTTCGTCTAAATGTCGTTTGTGACAGGATGGGCGCTTTTCTTTCTCTGTACCAAATAATTTGTTTCAATTTCCTAGACTATAGCTTCCTCATCTGAAACCAAGCTGATGAGAAGTTGTTGACATTTTTCATAATAGATTCACTATATTTGTACAGTATATTCAAATAAAGTGTTAGTCAGAGTCATGTCTGGCTCTTTGCAACCTCATGGACTGTAATTTACCAGTCTCCTCTGTCCATGAAATTCTCCAAGCAAGAATACTGGAATGGGTTGCCATTTCCTTCTCCAGGAGATCTTCCAGACCATAATGGCACATGAAGACATTTAAATCAACATAAATTTATGCTGTAGCTTAAACAATAACAATATCTCCAAATTTTATATACATGAATAACATATATGGTATAATATAATATATATATATATATGTGTGTATTCACATATCTAGTGCTGCAAAAGTTAAAGTCAGAAGCATGTTTATGGTTTGCAAACCATAGATGAATTTCTACAGTTTATATTATATGAATACTTGAATAACATTGTAAGTAAATTGTACTAGTATGGCCTTGAAGGCATATTGTTGTCTTTTCCATAGGTAAAGAAAAATTCTGGGGAATATTCTAGAAAGAATAACGTGTATTTGCTCAAAATAGTGTTTAACACCAAGGTTCAGCAAAGATTTATCTTTTCTTTTTTTCACTTGAAAGCATCACGATCAAATTTTGGAAAATGAATAGCCACTAGAATTTGCTGTTCAACCTTGGAATAATTGATAATAGTCATTCCACTGGTGACGAGGTTTATTAAATTCAAAATACCTGTGAGGTTTCATTGTTACTGTCCCAGTCAGAGCATTATGTGTGGTAAAAATTTTTTTAATTTTGTCAATAAAGCAATACCTAAAAATTCCTGATACGAAAAAGTTATCTTTATAAGTTACCTATCAGAGTATTATTTACTTATTTAATGTTTTCATTAGTATAAGTTAATACTATTTTGATCAGACACCAATTTTATTTAAGCCAATGTCTTTAAAAAAAGAAAGAAAGAAAAAGAGGGAAAATGTGTGTATCTCAGACTTCAGGCTCTTGGTGCCTGTAAACCCATACGTTAACCGACAGTCCAACAGTGGCTAGGGAGAGCTGCTGCTGAAACTGCTAGAACCCCTGAGCATCTTCCTCACTGACCACACTGGACCCCCTAATCCCAAAGCCCAGGTTAGCCTACACATGAAGGAGAGGAACGCTTCGAAAGCAGCTTCTTACCCTTGATTCCAACGCATACATGAGTCAGGAGAGGATATAATGTTTGTGGAGGGGGTTAACCCCCTGCTGGTTCCTCTATGCCTGAGAAAACTGAGCCCTGCACCCCCATCCCCATCAAGGTGGGGGTTGTCTAGGATCAACTGACCCCTCCTGTGCTATCTTTTCCCAAGAATAATTCAGAATAATTTCCTGACAACAAATGCTCAAAGTACAAAATGTATAATGGTATAGAACCTACAAGCTTCTTATTCCCCCAAAGGTTCATCTCAGACAGAAAAATAACAGCACAGGATGGTATGGAGGGGCAGGGAGTGTCCCCTGAGAAAGTAGGAAGATCCAGACAATGCAGCCTTTAAAGCAAATGTAATGGTAAAAAACAGCTTCATTCTTGTATCAGCTTAGACAGTCACTGACTTCTGACTTTATCTAGATAAATCTGTGATCTCAGAATCTACATTCCCTGGAATTACCCACGTACAATTAGTTAATTAAAGTCCCAATGTTTCATCTAGAAAACAGATGGAGGGGAGAAATACACTTGTTCGTTGTCTTTTCCTTTACAAAAATAAATCAAAGTTAGAGATTGTCTTCAGAGGCTCAATGAATGTAAAATGTTTCCCCTGTTTGCTGTACACTGGAACAGAAGGGAGCATGATGTATCTGTATGTAGTCAATATATTTATCCTTGTTGTTCCTAGCATTTGAGGTTAGAAAACTTAGGAAGGTCAAGCACATTATCTTTTACTAAAAAGTGAGGTTTAAACCCCTAATTGTGTGGTAAAAATTTTTTTAATTTTGTCAATAAAGCAATACCTAAAAATTCCTGATACGAAAAAGTTATCTTTATAAGTTACCTATCAGAGTATTATTTACTTATTTAATGTTTTCATTAGTATAAGTTAATACTATTTTGATCAGACACCAATTTTATTTAAGCCAATGTCTTTAAAAAAAGAAAGAAAGAAAAAGAGGGAAAATGTGTGTATCTCAGACTTCAGGCTCTTGGTGCCTGTAAACCCATACGTTAACCGACAGTCCAACAGTGGCTAGGGAGAGCTGCTGCTGAAACTGCTAGAACCCCTGAGCATCTTCCTCACTGACCACACTGGACCCCCTAATCCCAAAGCCCAGGTTAGCCTACACATGAAGGAGAGGAACGCTTCGAAAGCAGCTTCTTACCCTTGATTCCAACGCATACATGAGTCAGGAGAGGATATAATGTTTGTGGAGGGGGTTAACCCCCTGCTGGTTCCTCTATGCCTGAGAAAACTGAGCCCTGCACCCCCATCCCCATCAAGGTGGGGGTTGTCTAGGATCAACTGACCCCTCCTGTGCTATCTTTTCCCAAGAATAATTCAGAATAATTTCCTGACAACAAATGCTCAAAGTACAAAATGTATAATGGTATAGAACCTACAAGCTTCTTATTCCCCCAAAGGTTCATCTCAGACAGAAAAATAACAGCACAGGATGGTATGGAGGGGCAGGGAGTGTCCCCTGAGAAAGTAGGAAGATCCAGACAATGCAGCCTTTAAAGCAAATGTAATGGTAAAAAACAGCTTCATTCTTGTATCAGCTTAGACAGTCACTGACTTCTGACTTTATCTAGATAAATCTGTGATCTCAGAATCTACATTCCCTGGAATTACCCACGTACAATTAGTTAATTAAAGTCCCAATGTTTCATCTAGAAAACAGATGGAGGGGAGAAATACACTTGTTCGTTGTCTTTTCCTTTACAAAAATAAATCAAAGTTAGAGATTGTCTTCAGAGGCTCAATGAATGTAAAAATGTTTCCCCTGTTTGCTGTACACTGGAACAGAAGGGAGCATGATGTATCTGTATGTAGTCAATATATTTATCCTTGTTGTTCCTAGCATTTGAGGTTAGAAAACTTAGGAAGGTCAAGCACAGTGTCTGTTTACCTTGCCTGGTAACCTTGCAGGTAACACAGCACCCCCACAATCAATACCTGGTCAATGCTGGATCACCATCACGATGGAAGTGGTTGGAGTTTGCTCGGTTTCATTTGCTCCTGTGTTGCGCAGGTGGTGCCAAGAGAAACACCAGTTTAAACCTCAACCTGATAAACTGACAAGTATCACCTACGATGAACTACTTCCTCACTTTTTAGCCCCACCCACTACCATTTCCAGGATTGGGCTCCAGCATATAATAAAATTCAGAGTGTCAGTCATTAGCAAGTGTGAATAATACGCAAATCACACCACCAGATTGTGTTGGTTTAAAGTGCCAAACCCAATTGTTCATTAGCATTTCTGAGAAATAGCCCAAATAATACTAAAATGGGGTGTTAAACCATTACAGATTGTTGGTGAGTTTTTGCATAAGGGGGGATAAAAACAACTGAGCTTCTTGGATGGGGAAGTTCTCTCCCACTCTTACATGGGCAACCAAAAGAAAATTTAGGAACACAGCAGAGATGGGGGAACTCCAGCTTTCCTAGGAGTTCATTTTCCTATCTCCATGTAGGAAGCATGGATGAAGGAAAAGAAGTGTCCTCTGGCTTTTAATCCCATTTCTTTTATTAGATGTCATGCTCTTCTTCCTTTAAGCCTATTTTTCTACTACCATTCTACTTAAGTAATGAGTTTTTTGCTTTAGGTGATTTGCAACAAATCTTAATTTACTAAAGGACTATGTTGCCTATATTTTATATTATTAGTAGCTTGCAGCATACCAAATGTACTTCCTTGATTTATTTAGAAGAAAGAAAGGCTAAGTATTAATATATAGTATTAGAGTCACAAATTGGAATCTTACTTTTGCTTCAGAATGCTTTGAAACACAATTATGAACATAACTCTGCTTATGAACTTGTCCTCATTAACTTCATAATTAGCAAGATCTTGTTTGATCTTGGAATTCATTAGACATTGCAGTTGGAAGACTGCTTCAGTTTTAACACATTTAAATCAACAATTAAGGTGATAATAAATAAAGATCACTTTGCTGCTTCTTACATATTTCTAAGGCAACACTGTGCCTAATTAAACAGTGTTTTGCATTAGAACTTTTTTAAAAGTAGCATTATTGCATTTTTTAAAAAACATGACAGAATATACTTCAGTATATTAGGAAAAGGCTGTCACCAATATCATTATGAACAGAGTTGTAAACCCTAGGGCCCTTTCTTCATTTAACTCAGCAGGCAGCCCTGCAGGCATGAGAAAAAGTTGCCAAGGTGGATTCTAAGAAAGTTCCTTCCTGCCCTTAATTCTCAAAGCACCCTCTATATATTCTAGGATTCTACTCAAAATTCCACTCAGTGCAGTCAGCGAAACTGCAGTTCTATCTGATATTTGGTAAATAATCTCTTCATTAATTGTCTTAATGACTTACATTTGACCATTCTTACCACTTCTGGTATTTGGTGCAAGTGTGAATTTAACTCATTCAGAAATTAGTATTTTCTCGTTCAGTTTCATGGTCAGAATGTTACAAATTTCATGTAAGTTCTGTGAAAGAATGTTAGTATCCAGGACAGATTTACATCAGCAAAGCCAGGGTTCAATATTTGTCTACTTTATTCAAGTTCCTTTAGTGCTGCATGTAGAGGGGTATTCAATCTCCATGTAGGAAGCATGGATGAAGGAAAAGAAGTGTCCTCTGGCTTTTAATCCCATTTCTTTTATTAGATGTCATGCTCTTCTTCCTTTAAGCCTATTTTTCTACTACCATTCTACTTAAGTAATGAGTTTTTTGCTTTAGGTGATTTGCAACAAATCTTAATTTACTAAAGGACTATGTTGCCTATATTTTATATTATTAGTAGCTTGCAGCATACCAAATGTACTTCCTTGATTTATTTAGAAGAAAGAAAGGCTAAGTATTAATATATAGTATTAGAGTCACAAATTGGAATCTTACTTTTGCTTCAGAATGCTTTGAAACACAATTATGAACATAACTCTGCTTATGAACTTGTCCTCATTAACTTCATAATTAGCAAGATCTTGTTTGATCTTGGAATTCATTAGACATTGCAGTTGGAAGACTGCTTCAGTTTTAACACATTTAAATCAACAATTAAGGTGATAATAAATAAAGATCACTTTGCTGCTTCTTACATATTTCTAAGGCAACACTGTGCCTAATTAAACAGTGTTTTGCATTAGAACTTTTTTAAAAGTAGCATTATTGCATTTTTTAAAAAACATGACAGAATATACTTCAGTATATTAGGAAAAGGCTGTCACCAATATCATTATGAACAGAGTTGTAAACCCTAGGGCCCTTTCTTCATTTAACTCAGCAGGCAGCCCTGCAGGCATGAGAAAAAGTTGCCAAGGTGGATTCTAAGAAAGTTCCTTCCTGCCCTTAATTCTCAAAGCACCCTCTATATATTCTAGGATTCTACTCAAAATTCCACTCAGTGCAGTCAGCGAAACTGCAGTTCTATCTGATATTTGGTAAATAATCTCTTCATTAATTGTCTTAATGACTTACATTTGACCATTCTTACCACTTCTGGTATTTGGTGCAAGTGTGAATTTAACTCATTCAGAAATTAGTATTTTCTCGTTCAGTTTCATGGTCAGAATGTTACAAATTTCATGTAAGTTCTGTGAAAGAATGTTAGTATCCAGGACAGATTTACATCAGCAAAGCCAGGGTTCAATATTTGTCTACTTTATTCAAGTTCCTTTAGTGCTGCATGTAGAGGGGTATTCAATTCATTCTGATTGGAAAACACACTATAGGATTATTTTCCCTCTTTTTACTCTAAATTTTTGTTAAATTATTCTTTTAAAATTGCTTCTCCTTTGCAGTAGATTCTTCTAATATTTAATGATACAAGTTATACTCTCTGTTCCAGACTCAAACTGCAGGTTTCCAGTTCCTTCTGTATCCCAGCAGGTTCTCCTGAGCCAGTCCTGCCTGCCAATGTCTCTTTGAATGTATTGGCAATCCTAACACAGAGGAATACATAAGGACCGATCAGTTTATGAAGGAAGGTACCATCATCACCTCCCCAGTTCTGAAGACCACACACCTTTTAATAGAGTCTGATTGCATTTATTTGGGAAGGTACTTTAGCCAGGATTGTTCCCGTAGATAAAGCCTGAGATCAGAGCTCATACGCAAATAAAAGCTTATGTGCAGATAGTATATTAGGAGAAGTAGAATCAGAAAATGGAAATAGGAAACAAAAAGAATAAAACAGAATGAAGAAGAGCCAGGTTGTCACCACTGTGGGTAAGTGGGGATCTGTCCACACAGGATACTCTAAGAGCTGAGTAAAATAACACCTCAGAACTGCTTGCCAGGGAAGTGAGGGGAGGCTTGTGTACCCAGTGACTCTCCTCCCTCACTGATCCCTGGTCTGGGGATGCCATTGACCTTGGACTGCCAAGTCCCTCCCCCTTCCAGGTCTGTGCATGTGCAAGGCCAATTCTGGCCTTGGTGAGACATGAGAAATAACAAGTGCCCAGGTGTGAAGCCGGTCACCGGCAGCAATGGCTTTAAGGACAGGTGGGCTGAAAGGAGGAGGGAGGTGGGACAACAGGCATTCAGTGCAGGTAACCGCATCCCAAGAACAAGTCATATTTAACTTGCTGTTTGCTAACCCTGTCAGTCTTTTCATTTTGAACTACTGGGTTTATTGTTACTATTGTCTTAAGATTTCAAAGTTACGATTCCCAAAAATTTTAGAGGGAAATTGGACCTTTGAGATGATTGGAGAGGTAAGAAAACTGAGGCACGAACTGGGGCAACAGATCTCCCAAGGTCATAAATTAGTCTGAATAACTGTGGAGGTCTTTAAGATTACACTCTTATGAACTCTCTCTTCGACCTCTAAGACATACCCGACAGTGATATAGACCTGGAATGTCATCACCTTCATTAAGAGCTGCCTTAGAATCTGATTCTGCCAGTCCTACAGATACTTATTTCTTAGCTTACTGAGAATCACGTTGGTACTAGAGTTTGTTACAGAGAGATGTCATTATTATTGATGCTATCAACGAACACCCTGGACATGTCTCTTTGAAGTTGGCAATCCTGGTCCGTAGATGAAGGAAGGTACCATCATCACCTCCCCAGTTCTGAAGACCACACACCTTTTAATAGAGTCTGATTGCATTTATTTGGGAAGGTACTTTAGCCAGGATTGTTCCCGTAGATAAAGCCTGAGATCAGAGCTCATACGCAAATAAAAGCTTATGTGCAGATAGTATATTAGGAGAAGTAGAATCAGAAAATGGAAATAGGAAACAAAAAGAATAAAACAGAATGAAGAAGAGCCAGGTTGTCACCACTGTGGGTAAGTGGGGATCTGTCCACACAGGATACTCTAAGAGCTGAGTAAAATAACACCTCAGAACTGCTTGCCAGGGAAGTGAGGGGAGGCTTGTGTACCCAGTGACTCTCCTCCCTCACTGATCCCTGGTCTGGGGATGCCATTGACCTTGGACTGCCAAGTCCCTCCCCCTTCCAGGTCTGTGCATGTGCAAGGCCAATTCTGGCCTTGGTGAGACATGAGAAATAACAAGTGCCCAGGTGTGAAGCCGGTCACCGGCAGCAATGGCTTTAAGGACAGGTGGGCTGAAAGGAGGAGGGAGGTGGGACAACAGGCATTCAGTGCAGGTAACCGCATCCCAAGAACAAGTCATATTTAACTTGCTGTTTGCTAACCCTGTCAGTCTTTTCATTTTGAACTACTGGGTTTATTGTTACTATTGTCTTAAGATTTCAAAGTTACGATTCCCAAAAATTTTAGAGGGAAATTGGACCTTTGAGATGATTGGAGAGGTAAGAAAACTGAGGCACGAACTGGGGCAACAGATCTCCCAAGGTCATAAATTAGTCTGAATAACTGTGGAGGTCTTTAAGATTACACTCTTATGAACTCTCTCTTCGACCTCTAAGACATACCCGACAGTGATATAGACCTGGAATGTCATCACCTTCATTAAGAGCTGCCTTAGAATCTGATTCTGCCAGTCCTACAGATACTTATTTCTTAGCTTACTGAGAATCACGTTGGTACTAGAGTTTGTTACAGAGAGATGTCATTATTATTGATGCTATCAACGAACACCCTGGACATGTTTATGTTTTGTTGTTGTTGTGGATTTGAGATCGAGCAGGACAAATCGCTGTGTGTTCAGAGCAGGTGTGTCCAGAAGCGAAGGTGGCATGGGAGGGGCCAAGAGCCTCCCTGGGCCCAGTTTCCTCATCTGGCAAACGGGCACAAGTACAGCACCACCCCATGGGGCTATTATGAAGTTTATGTTGAGTTTATGCTCATTCAGTGCCTTCGAATAGTGCCAGACACATAATCAGTTTTTTTAAGTCACACCTATAAAATCAGTCTCTTTGGGGGAGAGCTGTTGCTTGTCTTTTGGGTCTTTTTTTTTTTTTTAAATAGCATCGTTATCAACACTAACTTTTTCATTCAAAATTATCTCGACTTTTCTCTCAGGTGTAGAAGAAATTGGACATCTCTGTATTTGCTAATTCATTTATATTTAGCTTATATTGTGTACTCTCTTTTAGTTGTTTATGGTACAACTTTCTCTTTCAGTATTAAATATTGTAAGGCCAATTCCCTACCAGGCCCTGCCTAGGCTTCAGAAATATTGTCTGTCTAAAATTTTTCAGTTTGTTTTTAATAGCAATCGATAATTTTTAGAAATAACAAATGAACAACAACAAAAATAAACAAAGTAGAAAAAATAAAGATGTTTCAATTGTATCTCCCAATACAAATTTAGATTGTAGTAAGACGGAAAATTTTCATATTTAAAACCGTAATCCTTTCACTGTTAAGCAATGTTCTGTCTGTATAACATGATTTGAAAAATCAGTGAGTAAATCAGTAATTAAATATGCTACCAACTTTCAAATAGTCTGTTTGCAAAAAATTCATTCTTTCGGGGTAGGCAGATGATTGGAGAGGTAAGAAAACTGAGGCACGAACTGGGGCAACAGATCTCCCAAGGTCATAAATTAGTCTGAATAACTGTGGAGGTCTTTAAGATTACACTCTTATGAACTCTCTCTTCGACCTCTAAGACATACCCGACAGTGATATAGACCTGGAATGTCATCACCTTCATTAAGAGCTGCCTTAGAATCTGATTCTGCCAGTCCTACAGATACTTATTTCTTAGCTTACTGAGAATCACGTTGGTACTAGAGTTTGTTACAGAGAGATGTCATTATTATTGATGCTATCAACGAACACCCTGGACATGTTTATGTTTTGTTGTTGTTGTGGATTTGAGATCGAGCAAGACAAATCGCTGTGTGTTCAGAGCAGGTGTGTCCAGAAGCGAAGGTGGCATGGGAGGGGCCAAGAGCCTCCCTGGGCCCAGTTTCCTCATCTGGCAAACGGGCACAAGTACAGCACCACCCCATGGGGCTATTATGAAGTTTATGTTGAGTTTATGCTCATTCAGTGCCTTCGAATAGTGCCAGACACATAATCAGTTTTTTTAAGTCACACCTATAAAATCAGTCTCTTTGGGGGAGAGCTGTTGCTTGTCTTTTGGGTCTTTTTTTTTTTAAATAGCATCGTTATCAACACTAACTTTTTCATTCAAAATTATCTCGACTTTTCTCTCAGGTGTAGAAGAAATTGGACATCTCTGTATTTGCTAATTCATTTATATTTAGCTTATATTGTGTACTCTCTTTTAGTTGTTTATGGTACAACTTTCTCTTTCAGTATTAAATATTGTAAGGCCAATTCCCTACCAGGCCCTGCCTAGGCTTCAGAAATATTGTCTGTCTAAAATTTTTCAGTTTGTTTTTAATAGCAATCGATAATTTTTAGAAATAACAAATGAACAACAACAAAAATAAACAAAGTAGAAAAAATAAAGATGTTTCAATTGTATCTCCCAATACAAATTTAGATTGTAGTAAGACGGAAAATTTTCATATTTAAAAACCGTAATCCTTTCACTGTTAAGCAATGTTCTGTCTGTATAACATGATTTGAAAAATCAGTGAGTAAATCAGTAATTAAATATGCTACCAACTTTCAAATAGTCTGTTTGCAGAAGGTATTATTTGTGAATGGATGGATTCGTTCATTCTTTCTGAGGATGGGAATGCAGCCGAATTTCCTTAGGAAAGTTCAAAAACATGGTGCCTCCTGTTGACAATTGCTGCGGAGATAGTCAAAGGAGATCCAGGAGCTGTCTCAGCAAAACAGTAATTTAGAAACTTACTGTCTGCTGCCTCTGTTTGAAAAGTCTTGACGAGGTGGTGTCTGTAGGATTATTTTATTTCTTGCTTCTTCAACAGAAATGCCCACCCCCTCCCTGCTGTCTTTTGGCTGCAGGAGCACCAGCTCAGACATCTGTAAACACACCGGCTGTTTTAAAGAAAATTCTGGGGCATAAAGAAGCTGCACATCGTGGCGGCCTGGCCTGCTGGGTTCAAGCCACTGAAAGCAGCCGCCAGGGAATTTCTCAGCCTTTTGGAGACTGTCTCAGTTCTGTGAGTTTGTTCATGTGTACGGAGGCTGTTTACAAGGGAGGACACCTGCTGGGTAGGTTTGCTCTCCACCCAGGAGCTCAGAAAAGGTGAGGGGGCTCTTTCACATCTTCTCTTTTCCTTGAACTGACACAATGCTTTCTTCAGCGGGTCCCTCTGCCGGGGAGCCCCCATCTCGCATCGCTCACACTGGGACATTTTTCCACATTTCCAGGATTATGGTCACTTTTACTTAGATCTATGTGTGCTGCCTCCACATACAAAGAAGCACTTGGGGACAGGATTAGTAGGATTAGAAGAGATTCACATATGTCCAGTTCAAGCAATTGGTATTCAAAGCTTTACACTTTCAAATGCCACCAGGAGAGAGAAAAGGGGCAGGGAGCTCACTTTGCATTTCAGCACCTTCAAGAGAGGAACAGGGCTTTTGATTGGTGTTTAAAGCGGAGGGGATAAACAGATTCCTCCTAGGTTTAATCCAGTCCAGCGCACCCTGGCCTCTAATCTGGGGAGCCCAAGAGCAGGGCCTCCAGGCTGTAAACTCACAAACGTCTGTGTCTGGGCGGGTGCTAGTGTTCCAGTAAGACTCCACAGCACATCTGTTTACAGCCAGTTCCTTTCCCAGTTGTGGTTTACTGTTTCATATCTAAGCACTCCTTCAGGATTTCCCTTGCAAAATATTCCTCACTCTGTGTGTATGAACCTAACTGTGAAACGCAGCTTTCCAGCAATGATTTAGAACAGAGGTTTTATTTGTTTTCATTTATTGATTGGAGTGGAGGGTGGTTAAGAGGCAAACTGGATAATGGAGGGGAAGAGGTAATAGAATGATACTTGAAAGCTGAAGAATAGTTGTTGAAAGAGTGAAGTTATTTCTTGTATTGATTGGCCGAAAAGTTCATGTGGGTTTTTTTCTTTCATATAATGTAGCAGAAAAACCCGAATGAACTTTTTCTCCAACCCAATACTTTGTGTAAAGATGAGAGACACCCTTCGTCACTTATGCAACAGAACTAATTTTCTTATCAATCATTTCTGTTTTCAGGTCATGACACAGCCCATTTTTTTCCCCTCCATCTCCTCTTCCTAGAGAGGCCTATTTGTCTTTCAGGAAGAAGCAAAATAGCCAGGGAAAACAGCAACCGCATTTTAAGGTTATATTGATTCCATGACTTCCTGTGTGCATGGCATTTTCTAGGCAAGAATACTGGAATGGGTTGCCATTTCCTTCTCTAGTACTTTTCTTTAGGTGTCATTAGCACAACTTTCAGGCCAATACCTTTCAACTGACTCAGTCATACCTATACTTGCTTCTTGAATTACTTCAATTACTTTGTACAACTGAATGACTTTTTTGAGACTTCAGATGAAAACTTATTATTAAAAAAAATCTCATTATAATATGTATGATTTTCAAGGATACTATGTTTCTCTATAAGCTTATGGTTTTATTTGTGAGTTATTCATACTTTATTTCTCAGCATTTTTTAGTTTTCATTGGGGTGAAATACACCACACATAAATTTTACCATCTTAACCACTTTTAAGCATACAGTTCAGCAGAATTAAGTATATTAACATTTTTGTGCAACTAATCTCCAGATTTTTTTCATCTTCGGAAACTCTGTCTTCATTAAACAGCAGCTTCCCACTTCTCCTTCCCTTAGTCGCTGACAATTACCATTCTCCTTTCTCTTTTTATGAACTTGATTACTCTACATACCTCATATGGACTTCCTAGGTAGCTCAGTGGTAAAGAATCTGCCTACCAAGCAGGAGACGTGAATTCGATCCTTGGGTAGGGAAGATCCAATATTCTTGCCTGAGAAATTCCACAGACAGAGGAGCCTGACCAGCTACAGTTCATGGAGTTGCAAAAAAGTTGGACATGACTTAGTAACTAAATAACAACAAACCTCATATAAGGGAAATTAGATAGTATTTCTCTTTTTGTGAGGGCTTTCTGATTTTATTTACTATAATGTTCTCAAGTTTCATCCATGTTGTAACATCCATGTTCTCTTCTTTTGGAAAAGTGAATGATATTCCATTGTATGTATATACTATACTTTGCTTATTTATTCAAACATCAATAGCATTTTGGTTACTTCCACTCTGACTATTTATCAATAGTACTACAAATATGGGTGTACAAATATCTCTTTGAGATCCACTTTCCATTGTTTTAATAAATATCCCAAAGTAGAATCTCAATATTAAATTTGCATACCTTATTTTGAAAGAATGGAGGAACTGAATATTCCCTTTTTATAGCCAGTTTGTAGGTATGTGATATAATTTTTGAATGTTGGTAATGATCTTCAAGTCTAGGAATGCTGGCTAAAATGTATATGACTGCAAATAACAGAATACACAACAATTTTGTGACATTAAGGCATTAAGAATAAGGTTGTTAGGAAGTTAGTCCAAGTCTAGTCTAGTGACTCAATTAATGCTTGCCCTTTGCTTCCCTTCTGCTCTGCCAGTAGGCTGGCTTTTGCATTCTCATGCAAGCGCATAGTCACAAAATCACAGCCACAATCTAGTAATTTTTGTTCTCAAGAAGCAGGAAGTGGAAGCAAAAGATATTTCCTTTCATCAGAGAAAGAAGCAGCTTTCCCAGAAGCCTCCAGCAAGATTTCTTTTTATTCTTATTGGTCAGAACAGGACTGTATGGCCACTTCTACCTCAGGCAGAGAAAGTGAGTATCTGACAAAATGAAAATAGATTACCATGATTGAGACCAATCATGAGTTAGCCCCTTTTGTATTTTGACAGTATGAGCACATTGTCAAACATACAAAATTAGACATCCGTTACAAGTCAGACGACGAGGCATGACTTGGGCAGGCAATTGGTGGTACCAGTGTGGTAGACCCAAAGCCCTCAGCCTCTGACTCTGCTCTGCTTGGTGGATGACAGAACAGCCTGTGTGACCACGGGTACCTCCACCAAGCATCTGGGTATGTGTGGTGCTGGCAAGCACCCTACATTTCCTTAATCCATCTGCTTTCCCACTCTCCTGTAAGACTGGTTCATATCTTCTGTCTCTATTTAAATCATCAGTTTCTCATTTTCAGAAGTAACCTCATTTATTATTCAACCGAGAAACTAGGATTAAGAGAAGGGATCATCCAGAAGCACCTCTACCACTTCTACCTTCCTGCAACTGGGTGTTCCTTATAAAGTCTGTCTCTCCACACGTGCATAGGATCCATCCAGCTATTTAGAGGCATAGACCCCGCACTTGTCCTCCCCCACATCATCAGTTTCATTACTAGATCCTGCTTACAAATGCATAAACATGCTGTAGTTTCTCCCATCTTAAAAAGGAAATACATTCACAGTAATTACACCCTTTTCGGCTTCTCTTTTCAACAAAACTGTGTGACAGAGTTTTTATGCTTGTAGGTATGTGATATAATTTTGAATGTTGGTAATGATCTTCAAGTCTAGGAATGCTGGCTAAAATGTATATGACTGCAAATAACAGAATACACAACAATTTTGTGACATTAAGGCATTAAGAATAAGGTTGTTAGGAAGTTAGTCCAAGTCTAGTCTAGTGACTCAATTAATGCTTGCCCTTTGCTTCCCTTCTGCTCTGCCAGTAGGCTGGCTTTTGCATTCTCATGCAAGCGCATAGTCACAAAATCACAGCCACAATCTAGTAATTTTTGTTCTCAAGAAGCAGGAAGTGGAAGCAAAAGATATTTCCTTTCATCAGAGAAAGAAGCAGCTTTCCCAGAAGCCTCCAGCAAGATTTCTTTTTATTCTTATTGGTCAGAACAGGACTGTATGGCCACTTCTACCTCAGGCAGAGAAAGTGAGTATCTGACAAAATGAAAATAGATTACCATGATTGAGATCAATCATGAGTTAGCCCTTTGTATTTTGACAGTATGAGCACATTGTCAAACATACAAAATTAGACATCCGTTACAAGTCAGACGACGAGGCATGACTTGGGCAGGCAATTGGTGGTACCAGTGTGGTAGACCCAAAGCCCTCAGCCTCTGACTCTGCTCTGCTTGGTGGATGACAGAACAGCCTGTGTGACCACGGGTACCTCCACCAAGCATCTGGGTATGTGTGGTGCTGGCAAGCACCCTACATTTCCTTAATCCATCTGCTTTCCCACTCTCCTGTAAGACTGGTTCATATCTTCTGTCTCTATTTAAATCATCAGTTTCTCATTTTCAGAAGTAACCTCATTTATTATTCAACCGAGAAACTAGGATTAAGAGAAGGGATCATCCAGAAGCACCTCTACCACTTCTACCTTCCTGCAACTGGGTGTTCCTTATAAAGTCTGTCTCTCCACACGTGCATAGGATCCATCCAGCTATTTAGAGGCATAGACCCCGCACTTGTCCTCCCCCACATCATCAGTTTCATTACTAGATCCTGCTTACAAATGCATAAACATGCTGTAGTTTCTCCCATCTTAAAAAGGAAATACATTCACAGTAATTACACCCTTTTCGGCTTCTCTTTTCAACAAAACTGTGTGACAGAGTTTTTAGTTACATTTTCCATTTCCTCCTTGCCCATTTTTCCCTGGAACCAACTCCATCCTGGCTTCTGCTCCTACTATACCATCAACGACACTCTAGGCTAGGCTGACCTCCATCTTCATAAACTCAGAAGCTGAGATCTAGATCTTTTCATCATTCTTGGCTTCCAAGACATCACCGTGTCTGGACTTTCCCCCTACTCTGGGGCTATTCCTTCTAAGTTTCCTCTGTTGCTTCCTCATTTCCATCCTTCTTATCAGAAAATGTACCAAGGCTCAGTTCTTGGAATGTTCTCATCTTTATCTGTGTCCATAATCCCTGGTGACTTTACTTAATCTCTTTCTTGAATGGCAGACATGTTTATACAACACCTACTTAACAATTTCATTTAGATAGGCATCTCAGGCTTAACATATCTAATATATCTCCTTCCTTAATCTTTCTCATCTCAGTTTTTGCTGTTTAGTCACTAACTCATGTCCAATTCTTTGCAACCCCATGAACTGCAACACCCCAGGCTTCCCTGTCCATTGCTATCTCGAGGGGTTTGCTCAGACTCATGGCCATTGAGTCAGTAATGCCATCCAACCATCTCATCCTCTGTCATCCCCTTCTCTGGCCTTTGATCTTTCCAATAAGCTGTCTGTTCGAATCAGGCAGCCAAAGTACTTAAGCTTCAGCTTCAGCTTCAGCATCAACCCTTACAATGAATATTCAGGATTGATTTCCTTTAGGGCTGCCTGGTTTGATCTCCTTGCAGTCCAAGGGACTATCAAGAGTCTTCTCCAATGCTATAATTCAAAGGTCTAAATTCTTCAGTGCTCAGCCTTCATTATGGTCCAACTCTCACATCCATATATGACTACTGGAAAAACCATAGCTTTAACTATACAGATCTTTGTCGACAAAGTTATGTCTCTGCTTTTTAATACATTGTCTAGGTTTGTCATAGCTTTCCTTCCAAGGAGCAAGCATCTTTTAATTTCATGACTGCAGTTACCATCTGCAGTGATTTTGAAACCCAAGAAAAGAAAGTCTGTCTCTGTTTTCATAGTTTGCCAGTCTATTTGCCATGAAGTTATGGGACCAAATGCCATAATCTTAGTTTTTTGAATGTTGAGTTTTAAGCCTGCTTTTTCACTCTCTTCTTTCACCCTGAAGAGGCTCTTTAGTTCCTCTTTGCTGTCTGCTATTAGAGTGGTATGATCTGCATATCTGAGGTTGTTGATATTTCTCCCAACAATCTTGATTTCAGCTTTTGATTCATACAACCTAGCATTTTGTATGATGTACTCTGCATATAAGTTAAATAAGCAGGGTGACAATATACAGCCTTGACATATTCCTTTCCCAATATGGAATCAGTCCACTGTTCCATGTCAGGTCCTAACTATTCCTTCTTCACCTGCATGCAGGTTCTCAGGAAACAGACAAGGTGGTCTGGTATTCCTGTCTCTAAGAATTCTCCACAGTTTATCATGATCCACACCAACAATGGCTTTAGCATAGTCAATGAAGCAGAAGTAGGTAGTTTTCTAGAATTCTCTTGCTTTGCCTATGATCCAGTGGATGTTGGCAATTTGATCTCTGGTTCCTCTGCCTTTTCTAAATCCAGCTTGTACCTCTGAGAATTCTTGGTAAATCCAGCTTGTTTTCATTCATGTGAAAAGAGTACAAGTATGCATTCTTTGGCAATGCATCCACCCATCTCATCCTCTGTCATCCCCCTCTCTGGCCTTTGATCTTTCCAATAAGCTGTCTGTTCGAATCAGGCAGCCAAAGTACTTAAGCTTCAGCTTCAGCTTCAGCATCAACCCTTACAATGAATATTCAGGATTGATTTCCTTTAGGGCTGCCTGGTTTGATCTCCTTGCAGTCCAAGGGACTATCAAGAGTCTTCTCCAATGCTATAATTCAAAGGTCTAAATTCTTCAGTGCTCAGCCTTCATTATGGTCCAACTCTCACATCCATATATGACTACTGGAAAAACCATAGCTTTAACTATACAGATCTTTGTCGACAAAGTTATGTCTCTGCTTTTTAATACATTGTCTAGGTTTGTCATAGCTTTCCTTCCAAGGAGCAAGCATCTTTTAATTTCATGACTGCAGTTACCATCTGCAGTGATTTTGAAACCCAAGAAAAGAAAGTCTGTCTCTGTTTTCATAGTTTGCCAGTCTATTTGCCATGAAGTTATGGGACCAAATGCCATAATCTTAGTTTTTTGAATGTTGAGTTTTAAGCCTGCTTTTTCACTCTCTTCTTTCACCCTGAAGAGGCTCTTTAGTTCCTCTTTGCTGTCTGCTATTAGAGTGGTATGATCTGCATATCTGAGGTTGTTGATATTTCTCCCAACAATCTTGATTTCAGCTTTTGATTCATACAACCTAGCATTTTGTATGATGTACTCTGCATATAAGTTAAATAAGCAGGGTGACAATATACAGCCTTGACATATTCCTTTCCCAATATGGAATCAGTCCACTGTTCCATGTCAGGTCCTAACTATTCCTTCTTCACCTGCATGCAGGTTCTCAGGAAACAGACAAGGTGGTCTGGTATTCCTGTCTCTAAGAATTCTCCACAGTTTATCATGATCCACACCAACAATGGCTTTAGCATAGTCAATGAAGCAGAAGTAGGTAGTTTTCTAGAATTCTCTTGCTTTGCCTATGATCCAGTGGATGTTGGCAATTTGATCTCTGGTTCCTCTGCCTTTTCTAAATCCAGCTTGTACATCTGAGAATTCTTGGTTCATATACTGCTGAAGCCTAGCTTGAATGATTTTGAGCATTACCTTGCTAGCATGTGAAAAGAGTACAAGTATGCATTCTTTGGCAATGCCTTTCTTTGGAACTGGAATGAAAACTGACCTTTTCCCGTCATGTGGCCATTGTTGAGCTTTCCAAATTTTCTGGCATAATGAGTACAGTGCTTTAATAGCATCATCTTTTCAGATTTGAAATAGTTCAGCTGGAATCCCATCACCTCCAGTAGCTTCATTCATAGTAATGCTGCCTAAGGAGCCCTTGACTTCACACTCCAGGATGTCTGACTCTAGGTGAGTGACAACACCACTGTGGTTATCCAGGTCATTAAGATCTCTTTGTTGGATTCTTCTGCATATACCTCCCAATTTTTCTTAATCTCTTTTGATTCTGTTAGGTCCCTTCCTGTTTCTATCCTTCTTTAATATGCCTGGCATGAAATGTTCTCTTGACATTTCCAATTTTCTTGAAGAAATTTCTAGTCTTTCCCATTCTGTTGTTTTTCTCTATTCCATTGCATTGTTCATTTAAAAGGTCAGTCTTACCTCTCCTTGCTACTCTCTGGATCTCTGCATTCGGGTGGATATGTCTTTCCCTTTGTCCTTTGCCTTTCACTTGTCTTCTTTTTGCACCTATTTGTAAGTCCTCCTCAGACAACCATTTTGCCTTCTTTCAGTTTGTCATCTGAACAATTATTTTCATTGTGAAGATGACAACATGAAAACTCAGAAATGGTAGGAAACTTGTGTTAGCGCAGACATCTGGGAAAGCAGCAAATCCTGTCCAGGAAATTTGATGGACTGTGATGTCTTTTTTGTGTAGTATCTGCCTCTGGTCTTCATGCCATCTCATTCTCCACAGTTTATCATGATCCACACCAACAATGGCTTTAGCATAGTCAATGAAGCAGAAGTAGGTAGTTTTCTAGAATTCTCTTGCTTTGCCTATGATCCAGTGGATGTTGGCAATTTGATCTCTGGTTCCTCTGCCTTTTCTAAATCCAGCTTGTACATCTGAGAATTCTTGGTTCATATACTGCTGAAGCCTAGCTTGAATGATTTTGAGCATTACCTTGCTAGCATGTGAAAAGAGTACAAGTATGCATTCTTTGGCAATGCCTTTCTTTGGAACTGGAATGAAAACTGACCTTTTCCCGTCATGTGGCCATTGTTGAGCTTTCCAAATTTTCTGGCATAATGAGTACAGTGCTTTAATAGCATCATCTTTTCAGATTTGAAATAGTTCAGCTGGAATCCCATCACCTCCAGTAGCTTCATTCATAGTAATGCTGCCTAAGGAGCCCTTGACTTCACACTCCAGGATGTCTGACTCTAGGTGAGTGACAACACCACTGTGGTTATCCAGGTCATTAAGATCTCTTTGTTGGATTCTTCTGCATATACCTCCCAATTTTTCTTAATCTCTTTTGATTCTGTTAGGTCCCTTCCTGTTTCTATCCTTCTTTAATATGCCTGGCATGAAATGTTCTCTTGACATTTCCAATTTTCTTGAAGAAATTTCTAGTCTTTCCCATTCTGTTGTTTTTCTCTATTCCATTGCATTGTTCATTTAAAAGGTCAGTCTTACCTCTCCTTGCTACTCTCTGGATCTCTGCATTCGGGTGGATATGTCTTTCCCTTTGTCCTTTGCCTTTCACTTGTCTTCTTTTTGCACCTATTTGTAAGTCCTCCTCAGACAACCATTTTGCCTTCTTTCAGTTTGTCATCTGAACAATTATTTTCATTGTGAAGATGACAACATGAAAACTCAGAAATGGTAGGAAACTTGTGTTAGCGCAGACATCTGGGAAAGCAGCAAATCCTGTCCAGGAAATTTGATGGACTGTGATGTCTTTTTTGTGTAGTATCTGCCTCTGGTCTTCATGCCATCTCATTCTCTCCACGAGGAGAGCACTGTCATCAGTGGGGAAATGGCATCTCTATGTTTACAACATAGAAGTTACCCAAAGAAATATTTTTTTGTCTCTCCAAGAACTCATCTTTCCCATGATCTTACAATATTTACAAACTTTGGTCAGAAAATAATTTATTGAAAAAAACCTATACAATGTTCTCTGTTGATTTGTATTACTTGCTGATGTTTGGTTTTATTGCCTTCGTTATTGATGGCTTTCTCAAAAAGGATGGCAAGAACACCACAAACATGAGAGAAACTATGCTGTAGTTATTTTAGTCCTGTCTTTTAAAGGTTTTTTAAATCCCTGGTTGTGCATGTCCTTCAGATTTTACTTTTTAGTTTCTACAGCTACTTAAAACTCCTAAGTTAAATTGATTATAAGCTCTAGATGAGCCCATATCTTTCCTGCCACATATGTTTTTCAGCAGAATTTTTCTATTGGGTATCTATCTGTTCTTGGCATCATTTTCCCAAAGAGATTGTTTTCTATTTAATATAATTATTTCAAATAATAAATCTAATGGGAGCAAAAGAGCTTTTACCTCTTGTTTTATTTTTCTCAGAAGACAAAACTTTGATAAAGAGAAGATAGGGCTATTCTAGTAAGAATACTTGAAAATTTTACACATAATTGCATTTTTTTGACACAAAAAGATCATGTATATGTGCTTTTCCATGAGAAAAATAATTTTGATTCTAGAATGAATTTTAAATTAGTTTATAAGTTGACATCAACAAAATAAAAATCAGCTTTTCCTAGCAATGAATATGTCTTGCATTCTTATTGAGGTAAATGCCTTCTTGCATAATGAGCAATATTGGAGTTGTCCTTCAGTATGAAATTGATAAAGTTGAAAGCCTTTTGTTTCTTTTTTGTCTGTGGAAGAGGATTATGAACTTGTCTAGAAACCTTATCTAGCTAGGAGATCTATAGTATTAATTTTTTCAGTCTGATAGTGTTCTCCATTTACCATTCCTTTTTCCGGGGTGGTTTTGATGACATTTCAATACTCAGAAGTCCCATCCTCGAAGATATGCTCAGTGTTTTCATTTTCACAGCTTATCTCAGACAATTTGCTTCAACACATTGCAGGATATATGAATGGTGAACAGTGCACCATAGAAACAGCAAACTTGCTCCTCTTCTGTCTGTGGAAAACAGCTACAAATGGGATCTCTATTAAAATATTAGAATTAACATTAAATTTTCTATAAATTTTTAAATTAAGCATATATGTGAGGAGTACTTTCATACAAACAACTCTTTAAAATGCACTTAAGGGTAAGATTAAGTTTATGTATTATGATTGAAGGACACATACAAGTATGTTGCTTGTCCTCCTTTTTCTTTCCCCCTCTTACAAAGTTGTTTTTTCCCTAAAAGTCTACCCATGTTTATTATACTTGCCATAATAAAAAGGAAAAAAAAAACAAAGTGCTAAAGTATCTAATTGAAATGTTCACTTCAGTGAACATAATGAGCCCAATATTCTACTATTTGTTAATATCAAGGGTTATAAAAAAGACAATCAAAGTTACTAAGAAAAAATATGGGTTTGGAAAATTATCAAGTTTCCTGCATTGGTGTCTTCAATAATGTTATGTTCTGAATGTTAAGTTCCATGGTCATTTTAGGTTGTAAAAAACAATGTATTTCTAATATATGAGACTTTTTTTTACTACAATTTCTAGATAGTTGAGAATATCATTTCAATAGTTAAGCAGGAGCCTCAGACTAGTCTCCAGTGAAATATAGAATAACTAAATATGTACAAATTTTGAGTAATAATTTTCCAGTTTCTAACCTGCTTCCTCTTTTCAGATCCCATGTTCCCCCCAAATAAAACAGGACTTGAGACTTCAATTGTCTTGATAATTGGCTCAATTTTATTATTTATTATAACACTAAAAATGAAGGTGAAAATTCTGCCAGTATTGTAAATGGTGACAATTTGGCTTTGTAAACTTTACACTCAGATTGCTGATGTTATGCAAACAAAACATATCTATAAGTAGAAAAATATGACAGTCTAATGAGAAAGGAGAGTATACTACATTTCTATTTGTTTTTAGAAATGATGAAACAGAGTTCACCCAGTCTCTAGGACAGACTCTGTATAAAACCAATTAGCTCTGGAAATGTTGATTTTTAAAAAATGCCATTTTGACCTTAAAGATTCAGTGGCAGACTCCTTAATTATCATTCTTTTCAAAGTAATGGGTGTAAATACATACTTCATAGGTGTTATTATAACATTTCAAATGCAGCTCTACTTATGAGAAGGTGTGTACTATTTTCCTTTCTCTATTAAGCACCTGAAAACTAACATATGCCTTTTTATTTAGGGCTCAAAGGCTTCAGATAAATATTTTAATTTAGTTAACTTTATGCAAATATATATATATATAAGTTTTGAAATGCACATGTATAGATACTTACAATAAAATCTGTGCAATAAATTGACAACATGAACGTTAGCATCTCTAATTCTCCATTGCCATATAGGTAGTTTCTTACATTCTTAACTCTTTGTGGTATATATTTATATCCTTTATGTATAAACTTGAATTTACTGAATACAAAATGAAAATAATACACATTACACAAGATATTCATCTGTAGAAGAAATATTTATCTCTAAAATAAAACTAAATTCGTAAGCATTTTAGCAAAGAAGACAGCAATATGCGCTATATTTAGCTATGTAATTGAATGTACCAAGGAGATGATAAGACAGCTTCCAAAAGATAAAAGCAGAATTTAAGATTCTATGCTATTTTATATTAAGATATCAAGTTGTGGACAACCACTTTAACTCTAAAATCATAAAAGAAGAAAATTAATAACAATAAAATACCAATAAGAAATCATCTACTTAGTGCTTGTTAAAGTATTGGTATTAATGTGGCCACAAATTCAAAATGTCAGGATACATGCCAAGAATGTGTGTATATGTATGCAAATTTTAATATAAGCTCATCAGTTTCTGTGATTGATCACCAGTGATATTTAAATTAACCTAAACGTTCCAGTCTTGAGGAAAAATGTTTTCAGTTTATTGGCTTTGTAAACTTTACACTCAGATTGCTGATGTTATGCAAACAAAACATATCTATAAGAAAATGACATTGAAAGGAGAGTATACTACATTTCTATTTGTTTAGAAATGATGAAACAGAGTTCACCCAGTCTCTAGGACAGACTCTGTATAAAACCAATTAGCTCTGGAAATGTTGATTTTTAAAAAATGCCATTTTGACCTTAAAGATTCAGTGGCAGACTCCTTAATTATCATTCTTTTCAAAGTAATGGGTGTAAATACATACTTCATAGGTGTTATTATAACATTTCAAATGCAGCTCTACTTATGAGAAGGTGTGTACTATTTTCCTTTCTCTATTAAGCACCTGAAAACTAACATATGCCTTTTTATTTAGGGCTCAAAGGCTTCAGATAAATATTTTAATTTAGTTAACTTTATGCAAATATATATATATATAAGTTTTGAAATGCACATGTATAGATACTTACAATAAAATCTGTGCAATAAATTGACAACATGAACGTTAGCATCTCTAATTCTCCATTGCCATATAGGTAGTTTCTTACATTCTTAACTCTTTGTGGTATATATTTATATCCTTTATGTATAAACTTGAATTTACTGAATACAAAATGAAAATAATACACATTACACAAGATATTCATCTGTAGAAGAAATATTTATCTCTAAAATAAAACTAAATTCGTAAGCATTTTAGCAAAGAAGACAGCAATATGCGCTATATTTAGCTATGTAATTGAATGTACCAAGGAGATGATAAGACAGCTTCCAAAAGATAAAAGCAGAATTTAAGATTCTATGCTATTTTATATTAAGATATCAAGTTGTGGACAACCACTTTAACTCTAAAATCATAAAAGAAGAAAATTAATAACAATAAAATACCAATAAGAAATCATCTACTTAGTGCTTGTTAAAGTATTGGTATTAATGTGGCCACAAATTCAAAATGTCAGGATACATGCCAAGAATGTGTGTATATGTATGCAAATTTTAATATAAGCTCATCAGTTTCTGTGATTGATCACCAGTGATATTTAAATTAACCTAAACGTTCCAGTCTTGAGGAAAAATGTTTTCAGTTTATTGGCTTTCTTTCGAAGGAAGCCTCAATAGAGGTTTTGACAATTGAGCAGATGTTTCCAGAAATAACTAAATAAATAAAGTACTGAAGTACTGCTCACTAACTGACCAAAATCCTATAAATGAAACCCAGAAGTTCCTCTGACTTTTGTCAGTCTTAAATAATTACAGTGAGCCTGGAAGTGCTAGTCAGCCTTGCTGCTGATGCATCATTAAAATCAAACTTCGACTTCTGCCAGTGGATTCTTGTCAATATATTCACATAATGATCCCCTCATCGGTTTATGCTGTTCTGGGACTTCCTCTCATCCTCCAGTCTCATATCCAACATTGCGAAAAGCAGTTAACTGCCGCTTATAAAATTCTGCTGAACTTCAGCTTCTATTTTTCTTGTATGAAAATCAGATTTTAAAAAGTGAGGAGAAATACTGGACAGATCATAAGTGTTCGAGACATTATGCATACCATTGGGAAAACCCAGAAAACTAAAACACGTTAAGCGGTCGGCCCAGACTCATCCCCTTGGGTCTTTCTGGCACCTATTTAATTGTTGGGTGTTTAATTTGAGCATCTCCGACGGCGGGGGCTGGGGGTTTAGCAAACTCGCTACACTCCATCCCTCAGGACGCGCTGCTGGGAGAGGAGATCATACCTGCTCTGCTGCAATTTATGTTGACATTTAATTTTTTAAAACTTGATATCTTTTTTTTCTTTTTTGGACCGGCTTCTGTGATCAACCTAACCGTCTGAGTGACCCGGTCCCCGTTGCTATTGTTGCGAAGTGAATGTTTTCCTCAGCAGATAAAGAAAAGAAACTACTTTTTGAGAAGTTCCTCCGTGGTCAGCTAGTTTTTTAGGCTATTCCTCTGGATGCACATGACGGAGCCTCTTTAGAGATATTTGGGTTTCCCTTTTATCCCTTTTGTTTCGCAAGGAGGATCGGGTTAAAAGGTGAAGCCCACAGGGCAGCCTCCTGCTGTTCGGTCTCGGCCAAAGTTTCTGCCGGTCAAGTTTGAGGCTTGAGCCAGAGAAGCCCTCGGACGCTGTGCATTGACCTGCGCCTCCACACAGTAGCTGCCTGGCAGGTCAGCCAGCTGTCACTTGTCGCCGGACTCTTACGAGAGGTTGCGGAGTTGGAGGGGGCGTCTCTCCTGAGCCCAAATCGCCGCGGCCTCTGGCAGAGCGGCGGCTTCTGGCGAGGAACTCGGTAGCTGGAACTCCGGAGCGGTGGGCTTCGGGCACCGAGCGGCACGCACCGGGCATCGGGTAAGACACGGTCCCCGGTGATCTGGCGATGGGAGGGGTCAGGAAGAGCCGGGAAGCCTCGGGAGGGCGCGGCCCCCGGAGCTGGGGCAGCACAGGCTAGGCCGTGCGCCCTGGGCGCGCCGGCAAGACAGGGCGGCCCTTGCTCTCGGGTCCCGGCGCCGACCTGCTACTTTTCTAGTGTTGTGTAAATGTTGAGACACTCACAGGCTCTTCTCGGATCCGAGACTGCCTGCCAGGGAGCAGCCCGCGGGACCTGGGACGCACCTGTTGCTAGAGGACAACCCCAGCCTCTCCGCCGTCACTCTCCGCGGCCGCCAGGGAGCGGGGTGTGGCCGAGGGAGCGCGGCCCCCGTCGCCGCCCTCTCGCTGGCTCCGCTCCGGGCCAGCCAGCCGGAGTCCTCTGAATGGGCCTTCGTCCTGAGCCAAGGTCGAGGCGTCTCTGGCTGAGGTTCCTTTGGGCAGCCACTGGCTCGGCCCAACGCCGGCGTCTGCCCCCTCCTATCCCTGTCCTCGCCGGGGGTGGGCGATGCCAGAGACGACCCTCGGAAAGAAATCCACCTGCTTGCCCTAGTGGGCTCCAAGCCTGCTCCCTTTTGGGGTCGGGGCTTATGCCGAGGGGCTGAGCTCGGGGATAGGGAAATCGAGAGGAAGTGAACTCTCAAAGTCCACAGCGACTCCTGAGACCAGTGCGCAGGAACAGCGCCAGCGCTGTCTGTTGGACATCTCGGCCTTTTCAGCTCTGGCGAGTATCAACCCATTTTATGGCGAGCAAAGTTGTGTGTTCTTTGGTCACTCCCTCTTTTCCAAAAGCTAAGGAAAGGGGAACAAGCCTCCTAGGAGAGCATGGGACTTCTGGAAGGTGAAAGGTGCTTGCCTGGCTGGGGCTCTGGACCTTGAACCACCCCAGGCTCACACAAAGTGGCCCTTGCGGAAAGCAGAGGGCGGCCGGGGCGGGGGTGGGGGGCGGGACACGAGTGTCCCAGACTGCGACCTAGAACCCCCGGGCCAGGACACGGTGGATCTGTCAATCCAAGCTTCGGCGCCTTACTGGAACGTTTTCGGGGTGCAGAGGGTCTGGTCGGTGCAGGTAGAGGCACGGCGCCCCTTGCCCTCCCAGCGCAGCCCCACTTGGGGTGCTGGCTGCAGTCAGCCTACGTCTCTCTCTCCGTGGAAAGAGGCAGCGAAGAGAGAGAGACTTCCGGAACTCAGGCCCCAGTCTTTTCAGCCCTGCAAGTGGATTATTCAGTTTGTACTGAGGGGACAGTTCCTCCCAGCCTCTTTTCCCCTGCAACTGTACCGTCCCTATTAATTGGCAGGGTAGGGGAAAGGAGGTATTTTACACTTTACTTCACATTGTCCATTGAAAAAAGTGGCTTTTTTTTTTTTTTAAAGACAAAATACCTTTCAGCGGCCTACTTTTTCTACTCCTTCCTTTGCAACTCTTCTGCTCAAACTAGACGTTGCTGCTTCCTGAAATCAAAACTGAACAGCAGCATTCTTGTTTGGGGTCTGGAAGGGTCAGTTTTGGAGGAAGCCAGGGGGCTAGGACCCGTGCTCTGGCCCAAAGGCCGGAAGGTCGCTGCAGCTCTGGTAGAGCGCTCGGGGCCCCACACCTTGATCGGCAGGAGAGCACCTGGAGGCTGTGACCTGGACCACGCCTCTTCTCCCTGCTTCCGTCCATCACTCCGGACCTTGTCCAAATGTCTGCGGACGTTCTGGAACCCTTTAGCTCCAAAGCAGCTCGGGAGATGTCATTAGCGGAGTTCAAATAGGCGAGTCGGGTGAATTACAACACATTTCTTTTGCTTGGATAACAGGAGTGCGTTTCGACTTCGGTCTTCTCACATCCAATGGAATCTCTTGGATTCTTCATTTTAAGAAACTTTCTTTCTCTGAAAGTGACAGGAGAATAAGAGGCTCGCGTGCAGCCTTCGAGGGCATTAAGCGCCTTGTCTTGACGAGGGGTCGTTGGCCATTTCCTTTATTTTTTCTTTACAGAGAAGCAGTGATAGGTGTAGAACAAGCATCCACCGTTCCAACCTCGCGTCTCCGCAGCCGACCCGTAGTGCGGGAGCTGCTTTCGCGGCGTGACGGTGGGCCAGGCGCCGCTTCTGGGAGCGCGCGAGCTTGGGACCGGGGCGCGCACCCCTCTTCTGTGGGCCGCTCCATCCCTGTCGATGGAGAGCGAGGCCTCTTTTACCTCGCGAATCCTGGAGACTTGCAGAGACTCTGCCGCTCAGAGTGAGGCCCTGACTGCTGGAGGTGACGGGATTGTTTCGGTTTTGCAGTTGCCACCCGGACAGTCAACCTTAACCTAATATTTTTTCTTTGGTTCCTCCGAGCCCGGAGCGTGGCGGTGCCCAGGTTTCTCTAGAGGCCGCCCATGGCGCAGCTTCCCTTCCGGGGATTTCTGCCTTCCCGCCCTTCATTCGGTTTAGCTAGTTCCGACTGACAAAAACTCAGCAAGGGGGAAGAAAGGTCGGCGCCGAGCTCCCCTCTGGAACCGAAGGCTCCAAACTCCAGACCTCCTCTTTATTTCCCAGAATCGACTGTGCGCGGGACCTCAGGGCTCACGTGCGCGCACACGAGAGGCTCTTAATATCCTTATGGAGCCGAATCACACAGACGTACATACCCACACTCGTAGTTTATTATTCGACCCTGAGCTCCAGCTCTCCCAGATCGCGGATATCGGGCGGCCCTGGTCCGGGAACGCTGAGCTGCTGATGCTGCGCCCGCGCGCACAGCGCCCAGAGGCCCCGCCATCATCAGCTAGCACCGGGGTTCAGGGGCTGCGGGATAGCCAGAGAAGAAACAGTCTCTCGTAGTGTTCTTTCCCGTCCTTAACTCCCTCCCGCCTCCTCCCCGGCTACTTTTTGTCTCCTTCTCAAGTGGTTCTTATTGTATCGCCAAGATATGTTTGTTTCCTCATTTCCAGGTCCAAGAAGTTACAGAATCTGGCAACAGCGAAATTCTTTCAGTAGTCTGTTTTTCAAAAAGAAACAAAGAATATAAAAAAGCCAGAGACCTCTCCCCACAACAGGGTCAGGGGTATACCCTGTCACCAGATACGGACACCCCATTAAAACCACGCCAGAGGACCCCATAAACAAAATGAACACAATGTCAGTGTTTAGGGGAAGAAACCGAACGAAATGAACTTCAGGCTGTGCACGTCGGCCGGCATCCTCCTGCCCCTCCCACCTTGACCCCGGCGCGTTGAACCTGCCCTTCATCTGCATTCCTGTCCTCGACACCATTCCATTGAGACTTTTTTGCCCACATTTTCCAAAACTTGGGAGTAGCTGTGAAAGAGAGCATACAATGTTTCAATTCGTCGTTCCAACCCCAGAGGAATCTCTGCCCACCGCCTGGGCCCCTTTCCTTCCCTCCCTTCGGTTCCTTTAGGTGTGATTTGGTTAGGGAGGGGACCCCCGAGCCCGTGGCGGTGCCCAGGTTTCTCTAGAGGCCGCCCATGGCGCAGCTTCCCTTCCGGGGATTTCTGCCTTCCCGCCCTTCATTCGGTTTAGCTAGTTCCGACTGACAAAAACTCAGCAAGGGGGAAGAAAGGTCGGCGCCGAGCTCCCCTCTGGAACCGAAGGCTCCAAACTCCAGACCTCCTCTTTATTTCCCAGAATCGACTGTGCGCGGGACCTCAGGGCTCACGTGCGCGCACGAGAGGCTCTTAATATCCTTATGGAGCCGAATCACACAGACGTACATACCCACACTCGTAGTTTATTATTCGACCCTGAGCTCCAGCTCTCCCAGATCGCGGATATCGGGCGGCCCTGGTCCGGGAACGCTGAGCTGCTGATGCTGCGCCCGCGCGCACAGCGCCCAGAGGCCCCGCCATCATCAGCTAGCACCGGGGTTCAGGGGCTGCGGGATAGCCAGAGAAGAAACAGTCTCTCGTAGTGTTCTTTCCCGTCCTTAACTCCCTCCCGCCTCCTCCCCGGCTACTTTTTGTCTCCTTCTCAAGTGGTTCTTATTGTATCGCCAAGATATGTTTGTTTCCTCATTTCCAGGTCCAAGAAGTTACAGAATCTGGCAACAGCGAAATTCTTTCAGTAGTCTGTTTTTCAAAAAGAAACAAAGAATATAAAAAAGCCAGAGACCTCTCCCCACAACAGGGTCAGGGGTATACCCTGTCACCAGATACGGACACCCCATTAAAACCACGCCAGAGGACCCCATAAACAAAATGAACACAATGTCAGTGTTTAGGGGAAGAAACCGAACGAAATGAACTTCAGGCTGTGCACGTCGGCCGGCATCCTCCTGCCCCTCCCACCTTGACCCCGGCGCGTTGAACCTGCCCTTCATCTGCATTCCTGTCCTCGACACCATTCCATTGAGACTTTTTTGCCCACATTTTCCAAAACTTGGGAGTAGCTGTGAAAGAGAGCATACAATGTTTCAATTCGTCGTTCCAACCCCAGAGGAATCTCTGCCCACCGCCTGGTCCCCTTTCCTTCCCTCCCTTCGGTTCCTTTAGGTGTGATTTGGTTAGGGAAATTAGGAGGGGGAGAAGGGTGGAGGAAAGTTGTTTCTTTTCTCTCTTTTCTTTAATCCAGAAGGCGCGAGCTGGAGCGGTGAGTGTGTCAATCAGAGGGTTTTGTGCCTGGGGGCTCCTAGCAGTTCTGAGCAGAGGTGTCCCTGGGCGGCCCCACAATGAATATGAATAGGAATCCTTGCTAAATGGGACAGCAAAGCGCACCGCCCTGAACGATGGCACGTCATCCTAACCAGCCCAGGATAGATAGGAGGGCTCCTTTTGTCTCTTTTCTCCGCCACAGCTCTATAAAAGCCCCTCTTTTCCAGCGTGAGGTTAGTTCAAGCACACACCAACTAGCTGTCCAGGAGATAGCCAAACCAGAGAGAAGGAAGTAGGGAGGGAGAAAGGCGGGGAAGGACTGTGCCTCAGCTTTTCTTCTCACGTCTTGCCGCGGAGAAGTGGGTTGCTTGCTGGGCTGTGTAGCTTTTTTTTTTTTTTTTTTAATTCAAGATTTTCTCTTATTTCCCGCCTAAAGCCTCCCCACGGTAGGGTCGCATCCCCTATAATAAAATGAATTCTGATTCGAGCTCTGTCTCCAGCAGAGCTTCATCTCCGGACATGGATGAGATGTATCTGAGGGACCACCACCACCGCCATCACCACCACCAGGAGAGCCGGCTCAACTCGGTCTCGTCTACGCACTTTCTGCCAGAAACCGGAAAAAAAAAGCAGCTCTCCACAGCAGGGTCAGGGGTATACCCTGTCACCAGATACGGACACCCCATTAAAACCACGCCAGAGGACCCCATAAACAAAATGAACACAATGTCAGTGTTTAGGGGAAGAAACCGAACGAAATGAACTTCAGGCTGTGCACGTCGGCCGGCATCCTCCTGCCCCTCCCACCTTGACCCCGGCGCGTTGAACCTGCCCTTCATCTGCATTCCTGTCCTCGACACCATTCCATTGAGACTTTTTTGCCCACATTTTCCAAAACTTGGGAGTAGCTGTGAAAGAGAGCATACAATGTTTCAATTCGTCGTTCCAACCCCAGAGGAATCTCTGCCCACCGCCTGGTCCCCTTTCCTTCCCTCCCTTCGGTTCCTTTAGGTGTGATTTGGTTAGGGAAATTAGGAGGGGGAGAAGGGTGGAGGAAAGTTGTTTCTCTTCTCTCTTTTCTTTAATCCAGAAGGCGCGAGCTGGAGCGGTGAGTGTGTCAATCAGAGGGTTTTGTGCCTGGGGGCTCCTAGCAGTTCTGAGCAGAGGTGTCCCTGGGCGGCCCCACAATGAATATGAATAGGAATCCTTGCTAAATGGGACAGCAAAGCGCACCGCCCTGAACGATGGCACGTCATCCTAACCAGCCCAGGATAGATAGGAGGGCTCCTTTTGTCTCTTTTCTCCGCCACAGCTCTATAAAAGCCCCTCTTTTCCAGCGTGAGGTTAGTTCAAGCACACACCAACTAGCTGTCCAGGAGATAGCCAAACCAGAGAGAAGGAAGTAGGGAGGGAGAAAGGCGGGGAAGGACTGTGCCTCAGCTTTTCTTCTCACGTCTTGCCGCGGAGAAGTGGGTTGCTTGCTGGGCTGTGTAGCTTTTTTTTTTTTTTTTTTAATTCAAGATTTTCTCTTATTTCCCGCCTAAAGCCTCCCCACGGTAGGGTCGCATCCCCTATAATAAAATGAATTCTGATTCGAGCTCTGTCTCCAGCAGAGCTTCATCTCCGGACATGGATGAGATGTATCTGAGGGACCACCACCACCGCCATCACCACCACCAGGAGAGCCGGCTCAACTCGGTCTCGTCTACGCAGGGCGATATGGTGCAGAAGATGCCCGGGGAAAGCCTCTCGCGGGCGGGCGCCAAGGCCGCGGGCGAGAGCAGCAAGTACAAAATCAAGAAGCAGCTGTCGGAGCAGGACCTACAGCAGCTGAGGCTGAAGATCAACGGACGGGAGCGCAAGCGGATGCACGACCTGAACCTCGCCATGGACGGGCTGCGCGAGGTCATGCCCTACGCGCACGGGCCCTCCGTACGCAAGCTCTCCAAGATCGCCACTCTCCTGCTGGCCAGAAACTACATCCTCATGCTCACCAGCTCCTTGGAGGAGATGAAGAGGTTGGTTGGTGAGATCTACGGGGGCCACCACTCGGCTTTTCACTGTGGGACCGTGGGCCACTCGGCCGGCCACCCAGCGCACGCCGCCAACGCCGTACACCCGGTGCACCCCATCCTGGGCGGCGCGCTCTCGTCCGGCAGCGCCTCGTCACCTCTGTCCACCGCCTCGCTACCCGCCATCGGCACCATCCGGCCTCCCCACTCGCTGCTCAAGGCGCCCTCCACGCCGCCCGCGCTGCAGCTAAGCAGCAGCTTCCAGCACTGGGCCGGGCTGCCCTGCCCCTGCACCATCTGCCAGATGCCGCCGCCGCCGCACCTGTCCGCTCTGTCCACCGCCAACATGGCCAGGCTGTCGGCCGAGTCCAAGGACTTGCTCAAGTGAGCAGCACGCCGGCCCGGCTGCGGAGGATGAGGGGAGAGCGGCGGGAGCGGTCGAGGCGCCGGCCCGGAGGGAAGAGGGAGGCTGGGCGCCGGCCTGAGAGAGGCTGGGAGCCCCCAGAGGCCCTTACCCTCTGAGAGATCTCAGACCCTACTTGACCCCTTGGAGGAAAGAACTAATACCAAATGGGTTGCTTGCTGGGCTGTGTAGCTTTTTTTTTTTTAATTCAAGATTTTCTCTTATTTCCCGCCTAAAGCCTCCCCACGGTAGGGTCGCATCCCCTATAATAAAATGAATTCTGATTCGAGCTCTGTCTCCAGCAGAGCTTCATCTCCGGACATGGATGAGATGTATCTGAGGGACCACCACCACCGCCATCACCACCACCAGGAGAGCCGGCTCAACTCGGTCTCGTCTACGCAGGGCGATATGGTGCAGAAGATGCCCGGGGAAAGCCTCTCGCGGGCGGGCGCCAAGGCCGCGGGCGAGAGCAGCAAGTACAAAATCAAGAAGCAGCTGTCGGAGCAGGACCTACAGCAGCTGAGGCTGAAGATCAACGGACGGGAGCGCAAGCGGATGCACGACCTGAACCTCGCCATGGACGGGCTGCGCGAGGTCATGCCCTACGCGCACGGGCCCTCCGTACGCAAGCTCTCCAAGATCGCCACTCTCCTGCTGGCCAGAAACTACATCCTCATGCTCACCAGCTCCTTGGAGGAGATGAAGAGGTTGGTTGGTGAGATCTACGGGGGCCACCACTCGGCTTTTCACTGTGGGACCGTGGGCCACTCGGCCGGCCACCCAGCGCACGCCGCCAACGCCGTACACCCGGTGCACCCCATCCTGGGCGGCGCGCTCTCGTCCGGCAGCGCCTCGTCACCTCTGTCCACCGCCTCGCTACCCGCCATCGGCACCATCCGGCCTCCCCACTCGCTGCTCAAGGCGCCCTCCACGCCGCCCGCGCTGCAGCTAAGCAGCAGCTTCCAGCACTGGGCCGGGCTGCCCTGCCCCTGCACCATCTGCCAGATGCCGCCGCCGCCGCACCTGTCCGCTCTGTCCACCGCCAACATGGCCAGGCTGTCGGCCGAGTCCAAGGACTTGCTCAAGTGAGCAGCACGCCGGCCCGGCTGCGGAGGATGAGGGGAGAGCGGCGGGAGCGGTCGAGGCGCCGGCCCGGAGGGAAGAGGGAGGCTGGGCGCCGGCCTGAGAGAGGCTGGGAGCCCCCAGAGGCCCTTACCCTCTGAGAGATCTCAGACCCTACTTGACCCCTTGGAGGAAAGAACTAATACCAAACTGCAATTTTTAGGTGGTAAGGAAGGGGGACTGGAACCAGACGTCGTGTGTCTTGCATGCATGCTTCTTCTCTCCATACCGCCAGCATTTCTCACTGCCATGTGCTCTTGTCAATACCGCGTTTGTTGTATAAAGACAGGATCGGTTTAGCTTAACACTTGCGGAGGGACTTCAGAGTTGACTCTTACTGGCTCTGTGTTCATACCTTGGAAAAGACAGCCATTCTCTTGGGGTGAAACAAATGTAAATATTTCCTTGAGATGGGTACAGTTATGATGGTCTACCCTCTCCACAGCTGATTTTCTAGAGACAATGTAGGGAGAGAGAGAGGATGAGAGGGAGAGAGGGGATGCATCTCAAGACCCAAGTTTTGAATTTCAACTCCGGTCCAGGGCAGGACAACTCTTCTGTGGGCTTTCCTTAAGACGCAGTGTAGATCGAAAGAATGCATGCACGCTTCTAAATGAATCTCTCCTAAACATATTGTGCAGGCCATGATGCCATTTTCCTTGTAACAAGGATTTATTAGTGAATTCTCCGAAGTACTCCATATTTCTGTCTGTGGTTGTAGGAAATGAAAATGGGGGGCTGAGTGCAAAGACCCAAAGTCACACACGTGCGCTTCACCCCCACTCCCACCCTCCCTTCAAACTTCATTTCCAACTTTCCTGGGCTGTTTTAGGGGCCAGCGATTGCAAGAGCTTGGGCTCCCTTTACTAGCTTGCACCCCCCACCCCCCACTGCTCAGTTATTCTGCATGCCGGGTTGCTCTCTCCATCCTCAGCTTTGAAAACTTGCTGTGGCTTGGGGAGGGGTGCTGGTTTTATTTTCCTGAGCATTTGCTTGAATATTTTGTTAGGGTTTCAAAGACAAGACCTGTCTTTATTTTTTATATATTCTTGATAACTATGATATATTTATTAATAACCAGTGTTTCTGGATGAGATTTCAAATAAAAAAGAACCTTTAAATCCTGGCTTGGTTTTGCCTAAAATTTTTGAAGATGGGAGTAATGTAACATGTGGACCAAGTAAGGTAATGAAGGAGCAATCTCATTAATGGGTGGGCTGATGTAAAGAGTTTTCTCTGACCATTTACAGGTAAAGAGGTTAGACTTTTTGGTGTTAATTATTACAACTAAATGTCCTTCCAATGAGGGCCTTGTCCACATTGGTAGGCTTGTGATATTTGAGCTTCTGTTTCTCAGCAGTAATCAGGTGTTCATAAACTCGGCAGTTGAGATTCTTTTATTTAAAGTGATCTGGAAACCCAAAGTGACAAGAAATGAGAGGCAGAGTTGTGACTGTACTGGCTGTGTTGGCAACAGATGAGAATGAAACAGTAAGTTACCTTCTTTTCGCTGTAAACTGACCTTGTGGCTTTAAAACCAACAAAAGCCAAGCAAATTAAAATCCAGTATATGTTTTTAAAATCAAAGAAAAGTGATCATAAATAAATAATTAAGTCTCGGCTCCCCCACCAGCCTCTGGGTAGCAGAGTCTTCAGATATAGGGAAGGCTCCTGTGCTTTGTAAGTGAGCTCCGTGTGTGGCCAGTGACTGCCTAGGCTCAGCATCTCCAGAAATACTTGGGGAATTCTCTCCTCTCTCTTCCCTTAGAAGATTGCAGGTCCCATTAGTTGAATACAAATGATTTGCAAGTGTTATTGGTGTGTGTGGTGGGGGGGGGGTGGATAACGAGAGAAAACTCTTCTACATAAAATAGTAGCTAATCAGTCATTTTTCTCTGTTGACACCCCATAACATTTCCAGATAGTTTGTATAAGCAGAAGAAATCCAGCAAGTAGTTTTTATTTACTTGTTGGTAGAGGATAAGAAATCAGGCTCTAGCAATGCCACCTAAACAGTACGTGCCTCTGTTCCCCGTCAAAGATAATAGAAACCTGATGGCAATGTACCAGCCCAGAACCTGCCTCTAGCTTAGCCGTAACATCACCTCCCGGTTGGTTGGCTGAGACCTAAACTCTTCTTCAAGAGAGGGGAGGCAGCTGGTTTTCTAAAGCCCTTAAACCGTGGGCAACATCACCTCCCTGGCTATTAACTGTTTCTGGATGAGATTTCAAAAAGAACCTTTAATCCTGGCTTTTTGCCTAAAATTTTTGAAGATGGGAGTAATGTAACATGTGGACCAAGTAAGGTAATGAAGGAGCAATCTCATTAATGGGTGGGCTGATGTAAAGAGTTTTCTCTGACCATTTACAGGTAAAGAGGTTAGACTTTTTGGTGTTAATTATTACAACTAAATGTCCTTCCAATGAGGGCCTTGTCCACATTGGTAGGCTTGTGATATTTGAGCTTCTGTTTCTCAGCAGTAATCAGGTGTTCATAAACTCGGCAGTTGAGATTCTTTTATTTAAAGTGATCTGGAAACCCAAAGTGACAAGAAATGAGAGGCAGAGTTGTGACTGTACTGGCTGTGTTGGCAACAGATGAGAATGAAACAGTAAGTTACCTTCTTTTCGCTGTAAACTGACCTTGTGGCTTTAAAACCAACAAAAGCCAAGCAAATTAAAATCCAGTATATGTTTTAAAATCAAAGAAAAGTGATCATAAATAAATAATTAAGTCTCGGCTCCCCCACCAGCCTCTGGGTAGCAGAGTCTTCAGATATAGGGAAGGCTCCTGTGCTTTGTAAGTGAGCTCCGTGTGTGGCCAGTGACTGCCTAGGCTCAGCATCTCCAGAAATACTTGGGGAATTCTCTCCTCTCTCTTCCCTTAGAAGATTGCAGGTCCCATTAGTTGAATACAAATGATTTGCAAGTGTTATTGGTGTGTGTGGTGGGGGGGGGGGTGGATAACGAGAGAAAACTCTTCTACATAAAATAGTAGCTAATCAGTCATTTTTCTCTGTTGACACCCCATAACATTTCCAGATAGTTTGTATAAGCAGAAGAAATCCAGCAAGTAGTTTTTATTTACTTGTTGGTAGAGGATAAGAAATCAGGCTCTAGCAATGCCACCTAAACAGTACGTGCCTCTGTTCCCCGTCAAAGATAATAGAAACCTGATGGCAATGTACCAGCCCAGAACCTGCCTCTAGCTTAGCCGTAACATCACCTCCCGGTTGGTTGGCTGAGACCTAAACTCTTCTTCAAGAGAGGGGAGGCAGCTGGTTTTCACTGCGGGGGCAACAGAGCTGTCTCTCTTCAGGACACAGCATAGACAGCACATCTAGGAAGCATCTGCCCCTTTCTTCCCAGGCCCCTCACTGCCCCTCTCTGGGAGGGCACCTCTGTGGGTCCTGGTCTATTTAACTCATTCTCCTCCATCTCTTTTTACCTCAAGCTCCCCACTGCCAGGGAGAAAGATCTAAGTCAGGGTCTACAGTGGAGGGTACTTATTTCCTCTGGTTTTAGGCAGATAAATGGGGGAATAATCGTCTGTTTCCCAAGGGTGATTCATTTCTCAGGGGGAGGAAAGAGCAGTTGAGGATTTATTTGAAACCAACACAAGGCAGCCCTCCAGTCTTTCCCTGTGAGTTTATTATTTAGAAAAGAGAGGGGAGGGAGAAGTTTCATCAATCAGGAAAACGACTTTCCCTGAGTCACTGGCTTCTTTTGAATCCCATTTTCAAAGGCATGGGCTTGGGGAAAGATGAGAGGCCCATCCACTGGCTTAGCCGTAGGCTTCCTCCCTTCTTTAGAATTCTTCCCTGAAGAGAAGAGACAGTTTCCAAGGCTGCGGAGACCCACTAGACTGACCTGTCTCTTTTCTGGGTCTCAAAATCTCTTTAGACCCAGAGACTAGGAAAAAGTACTCCTTTAAGGAAAAAACAGGAACCCAAGGAGAAAGACAGCGTGGGAGCCTTCTTGAGTTTCTAGATTGATGGGAGAAGGAACAATCCCCATTTGCCTCCAATGGGAAAGGCCTTATTCAGGTGCAGGCTCATCTGCTTTGAGGTGTGACTTTGCAGACGACTCTAACTGGCATTTTCAGTGAAATTCTCGATTTACTGATGCCAGAAACAAGCTTACATGGCCATGAACGTGAGTGTGGATCCTTGGTCCAATTTTCTTTTCAGTGCCAAGCTGTTCTCAGAAGGTCTTAAGTTTAAAGTAGTTTTGGATTCAATCTGGAAACACGACAGGGATCCCTTCATCTCACACACATACACACACACACACAGTTGCTTTATGTTTGAAAGGACGGCAAAAGCCTAGTGGGCAAAGGTATTTAGAGAAAACTGTACTAGAATTTTCACGATGTCCGTTTAAACCAGTGACCCCTCTTTAAGGCAGGGAGAAAGTCACACTCAGAACAGGAAAACCTACAGGCATTAGCAGAATCTGCTAAACGTTTGTTTCTAACGACCTTCTTCACCTTTCCCAAGGTTCAGGGTCCTTGGGTTTATATCTCTCCCAAAGCGGGGAGAGGCCAGCGGAGTTGGTCCTCGAAGTCCAAGGTTCCCTAACTCCTGCAGGAAGAGGCCTTGTATGGCCTCAGGCTTTATCAAGCTCCTGAGCTGAGCAGTTACATGGTCTCCACTAGTACCCTTTGGAAAACTGCAAAAGCTCCTTTCCCGGCGAGGACGATGAGAGCGCCTCGCTCAGCTAACAAGATTTAACGGCTCTTTTCTCCCTTCTAGAGACTTCGGGCCCCTCTCCCGTCCCGTCGGCTGTGTTCAAGGTGCGCTCCCAAACCGCCGAGCCAGGCGGCTACGCTCCGGCCCTCTCCGCCAGGGCTCCCCAGCCAGTCTGTCGCCCTTGGGGTCCAGGCCAGGCCTTGAGGCCGGACTCCGCAGAGCCTTCGTGATCAAGGAACCGAGTAAGCTCCACTGCTTAGAAGAATTCTTCCCTGAAGAGAAGAGACAGTTTCAAGGCTGCGGAGACCCACTAGACTGACCTGTCTCTTTTCTGGGTCTCAAAATCTCTTTAGACCCAGAGACTAGGAAAAAGTACTCCTTTAAGGAAAAACAGGAACCCAAGGAGAAAGACACGTGGGAGCCTTCTTGAGTTTCTAGATTGATGGGAGAAGGAACAATCCCCATTTGCCTCCAATGGGAAAGGCCTTATTCAGGTGCAGGCTCATCTGCTTTGAGGTGTGACTTTGCAGACGACTCTAACTGGCATTTTCAGTGAAATTCTCGATTTACTGATGCCAGAAACAAGCTTACATGGCCATGAACGTGAGTGTGGATCCTTGGTCCAATTTTCTTTTCAGTGCCAAGTTGTTCTCAGAAGGTCTTAAGTTTAAAGTAGTTTTGGATTCAATCTGGAAACACGACAGGGATCCCTTCATCTCACACACATACACACACACACACAGTTGCTTTATGTTTGAAAGGACGGCAAAAGCCTAGTGGGCAAAGGTATTTAGAGAAAACTGTACTAGAATTTTCACGATGTCCGTTTAAACCAGTGACCCCTCTTTAAGGCAGGGAGAAAGTCACACTCAGAACAGGAAAACCTACAGGCATTAGCAGAATCTGCTAAACGTTTGTTTCTAACGACCTTCTTCACCTTTCCCAAGGTTCAGGGTCCTTGGGTTTATATCTCCCCCAAAGCGGGGAGAGGCCACCGGAGTTGGTCCTCGAAGTCCAAGGTTCCCTAACTCCTGCAGGAAGAGGCCTTGTATGGCCTCAGGCTTTATCAAGCTCCTGAGCTGAGCAGTTACATGGTCTCCACTAGTACCCTTTGGAAAACTGCAAAAGCTCCTTTCCCGGCGAGGACGATGAGAGCGCCTCGCTCAGCTAACAAGATTTAACGGCTCTTTTCTCCCTTCTAGAGACTTCGGGCCCCTCTCTCCCCGTCCCGTCGGCTGTGTTCAAGGTGCGCTCCCAAACCGCCGAGCCAGGCGGCTACGCTCCCGGCCCTCTCCGCCAGGGCTCCCCCAGCCAGTCTGTCGCCCTTGGGGTCCAGGCCAGGCCTTGAGGCCGGACTCCGCAGAGCCTTCGTGATCAAGGAACCGAGTCCCCGCGGAACTGGCTTGTCCAGACTCCTTGGGCTCAGGAAGAGAAGGAGTCGCATCAGAGGGGCGCTGGCTGTGTCTGAGAAAAGCGCCGGGGGAGGGGCGGCGGTGCGCGGGAGGCACCTCTGTCTTCCGCCTGACTCTAAGCAAACGTGCGAGAGAACTAACTGCACTTTCGTCTCTATCCCTCCCAAATCTCTAAGCGTCGCGTGTACCCATTTTCCTTATAAGTAGCCCTGAAGGCGGCAAATCCGGAAGGTTAGTGTCTGCAGTCTCTTTTCAGTTGTGTCCGTTTTCAGTGAAACCTTCCCTGGAACACTACGGCTCCGGGGCTGCGCGGGGGCCGGAGAAGGTGGGATGCGGAAAACCAGAGGGCAAGAACAGGGGAATTGTCAGGATGAGCGATCGCCGAGCCCCGGGACCGAATCCCTTCAGACCACTACCTCTCGACCCCTTCCCCGGTTTTGCCGCCAGCCGGATTGTTCCGCAGCCCCTCCTTCCGCCCTCTGCACCCGGCGGCTGGGAGCCGGGAGCCAGGCGCGCGTCTGGGGCCCGCGCGGCAGAAACTGGTCCGGCACCCCGCCTCGGTCTCTGTAGTCACTAAGTCCGAGCGGGTGGGTTGCGGACCCTGCAACTCAGAAGGGATCTGGGGGTCTTGGGGGCGGGTCTGCATCCCCTGGGAAACCTCTGTCTCGGCGACCCGAACCCCCGACTCCTTTCCGTCCGCCCAGGGAAGCCAGGGCGCCGAAGACAAAAGAAAGAAGCAGGGGAGAGGGACGTCTCGAAGCCAGGCGTCAGAGGCGCAGACATTTGCTAAGAGCCTCGAGATAGCTAAGCGTTTACAGAAAATGGGTGGAACAAAATACAGCAGTAACCAACAGATCCAAACCAAGGCCGAGCGCGCGGGCGCTCTTTCTGGTCTCTGTTCCCTGCACCCCGCACGCCCAGAGGCGAGCGTGACCTTTATTTGGTGGCCTTTATTAAGGGGTTCCTGAACGGGTTGGCTAGGCCTTTCCCAGCCGCGTTTCCTCGGTGAGAACCGCGCGAAGGACCCTGTGGGCTCCCTCCCCGAGGCCGAGCCTGGCCACAGCACCTAGCGCGGGAGATGCAGCTTCTAACTCAACCCTGGTCCTGTCCCAGGCTCCGGCACCAAAGTGAGGATTGTACCCCTCCAGCCCACGCTCGAGACAGGAATTCAACACGCCTCGGGGGAGCGGAGAGGGAGGTGCGCGCAGACCTGAATGCTCAACTCATTGTGTGGGGTGGGGGGCAGCGGTGGGGGGGCGTGCTGGATTTTGTTGCGGTGTCCCGGTGTTCTCGCGAAAGTCGAGTGGTTGGGTGTCTCCTGCCAAAGTAGGACTGGGAAGGGATAGCACCGAAGGGTCTGGGAAGCAACTTGGAATAACTGCCCTCGAAAGTTTGGGGGTCTGGCCTGGAGTCGATTAGCGATTAGCGCCAGACTTTCCCTATGGTCATCGACAGACACTTCAGAGTGCAGGAGCCTTGAGGCTGATTCTGGGAGCTCCACAGTTTAGGTGGACGATGCAGGCCGGCATTCATCCCCCACTCCCCACCTTGGGCCTGGAAAACTCTAGAAGCCAGGTTCCAAGACCCGACCCTCCCGCCCCCGCCCCTGCGTGTTGCTGAGCTAAGGTGCCGAGAATACATTCTGCCACAGGTCGAATTTTTAACGCTGTTGCAGAAATCAGACCATCAAGAAACCAAGCACCACACGAGGAGGGTTGGAGAACTCAAGTTTATTACACCAGCGGTCCCAGGCAAGCCACTCAGAAATTCTAGGCCCTGGGCTCAGAGTGAGTCCTTCTCTTATAGGATTAATATATGCCGGTACAGTTGGTGATCTCTGATTGGGTACATTAAAAGCAGCAGCTACAGAACGCAGGAGTTGCTAGGGGTTACAGGCGGTTACAGAGCACAGAAGTTGTTAGGAGTTAGAGGTAAACAATCCATAGCAGCTGGACCCGAGCATTACACCACAGGCATACTTCATGGGGCAAAAAGAACTTCATAATTAATCATTATTGAACATGAGTCTCAGTTTCCTTCTTCAACATCACTGGCATAAAACAGAGGTTAGAGCAAGTAACTTTATGAAGACTTTCTTCTCTTCCTGGTTATTCAACTGCCCCTGCCTCCCACCTACTCCGATGAAAGGACAAGGAAATTCTCGAAATGTTTTCTAAGTCCTAACATTGTTTCCTTTTGGTATTTCTCTTAATTTTCCTCCACTTTGGCAATCAACCCATTCTGAGTGCTGAGCCAAGCACTGTGAGGATCGGGGAGAAAAATGCACAAAACAGCTGGAGAAGGAGCACATTCAAACGCGTAAGAAATGGCCCCTGCCCTCGAGGTCCTCAGACCCTCGTGGGAAAACGTGACGTCTAAGGTAAAACCTCTCCAGGCTGCACCGACCACAAGGTCTGAAAGCCTGCCTTCCCCAGGATTCTTCAGACGCTAAAAAACTCACTGTCCTGAGAGAGGACAGGAGCAGATGCCTTTGATTAATATGGAAATAAAATGAAGCGGTGGTGGTAGTACTTTGTTTCACTGCAGTTATTTATTGACATTGAGATCAATTTCAGACTGGGGCATCTCCGTAATTCATTTTACTTATTACCCAATGAGCAAATCCGTTTTCCTTTCAACAGGATTTTAAAATAAAAATAAATAAATAAGAGGGTGGTGGGATGTTGGGGAAACTCTTTTTATAAGGAGATTAGAGTCATTGTCTTCTTTGGCTCTGTGGGTTCATGAGCTACTGAAACTCTCTCACAGCTGTTGCAGAAATCAGACCATCAAGAAACCAAGCACCACACGAGGAGGGTTGGAGAACTCAAGTTTATTACACCAGCGGTCCCAGGCAAGCCACTCAGAAATTCTAGGCCCTGGGCTCAGAGTGAGTCCTTCTCTTATAGGATTAATATATGCCGGTACAGTTGGTGATCTCTGATTGGGTACATTAAAAGCAGCAGCTACAGAACGCAGGAGTTGCTAGGGGTTACAGGCGGTTACAGAGCACAGAAGTTGTTAGGAGTTAGAGGTAAACAATCCATAGCAGCTGGACCCGAGCATTACACCACAGGCATACTTCATGGGGCAAAAAGAACTTCATAATTAATCATTATTGAACATGAGTCTCAGTTTCCTTCTTCAACATCACTGGCATAAAACAGAGGTTAGAGCAAGTAACTTTATGAAGACTTTCTTCTCTTCCTGGTTATTCAACTGCCCCTGCCTCCCACCTACTCCGATGAAAGGACAAGGAAATTCTCGAAATGTTTTCTAAGTCCTAACATTGTTTCCTTTTGGTATTTCTCTTAATTTTCCTCCACTTTGGCAATCAACCCATTCTGAGTGCTGAGCCAAGCACTGTGAGGATCGGGGAGAAAAATGCACAAAACAGCTGGAGAAGGAGCACATTCAAACGCGTAAGAAATGGCCCCTGCCCTCGAGGTCCTCAGACCCTCGTGGGAAAACGTGACGTCTAAGGTAAAACCTCTCCAGGCTGCACCGACCACAAGGTCTGAAAGCCTGCCTTCCCCAGGATTCTTCAGACGCTAAAAAACTCACTGTCCTGAGAGAGGACAGGAGCAGATGCCTTTGATTAATATGGAAATAAAATGAAGCGGTGGTGGTAGTACTTTGTTTCACTGCAGTTATTTATTGACATTGAGATCAATTTCAGACTGGGGCATCTCCGTAATTCATTTTACTTATTACCCAATGAGCAAATCCGTTTTCCTTTCAACAGGATTTTAAAATAAAAATAAATAAATAAGAGGGTGGTGGGATGTTGGGGAAACTCTTTTTATAAGGAGATTAGAGTCATTGTCTTCTTTGGCTCTGTGGGTTCATGAGCTACTGAAACTCTCTCACAGCTCCGAGTTCACCAGGCTGTGTTCTAAACATAAAACAATTCTGTAATTTCCTTCAAGAACAAAAGTTTTCAAAGAAATGACCTGCACAGTATCCCCCTCAATAAAGCAGAATTGACTTAATGATCTGTTAATTACTCTATCCCTGCAGGGGGAGGGAAGGGTCCAAAAGGATTGCTTCAAACCCTCTGTTGATTGAAGCTGTAGTCTGTCCCCAAATGTACAGCTGGGGCTGGGCCATTGAAAACGCAGACAAAACAAAATCCTCGATAAATAATCCTACCTAGAACACAAAGATTCAGCCTACAATTGTTGGATCTTTGCTGGATCCTCAGAGATGCCTGCAGTGAGCTCATTTGGCGCTTCCGGGGCAATCTTTAAATTTGAGGCCGAGTGTTGTTGGACAAAAGTTAAAAAAAAAAGTGTGGTTGGCCTTTCTGTCCTCTCATCCTCCTGTGTTAAATTCCTTTCTCTTTTATTTGAGACTCTGAGTATATATTTCTTTAATTCAATCTTCCTTTATACTGATTGCAGTTTGCTTCATTATTTAATGTTTTTTTGGTTGGTCATATTTTCCAGTTGATTCTCTGTTAGTTATTTAAACCAAAGAAGACAAATTTGATTGTTCTAGTAAAAAAGGGCAAAGAGAATAAAAATACAAGAGACGGATTTCGGTTATTTTTCTCTGTGACTTTTTCACATCTGTAAGGTGACAAGCTACATCATGCAATTAACTATATTTGTAAAATTTTAAAAAGTTTAAAAATCTGAACAATCATCCAGTTAAATTGGCATCAGAGACAGTTAAGCAGAAGAATTAAATTTTAAAGAACAGTTCTTTAAAGAACAAAATACACAGGTTCTACAGCACTTGGGAAAACATTGGTTTTAATTGGGTGTACCTTTGACTTTTGTGGACCCATCAAAATAAAACACTGCAGAAGGATGAAACATAGCATCTAGAGAGATGGGTCATGAAAATGATCAAGATGTGGAGATGATCTGTTTTGAAAATGAGTTCTTTGTCTGAACTAAGCAATAACAGAAAGAATCTGTCAAGCCACACAGCTTTCCGCATCTACCATCACTTTTTGAGGAAGTGATCCTTAAGAGTTAGGTGTTGATGGAAACCAACTTCTGCTTTCCTTGCCACGGTTGACAGGTCCCTGTGTGGTGCAGAAGCTAATCATTATAATCCTGAATGAGGTTAGCTCAACAGTGATTGGCTTTAAATTTTGTGCCCATAATTGTGTTTCATGTAAAATGGTGTCAAACACATACTTTTTTCTCTCCTTTGGAAAAGTGAAACATATCAAGTGAATGAAAAAGAGACTCATCATTTAAACTCAGACTGACTCACTAGCAATTCTGAACTTTGATTTTGTCATCTCTTGACTGTTCATCCCAGTTATGTGAGAAATAGGTTCTAGACCCAGAATGACAGATAATGTGACTTGTGTACTCCAATAGTGTTGTTCTTTTCAATAAAGCCCACATCAAAGGCTCTCTTTGCCTTTCTCATCAATGATGTCCTCCCAATCCTGACTTCTCCACAGTACCATATAGCTAATAGAAAAACATGAGAAACAGGAAGCAGCTCCTCTTGCTAAATAGTCCATGGGGAATTCTAGAAGGAATGGAGGCAATTTGTTTCCAAATTTGACTAGCTTTATATTATGAACAAATTGGACTCCAAGACTGAATTAAGTAGTTTTAGAAATTATACTCACTGACCATGCACTGTGGAGATGACTTAGGTCCTATTTTTCCCCTTTGTTGAAATGGGCTCAGGTATCAATGATCCTTGTCAAAGGATATTTTGATTTGGAAGTTTGTTGTTGTTGTTTTTTCTTTTCATTTTTCACCCTTGAATAGTTGATTTTCTAGCACTTTCATCATTTGTGGAGTGCTGTTTTCCAGACTCTTGAGATATTGGATCTCTTTGGACCCACAGAGTACATTGACTTACAATCAGTATCTTGTCATCATTTTCGATCTGGGCAAATTTTTAAATAGAGAATACTGAGAAACATGCAGTATAACTTTCACAGTCAACATTAGATCTCAGTAAAACAAAAAATTACAAAGGAGCTGTATAACTTGGGGGAAAGTGAAAGTGAAGTCGGTCAGTAGTGTCCGACTCTTTGTGAACCCATGAACTATAGCCAGCCAGGCTCCTCTGTCCATGAAATTCTCCAGGCAAGAGTACTGGAGTGGGTAGTCTTTTCCTTCTCCAGGGGGTCTTCCCAGACCAGGGATTCAACCCAGGTTTCCCACATTGCCGATGGATTCTTTACCATGTGAGCAACCAGGGAACCCCTTGGTGAAAAATAGTAATAAATAGCAAAAAAAACTTTGGGAAATTTATTTTAAATGGGGAGAATTCATCTATTTTTTGCAAACAGCAGTTTTATTTAAGCCCAGCTGAGCATGATATTTGTCCTTGAGTGTTGGGAGAGGACGGCAGAAGGGATAGGAAGGGGAATGCTACTTTTCTAAATTTGGGTCCCTTGAGCTCTTACTGTGTAGACCCTAAACTTCACCTAAGTGGCTAATGAGCAGCAAGAGGCTTTTCTTACAGTTATGTACTTAACCACAATAAATTCTTTTCTTTTTCTGTAATTTACTTCTTTTGTGATTTTATGTGAATCTTGCTCATCTAAAATATATAGGATTACGGTATAAGAGAATCATTTGGAGTTAAAACTAGAATTGGGTTCACTGAGACATCCAATGTTTCTCTACATTTTAAGCTTGAAAGAGAGAGATGGGAAATAGAATCTGCCAAGCAGGGATGAAATGGTACTGCACCCTTTTTGAACAAATTGGACTCCAAGACTGAATTAAGTAGTTTTAGAAATTATACTCACTGACCATGCACTGTGGAGATGACTTAGGTCCTATTTTTCCCCTTTGTTGAAATGGGCTCAGGTATCAATGATCCTTGTCAAAGGATATTTTGATTTGGAAGTTTGTTGTTGTTGTTTTTTCTTTTCATTTTTCACCCTTGAATAGTTGATTTTCTAGCACTTTCATCATTTGTGGAGTGCTGTTTTCCAGACTCTTGAGATATTGGATCTCTTTGGACCCACAGAGTACATTGACTTACAATCAGTATCTTGTCATCATTTTCGATCTGGGCAAATTTTTAAATAGAGAATACTGAGAAACATGCAGTATAACTTTCACAGTCAACATTAGATCTCAGTAAAACAAAAAATTACAAAGGAGCTGTATAACTTGGGGGAAAGTGAAAGTGAAGTCGGTCAGTAGTGTCCGACTCTTTGTGAACCCATGAACTATAGCCAGCCAGGCTCCTCTGTCCATGAAATTCTCCAGGCAAGAGTACTGGAGTGGGTAGTCTTTTCCTTCTCCAGGGGGTCTTCCCAGACCAGGGATTCAACCCAGGTTTCCCACATTGCCGATGGATTCTTTACCATGTGAGCAACCAGGGAACCCCTTGGTGAAAAATAGTAATAAATAGCAAAAAAAACTTTGGGAAATTTATTTTAAATGGGGAGAATTCATCTATTTTTTGCAAACAGCAGTTTTATTTAAGCCCAGCTGAGCATGATATTTGTCCTTGAGTGTTGGGAGAGGACGGCAGAAGGGATAGGAAGGGGAATGCTACTTTTCTAAATTTGGGTCCCTTGAGCTCTTACTGTGTAGACCCTAAACTTCACCTAAGTGGCTAATGAGCAGCAAGAGGCTTTTCTTACAGTTATGTACTTAACCACAATAAATTCTTTTCTTTTTCTGTAATTTACTTCCTTTGTGATTTTATGTGAATCTTGCTCATCTAAAATATATAGGATTACGGTATAAGAGAATCATTTGGAGTTAAAACTAGAATTGGGTTCACTGAGACATCCAATGTTTCTCTACATTTTAAGCTTGAAAGAGAGAGATGGGAAATAGAATCTGCCAAGCAGGGATGAAATGGATTAAGTGAAGCAGGTGACACAATAAACATGGTGGTCACTTTTTGAAAAGGTAATACATTTCTGCTGGTGACATGGCATCCAAAGTTGCTGTCATTAGTTTGTCCCTCACATATGTATGCTTTGGGTAAAGATGCTTCTTAGAAAAAAAGGAGAGTGTTTGCTCATTTCAGAGAGATGGACGATTTTTTATGGCTGAATTCTTCTCTCTCCCCTGTCTTCCTCTTCAATTTTCCTTTCTTCCTCTGCTCTTCTATCTTATTTTTCTCAATTATCTCTGCACCTTCTGGCTCCACACCTTCTTCCAACTCTCTACTTCCAGTCTCTGTTTTCCATTCCAGCTTATCCCACCACTCTATTTGTCCACTACTTCAGACACTTCATTGCTTTAGGGGAGCTTGGGGTTAATGTTCCTCTAGCCTTCTAGCTCAGTCCTTGCACACACAATCTTCCTGCTCCTCAAGCCCTCTCTGCCTGTGATATGTTACAGGAAAAAATGAACTGCATGTAAATATGTTCTAGAACCAAAGATATTCAAAAGTGCTTTAACTTCCAAAGAGTAGCAGTATCAGGAGAATGCCTTTCCAGATGATTGAAATATCATGGTAGATGCCATGTATGTCTTAGCTACTTAGTGTTAACTTAGGGGAAATATTTATATAATAATTGTAGAAAACAGAAAGTTCTTAAAATGTGCTAGTCAAGGGTGTTTTTTTTCTTTCTTTTTTTTAAAGATTCATTTATTTATTTATTTTGGGCGGGGGTTGGGTTGGGGAGGGAGGGGAGCAGGTGGGCCACTTCTATTGGTCTTTCATTTCTCCATTTTCATCCGTCTTTGTTCTTTGGCTCCTGTGGGCCTCCCATCGCAGTGGCCTCTGTGGTCTCAGAGCGCCGGCTCTGGGCGCATGCGCTCCAGAGCTCCGGCTCTGCAATTGGACACATCGGTCCAGCCGCTCCACGGCACGTGGGATCCTCCCAGGCCAGGGAATGAACCGGCGCCCCTTGCACTGCAAGGCGGTGTCCTTACCCACTGGACCACCAGGGGAAGCCCTAGTCAAAGTTTTAAATACCCAACAAATATTAACTCATTTAATGCCCACTGAAAGGCTCTGCAGGTGGGAATATCCTGTGTACTATTACCTTCCATGTTTGCAAATGCAGAAACTAAGGCACAGAAAGTTAAATAACTTTCCTAGTATAGCCTAGATCAGTGATGCCTTGGGGTCTACAGGAGAAGTTCACTGGGTGAGCTGTATCAGCAGCATTCAGCATTCAGGAGCTTGTTAGAAACTCAAATTGTCAGATTTTATCTTGCTTGCAAACAAATAAGATAGGCCATCACGGTTTTGTGGATGCTGGCAAAGAGCACAAGACTCCTGAGTCATAAACTAGGAACTTTATGTTTCACTGTGTGGAAGGTATTGTAAACATCATGTTCAGGTGGATCTCCCTGGTCTTTTAATTCCCATAATAGTATTGCAGAAGTAGCAAAGTTTGTTGGAGTCTCAGATCTCAGACTTGTGGAATCTTACCTGTTCTTTTAGGTGGTGAAATGATTGGAGAAAAAAGAGATGTGTGTATATGCAGGTTTCTTAGAGTAATAATATTCCCATATCCTCAACCTCAAAACTAATAATCATAGACAGAAATTCTCAAGCTTTCTGGCTTCCTGTTTGAAAGAGTTTTTCGTGCCTCATTAGTCTGGGTTTAGAAGCAAGTTTCTTCCTAATTATACAGTGCAGAGATAGTGTCCATTGTTACATTCCATTACCTTATATACTCTAGATCATTATGAACCTACTATTCAGTGTCTTCTACAGCAAGGAATAGAAATTTTTCTTAAAGAAGAACTTCTTATTCATCCTGAAAGAACATTTTTCAGGTGGATTCAAATCTAAATAGAAGCCTTTCATGTTTACTCTGGTTGTTTCAAACCTCCAAGCCTGGACACACTCCATTCTCTTTCCCTGGTGCACTTGTTCTCACCCTATTCCTCCTTGCCGAGCTCTTCATATCCAGTCTTCGCTTCCCAGCTTCCCTGGGGAGCCTGAATCAGTGGTACTTACCCTCCCATGTTCTCTCTTAGCCCAAGGTCCTTCCCCTTCACAGCACCTCTGACCTGGAACCACATGCTTGTCCTTTTCTCTTAGCAGAATTTGAACCCTGTAGGTCAGGACTATAGTGGTCCTGTTCACCCAGCATAGGGCCTGGAATATAATGGGTTAATAAAGGACATTTTGTGAAACAATGAATGAGAAATATTGTAGAGGAGATCTAAGCTTTGAATGGGTAGTTACATAAGATGATCTTTAGTTTCGCTTCCATCTATGAGATTTCATATCCATATACTACAAAAGCACAAAGTCTGATTCAGATTTTTAAGTCTGGATACATTATTTCTGCGACTTCCCATGTGGTGCTAGTGGCAAAGAACCCATCTGTCAACGCAGGAGACTTAAGAGACATGGATTTGATCCCTGAGTCAAGAAGATCATGGCAACCCCCTCCGGTATTCTTGCCTGGAGAATCCCATAGACAGAAAAGTCTGGTGGGCTACAGTCCAACTCTCACAACCGTATGTGACCACTGGGAAGACCATAGCCTTAACAATACAGACCTTTGTCTGCTGAGTAATGTTTCTGCTTTTTACCACACTGTCTTGGTTTGTCATAACTTTCCTGCCAAGAAGCAATCACCCTCTGATTTCATGGCTGCAGTCACCGTCTGCAGTGATTTTGGAGCCCAAAGGAGGAACTCTGTCACTGCTTCCACCTTTCCTCTTCTATTTGCCATGATTTAATGAAACCAGATGTCATGATCTTAGTTTCTTAATACTTGTTTTTAACTGATACAGCCACTATGGAAGATGGTATGGAGATTCCTTAAAAAAATAGGAATATAAACCCAGAAATCTCCCTATAAGGACTATACCCTGAGGAAACCAAAGCTGAAAAAGACACATGTAACCCAGTATTCATTGCAGCAATATTTACAATAGCAAGAACATGGAAGCAAACTAGATGTCCATCAATAGGTGAATGGATGAACACACTGTGGTACATATACACAATGGAATATTACTCAGCCATAAAAAGAAACACATATGAACCAGTTCTAATGAGGTAGATGAACCTAGAGCCTATTGTACTGACTGAAGTTAGAAACAAAGATAAATATCATATGCTAATGCATATATATGGAATCTAGAAAGATGATGCTGGTGAATTTGTTTGCAGGACAACAATGGAGAAACAACATAAAGAACAGAATTATGGACACAGAGTTCGCAGAAGGAGAGGGTGAGATGAACAGAGAGAAGTAACATTTGAACCCTGTAGGTCAGGACTATAGTGGTCCTGTTCACCCAGCATAGGGCCTGGAATATAATGGGTTAATAAAGGACATTTTGTGAAACAATGAATGAGAAATATTGTAGAGGAGATCTAAGCTTTGAATGGGTAGTTACATAAGATGATCTTTAGTTTCGCTTCCATCTATGAGATTTCATATCCATATACTACAAAAGCACAAAGTCTGATTCAGATTTTTAAGTCTGGATACATTATTTCTGCGACTTCCCATGTGGTGCTAGTGGCAAAGAACCCATCTGTCAACGCAGGAGACTTAAGAGACATGGATTTGATCCCTGAGTCAAGAAGATCATGGCAACCCCCTCCGGTATTCTTGCCTGGAGAATCCCATAGACAGAAAAGTCTGGTGGGCTACAGTCCAACTCTCACAACCGTATGTGACCACTGGGAAGACCATAGCCTTAACAATACAGACCTTTGTCTGCTGAGTAATGTTTCTGCTTTTTACCACACTGTCTTGGTTTGTCATAACTTTCCTGCCAAGAAGCAATCACCCTCTGATTTCATGGCTGCAGTCACCGTCTGCAGTGATTTTGGAGCCCAAAGGAGGAACTCTGTCACTGCTTCCACCTTTCCTCTTCTATTTGCCATGATTTAATGAAACCAGATGTCATGATCTTAGTTTCTTAATACTTGTTTTTAACTGATACAGCCACTATGGAAGATGGTATGGAGATTCCTTAAAAAAATAGGAATATAAACCCAGAAATCCCCCTATAAGGACTATACCCTGAGGAAACCAAAGCTGAAAAAGACACATGTAACCCAGTATTCATTGCAGCAATATTTACAATAGCAAGAACATGGAAGCAAACTAGATGTCCATCAATAGGTGAATGGATGAACACACTGTGGTACATATACACAATGGAATATTACTCAGCCATAAAAAGAAACACATATGAACCAGTTCTAATGAGGTAGATGAACCTAGAGCCTATTGTACTGACTGAAGTTAGAAACAAAGATAAATATCATATGCTAATGCATATATATGGAATCTAGAAAGATGATGCTGGTGAATTTGTTTGCAGGACAACAATGGAGAAACAACATAAAGAACAGAATTATGGACACAGAGTTCGCAGAAGGAGAGGGTGAGATGAACAGAGAGAGTAACATGAAAACTTACATCACCATATGTAGGACAGATAGCTAATGGGAATTTGCTGTATAATTCAGGGAACTCAATAAGGGACTCTGTAACAACCTGGAGGGGTGGGATAGGGAGAGAAACAGGAGTTTCAAGAGGGAAGGGACGTATGTATCCCTATGATTGATTCATGTTGATATTTGATAGAAAACAACAAAGTTCTGTAAAGCAATTATCCTTCAAATAAAAAAAAATAGTAAATGTCAAAAAGAAAAAAAACAAAATAATATTTAAAAGTCTTTTCATAAAAAATTTTTAGTTGTAAGCTGGCTCTTTCATTATTTCACACACACACACACACTCACACACACACATGTAGTTTTTCTAGAGAATCCCAACTGACACCTAATGATCAGTGAAGATTCAACCCCTGCACTTGCAGTTTCTTTACAGAGAAACTACAGAGCTAAGAATTTAATTCCAAGAGCAGAGACTGTCTCTTTATGCTTCTCTATACTTCCTTAAGTGTTGTGCTCAGGGCTCTGATTCATAGAGCCATTCCCTGGCTGAAGGACTAATACGTGGAGGCAGGAGGACAAGATGCTAGTGCCAATTCTACCCCAGTAGAACTGTAGAACTGTATGACCTGAGTTTAGGTCTTCTGAGCCTATTTCTTTCTCTGGGAAATGAGAATGATGGATTAAATGTTCTTAAGGTTTTTTCTTTTACTAAGTATCTGTGATTCTTTGATATCAGATAGGAATATATGGATGATAAGTGATCTAATGATAGGAGCAGCAAACTTCAGAAATTTGGTCCTAGAAGACAGTGGTTGTTCATTCAACATATGAGAGATTGTTCAACTCTTCCAACCTCACTCCCAGCTCCAGCTGCTTCATAGTTACCTGGAGTCTGTGGGATGTGGACAGAGAGCAACTAGGTCAGTGAATTTTCAATGCCTACTTCAGAACAATTTTTTGTTTCCCCTTAAAATGAATGTTAGAAGAAGAAAAATTAGGATTATTTTTTCTTTTATAAGGTAAAAACTTGCCTTTTGTCTATATTTCTATACAGAAGCTTTCTCCAATGTTTCACTATTATAAATCAGTCTAACTAAATAATTGGGTGTATATAACTCTCTCTGTACCGAGGGTTATTTTCTTATCTGCCTTCTTAAAATTACGTTTCTTTGATAACAAAGAGGAACATTTTTTCATGAAATAAAAATTTCAGGGAAGGTATATCTGCTGTCCCTTAAATTCTTTCCACAATTCTAGAGATACTGCAGTAGACAATGTTAATATAGTTCCTGGGTCTTCTGGTGTTTATAATCTTGGTGTTATGATCATCAGAAAATAATATTACCTTTATTGGGAAGTGTTAGTCTGTGTTTTCTATGAAATTACATTTTGGAAGCAATGTTCTACTAATTTTTGTGAGCGCGTTACTGTTCAGTTGCCCAGTCATGTCTGACTCTTTTCAACACCATGGCTTACAGCATGCCAGGCCTCCCTGTCCCTCACCATCTCCCGGAGTTTTCCCAAGCTCATGTCGATTGCATCAGTGATGACATCCAGCCATCTCATTCTCTGATGCCCTCTTCTCCTCCTGCCCTCAATCTTTCCCAGCATCAAGGACTTTTCCCAATGAGTTGGCTGTTTGCATCAGATGACCAAAACACTGGAGCTTCAGTTTTAGCGTCCATCCTTTCAGTGAGTATTCAGGGTTTATTTCCTTTAAGATTGACTGGTTTGATCTTTTCACTGTCCAAGGGACTCTCAGGAGTCTTCTCTAGCACCACAGTTTGGAAGTATCAATTCTCCAGCACTCTGCCTTCTTTATGGTCCAGTTCTCACAACCGTACGTGACTACTGGGAAGACCATAACCTTGTAGAAGGTGGTCAATCTTTTCCTAAAAATGTCTTTTCTAGTTTGTCATTTGCCTTTTAATTTTGACTACTTTTTGCTGTTTTTGTTTTCTTTTTTTTCATTTCTGTCCTTTACATTTTTTTTCACGTAGTTAATTTCTTTTGGTTACTGTTTTTAAGGCATAGAGAATTTATAACTACATATAGTTATAACCATGAATTCATTTATTTCTGATTGATTTTATGCTTTAGCAAGGCCACTGTACCTGAAAGTTGATAAGCATTGATCTTTTACGCTGGTTACCATATAATGGGACTCAATAACAATAACTAGTATTAACAAAGGGTCAAACTTAATGTTTTTAAAGATTGTCCTATTTAATCTCTTTAGGTAGCTACAATAATTGTCCTGTTTTATGCATAAACAGTAATAATCGATGAGGATTAGAAAAAACAAATATCTTGCCCTGATTTAAACAGCCTGCACTCAAATATTATCTATAGTGTTTTCACTTGGGAATTTCAGAGTATGATGTAGGGTGAGAGACAAAATTGATTTTTTCCTTTCATAACTAACCACACTTACCTAAATAGTTTGTTGGTTCTTCCTTCCCTTTCCCATACCAGATGATCTCTCTGAACATTTATATGTAGTGAGGACTTTTGCGTAAAATGAGGACTTTTCATTTTTAGGAAGCACATTATCTATATTCCTTCTGCTTTGTTTTATTTGGCTTTGTTTTGCTTTGATCTGGGGTGGAAAGTTTAAAAGTATTTTTTGTTAATAAAAATATCCTACTTGTTTCCTTTCAACCTCCTTTGTTAGAGACCTTCAGTGAAACTTCTGGGTATAAAGCTACCTTCAGACTTAACTACTTTAGAAAGAAAATTATTGCATGTTATTATTTTAGATAAATTTTGTGGAATCAGCTTTTCAGGGATGATTTTGAACTAAAGATACTGTTGGTTTCTTCAATTTCAATTTTCCTATTTTGACTCAATTTAAAAATATCTAGAAAAATTGCTTGTATAGTGGAAGGCATTTTGTCAAGGTTTCCAAGCAGGGTTAAGACTCGCTCTAATTTCTGCTCTTTCCTAAAGGTTTGGTGAACTTGAGTCAGTTTTTTGCAGATAAATAGTGTAAATAATCTAATTGTGCCCTTTTGGTTCATCCCTCCTCTTCCCCTGTCCCTACCCATCCTCTTTTTAGGTCCGTTAGTCTTCAGCCGAAACAAAATTACTGCCATGGAAGAGAAGGGAATAAGAAGTTCATGACAGACTTGAAAAGAGGCAGCTGAGAAAAATATGAGGATGTTTCCAAAAGTAATAGGAAGAAATAATTTGGCTGCCTAAAAAGAACCTCTGTAACATCTAGTTTTCACTTTTCTGACTCCAAAGCTAGGAAAAGGAGTGAGTTTTCAAGCATCTCTATAGCATGTGTATCTCCCTTTGCTGTCTGTTTGCCCTTTCCAGAAGTTAAAAGACTTTCGGATTTTTAGTAAGTAATTGGTTGACCATCAGTGATGGGGGCCTCTGCTTGAGCGTGCAACCGCCTCTCACACCTCCAGTGCATGCTGAACTTTGGCCCTAATTCCTTACAAATTTACATACAAACAGTTAAACCTTTGGCTTGGTTAAAACAAGTCTCTTAAATCTCTCCTTTGAAAAGACTGTTTGCTGCAGAAATTGAAGGAAGTGAAGACATTAAATCTCAGTTTCTTGTTTTAAAAGTGCTTTACATGTATCACCACCAACCAGCTTGTAAATTTTAGTCAGTCCTCAAATCAGCCTTTTAAAGGAGCTGAAAAATGTCTCGGTACCCTCAAAGGACACACCTGTTATCTGAAACAGTTTTTAACCAGCTTGTTAAGCAGCTTTGACAGATCAAAGACTCCAGACAATGAACACAAACTTTAACAATAGTATAGCCTTGAGCAAAGGTTCGGTCAAACCAGGCTTGTGCCCGTGGCATCATGGCCAGCAATTGAAAATAAATTTTACTTGAATAAGTACCTCAGCGATCAGAGGCACTGCGGCTGCTGAAACAAAAGCAGTTGAGGATAAGTTATTGACTCCACTGACAGCCTGAATGAAGTTCATTATGCCAGCCCACTCCTGGTAAATGTGTCAGGTTTTAAACTGAATTAGGTGGCAGGTGCATGGACGATTTTCCTGCCCCCCTTGAGACAGCAGACAGCCAATCATCACCTGATTCTACAGACAAATGTTTAGATTTGTTTTCATATTGCACGGCCGTAAGTGAAAGCACATTTAAATCTTTTTCCTTCTCCTCCATCACCGCAGGGTTAAGACTCGCTCTAATTTCTGCTCTTTCCTAAAGGTTTGGTGAACTTGAGTCAGTTTTTTGCAGATAAATAGTGTAAATAATCTAATTGTGCCCTTTTGGTTCATCCCTCCTCTTCCCCTGTCCCTACCCATCCTCTTTTTAGGTCCGTTAGTCTTCAGCCGAAACAAAATTACTGCCATGGAAGAGAAGGGAATAAGAAGTTCATGACAGACTTGAAAAGAGGCAGCTGAGAAAAATATGAGGATGTTTCCAAAAGTAATAGGAAGAAATAATTTGGCTGCCTAAAAAGAACCTCTGTAACATCTAGTTTTCACTTTTCTGACTCCAAAGCTAGGAAAAGGAGTGAGTTTTCAAGCATCTCTATAGCATGTGTATCTCCCTTTGCTGTCTGTTTGCCCTTTCCAGAAGTTAAAAGACTTTCGGATTTTTAGTAAGTAATTGGTTGACCATCAGTGATGGGGGCCTCTGCTTGAGCGTGCAACCGCCTCTCACACCTCCAGTGCATGCTGAACTTTGGCCCTAATTCCTTACAAATTTACATACAAACAGTTAAACCTTTGGCTTGGTTAAAACAAGTCTCTTAAATCTCTCCTTTGAAAAGACTGTTTGCTGCAGAAATTGAAGGAAGTGAAGACATTAAATCTCAGTTTCTTGTTTTAAAAGTGCTTTACATGTATCACCACCAACCAGCTTGTAAATTTTAGTCAGTCCTCAAATCAGCCTTTTAAAGGAGCTGAAAAATGTCTCGGTACCCTCAAAGGACACACCTGTTATCTGAAACAGTTTTTAACCAGCTTGTTAAGCAGCTTTGACAGATCAAAGACTCCAGACAATGAACACAAACTTTAACAATAGTATAGCCTTGAGCAAAGGTTCGGTCAAACCAGGCTTGTGCCCGTGGCATCATGGCCAGCAATTGAAAATAAATTTTACTTGAATAAGTACCTCAGCGATCAGAGGCACTGCGGCTGCTGAAACAAAAGCAGTTGAGGATAAGTTATTGACTCCACTGACAGCCTGAATGAAGTTCATTATGCCAGCCCACTCCTGGTAAATGTGTCAGGTTTTAAACTGAATTAGGTGGCAGGTGCATGGACGATTTTCCTGCCCCCCTTGAGACAGCAGACAGCCAATCATCACCTGATTCTACAGACAAATGTTTAGATTTGTTTTTCATATTGCACGGCCGTAAGTGAAAGCACATTTAAATCTTTTTTCCTTCTCCTCCATCACCGCTGGGTTGTTCCCATGAGCAGGGCATACCCACGCTTGGTGTAATGGGGTTCATAAAGGCCGGGTCTGCCACACCACATCGCTCCCCTCCCTCCAAGGCACAGGTTTCAGGGGTGATCCAGATTCTTCTCTAGAGGTCGTTGGATTTTAGTTTTGGAACAGAAGCTCCTCGTCTGTTCTAGCGATTAAAATGAGAGGACACACATCTGATATCTCTTCCGTTTGAAGAACTTCAAAAGGACAGAACCATGGGCGTTCTGATAGATTTTTAACCAGAATTACTAAGTTACATATTGGCTTTTCAGTTGGAAGCTAGGATCTAGAACTCTGATATTTTAATCTATAAATACTATTTTCCACCAGCAAACCTGGTAACCCCTGCCAGGACCTCTGAGTTCAAGCAGAGTCAATAAGAGCAGGTATTTCTCTATTGGATCTCTCTCTCTCTCTCTCTCTCTCCTATCTATGCTTGTATATTTGGCTCTAAGATATTTTGTTTTACGATCTAGAGGGATAAATGCAAGATCAGCTAAACTTGAGACACTTTGATGCCAGCTCTCATTACTTAATCATGATATACAGCACTATTAAGACTCCTAAAAATGAAAAGCCAGATTCCCAACCATAGAGGGAGAGGGTTGGTATTTGCCTTTGGCTGTATGCCTTATTAAAGTTAATGAGCAAGAAAGACTTTCTTTTCTGAAGTATCTTAAAGAACTGAAATCTTTTCTCTTAGAAAAGTGCCGTTTTCTTCTGAATGTTTCCATTACTCATTAGGAATAATTATGTTTTTTGGGACATACATCTTGAATTGTGAAGAACACCACCCCTGGGAACCACCAGCACCTCCTCTTATCAAAAAAAACCACGGGAATAAAGTTTTTTTTTTTTTTTTAAGTAAAACATCGAAGACTTATCAATCCAGACACTGCTGTGCTTTCAATGATCTCTATACATAAGCTGGCTCAAGTCTCCAAAGGAACTTTATTCTGTTCTGGGCTGTATTTATTTCACAAATGTTTTGCTGGATGTAGTGGCTTAATATCTGCATTTTAATAGATAAATCCAAACTTTTGTCACCTTTAGGAAAACATCGATGTTGTATAATTTATGTATGTACCAGTCTGAATGAGACATACTATCCAGGAATACAAATTTGGTTTTCCTTTAGAGCTACCTAAAGGCTACCCTGCATCAACACAGAGAGGAGGCCTACGATGGCTCTCCCTTGCTGGAGCCCTTCCTCCCCCAACCACGGCAGATGGTGTTTCATAGTTGGTCACAAATGGCTGTCAGCGAGTGTTTGTCTGCCTGCCAGTAACCTGTGGTTCAGGGACTCCCCGGGAGAGTGTACCAGCTCTGACTCTGCTGATAACAGCATCTGAGAAAATGATCCGTCCTTTCTTGTCAGGCACAAAATTAGCCATCTCACTTTCAAACTGTAGACAAGGGGGACATGAAAGAAAAAGAACTGTGCCAGTCCAGCTGATGTTTCCTCTGCTCTTGTTCTCAGGGCCCAAGGCAGACACATCTAAAGCAGGCTGTAGGACAATGGTGTTGTCACCAAATACGGGATGCTGGAGCAGCCCCAGTTCTGGTACCAGCACTTCCTGCAGGGACTTGCTGGAACTCTCCAAGGGACTAGGTCTGATTTTTAGAGCAACAGATATTTTCTTACCCCTGGGCATCAGTCAGACTTTGTACTACAGTGACCTTGAGTGGCTTGACCCTAAGTGAAAGTGGAAGAAGAACAGAGAGTGGTAAATGGTCTGAGCATCTGCCCTTTCTCCTCTGGACACTATCCCCCGCGGGAAGGCAGGGTGTCCACCCTCATGCATTTGTGGATGCGAACAGCCGTGAAGTACAAGAGGCAGCAGCTCGTGAACCAAAGCAGAGGACAAGGGGAGCTGAAAAAGCAAGAAAGAGAGGATGGAGGGGAGAAACAAGAAGGGAATTAGCCCCATATTTGGAAGGGACAAGTATCTGTTGAGACTTGATTATGGGCCAGACCTAGACTGGTGCTGTGGATGCATCAGGTGTGCAATCCTCCCAGAAATTTCATAGATTATGTGCCAGCATCCCTATGCTAGAGTTGAGGAATGTCAGTAACTTCTCTGCATCAGAAAGCTAGAAAGTGACAGAACCAACTGTCCAACCCTGGCCAATGCACGCGAGACTTGAAGGGAAGGTTCTTGACTTAAAACCTGGCTTTGTTACCTATAGGCTGTGTAAACTCGGGCACCTCAACCTCTCATTGCCTCACTTTCCCCAATGGAGCTCTTAATAATACCTATCCCATCGAGTCATTGTAGAGGATGAGGTATATTAATATATTTTGAGCAGCACTTAAACAGCAGAAAGCACATTATTAATGTTTGTTTTTATTCTTTACTGCTTCTGTACTTTTCAATACTTTAATATGCCATCACTATCTCCTTATTGGTAAATAACTTTCAGAATCCTCCCTCTAGCAAAATACTTTTCTTTCCACGTGCTTACATTTATAGTTGTCTTATTTGCCCTTTTAAGCAGATGAATCTAAATTCTAAGGCTGTTTTGTCAGTGTTGTGTATAGATGTGGAAGAAATAGCAACTTTTGCATCAGAGAGTCACTGAATCCTACGTACATCATTTATAGCTCTGTTATACTGGGAAAGTTACTAAATATACCCATCTGTATAATAAAAAATACTGACCAATTTCTAGAACTATGACTAAATGAGAAAGGTATATAGTGTGCCTAGCATGTAAGACACACTCAGTAATCACAATTATTTTTTTACTAAATAAATGCTGCTGTGTATTGTGTAGCTCTACATGTCAACTCAAATGTGGGTCACGATATTGTACCAGAATACCTGAGCTGTATACATAGCTTGATGGAGCTGCTCTAAATGGAGCTCTTTTCTTTCTGTGACATTTCTCACATTTAATTCCCTCCAAAGCATCATTCTGGGTAATGACCACCGCCTGCTGGAACCGTTTAGTCTAGCAAAGGAACATCTTTACCATAGACTGCGCTCCTGAGGCTCTGCATGAGGTGACGCTTGGGCCTCAGGGAGCGGGGAGTGGGCTTTCTTTCAAAGGCTTCCATCAGGTGAGGTCACCGCGGTGATGAAGGCGAACATCCTTCAACCCCCAGCGTCTCCGAGAGAAATGAGGGGAACCTCCTGCCAATTGTTAATGATAATGGTCTTATAATTTCAACACCACATTTTACCCAGGAGGATCCCAAATGCTTCATAGATCTGCAAATAGCTTCACCCACTCTGTCTCTGTGCGTTAGGTAGAGTAAGCTTGGAAGGCAGCCACTGTGGGGAACATTACTGTTCTATTTTTTAAAAATGTGCAAAAATATGTATGTATATCGTAATACATATGCACACATACGTGTGTGTGTGTGTGTGTGTGTGTGTGTGTTCCTGTTTAGTCACTTCAGTCGTGCCTGACTCTTTGCGACCTCATGGACCATAACCTGCCAGGCCTCTCCATCCATGAGATTATCCCAGGGAAGAATACTGGACTGAGTTGCCATTTTCTCCTCCAGGGGACTTGCCCCATCCAGGAATCAAATCCACATCTCCTGTGGCTCCTGTATTGACAGGCGGATTCTTTACCACTGAGGCACCTGAGAGTGCCTGTGTGTGTGTGTGTGTGTGTGTGCGTGTGTGTGTGTGTGAGTGTTGACATCGTTCTTCAGTTGCTAAGTCGTGTTCAACTCTTTCCAACTTCATGGACTGCAGCGTTATCAGGCTTGCCTGTCCTCCACTATCTCCCCGAGTTTGCTCATGTTCGGGTCCATTGAGTTAGTAATGCTATCTAGCCATCTCATCTTCTGCCACCCTCTTCCCCCCTTGCTTTTAATTTTTTGCACCACCAGGTATATATATATATGTGTATATATGTATATGTATATATATATATATGCATACACATATGTAAATATCTTCATGGATATGAGGAACTATAAAACATAGGCATGTAAATGCTTTACTTACATGTCTTAGTTAAAATAGGAGTAAGAACAAGAGAGAAGAGGAATATTTGTGCTTTATATCATTTTTTTATTAAAAACTTGCTCATTTTACCACTTCTTTAAGTACGGAGCTCCCAAATGAACATAAATGTATGTTTGTAGGTCATTAGTTCCTTAAGAGAAGGACTTAAGGGACAACAATCCTTGAAGTACTCACCAAAAAGAACATAAGGTAGCTCTCAATTATGAAGTAAATTAAGGAGAAATTTCTGGGAGACTTATAAAAATAATCTTTACATGCAACTTTTACATCTGCATGTTTCTTTTTCAGACTACCTATGACTGGATAACAACCTATCCCAAAATGTGGAGGCTTAAAATAACAGCCATTTAACTAAATCCCATGATTTTGTGTTAGGCATTTGGGCAGAACATGATTAGGCACTTCTGTTCCACATGGCATCGACCAAGGGTCTTTCAGTGGCATTTAGCAGGTGATAGGGGCTTCCCTGGTAGCTCAGATGGTAAAGAATCTGCCTGCAATGCAGGAGACCTAGGTTCAGTCCCTGGGTCTGGAAGATACCCTGGAGAAGGGAATGGCTATGCACTTCAGTATTCTTGCCTGGAGAATTCCATGGACAGAGGAGCCTGGTGGGCTATAATCCATTGGATCACAAAGAGTCAGACATGACTGAAAACTAACACACTATTGGGCTAATCTGGAGGGTTAAAGACTAGTTTGCTCTCATACATAGAGTCTTGGCCAAACAAGATGGGAAACTGGGCTCAGTTGGGTCCCTTGCCATCTTGCCATTAGTGTCAGGACCTTGTCATGTAGTTTTTCCACTAGAGTACTAGAACTTCTTAGCTGGAGGCTCAAATGGTCACAAAGAGCCAAGAGCAAGTGTTCCAAGAAAGAGAATCAGGACTTCCCTGGTGGTCCAGTGGGTAAAGAGTCTGTCTTGCAGTGCCAGGGGCACCAGTTCAATCCCTGGCCTGGGATAATCCTACGTGCCAGAGTGACTGGACCAGTGTGTCTAATTATGAGCCAGCACTCTGGAGTGCACACGCTCAGAGCCAGTGCTCTGCAATAAGAGAGGCCACTTCAATGGGAGGCCCACAGAGGCCAAAAGAATTAGGATGGATAAAAATAAATAAATAAATAAATAAATAAACAATAAAAGAGGCCAAAATAAAAAAGAAAGAAAATCAAAGCTGTCAGTCTTGTAAGGTCTGAGCCCAGAACTGCCATTTCCACTGAGCTTTGTTGGTCAAAACAGTGGTGACCCCCTTAGATACAAAGGAATAAGATCAAGATCTCAGCTCTCAATGAGAGCAATGTCAAAGACTTTGTGTTCTTTTTCATTTTTAATTGGCGACACTCGAATAAATGTAATTTGAAGTAGAAATTAATTAAGATAGATCTTTGTACTTTGTTTTTGCCCTATTCTAGGAAACCATTCTGTTAAGCAGTTTATTACTTCATTGCTGTACTATGCTAAGTTTACTGTAAATACCAAAGCTCACAAGATGGGTTCTCAGGGATTTTCCTAGGAATCTGTTAGCTGAAGCCAGCTACTGTATGGAGTATGTCCCCTAGAGACCTTGTTCAATTTAAATGTCAGTGTAAAAAGATGAGAAAACAATGGACAAAAATTTTCCACTGGGAAAAAGAAGAGAGATAATTTCAAAACGAGAGAGAAAGGGAGAACTTTTGCCATTGGATTTCTCTTCATTCCCTGAGTATATGGCTTTTAGGACCCAATGGCAACAGCAGCAAAGATAGATAATTAACAGAAGGGTAATTCCTAATATTGGGATGTCATTAAATCAAGCTGTTAGTACAGTATTGGTGTTACTATATGTATATTTTTGTCTTAGGTATTCTTTCTTCCTCTCACAGTATTTCTTTATTATCCTAAACTTTCCTAAGCATTTCACCATTCCATTTCTTTCTAACTTTCTAGTCCATTGCTTTATCTTAAAACTTACAAACATTTTAAATCTCTTTCTGGAACCTTAGACTTATTATCTTACTGACTTTCTGCCATACCATTTCTTTAATAACCAGCTTGAAATAATACCCATCATCTATAATATGAATTCCAAGTAAGAGACCATTTGGAAGACACTCTATTTGAAGAAATGAAATTTACACTTTTAGTGTAACTTTGACAACTCCCCACAGCTTACTGCTTGTAGTTTACAATATTGCCACCTCATCCCATGAGTTATTTAAATGTTCTTTCCTGTCCTCCAACCTCTGTGCCTCTTGACTTCATCTGCTTGGTAGACACTTGTCTACTCTCGAGTGTCTGGAGAATGTAGCTCTGGTGTTTCACCTAAAGAAGGCAGAATGCACATGACTGTAAAGGCAAGTGATTTTATGCAGGTCCGTATGACTGATGTCCAAGATGGCCCACCTGTTTCTTTTTCTTTTTTTTTTAAACATTTATTTTTTATTTATTTATCTTTTAGGGGGTGGGGTGGGGAGGGAGGAGGATGGGCAGGACTATTGTTTTTTTCTTTGTACTTTTTTTTTGCCCTATTCTAGGAAACCATTCTGTTAAGCAGTTTATTACTTCATTGCTGTACTATGCTAAGTTTACTGTAAATACCAAAGCTCACAAGATGGGTTCTCAGGGATTTTCCTAGGAATCTGTTAGCTGAAGCCAGCTACTGTATGGAGTATGTCCCCTAGAGACCTTGTTCAATTTAAATGTCAGTGTAAAAAGATGAGAAAACAATGGACAAAAATTTTCCACTGGGAAAAAGAAGAGAGATAATTTCAAAACGAGAGAGAAAGGGAGAACTTTTGCCATTGGATTTCTCTTCATTCCCTGAGTATATGGCTTTTAGGACCCAATGGCAACAGCAGCAAAGATAGATAATTAACAGAAGGGTAATTCCTAATATTGGGATGTCATTAAATCAAGCTGTTAGTACAGTATTGGTGTTTCTATATGTATATTTTTGTCTTAGGTATTCTTTCTTCCTCTCACAGTATTTCTTTATTATCCTAAACTTTCCTAAGCATTTCACCATTCCATTTCTTTCTAACTTTCTAGTCCATTGCTTTATCTTAAAACTTACAAACATTTTAAATCTCTTTCTGGAACCTTAGACTTATTATCTTACTGACTTTCTGCCATACCATTTCTTTAATAACCAGCTTGAAATAATACCCATCATCTATAATATGAATTCCAAGTAAGAGACCATTTGGAAGACACTCTATTTGAAGAAATGAAATTTACACTTTTAGTGTAACTTTGACAACTCCCCACAGCTTACTGCTTGTAGTTTACAATATTGCCACCTCATCCCATGAGTTATTTAAATGTTCTTTCCTGTCCTCCAACCTCTGTGCCTCTTGACTTCATCTGCTTGGTAGACACTTGTCTACTCTCGAGTGTCTGGAGAATGTAGCTCTGGTGTTTCACCTAAAGAAGGCAGAATGCACATGACTGTAAAGGCAAGTGATTTTATGCAGGTCCGTATGACTGATGTCCAAGATGGCCCACCTGTTTCTTTTTCTTTTTTTTTTAAACATTTATTTTTTATTTATTTATCTTTTAGGGGGTGGGGTGGGGAGGGAGGAGGATGGGCAGGCCACTTCTGTTGGTCTTTCATTTCTCTATTTTCATCCGTCTTTGTTCTTTGGCTCCTGTTGGCCTCCCATCTCGGTGGCCTCTGTCGTCGCAGAGCCCCGGCTCTGGGCGCATGTGCCCCAGAGCTCCGGCTCGGTAATTGGACACATTAGTCCAGCCGCTCCGCAGCACGTGGGATCTTCCCAGGCCAGGGATCTAACCGGCGCCCCTTGCACTGCAAAGCAGTGTCCTTACCCACTGGACCACCAGAGGAAGCCCGGGCCACCTGTTTTTTGTGCAACAATATATATTCTTTTTCTACATTCAGACTTCCAAATAATAATAGCAGAAATTATATACTCCATCTAACACAGCACAACTATCCCTCAAAAGTGAGGACACCATCACATTCTTTCCATATGGGCCAGATTCAGTCTCATTTACTGATTCTTCCAGTGTTTCCGGGTAAGGTTTGTTGTTGTTTAGGCACCAAGTCGTGCCCAACTCTTTTTGTGAACTGTAGCTTGCCAGGCTTCTCTGTCCATGGGATTTCCCAGGCAAGACTACTAGAGAGCGTCGAAGCTTCCCTCTCCAGAGGATTTTCTCTACCCAGGGATCAAACTTACATCTCCTGCATTAGCAGGTGAATTTTTTAGTACTGAGCTACTAAGGAAGCCCTCAAGTGAAGTTTATTCTTCCTCTATTACAGTCACAACTTCATCTTGACTTTTTGTAATTTTAACACTAGATTAACCACCGCCAACATCTATTTATCAAATTTGAAAAAGATCTAAGGCATTTGTAAAATGCATCATTATCAATGTTGTTCCACTTAAAAGAAAAACACCTCACTGTCATTAAGCCAAAATATACCATTAGTTGTTAGATACCATCTAGGTTCTGAGATGTTAACTATGCAAAAATGTAGATACACACATTTCATGAATGTTAACATATGAAGAAACAAAGTAGAGTTTAAAAAGTGAAGGAAAGGGAAAATTAATGAATTGAAGTACATATTAATGAATGACAATTCAAAAATGGCAAGTGTGTATATACATGTATACATTTCACAGTATGGAAAAAATGTTGGATACTACAGTCCTCATTTCTGTAAAATGCCAAAAGTCATAGTTGGTGTCTGTAACTTTCTTCTCTTGATGTAAATTATACCAACAAATTTTTGGCATCTCAAACTCTTTTAATACACACTGCAAAAATATGAAAAGTGGGCATATACTGAGAACTATTCCAAGCTACTGAGCTAGCATACTGACTCATTCACCTCTGGCAAGTATTCTCAAGTCATGTGCATTGCATGTACAATTTTGTGGTTAAAATAAAACTGTTGGAATAAAAAGATAATTCAAAATCATGGTGGAAGATTTTGAACACTCTTTCAGTAATTGATAGAGGGCTTCCCTGGTGGTCCAGTGGGTAAAGAGTCCACATTGCAGTGCAGGGGGCACAGGTTCGATCCCTGGCTCAGGAAGAACCCACATGCCGCAGAGTGGCTGGACCGGTGTGTCTTATTATGAGCCAGCGCTCTGGAGCGCATGCACCAACAGCCAGTGCTCTGCAGTGAGTGAGTCCACTGCAATGCGAGGCCCACACATGATAAAGAATAAAAAGATGAATGAAAATAAATATAAATAAAAGAGACATGATGGGGAAGAGAGAAAAAAGAATAATTGATAGAGCAAGCAGTTATCTATTTTCATTGCTCATTACAGTCCAATTGAGAAATGGTTTGTTGTCGTTGAGTAAAATAAGAGGATTTTCTCTACCCAGGGTTTTTGCATTAGCAGGTGAATTTTTTAGTACTGAGCTACTAAGGAAGCCCTCAAGTGAAGTTTATTCTTCCTCTATTACAGTCACAACTTCATCTTGACTTTTTGTAATTTTAACACTAGATTAACCACCGCCAACATCTATTTATCAAATTTGAAAAAGATCTAAGGCATTTGTAAAATGCATCATTATCAATGTTGTTCCACTTAAAAGAAAAACACCTCACTGTCATTAAGCCAAAATATACCATTAGTTGTTAGATACCATCTAGGTTCTGAGATGTTAACTATGCAAAAATGTAGATACACACATTTCATGAATGTTAACATATGAAGAAACAAAGTAGAGTTTAAAAAGTGAAGGAAAGGGAAAATTAATGAATTGAAGTACATATTAATGAATGACAATTCAAAAATGGCAAGTGTGTATATACATGTATACATTTCACAGTATGGAAAAAATGTTGGATACTACAGTCCTCATTTCTGTAAAATGCCAAAAGTCATAGTTGGTGTCTGTAACTTTCTTCTCTTGATGTAAATTATACCAACAAATTTTTGGCATCTCAAACTCTTTTAATACACACTGCAAAAATATGAAAAGTGGGCATATACTGAGAACTATTCCAAGCTACTGAGCTAGCATACTGACTCATTCACCTCTGGCAAGTATTCTCAAGTCATGTGCATTGCATGTACAATTTTGTGGTTAAAATAAAACTGTTGGAATAAAAAGATAATTCAAAATCATGGTGGAAGATTTTGAACACTCTTTCAGTAATTGATAGAGGGCTTCCCTGGTGGTCCAGTGGGTAAAGAGTCCACATTGCAGTGCAGGGGGCACAGGTTCGATCCCTGGCTCAGGAAGAACCCACATGCCGCAGAGTGGCTGGACCGGTGTGTCTTATTATGAGCCAGCGCTCTGGAGCGCATGCACCAACAGCCAGTGCTCTGCAGTGAGTGAGTCCACTGCAATGCGAGGCCCACACATGATAAAGAATAAAAAGATGAATGAAAATAAATATAAATAAAAGAGACATGATGGGGAAGAGAGAAAAAAGAATAATTGATAGAGCAAGCAGTTTTCTATTTTCATTGCTCATTACAGTCCAATTGAGAAATGGTTTGTTGTCGTTGAGTAAAATAAGAGGAGATTATACTTCAAAATGTCAATTTTTTTTTAAATTTGTGGTCAGCTCATGAGGCACTCACTTACTGAGCCTTTACACCTTTCCAATTTCCTTCAAATCCTAAATGACTACAGAATGGTCAATGTTGAGTTCTTGGGCAATTTCTCATGTAGTTGTGAGGTGATCAGCTTCGATGATTCCTCTCAGTTGGTGGTTGCCAACTTCTGACATCTGGCCACCATGCTTCTCATCTTCAAGGCTCTCCTCTACTTCTTGAACCTCCACTGTCCTGTACGTTCATTCGCAGTTCCTGGGCCAAATGCATTGTGGATGTTGCGAGTTGACAGTGCTGCTTTGTGACTCATTTTGAAATTGAATTTGCTTTGTGTCTAACATCATTTCCATAGTCTAAAATACATATAAAATAAAAAACAAGTAATAATTCATTAGCATAAAGGCAAGAAATGCATGTTAAAATGATATATAGAATAACCACATTAATTTAAGAATGTAGTCTATTATCAAATGGCAAAGTTCAACAATGCAAAACTCCAATTACTTTTGACCAACCTAATAATAGGGATTACCTTGTAGCTCAGCTGGTAAAAGATCCATCTGCAATGCAGAAGACCTCTGTTCGATCCCTGGGTCAGGAAGATTCCCTAAAGATAGGATTTGGGCTTCCTTGGTGGCTCATATGGTAAAGAATCTGCCTGCAATGTGGGAGACCTGGGTTCATTCCCTGGGTTGGGAAGGCCTCCTGGAGAAGGGAAAGGCTACCCACTCCAGTATTCTTGCCTGGAGAATTCCATGGCTCATCCATGGGTCACAAAGAGACATGACTGAGCGACTTCACTTTCACTTTCAACCTAATAATTTCCATGTACTATTGTATCTACTGTTCTTAAACTAGTCTTCAAAATGTATAACTCTTTAGTCAACTCTTTAACACTATTTTCAGTTGTGTTACTGAATGTGACAGGATCATGGAGTAACTACATAAAAATGTAATATCTCAACATAAGTTTCATTGTTACTCATACTTTACTGGTATCTGAAGATTGGAAAGTTTCACATCTACTCCCGCTAAATTAAGACTCCTGGCAAAGATGGCTACATTTTAGAAACATTATATGAATGAAACAAACTCTTATGGTATTAGTCTAGTTTAATTTGACTGCTCAGAATGTCCCCAAATAATTGTTTTTGATTTGCTTTGTGATTCTTTGGTATCCAATTGAGTGACATAAGTTCTCTTAATTTTATCCTTTAATTAGGAAAAATTATCAAAGTAGAATCTGTTTGATGCCAGGTATACTAAAATCTAATTTGGTATTTGAAAATTATGATAAAAGAAACAGGAGTTAATAGACAACAAAGCCTTCAGTGATGCTCTTGAATTGTCTATTGAAGTATGATTGGATTGCTCTTCCATTGAAAGAATTGTCTATGCAGTCTGTCAATTAACACTTCTTCACACCACTTATATATTTCACCATAGCTGGGATAATTACTGCCTGGAATTTAATGTTACATATAATATTGCAATACAAGCTTGCTGTGGTTTCTCTACCCTTGAGGGAGGGGATGTTCTTGCTGCTGCCTCATACCTTTATTATAATAAAGAAGCTCATCACTATCAGGAAATTCAAACTTTCAGCAGTCTAGGCATATGGTTTGACATATCACTTTTTATTTAGTCATTCAAATCACAGAGAGAATTGAGACACTTATTTCATTAACTCAGGAATTTTAAAAACTTCCTATTTCATGACATTCATAATCTAGTAGAAAATAGTGATGATGAAAACGAAAAAAAAAAAAAAAAAGAAATAAAAAAAGAAAATAATGATGAACAAAACTGCCATATAAAACAAATCCATGCATATTGGTGAGATAAATTTATGTGGAAGCACAACATGAGAATGATTAGTAATTACAATAAAATATTTATAGAGTTTATGATCTACAAGTCAGCTTAAAAATAGCTTTTAAAATTTGAATTGTTATTGTACTGAGTACTGAGTACTATCTGAGCTTATAGTATTTAGCACATGTAATAACAGTTAATATTTATTAATTGCTTACAATATGACAGGCCAGAAATGATAGGCAATGATCAGATAAGCACTTAACAAATATTAAATCATTGATAATGGTACTATTATTTTCATGATTATTCTCTTCATCCTACAGATGAGAAAATCAAGGCACAGTGATGTTAAGTGGTAGAGGTATTGGGCTGACCAAAACATTCATTCAATTTTTTCTGTTAAAATGTTACAGAAAGTATAGGAAGTAAACCCAGACTGTCTGGTTCAAAGGAGCATGTTCTTAATTATTTCAAAATATTATCTCTGTGGTAAATATTCATTATATATTTTATTCATCAAATTCAACTGAATGAATCAACCTATGCACCATCAATTAATGAGTTAACAAAGTAATGAATCCACAACAACAACAAAAAAAGTATGCATCGTAGATTATTTAGATTAAAGAGCATAGCTCTACTCTCAGGCTAGGACTACATGATTTGGTTAATTCATTGTTCATACACACACACAAAAATACCAACAATCTCCCTAATTTTGTGTGTCTCAAACACAGAACATGATAAAACCTCCCCAAGATTACTTTCCTCACAAAGTGGGAGGAAAATGAGTTGCCTCCCAATATTTTCTTCTCTTAGCAGAATGAATTTAGATTGTTGGCACTTATCCATAATTATCTGAAACTCTTTGGCCAAATGCTATAAAGGAAAATAAAACTTCCATCTTGGAGATTTGAAATCCTTTTTAATTAACATGAGTACATATAGGGGTACTAATTAGATTGGTATAAAACTGATGGCAATGCCAAAGAGCATAAGTATTGATACTTAATAGCAACAGATGAAAGAAACTAATGAGTTAGAATGATTCTCAGAGCACAGCATATACAGCTATTAAAAAACTTATTCATGTAAATGAGGGATTGATTACTTTAAGCCATTGCTGGGAAGTTTAGAATGATCCATTTACACTCATCTAATTTTTCATAGTTTTTGTAGTAAATAGGATAACTTTGTCTTAAATTTAAAAATATTTAAATTTCCTACCTATCATTATTTCATGTGTACAAGAGGGGAGAAAAATGGACCCATATGAAGGTAAATTTTTCTGGGCATTTATGAAATTTTCTTTTTAACTTAAGGATTTATTTTTATTAGAATTATAAGCCAGATGTTCTTGGCTGCTGATAGGCATTTCAAGCTATGTTTATTCACAGAAGTTTAATACCAGGAAGAACAATCAAGTGATTCTTGAGGTCCGGGTATTGAATTAGTAATAGTCTTAAATGTAAATCCATCAGTTTGTTTATTGGGAAATAAAGGATCTTAGAATGCTTACATTAAAAATTAAAACATACAAGTAGGCACAAAAATAGATGTTAGAGAAACACTGACAAGAAGGCAAATATGGGAATAAAACTCCACTTGGTGTCTTTTTAAGTGATCTCAGCACATACTTTCTGAGCACTTACTGGTGGCTCAGGTGATAAATTGTAATTCGTGTCAGTGTTCAGTCGTGTTCGACTCTTTGCAGCTCCTTGAACTGTCTTCAGGCTCCTCTGTCCGTGGATTTTCCAGGCAAGAATACTGGAGTGGGTTGCCATTTCCCTCTCCAGGGATTTCCTGTTTCCAGGCAGAACTAAAATTTGTGTGTCTCAAACACAGAACATGATAAAACCTCCCAAGATTACTTTCCTCACAAAGTGGGAGGAAAATGAGTTGCCTCCCAATATTTTCTTCTCTTAGCAGAATGAATTTAGATTGTTGGCACTTATCCATAATTATCTGAAACTCTTTGGCCAAATGCTATAAAGGAAAATAAAACTTCCATCTTGGAGATTTGAAATCCTTTTTAATTAACATGAGTACATATAGGGGTACTAATTAGATTGGTATAAAACTGATGGCAATGCCAAAGAGCATAAGTATTGATACTTAATAGCAACAGATGAAAGAAACTAATGAGTTAGAATGATTCTCAGAGCACAGCATATACAGCTATTAAAAAACTTATTCATGTAAATGAGGGATTGATTACTTTAAGCCATTGCTGGGAAGTTTAGAATGATCCATTTACACTCATCTAATTTTTCATAGTTTTTGTAGTAAATAGGATAACTTTGTCTTAAATTTAAAAATATTTAAATTTCCTACCTATCATTATTTCATGTGTACAAGAGGGGAGAAAAATGGACCCATATGAAGGTAAATTTTTCTGGGCATTTATGAAATTTTCTTTTTAACTTAAGGATTTATTTTTATTAGAATTATAAGCCAGATGTTCTTGGCTGCTGATAGGCATTTCAAGCTATGTTTATTCACAGAAGTTTAATACCAGGAAGAACAATCAAGTGATTCTTGAGGTCCGGGTATTGAATTAGTAATAGTCTTAAATGTAAATCCATCAGTTTGTTTATTGGGAAATAAAGGATCTTAGAATGCTTACATTAAAAATTAAAACATACAAGTAGGCACAAAAATAGATGTTAGAGAAACACTGACAAGAAGGCAAATATGGGAATAAAACTCCACTTGGTGTCTTTTTAAGTGATCTCAGCACATACTTTCTGAGCACTTACTGGTGGCTCAGGTGATAAATTGTAATTCGTGTCAGTGTTCAGTCGTGTTCGACTCTTTGCAGCTCCTTGAACTGTAGCCCTTCAGGCTCCTCTGTCCGTGGGATTTTCCAGGCAAGAATACTGGAGTGGGTTGCCATTTCCCCTTCTCCAGGGGATCTTCCTGACTCAAGGATCAAGCCCGTGACTCCTGTACTGGCAGGCAGATTCTTTATCACTAGCATGACCATCTGCCTGCGATAAGGGAGACCCAAGTTCAATTCCTGGGTTGAAAAGATCCCTGGAGAAGGCAATGGCTATCCACTCCAGTATTCCTGCATGGAAAATTCTATGGACAGAGTAGCCTGGAAGTCTAAGGTCCATGGGGATGTAAGGAGTTGGACACGACTGAGCAACTAACACTCACTTCCAGTGCATCCCCATCATGGTCTTCTGTTTTCATTTTCAGTGCTGTCTTTGATCTCAAAACATGCTTCCTAAGTACTTACGATCTTAAATCTTTTAACTAAACTTATCTTTTCTTTTAGTCATTTCAATCAAGAAATGAAAAGCCTACTTTTGTTTTAAGATATGGATATTGTCAACAAGCACTTATTGGATAACTAGTTGATTCTCTAATGTTCTAAGAGTTTCAAAAATCTGTTTAAATAACTGAAGTAAAGTGTGATTAAAATATGGATTATATATAGTATTTTTAAAGCTCTGAAAATGAAGTTAATCTATTTAGAAAGTTAAGCCATACAGAAATCTATTTGAAAAAAGCAAATCATCAGAAAATCATGATTAATATTTTGACAGATTTTTCCAAAACTCTAAGCAAACAGTGTATATAACAAAAGACTAATTTATTTTATGAAATATTTTACTACTGTTTATAAAATTTATTTTCTAATTATTCTCTGTTGATTATAAAAATGCAGTTAGTATTTTGTATATTGATCTTATAGGCTTCATGCTAAACCAACCTGTTAATTCTTATAATTTGTCTCTGGATTAGAATTCAGTAAATTAAGACAACTTTTACTTACAAATTTAATATCCTTTCAATTTTTTTTCTTATGCCATCTGTGACTTTAGGTTCAATGTTGAATAGATGTGATGATATGAGACATCATTTTCCTAATGCTAATTTTAAATGCTTCAAATATTTCAAATCTATAAAAATATTTGCTGTTTTTTTAAAGTTACATATAGATGTTAAATTTTATCAAATGGCTTTCTCTACATTTATGAAAATGATCATATTGTTTTCTCTTATCTTTTATTGTGAATAGGTGCTCTAATGTTGAACACATTTGCATTTTGGTGATATTTGCTATGCAGAGTCAGTTATCATTATAGAGTTAGGTCTTCTTAAAGTTAGCACAAATTATTTCAAGATTTGTTATCATCTGGAGATGATGGTAAGAATTTTCTGAAGAATTTTGCCATTATTCACTATATAGAAATGGATATGAATTAAGAACTGAATAAGAAAATAATAAGGAAATATGACAAGTATGTTTTTATGCAAAGAATTCTTGTCACTTATCTAGGAGGAAAATAGGAAAATGGGCTATGATGTAAAAAGGCAATTACAGAAGAAGAAATTCAAATGGCTAACAAGTATATAGACAGACACTCAAATCCATAAATGATCAGACAAACACATGCTAAAACATTAATGAAAAAAAATTAATGAGAAGTGTCTTCATACACATCAGACTGGCAGAAGTTAAACAGTTTCAAATACCAAATGGATCACACAGGAATCCAATGTTCTGCTAGTGGGATCACTGAACGCTTACCTATCTATACCTTAGAATCTCTATCTCTGGTCTATAATCCAGAGAAATTCTTACTCAAGATCACAAAGTTCACACACCAAGATGCTCCTTCACCTTGTTTGTGATAGCAGAGAGCCAATCAAAGGCACCCTACTTGTCTACCTCTAGAGGACAGACAAATAAGATGTGATCTACACAGGTCATGGAATACTACACAACTATTAGAGACAATGAACTAGATGTATGCCCTGCAACATAGGTAGATTTATAAAAAAAGGTACACAGGAATAAGGAATGAATGAGATCTATAGTCCAATGTATTTTATGTAAATAAAAACAACCAAAACAATAGCACTACATATTTTACCAAGAGATATACATATATAAATTCAAGATTATAGATCAAATGCGTTAGCACCATTTCCTGTGAGGAGAGGGAAATGGAAATAGGATTAAAGGAATAAGCAATAAAATGTGAAAGGAGCTCCACAGTAACAATAGTATGACTTGAATAGAAGAGTATGAGGAATTCAGTCCCTTCCACTCGAGAGGCATGTGTGATAAACTAACCAACCTGTATTAATGCAAAGGACTATAAAAATGTCCTTGCTTACTTCTGTCATTGACTTGGTCTATGGTCTGACTCCTTTTCCTTACAGATATGAAGAAGTGAGTACAGTGGAGGGCTTAATAAATTGGGCTCAGGCATGAGTCAGTCCTTGGTTCAAGTTCTCCCTCTACATAATTATTAACTGCATTCTTTAGGGCAAGTTATTTTCTTAGACGTCTTGTCTCAAATTTCTCATCTATAATCTGGTGCTAATGATACTATAGAGTTTTCTAAATGCTACATGGGGGAAGATTATATATATAAAGTATTTAGTGTAGTGCCTGACATGAATAATTGTCCAATATATGGTAGAAGTAGTTGGTATCATCATTCTAGACACTTTGGTAACAAGTATATAGACAGACACTCAAATCCATAAATGATCAGACAAACACATGCTAAAACATTAATGAAAAAATTAATGAGAAGTGTCTTCATACACATCAGACTGGCAGAAGTTAAACAGTTTCAAATACCAAATGGATCACACAGGAATCCAATGTTCTGCTAGTGGGATCACTGAACGCTTACCTATCTATACCTTAGAATCTCTATCTCTGGTCTATAATCCAGAGAAATTCTTACTCAAGATCACAAAGTTCACACACCAAGATGCTCCTTCACCTTGTTTGTGATAGCAGAGAGCCAATCAAAGGCACCCTACTTGTCTACCTCTAGAGGACAGACAAATAAGATGTGATCTACACAGGTCATGGAATACTACACAACTATTAGAGACAATGAACTAGATGTATGCCCTGCAACATAGGTAGATTTATAAAAAAAGGTACACAGGAATAAGGAATGAATGAGATCTATAGTCCAATGTATTTTATGTAAATAAAAACAACCAAAACAATAGCACTACATATTTTACCAAGAGATATACATATATAAATTCAAGATTATAGATCAAATGCGTTAGCACCGTTTCCTGTGAGGAGAGGGAAATGGAAATAGGATTAAAGGAATAAGCAATAAAATGTGAAAGGAGCTCCACAGTAACAATAGTATGACTTGAATAGAAGAGTATGAGGAATTCAGTCCCTTCCACTCGAGAGGCATGTGTGATAAACTAACCAACCTGTATTAATGCAAAGGACTATAAAAATGTCCTTGCTTACTTCTGTCATTGACTTGGTCTATGGTCTGACTCCTTTTCCTTACAGATATGAAGAAGTGAGTACAGTGGAGGGCTTAATAAATTGGGCTCAGGCATGAGTCAGTCCTTGGTTCAAGTTCTCCCTCTACATAATTATTAACTGCATTCTTTAGGGCAAGTTATTTTCTTAGACGTCTTGTCTCAAATTTCTCATCTATAATCTGGTGCTAATGATACTATAGAGTTTTCTAAATGCTACATGGGGGAAGATTATATATATAAAGTATTTAGTGTAGTGCCTGACATGAATAATTGTCCAATATATGGTAGAAGTAGTTGGTATCATCATTCTAGACACTTTGGTAACATTCTGTTATTCACTTGATTTGTGTCCTTTGGAAAATCATTTTCATTAATAATTTGTATGAAACTGTGATGACATCCTATTAAACTGGGAGATCATCGAGGTCGGGGGTGTGGGCAGAGTCAGATGGTATCCCACAAACCGAAATGAACTGATATTTCCCTGGTTGATCACTGAGATGGAGTCCATTGCTTGGCAAAGCATCCAAAAAGCCTGGATATTGTCCTCTCTGCAGCATGTGATGGAGTGGTTTGCATTTGGAACTTGACTTGATGAAAATTTATTCATACAATGCAAGCATATACAGGCTTGAAGAAATATGTACTCGCTTTTGTAGTACTTCCTTTTTTATATACTTTTGGTAGTTAAAACCCTGCAGCAATGGAAAATGGGTGGTACAAGGTATGAAGAGGACTTCCCTGGTGGCTGAGTTGGTAAAGGATCCACCGGTAATGTGGGATACCCAAGTTCGATCCTTGCGTTGGGAACATTCCCTGGAGGAGTACATGGCAACCTACTCCAGTATTCTTGTCTGGAGAACTCCATGGACAGAGGAGTCTGGTGGGCTACAGTTCATGGGGTCAGGCATGACTGAGTGACTAAGCACGCAGACAAGCTATGGAGAACAGGAGGAATCATTGTACACGATGTTAGTAAAGATAGGACATACAGGAGCTGATCGTCACTAGAAAGTTTTTTTGTTTTTGTTTTTGTTTTTGTTTGGCTGCACATGGATAGCAAGTAGCCATTTAGGATGAACAAACAGCCAGCCCTATAAGCAAGCTCAGTGACTTGGAGGTTTGACGGTATAAACAATGCTGAATTCAACCCAATTGAGACATTTTTCTTAGGAGGTTGTGCTTCTGACAGGGATTTGTTACTGTATGACACGAGATAAGTTACTTCTTTGAAAAAGGTCATCTTAGTTATGAGAACCAATACAATTTGCTGAAAACCTATGGAAGCTTTCATTCCTACTACTAGATTTATATATATGAAATTTTTAATGCTACATGGGGAAGATTATATATATAAAGTATTTAGTGTAGTGCCTGACATGAATAATTGTCCAATATATGGTAGAAGTAGTTGGTATCATCATTCTAGACACTTTGGTAACATTCTGTTATTCACTTGATTTGTGTCCTTTGGAAAATCATTTTCATTAATAATTTGTATGAAACTGTGATGACATCCTATTAAACTGGGAGATCATCGAGGTCGGGGGTGTGGGCGGAGTCAGATGGTGACCCACAAACCGAAATGAACTGATTTTTCCCCTGGTTGATCACTGAGATGGAGTCCATTGCTTGGCAAAGCATCCAAAAAGCCTGGATATTGTCCTCTCTGCAGCATGTGATGGAGTGGTTTGCATTTGGAACTTGACTTGATGAAAATTTATTCATACAATGCAAGCATATACAGGCTTGAAGAAATATGTACTCGCTTTTGTAGTACTTCCTTTTTTATATACTTTTGGTAGTTAAAACCCTGCAGCAATGGAAAATGGGTGGTACAAGCTATGAAGAGGACTTCCCTGGTGGCTGAGTTGGTAAAGGATCCACCGGTAATGTGGGATACCCAAGTTCGATCCTTGCGTTGGGAACATTCCCTGGAGGAGTACATGGCAACCTACTCCAGTATTCTTGTCTGGAGAACTCCATGGACAGAGGAGTCTGGTGGGCTACAGTTCATGGGGTCAGGCATGACTGAGTGACTAAGCACGCAGACAAGCTATGGAGAACAGGAGGAATCATTGTACACGATGTTAGTAAAGATAGGACATACAGGAGCTGATCGTCACTAGAAAGTTTTTTTGTTTTTGTTTTTGTTTTTGTTTGGCTGCACATGGATAGCAAGTAGCCATTTAGGATGAACAAACAGCCAGCCCTATAAGCAAGCTCAGTGACTTGGAGGTTTGACAGTATAAACAATGCTGAATTCAACCCAATTGAGACATTTTTCTTAGGAGGTTGTGCTTCTGACAGGGATTTGTTACTGTATGACACGAGATAAGTTACTTCTTTGAAAAAGGTCATCTTAGTTATGAGAACCAATACAATTTGCTGAAAACCTATGGAAGCTTTCATTCCTACTACAGCAAATGAAGATGACGACTTATATACTTTTAATATGTGTGTACTGGACAGCGTAGTTTGATGCTTCTCATTAAGTTAATCCAATCATGTTTCTCTCTGAATTTTCCGTTTGCTTTACTAGTGGTTAGTATTTGTGCTGTCAACCTGTAAAACATGTCAGGTTGAACAACTTAGTGGTTTGGTTTCATGAAGCACTAACTTCTATGAGGTTAGCTGCCATGACATTTCAGAACTACTGATGATCAAGTGATTCATTAATTCTAGTCTCTGAAACTCCTCCATCTCCATTGCCAACTATTTTTCCAAGTGAGAGTGGGAAGCGAGATTATTTCAGGAAACCATGACCACTTGCTTTTATGTCTTGATCTGAAATCTTTCTTTGGAGAGTTGTTTGGTCTCTGAGCAGAAGAGGCCATGCATGACAGATATTAGAAAAACTGGCCTCCGGGGCAAGTGTGCTTTCCATGCTAGTTGATGATTTTTACAGTAATCTTGGGGGCTGAAAAAAGCAATCTGAGAGCAGGAGCTTTAGCCGGTACAGCCTTGTACCCCTCACAGTTCACAGCACAGCCCCTGGTGCATAGTAGGCAGACAATATGTGTACTGCTGGAATGAATGAATTAGTGAAGATGAATAAATGAATGGATGGCTGATGTGGACAGATGGCACCAAGGAAGAATCTGCTTGAGACTTTAAGTTAAGCAGGTCGGAGTTCAGCTCCAGTTGCTGAGCTACATCTCTGCCCCTCATCAGACCAATTCCCCTCCGTGGAGCTTGACGAGAGTGGAGCCTGTGGGTAGGCTGTATTTTGGGGGAGATGCGAGCTGCCTGATATGAGAGATGATATCACAGATTAGTTAACCGTATGGGCTTTGTCCCGGGGGAGGTGTGTGAAATGAATCAGATTAAACAAAATTGATAATGTGAATGCTTAATCAAACAGACAAAGGTAGTCTGCACAGCTTTAATTAGGGGCAAATTTTTCTTAGGAGGTTGTGCTTCTGACAGGGATTTGTTACTGTATGACACGAGATAAGTTACTTCTTTGAAAAAGGTCATCTTAGTTATGAGAACCAATACAATTTGCTGAAAACCTATGGAAGCTTTCATTCCTACTACAGCAAATGAAGATGACGACTTATATACTTTTAATATGTGTGTACTGGACAGCGTAGTTTGATGCTTCTCATTAAGTTAATCCAATCATGTTTCTCTCAGAATTTTCCGTTTGCTTTACTAGTGGTTAGTATTTGTGCTGTCAACCTGTAAAACATGTCAGGTTGAACAACTTAGTGGTTTGGTTTCATGAAGCACTAACTTCTATGAGGTTAGCTGCCATGACATTTCAGAACTACTGATGATCAAGTGATTCATTAATTCTAGTCTCTGAAACTCCTCCATCTCCATTGCCAACTATTTTTCCAAGTGAGAGTGGGAAGCGAGATTATTTCAGGAAACCATGACCACTTGCTTTTATGTCTTGATCTGAAATCTTTCTTTGGAGAGTTGTTTGGTCTCTGAGCAGAAGAGGCCATGCATGACAGATATTAGAAAAACTGGCCTCCGGGGCAAGTGTGCTTTCCATGCTAGTTGATGATTTTTACAGTAATCTTGGGGGCTGAAAAAAAAAAGCAATCTGAGAGCAGGAGCTTTAGCCGGTACAGCCTTGTACCCCTCACAGTTCACAGCACAGCCCCTGGTGCATAGTAGGCAGACAATATGTGTACTGCTGGAATGAATGAATTAGTGAAGATGAATAAATGAATGGATGGCTGATGTGGACAGATGGCACCAAGGAAGAATCTGCTTGAGACTTTAAGTTAAGCAGGTCGGAGTTCAGCTCCAGTTGCTGAGCTACATCTCTGCCCCTCATCAGACCAATTCCCCTCCGTGGAGCTTGACGAGAGTGGAGCCTGTGGGTAGGCTGTATTTTGGGGGAGATGCGAGCTGCCTGATATGAGAGATGATATCACAGATTAGTTAACCGTATGGGCTTTGTCCCGGGGGAGGTGTGTGAAATGAATCAGATTAAACAAAATTGATAATGTGAATGCTTAATCAAACAGACAAAGGTAGTCTGCACAGCTAATTAGGGGCAAATAGAGCGTCCCTCTTGTACCTCATTTAACTGACAAATTGTGCAGACAGTTTTAATGGGAGTCTGTTTAGCAAAGAGAAGGCTGTATAGTTGACAGCTTGGCAAAATGTGGTTTCTGTAACACCACATGATGCTTATGGAAATTAGCCTGGTGCAGCTGAGCTCAGAGCAGTCCTGGGCTGTGCACATCACGCAAAATGGACCGTCCACAGACCACTGGCCATGGCACTCTTAAAGGCAAAGGACTCATTTTTAGTACTTTCCGAGGTCAGAGGGTTTGGACTCTGAACATTCAGTGAAATCTTGCTATTGCCCAACCCAGTGCAGAAGCTGAGAAGTAATGTGAGAGAAACTTCTAATTTAGAGAAACACGGTCGCTGTTCAGATAACTAAGAAGCTGTGAACTTTTGCCCATGGAAGCACAGGCTCCAGGTAAGCCAGGAAACTTCAGGAAATCAGACTGATTCTCAGCTAAAGATAGGTTCATCTGTGCAAGTTCCAACAGGTTTAAATAAACTGTCCCAGAATTTCCCTGCATGTTCATCAGGCTCAAACCACTACCTCAGCTTTTCACTCTGTCTTCTAAACCTTAATAAACCTGGTTCTGTCTCCTTTTCCAAACAGAGCCACTTCCTCCTTTGATATTTTTACACCTTTGGATTTGCCATGCTCTTGGAGATTGTAGGAGAATTTCAGGCAGCAAGTGTTCTTTTTGGAGGAGCTTGCTGGTTTCCTAGGTTTACGGGAGATCAGCTCTCAGAAGTCCATCCAGAAGGAGACTGTTGTGAACACAATCATTATAAAACTAGAGTTGGTGGGGAGACAAGAGGGGGCTGGTTCTCGGAAGTTCTCTCATGGGATTGGCATGCCAGGGACAAATGGAGTTACCAGGCTTCTTAGCCTGTGTGTCAGCCCCAGGACGTCATTGTCTGAGAGCAGGACCTGGAACCAGGGCTGAATTCACAGTGTGCAGATGAGCTTCCCTGCCTTGGGTACCCATGCGTGGCTCACGGTGTCCGGCCCACTAAAGGGAATATAGCCACGCATGAAGAGTAGTTGCTTAATGAAGTGATTTTTGTGAATCACTCCACCAGTCGGACATGGTCCCTTCCGGAAAATGAACAGTTTTGCATAAAATGGTCCATTAGTGTCAATGGAGAGGGTCTGACCTCCTTCGGCTGCTCTGCAAGCCTAGTCACGTGGAACAACGGGGCTGTGCTTGGACCGGGAAGATGATGTCTCTACCTCAGGAGATTTTACTTGATATTATGAGGTATTAAATGCAAAAGCAAGAGTATTTCCACTTTCAGTTGGCAAAGCATAATTTTAGCAAAGTTGGAGAAGTACTTAAACCTTCTCACATATATGTGATTCTTTTAAATTATAGCGAAGTATTTATTAAATCAGAATATTTAAAACCAGCAGAATGACTATGCTTTCATCACACCAAAGTGACACCACCCATACCTTCAAAACTGTACTGATGTTAACATGAATCAAATTTAGTTTTCACTTTTTGCTATGAGGTTCAGCTTTTCTTTCTTTTCTTTTCCCTTGGAATTAAATTCTTTTTTTTCCAGGTTTTAAAATTTTAACATATTTTTCTTTTATGTAACTATAGAAGGGTGAATGTGGTAAACACCCATGTCACCACCACATGAGTTAAGATACAGAACATCAGGCTTCCCTGGTGGTCCAGAGGGTAAAGAGTCTGCCCAGTACCTCCTGTTGAAGAGATTTTAAACCTTTGGATTTGCCATGCTCTTGGAGATTGTAGGAGAATTTCAGGCAGCAAGTGTTCTTTTTGGAGGAGCTTGCTGGTTTCCTAGGTTTACGGGAGATCAGCTCTCAGAAGTCCATCCAGAAGGAGACTGTTGTGAACACAATCATTATAAAACTAGAGTTGGTGGGGAGACAAGAGGGGGCTGGTTCTCGGAAGTTCTCTCATGGGATTGGCATGCCAGGGACAAATGGAGTTACCAGGCTTCTTAGCCTGTGTGTCAGCCCCAGGACGTCATTGTCTGAGAGCAGGACCTGGAACCAGGGCTGAATTCACAGTGTGCAGATGAGCTTCCCTGCCTTGGGTACCCATGCGTGGCTCACGGTGTCCGGCCCACTAAAGGGAATATAGCCACGCATGAAGAGTAGTTGCTTAATGAAGTGATTTTTGTGAATCACTCCACCAGTCGGACATGTTCCCTTCCGGAAAATGAACAGTTTTGCATAAAATGGTCCATTAGTGTCAATGGAGAGGGTCTGACCTCCTTCGGCTGCTCTGCAAGCCTAGTCACGTGGAACAACGGGGCTGTGCTTGGACCGGGAAGACGATGTCTCTACCTCAGGAGATTTTACTTGATATTATGAGGTATTAAATGCAAAAGCAAGAGTATTTCCACTTTCAGTTGGCAAAGCATAATTTTAGCAAAGTTGGAGAAGTACTTAAACCTTCTCACATATATGTGATTCTTTTAAATTATAGCGAAGTATTTATTAAATCAGAATATTTAAAACCAGCAGAATGACTATGCTTTCATCACACCAAAGTGACACCACCCATACCTTCAAAACTGTACTGATGTTAACATGAATCAAATTTAGTTTTCACTTTTTGCTATGAGGTTCAGCTTTTCTTTCTTTTCTTTTCCCTTGGAATTAAATTCTTTTTTTTCCAGGTTTTAAAATTTTAACATATTTTTCTTTTATGTAACTATAGAAGGGTGAATGTGGTAAACACCCATGTCACCACCACATGAGTTAAGATACAGAACATCAGGCTTCCCTGGTGGTCCAGAGGGTAAAGAGTCTGCCTTGCAGTGCAAGGGGCACCGGTTCGATCCCTGGCCTGGGAAGATTCCATGTGCCGCGGAGCTGTTGGACCAGTGTGCCCAATTACAAGCCAGTGCTCTGGAGTACATGCGCCCAGAGTTGGTGCTCTGCAACGAGAGAGGCCATTGCAATGGGAGGCCCACGCATGTCAAAGAATAAAGGATGGATGAAAATAGTAAATAAATAAATAAGAATTCATGGCATGAAGTTGAAAATAAAAAGATACCAAACATTGACAATGATGAGTAAAATTTTAAAAAGATTTTATTATTATTTTTTTAATTTGTGGAAAGTTCCTGTACAATTTTGTATTGGTTTCTGCTGTTCAACAATGTGAATCAGTCATAATTATATACAGCCTTTCCCTCCTGAGCCTCCATCCCCTCCCCACACCCATTCTACTTCCCTAGGTCATTACAAAGCGACAGGCTGGGCTCCCTGGTTTATTAGCAACTTCCCATTAACTGTTACACATGATAGTCTATATACTGGAGTAGGACACGATAATCTACTTCAGTATGCTTGCCTGGAGAATTCTGAGGACAGAGGGGACTGGTGGGCTACAATCCATAGGATTACAAAAGAGTCAGATGTGATGGAGTGACTGAGCACGGTGCATATATGTCCGTGCTATCTTCTCCTTCATCCTACCCTCACCTTCCTGCCCTGTGTCCACCATCCGTTCTCTACTAGGTTCATCAGCATCATTTTCTAGATCCCATGCATATGCATTAATGCACTGTACTTGTTTTCTCTTTCTTACTTCATTCTGTATAAGAGGCTCTAGGTTCATCCACCTCACTACAACTGACTCAAATTAGTTCCTTTTATGGCTGAATAGTATTCCATTGTATAAATGTACCACAACTTCTTTATCCATTCATCTGTCAATAGACATCCAGATTGCTTCCATGTCCATCCTTTTATTGGATGGATTTATGCGGCCATCCTTTATTGTATCTTCCATCGTCTTTTGTTTTCTTGAACAATAGATCAGAAGCAATTGGGGATTCAGAAAAACACATTTGCTGGAAAAATAGGTAGTGTAATTTGAAGTCACTATGAAAACAACTTCTGGGTCTCTTTTTTAAATTTTACCATGCTTAAGTTACTAAGTTGATTATTTCTTTTTAAGAGGAAAAAAATGAATAATAAAATGCATTTATTGAAGAAAAGTAAAGAGATCCTGTAAAATCATAATAATAATACCCTGTAAAAAATTCATCTATTCCCAAGAAATTATCTACTACTTTTGGCAGCTCAACAATGAACAGAATCTGTTTTATGTATATGAAAGCTTGGAAAATGTTCTCATTCCTGAAAATTTTAACCTTGTACAGGAATCGTCACTCTTCCAAGATGGACGGACACTGTTACAAAAAGGCATAAATGTAACTATTCCTCCATAGAAAAATTGAAATATTGACAATAGTTTTCAACTTTAAAGAAATGCAAAAGAAATAAAACGTCACATTTGATTTTTATATCATTTATGTACTTCTGTAGATCTCTTTTGCACTTTGATTTACCCATGATAAATGCAAAAACCTTTTTTCCAGATACTTCCTCTTTGATGGAAGTGATATATTAGTATGTAATTAAAAAATAAAACAATGGAAAGAGTTTCATGATTGAAGGAAGGCTTAGGAGCCTACATTATCCAAATTAATGACCAAGGATTTTGTACAGGACTTCAGCTCTGACCTAGACCAACCATGACCTGTCTTCATGGATATATGTCAGGAGGCAACTTTATTAATGATAGATTTTTCATTCCATTCCCTTCAGTGACCTGCCTACAGGGCACCTCTTGGTTAAATCACTAGCATTCAAAGTGGAAAAGAGTTCCTTACTGAGTGAATGCTGCTTGCATGCAGCTAATCAATAACATTCAGATCTCTTCAAATCATTTGAGGCCTAAATGATTAGGTTCCACAATTCAGAGAATAACATCTTTGCCAATAAAGTTGCTTGACTTTAAGAGATACAACTGGTCATTGTATGGATTCTCTGAGCCTTGAATAAGGGCCAGAGGTCGAGAGAGGAGTAGGGGGAGAGAAATAAGCAGTGAGACCAAGAGAATGAATGATGGTGAAGATCAGGCCAGCAGTCCAGAGTTAAAATTGTTCTGGGCAACATGAACAAGATTAAGATTGTATAAATAAAGACAGAGAAAACAAAAAGGCCATCTGGTTCAGGCAAGGTAAGATTTAAGGATTGTTGGCATTTTTACCTAAATCCACATTTCTTTCTGGGCACTACTGCTTATGGTAAGAAAAAATAGACATAATCACTTGATAAGCCAGAACAAACTGTTTCCTCTATCTTTCTAACACTATTTTATTTATTTTACATTTACTGGAGTGATTCTGGTTATACAAACATGACTTTTACTTACCAAATTAAGCATCTGGCAATTTATTTCTCCTAATGTCTTTGATGTTAGTTTTCAAAGTAACCTTCCATTCTAGGTCTGGAGTCCATGTCTGTTGATGGCAAAATGCCTAGATGGCAGAGCAGAAATTCAGGCAGTGGTCTCACTGTCTTTTTCTCACATGACTGACAGTCTTACTTTCTTTACGCACCTTTAAGTGACACATGAACTTAAGCAATTTGCGACAACATGTCTCCAAAAGTTACAAGAAAATAAAGGATCAGAATATAAAAATAAGTTTACCTGATTTTCCCGTTTTGCTCTCTAACAAGGTAGTCACACTTGGAATGTGATTAGTTAGGAAATTTAGATCCTAATCATTAAGTGAAATCAAGTTGTTTTATTTTACTGTTTCACTTCAAATTCTGCATTAATAGCTGATGGGATTTATATTGGTATCAAAACAAGGATATACTTCTAAAAATATTTTTGAATCAAGTAATGTTTAAATGACTACCAACATCACAGAAAAAGAGAAAGAGCTAATTTAATCTGTTCCTTCATCTCTGTTTGGTGCCAAGTTTCTCCAAATTTCATCTTCAGAATTTAATGACAAAATTAACATTCATTTCAGAGAAAAAGATATTAATTAAATTATTAGGATTCTGAAAAAATTACAGTTATTTGATTGACAGAATTTTTTTTTATTTTTGCTTCTTGCAGTCAGTCCACTATTGCTCCTAATAAGTTTGCAAAACTTGTATAAAAGGCTTTAATGGGACATAATTCAGTATTCAGCTCTGATACTAATGAGTTCTATCAAATAGCAAAACTGCCTTCTTAAGGCCCCTTGACTCTTCCTCTGAAATGACAAGCCATTCTGCCACCTGGATGACCTCCAACCATTATTCTTTCATGTCATTGCTTGTGAGGGAGGTTGAAGGAAAGAGACTGGAAAGCATTTGGAAAGCCAGAAAACTCACTTATTAGAGAGCAAATGGGAAAATAAAATAAACTTATTTTTATATTCCGAGCCTCCATTTTCTTGTAGATTTCCGAGACTTACTTGCCTGTCTCTGTCACTAGCACATCTGAAGTTCTGGACCGCTTCGTCAGGCTGGCACAGCGGAAGTGGGGTGGATAGGCAGCCACTGTCTACGCAGTGCTGCTTGAGTTAATTGATAAACCTCTCCTTTTTATTATCAATGCTCGCCTTCTGTCTACAGCCACACAGCCTATTGCCCCTGTGAGGCACTGAGATGTCCTTGTGGAATTCTAGCAGATATTGGAAATTGTGGTGGCAAATTAGCAGGGGCCACAAACCAGAAGTGACAGCTCCAGTCCCCTGATGGGGGGAATGTAGCAATCCCTTGCCCATAGCAATTGGCCAGGCTTATCATATGGACTAATCACAACAGATCTGGGGAAATAATGGGCACCAGATGTTATCGCTTTGTAGGCTGGAGCTCTCCAGAGACTGCAGCCATGATAGGAAAGCTCCCTGCAAACAGGAACACGATTCTGTTGCTTATTAATCAAACCAGGAGGCTGAGCATGATCATCTTCTCCTTCCTCAGCACCATGCTTTCTTTCTGCTCTGTTGATGAACAGGGGAAACATTTTCTCTCTTTCTGTGTGTGTGTGTGTGTGTGTGTGTGTTCGTAAGAGAAAGACAGATACTGGGTCTGGAGGAGACAATCTGGAAGTGTCTATTACAAACACATATACGCAATTCAATTTATTATCTATAAGCGTATTTCCCAGAATTAAATTTCTTTCTTAACTCACATATATTCAGCTTTTATGTCTCAAGAATTCTTTCTGATTTTTCTTCATTTTATTTATTCAAATTACCCTCAACTTTAAAAAGATTATATGTTTTTAACACATGTGCTAAAAATGAAAAGATCTACTCAGCGATGAACCAGATTCTCATTTCTATCGGCCTTCCTGACAATCCTCCATGGATATTCCAAGGAATCATAAATCTACCTCATTTGAACTGACAGGATTTAGAACATGCTACCTCAAGATATGGCACTTGGACATGCACAATATTTTAAGATGAAAGAATTTGGGAAACAGCAGAAATGGAAAAGTCTTTCTGGCTTTCCTCAGTGCTGCTAATCTCACCTCTGAGGCAGGCCATAAGACCTTCATGTGAGAGATGCCTTCCCTACACTTGGAGGAAAGGAATACCTTTACTGCAAACATGGTGAAGACTTGAGAAAAGTCTGGACAAACAGGTCTTGCTTAGTTTCCTCTAACTGGGGGAAAAACTTGCTACACTTACCTCATACTCCTCAACCTAACATATTTCTCCACAGCTGTCCACCAAACTAGTATAAAAACCCTTCACCAAACCTAGTATAAAAACTCTCAAGTTTCACTGTTTCTTCGGGTCTTCCTTTCTTTGCGAAGGGTTTTATGTCACATAAAACTTACACTAAGTAAATGTGTATGCTTTTCTCCTGTTAATCAGTTTTTATCAATTGAACTTTCAGACTCAGTCAGGATATAGTTCCCTATGTTATATAGAGGGTCCTTGTTGATTATCTATTTTCTATATAGTTATGTGTATATATTAATCTTAAGCTACCTAATTTATCCCTCCTCTCTTTCCCCTTTGGTAGCCATGTTTGTTTTCTATATCTGTGGTTCTATTTCTGTTTTGTATGTGAGTTCATTTGTATCATTTTTTAAATTCCACATATAAGAAATATCATATAGGCCACAACTGGATTTGCTCTATGATGGCCCATACTCTGTCTGTGGAGTGTGCTTTCTCTAAAGCTGAATAAATCTATTTCTTACCTATCACTTTGTCTCTCGCTGGGTTCTTCTCTGCAAAGAGACATGAAGAACCTGAGCCTCAGTGGGTCCAGACATTGGTGTCACGATGTCTAACTAGAAGGCAGTGATCAAGAACACAGACATATTTGAGGACATGCAACAAGATGCCACTGATTGTGCCACAGAGGCTATGGAGAAATACAACACAGAGAAGGACATTGCTACCTATATCAAGAAGGAATTTGACAAGAAATACAACCCTACCTGGCACTGTATCATGGGCTGAAATTTTGGCAGCTACGTTACACATGAGACAAAGCACTTCATCTATTTTTACTTGGGTCAAGTTGCAATCCTCCTCTTCGAGTCAGGCTAGACGGCCGCAGTGAAGGTGTCAGTGGCAGCAGCAGCAATGGCAAGCAGGCAGCGTTGCTGGGACTGTTTTGCAATGGGGCTAGCATCAGGATGTCCTCTCCAATGGCTGTGCTACTGCATGGACTGCATACTCAATTTCATGTGTATGTTGCAGTAAACAAAACCAAACTTCTTTCTGTTTAGTTGCCTGGGGGAAAAATAAAAAGAAATGTCATATGATATTTGCCTTTCTCCCTTTGGCTTTCTTCACTTAATATGATAATCTCTAGGTCCATCCATGTTGCTCTAAATGGCATTATTTCACTCTTTTTTATGGCTGAGTTCGGGTCTTCCTTTGTTTGCGAAGGGTTTTATGTCACATAAAACTTACACTAAGTAAATGTGTATGCTTTTCTCCTGTTAATCAGTTTTTATCAATTGAACTTTCAGATTCAGTCAGGATATAGTTCCCTATGTTATATAGAGGGTCCTTGTTGATTATCTATTTTCTATATAGTTATGTGTATATATTAATCTTAAGCTACCTAATTTATCCCTCCTCTCTTTCCCCTTTGGTAGCCATGTTTGTTTTCTATATCTGTGGTTCTATTTCTGTTTTGTATGTGAGTTCATTTGTATCATTTTTTAAATTCCACATATAAGAAATATCATATAGGCCACAACTGGATTTGCTCTATGATGGCCCATACTCTGTCTGTGGAGTGTGCTTTCTCTAAAGCTGAATAAATCTATTTCTTACCTATCACTTTGTCTCTCGCTGGGTTCTTCTCTGCAAAGAGACATGAAGAACCTGAGCCTCAGTGGGTCCAGACATTGGTGTCACGATGTCTAACTAGAAGGCAGTGATCAAGAACACAGACATATTTGAGGACATGCAACAAGATGCCACTGATTGTGCCACAGAGGCTATGGAGAAATACAACACAGAGAAGGACATTGCTACCTATATCAAGAAGGAATTTGACAAGAAATACAACCCTACCTGGCACTGTATCATGGGCTGAAATTTTGGCAGCTACGTTACACATGAGACAAAGCACTTCATCTATTTTTACTTGGGTCAAGTTGCAATCCTCCTCTTCGAGTCAGGCTAGACGGCCGCAGTGAAGGTGTCAGTGGCAGCAGCAGCAATGGCAAGCAGGCAGCGTTGCTGGGACTGTTTTGCAATGGGGCTAGCATCAGGATGTCCTCTCCAATGGCTGTGCTACTGCATGGACTGCATACTCAATTTCATGTGTATGTTGCAGTAAACAAAACCAAACTTCTTTCTGTTTAGTTGCCTGGGGGAAAAATAAAAAGAAATGTCATATGATATTTGCCTTTCTCCCTTTGGCTTTCTTCACTTAATATGATAATCTCTAGGTCCATCCATGTTGCTCTAAATGGCATTATTTCACTCTTTTTTATGGCTGAGTAATATTCCACTGTATATATATCCCACATCTTCTTTATCCATTCATCTGTTGATGGATGTTTAGATTGCTTCCTTGTCTTGGATGAAAGTTCCAATACTCTGGCCATCTGATGCAAAGAGTCAACTCACTGGGAGAGACCCTGATACAGGAAAAAATTGATGGCAAAAGGAGAAGAGGGAAGCAGATGATGAGATGGTTAGATAGCATCACTGACTCAATGAACATGAATTTGAGCAAACTCTGGGAACTAGAAGACAGAGAAGCCTGGAGTGCTGCAGTCCATGGGGTCACAAAGAGACAGGCATGACTTAAAAACTGAACAGCAACAAGTAGTGATGTCGAGCATTTTTTTCCATGTACCTTTTTGATCAACTGAAGAATGACTTATGTGGGTCCATTCTAAACATTTTGAGGGGCGGTTAAAAAGTAGGACCCCAAATTCTTCCTCATTCACACCATGTTCTTTCTGTATCCTCTCTCTTAATCTCCCACCAATAGGAAAGCGCCTCAAAATTAGCCCTCAGGGGTCCAAAAGTCTCTCTTACGTTGTCAACTTCTTCCTTATTTGAAGGCCTAACTAGGCAGTGACTTTCTGCCTCGGATATTTTGTTTCTTTCACAGTTTTTCAGTGACTTGTTAGAGTAAGCTGGAGGTGAGGGCTGGGAACATAAGACCCTATGATTCAGTGCAAGAGTGGATGCTAATACTTAGACCAAAAAAAGAAAGAAAAAAACAAGTCCTTGGGTGTCCCTGAAGACACAGCCAATTGGTAATGTTTTGTCAGTTATCCTGAAAATATTGCCCAAGTCCTATGCTGTGCAGAACACCCATTTTAATGTGGTTGTCAAGTAGATCATAATCACCAAGTTCAAGGATATGGAACTGGTTCTCACATAATATTTGTCACCTGCAGCTCCCTTTACTTCTTATTAACTTAAAGCTAGAAAGAAGTTACAGATATATTCGATCAACATTTCTGATCTGTAGTGTTTGCTTTCAAGGTTATTTAAAGAAAATAAACACTTATGAATATCGACCTTATAAAATCAGAATACCTAATTATTTGAAAGAATGATAAGGTAAAGTTTAACCTGATATTTTCTCTGAAAAGAAAGTTTACGAGATGCATGAATCGTATAAGCAGAACTCAAGGGATCATTTTCTTTCTTTTTTTTTTTTTAAACTTTTATTTCACTTTTAACTTTTACAGAGTTTTGATGTTTACAGATATGTATGTTCTCAGATTAGTTATATGTATATCCCCCCCATCCCACCCCTTCAGACTGTCATACAGCACCCATGAAGGGTCTGCTTTTCTCACAGAGCGATGACTATAGCTATTTTCTTCACATATGATAGTACAGGCCATCATGCTACTTCCTTTACGCCTCTCACCCACTGTTCCTTCCCCACAATGTCCATATGAAGGGACCATTTTCTAGTTGACTATGAAGGTAAGTCATTTTCAAGCAACCTTAGCAGAAATGCTCATTTATGTACAATTGATGTGGCACGATCAACTTTTATCTGTTGCTAAATCATTAAATTCTAGTCCATAAAATAGTCTCCTAGGGCTTCCCTGGTGGTCCAGTGTGTAAATAGTTCACCTTGCAGTGCAAGGAGCACCAGTTTGATCCCTGGCTGGGGAAGATCCCATGTGCCACGGAGCGGCTGGACCAGTGTGTCCAATTACCAGCAGGTGCTCTGGAGCACATGCACCCAGAGACAATGCTCTGCAGTGAGAGAGGCCACTGCAATGGGAAGCCCACACAGGCCAAAGAATAAAGATGGATGAAAACGAATAGATAAATGACCAATAAAGGAGGCCAAAATTTAAAAAAACAATAGTTTTCTAGAAGTTACTGCTAAGGAAGGTTCTATATTGAGTATACTTGAAAGTTAATAGAGTTTCATTTTTTTTTCAGAAGGGCTTGATAGTTCAGTCTCTTCCTTAGTTTAGCCAATACTTTGCAGAAAATGAGTTCTTGATGGTGAAGGTTCAAGTTCCACATGCAGGTTCCATCTCAACACATTGAGGCAGGTCAGTGCAAGGTGTACTCCATCATTCACACCATTTAGTTAGCAAATTCATCCTGAGAGGCTTTCCCCCATAACACTCCTCAGTAGACCACAGAAAACCTAGTCCTGGGTACTACATTCTTCCTCTGCTCATGTCTCAAGGTGGCTTGTAAGTTTGAAAAATCCTTTCTTTATTTTTTTCTTGCTCTTTTTCATATACAGACTTCCTGATTTGTATTTCTAGAGACACATTTGCCCTGAAATCTTTGCCAAAATGATGACGAAGTATGAAGAACAAATCAAGGAAAGAAAACAATCTCATATGAGAGAAAGATGGCAAGCTGGATTAAGGGATAAGGAATGAACAGAAGAGCGAGTGGAGGGTAGCGGAGAAGGAAGGGAAGGATCGAGGTTGCAGGGAGGGAAGGAGAGAAAATGCCTCAAAAAGTAGAGAGAATTCAGCTCAGATGGAGGGAAGAAGAAGAGATAATGAATACACCCTCAGCAAAGCTGGATGGGTGGGGTGAGGAGTGAGGAAGTAGAAGAAAAATAAAGGAGGAATGTATCATTGAGCTCCAATCAACCTCTGACAGGGCCAGGTCCACCTTTTTAACATTTCCTAAAAGCTTCTTGTTTTCTTTCACCAGAATCATTATCAGTTGTATGGCTTCCCTCTGTCTCTATTCCAACAATTCAGAAGTCGGAAAAGAAAATCATTTTCACAGTAGCAACTCATTAAAAGCCCCCATATTTGTAGGTGAAGTAAGGTTGGAACTGAATGCATTGTTTTTACACATCTGAATGCCTACTAGGAGGCATTGTCAGCCAGGGCATCGAGGCTGGGACCCCTTCTGTCATGCATATGGGTAAGTGGGTGGGGTGGGGCTGCGTCAGAGTCATCCATCATTCTCCATCAATGTCACCACCACCTGCAGGGACCCAGCCAGTGGTCAGTCACTCAAGCCTGACAGCTGGCCATCAGTCCCCAGAGGGGGCTACACTCAGGGCACCCAAGGTATTAGCTACTGGATCTTTTTTTGCTAAGACCAATAAGTTTTAGGAAGCATTCCATCTTCAGAAATATATTAAAGATATTGGTGGCGTTGCTCACCTGCATGACAACTGGTCAGCATAAGGCCAACTGAAGATGAGATTTGCTCTGTATTTACCTAAAATTATGGTTGATCATGTTTTAAAATCAAAACTGGACAGTTCAAGTGAAAAATAGCTATGACTTTAAGCCATGGCAAAAACATACATTTTTTTTCATGCATGTTTATGATAACTTTGCTACCAAGCAAATCCAAGCTAAAGCATGGCAACTAGCTACTGAATTAGATGAAGTATTAATGAATGAAGCCTGTTTCATTGTCATAAACTCTGTCTGAATACTTAAAAATTTGTACCTCATTTTTCAAAATGAGGGATATCAATTGTACATCAATATGAAATAAAGTTTACAGTCTTAAGAATATAGTATCATGACTTTTTTGCCTATGTACAATTGACTACAGCCATCCCTAGATCACAGTATGGATTATATGCTTCTTCTCCAATCAAATATCTCATAATATTTCATATTACAGAGACTTGTGAATACTGTATCTCCTTTATTGGACAGTATGATATGGTAGTTTACAGAAGAAACATAAATTTGGTCATTCAGATGACAAGATATGTTTTGCATATATATTTGGCCCTTATTCACAGTTTCTGGGTCACAGTTCCCCAAACTTGGAATTCCCTAAGCAAAAAGAGTACAATATATGGTCCCATGTTCTCAGTTCCTGAAAACAATTCATGGAAGGTGACTATTGTGTGGCAGCTGGTTGCCAGAAGAATCAACCATGTTGGAACTTTCAGTCCCACCCTCTGGCTTCTGGGAAGGGAGAGGGCTGGAGGTTGAATCAATTGCCAATGGCCAGTGATTTAGTCAATCAAGACTATGTAATAAAGTTTCCATAGAAAACCCAAAGGACATTTTTTTTGCCCTTTTTTGGAGAGTTGCCACATCAGGGAACCAGAAGGCTTCTGTGTGCCATCTGTCCAAGCCCTAAGCTCCATGAAGATAGAAGGTCCTTTCTGTGGGACCTTACCCTATATATCTCTTCATCTGTCTGCATTTGCAATATCCTTTTACAATAAATAGGTAATCTATTGTGTAAGTGGGTTTTCCTGAGTTCTATGAGTCATTCTAGCAAATTAATTAAGCCTGTGGAGGGGGTTGTGGGAACTTCTTATTTGTAGTCTGTGGGTCAAAGCACAGGTACCATCCAGAGCGTATGACATCTGGCATCTGATGTGGGGCTTAGGGTGGTCCTGGAGACTGAGTCCTTTACCTGTGGAATCTGGTTCTATCTCTAGGTAGATAGTGTCAGAACTAAACTGGTTAATTGACTTAAAAATTTCATGCATGTTTATGATAACTTTGCTACAACAAATCCAAGCTAAAGCATGGCAACTAGCTACTGAATTAGATGAAGTATTAATGAATGAAGCCTGTTTCATTGTCATAAACTCTGTCTGAATACTTAAAAATTTGTACCTCATTTTTCAAAATGAGGGATATCAATTGTACATCAATATGAAATAAAGTTTACAGTCTTAAGAATATAGTATCATGACTTTTTTGCCTATGTACAATTGACTACAGCCATCCCTAGATCACAGTATGGATTATATGCTTCTTCTCCAATCAAATATCTCATAATATTTCATATTACAGAGACTTGTGAATACTGTATCTCCTTTATTGGACAGTATGATATGGTAGTTTACAGAAGAAACATAAATTTGGTCATTCAGATGACAAGATATGTTTTGCATATATATTTGGCCCTTATTCACAGTTTCTGGGTCACAGTTCCCCAAACTTGGAATTCCCTAAGCAAAAAGAGTACAATATATGGTCCCATGTTCTCAGTTCCTGAAAACAATTCATGGAAGGTGACTATTGTGTGGCAGCTGGTTGCCAGAAGAATCAACCATGTTGGAACTTTCAGTCCCACCCTCTGGCTTCTGGGAAGGGGAGAGGGGCTGGAGGTTGAATCAATTGCCAATGGCCAGTGATTTAGTCAATCAAGACTATGTAATAAAGTTTCCATAGAAAACCCAAAGGACATTTTTTTGCCCTTTTTTGGAAAGTTGCCACATCAGGGAACCAGAAGGCTTCTGTGTGCCATCTGTCCAAGCCCTAAGCTCCATGAAGACAGAAGGTCCTTTCTGTGGGACCTTACCCTATATATCTCTTCATCTGTCTGCATTTGCAATATCCTTTTACAATAAATAGGTAATCTATTGTGTAAGTGGGTTTTCCTGAGTTCTATGAGTCATTCTAGCAAATTAATTAAGCCTGTGGAGGGGGTTGTGGGAACTTCTTATTTGTAGCCTGTGGGTCAAAGCACAGGTACCTTCCAGAGCGTATGACATCTGGCATCTGATGTGGGGCTTAGGGTGGTCCTGGAGACTGAGTCCTTTACCTGTGGAATCTGGTTCTATCTCTAGGTAGATAGTGTCAGAACTAAACTGGATTATGAGACACCTTGCTGACTTCTAAGAATTGCTTGTGGGTGTGGGGAAGTCTCCACACACAAGTTGGAAATAGGTCCAAGAACCCTTTTTAGATAGCAAACAATTAGAAGCAGGTCTTGAGACTTTTTCATTCTTGTGGTTCTCACAGTGCCTGGCTTGATATTTTGCCCATAGTAGGTGCTTCATTTTTCTTTTTAATTAGTGAAAGATTCCTATGTAATTTTTTCCTAAGTAATTTTGAAGTCTGACTAGGTCTTAAAACTCACATACTTAATACAGCCTTTAACAAACACGAGATCAAAGAGAAAAGAAAAGAGAATGAAATAAAAAAGAAACTCATTCACTTCCTACCTGCTAACACTGAAATTCATTCAACAAAGTTTTTTTTAAACAAGTGCTATGTGCTGGATACCAGGTTCCACATTGGAATAACTGGTGAATTCACCTCTGTCTTTGTTTACATTGTGATGCGGAAATAACCATCCAGTCAGAGAGAAAGGAGTATAAGGGTTTATGTGAGAGATTTTTACAAGAGAAAAAAAGATCCTGGACCTATTTGAATTATGCTTTATCAAAATGTAAATGAATCATTTATTCTATAGAGAAGCCAGCTCAAATGTACTCCTAGCTCAAGGCTGAATGGAAAGCAAAAGTAGGAAATCTATGTTTTTATCTTAACTTACTATATGAACACTTTGGACAGGGCATATGGAAACTTAGTTCTGAGATGGAGATTTAGTACTAAATTTATAACAGTTTCCAGTATCAGGGTGAATAGTGATCATGGTATCCATGAGGGTTACTCAGCTGACTACTAATATCTCTATTAATTGATATTTAGGAGAGCTGTACATTTTCTACTTAAACTTTGAACCCCAACATGCCTGGTTGAGGTCTAGTTTCTTTTTTTCATCTTTCCTACTGCTTGGAGTTGTTGCGGGAACTTCTTATTTGTAGTCTGTGGGTCAAAGCACAGGTACCATCCAGAGCGTATGACATCTGGCATCTGATGTGGGGCTTAGGGTGGTCCTGGAGACTGAGTCCTTTACCTGTGGAATCTGGTTCTATCTCTAGGTAGATAGTGTCAGAACTAAACTGGATTATGAGACACCTTGCTGACTTCTAAGAATTGCTTGTGGGTGTGGGGAAGTCTCCACACACAAGTTGGAAATAGGTCCAAGAACCCTTTTTAGATAGCAAACAATTAGAAGCAGGTCTTGAGACTTTTTCATTCTTGTGGTTCTCACAGTGCCTGGCTTGATATTTTGCCCATAGTAGGTGCTTCATTTTTCTTTTTAATTAGTGAAAGATTCCTATGTAATTTTTTCCTAAGTAATTTTGAAGTCTGACTAGGTCTTAAAACTCACATACTTAATACAGCCTTTAACAAACACGAGATCAAAGAGAAAAGAAAAGAGAATGAAATAAAAAAGAAACTCATTCACTTCCTACCTGCTAACACTGAAATTCATTCAACAAAGTTTTTTTTAAACAAGTGCTATGTGCTGGATACCAGGTTCCACATTGGAATAACTGGTGAATTCACCTCTGTCTTTGTTTACATTGTGATGCGGAAATAACCATCCAGTCAGAGAGAAAGGAGTATAAGGGTTTATGTGAGAGATTTTTACAAGAGAAAAAAAGATCCTGGACCTATTTGAATTATGCTTTATCAAAATGTAAATGAATCATTTATTCTATAGAGAAGCCAGCTCAAATGTACTCCTAGCTCAAGGCTGAATGGAAAGCAAAAGTAGGAAATCTATGTTTTTATCTTAACTTACTATATGAACACTTTGGACAGGGCATATGGAAACTTAGTTCTGAGATGGAGATTTAGTACTAAATTTATAACAGTTTCCAGTATCAGGGTGAATAGTGATCATGGTATCCATGAGGGTTACTCAGCTGACTACTAATATCTCTATTAATTGATATTTAGGAGAGCTGTACATTTTCTACTACTTTGAACCCCAACATGCCTGGTTGAGGTCTAGTTCTTGTTTTCATCTTTCCTATGTCAGCATCCTGCCTTCTTTTTGAAGTTGGGCTGCATCCTGGCAGAAATGCCAGAGTGACTCAGCTTGGGAGTGTATCTTTCCTCTTAGTGTTGCTCTGCTGGGCTGGACCAGGCAACTGAACCACCTGGTAGCGACTAAATCATGTGCAGCAACTTCACCTTGACATACCTACTTATTCTTTCCAGGACCAACCTCTGACCTGTTTCACATCCAGTAAACAAATTTCCACCTGTTCTTTGGCCTTAAGGTTGCGAAAGTCACAGCCTCTCTGCGGTTGAGCACACCAACCCCATACATTTGATGATTTAATCATGGGACCAGAAATAAAGGAAGGGATAAAAATCACGGAAGTCATTGTGCCTAAGCCTTTGTCTTCAGGATGCATTATTCTTTTTTTGGGTGGGGGGGGCGGGGAGTTGGGTGGGTTGGAGAGGGAGGGGGCGGGGGCGGGCCACTTCTGTTGGTCTTTCATTTATCTATTTTTTCATCCATCTTTGTTCTTTGGCGCGTGTGGGCCTCCCATTGCAGTGGCCACTGTTGTTGCAGAGCACCAGCTCTGGGCGCATGTGCTCCAGATCTCTGGCTTGGTAGTTGGACACATCGGTCCAGCTGCTCCACGGCACGTGGGATCTTCCCAGGCCAGGGATCAAACTGGTGCCCCTTGCCCTGCAAGGCGGTTTTCTTACCCACTGAACCACCAGGGAAGCCCCAGGATGCACTATTCTTAAAGCATCCTAGACGAGAGGTACCATTTGGGAGAACTATAACAATTTCACAGTTCATACAAAGACTAGATATTTTTACATAAAGGGGGAATATATGAGTGCAAAGAAACATTGTTTTTGTGGTAAATCTGAGTAATTGCATGACATTCTAAACATGTGTTGACTTTTTGTTTGTTTGTTTTTTACATCTTAACTGAATTTGTTATGATATTTTTTCTGTTTTGGTTTTTTGACCACCACGCACATCACATGTGGGATCTTAGCTCCCCAACCAGGGATCAAACCTGCACCTCCTGCACTGGAAGGCAAAATATTAACCAATGGGCAGCCAGGGAAGTCCTTGTGTGTTGGCTTTAACCAAACTTTCCTCTAACCTTTTGGGTTTCTAATTTTGTGATCACTTGGATTTTACTCCAATCAGCACACAGACTGAATCAAGCAGACTAAAATGAGAAATCACTCAGAGAATCTTAGAATTGAAAGGAAACCCCTGCCTTGAATTTACAACAGTAAGAAGGACCTTCAGAGTCTGATTCAGTCCCTCCAGCAATGGACGGTTCACTACCTTACAAAGTTTAACTGCAAAAAAATCTAATTTTAAGTAATTGTTTTCTTTACTACTAATTGAAATAAACTCTGTTGTCTCCTTCACCTATTAAGAAAGAGTAACAAATGTGTTGTGCTGATAGTTTAAGCATTCTGGTAGATTAGAATTTATGGCAAAAATAGATATGATCTTCGATCTCAAATTATTCACAGATGTTAGGCCTTCTGGAGCAGGTATACTTTTAAATGAATCATCGCAACACATGACAAAATTGATGTGAAGCATTTCAAGAGCACTTAGAGAAGCAAATGCCTCTAGTTTAGGGAGGTAGGGACTAGTAGAAAGTTCCATAGAGAAAAAGAGTTAGCTCAAACCTTGAAGAATAAATAGGACTTTATCAAACAGGGAAGAGTGTTCAGAACAAACTGGTCCAAAAGAAGATCTTTTCCAATGCGTGTTCAAACTCTCTATGCTGAAAGTCACAGACTACACAACTTGCAACTCAAGTTGGCTTGAACTGAAAAATGAGTAGATCTGTAGAACTTCAGAAAGAGTTGGATCTGAGGCTCAATTTCATCCTGATTCTGACCCCATTGGCCAATGACCCTCTCAGCTCTGCATTCTTCCATCTTTGGCTGGATTCTGATGGAATCAAAATGACAATAACAGTTTGTTATCTTATATCTGTACCCACCATTTTCCAGGAGAAATGTGGCAAAAGATTTGGGATTCATATTTGTTCATTAGAACTGATTGGGTTATTTACTCATCTCTGAATTTATAATTGATGGAAAGTATAATATGTATGCCTTCAGCCAATCTGGAACCATCTCCTAAACTAGAAGTAGATCAATCACATCTAATCACATGGCTAAGAACAGGGTAGAGTTAAGCTCCTCCAGAGAATCTCAAACTATTACTGCCAGGAAGGGAGGGATGGATGATAGGGAGACAGGTAAAAAGGTTGGAAAGTGTTCGGGGTGTGATCTTGTCATATAATTAGAGGATTTATAATTGGATAGTAGGGAGCATTTGGAAATGTAGCCATCAATGAGAGTGAAAGGAAGGCAGGACATCTAATGAGAAAGGCAATGCTGTATCAGTTAAACACTAAGTCACTAGAACAAAAAGCCCCCAAACTATAGTGGCTTAAAGAAGACAGAGGGCTTCTCTAGTGGTTCAGTGGGTGGAGAGTCCACCTTGCAGTGTGGGGGACACCTGTTCGATCCCTAGCCTGGGAGGATCCCATATGCCACAGAGCATCTGGACCAGTGTGTCCAGTTATGAGCCAGCGCTCTGGGATACATGCATCCAGAGCCAGTGCTCTGCAGTGAGAGAGGCCACTGCAGTGGTGGGCCCACGCAGGCCAAAGAAGAAAAGATGGATGAAAATAACTATAAAAAATAAAAGAGGTATGATGGGGGGAACAATTAAAAAAAAAAATGCCTCTAGTTTAGGGAGGTAGGGACTAGTAGAAAGTTCCATAGAGAAAAAGAGTTAGCTCAAACCTTGAAGAATGAATAGGACTTTAGCAAACAGGGAAGAGTGTTCAGAACAAACTGGTCCAAAAGAAGATCTTTTCCAATGCGTGTTCAAACTCTCTATGCTGAAAGTCACAGACTACACAACTTGCAACTCAAGTTGGCTTGAACTGAAAAATGAGTAGATCTGTAGAACTTCAGAAAGAGTTGGATCTGAGGCTCAATTTCATCCTGATTCTGACCCCATTGGCCAATGACCCTCTCAGCTCTGCATTCTTCCATCTTTGGCTGGATTCTGATGGAATCAAAATGACAATAACAGTTTGTTATCTTATATCTGTACCCACCATTTTCCAGGAGAAATGTGGCAAAAGATTTGGGATTCATATTTGTTCATTAGAACTGATTGGGTTATTTACTCATCTCTGAATTTATAATTGATGGAAAGTATAATATGTATGCCTTCAGCCAATCTGGAACCATCTCCTAAACTAGAAGCAGATCAATCACATCTAATCACATGGCTAAGAACAGGGTAGAGTTAAGCTCCTCCAGAGAATCTCAAACTATTACTGCCAGGAAGGGAGGGATGGATGATAGGGAGACAGGTAAAAAGGTTGGAAAGTGTTCGGGGTGTGATCTTGTCATATAATTAGAGGATTTATAATTGGATAGTAGGGAGCATTTGGAAATGTAGCCATCAATGAGAGTGAAAGGGAGGCAGGACATCTAATGAGAAAGGCAATGCTGTATCAGTTAAACACTAAGTCACTAGAACAAAAAGCCCCCAAACTATAGTGGCTTAAAGAAGACAGAGGGCTTCTCTAGTGGTTCAGTGGGTGGAGAGTCCACCTTGCAGTGTGGGGGACACCTGTTCGATCCCTAGCCTGGGAGGATCCCATGTGCCACAGAGCATCTGGACCAGTGTGTCCAGTTATGAGCCAGCGCTCTGGGATACATGCATCCAGAGCCAGTGCTCTGCAGTGAGAGAGGCCACTGCAGTGGTGGGCCCACGCAGGCCAAAGAAGAAAAGATGGATGAAAATAACTATAAAAAATAAAAGAGGTATGATGGGGGGAACAATTAAAAAAAAAAAAAAAAAAGAAGAAGACAGAGATGATTCAAGCAATAAGCCTGAGGAAAATGGTGTCTTTGCTCCATGTGGTCATTCAGAGATTATGTCCTTCCTTTTTGTTATTAATATTTTACATTCTCTTGGGTATTGACCTTATATGCACAGTTGAAGATGAGTCATGGTCGTATCCATGTTTCAGCTCATGGGATAGAGAAAGAGAAAGGCCAGGGGAGCAGTTTCCTTTTAAGGAGGTGTACCAGTCACTCCAGCTCTTCCCATTGGTAAGAATTCAGTCTTGACCACAAGGTCACAAGGAAGCTAGGAAATATGAACTCTACCTTTAGGTGGGACATGTGTATCAGAAAGAAGGAGAGAATGGATTTAAGAAGCAAGGATCAATTTGCCACAGATGCTAAAAAATCTGGTGAAATTATTGGTTAAAGAAAGGAGTTGCATGAGATGATCAGATTCAGGTTCAAAACATTTCCTTTGGGTGTGATAGGAGGACCCATGTAAGAAACCACCAGCTAAGAAGGGGTTGCCTTCATGTAAATGTGCATCATTGAAGGCCTGAACCAAAGTTCTCTTGAAGATAAAATAAAGAAAGTGAACTACATGACCTTAAAGACCCTTTACATACTTCGAATCTGTCTCTTAGGCCAGCAGTCCCCAACCTTTTTGGGAAAAGGAACTTGCTTCATGGAAGACAATTGTTTTCATGGACTGGGTTGGGAGATGGCTTGGGAATGAGTCAAGGGTCTTACATTTATTGTGCACTTTGCTTCTCTGGTGGCTCAGACAGTAAACAATCTGCTTGCAATGCAGGAGACCCAGTTCCAACCCTTTGCCCTTCTCTGAGTTTTGCTCCACAGGTCACAGTAGTCTGACTGAACCACCTTGCAGTGTGGGGGACACCTGTTCGATCCCTAGCCTGGGAGGATCCCATGTGCCACAGAGCATCTGGACCAGTGTGTCCAGTTATGAGCCAGCGCTCTGGGATACATGCATCCAGAGCCAGTGCTCTGCAGTGAGAGAGGCCACTGCAGTGGTGGGCCCACGCAGGCCAAAGAAGAAAAGATGGATGAAAATAACTATAAAAAATAAAAGAGGTATGATGGGGGGAACAATTAAAAAAAAAAAAAAAAAAGAATAAGACAGAGATGATTCAAGCAATAAGCTTGAGGAAAATGGTGTCTTTGCTCCATGTGGTCATTCAGAGATTAGGTCCTTCCTTTTTGTTATTAATATTTTACATTCTCTTGGGTATTGACCTTATATGCACAGTTGAAGATGAGTCATGGTCATATCCATGTTTCAGCTCATGGGATAGAGAAAGAGAAAGGCCAGGGGAGCAGTTTCCTTTTAAGGAGGTGTACCAGTCACTCCAGCTCTTCCCATTGGTAAGAATTCAGTCTTGACCACAAGGTCACAAGGAAGCTAGGAAATATGAACTCTACCTTTAGGTGGGACATGTGTATCAGAAAGAAGGAGAGAATGGATTTAAGAAGCAAGGATCAATTTGCCACAGATGCTAAAAAATCTGGTGAAATTATTGGTTAAAGAAAGGAGTTGCATGAGATGATCAGATTCAGGTTCAAAACATTTCCTTTGGGTGTGATAGGAGGACCCATGTAAGAAACCACCAGCTAAGAAGGGGTTGCCTTCATGTAAATGTGCATCATTGAAGGCCTGAACCAAAGTTCTCTTGAAGATAAAATAAAGAAAGTGAACTACATGACCTTAAAGACCCTTTACATACTTCGAATCTGTCTCTTAGGCCAGCAGTCCCCAACCTTTTTGGGAAAAGGAACTTGCTTCATGGAAGACAATTGTTTTCATGGACTGGGTTGGGAGATGGCTTGGGAATGAGTCAAGGGTCTTACATTTATTGTGCACTTTGCTTCTCTGGTGGCTCAGACAGTAAACAATTTGCTTGCAATGCAGGAGACCCAGTTCCAACGCCTCAGTTGGGAAGATCCGCTGGAGAAGGGAAAGTTTACCCATTCCAGTATCCTTGCTTGGAGAATTTCATGGCTTGTCCACAGGTCACAGTGAGTCATGACTGAGCAATTTACAAAATTACTTCTATTATTACCTCAGTTTCACCTCAGATCATCAGGCATCAGATCCTGGAGGTTGGAACACTTGTTCTAGGATATAAGTACCTGCTCATTGTCATGGATCTATACAAATTTTCAGAATAAATATTTACCCATACACAGGTACTCAGTAAGTATTAATAAAATACCAAATGCTGTCAGGAGCAGGGACAAAGCCATTTTTGTTATAAGACAGTTAAAGAACCCCCAGTATCTGCTATTTCCATTGCAACACATAATTCAGAGAGTGTTGTCAAACCAGGAAATGTCCAGACTCAGCCATTATGCAGCCTGGGGCAGAAGACTTGATCTCTCTGACCTGCAGTTTCTTAGAATGGAAACAGAGAACTAACACTCTCTGAAAGTGTCTGGGAATCAATAAAATAACCTGTGTGAGAATCAGGTGCTCAACAAGAGACATTGCTATGCATCCCTTTCCATTCAATGCATGTTTGTAAATTTGCCTTTGTTCTTAAGAACGTCTCAGTGCTGAGCTTAGAGGGAAAGATAACAGATTTTCTCTTTTTTTCACCCAAAGAGTATGTCTTCCAGACTGGCTCACCATCGTAACTCAGGCTCATTACCCTCAGGGTGCCTGGTGACTGAAGATCCACAAGCTCCTTGCAGCTGGCAGAGGTAGCACATTAGAAATTCATTTTTTCCTGTCATAATAACAAAGTGCAGAGCGGCAGGCTAGCCATGGTTTCGTATGGGAAAACCCACAGAAAGGGACAGCTGAAAGAAGCTGTGCCTTTCTCCGATATTTCTTGTCAGGGAGAATCATCCTCAAAAGAAAGGGGGGAAAAAGGAAAGAGAAAAAGAATAGTCCCTGTATTATTTGGACGTCTCATTTCTAGGGACAAAGTGGTAGTGTCCTCCCATCCTCTTCTCCTGCCTTTTACTGAATGACGCCTAGTCGGGACTCCCAGAAAGCAGTTAGTTAACTGGACAGCCTTTCACTTGGAGGGGCTTGTCTTAACCCATCAGCAGTAGCTCAGATAACTAAGCCAGCTGTTGTCTTTATTTGCCCTTGGAAAAATTTCCTAAGAGATCAAATTCCTAGGGTCATTGCTGAAATCCTGAGCTGAGGGAAATGAAAAGAAGAGAAACTGATACAAATTTTCAAAGACCTCAGATCATCAGGCATCAGATCCTGGAGGTTGGAACACTTGTTCTAGGATATAAGTACCTGCTCATTGTCATGGATCTATACAAATTTTCAGAATAAATATTTACCCATACACAGGTACTCAGTAAGTATTAATAAAATACCAAATGCTGTCAGGAGCAGGGACAAAGCCATTTTTGTTATAAGACAGTTAAAGAACCCCCAGTATCTGCTATTTCCATTGCAACACATAATTCAGAGAGTGTTGTCAAACCAGGAAATGTCCAGACTCAGCCATTATGCAGCCTGGGGCAGAAGACTTGATCTCTCTGACCTGCAGTTTCTTAGAATGGAAACAGAGAACTAACACTCTCTGAAAGTGTCTGGGAATCAATAAAATAACCTGTGTGAGAATCAGGTGCTCAACAAGAGACATTGCTATGCATCCCTTTCCATTCAATGCATGTTTGTAAATTTGCCTTTGTTCTTAAGAACATCTCAGTGCTGAACTTAGAGGGAAAGATAACAGATTTTCTCTTTTTTTCACCCAAAGAGTATGTCTTCCAGACTGGCTCACCATCATAACTCAGGCTCATTACCCTCAGGGTGCCTGGTGACTGAAGATCCACAAGCTCCTTGCAGCTGGCAGAGGTAGCACACTAGAAATTCATTTTTTCCTGTCATAATAACAAAGTGCAGAGCGGCAGGCTAGCCATGGTTTCGTATGGGAAAACCCACAGAAAGGGACAGCTGAAAGAAGCTGTGCCTTTCTCCGATATTTCTTGTCAGGGAGAATCATCCTCAAAAGAAAGGGGGGAAAAAGGAAAGAGAAAAAGAATAGTCCCTGTATTATTTGGACGTCTCATTTCTAGGGACAAAGTGGTAGTGTCCTCCCATCCTCTTCTCCTGCCTTTTACTGAATGACGCCTAGTCGGGACTCCCAGAAAGCAGTTAGTTAACTGGACAGCCTTTCACTTGGAGGGGCTTGTCTTAACCCATCAGCAGTAGCTCAGATAACTAAGCCAGCTGTTGTCTTTATTTGCCCTTGGAAAAATTTCCTAAGAGATCAAATTCCTAGGGTCATTGCTGAAATCCTGAGCTGAGGGAAATGAAAAGAAGAGAAACTAGATTTATGTTTTTGTTTTTTCAGAACAAATTAATGAATGTAGATGGGTGTGTATGCTCATTTACCACTTTGTCCAAATACCACAAGGTACAGTGAAATGGTTGCAGGAAATTAGGTCTTCAAGAGGTAAGATGAAATCCAGAGCCTGTGAACCTAGCTGCTTTGGGTTCCGATCGGGTTCAGGACATGATACCCCAGAAGGTGGGCCCTTGACATGTTGAATAAGCTGAAAGAATCTGAGAAAAATAAGGAAGTCCTTCTGAGCTTCCCTCTGCTCTTCTCACCTGGTGCAGGTCATAAACTCTCATGGAAGAAGTGCCCTCTCTATATCCAGAGGAAAGGAGCATTTTTGTCTGCAAAGACAAAAAGTCCTCACAAACAGGCCTTGCTGTTTCCCCCAGTGTACCCTTTAACTTATCACATTGCTCCACAATTGTCCACTCTTCATCAAACATCACATAAAAATATACAAGTTTGTTTCTCTGGGTCTTAATGTCCTGATAATGGCTCTCATGTCACACAAAATGTAAACACATGTGTATGCTTCCTTCCTGTTAATCTTTATCAGCTGAATTTTCAGACTTAACCAGAAACCCTAAGAGGGCCGAGGGAAATCCCTATGAGTAACGTTTCCCTTAAATATACATAATATGGTGCGGAGCAACTGATTATAAAAATATCAGCAAGAACCAAAATAAGTATGGTTTTGACACAAATGTAAGTTGATGCTGAACACTCCGATATTCTTGTCAGGAGAATCATCCTCAAAAGAAAGGGGAAAAGGAAAGAGAAAAAGAATAGTCCCTGTATTATTTGGACGTCTCATTTCTAGGGACAAAGTGGTAGTGTCCTCCCATCCTCTTCTCCTGCCTTTTACTGAATGACGCCTAGTCGGGACTCCCAGAAAGCAGTTAGTTAACTGGACAGCCTTTCACTTGGAGGGGCTTGTCTTAACCCATCAGCAGTAGCTCAGATAACTAAGCCAGCTGTTGTCTTTATTTGCCCTTGGAAAAATTTCCTAAGAGATCAAATTCCTAGGGTCATTGCTGAAATCCTGAGCTGAGGGAAATGAAAAGAAGAGAAACTAGATTTATGTTTTTGTTTTTTCAGAACAAATTAATGAATGTAGATGGGTGTGTATGCTCATTTACCACTTTGTCCAAATACCACAAGGTACAGTGAAATGGTTGCAGGAAATTAGGTCTTCAAGAGGTAAGATGAAATCCAGAGCCTGTGAACCTAGCTGCTTTGGGTTCCGATCGGGTTCAGGACATGATACCCCAGAAGGTGGGCCCTTGACATGTTGAATAAGCTGAAAGAATCTGAGAAAAATAAGGAAGTCCTTCTGAGCTTCCCTCTGCTCTTCTCACCTGGTGCAGGTCATAAACTCTCATGGAAGAAGTGCCCTCTCTATATCCAGAGGAAAGGAGCATTTTTGTCTGCAAAGACAAAAAGTCCTCACAAACAGGCCTTGCTGTTTCCCCCAGTGTACCCTTTAACTTATCACATTGCTCCACAATTGTCCACTCTTCATCAAACATCACATAAAAATATACAAGTTTGTTTCTCTGGGTCTTAATGTCCTGATAATGGCTCTCATGTCACACAAAATGTAAACACATGTGTATGCTTCCTTCCTGTTAATCTTTATCAGCTGAATTTTCAGACTTAACCAGAAACCCTAAGAGGGCCGAGGGAAATCCCTATGAGTAATGTTTCCCTTAAAAATACATAATATGGTGCGGGAGCAACTGATTATAAAAATATCAGCAAGAACCAGGTTAACAAGTCAAGTAGTCCTGTAATGCCTTTTGACACAAATGTAAGTTGATGCTGAAAAGTGTTCAGTTGCTAAGTTGTGTCCAACTCTTTGCAACTCCATGGACTGTGGCCTCCCAGACTCCTTTGTCCATGGGATTTCCCAGGCAAGAATACTGGAATGGGGTGCCATTTCCTCCTCCAGGGTATCTTCCAGACCCAGGGATCAAACACCAAATCTCCCGTATTGTGTCTCCTGTATTGGCAGGTAGGTTCTTTACCACTGGGCCATCTGGGAAATCCAAAAATAGATTAAATTTCCTGAAAGGAGAAGCAAAGCTGATGTGTTTAAAGTTATATAATCATCTGCTAGTCTGTTTTGGTGGGAGAGGCCCATACAAAAGTGTGCAGGGGGCCATGAAAGAACCCATGGGGTCCTGAGAGGAGGTAGATTTAAACACAAAATATAAAAATAAAAGAAGATAAAATTTGTAAACTTTTTTTAACACTTTTATTTATTTATTTTTAATTACTTATTTATTTGGCTGCACTGGGTCTCAGTTGTGGCATGGGGGATCTAGTTCTCTGCCCAGGGATTGAACCTGGGCCCCCTGCATTGGGAACACAGAGTCTTAACCACTGGACCACCAGGGAAGTCCAATTTGTAAACTTTTAAGTGAAATATAATCATTTTAATCCACGATGAAATCTGATGAATTTAATGGGAAAAGTTTAGATTTCCATAGACTGATGAACTCTTATTTTCACATGTTTTCATTTTCAACACTAAATGCTAATATTGATCTAATTTGAATCTTCTTTCTTTGAATAAGTCAACACAAAGTCCTCTGACTCTGTCATATCATCCACTTCTCTGTTTTCCTGATACCCTGAAATTCTTTTATTTCCCTCCTGGTTGGGGTGAACCACAACCTGGTGGGTTAATCCACCAGGCTTCCCTGCTGGCTTAGATTAGAATCTGCCTGCAATACAGGAGACCTGAGTTTGATCCCTGGGTCAAGAAGATCCCCTGGAGAAGCAAATGGCTACCCACTCCAATAATCTCATCTGGAGAATTCCACAGACAGACGAACCTGACTGAGTACAGTCCACAGGGTCACAAAGAGTTGGACAGGCTGAGTGACTAACATTCACTCACTCAGTCTCAGGCACGCAAGGTCGACCAGCAGGGGCTGCTAGAGAACAATTCAGACCCCTCTCCTGGGCAGGAAAAGTGGACAAGCTTCAGAGTAAATCCTCTGAGAAAACTAGCCTTGGTTGGCGGTCAGGACTTTGAGATCACACACAACACAAGAAGTCTAATTTATTGTGGAGACGTGAGTCATTCTCAGCTTAGAGATTAAGAAATAAACAAAATGGTGGCCCTTGTTTTCAAAGTTTCTGTTTCCTTTTTGGCAGGTAGGTTCTTTACCACTGGGCCATCTGGGAAATCCAAAAATAGATTAAATTTCCTGAAAGGAGAAGCAAAGTTGATGTGTTTAAAGTTATATAATCATCTGCTAGTCTGTTTTGGTGGGAGAGGCCCATACAAAAGTGTGCAGGGGGCCATGAAAGAACCCATGGGGTCCTGAGAGGAGGTAGATTTAAACACAAAATATAAAAATAAAGAAGATAAAATTTGTAAGATTTTAACACTTTTATTTATTTATTTTTAATTACTTATTTATTTGGCTGCACTGGGTCTCAGTTGTGGCATGGGGGATCTAGTTCTCTGCCCAGGGATTGAACCTGGGCCCCCTGCATTGGGAACACAGAGTCTTAACCACTGGACCACCAGGGAAGTCCAATTTGTAAACTTTTAAGTGAAATATAATCATTTTAATCCACGATGAAATCTGATGAATTTAATGGGAAAAGTTTAGATTTCCATAGACTGATGAACTCTTATTTTCACATGTTTTCATTTTCAACACTAAATGCTAATATTGATCTAATTTGAATCTTCTTTCTTTGAATAAGTCAACACAAAGTCCTCTGACTCTGTCATATCATCCACTTCTCTGTTTTCCTGATACCCTGAAATTCTTTTATTTCCCTCCTGGTTGGGGTGAACCACAACCTGGTGGGTTAATCCACCAGGCTTCCCTGCTGGCTTAGATTAGAATCTGCCTGCAATACAGGAGACCTGAGTTTGATCCCTGGGTCAAGAAGATCCCCTGGAGAAGCAAATGGCTACCCACTCCAATAATCTCATCTGGAGAATTCCACAGACAGACGAACCTGACTGAGTACAGTCCACAGGGTCACAAAGAGTTGGACAGGCTGAGTGACTAACATTCACTCACTCAGTCTCAGGCACGCAAGGTCGACCAGCAGGGGCTGCTAGAGAACAATTCAGACCCCTCTCCTGGGCAGGAAAAGTGGACAAGCTTCAGAGTAAATCCTCTGAGAAAACTAGCCTTGGTTGGCGGTCAGGACTTTGAGATCACACACAACACAAGAAGTCTAATTTATTGTGGAGACGTGAGTCATTCTCAGCTTAGAGATTAAGAAATAAACAAAATGGTGGCCCTTGTTTTCAAAGTTTCTGTTTCTTGGTGAACTGTATGTGGACTTTAGATCTTAGAGCCCCAGCAAGATGAGTTCCTCCTGTGGACTGAGGGCTGACAAAGTCTGATGAGAAAGAGCAGGAGTTTGGCTGATTCTCCACTCTCTGAAAAGAAGCTGAAGCCCTTCTCCTGTTGAAATGTGGGGTCTCAGACTGCTTTGTGAGCCTTTTTTTAAGGACACGCCTGCTCAATCGCTATGTCGTGTCCAGGCAGAAATTTTGAACTGTAGTCTGACCTAGAGAATAACTTGCTGAAAGAATTCTGGCAATGACAAACAAATGAAAACTTCAGAGAAGCTGTATGTTTTTCTCTCTGATAATTTCTTTAAGTGCTGAGGGCACCGCAGCTGCCTGGTAACAATTCCAGGCAGCCATTGGCAGACCCATGGCCACTTGGTTACATGGCCAGTTCCAGGAACTCAGTCTTAAAGGGGCGTTTGCTGTCTTGCTGCTGCCTTTTGTGCTAAAGAGGTTTTTGGGAGATGGGGGAAGGGGGTTATGCAGAGCTGGGGGAGGGTTGCCCAATTGTAAATGTTTTGAATTTAAAAGACACCCAAATTCATTAAATGTGTGAAATGATGGGAAAAAAAGTGTGAAATTGTAACAGTCGGTTTGTAGTTGATTAATAGAAATCTCTTCTAACAATCCCCAGAACCTTCCAGGGGTCATTGGAACAGAGCAGCTGTAGAGACAGCAGGAGTGATTTTGACACTATGCAGTGAGGGTTGTACAAAGTTCCAAACAAGTGGGCAGAGTCCCATGCACTCTGCATTCTCCTCGGCCGCTCACAGATGATTGGCTGCAAGGTCAAATTAATATGCAGATCAACCAGCAAGGTGCTGTTTTGCTCTGGGCCTCTGAGGGTCAAAATGGCTAGAAAGAACAATTCAGACCCCTCTCCTGGGCAGGAAAAGTGGACAAGCTTCAGAGTAAATCCTCTGAGAAAACTAGCCTTGGTTGGCGGTCAGGACTTTGAGATCACACACAACACAAGAAGTCTAATTTATTGTGGAGACGTGAGTCATTCTCAGCTTAGAGATTAAGAAATAAACAAAATGGTGGCCCTTGTTTTCAAAGTTTCTGTTTCTTGGTGAACTGTATGTGGACTTTAGATCTTAGAGCCCCAGCAAGATGAGTTCCTCCTGTGGACTGAGGGCTGACAAAGTCTGATGAGAAAGAGCAGGAGTTTGGCTGATTCTCCACTCTCTGAAAAGAAGCTGAAGCCCTTCTCCTGTTGAAATGTGGGGTCTCAGACTGCTTTGTGAGCCTTTTTTTAAGGACACGCCTGCTCAATCGCTATGTCGTGTCCAGGCAGAAATTTTGAACTGTAGTCTGACCTAGAGAATAACTTGCTGAAAGAATTCTGGCAATGACAAACAAATGAAAACTTCAGAGAAGCTGTATGTTTTTCTCTCTGATAATTTCTTTAAGTGCTGAGGGCACCGCAGCTGCCTGGTAACAATTCCAGACAGCCATTGGCAGACCCATGGCCACTTGGTTACATGGCCAGTTCCAGGAACTCAGTCTTAAAGGGGCGTTTGCTGTCTTGCTGCTGCCTTTTGTGCTAAAGAGGTTTTTGGGAGATGGGGGAAGGGGGTTATGCAGAGCTGGGGGAGGGTTGCCCAATTGTAAATGTTTTGAATTTAAAAGACACCCAAATTCATTAAATGTGTGAAATGATGGGAAAAAAAGTGTGAAATTGTAACAGTCGGTTTGTAGTTGATTAATAGAAATCTCTTCTAACAATCCCCAGAACCTTCCAGGGGTCATTGGAACAGAGCAGCTGTAGAGACAGCAGGAGTGATTTTGACACTATGCAGTGAGGGTTGTACAAAGTTCCAAACAAGTGGGCAGAGTCCCATGCACTCTGCATTCTCCTCGGCCGCTCACAGATGATTGGCTGCAAGGTCAAATTAATATGCAGATCAACCAGCAAGGTGCTGTTTTGCTCTGGGCCTCTGAGGGGCTTGCTTTTAAGACACTTGAGGGTTTCATAAGGGATGAATCCCTTGGAATAAACTGTCCACTTTGAGCCAAGGTAAATGTTCACTCGGGGCCAGTCTGATTTCTGTGCCATAGCAGAGATTCATAATTTGGTGTGTGGCAGCGATTTTGGGGTGTCCTAAAAGGGGGCTATTTTAATGAGCACCAGACTTGGCAATGGATTGGAGTCTCCAGTTTCCTATTTGCCACACAGCCTCTGAGACAGACAAGCCTTGACCAAGGAAGGGAAAGGAAAGCATCACCTTTCTTTAGGGTGTCATTTTTTCCATAATTTTTGGCCTCTGCCCACCCCAAACCTGGAGTGCATCTTTTTTCTCTTTGAACCACTGCTGCAGGCTACTGTTCTGAAGCTAAAGGATTTTTTTGCCTTCAAAGAGGTACAAAGGAAACATCAAAGTAAATGTCCTCAGAGTGACATAAGGATAGAATAATGGTGACCTAGCAGCTAGAGACTTGGCCAAATGCTGAAAGTAATTCACGCCACTCACTAACAATGGGGGATGTGTGACAATGATATATACCAGGAGACAAGGACAACCACTTTGCAGGGCTTCGATGCCCCACAAACCCAATTGTAGGCAGATCAATACTGTCATAAGACAATTATCAAAGGCCATCAGCACATCATATTTTCATACCATAAACAGCTCAAGGCGCCAGGGATGGCTTTCCTACAGAAAGCACATAGCATAAATTTGAAGGGTGTGAAATTGACATGATTAATAATTATAGTTATTAGCACATGTGCCAGCTGCTCATGTATGGTTTATCCCTTGATTTATGGTGCCATAAATGCCCATCTCTCTCTCTGATGCCGAATCAAGGGGGCACACAACCGTGGGCAGAATGAGTCTTTCTCATTGCCAGGAGTTTGATGACAAATAAAAGAAAAAAGTGGGTTGAAAATCACCCTGGATCTGGAGACACCTCGGTGAGAAGGAAGCTGCCTTTTGTTTGCATGGCTGCTTTATCGGCTGCTGAAACCTGTCTGTTCAATGTTCTCAAAGCCTTTGAAGTTTGGACTGCAACTAACAAGGCTATAGTTTTCCAGCCCCTCACTTCTTCGAGCTGTTGCCAGGTTTTTGGGCCATGCAAAATAACAAGCCAAGGTAAATGTGCACTCGGGGCCAGTCTGATTTCTGTGCCATAGCAGAGATTCATAATTTGGTGTGTGGCAGCGATTTTGGGGTGTCCTAAAAGGGGGCTATTTTAATGAGCGCCAGACTTGGCAATGGATTGGAGTCTCCAGTTTCCTATTTGCCACACAGCCTCTGAGACAGACAAGCTTTGACCAAGGAAGGGAAAGGAAAGCATCACCTTTCTTTAGGGTGTCATTTTTTCCATAATTTTTGGCCTCTGCCCACCCCAAACCTGGAGTGCATCTTTTTTCTCTTTGAACCACTGCTGCAGGCTACTGTTCTGAAGCTAAAGGATTTTTTTGCCTTCAAAGAGGTACAAAGGAAACATCAAAGTAAATGTCCTCAGAGTGACATAAGGATAGAATAATGGTGACCTAGCAGCTAGAGACTTGGCCAAATGCTGAAAGTAATTCACGCCACTCACTAACAATGGGGGATGTGTGACAATGATATATACCAGGAGACAAGGACAACCACTTTGCAGGGCTTCGATGCCCCACAAACCCAATTGTAGGCAGATCAATACTGTCATAAGACAATTATCAAAGGCCATCAGCACATCATATTTTCATACCATAAACAGCTCAAGGCGCCAGGGATGGCTTTCCTACAGAAAGCACATAGCATAAATTTGAAGGGTGTGAAATTGACATGATTAATAATTATAGTTATTAGCACATGTGCCAGCTGCTCATGTATGGTTTATCCCTTGATTTATGGTGCCATAAATGCCCATCTCTCTCTCTGATGCCGAATCAAGGGGGCACACAACCGTGGGCAGAATGAGTCTTTCTCATTGCCAGGAGTTTGATGACAAATAAAAGAAAAAAGTGGGTTGAAAATCACCCTGGATCTGGAGACACCTCGGTGAGAAGGAAGCTGCCTTTTGTTTGCATGGCTGCTTTATCGGCTGCTGAAACCTGTCTGTTCAATGTTCTCAAAGCCTTTGAAGTTTGGACTGCAACTAACAAGGGGCTATAGTTTTCCAGCCCCCCTCACTTCTTCGAGCTGTTGCCAGGCTGCAAACAATCACTATACATATTACAGATGAAACCACGAAGGCCAACAATGGAAGAGGCAAAAAACTAATCTTTGGAATGCCAAAAGTTAAAGCTTTTGTTGTCAAATGCAACTTGAGAGAAGTTTGCCTGGACTTTAATAAATGTTATGCTTGTTTCTTATGGTTATAAACAGATCTGGACATTCATAGTGTAATATGTCAAAATACTCTTTAAAATCTGGCTCTTCAGAGAACATCGTCTTTGGGACAAAGAGACAACTCTAGGAGCCACTACACACCCAAGCCTAAACATACAAATCTCTCTCACCATTCACTATCTAGTGAATGAATAATATCAATTGCTACTCATGACTAATGTCAAATTACAGGTTTGAGGAAAAAAAAATGAAAGACAGTAATGAACATGAACTCTGTTAACTGTTTGAAGAATAGCTTTCTCTATTTTTCATATTGAAAAATAAGAAATCAGGTAGAGTATGCAGACAAATTTGTTTTTCAATTTTAGCATCATAATTTTGCAAGTACATTTAAAACACATAGAAGGTAAACAAATATGTCAGGAGGGAATGCTTTTATAAAAGGCAAAACTTAAAATCTGCTGTCCAAATATGAAGATTATTGGACATGTCAAACACTGTTAAAGATGAATGCAAACATCCTTTCTAGATCTCCCCAGCAGATCAACAGAGACCCCCCCAAATCCCGAAGACTTTCTCTCTCTTGCCATGCTCCTCATTTCCTGGCAATCTGGCTTCAGAGCCCTATGGCGAGTTCACAGGGAGGATCTGAATAATGGAGGCCACCCCTATTTTCATTATACATGGCTCAGGAACTCACCTTCAGCAGCTCCCACTCCTAAACCAAGACCAGAATCTGAGGATCATTTATCCTATTGATAGATTAACTGTGATGGAACAAGCTTATACTCACAGAATTTCAAAATAATTAATACTGTCTTTTTTCAGCCCTTGAAAGAACGCAAATCCCCAAGTATTAATCTGGTAATAATTGGAGTATTCCATAGAAAGCAAAACAAAACAAACTTAAAGGCTAACAGATACTTCCATGGGCTTTTTGAGGACATAGTAGTCTAATGATATCTTTGGAAGAACTTTAGAAAATACTGCCAAACCTTAGGTTTCTTGAAGTTAAAATGAGTCACCCAAGAAACAACCTATGTAGCTTCATTATTGCTTTAAGCAAACAGTGTTTAAAATAAAAGCCTATATTTTTCTGAATAATGAATATAAATAAAAATAGGCAAGTCTTTCATCTAAAGCTCAATAAGCATAACATCAGCAAAGTGTTTAATATTTTAATTAAAAGCAAATTTACAGTAGGAGCACTTTTTAAATGTTACTTGTAATGTAAGCCTGTATATATACATCAGATTAATGTTATGAATAATGCTTTTGAAGAAAATCATTATAGACACATCACAGAATTAAATATTATTTATAGTTGAAGAAAAACTGAGAAGAATTTAAAAGTAAAATATAATTGTAAAAAGCTAGAATGAATAATAGATTAGGTCATGAAAACACATATAATTCATCTTCTGAAAGGATTAGTACTTTTTTAAGTTTTTAAAGAATTATTTGTAAATGTGCAATAACTATTGGGCTTCATGTTCAAATTGTATGATTAAGAATACAGATTTTAGGGCTTCCCTGGTGGTTCAGTGCCTAAAGAGTCTTCCTTGCAGTGCAAGGGGCACCTGTTTGATCCCTGGCCCGGGAAGATCCCACATGCCGTGGAGTGGCTGGACCAGTGTCTCCAATTATGCCCCAGCGCTCTGGAGCGCATGCACCCAGAGCTGGTGCTCTGCAATAAGAGAGGCCACTGCAAGGGGAGGCCCACACAGACCAAAGCATAAAGATGGATGAAAATCAATCAATAAAAAGCAATAAAAGAGGTTAAAACTAAAAAAAAGAGAAAAATACGGATTTTAGTAATAGTAAAGAAAACTACTGTACAATAGAAAAGTTAACAGATAACTTCCCATGTGATATATTGCGTAAATTTGATGCAAGAGGAGGATTAGGATAAAGACTAATGAAATTCCCTAAAAAATACTACAGACACAGACTCCTACACTATCGTTGGTCAAAGGCTACTTCAGATCTCATCAAAATCTCTACTCTGCAAATGCAGGAACTAGAGGATACTTAATATGCTCTGAGGGGTTTCCCAGGTGGCTCAGAGATAAAGAATCTGCCTGCAGTGCAAGAGGCTCTGGTTCAATCCCTGGGTCAAGAAGATCCCATGAAGGAGGTCATGGCAACCCACTCCAGTATCCTTGCTTGTAAAATTCCATGGACAGAGGAGCCTGGAATGCTACCAGTCCATGGAGTCTCAAAGAGTTGGATTGAGCATGAATACATGCAGTGTGCTTTGGAAAGAGTAGGTGAATGAATAGCCACTTTTTATTTATTAAGAAAGTAATTAACAGGGATACATTAGAAGAAAAGCGGCTTTTTTCCCAAAGTTAAATTATGACTGAATTCTCTTGACAACATCTAGAAGAAGATAAAGGAATACTTACCTTCAAGGAGATGATAGAATGAGTTCCATGTAAGTTGAAAACGAAATTTAAAAGTAAAATATAATTGTAAAAAGATATAATGAATAATAGATTAGGACATGAAAACACATCTAATTCATCTTCTGAAAGGATTAGTACTTTTTTAAGTTTTTAAAGAATTATTTGTAAATGTGCAATAACTATTGGGCTTCATGTTCAAATTGTATGATTAAGAATACAGATTTTAGGGCTTCCTGGTGGTTCAGTGCCTAAAGAGTCTTCCTTGCAGTGCAAGGGGCACCTGTTTGATCCCTGGCCCGGGAAGATCCCACATGCCGTGGAGTGGCTGGACCAGTGTCTCCAATTATGCCCCAGCGCTCTGGAGCGCATGCACCCAGAGCTGGTGCTCTGCAATAAGAGAGGCCACTGCAAGGGGAGGCCCACACAGACCAAAGCATAAAGATGGATGAAAATCAATCAATAAAAAGCAATAAAAGAGGTTAAAACTAAAAAAAAGAGAAAAATACGGATTTTAGTAATAGTAAAGAAAACTACTGTACAATAGAAAAGTTAACAGATAACTTCCCATGTGATATATTGCGTAAATTTGATGCAAGAGGAGGATTAGGATAAAGACTAATGAAATTCCCTAAAAAATACTACAGACACAGACTCCTACACTATCGTTGGTCAAAGGCTACTTCAGATCTCATCAAAATCTCTACTCTGCAAATGCAGGAACTAGAGGATACTTAATATGCTCTGAGGGGTTTCCCAGGTGGCTCAGAGATAAAGAATCTGCCTGCAGTGCAAGAGGCTCTGGTTCAATCCCTGGGTCAAGAAGATCCCATGAAGGAGGTCATGGCAACCCACTCCAGTATCCTTGCTTGTAAAATTCCATGGACAGAGGAGCCTGGAATGCTACCAGTCCATGGAGTCTCAAAGAGTTGGATTGAGCATGAATACATGCAGTGTGCTTTGGAAAGAGTAGGTGAATGAATAGCCACTTTTTATTTATTAAGAAAGTAATTAACAGGGATACATTAGAAGAAAAGCGGCTTTTTTCCCAAAGTTAAATTATGACTGAATTCTCTTGACAACATCTAGAAGAAGATAAAGGAATACTTACCTTCAAGGAGATGATAGAATGAGTTCCATGTAAGTCTCTGAACTTCAGTTTTCTGAAGAAGAAAGACAGGATATGGAGCAGAGATTGCAAACATGTCGGAAAACAAAATCAATACTTTTGTTCTCATTGACTTGGCACCTTTAATAATTTTCTTTGCATCCGTGAGTGAGTTAGTGGATTCCCATACACAGTGCTCTGTCTACATTCTAGACTCAGGGAACTGCCCAAGTTCACTGCTATCCACTCATTAGTGCCTGCTGACTTTCCTTAATATCTCCAGTTGCTATTTTATGGCCTCATTTCTAATTCATCTGTGTATGACTTTTTCAGAAATTGCTTTACCTTTACTGTTGGTCCTTGACTTTTGGCTTCATTTTTGAATTTGGTCTCTCCAACATCCCTTCTTTTTAAAAAAAGTGTCTATTAATTGGCTGTTCTGGGTCTTAACTGCAGCATATGGGATCATCAGTCTTCTCTGCAGCATACAGGATCTAGTTCTCTGACCAGGAATTGAACTCGGGACCCCTGCATTGGGAGCAATGGAGTCTTAGCTACCGGACCACCAGGCAAACCCTGCTCCAATGTCCCTTGCTTCTTCTCTCCAACCAAAGAGTCAGCAGTGTCTACACACTCAAATTATGTTGGAGCCAGCTTGCCCGCACGGGCAACCCAGATCTTTGTAATTATCAAAATCTTATGAATGTTGACTTCCCAGACGGTGCTAGTGGTAAGGAATCCACCTGCCAATGCAGGAGATGCAAGAGACACAGGTTCAATCCGTGGGTCAGGAAGATCCCCTGGAGTAGGAAATAGCACTCTACTCCAGAGTTCTTGCCTGGGAAATCCCATGGAGAGAGGAGCCTGGCAGGCTACAGTCCACAGGGCTGCAAAGAGTCAGACAGGACTGAGCATGCATGCTATGTGATGATGTGGTAAGGTCAGTGGAACAGCAAAGAGAGTCTCCCTATCTGCTGTCCTCTCATCCAAGTGATCCATAAAATACTCACTGGGGATCTCTGATGTTTCTTAGACACATTCAGGTAAGCAGAGAGTGACAGCAGTCATCACTTGAGTGTTTGTAGATTATTTCTATTTAAGACATTTATATTGCAAAATTCAGCCATGCATAACCTTTTGGTAGGTCCAAGACCTGGTCTGCAAAAGGAAGGAAGCCACTGCCTTTGATTGGCATGCCATTGGATTAGTTTTCTATAATACTTACCCAAATATGAATGAGTTCCATGTAAGCTGAACTTCAGTTTTCTGACGAAGAAAGACAGGATATGGAGCAGAGATTGCAAACATGTCGGAAAACAAAATCAATACTTTTGTTCTCATTGACTTGGCACCTTTAATAATTTTCTTTGCATCCGTGAGTGCGTTAGTGGATTCCCATACACAGTGCTCTGTCTACATTCTAGACTCAGGGAACTGCCCAAGTTCACTGCTATCCACTCATTAGTGCCTGCTGACCTTCCTTAATATCTCCAGTTGCTATTTTATGGCCTCATTTCTAATTCATCTGTGTATGACTTTTTCAGAAATTGCTTTACCTTTACTGTTGGTCCTTGACTTTTGGCTTCATTTTTGAATTTGGTCTCTCCAACATCCCTTCTTTTTAAAAAAAGTGTCTATTAATTGGCTGTTCTGGGTCTTAACTGCAGCATATGGGATCATCAGTCTTCTCTGCAGCATACAGGATCTAGTTCTCTGACCAGGAATTGAACTCGGGACCCCTGCATTGGGAGCAATGGAGTCTTAGCTACCGGACCACCAGGCAAACCCTGCTCCAATGTCCCTTGCTTCTTCTCTCCAACCAAAGAGTCAGCAGTGTCTACACACTCAAATTATGTTGGAGCCAGCTTGCCCGCACGGGCAACCCAGATCTTTGTAATTATCAAAATCTTATGAATGTTGACTTCCCAGACGGTGCTAGTGGTAAGGAATCCACCTGCCAATGCAGGAGATGCAAGAGACACAGGTTCAATCCGTGGGTCAGGAAGATCCCCTGGAGTAGGAAATAGCACTCTACTCCAGAGTTCTTGCCTGGGAAATCCCATGGAGAGAGGAGCCTGGCAGGCTACAGTCCACAGGGCTGCAAAGAGTCAGACAGGACTGAGCATGCATGCTATGTGATGATGTGGTAAGGTCAGTGGAACAGCAAAGAGAGTCTCCCTATCTGCTGTCCTCTCATCCAAGTGATCCATAAAATACTCACTGGGGATCTCTGATGTTTCTTAGACACATTCAGGTAAGCAGAGAGTGACAGCAGTCATCACTTGAGTGTTTGTAGATTATTTCTATTTAAGACATTTATATTGCAAAATTCAGCCATGCATAACCTTTTGGTAGGTCCAAGACCTGGTCTGCAAAAGGAAGGAAGCCACTGCCTTTGATTGGCATGCCATTGGATTAGTTTTCTATAATACTTACCCAAACAGAATGGCCTGTTATGAACTTGGTATCTTACTTCTTGGTTGATTTTATAATTGTTTGTAGGATACTGCTGAAGTAACAGGTTCTAATTTTATATTTCGAGGTGAAAACTCTTACTGAATTAAGTCTTCTCTGACAGAAGACTCATTCCCTTAGATTACTCAGCAGCTTCTAACTGTGATGAGTCTGAAACTTACCTATAACTTCTAATAGGATGTGTTGACTGTATCTTTAGAGAGTCCAGGAATCTATTTCAGGTACCTGAATGCATTCTTAGAGGGTCACATTGAAAGGATTCTACCTCGATTTGAGACTTAAACCCAGGGCCCAGACCTGATCGAACTTGCTTAGGACTTGAACCCACGTGGCTGGAGCTTGAATTCCAGCCAAAAACCTGTCTGGGACTTGAACCCACGTGGCTGGGGTTTGAACCTATCCAAAACCCGGTTTGGGACTAGAACCCATGTGGCTGGGGCTTGAACCTATCCAAAACCCTGCTTGTGACTTGAAACCACATGGCTGAGGCTTAACTCCAGCCAAAACCCTGCTTGGGACTTGAACCCACGTAGGCAGGACTCAATCCCAGCCAAAACCCTGTCTGGGACTCAAGCCCACATGGCCAGGACTTAATCCAGCACTCACCCACTGTCTGGACCCACTAAGGTTCAGGTTCTTCGTGCCTCAACACAGAAGGAATTCAGTGAGAGGCAGAGTGACAGGCAATAAGAGGATTTATTAGGTTAGGGCACTTGTAAGAGGTGCAAGAGGGCAGGCAGGAAAGCTCTGCTCCTCCTCTTTGGGTGGGCAACAACATATATATAGGAGGGTAGAAGACCACCTTCCTCAAGTAGATGCAGATGCAGACACAAGGCATACATCATTAGCTCCTCCTTCCCCAGCTCTTTCCGCTTTATTGAATAAGGAGCAGCCATAAAAGTGATCCATAAAATACTCACTGGGGATCTCTGATGTTTCTTAGACACATTCAGGTAAGCAGAGAGTGACAGCAGTCATCACTTGAGTGTTTGTAGATTATTTCTATTTAAGACATTTATATTGCAAAATTCAGCCATGCATAACCTTTTGGTAGGTCCAAGACCTGGTCTGCAAAAGGAAGGAAGCCACTGCCTTTGATTGGCATGCCATTGGATTAGTTTTCTATAATACTTACCCAAACAGAATGGCCTGTTATGAACTTGGTATCTTACTTCTTGGTTGATTTTATAATTGTTTGTAGGATACTGCTGAAGTAACAGGTTCTAATTTTATATTTCGAGGTGAAAACTCTTACTGAATTAAGTCTTCTCTGACAGAAGACTCATTCCCTTAGATTACTCAGCAGCTTCTAACTGTGATGAGTCTGAAACTTACCTATAACTTCTAATAGGATGTGTTGACTGTATCTTTAGAGAGTCCAGGAATCTATTTCAGGTACCTGAATGCATTCTTAGAGGGTCACATTGAAAGGATTCTACCTCGATTTGAGACTTAAACCCAGGGCCCAGACCTGATCGAACTTTGCTTAGGACTTGAACCCACGTGGCTGGAGCTTGAATTCCAGCCAAAAACCTGTCTGGGACTTGAACCCACGTGGCTGGGGTTTGAACCTATCCAAAACCCGGTTTGGGACTAGAACCCATGTGGCTGGGGCTTGAACCTATCCAAAACCCTGCTTGTGACTTGAAACCACATGGCTGAGGCTTAACTCCAGCCAAAACCCTGCTTGGGACTTGAACCCACGTAGGCAGGACTCAATCCCAGCCAAAACCCTGTCTGGGACTCAAGCCCACATGGCCAGGACTTAATCCAGCACTCACCCACTGTCTGGACCCACTAAGGTTCAGGTTCTTCATGCCTCAACACAGAAGGAATTCAGTGAGAGGCAGAGTGACAGGCAATAAGAGGATTTATTAGGTTAGGGCACTTGTAAGAGGTGCATGCGGGCAGGCGGGAAAGCTCTGCTCCTCCTCTTTGGGTGGGCAGCAACATATATATAGGAGGGTAGAAGACCACCTTCCTCAAGTAGATGCAGATGCAGACACAAGGCATACATCATTAGCTCCTCCTTCCCCAACTCTTCCTGCTTTATTGAACAAGGAGCAGCATTCTTGAGTTATCATTAGCTTACCAGTCTCCCAGCTTTTTCCAGGTTTTGCCTTTCCACCTACACTCCCCTACTAGGACTCCACAACTACCTAACTATTCTACTCTGTCCCTATAAACACTAGAACACTGTCCTGAAGGAGTTCAATACTATCTTCTAGATCCCTTACTGCATCCTAGAGTCTGGCTTCATAACATAGATTTAATAAAGCTCAACCTAATCCATAGACCATAAGTCATTTTTTGGTGACAGAGAATGAATTAAATAGAGTATCAGTTCTGACACAATTGGCACATCAAAGAGGAACAGGTTTAGGATCTGAGTCAATCTCTCTGGGTGGTCACATTTCCTAAAAGCTGCCAAAGACCAACCTACTAATGTCATTAAATGCTTTTGGAAGTTGAACTATACACATGTGGCCACAGTCTATGCCAATCAACATGTAGTCTGGACTTTGTCAAGGTTCAGATCTGTGGGTAAGAGACAATCATTGCCAAGGGGAGGAAGGATACCAATGAAGATTTAGTTTTGACCTCAAATTTATTCACCGTATCATTGGTGAGAGTAAGTATAAAACTTATATAACTCTAGATACCATAAAAATGGTCAAGGAATGTATGACAAATGATGCACAGAAAAAGAAAACATGTTACTGGAATTCTGGACAAATGAGAACTCCAGTTGAGCCAAGTCAAGGAATGTATTTTGACTTGATTTTGAGTGGAGGGATGGATTTGTTGGAGTAGTAGTTGGAAGAATGTGGTGGACTCTGTTAGGCGGAAGGGCCCACATGGCCAGGACTTAATCCAGCACTCACCCACTGTCTGGACCCACTAAGGTTCAGGTTCTTCATGCCTCAACACAGAAGGAATTCAGTGAGAGGCAGAGTGACAGGCAATAAGAGGATTTATTAGGTTAGGGCACTTGTAAGAGGTGCATGCGGGCAGGCGGGAAAGCTCTGCTCCTCCTCTTTGGGTGGGCAGCAACATATATATAGGAGGGTAGAAGACCACCTTCCTCAAGTAGATGCAGATGCAGACACAAGGCATACATCATTAGCTCCTCCTTCCCCAACTCTTCCTGCTTTATTGAACAAGGAGCAGCATTCTTGAGTTATCATTAGCTTACCAGTCTCCCAGCTTTTTCCAGGTTTTGCCTTTCCACCTACACTCCCCTACTAGGACTCCACAACTACCTAACTATTCTACTCTGTCCCTATAAACACTAGAACACTGTCCTGAAGGAGTTCAATACTATCTTCTAGATCCCTTACTGCATCCTAGAGTCTGGCTTCATAACATAGATTTAATAAAGCTCAACCTAATCCATAGACCATAAGTCATTTTTTGGTGACAGAGAATGAATTAAATAGAGTATCAGTTCTGACACAATTGGCACATCAAAGAGGAACAGGTTTAGGATCTGAGTCAATCTCTCTGGGTGGTCACATTTCCTAAAAGCTGCCAAAGACCAACCTACTAATGTCATTAAATGCTTTTGGAAGTTGAACTATACACATGTGGCCACAGTCTATGCCAATCAACATGTAGTCTGGACTTTGTCAAGGTTCAGATCTGTGGGTAAGAGATAATCATTGCCAAGGGGAGGAAGGATACCAATGAAGATTTAGTTTTGACCTCAAATTTATTCACCGTATCATTGGTGAGAGTAAGTATAAAACTTATATAACTCTAGATACCATAAAAATGGTCAAGGAATGTATGACAAATGATGCACAGAAAAAGAAAACATGTTACTGGAATTCTGAACAAATGAGAACTCCAGTTGAGCCAAGTCAAAGATGGTTCTACAGAATAGATGCCATTTTGACTTGATTTTGAGTGGAGGGATGGATTTGTTGGAGTAGTAGTTGGAAGAATGTGGTGGACTCTGTTAGGCGGAAGATGAGGACTGCTTGGTGAATGGTGACATGATGTAGGCAGAAGGGCGAGGACGAAGGAGGAAGCCATAGGATTTGCCAATCCTAAAGTAGATCCAGGCTTGCCTGGCAGCTCAGCTAGTAAAGAATCCACCTGAAATGCAGTAGATTCTGGTTCAATTCCTGGGTTGGGAAGGTCCCCTGGAGAAGGGATAGACTACCCAATCTAATATTCTTGCCTGGAGAATTCCATGGACAGAGGAACCTGGCAGGCTACAGTCCACAGGGTTGCAGAGTCAGACACCACTGAGCATAGCACAGCACAGACGTGGGTGAACTGCCACAGATATGAAGGGCTAAAGGGAATGTCTGTCTTTGGTAGAAGCTTCATTTTCTCATGCCTTCTGCATGTCTTCTTTCTCGACGAGAGAAATTCCCTCATCAATATCCACAGGTGATGAAAGTGTCACACATGTTCTATCATTACAGTGCCTCTCTTGTGGATTTGAGGGGGAAATAGATGCTATTTGTTTCTCTTAAGGGCCAGAGGACTCCTTTATAACTTTGTCTTTCTGTAGGCTAAACATCCACTTTTAGATGGTTGCTGTTTACCCTTCCAGGAAGTACCAGACATCTTGCTGAGCAGGTTTATTTTTCAAGCCACTACTAGATCAGTTTCATTATATTTGCATAGCAGCTACAAACATAACTAGCCAGAAACAGAAGAATATTGTGCATCGTGTCCCTAATGACCTAGTCTGTTATTTACCACTGTCTTAGTTAAAGCAAGACATCAGGTTGCTTTTCAGTAATGGTGGTCCCTCAACTCTTCCTATGGTAGTTATCTTAATAGTTTCTGAAATCCGTGAATGTGCCTGGATGCCAGGGTTTCCGCATTCTTGCTTGGTAGTCTCACTCAGCTTCCCTAAGAGACGTTGACCTAAAGTCCATTTTGTGATATTTTGATGGACACCACTTACAGACTTTAACAAGAAGAATTCAATGTCATATCCAGGCTAAACCCCAAACTACCTCTATACCAATCATTCTCCCAGTAAGGCAACAAATGCAGAAACAGCATAGTAGAGTAAGTGGTTGAGATTGAGTCACCAACTGGTCAGGTGGCAAATAATTAATAACACGGTCAAGCATCCTTTTGTCGCTTTGCTAGAATACAAATTCATAAATACTAGTAAGACTGCAGATCAAATGTATCATTTTTAGATGGCCACAAAGAATAGAAACAAGGATGTATGTCATCATATCCCATGTGGCATATGAAGTGAGATGGTGAAAAAATAACGTTTCATTTGAACTCTCAAGATTGTACCTTTTGAGGGGCTTTGCCAAAGGGGGGGACCTGGCAGGCTACAGTCCACAGGGTTGCAGAGTCAGACACCACTGAGCATAGCACAGCACATACGTGGGTGAACTGCCACAGATATGAAGGGCTAAAGAGAATGTCTGTCTTTGGTAGAAGCTTCATTTTCTCATGCCTTCTGCATGTCTTCTTTCTCGACGAGAGAAATTCCCTCATCAATATCCACAGGTGATGAAAGTGTCACACATGTTCTATCATTACAGTGCCTCTCTTGTGGATTTGAGGGGGAAATAGATGCTATTTGTTTCTCTTAAGGGCCAGAGGACTCCTTTATAACTTTGTCTTTCTGTAGGCTAAACATCCACTTTTAGATGGTTGCTGTTTACCCTTCCAGGAAGTACCAGACATCTTGCTGAGCAGGTTTATTTTTCAAGCCACTACTAGATCAGTTTCATTATATTTGCATAGCAGCTACAAACATAACTAGCCAGAAACAGAAGAATATTGTGCATCGTGTCCCTAATGACCTAGTCTGTTATTTACCACTGTCTTAGTTAAAGCAAGACATCAGGTTGCTTTTCAGTAATGGTGGTCCCTCAACTCTTCCTATGGTAGTTATCTTAATAGTTTCTGAAATCCGTGAATGTGCCTGGATGCCAGGGTTTCCGCATTCTTGCTTGGTAGTCTCACTCAGCTTCCCTAAGAGACGTTGACCTAAAGTCCATTTTGTGATATTTTGATGGACACCACTTACAGACTTTAACAAGAAGAATTCAATGTCATATCCAGGCTAAACCCCAAACTACCTCTATACCAATCATTCTCCCAGTAAGGCAACAAATGCAGAAACAGCATAGTAGAGTAAGTGGTTGAGATTGAGTCACCGACTGGTCAGGTGGCAAATAATTAATAACACGGTCAAGCATCCTTTTGTCGCTTTGCTAGAATACAAATTCATAAATACTAGTAAGACTGCAGATCAAATGTATCATTTTTAGATGGCCACAAAGAATAGAAACAAGGATGTATGTCATCATATCCCATGTGCGTGCATATGAAGTGAGATGGTGAAAAAAATTAACGTTTCATTTGAACTCTCAAGATTGTACCTTTTGATGAAACATGCTGAGTTAACACAAATACATTATCAGTTGTGACATTACTCCCTTTTTTCCAGGAAAGCAAGCACCATTTTCTGCATGAAATGATTCACAGCCTACTAACTCTTTTAGTATGGGTTTCACAAGGTTATCAGGGCTCTTATTTTGTAACCATAGCCCTATTAAAAGAACTTTCAAATGGAAAGAAACTTTTCACCTTACTTTTCAGTTTATTCTCACTACATTTAATGTACTTCTGCCTTCTGTGCAGCTTAAAGGAAAAAAAATTGGAAAATGCATGATCAATTTCAGGCCATTCCATCGATTAGCAAGCTGCTGTTCAGTTCTTTCAATAGTCTCCTTACAACCTTGGAGAACCAGCAACTCTAGGTCAAATTAACAGTACTGATTAAGGCACTATAAAGGAATCTGCAGGATAAATAAGACATATAAGCTACAATCCCTGCCCTTACATTGTTACCTTAAATTCTTTTTTTTTTTTTTAAAGATTTATTTATTTTATTATTTATTTTTGGGCAGGGGTTGGATTGGGGAGGGAGGGGAGTGGGCGGACCACTTCTACTGGTCTTTCATTTCTCTATTTTCATCCAGCTTTGTTCTTTGGCTCTTGTGGGCCTCCCATCACGGTGGCCACTGTCGTCGCAGAGCGCCGGCTCTGGGTGCATGCGCTCCAGAGCTCCGGCTCAGTAATTGGACACATCGGTCCAGCCTCTCCGTGGCACGTGGGATCTTTCCAGGCCAGGGATCGAACTGGCGCCCCTTGCATGGCAAGGCAGTGTCCCTACCCACTGGACCACCAGGGAAGCCCTACCTTACATTCTTAGTAGGACACTTAACGGTAGGACAAGCACTTCTTTGATCCATTACCCTGCCTTGTTCTCCAGTTGTGAAATTCATCAACTTTGCTAGAATACAAATTCATAAATACTAGTAAGACTGCAGATCAAATGTATCATTTTTAGATGGCCACAAAGAATAGAAACAAGGATGTATGTCATCATATCCCATGTGCGTGCATATGAAGTGAGATGGTGAAAAAAATTAACGTTTCATTTGAACTCTCAAGATTGTACCTTTTGATGAAACATGCTGAGTTAACACAAATACATTATCAGTTGTGACATTACTCCCTTTTTTCCAGGAAAGCAAGCACCATTTTCTGCATGAAATGATTCACAGCCTACTAACTCTTTTAGTATGGGTTTCACAAGGTTATCAGGGCTCTTATTTTGTAACCATAGCCCTATTAAAAGAACTTTCAAATGGAAAGAAACTTTTCACCTTACTTTTCAGTTTATTCTCACTACATTTAATGTACTTCTGCCTTCTGTGCAGCTTAAAGGAAAAAAAATTGGAAAATGCATGATCAATTTCAGGCCATTCCATCGATTAGCAAGCTGCTGTTCAGTTCTTTCAATAGTCTCCTTACAACCTTGGAGAACCAGCAACTCTAGGTCAAATTAACAGTACTGATTAAGGCACTATAAAGGAATCTGCAGGATAAATAAGACATATAAGCTACAATCCCTGCCCTTACATTGTTACCTTAAATTCTTTTTTTTTTTTTTAAAGATTTATTTATTTTATTATTTATTTTTGGGCAGGGGTTGGATTGGGGAGGGAGGGGAGTGGGCGGACCACTTCTACTGGTCTTTCATTTCTCTATTTTCATCCAGCTTTGTTCTTTGGCTCTTGTGGGCCTCCCATCACGGTGGCCACTGTCGTCGCAGAGCGCCGGCTCTGGGTGCATGCGCTCCAGAGCTCCGGCTCAGTAATTGGACACATCGGTCCAGCCTCTCCGTGGCACGTGGGATCTTTCCAGGCCAGGGATTGAACTGGCGCCCCTTGCACTGCAAGGCAGTGTCCTTACCCACTGGACCACCAGGGGAAGCCCTACCTTACATTCTTAGTAGGACACTTAACGGGTAGGACAAGCACTTCTTTGATCCATTACCCTGCCTTGTTCTCCAGTTGTGAAATTCATCAACTTATGGTAAGAATTCTTATCACTTAAATAATATTAAATAACATAATAATAATAATAATAAATAAGAGGGCAGGAAGAAACTCTTGGAAGTGATGGACAGGTTATGACATAGACTATAGTGATAATTTTATGGATGTATAATTACCTCCAACTCATCAAATTGGATACATTAAACACCTACAGCTTTTTTGTATGCCAATCAGACCTTAACAAAGCAGTTTAAAAATATTTTTTAAATGCAAAAATAAATAGACCAATAAATACATATAAAGCCATTTTTATATTGGTAAATCTATGCAATAACATTGACAACAAAAATCAAAGCACCAGTCAACAGAGATGCCAATGATAAAGGCAATTTACTAGACAACTGGAATTATATTTACTTAAGTGAAGGAGGAGACTACAAAAATTAATAGGTTCAAAGGTCTACCACATTAGATGGGGTCTAGTCTGGAGTCTTTTAAGTGAGGAATTGAATTTCAGCATTTAGCCTTATTATCAAATGACCTTAGATTTTCCTCATAAGAGTGAGACACCCTTAAACATTTTTGTCAGTGTGAAAAGAAACATCAGTCTTTATGTCCATTTAGATATTTTTACAATGATACTTGTCTATTCAAGTCATTTTTTTCTGAAGACTGTGATGAAATGGGCATCTGCTCAGCTAACCCAATTCAAAACAAAAATTTGCATAATCTGTATTTGCATAGTAGCAAGTGGGTGGAGTTTAGGCAAGTGCACAGATGAACATAAAAATCAAATATGGGCAGGAGGAAACTCAATTTCATTATAAAAAAAACATGTTTGTTTAAACATAAAAAAGCTGTGTAAACAATCCAAATGTGTTTACTGTAGTTTAGCCTACAAGGCTCCCATTTTGCTCCCATCCTTTAAGCAGCCCAGTTGAACAATGCAAATAAACTTGTGCCGCTCACAAAAGACATCAATTTAAAATGCACTCATAGAAAAACAGAAGAGATAGGATGGAAAAGCTGTGAACAGAATGATGTGTGTAGTCTGGTAGAAAAAATTAAAGACATAATTATGAGAAGATATAATTAGAGATTTTTGGAAAATTCTTAGAGCAGTAAAAAATTAAGCAAAAAATATTTAAAAGTTTATATACTGCAAAAATTTAAGTATTTAGATGTTGAAGCAAGTAACAGTAGGAGCGAAAAGGATACAGATGGGACATGGGATTAGCAAGAGTAACTAAGCAGGACACTATCCCTGTAACAAAGAAAAGGAAAGAGAAAGATCCTAGAGAGGAATTTTAACTTAAAAAAAAGAGTTTGGGCACAAATAGGGTGCTATCTAGAATGATCAGGTCTAAACATATATGTGTATATACACTAAGTCTAAGGAAGTAAGACTCAGACACTCAATATATAACTAGTATGTTGTGGCCCTGAATCTTAATAAATGTATCGTCATCTGCGGTCAGCAAATGAGACCATAATGTTAGGTCTATCATAACATAAACTGTGTATTAATGGAGCCATTAATCACCATCAAAACTGTATTAGGAGTGAAGATAGCCAAAGAGAGCTTAACTGACAGCAAGTGGCCATAAACCTGTCCAAAAACTAATTTGATTACCATCATACCAGCATCTGTGCCACTTATGAGGGTTCATTTTTGTGATGAAATTAAGTAGACAAGTCATTCATGCGTATAATAGACATTTAAATCATGGTAAACATGTTGCTGGCAAGAGAAGTAGTTAAAGAAAGTGGGGGATTGTTTTGGTGTCTGAATGTAGAACCAACTCAATGGAAAATGTCTTTTGCACAACAGTTGGGTACAAAATGCCATCAAAGAAGCTTTGGACGAAGTCAAATGCCAAGGGAGAAAGAAATGGATGCAAAGTCAGCTGGGGAGGTTCGGGGGATATGGGTTGTTTACAAGAAGGAATGTTTTGCTAGGATACACTCTCACTATTTATGGGTCATAAATGTTCCTAACAAACAATCTGTTTTATTTGGAGACAGTTGGGTCTGTTAGATTTAAACAATGCAAATAACCTTTAAGCAGCCCAGTTGAACAATGCAAATAAACTTGTGCCGCTCACAAAAGACATCAATTTAAAATGCACTCATAGAAAAACAGAAGAGATAGGATGGAAAAGCTGTGAACAGAATGATGTGTGTAGTCTGGTAGAAAAAATTAAAGACATAATTATGAGAAGATATAATTAGAGATTTTTGGAAAATTCTTAGAGCAGTAAAAAATTAAGCAAAAAATATTTAAAAGTTTATATACTGCAAAAATGTAAGTATTTAGATGTTGAAGCAAGTAACAGTAGGAGCGAAAAGGATACAGATGGGACATGGGATTAGCAAGAGTAACTAAGCAGGACACTATCCCTGTAACAAAGAAAAGGAAAGAGAAAGATCCTAGAGAGGAATTTTAACTTAAAAAAAGAGTTTGGGCACAAATAGGGTGCTATCTAGAATGATCAGGTCTAAACATATATGTGTATATACACTAAGTCTAAGGAAGTAAGACTCAGACACTCAATATATAACTAGTATGTTGTGGCCCTGAATCTTAATAAATGTATCGTCATCTGCGGTCAGCAAATGAGACCATAATGTTAGGTCTATCATAACATAAACTGTGTATTAATGGAGCCATTAATCACCATCAAAACTGTATTAGGAGTGAAGATAGCCAAAGAGAGCTTAACTGACAGCAAGTGGCCATAAACCTGTCCAAAAACTAATTTGATTACCATCATACCAGCATCTGTGCCACTTATGAGGGTTCATTTTTGTGATGAAATTAAGTAGACAAGTCATTCATGCGTATAATAGACATTTAAATCATGGTAAACATGTTGCTGGCAAGAGAAGTAGTTAAAGAAAGTGGGGGATTGTTTTGGTGTCTGAATGTAGAACCAACTCAATGGAAAATGTCTTTTGCACAACAGTTGGGTACAAAATGCCATCAAAGAAGCTTTGGACGAAGTCAAATGCCAAGGGAGAAAGAAATGGATGCAAAGTCAGCTGGGGAGGTTCGGGGGATATGGGTTGTTTACAAGAAGGAATGTTTTGCTAGGATACACTCTCACTATTTATGGGTCATAAATGTTCCTAACAAACAATCTGTTTTATTTGGAGACAGTTGGGTCTGTTAGATTTTAGTCCTGACAGACTAGAATTGTGGGATGTCGTCTTTAATGGCAGTCTAGAGAGATCCTAGAATGTGCATATTCGATGAGAGGAGAACTGGGCTTGGTCACCAAAAATAAATATGTCCCACCCGCTTGCTCATTGGGTCAGCTCAATAGTTTTTAAAATTTTGGAATTCCTTATCCAGTTATATTATTTTGCCCTAGAACCATTTTGGCTATATATTCTGCCTATTTTTATTATTCTGTTCCTTTATAAAAGGAAGTTCCTTTTCAAAGATTCTAAATTATTCAAGTTAATAGAGAACGGATACTATCCAATGAACCGGTGAAAAATAAATATATTCCATATATAATTATTTCACAAAGAAAAAGACTCATTTGAAAATAAATACTAGGTACATTTGAAAATAACAAGGAACAGTTTATTTTACATACATGAAATTTTAAATGATTGTATAGGTTTGTGGACCAAGTCCAAATAGGTCGGGCTACAAATCTCACTCCTGCTTGGTTGATAAACCTGTTGTTTGAGACAAAGCCCTATCTCTGTGTAATGTGTACATACTGATGTGATGGCCAGGCATATATGTGAAAGGATATATATTCTCGGAGGAGAATACAGGAACTTGAGGAACAGGAAACGTTTCTTTTATTACCAAGACAGAGTGCTTCCCCCGCTGAATATCCTGTGAAAAAAAATACCAAGAGCGACACCTCTCTCTGGCACTTCCTGAAACATTCTGTAGCTAATACCCAACACCTTGCCACTGCAGTGAAGCAACCCTGAGCCCCGGAAGCTGCCTGCTGCTCACAGGCTGATGCCTTGTAGGCCTCCCCTTCTTACCTGAGTTTGCAGATGGGCCATTTCCCAGGTGGGCCTGGCCAAACACTCCTCATTAATCATGGCTTAAACCTCTCTCAGTGGGAAGACCTCAGGTTAGACATCATTTGGAAACAAATTGGGTGAAAAATAGCTCTGACAATAAGGAGCCCACACAGAATTCCCCTGTGAGAGCTTCCGCAGTGTGAAAACAGTCTCTTCCAAGACGCTAAATGATCTGTCAGTGAGGGAATGACATTCTAATCCAGTTTTATGTCATATGCAGCTTGAAATAGTTGCTGTAAGCTCCAGCCTTTTGCTGCTGTTATGTTTCCAACTCTCTAGACCCTCTTAATTTACAGAGAAGGTTTGGATTCAGAACCGAAAGAGTGTGTGTGTGTGTGTGTGTGTGTGTGTGTTCCATACAGCAAACAGACAAATGCGTAGACACACAATAGCAAACAAAGTACCTGACCATATGTTGCCTCACTAAAAATGATACTTGCTCAAATATCCTGGTGAAACCAGAAGAATCACAAGGGTACAAGCACTAAACTGAATGATACTCTGATAGAAAAACTAAACAATACAAAGACCTGGAATTGTGACAACATGATTTATCCTCAGGGTGCAAAAACCTCAGCCGAATTGCCTCAAATGCATTTCAGGCTTCAGAGTCTTGGGATGAATTTATTTTTCCTGAGTCTCTTTTCCTAAAAGTAACTGTATGCTTGCCTTAAAGTGACAGATGGTTTTCCCATCACGTTTTGCCATTATTTATACTAACAGATTGCATCTGAATTGACTGTAAACCAATGTATTTGGTCTTCCATCTATTATAATTCTCTTTCTAGGCTGATCCAGTGGGAGAAAAGAGAAGAAAAGCCCATTGGTCTTCCATTAATCAGGAACCTGAAGAGTGCTTCCCACAGACAGAGTGCTTCCGCTGAATATCCTGTGAAAAAATACCAAGAGCGACACCTCTCTGGCACTTCCTGAAACATTCTGTAGCTAATACCCAACACCTTGCCACTGCAGTGAAGCAACCCTGAGCCCCGGAAGCTGCCTGCTGCTCACAGGCTGATGCCTTGTAGGCCTCCCCTTCTTACCTGAGTTTGCAGATGGGCCATTTCCCAGGTGGGCCTGGCCAAACACTCCTCATTAATCATGGCTTAAACCTCTCTCAGTGGGAAGACCTCAGGTTAGACATCATTTGGAAACAAATTGGGTGAAAAATAGCTCTGACAATAAGGAGCCCACACAGAATTCCCCTGTGAGAGCTTCCGCAGTGTGAAAACAGTCTCTTCCAAGACGCTAAATGATCTGTCAGTGAGGGAATGACATTCTAATCCAGTTTTATGTCATATGCAGCTTGAAATAGTTGCTGTAAGCTCCAGCCTTTTGCTGCTGTTATGTTTCCAACTCTCTAGACCCTCTTAATTTACAGAGAAGGTTTGGATTCAGAACCGAAAGAGTGTGTGTGTGTGTGTGTGTGTGTGTGTGTTCCATACAGCAAACAGACAAATGCGTAGACACACAATAGCAAACAAAGTACCTGACCATATGTTGCCTCACTAAAAATGATACTTGCTCAAATATCCTGGTGAAACCAGAAGAATCACAAGGGTACAAGCACTAAACTGAATGATACTCTGATAGAAAAACTAAACAATACAAAGACCTGGAATTGTGACAACATGATTTATCCTCAGGGTGCAAAAACCTCAGCCGAATTGCCTCAAATGCATTTCAGGCTTCAGAGTCTTGGGATGAATTTATTTTTCCTGAGTCTCTTTTCCTAAAAGTAACTGTATGCTTGCCTTAAAGTGACAGATGGTTTTCCCATCACGTTTTGCCATTATTTATACTAACAGATTGCATCTGAATTGACTGTAAACCAATGTATTTGGTCTTCCATCTATTATAATTCGCTTTCTAGGCTGATCCAGTGGGAGAAAAAGAGAAGACAAATGCCCACTTGCGTACTCCTGGCACCAGGATTCTATTTGTAAGAGTAATTTCCAGAGCACAAACCATGGTCACTCTCCTGATTCGAGTAAGCCCAGGAAAGCCCTTCTTCCAGAAGGAGGTGGAGCAGCACATGGTCTGGGAAAGGACAAAAAGCTTTGGGAGTTTGATTTGTTATAATCCATAGAATATTAGGCAGTCCATACTATGCCACATTCCTTAGATTATACACAATGAGCCCATTTCTTTGATCTACAGAAGTCAGATGTGGGAAAATTCTCTACCTTCCCCCTTGGGGCTTGTGACAGGCTTCTCTGAGTTTAACTCTTGAGGGGATCCTAGTCCTAAGGTTAGTGTTTCCTCTATTTTCTTCTTGACCTTCAGAGACTGTGCATGAAAGAATGTTTTCTGGCTGGTGCCTTTGAGGTGGGCCTGGCCACACAGATTGCAGTAATAGACATTTTAACATTCTATACTTTTATGTGATTTTGGTGTGAAGACCCCCACACCAAATCCTCTGTGAGGATCGCAGATGTGAGGATTCAGTGTGGGTGGAGAGGCATACACGGGATGAGGGGAGGTGGGGTGCTGCAGAGATCAGGGATGGCACCTACTTATTTTCAGGGGAAGCAAAGACAGTCCCACGTCAGAGGTTGGGCAGGGTGCCACCACTTAGCAGCATGAGACAAATAAAAGTGGGTCATTGATAGGGTCTCTTGCTTTGAATGATTTGAAAAACCATATAAATATGTATTTTAAAAGTCCATCTAAATATTGTACTTGTCACTATGGACTTAATTGTTTATTCTCTCATATGTATGGTGAACCAGAAGAATCACAAGGGTACAAGCACTAAACTGAATGATACTCTGATAGAAAAACTAAACAATACAAAGACCTGGAATTTAACGGGCCTCCCCCTTTTCTTGGGATGAATTTATTTTCCTGAGTCTCTTTTCCTAAAAGTAACTGTATGCTTGCCTTAAAGTGACAGATGGTTTTCCCATCACGTTTTGCCATTATTTATACTAACAGATTGCATCTGAATTGACTGTAAACCAATGTATTTGGTCTTCCATCTATTATAATTCGCTTTCTAGGCTGATCCAGTGGGAGAAAAAGAGAAGACAAACGCCCACTTGCGTACTCCTGGCACCAGGATTCTATTTGTAAGAGTAATTTCCAGAGCACAAACCATGGTCACTCTCCTGATTCGAGTAAGCCCAGGAAAGCCCTTCTTCCAGAAGGAGGAGGAGCAGCACATGGTCTGGGAAAGGACAAAAAGCTTTGGGAGTTTGATTTGTTATAATCCATAGAATATTAGGCAGTCCATACTATGCCACATTCCTTAGATTATACACAATGAGCCCATTTCTTTGATCCACAGAAGTCAGATGTGGGAAAATTCTCTACCTTCCCCCTTGGGGCTTGTGACAGGCTTCTCTGAGTTTAACTCTTGAGGGGATCCTAGTCCTAAGGTTAGTGTTTCCTCTATTTTCTTCTTGACCTTCAGAGACTGTGCATGAAAGAATGTTTTCTGGTTGGTGACTTTGAGGTGGGCCTGGCCACACAGATTGCAGTAATAGACATATTAACATTCTATACTTTTATGTGATTTTGGTGTGAAGACCCCCACACCAAATCCTCTGTGAGGATCGCAGACGTGAGGATTCAGTGTGGGTGGAGAGGCATACACGGGATGAGGGGAGGTGGGGTGCTGCAGAGATCAGGGATGGCATCTACTTATTTTCAGGGGAAGCAAAGACAGCCCCACGTCAGAGGTTGGGCAAGGTGCCACCACTTAGCAGCATGAGACAAATAAAAGTGGGTCATTGACAGGGTCTCTTGCTTTGAATGATTTGAAAAACCATATAAATATGTATTTTAAAAGTCCATCTAAATATTGTACTTGTCACTATGGACTTAATTGTTTATTCTCTCATATGTATGCTTCTTTTTAATGGTACTTGTCCAGCTTGGGTCTCTTCCATGAGCTCCAGACTCAGTTCTGCAGCAACAATCACCTATTGGATAGCTCAGCATGGCTGTCACAAAAACATTTCTAATTTAATATATCCAGAATTAAATTCCTCACTTTTCTTTCTTCTCTATTACAGTGAATGGCAATGTCATACATTCAGTTACTAAAGCTAAATAAAGGAATCATTCTGTGTTTTTCCACTTCTATAATCCTTCATACAAATCTACTGATATTAGCAAGTCTTGTCTGTTCACCTTCCCAATTGCTGCTGGAGTCTTTCAACTTCCTTTGCAGTTGATAGGAAAGAGAACGTCTTGGTGAAGAATAGTAACAGAGGTTGATTGCCCCCTCACCCTGACCCATTTTAGCACCCTGTAAGTTCTTGAAATTTGTACATAACTCAGGGGGAAAAAAGGACAGTTTAAAACCTCAATTGGGATTGAATGAATTCATTCTAAGATATATTGGCATTGGGTCAAGAATAACTAATAGATCAATAGACCTGAAACAAGAGCTCAGACAGCGACTTGTGAATATAAGGAAACTACAAATAAACAGGAAAAAGACTGTTTACCAGATCATTAACAAATAAATGAATGAAATAAAACCTCCATTGGTTGAGATAAATCTATGCCACCAGCAGAAATGTAGGCTCAGGAAAAGTCTTAAGCTGAATTTTAAAATTAAACTTAAATATTAAAAATATCTTCTATCCATGCATATAAGAATGAGGAATGTGAAATAAGGTTTGTATTTACTACAAAAGTAAGTTTGGGCTGGAAGAAAGAAGGAACCCTTCTATTCTGTGTAAAACTAGGGGATCCAACAGAGAAATCTGAAGTGAGAAGGGAACTAACATTTATCAAACAGCTGCTGCGTGTTAGGCACTATATTAGATATCAGATTCATTTTCTTATTTAATTGTTACAACATCATTTTGTATAGGTGCTCTTTATTAACAAGGTGCTTGTTCTACTAATGAGGGAACTGAGGAAACTGAAGAAACCAGGCCAAGGTCATATTCATTGACTCCTTATTAATGTATCAACAAGTATCAATCAGGCACCCACTCCCTGGCAGATGTTTTTTTCAGTCACTTGGGATAAGGTAGGGGACAAAATTGAACAAGGCCTTGACTCCAGATAACAATCTAAAGGCAGGAAACACTCAATGCAGCTTATAAGTGAGCACACATATGAAATAACTTCAGAATAGGAAACGCTATGAAGAAATAGTAGAAAGCTAATGAGAATGATGAGGAAAAGGCACTCATGTGACAATCTTAGGGAAGAGTATCCCAAACAGGGGCAAGAGCAGATGCAAAGGCCCTGAGGTAGCAACAAGCATAGTATGTTTAAGGGACGGAAAGAAGACTAGTGTAACACACCTAAGCACTGAGACCAATGCAAAATGTGAAGGAAGATGAGGTTAGAGGTAGAAAATACACAGTAGTCACCTCCGTGTTAAAGCCTAGGTCGTATTTTTTAATGGCATTGAACAATAAGGACTTCTTTGGTGACTTTTCTCTTAAAGGAAGGATTTTGTCCCCCTCCAATTATTTATGCCCACAGTGAATAATTGAATGAATCTCTTTTTCCGGTTATTTTATAAGGTTAAGAGAACATTAAATCTAAGCAAGCCAGTTTGGGCAATATTTAGATTCAGTAATAGATGCTGTGAGAGAGAGGACTATAAACACTGGTTCCAATCATAATTTGGAAAGATAAGGTTTTGGCTTTCTGGATTTAAATTGCTACTTCTCAAGAGCACAACTTCCCTTTACTTCTGATTTTCTCTAAAGGCAAGAAGAAGCCATGATGTTGAATAAACAACAGGTCATTAAGTAGAAACTGTCTAAATTTGGGCAAGTCATCAAGGCTGGACTGGAACCAGAACTGAGAAACTGAGTGATCTTTGGGTTGTTACATAATTCCAAGTTAAGTTTCCAAGAGAATAACATTGAGCATATAGAGACTTTCACATCTTACTTCTACATTCTCCTAAGAAATAAAAATGCAGAAGATAAAATTATTTTAATTTTAACATAGTTCAAAAACTTAAATCACAGAAATCTGCAATCTTTTTGTGGACTTCTAGGCATCCCAAATATTTAATATTATAAGACAGCCCATGAGAGTTTTACATGGGATTACAGGCAAACAAGTTTCTCTACAAATTTGCTGAAACATGAATTACATCTAAATCTGAAATCTATCTACCTACTGAAAATGAATCCTTTTTTAAAGACAATTCCCATTGACCCTCATATGAACCCATATCACTAAAGGGTGGGAACTAGCCATGCCAGTGTTGGAACTGCGTAGTATCCCAAACATCATGAAGTGGGTTGCCATTTAACTGGGTGTTGCTTCCTAAATTAAATAAAGATGTTGAGATGATGATCAGGGTCTCGGCTCCTCCATCACCCCTTTGTACGAGGACTAGTGTAACACACCTAAGCACTGAGACCAATGCAGAATGTGAAGGAAGATGAGGTTAGAGGTAGAAAATACACAGTAGTCACCTCCGTGTTAAAGCCTAGGTCGTATTTTTTAATGGCATTGAACAATAAGGACTTCTTTGGTGACTTTTCTCTTAAAGGAAGGATTTTGTCCCCCTCCAATTATTTATGCCCACAGTGAATAATTGAATGAATCTCTTTTTCTGGTTATTTTATAAGGTTAAGAGAACATTAAATCTAAGCAAGCCAGTTTGGGCAATATTTAGATTCAGTAATAGATGCTGTGAGAGAGAGGACTATAAACACTGGTTCCAACCATAATTTAGAAAGATAAGGTTTTGGCTTTCTGGATTTAAATTGCTACTTCTCAAGAGCACAACTTCCCTTTACTTCTGATTTTCTCTAAAGGCAAGAAGAAGCCATGATGTTGAATAAACAACAGGTCATTAAGTAGAAACTGTCTAAATTTGGGCAAGTCATCAAGGCTGGACTGGAACCAGAACTGAGAAACTGAGTGATCTTTGGGTTGTTACATAATTCCAAGTTAAGTTTCCAAGAGAATAACACTGAGCATATAGAGACTTTCACATCTTATTTCTACATTCTCCTAAGAAATAAAAATGCAGAAGATAAAATTATTTTAATTTTAACATAGTTCAAAAACTTAAATCACAGAAATCTGCAATCTTTTTGTGGACTTCTAGGCATCCCAAATATTTAATATTATAAGACAGCCCATGAGAGTTTTACATGGGATTACAGGCAAACAAGTTTCTCTACAAATTTGCTGAAACATGAATTACATCTAAATCTGAAATCTATCTACCTACTGAAAATGAATCCTTTTTTAAAGACAATTCCCATTGACCCTCATATGAACCCATATCACTAAAGGGTGGGAACTAGCCATGCCAGTGTTGGAACTGCGTAGTATCCCACATCATGAAGTGGTTGAGTGCTTGGGTGAGGTAGAGAAGGGAAATAAGCAAGGAATTTCACTTCCATGAAGAATGGAGGCATTGATGCCATTTAACTGGGTGTTGCTTCCTAAATTAAATAAAGATGTTGAGATGATGATCAGGGTCTCGGCTCCTCCATCACCCCCTTAATTCTCAGCTTATTCTGGATTCTAGGATTAGTGAAGGATATTGAGACATAAACAGCTCTTTAAAAAGCAGAATCAAAAAAGAGAGCTGTAAAGAATCAAGCACCAACTGAGGAGCTCTAGTGAAGCTGCAGCCGTGAATGCAGAAGGGGAGAGTGCACTAAGACTTCACAGATGCTGTGGCTTGAAAAAGAGGAAAAATCAAGTACGAGCCCAAAAAGCAGGATGTCACTAAAAATAGGTTTCTTAATTGATTTTAAGATATATATATATACATATATACAGACCAAGCGTTAGCTGTCTTCTGACACAATGAAGCAAACAGTCTCTTAGTCATGATAACGCAAGGAAGACTGGCTAGACCAGGTGGTAGTTCAGGATAACGGCAATGATCAAGGTGGTTTAGTGACTCCCAATGGTCAGCATTTGCTCCTCAACTTCATTTCTAAAGAGTTGTTGGAGGTTTCTGATGATTTCTCTATTGGTTTTAATTTATAGAGTAACAGTGCTGATGAGGCTGAGATACAATTGGAGCACACTTCTACCAGGCAGGCATTGTACCTTGATTATGTCCTTATGGACTTGAACATAAATGATTCATTAATTGAGCCACTAATTGTCAGATGCAAATTTGGACAGTTTGTTGCAGCCAAAAGAAATTTTTACTTGAGCATCTGTATATGAAGATGTATTAGTGACCAATGTTTTCTAAAAGACACACAATTCAGAATAGAATCTACTGTAGTGTATAGAAATTCCTAGGTATAATTTTCTCTTGATTTGTAAAAAATTCCTTTTTGAGTATAATCTATAACAATAACTCACTGCAAAACTTTCATGCTATATGAAGGACTCATCTTTGGCTTGAGAGTTCTACTTATCTTGGCATTAAATGGCTTTGAAGTGGACTTTTCTCTTGCCTTTGATTGTCTGTCTCATCCAATGTCAGTTTTTCTCCTTCATCACTTTATCCTCCACCAGTGAAACCTCTCTAACATCTCTTCACTACGGTATGGCAATGGTACACTTGAAATACTAAAATAAGACTGTAACAAGGAGAAAAATATGTAAACTTCATCCTCATACACAAATAAAGAAAGAAAAGATCCCGGTTTTGAGATAAGCAAGGAACTCATCTTACTGTTAATGCCAAAAGACCAACATAAGGTATAGTTTATACATCAGGTAAAGAAAAGTCTTTCTCTTCAATAATGTAGCTTCTAAAGATCTGGGGGTCGTGGGACTTTCCTGATTGTCCTGTGGTTAAGACTTTACACTTTCAATGAAGGGAACATGGGTTTGATCCCTGATCAGGAAACTAGGATCTTGCAGGCCATGAGGCATGGCCCCAAACAAAACAGAACAAAAAACAAAAGATTAATATACATTACCATATGTAAAATAGATGACCAGTGCAAGTTCAATGCATGAAACAGGGCACCCAAAGCCAGTGCTCTGTGACAATCTAGAGGGATAGAGTGGGGAGGGAGGGGAGAGAGGAGTTCAGGATGGAAGGGACACACATATACCTGTGGCCAATCCATGTTGACCTATGCCAAAACCACCACACTATTGTGAAGTAATTATCCTTCATTTAAAATAAATACATAAATTTAGTAAAAAAACAGATACTAATGTTGGAAGAGGTATGTAGCTAAATTTTTAAAATGTCTTTTCACCCTGAACAAATATGTTCAAACTGGGGTCCATATTTAATATAAACCTTGTAAATGTAGTAAGTGTATTACATGTATTCACTTATAACTAGGCCATTGTCTTAACATAACTTTTTCTATGTCTTTGAAGTTGCTTATTTGAGAATAATAAGTTTCATAATAATTATTTTTTGAGTTACTATTCTATGCCCAAAGTTATGAACATTAGCTTGGCTTATTGCCACATTTTATGATCTCATTTCACAAAGGAAAAACTTGAGATTCAGAAAAGTGAAGTGACTGTCCAGGGTCACACAGCTGTAAGCGAAAGAGTCAGAACACTTTCCTGTCACTTGTCAGGCCTCCTCTAAAAGAAGTCACCCTGATAACGCTTTTGGTGTAAGAATTCTTTAATTCTTTGATCACAAGCCATACACACACACCTAAGCACCAGCATTGAGCTCCATTTGGCAGATAGAGATAGTGTTACCAGGGCTAATGCATCTTTTTTAAATAATTGCATTTCCATAGAATGTCATAATAGAAAATCCAAAGCTAGAAAAGAATCTAGGCTTTCAAGAAAAACACAAAGTAGGTGACATCTTTGGGGTTTTGCATTTAACCACTTCTTTCAGTTCATCAAAGGATATATTCTGGATTGTTAACTCTGAAGGAGTTTATGGGAGTAAATAACATTTTGAATGGAGCACATAATCCGCAGTCTTAGAAGCCGCACACTTAATATTTGAGCTGGAAATGGGGATAATTTGGCAATCTAATAGTTCCTTTGTGAAAATGGAAGAGTTTTTACCTGAACAGGACAAATCCTAGCCCCAATAACACAGTAAATCACCAGGGATTTGCCAGGAAGTCAAATTGAGAAGGTTAAAATATATTCTAATTCCTCCACAGTAGCTTCTGTGGGACCCAAGTAAATTATGAGACCAACAATTTAAAAAGTCTATACTTTGGTGTCAATGTCTCTGTGTGCACCAAAACTTTTACTTTACACGATAAGATAAATATCAATGCTATTTCTAAGTCTTTCTACCTTGACACTTTTTCTAGCGATATAATTCTCTTATTCTAGAAGTTGGAGAAAAAAAACAAAATGACGAGCAGACTAGAAGGACATAAAGGGATTTCTTCATACTTGTCTCCAGTTAAACCATGCCTAGACATGATAAGGTCATTGAATCCCAGTTTTATATCTCACAATTCTGATAGAAATACTAAGCTTATAAGCAGAACACATCACAGCAGAGTAGTAATTGTCAAAAATAAACTAATAAGACAGGAGCAAAAATGAACCTTAAATACTGAAACTCTGGTCATCAGCGTTATTGTACTATTAATTTCTATCATGTTTTGAGCACTGACTATATCCCAGACATGGTGTTAAGCATTTTACAGGCATTACATTATTTGGTTCACTCCTGGCTTTAGGTATTGAGTATTAATATTATGCTATGGAAATTGAGGAGTATTTAAGTATACAGCAAGAGGCAGGATGCAAATAGCAGTAGTCTGTTTAGATTCTCTGCTCTTAGCCATTGAATGAAAGATATCATACCCTTAGGGACATTCAGACAAGAATCCTAAATATTTCTTACAGCTCTGATATGCACAAAGTTCCCATTCATTACCACTTTCCATAATGTTCACTTAGTGGAAACAGGTGACTTCTATTTCCCAGGCTTAGCTAGAATAAGGAAAAATATAACTGGCTAGAACAACTATGAAGCCAGCAATATTTTGGGCTGGAATATTTTGTGATTCCATTCTATTCTATTCTCTGGTCCTTGTAAAAGCCAACTCAATGTTTTCTCTCTAGAGGAGTGGCTAAAGGAGCAAACCTGAAAGGGGAAAGGAGAGATGCCCAACGTTCTGAACGATGCAGACTTGGGAAAGAGGATTCAGAAAAGCCCTCTTGAGGGTTCCCAGGTGGCACTAGCAGTAAAGAATCCACCTGCCATGCAGGAAATGTAAGAGACACAGGTTCTGTCCCTGGCTTGAAAAGATCCCCTTGGGGAGTAAATGACAGCCCCCTCCAGTATTTTTGCCTGAAGAATCCCACGGACAGAGGAGACTGGGGGGCTACAGTCCATCGGGTTGAAAAGAGTCTGACACGACTGAAGTGATTTATCACGCACCCACACACCTCTTAACCACCTAATAAAGACAAAAGGAGGAATCATGGCGCTAAAAGACATCTTCACACAATAAGTCAAATCACCAGTTTGCCAAGACTATGCCATTCTCTGAAAAAGTTGTCAGAATCTCAGAAAGGAGAGAGATTCCAAGGAGGCAGGGAGCCAATGTAATTAGCAGAGCTCACAGGGCAGGCTGCCTAGCATTTCCCATCATGAACCGAGGGGCCAGAAAAGCAGGTCCGCTCCAGCAATTATCCCATCTCAATATGTTTGCACCTTGGTACCAGTCCCTGGGGAACACACGGCTGCCGCCGGCCTCACTCATCACACAGAATTAGTGAGTGCTTTGGCATGGCGGCCCCGCACAACAGTCACCGAGAGAGAGAAGATTTATTGCTCTATCTGACAGTCTGTTATTCACTAACTGAGCATGACACATCTGGGATTTTGAATCATCAACTTGACATCTAACAGGAGAACAAACCTTGGGGAGGAGGATGGCGGTGGGGCAGAGAGCAGAGGGAATTGGCAGTTTCCAGAATAGATTTTTGCATTTCCCTGCTGACCTCAACAGTGAGTCTTGGCTTGAAGTCATCATTGGACCAAAGGGAGGAGTCAGAAGCCCAGAGGGCCTTGATCTGAAGTGATAACGAAGCTGGAGATCACAGGAAAGAAAGGCACTTTGGCTTCTTGTAGGGGTTGGACATCTTTCCTGGTGACAGTGGATGAGATTTTGTTCACATCTTTAGAAAAGCATGTCCCGTGAGAGACAAAGGAAGAGCTCCCCTCGCTTCCCTCTCCCTTTGCAGTTGCAGCAGAACCCTGGCTACCAAAGGAGAATGAGCTTTACTGCTTGAAGTCACCCTTTCAGGCAGAGGATCCAGTGGACAGAATGGCCTCAGCCCCTTGCCCATGCCCTGGCCCGCCTCCATCAGCTGTATGGGCTGCACTGAGCACAGACACCATCTTCAATCCTCTGACTAGCCCCTGTGCAAATCAAAAACAAACTCTTTCCTTGTCCGTTAGAGAGCCGAGATTCTGTCCACAGCACGCAGGCTCCACCTATGCCATGAAAAAGACAGTGGTGCTCACTAATGATTGGAGACATAATTTATTTAATCTTCATGGATCCATTGGGAGCCATGGCTCAGAGGCCCATGAATAAAAATGGCAAGTTTGCTCAGTGCATTCAAGGCAGTTAAGACCATTTGTTTAGCCTGCTGCTAAGTGCTCCGAAGACTTATCGATCTTGGCTGAAAATAGCACACACACACGTTCCCATTAAAAGCATCTAATCTCTCTGCTTACATTTTAACAAGTAAATATGAGATAAAATAAAAGTTTTAATGCCCAGTTTCTGCCTCTTTGGGTTCCCATGTGTTACTACCTAATACATTTATTCCCTCTCCATTTGTCTTCTCTCTTTCTCTCTCTGCTTCTGTCTTTGTCTCTCCTCATCCACTCTGTTGCCTTCACCATCCCAACCCTCTCCTGATTTCTTCTAACTGTTCCTGAAAAATTCTGTAAAATAAAGGAATATCAGTAGCAATGGAGCAATATTCTAAAGAGGTACTCTAAACATCTTTTTTAAGTTGAATTGTGGTTTGACTTTGATCTTATTGACATGGACATACTCTAAAAAATCAGACAAATCTAACTCTCTTTCAGATTATTTATTGAGTTGATGGAATAGAAATATTTAAAAGATTGCGAGGACATTAGCCATTATATAAGCTCTAAGATACTATCTATTGATGGAGGAAGTTTAAAACAATTCTGTCAAAGTAAGAATGGAGGAAGTTGGCAGTGTTTTTTCCAACCAGGAACCAAGAGTACATGGGAATGGGTGAGTTGGTAATCGTGAGAAGAAACATACTTAAAAACACTGGCTTGGAACAAGTCACAGACCAACAGAGAATGACACAGAGGCATACAGGTTCCTGGCGTCAGAGATCTCTCATGTCCCTCCCTTTCCTCTCTTGTAATCATGGGTATATAATGATGATTCAACAAGAATGTCAAGGTAGTAGGTATATAGCAAGAAGAAAAGATCCACCTGGCCCTCCCTGAATTTGACAGCAAGATCTCTCTAGATCTACCACCTCTTCTTGGCCACTTAAAACTTTTCCAAAAGGAACGGAGGAATTTTTTAGATGCTAAACAGAGTATTAGAAAGCAGAGACATGACTTTGCTGGCAAAGGTTTATATAATCAAAGCTATGGTTTTTCCAGTAGTCATGTTATGGATATGAGTTGGACCATGAGGAAGGCTGAGCACCAAAGAATTGATGCTTTTGAATTGTGGTCCTGGAGAAGACTCTTGAGAGTCCTTTGAACAAGAAGGAGATCAAACCAGTCGATCCTAAAGGAAATCAACCCTGCATATTCATTGGAAGGACTGAAGTTCCAATACTTTGGCCACCTGGTGCAAAGAGATGACTCATTGGAAAAGACCTTGATGCTAGGAAAGATTGAGTGCAGGAGGAAAAGAAGGTGACAGAGGATGAGATGGATGGATGGCATCACTGACTCAATGGACATGAATTTGAGCAAGCTTCGGGAGATGGTGAAGGACAGGGAAGCCTGGCGTGCTGCAGTCCATGGAGCTGCAAAGAGTCAGATATGACTGGTGACTGAACTGGCACCATGACCTCAGTCTTACTTTCCTACTCTGCTTCTCTTACCTTCCCATGTTTAAGATCTTCCTCTCTTCTGGAAGCAGAATATTCAGGATCACATCATTCACATTATTTATGGCAAGAACATTATATTCTGGTGCATTATAGCCTTCTCATTTTACCTCTGCCATGAGTTAAAAAAGCTCATTTTGAAACTCAAAAGCTGAGAGCTAATTTTTTACTTATTTTCCTATTTTGTCACAATGTTACTCCCAGAGACTAAGTATAGAACACTCTCAGTGCTGGGAATGGGGGAGATGGGGAGACCAAGATGAGTAAGTAAATTCTGAGGAAATTAACAAGTTAATAGTTCAACATTATTTTTAATCATGACATGTATTACTTTATAAAGGCATCGTCTCAGAGATCTCATGTCCCTCCCTTTCCTCTCTTGTAATCATGGGTATATAATGATGATTCAACAAGAATGTCAAGGTAGTAGGTATATAGCAAGAAGAAAAGATCCACCTGGCCCTCCCTGAATTTGACAGCAAGATCTCTCTAGATCTACCACCTCTTCTTGGCCACTTAAAACTTTTCCAAAAGGAACGGAGGAATTTTTTAGATGCTAAACAGAGTATTAGAAAGCAGAGACATGACTTTGCTGGCAAAGGTTTATATAATCAAAGCTATGGTTTTTCCAGTAGTCATGTTATGGATATGAGTTGGACCATGAGGAAGGCTGAGCACCAAAGAATTGATGCTTTTGAATTGTGGTCCTGGAGAAGACTCTTGAGAGTCCTTTGAACAAGAAGGAGATCAAACCAGTCGATCCTAAAGGAAATCAACCCTGCATATTCATTGGAAGGACTGAAGTTCCAATACTTTGGCCACCTGGTGCAAAGAGATGACTCATTGGAAAAGACCTTGATGCTAGGAAAGATTGAGTGCAGGAGGAAAAGAAGGTGACAGAGGATGAGATGGATGGATGGCATCACTGACTCAATGGACATGAATTTGAGCAAGCTTCGGGAGATGGTGAAGGACAGGGAAGCCTGGCGTGCTGCAGTCCATGGAGCTGCAAAGAGTCAGATATGACTGGTGACTGAACTGGCACCATGACCTCAGTCTTACTTTCCTACTCTGCTTCTCTTACCTTCCCATGTTTAAGATCTTCCTCTCTTCTGGAAGCAGAATATTCAGGATCACATCATTCACATTATTTATGGCAAGAACATTATATTCTGGTGCATTATAGCCTTCTCATTTTACCTCTGCCATGAGTTAAAAAAGCTCATTTTGAAACTCAAAAGCTGAGAGCTAATTTTTTACTTATTTTCCTATTTTGTCACAATGTTACTCCCAGAGACTAAGTATAGAACACTCTCAGTGCTGGGAATGGGGGAGATGGGGAGACCAAGATGAGTAAGTAAATTCTGAGGAAATTAACAAGTTAATAGTTCAACATTATTTTTAATCATGACATGTATTACTTTATCCAGTTTTATATTGTAGGTATTAACTAATCCTCAAAGTGAACGACTGCTTCCAATTTCACGTTCAAAACCATTTCTCTCCGAAACGACAATCTATTTTCTTTCTGGCAGTGTATAACAATCTGATTTGTTGGATTGAGGCCAGTGATCACAGAAGGCACCATGAAGTTCTGGCTTCTGTTCAGTGACTTGGGTAAAACTTTCTTGGGGGGGGGGGCGGAGTCGGGGGTCGGGGGTCGGGTTGAGGAGGGAGGGGAGTGGGCGGGCCACTTCTATTGGTCTTTCATTTCTCTATTTTCATCCGTCTTTGTTCTTTGGCTCCTGTGGGCCTCCCATTATGGTGGCGTCTGTCGTTGTAGACCGCTGGCTCTGGGCGCATGCGCTCCAGAGCTCTGGCTCGGTAATTGGACACATCGGTCCAGCTGCTCCGCGGCACGTGGGATCTTCCCAGGCCAGGGATCAAACCGGTGCCCCTTGCACTGCAAGGCGGTGTCCTTACCCACTGGACCACCAGGGGAAGCCCCTGGGTAAAACTTTTATGTCAATAAGTAAATGATCATATACCTCCTTCTTCCCCAAAAGATTTGAAATATCTTATAATTTCAAAATATATTAAAAATAGATGGATATTTAAATCAAGATGAAGGGACAATCGATGCAGCAAAGTAAAATAAACAAAGGATAAGATTATTACAGAAAACAGAACTTCCTTAGCATCTATGCAGCTGCTAGATATAGGTTATTAGCTGGGCTGGAAGAAGGAGAGGTATCATGCTCATCATCTTTTTAGTCATCCTTGTTGAAATGCTGGATCAGATTAGTATGGACTAAATTAATAATCAGAATTGACAAGGAATTCATTGTTAAAGACATTATGCTGGGAGAAAATCATAAGCATTATAGAAGCGGTTGGCCTTTAGCTTGTAGAAGTGCTATGCAAATTCCCTCAAAGATGGAACAAAGGGATTAGATAACCTGGTGGTACCTGAGCAGGATCTTGAGGATAACAGGAACATCTGATTCACCGTCTGGATTTGACTAGTAGGTGTGTTCAGTGGGGGAAACACAGGGTGTAGATAACTGGATGCAGCTACAAAAAAGCATCCAGAACTCCAAATGGGAAGAGGATGCTGAAGATCTAGTTCAGAAGAGTATCCTAGGAAAGCTTTCTGAGTCAAATGTTGCCTTTCAGAAGTCATGTGTTCTGGATAGTCCATGTGGAAAAGAAATGAACTATCTTGGTGAATAACTTCTCCCTCATGTTTGTTGTTCAGTTGCTCAGTTGTGTCTGACTGTTTGCAATCCCATGAACTGCAGCATGCTAGGCTTCCCAGTCCTTCACTATTCCTGGATTTTGCTCAAACTCATGTCCATTGAGTCAGCGATGCCATCCAACCATCTTATCCTCTGTCATCCCCTTTTCCTCTTGCCCTAAATATTTCCCAAAGATTTCCAAAGAGGGTCTTTTTCAAAAGAGTTGGCCCTTCATATCAGGTGGCCAAAGTGCTGGAGCTTCAGCTTCAACGTCAGTCCTTCCAATGATATTCAGGGTTGATTTCCTGTAGGATTGACTGGTTTGATCTCTGCTGAGTCCCTTTTAAAAACTATTCCTTTTTAAAAACAGGTATTTTATTGGATTACAGTTGATTTACAATGTTAGTTTCCACTGTATGCAAAATGTGTCAGTTGTACATACACAGGTACCTACTCTTTTTAATATTCTGTTCCCATATAACTCATTGCAGAGTATTAAATAGAGTTCCCTGTTCTATTCAGTAGATTATTAGTTGTCTACTCTATATACAGTACTGTGTATATGTCAATCCCTTCTCCCAATTTATCCCTCCCCACTCCCTTTACCCTCTGATAACCACAAGTTTATTTTCTATATCTGTGCTCAGCTTCTGATTTGTAAATAGGTACTGTTTCTTTTGGTTTCTCATATGAGTGCTAGCATGCAAACTTGTTTCAGTCATGTCCAAGACTAAACTGTAGCCCACCTGGTTCCTTTGTGCATGGGATTCTCCAGGCAAGAATACTGGAGTGGGTTGCCATCCTCCCCTCCAGGGGATCTCAATCAACCCAGGGATCAAACCTGAGCCTCTTATAGTCTCCTGCATTGGTAAGCAGGTTCTTTACCACTGGCGCCATCTTGGAAACCCCAGGTTCACATATAAGTGATATCATATGAGATTAGTCTTTAACTATCTGACATACTTCACTCAGTATGACAATCTGTAGGTCCATCCATTTTGTTGCATATGGCATGATTTCTCCCTTTTTTATGGCTGAGTAACATTCCATTGTGTATATGTATCAAATCTTTATCCAGTCCTCTGTTGATGGACATTTAGGTTGTTTCCATGCCTTGACTAGTGAAAACAGTGCTGCAATGAACACTGGGGTGCATGTATCCTTTCAAATTATGATTTTCTCTGGATATATGCCCTGCAGTGGGATTCCTTGATAAATGATTGATTTATTTCTTGATGGTTAATTATTTACTCATTTTAAGTAACATCAGCATAGACTGCCAGACCAATATGCTACCAAAGTTTTCAAGACTCAGTGTAATTACCCAAAAATACATTTTAAAATATAAATGTGTCCCATTTGATCAAGATGTTAGTTAGGTTCATACTTAATGAAGAGGCAAATATGTACAACATTCTAACATATACCAAGTTTGTTTGAATATTACCTGAGCTTTAGTTTTAAGTTTGAGTTCTACATCAAATGGGTTGAAGGAATGAGGAACACAGAAGTGTCAAACTCTGAAACTCCTGGAATCCTCCTTAACACAAAGTTTTGAACTATGGTTTACTTCAAAATTATATGGTATTGTCTCAAAATCTTGGTAATGGTTTGGAATCCTTTGTACTTAAAAAATGTTTTCCAAAGTCATACAACTAGAATAATGAATTTGGTATTTTTTTGCCTCCTAAAGAGGTAATGCAAAACAAACAAACAAACAAACAAAAACCAAAAAACCATATATCATTATTTGAGAACAAATAGGGAAAGTAGAGGTCGATCATCTATTTCTTTTAAGGTTTTTTTTTTTTTTGATGTGGGCCATTTTTAAACTCTTTTTATAAAAAAAATTTGGGGGGGGCCTCTTTTATTGATTCTTCATCCACTTATTTTCATCCATCTTTATTCTTTGGCCTGTGTGGGCCTCCCATCACAGTGACCTCTCTTGTCACAGAGCACTGGCTCTGGGCGCATGTGCTCCAAAGTGCTGGCTCGTAATGGGACACACCAGTCCAGCCGTTCCGCGGCACATGGGATCTTTCCGGGCCAAGGATTGAACCGGTGCCCTCTGCACTGCAAGGTGGACTCTTTACCCACTGGACCACCAGGGAAGCCCCATTTTTAAACTCTTTATTTAACTTGCTACTATATTGTCTCTATTTTCTTTTTTGCTTTTTGGCTGCAAGGCGTGTGGGATCTTGACTCCCTGACCAGGGATGCAGTCTGCACTCCTTGCATTGGAAGGCAAAGTTCCAATCCCTGGACCCCAGGGAAGTCCCTGAGATTGGTCATCTTTAACAGTGAAATATAGATTTTAATTATATTACATTTTAAGTAACATCAGCATAGACTGCCAGACCAATATGCTACCAAAGTTTTCAAGACTCAGTGTAAGTCCCCAAAAATACCTTTTAAAATATAAATGTGTCCCATTTGATCAAGATGTTAGTTAGGTTCATACTTAATGAAGAGGCAAATATGTACAACATTCTAACATATACCAAGTTTGTTTGAATATTACCTGAGCTTTAGTTTTAAGTTTGAGTTCTACATCAAATGGGTTGAAGGAATGAGGAACACAGAAGTGTCAAACTCTGAAACTCCTGGAATCCTCCTTAACACAAAGTTTTGAACTATGGTTTACTTCAAAATTATATGGTATTGTCTCAAAATCTTGGTAATGGTTTGGAATCCTTTGTACTTAAAAAATGTTTTCCAAAGTCATACAACTAGAATAATGAATTTGGTATTTTTTTGCCTCCTAAAGAGGTAATGCAAAACAAACAAACAAACAAACAAAAACCAAAAAACCATATATCATTATTTGAGAACAAATAGGGAAAGTAGAGGTCGATCATCTATTTCTTTTAAGGTTTTTTTTTTTTTTGATGTGGGCCATTTTTAAACTCTTTTTATAAAAAAAATTTGGGGGGGGCCTCTTTTATTGATTCTTCATCCACTTATTTTCATCCATCTTTATTCTTTGGCCTGTGTGGGCCTCCCATCACAGTGACCTCTCTTGTCACAGAGCACTGGCTCTGGGCGCATGTGCTCCAAAGTGCTGGCTCGTAATGGGACACACCAGTCCAGCCGTTCCGCGGCACATGGGATCTTTCCGGGCCAGGGATTGAACCGGTGCCCTCTGCACTGCAAGGTGGACTCTTTACCCACTGGACCACCAGGGAAGCCCCATTTTTAAACTCTTTATTTAACTTGCTACTATATTGTCTCTGTTTTCTTTTTTGCTTTTTGGCTGCAAGGCGTGTGGGATCTTGACTCCCTGACCAGGGATGCAGTCTGCACTCCCTTGCATTGGAAGGCAAAGTTCCAATCCCTGGACCCCCAGGGAAGTCCCTGAGATTGGTCATCTTTAACAGTGAAATATAGATTTTAATTATATTACATTGAAAGTACCTACAGGGACTTCCCTAGGCATCCAGTGTTAATACTCCATGCATCCATTCCAAGGGTACAAGTTGGATCCCTGGTCGGGGAACTAAGATCCTCCATGTCTTGACATACTGCCAAAAAAGAGAAAGTACTTAAATAATTTTGATGCCAAGTCTTTTCAAATACCTTCACCCCCACTTCCACGTTTGAGGAAAATATCTGGTACTTTTAAAGTTTTCCATGGGTAGCTTTATTGACCTTCACCCTTCTGAGTCTTGCCCCCTGACTTCTCCCGTCTCCTGACTCAAGATACTTCCCCCCAATTCAGGATGCCCTTAACATCCTGAAGTGGACAGCCACTGCAACCCTACTCCTCATCTGCTGAGTGGCATTTCCATTCTACCAGAGTGAAGCAGTGGAAACAGTTGTCTGAGGAAGTATTTTCATCTCTTCCTTTGCCTCTCCCTTTCAGAAAAGACAGAAAATGGATAGGCCGATGGGGAAAGAGCATTTCCCCAGGCAGGAGAGGGTGCAAACTATGTGCATAGAATGGCATCTGGAGCCCCACATCCATTTTGCATTCATGGATGTTTCCTAAGGAAGGGGAGAAAGGGAACAAGGGAGGAGAGAAAAGGAGCAGGGGACTCCCTTTGTATCTGTGTCCAATATGGTTTCTTTTCATTGTTCATTCTCCATAGTCAAGGACTCCCCAGGGGTTCTCATCTGTTACCAGGCTCTGCTGTACCTGCCTGCCTGTGTGAAAGTGGCTCAGCTGCTGCCCTGGATGAGGCAAACACATCACATCTATCTCCCTGGCATCTACTGAGCTCTCGGACCACAAGGATCAAGCCCCAAATGGAGCACAAAGACAGGTCTGTATAGAAAGAGTCGACCTTCTTCATTGTCCAGTGCTCTTTGTGTGGACGCTGGGGGGGTCAAAGCTCCTCCACATTCCTGCCTGTACTAGGAGAGAGAGGACAGGGAGTGGAAGTACAGTAAACTCTGGATTTTTCACTTGATCAAAAATGTAGGATTATTCATGGGTTCACCATTTCCCCGCCAGTTATGTACTAACCTAAAACCCAGGACATCAGTAGGACTGCTATTTTTCTGTATATCAGCTTTTCTGTTCAGAGACCAAATAGAATATTTGAAATGGTAATGAATGGGCAATTAATACTAAAGAGATAGAATTTGTTTCAGATTTAAACCAGTATCCGCTGGCCTCAGGTGATATCTTACTGAGTATCCTTCACCTCCTCCTCCTTATTTAAAATTGATTTTAAAATGTATATGATTGTTCACTAAAAGTTAGAGGGGAAATGCCCACCAAGGAGACAGGGCTTTCTTACTAGGATACAGTACTCACAATCAATGACAGAAGTAGTCAAGATAATTAAAAAACAGATGATGAAAATTTAAAAATTTGATGATATAATTTTTATTTAATAAGAGAACAAAAAAATTTCCATGAAAGGCAGTTTAATAAACATCAGTATCTAGATTTAGACATGAGTCTCCTTCTGAAATCTCTCATAGTATCTTATATACCCTGTTTCCTATCAGAGTTTTATTAATAAATCAATTCTGGTCCATGGATCCTGATTTAATCTTATCATGCTTGTGGGCAAGTGCTTCTTTTTTTTCCTTCCAAAAAAATGTATATTGTTTACAAAAGAAGTTTTTATATAATTAAAATCTCTTCTTTCAAAATCCCCATGATACATACTTCTTGGAAAGTATTTGCCACCTCAAAGTTAGAAATGGTCAACTATTGCTTCTAGGTGCATTGTCTATAACATTCCACATGCTATAGGTGCATTTTAATTTTCTTCCTTCAACTAAAAGATTTCAAACTTAGAAAAACAACATGCATCATTGTTCCTGCCATATAGTCTGATCATTAGTTGTGTATGCTTACTTTTCTACTGAGCTCTCGGACCACAAGGATCAAGCCCCAAATGGAGCACAAAGACAGGTCTGTATAGAAAGAGTCGACCTTCTTCATTGTCCAGTGCTCTTTGTGTGGACGCTGGGGGGGTCAAAGCTCCTCCACATTCCTGCCTGTACTAGGAGAGAGAGGACAGGGAGTGGAAGTACAGTAAACTCTGGATTTTTCACTTGATCAAAAATGTAGGATTATTCATGGGTTCACCATTTCCCCGCCAGTTATGTACTAACCTAAAACCCAGGACATCAGTAGGACTGCTATTTTTCTGTATATCAGCTTTTCTGTTCAGAGACCAAATAGAATATTTGAAATGGTAATGAATGGGCAATTAATACTAAAGAGATAGAATTTGTTTCAGATTTAAACCAGTATCCGCTGGCCTCAGGTGATATCTTACTGAGTATCCTTCACCTCCTCCTCCTTATTTAAAATTGATTTTAAAATGTATATGATTGTTCACTAAAAGTTAGAGGGGAAATGCCCACCAAGGAGACAGGGCTTTCTTACTAGGATACAGTACTCACAATCAATGACAGAAGTAGTCAAGATAATTAAAAAACAGATGATGAAAATTTAAAAATTTGATGATATAATTTTTATTTAATAAGAGAACAAAAAAATTTCCATGAAAGGCAGTTTAATAAACATCAGTATCTAGATTTAGACATGAGTCTCCTTCTGAAATCTCTCATAGTATCTTATATACCCTGTTTCCTATCAGAGTTTTATTAATAAATCAATTCTGGTCCATGGATCCTGATTTAATCTTATCATGCTTGTGGGCAAGTGCTTCTTTTTTTTCCTTCCAAAAAAATGTATATTGTTTACAAAAGAAGTTTTTATATAATTAAAATCTCTTCTTTCAAAATCCCCGTGATACATACTTCTTGGAAAGTATTTGCCACCTCAAAGTTAGAAATGGTCAACTATTGCTTCTAGGTGCATTGTCTATAACATTCCACATGCTATAGGTGCATTTTAATTTTCTTCCTTCAACTAAAAGATTTCAAACTTAGAAAAACAACATGCATCATTGTTCCCTGCCATATAGTCTGATCATTAGTTGTGTATGCTTACTTTTTCTACCTGGGCTGTATCTTTAATACTTTCCTAAATATTTCCCCCCACCCCTCTTTTCTGTCTGCCTCAATCCCCCATCATTCCTTCTCTGAGAAGACTCAGAAAATGAGCAATCAAAAAGAAAAAAAAAAAAAAACGCACTGCTGTTCCATTCGTTCCGCCCTGCCCCCATAAAAAGCTAATATTTTCAGGTTGACTGAAAGTTTAACTTTGTGATTTTTTTTTTATTTTTCAAGAAAATCCAGCGTGACGTGGCACGTGTTAGTGCCCTCTTACTTAACAAATTACACGTTTTTTTGACCTAAGCTAAAAGCTGTGCAAATCTCCCTTGTCTATGTTTTCATTGTGTAGATTTCCCTGGTACAGCCTTAGACATGTCCGCGGTGGAACTCTGAAGTTGAACCCGTCTTCCTGCCCAGAGCTCCTCTTTGTCTCTCAAAACTTGAAGGAAGACACTTGTCCTCCAAGAACGTGAGATTTTCTGATGCCAAAATCTCCTTACTTTTCTGCTTGCCATAAAAAAGCAGAGACGACTTGAGAGTTTAAGGAACTCTCTGTCCTAGCAGGAACATCATTAATACTGCCATTACCTTATTTTTAAAAAGAATTAATCTTTTTCAGAGGTTAAAAGAGTCATCAGGGTTTAAGAGCACCATCAGGGTTTTTAAGAGGGCAAGTAATTTTTTAAAGGTTGGAAGAATCCAAATGACCATAAATGACACAGCACCTAGATCCCTTTTCTTATTTCAAGGAGATTTTCAATGTCATACCAACGGCAGATTCCAAGATATTTGAGTAGAGAACTTAGCTTGTTTCCAGATGCTGGCAAGAGGGATAGCCCCTCCAAGGCTGTCAGACAAACACCGCTTTCTGGGGTTGTGGGGGGGAGTCATTCAGGGTAAGACTTCTGAAAAAACAGATCAGAGAAGTTTTGAGAAGCCTATGCTTGTCTGTTACCAAAAACATGAATTCTTTCTTTTCTCTGCAGCTTTGCCTGGAATGACCCAAGGTTTTGCACTGGGTAATAAACATGGAACTGGTCATGCCTGGAGATAGCCACTCCCTTTCAGTCAAATTCCCCTTTCTCCCTAATGCGCCATTTCATTTTCAAAGGGCAGAAATATTCTAGAGCTATAAATCTCTTTTTCCTCATCAGTTTGCAACCCCTGCCTTTACGGGGGGTTACCTCTCGGAAGTTATTCACATTGGGTTGGGAGAGGTCAGCCCGATGCACAGTTCCTGGCAGGTGGTCCGACACGGAAGCTCAGGGCCCCGTGCAGGACGGTGACCCCAAGGTGCTTTAAAGGCTCTCACTGGAAACAATGGTCATGCGTCTTTGTCTGCATCTCCAGGGCTGTCTATGACAGCCTTTGCTTCATGACAGATTGCTGTCCAAACACTGACCCTGCTCTATCTCCCACTGACCTGTCTTCTACTCCCAATACACAGCAACTTGACATCCTTCCAAAAAATAAGCTCTTTTCACTCTCAAAGGCGGAAAAAAAGAAAACTCATTGAAAGCAGGCACAGAGAGCATCCTCTAGGGAGGACCACGGCAAACAGAGAGGGGAGATCCTGACCAAAAACAGAATCTGGACAATTGTGGTTAATGTCGCTGGCCTTTCTCCTGTTGCTCTGCACATATAACTTAGATTCCATTAGATTCTACTTGCCCTTCTGATTTCTTTCCCAGTCTCTCAACTTAGTGTATGATTTATCTTTATTTTCCTTAAAAATTTTTTCCTCCTGATTTCTCTAGTTTCAACTTGATTTCATTTTTCATTCCCTTTCCTTTCTCTTACCTTTCACTCATCTATATACATAGACCCAGAGGAGAGCAATCTAAGCAATGTTGATTACTTCTTCCTTTACCCCATCGCACCATCTTATATAGTACAGCTCTTATTGCTTATTTATTGATGTATTTTATGATGCTTGATGAGTCTTTAAAGTCCTAACATAGTACCTGTTGCTATTGAAATTCTATTCATATTTATTGAAAGAATGAGAGAAGAGATGGCAATTACTAGAAATTATCTAGAAATTACATTCTTTATATAGAATAGATTACAATTTCTCATTAGTTCACCAATTCTCTAGACTAGGGTTTCTCATTTCAGAACTTTTGATATTTTGGACCTGGTAATTTCTTTATGCATGGTAAGATGTTTAGCAACATCCTGGGCCACTACCGACTAGATGCCAATATCCCCCCTGAAAACTGTGATTTTCTTGTCATATGCATTGCTCTCACTTTCTCCCCCTAAATGTCACTGTTGTTATTTTCTGTACTAAGTTATTTTTGTGCAGTTCAATGTCTGGTTTATTATCTGAGTGACCTAGAATAAGTATCTCCCTCTCTGAACCTTGCTTCCTTTAAATGTCAAATCAGTGAATTGTATGCAATGATTTTGAAAGTCTAAACTTTAAATTCTGGCTCTAAAATGTTATTAAATCAGATGTATTTGATCAGGTATAGCAGTTGAATTCAGCCACTCTGAGGAGGATCAGCTTAAGGGCTCTCAGAAGGACAAGGTCAGAGCTTTGCCTTCAGGTCTCCAAATGAACTTCCCAAACTGAGTCCTAGTGAATGCTGGTTTGAAGGAGGCTTATAGGAATTACTAGAAAGAGAAGCACTCCAAAGTTAAATGAATCTGAAACATTCTGAATTAAATGAAACAAGAGCTCTCTTTAACTGCAGGTCTGCTCAGAAGCCTTAATATATTAAAATGCACTATAAATCAAAGGAGGTAGAACAAATGCAACATGTTCCACATGTATTTTTTCATGGAAGTTGTATACTGCTTTGGATATACCCTGCTTCTTCATGAGAATCCATTGAGGCCAGGCATGATATGAACCACTGATATTTTACAGAACTCCCTTTGGGCTTCTCTGGTGGCTCAGATGGTAAAGAATCCGCCCATAATGCAGAAGACCCAGGTTTGATCTCTGGCTCAGGAAGATCCCCTGGAGAAGGGAATGGCTACTCACGCCAGTATTCTTGCCTAGAGAATTCCATAGACAGAGGAGCCTGGTGGACTGCAGTCCACAGGGTCACAAAGAGTCAGACATTATTGAGCAACTAACACTTTCCTTGGGCACTGTAGATATCAGATTAGAAATTTGTGATGTGAAGTCAGGGGAAAGTCCAAAGCAAAAGCAAGTAAAGAGGCTCTTGTAATTGTCTAGATGCGATTTTGAGGGTCTTGTTGATTTGAAAGTTGTTTGCAAAATTTAAACAACATGATTTAAGGAGCCCAGACAGGCCCAGTCCCTAGCTTGGCAACTCAGTAGATAGTGCTGGTTCCACCAAGAAATTTACAACCTCGCTAAGGAATGTGCCGTGTGCTCAGTCATGCCCAACTCTTTGCAAACCCATGAACTGTAGCCTGACCTGACCTGACCTGACCTGAGAATTGAACCTATGTCTCCTGCTTTGCAGGTGAATTCTTTACCTGAAGTTATTACAATACAACATCGTGCACAAAAATTAGAAGTGCATAGTATTGGGCATGCTGGCAGAAGCCATAGTTTATACACATGCATTTTTATAGCATGTTTCAAAACTAAGGGCAATATTTTCTTTTCAATTGTGACAATATTTATAAATGTTCCAATTGCCTCTATTTTTAAAATTTGGATAAGGATTCAAGATTTAATTTTGTACTTAAAACTAAAGAAGTTTAGGGGGAGGGGTTACAAAGTTATAAAAAGACATGATAGAAAAAAAAATAGCAAATACAAACTGATAAATCTCAGTAGCTAGAATTTTGATTGTCTTGTTCACCTATATGCCTAACCCCTAGCTACATAGCCTGGAGTATAAATATTTGTTCAACAATCTGAATTCCAAAGCATTCTATATATGTCACTGAAAACTGAATGTAATATTAAGAAATGATATGAGGGGATTTCCCTGGTGGTCCAGAGGTAAAGAATCTGCCTTCCTATGGAGAATGGGAGTCAGGGACACAGGATCCATCCCTGGTCAGAGAACTAAGATTCCACGTCTCGGGACAACAAAGCCTTCATGTCACAACTAGAGAAGTCGACACACTACAGTAAAGACCCAGGACAGCCAAAATAAATATATAAACAAATTAGTCAATTAAACTATCAAGTTTTTCTTTAAAAAAAGGTCCTGTATGATGATTCATTTAACAAAAAGCATTTCATGGTAGTCATGGGGATTCTTTTTTGGAAACTATTTCTCATCATAGAAATATTCAATATTCTAAATAATACTTAGTCTTGTTAGGGAAAAAACTCTTCCACTCTTCGAGGTAGTGGCAAGCTGATTTGACCTGAGAGGTCTTAGAGAAGGACCTTCAAGGTGTGATGAAAGTCCCATAGCTGGACTCAGTCTCTTGATGACCTGGGTCTCAATATGATTCCTACTCTTCTACAATCCCATTCTGAATTCTAATTAAACAGTAAGCTTTAAGAGAACATCCTAGTACTTTTTTCACAAATTGAAGATTGTCTGTTTCCTTCAAATCAAGGAAAGAAAAACTGAAAATTCTACTTCTCATTTATTTTCATGCTTATTGATTATAAACCAATAGGCGTTCTTAAAATATGGTTGGATTTCCAGTAATATAAACCATTTTGCACAGATATTTATAAATTATTAGAAGAATCTGAAGTATATTAACACACTCAACCTCTCTCACTCTCTGCTCTCCCAATATGCAATATATAGGTCCATGCAACCCAAACTGAGGTCCATGGACCAAAACAGTGTCAGCATCATTAGGCAATGTCTTAGAAATTCAGAACCCAGACTTATTGAATCAAAAGTACCTGGCATTCATAGTCATGTTTAAGACTCACTGATACAGACAACTTTTGATTGGCCAGGTAAATAGAAATGAAAAGAGAGAAGACAAAAAGTTATATATTAGATGTACATCTTTTTGAGTATAACATTGTCTTAGTTTCAGATGTACAATATAATGACTCTCAGTATTTTTATGTATTGTGAAATGCTCACAAAAGTTTTAGTTTACATTCACCACCGATTTCCCTGGTGGTCCAGAGGTAAAGAATCTGCCTTCCTATGGAGAATGGGAGTCAGGGACACAGGATCCATCCCTGGTCAGAGAACTAAGATTCCACGTCTCGGGACAACAAAGCCTTCATGTCACAACTAGAGAAGTCGACACACTACAGTAAAGACCCAGGACAGCCAAAATAAATATATAAACAAATTAGTCAATTAAACTATCAAGTTTTTCTTTAAAAAAAGGTCCTGTATGATGATTCATTTAACAAAAAGCATTTCATGGTAGTCATGGGGATTCTTTTTTGGAAACTATTTCTCATCATAGAAATATTCAATATTCTAAATAATACTTAGTCTTGTTAGGGAAAAAACTCTTCCACTCTTCGAGGTAGTGGCAAGCTGATTTGACCTGAGAGGTCTTAGAGAAGGACCTTCAAGGTGTGATGAAAGTCCCATAGCTGGACTCAGTCTCTTGATGACCTGGGTCTCAATATGATTCCTACTCTTCTACAATCCCATTCTGAATTCTAATTAAACAGTAAGCTTTAAGAGAACATCCTAGTACTTTTTTCACAAATTGAAGATTGTCTGTTTCCTTCAAATCAAGGAAAGAAAAACTGAAAATTCTACTTCTCATTTATTTTCATGCTTATTGATTATAAACCAATAGGCGTTCTTAAAATATGGTTGGATTTCCAGTAATATAAACCATTTTGCACAGATATTTATAAATTATTAGAAGAATCTGAAGTATATTAACACACTCAACCTCTCTCACTCTCTGCTCTCCCAATATGCAATATATAGGTCCATGCAACCCAAACTGAGGTCCATGGACCAAAACAGTGTCAGCATCATTAGGCAATGTCTTAGAAATTCAGAACCCAGACTTATTGAATCAAAAGTACCTGGCATTCATAGTCATGTTTAAGACTCACTGATACAGACAACTTTTGATTGGCCAGGTAAATAGAAATGAAAAGAGAGAAGACAAAAAGTTATATATTAGATGTACATCTTTTTTTGAGTATAACATTGTCTTAGTTTCAGATGTACAATATAATGACTCTCAGTATTTTTATGTATTGTGAAATGCTCACAAAAGTTTTAGTTTACATTCACCACCAGTAATAAAATTTTTCTTGTGATGACAACTTTTAAGATTTATTCTTTCAGAACTTTTCAAACGTGCAATACAGTACTGCTGACTATAGTTACCATGATATACATGACATCCTCATGATTTCTTTATTTTATATCTAGAAGTTTGTGCCTTTTGACCATGTATGTAGACATACACCATGACTTCCAATAGTTTCAAGAACTGCTAAGTTACTATCAGGAATGGCTGACTTTTAATGTCATTTCTCTCAATTATTCATAATGATCAGTGAAAGGTGAAACAATGGACCCCTCATAAATCCTGTGGGTAGACTGAACATCTCAGGGTGCTATGAGATCTTGGCCAAATCACCTGCTTGAGGAAAAGTCTAACCAAGAGGCCCTGAAAGCTAGAACAAGGTAGGGAGAGATAGCCCTGAAGCCAGCAGCAACAAAGGCAGTAGAGAAGAATTTCAGCCTGGCAAGAGGGTATGATATTTGATAGAGTGGATACTGTTCTCTGCTTATTATCTTTTGGATATAGAAAGATATGGCATTTAAAAGGGGAAAGTGTTTGAATTTCAGATAAATGTAATGTGGGGTTTTTTTGCCTCTAAGTCATCATTTGTTTTCATCCATCATTATTCTTTGACCTGTGTGGGCCTCCTATTGCAGTGGCCTCTCTTATTTCAGAGCACTGACTCTGGGCACATACGCTCCAGAGCGCTGGCTCATATTTGGACACACTGATCCAGCCACTCCGTGGCACATGGGACCTTCCTCGGCCAGGGATCAAACCGGTGCCCCTTGCACTGAAGGACTGTTTTACTCACTGGACCACCAGGGAAGCCCTAAATGCAATGTTTTTTAAAACTGCAGACAATCTTGGGATTAAATTCCAAAAATGTTATTTCTACTCACACCAGGTCACTCTTCTGTAGAAATGGCGACAGGCACCTGGAGGGCCCATTTCTGCATAAATACATGACGAGCAGAGTCTGAAGATGACACTTCCTTTGCCAAGTTCGAGACCCCTAGTCAGAGGTTGATTTACACGTGAGCTGCAGTGTGTGGGTCAATGTTTCAGGCTGTCAGTCCAGCACCGCCCTGCCCTTCTTTAACAAGTGCCATCAGAGCTCAGGCTTCATGGGGCTTTGAAAGGTTGGTCAAAGACCACATTGTATTCATCCTGCTGTAGGAGCGGCTGCACTAATTTGGATTGTGACTTGGCTTGTTTTCCCCCCACTCTTCCTGAGGTCTGAGCAGAGTCTGTGTCAATCAGTGGTGTCACATGCTTCAAGAATGGTGGCCCTCCCTACCCTTGGAGTAGCTTTTAGAATAAACTTTAGGAAGACATTTGAACAGTGTGATATAATTCTGCCTGCTCAATATCAAGAACAGTTATCATGACTTTTTTTCCCCAGATTTATGGAAAGGAGATATCTGGTATATTTGTTTCACATGTAAGTTGGCACAAGAAGTGTTAAATTTGTGCCATAAAGCTTGATTTGGGTCCTACGTTTGCAACTTTTTTTGTGTGCCAATTTACTTTATCTATATATGAGCTCTCTCTCACTGTAAAAATAATACATGTGAAATCAGTTCGTAAACTATAAAGAGGTATTATACAAATTAAGTTGTAGCCATACCTGCAAGAAAGATCAGATCCAATGGAATCAGGTGTATGCTAGGAGACTATGGGTCAAAGCCAAACATTTTAAATTCAAACATCATCTTAAAAAGCCAGAATTATTGAGGATCTTAGGGCTCATAGGGATTATTCAGCAGCAAACATTAATTAGGTCTCCACTAAATATGAATACTTCTCCATTATAAATGATAACTGTAATTGCCGAATAGCTCTCTAATAGAAATGTTCTTTAAGCTAATTAAGCAAATGGACACAAAACACAGCTTTTTCTTTTTTATAGGCAGTGGCTGGAATAGTATTAATATGTTCTTCTCTGTGATGCAGGTCTACCTGGGAAAGGCACTGTTCTCTTCCTCCTTTATGCAGGAACCTTCCCCATTCTCCTGGTTTTAGGAGACAACAGGCCACCCACTACAAAAGAATCTTTTTCTCTTCTCTCTTACTTAGCACTGATTACCTTTGTGGATCTCTTCTTCTGATCCTTGCTTTACTAAGTTTTATCTCTAAATGAGTATTTCCCCAACTTTGGTCTCTGTCAAATCAAGAGTATCATTCCTCCTTATTGTCTCATCCTGGCCTTCTGAACTTTTAATGGTAACTTAAAATATTTTATTTTTCAAAAAAGAAGTGTTAGGGGTAGAAGAAAAAAATCAGAGGTTTGTTTTAACATGTCGAAGCATGAAAACATGATGGAAGGGCTTCCCCTGGTGGTCCAGTGGGTAAGGACACCGCCTTGCAGTGTAAGGGGCGCCGGTTCGATCCCTGGCCTGGGAAGATCCCACGTGCCGCGGAGCGGCTGGACTGATGTGTCCAATTACTGAGCCAGAGCTCTGGAGCGCATGCGCCCAGAGCCAGCGCTCTGCAATGACAGACGCCACGGCGATGGGATGCCCGCAGGAGCCAAAGAACAAAGGTGGATGAAAATAGAGAAATGGAAGACCAATAGAAGTGGCCCGCCGGCTCCCCTCCCTCCCCAACCCAACCCCCACCCAAAATAAATAAATAAATAAATAAATCTTTAAAAAAAAAAAAAAAACATGATGGAAGAAAAGAAGAACATTGTTCCTATGTTTAAGGATTCCAAAGTCTATTGGAAGCCTTCGTGAATTACAAAAGTATTTTTAATTTCTTACACGAAATACATGTTTGGGGAAGGGTGGTATTAGTGTCTGAGATAACTAATCATTCACACAAAGTGCATTCAACTCTACTTTGGTTGGAATTGATGAGGGCAAATTGGCAAACTGGCAAGGGATTCTAGCAACCCTCCTGGCATATGAGATCCATGACCACTTCACTTGGCATATTATTCAACAAAAAGTCTCAAGTTTCTTAAGCTTTTCCACCCTCTATCAATTCAGTGTAAACAAACAACTAACTGGTAAGCTTTTGATCCATATTTCATTCACATGGCCTGCACAGAGAGACCTCAGCCACCAGCTTTGCTAGATTTCGCCTGAGTAGGCTCAGAGGACCAAAGTTTTGGTACCTGGATGCTAAGTGGATGACTACATGAGTATTTATTAATAAATGTTGCTCAGTAGTTATATGGATGCTCAAAGTAACATTCCTTTGGGGCCTTCAGCATTTCCTAAACATTCCTGTAACTTTCAGTCAATATTTTTTATTATAATGTAAACAGATCTTTCAGTCTTTTAGAAAACAAAATCTGCGGAGGCAGCATCATTTGCTTTTCTTTCAGTCATAGGTGAAAAGGATCAGAGTCTCTGCCATAAATAGTACCTCTAGAGGAGGACTGAAAAATATAATGAATTTCAGATCTCCACTGCACAGAAAAAGACTGTCATTTTCCCATCCTAGCTGGAGATTTCTTACTTCATCTGAATCAAATTAGGTAACAATGTAAATATTCGTATTAGAATAGAATGTATTTGTCTTCATTACATTTGGAGCCAAGAATGATGTCATTCTACTTTTCATGTCTGTTTTAAAGCATTGTTCTAGAAGATGTTCATCATAGTGTTAATAATACAAATGATCAACCCTAAGAGAAATTAATTTAAAAATTAATTCTGTATGCATGTATTTGTGATTCAAATCCCATGGAAACTGGAAACATGTATGAGATACAATGCTATCCCAAGACAAAACAGAATCCATCACAGGAAACGGCTAGTAGAACTGATGAAACTCAGAAAACAGGCTTAAGAAATTTAATGATAGCAATTAGAATTTTTGAATAAATAGCTGCATAGCATATGGTTCATAGTTTTTATCTCTAGTCTTTGTACCAACTCAGCAAAATGTTGTTCCCACTTTCCATATGATGAACCTAAGGCTCTAAAAGGTGGAATAACTGACCCAAATCACTTAGTTATTAATTTCTCTCTGATTACAAAGCTGCTATGCCAACTGTATTGCTGGTCTCAAATATTTTCTTTTTCTTTTTGTTTAGTTTCCAAAATTAATGTTGCTTGAGAATTAAAAAGTAATAATAAAAATAATAAAACTTCTTTTTAAAGAATTAAAAGGTAATTCTTCAGTTTGTTACAGTTGGCAGTTAAGATTATTTTAAAGTGAAGAAAATATTACGTTCAAGTGGAAAACGTAAACTACTCAGACACAAATTTTAGAGTGACTTGAATTCAAAGACCAAAAGCAAAAGAATGAGTTCTTCAATTATTTTCAAGATTCCTCTATTTAAGTGGAGTGGGTAGAAATTTTAGGTTTTCAATAAATTGTTATCTTCCTTCTTATTCTCAAGGTTGTTGAATTCTGTTCTAGTAACCTTACAAAAATTAAATATTCATTCATTGACACTTCTAATACAATCAGGGAGGTTTAGTGGATTGTATTCGATTTTACATGGTCCCTAAAAATTTTGAGTATCAATTATTATTATTTGGGGATAAACATGGCTTTATTGTATCTATTGGAAATATATAAATTGCTTGCCCTTTTGAAAGGAACCTATCACTTTATGGTCATTAAAAAGCACTGAAAAACATTTAATGGACTGTGTACTAATTTAATTCAAAGCTGATCTGTAGGAACATGAAATCTCATGGCATGTTTTCTTTCCTTCAGTTAAAACCCACTCCCATGCAAGCCTCCATGCATAGTGAGTTCCCGGTATATTTTCTGAGGCTGAAGGCATTCTGTGCATAGGGCCATTACCTAGGGCGCTCTCTCTGGATGTGGTGAGAGGCTCAGCGTCCATATTGAAACTGCCAGTTCTTTTGATGGTCCTACCCATTTCACTACTATTGGGGCCCAACTCTTAATCAAAGTCACTTCAAAGACTCCAAACAGATTGATTCACATGTGAATGCTACCCAAACCATCTTCCAAAGGAGGAGGGTGTTTAGTCTTATGTTCCTTTGAACCTACTGTTGCTCATTTACTAGTATTTACTTTGCATGGCCTATGGCTGAACCATGGAAATTGGAAAACAAACTCCTATTCAGTAAGTCATGTCAAAGGTGACTGCAGAGCCAGAGAGTTGACTGTGGGACAGACATTCTTTCTGATCAGGAGGCCTCTTTTGCAATGCTGCTGTCTCCACAGTTACATACCTGTCCATGGAAGCCTTTCGTTTATCTTGTCTATGTGGGAAGTCCTAGATGATGCCATCAATCTGGGAGATGAGAGAGATGCCCATTTGACACCCCAACAATGGTTATAGGAAAGAAGAGAAAGAGAGAAAAAGAAAATTAGCCAGATTTTGAGCAAAGTTCTTTTGAGCTGTATTACAGTCATGGCAAAGATCCAATAAGCACTCTGTTTAGAAGCATATTTTGTGCTCTGTCAAACACATGAGTAATCAAACAGTTACCACCTAAGAACTTAAAATGGGTACTATCCAAGGACCCAGTGAAGAAAAAGACAGGAAATTACCACATTCCTGAGTTTTCTTGTGGAGGAAACTCAGATTCTTATTCCAAGGTTGAATTCTGTTCTAGTAACCTTACAAAATTTTTTAAAAAAGGGGTTTTTTTCGATTTTACATGGTCACTAAAAATTTTAAGTCTCAATTATCACTATTTAGGGATAAACATGGCTTTATTGTATCTATTGGAAATATATAAATTGCTTGCCCTTTTGAAAGGAACCTATCACTTTATGGTCATTAAAAAGCACTGAAAAACATTTAATGGACTGTGTACTAATTTAATTCAAAGCTGATCTGTAGGAACATGAAATCTCATGGCATGTTTTCTTTCCTTCAGTTAAAACCCACTCCCATGCAAGCCTCCATGCATAGTGAGTTCCCGGTATATTTTCTGAGGCTGAAGGCATTCTGTGCATAGGGCCATTACCTAGGGCGCTCTCTCTGGATGTGGTGAGAGGCTCAGCGTCCATATTGAAACTGCCAGTTCTTTTGATGGTCCTACCCATTTCACTACTATTGGGGCCACAACTCTTAATCAAAGTCACTTCAAAGACTCCAAACAGATTGATTCACATGTGAATGCTACCCAAACCATCTTCCAAAGGAGGAGGGTGTTTAGTCTTATGTTCCTTTGAACCTACTGTTGCTCATTTACTAGTATTTACTTTGCATGGCCTATGGCTGAACCATGGAAATTGGAAAACAAACTCCTATTCAGTAAGTCATGTCAAAGGTGACTGCAGAGCCAGAGAGTTGACTGTGGGACAGACATTCTTTCTGATCAGGAGGCCTCTTTTGCAATGCTGCTGTCTCCACAGTTACATACCTGTCCATGGAAGCCTTTCGTTTATCTTGTCTATGTGGGAAGTCCTAGATGATGCCATCAATCTGGGAGATGAGAGAGATGCCCATTTGACACCCCAACAATGGTTATAGGAAAGAAGAGAAAGAGAGAAAAAGAAAATTAGCCAGATTTTGAGCAAAGTTCTTTTGAGCTGTATTACAGTCATGGCAAAGATCCAATAAGCACTCTGTTTAGAAGCATATTTTGTGCTCTGTCAAACACATGAGTAATCAAACAGTTACCACCTAAGAACTTAAAATGGGTACTATCCAAGGACCCAGTGAAGAAAAAGACAGGAAATTACCACATTCCTGAGTTTTCTTGTGGAGGAAACTCAGATTTCCCCCGCACAATGCAGCTGCACCATGCCTCACTAAAAGCCACTTATGAGGACTATATTTCCTGTTGGTTATTTTTTTAATACTTATTTATTTGGCTGCACCAGATCTTAGTTGCAGAGTGTGGAATCTTTAATTGCAACATGTGGGATTTAGTTCCCTGACAAGGCATCAAACCCAGGCCACCTTATTGGGAGTGAGGAGTCAGCCCCTGAACCACCAGTGACATCCTGCTGTTGGTGAATTTTGTGCCAAAGTCAGTGAAGGGATGCAAAGTAGGTCCTATTTCTGTGGTCCCCATGCCAGGCTCGCTAGTATTATTACTAGTTGAGACAGCACATGGGAAAATGGGAATATTGGGTTCTTTCGAGATACATCGAAACCATCTTAATGTTCTTTTGATGTGAAAAGTTCAAGAACCCAGACTGAATTATGTGTCCTTTCTTCTTCAGAGGGAAAAAACACTTTGCATACACAATTTTCACTCTGGGATGTTGTCAGGTTCAATTGTGAGAGTGTGTGTGGAAGTGCCTGGAAAATAAGACGCACTCCATACCTACATAGGCACCATCAGCATCAGCATCATCCCTAACAGGATCCTTTGGAGGCCTAGCTGAATGCTGTTTCTTTTTTTTTTTTTTAAGATTTTATTTATTTATTTACTTTGGGCGGGGGTCGAATTGGGGAGGGAGGGGAGTGGGTGGGCCACTTCTATTGGTCTTTCATTTCTCTATTTTCATTTGTCTTCGTTCTTTGGCTCCTGTGGGCCTCCCATCGCGGTGGCGTCTGTCGTTGCAGAGCGCTGGCTCTGGGCGCATGCGCTCCAGAGCTCCGGCTCGGTGATTGGACACATCAGTCCAGCCGCTCCGCGGCACGTGGGATCTTCCCAGGCCAGGGCTCAAACCGGCGCCCCTTGCCCTGCAAGTCGGTGTCCTTACCCACTGGACCACCAGGGGAAGCCCTGAATGCTGTTTCTATGATGGAAGCTGAACTCTGTTCCTGTCACTTGAATTGAAATGAAGATGAAGTTTTTCTTATGAGAAGGTCCTGGACTCAGGCATTTACTGTCAAACTCCCTGCACTCTCTCTAGCTGACCTTTACCGCCAGGTGCAAAGTCCTTCTGTTTCCACAGACTTTTACTCCATGGGGGTTAATCTAAGAGGAAATTTTTCAGAGGTAATATGGAGATGTGATTATGAATGTTAATGTTTATGCGGTACTGGTTTTTTCTTTCTACTTTATAAATGCTTCAAATGCCTCACAAAAACAGACTAACATGTTCATTGAAAACATCACAGAATGTTATTTACAGTTTTCATTGAAAACATTATGTTGAATTAGAGGAGAAAATGTTTAAATACTTTTTGGAAATAATTCAAATGCATTGTGACAGGATGAGTGTATTCTGTTTTTAAGAATTGTTTTAATCATCATTAGATCTCAGCCTAGCTGATATAAAAACAAATCAACACATAAAAAAAAAGCAAGGATTCATTAAGAGGTCCTATGGAGAATCAGTGTCAATCACAAAGATCTCACCTGTCTTCTGCTGCAGGATATCTCCCCACCCTTGGTGTATTTTTATTGTAAAAGTTGTGTACAAAGTTAATTTCATGCACAAAACATGCTTAGACTTACATGCCACACTGTCTATCGAGACTACAGAATGTGTCATATGATGATCTCATTCATCTTGGCTTCGTCACCCTGGGTGGTGTGTGTGCTCATGAGGAAGGGAAAAGGTAGGTAAATAGCTAGAGATACTCTAGATGAAGGAATAGGCTATCTCAGTCTCACTTACAGCCTATTCTCCACACCTTCCCTTCGTGTTGCCCACCCCCTGCCAACCAGATCTATTTCCTAGAATGTCCTCACTTAACCATGAATGAGAGATAATAGATTTGGAATATTCCCTTCTTATCATGTCATTATCTAAAAACTTAAGTAAGCAGTAAGTGAATATATACATTTTTACAGACTTAGAAAATGTAGTCAAGAACACATCTTCTCTATCAGCCTAGTTTTTAATTCAGCATATTATATTGGCTCATGAACATAGTACACATGTGAAATGGGCAGGAGGGTAGACATAAGGATATGATAAAGTGACTACTGATAATAAAAAAACCTGGGGTCCAAATAATGTAATAGATCTTGAGATATATGTATTCAATTTTAGGATTAGTTTTTAATTTACATTTCTCTACTCTTCAGACAAATCTGACAACTGAGCTGCAATTGATATCTGCTGGAGACAGCTTGTTTAGTAACACCCAAGGTTAACGAGCATGTCCATCGTGGCAGTATAACTTTAAGCACTTGACATGAAATCTCATGTGCTCTGTACGGGGAAGATACTATTATTATCTACTGTACAGTTGAGGAAACTGAGAGTAAACACTTCTTGTGGGGCCATTAGGTAGCAAATGAGAGCTGGGATTGACTCTGAAGCCTGCAGGAGCTCACATTATTAATCACTGAATTATTGCTTCCCCATTGCAACTTAAACCCACTTGCAACCCAATGAACTGGGTGAAACTAACACCTACTTTGGGGAGCTGCTCTGACTGCATTAGTGGAGACTGATTTATCAAAGGAAGACCTTGGGACACAGCTATACACAAATTAATACCTGACTAAGTGTGGAATGATCAAGGAAACGTCTGACCAAACATTTGACCAAGGTCAAAACAAGCCTAATTTGGATGTACAAAGATCATTTGTAACTTGCACAATAGTCATTTATATACAATTGGAGGCTGATATGAACCTAACCATTTTTTCCTTCAATAGAACAGGGTGAATGCTCAAGTGAATCAATATCTTTCTTAAATCTATGCTGCTCATGTCCTGATCAGAACTGTGAGGAGTTCTGGACAGGTAGGGATTCAGGTGGTGTTACTGGTAAAGACCTGGCATGCCAATGCAGGAGATAAAAGAGATGTGAATTTGATCCCTGGGTCAGAAAGATCCCTTGGAGGAGGGCATGGAGAATCCCATGGACAGAGGAGCCTGGTGGGCTACAGTCCATAGGGTCACAAGATATTTTTTCCCTTCTTATCATGTCATTATCTAAAAACTTAAGTAAGCAGTAAGTGAATATATACATTTACAGACTTAGAAAATGTAGTCAAGAACACATCTTCTCTATCAGCCTAGTTTTTAATTCAGCATATTATATTGGCTCATGAACATAGTACACATGTGGAATGGGCAGGAGGGTAGACATAAGGATATGATAAAGTGACTACTGATAATAAAAAAACCTGGGGTCCAAATAATGTAATAGATCTTGAGATATATGTATTCAATTTTAGGATTAGTTTTTAATTTACATTTCTCTACTCTTCAGACAAATCTGACAACTGAGCTGCAATTGATATCTGCTGGAGACAGCTTGTTTAGTAACACCCAAGGTTAACGAGCATGTCCATCGTGGCAGTATAACTTTAAGCACTTGACATGAAATCTCATGTGCTCTGTACGGGGAAGATACTATTATTATCTACTGTACAGTTGAGGAAACTGAGAGTAAACACTTCTTGTGGGGCCATTAGGTAGCAAATGAGAGCTGGGATTGACTCTGAAGCCTGCAGGAGCTCACATTATTAATCACTGAATTATTGCTTCCCCATTGCAACTTAAACCCACTTGCAACCCAATGAACTGGGTGAAACTAACACCTACTTTGGGGAGCTGCTCTGACTGCATTAGTGGAGACTGATTTATCAAAGGAAGACCTTGGGACACAGCTATACACAAATTAATACCTGACTAAGTGTGGAATGATCAAGGAAACGTCTGACCAAACATTTGACCAAGGTCAAAACAAGCCTAATTTGGATGTACAAAGATCATTTGTAACTTGCACAATAGTCATTTATATACAATTGGAGGCTGATATGAACCTAACCATTTTTTCCTTCAATAGAACAGGGTGAATGCTCAAGTGAATCAATATCTTTCTTAAATCTATGCTGCTCATGTCCTGATCAGAACTGTGAGGAGTTCTGGACAGGTAGGGGATTCCCAGGTGGTGTTACTGGTAAAGACCTGGCATGCCAATGCAGGAGATAAAAGAGATGTGAATTTGATCCCTGGGTCAGAAAGATCCCCTGGAGGAGGGCATGGCTACCCACTCCAGTATTCTTGTATGGAGAATCCCATGGACAGAGGAGCCTGGTGGGCTACAGTCCATAGGGTCACAAAGAGTCAGACACAACGGAAGCAACTTAACATGCACACACTGAATGGATGGATTGAAGACTTATGAGATTTCAGTGTTCTATCTTCTGGTCTGTACTTGAGTTCTGAGAGTGGCTGTCTCCCACTAGTGATGTGCTTGTCTCTGAGTGAATCAGACTAGAGCCTCAAATTTATTTCTCTCAAACCCTGTAGATACGGTGATTGACAGAATGCAAGCCTAGCCTTGCCAGCAACAGGTGCAGCATGGGGAAGAACACAGTTCCACAGATAACAAGCATGCATATGTCTGGTGTATTTAATTAGACACAGTGCCCATTAACAATTTCTGCAGATGTTCACATCAAATCAGATGACCTAATTTTCTCACACTCTTCAGTTTGGCCTATTTTCCCTTTCCCGAATGCATCTACGCTCACCTTAAGCTCTCAGAATCCAGATACTTGATTCACTGTGTGATCTTGAAGAGACGTGATTGCTGGGTGACATTTAGTTTTCACTAGGAAATGCACACAATTCATGGTTAAGGGCTTTTTCTGGGACGGGGAAAGGGAGCTGTGTCTAGCGGGGAGCTACAGTCTCCGACACAGAGAACGTTTTGTATTCTCTGAGACACATAGGCCCACTCCATCGGATATGTGCAAGACGGAAATAGACTTACAACATAGAAAACAAACCTATGGTTATCAAAGGGGAAGGAAGCAGGGTGTAAATTAGTGTCCGGGACCGCGGGTCGGCCCGGCCACATCCTATAGCTTTGCCTGTCCAGGACCGCAGGTCGGCCCGGCCGCATCCTAAGCCTCCCAAGCATGAATGCTACAATGTAACATTTGAGATAGCGCTTGGCGGAGCTCCCAGCATGAGAATATCATCATCCTGACTGGGACTGTGAGAACCTTAACCACGCCTTACGACCTTCAGTTTGAGAACATCGCCACAGGCTTCCAAAGATGGCGCCTAGCGGAGCAGGAGGCGCGGTCTTGCGCTGTCTGGGACGTGTGCTCATTGCCGTGATTGGCTGAGTGAAGTTTCCGTGCTCGTGATCAGTACATGCTCCTCATAGACTCTTACCATTATGTAATCTCGCATAGTTGACCTTTAACATGATTGGTCTATTGTTGGGCTCTTCCGCCTTTTGTACAGTATAAATATTGCTCACTTTCAACAATAAAACGAGACTTGATCAGACTCCTGTCTTGTCTCCATTTCTCGTGTCTCTTGTCCTCTTCATTCCCACTCCCCCCCTTTAGGGTCTGCGTTGAGGAATCCTAGGTCTTCGCTGACGAATCCTGCGGGTCGGGACAAATTAGGAGTTTGGGATTAACATATACACATCACTAAAATAGATAACCAACAAGGACCTATTGTATACCAAAAGGAACTCTATTCAGTATCTTGTAATAAGCTATAATGAAACAGAGCTTGACAAAGAAATATATATGTATATGAATCACTTTGTTATATACCTGAAATTAACAAACCATTGTAAATTAGATATACTTCAATTAAATAGTTAAAAAGGACAATACCTGCATTTAACTCTCCCACAGAAACACTTTATTTTGCCTTTTTCATATTAAAAAAAAGCAAGAAGCATTTTTAGAAATCAACATTTTCTAATTATTTTTTAAAGTTCTGGGGTTAGAGTTTTTGACATTTCAAATAAAAGATCACCCCTAGACTCAACTAATGCACCCATTTTCTCAGAAATTTCCTAAGATCATGCATAGCGGGGGATATGTGCAAGCGGAAATAGACTTACAACATAGAAACAAACCTATGGTTATCAAAGGAAGGAAGCAGGGTGTAAATTAGTGTCCGGGACCGTGGTCGGCCCGGCCACATCCTATAGCTTTGCCTGTCCAGGACCGCAGGTCGGCCCGGCCGCATCCTAAGCCTCCCAAGCATGAATGCTACAATGTAACATTTGAGATAGCGCTTACGGAGCTCCCAGCATGAGAATATCATCATCCTGACTGGGACTGTGAGAACCTTAACCACGCCACGACCTTCAGTTTGAGAACATCGCCACAGGCTTCCAAAGATGGCGCCTAGCGGAGCAGGAGGGCGCGGTCTTGCGCTGTCTGGGACGTGTGCTCATTGCCGTGATTGGCTGAGTGAAGTTTCCGTGCTCGTGATCAGTACATGCTCCTCATAGACTCTTACCATTATGTAATCTCGTGCATAGTTGACCTTTAACATGATTGGTCTATTGTTGGGCTCTTCCGCCTTTTGTACAGTATAAATATTGCTCACTTTCAACAATAAAACGAGACTTGATCAGACTCCTGTCTTGTCTCCATTTCTCGTGTCTCTTGTCCTCTTCATTCCCACTCCCCCCCTTTAGGGTCTGCGTTGAGGAATCCTAGGTCTTCGCTGACGAATCCTGCGGGTCGGGACAAATTAGGAGTTTGGGATTAACATATACACATCACTAAAATAGATAACCAACAAGGACCTATTGTATACCAAAAGGAACTCTATTCAGTATCTTGTAATAAGCTATAATGAAACAGAGCTTGACAAAGAAATATATATGTATATGAATCACTTTGTTATATACCTGAAATTAACAAACCATTGTAAATTAGATATACTTCAATTAAATAGTTAAAAAGGACAATACCTGCATTTAACTCTCCCACAGAAACACTTTATTTTGCCTTTTTCATATTAAAAAAAAGCAAGAAGCATTTTTAGAAATCAACATTTTCTAATTATTTTTTAAAGTTCTGGGGTTAGAGTTTTTGACATTTCAAATAAAAGATCACCCCTAGACTCAACTAATGCACCCATTTTCTCAGAAATTTCCTAAGATCATGCATGACAACCAGACGTCACGTTTCAAGCCAAGAGCTGAAATCAGCAAATGGTGTTGACAGATGTGACATACTGACAGTACAAATGTGTTTTTATTTTGCATGAATAAATATGCACATTATACTGAGTCTAGTAAATGAACTCTCAAAGTCCCACGAAAATTATCAGAACTGAGATAGCAAAAAGTATGTCAGATGAGGCAGTATAGGTAGATGAGACCTAATAATTTAATAATATTTGTGCAGTTCAACAGATCTGAAAGTGAAATTCTGTCATGCATCATGACATAAGCAATCAGGTTTAATTTAAAAAACAGCCTCACGCTCCGAAAATCCTTGTCACATGCAAAACTTCGCTGGTTAGGAGAATTATGAGAACAAAACTCTTCACACCCACGAGCCATGACTATGACAAGATGGATTAACAGAATAGTGATTTACATCAACTTTTATTTCCCTACCATGTGATTTATTTGGGGGAGTCTTCACCACCTTTTTAAATTGAGATGATTGATATATAAATTGTATTAGTTTTAGGTAGACAGCATAATGTTTTGATCTACATATACATTGTGAAAGGATTACCAAAATAAGTTAACATTCACATAAGCTAGCACCTTACTTAGTTACCAGTTTTGTGTGTGTGTTTGATGAGAACTTTGAAGATCTACTCTCATAGCAACTTTCAACTCTACAACACAGCATTGCTAACTGTGGTCATGCTGTACTTTATACCGCCAGCACTTAATTACCTTAAACCTTTTAACCACCTTCACCTTCTTCCATTCAGATCCACACCTTCCATCTCTGTCAAACACTAATCTGTTGTCTGTTCCTATTGGTTTGTTTGTTTGTTTTTCCTTTTTTAGATTTCACATGTAAGTTAGATCATACAGCATTTGTCTTTTTCTGTTTGATTTATTTTGCTTAGCATAACAGTAAGGTCCATCCATGTTGTCATTAATGGCAGGATTTCCTTCTTTATGGCTGAAATGTATCTCTATCTATCTACACATACCATATCCCCTTTAACGATTCATCCAGTCACTGCCACTTGGGTTGTTTACATGTCTTTTTATGTGTATGACAACCAGGCGTCACGTTTCAAGCCAAGAGCTGAAATCAGCAAATGGTGTTGACAGATGTGACATACTGACAGTACAAATGTGTTTTTATTTTGCATGAATAAATATGCACATTATACTGAGTCTAGTAAATGAACTCTCAAAGTCCCACGAAAATTATCAGAACTGAGATAGCAAAAAGTATGTCAGATGAGGCAGTATAGGTAGATGAGACCTAATAATTTAATAATATTTGTGCAGTTCAACAGATCTGAAAGTGAAATTCTGTCATGCATCATGACATAAGCAATCAGGTTTAATTTAAAAAACAGCCTCACGCTCCGAAAATCCTTGTCACATGCAAAACTTCGCTGGTTAGGAGAATTATGAGAACAAAACTCTTCACACCCACGAGCCATGACTATGACAAGATGGATTAACAGAATAGTGATTTACATCAACTTTTATTTCCCTACCATGTGATTTATTTGGGGGAGTCTTCACCACCTTTTTAAATTGAGATGATTGATATATAAATTGTATTGGTTTTAGGTAGACAGCATAATGTTTTGATCTACATATACATTGTGAAAGGATTACCAAAATAAGTTAACATTCACATAAGCTAGCACCTTACTTAGTTACCAGTTTTGTGTGTGTGTTTGATGAGAACTTTGAAGATCTACTCTCATAGCAACTTTCAACTCTACAACACAGCATTGCTAACTGTGGTCATGCTGTACTTTATACCGCCAGCACTTAATTACCTTAAACCTTTTAACCACCTTCACCTTCTTCCATTCAGATCCACACCTTCCATCTCTGTCAAACACTAATCTGTTGTCTGTTCCTATTGGTTTGTTTGTTTGTTTTTCCTTTTTTAGATTTCACATGTAAGTTAGATCATACAGCATTTGTCTTTTTCTGTTTGATTTATTTTGCTTAGCATAACAGTAAGGTCCATCCATGTTGTCATTAATGGCAGGATTTCCTTCTTTTATGGCTGAAATATATCTCTATCTATCTACACATACCATATCCCCTTTAACGATTCATCCAGTCACTGCCACTTGGGTTGTTTACATGTCTTAGGTATGGTTAATAATGTTCAATGAATGTGGAGATGAAGGTATCTTTTTGAAATAATGATTTTATTCCCACCCAGTTTTCAATACTGTACTTTTACTGGTCTTTTCCAAGTTTTTACAACTGGCCATTGAAATTTGCTTTGGTGGGGGTGAGGCTCCCCTGGAACCCTTCCTTCCAAAGGTAAGATTAGTAAGATCAGACATGATTTCCCACAGGCATTCCAAAGAGTGAGAAAGCAAAGCCCACTGCCACCCTAGAAGAAAAGCACTTGCTCTCATAGAAAAGCACACATTGCTTCCTATCTTGTATAAAGAAACTTTCCAAGAGTGCAATGAATACTCCATTTAAGTCAATTACTATCCTTTTTAGTAAATATATAAACACATTCTGAAAGATGTTTTTAAGAATAATAAGGGGCTTCCCTTGTGGTCCAGTGGATAAAGACACTGCCTTGCAGTGCAACGGGCACCGGTTCCATCCCTGGCCTGGAAAGATCCCATGTTCAGCAGAGCAGCTGGACCGATGTGTCCAACTACGGAGCCAGTGCTCTGGAGCGCATGCACCCAGAGCCAGTGCTCTGCGATGAGAGAGGCCTCTGCAATGGGAGGCCCACACAGGCCAAAGAACAAAGATGGAAATACATGAAAGACCAATAGAAGTGGCAAAAAAAAAAAAAAAGAATAATAAGAGGCTTTAAAGCACAATCAGCTATCAAAACTTTCCAATGCATGCATCTGAGTGTAATGTTTTGCTTATCACCCATCTTTAAAGATTAACAGGTCTGCACAAGTAAATGTACATAATGTAAACTTTACCACTTATGCAAAAAGCTGCTTTCCCCCTATTTTTCATGGAAATTTGCTTTAAATGTACATTTCACACTTCTACCTTTTAGAATAGAGGGTATTGAACAAGGTGATAGTACTTAAACTTGTCCTTGTGATGTAGAGTTTTCCTAGAAAAAAAATGGTGTATTTTTTATGCAGGATTATAATTCTGTCCTGAATTTCTCTTCTTCTAAGCATAATGTTAGTCATCATATCATCATCCCCTGTCCCTCCTTTAACAGTTCTCACCCTGCAGGTTTTCTTCCTTGATGTTACTTATGACCAGGAAAAATGCACCCAAACTAAGGGACAATGAGGTTTAAGAAGCTAACGTGTGTACCTCTAGGGCAAGGGACTTGTGACCATCTTGTGAACCAGTACTTACTTGGAGCACAAGGTTTCTTTAAATCTGACCGTAGAAGAGTGGAGTGTTAATGTCCATGTTTGCATATCCCTTAAAGATTGTAACCCAGTGTTTGCCAAACGGTTGGAAAATAAAAATCCATGATAGAAACATACAATACGTGTGGCTCGCGGATAAAGACACTATCCTTTCTTTATCTCAAACTCCTACAGTGTGAATCCATAATTCTCATCAAAGTCATGCCAGAGAGGAGGCCTGTCTTTTCCAGGCTTTGCAGTGATTTGACAATCTCTGCCCCAGCCTCCACTCCCCATTTTTGTTTGCATGCTCCACCGTGTCGCTCTACAAAGCAAGCCACAAAATGGGGCTGGGAACGCTTTTGGCAAAGAATGCCCCTGTTCTGTGGGATATCCCGAGGTGCCCCAGAATGAGACCACAGGCGTCCTTAGGATGCTGACCCGACCCTGGGAACTCTAGAGGTTGACACAGAGGTCGAGAACCAATGTCCCTTGGATGCCTGCAGCGCTGTTATATGACCCCATCCCACTGGGCGGCTGTCAGCATCACAGCGGACATTCGTTTGGGTTAGAAATCGTGCCTTATTGTGAGAGGTCGTGCTGGTCTGAAAGGAAAATTTTCATTAAAATATCCATTAGGGGATGTGCTTGGGAAATTATAGACCTGCTGGATTTGTATGCTCCAGGTAACTCTTCAGCAAATTTATTTTCTTACCTTTTTATTGATTGAGATCAAAAGATCTTTCTACTGAAGACAAAGGGCATCACAGGTGATTCATCTTCCACTCCTTCTTTCTCTATATAAAATACAGAAGGTATTGTCAAGACACTTAGTGTCTCCTCTACTCTACCAAAAAAAAAAAAGAATCATCTCTCCTTTGCATTTGTGCCCAGCATTATTCCTTAAACCTTACATATACTGAAAAATGACATGTCCAAAGGGAAAGAAATTGATACCTTGGAAGTTCCTTGACGGCTTTCTTTTCTCTCCTACCTAGGTCCTTTATCTAGTTCCTTCTGCTTCTGGCTTATCAAGTGTTACATACATAGGTGTCATTGAAGTACATACTTCCAGCTTTCCTTGTCAGTCCAAAAGACAAAGGGTATGTATCCTAAAGAGTGGAGCGGGGTCCCCAGACACCTGTTTGATTCCCTTTTGTGTTCTCGCATTGTCAAGTCAGTCAGTAATTCATCACCTTGTGCAGTCCCATCCTATAGAAAATACTTGGGAATGTAGGCATGGATCTCTCCCTTTGTTTAAACTACAAGAAGGATCTCAGGAAAGTGAGTTTCTGTAAATTGCAGGGAGATCCAACCTGCCGTCTGCAGCACTGGCTGGAGCAGGAGGTACCTTAGGAAAGACTAAGAAAAGCAAAGGCTCTCATCCTAGATCTGAGTTGCCTGCATCCTATCTCAAGTCATTAACCTCAGGTGCTCTTAGGGAGGAAACTGCCCACCTTCCCAGGTTGTGAGTGCCCCACAATGATAAACTGGATAGTGTGTGTGTGTGTGTGTGTGTGTGTGTGTGTGTGTGTGTGTGTGTGTGTTTATTGTTCTTGTTCAGTCGCTAAGTCGTGTCCGACTCTTGGCAATCCCATGAACTACAGCACACCAGGCTTCCCCGGCCTTCCCTGTCTCTCGGAGTTTGCTCAAACACATGTCCATTGAGTCAATGATGCCATCCAATCATCCCACCCTCTGTCACCCTTTCTCCTCTGGCCTTCAATCTTTCCCAGCAACAGGGTATTTCCCAGTGAATTGGCTCTTAGCATCGGGTGGTAAAAGTATTGGAGCTTCAACTTCAGCATCATTCCTTCCAATGAATAATCAGGGTTGATTGCCTTTAGGGTTGACTGGTTTGATCTCCTTGCAATCCAAGGGACTCCCAAGAGTCTTCTCCAGAATGACAGTTCAAAAGCATTAGTTCTTCTGCACTCAGCCTTCTTTATGGTCCAACTCTCACTTTCCTACATAACTACTAGAAAAATAATAGCTTTGACTATGTGGACAATAATATTTATAGTACATAAATAATACCATATATTTGTTATGCATATAATTTTTATTACTGTTGTTTAGTCCCTAAGTCATGTCCAACTTTTTGCTATCCCATGAACTATAGCCTGCCAGGCTCCTCTGTTCTTGGGATTCCACAGGCAAGAGTACTGGAATGAGTTTCCTTCTTTAGGGATCTTCCACTCAGGATTAGATTTCCCTAAAAAAATACATAGTAACTTAAAGGGTCCCCAGACACCTGTTTGATTCCCTTTTGTGTTCTCGCATTGTCAAGTCAGTCAGTAATTCATCACCTTGTGCAGTCCCATCCTATAGAAAATACTTGGGAATGTAGGCATGGATCTCTCCCTTTGTTTAAACTACAAGAAGGATCTCAGGAAAGTGAGTTTCTGTAAATTGCAGGGAGATCCAACCTGCCGTCTGCAGCACTGGCTGGAGCAGGAGGTACCTTAGGAAAGACTAAGAAAAGCAAAGGCTCTCATCCTAGATCTGAGTTGCCTGCATCCTATCTCAAGTCATTAACCTCAGGTGCTCTTAGGGAGGAAACTGCCCACCTTCCCAGGTTGTGAGTGCCCCACAATGATAAACTGGATAGTGTGTGTGTGTGTGTGTGTGTGTGTGTGTGTGTGTGTGTGTGTGTGTGTTTATTGTTCTTGTTCAGTCGCTAAGTCGTGTCCGACTCTTGGCAATCCCATGAACTACAGCACACCAGGCTTCCCCGGCCTTCCCTGTCTCTCGGAGTTTGCTCAAACACATGTCCATTGAGTCAATGATGCCATCCAATCATCCCACCCTCTGTCACCCTTTCTCCTCTGGCCTTCAATCTTTCCCAGCAACAGGGTATTTCCCAGTGAATTGGCTCTTAGCATCGGGTGGTAAAAGTATTGGAGCTTCAACTTCAGCATCATTCCTTCCAATGAATAATCAGGGTTGATTGCCTTTAGGGTTGACTGGTTTGATCTCCTTGCAATCCAAGGGACTCCCAAGAGTCTTCTCCAGAATGACAGTTCAAAAGCATTAGTTCTTCTGCACTCAGCCTTCTTTATGGTCCAACTCTCACTTTCCTACATAACTACTAGAAAAATAATAGCTTTGACTATGTGGACAATAATATTTATAGTACATAAATAATACCATATATTTGTTATGCATATAATTTTTATTACTGTTGTTTAGTCCCTAAGTCATGTCTAACTCTTTTGCAATCCCATGAACTATAGCCTGCCAGGCTCCTCTGTTCTTGGGATTCCACAGGCAAGAGTACTGGAATGAGTTTCCTTCTTTAGGGGATCTTCCCCACTCAGGATAGAACCTGCATCTCCTGCATTAGCACGTTGATTCTTACTGTTGAGCAACCAGGAAAGACCATACATATAATATATGTATATTTCAGTATTCTTGCCTGGGAAATCCCAAGAACAGAAAAGCCTGGCAGGCTACAGTCTATGGGATCTGTTTTTTATAGTTAAGACTTAACCAGTGGAAAAAAATGGACATGAATGCATTTAGCAATGACCTCAATTTAACAAAATTAACTGATGGTTAAAACTTAGAATATCTCTTAAAAATACAACCATCTCGGGCTTCCCTGGTGGACCAGTGGGTAAAGAGTCCGCCTTGCAATGCAAGGGGCACTGGTTCGATCCCTGGCACAGGAAGATCCCACATGCCACGTTAACTGCTGGACTGCTGTGTCCAGTTACGAGCCAACGCTCTGAAGCGCATGTGCCCAGAGCCGGTGCTCTGCAATGAGAGAGGCCACTGCAATGGGAGGCCCAAAGAACAAAGAACAAAGATGGATGAAAACAAACAAGTAAAAAGCTAATAAAAGAGGCCAAAATTAAAAACAAAAAAATCAAAAATAGATTCCTAAACGTGCCCCCTTTAAAAGAAAATATACAACCATCTCCATATTTACTTAATCGTAAACCCTTCATGCATTTGTGTTCTTTTTTTGAGACCAAGTTTTCTTGATCAGTTTCCAATACATGTACATCAATACATTATGCTGTACATCTTAAACTCAACAGTGCTATATGTCTATTATAATTCAATGTAACTGAAAAAAAGTTTCCTAAATTTCTTTTTAAGTAGACCTCCTAAGATCAGAAACAACTCTCTGGGTACAAGATAGTATTAATAAAGTGTTAGTAAAAATAACATCTAAGTAATAACAATAAAAGAAATTCTGTGCAAATTATTCCTTTACCTTCAGCACTATAATTTTCTTGGTAGTTCCTACAGTTTCTCTTGTAATTATTTGCAAGAAACCATGGTAAGGGTGATGAAGAGAGGACCTATTCTCAATGAGGACAGAGAAGTTATAATTTATTAAAACTGAGATGTAAAGATCATTTGGGGCACATATTATAACTCAGATCAGGACACATGATGAGGCATCTTGAATACTAACAAGTAATATATTAATTTTTAAAATGTTTAACTTCGGATTCCAAAAATATAGCTCACCAGCAAGGATTATTTTATGTGAAAGACTCAATATTGTAATATAAATACACTTTGGAACAGAAAAGCCTGGCAGGCTACAGTCTATGGGATCTGTTTTTTATAGTTAAGACTTAACCAGTGGAAAAAAATGGACATGAATGCATTTAGCAATGACCTCAATTTAACAAAATTAACTGATGGTTAAAACTTAGAATATCTCTTAAAAATACAACCATCTCGGGCTTCCCTGGTGGTCCAGTGGGTAAAGAGTCCGCCTTGCAATGCAAGGGGCACTGGTTTGATCCCTGGCACAGGAAGATCCCACATGCCACGTTAACTGCTGGACCGCTGTGTCCAGTTACGAGCCAACGCTCTGAAGCGCATGTGCCCAGAGCCGGTGCTCTGCAATGAGAGAGGCCACTGCAATGGGAGGCCCAAAGAACAAAGAACAAAGATGGATGAAAACAAACAAGTAAAAAGCTAATAAAAGAGGCCAAAATTAAAAACAAAAAAATCAAAAATAGATTCCTAAACGTGCCCCCTTTAAAAGAAAATATACAACCATCTCCATATTTACTTAATCGTAAACGTTCATGCATTTGTGTTCTTTTTTTGAGACCAAGTTTTCTTGATCAGTTTCCAATACATGTACATCAATACATTATGCTGTACATCTTAAACTCAACAGTGCTATATGTCTATTATAATTCAATGTAACTGAAAAAAAGTTTCCTAAATTTCTTTTTAAGTAGACCTCCTAAGATCAGAAACAACTCTCTGGGTACAAGATAGTATTAATAAAGTGTTAGTAAAAATAACATCTAAGTAATAACAATAAAAGAAATTCTGTGCAAATTATTCCTTTACCTTCAGCACTATAATTTTCTTGGTAGTTCCTACAGTTTCTCTTGTAATTATTTGCAAGAAACCATGGTAAGGGTGATGAAGAGAGGACCTATTCTCAATGAGGACAGAGAAGTTATAATTTATTAAAACTGAGATGTAAAGATCATTTGGGGCACATATTATAACTCAGATCAGGACACATGATGAGGCATCTTGAATACTAACAAGTAATATATTAATTTTTAAAATGTTTAACTTCGGATTCCAAAAATATAGCTCACCAGCAAGGATTATTTTATGTGAAAGACTCTGAGACAGAATGTATTGTAATATAAATACACTTCTTTAGGAGATACCTAGTTAGTACAGGAGTCTCTATCAGATACTAGCATATATGGACACTTAAACCACATTACAGCTATATGGTCTCCACAAACTGAAAATAAGAGTAGGTGAGAGAAGAGTTAAATAAAATAGCAAAATATGGGGGGGGGGCAGGAATTCTTTCAAAAATACATCTTTTTTATTCTCTTTCTTTTTTCCTCTTCCTGAATGGCATCGGGGCACAAAGGCTCGGCAGGCTTCCCTCATAGATGCTCAGCCAGAAATCACCCCTGCTCTGAGGTCTTCAGTGCAGAGAGGGGGCCACACTTCTCCATTCCCCTTCCCCTCCTCCTCAACACGGCTCTTCCAGTCTCATTCTCAAATGCGGGGTGTGATCAAGTGTGACCCCAGCCTGTCTGCCTTTAGGGTCGGACCATCCTTCTACACAGCTTCCGTTAAGACCAAGCAGCTCCAAGAAACAGACAGGTACCTCTCTGAATGCAAGATGGCCTAAAATGATAAGCATAAGTTCTCAGAGATCCATTATCAAAGTGAAAATAACAGAGCAAAGTTCCTAGGCTCTGTTCACTTTAGTGTATTCGAAGAAAATATGAGGAATTGTTCTCAAAAGAGATGAATACACTCCTATCCTGTACCTGCATAGTTTGGAGAGGTGGCTGATCTTAATCTAATCAGAAGAAAGTTTTACAAGTAAGACAAAATTATCAGTATTTCATGGAAGGGAAGTTTATCAGAATATCAAAAGAAATATACTGGTTATGAACACGAAGAATATTGCACTTGGATTATACTTGCCTCTCAATCTGTATTGAAGCAAAAAAAGACTCAAGTATCTTATTCCTCTGGGTGCCTATACATACAGACAATACTTTAAGAACAGGAAGAACTTTTTTTGTTCTTGTTCCATTCCCCATTCAGAATTGGTAGAACCTGGGACGTGTTTGGCATTGTTAGCCATTAAGAAAGCGGATAGTTTACCATTGCAATCATGTCTATGACCAAGGCATTGATGACAGTACTGCGTCTGGGGTCTATTATTAATTCATGGCCAGCTCTGTCCAAGGCACTTGGCCTTTGGCCCCTTGCCTGACAGCACAATAGCCAGTGAGTTAAACAACACTCTGCCCATTCTCCTCACTCTTGTTTACGCATGTTGAAAGAAACAGCTTCATTAAGGTTTGAATTATTTCACGAGAATGCTCTTTTCTGTCTTCTCCTACCCGCACACACCCCATTTTCAACGATTAACTAGCCAAGGGCCTCTTTCTGCTGTTGGCGCCAAGGATGCCCCCTTGTGGGCACTCCTTCCATCCCTGAAAATCACATCTCATCCCAGCGAGCTGCTGACCAGCCTTTCGGGCCTGGGAAACTTGCTCCCCGGAGCCTCTCAGGGCTATTCCCAGCGGCGCACTCCCGGCCACGCTGCGCCCCGCTGCACTGCGCTAACGGTCCGCACCTCTTTCCAAGGTGGTCGTGGTCGCTGGAGTTGAGCAATGCAGTATCCTTGTTGGCTCTGCGGGCTTCAGCCCAGGGAGGCACAAATCGCTTCCAGGAGGACACGCATCTGATTAGCACGAGCCAATGAGAAACCTCGGAAGAGGTAGTGGTTGCCAAGAGAGCAGATGTGCGTGAAGTCTGCATCAGTTCATCTGGTGACCTCCTGAAATCGGTGAAAGATTTATATTGCTCATTATAGACTTTTCCCCCCTTAATTCAGTCATCCTTCTCTTCATTAGAATAAAAGGAAAAATGGAGATACAGTTCCAGGTTAAAAGTCAGTGTTACTTTAAGAAGAGTGTCATCGTCTTTAGCTGTTTTTGCAAACCACAGTTCAGACTTTCTCAAGGTAGACTAGCGGAACACACAATACACCAAACACATACAAACACACAATTTACAGAGTTAACACCAAATAACAAACTCAGCACAATTAAAACTTCACGTCCTTTAGTTGGAATTTGACGTTCATGATGACTTAGAAATTGTGAAAATAAACCTGAGTTGCCTGGGAATTTACGTAGTCATCAAATAAGTCCTACTGAGAAGAGAGATTATAGATGAAATCGGATGAGTAGGTAGGCCATACTGCAGTGGGTTCATTGTTGGGAGTATTTTATTTTTACAGTTAAATATTTAGAACACAGAGATTTTCCTCTTCTATAAGAAAGAAAAAAAAGAAAAGAAAAGGAAAGGAAAGAGCAAGAGTGGGAGGAAGGAAGGAAAGAAGAGAAACAGAATAAATCCACAAAGTTTTCTGGAGTGGGTTGCTTATTGACCATTCACTGGCTTGCCTGTGGGATTGATGTTGGTTCAAGTTTTCTCTAGCTGCTGTCATGGGCCTCATCAAAAGGAAAACAATTCATTGCCAGTTTACCTTGAAAAATAAAACTGTATGTTTCCTGAGCCTTTCAAACAGGTTTAGCCACAAAGATCCATGCAACAAACAACAACAGAACAAGTATAATTCACTCTTAGCCAGCAGATTCCTCTTGCATTAAGCATGTGCGATGGGCCCTGAATATTTTCTTCCTGTACTCACGGCAGGGCTGCATGTTCAGAGACAGTAGGTGGTCTGAATGCATTTATAAGAGATCTACATCCAATTAAGAATATTTTCAAGTATTTTGACAAACATGTTCTTGTCGTGTCATCTCAGAAAGGACACTGCAGTCATTTCTTTTGAATAATTTTTTAAAAACATTAAGGACAAACAAATGAATCAAGGTTTTTTTTTTTTTCAATGTTAGTACTTCAGTCACTTTGATATTACTATACAGTAAATTTAGCAGATATTGATCAAAAAGTCTACATAGTCTTTATGCTCTGAACAGTTTTAGACCTGTCTGGGTGAAGAAACTCGGCACAAGCTATTGGCAAGAGTTCCTCTAGGTATGTCATAGGCGACTGTCTGGGTCCCACACAGACCCAGACATATAAAAGCCGAGCCCAAATGCCCACATGGAGACTCCAACCAATTATTTCCCGATCCAGGAAAATTTGTTATCATGGACTTGATTGCATATGAAAAGAATGTTGTTTTGTTTCAGAACCAAAGATTTCTGACAAGATGGAGCATGAGCTTTCTGAAAAGAGAGATCTTTTTGGTTTTCTTCTCACCAACATCCTCAGACATAGCTTTCCTGTCAGCTAATTAAGCTGTTTTAAAGCAAAATGGTCAAACAGTGACATCTTAGTGGGGAGCCTTGGAGTCAATCGCACAATATAGAAGGCAGGATACTTAAAGGATGACTTCTGCTATTGTTTTCTCTGGCTGAATGTTTTCTACTTGGTCAGTGCTGCCAGAGTGACCCCATACAACTGGGAGAATGTAAAGGCACTGGCCTCAAGAGATGCCATTAGGAAGGCAACCACAGAATAAGATTTCATGGTCAGAAGCTAAACTTAGTCCATCCTATGAAGTCCTGATGTTTACAATATTATATATGTATGTTTTCTTCCTGTCATTAGCATACTGTTAAAACAGCTAAATAAAATGAAAATACAGCCATTGGGAAATGCTTGATATAATTATTCCTGTAAAACAGACAGGCTTCTTCACTAAACAAGGGAATAAAGTCAATTTCTAGATTATTGATTTTTCCTTTAAGAGAAGACATAGATTACCTAGAGCAACATTTGTCTTTGCTACATACACAGTATGTACGATGCATGATCTCCCTTCTCAAATATTTCTTTTAGTAAAGTATGACACCTGTGGTTGAAGTGAATGGAATAAATATGGTGTTTTGATCTCTACAAGAATGGTGCACATTCTCCCATGATGACAGAAAAACAAAAAAATTAAATTTTCTATAAATAATTGTAAGATTGTTGAAAATACTTCTCCTGTGTATTTCTTATATTAAACCTTATATTCTTCTCCTGTGTATTTCTTATATATTATTTCTTGCCAAGTAGCATGACGTTTTTACTAAACAATATGTCTAATAATACTGAAAAATGTGTCCAGATAAGTCTCTTCCTATAGAGATCAGATGCCACCTGTTTAGAAAGAAGACACCTGTGACAAAAGGAATTGAAGAAAACAGTGAAAAACAGAAGGAGGAATGATAACCAGTTCTTAAAAAGAGATGTCATATTTAAGTCAATATTTACATCAGGGAAGCCTGTGTTTTCCTTTGACATAGCTTTCCTGTCAGGGCCTTAATTAAAGAGAGATCTTTTTGGTTTTCTTCTCACCAACATCCTCAGACATAGCTTTCCTGTCAGCTAATTAAGCTGTTTTAAAGCAAAATGGTCAAACAGTGACATCTTAGTGGGGAGCCTTGGAGTCAATCGCACAATTTGGAAGGCAGGATACTTAAAGGATGACTTCTGCTATTGTTTTCTCTGGCTGAATGTTTTCTACTTGGTCAGTGCTGCCAGAGTGACCCCATACAACTGGGAGAATGTAAAGGCACTGGCCTCAAGAGATGCCATTAGGAAGGCAACCACAGAATAAGATTTCATGGTCAGAAGCTAAACTTAGTCCATCCTATGAAGTCCTGATGTTTACAATATTATATATGTATGTTTTCTTCCTGTCATTAGCATACTGTTAAAACAGCTAAATAAAATGAAAACACAGCCATTGGGAAATGCTTGATATAATTATTCCTGTAAAACAGACAGGCTTCTTCACTAAACAAGGGAATAAAGTCAATTTCTAGATTATTGATTTTTCCTTTAAGAGAAGACATAGATTACCTAGAGCAACATTTGTCTTTGCTACATACACAGTATGTACGATGCATGATCTCCCTTCTCAAATATTTCTTTTAGTAAAGTATGACACCTGTGGTTGAAGTGAATGGAATAAATATGGTGTTTTGATCTCTACAAGAATGGTGCACATTCTCCCATGATGACAGAAAAACAAAAAAATTAAATTTTCTATAAATAATTGTAAGATTGTTGAAAATACTTCTCCTGTGTATTTCTTATATTAAACCTTATATTCTTCTCCTGTGTATTTCTTATATATTATTTCTTGCCAAGTAGCATGACGTTTTTACTAAACAATATGATTCTGTCTAATAATACTGAAAAATGTGTCCAGATAAGTCTCTTCCTATAGAGATCAGATGCCACCTGTTTAGAAAGAAGACACCTGTGACAAAAGGAATTGAAGAAAACAGTGAAAAACAGAAGGAGGAATGATAACCAGTTCTTAAAAAGAGATGTCATATTTAAGTCAATATTTACATCAGGGGAAGCCTGTGTTTTCCTTTGACTTTTAAATACCTATGATACTAAAAATAAGCAATCCATTAAAAACACAACATCTTGATAGTAAGAGAAGGGGGTGAAATGACAGTCAACACTTACTAGGTGTCTATTATCAAGAGGAGGGCTCTTGAGAAAAGTATTATTCAAGAACATTGTTGCTTCATGATTAAAAGAGAAGCCCTAGAAACCAGATTGCTCAGGGTTCATATTCCTATGACACTACTTTCCACTATGAAGCCTTAGGCAGGGTGTGTAACCTCTCTGTTCTACAGCTTTCAAACCTGAGAAAGGAGGCTGATAATATACTGCCCCCCAGGGACTCTTGTGAGTGTTAAATGAGCTAAGTGGCACATAAGAGTCACACTGTAAATATTGGTAACTATGATTGCCATGTACCAGCATTATCCTAAGTGCTTTCTGCATATTATTTTTCATAATCATCACAGGCATTCTATAAGGACTGGATCATCCTCTCCTTTGTAAGGTTGAGACAGCTAAAGTTCACAGAATCTACTGAATTGTTCTACCATCACAGAGCACAGATTTTAACCCAATTCTCCAGACTCCAAAGTCTGAACAATTCCATATCTGACTACTTCTCAAATAAACATCATCACAGATACTTTGGTTTGTTTTATGGTGAAAAATGTAGAGAATTAGTAAATAAACACTCAAAATTCTATCTTTCATGGAGCAGCACACAACATGTTAATAGACTGTCTTCTTTTTCACATATACAAAGTATTACACAGCATGCATGGTTTGTGCAGAGCACAAACATCCTTTTATGAGTAAAGAAATAACTTGGCCATATTTATACAACCATGCTGTGGAAAGACATACCCCAAGGATGTGACTGCTATGGGACTATCCAGAAGTGCAGGAACATGAGGAATTTGAGTGGTTCTTAGTTAAGGACTGAAACTGACCAGCAGTGTGAAATAATACCTGGTCCTGGAAAGAGGTGGTTCAGGTGGGACACTGATCCTCATCGCAAGGTGACTCCAGTTTTCCATCCTCAGTCCTGGGCTCCTGTTATTGAACCAATGGCATCTGGTAGAGGAGAACTGGCCCGGTCTGCACCCTGCCTGGATGCATTCTGCCAGAGGGGCTGCTCTCATGAGCCAGACAGAGAGAAGAAGGTGGTGCTTAGAACCTGATAGCCCTGGGGACAGACTCTGCCTCTGCCAGTGTCTAGCTCTCATGTGACTTTCTTGTCTGATTCAGTTTTCTCCTCCAAAATTTGGAATAATAAATTTGGTGATGACCAGAAAGTAAGTGTATGAGGTGCTTTGAGGGCTGACTAGACCATTCCAGGTGCTGTACATGAGGTCCCTGCCCTCAGTCAGTCTTCAGATGACCACAGGGATCTATTTATTCATCTCTAGAGAACAGGGCCATCTCCAAGTTTAGGGGTCATGCATCATATTTCTGCAATAGGCGCCTCAATTTGGCAAGTAATTCAAGGCTATAGGGATGGCCAAAATGACAAATGAAGTGTGTTGCATTTTTATTTTTATTTCAATATAGCTAGTTTATACGGTTGTGTTAGTTTCAAGTACAGAGCAAAGTGATTCAGTTAAATACATGTGTGTGTGTCTTCTTTGTTAGAGATTTTTTACATCATAGGCTGTTAGAAGATATTGAGTATAGTTCCTTGTGCTATACAGTAGGTCTTTGTTGGTTATCTTTTTTATATATTATAGTCTGTATATCTTAATGAAGTAGCTGCTAAGATAATGGATTCTGAGTCAAGAAGTAGAACTGGACTTCCCTGCTGTTCCAGTGGGTAGAGAGTCCACCTTGCAGTGCAAGGGGCATCGGTTCAATTCCTGGCTCAGGAAGATCCCACATGCCACGAAATGGCTGGACTGGTGTGCCCAATTACAAGCCAGCTCTCTGGAGCGCATGCACCCAGAGCCGGCGCTCTACATGGAGGGATGCCACTGCAAGGGGAGGCCCACAGAGGACAAAGAGTAAAGATGGGTGAAAAATAAATAAATAAAAAATCAACAAAAAAGAGGCCAAAATTAAAAAAAAAAAGAAGTAGAATAAAGGAACTTTGAGTTTAGAAAATTAAACACGGTAAGCCTTGCACACATAGAAGCTATCAAACCACTCAAGGAATCAGAGATTATGACTCGATCTTCATTCAGTTGACTTAGGGAAGATAGAAGGTAGGAAGAATCCTACTATTGAGCAATAGGAAGATTTCTGACATTCTTAAGTGTAGCCAGCATAATATTTATGGGCATAAAGAGAGTTCCCTGGTGGTCAAGTGGGTAAGACAGGGATACAGTTTCAATCCCTGGTTGGGGAGCTAAGATCTTCATATGCCTTGCGGTCAGAAAACCAAAACCTAAAACAGAAGCAACACTGTGTAAAATTCAATAAAGACTTCTAAAGTGGTCCACAAAAATATCTTTTAAAAAAATGTAGGGGCACATCGGAAATGCTTACTTGTGGCAAAATATAGGAATAAATACAGAAAGATACTTGCGGGAAATATAGGAATTGCCAACACAATTTCTCTACACTAGAGAATAAGTAAACAGAGAGAACAATCTCTGTGTTCACCAGGTCTCAGTCACAAACACAGGGAAAAGGCAGCAGCCAAGGAACAAGGACTCTCACCAAGGAGAGAAGGAGGTTGGTGCAAGGGGGGAGTCCTCCACAGCCTGGCTGGCAGCAGGGATGGGAGAGAGGCAGGCTCTCAGCAGGATGTGACTCCCAGAGGTGTGGACAGAACTGAAGGAACAACAATGGATGGTGAGCATCTGTATATTGGGACTAGCAACTTCCTCCCCAGAAAGCTAAAGGGACCAGAAATGATAAACCAGAGTCAATAGGGAGCTGGGGTTGTGCCAGCTGCCATCATGGAGGGACACAGCCAGAGACGCTGCAGCAAAGCAGGGAAGGAGCAGAGGAGTGATGCCCCCCACTTTTCACCTTCCGAACACCTGTGTTCTGCTAGTTCCTCTCAGTCACCGAACTAACAGAAGCCACCCAGCCAAGAAGCCTGAGAGATAAACTCAGCAGGGATCAGGCTTCCAGGACACACAAGAGAGCAAATCAAGGCCAAGGTGGTGGACAGGGGTGAGGACAAGCAGATACCAACTGGGCTCCTCCTCCTATTTCAACATGAGGGCAAGTAAGACCCTCTCCCTTAACTACACAGGTGCCCTCTGGGAGAGGAGCACAAGAACGTCCAAAATAGTTAATACTTACTAAACAGACTGAATCACTTGAAGGAAGTCTAAATGATTGAAACCAGACTGAAGCTGGCTGAAACACTGCTTATTTTTCTCACTATCCAGTGAGTCATTGTAATGAAAACTAGGTCAATTACTTTTAAAAAAACAGAAGCATAAATAAATAAGCTACATATTCAATTCACAGTGTGAGGCAATTTGTGAATCTTCTCCACTTTTCACTATGCCCTCTACTTCTTTTGGGGGGGTGGGGAGGGAGGGGGCGGGTGAGCCACTTCTATCGGTCTTTCTCATTTATTCAGTTTCATCCATCTTTGTTCTTTGGCCCGCGTGGGCCTCCCATCGCAGTGGCCTCTGTTGTCGCAGAGCACCAGCTCTGAGCGCATGCGCTCCAGAGCTCTGGCTCCGTAATTGGACACATCGGTCCAGTCGCTCCGCGACACGTGGGATCTTCCCAGGTCAGGGATGGAACCGGTGCCCCTTGCACTGCAAGGCGGTGTCCTTACCCACTGGACCACCAGGGAAGTCCCTGCCCTCTACTTCTAAGAGTAGCTGAGATGACTTAAAGATGAAACACGGCAGAAATGTTCCAACAGAGACAGAAGGGAGACTCCTGCTAGGACCAAGCAAGTCTTAAGCAATCATTGCTTAAGCAAGCAAAGCTTAAGTTATTGATATCGAAAATGGTAATATAGCACATTAAGGTCTATCTTTGATTGTTTCAAATGAAAACAGTTATTGCAGGAAGTGAAATAATTTCTGAAACTCAGAATAAATGATAATTATCACAAAGGATCTTCTCTAAAGTACACTGAGTGATATGTGGGAGAAAAAAAAAAAACTTTTCAGATTCTCTGAGATAATAAAGCCATGTTCAAGCACAGTATAAATTCTGAATGGTTTCAAAGTTTCTGGCCTGCGGCTTTTGTTTCCTCCAAAATGTCTTATATTACGTCCTTGTTTCATGCCACACATGTTTCCTAATTTCTTCTGACACAATGACTGTTTTCAGCAATGACCTCCAACCCGTTCCTAGACCATGAAGATCAGCTTGTCAGAATGTCCTGCTTTGGCAGAGACTCAGCATCTATCCTCATCGGGCTTCTCCCTGAATATACCAAACATCCAAATGAAATTCTATATGTCTTTGTCCAATCCTTCCTCTCCTAAATGCAATCATTCCAAAACAAAATGCTTCCACAAATGTCATGCTAAGGTTTCCAACCTACCTTCATAATCTTGAACTGAACTCTCCCATCAAAGCTATCTTACATCTTCATTTTTCAGTATATATCTACATTAGATTTGTTGACGTATGTCATCTCCCTGCTTTATGATAAATCAAAATATCCGAGGACAGAGGCAGCATCCATGTTCACTATGTATTTCTAAGACAGCAAGATATATATTCAGCAGATGCCCCAAAATTTTATTAAAATGGAGAAAACTATATTAATAAGCAGGTCTATTTGGAGGAAAATGTTTCCTTTCTTCCCTGAAGAAGGAAATGGCAATCCACTCCAGTATTCTTGCCTGGAGAATGCTATGGACAGAGGAGCCTAGCAGGCTACAGTCCATGGAGTCACAAAGAGTCAAACACAACTGAAGAGATTTGGCATGCACCACATGTATACTTTCTTGTTATATTGTTTAAAAATTACATTGAAAGGAAAATACCTGAGTTTCAACAATCAATTTGCTTAAAGCAATGATCTTGTTTGAGTGTTTCTCTTTTTCAACCATTTTCACAAGTCTCAAGTAAATATGTGATTGCAATATTTCCTTCTCCCTGCAACACACACACACAGTCACACACACTCACTCACACACTCATGCACACACACACTCTCACACACACAAACACACATACACACTCACACTCAAGCAGCCTTTTGGAAAAAATACTTTGGACCAGTGAGCTTAGAAACTTGACTTCAGTGAGCTTTCACTGAAAAGAGGCATTATTTGGAGACTTCATGCCTAATCATTTTTTTGGTTTGTGGCAAGAACTTTGAAGGGTGACTCTTGGTACGGTTTCCTGGCCACTTGCTACTTTTCCTGTGTAGTTGCATGTTCAACATGATGACTTGCTGTATAGAAGCCATGTGTTGTCATAATGTAACATCATTAAACAAAGTGTTTAGAGCAGTTTTAGCTGAGCCAGAACATGAACAACAAAACCCGCCAATTACAGTGTCATTTTGTGGAGTTGTTAAGGTTTCAAATGTCTCCAACTTTCTGGTAGGCCAATCCTTCCTCTCCTAAATGCAATCATTCCAAAACAAAATGCTTCCACAAATGTCATGCTAATGTTTCCAACCTACCTTCATAATCTTGAACTGAACTCTCCCATCAAAGCTATCTTACATCTTCATTTTTCAGTATATATCTACATTAGATTTGTTGACGTATGTCATCTCCCTGCTTTATGATAAATCAAAATATCCGAGGACAGAGGCAGCATCCATGTTCACTATATATTTCTAAGACAGCAAGATATATATTCAGCAGATGCCCCAAAATTTTATTAAAATGGAGAAAACTATATTAATAAGCAGGTCTATTTGGAGGAAAATGTTTCCTTTCTTCCCTGAAGAAGGAAATGGCAATCCACTCCAGTATTCTTGCCTGGAGAATGCTATGGACAGAGGAGCCTAGCAGGCTACAGTCCATGGAGTCACAAAGAGTCAAACACAACTGAAGAGATTTAGCATGCACCACATGTATACTTTCTTGTTATATTGTTTAAAAATTACATTGAAAGGAAAATACCTGAGTTTCAACAATCAATTTGCTTAAAGCAATGATCTTGTTTGAGTGTTTCTCTTTTTCAACCATTTTCACAAGTCTCAAGTAAATATGTGATTGCAATATTTCCTTCTCCCTGCAACACACACACACAGTCACACACACTCACTCACACACTCATGCACACACACACTCTCACACACACAGACACACATACACACTCACACTCAAGCAGCCTTTTGGAAAAAATACTTTGGACCAGTGAGCTTAGAAACTTGACTTCAGTGAGCTTTCACTGAAAAGAGGCATTATTTGGAGACTTCATGCCTAATCATTTTTTTGGTTTGTGGCAAGAACTTTGAAGGGTGACTCTTGGTACGGTTTCCTGGCCACTTGCTACTTTTCCTGTGTAGTTGCATGTTCAACATGATGACTTGCTGTATAGAAGCCATGTGTTGTCATAATGTAACATCATTAAACAAAGTGTTTAGAGCAGTTTTAGCTGAGCCAGAACATGAACAACAAAACCCGCCAATTACAGTGTCATTTTGTGGAGTTGTTAAGGTTTCAAATGTCTCCAACTTTTTCTGGTAGGCCATATTGAGCATGTCACAGTGAACATCTGAGATAACGATTTGCTAGGCAATGTGCAATTTCGCTCCTTTTTAATATCAGAGAAGAAAGAGTTCTTTAGAATAATTTGGCTCAAATGTCTACACACATTGCTCCAGCGTCTGTAGCAGCATGTGTTTCTAGGATTGTTCTGGAAGAGAAAATGCAGAAACAGCAGGGAGCAGAAGATAAACAGGCAATCCGTGACTCATTAAAACCAGCACTGGTAGCCAACATTGTGGAGTGTGTGAAGACCTCAGATCCAACTCGCCTATAAACTTTTTTTACCAGCTGGACTTAGCATCTGTCAGAGTTTGGAAGGAGAGATAATCTGGTACAAATGATTTCAGCGTGTCGCATTTATTAACCTGCCACCTTACATAACTCTGCTGATTGGGAACTCAGGGAGATGTTTGAGCAATGACACAGCTTATGGTTGGAATGTTACAACTTCAGTAATAAAGATGCAAGTTGCTATTTTACCAAAAAAGACAAAAAAAAATACTACGAAGACCATAGAGCAATTGGAAAATGATAATGAAGCCAAGTTAAAAAGCATCACAGTCTTGAGAAATGTACATGCCAGGAGAATAATTGAAATTCAGTTTGGATTTTGATCATCTTCAATTCTTTACATCAATTAGGCAGGAAAAGTATTTTATTTTTTAATAGTTGTCACATTTGTTAAACAGCTCTGATGTAAACAAATGCCAAACTGGGAACATTATTGCATCTTTTCCAACTTGACTTCAGTGAGCTTTCACTGAAAAGAGGCATTATTTGGAGACTTCATGCCTAATCATTTTTTGGTTTGTGGCAAGAACTTTGAAGGGTGACTCTTGGTACGGTTTCCTGGCCACTTGCTACTTTTCCTGTGTAGTTGCATGTTCAACATGATGACTTGCTGTATAGAAGCCATGTGTTGTCATAATGTAACATCATTAAACAAAGTGTTTAGAGCAGTTTTAGCTGAGCCAGAACATGAACAACAAAACCCGCCAATTACAGTGTCATTTTGTGGAGTTGTTAAGGTTTCAAATGTCTCCAACTTTTTCTGGTAGGCCATATTGAGCATGTCACAGTGAACATCTGAGATAACGATTTGCTAGGCAATGTGCAATTCTCGCTCCTTTTTTAATATCAGAGAAGAAAGAGTTCTTTATAATAATTTGGCTCAAATGTCTACACACATTGCTCCAGCGTCTGTAGCAGCATGTGTTTCTAGGATTGTTCTGGAAGAGAAAATGCAGAAACAGCAGGGAGCAGAAGATAAACAGGCAATCCGTGACTCATTAAAACCAGCACTGGTAGCCAACATTGTGGAGTGTGTGAAGACCTCAGATCCAACTCGCCTATAAACTTTTTTTACCAGCTGGACTTAGCATCTGTCAGAGTTTGGAAGGAGAGATAATCTGGTACAAATGATTTCAGCGTGTCGCATTTATTAACCTGCCACCTTACATAACTCTGCTGATTGGGAACTCAGGGAGATGTTTGAGCAATGACACAGCTTATGGTTGGAATGTTACAACTTCAGTAATAAAGATGCAAGTTGCTATTTTACCAAAAAAGACAAAAAAAAATACTACGAAGACCATAGAGCAATTGGAAAATGATAATGAAGCCAAGTTAAAAAGCATCACAGTCTTGAGAAATGTACATGCCAGGAGAATAATTGAAATTCAGTTTGGATTTTGATCATCTTCAATTCTTTACATCAATTAGGCAGGAAAAGTATTTTATTTTTTAATAGTTGTCACATTTGTTAAACAGCTCTGATGTAAACAAATGCCAAACTGGGAACATTATTGCATCTTTTTCCAACTACTTACTGTTTTAAATGAATGATTTGCTTCTGTTGTTAAATCCCTGACAGTTGCTGGAAGGGCATTTTCTGTTTCTTTAGCGTTTTCACAACAAAACTGAAGGGAGCGTATAGGGGGCTTCATATGGAAACCCTGTCCATGTTTGTCTAAAGCTTTGCCTTGGTTCTCCACTCATTAAAGACAAAGAGCATCACCCTAGAAGCAAGAAAAACCGCAGAAGATAACCTGCTCCCTTTTATTCCCTGGGCTTTGATTCATTTCCTTTTTTGCCTCAAGGTTTGTTTAGGATAATTTGGTCAAGAGGAGAGAAAAAGAGCTATTTTGCATTCCGTATCCAGTACACACTAGTCATTTCATATTAATGGAGGTGTTTATGCTTTGGTACAAAATTTGCACATATCAGCTTATAAAATATGGATAAGCTTATTTCCTATAACATCACATAGCCCTGCCATTTCAAAAAAACGAAAATTGCAGATACTTTGGAAAACTATCAGCGGAAGAAATGCTTCACATTTCACCATGGTGAGCCTATTATTTGTAGTTTTGAAACTTTATTGGTCCCCAATCTAATCTTTTCTGAGTATAAAAACATTAACATATGGTTTAACACAGCGCAGGGCTGGAAAGTCCATATCCCACATGCCCATTGTATGCAGGGTGACATTCACACTAAATACTATCCCTCAGGGTCTGTACTCCATTTTACCTGGGATTGGAGAGCCATGAAATTCCCGGAAAAGTTGTTCATGAGTCTGAACCAAATGGTGCACAGTGTACTGAGAGGCTAACAGTGTGTGCTGCTGCCAAAGGTTGTGGCTCAAATGTCTCTCTAAGTAACATTAAAAATCTGCTGCTTCATGCCTATGAATTTCAATATTTATAGCATTCAATAAAACGGTCCACTGTCAGAGAGAGATGTGCCACTGTGCACTCTCTGAGCAGATGGACAGCAATATGGCACATTTACATGGACCAGCTGTGGCGTGCAGAAATGGATGCTGGTCCGAGGCAGGGTATGGGCCCCACATCTGGAATTCGAACCGGCCAACCTCGGCACCCGTTGTAAAAGTTTGCTTCCACAGGATGAGTTCTGATTTAGGGCTGCTCACTAGTGTGCCCTAAACTGCATCAAGAGTCCTCATTAACACAAGAGACTGGAGGGAGGTGAGGGCCTGGATCTCCTCTGCTGGGCATCTGTTAGTCTGCGCATGGCACTCTGTGCTCAGTTTTAGACGCACCCAGGGGAAGATTCTCTCATGCATGATGCACAATGTTCTCTACTTAACTGGTTTTATACCAAAAGAGAGGTTTTATTATAAACAGAGCTAATTTATGTTTACACTTCCTTTTCTAAATAAGTCAAAAAGACACCCTTAGAGAAAGGACAATCCCTAGGACATGTTAAAATTTAGTAGACTGTCTAATTTTGTTTTCAAGTTTCAGATGGAATGTTGTCATCTTTGGGGTAGATGGGGCTCAGGGCAAATGCATGGTTAGACATTTCTGAAACGTAGCAAGCTGTTAGAGTGGCTCTCTTCACAATAGTATTACTATTCAAATCATCAAAAGGTAGTAGTTACGTCATTCAACTAACTTGACAGAGATACACTGCTCCCACCAGTTTTCAAATAGGGATAAGAAACAGTTTGTTACATTAAAGTACTCTTTAGGAGTAATATTCTGGTCTCATTTGTAGAAAATACTTTCCCTTTAGAGAAAATTTCTATTCTCATTCTTTCTTTTTGCAAAACACATTTCTCCACATTTTTCAATTATTAAGTCTAAAATTTATTTGGTCTTCCGTGGCCCAATATCCTGAAAAGTGGTGGTTCCTTTATATTTTCATAAGTTGATGACTACTTTCCTATGACTATCCCTCACATCCATTCCTACCTTCCCTCACTCCCAAGAGAAACACAGATATTTTAAGCAAGTGAGCCAATACAACTAGTCACCAATGAGGGTTTGCTAACTTAATCATGTAATCTAGTGATATATGAGAGTGTTGTCATTGGGCAATCATTTCTTTTAAAATCTAAAAATAAAATCGCATTTATGTTATTTGGCCTCAGTAATGAAAAAACTTTGGTTAGAGCTATCAAAGAAGTTCTCAGGGATGACAAATTTTCACCTAATAAAAAGCTAACAGTTTAAAATGCTTTGATTGATTAATTGATGGATGATTGATTGAATGGTGTGATGTGCTTGTAATTAATGAATGACTGAAAGTATGGTGAAGACATAGCAGCTAAAGCAATGATTGTTTACATAAAACAATAAACACATGACTATGACTTGTCCAGAAGTCCGAACCATCTATAAAGAGGGGTGAAGTGATGAGAAGGAAATTAACCACACTGGACACTTAGACTTGTAGCAATAAGAGGCTTGGAACTACTAAAAGGTGAAGAGGGATTGGGTAAGGAAGAGCTGATAAAAGTTGGCAATCCAGTATAATACGTATGATCATAGCAATTTCAAAGAATTCAATGAGGCTTTTGATTTTTCTCTTATTTTCAACCACAATTCAACTTTTCATTGGCAGTTCAACATCCCAAAGATATCACTTCCTTACTTCAACAGAAAATGTCAATATGCAGGTCACCCCACACCCTCTCTTATAGCTACATGGATTGTGAATAAAATGTGTGACACTTCTGAATGGAAATGTGATCTTCCAACTAAGGAATATACAAAAATGCATGTGAAGCAAAGTGCAACTGACATGATACAAACATTCCCAAATGGCTATCTCCATCCACAATAGCCACCTCCTTTCCTTTGAGATGAACACAAGCTTTATTAACACAAATAATCCCATCTCTGTGTGTCCATAGCAGATCAAGCATTCTTTCTTTTTGCAAAACACATTTCTCCACATTTTTCAATTATTAAGTCTAAAATTTATTTGGTCTTCCGTGGCCCAATATCCTGAAAAGTGGTGGTTCCTTTATATTTTCATAAGTTGATGACTACTTTCCTATGACTATCCCTCACATCCATTCCTACCTTCCCTCACTCCCAAGAGAAACACAGATATTTTAAGCAAGTGAGCCAATACAACTAGTCACCAATGAGGGTTTGCTAACTTAATCATGTAATCTAGTGATATATGAGAGTGTTGTCATTGGGCAATCATTTCTTTTAAAATCTAAAAATAAAATCGCATTTATGTTATTTGGCCTCAGTAATGAAAAAACTTTGGTTAGAGCTATCAAAGAAGTTCTCAGGGATGACAAATTTTCACCTAATAAAAAGCTAACAGTTTAAAATGCTTTGATTGATTAATTGATGGATGATTGATTGAATGGTGTGATGTGCTTGTAATTAATGAATGACTGAAAGTATGGTGAAGACATAGCAGCTAAAGCAATGATTGTTTACATAAAACAATAAACACATGACTATGACTTGTCCAGAAGTCCGAACCATCTATAAAGAGGGGTGAAGTGATGAGAAGGAAATTAACCACACTGGACACTTAGACTTGTAGCAATAAGAGGCTTGGAACTACTAAAAGGTGAAGAGGGATTGGGTAAGGAAGAGCTGATAAAAGTTGGCAATCCAGTATAATACGTATGATCATAGCAATTTCAAAGAATTCAATGAGGCTTTTGATTTTCTCTTATTTTCAACCACAATTCAACTTTTCATTGGCAGTTCAACATCCCAAAGATATCACTTCCTTACTTCAACAGAAAATGTCAATATGCAGGTCACCCCACACCCTCTCTTATAGCTACATGGATTGTGAATAAAATGTGTGACACTTCTGAATGGAAATGTGATCTTCCAACTAAGGAATATACAAAAATGCATGTGAAGCAAAGTGCAACTGACATGATACAAACATTCCCAAATGGCTATCTCCATCCACAATAGCCACCTCCTTTCCTTTGAGATGAACACAAGCTTTATTAACACAAATAATCCCATCTCTGTGTGTCCATCAGGCAGGCAGACTTCCAGCATGGTGTTGTCTGGCTAAATGTGTGCTCGTCATGGATTGCTGAACGCATGACTTTTCCCATCTTGTAGAAGACTTCCACTCCACTGCTCCTGACAAGAGACAAATCTATTTATGAATCCTGCTTCTGGTTTTGAGATATTCAGGGAGATAAGTTTTCCTATGACATTTTAAAAATTAAATTAGGCAGGCAATACTCTTAAATATTTAAAAATTTTATGGAAGAATAGTTGGTTTACAATGCTGCATTAATTGCTGACAGCAAACTGACTTAGTTATACACATATACATTCTATTTCACATTATCTTCCACTCTAGTTTATCATAAAATATTGAATATAGTTCCCTGTTTCTACAGTAGGATCTTGTTGTTTATCCATTTTGCATATACTAGTTTAGCAAGACAGTACTTAAATTATAATTAAATCGCTATAACAGATGGCACAATTCCATGAACTTAAAAGCAATATTAAAAGGTTGAGTAGAATGCACTTACTCTTGGCTTAGAAAAATGTATAGGTGTGAGATTGTATACATGTGCATGAGGGCTTTTAAGGAACTATAATATAATAGAGCTACAAAACAGAGATGCATCTTGTTTAAGACTTTGTGATGTTCATTTTAAGTCTGGCAGGCTATGAAATGGAAGAATATCTCTAGAGGATTTTCTTTGTTAGCATTTGTTTCAAACTCCTAAAGTTGTGAAGATGAGGAGTTACAAATTTTGAAAGGGGGAAAATTAGGATAAACCTTGTGGTATTAAATTAGAATTGGAACCAGTGTAAATTCATGGTTTCAAGATATATGCATAGGGATAGAAGTAAATATAGATACAAAAGTATATGTAAGCACACATTCATATATTCATGCATTCTCTATCACTTTATCTGGTGACACAGCCTAGGAGTTCCAATAGCCCAATAGCAATGAGCATACCTAGGACACTGAACTTGACTTCTGAATCCATTCTGCACTATAGAAAGCCAGGACTCCTTAGAGAGGTCATTGATTCCAGGGCTGGGACAAGGAATGGAAAAGATGAGCCCAGAACATCTCGTAACACAGAAAGCAGAAAGCACTCAAAAAATCATGGAGGCTTATGGAAAAGACAGGAGCCAACTTGATGGAGCTCCCACTGGCCAAACTGGGGACACTTGGAGCATCAAAATGAATGATGATCATCACATATTAAAGAAAAAACCGAATAGAATAAACAGCATAACATGGGGTGACTTTTTTCAAACTATGACATTTTAAAAATTAAATTAGGCAGGCAATACTCTTAAATATTTAAAAATTTTATGGAAGAATAGTTGGTTTACAATGCTGCATTAATTGCTGACAGCAAACTGACTTAGTTATACACATATACATTCTATTTCACATTATCTTCCACTCTAGTTTATCATAAAATATTGAATATAGTTCCCTGTTTCTACAGTAGGATCTTGTTGTTTATCCATTTTGCATATACTAGTTTAGCAAGACAGTACTTAAATTATAATTAAATCGCTATAACAGATGGCACAATTCCATGAACTTAAAAGCAATATTAAAAGGTTGAGTAGAATGCACTTACTCTTGGCTTAGAAAAATGTATAGGTGTGAGATTGTATACATGTGCATGAGGGCTTTTAAGGAACTATAATATAATAGAGCTACAAAACAGAGATGCATCTTGTTTAAGACTTTGTGATGTTCATTTTAAGTCTGGCAGGCTATGAAATGGAAGAATATCTCTAGAGGATTTTCTTTGTTAGCATTTGTTTCAAACTCCTAAAGTTGTGAAGATGAGGAGTTACAAATTTTGAAAGGGGGAAAATTAGGATAAACCTTGTGGTATTAAATTAGAATTGGAACCAGTGTAAATTCATGGTTTCAAGATATATGCATAGGGATAGAAGTAAATATAGATACAAAAGTATATGTAAGCACACATTCATATATTCATGCATTCTCTATCACTTTATCTGGTGACACAGCCTAGGAGTTCCAATAGCCCAATAGCAATGAGCATACCTAGGACACTGAACTTGACTTCTGAATCCATTCTGCACTATAGAAAGCCAGGACTCCTTAGAGAGGTCATTGATTCCAGGGCTGGGACAAGGAATGGAAAAGATGAGCCCAGAACATCTCGTAACACAGAAAGCAGAAAGCACTCAAAAAATCATGGAGGCTTATGGAAAAGACAGGAGCCAACTTGATGGAGCTCCCACTGGCCAAACTGGGGACACTTGGAGCATCAAAATGAATGATGATCATCACATATTAAGACCGAATAGAATAGAAAACCACAATAACAGATAGATAGAAAAAATGGATACATTTGAAATATGTAAGGTACAAAATAGGGCTTCCCTGGTGGTCCAGTGGGTAAGGACACCGCCTTGCAGTACAGGGGGTGCTGGTTCGATCCCTGGCCTGGGAAGATCCCACGTGCCATGGAGCGGCTGGACCGATGTGTCCAATTACCGAGCCGGAGCTCTGGAGCACATGCTCCCAGAGCCGGTGCTCTGCGACAACAGAGGCCACCACGATGGGAGGCCCAAATGGGCCAAAGAACAAAGATGGATGAAAATGGACAAATGAAAGACCAATAGAAGTAGCCTGCCTGCTCCCCTCCCTCCCCACCCCACCCCACTCCCAATAAAGAAATAAATAAATCTTTAAAAAAGAAAAAGATACAAAATAATCACAAAATATCCTCCACTAAGTATTTATTCATTACTAAGAGGGACAAGATTAACTTTATGATTGAGAAGACTGGCCAGTATCACCCCAATCAAACTGAATTTCTTCAGTGATGGAACAGATTGAAATCATGCATCTTGATGGGAAGAACCAGCATCACTTCTGTGAATCTAATAAGGAAGCACCAGACCAGCCGAGACTGAAAGATGTTCTACAAAATCAATGGCCTGTAGTCTTCCAAAGTGTCAAGGTCATAAAAGTGGAGGAAATACTGAGGCATTATTCCAGGCTAATGGAGACTAAAGAGATATGGCAACTAAATGCAAGGTGTGATTCTAAAGAGGTACAGTTTTTATCAATATTTCTATTTATTTGACAGTGCTGGGTCTTAGTTGTGGCATGCAAACTCTTAGTTATGGCACGTGAGACCTAGTTCCCTGACCAGGGATCGAACCTGTGCCCCCTGCAGTGGGAGCACAAAGTCTTACCCACTGGATCACCAGGGAAGTCCCACTGACAGCTACTGTTTTCAAGAGACATTTCTGAGGAAAAGATGGAACTTGAAAAGTAGCTTAAATGTATCCACATTAACCATCAGATTCTGATGGTTGCATTGCATCTATGTTGAAGAATATTCTTGTTTATAGGGACACTTGGAGCATCAAAATGAATGATGATCATCACATATTAAGACCGAATAGAATAGAAAACCACAATAACAGATAGATAGAAAAAATGGATACATTTGAAATATGTAAGGTACAAAACAGGGCTTCCCTGGTGGTCCAGTGGGTAAGGACACCGCCTTGCAGTACAGGGGGTGCTGGTTCGATCCCTGGCCTGGGAAGATCCCACGTGCCATGGAGCGGCTGGACCGATGTGTCCAATTACCGAGCCGGAGCTCTGGAGCGCATGCTCCCAGAGCCGGTGCTCTGCGACAACAGAGGCCACCACGATGGGAGGCCCAAATGGGCCAAAGAACAAAGATGGATGAAAATGGACAAATGAAAGACCAATAGAAGTAGCCTGCCTGCTCCCCTCCCTCCCCACCCCACCCCACCCCACTCCCAATAAAGAAATAAATAAATCTTTAAAAAAGAAAAAGATACAAAATAATCACAAAATATCCTCCACTAAGTATTTATTCATTACTAAGAGGGACAAGATTAACTTTATGATTGAGAAGACTGGCCAGTATCACCCCAATCAAACTGAATTTCTTCAGTGATGGAACAGATTGAAATCATGCATCTTGATGGGAAGAACCAGCATCACTTCTGTGAATCTAATAAGGAAGCACCAGACCAGCCGAGACTGAAAGATGTTCTACAAAATCAATGGCCTGTAGTCTTCCAAAGTGTCAAGGTCATAAAAGTGGAGGAAATACTGAGGCATTATTCCAGGCTAATGGAGACTAAAGAGATATGGCAACTAAATGCAAGGTGTGATTCTAAAGAGGTACAGTTTTTATCAATATTTCTATTTATTTGACAGTGCTGGGTCTTAGTTGTGGCATGCAAACTCTTAGTTATGGCACGTGAGACCTAGTTCCCTGACCAGGGATCGAACCTGTGCCCCCTGCAGTGGGAGCACAAAGTCTTACCCACTGGATCACCAGGGAAGTCCCACTGACAGCTACTGTTTTCAAGAGACATTTCTGAGGAAAAGATGGAACTTGAAAAGTAGCTTAAATGTATCCACATTAACCATCAGATTCTGATGGTTGCATTGCATCTATGTTGAAGAATATTCTTGTTTATAGAAAAATTCACGTAAAAGTATTCAAGAATGATGGATTATTAGGTATCTGACTTGTTTTATTTTTATTTTTTTTAAGATTTTATTTATTTATTTATTGGAGGGGGCGGGTTGGGGAGGGAGGGGGCGGGCAGGCCACTTCTATTGGTCTTTCATTTATCTATTTTTCATCCATCTTTGTTCTTTGGCCCGTTTGGGTCTACCATCGCAGTGGCCTGTTGTCGCAGAGCACCAGCTCTGGGCGCAAGAGCTCCAGAGCTCCGGCTCGGTAATTGGACACATCGGTCCAGCCGCTCCGCGGCACATGGGATCTTCCCAGGCCAGGGATGGAACCGGCGCTCCTTGCACTGCAAGGCATTGTCCTTACCCACTGGACCACCAGGGAAGCCCTCTAACTTGTTTTAAATGATTCAAGGGGAAAAGGTTCTTTATTCTGAGTTTCCAACTTCTATAAATTGGTAGTTTTCCAAAACTAAGCAAAACATTTAAATACTTATGTAATAGCCTCACTCCAGAGAGTGTGGATCATTTTGAGGTGAGATCTGGGCATAAGCATTTTCTAGAAGCTCCCTGGTGTGTCCATTGTGCAATTGGGGTTGAGAACCATTAGTCTAGACTGTAACCAAACCCTGTCACTTTACAAAAGAATGAACAGAATTTAGATGCCAAAGGTTATGCAGCTGGAAGAACAGCCTCCAGAACTCAGGTCTTCAGATTTTTAGTTGATTCATTCATTCATTTGATTGATGTAATATTCACAAGGCCCTGTACTAGATATTTTGGACAAAACGGTAGAACATATGTGCTTGTGATAGCGATAATGCCTTCTCTTATATGCACTGCAAGGTGTGATTCTAAAGAGGTACAGTTTTATCAATATTTCTTTTTATTTGACAGTGCTGGGTCTTAGTTGTGGCATGCAAACTCTTAGTTATGGCACGTGAGACCTAGTTCCCTGACCAGGGATCGAACCTGTGCCCCCTGCAGTGGGAGCACAAAGTCTTACCCACTGGATCACCAGGGAAGTCCCACTGACAGCTACTGTTTTCAAGAGACATTTCTGAGGAAAAGATGGAACTTGAAAAGTAGCTTAAATGTATCCACATTAACCATCAGATTCTGATGGTTGCATTGCATCTATGTTGAAGAATATTCTTGTTTATAGAAAAATTCACGTAAAAGTATTCAAGAATGATGGATTATTAGGTATCTGACTTGTTTTATTTTTATTTTTTTTAAGATTTTATTTATTTATTTATTGGGGGGGGGGGGTTGGGGGGGGGGGGGGGCGGGCAGGCCACTTCTATTGGTCTTTCATTTATCTATTTTTCATCCATCTTTGTTCTTTGGCCCGTTTGGGTCTACCATCGCAGTGGCCTGTTGTCGCAGAGCACCAGCTCTGGGCGCATGCGCTCCAGAGCTCCGGCTCGGTAATTGGACACATCGGTCCAGCCGCTCCGCGGCACATGGGATCTTCCCAGGCCAGGGATGGAACCGGCGCTCCTTGCACTGCAAGGCATTGTCCTTACCCACTGGACCACCAGGGAAGCCCTCTAACTTGTTTTAAATGATTCAAGGGGAAAAGGTTCTTTATTCTGAGTTTCCAACTTCTATAAATTGGTAGTTTTCCAAAACTAAGCAAAACATTTAAATACTTATGTAATAGCCTCACTCCAGAGAGTGTGGATCATTTTGAGGTGAGATCTGGGCATAAGCATTTTCTAGAAGCTCCTGGTGTGTCCATTGTGCAATTGGGGTTGAGAACCATTAGTCTAGACTGTAACCAAACCCTGTCACTTTACAAAAGAATGAACAGAATTTAGATGCCAAAGGTTATGCAGCTGGAAGAACAGCCTCCAGAACTCAGGTCTTCAGATTTTTAGTTGATTCATTCATTCATTTGATTGATGTAATATTCACAAGGCCCTGTACTAGATATTTTGGACAAAACGGTAGAACATATGTGCTTGTGATAGCGATAATGCCTTCTCTTATATAACATTTTATTGCTTATAAAATGTTTCAATGTGTGTTTTGGTGGTCAAAGCAATTCACTTGAGTATCATTGCTTCAACTTTACAGACAAAGAAACCAAGATTACAATGAGTGAGTGATATCCTATGTCAGGGTCAGAACTCAGGTCTGCTGACACCTAGACTGAGGTTTTCCTACCACGTTCCACTAGTTTAATAGAAGACAGCAAATGTTAAATGTCAAGTGAGTAACAAAGAGCCATAGGCATTCTGGGAACAGATAAGAATTTGAGGTCGCTCCAGATGCAGTATTAGAAAGAACTTCATAAAGGAAGCAAGAGGTGAGCTGCAAATTCAAAGTTAGATCAGTAAGACTGCCTAAGCAGAGAGAAAATTAGTCATTCTAGCTGGACACTACAAGGTATATGAGCAAATGGCAAAACGATAAAAGTTCCAGGTCTCCTGAGAGAGAGTGATAAAGCAGTTTGGGTAGAGGAATGGGTTCACAACAGTGAAAAATTCCTGTCAGAAAGATTCTATGAGGTTGTACCTTACAAGACGCGGCAAGTATTTTTAGATAACTTACAGCCTGCAAAGGGCAACCACAAACTGGCTGGAAATCTACCAGGGAGAAATTGATTCCTCTAACTGCAAAGAGACTAGGAAATACAGTCTCTAGCTACACAGCCCTGTACCCAGGGCCAAGAGGGAAGGGTAAGAAGCTAACCAGTAGTCTGCATCATGTCAATACTATCAGAAATCATAATTCAGAAATCATAATTCAGTGTAAATATACTTTAAACAATTTAGGAAGCTGAAAAATAAATACCTCAAAGAAGCTATTAAACAGCCTGTTTCCTTATTGTCCTCTAGAGAAGAGATTACATTCCTCTAAACTTCAAGGAAGTGATCAAGTTCTATGTTCAAATAGTTCACCATTCTGCCATTTGACTTGCAGCCCAACCTAGGACTTAATAACATCGATAATTATCATTAAGATCTAAGTCACTTCTCATCCCCCTACCCGATCACACATGGGCATCCTACAAGTTGGGAGAAGCTCCCAGACATAGTTCATCAGTATGGTACAGCATATAACTTTTCCTGAACAATGGAAAAAGGGAATTCTAATTAAAATACAAGACTGTCATATCCACTTTGCACCTGGGGCAGGAGCTAGGCTCACCATAATCTCCAACACAACCTCCTGTCTTGCCCTCACACTGCTCTGGCCTTCAACACACACTGAGGTTTTAAACCATGGGCCACACAGCATGGCATCAAGCCACTCAAACCTAAGGTTACTCTTGAATTGTGATGGCAAGAAACGTTGCCATTGGAAATACAGACGTGGGTAGTTACTTTCAATAGTATTTACCCTTTCACGGGGCTTACTTCCACTTCACTGTTAACTTTTGGGGGAGGGATTTCATTTAATTTTTCTAACCAATTTTTACTTTACTTTTTGATACTCTTTACTATCATTTCTACTACTACTGAGTTATCACTTTAAATAAGTCTAGATTCAGGGACTTCCCTGGCAGTCCAGTGGATAAGACCCTGCACTCTTAATGCAGGGAATCTGGGCTCCATCCAGGAAACTAGATCCCACATGCCACAGCTAAGACCTGACTCAGCCTAAATAAATAAATAAAATGTGTATTTTTTTAAATTTAGATTCATCAAGACTGGTATTTTCCATCAATATTAAAGGTGAGAGCTGTATCCATTGTAGGGTAACATGAAGTAAAATTTCAGGATGAGACAAATTACAGAAATTGAACATTTTTTTAGCTTCTCCAAGTCAGTTCTTAACATGCAGTCTCACTGATTCATTAAAATTAAAGCTAGCCTGATAAATTCTCATAACATCAAATGACAGAACACTGCTTGTTCCAAAACACAAAATGACACTCTTAAGCCAAAGGTCTATCATTTGTAGTCCTTAAGTCTCCCCCTCATTATCATAAATTCCAATCAACCAGAAGAAAAAAAGCCATAATTTTTATGCCTCATATGAATCAGGATTACCATGTGTGTTATCAACCTAGAACTAGAAATAGGATTTTAGGCCAGGATTCAAATTTAGCATAATTTAGAGGAATCATTAAGCAATAATTTATGTATCTTCTGAGTGTTATGAACATGAAGAAATCTTCAGGTTCACAGGGAAAATGTTGAAAAGGATGGAAAGAAAAAACACATTACTTGAAAATAAAATTTTCAAATATTTTTGCTGTTAAAAAAATTGAAGGAAGTTTTAAAAGTCTTTAAAAATAAGTTCACTGAAAAATGAATTCACAATCCTGCCATAAGAATAAACATTGTCTAGATGGGCATCCTCAGTGACTCACCAGTAGAATGTGCCTGAAATGCAGTAGCCATAGGAGATGTGGGTTCGAGCCCTGAGTTGGGAGATTCCCTAGAAAAGGGCATGGCAGCCCACTCCAGTATTCTTGTCTGAAGAATCCTATGGACAGAGGAGCCTGATGGGCTACAGTCCACAGGGTCACAAGAGTCAGACATAATTAAAGCAATTTAGCGTGTACTAGTCAGGAAAGGGATTAATCTCAGTGCCTAAAAAGACAAGCTTTTCCCTTCCTTTATTGTTTTTTTCCTTTGCTGTTGTTTCATGTAAGTAATTTCTTTTCTTTTCTGTAACAATTTCTTTATCCAGTTTTCCTCTGAGTGAAGCAACGGACTGGACTGAACCTTAAATCAATCATCTGGGCCCACAAGTTGTGATCTGGGTCAAATTATTTGAAAATGTACCATATGCATTAATTTTCCAGAGTTCAGTTCAAACTCCACTGGTTAAAAACTTTGTAAAACAGGGTATTGGTTCTCTGTGCTTCCTGGGCTGTCAGAATTCATCCTTTGCCCTTATACATTTGAGCTGGTGTCTGGATTTGTTTGGGAAAAGAACGAAATAATATAACAAAAAACACACGGGGGAAATCCAATCTGGCCATCATGAATGTGCTAAATTAGTTCTAACATCTATCACCCTCCTAAGTCCACGATGACCCTGGTTTAGCCTAGCAGTAAAACTGTCTTTATCTCCTGAGTTGGAGCAGAAGGATAGTATTTGCTTTTGATGTCTGCTGGTAGAAAGGAAACATTGGAATGCTATGTGGCAACTCCCTCCGCAAAAGCGCAGAGGAGTGTAGCTGCCTTCTTTCTTAGATGTAGTTCCTTACAGAGTCTCCTTAAGAGTGCTCAGTAGGGTGTGACCATATTGCTCCCCGTGGTCATCATATGGTTTGCCCACGCCGACGCCGAATTGTTTTGTGGATGTGAAATATTGTACGTTACCCCGAGAGCCGTGGAGCCAGGAGCTGTTTTTAAAAATTGAAGGAAGTTTTAAAAGTCTTTAAAAATAAGTTCACTGAAAAATGAATTCACAATCCTGCCATAAGAATAAACATTGTCTAGATGGGCATCCTCAGTGACTCACCAGTAGAATGTGCCTGAAATGCAGTAGCCATAGGAGATGTGGGTTCGAGCCCTGAGTTGGGAGATTCCCTAGAAAAGGGCATGGCAGCCCACTCCAGTATTCTTGTCTGAAGAATCCTATGGACAGAGGAGCCTGATGGGCTACAGTCCACAGGGTCACAAAGAGTCAGACATAATTAAAGCAATTTAGCGTGTACTAGTCAGGAAAGGGATTAATCTCAGTGCCTAAAAAGACAAGCTTTTCCCTTCCTTTATTGTTTTTTTCCTTTGCTGTTGTTTCATGTAAGTAATTTCTTTTCTTTTCTGTAACAATTTCTTTATCCAGTTTTCCTCTGAGTGAAGCAACGGACTGGACTGAACCTTAAATCAATCATCTGGGCCCACAAGTTGTGATCTGGGTCAAATTATTTGAAAATGTACCATATGCATTAATTTTCCAGAGTTCAGTTCAAACTCCACTGGTTAAAAACTTTGTAAAACAGGGTATTGGTTCTCTGTGCTTCCTGGGCTGTCAGAATTCATCCTTTGCCCTTATACATTTGAGCTGGTGTCTGGATTTGTTTGGGAAAAGAACGAAATAATATAACAAAAAACACACGGGGGAAATCCAATCTGGCCATCATGAATGTGCTAAATTAGTTCTAACATCTATCACCCTCCTAAGTCCACGATGACCCTGGTTTAGCCTAGCAGTAAAACTGTCTTTATCTCCTGAGTTGGAGCAGAAGGATAGTATTTGCTTTTGATGTCTGCTGGTAGAAAGGAAACATTGGAATGCTATGTGGCAACTCCCTCCGCAAAAGCGCAGAGGAGTGTAGCTGCCTTCTTTCTTAGATGTAGTTCCTTACAGAGTCTCCTTAAGAGTGCTCAGTAGGGTGTGACCATATTGCTCCCCGTGGTCATCATATGGTTTGCCCACGCCGACGCCGAATTGTTTTGTGGATGTGAAATATTGTACGTTACCCCGAGAGCCGTGGAGCCAGTGGAGCCAGGAGCTGTTGTTGAGACTGACAGTTACATTGTGTTTCTGAATAGTGAAACGGCAGAATCAAAAACACAAATGGACCCAGACAGAATGTCCTGACCTTTAAGAAAAAGCCTGATTGGATATGGTGTAAAACTTGCCTTCATCTCCCTCCATAATCCATTACACCTTTCTCAGCCTGCTTTCTCAGGGGGGAACTCCTCACAGAGGAGCATCTCTTAAATTCTTTATGTGAAGTTGTTTGTGGGGGTAGGGGAAACCCAAAAGCACTGCAGTAAGTAGCTACGTCTCCCCATAGAATTTTTTCGTGGTAGTTATTTTACATTACCACAGTCCAGAGACAACATTAATGACAAACCATGTTATTTTCATTACTCTAAGCATACTGACAGACTGTATTTCAAAAATGAAGACAGATGCCCAGATATGGGAATGGATGTATAATCAGCACTTCCAAGGAAATATCATTTAATTGTCTTTAAATTCATAAATCACTGTTTGCAAACACTATACCCTGTATTGCCAACATTTTCAAGGGGTTTAACCAGAAAACAGCTAGTAAACAGAAGGGTAGAAAGTAGCTGATTTCTTATTCCTCTCTATAAATTGCTCTATTGATTAAGCTTGTAAAATGATGTTTTTGTGGTAAAACTTACTAATTGCTTGATAAGTGTTGATGTACTTATTTTGTTTCATTTTATATATGAGACTCTTGTCACCATTTGTACGGTTTATGCTGTTCATGAGCATAGATGTTATGAAGTCCGGGATCCTGCACAATCTGATACAAGCGCCACATGGTAAGTTGGGACAAAATTGTCAAAACACAACTGAGATAATTAACATGACTCATTAATAGTTTATTTCTATAATGCTAGAGGGAAAGTGAAGTCATATTTTGAGCATCAGGAAAAGTTGAATTCCAATACCGAAATAGTCCAGATGCATGTTTGCAGGAAAAAAAATTTTCTTTAACCTTACTAATAGATTTGTTTCTTTGCATGTACTTTCTAATAATGTTGCCACATAGCACAGGCCTGTGGACACAAAGTAGCATTTATAAGGCTTTTCTTCTTTCTCTTCCTCTCTCCTATGCTTTTCCTGATTTCTTGGCTGCCCATCTGCTAATAAGATCTCCTTCCTAAATTAATATATTTGATTTCAATGGTTTCTTGTTGTATAAACATTTACCACTAATATATTTGTAATATAGATTTTGAAATATTGCAAAGACTATATTACATATACAGATATATTTAAATCTGTCTTCACAGATGCAGGGACTTAACGTTTCATGGTATTTTTTAACTCTGAACTTCTGTAAGTCTGATGATTTCACTGTTAGTTCTTGCATCCCTGTTATATGAGAGGAAAGCACCTTCTAACTCAATTAGCATGCTTAAGAATGGGTTTGATTTTGTGCTCCCTTAAAGTCAACTAAATGGATGCACGGCATGTCTTTATTTCAAAAATAAAGCTGAACAATTAAATCCCATGTCTCTTTGCTCAGCTTTTGTCTCCCACTTGCTGCCTTGGGATGTAATGGCAACGAAGTCAGTTCACATCAAGCAATGTGGTAACAGGCATGGCAGAATTCCTTGTTTTTGCTCAATCAGTCTGTGTTCAAACTATCAGTTTGATTTATTTGTCCACATTGACCCTTATTCACCACTTAATTATCCTCGTATAATGTTTCAAGAGGCTCCTGACACAAGGAGAAAGACAATTGCCGATGGTTTGGGAAACAACTGTTGACCTGATGGGCCCAGATGAAGCCCATGGGTCGAAGGTTGTTTGCTTTTGGAAGAACCCACATCTCAGGCCTCGGGGCTACAGCCAGAGCCACTCACTGTGGGTGCCAGTGGCTGCCCGGTCAAGCTGTGGACCAGCTTCCCAGAGTGTGCTGACCACCGCCACGGGATGCTCCCAGTATCTCGCTCCATCAGCCTCTTCAAATTCCCTGAAATGCTTGGGGCAGTATTAGAGGGAAGACATAAAGCAAGACACCCTCCAAACACACACACACACACACACACAGTGCACTTTGATGTCAGCAGCATCTTTATAGGTACATGTATGTTGCAAGTGGAAATAGATTTTCTCACTTTAGGTCTAAACAGGAAGGATTTCAGAACCACAGACATGAAACCAGAACTATTATAAACACTGATGTACTTCATCTTGTGGCTGACCCCTAAGCCCCTGCCAACAAATCATAGGAATCATTATCTTATTAAACAGCAGACCTCACACCTGTCTTTTACATTTTGCCAGAAACATCATAGATGGTGAGAAGTTTAATTTGAGATTAAGAAAATTCCCTCGGAACTTTTGAAAGCGGACAAACCTTCTACGTCCATAGCCACTAAAATTTAAATGTAAATAAAATAAATAATAGTTGAAAACACAGAAAACAAGTATTAAAATTTATAGAAAATGGCACTTATAAAACTATAACTTTATATCTATGAAGTCCTATAAAAATTTGAAATTTTGGCAAGTAGAGTCCATATTTCATTGACTTCATCATCATGTACAGAAATGCTTTTTACAACACCCTCCAACCTCGGTTTGTCATTTTAATTTTTCGTATATTTTCCTCTCTTGTTTGGTATCTTTGTCATCTTATTAAATTTTGTCTCCATGGTAACCCATGTAAACTAACAGCATAATTGTTTTTCATAAATTAAAAAATGTTCATCAATGCTGTTTACAACACATGTGTGTTTATGAGGAGGTATGTTACAGGTAGAGGCAAGGAATAGATAAGAAGCAAAAAAATATACTTATTACCATGTATCCTACCTCTGGTCTTAGAAACCATGGAACATGGAAAACTCCTGATGGGCCCAGATGAAGCCCATGGGTCGAAGGTTGTTTGCTTTTGGAAGAACCCACATCTCAGGCCTCGGGGCTACAGCCAGAGCCACTCACTGTGGGTGCCAGTGGCTGCCCGGTCAAGCTGTGGACCAGCTTCCCAGAGTGTGCTGACCACCGCCACGGGATGCTCCCAGTATCTCGCTCCATCAGCCTCTTCAAATTCCCTGAAATGCTTGGGGCAGTATTAGAGGGAAGACATAAAGCAAGACACCCTCCAAACACACACACACACACACACACAGTGCACTTTGATGTCAGCAGCATCTTTATAGGTACATGTATGTTGCAAGTGGAAATAGATTTTCTCACTTTAGGTCTAAACAGGAAGGATTTCAGAACCACAGACATGAAACCAGAACTATTATAAACACTGATGTACTTCATCTTGTGGCTGACCCCTAAGCCCCTGCCAACAAATCATAGGAATCATTATCTTATTAAACAGCAGACCTCACACCTGTCTTTTACATTTTGCCAGAAACATCATAGATGGTGAGAAGTTTAATTTGAGATTAAGAAAATTCCCTCGGAACTTTTGAAAGCGGACAAACCTTCTACGTCCATAGCCACTAAAATTTAAATGTAAATAAAATAAATAATAGTTGAAAACACAGAAAACAAGTATTAAAATTTATAGAAAATGGCACTTATAAAACTATAACTTTATATCTATGAAGTCCTAAAAAAATTTGAAATTTTGGCAAGTAGAGTCCATATTTCATTGACTTCATCATCATGTACAGAAATGCTTTTTACAACACCCTCCAACCTCGGTTTGTCATTTTAATTTTTCGTATATTTTCCTCTCTTGTTTGGTATCTTTGTCATCTTATTAAATTTTGTCTCCATGGTAACCCATGTAAACTAACAGCATAATTGTTTTTCATAAATTAAAAAATGTTCATCAATGCTGTTTACAACACATGTGTGTTTATGAGGAGGTATGTTACAGGTAGAGGCAAGGAATAGATAAGAAGCAAAAAAATATACTTATTACCATGTATCCTACCTCTGGTCTTAGAAACCATGGAACATGGAAAACTCCTGACTGGAGATGTTGAAACAAAAGCACCGGGATATACAGTGTATTGGTTTAGGACAATGGTTCTGACATGGTTGGGGAACATAGGTTCCTTCAGAGGGCATCTGGCAATGTCTAGACAAGTTTTGGTTGTAACAATGGAGGAAGAGGCATTGCTGTCACCTGGAGGCAGAGCCCCAGGCTAGGAAACATTCTACAATGCACAAGACTGTCCCTCTATGACAAAGATTTATCTAGCCCCAAATGCCAGTAGCACCAAGGTTGAGTCACTCTAGTTTAAAATGAAAAATCCAATAAGAAACACTTCTTTTTCTGTGTTAATCACTCAATCATGTCCAACTCTTTGTGACCCTGTGGACTGCTGCCTCCCAGGCTCCTCTGTCCATGGGATTCTCCAGGGAAGAATCCTGGAGTAGGCTGCCATTCCCTTCTCCAGGGAGTCTTCCCAACCCAGGGATCCAACCAGGGTCTCCTGCATTGCAGGCAGATTCTCTACTGTCTAAGCCATCAAGGAAGCCCTCTTTCTCCATAATGACATCTTTTTGTAATATTCTGTTGATATTCTGGCAGTAATGGCTGGTAGAAGATTGCTCACTACACAAATTCTGAATTTTAAGAAGAGTACACTGGTTCTGGGTGAGAATATTACATGTTTAAATATATGTAAAATCTCGAATAGTGGAACAAAGACATCTCTGAAAGAACCGGTACTTGAATTACTTATAAGTTACAAATTGCAAAAGGTACTATAAAATCTTCAAGGTTGGACTTTAACAGTTTTTTAGGAAATTCAGAATTCTTCTTTTTAGATTCTGGGGATTTGGAACAAACCCAGTCTTGTCCATTAAATACGCATATTTTTTCTTTAAATGTCTCATTAATTTTGTTCTGAACCCATGTAAATACAGCATAATTGTTTTCATAAATTAAAAAATGTTCATCAATGCTGTTTACAACACATGTGTGTTTATGAGGAGGTATGTTACAGGTAGAGGCAAGGAATAGATAAGAAGCAAAAAAATATACTTATTACCATGTATCCTACCTCTGGTCTTAGAAACCATGGAACATGGAAAACTCCTGACTGGAGATGTTGAAACAAAAGCACCGGGATATACAGTGTATTGGTTTAGGACAATGGTTCTGACATGGTTGGGGAACATAGGTTCCTTCAGAGGGCATCTGGCAATGTCTAGACAAGTTTTGGTTGTAACAATGGAGGAAGAGGCATTGCTGTCACCTGGAGGCAGAGGCCCAGGCTAGGAAACATTCTACAATGCACAAGACTGTCCCTCTATGACAAAGATTTATCTAGCCCCAAATGCCAGTAGCACCAAGGTTGAGTCACTCTAGTTTAAAATGAAAAATCCAATAAGAAACACTTCTTTTTCTGTGTTAATCACTCAATCATGTCCAACTCTTTGTGACCCTGTGGACTGCTGCCTCCCAGGCTCCTCTGTCCATGGGATTCTCCAGGGAAGAATCCTGGAGTAGGCTGCCATTCCCTTCTCCAGGGAGTCTTCCCAACCCAGGGATCCAACCAGGGTCTCCTGCATTGCAGGCAGATTCTCTACTGTCTAAGCCATCAAGGAAGCCCTCTTTCTCCATAATGACATCTTTTTGTAATATTCTGTTGATATTCTGGCAGTAATGGCTGGTAGAAGATTGCTCACTACACAAATTCTGAATTTTAAGAAGAGTACACTGGTTCTGGGTGAGAATATTACATGTTTAAATATATGTAAAATCTCGAATAGTGGAACAAAGACATCTCTGAAAGAACCGGTACTTGAATTACTTATAAGTTACAAATTGCAAAAGGTACTATAAAATCTTCAAGGTTGGACTAAAAGTGTAAAGTTTTCTTTTGTTATTTTTCCTGTTTCTGTTAGGAAATTCAGAATTCCTTGCCTGAGATTATTTAGATTCTGGGGATTTGGAACAAACCCAGTATCCAAAATAGATTAGGCATCACAAAAAACAATGTGGAAAAAATAAACATTAAACATTAAAAACATCCTAAATCTTACATGTTTAAGATTTCAATGTGTGTTGCTTAAAGTTTCTGTCACATTTGTTTCATCCCTGTGAAACACAGATTCTGAACCCAAACAAGGCTACACAGACAATATTGTACAGAGAACAATGAATAGATTTCATATATGGTTTAGTGGTGTGTCACAACCAAAATGAGCATAGAACTACATTCATTAATGAACTCCACGGTATAAGCACTGCTAGCTTGCTGACTGAAAACCAACTAGTGTCAGAGGAAAAACATAAAGAATCTTCATTTCCTTATCTTACATGAGTCTTTTGAATACAAAAAATAAAAAAGCATCGAAATTGAGTGTTCAGTAGAGTCTGTAATGTTGACCCCAAAGTTCAAGATTGTGTTGTTATGGTTGAGTCTCTGTTAATGGCAGTGGGGCTGCTGTCTGCCAGAATCTAATAAGAAAAATCAAGTTGCATTTTCCGTGTGGCAATTCATGTAAGCAAAATTTTAAACACACTTTAATTATTAAAAAAAAAAAAAAAAAAACCTATGAACCGGTAATACTTTCTGGTTGGAATAGATAGATGAAAAAACCATTAATTGTTTTGTATGGAAAATTTATGACCACGAAGTCAGTGTGTATCAAAGACTCTGGCCAAAGCACACTAATAAAGCATTCACCTACTGGGTTATGTTAAAACAGGGCAAGATAAAAGTAAAGTTAGTTCATTTCTTCCCATCACAACAAAAAGGTTGATAAAGAACATACTTGATATCAAACAGAGCTTCCTGCTGGCTTCAGTTACCTGGGAGTTTGGAGCCTGTGGTTTGAATAATGTTTGCCCTACAATAGGAATGACAGCAGAAGTGTGGAGAGACTGATGGGGCTTCCTGCAGGCTCAGCTTTTAGAGTTCAAACTCATTCTTTATTCTCAAGTAAAAACGATAACAAACGTGTAGATAAATAGTTACTGATTTTCTGATGTCCTTTTTTTGGTGCTGGGAATTATATAACAGTTCACCCAGCAGAGGTGAGCTGACTGCATCATACTGCATTCCAGAATTATGTACGTTTTCAAAAGAGCAAATAATCATTTTCTTTCCCTAATTTCGCTAGAAAATAAATATCTGTTTATGAGATTTCTGACAAAATAGGCTTTAGGCAGCTGGGCATTAACTCAAGATGTTTTGATGATGAAAAACATAAAATCTATAATATTAATAGACTTCATACACTTGCGTAAGTTCTAATGTTCATAACTATGGCTTGTGCTATTTAATTCTGGAAGACATTTTGTCAGAATAATAAAAATGTTAACATAAAAAGTTAAATTCTAATATGAAATATAATACCTATGCTAGCATTTTTTCTAAAAGGAATGCTTAGATATCAAAGAGGTATCTACTATATTTCTCAAGTAGTTGGCTATTATTAATATTTATCTATTTTCAAACAAGTCAATAAAAGGACTTAGACAATACATTTAATAATCCCATATCCTCTCAGTGCTCAGCCATTTATATACAAGTTATATTACTCATGAGTCGAATTTTTGAAATCTGCCTATGTTTCTGTTACTACACCGTTATGTTTCAAGTAATGCACAGAGGGAGATATTTCTGATAAATTTACCTTTAAGTTACAAGAAAATGGAGACGAAATTCTGGCCTGAGCCTGTTAGAGAGCAGTAAGGAGTGACCACCAGAGGGCAGCATCCTCCAATGGTTGTGGGCGGGGTGGGGGGAGAAAGACCAGGATGGACTTTACCCTGGTTAGCTGCATCGATTTAGAAATTAAAAGCCTCATCCTGTTTACTGATTTTCCCACTCCAAACCCAGAAATGGGAGAACAAGGATTTTTCTTTCCTCCAAATGAAAAATAAAAGTGGAAGCAACCCAGCACTGTGCTTCCTGTATATTAATTCATTTATTCCTCATAACAGCCCTGTGAGGCGCACAGTTATGACCCTCAATCTTACAGATAAGGAAGCAGAGACCCAGGGAGCTTCAGTCACGTGCTTGAGTCTTGCTCAAGTGACGGAGCTGGATTCAGGCCAAAACAGCTGGTTACAGAGTCCAGGCCTAAGATGTCTCCACCAGAACTACAACTTCCCAGAAAACTCTTCTTCCTATTAGGCCAGGTCATTAGGCCTCTTGGATAAACTATAAGTTGGACACCAATTTCTTCTTCTCACTCTATCATCTTGAAGGGTGTGCTTCCATGTTTCTCTTATTCTCCGTAATAATAATAATCTATTGGTACATTTTTTGAAAATGCATTCTGTATTTCCTTGAAATCCACACTATTACGGGCATATCTAACCTATTTAGACTTGTCAGAGAGAATGAGGTCCATTTTAGGTTTTAGTTTTCAGATGACAGAAATCTAAACATGCACAAAACAAATAAATACAAAAATACACAAATACATAAGGACTAAAGCCTCAGTCAGCACTGGACTTATAAACTTGTTAAACCAACAGTTTACATATGTGGATAAAGAAGGAATACCTACATAGGAATATATTATTAAATCCTCAGTATGATGTTGAAAAAAGTGACTGAATAACTGATTCCAAGCTAACATATGAAAAGGATAAACAAAATTGATTAATCAGAAATACCAAATCAAAACAACTTCAAGTTCCAACCCTCACAGAAGAGAGAAGTTGAAAATTGAGATGAATTAAATCTGAACTGTCGAGTAAGTTATTTATTTTTTCATTCATTCACTCTTTTTTTTTTTTTTGGCTATTATGAAGAGTTAGAGGCAGAATGAGTGAACTCCTTATAGAACCTTGAAATTCGAGCAGTATTTTCCTAGAAAAGGCAAAGCGGGACTGCTTCCTAGAAAACAGATCAACAAAAGCCCAGTCCAGGAAGACTTGTAGAGGAGCTGTCTGTGTTTGGGAAGTATCAAAAAGCCTGAATTGGCTAAGGCTTGTGTTCTGTGAAAGGTGTGGGGAGACAGAGCTGCAATCCTAAAGAGCCATGGGTGCCAAGAAACTGACTCAGCCTTTTCCTTGAAGAACATGGAGAAATTGTGGATTAAGTTCTATACCTGAATGAAAATGCACATCTAGCGTGGAAGTGAAAGATCAGCCTCAGATATGTCGTTAAGTATTCGTGTGAATGATTGACTAATGAGTTCCTTTAGGTTCACAGGTGCTGCTGGGCCAGGAAAGCAGGCTAACGTTTTCATTGTCTTGATGAGTTGGAAAAGCAGTGATTAAAAAGAACACAAGTGGGGCTTCCCTGGTGGTCCAGTGGGTAAAGAGTCTGCCTTGCTATGCAAGAGGCGTGGGTTTGATCCCTGGACTGGTGGATCTCATGTGCTGCGGAGCGGCTGGATGGGCGTGTCCAATTGCGAGCCGGCGCTCTGGAGCGCATTCTCCCAGAGCAGGAACTCTGCATCGAGAGGCCACTGCAATGGGGGCCCACACAGGCCGAGGAATAAAGATGGATGAAAATAAATAAACAAAAAATCAATAAAAGAGGCCAAAATTAAAAAAAGAAGAAGAAGAACACAAGACAGGGAGGAGAGGAAAGAAGAAAGGACAGAGTGAGGACATTTAAAGAAGAGCTAAGAAAAGTAAATGGCTTCCCAGCTGGCTCAGTAGTCAAGAACCCACCTGCCAACGCAGGAGACGCAAGAGACGCAAAAGATGTGGGTTTGATCCCTGGGTCAGGAAGATCCCCTAGAGTAGGAAATGACTACCCACTCCAGTATGCTTGTGTGCCAAATTCCTTGAACAGAAAAACCAGGCAGACAACAGTCTGTAGGATCCCAGAGTCAGACGTGACTGAGCATGTCTGCACAAGAGAAGTCATGTCTCCAGAACACACATGGGATGGGAGTTCGAAAATGAGAGTGTGCCAGTTAACAGTCCATCAGTCTCAGTCCAGCAGAAGGACCAAGAGGACTCAATTAGCTAAATTAGACCTTTTTGAACACAGGCACATGACCCTCAAGCATCTTGAGTGCCTACTAAGTTGAAGGCATGATGGTGGGAGCTGGGTAATCAAAGACCAAAGAGAGATGACGCATGCCTTCAAGAAGTTCATAGATGTACAGCAACAGGGTAAGGGAGACCATAAAACAAATCATTGCCCTGCAGTTGAGACATTCTCAGGAAGAGCTTCTACATCATCCTGTGATATTAGAGAAACAGGAAACTAGTCAATCAGGATTCCCAGGTTTTTGTTCTCTGGAACTCTAAGAGTTATACAAGCTCTTCTTTCCTCCCCTTTTCTATAGAATTCAATAGCTCTCTCAAGACTCATGGTTCTGAGAAGGTTACTCATTCTTCCCTTGCTGAAGCTATTGAGGAATTATCGTGATCCTGTTTGTGGTCAGTTGTAGGAGGTTGAACTGGGGAGGAATACAATGGTAAATAGGTAACCATGTGGTAGATTCCACCAGGGAAGTCCTAGATTCCATTATTTGTCCATAACTATTTATTCTCTCCCTCCCTTTGCCATGTTCAACCACAGGCATAGTATACTTCTCTACCTGAACAACTTTGAGCTTGACCAAGACACTCACTTTAGCCAATAGGATCTTATTGGACATATGCAACTTCCAAGCAGAATCTTTAAGTGTGCGTGAGAGAGCTCTGACACCCTTCAAGTTCTGCTTGGCCATGAGACTAGTAAACCCCCGATAAAGCTGCCCCTTCAGTTTAGGTCCCCCAACAAAAACTACTAAGATTTGGGGATTGCTTGTTGCCACAGTAATTGTTGACTAATCACTTAGGTAAAATATTGTGCTAATCCATGTGAGGGATGATGGTTGCATAGAGTAGTTAACACTGAGGTTGCAAGAGGTAACGGTTATTCAGGAAGTGAAGCCAACAAAATCTTAGTAATTAATTGGAGGTGAAAAATGAAAACAATTGAGGAATGAATCAAGATATTCATGCTTCTGGTTCAGCACCTAAAGAAGGGAAGCAAAGACATGTTCAAAAATTAAAGGTGTTGGATTCTGCAGGGAGAGCAAAGAAAACAGTGGAGAATCAGTTAATACTGAAAAATATTTTAATTCACATGAGTGTGATTCTAATTATTAACATGACTATCATCCGTCTCTATTAAGTATATAACAAGTGGAAATCAGCATAATTTGCATGAAAAGAGCTTATTACACTCAAGAACGACACTTCTGACTAGAGAGGCTGTTAGATATTAGAATGCATTATCCATGGTATTCAAGGAATTTTCTTTTACAGGATATATTTCGTTCCAGATTAGACATGGAATTTTCAAATTAATTATGAAGGAAGATCTTTTCTAGCAGTATGATTTTACACTCTTTTCTATTCCTCAATGACTTGATTGAGTTAATTTTATCTCCTCTGGGCCTTCCTTTTATCATCTCTAAAATGAGAAAATGAAACTAGATGATTTTCAAAGCACCTCAAAGCTTGGAAATAATAAAACAGAACTCGCCAGTACTACAGGGCATTAGAGGATAAACCCCAGTTTAGGTTCTAAAAGTAGCTGTAAGCACTTGGGGAAAGATCTCTATATAATGTGTCATTTTTGCATATTTACATTGATATTGATGAATAGAGAGAATACATTATTTTAAAACCACAGATACACTCCCTTTCTTACAAGTAAAAAATGGTTCAAATTATTTTTGACATTATGAATAACTGAGAAATGTAATTTCCTTTGGATTTATTTTTTCTACAAATATAAATTCAGATATTTAATGCCTGAATCCTTACCCCATGAGCCAGTAAAATTAAGCTTCTCTGTTTGGTCCAGATGCCACACTTTGTCTTGGGGGAAATACTAGGGTAGAGATATCTGCATATGACTTTAGACCTAATGAGCATAAAACTTGTAATACTCACAATGTGGGGGTCTGACAATTGAGCTGCTTTCACAGTGATTTGAATCTAAAGAACTGGGTGCCTTAAGTACAATTTATAATTATTAAATAAAATTTTGCTTATAAAATACTTGGCACGTTATATATATTACAGTATATATGTACATTATATATTACTAGACATATGTTATATAGAGAGCTAGATATTTTTGTAACCAAAAAAATCATATAATATATAATGTGCCAAATATTTTGTAAGCTCTCTCTCTATATACATATATATGTATGTGTGTATGTATATATATATAGATTTATATGTATACATATATATACATATATATGTATGTGTGTATGTATATATATATAGATTTATATGCATACATATATATATACATATATATGTATGTATGTATGTATATATATATAGATCTATATGGATCTATATGGATCCATTAGTATTTTCATGCTAGACCTGTTGTAGAGGCTCAATAATACAGGTAGTTCTAAATTTGATCCAAAACAACTGCAATAGTAGATTACTGATTAGTTAATATTTGTTGGTTATAAAGTCCAGCAAAGTCAAATACTATACAATGCAGAAAGGGAAGGAAACCGGTGTTAAAATAGACTATGCCAAATGAGACCCAAAGAGGAACTTAGGTTGCAAAATGAAGAAAATGAAGTTTCTGATCACAGAGTTCCTTAAATCTTAAGAATAAACAAGAACATGCTGACTCTTAATCTACTAGCTCAAGACACAGCAATAGTAGTCTTTAAATACAGGAAGAACTAGTTGAAAAAAAAGTAATCAAGAATCATGAAATAAATATTTACACTATCAACCCACTATTCATTTATATCTTCATGGATAGCAAAAAATTTTACAGAGAATTTCTGGTAGATTCAGAATTAGTAGGGAATAATCTTTTCGAGTTAAAAATATCCAGGAATAAAATGTGTTGACTTATAGCTTATTAAGGTTAAAACCCCTTAAGTCTATGAAGGAAAACTATCATTTGATGTATTTGACCCAATATATCCAAGGAACAATTAGAGCAATGACTGTTTGCCCAGGATTCCACACTGGTAATAATTTGCAAGCAACCATTATCTGCAAGCTACATTTTTTTTTTAACAGTAGTTTTCTGTTTTTTTAAATTTTGGCTACTTTTTATTGGTCTTTCATTTATTTATTTTCATCCATCTTCATTCTTTGGCCTGTGTGGACCTCCCATTGCAGTGGCCTCATTCACTGCAGAGCACCGGCTCTGGGCGCATGCACTCCAGAGCACTGTCTGAGACACCGGTCCAGCTGCTCCACGGCATGTGGGATCTTCCCGGGCTAGGGATTGAACCGGTGCCCCTTGCACTGCAAGGCAGAATCATCACCCACTGGACCCCAGGGAAGCCCTATAATTTTTTCTAGTGTGTGTGGAAAAAAACAAATAAATGATTATTTCAGGTATTATTATCAGTATTAAAATGTGAAAAGTTGGTCTTAATTTATGCGCCATTAACATAAATGCAGAATAATCCCATACGCTTATGGAGAGTACATAAGTGTACCAGGCACTGTTCTAAGCACAATTATGTGTATGTGTAAATATTCAGTTTTTTCTCACAAAGGCTCTATGAAGTAGGTACTATTATCCCCATCTAACAGATGAGGAAACAGGTGTAAAAATGTTAAGAACTGCAAAAGAATATATACCATACATGCACACACACACACACACACACACACATATCTGAATCACTTTGTCATACATGTGAAGCTAATGCAGCTAATTGAAAATCAACAATATGCCAATTAAAAATAAATAAATAAAATATTTCAAAATTGAAAAAAAAGAAGGGTTAAGAGAACAGAGTTTGGAAGAGCCAGAGCCAGAATGCTCTCTCCTAAGACTGAAATTTCTCCCTAGGAAAACTGCAGCAATTCAGGCCACATCTCATAAACTCCAGTGTTGCACACTTTCCTTGGTAAACTTAAAATGACTATTAATGTTAATCTCTAGCCCCAGCTAATTCAATCTATCCTTTCACCTTATGATATGAAAAAATAAAATGTCTTCAAAATTGGTAAACTTAAAATGAAACTATCATTTGATGTATTTGACCCAATATATCCAAGGAACAATTAGAGCAATGACTGTTTGCCCAGGATTCCACACTGGTAATAATTTGCAAGCAACCATTATCTGCAAGCTACATTTTTTTTTTAACAGTAGTTTTCTGTTTTTTTAAATTTTGGCTACTTTTTATTGGTCTTTCATTTATTTATTTTCATCCATCTTCATTCTTTGGCCTGTGTGGACCTCCCATTGCAGTGGCCTCATTCACTGCAGAGCACCGGCTCTGGGCGCATGCACTCCAGAGCACTGTCTGAGACACCGGTCCAGCTGCTCCACGGCATGTGGGATCTTCCCGGGCTAGGGATTGAACCGGTGCCTTGCACTGCAAGGCAGAATCATCACCCGCTGGACCCCAGGGAAGCCCTATAATTTTTTCTAGTGTGTGTGGAAAAAAACAAATAAATGATTATTTCAGGTATTATTATCAGTATTAAAATGTGAAAAGTTGGTCTTAATTTATGCGCCATTAACATAAATGCAGAATAATCCCATACGCTTATGGAGAGTACATAAGTGTACCAGGCACTGTTCTAAGCACAATTATGTGTATGTGTAAATATTCAGTTTTTTCTCACAAAGGCTCTATGAAGTAGGTACTATTATCCCCATCTAACAGATGAGGAAACAGGTGTAAAAATGTTAAGAACTGCAAAAGAATATATACCATACATGCACACACACACACACACACACACACATATCTGAATCACTTTGTCATACATGTGAAGCTAATGCAGCTAATTGAAAATCAACAATATGCCAATTAAAAATAAATAAATAAAATATTTCAAAATTGAAAAAAAAGAAGGGTTAAGAGAACAGAGTTTGGAAGAGCCAGAGCCAGAATGCTCTCTCCTAAGACTGAAATTTCTCCCTAGGAAAACTGCAGCAATTCAGGCCACATCTCATAAACTCCAGTGTTGCACACTTTCCTTGGTAAACTTAAAATGACTATTAATGTTAATCTCTAGCCCCAGCTAATTCAATCTATCCTTTCACCTTATGATATGAAAAAATAAAATGTCAAATTCAGAAGTATCTTGATGATTATCTTATTTATCTGATAATCTGAACTTTGAATGGAAGTGGATGAAATTCGAGTTCAAAAAGAATTTGGAGATCAAATGTAATTAGATCTTCAGTTAGTGCCCCTGTGTTTTTCAACTGTTATATACTGTAAATAGAATTATAAACCCCCTCGTAATCATTTTCATGGACAATGATTTTCTGAGTGATTTGAGTGATAGAAGCTTGTCAGTTTTACTATCAATATATATCAGGCAGTTGGAAAATTGTTAAAGCCATTCTATCAGACAATGCCTAACTCCTGAGTATATGGGTCAAAAGCACCCTGCTTCAGTTTGGGGCACTGCTTCTTGTCTGTCAACAACCGTGCGGAGTCTGAGGTTTTTACCCTGCATGCAAGCTAACAATTTAACATGCCACAGTTCCACATACAAACGATGGCCAAAGACATGAGACTCTGGGTTAGAGACAAAGGACTCAGTTACTACCAGTGCAACAGGCAGCATGACCTTTCATGTTCACACCAATCCTCAATTCCCCTAAACCTCTCTGGGGTGAGGAGGGTGGCCCGGGTGCATGCTGCACACCCAGTGGGTTTGCATCACAGCTAAAGACGCCTAAACTTAGGAAACGCAATGATTAAAATGGTCTATAAGGACACTTAGCTCCATATAGTCAAAGCTATGCTTTCTCCAGTAGCCATGCATGGATCTGAGAGTTGGACCATGAAGAAGTCTGGGGGCCAAGGAATTTTTGCTTTCAAATTTTGGTGCTGGAGAAGACTCTTAAGAGTCCCTTGGACAACAAAGAGATCAAACCAGTCAATCCTAAAGGAAATCAACTCTGAATATTCATTGGAAGGACTGACGCAGAAGTTGAAGTTTCAGTACTTTGGCAGTCTGATGCTAAGAGCTGACTCACTGGAAAAGACCTGATGCTAGGAAGGATTGAGGGCAGGAGGAAAGAGGAGTGACAGAGGGTGAGATGGCTGGATGGCATTACTCACTGACTGGACGTGAGTTTGAGCACACGCTGGGAGATGGTGAAACACAGGGAAGCTTGGTGTCCTGCAGTCCATGGGGTTGCAAAGAGTCAGACACGACTTAGCAACTGTACAGCAATAACAAATAAATTTACTTGCCCAATCTTTGCCCCAGAGAAAGAGAGATTATTATACTGGACAGCAAACAAACCTGACCTATGCCTTGGTGAGAGACATTGAACGTTTCTCTTGTTAATTGGTCTATTGCCAGTTAATTTGCAATCCCCCAATCTTCAAACTTAACATGATGAAGGAAAAATTTTTCTTTCCAACACTTTCTATGCACATTACTTCCATTCACATTTCATTGGCCTAAGTAAATTATATGGCCAAACCTAAACTTTTTCCCAGGTGGCAAAGTACCTCATTTCTACATGCTCAGAATTAGAAAAATGTTACGGATTGATGGACCCTTAATATCTAACTCAGTAAGGGTTTGAAAAGAAAAGAGTTTCACTAACTGAGGTTTTACCCTGCATGCAAGCTAACAATTTAACATGCCACATTTACAAACGATGGACAAAGACATGAGACTCTGGGTTAGAGACAAAGGACTCAGTTACTACCAGTGCAACAGGCAGCATGACCTTTCATGTTCACACCAATCCTCAATTCCCCTAAACCTCTCTGGGGTGAGGAGGGTGGCCCGGGTGCATGCTGCACACCCAGTGGGTTTGCATCACAGCTAAAGACGCCTAAACTTAGGAAACGCAATGATTAAAATGGTCTATAAGGACACTTAGCTCCATATAGTCAAAGCTATGCTTTCTCCAGTAGCCATGCATGGATCTGAGAGTTGGACCATGAAGAAGTCTGGGGGCCAAGGAATTTTTGCTTTCAAATTTTGGTGCTGGAGAAGACTCTTAAGAGTCCCTTGGACAACAAAGAGATCAAACCAGTCAATCCTAAAGGAAATCAACTCTGAATATTCATTGGAAGGACTGACGCAGAAGTTGAAGTTTCAGTACTTTGGCAGTCTGATGCTAAGAGCTGACTCACTGGAAAAGACCTGATGCTAGGAAGGATTGAGGGCAGGAGGAAAGAGGAGTGACAGAGGGTGAGATGGCTGGATGGCATTACTCACTGACTGGACGTGAGTTTGAGCACACGCTGGGAGATGGTGAAACACAGGGAAGCTTGGTGTCCTGCAGTCCATGGGGTTGCAAAGAGTCAGACACGACTTAGCAACTGTACAGCAATAACAAATAAATTTACTTGCCCAATCTTTGCCCCAGAGAAAGAGAGATTATTATACTGGACAGCAAACAAACCTGACCTATGCCTTGGTGAGAGACATTGAACGTTTCTCTTGTTAATTGGTCTATTGCCAGTTAATTTGCAATCCCCCAATCTTCAAACTTAACATGATGAAGGAAAAATTTTTCTTTCCAACACTTTCTATGCACATTACTTCCATTCACATTTCATTGGCCTAAGTAAATTATATGGCCAAACCTAAACTTTTTCCCAGGTGGCAAAGTACCTCATTTCTACATGCTCAGAATTAGAAAATTGTTACGGATTGATGGACCCTTAATATCTAACTCAGTAAGGGTTTGAAAAGAAAAGAGTTTCACTAACAACTAAGTTGAAACAAAGTAGAATTAGAAGGAATCTAAAAAAGAGACACTTCTGGGGACCGTCTGTGTTGGGAAAGATGATGAAACTGAATCCACTGATAGAAGAGAGCTTTCTCTCTCCTTAGGTGTCCTTCTTAAACTGTTAGAGGGAAGCCCACATGTAAAGCCATCTGGCAGGAAAACTCTACAATTTCTAGTCATTTAAGATAGGAGTAAAAATAATAGTTTTGGTTTGGTCACCTTTTTTTTTGGAGGAAGCCAGTTAAGAGGATAGATTTGTTAAGTGTAGGGGAGGTAAAAGGTAACACAGAAAAGAACTGGACACTCTTATTGAGACCCTGGTGAAACTCAGGCTTCAAACCTGGTCAAATATCTGTGCTTCCACGTGTAGTAGGTTTGTAGCAAGCAGGAAGAACCGGTCCAGAGGAAGAATAGGTTAAACACTGAGCGCTCACGCTGAATACTGTCTGCAGATCTCGCGCCTGCTTGGAAAACTAGGGTAGTCAGGGTGACACACTCTAGCTTCCAGATCAGGTCGCCTGTGGTTCAAAGACAAAGGAAACTGCAGGCTTCCCATCAAACATATACATTTGCAAACTTCGGCCAGTCAGTTCCCAAGGCCAGGGGCTGGCCATCGACAAAGGAGACTGAACTCCAGACTTACCAGTTTTACTCTCTCTGCTGCGCAGGCCCTGCATCTCAGGATAGCTACTGGATTCCTTCCTTAGAGAGCTACAGGTCCACAGGAAGAACTCAGCATTTCCTCTCCATGATGAAAGAAATACTTTCATTGAAGAAATCATTTCATCAGAGTTTCTCGTGCAGGTCACTCAGAAAGGAATGACAACTCACAAGAGTCACCTTTCACAAAGAAGACTTTAAAAGCATCCCTGTTTTTGACAAGTTGGCTTGATTCCATAGGAATTAGACGCTCATGGGCAAGAGTTTTAAATAAGTTTCAATTCTTAGGTAAGATACGATTTCATCAAGGACTTAAGGTCTAATTGGTCCACCACATCAGCACTTCTGAAGCTTTGAATAACATGCTCAAGAATTAGAAAATTGTTACGGATTGATGGACCCTTAATATCTAACTCAGTAAGGGTTTGAAAAGAAAAGAGTTTCACTAACAACTAAGTTGAAACAAAGTAGAATTAGAAGGAATCTAAAAAAGAGACACTTCTGGGGACCGTCTGTGTTGGGAAAGATGATGAAACTGAATCCACTGATAGAAGAGAGCTTTCTCTCTCCTTAGGTGTCCTTCTTAAACTGTTAGAGGGAAGCCCACATGTAAAGCCATCTGGCAGGAAAACTCTACAATTTCTAGTCATTTAAGATAGGAGTAAAAATAATAGTTTTGGTTTGGTCACCTTTTTTTTTGGAGGAAGCCAGTTAAGAGGATAGATTTGTTAAGTGTAGGGGAGGTAAAAGGTAACACAGAAAAGAACTGGACACTCTTATTGAGACCCTGGTGAAACTCAGGCTTCAAACCTGGTCAAATATCTGTGCTTCCACGTGTAGTAGGTTTGTAGCAAGCAGGAAGAACCGGTCCAGAGGAAGAATAGGTTAAACACTGAGCGCTCACGCTGAATACTGTCTGCAGATCTCGCGCCTGCTTGGAAAACTAGGGTAGTCAGGGTGACACACTCTAGCTTCCAGATCAGGTCGCCTGTGGTTCAAAGACAAAGGAAACTGCAGGCTTCCCATCAAACATATACATTTGCAAACTTGCCAGTCAGTTCCCAAGGCCGGGGGCTGGCCATCGACAAAGGAGACTGAACTCCAGACTTACCAGTTTTACTCTCTCTGCTGCGCAGGCCCTGCATCTCAGGATAGCTACTGGATTCCTTCCTTAGAGAGCTACAGGTCCACAGGAAGAACTCAGCATTTCCTCTCCATGATGAAAGAAATACTTTCATTGAAGAAATCATTTCATCAGAGTTTCTCGCAGGTCACTCAGAAAGGAATGACAACTCACAAGAGTCACCTTTCACAAAGAAGACTTTAAAAGCATCCCTGTTTTTGACAAGTTGGCTTGATTCCATAGGAATTAGACGCTCATGGGCAAGAGTTTTAAATAAGTTTCAATTCTTAGGTAAGATACGATTTCATCAAGGACTTAAGGTCTAATTGGTCCACCACATCAGCACTTCTGAAGCTTTGAATAAGACTCAGAGTTTGCCTAGACAAATGAACATAACGCCATGTGAAACGGTAAAATACGCGCACTGAATACACCTCAAAAAAACAAAACTCTTCAGTGTGTTTTTGCCTTTTGGACTTACACCTTAGATAATGCCAGCTGTTCATTCCCTTCCTCCAAAAATCCTCAGTGAAACTAACAAAACCTAATGTTTATAAAGTGCTCTCTATGCCAAAGATGCTGTACTAAACGCATAACAAGGTTGACATCATTTAATCCTCACCACCGCCCCCCCCCCCATGAAGGACTACCTTTACTATTCATTTTTCAAGCGATAAATGTCATAAAGCTAGAATCTGGAGAGAATTAAATCCAGGAAGGCTGAATTCAGAGCCCATGTTCCTTACTCAGCATACTACTATTTAAAGCAAGGTCTTGATTTTCCATAGGATTTACCATCATGACATGTAGGTCCTGGCACACTCCTAGAATATTAAAGCTCATTAGATATTCATCCAGTTTCAGCTGCCTTGAGAAATTATTGTTCAGGATACAAGATGAACTTAGAAGGGAATGTACATTTTTAATTATAACTTTTTTTTTAGTGTTAGTTTTATTTTCCAGATTTAAAAAAAAAATTATTTTACTTTTTACTTTTACGGAGTTTTGTTGTTTACAAATATGCATGATCCCAGATTAGTCATATGTATATACCCCCTTCCCAGCCCTACAGGCTGTCACAAAGCACCCCTGCAGGATTTAAAATTCTAACGCTGGTCCCTCTTAAAACTACATACAAGGATGACTGGCTACATTATAAGACAGACAGGGACAAACAGGAAACTAAGATTTGAGTATCTTTGCCAGTGTTACTTGACTTGATCTTCATAACATTTGCAGAGATTTTTTTATTACTTCTGCTTTAATTTGGTCTAATTCTCTGTGTTATTTCTATGTATTAGATAGGTTGGTTATGTTTCCTGATCTTGGAGAAATGGCCTTATGTAGAAGACACCCCGCTTCCTCAGGTGACCAGAGCTAGATGCTCTAGGAATGTCTCCTCTGTTGTGATGCCGACTACCCTGGACGTGCCAGGTAACTGCTGAGGGGAAGGGAGTGTCCCAGCAGAGCTGGCTGCAGGACTCATGGGCATCAGGGCTATACCCAGCCTTGAAGATAAGGATTATTTTTTACTTATCTTGGTCTTCTCTCCCCTTTTACCCACTGTCTCCTCACCATTCCACTAAAATAATCCACCAAAGTGCGTGCAAAAACCTGAGCTGGCTTAGGATTTATAGCAAAGAGTTATTTACCAAGAAGTGAATCCTGATGATAAAAAAATAAATGCTGGATCCAACACTGAGAGCAGTTTCTGGCTTGGCTGCCGAACGTGTCTGCACAGAGGCCTCTCTTTTTTACTAAGTAGAGAAGAACCACACTTGGCACCTGGTGATATGATCAACTTCCTACCATTGCCTCACTCGTCCTCCTGCAAAAACAAATATAAATCAAAGAGAAACAAATGGAAAGTGCTTCTCTTAGGACAGGGGAACTAGGACTCCCCCAAACGGGGCTCCTCTTGTCTCTCCTGTAAACTGGGTGGTCTCAAATAGCCTCAGATAAAACTTCTAGGCCACTCCAATCAAATGGTCCCTTCTATCAACTGAGGAGTCTGAAGATCTTAGGCCACGTACATTTTAATTATAACTTTTTTTTTAGTGTTAGTTTTATTTTCCAGATTTAAAAAAAAAATTATTTTACTTTTTACTTTTACGGAGTTTTGTTGTTTACAAATATGCATGATCCCAGATTAGTCATATGTATATACCCCCTTCCCAGCCCTACAGGCTGTCACAAAGCACCCCTGCAGGATTTAAAATTCTAACGCTGGTCCCTCTTAAAACTACATACAAGGATGACTGGCTACATTATAAGACAGACAGGGACAAACAGGAAACTAAGATTTGAGTATCTTTGCCAGTGTTACTTGACTTGATCTTCATAACATTTGCAGAGATTTTTTTATTACTTCTGCTTTAATTTGGTCTAATTCTCTGTGTTATTTCTATGTATTAGATAGGTTGGTTATGTTTCCTGATCTTGGAGAAATGGCCTTATGTAGAAGACACCCCGCTTCCTCAGGTGACCAGAGCTAGATGCTCTAGGAATGTCTCCTCTGTTGTGATGCCGACTACCCTGGACGTGCCAGGTAACTGCTGAGGGGAAGGGAGTGTCCCAGCAGAGCTGGCTGCAGGACTCATGGGCATCAGGGCTATACCCAGCCTTGAAGATAAGGATTATTTTTTACTTATCTTGGTCTTCTCTCCCTTTCACCCACTGTCTCCTCACCATTCCACTAAAATAATCCACCAAAGTGCGTGCAAAAACCTGAGCTGGCTTAGGATTTATAGCAAAGAGTTATTTACCAAGAAGTGAATCCTGATGATAAAAAGATAAATGCTGGATCCAACACTGAGAGCAGTTTCTGGCTTGGCTGCCGAACGTGTCTGCACAGAGGCCTCTCTTTTTTACTAAGTAGAGAAGAACCACACTTGGCACCTGGTGATATGATCAACTTCCTACCATTGCCTCACTCGTCCTCCTGCAAAAACAAATATAAATCAAAGAGAAACAAATGGAAAGTGCTTCTCTTAGGACAGGGGAACTAGGACTCCCCCAAACGGGGCTCCTCTTGTCTCTCCTGTAAACTGGGTGGTCTCAAATAGCCTCAGATACCTTCAGGAAAGCCTTGTCTAGGCCACTCCAATCAAATGGTCCCTTCTATCAACTGAGGAGTCTGAAAGCCTCTACTCCTGCCTTTGGAGGAACAGGTCTGTGATTAACTAGGAAGGTAAATGAACTTTGTTTATTGGGCATAATGAATCCTACCACATTTTTCAGTTATGTTGGTGCTTTGCCAATGTCAATTCCATCTGTAATATACCCTTTCCAAGACTCAGACAATCTTGTGTGTTTTATCTCAACTGCAATCTGTGGGTTTTAATCTTTATGAGCTGAGTTTCCTAGAAACTAAAGAAGTTGAGATGTTGCATGAGGCTGAACAGTTGGCATAATATGTCAGAAGACAGAGAATGGTAACCCACAAGTACGTATTAGGCACTGACTTTACGCAAAGTGCTGTGCTAATTGTTTGGACAGGAAGATGAGTAAGATACAAGTCCCACCTTCAAGGAACTCAGTCTGTTTGTGGGAGATGCATACACACACACCCCCGCTAGTATTAGTCAGTGGGTCAGATTATACCACAGAGGCATTTTTAAAAAGTGCTGAGAGAAGAGAAAAGAAACAATGTACTCTAACAGGAAATGACGAACTTCACAGGTATATTACTATTGTCAGATATAATCTAAGACAGGGTGTCAATAGGCAAAGATGATATGTGTGTTACATAGAAGAAAAAACGGCAACTGGTAGATTGGTTTTAGAGTAAAAAAATTACTTTGACTGTCATACCATAAAGTTTCAGCATTAATTAAAAAAAACTTTTATTGGGGTATTTCAGTGTACATTCTTATATATATAGGAATATCAGGCATTCTCTCATAAATAGGACTTCCCAAGCAGAACTTACTTGTTTATTCCATTAGTAACCACTATGTGTAAAGATTTGAGTTTGGATCAAGGAATGTGTGTACACAAACCAGGGATGATTTTTATTCCTGCCTCTAGTGAACTACACAACCATAGATGTAGTTTAGACTGAATGAGACCTTAGTGATTTTGTAAACCAAACGTCTCATTTTATAATACACAACAGTAACTGGTTAATTACCAATGAATTAGCACTGGAACTCAAGTCTTCTGATACTCACTCTCTTCTACTATGACCCCCTGAAATTCAGCCCCTGTGCTAGTTCTTGGGAGCCAAGAACTGCTCCATTTTGTTTTGTGTTTTGTTGGGAATAGGAGGGAATGAGGGGAAATTGTCCCCATCTCTTGGCCTCCTAGATGGGTGCTTTTGCTTAGGGTGGATCATAGATGGTCTCATAGATAAGCCATTATTCCCAGGTTGTCAGGATCATGGCAGACGTTCCTTGGACACTGAACTTCCTTCACCTCCTCTGTTCCCAGGCCCACATTGGTCAGCAATGGCTGCTTCAGACAGGCTACATTTTCCTCCCACTTTTTCCTATGCTTCCCCCATGAAAGCGTTAGTTGCTCAGTCATGTCTGACTCTTTGCGACCCCATAAACTGTAGCCCACCAGGCTCCACTGACCATGGAAATCTCAAGCCAAGAATACTGCAGTGGGTCCCGTTCCCTTCTTCAGGGGATTTTCCCAACCCAAGGATCGAACATTGGTTTCCCTCATTGCCAGCAGATTCTATACCATCTGAGCCACCGGTTCTAGTAACAAGACGAATGTAACAGTCTTTCAGTTCATTTTTCAGAACTCCATCTAGATATGTAGCATTCTCTTTTTTCCAATCATTCTGATAATACTAACCTTTTTTTTTTAAAAAAAAAAAAAACTCTGCAGAGAAAGGACAATAACTTTAATAATCTCTTGCCTACCCCAAGGGTTATAGTACAAACATGGACTGTAGAGAGCAAAGCATAATTGGCAAGAGTAAAAGCTCATGAGATACATAAAACAGACAGAGAGTAGGAAGCTGCTGTGTAACACAAGGAACTCAGCTTGATGCTCTGTGGTGACCTAGAGAGGCGCAATAGCAGCATGAGAGGGAAGTTCATGAGGGAGGGAATATATTAACATGTACACATACAGTTGATTTACATTGTTCAGCAGAAATTAACACCACATTGTAAAGCAATGATCCTTCAGTTAAAAAAAAGAAGTTTTTCTTTTTTTTTCTTTTCCCCATCATGCCTCTTTTATTTATATTTATTTTCATCCATCTTTTTACTCTTTGGCCTGTGTGGGCCTCCCATTGCAGTGGCCTCACTCACTGCAGAGCACTGGCTCTGAGTGCATGGGCTCCAGAGCTCTGGCTCCTAATTGGACACACCGGTCCAGCCGTTCTGCGGCACATGGGATCTTCCCTGGGTCAGGGATTGAACTGGTGCCCCTTGCACTGCAAGGTGGACTCTTTACCCACTGGATCACTAGGGAAGCCACAAGAAGAGTTTTTTTAAAAGCTCATGAGAAATAAGTTACTGGGCACTTTTAAAATGTCATGGAGTATAACTTTTGAAATGATCATTTTAACATGGTAAAACCTATAGGGTTCATCATGGTATTAACTGAATTTTATTTTTGAATTATGATTTTCTGGGCAAGTCATATAAGAACAGCAGCATTTGACGGACACTTTGCCATGTATTCACATGTGTCGTCCAAATTCATTTTTCTAATAACCACAGGAAAAGGCAAAACCAGTGTTAATATTCCCATCTTCTAGACAGAAAAATTACTAACCATTCTTATTATCTTTCTAGTACTTTTAAAATGATTGAGAATCATTAAAATGTAAGCAAGATATATCAGCTAGTTTATTATCTCACCAAATTAATCATATATGCTTGATATTTTTAAAATGAAATACAATTTATAGATATAATCAGAATTTTAGGAATAGCTTTTTAATAGGAATTAATTTACAAGGTTAGAGTATTATTAATAAACATTCACACATCTCCTCCTTAGATGGAATGTACTTGCTCATCCCTTGACTTGAAAGTGGTCAGGTAACTTCTTTGGGCTGGGCTTCCCTGGTGGTCCAGTGGGTAAGGACACCGCCTTGCAGTGCAAGGGGCGTCAGTTCAATCCCTGGCCTGGGAAGATCCCATGTGACATGGAGTGGCCAGACCGATGTGTCCAATTACCAAGCCGGAGCTCTGGAGCATGTGCGCCCAGAGCCAGTGCTCTGCGACAACAGGGGCCACCGTGATGGGAGGCCCACATGGGCCAAAGAACAAAGATGGATGAAAATAGATAAATGAAAGACCAATAGAATGGCCTGCCCGCCCCCCTCCCTCCCCAACCCGACCCCCTCCTTCAAAAAAATAAAATAAAAAATAAAAATACTTAAAAAAACTTCTTTGCTGGTATGAGAACTAAAGTGAGACTAAGGGTTTGAAATATTTTGCATGATTTTGCCTTATATGCCTGTGCTTCAGCCTTTACCTGAGAAGAACATGTCCCGGCAAGTCTGCTAATCTAATACTTCATGTGAGACAGTGCAAAATATATGTACATGACTTCTAGAAAACTTAGAGCTATGTTAAGTTTCCCACAGCAACTAATGCCAGATTCCTCATGTTAAGTACCATCTATATATTTGTTTCTTTTAATCAATTGTGTCCTCCTTTTTGATAGCTGTTTTTGAAATTGTGGCCAGAATTTTCACTAAGCAAAATAGGTAGAATATATAAAAATAGATTCACAAAAAAATAAACAGAGACATAAACCTGTGCCTTTATGAGAAGTTCATAGTAAGTTTTCTGTTCATTTAAATTATAGAGCATCAGTGCAGATGAAGAAGCATGGGCAGCCTCCATTATTTCAAGCCCTCCCTGTCCCTGGCCTCATTCCCAAATTTCCATAAGTCTTAGGAAGTGACCTCTCCAGGGAGCACTGGGAACACTGGTCTCTCCCTATATCAATGGAGAACTTCTTGATACTATCCTACCTGTCTACTGATGCAGCTACCTCTAGCCTTCCCACTCCACACATGCTCGATCAAGGGAAAATCTATGTGGCTCACTCCCTCTCTGGGCTCTCCTCTGGAAGCGAGGCTCAAGTGTTCTGGACTCCTGGGTTGCCCCTGCCTCTCCAGGGCCACAGTCATGTGTGCACCCCACCTTAAGGACTCAGCCTGCAGCAGGGCAGGGCCGAGGTGAAAAGAGAGCACAGCTCCCCATGGAGACACCCAGTGTCCATTAGTCCCTTTTCAACTCTCCTTCTCCCCCACCCCAAGTACTCTTAACTACAGCCACGTCAGCAGACGGCTTTGGTCATCACATAGTGGTCTAAAGCTAATGTTTGTGAATAAATTTGATGTCCTGAACATTCTAGATTTAAACTGCTGATTGTCAAGAGCATTCAGAGCTCAAAAACCTTATTTCAGCTGAGCATCCTTCTCCTGAGACAATGGATATCACTAACAATGGAAGAAAGTCTATACCTATGAGGAGGGAGAAAAGCAGGAAATAAAACCACCCCTCAAGTGTCTCCACACATGATTCCATTGCACTAAGTGGTGGATTTTGTGGCTTTGGGAACTCAAAGTTCTTTCCCCAAGGACAGGTCTTGCTATCTCAACCTCTACTTAACCAGGAATCTTCAAAGAAGAAATATCTTTAACTCCTCTTCTATTTAGTACATTTCCTTCTTCACCTCATCTTTTAAATCACCCCTTCACTTCCATTCCAATGGCCACAGTCTTAGATCAGCTAATCAGCCAAGTATTTGTCTCCCATTTTGCCCCTGACCTCCCCATCCCGCTCAGTGACCAAACCAGAATTCCCAGTCACAAATCTCAGCATGTCCCTTCCCTGCTTAAACCTATCACTGGCCCCATTGCCACCAGCACAATTCTGGAATTCTTCAGCACAGCACAGAAGGCTCTTCAGTGTCTCCTTCTGCGAGGGTGTTGACCCCAGCTCCCTCACATTCCACCTCTGGTGCATCCTTCTGTATTTTTCATATTCCACTCCTTTTGGGTAAGTGCAAATGCCCTCTCCACCCTACCACCACTTCTTCATTCTGAACTCAGCAGCAAAGGCACTAAGAGCAGTTAAATGATGATGCTTTCAAAAGTAGCCTTTCAGAGAAAAGACAAAGGGAAGTGGTCTTCTTTCAGTTCAGTTCAGTCGCTCAGTTGTGCCCAACTCTTTGCAACACCATGGACTGCAGCACACAAGGCTTTTCTGTCCTTCACCATCTCCCAGAGCTTGCTCAAACTTATCTCCATTGACTCAGTGATCCCATCCAACCATCTCGTCCTCTGTTGTCCCCTTCTCCTTTTGCCTTCTATTTTGCCCAACATCAGTGTCTTATCCAATGAGTCGTCTCTTCATTTTCTTTAGACCACCTAAAAGTGGTAGAATATTAATTCTTTGCACTTCATTTTATTCCCAGGACTTCACCATTTCCACAGCTTAAAGATACCTGTCTTTCATCCTGCTTTTGGAGTGGGAGGACATGGACTTTGTCTGGCCTTTGAAAATTTCAAGATCAGGAAGACCTGTGCCTTCACTCCGTGAAGCCCCTGGATGGAACAATCAGCCCCTAGAGTTCCCATGACCAAAGAGGTGCAGGAACAGAAGAAAGATCTGAATAGTGAGTTGGGGGCTAAGTTGACTGAATTTATATTCTGCCACCCAAAGGAATGGGGCATCTTCAATTAAGTCTGTTTTAGTTATAAATTAACTTTTTACAAGCTTGTTGTAGATGAAAGTTCATACCTACACCTCACTCTCATCCAAATACAAACAGCTCTATATTATAAATTTTAGAGTTTGGGGGCAAAATATGAGTAACCTGAAATCAATTGTCTCCCATTTTGCCCCTGACCTCCCCATCCCGCTCAGTGACCAAACCAGAATTCCCAGTCACAAATCTCAGCATGTCCCTTCCCTGCTTAAACCTATCACTGGCCCCATTGCCACCAGCACAATTCTGGAATTCTTCAGCACAGCACAGAAGGCTCTTCAGTGTCTCCTTCTGCAGGGTGTTGACCCCAGCTCCCTCACATTCCACCTCTGGTGCATCCTTCTGTATTTTTCATATTCCACTCCTTTTGGGTAAGTGCAAATGCCCTCTCCACCCTACCACCACTTCTTCATTCTGAACTCAGCAGCAAAGGCACTAAGAGCAGTTAAATGATGATGCTTTCAAAAGTAGCCTTTCAGAGAAAAGACAAAGGGAAGTGGTCTTCTTTCAGTTCAGTTCAGTCGCTCAGTTGTGCCCAACTCTTTGCAACACCATGGACTGCAGCACACAAGGCTTTTCTGTCCTTCACCATCTCCCAGAGCTTGCTCAAACTTATCTCCATTGACTCAGTGATCCCATCCAACCATCTCGTCCTCTGTTGTCCCCTTCTCCTTTTGCCTTCTATTTTGCCCAACATCAGTGTCTTATCCAATGAGTCGTCTCTTCATTTTCTTTAGACCACCTAAAAGTGGTAGAATATTAATTCTTTGCACTTCATTTTATTCCCAGGACTTCACCATTTCCACAGCTTAAAGATACCTGTCTTTCATCCTGCTTTTGGAGTGGGAGGACATGGACTTTGTCTGGCCTTTGAAAATTTCAAGATCAGGAAGACCTGTGCCTTCACTCCGTGAAGCCCCTGGATGGAACAATCAGCCCCTAGAGTTCCCATGACCAAAGAGGTGCAGGAACAGAAGAAAGATCTGAATAGTGAGTTGGGGGCTAAGTTGACTGAATTTATATTCTGCCACCCAAAGGAATGGGGCATCTTCAATTAAGTCTGTTTTAGTTATAAATTAACTTTTTACAAGCTTGTTGTAGATGAAAGTTCATACCTACACCTCACTCTCATCCAAATACAAACAGCACTATATTATAAATTTTAGAGTTTGGGAGGGACAAAATATGAGTAACCTGAATTACTCATTAATTTTCACTTGAGATGAGGCACAAAGGAATGGGTTTAAAGGGAGGTAAGGAGACTTTCTGATGATCCAGTGGTTAAGAATCTGCCCTCCAAAGCAGGGGACACGGATTCAATTCCTGATTATAGAACTAAGATCCCACATGCCACAGGGCAACTGAGCTCAAGTGGGGTAACTAGAGAAGCCTGCACACCATAACGAAGACCCAGCATAGCCAAAGTTACAAATGAATAAATAAACAAACAGATAAATAAAAGAAGATAGTTGACCTTCAGTTGGACTTGGAGAAGATTTTCTGGAATATAAAGACAACATCAGAAAAAGGTTATGATTGTGTCATGTTTAAAAGAGAAGTTTGGATTATAAACTTTCTGAAACAGTAGTACAGATTTTGGCCCATGATGAATTAAAATTAATAAATCGAGCCAGTACACAATATGTACTTCACCAAGGAGAAAGGCATTTGGGCCACCTTGGGTCACCTCCAGCCCCACCTCCAACTCAGGCTATTCCAAGACAGAATAAGCAAATGACTGACCCCTGACCCCACTTGCTGAGTCACTGTATGCAGAAAACACAAGGATCCCCTGCAAGGTCAAGTGCATGTGCCCATCTCATAGTCTTGAAGTACAGAACTTTCTTGCAGTGAGAGAGGAGACAGGGAGTCATGACTGTTCTTGTATTCATCCTAAGAGTTTAGACTTTTCTCAAATTTTAAACCCTTCAGTTTCTGAAAATACTTGACCCACAATTATATTTTGATGATTTTACCAGTAATTATTTGACCAGTAAAAGACTTGGCCAGTAATTATTATTTTGAGGATCAAAAGCCTTACCAGGATATTAAATACTTACACAAAGATTTCAAGGTGGCAAGGCTGGTGAAAAAATCAGTTCAGTTGCCTATGCCTCTTCTGGACAGTATTGAACAAACATGACCTACTTTTAAACTTTCCAGATATATTACATTGCAGCACTTGTATTGTAAAATGACGACAATCTAATCAAAATTGAAGTGTGCCTGGTGTCCTGCTTCACACAGAATCATACCCAGTTTTAAACAAGTCCAGATTCTCTCCTGTCCATTGAAAGAAAGCAAAGCAAAGTGATCACTGTTAGAATTGCTAGGTTTCAGGATGTTAAAAACTAAATAGAGTTGTAAGACTTAAGGAGCAGGGAGAAAAATCCAGAGTATGCACCTGCACAAACACACACTTTTAGAAGGGCTGGTGTTTACCAGGGGGCAGTATTTATAGTCCTGTGTAATTTATAATGCAGATACAGTTTCTACTTCCCAAGCGATGAGCTCATGAATAAAGCTGAAAAGGATGCTAGGCTGGAGACAGAGATGGGAAGAGGACGCTGAGAATGAATCAGCGTGCCCTGCTTTCTCCAGCAACTGTCACTTACAACCCTGGGATCAGTTCCCCGCTCAGCATGAGGACTCCCGGCTCGGCTATGTGTGACACGGCGCTGAACAATTCCCATCCGGGGCAACAGAGCAGGAATGCTGCTCGGCCCACCGTGCAACAAAATTATGAAATCGCATTAGGAGAAAGGCATTTGGGCCACCTTGGGCCCCCAGCCCCACCTCCAACTCAGGCTATTCCAAGACAGAATAAGCAAATGACTGACCCCTGACCCCACTTGCTGAGTCACTGTATGCAGAAAACACAAGGATCCCCTGCAAGGTCAAGTGCATGTGCCCATCTCATAGTCTTGAAGTACAGAACTTTCTTGCAGTGAGAGAGGAGACAGGGAGTCATGACTGTTCTTGTATTCATCCTAAGAGTTTAGACTTTTCTCAAATTTTAAACCCTTCAGTTTCTGAAAATACTTGACCCACAATTATATTTTGATGATTTTACCAGTAATTATTTGACCAGTAAAAGACTTGGCCAGTAATTATTATTTTGAGGATCAAAAGCCTTACCAGGATATTAAATACTTACACAAAGATTTCAAGGTGGCAAGGCTGGTGAAAAAATCAGTTCAGTTGCCTATGCCTCTTCTGGACAGTATTGAACAAACATGACCTACTTTTAAACTTTCCAGATATATTACATTGCAGCACTTGTATTGTAAAATGACGACAATCTAATCAAAATTGAAGTGTGCCTGGTGTCCTGCTTCACACAGAATCATACCCAGTTTTAAACAAGTCCAGATTCTCTCCTGTCCATTGAAAGAAAGCAAAGCAAAGTGATCACTGTTAGAATTGCTAGGTTTCAGGATGTTAAAAACTAAATAGAGTTGTAAGACTTAAGGAGCAGGGAGAAAAATCCAGAGTATGCACCTGCACAAACACACACTTTTAGAAGGGCTGGTGTTTACCAGGGGGCAGTATTTATAGTCCTGTGTAATTTATAATGCAGATACAGTTTCTACTTCCCAAGCGATGAGCTCATGAATAAAGCTGAAAAGGATGCTAGGCTGGAGACAGAGATGGGAAGAGGACGCTGAGAATGAATCAGCGTGCCCTGCTTTCTCCAGCAACTGTCACTTACAACCCTGGGATCAGTTCCCCGCTCAGCATGAGGACTCCCGGCTCGGCTATGTGTGACACGGCGCTGAACAATTCCCATCCGGGGCAACAGAGCAGGAATGCTGCTCGGCCCACCGTGCAACAAAAATGTATGAAATCGCATTAGCAGAAAAACAAGATTTCTGGGTCTTATCACAGAAAGGCTTTTTTCCCCTCCTAGATGAATGTTCACCTCTAATTGAACAACTGTTACCCTCTTTACTTCTACCTGAAAGTAGCTTTTACAACTCATAATTAAGGGCAGGATCTTTATAATCCCATCATGATGGAATGTCTTTTTAGGGCCTGAATGCTGTTCATTAACAGGATATTTAGGGCTGGTTTTTTTCCCAGTGGTTAATTGGACCACAATTCATTTGCATGTCTTGAACATGCATTTTAAGTCTATACAAGAAGAACACCATTTAGCCACTTTCTAAAACACATTCTGGAAGGCTGGCATCCTCAACCCTTGTAAAACAAACACTACATGAGATGTGATTTGTACTCGAGAAATCACAGCAGGGAAAAGGGCTGAAACCTGATTAGGTGTTCTTGAAATTAATATAATAAAATTGTTTTTAAGAGAGAAAGAAATTATTCAATAAGTACAATGATTTCTAAAAGTTGATGCCTCTTCATTAAAACAAAAATGGTATAGAAGTTCTGCAAAAGTCCAGATTTTAAGTTTTCCCCGAAGAAAGTGTGTGCTTCAGAGAAGGAGCGGTGGACAGCACTCTCGAATGCTCACAATGGACTTCTGAAGGTTAAAGAGGCTTAAAGATTAATCAGGTTAAAGTTCATGGCTGATTTTATGGGAAAATATTATGTATTCCATTCACAAGCTTATAGTTACTATAGGTAGAACAATTTAAGAGTTTCAAATCCAAGCTCTTCAACAATGGAAAACAAACCCAGCCAGAAAACCATCAAATGACACAAAGTTGTAATATAAACATATTTTTCAAATATCTAAACAGGTATCTGAACTTTGTGCACTCTGCTTTAGATTGCTACCCAGTCACACAAACAGGCTCAGATCAGCGTTCCATATGGAATTCACTTCATCTTACCCCCAAAGATTCTACATCTTTGCAATCAGGTCTTGTGCATGTGGACACTAACTAGGCTATTTAGTCTTGAGCCTAGCCTAATATAATCAATCCTTTTCTCTCTACCTTTCCTTCACAGTAACTCTCAAACACCCCTCAAACCATCCAATCCATGGACAATTTCAGGGCTCCAGGATCCTTTAAAGAAAAGATTAATAAACTGGAAGGTCTTCCAATTGTCAAATCTTTCAAATTTCTTCTAAGAATAAATACAGACTTTTAGTCTAAAGACAGGCTCCTGAATTGGGCACTTATTTCAAATTCTCAATACAAGAAGAAAACACATTATCTCTATGTTATGATTTTTTCAATGACAAAAAAATATCAATAAATCTTCTAAAAATTTGTAAAACTGTCAACAGAGATTATCTCAGTAATTGTCTAACTCATATATATACATACATATATATGCTAAGACTCAAATTAAGTGATTTATCCAAAGTCTCTCAGCCAGTCTAGAACTCGGACCTCTGTTTAAAGAGTAAGCTTTTTCTGCAGTGCTATTCTGCAAAAAAAAGGGCTAGAAACACAGCAGGAAAAGGGCTGAAACCTGATTAGGTGTTCTTGAAATTAATATAATAAAATTGTTTTTAAGAGAGAAAGAAATTATTCAATAAGTACAATGATTTCTAAAAGTTGATGCCTCTTCATTAAAACAAAATGGTATAGAAGTTCTGCAAAAGTCCAGATTTTAAGTTTTCCCGAAGAAAGTGTGTGCTTCAGAGAAGGAGCGGTGGACAGCACTCTCGAATGCTCACAATGGACTTCTGAAGGTTAAAGAGGCTTAAAGATTAATCAGGTTAAAGTTCATGGCTGATTTTATGGGAAAATATTATGTATTCCATTCACAAGCTTATAGTTACTATAGGTAGAACAATTTAAGAGTTTCAAATCCAAGCTCTTCAACAATGGAAAACAAACCCAGCCAGAAAACCATCAAATGACACAAAGTTGTAATATAAACATATTTTTCAAATATCTAAACAGGTATCTGAACTTTGTGCACTCTGCTTTAGATTGCTACCCAGTCACACAAACAGGCTCAGATCAGCGTTCCATATGGAATTCACTTCATCTTCCCCCCAAAGATTCTACATCTTTGCAATCAGGTCTTGTGCATGTGGACACTAACTAGGCTATTTAGTCTTGAGCCTAGCCTAATATAATCAATCCTTTTCTCTCTACCTTTCCTTCACAGTAACTCTCAAACACCCCTCAAACCATCCAATCCATGGACAATTTCAGGGCTCCAGGATCCTTTAAAGAAAAGATTAATAAACTGGAAGGTCTTCCAATTGTCAAATCTTTCAAATTTCTTCTAAGAATAAATACAGACTTTTAGTCTAAAGACAGGCTCCTGAATTGGGCACTTATTTCAAATTCTCAATACAAGAAGAAAACACATTATCTCTATGTTATGATTTTTTCAATGACAAAAAAATATCAATAAATCTTCTAAAAATTTGTAAAACTGTCAACAGAGATTATCTCAGTAATTGTCTAACTCATATATATACATACATATATATGCTAAGACTCAAATTAAGTGATTTATCCAAAGTCTCTCAGCCAGTCTAGAACTCGGACCTCTGTTTAAAGAGTAAGCTTTTTCTGCAGTGCTATTCTGCATCTGATGTTTTTTATTTAATTTATTAAATAGTATGTATTTTTATAAATTAAGTGGTAAGTAGAGATAACTACATTGCTAAAAGCCCCTTGAATAAAACCTGCTTACAAGTGAATGACAAAAAATAAAACACAAACAAAGCCTCTTAAGATGAGTTTAAAGAAAATACACAAAAATAAACTTTTGAGTTATTTTTAAATTCTTGAGCCTTAAACTTGAGTTATTTTTAAATTCTTAAGAATTCAAATTTGTGAAAAGTTAAATTTTCAAATTCTTAAATTGATTAGCTGAGGTACATGCTGCTTTAAAATAATTTAATTTTTTCTTTTAGTGACAACACCTCGTAAATATAATTAGCTATAAAAAAACTTTTCATAGTAAATTAAACCTCTCAAAAATTAATCTTAATTATAGTGGTATTCATTCAAATCCATGGACACAAATTTAATTCCATGACACAAATTTAAAACACATGGTATGTATTTAAATGTAATTCAGGAATTTGGCCTCACTCTTTAAATATATTTTATTTAAAATAATAATTATAGCTGTTTACCTAATTAAGTATGTCTCTGCTCTAGTTATCCATATTTTAAGATAAATTTTATTTCACTGTATCTCAATATATGTTACTATTATTAAATATAACATGTTACAAGTGAAATGTATATTAACATAGAGACACTATCCAAAATGCCAATCACCTAAATACTGATAATAAATTGCTAGAACTACTTTGTGTGAAATGTAGCACCATTATGGTTTTCTCTAAGAGATTTACAGTTTTGTGAACTATCTGAAACTGAACACAGATTAACTGACTCTGTGTCTTTGTGTAAATAAACATGTAGCCTTGTTTTATCAAAAGGATGACAATTACAGCTTCGGAGTATTTTTTAAATTTTATTTTTAGTTTTAGTAAATTACAGTGATCTCAGTATCCAAAACCCAAATGGCAGAAAGATTGGAAATCTTCTAAAGATTTGTAAAACTGTCAACAGAGATTATCTCAGTAATTGTCTAACTCATATATATACATACATATATATGCTAAGACTCAAATTAAGTGATTTATCCAAAGTCTCTCAGCCAGTCTAGAACTCGGACCTCTGTTTAAAGAGTAAGCTTTTCTGCAGTGCTATTCTGCATCTGATGTTTTTTATTTAATTTATTAAATAGTATGTATTTTTATAAATTAAGTGGTAAGTAGAGATAACTACATTGCTAAAAGCCCCTTGAATAAAACCTGCTTACAAGTGAATGACAAAAAATAAAACACAAACAAAGCCTCTTAAGATGAGTTTAAAGAAAATACACAAAAATAAACTTTTGAGTTATTTTTAAATTCTTGAGCCTTAAACTTGAGTTATTTTTAAATTCTTAAGAATTCAAATTTGTGAAAAGTTAAATTTTCAAATTCTTAAATTGATTAGCTGAGGTACATGCTGCTTTAAAATAATTTAATTTTTTCTTTTAGTGACAACACCTCGTAAATATAATTAGCTATAAAAAAACTTTTCATAGTAAATTAAACCTCTCAAAAATTAATCTTAATTATAGTGGTATTCATTCAAATCCATGGACACAAATTTAATTCCATGACACAAATTTAAAACACATGGTATGTATTTAAATGTAATTCAGGAATTTGGCCTCACTCTTTAAATATATTTTATTTAAAATAATAATTATAGCTGTTTACCTAATTAAGTATGTCTCTGCTCTAGTTATCCATATTTTAAGATAAATTTTATTTCACTGTATCTCAATATATGTTACTATTATTAAATATAACATGTTACAAGTGAAATGTATATTAACATAGAGACACTATCCAAAATGCCAATCACCTAAATACTGATAATAAATTGCTAGAACTACTTTGTGTGAAATGTAGCACCATTATGGTTTTCTCTAAGAGATTTACAGTTTTGTGAACTATCTGAAACTGAACACAGATTAACTGACTCTGTGTCTTTGTGTAAATAAACATGTAGCCTTGTTTTATCAAAAGGATGACAATTACAGCTTCGGAGTATTTTTTAAATTTTATTTTTAGTTTTAGTAAATTACAGTGATCTCAGTATCCAAAACCCAAATGGCAGAAAGATTGGAAAGCCCTTCAATACTTTACACAAATGTAAAAATGTACTTTACATCTAAGAATGCACCAATATAGAAATGTTTATATATTTGAAATAAACAATAATGCCTTTGACTGACACTATTTAAGATAAAAAATATGATAATGTGCATGAAACAGTTTTGCTACAAAAAGTTTGATGATTAAGCAGTTAGAAGAATAAGGATTTTAACATTTTTACATGTTGAAGTGTACAGAAAATATAACCTTAAATTACATTCATGAATCAATTCAAATGTATTATTGTATTAATATAAATGCCTCAAGAAGTATTTTTACCATTTTATTAGAGATAAGTATCTTACATAATTTGTCAAGAACTGATACAAAATGGTTTACTAACATATATCCTTTTTCAGAGACTTCCTTAAGTATCTCTCTGAATATTATTCAGAGTATTCTTTTTAAGTGCTTGCAAATTTATTCTCAGTCAATAAATTCCAATAATCTGTCCTTACGATAATAGTAATTAAATGCAGCACTTGGTATTATTAGGATCATTTTTGGTAGAAAAGATCAGTTTTGCATGACGATACAGATTTCTTTCAAGTATGAACATACATTAAAAGAAAAGCTGAAATGGATCTAGTAAACGGTCTATAATTAAATATATCAAACTTCTATTTATTCAAAAATAAATTTACTACAAAAGTCACCTTGAAGTTTGTTTTATTTTGATTATAAAGTTATCAGCATAGATTTTTCCAATATGCATCTACAATAAACATAATTATACACTATACAAAAGAGTTGATTTGCTTTATTTTTTTTCTTAGATCATTTTAGCTCAAAATCCATTGCTAATGTCTATACTGTGGACAGGATTAAGTTTATCTTTACACTCTTAAGATACTTCCTGAATCTATCAGTGACTACCTAGAAATCCCACACAAGATGAGTGCAGGAAAATGATACAAAATTCCAGGAGAATGATGCAAAATTCCAGGAGCATTATCCATTATGTCCTTTATCAGGAAGAATGACGCTTTCCACAACACAGTCTCTAAGTAAAAATTGAGTCTCTGTATTAAAGTTCAAACATTAATGCATTTGTAAATAGAAGAAGTCATTTTGTTAAATTGGTGACTGTTTTTAGTAATGAATTTGCTATTAAAGAATGCAAAATAGAGATTTAGATTTATTGAAGTAGGTAGAAAGTAATCTCAGAGAACATAGATTACTCTTCTGAACTTGACTGGAAATCTGTAATTCTAAATTGAAGACTTTTCTATCAGCAGGTTACAACTGAGATTACAATGTAAACTTAAATAGTTCAATAACTAGGGCTTCTCTGGTGGTCCAATGGTTAAGAATCTGCCTTGTAATGCATGGGACACCAATTCAGTTCCTGGTCTAGGAAGATCCCCCATGTCTTGGGTCAATTCAAGGGCAGCTAGGGAGTAGCCCCCACCTGCTGCAACTAGACAAAGCCTGTCTGAAGCAATGCCATTTTATTAGAGATAAGTATCTTACATAATTTGTCAAGAACTGATACAAAATGGTTTACTAACATATATCCTTTTCAGAGACTTCCTTAAGTATCTCTCTGAATATTATTCAGAGTATTCTTTTTAAGTGCTTGCAAATTTATTCTCAGTCAATAAATTCCAATAATCTGTCCTTACGATAATAGTAATTAAATGCAGCACTTGGTATTATTAGGATCATTTTTGGTAGAAAAGATCAGTTTTGCATGACGATACAGATTTCTTTCAAGTATGAACATACATTAAAAGAAAAGCTGAAATGGATCTAGTAAACGGTCTATAATTAAATATATCAAACTTCTATTTATTCAAAAATAAATTTACTACAAAAGTCACCTTGAAGTTTGTTTTATTTTGATTATAAAGTTATCAGCATAGATTTTTCCAATATGCATCTACAATAAACATAATTATACACTATACAAAAGAGTTGATTTGCTTTATTTTTTTTCTTAGATCATTTTAGCTCAAAATCCATTGCTAATGTCTATACTGTGGACAGGATTAAGTTTATCTTTACACTCTTAAGATACTTCCTGAATCTATCAGTGACTACCTAGAAATCCCACACAAGATGAGTGCAGGAAAATGATACAAAATTCCAGGAGAATGATGCAAAATTCCAGGAGCATTATCCATTATGTCCTTTATCAGGAAGAATGACGCTTTCCACAACACAGTCTCTAAGTAAAAATTGAGTCTCTGTATTAAAGTTCAAACATTAATGCATTTGTAAATAGAAGAAGTCATTTTGTTAAATTGGTGACTGTTTTTAGTAATGAATTTGCTATTAAAGAATGCAAAATAGAGATTTAGATTTATTGAAGTAGGTAGAAAGTAATCTCAGAGAACATAGATTACTCTTCTGAACTTGACTGGAAATCTGTAATTCTAAATTGAAGACTTTTCTATCAGCAGGTTACAACTGAGATTACAATGTAAACTTAAATAGTTCAATAACTAGGGCTTCTCTGGTGGTCCAATGGTTAAGAATCTGCCTTGTAATGCATGGGACACCAATTCAGTTCCTGGTCTAGGAAGATCCCCCATGTCTTGGGTCAATTCAAGGGCAGCTAGGGAGTAGCCCCCACCTGCTGCAACTAGACAAAGCCTGTCTGAAGCAATGAAAACCCAGCACAACCAAAAATAAATGAATTTTTAAAAATAGTTCAATGACTAAAACAAAGTGAAACTTTTATTTGAATTATCAGTAGTTATCTCAAGTCATTTGTCCCATCTTCTCTTGCACCCCTGATCACTGCTGATTTAGGGAACCGAGAAATGATTAGTATTATTCTTTCCAGTGCTGTGCTTTTACTAGTTTTCACAGTTCCCGTTTAGGAAAAACTATATGCTGTGTATGTGTGTGTGTATATGTGTATGTTTATGTGTATGTTTATGTGTGTGTGTGTTTGATGTACAAAAATACTGAGCACGCTATTTGTAATGGTACACAAATTATAACAAACTTAGAGTATTAAAAAGCAGGGATAAGGCTTTCCTTGTGGTCCAGTGGGCAAGGACACCACCTTGCAATGCAAGGGGCGCCGGTTAGATCCCTGGCCTGGGAAGATCCCACGTGCCGCGGAGTGACTGGATCAATGTGTCCAACTACCGAGCCGGAGCTCTGGAGCGCATGCGCCCAGAGCCGATGCTCTGCAGCAAGAGAGGCCACTGCGATGGGAGGCCTACAAAGGCCAAAGAACAAAGATGGATGAAAATAAATAAATGAAAGACCAATCGAAGTGCCCCCTCCCCCCAAAAAAAAACCAAGGATAGGGCTTCCCTGGTGGTCCAGTGGGTAAAGAGTCTGCCTTGCAGTGCAAGGGGCACTGGCCTGGGAAGATCCCATGTGCCGCGAAGTGGCTGAACCGGTGTGTCCAATTAGGAGCCAGTGCTTTGGAGCGCATGCCAGCCTGAAAGAATAAAAGATGGATGAAAAATAAATAAATAAATAATCAATAAAAAGAGGCCAAAAATTTAAAAAAAAAAAAAAAAAGCAGGGACATCACCTTGCCATTAAAGTCCTCTATAGTCAAAGGTAAGGTTTTTTTCCAGTACATACATGGGAGTTGGACCATGAAGACTCTTGAGAGTCCATTGGACAGCAAGATCAAACCAGTTAGTCCTAAAGGAAGTCAACCCTGAATATTCATTGGAAGGACTGATGCTGAAGCTGAAGCTCCAATACTTTGTCCACCTGATGTGAAAAGCCAAATCGTTCGAAAAGTCCCTGATGTTAGGAAAGACTGAGGGCAGGAGAAGGGGGCAAGAGAGGATGAGATGATTAGATGGCATCACCAACTCATTGGACATGAGTTTGAGCACTGGAGATAGTGAAAGACAAGGAAACCTGGTGTGCTACAGTCCATGGGTTTGGAAAGAGTTGGACACGACTTAGCAAATGAACAGCAAAACAAGTAAAAAGGTAGAATTTTTAAAAACTAAACTGAAACATCAGTAATTCTCATACTACTATATTTGAAATTTTAATGAAAAAATATTAACCACTATTTCCAACATTCTGATTTAAACATGATAGCATTCTATATTTATAATTCTTTTTTATCATTCATTTTTTCAAGGGAAGGGAAAGAATACTATCTTTATTTTTACCTGCAGAATAAATAATAATTTATCATAAAGGAATTAATATCTGTCATGGAGCACATTATTAAATTAAATAGATAATTTCGTACTTAATGCATAATTTAACTTTAAACATTATACTCTTTGGGAAGACTCTGATTATATTGAACACAATTTCTCTTAAACAGACCAAATGCTAAACTGTTACTTAGTGGGTCACAGAGTTGGCCATGACTGAGAATACACACACACCATGGATAAATAACTGATTTTCAAATGTTTATGCCACTTGCTTATCTGAAAGGAAATAGCCAGCAAGTGCTGATTTGTAAAAGAGATGAGTGTTTAAACGAGAAGAGGAAGCCTCTGAAAAAATATTACCTCTAGTAGAGTTAAGCTTATTATCTTTGAAGTAGAACAGGTTTATTTATGGTCTTTTTAAACTGGGTTACTTTACATTTAAGTTTTACTAAAAATACGTAACACAAATGAAAATTACTATTGCTATTATTCTTCTGATCTAGGATTCAAGCAGCCTAAATGATCAAAAAATAGGTTGCTATGTTGCATTGACATCTGGTGGATTCAAGCAGTTATTACAAAGTTGAAGATAGCTCTGAATTTAATGATGTTAAAGAGAAAAGACATGTAAAGATCATCTCTAGTCTAATCCAGTGATTTTTTACTTATGAAACTGAGGCAAAGGGAAACTTTGCCAGAAATACTTCAAGAACTGTGGAAATACATGAAATAAACATAGCTTTGATCATGGTGAATGCAGTTTAATACTGCAGAATATATAAAATACGCATGAAGTATATTCTCCTTTTTAAATTTTTTAAGTTTTTATTTTTTTTATTTATTTATCTTTGGCTATTCTGGGCCTTCACTGCTGCTGCAGGCTCTTCGCTAGTTTCAGATAGTGGGGGCTACTCTCTAGTTGAGGTGAGCAGACTTCTTGTTGCAGTGACTTCTCTTGTGGAACTTGGTCTTCAGGGCACATGGACTTCAACAGTTGTGGCACATGGGCTCAATAGTTGAGGCTCTGAGGCTCTAGAGCACAGGCTCTATAGTTGTGGCTCACAGGCTTAGTTGTTCTTCAGCATGTGGGATCTTCCGGGATCAGGGATTGAACCTGTGCCTCCAGCATTGGCAGGTGAGTTCTTCACCACTGAGCTACCAGGGAAGCCCTATGTTCTCCTTTTTGGCAGGAAGATGGGGCTTCATTAGATTGTTCTCTGCATGTATGTTTGAAATCAAGAGACTTTAAAAGGAAATGTAAAATTTTGTATGAAGTAGAATATATATATAATGGCTGCTACTATGATAAATAACTTTGGTTGTATAATTTATCCAAATGTGAAAACAGATGACTAAAGAAGAGAAAATGAGGACTAATTTTGCTTCTCCTCTCTATATTTTAGCCAACCTCTGAGGTGTTACTGCTTAAGGAGGAAATAATGAGTCAAAACAGTTCCTTCTCAAACTCAGATATTTTGCTTCTTAAAATAGTTCCTTCCTCAAAGAAACGAACACAGTCTCCCAAGAGAGAAAAATCTTTTGTGAGGCTTTTCAGATACTGGCCATCCCTGTCTGGGTGCCTTTCTTCTCACTGGATGCATATGGCAGATGCCTGTGCCTGTTAGTCCATCTCATCCCGACCCTGAGTCCTTCCCAAAAAGAACTTCGAAGGACCTTCCTGGTCTCCTCCCCATTTTTGGTTTCCTTGCATACTCTCCCTACAGCACTGGATATACCATCTCAAACGTGTTTCTTTCTCTTCCCAGGCTGTAAGTTTCCATAAGGTAGGCACCCAGCCTGTAGATCTTTCTTTCCAGTGCCTAACAACTTCTTGTAAATAGTAGGTGCTCAATCAGTGCCTGCCAAATCATGCATGCTGACATTATTTCCTGTAAGCCTTACAAATTTATTTTACATTGATCCCACCAAAAATCCCTGTTATTAATTTCCCCTACAAATACTAAGTTTTGAAAGATTCTGTCTTGCAGAAAGCCAGTATTTCTGAGGTAACAATTTCCTTGACCAATTTTGTTGATCAAAAGGTGGTACTCAGCTATCACAATGTGTAAGGCTCCCCACCCAGCTTAAGATTTCCCATCTGGAGTATGTCCAGGAAATTTCTAGGTAAGCACAAGTTTATTATTACCTGGCCTATAAATCTAGAGAAATAACAAGACATAGGAGTTTTAATTAATGAGATTCTGACAGCATTGGGGTGAGTTCTTCACCGGGATCAGGGATTGACCTGTGCTACCAGGGAAGCCCCTATGTTCTCCTTTTTGGCAGGAAGATGGGGCTTCATTAGATTGTTCTCTGCATGTATGTTTGAAATCAAGAGACTTTAAAAGGAAATGTAAAATTTTGTATGAAGTAGAATATATATATAATGGCTGCTACTATGATAAATAACTTTGGTTGTATAATTTATCCAAATGTGAAAACAGATGACTAAAGAAGAGAAAATGAGGACTAATTTTGCTTCTCCTCTCTATATTTTAGCCAACCTCTGAGGTGTTACTGCTTAAGGAGGAAATAATGAGTCAAAACAGTTCCTTCTCAAACTCAGATATTTTGCTTCTTAAAATAGTTCCTTCCTCAAAGAAACGAACACAGTCTCCCAAGAGAGAAAAATCTTTTGTGAGGCTTTTCAGATACTGGCCATCCCTGTCTGGGTGCCTTTCTTCTCACTGGATGCATATGGCAGATGCCTGTGCCTGTTAGTCCATCTCATCCCGACCCTGAGTCCTTCCCAAAAAGAACTTCGAAGGACCTTCCTGGTCTCCTCCCCATTTTTGGTTTCCTTGCATACTCTCCCTACAGCACTGGATATACCATCTCAAACGTGTTTCTTTCTCTTCCCAGGCTGTAAGTTTCCATAAGGTAGGCACCCAGCCTGTAGATCTTTCTTTCCAGTGCCTAACAACTTCTTGTAAATAGTAGGTGCTCAATCAGTGCCTGCCAAATCATGCATGCTGACATTATTTCCTGTAAGCCTTACAAATTTATTTTACATTGATCCCACCAAAAATCCCTGTTATTAATTTCCCCTACAAATACTAAGTTTTGAAAGATTCTGTCTTGCAGAAAGCCAGTATTTCTGAGGTAACAATTTCCTTGACCAATTTTGTTGATCAAAAGGTGGTACTCAGCTATCACAATGTGTAAGGCTCCCCACCCAGCTTAAGATTTCCCATCTGGAGTATGTCCAGGAAATTTCTAGGTAAGCACAAGTTTATTATTACCTGGCCTATAAATCTAGAGAAATAACAAGACATAGGAGTTTTAATTAATGGGATTCTGGAATGTGAAGTAAATAACTATAATTGTAGTTTTTTTGCCTTTTTCTTAGTATCTTCACTGAGCGATATCACATATCATAGAATTTATAGGTAGTTTTGAATTATGTAAAGTTAGGATTCAATATTTTTGATGTATTCACAGATTTTATCAACCATTTTCACAATCTAATTTTAGAACATTTTCATCATCCTCCCCCAACAAAACTCCGTTGTGGTTGTTGCTTAGTTGCTAAGTCATGTCTGACTCTTTTGCAACCCCTTGGCTGTAGCCCACCAGGTTCCACTGTCTATAGGATTTTCCAGGCAAGAACACCCTACTCAACACTCAATAGAGATCACTCACTGTCATCCCTGACCTTGGCCCTAGGTACTCACTAATCTACTTTCTGTCTCTATAGATTTGCCTATTCTGGACACTGACAGGTGAAATCATACAATAGATGGTCTTTGTGATGCCAATTTTCTTGTAGCATGGTGTCTTCAAAGTTAGTCCATGTTCTAGTGTGTATCAGTACTTAGTCGCTTTTATTATCAAATACTATTCCATTGTATAGCTATACACAATGGTTACCAGTTTGGGACTTTTATGAACAATGCTGCTGTGAATACAGATATACAAATTTTTGTGTGGATATGAGTCTCCGTATTTCTTAGCTACATTTAACTAAGAGTGGAATTCCTAGATACTATGGGTAACTCTATGTTTAGCTTTATGAGGAACTATCAGAGTATTTTCCAAAGTGATTGCATTGTTTTACATTCCCACCAGCAATGAATGAAGGTCTCAATTTTTCCATATCTTCACCAACACTTGTTATTGTCCTTTATATATTTTTTTAAACATTTATTTATTTATTTATTGGGGGGTGCGGGTTGGAGATGGAGGGGGTGGGCAGGCCACTTCTATTGGTCTTTCATTTGTCTATTTTCATTCGTCTTTGTTCTTTGGCTCTTGTGGGTCTCCCATCACGGTGGCCTCTGTTGTCGCAGAACACTGGCTTTGGGCACATGCGCTCCAGAGCTCTGGCTCGGTAATTGGACACATCAGTCCAGCCACTCCGTGGCACATGGGATCTTCCCAGGCCAGGGATCGAACCAGCACCCCTTGCACTGCAAGGCGGTGTCCTTACCCACTGGACCACCAGGGAAGCCCTGTCCTTTATTTTTTAAAGTCATCCTTAGTAAATGTGATTTCAATTTGTATTTTCCTAATGATTAATAATTCTGCATATATTTTCATGTGTTTATTAGCCATTTGTATATATATATATATTTTTTTAAACTTTAATTTTACTTTTAACCTTTACAGAGTTTTGTTGTTTACAGATATGTATGTTCCATTTGTATATATTTTTTGATAAATGTCTATTGAAATACTTTGCTCTTTTTAAATTAGGTTACTGAGAGCCAAAGAATAGAAGCCTTCAAACTGTGGTGTTGGAGAAGACTCTTGAGAGTCCCTTGGACTGCAAAGAAATCAAACCAGTCAATCTAAAGGAAATCAACTCTGAATGCTCACTGGAAGGAATGATGCTGAACCTGAAGCTCCAATGCTTTGGCCACCTGATGTAAAGAGATGACTCACTGGAAAAGAGCCTGATGTTGGGGAAAATGGAAGGCAAAAGGAGAAGGGAATGACAGAGGAGCACGAGGTGGTTGGATGGTATCACTAAGTCAATGGATTTGAGTTAGAGCAGACTCTGGGAGATGGTGAAGAACAGGGAAGTTCGGTGTGCTGCAGTCCATGTAGAGGCAAAGAGTCAGACAGACTGAGTGACTAAACTGAACTGAACTGAACTGAACTGAACTGAACTGAACTTTTGGTTGTCCTGGGTCTTCGTTGCTGTGCACAGGCTTCCTCTATTTGTTGTAAGTGGGAACAGTTCTTCATTGCAGTGCATGGGCTTCTTATTGAAGTGGCTTCTCTCGCTGCAGAGCACCATTTGTAGGCTCATGAACTCCAGTTAGTTGCAGCTCCTGGGCTCAGTAGTTGTGGTTTGTGGGCTCTATAGTGAAGGCTCCGTAGTTGTGGTGCACAAGCTTACGTGCATTATGGTTTGTGGGATCCTATGGGATCAGGGATTGAACCATGTCTCCAGCATTGGAAGACAGATTTTTAACTACTGGACCAACAGGGAAGTCCCCAAATTCATTTTTTGCATGTAGATATTCCATTGCTTCAGCACCAATTTGGGGAAGACTAATCTTTTCCCTACTGAATTATCTTAACACCCTTGTCTGAAATCAATTGACCAATAAGTACATTGATCTTCCCAGGCCAGGGATCGAACCAGCACCCCTTGCACTGCAAGGCGGTGTCCTTACCCACTGGACCACCAGGGAAGCCCTGTCCTTTATTTTTTAAAGTCATCCTTAGTAAATGTGATTTCAATTTGTATTTTCCTAATGATTAATAATTCTGCATATATTTTCATGTGTTTATTAGCCATTTGTATATATATATATATTTTTTTAAACTTTAATTTTACTTTTAACCTTTACAGAGTTTTGTTGTTTACAGATATGTATGTTCCATTTGTATATATTTTTTGATAAATGTCTATTGAAATACTTTGCTCTTTTTAAATTAGGTTACTGAGAGCCAAAGAATAGAAGCCTTCAAACTGTGGTGTTGGAGAAGACTCTTGAGAGTCCCTTGGACTGCAAAGAAATCAAACCAGTCAATCTAAAGGAAATCAACTCTGAATGCTCACTGGAAGGAATGATGCTGAACCTGAAGCTCCAATGCTTTGGCCACCTGATGTAAAGAGATGACTCACTGGAAAAGAGCCTGATGTTGGGGAAAATGGAAGGCAAAAGGAGAAGGGAATGACAGAGGAGCACGAGGTGGTTGGATGGTATCACTAAGTCAATGGATTTGAGTTAGAGCAGACTCTGGGAGATGGTGAAGAACAGGGAAGTTCGGTGTGCTGCAGTCCATGTAGAGGCAAAGAGTCAGACAGACTGAGTGACTAAACTGAACTGAACTGAACTGAACTGAACTGAACTGAACTTTTGGTTGTCCTGGGTCTTCGTTGCTGTGCACAGGCTTCCTCTATTTGTTGTAAGTGGAACAGTTCTTCATTGCAGTGCATGGGCTTCTTATTGAAGTGGCTTCTCTCGCTGCAGAGCACCATTTGTAGGCTCATGAACTCCAGTTAGTTGCAGCTCCTGGGCTCAGTAGTTGTGGTTTGTGGGCTCTATAGTGAAGGCTCCGTAGTTGTGGTGCACAAGCTTACGTGCATTATGGTTTGTGGGATCCTATGGGATCAGGGATTGAACCATGTCTCCAGCATTGGAAGACAGATTTTTAACTACTGGACCAACAGGGAAGTCCCCAAATTCATTTTTTGCATGTAGATATTCCATTGCTTCAGCACCAATTTGGGGAAGACTAATCTTTTCCCTACTGAATTATCTTAACACCCTTGTCTGAAATCAATTGACCATAAGTAGTTTTATTTCCGGACTCTTAATGTAATCCATTAATCTGTGTCTTTCTTTAGACCACTATAACATTGTCTTGATTACTGTGGCTTTTTAGTAAGGTTTGAAGTAAGTGTGAGTTCTGCAACCTTGTTCTTCTTTTTCAAGATTTTATTGGCTATTCTGGGTTTCTTGCACTTCCATATGAATTTTGAAACCCATACATTTTGTTCTTCTAGAAATTTGTTATTTATGTTATTTTAGTTATATCTTCCAAAGTTTTAATTTCTTTCAGTCGCAATTTCTTTTTCTTCTTATGCTTTCTCTGTCTCTTAAGATTTAAAGAAATTCTCCCAAGGCAACTAATTTGGGTTTCAATAGTGATCATCTTATCTGTTAATTTTTAATTAAAAACATTTTGGTTTCAGAAATTTTTCAATGGTTTATATGTGGGTGTGTGTTATGATTAAATCTTCCTGTGGCCTCTTGTTACTATTTTATAACAGCTTTACCAAGATATAATTCACATAACACATAAATTCACCCTGTTTAAATGTAAAACAGTGGATTTTAGTATATTTGTAATTATGCAACCATTTAATTACACAATGTCTAATTTGAGAATACTTTCATAACCACCAAAGGAAAGTCTGTACCCAACAGTTCTTGACAAATTCTTGACAAACCTCTTTCTTGACAACTTCTTTTTTTACTTTAATAAAACCACCATTTTGCCTTAAATTAGTCCCTTATTCAAAACTAACGTGTGCTCAGTGTTTTTGTTATAACTTGCCTTGTCTATAGAGAAATCTTAAAGATTTTCAGGAAAGTAGTCAATTATTGACATAGAACTGAAAAGAGTTTGCTTCTCATCACTTAAAGCACAAGGCTTGGGCTTCCCTGGTGGTCTAGTGAGTAGACAGTCCACCTTGTAGTGCAAGGGGCACTGGTTCGATCCCTGGCCCAGGAAGATCCCACAAGCCAAGGGACGGCTGGGCCAGTGTGTCCAATTATAAGCCAGTGCTCTGGAGCACATGTGCCCAGACATAGTGCTCTACGAGAGAGGCCACTGTGATGGGAGGCCCACACATGCCAAAAAGAATAAAAATGGATGAAAAATAAATGATGACTTAGAGGCAAAAATTGGAAAAAAAAAAAAAAAAGCACAAGACTTTCCTTTCTTTTAAGAGTATCGAGATTGCACTACAAACCCATATGATAAAGCATTTACATTTTATGAACTGTTGACAAAAATAAATGTCTTCCTGGCTGTATCCTTTTTGCTTAGGCCTTCCTTTTATATAACAATTGCATTAATAAATGATTTCCAAGAGCACTGTGAGAAAACTTAGTAATTTAAGCACAGTGTATTGGTACTCAGCTTATATTAATAATGAATAAGTTTCCTGCTGATCCCATTTCTAAACACTATGCTGATCTCACCTGTAGAAGTTTCCTGAGTTACATCAGAGGAAGATTATATAAGCGCAAACAAAACAATGAGCTTAACCTTGGAGAACGCCCCACTCTCCTATTAGTTTCAAAGTCACCAAGAGAGCTTTGAGCCTCTTCATCACATGAAAGCATAGTAGCAAAATCTTGAGCTCTGAAATTAGGCAGACCTGGATCAGAATGTCACTAAGCAACTGTGTTATCTTAGAAAATTAAAACAGAAAAAGACCAAAAAAAAGAAAGACAGACACAAATGAAGAGACCTAAAATTTGTAAACCTCAGCATCCTTATCTATACTTGCAACCTGATTTCATCCTGACCTCCCCAGGGGAACATGCAGATGAGGTCTTACTAACCATAATGATGCGTACTTCCTTGTCAATGATCCTCTCCAGCTCAGGCAGGATTTCTGGTTCCCTTTAAGCTCATCTCTCCCATGGACTTCCAGGTGTGCCTCACATGTGCTTAAGCCACAAACAAGTTAGTTCCATTCACACCATCAAGGGCACTGTGTGCCTCCTGCACCTCCCCCTGGGAGCTCCCATCTGTTCTGCTCTGCTGGGCCCAGAACAGGCTCTGCTGCTTCTCCTGTGAATGCAGGAATGCCCACCATGATGGGCTGGGTACCTGAAATGATCTTGGCACTTAATTCTAAAAATCTCTACCTGAGTTTCTATCTGGTTTTCTAAAGGCAGGAAGTCTATGCAAACCATGCCTAGATATGTGGGTTTCCACGCCCAGGGTGCATGAGGATCATCTAGTGAGTTGTTGAAACTGTGGACTCCACTTGGGCCTCCTGACTGAATGTCCAGTGTCAAAGGTCCATGGGCCACCTGGAGAACAGGTGTCTGGTTTGGGGATGGTGACTGGGATAGTAGCCTGCCCGAAGCATCTACAGTATATCTTCAGTCACTTCCAGTCCTTCCCTCCCATAGTAGGATGACATCCACAATCCATCCAGCTTAAGCTGCGAAGGACCAGTGTGTCATCAGGAGCTCACCTGGCTCAGGGTCTCGTGTGATTTGTTGCTATTGTTGTTGTTGTTTAGTTGCTGTTGTGTGTGACTCTTTTTGGGGTCCCATAGATAGGCTCCTCTGTTCATGGGATTTCCCAGGCAAGAACACTGGAGTGGGTTGCCATTTCCTTCTCCAGGGGATCTTCCCAACCCAGGGATTGAACTCCTACACTGCCAAGTGGATTCTTTACCACTGAGTCACCAGGGAAGCCCACCTTGTGAGGTTAACTGTGATAAAAATGTTTTCAGTAGCAAGTAGTCTGAGATGTAAACAGACAAGGTCCTAGATGTTCATCTTTTTCTCCTGACTTTTTCATCTTCCTGTGTTCCCTGGACACATCTATTCACTCATTCTCTCATAGCTGAAACCTAACATAGTGATCATAGATTCTTTCCTCTTTCTTATTTCCAGTATAAACTCACTCATCAAGGCCTGTCCAACATCCATCCTGGCCCACCTTTATTTTATTTTTTGTTATAAAATTGCTTTAATTCAGTTCTCTCTGCATTACAGTCTGATGGCGGGCAGTGACCTGCCATGTGTCTCACAACACTGAGCCTGTAATTGCTTTTATGGGCCCCATTCTATTTTACTTTATTCTTTTACAGAGTTTTGTTGTTTGCTGCCACACATCGACCTGAATCCACCATACGTATACTCATGTCCCCCTCCCTGCAAACCTCTCCCCCACCTCCCTCTACACCCCGCCTTACCAGAGTTTTGTTGTTGCTGCACACACATCGACCTGAATCCACCTGTAGTACTCTACTATCGCTAAAGGCAGGAAGTCTATGCAAACCATGCCTAGATATGTGGGTTTCCACGCCCAGGGTGCATGAGGATCATCTAGTGAGTTGTTGAAACTGTGGACTCCACTTGGGCCTCCTGACTGAATGTCCAGTGTCAAAGGTCCATGGGCCACCTGGAGAACAGGTGTCTGGTTTGGGGATGGTGACTGGGATAGTAGCCTGCCCGAAGCATCTACAGTATATCTTCAGTCACTTCCAGTCCTTCCCTCCCATAGTAGGATGACATCCACAATCCATCCAGCTTAAGCTGCGAAGGACCAGTGTGTCATCAGGAGCTCACCTGGCTCAGGGTCTCGTGTGATTTGTTGCTATTGTTGTTGTTGTTTAGTTGCTGTTGTGTGTGACTCTTTTGGGATCCCATAGATAGGCTCCTCTGTTCATGGGATTTCCCAGGCAAGAACACTGGAGTGGGTTGCCATTTCCTTCTCCAGGGGATCTTCCCAACCCAGGGATTGAACTCCTACACTGCCAAGTGGATTCTTTACCACTGAGTCACCAGGGAAGCCCACCTTGTGAGGTTAACTGTGATAAAAATGTTTTCAGTAGCAAGTAGTCTGAGATGTAAACAGACAAGGTCCTAGATGTTCATCTTTTTCTCCTGACTTTTTCATCTTCCTGTGTTCCCTGGACACATCTATTCACTCATTCTCTCATAGCTGAAACCTAACATAGTGATCATAGATTCTTTCCTCTTTCTTATTTCCAGTATAAACTCACTCATCAAGGCCTGTCCAACATCCATCCTGGCCCACCTTTATTTTATTTTTTGTTATAAAATTGCTTTAATTCAGTTCTCTCTGCATTACAGTCTGATGGCGGGCAGTGACCTGCCATGTGTCTCACAACACTGAGCCTGTAATTGCTTTTATGGGCCCCATTCTATTTTACTTTATTCTTTTACAGAGTTTTGTTGTTTGCTGCCACACATCGACCTGAATCCACCATACGTATACTCATGTCCCCCTCCCTGCAAACCTCTCCCCCACCTCCCTCTACATCCCGCCCCTCCAGATCACCACAGAGCCCCTGTTTGAGATACCCTCATCTATGGGCCCCCTTTCAACTGCCCCTACTCTCCACTGAACCACAGCCACTTAGTTTAGGCAGCACCATCTCTTGTCCAGACTATTAGGACCAACACCCAATTCTCTCTCTGCCTCCAGTCCCTTCCCTACTGTTGAAGTCTAACCTCTAGCTAGTGACTGACCAGAAAGGCAAATCTGCCATCTCATTTCCCACCATCCCTGCCATCAGTCATTTCCTTCTTTACTACTGTACCCAAAACCCCAATATATTAAACTGATACAAGCAGCTGCCCTGTTCAAAGAGGAGTCTCCTGAGATGACTGATGGGGGAGGAAGAACAGACCTCCAAATACCTGCTCAGCCTTCCTGGATCTCCCCACCTTTCCTGGAGGCTCTGACAGCAGCTCAGAGTAACCTTCACAGAACCAGTAGGAGCCACAGGACGCCATCTGAAAGCCACATCTCTAAAAGATAAATTCATCATTCCCTAAATAGCAAAAAGTAAGAGGCCTCCTGTAATCTAACCCCGACTCACCTCTCCAGCTTCATCCCCTCCCACCATTCCCTAGAGATAGCCCTGGCACCTAGCTGGGCTGACATTGTGGAGTCACTGGTCACGTGCAACTCTTTAAATTTCAATTAACTAAAATTAAATAAAGAATTTGGTGCCACGGTCAACTAGCCACATTGCAAGTGCACAGAAACCACATGGGGCTGGTGGTGGCCATGATGAGTGTCTACAGAATATTTCCACCGTGGCAGAAAGTTCTATTGAGTATAAACTCACTCATCAAGGCCTGTCCAACATCCATCCTGGCCCACCTTTATTTTATTTTTTGTTATAAAATTGCTTTAATTCAGTTCTCTCTGCATTACAGTCTGATGGCGGGCAGTGACCTGCCATGTGTCTCACAACACTGAGCCTGTAATTGCTTTTATGGGCCCCATTCTATTTTACTTTATTCTTTTACAGAGTTTTGTTGTTTGCTGCCACACATCGACCTGAATCCACCATACGTATACTCATGTCCCCCTCCCTGCAAACCTCTCCCCCACCTCCCTCTACATCCCGCCCCTCCAGATCACCACAGAGCCCCTGTTTGAGATACCCTCATCTATGGGCCCCCTTTCAACTGCCCCTACTCTCCACTGAACCACAGCCACTTAGTTTAGGCAGCACCATCTCTTGTCCAGACTATTAGGACCAACACCCAATTCTCTCTCTGCCTCCAGTCCCTTCCCTACTGTTGAAGTCTAACCTCTAGCTAGTGACTGACCAGAAAGGCAAATCTGCCATCTCATTTCCCACCATCCCTGCCATCAGTCATTTCCTTCTTTACTACTGTACCCAAAACCCCAATATATTAAACTGATACAAGCAGCTGCCCTGTTCAAAGAGGAGTCTCCTGAGATGACTGATGGGGGAGGAAGAACAGACCTCCAAATACCTGCTCAGCCTTCCTGGATCTCCCCACCTTTCCTGGAGGCTCTGACAGCAGCTCAGAGTAACCTTCACAGAACCAGTAGGAGCCACAGGACGCCATCTGAAAGCCACATCTCTAAAAGATAAATTCATCATTCCCTAAATAGCAAAAAGTAAGAGGCCTCCTGTAATCTAACCCCGACTCACCTCTCCAGCTTCATCCCCTCCCACCATTCCCTAGAGATAGCCCTGGCACCTAGCTGGGCTGACATTGTGGAGTCACTGGTCACGTGCAACTCTTTAAATTTCAATTAACTAAAATTAAATAAAGAATTTGGTGCCACGGTCAACTAGCCACATTGCAAGTGCACAGAAACCACATGGGGCTGGTGGTGGCCATGATGAGTGTCACATATACAGAATATTTCCACCGTGGCAGAAAGTTCTATTGGACAGCGCTGCTCTAGAAATACCAAACTGCTGGCAGCTCCCCAAGTCCCACCCACCTCCTCACCGTCCAGAGCCTTAGTACCAGTAACTCTGCCCAGCATCCTTTCCTGTCTATGGTCTATTTGGTAAATAGACACACATTCTTCAACAGTCAGTCTGGAGAAGCCTGCCCTTAGGAGGGTTCCCCTAACTTTCCAATCTCCTGTCTCATTTGGGGATGATGGATTACTGTTTCCTCTCTGAAACCTTTGTACTCTGAAATTCTTTTAAGTTTCTGCCATATGTAACCTTTAACAATTGAATTAAAAAGGTTAAACACAAAGTTAATGTCAAAAAAACAAAGAGTTCCTACCAGGGCTGACAGGAAAGGTGGAGGAAACCTTTTGCCTGGTTTTGTAATTAGTTGCTTGGCTGCATATATTGTGCCTTATTAGCAGAGATATTTTAACTCAGTTTTGTCACCAAAGCAATCAATAAATGCCTATTAAATTAATAAATTAATTGATAAAGGATGGAGAACCATCAGACTGCTATATACATTTGGGTGAAAATGATAATCAAAATGGTGGACGTGCTAGACGGCAGAATGACCCTTACCGCCACCCCACCAAAGTTTCCAACATCCTGCTGCTCGTAACCTGTGACTATGGAATGTGACATGGCAAAAGGGACTTTGCAGATGTTGACAAAGTTGAATTGTTGGAGATGATATGGAAATTATTAGGCATTATTCAGGTAGGTCGATGGAATCACAATGCAACCCTTACAAATGGAAGAAGGAAGCAGAAGAGAAGATTAGAGTAATACAAAGTGAGAAGGACTCAGTCTGTAGTTGCTGGCTTTGACAAGAAGGAAGACGACCTGGAGCCAAGGAATGTGTGTGGCCTCTAAAAGTTGGAAAGGGAAGCAGGGAAACAGATGGTCCCCTAGAACCTCCAGAGGGGAACATAGCTTTCCTACCCCTTGTTTTTAATCACGGAGACCTATCTCAGCTACTCTAGAACTGTAAGAAAACACACTCGCAGTCTGGTGGTGGCCATGATGAGTGTCACATATACAGAATATTTCCACCGTGGCAGAAAGTTCTATTGGACAGCGCTGCTCTAGAAATACCAAACTGCTGGCAGCTCCCCAAGTCCCACCCACCTCCTCACCGTCCAGAGCCTTAGTACCAGTAACTCTGCCCAGCATCCTTTCCTGTCTATGGTCTATTTGGTAAATAGACACACATTCTTCAACAGTCAGTCTGGAGAAGCCTGCCCTTAGGAGGGTTCCCCTAACTTTCCAATCTCCTGTCTCATTTGGGGATGATGGATTACTGTTTCCTCTCTGAAACCTTTGTACTCTGAAATTCTTTTAAGTTTCTGCCATATGTAACCTTTAACAATTGAATTAAAAAGGTTAAACACAAAGTTAATGTCAAAAAAACAAAGAGTTCCTACCAGGGCTGACAGGAAAGGTGGAGGAAACCTTTTGCCTGGTTTTGTAATTAGTTGCTTGGCTGCATATATTGTGCCTTATTAGCAGAGATATTTTAACTCAGTTTTGTCACCAAAGCAATCAATAAATGCCTATTAAATTAATAAATTAATTGATAAAGGATGGAGAACCATCAGACTGCTATATACATTTGGGTGAAAATGATAATCAAAATGGTGGACGTGCTAGACGGCAGAATGACCCTTACCGCCACCCCACCAAAGTTTCCAACATCCTGCTGCTCGTAACCTGTGACTATGGAATGTGACATGGCAAAAGGGACTTTGCAGATGTTGACAAAGTTGAATTGTTGGAGATGATATGGAAATTATTAGGCATTATTCAGGTAGGTCGATGGAATCACAATGCAACCCTTACAAATGGAAGAAGGAAGCAGAAGAGAAGATTAGAGTAATACAAAGTGAGAAGGACTCAGTCTGTAGTTGCTGGCTTTGACAAGAAGGAAGACGACCTGGAGCCAAGGAATGTGTGTGGCCTCTAAAAGTTGGAAAGGGAAGCAGGGAAACAGATGGTCCCCTAGAACCTCCAGAGGGGAACATAGCTTTCCTACCCCTTGTTTTTAATCTACGGAGACCTATCTCAGACTCCTAACTTCTAGAACTGTAAGAAAACACATCTGTGCTGTTTGAAGCTGCTTTATTTGTTGTACTCTGTTAGAACACCAGAAGGAAATGAGCACAGGATGTAGGAAGGAAAGGGTGTTGGTGGAGAAAGAAAACATATTTCACTGAGAAATTTCTCAGCCTTGCAGTCCTGGAGTCCAATGTGGGGAGAAAATTCCAATGCCAACGAGGTGGGGGAAATCATCACTGACTCCAAGGCACAGAGGATGTGTTTTGGGTTCTGGCTGCAGTCTGAGAACCACGGTCAGCTGTGAGAGGGTCTCACCGGACCCGGTAGCTGGAGATTTTAGTACAAGCAGAAACAGAGTTTCTCTCAAAAGGCCAACGATGCTAACACCTAGTCTAGATTTTTATCCTCTTTGAGAGCACAGAAAATGACTAAATCCTTTTTAAAAGTGTACAAGCATCTAGCCAGTTGCATGATTACACAAATATTTATAGTGTGATGTATATAAGACACTGCATAGTTTCAGAGGCACAGTGGAAATTTTACTTTGTACAGTGTAAACAGAGTAAGTTACGTTATAACTCTAGCTAGGCATGCAATGGAGAACCTTCTATCCAGAGAAACTATAACTGTTTACTAGCTATTTCCCAATTAAGAGTTTCAATATGAATGCAATCGTTTTCAGTGATTTTTTTTTTTTTTTGCAAGAACAACTCCAAATTATATTTTATTTATACGAAAGGGAATATTTAGCAGAAGACACACTGAGAAAAGAGTTGCTATGGCCCAGGAGAAAAGGCAGGGAGGCGATGGGCCTTCTGAGGTCCTCCTGGGGGAGAAGGGGTCTGGAGACGTGGAGAGAAGTCCTGGGTAAGTGCTGAGTGGTGGGGCCACGGAAGGCGGACAGCGCCAGTGGATGAGCATTGACAGGTCATGGGTGGGACTTACAGTGACCTGGCCGTGAACTCTTTCGGGGCTTCAATTAGTGCTGCCGAAGGGAGTGAGAGCCGCCCACGGGCTCCTGGAGGCCCCACCACAGGACACAGGACAAGGACGGGAACTCGGGGAGAAGGCCAGGGAGGCGCAGGTGCTCTGCAGTGGCCGGTGGTCCAGAGGCCGAGACGGAGTTGAGTCCTGTTACGTGCGGGTCTCTGCCAGGCACTCTCGGACTAGGAGCCCGGGCGTGGACAATGCCTCTCTTCAGGTGCTCCATGGAGCTCTTGCTGCCCGCATTGGTGGGCCGGATCTCTTTGCCCATCTCTTATATGACTGACAGCAAGTCGGCGTAGGTGCTCTGGGAGCCCTGGGCGCCAGGTGGCTTCATTGCCTGAACATAGCCCATGGAGGGAGGTCCAAAGTCGTTAAACAGTGGTCTGAAGGGGGCAGCGGCTCCCGGCACAGAGCCCGAAGGTGATGGGACACTTCCGGCTGTAGAGACCGGGGTGCCGGGCTCTGAGGTGTTGGAGCCAGGCATGCTGCTGGGGGCGGGGGCGATGGGTTTGCAGGACATTCCCAATTCCTGGGTGTGACTGCTCCTCCTGGGCTGGCTGCCTGGCCTCTCAGCCGTGCTCTGATTCAGTGATTATATTTTTTATAAAGATATGTATCTAATATCTTTTAATCCAGGAACCGTTCCTTTGAATACAGAAATGAAAAACCTGGTCCCAGTCTAGGAGTAAGGACAGAGCTATAAAGTGTTAGCAAGGTCTTAACACTTGGGGAAATTTTCTAAACTTAGCAGCAGATGATGATTAAAGCATGAATTGAAGGATAAGTAGACATTGCCAGGTGAAGAAATCCTATATTTTATTTATACGAGGGAATATTTAGCAGAAGACACACTGAGAAAAGAGTTGCTATGGCCCAGGAGAAAAGGCAGGGAGGCGATGGGCCTTCTGAGGTCCTCCTGGGGGAGAAGGGGTCTGGAGACGTGAGAGAAGTCCTGGGTAAGTGCTGAGTGGTGGGGCCACGGAAGGCGGACAGCGCCAGTGGATGAGCATTGACAGGTCATGGGTGGGACTTACAGTGACCTGGCCGTGAACTCTTTCGGGGCTTCAATTAGTGCTGCCGAAGGGAGTGAGAGCCGCCCACGGGCTCCTGGAGGCCCCACCACAGGACACAGGACAAGGACGGGAACTCGGGGAGAAGGCCAGGGAGGCGCAGGTGCTCTGCAGTGGCCGGTGGTCCAGAGGCCGAGACGGAGTTGAGTCCTGTTACGTGCGGGTCTCTGCCAGGCACTCTCGGACTAGGAGCCCGGGCGTGGACAATGCCTCTCTTCAGGTGCTCCATGGAGCTCTTGCTGCCCGCATTGGTGGGCCGGATCTCTTTGCCCATCTCTTATATGACTGACAGCAAGTCGGCGTAGGTGCTCTGGGAGCCCTGGGCGCCAGGTGGCTTCATTGCCTGAACATAGCCCATGGAGGGAGGTCCAAAGTCGTTAAACAGTGGTCTGAAGGGGGCAGCGGCTCCGGCACAGAGCCCGAAGGTGATGGGACACTTCCGGCTGTAGAGACCGGGGTGCCGGGCTCTGAGGTGTTGGAGCCAGGCATGCTGCTGGGGGCGGGGGCGATGGGTTTGCAGGACATTCCCAATTCCTGGGTGTGACTGCTCCTCCTGGGCTGGCTGCCTGGCCTCTCAGCCGTGCTCTGATTCAGTGATTATATTTTTTATAAAGATATGTATCTAATATCTTTTAATCCAGGAACCGTTCCTTTGAATACAGAAATGAAAAACCTGGTCCCAGTCTAGGAGTAAGGACAGAGCTATAAAGTGTTAGCAAGGTCTTAACACTTGGGGAAATTTTCTAAACTTAGCAGCAGATGATGATTAAAGCATGAATTGAAGGATAAGTAGACATTGCCAGGTGAAGAAAGTGGGCTAGGAGTGGCTCTGGGAATACCGGGAGGAGGGTGGCATTGCTGGCAGGTGTTAGTCTGAACCTTATTCCCAGTTCAGGAAACTGCAGTCCCTCCACCCTGCCCTGCAGGGTCAGAGATTAAGGGAAGGAGCGAGGGAGGTGAGGAGAGTGCTTAGAAGAAAGGGGAGGGGCAGGTCTGGTAGGGGCCCAATATTTCCTGCTGCAATCAGGACCCCAGAAGGGTCTTAAGCAAGGAAGCACCACGATTAGATCTGTACCTGAGGGAGGACAGGCTGACAGCCACGCACCCAAGAGAAGGCTGGATAGTAAGAGGAGGAGACCGTGTCTATGAAGGCAAATTCACAACTGATGGAGAGAAGTCACACAGGAGAGATGTAAATGAAGTATAACTTGATGATAAATGCCCCAGAACTCAATTATTGGTTTGTTTAGGGAAAGCAAGGGTTTTCTGTGTAAATGACAGAAAGTAGGGATGCAGCTGAGCCAGCAAAACCTTGACGGTAACCAGGTTGAGTCACAAAGGTGCCTATATGCCCAGGCAGAGCTATACTCCACATAATTACATCTATTACTTATTGTTTCTTTAGTACCAGGAACTGTGAGGAGGACTTTGTATTCACTACTGGATTTAATCTTCACAACAGTGCTGAGATGTGCAAATTGCCATCACATTTTACAGCTTAAAATTTGAATGTTTGGAGAGGTTAAGAACTCAGTGCTTTCATGATCCAGCTAGGTTCAATCCTTAGGGAACGAGGACCCCACAAGCCTTGTGGCATAGCTGGAAAAAAAAAAAAAAAACACCCAAAATACAGATGTAAAATTTAAAAAATAAACATAGGTAGCAAATAAGATCTCCAGGGAGAGCCTGGAAAATGAAAATGAAGAGGAAGAAGATGAACTCACAAAAGATTCCAAGAAAGGAACATCAGAAAAATAAAGAAAAAAAAAGGAACATCAAAGACACAGGAATTTGAATACAGAAATGAAACCTGGTCCCAGTCTAGGAGTAAGGACAGAGCTATAAAGTGTTAGCAAGGTCTTAACACTTGGGGAAATTTTCTAAACTTAGCAGCAGATGATGATTAAAGCATGAATTGAAGGATAAGTAGACATTGCCAGGTGAAGAAAGTGGGCTAGGAGTGGCTCTGGGAATACCGGGAGGAGGGTGGCATTGCTGGCAGGTGTTAGTCTGAACCTTATTCCCAGTTCAGGAAACTGCAGTCCCTCCACCCTGCCCTGCAGGGTCAGAGATTAAGGGAAGGAGCGAGGGAGGTGAGGAGAGTGCTTAGAAGAAAGGGGAGGGGCAGGTCTGGTAGGGGCCCAATATTTCCTGCTGCAATCAGGACCCCAGAAGGGTCTTAAGCAAGGAAGCACCACGATTAGATCTGTACCTGAGGGAGGACAGGCTGACAGCCACGCACCCAAGAGAAGGCTGGATAGTAAGAGGAGGAGACCGTGTCTATGAAGGCAAATTCACAACTGATGGAGAGAAGTCACACAGGAGAGATGTAAATGAAGTATAACTTGATGATAAATGCCCCAGAACTCAATTATTGGTTTGTTTAGGGAAAGCAAGGGTTTTCTGTGTAAATGACAGAAAGTAGGGATGCAGCTGAGCCAGCAAAACCTTGACGGTAACCAGGTTGAGTCACAAAGGTGCCTATATGCCCAGGCAGAGCTATACTCCACATAATTACATCTATTACTTATTGTTTCTTTAGTACCAGGAACTGTGAGGAGGACTTTGTATTCACTACTGGATTTAATCTTCACAACAGTGCTGAGATGTGCAAATTGCCATCACATTTTACAGCTTAAAATTTGAATGTTTGGAGAGGTTAAGAACTCAGTGCTTTCATGATCCAGCTAGGTTCAATCCTTAGGGAACGAGGACCCCACAAGCCTTGTGGCATAGCTGGAAAAAAAAAAAAAAAACACCCAAAATACAGATGTAAAATTTAAAAAATAAACATAGGTAGCAAATAAGATCTCCAGGGAGAGCCTGGAAAATGAAAATGAAGAGGAAGAAGATGAACTCACAAAAGATTCCAAGAAAGGAACATCAGAAAAATAAAGAAAAAAAAAGGAACATCAAAGACATCAAAGAGTAGAGATGTCCCTCTAAGATTCCTTCCTAAATTCACTCAATTAAAAAGTCTAAAGTTAACATTATATTAGAGAGGCCACTTAAAAGTAGTGAAGGATTCCACATACTCACTTGAATTTGTTCTTTCTGAGAGATTACTCATATACTGTGCAATTAAATCATAATGATAGGGTTTCAACTCCATGCAAAACTGACACAAAGTAAAAGAAATAAGTCATGGGGATATAATGTACAGCATGATGACTAGAGTTAATGATACTGTGTTGTATTTTGAAAGTGCCTAGAGAATAGATTCTTAAAGTTCTCATCACAAGGAAAAAATTGCAGCTACATGGAGATGAGCGTTAACTTATTGTGGTGATCATTAAGGTATCCCACCTTTTAAGGTTCTCTTTTTACATTCATACCTCTTTCGGCTAGCCAAAAGAAATCTATAGAGGATTTTCACTCTTATGCAAATGGACCAAGTAGCATTCAAGGTTTGTTTGGCAGGGAGCTTTACAGAGACAGAGACTCCCCCAAGCCATGAGAGCAGCACCACCCTGATCCTCTCCTGGGCTCTACCCTCCGCCTCTCAACACCAAGCTGCCATAGCAGTGAACTGTGTCTGAGAGAATCTGTGCTTTACCTCGATTTATTTTGTGCATCCATCAGCATGATGTGTCCTAAGGTAATAGCATCTGCACTTTAGGCCATTCCCACGTACTAAAGTTGTTATAGGTAAGTTCTTCTTTCAGATGATGGGGGAAACCTATATACACACATACTGAATTATTTTGTTGTACACTTGAAATCAATGTAACATCATGTCGACTGTATCTCAATTAAAAAAACATCCTGCACCTCATGTTAGATAATGAACAGGAAAATTTTCAAAGGCAGATTTTGAAATGCATCCACTGCATTCCATTCAAAAACTTCATTTATAAACTTTCTCTAATCCTGCCATCCAAAAGCCAGTTATCCCCTAAACAATTTCTAATCTACCCAAAACTGCCTGTGTAACCTCCAGCTATGCATTGTGTTTCTTTTTTCCCCTCTCACTGTCTAGTTAACTACTCAAGGAAGGCAAAGGATCTCCTTCATTGGCTCTTACAGCTTACCATATTGTCTATAACAAAGTACCTAGTAAATGTTTGGTAAATATTTATTCAGTTCCTTCATTCATTTCATCAATAAATAGATGTTAGATTGCCTTCTCTGCACAGGGCAGCGTGTCAGACAGTGAGGACCCAACAGGAGCCTGCATTATGCACGAATCCTACTTCATGGACCTCCTGGGTTACTGGCAGCACAAGAATTAATCAAAACTTCACAAACGCAAGTGTGATTTCCATTGTGATTTGCAATCCATGGGCAAGATGTGGTGCCTAGTAAAGGCATTTCCAAACCAGGGACGTCCAGGGAGACATCTCTGAGAAGTGATGCTATGAGCTGAGTTCTGAAGGAAGAATGGGGGTGAACCAAGTCAGGCGGGTGGAGAAGCATACAGGGCAGAAGGAACAGCACATGCAAAGGCCCTGAGCCAGAATGGAAAAGGAAAGAAGGAACAACTGACATCCTCTCCTAGGTTAGGTCAAGCTCCAGGCAAGAAGCTTGAGACTGTGTACTTCTCAGTCTCCATTGCCACTTCCCCAGTCCCTCACAAGATCAGTATCACTATTACATGGCAAATATCCCTCCCCTGGGCTGCCCTGTTGGCTCGATGGTAAAGAGTTCATCTGCAATGCAGGAGATGTGGGCTCAATCCCTGGGTCAGGAAGATCCCCTGAGGAAGAAAATGGCAACCCACGCCAGTATTCTCTCCTGGAAAATCCTATGAACAGAGGAGCCTGGTGGGCTACGGTCCACGGGTCACAAAAGAGTCAGACACAACTGACTGATTAATAACAAAAACATTGCTACATTAAAACAGCACCCAAAGTTTTGATTTTTTAAATACTTATTAAATTGTTTTTCATTCACAGTTTATAAATTTTAAATTGTAGATTTATATGGAAAATTAACCAGTGGCCCCCAAATCAAAAGAATTTAGGTTCTAATTACTATGTGACCTTGATTATCTGTTTAACTTCTCTGGGCCTTGATTTCTTGATTTGTAAAATTCAGAGGGTAGACTACTGTAGAAGGTCTTCCCTGCTCTAAGTTTTCTGTTTATGTGGGTTTAGGTATTTGAGGCTTGAGGGTGCATCGGCATGTACAATACAAAAGCAAAGCAAAGTATGATATGGTTTTCATCTCTGATCCGTTTATTATTCAAGAGCTGTGTTACTTTAGGCAAATGACTTAACCTTTCTGATCCACACTTTCTGACTACAACAACATCTATCCCGCAGAGGTATTAGAAAAAAATACATAAAGTACTTAATTCACAGATGTTATTACAAATGAAATATACTCTATTAGTTCTCTGAAGTGTTCTACAAACTCCCTTTTAAGGCAAATTGTAAAACAATGCACAATAATCTTAAGGAAATCGAGAGATTTTTTCAGAATTTTCCAAAGAGACTGATTATTCTTCCTCCACGAAGGCAGGGTGTTGTTATTCACTATTGTTACTAACTTAGATGTAACCTAATAAGTAAAAAATTATATTTACAAAGCATTCGCCCATCTTCTGAAAAGACCATTGAATTTGAGAACTTGAAAGGCCTTTTTCTCATCAAATAAGGAGAGAAGAGAATTAGTATCAATAGGAAATTTGCATCTATAATCTAACAGTTTTTGTTGGTTTCAGGTTTCATTCTAAGAGGCACTGTCACTAAGATTTAGGGAACAAAATGTGGGAAGTGAATCCATCAACATGGCAGTCTATAGAACGCTCACCTCAGAGAATCATGCTATCCATTCAGTGCAGTTTTAGGAAGATTGTAGGAAAAATAATTTTCATTGATGTATTACCTGCATAGGCTATGACCCTGAAATCCCAGCAAGTACTGATAAAAATTCTCTCTCTTATCTGAATAACTGACATGAATATGGCTATGTACTTCTTATTGTGTTAGATAAATTAGATTTTTAAAGACACGTTCTTCCATTCTGCCACACACACAAAAAAATGATTACAATTATTTCAAAAGTTTAAATCAAAATATTTAAACCAAAAACTCATTGATTTTACATCACTGTTTTTATAAAGCTTTTTAAATATCTCATTATTTATTCCAGTAGGAAAGGAAAAATAATTTTCTTCCAACTTCTCGGCTGAACTCCTCCCTATAATAAGAGGTAGATTAACAGGAGAAAAACAAACAGACATTTACTAGTTTGTATGTCTCCTGTATACGTGGGAGAATACCTAGGAAAACTGAATAACTCCTCCAGACGGCCCAAGCCATTTGGAAAAACAGGCTCTTAAGATAGTTAGATGTATGTGTTAGGAAGACTCTTGTATCTTCCCATACACAGAAAAGCAATGAAATTATTAACTGAGACATCAGTTCCTTGTGACTAACAGTACTCTTTAATGTAAATGTGTGCTTGACTACAGATTCCCCAGCTTCTCCCCTACTTCGGTGGAGTAGTTCCCTCAGAGCTACGAAGAGGCTGTTTCCAGGGTTATAGTCCTCAATACAGCTCTTGAAGAAGACTGAAACTCACAACTCTCATACTGTGCATTTTTCTTTTATCTAACAGACAACTGCACAACAGACTAAACATGACTCAAGGAAAGATTATCAAAACACAGAAAAGGATGAGATGGAACAAAGGAAAGAGGTTGAAAGGTCAGAGCCATAGAATGAAAAAAAACATGGCTAGCTATTCAGTTTTCCAGAAAACTGAACCAGTAGAATAAGACAGAAAAGAATTTAAAGAGATATTGGTAGAAAAACTTCTGGAATTGATGGAGAATAACAATTCTCAGATTCAATGAATTCAAGCAGCCTCAAGTGAGATAAATAAAAAGAAATCTATACCTACTGACAATGTACTGAAATAAAAGAATACCCAAAAGATTTCAAAGTTGCCAAAACAAAACAAACAAAACAAACCCACAGATGTTTACCTCTATCTTCAGAGTGCTAAGGGATTTTTATATTTAGTGAAACTGTCTTTCAAGAACAAAGGTAAAATAAAGACATCTGCAGACAGTTTACCAGCAACAGAAACTCACTAAAGGATTTTTGAAGTACAGTCAGTCCTTTGTATTCACAGGTTTTGCATCTGCGGATTCAAACAACTGCAGACTGAAAATGTCCCAGAAATCTCAAAAAGCAACACTTGAATTGTCCATGAACTATTTACACAGCACTTACATTGTATTTTCAACTATTTATGCATTTATTTATATTAGGTTTCATAAGTAATCTAGAGATAATTTTAATTATACAGGGGGATATGTATATGTTAAATGCAAATACTGCATGGTTTTATACAAGGGACTTGAGCATCCAGAGGTTTTTCTGTCCATGGAGTTCTTGGATCAATCTCATATGGATACTGAAGGATGACTGTATGTTTCCTTGGAAGAATGAAAATGATCCTAGAAGGAAGGTCGCGGATGCAGGGTGGAATGGTGAATGAAGAAAATAATGAACACATAACTAAATGTGGAAACTCACTGATTACACAGAAAAATAATGCCTACAATGCCTACTGTTTGCAAGCATTCAAAATCTTGGATAAAAAGACCACTGAAGTTAGGAAAGGGGTAACGAGGGGCAAAGCATTCCAAAAATACTACTGTTTAAAATGAAGGTAAGTGATTAAGCTGAAACCTACATTAAATGGGAATATTAAAATTTCTAGAATCACTACCAAATGCATAGAAATAGAATGCATCATTTCCAAATTAGTCGAGAGAAAAAAATGGAACATGGCAAGGGGATACCTTAAATCAATGTATTTACATAAGTTGAAAACCACAGAACTAAATAATATATGTTTTAAAATACGTATATGAAAGTACATTAAAAAAAAAAAACAAGGGAATGATTACCACAAAGTTCAAACTGGTACATGCCTCCATAGCCAATTCCTCCTTAAAAGAAACAGATGATACACTCAAATGAAGTAACTATACAAAGGTAGGGGCAGTGTATAGAAAATTAGTTAATGCATTGCTCCACTGGCCTGTGCCAACTGGAAGTCAGAAGGCAAAGGAAGCTGTAGATGGAGACTGTAGGGGTCAGGGTCAGCTCCCTAGAGCACAGAGCACATGAAGCAGAGTAGAGCAAGGGTGTCAAGGTGAAGGGGAGACCAAAGATATCTTCATGCGACTCATTTCATCCTCCCTTTAAATCAATAAATGTATAAACATGATGGGCTTCCCAGGTGGCACTAGTGCTAAAGAACCCACCTGCCAGTGCAGGAAACATGAGACAGGCTCAATCCCTGGGCTGGGAAGATCCCCTGGAGGAGGACATGGCAAGTCACTCCAGTATTCTTGCCTGTAAAATCCCACAGACACAGAAGCCTGGCAGACTACAGTCTTCTGGGTCACAAAGAGTTGGATACGACAATTGTTTATGGCCATACCACCCTAAACACACCGGATCTCCTCTGATCTCCGAAGCTAAACAGGATTGGGACGGGTTAGTGCTTGGATGGGAGCTGGATAGGACTGAAGTGATTTAGCACACATGCACATATGCATGATATATTTTACAGCTCAAAAAATGGACAAAAACATTGCCCTGCAGGAATAGGAGATCCTGCAGGGGCAGGGTGTGATGGCCTGGAGGGGTGGCATGCATTGGGGACTGGGAGCAGGGAGGATGCCAGGGAGATGCATATGACTGATCTGGGAACATGCATGTCTGTGAACAACAAAACTCTAAAAGTTTTTTTTAAAAATTAAATAATTTTTTAAAAAGATGGACAAAAATGCAGCACAAATAATGTGACTTTTTTTCCTCATTGAACAATTACTTTAATGATGTTTCAAATGCAGAAATAAGGAGCAAGGAAAGTAAGAAACCTTCAGTACCTAATCACATGCATTGGTTTTCTCTTTCTATTAGCCAACTCCTTTATATTACTTTTGTTATCTTTCATTTGCAGATTGGACAAAAAAATATTCTAAGCAATGACAAGCTCATTTATCAGATCATCTAGCCAAAATATACCAGGAATTTCCAAGTTTCTCACTGAGAAGAGTCAGAGATAACTCATTGTTTTCAAGAAAGCAATTTACTGGCTCAAAATGTATAGACGGGGAATAAATTAGATCTTGTTTGATATGAAAATGATATAACATAAGTAAATAAAAATTAAATAGAAGAAGACTGTTAAAACACAAAATTCAGGGACTTTCCCTCGTGGTCCAGTGGTTATCAATTTCCCTGCCAATGGGTGGGTTTGATCCCTGGTCCAGGAAGATTCCGTGCTAAGGAGCAACTAAGCCCTTGCACCAAAAGTACTGAGCCTGGGCTCTAGAACCAATGAGCTGCTTAGTAGTTATAAGCTGGAATGCTGCAACTACTGAAGCCACCATGCCCTGGAGCCCGTGCTCCCCAACAAGAACATCCACAAAATGAGAAGTGCGTGCACCGCAATGAGGTATAGCCCTAGTGTACTGCAACTAGAGAAAGTCAGCCCAAAGCAACAAAGATCCAGTGCAGCCAAATATATATTGGGCTTCCATGGGGACTCAGACCACCTAAACACACCGGATCTCCTCTGATCTCCGAAGCTAAACAGGATTGGGACGGGTTAGTGCTTGGATGGGAGCTGGATAGGACTGAAGTGATTTAGCACACATGCACATATGCATGATATATTTTACAGCTCAAAAAATGGACAAAAACATTGCCCTGCAGGAATAGGAGATCCTGCAGGGGCAGGGTGTGATGGCCTGGAGGGGTGGCATGCATTGGGGACTGGGAGCAGGGAGGATGCCAGGGAGATGCATATGACTGATCTGGGAACATGCATGTCTGTGAACAACAAAACTCTAAAAGTTTTTTTTAAAAATTAAATAATTTTTTAAAAAGATGGACAAAATGCAGCACAAATAATGTGATTTTTTTTCCTCATTGAACAATTACTTTAATGATGTTTCAAATGCAGAAATAAGGAGCAAGGAAAGTAAGAAACCTTCAGTACCTAATCACATGCATTGGTTTTCTCTTTCTATTAGCCAACTCCTTTATATTACTTTTGTTATCTTTCATTTGCAGATTGGACAAAAAAATATTCTAAGCAATGACAAGCTCATTTATCAGATCATCTAGCCAAAATATACCAGGAATTTCCAAGTTTCTCACTGAGAAGAGTCAGAGATAACTCATTGTTTTCAAGAAAGCAATTTACTGGCTCAAAATGTATAGACGGGGAATAAATTAGATCTTGTTTGATATGAAAATGATATAACATAAGTAAATAAAAATTAAATAGAAGAAGACTGTTAAAACACAAAATTCAGGGACTTTCCCTCGTGGTCCAGTGGTTATCAATTTCCCTGCCAATGGGTGGGTTTGATCCCTGGTCCAGGAAGATTCCGTGCTAAGGAGCAACTAAGCCCTTGCACCAAAAGTACTGAGCCTGGGCTCTAGAACCAATGAGCTGCTTAGTAGTTATAAGCTGGAATGCTGCAACTACTGAAGCCACCATGCCCTGGAGCCCGTGCTCCCCAACAAGAACATCCACAAAATGAGAAGTGCGTGCACCGCAATGAGGTATAGCCCTAGTGTACTGCAACTAGAGAAAGTCAGCCCAAAGCAACAAAGATCCAGTGCAGCCAAATATATATTGGGCTTCCATGGGGACTCAGTGGTAAAGAATCTGCCTACAAGGCCGGAGACGCAAGAGACATACATTTGATTCTTGAGTTGGGAAGATCCCCTGGAGGAGGGCATGGCAACCCACTCCAGTATTCTTACCTGGAAAATTCCATGGACAGAGAAACCCAGAGGGCTACAGTTCACGGAGTCAGAGTCACAAAAGAATCAGACACAAATCAGCAACTAAACAACAACTACGTGTGTGTGTGTGTGTGTGTGTATACAACTATATATATATTTGGGGGTACCTTGTCCTGACCTCCAACACTAGGTTTCCCAGAAGCAAAGAAAAATTAGGGCACATTGAAACTCAGATTATGAGTTTTTGGGTATTTTTTTTAAGATTTATTTATTTATTTATTTTGGTGGGGGTGGGGTGGGGAGGGAGGGGAGCAGGCGGGCCACTTCTATTGGTCTTTCATCTGTCCATTTTCATCCATCTTTGTTCTTTGGCCCGTGTGGGCCTTCCATCACGGTGGCCTCTGTTGTTGCAGAGCACCGGCTCTGGGCACATGCGCTCCAGAGCTCCGGCTCAGTACTTGGACACATCGGTCCAGCCTGTCAGCGGCACGTGGGATCCCCCCAGGCCAGGGATCAAACCAGTGCCCCTTGCACTGCAAGGCGGTGTCCTTACCCACTGGACCACCAGGGAAGCCCAGATTATGAGTTTTTAATCCATGGTTCCTTAATGACTGTGAAATCATAGGTAAACCCTTGTCCACATGAGTCACCTAAATGTCCCAGATATCCTTGCTTGTGCAATCAAGTTTCTGTCTGATGTCAACGTCATAAATAGCTTGAGCCTCCAACATGCTTGAGTGACCAAAGTCCAGTTCTTTTTCTAGCTGCCTGGCAAAAGAGTATCTCCAGACAAACTTACATGGTCCACTGAAAGAGTTTAGAATGAGCCTCGTTAAAATGTACTGCTTTTCATGTGAATTATTTTTGAGCTAAAGGCAGTGGAGACTCTTAAAGTGCAAGAGAAACTCCTGCCTGTCCTTTAAATACCTAGAAGAATTTAACCTCTGAGGTTTTCTTTCTTTTTAGAATAAGGATGATTACCAGAGATAAATTTTATGAGTGACTCATCTATATGGCAAAACTAATATCTAATTAACAAATAGCTGCTGTTTGTATTGTTTTATGAATTACTTCCTTCAGTTTCACTCAGCTGTGTCCGACTGTGCGACTCCATGAACTATAGCCTTCCAGACTCCTCTGACCGTGGGATTCTCCAGGCAAGAATACTAGAGTGGGTTGTCATTCCCTTCTCCAGGGGATCTTCCTGACCCAGGGATCAAATCTGGTCTCATGCATTGCAGGCAGATTCTTTACCCCTGAACCACCAGGGAAGCCCTTCCTTAGCTCAGGATGACATATGTACCTCATTTTATCCTTCTGTCTTAAACCCTCTCATGTATGTGAAGTACCTGTATGTATAATGTTAAATTTGTTTTTCTCCTGTAAATCTGTCTCATGTTAATTTGATGACTAAGCCAGCTGAAAAAACCTTTGAAAAGTAGAGCAAAATTCTTTCTTTCCAATACCGCACAGCATCCTGGTTGTGGCTTGCTCAACAAGACATCAGTCTCTATACTGTGTGTAGCCTCACTCCTGTAGATTACGTCTTCACATTTTACAAATAATTGATCAGTAAAATCCTTGTCTTAGAGAAAAAGAGTAGTACAGTAACAATGAACAGACTTTGAAATAAAACAGACCTGGATTTGAATCTTCAGTCAAGCACTTTTTAGTTGTGGACAATTTGTTTAAATTGATCTTGGTTTCCTCATCTTTAAAGGGAAGATTATAATATCTACTTAGCAAGATTATAGTGAAAGTGATATTCAGTAATAGCATGCACCTGGAACAGACAGACTACTTTCTGAATGGGAGGTTTTGATAGATTATTAATCTTTGCAAAAGAGACTTCTAAAAAGCTGCAGAAATTTAATTTAAGGTAAGAATGATAAGTACCATTTCTTAGATCAATTTGCAAGAATGCCAAAGACAGCAATTTCAAGCTACATTACTAGAGACAATATAAGAAGAAGCTATACTAATTCTAGTTTAATTTCTGGTGGTCTAATTTGATAAAGGGCAAGAACTCAAATCTTACAAAGGACCAATGTTAATATTTTATTCAAACTGTGTTAAATTTGTTACCTTAATTGTACTTTTGGGGCATGATTTAATTAGATGAACTCAAAATAGAGTTTTCTAATGATTCACTAAATATACAAAGATTCTTTGGGTACAAATATTCGTTGTTGTTAACTGAGACTAGATCTACAGATTTGACGTGCCAGATGTGTGCATGGCCTACACAGTCTCATCACTCTATATCTGACCCTCTTTAATTTTTTAAAATTTGTTATATATAAAGTTTTATCTAATACAAAGAATATCCACGATCCCATCACCCACAAATTAGAACATTACAAATAATTTACATCTTCCTATTTACTCTTCCTCTGTCTTATACTCCTCTCTTCCCTCAGGAGGAATAGTTATCCTAAATTTTATGTGGCATGCTTCCCTTGCCTTCCCTATTTTGCAATAAATATATGTGAACTAAAAATAAACAGATGCATACATACTCTGGTGGTGGTGGTTTAATCACTAATTCGTGTCCAATTATTTCAACACCATGCATTGCAGCCCTTCCGGCTCCTCTGTCCATGGCATTTCCCAGGCAAGAATACCGGAGTGGGTTGTCTTTCCTTCTCCAGGATCTTCCAGACCCAGAGGTCAAACTCAGATCTCCCGCACTGCAGATTCTTTACCACTGCACCACCAGGCATTCCCCTTATATATACTCTACTATGTGCTTCTATGTGTTTTTGAACTTTATACAAAGAATATGTGTTGCCTTTTTGGCTTTGAACTGTTGATTCAACATCATATTTCTAAAATTAATTCACATTATTGTATGCAGTCATAGCTGATTAATTTCCTGAGAAACATATCATTCTGTCATGAAAACATACTATAATTTATTTATCCATTGTTGGTAAATGAGAATTTGAGTTTCTTACAAATTATTTGCTCTTATAACTCATGTTTCTGTTAATATTTTTCTGCTTCTCTCCTAATTCATGGGTACTAAAGTTTCTCATTTGCATGTGACTTGAGAGTAATGGCTGGGGCATAAACTGTACAAACGTTTAACTTCATATGATGAAGCTATATTGTTTTTCAAGCTATCACAAAAATATATCTCAATGTAACAGTCATTACGGTAAATAAAAACTGACTAAACTCCTTTATTGAAAGACAGAATATCTGAAATTCAAGGGAGGACGCGTGAGTACAAGTGAATAAAGAAAAGAAAAAATAATAAAGGAAACAATAAAGGTATATTTGGAAATTAATGAATTAGAGCAAAATCAAAATATTAAAATAAAAAGTAACTTTTAAAATAAACACTCTATATCTGACCTCTTTAATAAATTGTTATATATAAAGTTTTATCTAATACAAAGAATATCCACGATCCCATCACCCACAAATTAGAACATTACAAATAATTTACATCTTCCTATTTACTCTTCCTCTGTCTTATACTCCTCTTCCCTCAGGAGGAATAGTTATCCTAAATTTTATGTGGCATGCTTCCCTTGCCTTCCCTATTTTGCAATAAATATATGTGAACTAAAAATAAACAGATGCATACATACTCTGGTGGTGGTGGTTTAATCACTAATTCGTGTCCAATTATTTCAACACCATGCATTGCAGCCCTTCCGGCTCCTCTGTCCATGGCATTTCCCAGGCAAGAATACCGGAGTGGGTTGTCTTTCCTTCTCCAGGATCTTCCAGACCCAGAGGTCAAACTCAGATCTCCCGCACTGCAGATTCTTTACCACTGCACCACCAGGCATTCCCCTTATATATACTCTACTATGTGCTTCTATGTGTTTTTGAACTTTATACAAAGAATATGTGTTGCCTTTTTGGCTTTGAACTGTTGATTCAACATCATATTTCTAAAATTAATTCACATTATTGTATGCAGTCATAGCTGATTAATTTCCTGAGAAACATATCATTCTGTCATGAAAACATACTATAATTTATTTATCCATTGTTGGTAAATGAGAATTTGAGTTTCTTACAAATTATTTGCTCTTATAACTCATGTTTCTGTTAATATTTTTCTGCTTCTCTCCTAATTCATGGGTACTAAAGTTTCTCATTTGCATGTGACTTGAGAGTAATGGCTGGGGCATAAACTGTACAAACGTTTAACTTCATATGATGAAGCTATATTGTTTTTCAAGCTATCACAAAAATATATCTCAATGTAACAGTCATTACGGTAAATAAAAACTGACTAAACTCCTTTATTGAAAGACAGAATATCTGAAATTCAAGGGAGGACGCGTGAGTACAAGTGAATAAAGAAAAGAAAAAATAATAAAGGAAACAATAAAGGTATATTTGGAAATTAATGAATTAGAGCAAAAACAAAATATTAAAATAAAAAGTAACTTTTAAAATAAACACATAGGGGCTTCCCTGGTGGTCCAGTGGGTAAGGACACCGCTTTGCAGTGCAAGGGGCGCTGGTTCGATCCCTGGCCGGGGAAGATCGTATGTGCTGCGGAGCGGCTGGACCAATGTGTCTAATTACAGAGCCGGAGCTCTGGGGTGCATGCGCCCAGAGCCGGTGCTCTGCGATGACAGAGGCCACCACAATGGGAGGCCCACAGGGGCCAAAGAACAAAGATGGATGAAAATAGACAAATGAAAGACCAATAGAAGTGGCCCGCCTGCCCTCCTCCCTCCCTGCCCCCACCCCCAAAAAATAAATAAAAATAAAACACAAGGTGAAATAGCATCCTGAAAAGACCTTCAGAAGAACTATACAGGAAAAGCTCCCTGCAAGACCTTGAAACATTGTCTCTATCATAGAGCTAGAGGCAGCTCAGGTTCCATTACTGGTAGAGTAGATGGATAAAATGTATATATGATGGAATGTTGTACAGCAGAGACCTACTGGCTGAATCTTAAGGATTCAACATCTATTTATTATTTTTTAATATCTCAGAACACTAAGAATATAGAGAATTTCCTTAAGTGAAAAGAGTTTATTTAGCAAACACTTTAAATAAATATCCAACTTCATGGAGAAACTCTGGATGCTTTCATCTTATGATCAGGAGCAAGACCCTCTATACAGCTTTTCCTTGAAATAATCCAACTAAAAAACATAGAACCAAATGAGAATTTGAGTTTCTTACAAATTATTTGCTCTTATAACTCATGTTTCTGTTAATATTTTTCTGCTTCTCTCCTAATTCATGGGTACTAAAGTTTCTCATTTGCATGTGACTTGAGAGTAATGGCTGGGGCATAAACTGTACAAACGTTTAACTTCATATGATGAAGCTATATTGTTTTTCAAGCTATCACAAAAATATATCTCAATGTAACAGTCATTACGGTAAATAAAAACTGACTAAACTCCTTTATTGAAAGACAGAATATCTGAAATTCAAGGGAGGACGCGTGAGTACAAGTGAATAAAGAAAAGAAAAAATAATAAAGGAAACAATAAAGGTATATTTGGAAATTAATGAATTAGAGCAAAAACAAAATATTAAAATAAAAAGTAACTTTTAAAATAAACACATAGGGGCTTCCCTGGTGGTCCAGTGGGTAAGGACACCGCTTTGCAGTGCAAGGGGCGCTGGTTCGATCCCTGGCCGGGGAAGATCGTATGTGCTGCGGAGCGGCTGGACCAATGTGTCTAATTACAGAGCCGGAGCTCTGGGGTGCATGCGCCCAGAGCCGGTGCTCTGCGATGACAGAGGCCACCACAATGGGAGGCCCACAGGGGCCAAAGAACAAAGATGGATGAAAATAGACAAATGAAAGACCAATAGAAGTGGCCCGCCTGCCCTCCTCCCTCCCTGCCCCCCACCCCCCCAAAAAAAAATAAATAAAAATAAAACACAAGGTGAAATAGCATCCTGAAAAGACCTTCAGAAGAACTATACAGGAAAAGCTCCCTGCAAGACCTTGAAACATTGTCTCTATCATAGAGCTAGAGGCAGCTCAGGTTCCATTACTGGTAGAGTAGATGGATAAAATGTATATATGATGGAATGTTGTACAGCAGAGACCTACTGGCTGAATCTTAAGGATTCAACATCTATTTATTATTTTTTAATATCTCAGAACACTAAGAATATAGAGAATTTCCTTAAGTGAAAAGAGTTTATTTAGCAAACACTTTAAATAAATATCCAACTTCATGGAGAAACTCTGGATGCTTTCATCTTATGATCAGGAGCAAGACCCTCTATACAGCTTTTCCTTGATTCAGTACTGAAGACCTTCGTCAACATACAAGAAATAAGAAACAAAGGTTTAATGATTAGAACAGAAGAGGCAAAACTTCCATTATGTACAAGGGATGTGTGTGTGCTAAGCACTCAGTCATGTCCAACTCTTTGAGAACTCATGGACTGTAGCCCACCAGGTTCCTCTGACCATGGAATTCTCCAGGCAAGAATACTGGAATGGGTTATCATTCCCTTCTCCAGGGAATTTTCCCAACCCAGGAATCAAACCTGGGTCTCCCACATTGCAAACAGATTCTTTACGGTCTCAGTCACCAAGGAAGCCCTTTACAAGGGATATCAACTAGCAAAAACAAAAATGTACACAGTCAACAGAATAACTTCAGGAAACAACATGAAGATTTAGTAAGATTTCCAAAAATAAGGTCAGTTTACATTCTTCTATATAAGAAATTCCCAAAGAAAACTGTGATTGAAGATAATAGGGCAATAAAAATATCAATGGAAGTTGTACTTGGAGAACAATTTAAAACTTTATTAAAGGACCCCTCAGAAAAGTGATTTAATATTATTAGGATGCCATTTCTTCTCAAACTTATCTAATGCAATCCCAATAAAAGTTCCAGTTGGATTTTTTTCTCCAGTTGTATTTTATTTGAAGAACACAATCAACTAATTTTCAAAAATATATGAATGAATTCAAAAATTTTGGATATATACAACAAAAGAAAAACAAAGTGTGGGGCTTCCCGCTGACAAATATTAAGTATACTGCAAGCCATGATAACTAAAAAATTTTCAAAAATATCATGAATGAATTCAAAAATTTTGGAATATATAAAAGAAAACAATTCTATCATAGAGCTAGAGGCAGCTCAGGTTCCATTACTGGTAGAGTAGATGGATAAAATGTATATATGATGGAATGTTGTACAGCAGAGACCTACTGGCTGAATCTTAAGGATTCAACATCTATTTATTATTTTTTAATATCTCAGAACACTAAGAATATAGAGAATTTCCTTAAGTGAAAAGAGTTTATTTAGCAAACACTTTAAATAAATATCCAACTTCATGGAGAAACTCTGGATGCTTTCATCTTATGATCAGGAGCAAGACCCTCTATACAGCTTTTCCTTGATTCAGTACTGAAGACCTTCGTCAACATACAAGAAATAAGAAACAAAGGTTTAATGATTAGAACAGAAGAGGCAAAACTTCCATTATGTACAAGGGATGTGTGTGTGCTAAGCACTCAGTCATGTCCAACTCTTTGAGAACTCATGGACTGTAGCCCACCAGGTTCCTCTGACCATGGAATTCTCCAGGCAAGAATACTGGAATGGGTTATCATTCCCTTCTCCAGGGAATTTTCCCAACCCAGGAATCAAACCTGGGTCTCCCACATTGCAAACAGATTCTTTACGGTCTCAGTCACCAAGGAAGCCCTTTACAAGGGATATCAACTAGCAAAAACAAAAATGTACACAGTCAACAGAATAACTTCAGGAAACAACATGAAGATTTAGTAAGATTTCCAAAAATAAGGTCAGTTTACATTCTTCTATATAAGAAATTCCCAAAGAAAACTGTGATTGAAGATAATAGGGCAATAAAAATATCAATGGAAGTTGTACTTGGAGAACAATTTAAAACTTTATTAAAGGACCCCTCAGAAAAGTGATTTAATATTATTAGGATGCCATTTCTTCTCAAACTTATCTAATGCAATCCCAATAAAAGTTCCAGTTGGATTTTTTTCTCCAGTTGTATTTTATTTGAAGAACACAATCAACTAATTTTCAAAAATATATGAATGAATTCAAAAATTTTGGATATATACAACAAAAGAAAAACAAAGTGTGGGGCTTCCCGCTGACAAATATTAAGTATACTGCAAGCCATGATAACTTTTTAAAAATAGCATGGGAACAGAATAGAGAACTAGAAACAGTCCTTTTTATACTCACATGTAATCAGTAAAGAAATGATGGATCGTTTAGCAGAATTCTTTAGTAGGTGACTGTTTTTATCTTTGTGATATTCACTTATTATAAAAGCAAAACAGATTTCTACTTCCCATCATACATGAAGATTAACTCTACATGTTTTAAATAACTGAATATGGAAACTACTAAGGTAAGAGAGACAAATCCAGGATATTTTGTAGACTTACTGTGAGAAGGAGTGTTTTTTTTTAATTATTCATTTATTTATGTTTGGCTGTGCTGGGTCTTTGCTGCTGTGTGGGTTTTTCTCTAGTTGCAGTGAGCAGGCTTTTCACTGTGGTGGCTTCTCTGGTGGAGTACAGGCTCTAGGGCACATGGGCTTCAGCAGCTGCAGCACTCAAGCTCAGTAGTTGCAGCTCCTGGGTTCCTGAGCACAGGCTCAACAGTTGTGGCTCATGGACTTAGTTGCTCCAAGGCATATGAGATCTTCCCAGATTAGGGATCAAACCCACATCTCCTGCATTGGCAAGCAGAGTCTTTACCACTGAGCCACCAGGGAAGCCCCAGAATATTTTAAATAAGATGCAAATATGACATCATATGGTTTAAAAAACTGATGCATTACATATATTGAAATTAAGGATTTTTTTCCAACAAAAAAGAAAAATACGCAAATAAAATAACCCCACTGGTGACAGACTGGAAGAAAATATTCTTAATACCTAAAATCAAAACCAATTTCTAGAACAAAAACATGTCAATAAAAAACAGGGATGGGCTTCCCCTGGTGGTCCAGTGGGTAAGGACACCGCCTTGCAGTGCAAGGGGCACCGTTCGACCCCTGGCCTGGGAAGATCCCACGTGCCGGGGAGCGGCTGGACTGATGTGTCCAATCACTGAGCCGGAGCTCTGGAGCGCATGCACCCAGAGCCCGCGCTCTGCAACAACAGACGCCACCACGATGGGGGGCCCACAGGAACCAAAGAACAAAGACAGATGATAGTAGATAAATGAAAGACCAATAGAAGTAGCCCGCCCGCTCTCCTCCCTCCCCAACCCGACCCCCGCCCAAAAATAAATAAATAAATAAATCTTTAAAAAAAAAAAAAAACAAAACAGGGAACAATAGAAAAATGGGCAAAGGATATGATACAAAATTTACAGAAGAGAGAATACAAAGCCTAACAAGTATATAAATGGATGTTCAACCCACCGTACTATTAATTGGAAAAATACAAACTAAAAAGATGAAACTTTAGGTAACTTTAAAATTATGTATTATTATTATTTTTTTAATTTTGGCTGTGTCAGGTCTTAGTTGTGGCTCTGTGATCTTTAGTTGCAGCATGTGAGATCTAGTTTCCTGATCAGACAAAGCCTGGGTCTCCTGCATTGGGAGCATGGAGTCTTAGCTAATGGACCACCAGGGAAGTCCTGAACCTCAGATAAATTTAGGTGGATAAACTAGACATTAAATAGACAATCATTAGGTAATCCAAAAAAATGCTAAGTTTTAGTAAAAACAGAGGGAAATGGGAATGATTATGTACTGCAGGTGGGAATGTAGTATTTTAGCAATATAGGAGAGTACAAGAGTTTGGCACCAGTGGTAAAGATCCTGCTTGCCATTGCAGGAGATGTTAGAGACTAGGTTTCAATCTGTAGGTCAGGAAAATCCCCTGGAGAAGGAAATGGCAACCCATTCCAATACTCTTGCCTGGAGAATCCCATGGACAGAGGAGCCTGGTGGGCTATGGTCCATGGGATCTCAAAGAGATGGACACAACTGAAGCAACATAGCAAAAGGGTACAAGGAGTCATTCCTTCCCCTGGGTATATTTCTAGAGTGATCTCCCCAGAGATTCAGACTTGGATCTGCACACAGGAGCTTCTTCACAGAGCAGGAAGCTAATGGCATTAGAGGCATCCAACACTTGAGGAACAGATAAGTAAACTCTGGTATGGAAGTGTTAGACAGCAGTTGGAAGGAATAGGAATCCAATTTCATAAACAGATCACTGAGTTTTAAAAGTAAGGGAAAAGATCCAATACTATTTAAATAAATTAAAGATACACTTATATACAATCAACAAGGTATCTCTTACAGAAAATCTATATTTCTATACATCTATGTTAAAAAAAAAAAAAAAAAACCCTTTTAAAAGTCATTCAGTTGTGTCCAACTCTTTGTGATCACATGGACTGTAGACTGCCAGGTTCCTCTGTCCATGGGACGGATACCTCAGAAAATGACTGTTAATTATTATAAATGTCATCACAAAGGAGACAATTTCAACTAGGCCATTTTAACAAGTCTGGCCTCTTTTTCTGGAGCTAAGCAAGCCAACTCAGTCTCAGCAACTCAGGAACTATCTGTCAGGATTTTCATAGTAAGTGATCAGTTTTACAGAAGACCAGAAGAACTCAATAGGGATAGGACCAATAAGGGCTCAGACTTTTCAGGAATAAAGGTCTCAAAAACTTAACCAAGTTAAAAAGCATCCAACATTTTAAAGGATTCCAACTAGCTAAGCTGCTGGCTATGAGATTCCCTTGTGGCTTAGACAGTAAAAGGTCTGCCTGCAATGCAGGAGACGTAAGTTTGATCCCTGGGTTGAGAAGATCTCTTGCAGAATGGAATGGCAACTCATTCCAGTAGTCTTGCCTGGAGAATTCCATGGACAGAGGAGCTTGGCAAGCTACAGTCCATGGGGTCACAAAGAGTTGGATATGACAGAGAAACTATCACTTTCACTTTCTAGGCATTCATGACATGATGATTATCTTTTAGAGAGACAATAGGGTCAAGTGTAAGGCAGTTAAAAGCAGACACTTGGGGATCAAAGTAAAGGTTGGAACGTAAAATGTTTATAGACCTGGGGCATGATGGCTAAATTCTCAGTCATAAATTTTCTCTTCTGCAAAATCGAGTTAGATATACCTATTTAGTGGTTTTCTTTAAAATATTCAATTAAGTAGAATATGACACTTGAAAGTACTAAAAATTAGTTGCAATCATTTTTATGAGATAGAGTCCAAATCTCTTAAATCTAGTAGGGGGAACGCACGTAAGTAGGCATGCTGAATGTCATGCCAGAAGTGTGGAAAAACATGTATCTTTGACGACCAAGGAGAACACGGCTAAGTGAGATAATGGAGACATTCAATCCAGTATGGTGGACACAACAGAATGAAGTCCAGAAAAGTAAAAGTAAATTTGCTCATGGTCCCAGACATAATTAAGGAGTATATTTCTATACATCTATGTTAAAAAAAAAAAAAAACCCTTTTAAAAGTCATTCAGTTGTGTCCAACTCTTTGTGATCACATGGACTGTAGACTGCCAGGTTCCTCTGTCCATGGGACGGATACCTCAGAAAATGACTGTTAATTATTATAAATGTCATCACAAAGGAGACAATTTCAACTAGGCCATTTTAACAAGTCTGGCCTCTTTTTCTGGAGCTAAGCAAGCCAACTCAGTCTCAGCAACTCAGGAACTATCTGTCAGGATTTTCATAGTAAGTGATCAGTTTTACAGAAGACCAGAAGAACTCAATAGGGATAGGACCAATAAGGGCTCAGACTTTTCAGGAATAAAGGTCTCAAAAACTTAACCAAGTTAAAAAGCATCCAACATTTTAAAGGATTCCAACTAGCTAAGCTGCTGGCTATGAGATTCCCTTGTGGCTTAGACAGTAAAAGGTCTGCCTGCAATGCAGGAGACGTAAGTTTGATCCCTGGGTTGAGAAGATCTCTTGCAGAATGGAATGGCAACTCATTCCAGTAGTCTTGCCTGGAGAATTCCATGGACAGAGGAGCTTGGCAGCTACAGTCCATGGGGTCACAAAGAGTTGGATATGACAGAGAAACTATCACTTTCACTTTCTAGGCATTCATGACATGATGATTATCTTTTAGAGAGACAATAGGGTCAAGTGTAAGGCAGTTAAAAGCAGACACTTGGGGATCAAAGTAAAGGTTGGAACGTAAAATGTTTATAGACCTGGGGCATGATGGCTAAATTCTCAGTCATAAATTTTCTCTTCTGCAAAATCGAGTTAGATATACCTATTTAGTGGTTTTCTTTAAAATATTCAATTAAGTAGAATATGACACTTGAAAGTACTAAAAATTAGTTGCAATCATTTTTATGAGATAGAGTCCAAATCTCTTAAATCTAGTAGGGGGAACGCACGTAAGTAGGCATGCTGAATGTCATGCCAGAAGTGTGGAAAAACATGTATCTTTGACGACCAAGGAGAACACGGCTAAGTGAGATAATGGAGACATTCAATCCAGTATGGTGGACACAACAGAATGAAGTCCAGAAAAGTAAAAGTAAATTTGCTCATGGTCCCAGACATAATTAAGGAGATACTTGAGACCAGAATATAGAATTCTAACCCTTGCACCAGTTTCTCTCATGTGTCAAAATGCTATATTTGTATGAGATGCAAAATGAATATACCTGGCTCAATTTTACTCTGCAGAATTCTCAGAAGATAAGATGTATCACATAACTGTATCTTTTTGTGACTAATAACCAAAATTCTGGGTCATTAATCTGGAACCTCTCACCTCTCATTCAAATCCCTCTTTTCAACATAATGCAATATAGTATGACATTTAATTGGGCTTCTCAGGTAGCACTCGTGGTAAAGAACCCACCTGCCAAAGCAGAAGATGTAAGAGATGCAGATTCGACCCCTGGGTTACAAAGATCCCCTGGAGAAGGGCATGGCAACCCACTCTAGTATTCTTGCCTAAAAAACCCATGGATAGAGAAGCCTGGTGGGCTACAGTCCATAGAGTCACAAAGAGTCTGACACGATTGAAGCAACTTAGCACAGCACAGCACAAGGCCCTTAATATCTATAGGAACCACAAGGAAGGAAAAGACATTAGTATATACGCTCAACAAATATTTTACTATTTTTTAATGCACAAGGCACCGTTCTAGATTCTGGGTGTGTGTGTGTGTCATTTGCTCAGTTGTGTCTGACTCCTTCTGACCTCATGGACTATAGCATACCAGGCTCCTCTGTCTGTGGAATTCTCCAAGCAAAAATACTGGAATGGGTTGCCATGTCCTTCTCCAAGGGAGCATCTCAACCCAGGGATTGAACCTGGGTCTCCCATGTTGCATGCAAATTCTTTACCATCTGACCCACCAGGGAAGCCCAAGGAGCACAGAAGTTAGTCAAACAGACAAAATTGAGAGGGCGTAGAGAGAAAAAAAAAACCAATAAATTCAGAAGTTTAAATATGTGTATGTGTCTTTATGGGACTTAGGATAAAATAAAGTCAAAATGGGGATATAACATACATGTTTTCAAAACTTGCTGTTTAAAAAGAAGCATTTAAGTAAGTGTGTGTGTATATATATATATACATATATATATATATATATGTATATATATATAGCCACTTCTATTGATCTTTGTTCATCTGTGTTCTTGGGCCTGTGTGGGCCTCCCATCGCTGTGGCCTCTGTTGTCGCAGAGCACCGGCTCCGGGCACACATGTTCCAGAGCTCTGGCTTGGTAGTTGGACACATCAGTCCAGCCACTCTGCAGCACGTGGGATCTTCCCAGGCCAAGAATCGAACTGGCACCCCTTGCACTGCAAGGTAGTGTCCTTACCCACTGGACCACGAGGAAAGTCCTTAAGTATATATTTTTAAAGTTAGGATTTACTTGTTATAACTGTTTTTTGCAGCTCCAACATCTGAGAGGGGTAGCTGTGAAGAGATTCAATTTTGAAAATTAAATTTTCTGTTTAATATGCACTAAAACAACAACAGAGCTGTAGCTGAGGTTGAGAGAAGAGAGGAAGTATTTCCTAATTAAATAATATCTATAGGGCTCATCCAGATGACTAAAGTCCATCACAGGAAAATGCAATCTCTTTCCTCACTTCACTGTGGAAGGAAGGAAGAAAGAGGAAAGAAGAAAGAAAGGAATCCAATGAATGAAAATGAAAGCCTCTGATAATGACCTTGAGGAAAGATTGGCAAAACTGGCAAGAGTTTTAGAACTCAGGAGTCAGAAAGTTGAAAGAAGAATATTAGGTATTTTTTACCTACATATTAAGTCAAACTCTCAAAGCTCTAAAACAGACATAACATGAGACAGTTTTTGGCATGAAGCACTGAGGTCTGGAAAAAAACTAAAGAATTTCTTTTTTTCAGTGAAGAATGAATGAAAAACCAGTGTTTATGAAACAGAAAGAGAATACTGGTTCTATTTAAGCATCTACATTTCTTTGATTTTTGTTCTAACTATATTTTTCAATCATAAAAACTATCGTGCAGGAATTCCCTGCTGGTCCAGTGATTAGGACTCTGCACTCTCACTGTCGAAGGACCAGATTCAATCCCTTAAAAAAAGCTAATAAATAAAAATAAATTTAAAAAACAAGAAAGAAAGGAAAAGAATCATGGTGAGGCTTTAAGCTTTATAATTACATAATAGGAAAAGAGTAAAGCTCACATCTGAATGTTAGCTCTAACATGATGCCCCTCATTTGGACCATGAACCAAGGCTCAACTGACTCTGACATACACATGTATTCCTGTGTTCTTGGGCCTGTGTGGGCCTCCCATCGCTGTGGCCTCTGTTGTCGCAGAGCACCGGCTCCGGGCACACATGTTCCAGAGCTCTGGCTTGGTAGTTGGACACATCAGTCCAGCCACTCTGCAGCACGTGGGATCTTCCCAGGCCAAGAATCGAACTGGCACCCCTTGCACTGCAAGGTAGTGTCCTTACCCACTGGACCACGAGGAAAGTCCTTAAGTATATATTTTTAAAGTTAGGATTTACTTGTTATAACTGTTTTTTGCAGCTCCAACATCTGAGAGGGGTAGCTGTGAAGAGATTCAATTTTGAAAATTAAATTTTCTGTTTAATATGCACTAAAACAACAACAGAGCTGTAGCTGAGGTTGAGAGAAGAGAGGAAGTATTTCCTAATTAAATAATATCTATAGGGCTCATCCAGATGACTAAAGTCCATCACAGGAAAATGCAATCTCTTTCCTCACTTCACTGTGGAAGGAAGGAAGAAAGAGGAAAGAAGAAAGAAAGGAATCCAATGAATGAAAATGAAAGCCTCTGATAATGACCTTGAGGAAAGATTGGCAAAACTGGCAAGAGTTTTAGAACTCAGGAGTCAGAAAGTTGAAAGAAGAATATTAGGTATTTTTTACCTACATATTAAGTCAAACTCTCAAAGCTCTAAAACAGACATAACATGAGACAGTTTTTGGCATGAAGCACTGAGGTCTGGAAAAAAACTAAAGAATTTCTTTTTTTCAGTGAAGAATGAATGAAAAACCAGTGTTTATGAAACAGAAAGAGAATACTGGTTCTATTTAAGCATCTACATTTCTTTGATTTTTGTTCTAACTATATTTTTCAATCATAAAAACTATCGTGCAGGAATTCCCTGCTGGTCCAGTGATTAGGACTCTGCACTCTCACTGTCGAAGGACCAGATTCAATCCCTTAAAAAAAGCTAATAAATAAAAATAAATTTAAAAAACAAGAAAGAAAGGAAAAGAATCATGGTGAGGCTTTAAGCTTTATAATTACATAATAGGAAAAGAGTAAAGCTCACATCTGAATGTTAGCTCTAACATGATGCCCCTCATTTGGACCATGAACCAAGGCTCAACTGACTCTGACATACACATGTATTCCCAGTCCTAAGCTAGTACAATTCTAGCAAACACACAATACTAGCAATTGTCACAGCCGGTCAAGACAATCCACGGGCAGAAAGAACTTCTGAGAAGTTAACACAGTCCTATGGTTTGCTCCCTCAAATATGTGACCACCACAAGCTAGATGCTGTAAGAGTGAACACAGCGCCGCATTGTTTTCAACTACATACATATCTTTTTCATCACCAGTAAGATACTCTTTCAGCTGCTCAAGTCTGTGTCTTACATCCTGGTCAGCCTCTTCTAAAAGGCAGTCAGTTTTCACAAGAAGAACTGAGAGAAAGTCTGGATTAGAGAACATTCGTGTGTGTGTGTGTGTGTGTGTGTGTGTGTTTAATTAATGACCAGAAGAACAACCTAGGGATAATTATCCTAGGGATAATGACTTAATAATAAAGACTTGGTTATAGTCCAACAGAAAATTTATATGGGACATCTTTCCTAAATCTGAACCTCTCATCTTCTGGAATGAAAAGATTAAGGAAGTTTGAATAAGAGCATCTATAGCTTGTCTTTCCCAATAACTACGGTTAATTTATAAAAAAAAAAAAAAGAAAAAAAGTGTTAGTTGCTCAGTTGTGTCTGACTCTTTCGCAGCCTTATAGATCGTAGTCTGCCAGGTTCCTCTCTCTATGAAATTCTCCAGGCAATAAAATTGGAGTGGTTGGCCATTCCCTTCTCCAGGGGATTTTCCTGACCTAGGGATCGAACCCAGGTCCCCTGCATTGCAGGCAGATTCTTTATAGTCTTGGCCACCAAAGTTCTCTCTAAATAAGTTTTTCTATGAAGCAATAGATAATAAAATCATCTTCTAGTTTTTGATGAAGGAACATCTAGCACAAGGACTAAAAACTTCACTTTAGATTCAAAGTAAAGACAACAAGAAATATTACATGTTCTATTCTCTATGATCAGGCGAATGGGCTGGCCACCAAAAGCATTTCCTGTTCTGCTCTAAACAGAAAGAACAGCCAAGCAACAACTCAGAAATATGAGAGTTCTTCTCAGAAAGCATGATGCCCCCTCATTTGGACCATGAACCAAGGCTCAACTGACTCTGACATACACATGTATTCCCAGTCCTAAGCTAGTACAATTCTAGCAAACACACAATACTAGCAATTGTCACAGCCGGTCAAGACAATCCACGGGCAGAAAGAACTTCTGAGAAGTTAACACAGTCCTATGGTTTGCTCCCTCAAATATGTGACCACCACAAGCTAGATGCTGTAAGAGTGAACACAGCGCCGCATTGTTTTCAACTACATACATATCTTTTTCATCACCAGTAAGATACTCTTTCAGCTGCTCAAGTCTGTGTCTTACATCCTGGTCAGCCTCTTCTAAAAGGCAGTCAGTTTTCACAAGAAGAACTGAGAGAAAGTCTGGATTAGAGAACATTCGTGTGTGTGTGTGTGTGTGTGTGTGTGTGTTTAATTAATGACCAGAAGAACAACCTAGGGATAATTATCCTAGGGATAATGACTTAATAATAAAGACTTGGTTATAGTCCAACAGAAAATTTATATGGGACATCTTTCCTAAATCTGAACCTCTCATCTTCTGGAATGAAAAGATTAAGGAAGTTTGAATAAGAGCATCTATAGCTTGTCTTTCCCAATAACTACGGTTAATTTATAAACAAAAAAAAAAAAAGTGTTAGTTGCTCAGTTGTGTCTGACTCTTTCGCAGCCTTATAGATCGTAGTCTGCCAGGTTCCTCTCTCTATGAAATTCTCCAGGCAATAAAATTGGAGTGGTTGGCCATTCCCTTCTCCAGGGGATTTTCCTGACCTAGGGATCGAACCCAGGTCCCCTGCATTGCAGGCAGATTCTTTATAGTCTTGGCCACCAAAGTTCTCTCTAAATAAGTTTTTCTATGAAGCAATAGATAATAAAATCATCTTCTAGTTTTTGATGAAGGAACATCTAGCACAAGGACTAAAAACTTCACTTTAGATTCAAAGTAAAGACAACAAGAAATATTACATGTTCTATTCTCTATGATCAGGCGAATGGGCTGGCCACCAAAAGCATTTCCTGTTCTGCTCTAAACAGAAAGAACAGCCAAGCAACAACTCAGAAATATGAGAGTTCTTCTCAGTAACTCCAAAATTCCCATTTTAAGCCATGTTTTAGGTTTTCAGAACTATTCAATTCCCTGTAACAACACAGAAACTTTTAAGTGGTCAGCATAAATACAGTACATTATGCAACTTCCCTAAACCAGACCACAAACTGTCACAGCGTAAACAGTCATATCCTTAAATAAGAGCAACTGAAAATTGTAGATCCAAAGTGGCGACCAGGGAAAAGGGACATTTTTTAAAATGGAGCTTTACATGTTTTCTGATACCTAATACCTCTTTATGTAAGTTACAGAAATAATTAGTAACAGTTATTTAGCACTTACTGTGCAGGATGCTCTCCTGTGTTAGCTGGGTTACCTCATTTATTCTTTCCACAATTCTATAAAGAAGACATTATTATTATATCCATTTTACAGATGAGAAACATGGGCTCAAAGTGTCACTTGGCCCAGGGCAGCAGAGAGTAGAAGCAGACAGAAAAGGTGAAAAGGTCAGACGCTAGGCATGTTTTGAAAGCAGAGCCAAAAGCAAATGTTGATAAGAGATGACGGAGATGTGAGAAAAAGAGAAATCCAGGCTGATCTCTAGGTTTGGAGTTAGAGTGCTCAGAAGAGAGCAGGCCTGCCAGGGACACAGGTTGGGATTATGGAGACCAGGAGTTTGGCCATGGAGGTGTTACATTTGAGATGGCTGTTAGACACTATGGCAGGAGCCTTGGGTCTGTACTTAGGTATGCAAGTTGAGTTCAAGAAAAAAGTCCTGACTAGAGATATAAATGAACAAAGGAGAATGAGAAAGAGCAGGCAGTGTTGCCACAGGGGACTCAAGAGTAATATATTAAAGTTGAAGAGAAAAAAAGTCACGTCTGGTGCGTTCATTGACCTACGTCAACATTGCTGATAAGTCAAGTAAAACACAACTGGAGGATTGTGTTACCACTGGATTTAGCAAGATGGAGACTTCGTAAAAACACTATTTTTCCTTCATATTGGAATCCTTCCCTTTGTTCTTTAAATGTGAAACTTCAAGCAAATCAACACATTATGTGGCTACTCTGTGACCCCATGGACTATAGCCCACCAGGCTCCTCTGTCTGTGGGACTGTCCAGACAAGAATACTGAAGTCAGTAGCCATTTCCTTCTCTAGGGTATTTTCCGGACCCAGGGATCAAACCTGGTTCTCCTGCATTACAAGTGCATTCTTTACTGTCTGAGCCACCAGGGAAGCCCTCAGCTTCACTGCACAGCAGCACTAATTTAGATAATACTTTTATCCTATCCATCCTCTTTTTAAAAAAATCCTATCCAGCCTGTATTAACAGTACAACTTAAACCAGGTCCCTGTGAGCTCAGGACTGGGTTCCTGAGCCACAATCTACAGGACCTCCTGATCTCTAGTCTCCTTGCCAGCAGTCAATTCTGATTACTCATCCAAGAACAAGGCTTTTCTTAGGGATTCCCCAGGCTCTTCGGTTCTCATCACAAACGCACTAATAAGACACTTTGCTCACCCACTTCCCCACACCATTGCGGAACATGCCGTCCAGATTCCCAGCGGAGCCCAATGAACCAGTGAATGGCAAAAGTCTGCCTGGACCCCAAGGAAAAGAAGCTACAGGGCTTCCCCTGGTGGTCCAGCGGATAAGGACACCGCCTTGCAGTGCAAGGGGCGCCGGTTCGAGCCCTGGCCTGGAAAGAGCCCACGTGCCGCGGAGCGGCTGGACTGATGTGTCCATTTACCGAGCTGGAGCTCTGGGGCGCATGCGTCCAGAACCGGCGCTCTGCAATGACAGAGGCCACCGCGATGGGAGGCCCACAGGAGCCAAAGAACAAAGCTGGATGAAAATGGAGAAATGAAAGTCCAATAGAAGTGGCCCGCCCACTCCCCGCCCTCTCCAACCCAACCCCCGCCCAAAATAAATAAATAAAAATAAATCTTTAAAAAAAAAAAGAAAAAGAAAAGAAGCTACAGTTCAAATTGCCAGTAGAATGATTGGGTCCCTCTGTTTGCCACAATTTGATGAACTCTCTTAATCTACCAGGAAGTGTAGGAGATTGAAAATACCAGCACAGCTTACATTGGGCAAAGGCCTGGTGTTTTCCAATTTAAAAAAAAAAAAAAGTTCACATACCTAATTGAATCGTTAAAGCAAAATTAAAGCAAAACCAAAAACAAACCCAACCTTACAGCAACAAATATTGGCAAAGACAAAAAGTAGCTGGGACTCTCACTCGCTTCCCGTGGGAATACAAAACCCTGTGATCTCTTTGGAAAATAGTTTGGAAGCTGTTTATAAAGTTAAAATCAGGCCCATCAGTCCCACTTCTAGAAATTTACCCAATAGAAACTTAAACACATATTCACATACACACACAAATCCATAAGTGAATATTTATGCAGCTTTATTCATAATCATCCCAAACTGAAAACAACCTAAATGACTATTAAATGGGGAAAAGATAAACTGCTGTACATTCATAAAATGAAATCCAACTCTGGAATAAAAAGAATAAAATACTACTTCCTGCAACAACATGGATGAATCTCAAAGGCATTACGCTAAGTAGAAAAAGCTAAGGCGACATACTAAATGATTCCATTTATATGACATTCAGGAAAAGGTTAAACTAAAGAGATAGAAAAAAGATCTGTGTTTATCAGAGGCTGATGGTGGTTGGACTACTAAGGACCCTAAGGGAACACTTTCCAGAGAAGAAAAAAATTACTGTAACTTGACCGTGGTGCTACTTAACCTGAGTGCATAGACATGTCAAAACTCACAAAACTGTATACCTTAAAGTGGAAATTTTTACTGCATGGAAATAATACCTCCATTAGCCTGAAAGGAAGTTCCATGAGGGCAAGTACTTTGTTATATTCACTGCTTTAGCCCTAGCACATAGAACAGTGAATGGCACTTAAATTTTATAGAAAGGAAAGAATATAGGAATGAGAAGAGGAAGGAAAGAAGGAAGGAAAGGAGAGAGGGAGGAAAGAAAGGAAGAAAAAAGAGAAAGAACAGGAAGAGACTGGGTCAATATAAGGATTAAGAAACTATATACATTCCTCGTTGAGGTAATATGGATAGATACAAAATGGAAAAGAGAATTCACAATACAGTACATTTTTAATTGACTGAGTCTAAAAGAATGTACAACAAATTTACCTTTACAGGTAACTGTAGAATTTCTTATTCAAATTACTTAAGTTTGGAGTCAAAATCAGTTATTCAAAGTTAGATTTCTCCACACAGTCACATCAAAGTAAACATTGAGTTCTAGGAGCCAGAAGTAAAATCTTAAAGAGAACTGCTCTTAATTAATCAGTGTGCTGTGTGTTAAACTTCCACTATATAAGTTCAAGTATGAAAGAAGAGTCCCTGTGGTCCCAAGGTATAGTGTATGGAGGATGCTTCGATTAGTAGCAAGCTTAAAGAGTAACAGTAACCAACATGAAATCCATTTTCTCAGTAGAGACTTCGTTCATCTCAGTACAGTAAATAACCAAGTAAGAAATTAACAGTTCAGAACTTAATGCTAACTAGTCCTCCAGATTCTCGCAGATAATACTAAATACACAAAAGAGCATTTGGTAGCTCAGCTGGTAGAGAATCCACCTGCAATAAAGGAGGCCCCAGTTCAATTCCTGGGTTGGGAAGATCCCTTGGAGAAGGGATAGGCTAACTACTCCAGTATTCTTAGGCTTCCCTGGTGGCTCAGATGGTAAAGAATCTGCTTGCAATGAGAGAGACCTGGCTTTGATCCCTAGATTGGGACGGTCCCCTGGAGGAGGGCATGGCAACCCACTCCGGTATTCTTACCCGGAGAATCTCCTGGATAAAGGAGCCTGGCAGGCTACAGTCCACGGGGTCACAAAGAGTCAGACACGACTGAGGGACTAAGCAAAGTGAGAAAATGTTTAAGAAACATACACAGGTAGAAAAAATTATGCTGTTAGCATGACTCATCTGCGTGTTTCTACTGGTGAGAAAATGCATTGCTCTTCCTTCCTGGCAAGGATAAGGTCACCTTTCATAACACTTTCTTGCAAATGGTTAAAGCTGGAGGAGGATGAAAACAGTCAAGCATAAATGAAAGAAAAGAATGATGATCTTCAGTTTTATTTACTTAAGGCTGCACCCAAATACGAACAGGAAAGAATTCTTGAGAAACTGCTTTTCGAAGTGTATATATCAGCGCCTATACAGAGGGAATCAGTTAAGGACATGGTAGAGAAAGAAAACGACACTGCTGGGAAATGCAATTCATTTTTAACTGATGAGCATTTTTAACAAAAAGTTGTTAAAATTAGTTAGCTATGTGCCAACTTGCTGTTCAGTGGCTAAGCTATGTCTGAGTCTTTGCCTCCTCATGGTCTATAGCCTGCCAGGCTCCCCTGTCCTACCTCCTGGAGTTTGCTCTGATTCATGTCCATTGAGTCAGTGATGCTCTTTAACCATCTTATTTAACCCCTTCTCCTTGGCCTTCAATCCTTCCCTGCTTCAGGGTATTTTCTAGTGAGTCGGCTCTTCGCATCAGGTGACCAGCGTACTGGAACTTCAGCTTCAGCATCAGTCCTTCCAATGAATATTCAAGGTTGATTTCCTTTAGGAATAAGTGGTTTGATCTCCTTGTAGTGCAAGGGACTCTCAAGAGTCTTCTCCAGAACCCCAATTCAAAAGCATCAGTTCTCTGACCTTTGACCTTCTTTATGGTGCAACACTCATATCCATACATACTACTGGAAAAACCATAGCTTTGACTATACAGACCTTTGTTGGCAAAATAATGTCTCTAGATGTTATCTAGATCTACCACAAATTCTCTTCCAAGGAGCAAGCATCTTTTAATTTCATGGCTGTTGTCACCATTTGCAGCGATTTGGGAGCCCAAGAAAATAAAATCTGTCACTACTTCTAGTTTTTCCTCATCTGATTGCCATGAAGTAATGGAAGCAGTTGCCAGGATTTTCATTTTTTTAATGAAAAAGCCAGCTTTTTCAAACTCCTCTTTCACCCTCATCAAGAGGTTCATTAGTTCCTCTTCACTTTCTGCCATTTGAGTGGTATCATCCACATATCTGTAATTGTTGATATTTCTCCCATCAATCTTGATTCCAGCTTGTGCTTCATCGAGACCAGTATTTCACATGTACTTTGCACGTAAGTTAAACAAGCAGGGTGACAATACACAGCTTGTTGTACTCCTTTCCCAATTTTGAACCTGTCTTTCGTTTCATGTCCAGTTCTAACTCTTGCTTCTTGATCTGTGTACAGGTCTCTGTGATGGAAGAGAGGCTTGCATATCTCAGTGGAGCTATGAGCCATGCTGTGAAGAGTCATCCAAGACAGACAGGTCATAGTGAAGAGTTCTGACAAAACTTGGCCTACTAGAGGAGGGAACAACAAACCACTTCAGTATTCTTACTACAAGAACCCCATGAACAGTAATGTGACAAGTAAAACATGTAATAGGAAGGGGTAGGGTGAGTTGAGAAAGAAGCACTGACATATGTACGATCACATACATAACAGCTAGCTAGTAGGAAGCTGCTATATAACACAGGGAGCCCAGCCTGGTGCTCTGTGACAACCAAGAGAGGCCATCAAATTATGACTGATTTGTGTGGCTGTACAGCAGAAACTAACCTTGTAAAGCAACATGCACAACGTTATAAAGCAGTTATTCTTCAATTAATTTTTTTTTGTAAAGATTTATTTATTTATTTTGGGCGGGGGTCGGGTTGGGGAGGGAGGGGAGCAGGCGGGCCACTTCTGTTGGTCTTTCATTTATCTATTTTCATCCGTATTTGTTCTTTGGCCCCTGTGGGCCTCCCATCGCGGTGGCGTCTGTCGTTGCAGAGCACCGGCTCTGGGCGCATGCGCTCCAGAGCTCCGACTCGGTAATTGGACACATCAGTCCAGCCGCTCCACGGCACGTGGGATCTTCCCAGGCCAGGTATTGAACTAGCGCCCCTTGCACTGCAAGGAGGTGTCCTTACCCACTGGACCACCAGGGGAAGTCCTTCAATTAATTTTTTAAACTTAAATTGAGAAAAGAGAAATGTAATAGCAAGACTGTTCATGAAAAGAGGTAACGGAAAATAAAAACTGAGGCTATTTTTCTCCTCTTTCTGCTTAGTTGTTTTTAACATCAAAAACTCCCATCATCCTCCCGAAAATCCGCAAGATATAAATCTTTGCTTCCTCAGTCTTGAACCATGACTCATCTATTCAGCATGGTGCACACTTTCTTCTTCTTATAATTCAAATAATAAAAAGCAGACCAAGCTACGTGATAAACTTTAAATACAAGCTTTCTTTCAAAGGTCAGGTCCAAAGGAGGTTTATTGAGGGAATTCTGCAGCCAGAAGTGTGCAAAAGTGGAAAGAGCTCTGATTGGCAGTCGAGGGTCCAGCCTATCAGATGAAGCAATTGTGGCACCTGGTTTGGGACAATGCAAAGCCAGGTGACCACATCTGTGACCACGTCTACAAAATAATGATAAACAATATTGGTGTTACAATTGTGGGAATCTGATGATACAATAACTCTTTAAAAGCGTACAATGTATGCTTCCTACACTGTAAACAGTGATTAAGTTCCTGTTACTATTGTTAAATGAGTCAGTCAGTACTGAGGGATGGACCATATGCTCAGGCCGACTATAATGAGGAAGATTTAGAGGTTTTAGCTAGAGTTTCCAGACCATGGCTCCAAGCTAGACATCTCCACTTTATAATCAGACAAGTGTCAGGTGACCAGCAACAGGTACCATTTTCTACCTATAGCTGAACCAGACTCAAGGGTAAACATCAGAAGCCATTGAGCAGCCTCTGTAACCACGTGCAGATAAATAAAAAAATGACTCTCCTGAGTAGTCTACCCGGCTTTCATCCCTGCTTCTTTTCCCATGGCTCAGTCTTTGGAGCCCTACTCCCTCACCAAGATGCCCTCCCCAGAACTTTATTTGGAGAACTAAACCAGTATTTGTACCCACTCCTGAGATGCCTCAGTATCTTTTCAGCACATTCTATTTGGGGGGCTAAAACGATGAATAATTTCCTCAAAATGCCTCAGAGTGATGACAAAGAAAGCCAGGCAGAAAGAAGACTGTCAGTCTTGAGCACAAGGATGACATGCTGATGCAGCAAGGATTTACCAGCAAGAATGGATGATGGAGTGAGGAGGAAGTGACATGGTGGCAGGTGGCAGGCTGTTGTAGTAACCAAGCAAGAGAAACTGAAACCAAAATGGTAACCACAGACAAGTAGAGAAAATGGCAGAAACAAAGGACATCATTTTCTAGCCCAGTCGATGTTCATCCAAGCCATTTTTGTGATTTAAAAATCTCGAATAGCTACATTGTTGCTCTTTAGTCACTAAGTCATGTCTGCCTCTTTTGCAACCCCAGGGACTATAGCCTACCAGGCTCCTCTGTCCATGGAATTTTCCCGGTAAAACTTTTGGAGTGGGTTACCATTTCCTTCTCCAGGGGATCTTTCTGACCCAGGGGGTCAAACTGCATCTCCTGCATTGCAGGCAGATTCTTTACCACTGAGCCACCCGGGAAGTCCCAGTAGCCACATTAAACAGGCATAAAAAATAGAAAAAAACAGATGAAATTACTTTTGATTATAAATTGTTTAACCCAACGCTTCCCCAATGGCTCAGCAAGCAAAGAATATACCTGTAATGCAGGAGGCATAGGAGATGTGTGTTTGGTCCCTGGATGGGGAAAATCACCTGGAGGAGGAAATGGTAACCCACTCCAATATTCTTGACTGGAGGATTCCATGGACAGAGGAACCTAGTGGGCTACAGTTCAAGGGGTCAGAAGAGTCTGACACGACTGAGCGACTAAGCACAGAATAGCACATTCAAAATATGATTGTTCAATGTATAAGCAGTATTAAAAGAAAATATTAATGATATGTCCTACTTCATTTTGTATTAGATCTGGTTAAACATTTTGTACATCTCTCTTTGGAAGAGCCACATTAAAGATGCTTGGCAATCACAATAGGTAGTGGCAAGTCTAGGCTTTTCAAACATCTTTAGATGTTTTTCTCATTTTCTATTCTCCAAACCACATCGAGTTCACAGATTTTTTAAATCCAAACCTTCACCTTTTAAAAATGCATTGTATGCCCAGTCCAATTTTTGTCTCCAAATCTTCCATGTAAAAGGGAAGTCTTTGTTCACATAAATTTGAACTAAAGCAATGTGTACAATGAGTGATCTAGTCAAAAACTATGGTTGCAGAATGCAACCAAGTCACCAGCTCTACTTTACTGCTGACACATTAACACATACATTTTCAACCACAGAGATGAAAAAACAAATCTTTTGAAGTGATAATGAAGTAATGATTAGAATTTAACACCTTCTAAAAAGGAAACTTCTCATTAGAGTAATATAAACTTCTAGGCTCTATTTTTCTTTCTCGACAGAGAAAATTACAACAGTTTTTAGCATGAAAAATGATTATTTGTCTATTTTCAATTTTTTTACTTAAAAAATGAAAAATAACTTAAAGGTAAAAGAGTCATCATTACAATAATCATTTTATAAAGAAACTATTACATTGTTGAAAATGTTAAGGACTGAGTGTTTTATCTTCATTCCCACCGCGTCAAAAATGGGGCCCAGGTCCTGCAAAGCAAGGTCAGGATACCATTCACCTCCCTAATTTTACCTTCATCTCAGATGTCCAATTTTTCTGAGGTACTGAGCCCAGCACGTATGTGAAAATTGTACTGGACACCAACTGTCTTCTTTCTGAAGCAGATTCTACTAATTTGTCTTTTTCTGGATGTTTTCCTTCTCAGAGGTAATTAGATCCAAGTTCAATGGTGAAGCTGGAAGGTTAGGCCTTTCCTTCCTTTCCTAGGTCTCCTTTTGGGAATCTGGTGTTCTGTCAGTCCCTATTCCCTTCCTCAGCCCCACTCAGAGACAAGTACTCACCAAATTACAACAGGAAGACCCAGTTCTATCCATATCACAAACAAATATTTGAGCAAGTGGCAAACACCTATGAGCCAGTGTTTGATCCTGAGAAAGTACCCAGACTCTAACCTTATAGGTAGTATCTATGGTTAATGTTATGTGTCAACTTGGTTGGGCCATGGTGCTGAGTTAGTTGATCAAACATTATTCTGGATGTTTCTGAGAAAGTGTTTCTGGAAGACATTTAAATTTAGGTTGGTGAACTTTAAGAAAGCAAATGGCCCTGCTTAATGGATGTGGGCCTAGAATGCAGGGTAAGAGCAACTCAACCCACAACCCATGATTGCTGTGTAGCAAGGAATGCTGGGTTGGGGCTTACAAGGCCAACTATAGTGTTCAGAGCAGAGCCCCACAGTCTCCCAGACTTGGTCAGAAAGACCTAGCAGCATAGTCTATAAATAAACAACTAAACTTGTGAAACACTAAGCGTGATTGCCCAAGTCAAGAGAGATTTATTTTAAGGAATTGGCTCGTATTATTATGGAGGCTGGAAAGTCTACAATCTGTAGCTTAGGACTAGCAGACTGGAGACCAGAAGCCAAGGTTGCAATTCAAATCCAAAGGCTCTCTGTTGGCAGAATGTCTATTGGAGGGAAAGGTCAGTCACTATTCTATTAAGACATTCATCTGATTGAATGCCCCAACCACTAATGCTGAAGAAACTGAAGTTGAACAGTTCTGTGAAGGCCTACAAGATCTTCTAGAACAAACACCAAAAAAAGATGTCCTTTTCATCACTGAGGACTGAAATGCAAAAGTAGGAAGTCAAGAGATACCTGGAGTAACAGGCAAGTTTGGCCTTGGAGTACAAAATGAAGCAGAGCAATGGCTAATGGTTTTGCTAAGAGAATGCACTGGTCAGAGCAAACATCCTCTTCCAACCACACAAGAGACAGCTCTACACATGGACATCACCAGATGGTCAATACCGAAATCAGATTGACTATATTCTTTGGAGCCAAAGATGGAGAAGCTCTATGCAGCCAGCAAAAACAAGACCTGGAGCTGACTGTGGCTCAGATCATGAACTCCTTATTGCAAAATTCAGATTTAAATTGAAGAAAGTAGAGAAAAACCTCTAGGTTACTCAGGTATGACCTAAAACAAATCCCTTACAAATACAAATACAGTGGAAGTGACAAATCAATTCAAGGGATTAGTTGAACACAACTGAGCAACTGAACTGAACTGTACTGATGGAACGGGGCCCTCACTAATGGATGGCCCTGTGCCCTATCATGGGTCCTTCTGCTGACTTTCTCTCCCACAATTTTTTCTCAAAGCCCTCCTCCCTACCTTGGTCCTTCATATCAGGGTCTATGTTCCTGAGTCCTAATTTCAGGCAGAGACCAAGGTCATCTTAAGAGTTTCCCAGTCCCATTTAAATCAGAGGATGTGGCCTGTTGTTGTTGTTTAGTCACTCAGTCATGTCCTACTCTTTTGAGATCCCATGGACTGTGGCCTACAAGGCTCCTCTGTCCATGGGACTTCCCAGACAAAAATACTAGAGTAGGTTACTATTTCCTTCTCCAGGGGATCTTCCCGACCCAGGGATCTAACCCAGGTCTCCAGTTTGGTAGGTGGATTCTTTACCACTGAGCCACATAGGAAGCCCAGATGTGGTCTAACACACATGTAAGGCTCATGAACATTTCATGACAGCGAGTCCCCAGCAATCTGTGATAAACCCTCACTTGTTTGTTCCTGCAATCTGAGGAGTTATAGTAGGGTTTCATCTGCTGACAGAAATAACAACTTATAAAAGGAATAAAAAGGAGTTAAATTCTAATCAGACTGAGGATTATATAGCCTGGGAGACATGGATTCAGGAAGCACTGGAAGAGTCTTCTAAAAGCCAAATCTGCAAAATTGTGTAAGTTATTTGTCAAGAATTATCTCTGGAGCTGGCAGGAAATAAGGGTGCTTGTTATGCAAGGATCGGCTGGAATTCAAACTGGTTGTATAGTTCCCTTGGGACCATAAGCTGGCAACTGTTAGCAGATACTGTTTTGAGAATGGCTGGCGATGTCCTTGCATCTGATACAGTTCAAAAAATTCAAGTTCTTGGGGATGCTGGAACGTGACTGAAACCACATCCACAATGGCCACCCAGCTCCACTTAAGCTAAAACATGTATAAGCCAGAAGCACTTCCACATACATCAAATATGTAACAATCTCGTCCATCACACCTAATACCAGCAGCCAGGTTCAGCTTCAGATGCACTAAATAACCAAAGTTAATGTCAGAAACATCAAAACGGAGCAGACTTGTGTTACAGAGTGTGCTGGTTTTTGGGGCCAGAGGAAAGATGATGAAACTGACCAGATGATGCTAAGAAAAGAAAAGGAAAGTTTGTTAACTCCTCCCTACCTTGGTCCTTCATATCAGGGTCTATGTTCCTGAGTCCTAATTTCAGGCAGAGACCAAGGTCATCTTAAGAGTTTCCCAGTCCCATTTAAATCAGAGGATGTGGCCTGTTGTTGTTGTTTAGTCACTCAGTCATGTCCTACTCTTTTGAGATCCCATGGACTGTGGCCTACAAGGCTCCTCTGTCCATGGGACTTCCCAGACAAAAATACTAGAGTAGGTTACTATTTCCTTCTCCAGGGGATCTTCCCGACCCAGGGATCTAACCCAGGTCTCCAGTTTGGTAGGTGGATTCTTTACCACTGAGCCACATAGGAAGCCCAGATGTGGTCTAACACACATGTAAGGCTCATGAACATTTCATGACAGCGAGTCCCCAGCAATCTGTGATAAACCCTCACTTGTTTGTTCCTGCAATCTGAGGAGTTATAGTAGGGTTTCATCTGCTGACAGAAATAACAACTTATAAAAGGAATAAAAAGGAGTTAAATTCTAATCAGACTGAGGATTATATAGCCTGGGAGACATGGATTCAGGAAGCACTGGAAGAGTCTTCTAAAAGCCAAATCTGCAAAATTGTGTAAGTTATTTGTCAAGAATTATCTCTGGAGCTGGCAGGAAATAAGGGTGCTTGTTATGCAAGGATCGGCTGGAATTCAAACTGGTTGTATAGTTCCCTTGGGACCATAAGCTGGCAACTGTTAGCAGATACTGTTTTGAGAATGGCTGGCGATGTCCTTGCATCTGATACAGTTCAAAAAATTCAAGTTCTTGGGGATGCTGGAACGTGACTGAAACCACATCCACAATGGCCACCCAGCTCCACTTAAGCTAAAACATGTATAAGCCAGAAGCACTTCCACATACATCAAATATGTAACAATCTCGTCCATCACACCTAATACCAGCAGCCAGGTTCAGCTTCAGATGCACTAAATAACCAAAGTTAATGTCAGAAACATCAAAACGGAGCAGACTTGTGTTACAGAGTGTGCTGGTTTTTGGGGCCAGAGGAAAGATGATGAAACTGACCAGATGATGCTAAGAAAAGAGAAATATTGGCTATGATTTCTCAAGCGCTTTCTGTATACCAGGCATTGCACTAACACTCTTACCCCCATTCACTGAATTCTAACATCTGCCCTACTGAGGCGAGTAGGACTCGTCTACACATTTCAGAAATGAGAAAGGAGAGACACACAGAGGTACAAGAGCTTACTCAAGTTACAGAGTTATTAAGCAATGGGACTGAGATCTGAGCCCAGACAGTCTGGCTTACCACACCTGTAATTAACTACAGTATCTTCTGGCAAAGAGACTACATGTATGCACAATCAGGAAGTGACGACTCTTTCTCAGACTCTGCTGGCAACCTACCAGAACTCTTCATTTTTCTTTTCTGTGTTTCCATCATAATCATTCCTCTTCTTTTGATGTGGTTTTGAACAATTATACTAAATATTTTCACTTAGGTCAGGATTAAATTATTCCTCCCTCTTTTGACCTAAGAGATAGTGGGAACTATTTTATATATTGATTTTAACAAGCTAGTTCCTTCAGAGATAGAGAACAAATTGAAGGATTGCCAGAAATTGGGAGGAGGGGTGGAGGGTGGTGAAATGGCTAAAAGGTGTCAAAAGGGACAAACTTCCAGTTATAAAATAAACAAGCCATGAAGATGTAATGTACACCATGGTGACTCTAGCTAAAAAAAACTGTATTGTATATATTTGCAAGTTGCTCAGAGAATAGCTCTTAAAAGTTCCGATCACAAGAAGAAAATATAATTATATATGCTAATAGATGCAACTAGACTTACTGTGGTGATTATTTCACAATGTATACAAGTATCAAATCATGTTGTACATCTGAAACTAATAAAATGTTATGTATCAATTATACCTCAATAAGACAAAAAGACAAAGTTCTTATAGTCTTCCGCCAGACTGCCAATGTTCTTGAGTCTGACGTGAATGACTAAAGTATGGGGCATGGTAGAAGTGCAGAGCTTATGGGTCTGTATGTTCAGGAGCTACAAAAGGCAAAAACAGGGAAATGCAGGCAGAAGATACTTATATCATTGAAATCTACAGCAGTAAGCATTTTTTTGGTCAAAGATACTTATTTCTTAGTATTCTATAGGAAAATATACACTATTAAAAATTTTTGTTATTTTCTCCACCAGTATTTGGTGGTTGCTAGGAGACCAAGGTGAGAAAAAACTGGTTTCAAGATTTAGCTCAAAGATCCCTGCCTCTTGTAAAGAATTTCCTGATTATTTCTCCACCACTTTGAATAGAACTGACTACTCCCTGCTGTGTTCTCACTAGAGTTGGCACAAACTTCTATTACAAGACAAATAAAGCTGTATTGCCATTTTTAGCTTACTAAACTTCTCCCTCTCTCTTTCTCTCTCATAAAACAAATTCCTGCAGAAAACTTATATCTTATTTATATGTCTGTGCTGGGGATATTGAACAAATAATAATACATAACTAACACTTATCAACTTTCTCATCATGCCCAGAGCTAGTAATGGGCACGACTGTCTCATTTAACCTTCACAATGACAGTACACAGTGCGCATTATTCTGTCTCCACTTCCAGGTAATGAAACTAAGGCACAGAGAAGTTAAGTAACTTGCCCAAGACCACATGGGTTATTCGGCGGTGATGAACCTAGGCAGACCAGCTTCAGATACTTCATGCTTGATCATTGCACTGTACTGATGAAATGTCTGATAGTGGACCGACTGACAGAAGAAAAGACTGTCTTGCTCACTCCTAGCCAGTAGTCAGGATTCTGTAACAAAATAACATACCACCATATGGTAAATTTCCATGTAGATAAAATTGTTCTCTATATAATTTAGAGTTGCTATAGGTGAATACCATATACTGAATGGCCTATAAGCAACAGAAATTTATTTCTCACTGTTTGGGAGGCTAGGAAGTCCAAGACCACAGTCCAAGACAAATTCACCAAGGCAAAATGGGTGAGGACTCTCCTCCTGGCCCACAAACTGTTATTTCCTTGCTAGGTCTTCACATGATGGAAGGGGCACTGTTTCTGAATGGGGTTTCTGTTATAAAGGCACTAATGCCATTCATGAGGGCTCCACCTCATGATCTAATCACCCCCATAAAGGACCCACCTCCTAATACATCACACTACGAGTTAGGATTTAACATATGAATTGCAGGGTAGGGGAGACACAGACATTCAGTCTCTAACAAGTAGTTCTTTTCATTTTGGTTTGATTTATTAGTCCAACTTTTTTGGGCTTTCACACAAACTTCAGTTCAGTTCAGTCACTCAGACATGTTCGACTCTTTGTGACCTCACGGATCACAGCACACCAGACTTCCCTGTCCTTCACCATCTCTGGGAGCTTGTTCAAACTCATACCCTTTGACTTGGTGATGCCATCCAACCAACTTTTCCTCTGTCATCCCCTTCTCCTTCTGCCTTCCATTTTTTCCAGCATCAGGGTCTTTTTCAATGAATCAACTCTTCACATCAAATGGCTAAAGTATTGGAGCTTTAGCTTCAGCATTAGTCCTCCCAATGAATACTCAGGATTGATTTCCTTTAGGATTGACTGGTTTGATCTCCTTGCAGTCCACAGGACTCTCAAGAGTCTTCTCCAACACCACCGTTCAAAGGCATCAATTCTTGGGTGCTCACCCTTCCTTATGGTCCAACTCTCACATTCATACATGAATGACTACTGGGAAAACCATAGCTTCGACTATCCAGACCGTTGTTGGCAAAGTGATGTCTCTGCTTTTTAATATGATGTCTAGGCTTGTCATCATTTTTCTTCCAAGGAGCAAACATCATTTAATTTCATGACTGCAGTCACCATCCACAATGATTCTGGAGCCCAGGAAAATAAAGTCTGTCACTGTTTCCATTGTTTGCCCATCTATTTGCCATGAAGTGATGGGACCGGATGCCATGATCTTCATTTTTTGAATGCTGAGTGTTAAGCCAGCTTTTTCACTTTCTTCTTTCACCTTATCAAGAGGCTCTTCAGTTCCTCTTCACTTTCTGCCATAAGTGTGATGTCATTTGCATACCTGAGAGTGCTGAGATTTCTCCTGGAAATATGGATTCCAGCTTCTGCTTCATCCAGACCAGCATTTCACATATTCTATTCTCTCTTTAGAGGTCTGGATGGTAGCACATGTACATTCTTCGATCAAAGTATTGACAGGGATAGCTTGGTGGAAAGCTTTCATTAGTGGTTAATTTAAAGAATGAGGAATTTCCCTGGTGACTCAGTGGCTAAGGCCCTACACGACCAGTGCAGGGGGCCTGGGTTTAATTTCTGGTAGGGAAAGTAGATCTATATGCTGCAACTAAGAGTTTGCATGCCACAACTAAAGATCCTGGCACAGCCAAATAAATACTTTTTTAAAATAAACTAATTAAAGGATGATATGAAGTAGAGGTTCCATAGTCAAACGCCTGCAAGAACTCAGAAGTTATAATAAATCAAGCAGTATGTGAGGTGATTGAGACAGTGGAAATCAGGAATTAGTGAATGGTAGACTGTAGGTTTTTATGTTTTATATCTTTATGTTATGATTTTCTGAACAAATCACTGACATTTGAAATCTGAACTAAACAAGTAAGACTGGAAGTGAATTTATGAGTGATTACTTAATGTGAATTCCAGAGAGATTTACTTAGATCTATGTGGGTTTCTTTTTTTTTAATGAAAAGAGCGATGAAATCCCCACTCCCCCTCATCCTCGCCCCTTCAGGACCATGCAGACATCTGTGATCTAAAGCTAGAGAGTCTAGTCTTATCTTCGATGGGGATTAATTTATTTATACCCCAAAGGGTAAAAATCTAGTATCCTGCTCCTTTGTATCATCAAGTAGAATTTGTTTACAATAGGAAGCAAACGATTGCACTTTGTCTCTCAGAATGCGAGAGATATATAAATATGCAGGTTGATTTTGGGGCGTGAGTTGTTCACCTACAGTAGACACTGTTACAAGTAGCATAACATTTGGTTCTCATTGAATAGCGATGAGAATTGGGACTGAGGGGAGATAGGATGATTATGTGCTATAAGTAAATAAAAAGTCGGCTGTGCTCTAGAAATCCACGATCAGTGTTCAGGATAATATTAATAAATGTAGACATTAAAAACTTAAAAGGAATCTATACTCTACCTAGGCTTCCCTGATGGCTCATCAGGTAAAGAATCTACCTGTGATGCAGGAGGCACAGGAGGTATGGGTTTGATTCCTGGGCTGGGAAGATGCCCTGAAGGAGGGCATGGCAACCACTCCAGTATTCTTGCCTGGAGCATCCCCCTGACGGGTTACAGCCCGGGGATCACAAAAAGTCAGACACGACTGAAGTGACTTTAGCACACACATGAACTCCACCAACTCTGCTGACTAAACAAAATGTGTCTACCAACTGACTTCAGTCCATGAGCTGGCATTTGCAGTAACTAGTACTACATGTGCCTGACTTTTGGAAATGGGTTGCTACAGCATAATTTTAAAGGTACCTGAAAGGTCCCTCTTTCAGAGCAAAATACTGTTTTGCTGTTCTTGTCAAGACCTCCAATGTCACTACGGTTACACTGTCACTGTAAATTCATTGTTTTGCTACTTAGAAACTGTTATAGTGCTAACGTATCTAGAAGTGTTAACCCAAAAATGGCTATCAAAATGCTGATATCTATAAGTTAATCTGTTTACCCATCTTTACTCACAGCCAGCAAAGAACATCTGCCTGCAGATTAAAGAACCACTTACTGTACCTAAATGTTGATCAAAGATTAGGGTGGAGAGAAACCTTAAGCTGAAGCCTTCTGAACCAATGCAGTTTCAGGTATTCTCAAAGCAGAAGGACTCTTGTGTGAAAAGCAGCGAGACGGCACTGGGCATTGGTGTGATACGGGAAACCACTTTGAGAGGAAGAAGCTCTGAAAGAGGAAGTGCAAAGCAACCAAGACAAATTTCATTTGTCTTTACATTGCTTGGGTCTTGCTCAGCAACAGTTTACCCAGCTAAGTGTTCTGTGTGATATTGAGACATGTTTTCTAAGGAACATGGTAGCCATTCTTTATGGAACTGACCACACACTGGCTAAAAATTATGTTAGGTGGGCTGTTTCAATTGCAAGAGACAGAGGCTCTCTGATTACCTTTAGTGACAAGGAATTTTGGTGCACATGTACGGTAAAGTCAAAAAAGGAAAGAGTTACCATAGAGGGACTCCTTAGGGACCACAGTAAGGGAGCACTGCTACTGCTGCAGCTCCAAGACTCGGGCCTCTTATTTTCCCCTCACAAATATTCTTCTTTACTTACTGTTCTAGTTCTCTCCTCTCTGTCCCTAAGTTTCTCACTTCTTTTTTCTTTTTATCTCCTCCCTATCTCCTCTGCCCACTCATCCTTCCTTCCATTATGGTTTACATTTTAGCTCTCTGAAAGAGCATTTGTTTAGGTTGGTCTAACATTGAGCAAGAAAAAAGAAGAGAAGACTTAATTAACTTGATTAAAGCTTAATTGCATGGAATGTTCCCTCGATATCTCTAATTTTCTTGAAGAGATTTCTAGTGTTTCCCATTCTGTTGTTTTCCTCTGTTTCTCTGCATTATTCACTTAGGAATGCTTTCTTACCTCCAATGTCACTACGGTTACACTGTCACTGTAAATTCATTGTTTTGCTACTTAGAAACTGTTATAGTGCTAACGTATCTAGAAGTGTTAACCCAAAAATGGCTATCAAAATGCTGATATCTATAAGTTAATCTGTTTACCCATCTTTACTCACAGCCAGCAAAGAACATCTGCCTGCAGATTAAAGAACCACTTACTGTACCTAAATGTTGATCAAAGATTAGGGTGGAGAGAAACCTTAAGCTGAAGCCTTCTGAACCAATGCAGTTTCAGGTATTCTCAAAGCAGAAGGACTCTTGTGTGAAAAGCAGCGAGACGGCACTGGGCATTGGTGTGATACGGGAAACCACTTTGAGAGGAAGAAGCTCTGAAAGAGGAAGTGCAAGCAACCAAGACAAATTTCATTTGTCTTTACATTGCTTGGGTCTTGCTCAGCAACAGTTTACCCAGCTAAGTGTTCTGTGTGATATTGAGACATGTTTTCTAAGGAACATGGTAGCCATTCTTTATGGAACTGACCACACACTGGCTAAAAATTATGTTAGGTGGGCTGTTTCAATTGCAAGAGACAGAGGCTCTCTGATTACCTTTAGTGACAAGGAATTTTGGTGCACATGTACGGTAAAGTCAAAAAAGGAAAGAGTTACCATAGAGGGACTCCTTAGGGACCACAGTAAGGGAGCACTGCTACTGCTGCAGCTCCAAGACTCGGGCCTCTTATTTTCCCCTCACAAATATTCTTCTTTACTTACTGTTCTAGTTCTCTCCTCTCTGTCCCTAAGTTTCTCACTTCTTTTTTCTTTTTATCTCCTCCCTATCTCCTCTGCCCACTCATCCTTCCTTCCATTATGGTTTACATTTTAGCTCTCTGAAAGAGCATTTGTTTAGGTTGGTCTAACATTGAGCAAGAAAAAAGAAGAGAAGACTTAATTAACTTGATTAAAGCTTAATTGCATGGAATGTTCCCTCGATATCTCTAATTTTCTTGAAGAGATTTCTAGTGTTTCCCATTCTGTTGTTTTCCTCTGTTTCTCTGCATTATTCACTTAGGAATGCTTTCTTACCTCTTCCTGAAATACTCTGGAACTCTGTATTCAAATGGGTATAAGTTTCCTGTTTATCACTTTGCCAACAAAGATCTGGATAGTCAAAGCTATGGTTTTCTGAGTAGCCATGTACAGATGTGAGAGCTGGACCATTAAGAAGGCTGAGTGCAGACGAATTGATGCTTTTGAATTGTGGTGTTGGAGAAAACTCTTGAGAGTCCCTTGGACTGCAAGGAGATCAAACCAGTCAGTCCTAAAGGAAATCAACTCTCAATATTCATTGGAAGAACTGATGCTGAAGCTGAAACTCCAATATTTTGGCCACCTGCTGTGAAGAGATGACTCAGTGTAAAGGACCCTGATGCTGAGAAAAACAGAACGCAGAAGGAGAAGGGGACAACAGAGGACAAGATAGTTGGATGGCATCACCAAGGCAATGGGAATGAGTTTGGGCAAGCTCCAGGAGATGGTGAAGGACAGAAGCCTGGAGTGCTGCTTCAGACCTTGGCATCACAAAGAGTTGAACATGGCTGAGTGACTGAACTGAACTGAAAACTTAATTAACAGAAAACCAAACTGGCAATGGCTTAAATACATAGGGCTTTATTTCTCCTCCTCTAACAAGAATCCAGAGGGAAGTAGTACCAGATACTGGTTCAGCTGCTCAGTGCTAACATCAACACCCCAGGCTTTCTATTTCTTTAGTCTTCCATTTTAGCTGCTGGTTTTCCATCCTTAATCATGTTGCCTTATGTTTGCAAGATAGCTGTGGCAGATCCAGGCATGATGTGCCTACATTTAAGACAGGAAGATTAGATAAGGGAGAGAGCTTGCTGGCTCTCACACACACACACACACACACACACACACACACACACACACACACACACACACACACGTGCTCAGTCTTCTGCTTATGTCTCATGGACCAGAACTATATCAGAAAACCTAAATGGGAATGACTATGAGCTTTGCAGCCTCTATAGTGGGAAGGAAATAAGAGCAAAGGTTATTAATCGTAAAGACTAGCTGCCTCGTTAATTTTCTTGAAGAGATTTCTAGTTTTCCCATTCTGTTGTTTTCCTCTGTTTCTCTGCATTATTCACTTAGGAATGCTTTCTTACCTCTTCCTGAAATACTCTGGAACTCTGTATTCAAATGGGTATAAGTTTCCTGTTTATCACTTTGCCAACAAAGATCTGGATAGTCAAAGCTATGGTTTTCTGAGTAGCCATGTACAGATGTGAGAGCTGGACCATTAAGAAGGCTGAGTGCAGACGAATTGATGCCTTTGAACTGTGATGTTGGAGAAAACTCTTGAGAGTCCCTTGGACTGCAAGGAGATCAAAACAATCAGTCCTAAAGGAAATCAACTCTGACTATTCATTGGAAGAACTGATGCTGAAGCTGAAACTCCAATATTTTGGCCACCTGCTGTGAAGAGATGACTCAGTGTAAAGGACCCTGATGCTGAGAAAAACAGAACGCAGAAGGAGAAGGGGACAACAGAGGACAAGATAGTTGGATGGCATCACCAAGGCAATGGGAATGAGTTTGGGCAAGCTCCAGGAGATGGTGAAGGACAGAAGCCTGGAGTGCTGCTTCAGACCTTGGCATCACAAAGAGTTGAACATGGCTGAGTGACTGAACTGAACTGAAAACTTAATTAACAGAAAACCAAACTGGCAATGGCTTAAATACATAGGGCTTTATTTCTCCTCCTCTAACAAGAATCCAGAGGGAAGTAGTACCAGATACTGGTTCAGCTGCTCAGTGCTAACATCAACACCCCAGGCTTTCTATTTCTTTAGTCTTCCATTTTAGCTGCTGGTTTTCCATCCTTAATCATGTTGCCTTATGTTTGCAAGATAGCTGTGGCAGATCCAGGCATGATGTGCCTACATTTAAGACAGGAAGATTAGATAAGGGAGAGAGCTTGCTGGCTCTCACACACACACACACACACACACACACACACACACACACACACACACACGTGCTCAGTCTTCTGCTTATGTCTCATGGACCAGAACTATATCATATGACTATACAGCTGCCATGAAGATTGGGAAATGACTATTGAGCTTTTGCAGCCTCTATAGTGGGAAGGAAATAAGAGCAAAGGTTATTAGCAGTCTGTCAATGAACTATGCCTGCCATAGCCACCATCTAGCATATAGCACTGATCTTAGGCAGTGCTCCTAAACAAGCCATCTCCTAAAAGACTGCAGTCTATGGATAATTGCCTTTGAATCATGTGTTGATCTGATCTAATCAGACATCAGCATGAGAGCTCTCCTCAGAAGAGGGCTGTGCGCAGGACAAGAATGGATAGTACTTGGTTTCATACCAGTGCAATATCCAAACATGTCTATATCCTTTTCAGTGATACAATTATAGCCCATCAACTCTTAAGTTTAACTCTGCCTGCTATATTCCCACAAGCTTGCTTTGTCCATTCATATATTTATTCAATAAATATTAATGGATGATAGGCACTTGTCTAGGTGCAAGGGATATGACAGTGAAGAAAACACCAAGCTTATTTTCTAGTAAAAGAGACAGAAAAGTTAGACTTCAGTAATTCTGTTCTTCGCTTTGTCATGATCACCATAATTTCAGTGTTTTTGTGTCTGTGGACATATAATGGCAAAAACACAGTTAAATAAGGGGCAGTGTGGAGGCAAGGGTAAGACTGTAAGAAGGTAGAGAAGTGGCTTTAATTTATAGAACAATCAGAACTCAGAACTAAATGTTTTAGCCATAAACTTTTCACTCTGTCTCCTTCACAGAGAAACTGACAGACATTTCAGTGCTAGAGGAAAAGGGAAGGAAATGCACACTGTCAGGAGTCAAAAGTATGGTTTGTGTTGTTCACCAGTCCCTGTTATCATCAGAACATAGTTTTAACTTCTAAAATTATTTTATTTGACCTTTATTTAACTTCCTCTAGGACATGTTGAAGATGGTCTACAAAATGTAGCTTTCCTCCTAGGAAACACTTCTCTATGCACTGGACCATGGATTTAACCACCCCTCACCGCACGTGGGTTTTCTTGGTTTTAAAAACTCACCAGAGGATATAGCAGGGACCAACATATACTTGGATATTCTCTGTCCACTAGGCATTAGATGTTTATCAAGGAACTGGTCCTGCTCATGTGCCTTCTGTATGACTATATAAGATTATATATTGGATTTTTAAATTATTCTATTGATTTTTCTCTTGCCTCCCTTACTAGCCTGTGATTCCCTCATCACCCAGCTTTATTCAAGCTGATTCCCTTTTATTTTTCAGGTCCTAACATAATTGTAACTGCCTAAAGAAAAAATTTCCTTAAAACTTAGACTAAGTTTCTGTTCATGCTCCTGTAAATCCATTACTCTCTTTGATAACAGTTACAATTCCATTACTTGTAAGAGCTTGATTGGGCATCTCAGGTGGTTCAGTGGTAAAGAATATATCTCCCAGTTCAGGAGATGTGGGTTCGAAACCTGAGAAGATTCCCTGGAGGAGAAAATGGCAATCCACTCTAGTATTCTTCCCTGAGAAAACCCATGGACAGAGGAGCCTGATGGGCTACAGTCCATGGGATCACAAAAGAGCCAGATATGACTAAGCAGTTAAACAACAACAATATCTTGATTAACACTTGCTTAATCTCTCACCAGATTGTAAATTTCATGAGGCCAGGGGCCATCTGTCTTGCTCAGGTCTATATCTCAATGTGTAGCAATGTGTTGGATACACACCTGACATTGGATACAATGAATTAATAAGTATCTTCAGTCTCCAAGTGACTATCACAGTGCCATCCAAAAAAACACAGATTTTTTTAGCCAAAACTTTTATGCCTTACGAGTGACAGACATTTCAGTGCTAGAGGAAAAGGGAAGGAAATGCACACTGTCAGGAGTCAAAAGTATGGTTTGTGTTGTTCACCAGTCCCTGTTATCATCAGAACATAGTTTTAACTTCTAAAATTATTTTATTTGACCTTTATTTAACTTCCTCTAGGACATGTTGAAGATGGTCTACAAAATGTAGCTTTCCTCCTAGGAAACACTTCTCTATGCACTGGACCATGGATTTAACCACCCCTCACCGCACGTGGGTTTTCTTGGTTTTAAAAACTCACCAGAGGATATAGCAGGGACCAACATATACTTGGATATTCTCTGTCCACTAGGCATTAGATGTTTATCAAGGAACTGGTCCTGCTCATGTGCCTTCTGTATGACTATATAAGATTATATATTGGATTTTTAAATTATTCTATTGATTTTTCTCTTGCCTCCCTTACTAGCCTGTGATTCCCTCATCACCCAGCTTTATTCAAGCTGATTCCCTTTTATTTTTCAGGTCCTAACATAATTGTAACTGCCTAAAGAAAAAATTTCCTTAAAACTTAGACTAAGTTTCTGTTCATGCTCCTGTAAATCCATTACTCTCTTTGATAACAGTTACAATTCCATTACTTGTAAGAGCTTGATTGGGCATCTCAGGTGGTTCAGTGGTAAAGAATATATCTCCCAGTTCAGGAGATGTGGGTTCGAAACCTGAGAAGATTCCCTGGAGGAGAAAATGGCAATCCACTCTAGTATTCTTCCCTGAGAAAACCCATGGACAGAGGAGCCTGATGGGCTACAGTCCATGGGATCACAAAAGAGCCAGATATGACTAAGCAGTTAAACAACAACAATATCTTGATTAACACTTGCTTAATCTCTCACCAGATTGTAAATTTCATGAGGCCAGGGGCCATCTGTCTTGCTCAGGTCTATATCTCAATGTGTAGCAATGTGTTGGATACACACCTGACATTGGATACAATGAATTAATAAGTATCTTCAGTCTCCAAGTGACTATCACAGTGCCACCAAAACACAGATACTCAACAATGCTGATTGTGGATCATCTACTCCAGGAGTAGAGAATTTAGTTCCTTCCTTTCCCTACTGCTGGAAGTGCTACTGGTAGAGACCCTCAGCTGCCAACCCTCTTAGAGAATGTTTCACTTTTTAATTTATTTTTAATTGGAGGATAGTTACTTTACAATGCTATGTTGGTTTCTGTTGTACAACAAGAGTCAGTTATACGTATCCATATAACCCCTCCCTCTTGAGCCTCCCTCTCACCCCATCCCCATCCCACTGCTCTAGGTCATCACTGAGCACTGAGCTGAACGTCCTGGGTTATACAGCAGCTTCCCACTAGCTATCTCTTGTACTCATGGTACCGTATATGTGTCAAGGCTACTCTCAATTCGTCCCACCCTGTCTTTCTCCCACTATGTCCACAAGTTGGTTCTCTGTTTCTGAGTTCTCTTCTTGCCCTTCAAATAGGTTCATCCGTACCATTTTTCTAGACCCATGAATATGCATTAATATACAGTATTTTTCTCTTTCTGACTTACTTTACTTCATTTAATAGGTTCTAGATTCATCCACCTCACTACAACGTACTCAAATTCATTCCTTTTAATGGCGGAGTAACATTCCATCATATACATGTTCCACAACTTTTTTTTTATCCATTCACCTTCAATGGTCATCTAGGTTGCTTCCAGGTTCTGCTTATTGTAAACAGTGCTTCCTGAACATAAGTATTGTCAAAGAAAATGCCTCACTTAAAGAAACAGGCCACCCAAATCAGGCCCCATCTATGGGTAGTTTGTATCTGATGACTAAACAATCCTGGGAGCTGAAGATCCAGCCACCCATGCCAACTCAAAGATATCCTAAAAGGCCATCCCAGATGGACAGGGTTAGCTGAAATCTTTGTTAGGATGGCATCATAGCTCATCTTCTTCTGCTCAATCCTGTTTTCTCTACTTTCCTTTCACAGGAGTCAATCCTAAAAGCATTCAAGAGCATCTCTTGTACACTCATCTCCCCCAAGAGTTTACTTCTTGGGTAACTCAACCTGTGACGACTACTACAAAAATATTTACTGAACTGAGCTGACTATTATATTCTATTGAATTGAATGTTATGCTGCATAAACTCCTATACAGTAAAGATCACTTCTTATTTATCCTTGTGTCCTTTAAATTGGAGGGTAATTATGTTACAATGTTATGTAGGTTTCTATTGTACAACAATGTACAATGATTAGGTTACTTTTATAAAGTGAATGTGCCACCAAAATTCATATGTTAAAATTATTAACTTCCAAAGGTGATGACTGCTGGTATGACCTTTGGGAGGTGCTTAGGTCATGAGGGTGGAGCACTCATGAATGGGATTAATGCCTTATAAAAGAGAGATCCCTCCTCCCTCTTCTGTCAATTAAGGAAACAATTAGAAGTCTGCTACACAGAAGAGTAGCCCTCACTCTACCACACTGGCACTCTGACCTTGGACTTCTAGTTTTGAGACTACAAGAAATAAATCCCATTTTTTGTAAGTTACTGAGCTAGTGGTATTTTGTTATAACAACCCAAACAGACTAAGACAGTGGATGCCATAAACACAACAAATAAAATATTCCCCAAAACAGTCTACTTGGGCTAAAGCCTTCTTATTCAAAGTGTGATCGTGATCCTAGAGCTACTGGCATTGGCATTCCCTGTGCATTTTGGAACAAATGTGGACTCTCAAGCCCTCAACCTGAACCTGACCAACTGAACCCAAATCTGCATTGTAAACAGTGCTTACTGAACATAAGTATTGTCAAAGAAAATGCCTCACTTAAAGAAACAGGCCACCCAAATCAGGCCCCATCTATGGGTAGTTTGTATCTGATGACTAAACAATCCTGGGAGCTGAAGATCCAGCCACCCATGCCAACTCAAAGATATCCTAAAAGGCCATCCCAGATGGACAGGGTTAGCTGAAATCTTTGTTAGGATGGCATCATAGCTCATCTTCTTCTGCTCAATCCTGTTTTCTCTACTTTCCTTTCACAGGAGTCAATCCTAAAAGCATTCAAGAGCATCTCTTGTACACTCATCTCCCCCAAGAGTTTACTTCTTGGGTAACTCAACCTGTGACGACTACTACAAAAATATTTACTGAACTGAGCTGACTATTATATTCTATTGAATTGAATGTTATGCTGCATAAACTCCTATACAGTAAAGATCACTTCTTATTTATCCTTGTGTCCTTTAAATTGGAGGGTAATTATGTTACAATGTTATGTAGGTTTCTATTGTACAACAATGTACAATGATTAGGTTACTTTTATAAAGTGAATGTGCCACCAAAATTCATATGTTAAAATTATTAACTTCCAAAGGTGATGACTGCTGGTATGACCTTTGGGAGGTGCTTAGGTCATGAGGGTGGAGCACTCATGAATGGGATTAATGCCTTATAAAAGAGAGATCCCTCCTCCCTCTTCTGTCAATTAAGGAAACAATTAGAAGTCTGCTACACAGAAGAGTAGCCCTCACTCTACCACACTGGCACTCTGACCTTGGACTTCTAGTTTTGAGACTACAAGAAATAAATCCCATTTTTTGTAAGTTACTGAGCTAGTGGTATTTTGTTATAACAACCCAAACAGACTAAGACAGTGGATGCCATAAACACAACAAATAAAATATTCCCCAAAACAGTCTACTTGGGCTAAAGCCTTCTTATTCAAAGTGTGATCGTGATCCTAGAGCTACTGGCATTGGCATTCCCTGTGCATTTTGGAACAAATGTGGACTCTCAAGCCCTCAACCTGAACCTGACCAACTGAACCCAAATCTGCATTTTAACAAGATCCCAGGTCATTCATACTGACTTTCAGAAGTACTCAGCTAAGGGATTTATTAATATAAATAACGTGATCTTGCTAATATTTCCTCTCTACTTTGTGCAACATTTTCATTAAGTTCTTCTAAAATTTTTGTTTAATGCTAGTGTAATCATGCCTTCTTTCATCCAACAAATACTAAATGAGTCCCAAAGATTTCATCCTTTCAGGAGAAAAACAAATCAATATGCATATTGTAAAGCATGAAGAAAAGTGATTAATGCTCCTAACACACACAAAACCCAAAAACCAGCAGGGCAGGGTAAGGAGGATGGGACGATAGGTTGCAATTTCGAAATTTTGCAGAAATCCATGATAAGCAGAGACTGGACGCAGGTGACGTAATTTGCCATGTTCATATCGGTGCATGATCCTGAAACGTTCTAAGAGTAGAGGTCAATACGGCTTAAGTAAAAAAGGTGAGTCCATGCTGAGTAACAGGAGGTGTGGTCACAGAGGTAGACCTCGTGATGAGAGGCTGTTTAACACATCGCTATTTGCCATTTAATTGCTGAAAAGGTAATGCAAGCTGTTTTTTCTCCAAGAATAAAATAGTTCTTGGCCAAGCCAACTCGATTTGGGCTGCGATGCTCAGTCGCTCAGTCTTTGCGACCCTATGGGCTGTAGCCCGCCAGGCTCCTCTGTTCATGGACTTTTCCAGGCAAGAATACTGGAGTGGGTTGCCGATTCCTTCTCCAGTTGGGCTGTGAAAGTTTCCACAAAACATTTCACCGACGAGGCTTCGCGTTCCACAACTACAAATGCAGAGGTTAGAGAAGCCACGTAAGGGCTCTTTCTGTCTTAAACTCTCAAATTCCCAGAGGCATTGATGCCAAAGTCTAATACGTGGTAAAGGAAGGATTATGGGTAGGCAGTGGCGTAGAACCACGTTCTGCAGCCTCAGAACACTGCAAAAAAGAGGAAGATGAATTACGGAAGCTAATACCAAGCGAACATAACTTTTGGACCCAAACAGCTCACAAACCGGTGAGCCAAGATCGCGACCACAGACTATCGCGCCCCTAACGCTGACCTTCCTCGGGGGCGGTCTTCCCGTCGTATGCCAGCTCGCCTCCTCCGTCCCACTTTCCAGGCCACCTCCGCCTCGCCCAACGAGTCCCAATTACCCCTCGCAGGCCGGCCCCGGCCCCGCCTCCAGGCGAGGCTGGCCGCGCAGACCTCGCCTCGGCCTCCACCGCGCCCCACTTTCCCGTCTACGCCCCGCCTCCCGCTGCAGGGGCTGGTCCGTGGCGGCGGAAGTGACGTAAGGCCTAGGCCCTAGGACCCGGCGGTCGGGCGCCCGTGGTGATTCGGGTGCCCCGGTCCTGAGCAGCATGGCGAGGCTGGCCGCGCAGCCTCCCAAAACCAGCAGGGCAGGGTAAGGAGGATGGGACGATAGGTTGCAATTTAAATTTTGCAGAAATCCATGATAAGCAGAGACTGGACGCAGGTGACGTAATTTGCCATGTTCATATCGGTGCATGATCCTGAAACGTTCTAAGAGTAGAGGTCAATACGGCTTAAGTAAAAAAGGTGAGTCCATGCTGAGTAACAGGAGGTGTGGTCACAGAGGTAGACCTCGTGATGAGAGGCTGTTTAACACATCGCTATTTGCCATTTAATTGCTGAAAAGGTAATGCAAGCTGTTTTTTCTCCAAGAATAAAATAGTTCTTGGCCAAGCCAACTCGATTTGGGCTGCGATGCTCAGTCGCTCAGTCTTTGCGACCCTATGGGCTGTAGCCCGCCAGGCTCCTCTGTTCATGGACTTTTCCAGGCAAGAATACTGGAGTGGGTTGCCGATTCCTTCTCCAGTTGGGCTGTGAAAGTTTCCACAAAACATTTCACCGACGAGGCTTCGCGTTCCACAACTACAAATGCAGAGGTTAGAGAAGCCACGTAAGGGCTCTTTCTGTCTTAAACTCTCAAATTCCCAGAGGCATTGATGCCAAAGTCTAATACGTGGTAAAGGAAGGATTATGGGTAGGCAGTGGCGTAGAACCACGTTCTGCAGCCTCAGAACACTGCAAAAAGAGGAAGATGAATTACGGAAGCTAATACCAAGCGAACATAACTTTTGGACCCAAACAGCTCACAAACCGGTGAGCCAAGATCGCGACCACAGACTATCGCGCCCCTAACGCTGACCTTCCTCGGGGGCGGTCTTCCCGTCGTATGCCAGCTCGCCTCCTCCGTCCCACTTTCCAGGCCACCTCCGCCTCGCCCAACGAGTCCCAATTACCCCTCGCAGGCCGGCCCCGGCCCCGCCTCCAGGCGAGGCTGGCCGCGCAGACCTCGCCTCGGCCTCCACCGCGCCCCACTTTCCCGTCTACGCCCCGCCTCCCGCTGCAGGGGCTGGTCCGTGGCGGCGGAAGTGACGTAAGGCCTAGGCCCTAGGACCCGGCGGTCGGGCGCCCGTGGTGATTCTGGGCTGCACCCGAGTCGGTCCTGAGCAGCATGGCCCTCCGCCTTTTCCTCGTCCTTACCTTGCTGGCCAGAAGCTGGGTTGAGATGAGCGCCGCGGATCCGGAACTGTCCTCGGGTACTGTCGCTCGCGGCAGGTCCGCGATCGGGTGGGGACGGGAGGGGAGGCGAGGGAAGGAGGCATCCCCTCCGGCCAGGAAGCTCCCTCCCGGAGGAGCCGCCCCCGCGTCAGCCCTCGACGCCCGGTGGCTCCGGGTCCTAAAGGGGCGGCTGCCGCGACCAGGCGACGCTGGGTCTCCGCGGTTGCAGCCTTCTGTTCCCTTTTTCTGACCTCTTCCGTGCCCAAATAAAACATATTCTCTTAATTCGTTTTTAAATAAGTGAGTTACCTGGCTACGGCTTATGATCAGATATTGGTAAGGTCGTCCCCGAATGGTTGGACGTTGTTTCGCCAGCTGAGAATGATGAAGAGGCAGTAAGTGGCAGTCTTACGTGCAAGTCTGAAAGCGGTGCAGAGCGGGCACTCACGAGTCCCGTTTGTCAGGCGGGAGGTTTCCTGGCAGACAGTTCCTCCTTTATCGCCGCCTGCCTAATGAGATTTCCCTGGAAACTTGTTGAGAACATGTTTTTCTAAAGCTGGGTGTAATGATGATTAGGAGCGCCAGTGAAATCAGTAAACTTTTTCTGCAGAAGGGGCAAATCTAGACGATCAGAAAGCGAGGCGTTCTTAAGTGACTCCTCTGTGTACGCGGTTAGCAGCTGCCTAGAAGGAGTCAGGGAGATTCAGACTCCTTTACCCGCGGCAAACTCGGGGTCTGCACCTGTGTTAGGACTTTCTCTGTGACACGTATTAGATGTGTTCCTCTCCTGGCCAGCTCCTATTTGGCTTGTTGTTTAGAAGTCAAGTAAACAAAGAGTTAAGTCATTCCTTGGAAGTGCTGCATTTGTGTTGGAAATACAAAAATAAGAACTGTTCAGTTTCTGCCTTCAAGAATCCTGATGGTACAGCTAACGATTATTGGGCTTTGTTGTAAGTTTTATCACATCATTTCCCGAACGTCTTTTTTTATGTTCTCTATGTATGGATGAGAAATTGAGGTGCAGAGTCTACCCAAGGTGCTGCTCTTCTTCACTGGGGAGCTTGGCAGTTGATTTCCAGAGTCCAAGTTCTCGACTCTGTCGGCTGCCATTAGTAGGACAGGTTAGTCATCCTTAAGGGCAGTTGCAGTCCACTGTGATAAGCGCCTGAAGTTAACACATAGTTTACGGGAAAGCCAGGTAAGGGTGCCTGACTCAGAGCAGAGGAATCAGGAAAGACTTCACAGAGAAGATGACCCAGAGTTAGCCCTGGAGGTGCAGAGAGATGTGTGTGCAGATGAAGGGCTGTCACACAGCAGGTTGAATTAGTGGAGTAATTTAAACGTTTTGGGTTCGATCCCTGTGTTGTGAAGATTTCCTGGAGAAGAGAATGGCAACCCACTCTTCTGAAAAATCTCATGGACAGAGGAGCCCTGGCTGGCTCCAGTCCAGGGGGTCGCAAAGAGTCGGACACAACTGAACAACAACAACAACAACATTGTACATTTTATTTATGTGTGTGAGGATATAAGGGGAGATAGGATATGTGCAGAGGTAGGAAGCAGTTAACAAAGTGCCTTGTCGAGTATAACAGCAAAGAACAGAAACAGAGCTTCGGCTCACTTAGACAAAAAGAAGAGTGTGTTGGCTCAGAGACTGCAAACAAGAGTTAAACAGAAAGGTGGATGCCGGCTTGACCTGGGGCCCCGGCTCAAATGCCAAGACGATCAGAAAGCGAGGCGTTCTTAAGTGACTCCTCTGTGTACGCGGTTAGCAGCTGCCTAGAAGGAGTCAGGGAGATTCAGACTCCTTTACCCGCGGCAAACTCGGGGTCTGCACCTGTGTTAGGACTTTCTCTGTGACACGTATTAGATGTGTTCCTCTCCTGGCCAGCTCCTATTTGGCTTGTTGTTTAGAAGTCAAGTAAACAAAGAGTTAAGTCATTCCTTGGAAGTGCTGCATTTGTGTTGGAAATACAAAAATAAGAACTGTTCAGTTTCTGCCTTCAAGAATCCTGATGGTACAGCTAACGATTATTGGGCTTTGTTGTAAGTTTTATCACATCATTTCCCGAACGTCTTTTTTTATGTTCTCTATGTATGGATGAGAAATTGAGGTGCAGAGTCTACCCAAGGTGCTGCTCTTCTTCACTGGGGAGCTTGGCAGTTGATTTCCAGAGTCCAAGTTCTCGACTCTGTCGGCTGCCATTAGTAGGACAGGTTAGTCATCCTTAAGGGCAGTTGCAGTCCACTGTGATAAGCGCCTGAAGTTAACACATAGTTTACGGGAAAGCCAGGTAAGGGTGCCTGACTCAGAGCAGAGGAATCAGGAAAGACTTCACAGAGAAGATGACCCAGAGTTAGCCCTGGAGGTGCAGAGAGATGTGTGTGCAGATGAAGGGCTGTCACACAGCAGGTTGAATTAGTGGAGTAATTTAAACGTTTTGGGTTCGATCCCTGTGTTGTGAAGATTTCCTGGAGAAGAGAATGGCAACCCACTCTTCTGAAAAATCTCATGGACAGAGGAGCCCTGGCTGGCTCCAGTCCAGGGGGTCGCAAAGAGTCGGACACAACTGAACAACAACAACAACAACATTGTACATTTTATTTATGTGTGTGAGGATATAAGGGGAGATAGGATATGTGCAGAGGTAGGAAGCAGTTAACAAAGTGCCTTGTCGAGTATAACAGCAAAGAACAGAAACAGAGCTTCGGCTCACTTAGACAAAAAGAAGAGTGTGTTGGCTCAGAGACTGCAAACAAGAGTTAAACAGAAAGGTGGAGATGCCGGCTTGACCTCGGGAGGCCAAACCAGGAACTCAAAGTGCCAAGACCCTCCATTTCTTATTACTGACTTTGGGTGTAGGCAGCTTTCTCTATTTGGCAGGAATCATGGGTGTTGGGTTTTGACATCTGGCAGCTTCCTTTGCCCTAGCAAAATCCTGGAAGAAGGTTCTGATTTGCCCAGCTTGGGTCAGGTGCCAGCTTACACAGGAAGGAAACTGTTGGGGGTGGCAGCAGGAGGAGACTTCCCAGAGGAAGAGCAGTAATGGCTCTGAAAGAAGTATGGGTGCTGAGCCAACAAAATAACAGGCTGTGTCTCCCTCGCTTAAGTCAGGGGGCAGCCATTAGATTCTTTTAAGGGAATAAATGACTTTATGCAAGATCAGATATGCCATTTAGAAAGACCTTTCATCTTAGAGGATAGTTTGGAGGTAAATTCAAAGGAGTGAGGCCACCTCGGAGGCTGCTGCTTCGGTCTGGGAGGAGATGGTGAGAAGTTTATATGAAGAAGGAGAAATTAGAAGACAGAGTCAGCATAACTTGGTGATGACTGGATGTAGGAATAGAGGAAGAAGGTGACTAAGGTTCCTGGCTTCAGGCCCAGCAGTAAACCGAGTGCAAGGCCTTTCCCTCTGAGCACAAAGCCCTCCTGAGGGTGGGCCCCTTGTGACTACACAACTTGTATGTCCTTGAAGCCAGCCCTGGGAGGAAGAGTGCTGCCTTCCCTCATAGGATGATCTGTGGCCTTCTGTGCTTACGTATAGTACAAGCAGGTGTCAGCTACCTTTTCCCAGGTTGTTTGTCCATTCTGGGTATTATCTGAAGAGCAGACTGCTTTAGAGCAGGTGTGGAGCTCTTAACTCACATTCTCCACTTGATTATTAGCCTGTTCATTCTCTGACATTAGGTAATGCTCTGGGTGTGTTGACATTTTTCACTGTTTTCTCTAGATTCTATATGTATTTCCGAGATTCAGCATACTTAAATCAGCGCATTTCAGTTACATTTGTTGAAGAAGGTATTAATACTATTTTTTCATTTTGTTCTTATTCATGATTTATATGAGTTTTTGAACGATCCACATTTTGGTCCAGTATAAAAGAAAACCTAAAGAACTGTTGAGAAAAATAACCCCTTTAAAAGGCCTGTCTTATAACATTTGGCAGCGCACAGCAAGAGTGCAATTGTATGAGCTAAATGGATAATTAATGGCTCCATTTTAATTGGAAAAGAATTAGAATGAAAGATGAACCAGAATTCAATGAGTTCTTGACAAAAAGGAATCAGTTTTTTTAACTTTTTGTTTAATTTTCCTAACAGTGATTTGGCAGCAGAGGAGTTCAGGTGCCAGAAGGAAGAAGGGGGCGGGGGTAAAATGGCTCTGAAAGAAGTATGGGTGCTGAGCCAACAAAATAACAGGCTGTGTCTCCCTCGCTTAAGTCAGGGGGCAGCCATTAGATTCTTTTAAGGGAATAAATGACTTTATGCAAGATCAGATATGCCATTTAGAAAGACCTTTCATCTTAGAGGATAGTTTGGAGGTAAATTCAAAGGAGTGAGGCCACCTCGGAGGCTGCTGCTTCGGTCTGGGAGGAGATGGTGAGAAGTTTATATGAAGAAGGAGAAATTAGAAGACAGAGTCAGCATAACTTGGTGATGACTGGATGTAGGAATAGAGGAAGAAGGTGACTAAGGTTCCTGGCTTCAGGCCCAGCAGTAAACCGAGTGCAAGGCCTTTCCCTCTGAGCACAAAGCCCTCCTGAGGGTGGGCCCCTTGTGACTACACAACTTGTATGTCCTTGAAGCCAGCCCTGGGAGGAAGAGTGCTGCCTTCCCTCATAGGATGATCTGTGGCCTTCTGTGCTTACGTATAGTACAAGCAGGTGTCAGCTACCTTTTCCCAGGTTGTTTGTCCATTCTGGGTATTATCTGAAGAGCAGACTGCTTTAGAGCAGGTGTGGAGCTCTTAACTCACATTCTCCACTTGATTATTAGCCTGTTCATTCTCTGACATTAGGTAATGCTCTGGGTGTGTTGACATTTTTCACTGTTTTCTCTAGATTCTATATGTATTTCCGAGATTCAGCATACTTAAATCAGCGCATTTCAGTTACATTTGTTGAAGAAGGTATTAATACTATTTTTTCATTTTGTTCTTATTCATGATTTATATGAGTTTTTGAACGATCCACATTTTGGTCCAGTATAAAAGAAAACCTAAAGAACTGTTGAGAAAAATAACCCCTTTAAAAGGCCTGTCTTATAACATTTGGCAGCGCACAGCAAGAGTGCAATTGTATGAGCTAAATGGATAATTAATGGCTCCATTTTAATTGGAAAAAGAATTAGAATGAAAGATGAACCAGAATTCAATGAGTTCTTGACAAAAAGGAATCAGTGTACTTGTAATTTTCCTATTAAGGGAGTGTCTTTATTTTAGATTACCCAGTACTAGATACCCATTTCAATCATGTCCATTCTCAATAATAAATTTAGTCCATTGTTCAGATTTTGCAGTGACCACCTTGTAACTGTGATAGTATTACAAATTAGGCACAATTCCTTGAAGCAACTTCAAATGCTTATGAAGTCATCAGAAAACAGTTATCTCCAATTTCTGTTTGTATGTGTTTATTTTCCCCATTTTTAGTAAGCTATCACAGAAATGATGCTTACACTTCTTTCATCAATTAAAACCAACAAAACTTTGCACATTGTCAAGTGTTTGAATAGCTTCTCTAAGCTTTTTTTTCTTGGTGAAAATATATAACTGTTACCTGCATTCCCTCCCTCCTGGGATGGTTGATGGCTTAACTGAGACAGTACAATGTTGAGTTCATAGCTTGTCCTGTAGTAAATGTTTCATATATGTTCATGACTGACTTTCAATTATGTGCATAATTTTCACAAATATATTTTTTAAGTATTATATTATCTCAGTTATGAATGAGAAATTATGTCAGCTTTAAAAAGAAAAGCTTATCCAGATCAATATGAGAAATTTAAAATGAGCTGAGTGGCTAACTCCATCTTCCACTGTTTTCCTGTTCTTCCTAAGGATAAAACGGTCTCTTTGTTTTTTTCAGTTTCTAAACTCTTTCTCAACTTAGAGTGAGTCAGTCCAAGAGAGAATTAGTTTTGAGAAATGAGTTCTCTCAGGGGATAGGTAGACCTGGGGTTCAGTTAGAATTTATTGACGGGTTGAACAGCATACTTAAATCAGCGCATTTCAGTTAAGAAGGTATTAATACTATTTTTTCATTTTGTTCTTATTCATGATTTATATGAGTTTTTGAACGATCCACATTTTGGTCCAGTATAAAAGAAAACCTAAAGAACTGTTGAGAAAAATAACCCCTTTAAAAGGCCTGTCTTATAACATTTGGCAGCGCACAGCAAGAGTGCAATTGTATGAGCTAAATGGATAATTAATGGCTCCATTTTAATTGGAAAAAGAATTAGAATGAAAGATGAACCAGAATTCAATGAGTTCTTGACAAAAAGGAATCAGTGTACTTGTAATTTTCCTATTAAGGGAGTGTCTTTATTTTAGATTACCCAGTACTAGATACCCATTTCAATCATGTCCATTCTCAATAATAAATTTAGTCCATTGTTCAGATTTTGCAGTGACCACCTTGTAACTGTGATAGTATTACAAATTAGGCACAATTCCTTGAAGCAACTTCAAATGCTTATGAAGTCATCAGAAAACAGTTATCTCCAATTTCTGTTTGTATGTGTTTATTTTCCCCATTTTTAGTAAGCTATCACAGAAATGATGCTTACACTTCTTTCATCAATTAAAACCAACAAAACTTTGCACATTGTCAAGTGTTTGAATAGCTTCTCTAAGCTTTTTTTTCTTGGTGAAAATATATAACTGTTACCTGCATTCCCTCCCTCCTGGGATGGTTGATGGCTTAACTGAGACAGTACAATGTTGAGTTCATAGCTTGTCCTGTAGTAAATGTTTCATATATGTTCATGACTGACTTTCAATTATGTGCATAATTTTCACAAATATATTTTTTAAGTATTATATTATCTCAGTTATGAATGAGAAATTATGTCAGCTTTAAAAAGAAAAGCTTATCCAGATCAATATGAGAAATTTAAAATGAGCTGAGTGGCTAACTCCATCTTCCACTGTTTTCCTGTTCTTCCTAAGGATAAAACGGTCTCTTTGTTTTTTTCAGTTTCTAAACTCTTTCTCAACTTAGAGTGAGTCAGTCCAAGAGAGAATTAGTTTTGAGAAATGAGTTCTCTCAGGGGATAGGTAGACCTGGGGTTCAGTTAGAATTTATTGACGTGCCAAGGAAACCCAACAAGATAAAACTGAATAAACAGGAATAATAATGAATTCCTGCTTTTCAGATCAGAAAAGTGGCTGGGGAGTTGTTTATTGGATAAGCCCTAACTTGGCTCTAGTTTCTGGGAAGGATCTGGGGAATTTTAGTTCATTACAAGTTAAGTGTAAGGCCCTATTTGATGTAACCATCTCTTCAAAAAAAAAAGAAGAGGAGGAAGAAAGGTATTTCTTTCACATCAGTTGCATTACTTCTGGGCCCCACCTTTTAAGGAAAAGAAAGTGAGTGGTAAAATCTGAAGACAGACAGGAGGAAGAGAAGACTGCAGGGATCTTGACAGGCTAAAGAACTTTGGAAGGAGAAATAAGCCTGAAATATTTGAATGTCCTCACTTGAACCCTTAGTTCTAATACCTTTCTCCAGAAGTACAAGGAAATAATAGAAGGAAATAGAAGAGGGATCATTTTTTCATTCATTTCACAAAGTGTTGGATATGGTTCCTTTCAAAGACCCCCAGTATTGAAATGTTTCAGTTTTAAAGCTTTATGAATGCTTGAAACAGCATGTGCAAGAATTCCTAAATGTTTTTATTCAGCTTAAATCTAGAGGACTCTGCTATCAGTATTTGCTAAGAGAAGTTGGAAAGCACTAAGAAAAAGTTATTTTATCAGCATTGTAAAACCATTCAGTAGATAGGTCATACTCAAATATATTTTGAAAAAAATGCAAAAGTCTTGCTTTAATTTGTTATTACCCTTTTCTGCTTGGATTTCTCGTACCATTTCTAATTTTGAAGTGTAAGAAGAGACCTTTGTGAAAATGTCCATAACCCTTCTTTAACATGAGGAAGCTGTTAGATATTTCCTCTTAGAGTCGATCACTCAGGAAGGAGTCTGGATGCTTTAATTTAGAATGCTTGGTTTTTTCTGTTTTTTTTTTTATAACATTTATTTTGATTTCTTTATCGTTTGGGGGTGGGGAGGGAGGGGATGGTGCGGGCCACTTCTATTGATCTTTCACTTCTCTATTTTCATCCATCTTTGTTCTTTTGGCTCATGTGGGCCTCCCATCGCAGTGGCCTCTCACTGCAGAGCGCCGGCTCTGGGTACATGCGCTCCAGAGCTCCAGCTAGGTAATTGGACACATCAGTCGAGCTGCTCCGCTGCACGTGGGATCTTCCCAGGCCAGGGATCGTTTTATTGGGGGATTTTAACCCTAACTCTCTTTTCGGGAAGGATCTGGGGAATTTTAGTTCATTACAAGTTAAGTGTAAGGCCCTATTTGATGTAACCATCTCTTCAAAAAAAGAAGAGGAGGAAGAAAGGTATTTCTTTCACATCAGTTGCATTACTTCTGGGCCCCACCTTTTAAGGAAAAGAAAGTGAGTGGTAAAATCTGAAGACAGACAGGAGGAAGAGAAGACTGCAGGGATCTTGACAGGCTAAAGAACTTTGGAAGGAGAAATAAGCCTGAAATATTTGAATGTCCTCACTTGAACCCTTAGTTCTAATACCTTTCTCCAGAAGTACAAGGAAATAATAGAAGGAAATAGAAGAGGGATCATTTTTTCATTCATTTCACAAAGTGTTGGATATGGTTCCTTTCAAAGACCCCAGTATTGAAATGTTTCAGTTTTAAAGCTTTATGAATGCTTGAAACAGCATGTGCAAGAATTCCTAAATGTTTTTATTCAGCTTAAATCTAGAGGACTCTGCTATCAGTATTTGCTAAGAGAAGTTGGAAAGCACTAAGAAAAAGTTATTTTATCAGCATTGTAAAACCATTCAGTAGATAGGTCATACTCAAATATATTTTGAAAAAAATGCAAAAGTCTTGCTTTAATTTGTTATTACCCTTTTCTGCTTGGATTTCTCGTACCATTTCTAATTTTGAAGTGTAAGAAGAGACCTTTGTGAAAATGTCCATAACCCTTCTTTAACATGAGGAAGCTGTTAGATATTTCCTCTTAGAGTCGATCACTCAGGAAGGAGTCTGGATGCTTTAATTTAGAATGCTTGGTTTTTTCTGTTTTTTTTTTTAAAACATTTATTTTTATTTATTTATCTTTTGGGGGGGTGGGGAGGGGGGGGGATGGGCGGGCCACTTCTATTGATCTTTCACTTCTCTATTTTCATCCATCTTTGTTCTTTTGGCTCATGTGGGCCTCCCATCGCAGTGGCCTCTCACTGCAGAGCGCCGGCTCTGGGTACATGCGCTCCAGAGCTCCAGCTAGGTAATTGGACACATCAGTCCAGCTGCTCCGCGGCACGTGGGATCTTCCCAGGCCAGGGATCGAATCGGCACCCCTTGCACTGCAAGGCGCTGTCCTTACCCACTGGACCACCAGGGAAGCCCCGAGTGCTTGTTTTTGAGTTGTACTGTCAGATGACTTTGAACCCTCCAAAACTATTTATTTACTGGCCACTGTCTCCTTCCTTGTATGCTTCTCCTTCCCTTAGACAGGTTGTGAGCAGATAGTCGAATGCTGTCTACAGAGTGCAGAACTCTGTTTGTCTTTAGATGTGCACAACTTTTGGGACTTTCCTGGTGTCTCAGTGGTGAAGAATGTTCCTGCAGTGCATGAGGTGTGACTTTGATCCGTGGGTTGGAAAGATCCCCTGGGGAAGGAAACGGCAACCCACTCCAACATGCATGCCTGGAGAATTCCATGGAAAGAGAAGTCTGGTGGGAGTCCATGAGATTGCCAAGAGTCATACGAGCGGACACGTGCATGAGCACACACACACAATTTTTATTTAATCTCTTAATTGTATACAAATTATTGTGTACAATCAGTGAACCACTCTGGCTGTCCATCTTTCAGTCGAGGCCTGGAGGTTACTGGATGGAGCCTAGGAGGCAGCCCTCGCCCCCGTCACCATCCACGGAGAAGAAATCTGGAGGTGTCTTTAGTGGTTTGCTTCCCCGTCTATTGCCTTCCGCAGTGAGGATCACAGAGCTGTTCTGGCTGCTGATTCGGGGGCTTCTGTGACGCCTCCATTGCTCCACCTAGCGGCACAGCTTCACCACATGCTGAACTTCATTTGTCTTTTCTTTTCCGTGCTCTTTTTCTGTTTTGTTTTTTTCATATTTATTACCAGGAAACAATTAGTTGTAACCAGAACTGTCCCTTTTATCAGCGTTGTAATTAAAATATTATGTAAAGTGATGCATCTCTCCTTTATTTGGTTTTGTTTCAGCTGTGAGTTCTAGAGGAATTTTTTAAAAACTCCTCTAGAAGCAGATCTTAAAAAAATAAGAGCTGAAGTTTACTCTGGGTCGTAAGCAGATACAATGCTGCAAGTAACTCTGAACCCATTTCCAAAAGTAACATGTGTTGGAGAAACCATCTGGACATTTTTTAAAAGACGGGAAATCCGTGAGATGATTCTGCTTCATGAGATACTCCTTTAACTCATACTCTTACTGTTTTTATGCATATTTTTATTGACATACAGTAATGTTTATTATGAATAAAAGTTTGCTTAAGCCTCAGTTGTTTTAAGCTGAATATGTAGCCATGTAAACTTTAGGTTACAAAATTCTGAAACTCAAGGAGAAAACTACTCATGTATAATTTATCATGTGATTTTGGCAAAGATGACAAAGACAGATGTCTATCAACCACATGACTTCTCTTCTGGTGGCACTAAAACCACACGTTGTGTCCTTTGATGTCAATATTCAGAAGTCTCTCCTATAATCTAGTAGTGCATTCTGTGTGCTAGAATCCATTGAAACCTCTTCTCCTATGACATGTCTGATTGCTTTGGAAGCTGTGGTTGAAGTGTTTGTCCAAGTCTAATGCCAAGCTTTTGCTTAAATTATGGGAAGAATCTGATTCACTCTAAAGACGAATACAACATAAATCTATTGCTGTTTGTATTTCACAATGTATCAGTAACCTCTTCTTAAATACAAATTATTGTGTACAATCAGTGAACCACTCTGGCTGTCCATCTTTCAGTCGAGGCCTGGAGGTTACTGGATGGAGCCTAGGAGGCAGCCCTCGCCCCCGTCACCATCCACGGAGAAGAAATCTGGAGGTGTCTTTAGTGGTTTGCTTCCCCGTCTATTGCCTTCCGCAGTGAGGATCACAGAGCTGTTCTGGCTGCTGATTCGGGGGCTTCTGTGACGCCTCCATTGCTCCACCTAGCGGCACAGCTTCACCACATGCTGAACTTCATTTGTCTTTTCTTTTCCGTGCTCTTTTTCTGTTTTGTTTTTTTCATATTTATTACCAGGAAACAATTAGTTGTAACCAGAACTGTCCCTTTTATCAGCGTTGTAATTAAAATATTATGTAAAGTGATGCATCTCTCCTTTATTTGGTTTTGTTTCAGCTGTGAGTTCTAGAGGAATTTTTTAAAAACTCCTCTAGAAGCAGATCTTAAAAAAATAAGAGCTGAAGTTTACTCTGGGTCGTAAGCAGATACAATGCTGCAAGTAACTCTGAACCCATTTCCAAAAGTAACATGTGTTGGAGAAACCATCTGGACATTTTTAAGAGACGGGGAAATCCGTGAGATGATTCTGCTTCATGAGATACTCCTTTAACTCATACTCTTACTGTTTTTATGCATATTTTTATTGACATACAGTAATGTTTATTATGAATAAAAGTTTGCTTAAGCCTCAGTTGTTTTAAGCTGAATATGTAGCCATGTAAACTTTAGGTTACAAAATTCTGAAACTCAAGGAGAAAACTACTCATGTATAATTTATCATGTGATTTTGGCAAAGATGACAAAGACAGATGTCTATCAACCACATGACTTCTCTTCTGGTGGCACTAAAACCACACGTTGTGTCCTTTGATGTCAATATTCAGAAGTCTCTCCTATAATCTAGTAGTGCATTCTGTGTGCTAGAATCCATTGAAACCTCTTCTCCTATGACATGTCTGATTGCTTTGGAAGCTGTGGTTGAAGTGTTTGTCCAAGTCTAATGCCAAGCTTTTGCTTAAATTATGGGAAGAATCTGATTCACTCTAAAGACGAATACAACATAAATCTATTGCTGTTTGTATTTCACAATGTATGATTCAGTAACCTCTTCTTAAATATAAATGCACTGTATTTGATATTCCAGTATATAGATTTACTTCTATATACTTTTTTCTCAAATGCAGAAATTAATCTCAGATTGGGTACCTAAAGTTAAAATGTCATTCCTTCTGGGAATAATTTTTTAGATTGTAATTTTTCTTGTACAGTTCATTTATATATCATGTATTCACTCATTCACTTCACAAATACTTATTAAATACATGTGAAAACTTATAGTTACTACACTGGCTGGTGTATAGCAGCTTCTCAATAAAAATGATTAGAATAATGCAATTTTTCATCTATCATTGTACTCATGTTCATGACACTTATAGCTTGTCAGCCTGTAATCATTCCTTTAATAAATACCTATTTTTTTCTTGAGCTACTATGCCAAGCACTGGGGACACAATGATAAATCAAGCACATATAGTCCTTGCCTTATGTGGTTTATGGTCATAGATTCTTAACACATATCAGACTTTTATTAGGATGTACTATGAAGGATAAATGCTCATAGTTGGAGTGGGAAAAGAACTTTAAGTAGTCAGAAATCCTTAAGAAATGACATTTGCCTGAAATCTAAAGAATGTACCTACTTACCTAGGTGCCTTAGATGGGGTTTCCCAAAGGTAGTCCTAAGACACAGGTCCTGACTAGAGATTTATCACAGGGAGATGAGTAAAGGCTGGGGAAGTGGGACAGAAACAGAGAGGAACCCAAGCAACAATGTGATCTCAAGCATAGCAGTGCAGAGAAGAGCTTCAGCCAGATCCTGCATGGGGGCTCCGGATCGTAAGTCTGGCCTCAGAGTTGTCCTGATCTGTGCAAGTTTGCTGGTTTTTCAGACTCCCACTTAGAGCCATTGGTTAAAGGCCCTGCGAGAGAGTTCTTGTGTCCTTTGATGTCAATATTCAGAAGTCTCTCCTATAATCTAGTAGTGCATTCTGTGTGCTAGAATCCATTGAAACCTCTTCTCCTATGACATGTCTGATTGCTTTGGAAGCTGTGGTTGAAGTGTTTGTCCAAGTCTAATGCCAAGCTTTTGCTTAAATTATGGGAAGAATCTGATTCACTCTAAAGACGAATACAACATAAATCTATTGCTGTTTGTATTTCACAATGTATGATTCAGTAACCTCTTCTTAAATATAAATGCACTGTATTTGATATTCCAGTATATAGATTTACTTCTATATACTTTTTTCTCAAATGCAGAAATTAATCTCAGATTGGGTACCTAAAGTTAAAATGTCATTCCTTGTGGGAATAATTTGTTAGATTGTAATTTTTCTTGTACAGTTCATTTATATATCATGTATTCACTCATTCACTTCACAAATACTTATTAAATACATGTGAAAACTTATAGTTACTACACTGGCTGGTGTATAGCAGCTTCTCAATAAAAATGATTAGAATAATGCAATTTTTCATCTATCATTGTACTCATGTTCATGACACTTATAGCTTGTCAGCCTGTAATCATTCCTTTAATAAATACCTATTTTTTTCTTGAGCTACTATGCCAAGCACTGGGGACACAATGATAAATCAAGCACATATAGTCCTTGCCTTATGTGGTTTATGGTCATAGATTCTTAACACATATCAGACTTTTATTAGGATGTACTATGAAGGATAAATGCTCATAGTTGGAGTGGGAAAAGAACTTTAAGTAGTCAGAAATCCTTAAGAAATGACATTTGCCTGAAATCTAAAGAATGTACCTACTTACCTAGGTGCCTTAGATGGGGTTTCCCAAAGGTAGTCCTAAGACACAGGTCCTGACTAGAGATTTATCACAGGGAGATGAGTAAAGGCTGGGGAAGTGGGACAGAAACAGAGAGGAACCCAAGCAACAATGTGATCTCAAGCATAGCAGTGCAGAGAAGAGCTTCAGCCAGATCCTGCATGGGGGCTCCGGATCGTAAGTCTGGCCTCAGAGTTGTCCTGATCTGTGCAAGTTTGCTGGTTTTTCAGACTCCCACTTAGAGCCATTGGTTAAAGGCCCTGCGAGAGAGTTCTTTTTTATTATTATTCTATTGTTGATTTTTTTTTAATTATTTTTATTTACTTTTGACTTTTACAGTTTTGTGGTTTACAGATATGTATAATCCCAGATTAGTCATATAATCTGACCCCCTCCCTCCTCCACCACTCCCGGCCATCACACCCCGCCCCTGCAGGATCTCCTATTCCTGCAGGGCAATGACAATAACTGTCGTCTTCATGTATGATAGTATAGGTTTCCATATTACTCCCTCTACGCCTCCCACCCATTGTTCATCCCCCACAAGTGTCCATAAGTTTGTTCTCTATGTCTGTTTTTCCATCACTTCTCTGCGTGTGTTATCATTACCATCTTACTAGATTCCATATATATGTGTTAGTATACTGTACTTGTCCTTCTCTTTTTGACTTACTTCACTGTATAATAGGTTCTAGATTCATCCACCTCATTGGGACTGATTCTTCTGTATTTCTTTTTACAGCTGAGAAGTACTCCATGGTATATATGTACCAGAGCTTTTTGATCCATTCATTCATCAATGGACACCTAGGTTGCTTCCATGTTCTAGCTATTGTATAGAGTGCTGCAGAAAACATTGAGATTAACTTTTAAAAGGGACTTAAAAGGAAGTGAAGACCTCATCTTTACTGGAAACTGTAACAAAGGGACTTCCCAGTACAGTGATTCAGATTCTTGAACACATATCCCAGACTTTAAAATTAGGATGTACTATGAAGGATAAATGCTCATAGTTGGAGTGGGAAAAGAACTTTAAGTAGTCAGAAATCCTTAAGAAATGACATTTGCCTGAAATCTAAAGAATGTACCTACTTACCTAGGTGCCTTAGATGGGGTTTCCCAAAGGTAGTCCTAAGACACAGGTCCTGACTAGAGATTTATCACAGGGAGATGAGTAAAGGCTGGGGAAGTGGGACAGAAACAGAGAGGAACCCAAGCAACAATGTGATCTCAAGCATAGCAGTGCAGAGAAGAGCTTCAGCCAGATCCTGCATGGGGGCTCCGGATCGTAAGTCTGGCCTCAGAGTTGTCCTGATCTGTGCAAGTTTGCTGGTTTTTCAGACTCCCACTTAGAGCCATTGGTTAAAGGCCCTGCGAGAGAGTTCTTTTTTATTATTATTCTATTGTTGATTTTTTTTTAATTATTTTTATTTACTTTTGACTTTTACAGTTTTGTGGTTTACAGATATGTATAATCCCAGATTAGTCATATAATCTGACCCCCTCCCTCCTCCACCACTCCCGGCCATCACACCCCGCCCCTGCAGGATCTCCTATTCCTGCAGGGCAATGACAATAACTGTCGTCTTCATGTATGATAGTATAGGTTTCCATATTACTCCCTCTACGCCTCCCACCCATTGTTCATCCCCCACAAGTGTCCATAAGTTTGTTCTCTATGTCTGTTTTTCCATCACTTCTCTGCGTGTGTTATCATTACCATCTTACTAGATTCCATATATATGTGTTAGTATACTGTACTTGTCCTTCTCTTTTTGACTTACTTCACTGTATAATAGGTTCTAGATTCATCCACCTCATTGGGACTGATTCTTCTGTATTTCTTTTTACAGCTGAGAAGTACTCCATGGTATATATGTACCAGAGCTTTTTGATCCATTCATTCATCAATGGACACCTAGGTTGCTTCCATGTTCTAGCTATTGTATAGAGTGCTGCAGAAAACATTGAGATTAACTTTTTAAAAGGGACTTAAAAGGAAGTGAAGACCTCATCTTTACTGGAAACTGTGACAGGATCATTGTTCCTCAGTGGCAGGAAACCTGATATCATCTTCACCTTCAGTAGCAGGAAACATGGGAAATGTGCCTGGTGAGCCCAGTGACTTAGCACAGGAGGTTTCCAAGCAGATTGAAGGTGCCGTGTGGTGTCTTCTTGTTTCTTATTCTAAAATACAGGGTTAGAGAGAGTAATCCAGAGAAGGACTGCTAAACAAAAGAAACAAAAAGAGACAATTTGTAAATTCTCAGCCACTAGAAAAGCAAAAGATGCTAAAATTAAGAAATGGCATCTTCAGGACGTTCTGACTCATTGTGAGTTTTCTTAACATTAGATTTCTTATGTAGTTGTGAAAGTACATCTATATGTGTGATTATCATTTGATATTAATGTTGAATTGTCCCTAGGAGAGGAGGCCTTTAATTTCCTTCTCAATCGTAGAAAGTAAGCTGTTTGAGACGAGGTTGCCTCATGGAGTTGAGGTGTGAGCACACCATAGAAGGAGCCCACCTAAAGAGGGCTCAGTCCACCCTGCTGTGTGTGGCCATGGGAACTTGACAAAAACCAGGGCTACATCTGGCACATGTGGTGCTTCCTGACTCACCTGCAAGAAAATTGCTTAAGGAACCAAAGACAATGGGTACTAATACCAATCAACAAGTATTCAGAGAGAAAAAATAAGTAGAAAAGTGTCTGATCACTGGCTTCGGATCAAAGGGAATACTGTACTTACTGAGCATTTGAACCTGAGACATCCTTCCAACTACATAATCTCAACCTTTAGGCAGAAATTGTTCTACTACTTTGGTAAATAATGTGGAAGTTAGAGATTTCAACACTAACCAAAGCTATTCACTGAGCAGGAAGTGTAAAACATGTTAGTTTATCTTTATCCAAAAAATTCTGTTTTATCTATTTCATCCACCTCATTGGGACTGATTCTTCTGTATTTCTTTTTACAGCTGAGAAGTACTCCATGGTATATATGTACCAGAGCTTTTTGATCCATTCATTCATCAATGGACACCTAGGTTGCTTCCATGTTCTAGCTATTGTATAGAGTGCTGCAGAAAACATTGAGATTAACTTTTTAAAAGGGACTTAAAAGGAAGTGAAGACCTCATCTTTACTGGAAACTGTGACAGGATCATTGTTCCTCAGTGGCAGGAAACCTGATATCATCTTCACCTTCAGTAGCAGGAAACATGGGAAATGTGCCTGGTGAGCCCAGTGACTTAGCACAGGAGGTTTCCAAGCAGATTGAAGGTGCCGTGTGGTGTCTTCTTGTTTCTTATTCTAAAATACAGGGTTAGAGAGAGTAATCCAGAGAAGGACTGCTAAACAAAAGAAACAAAAAGAGACAATTTGTAAATTCTCAGCCACTAGAAAAGCAAAAGATGCTAAAATTAAGAAATGGCATCTTCAGGACGTTCTGACTCATTGTGAGTTTTCTTAACATTAGATTTCTTATGTAGTTGTGAAAGTACATCTATATGTGTGATTATCATTTGATATTAATGTTGAATTGTCCCTAGGAGAGGAGGCCTTTAATTTCCTTCTCAATCGTAGAAAGTAAGCTGTTTGAGACGAGGTTGCCTCATGGAGTTGAGGTGTGAGCACACCATAGAAGGAGCCCACCTAAAGAGGGCTCAGTCCACCCTGCTGTGTGTGGCCATGGGAACTTGACAAAAACCAGGGCTACATCTGGCACATGTGGTGCTTCCTGACTCACCTGCAAGAAAATTGCTTAAGGAACCAAAGACAATGGGTACTAATACCAATCAACAAGTATTCAGAGAGAAAAAATAAGTAGAAAAGTGTCTGATCACTGGCTTCGGATCAAAGGGAATACTGTACTTACTGAGCATTTGAACCTGAGACATCCTTCCAACTACATAATCTCAACCTTTAGGCAGAAATTGTTCTACTACTTTGGTAAATAATGTGGAAGTTAGAGATTTCAACACTAACCAAAGCTATTCACTGAGCAGGAAGTGTAAAACATGTTAGTTTATCTTTATCCAAAAAAAAATTCTGTTTTATCTATTTGCTTTTTTATGGAAATATAGTAGTTTCAGGTATATAACAGTGATTCAGTATTTCATAGATTATACTCCATTTAAAATTATTGTAAAATCAGCTGTATTCCTTGTATTGTACAGTGTATTCTTGTAGCTTATTTATTTTAGACATACTAGTTTGTGCCTCTTAATGCCCTACTTCTATCTTGCCTTCCCCCAGCCAGTAACCACTGGTTTGTTCTCTGTTATCTGTGAGCCTGTTTCTGTTTTGTTAAAGTCATCCATTGTTTTTAGATTGCAGATGTAAGTGATAACAGAGTATTTGTCTTTCTCTGACTTTTTTCACTAACCGTAATAATGTCTAGGTCCATCCATGTTGTTGTAAATGGCAAAATGTCATTCATATTTTTGTGACCGAGTAGTATTCCATTGTGTATATGTACACCGTATCTTCTTAATAAATTCATCCATTGGTGGGCACTTGAGTTGCTTCAGTATCTTGGCTATTGTAAATAATGATGGTATGAGCATTTTTCATACCATACCATATCATACATACCATAATTGGAGTGCATGTGTCTTTTTAAGTTAGTGTTTTTGTTTTCTTCAAATATACATATATCCAGGAGTAGAGTTGTTGGATTGTGTGGTAGTTCTGTTTTTAGTTTTTTGAGACAGTGTCCTCCAGTTCTCCATAGTACAAACACTAATTTACATTCCCACCAACAATGTGTACTAGGGTTTCCTAGTCTCCACATGCTTACCAGCATTTGTTATTTATACACTTTTAAGGATAGCCATTCTGATAGGTGTGGGGTGATTTCTTACTGCATTGTTTTTACATTAATTTTTCCTCTTCAATTATGGTCAACCAGGGTTTCTCAGTGTTTGGCACTGATGGCGTTTTGGCCTGCCAGAATGTGGAGCGCTGTCCTGTGCCTTACAGGATGTCAGCAGAACCCCAGCGTTTATTCCTTAGATGCCAGTAGAACCCCCCTCCACCACCCCGTCAGGAGACCAGAAATGTTACTTGGAAATAATGTGGAAGTTAGAGATTTCAACACTAACCAAAGCTATTCACTGAGCAGGAAGTGTAAAACATGTTAGTTTATCTTTATCCAAAAAAAAATTCTGTTTTATCTATTTGCTTTTTTATGGAAATATAGTAGTTTCAGGTATATAACAGTGATTCAGTATTTCATAGATTATACTCCATTTAAAATTATTGTAAAATCAGCTGTATTCCTTGTATTGTACAGTGTATTCTTGTAGCTTATTTATTTTAGACATACTAGTTTGTGCCTCTTAATGCCCTACTTCTATCTTGCCTTCCCCCAGCCAGTAACCACTGGTTTGTTCTCTGTTATCTGTGAGCCTGTTTCTGTTTTGTTAAAGTCATCCATTGTTTTTAGATTGCAGATGTAAGTGATAACAGAGTATTTGTCTTTCTCTGACTTTTTTCACTAACCGTAATAATGTCTAGGTCCATCCATGTTGTTGTAAATGGCAAAATGTCATTCATATTTTTGTGACCGAGTAGTATTCCATTGTGTATATGTACACCGTATCTTCTTAATAAATTCATCCATTGGTGGGCACTTGAGTTGCTTCAGTATCTTGGCTATTGTAAATAATGATGGTATGAGCATTTTTCATACCATACCATATCATACATACCATAATTGGAGTGCATGTGTCTTTTTAAGTTAGTGTTTTTGTTTTCTTCAAATATACATATATCCAGGAGTAGAGTTGTTGGATTGTGTGGTAGTTCTGTTTTTATTTTTGAGACAGTGCCCTCCAGTTCTCCATAGTACAAACACTAATTTACATTCCCACCAACAATGTGTACTAGGGTTTCCTAGTCTCCACATGCTTACCAGCATTTGTTATTTATACACTTTTAAGGATAGCCATTCTGATAGGTGTGGGGTGATTTCTTACTGCATTGTTTTTACATTAATTTTTCCTCTTCAATTATGGTCAACCAGGGTTTCTCAGTGTTTGGCACTGATGGCGTTTTGGCCTGCCAGAATGTGGAGCGCTGTCCTGTGCCTTACAGGATGTCAGCAGAACCCCAGCGTTTATTCCTTAGATGCCAGTAGAACCCCCCTCCACCACCCCGTCAGGAGACCAGAAATATCTCTAGATACAGTGTCAGATCTCCGTGAGGTCAAAATCACCACTTGTGGGAAGCCACTGATAAAAAGGAAAAAATAATTTTTTAAAAAAAGAGGGGGAATGACAATAGAATTGGAATTGTCTTTGAGTGCTTCTCAGGTGGCTCAGGAGTAAAGAATCTATCTGCCTGCCACTGCTGGAGACAGGAGTTCGATCCCTGGGTTGGGAAGACTCCCTGGAGAAAGAAATGGCAACCCACTCCATTATTCTTGCCTGAGAAATCTCATGGACAGAGGAGCAGACTATAGTCCAGGGACTCGCAGAGTCAGACGTGACTTAGTGACTGAGCACGCACACACACGTGCGCATACACACACACACACACACACACACACACACACTATTTTTTACCTGAATGTCTCTTGATCCATGTTCTGCTTTGAAACAATACAAGTGCAAAATAATTGTAAATTTAAGACAGTGTACCAGGTTGGGTTCGAATACTGGAATTATTGTTTTGGGAAAAAATGCAATGTTTCCTTCAGCAGTGAGCGAATAGTCTGTATATGTGAAGTTAACACGTTACTTCATCGTGAGGAATACTGAAATGACTCTAGTAATGTAGCAAGAAAAGAACCCAGATTTTTATTTATTTTATTTTTTTTTTGGCATCTAAAACATTTTGTATTGGGGTATAGCCAATTAACAGTGTTGTGAGCCCAGATTTCTTAAGGTCCAACCCAGGGAATACTTCTATCAGAGCTGTCTACTAGGCATAAGGCTGCTGGGTGTCGGGATTCCCCGGTGGCTCAGTAGTAAAGAATCTGCCTGCAGTTCAGGAGATGTAGATTTGACCCCTCAGTCTGGAAGATCCCCTGGAAGAGGAAATGACAACCAACTCCAGTATTCTTGCCTGGAAAATCCCATGGACCGAGGAGCCTGGCAGGCTACAGTCCATGGGGTTACAGAGTCAGACACAACTTAGCAAATAAACAACAGAACAATTCGGTATAAATCTAACTGATCATGCTTATTCTCTGGAATACTTTTAAAGTATAAACTCTTGGCTTCCTTTGAATTTTTTAGGATGGCAAGTTATGTTTGGAAGCCGCTGCACCTGACCACATTGCTATTCATTTACTTACTTTAGTTGTATAAGCTAATCATGTTTAATGGCATTTTCTGAATAGGTAGGATCGAATAACCTCACATTTCAGTGCATATTGCCAACTCTGTACCTTCATGTTCATTCACAAAGAAGAGAAGAAAGGACGGGGAGAGAAAGAGGAAAGAAGGAAGGGAGGGATGTGTACAGTTTTCTGCGGGGTGGTGGACAATAACCTTGTACACCCAGGAGGGGAGAACACGGCTGCTTTTAGTAACAAGATTGTGGTTGTGTTAGTATTTGATTATAAGATGTTAAAAGTGACTTCTGCCTACTCCCTTGTGTGACACTTGCATGTCTTGTCAACAGACATTTTCTAAAATGTTTTAAAAGAGCAAAGGCAGGAAGAAATATAGGGTATGTTTTGGAGGGGAAAAAATGCCTGTACACCTAAGAGAGCAGAATGCTAATGCAAGTGGAAGGCCTGATGGCTCTGTCAGGCAGTAGTTAGCTACCTATTCCTGTGCTGAGGAAAGCTAGACAAGGTGTGCTTGGTACTGAGCGGAGGGCCCAGGTAGCATTTTAAAGTGAAACTGGCCATCCCTCTTGTAGCCAGTTCTTCACTGGACGTTGAATACAATCTTTGGTATCAGATATAGAAAACTTTAGTGATCAAATGAATTGAGGATTATTATTGCAACAGGCCATACAATTATTTATATATAAACAAAATTTCCTAAAACATTCTAGGAACATTGTATTTTTTTGAGTCAATTGCGTTTTATTTTTACTGGGGTAAAGCATGTGTAACATAAATTTTACCACTTCACTTATTTTAAGTGTGCCATCCGGTAACAGTAAATATATTAACCTTGTGCAGCCATCACTCCTGTCCATCTCCAGAACCTTTCATGGCCCCATACTAAATATTCACCAGATCACCAAACATTAGCTCCGCGTTCTCTCCCGCCCTCAGCCCCTGGTAACCACCACACCACTTTCTGTCTCGATGTATCTGATTATTCTGTATCCTTCATATAAGTGGAATCATACAGTATTTGTCTATTTGTATCCTATTCCAATCACCATAATGTTTTCAAGGATCATCCATGTTGTAGCACGTATCAGAATTGTATTCCTGTGCTTCCCTGGTGGTCCAGTGGATATAGAGTCCGCCTTGCAATGCAAGGGGCACTAGTTCAATCCCTGGCTCAGGAATATCCCACCTGCTGTGGAGCGGCTGAGCAGGTGTATACAGTTACGAGCCAGCACTCTGAAGTGCATGCGCCCAGAGCCGGTGCTCTGCGATGAGAGGGGTCACTGCAACGGGAGGTCCACACAGGCCAAAGAATAAAGATGGATGCAAATAAATGATAAATTTTTTTAAATGGCTATAAAAAATTGTATTCATTTGTAGCATTCCATTGTACATATATACCAATTTTTTTTATTGTGCTACAAACACTAACAAAAGAGCTACACTTGTAACAAAATTTTAAGTGCACAATATGGTTAATTGCTTTGGCTGCCTGATGTGAAGAGCCAACTCCTTGGAAGGCAAAATATAGGGTATGTTTTGGAGGGGAAAAAATGCCTGTACACCTAAGAGAGCAGAATGCTAATGCAAGTGGAAGGCCTGATGGCTCTGTCAGGCAGTAGTTAGCTACCTATTCCTGTGCTGAGGAAAGCTAGACAAGGTGTGCTTGGTACTGAGCGGAGGGCCCAGGTAGCATTTTAAAGTGAAACTGGCCATCCCTCTTGTAGCCAGTTCTTCACTGGACGTTGAATACAATCTTTGGTATCAGATATAGAAAACTTTAGTGATCAAATGAATTGAGGATTATTATTGCAACAGGCCATACAATTATTTATATATAAACAAAATTTCCTAAAACATTCTAGGAACATTGTATATTTTTGAGTCAAATTGCGTTTTATTTTTACTGGGGTAAAGCATGTGTAACATAAATTTTACCACTTCACTTATTTTAAGTGTGCCATCCGGTAACAGTAAATATATTAACCTTGTGCAGCCATCACTCCTGTCCATCTCCAGAACCTTTCATGGCCCCATACTAAATATTCACCAGATCACCAAACATTAGCTCCGCGTTCTCTCCCGCCCTCAGCCCCTGGTAACCACCACACCACTTTCTGTCTCGATGTATCTGATTATTCTGTATCCTTCATATAAGTGGAATCATACAGTATTTGTCTATTTGTATCCTATTCCAATCACCATAATGTTTTCAAGGATCATCCATGTTGTAGCACGTATCAGAATTGTATTCCTGTGCTTCCCTGGTGGTCCAGTGGATATAGAGTCCGCCTTGCAATGCAAGGGGCACTAGTTCAATCCCTGGCTCAGGAATATCCCACCTGCTGTGGAGCGGCTGAGCAGGTGTATACAGTTACGAGCCAGCACTCTGAAGTGCATGCGCCCAGAGCCGGTGCTCTGCGATGAGAGGGGTCACTGCAACGGGAGGTCCACACAGGCCAAAGAATAAAGATGGATGCAAATAAATGATAAATTTTTTTAAATGGCTATAAAAAATTGTATTCATTTGTAGCATTCCATTGTACATATATACCAATTTTTTTTATTGTGCTACAAACACTAACAAAAGAGCTACACTTGTAACAAAATTTTAAGTGCACAATATGGTTAATTGCTTTGGCTGCCTGATGTGAAGAGCCAACTCCTTGGAAAAGACTCAGATTCTGAGAAAGATTGAGGGTAGCAGGAGAAGGAGGTGACAGAGGATGAGTTGGTTGGATGGTGTCATTGACTCAATGAACATGAGCTCGAGTGAACTTCGAGAGTTAGTGAAGGACAGTCAGACACCACTGAGCAACTGAACAATAATGGTTACAGACACAAGGGTGTACAGCAGATATCTGGAACTTGTTAATCTTGTATGCCTAATTTTACACACACTGGACACCAATTCCCCATTTCCTCTTCTCTCCACCCCAAGGTGACCACCACGGCTCATACTATAAAATTTGTGTGTCCCTTGTATCACAATGTTGTTTCAGTAATTTAAAATGAATTAGAATGCTCTGTACATTCTTTAATAAAATTTATTTTAGAAATATCTTAATTTGAATACATTCAGTCTCCTGGTAAATTAGTTTCTTCCAGTACGTATTTGGCTAATTTGGTTTCTTATATTAAGGTTTGTAATGTTAATGCTTGTTTCTCACTGTGATGCATCTTACTTTCACATCTCTTATAGTGCTGCCACCAACCGGTCTTAGAATAGAAGCCTACAACTTGAACACTGTTTTATTTTGGGATTACCCGATTATGCCACAGAACCCTGTGTTTACCGTACAGGTGATGACCTATGAGTGAGTGTCACTATTTTATGTTCATCCTGTTTCCCCCAGTGGATATAGAGTCCGCCTTGCAATGCAAGGGGCACTAGTTCAATCCCTGGCTCAGGAATATCCCACCTGCTGTGGAGCGGCTGAGCAGGTGTATACAGTTACGAGCCAGCACTCTGAAGTGCATGCGCCCAGAGCCGGTGCTCTGCGATGAGAGGGGTCACTGCAACGGGAGGTCCACACAGGCCAAAGAATAAAGATGGATGCAAATAAATGATAAATTTTTTTAAATGGCTATAAAAAATTGTATTCATTTGTAGCATTCCATTGTACATATATACCAATTTTTTTTATTGTGCTACAAACACTAACAAAAGAGCTACACTTGTAACAAAATTTTAAGTGCACAATATGGTTAATTGCTTTGGCTGCCTGATGTGAAGAGCCAACTCCTTGGAAAAGACTCAGATTCTGAGAAAGATTGAGGGTAGCAGGAGAAGGAGGTGACAGAGGATGAGTTGGTTGGATGGTGTCATTGACTCAATGAACATGAGCTCGAGTGAACTTCGAGAGTTAGTGAAGGACAGTCAGACACCACTGAGCAACTGAACAATAATGGTTACAGACACAAGGGTGTACAGCAGATATCTGGAACTTGTTAATCTTGTATGCCTAATTTTACACACACTGGACACCAATTCCCCATTTCCTCTTCTCTCCACCCCAAGGTGACCACCACGGCTCATACTATAAAATTTGTGTGTCCCTTGTATCACAATGTTGTTTCAGTAATTTAAAATGAATTAGAATGCTCTGTACATTCTTTAATAAAATTTATTTTAGAAATATCTTAATTTGAATACATTCAGTCTCCTGGTAAATTAGTTTCTTCCAGTACGTATTTGGCTAATTTGGTTTCTTATATTAAGGTTTGTAATGTTAATGCTTGTTTCTCACTGTGATGCATCTTACTTTCACATCTCTTATAGTGCTGCCACCAACCGGTCTTAGAATAGAAGCCTACAACTTGAACACTGTTTTATTTTGGGATTACCCGATTATGCCACAGAACCCTGTGTTTACCGTACAGGTGATGACCTATGAGTGAGTGTCACTATTTTATGTTTTCATCCTGTTTGTGCCTAGGTCCTTGCACATCTCATGGCTGTTCCTTCCATCATCTTTCCTTCCCATGTGGCAGAACTTCCTGAACTGCTTACAGACTTGCAGAAGTAATAAGGGTGCAGATCAGTTCTTTTCAGAATATTTCCTGCCTCTTAGTTCTTCTTCCTGTCAGATTGAAGTGGAGGAATATCATTAACTTCTGACATTTTAAGGCATGACAAATAACGCTTACCGTTCTGCATTAAAAGCAACCAAGTCAACTTACCTCCTATAGTGTATGTATTGTTAAGTAGAAAGAAAATTTTCAAAAATTTTTTCAACAAGTGTCAGGAGTTATTGTCATGTGTTAGATTCTATAATTAACTCATGCGTGTTCATAGAATCTGGATTTGCTTAAAGAACAGATTTTTTTTAAAATTACATGTGGAATGTGGTTTTGCAGGTCTTACTCTGAATTGAGCCTCTTTCCTGTGAATGAGTCTATAGATTTCTAAGCATCTCTCCATCCTGCTCTTACTCAGTCCTTTGCTACCAAGTCCAGGCTATGAATGAAAAGCAGAGCACAGACAGAGGTGGTGTGTACGTTAGCAATAGAAGTTAACCTTTGTGTTTGTTCTTCATTTTAGAAGTGGGAAATGGATTGATGTCTGCCATACCACCAATCATTCTTGTGATATCTTTTCTGTAATTAATGATCCATCACAGTCTCTCTGGGCTAAAGTTAAGGCCAGGGTTGGACAAGAAGAATCCATCTTTGCAGAGTCCAAAGAATTTATTTTATGCCGAGATGGTGAGTAAAATGTATACATGTCTAAATTTTAATTTTATGTATGGCTTCTGTATATATTTGCTTATATAAGCAGTTGCTAAAAATCATCGTAATGCCCCCAGAAACATTTGGAGGAATTTAGGGAGTTCCTGTCTTCTCCCAAGTCCCACAAAATAGGCTAAGAGAGACTCCTCACTTTGCCCTCCTTGTTTCTCACTGTGATGCATCTTACTTTAACCTTATAGTGCTGCCACCAACCGGTCTTAGAATAGAAGCCTACAACTTGAACACTGTTTTATTTTGGGATTACCCGATTATGCCACAGAACCCTGTGTTTACCGTACAGGTGATGACCTATGAGTGAGTGTCACTATTTTATGTTTTCATCCTGTTTGTGCCTAGGTCCTTGCACATCTCATGGCTGTTCCTTCCATCATCTTTCCTTCCCATGTGGCAGAACTTCCTGAACTGCTTACAGACTTGCAGAAGTAATAAGGGTGCAGATCAGTTCTTTTCAGAATATTTCCTGCCTCTTAGTTCTTCTTCCTGTCAGATTGAAGTGGAGGAATATCATTAACTTCTGACATTTTAAGGCATGACAAATAACGCCACCGTTCTGCATTAAAAGCAACCAAGTCAACTTACCTCCTATAGTGTATGTATTGTTAAGTAGAAAGAAAATTTTCAAAAATTTTTTCAACAAGTGTCAGGAGTTATTGTCATGTGTTAGATTCTATAATTAACTCATGCGTGTTCATAGAATCTGGATTTGCTTAAAGAACAGATTTTTAAAATTACATGTGGAATGTGGTTTTGCAGGTCTTACTCTGAATTGAGCCTCTTTCCTGTGAATGAGTCTATAGATTTCTAAGCATCTCTCCATCCTGCTCTTACTCAGTCCTTTGCTACCAAGTCCAGGCTATGAATGAAAAGCAGAGCACAGACAGAGGTGGTGTGTACGTTAGCAATAGAAGTTAACCTTTGTGTTTGTTCTTCATTTTAGAAGTGGGAAATGGATTGATGTCTGCCATACCACCAATCATTCTTGTGATATCTTTTCTGTAATTAATGATCCATCACAGTCTCTCTGGGCTAAAGTTAAGGCCAGGGTTGGACAAGAAGAATCCATCTTTGCAGAGTCCAAAGAATTTATTTTATGCCGAGATGGTGAGTAAAATGTATACATGTCTAAATTTTAATTTTATGTATGGCTTCTGTATATATTTGCTTATATAAGCAGTTGCTAAAAATCATCGTAATGCCCCCAGAAACATTTGGAGGAATTTAGGGAGTTCCTGTCTTCTCCCAAGTCCCACAAAATAGGGCTAAGAGAGACTCCTCACTTTGCCCTCCTAAACCGTTACACTTCCTTGCCATGCAGGTGTGGATCCATGCGTCCGTCTGGCCTCTGCACCCTCGTCCCCACTCTGTCTTCTGTCACCTCTTCCCCATGTTCCATTCACTGAGCACCATGAGAGCTGCTCTCAACCTTCCCCTCCACCTCGAGGCCTGTGGGAATTTTAATACCAGTTTAACACATGAAAAAACTGTAATCTCTTCAGTCACAGCAGTCTTTTAGTTCTTCACACTTGGGGCACCCCATTCCCATGGTCTGCCTGACCTTCGTTGTCACCTCAGTCTCCAGAGTCTTCAGTGCCCGCTCTCCTCCTCTAACTAACATCCTACCTTGTAGCTTTCACGCCCTTGCTCCTGGGTAAGAGAAGCCTGCAGTCACAGGCCTCCTCCCCAGTCTTGATTCCCTTTAATGCCTTGCCTTCTAGCTTCCCTCTCACCCTTGCTCAGCTCCTGTGCTTCATGACTTCCGCCCCTGCCTTGGTTCACTCCTTCCTTTGGCGTTGTGCTTACTTGGTCTCTTCTGTTGGCCCCGCCCTGCCTGCCGCAGTTCATTCTCCAGAGTCCACGCTTCTGTCATCTGATAATTATACCATCTGAGGGTCAAACTTTTCCCACACAGATTTATCCGGGTCATGCTGTGTGGCAGAACATATGCTAGGCCTTAGGGTCCATCAGCCAGTAAAAACTGATCTATCAGGCACACAGTAGGTGTGCAATAAATATGTGACGAATAGATAAACGGTTCACCCACAAAGTTCCAGATACCAAGAACGTAATAATAAATACTTGTGGAATCCGTGAATTCTGATTTCCTTAATGAAAATGTAATGAAATGTATTTAGGAAACTTTTATGGAGCCTTCATGCCACACATCTATAGGCACTGGAAATACAAAAATGAGGATTCAAAGATAACTAAATGCCTTCTCTGAAATGATTTTAGAGAGCATATTCTGTTTTCTGTTTATTGTTTCTGCAGAACCAAAGCTTAAGGGAAAATAACTTCATAGAGCTTCTCTATGTAAAGGCTTTCTACCAAGATTCATTAAGTACAGTTATAGTATATTCAAGATTCCTTTTAAAAAAAGTACCGTTACACTTCCTTGCCATGCAGGTGTGGATCCATGCGTCCGTCTGGCCTCTGCACCCTCGTCCCCACTCTGTCTTCTGTCACCTCTTCCCCATGTTCCATTCACTGAGCACCATGAGAGCTGCTCTCAACCTTCCCCTCCACCTCGAGGCCTGTGGGAATTTTAATACCAGTTTAACACATGAAAAAACTGTAATCTCTTCAGTCACAGCAGTCTTTTAGTTCTTCACACTTGGGGCACCCCATTCCCATGGTCTGCCTGACCTTCGTTGTCACCTCAGTCTCCAGAGTCTTCAGTGCCCGCTCTCCTCCTCTAACTAACATCCTACCTTGTAGCTTTCACGCCCTTGCTCCTGGGTAAGAGAAGCCTGCAGTCACAGGCCTCCTCCCCAGTCTTGATTCCCTTTAATGCCTTGCCTTCTAGCTTCCCTCTCACCCTTGCTCAGCTCCTGTGCTTCATGACTTCCGCCCCTGCCTTGGTTCACTCCTTCCTTTGGCGTTGTGCTTACTTGGTCTCTTCTGTTGGCCCCGCCCTGCCTGCCGCAGTTCATTCTCCAGAGTCCACGCTTCTGTCATCTGATAATTATACCATCTGAGGGTCAAACTTTTCCCACACAGATTTATCCGGGTCATGCTGTGTGGCAGAACATATGCTAGGCCTTAGGGTCCATCAGCCAGTAAAAACTGATCTATCAGGCACACAGTAGGTGTGCAATAAATATGTGACGAATAGATAAACGGTTCACCCACAAAGTTCCAGATACCAAGAACGTAATAATAAATACTTGTGGAATCCGTGAATTCTGATTTCCTTAATGAAAATGTAATGAAATGTATTTAGGAAACTTTTATGGAGCCTTCATGCCACACATCTATAGGCACTGGAAATACAAAAATGAGGATTCAAAGATAACTAAATGCCTTCTCTGAAATGATTTTAGAGAGCATATTCTGTTTTCTGTTTATTGTTTCTGCAGAACCAAAGCTTAAGGGAAAATAACTTCATAGAGCTTCTCTATGTAAAGGCTTTCTACCAAGATTCATTAAGTACAGTTATAGTATATTCTGGATATTTGTGGAATGATTTAAATGCAGTCCTGCTTTAGAACAGCAACAAAAAGAGTCGGTGGATGGACTGAGCTTGGTGGTGGTCTGTAATGCTCTGTGAAGTTCCAAGGCTGGTGTAAACGCTACTTTTCTTCTGTTCCCCTCCCCCAGGGAAAGTCGGACCACCTAAACTGGCTGTCAGAAGGAAGGAAAACCAAATCACTGTTGATATATTTCACCCCTTATTTACCGTAAATGGAGAAGAGACAGAAGCTATGTATGATTATGAAAGTGCTTGTGATACCTTCGGATACAGAGTGTTTGTGAACGTGAATAGAAGTGAGGTATGTGTTTCTCTTTCATCTTTTTCAAAATGGGTATTTTTCTTTTGCTGACATAAGTTGTTTTTATAAGTGGGTGTAATGAAAGCAGAATGTTTATGAATATTCAGTCAGGACTCGTGGCTCTTCAGTTTTAGTTAGAAAAAAAGAAATATGTTGAAGGGAATCAGGACTGGAGTCCATCTTTAACACTGGCCACATGAATGTACTTGAAGTGTTCTCTTTGCCTCTTTTAACAGTGTGGTTCTAATCTAGGCTGTTAACCTGTGTATTTCCATTTCTCCACTGGTAGGATGAGGAGGATTTTAATCCTTTTTTCCTCATTGGTAGTGATGTAGAGTAATGCGAAGCTCTGATTGGAATCACTGTTTTTGAAAGAAGCAGCCAGCAGTACTCCTGTGGGACATGAGTATACTCTGGCCGTGATATGACCACAATGCACTGACTAGAACTTTCCTGTTCCATCCATTCTTCACAGCACTGCCATTCCTTTACTGAACAGTATTTGTGAAGCATATGCCTGGTGTGTTTTAGGCACTAGGAGTAGCTGTGAGCAGCACAGGTAAAGCTCCAGTGAGAAGTATTGAGGAGAGGAGCAGAGCGTGGAGCAGCGTTGAGCTGTGGGGTGGGGCAGTAGTGATTTCCAGCAGGGTGGCCAGGCCTCACCGGGACGTGTTAGTGGATCCAGGGCCACGGGAGGCTAGGAGGTGAGCTCCGTGGACGTCTGCAGAGCCTGGAAGAGGCACCCAGCCGCACGAAAAGAGCAGCAGGGCTGAGCCAAGTGCAGGGGTATGTGAGGTCGAGGTTCCCGGTGGGCCACTTCTCTTAAGGCGCTGGGGGGATCTGACTCTTCACTCTCATTGAGACGTTGTGCCTTTGGGAAGATGTTAGCAGAAGAATGGCATCTGACTTGGGTTGTGTAACATCACTTTGGTTGCTGGCTGAGTCATCTTTGTGAAGTTCGAATCTGCGTATTATTTCAGTGCTTAAAACACTTTAACAAGGCCCCATCAAGTACAAAATAATATCTAAATTGTTGTCCGTGGCACGGCTGTTTGGCCTTTTACATTCTTTCCAGCTGCCTGTCCCCAGCACCTGCCAGCTTCATTTTCATTTGTCTTGGTGAATTGCTTGCTTCCTGTTCTTAGTTTCCTGCAGGTACCTGACTCCGTCACAGACTGTCCTTCTCCACTTTGTCTGCTTCAGAGTTCTCCTCCTTCTTCAGTACTCAGCTGGCGAATCATCTCTCCTTGAAAGTCTTTTCTGACTCCCTGGACTGTTTGCTCTTTGTCAGCCTGATTATTCCTAGTTCCATCGAATGGGCCTCCTTGTTACTCACTCTCTTGCATCTCTTTCTTGTCTCTCTTCCACACACCATCAGTCTCTCTTCCACACACTATCATAAGCTATTGCAGGTCCGGCACCCCTGCCCTGCTTAGTGACCATGGGCCCTGGCACAGTGATCCTGGCAGTGGCTTGTTTGAGTGAATGACTCCCAGAGGTTGCTTCAGTCCCTTCTGTGTATCACTGACAAGAGCTGCTCCATCCTTTGCATAATGCCTGGGTTATTCTTCCTACGAGATGCTCGTCTCTCTCACCAGCTAAGTTTCAGGCACTAGAGGAATAGGACGAATCAACATTTGTTGGTTTAACAACTAACAGTGAATATTCCTGCTCCTTTGAGTTTTTGAATTCATAATCTCTATTTTAATTTTGAAATTTATAACCTATATAAAGAACATTTTAATGGTAGATAGCATCATGCTATGTCAAAGTAACAAACTAACTTACTGTTTGAATAGCAACACCTTTCAGGCTTGTTCAGCATTTGTCATGTGTGTGTTTTTCTTCAAATAGATAAGTATGGTACCTTTTTTTCTTCCCGAATTAAAAGGAGCCATGCATTTTTTGTTTCGTTTTCTTCCTCTGTCCAGACCACAAATAAAATGGACATAAAGGACGAAGACTGTAACGATACTCAGTGCTTCCTAAGTATTCCTGTGTCCTCGCTGAATTCTCAGTACTGTATTTCAGCAGAAGGAGTCACAGAACGATGGCCTGTTATAACTGAAAAGTCTGATGAACTTTGTATTACCATTTTGGATAACAACACAGAAGGTAAGTTCTTACCGTTTTTTTTCGTAAATGTAGAGTTGTTGCTTAGTTGCTAAGTAGTGTTCAGTTCTTTTGCGATGCCATGGACTGAAGCCCACCAGGCTCCTCTGTCCATGGGATTTCCCAGGCAAGAATACTAGAGTGAGTTGCCATTTCCCTCTCCAGGGGATCTTCCTGACTCAGGGATCAGACTCAGTCTCCTTCATCGGCTGGCAGATTCTTTACCACTGAGCCACCAAGGAGGCCCAGTATAAGGAGTGATCACTGAAATAGGATAATGTGGAAAGAGCTGATTTGCAGTTTCAGTACATCTCTGCCCTTTCAAAAAGTATCCAGTAGTTCCATTCCTCAGAAGTTTAAAATTAAGGCCGTTTTTCACGTGTTAAAAGATATAAACAACCAATTTAGAATACCGTGTGATGACCTTTGACCCAGAAAAGAAAAAATGACCGCACAAAACTGTGTGCATAAATGTGTGCATTTCAGGATCATGCATAAGGTTGTAAGTCAGTTTGTTACTCTAATATAACAGTGTTATATATCCATTAAATAGCCTTCATAAGAACAATAGGTTTATCAACTTGAAGCTGGAATGTGCACTGACTATAATTGTGTTGCCTGTGAATTGGATGAGCCCTGGAAATTAATATCCAAAAATAAATAATTGATTGGTTTAAATGATAGATTATAGGTCATTTTTATAACACATTTTTAAAATAATTATATTCTTTTCTTTAAAAGGCATTCTCATTTGGCAAGTACCTTTACAAAACTTTGGGCTTTTAAAATTTTTTAATTCTTTTTTGGCAGGGGTGGCAAGTTGGGGAGGGATAGGGGCGGACCACTTCTATTGGTCTTTTTATTTATCTATTTTCATCCATCTTTGTTCTTTGGCCTGTGTGGGCCTCCCATCGCAGCGGCCTCTGTTGTCCCAGAGCACCAGCTCTGGGCGCATGCGCTCCAGAGCTCCAGCTCGGTAATTGGACACATGGGTCCAGCCGTATTTCAGCAGAAGGAGTCACAGAACGATGGCCTGTTATAACTGAAAAGTCTGATGAACTTTGTATTACCATTTTGGATAACAACACAGAAGGTAAGTTCTTACCGTTTTTTTTCGTAAATGTAGAGTTGTTGCTTAGTTGCTAAGTAGTGTTCAGTTCTTTTGCGATGCCATGGACTGAAGCCCACCAGGCTCCTCTGTCCATGGGATTTCCCAGGCAAGAATACTAGAGTGAGTTGCCATTTCCCTCTCCAGGGGATCTTCCTGACTCAGGGATCAGACTCAGTCTCCTTCATCGGCTGGCAGATTCTTTACCACTGAGCCACCAAGGAGGCCCAGTATAAGGAGTGATCACTGAAATAGGATAATGTGGAAAGAGCTGATTTGCAGTTTCAGTACATCTCTGCCCTTTCAAAAAGTATCCAGTAGTTCCATTCCTCAGAAGTTTAAAATTAAGGCCGTTTTTCACGTGTTAAAAGATATAAACAACCAATTTAGAATACCGTGTGATGACCTTTGACCCAGAAAAGAAAAAATGACCGCACAAAACTGTGTGCATAAATGTGTGCATTTCAGGATCATGCATAAGGTTGTAAGTCAGTTTGTTACTCTAATATAACAGTGTTATATATCCATTAAATAGCCTTCATAAGAACAATAGGTTTATCAACTTGAAGCTGGAATGTGCACTGACTATAATTGTGTTGCCTGTGAATTGGATGAGCCCTGGAAATTAATATCCAAAAATAAATAATTGATTGGTTTAAATGATAGATTATAGGTCATTTTTATAACACATTTTTAAAATAATTATATTCTTTTCTTTAAAAGGCATTCTCATTTGGCAAGTACCTTTACAAAACTTTGGGCTTTTTAAAATTTTTTAATTCTTTTTTGGCAGGGGTGGCAAGTTGGGGAGGGATAGGGGCGGACCACTTCTATTGGTCTTTTTATTTATCTATTTTCATCCATCTTTGTTCTTTGGCCTGTGTGGGCCTCCCATCGCAGCGGCCTCTGTTGTCCCAGAGCACCAGCTCTGGGCGCATGCGCTCCAGAGCTCCAGCTCGGTAATTGGACACATGGGTCCAGCCGCTCCACAGCACGTGGGATCTTCCCAGGCCAGGGATGGAACCGGCGCCCCTTGAACTGCAAGGTGGTGTCCTTACCCACTGGACCACCAGGGAAGCCCCTGGGCTTTTTTTGATGTTACGATATTTAAATGTTCATTACAGATAATTTTTAAAATATAAAAAGCCAGAAGGAAACAAAATCTGTAGTTCTGCCATCCAAATGAGTACTCAGTTATTCACAGTTTGGTGGGATTTTTTTCCATCCTATTCTTTTTTTGGCTTTTTATAGCCATGATCATGTTATATAACTTTGTATATGGGGCTTCCCAGATAACTCAGTGGTAAAGAATATACCTGCCATTGCAGATGATAGGGGAGGCACAGGTTTGAATCTTAAGTCAGGAAGATCCCCTGGAGTAGGAAATGGCAATTCATCCAATATTCTGGCCTGGAAAATCCTATGGACATAGGAGCTTGTGTGGGCTCCAGTCTGGGGGGTCACAGAGAGTCGAACACAACTGAGCCCACACGCGCGTGTGCACGCAGAACTTCATATACTTCTCTAAGCATAGGCTATAAGTGAATTTCCATATTATTTTGCATAATTAATAGCATTTTAGTATCCTTAGAATATTTTACTATGATGATCATATTTATTTAAATGTTCAGTTTTTTGATTAATTTGTAGATTTGTCTCTATGATAAATCATGCTTTGGTAGTTGTCTTTGGGGGGTTGTGTGAGTGTATATATATCAATATATATATGTTAGAGGTTGTTCAGGTGTTTTTAGAATATATTTCCAAGGTTTAAAATGTACAGAAAATTTTACAGTGCGAATTTCTTTTTGACAAGTAGAAATTTTGGCAGAAGAATGAGACCAGACACCTAAAATTAATACTGAAAATTTTCAGGCCATTATATGAGGATTTCAAATAGGTGACTTTAAAATAAGGCAGTGTATTTGATACCAGTTTCTGTTATGCTATTTTGAATAAGAAAATGCATAAAATTTGGAAGAATGCAATACTCCAGATATATTTTTCAAAAAAGTCCTGAGTTACAAGCTGAAACGTGGCTACATGATAGCACCTCAGTGGCTCAGTAGCAGCATTGCCTTCTTGCCTGCTCCAGTGCTTCTAAGCAGTGTGCTGGTATGGCTTATGTGGTTATTTCATCTTTTCCTCCTATAATTTTTTTTTTCGCCTTCTCTAATAGGTGTGTAGGCATTTATTTTAGTAACTTCCAGTTATTCTTTCTTTTTTGTTTTTTTGTTGGAGTATAATTACTTTACAAGGTTGTGCTCGTTTCTTCTACACAGTCTCGTGAATCAGCTACGTGTATACATATATCCCCTCCCTCTTGAGCCGCCTTTCGACCCATCCTCCATCCCACCCATCTGTGTTATCACAAAGCACCAAACTGAGCTTCCTGTGCCTTACAGCAGGTGCCCACTAGGAACCTGCTCTACACATGGTAGTGTATGTCAGTCCTAATCTTCCAGTTTGTCCCGCCCTACCCCCTCCATGTTGACATGACTGTTCTCTACGTCTGCATCTCTATTCCTGCTGTGGAAATAGGTTCATCACTTTGGCAACAAAGGTCCACATAGTCAAAGCTCTGATTCTTCCAGTAGTCATGCATGGATGTGAGAGTTGGACCATAAAGAAGGCTGAGCACCAAAGAACTGACGCTTTCAATCTGTGGTGCTTTAGAAGACTCTGGAGAGTCTTTTGGACTGCAGGATCACACCAGTCAATCCTAAAGGAGATCAACTATGAATATTCACTGGAAGGACTGATGCTGAAACTGAAGCTTCAATACTTTGGCCACCAGATGTGAAGAGACTCATTGGAAAAGACCCTGATACTGGGGAAAAGCAGAAGGCAGAAGGAGAAAAGGGTGATAAGGTGGTTGGCTGACATCCCTGACTCAATGGACATGAGTTTGAGCAAACTCAGGGAGATAGTGGAGGACAGAGAAACCTGCTGTGCTGCAATTCATAGGGCCACAAAGAGTCAGACACGACTTAGTGACTAAACAACAGTACCATTTTTCTAGATTCCACATATATGCATTAATGGACGATATTTTTCTTTTTCTGACTTCACTCTGTATGTGATTTAAAACACTAGAGTATGACACTCTCTAGGTCCTTCCACATCTCTACAAATGACCCAACTTCATTCCTTATAAATTATGGCTGAGTAGTATTCCATTGTACATACTTACCATATCTTCTTTATCCATTTCTCTGTTGATGAACGTTTAGCTTGTTTCCATGGCCAGCCTGCTGTAAATAGTGCTGCAGTGAACACTGGGGTACATGTGTCCTTTTGAATTAGTTTTTCAGGGTGTATGCCCAGTAGTGCAATTCCTGGGTTGAATGGTAGTTCTATTTTTAGTTTTCTAAGGAACCTCATACTGTTCTCCACAGTAGCTGTATCAGTTTACTTCCCACCAACAGTGCAAGGTGGTTCCCTTTTCTCCACACCCTCCCCAACATTTATTGAGAGTTTTTGATGATGGCCCTTCTGGCCAGTGTGAGGTGATACCTCATTGTAGTTTTGATTTGCATTTCTCTAATAATTAGTGATGTTGAGCATCTTTTCTTGTGCCTCCTGGCCATCTATATGTCTTCTTTTAAGAAATGTTTATTTAGGTTTTCCACCCGTTTCTGTGATTGGGCTGTTTTTTTTGTTTGCCTTTTTTTTTTTTTTTTTTTTTAATATCAAGCTCCATGAGCTGTTTATGTATTTTGGAGATTAATCCTTTTCCCTTTGCTTTGCAAATATTTTGTCCCTTTCTGAGGGCTGTGGTTTTGTCTTATTTATGGTTTCCTTTGCTGTACAAAAGCTTTTATATTTCATTAGGTACCGTGTGTTTATTTTTGTTTTTATTCTCATTACTCTAGGAGATGGGTCAAAAAAGATCTTGCGGTCAGAGTTATTATTTCAAAGAAGTAATTTTGGAATAGAAATTAAAGGTAATAAAATGCTGTGAAGGAGGGCAGGCACCACCACAGCATGTAGAGTACTGTTAATTTGAAGAGAGGACTGGAAAAAAAATAAAGATTGTGCTGTGAAAAAAAAAAAAAACGTTAGAAAAAAATATACAACCATGATTATAGATGTTCCGAAACAAGCTTTCCCTATTTCATACTATTCTTTATATCTGGTTTGTATTCAAGGGGACTTTATGCCTGTGCAGCTTGCCTCTGTGTGTGTATTTGTGTACATCTCTGTCTTTTTATAAGTTCTTTAGGTAAATAATAAAATGTAACAGGGGTTTTTTTAAATAGTTGACACTCTAGCTTTAAAGACCCAACTTCATTCCTTATAAATTATGGCTGAGTAGTATTCCATTGTACATACTTACCATATCTTCTTTATCCATTTCTCTGTTGATGAACGTTTAGCTTGTTTCCATGGCCAGCCTGCTGTAAATAGTGCTGCAGTGAACACTGGGGTACATGTGTCCTTTTGAATTAGTTTTTCAGGGTGTATGCCCAGTAGTGCAATTCCTGGGTTGAATGGTAGTTCTATTTTTAGTTTTCTAAGGAACCTCATACTGTTCTCCACAGTAGCTGTATCAGTTTACTTCCCACCAACAGTGCAAGGTGGTTCCCTTTTCTCCACACCCTCCCCAACATTTATTGAGAGTTTTTGATGATGGCCCTTCTGGCCAGTGTGAGGTGATACCTCATTGTAGTTTTGATTTGCATTTCTCTAATAATTAGTGATGTTGAGCATCTTTTCTTGTGCCTCCTGGCCATCTATATGTCTTCTTTTAAGAAATGTTTATTTAGGTTTTCCACCCGTTTCTGTGATTGGGCTGTTTTTTTTGTTTGCCTTTTTTTTTTTTTTTTTTTTTAATATCAAGCTCCATGAGCTGTTTATGTATTTTGGAGATTAATCCTTTTCCCTTTGCTTTGCAAATATTTTGTCCCTTTCTGAGGGCTGTGGTTTTGTCTTATTTATGGTTTCCTTTGCTGTACAAAAGCTTTTATATTTCATTAGGTACCGTGTGTTTATTTTTGTTTTTATTCTCATTACTCTAGGAGATGGGTCAAAAAAGATCTTGCGGTCAGAGTTATTATTTCAAAGAAGTAATTTTGGAATAGAAATTAAAGGTAATAAAATGCTGTGAAGGAGGGCAGGCACCACCACAGCATGTAGAGTACTGTTAATTTGAAGAGAGGACTGGAAAAAAAATAAAGATTGTGCTGTGAAAAAAAAAAAAAAACGTTAGAAAAAAATATACAACCATGATTATAGATGTTCCGAAACAAGCTTTCCCTATTTCATACTATTCTTTATATCTGGTTTGTATTCAAGGGGACTTTATGCCTGTGCAGCTTGCCTCTGTGTGTGTATTTGTGTACATCTCTGTCTTTTTATAAGTTTTTGTAATCTTTAGGTAAATAATAAAATGTAACAGTTCAGAAGAGTGGGACTAAATTGTTTTCAGAGTTATAGACATTGCTAGAGTTTATTTCTAAAGAGATACATTTGGAAATGTTTTCTTTTGCCTTTTCAACTGAGAAAAACACCCTGTATTGGGGGCAAAAAGGAAAAGGTGCCTGTTATGAAAGGCATTTTAGCCACACTCTACAACAGTATAGTTGCAGAAAGTTTAGAATCTCAAAGCTGGGAAGAATCATGTTAATATCTCGGACAGGTACCTAATTTTTTACTCATCTCTCCTGATTTCTGTGTCAGCGTCTCTAAAACTCTGACCGTATTAATTACCAGATGTTTAAATCCATTAAAGAAACGTACTGAGACTTTATAATGATTTGATGCCTATAGCAGTGTTTGATTGCAGTTCTAATTTGTGATTTTTCTCCCTTTTCTTAGATCCTGTGTGGATTCCTATTGTTGCCGCCTTACTTCTCTTTCTGGTATTCATCCTGGTAGTTGTATGTTGTATCATCAAGAAGATGAATCCATTTAAGAGAGAAGGCACCAAGTTACCCAAGTCCCTGGTAATATCTGTAAATTTTTTTTTTAATTATTTACATTGGCTCTTGAACAACATGGATTTGAATTGTGGAGGTCCACTTCTGTTTTATTCAGTGAATATAGTAGAAGGGTTTTTTTTGAGATTTGTGGCAGTTTGAAAAAACTCACAAACCATATAGTCTAGAAATATTGAAAAAAATTTAAGAAAAAGGTATGTCATGAATGTATAAAATTCACATAGATATAAATATGCATGGTATATGTTAGTCAACCATTTATGTTATTGGTATGTTTTGGCCAGCAGCAAGCTATTAGTTAAGTTCTGGAGCATCAAAAGTCATATGTAGATTTTTTGACTGCAAGAGAGGCTCAGTGCGCCTAACCCTCATGGTGCTTAAGGGTCAGCTGTACACTAAATTGTTAATTCGAACCTTTCTGATACATCTTAGAATTTTTTGAAGTCGAATGATGTTCAGCAGCATATCAGCTGTCATAAGTCATGCAGTCTTATGGCATGTTTTTTTTATTTTTTTACTGAGCAACAGGTGCTTTTTTATGGGAGGGGCAGAGGCACAGTTAGACAAGCGCTAAGGAGCTTAAAGTCTAGTGGGGAAAAGATGATTCCTTGGTTGTCCAGTGTGATAGGTTCAAAGATTGAGGCTTATATGCTTGCCAGTGAGGACTTCATCCATCTTGTGGGGGTGGGGAGGGATTAGTCACGGCTTTTCCAGGAGCAGTGACACCTGAACAGTCTGGACGGGCAGATAGGAGTTTATCCAGGTCCTGAGGGACAGCGTACGCTAAGGCCCACTGTCCAGAAGGTGTGGCTTTCAGAAATTTGCAAATACAGAACTGCTTCATGGTGGTCGAAGTGTAGAAGGAGAGATGACTAACAGTGAGTCTAAACTAGAAGTTTGACATTTTAATGCTTAACATTTAAAAGCATTTGTGTGACGGAAACATTTAAAGGTATCAAAATAACTACTTAAACCAAATATGACAGGAATAATACCTGTGATAGGTAAAGGACGCTTTTAAATTTGTTATGGAAACAGTCTTTAAGTAGAGAGGATAAGGACTCTCAACAGTAGACAATTCACATATGAATTATTAACTATTAATGGTTAAAGCACAAGTGAAGCTCTCAGTGTACTATTATACACCAACTCAGTTCAGTTCAGTCGCTCAGTCATGTTCGACTCTTTGTGACCCCATGGACCTCAGCACACCAGGCTTCTCTGTCCTCCACCATCTCCCAGAGTTTGCTCCAACTCATGTCCGCTAATTCAGTGATGCCATCCAACCATCTTGTCCTCTGTCATCCCCTTCTTTTGCCTTACACCCACTAGAGAAGGAAAAATAAACCTGAATAGCCATTAGTACCTTGTAATAAAAGTGGTATATGGTGGCAAAAAAGTAATTTTAGCCCTGAGGGGACGGTAAGTGTGCAGCGGGTATACAGAGTAGCAGTGTCCTAAACATGCCACACTCCTAGTAATTCCACTCTTAAGAGTTAATCCTTAAAAAAGTAGTGTCATAAATAGAAAGATACATAACAATATTCACTTCAACATGTTCTATAAATGGTAAAAACGGAAACACGTTAACACTTAGAGAAATGATTATTTCATCATCAATATAAGATTATGGAGCCCATAATTAGAAAATTAGAATTGTAAAGACAAATGGTGAAATATTACATAAAATAATTAGCTATACTTCCATTACGTATGTAACGTGCATGCTTGTTGAAGGTACCACACACAAAAAAGCACACCATAAAAAGCAACATATGTTGGTGAGATGGTAACTTTCTCATTACTTGGTTTTAATCTTTATGTATTTCAATTAAAAAGAAAGAAAAGGTAATTATCAGATTACCTATTCCACCATTATCCTAAATATGCCAATGAGTGGTATATTTAGTACCCATTACCCTTTTAGATCCTTTTTTTTTTTTTGAGGATAGGCACTTAAGTTTAATAATTATTTTTTAATCACTGATATTTCTCTTCCCTTAGCTGTCTGTGGTAAAAAATGCCTCTTCTGAGACAAAACCTGATCAAAAGAATTTGTCTTCCATCACCTACCAACCATTTGCTATAGAAAATGAGCAGCTGTCCCCAGGGACAGTTTCAAAGGTGCACACTGAGGACTATCCAGGAAAAGTAGAACACAGAGATCTTTCTAGTGAAACGGAAGTGTTGACCATCGGAGAGAATATTTCTGACTTGGCCCCTTGTAGCCCTCTGACCCCAGAGAGAGAGAATTCTGTTCACACAAGCAGTAACCAATCTGAAGCCTGCAGCATCACTTTAAATGCGTATCATTCCAGAAATGGTTCTGATAGTGGCCTGGTGGTAACGGACAACTGCTCTGACTCAGAGCTTCCCCCAAGTAATAAAACTGAAATAAAGACTGAAGGAAAAGACGTCGTCCCACTGAGAAACACTACCACCTCCTTTGGTTATGACAGACCTCATGTGTTAGTGGATCTCCTTGTGGATGACGTTCGTAAAGAATCCTTGATTGGTTATAGACCTACGGCAGACTCCAGAGGGTTTTCATGAGATCAGCCAAGATCACCAGCTTGGAAGGATCTGCTTTCCCCGAAGAGTTTTTCCACTTTTATTCCGTGAAAAAAGATCGGTGATTTCAGAAAGTATAATGGGCCTGTTTGACACTGTCACTTTGAATCTGAAAACTGCAGAGACTCTTCAAAAAAAACCAAAAACAAAGCTGTTGTCACACGTGAACCTTTCCATATACATGTGTGAACAGTGATTATGAACAATCTCTGATAACCTTTCTTTCTGTAATGGTAGGTCTTACTCCAGGGTCCTTCTAACCACATCAAAAGATATTAGTTTTTTCCTTTCTGTGGTATTGTATTTGTTTTTGTGTACAGTCTTTTCAAATACTTTCAGGAGTAACCCTAAATGCTTTTGAGAATTGCACTTAAAATGGAAATCAATAGTATTAATAGAGTATGTAAATAAAAACATGTATATATTTTGTATGGAATGTTGCCATTGAGGGATCTCTTTTTGATAAAGTAACATTAAAATTCATTCTTGTATTCATTTGTGTAGATAGTTAGCTGGAATGGTTTTTATTCATTTGTTTGTTTCCATCCATTAATATTACAGAATCATTGTCTAATTATTCATATCTAATCTTTAAAACCATCCTACAAATAGCCCAATCTTTAAAAATGGTCCTTTTGTATCTGTATCTTTATATTTACCAGTTAGTGTGCAAAACACACACAAGGTGTGTATACCAAGTTGAGTGCAGGAAAAAGGAGATTGAGCTGTAGAATGTATAGATTGAGGAGTCTCTAAAGATTGTGGTCAAAGGGGGTGGGAGAGGGAGAGCTGAGTAACATGTGTGAAGAGAGGGTCCCCAGACGAGAGGCATACCCAGAGTTTATATCACACAGAAATTTGGGGAATTACTAAGATGATAGGAATTTTAAGACTCAAAATAATTAACTGACCCCCCCCCCATGTTAAATACAAATTATGTAAGTAAATTAACAAGCCATGTATTTCTTCTCTCTTAAAAGTGCAAATTAGGGCTTCCCCTGGTGGTCTAGTGGTAAGGACACCGCCTTGCAGTGCAAGGGGCGCCAGTTCGATCCCTGGCTTGGAAAGATCCCACGTGCCGCGGAGTGGCTGGACCAATGGTTCCAATTACCAAGCCGGAGTTCTGGGGTGCATGTGCCCAGAGCCGGTGCTCTAGGGCAACAGAAGCCACTGCGATGGGAGGCCCACACGGGTCAGAGAACAAAAATGGGTGAAAATAGATAAATGAAAGACCAATAGAAGTCGCCCGCCCGCCCCCTCCCTCCCCAACCCCCCCCAAAAAAATAAATAATAAAAAAAAAAGTGCAAATTAGGTTGTGGAGGGCTCTCTCTCAAGACCCAATTCAGGCCTCTACTCCTGTGTCACCTCCCGAGGGAGCCCCTCGCCACCCGCATCTGCGGCAGCACATTCTTGGCAAGCTCTCCCCCAGGGCCCTGCTTCACTTGTCTCCCCGACACTGCTGGTTGTCTGAGAAAGCGGTCATGTGTCTGTTCCTTGTCTGCCTCCACATGTAGATGCTAGGATATCTGCTTTCTGAGAGGAAGAACTTGTCTCATCCACTGTAATATTCCCAGAGTTTAGGACCTTGCCGGGCATACAACAGGTACTCAGTAAATACTTGATGAAATGAACTGTCTGCAGAGTCACTTCTGTTTGGCTCATGATCATGTCCACGTCAATGTTGCTTCTTTTGCCGCAGTTAAATTGTGTGTGTGTGTAGAGAGAGAAGTTGTCTGTTCTGTGATTCCAGAAAAATCTGAAAACTTCTGCTGAATCACTGAAATTCTTTTTTATAATTGTATTTGCTTTGGGCTGAGCATGGTCTTTGTTGCTGTACACGGGTTTTCTCTAGTTGAGGTGGCCAGGGGCTACTCTCTGTGACTGTGCACAGGCTTCTCATTGCTGCAGTGTCTCTTGTGGCAGACCCCAGGCTCTAGGCCTGTTGGCTTCCATGTTTGTGGCACGTAGGCTCAGGAGTTGCCACCCTCAAGCGCTAGAGCTCCAGATGAGTAGTTGTGGTGCATGGGCTTTGTTGCTCCACAGCATGTGGAATCTTCGCAGACCAGGGATCAAGCCCATGTACCCTGCATTAGCCAGCAGATTCCTCTCCACTGCGCCACCAGGGAAGTCCCTTTATTATTTCTTAAGAGTACCACTCTCCATGTTTTGTAACAGGGAACCAAACTCAGTGACCTGATTTTATCTCAACAATTCCTCATGTGTTGTGCCATGTTTATCAGTGCTGTCAGGAAGGGTGAGGTAGAACCAGCTATGACTCACTTTCTAGATCTGTAGGGATCCTTTGTTTGACACAGCAGGATTCCCACTTGACTCCTGCTTGAATGTTTGTAAAACATTGCAGCAGTTAACTTGACTCCGCCAGCCTGCAGGAAGGGCTGATGTTTATCAAGCCTCTGCTGTAAGCAGATGTTTGGCAGACTTCTCTTACTGATCTCCCAGAGACCTGAAGAGGAAAGTATTCTATGTTTTTTTTTCCCCAGATGAGGAAACGAGGGCGGGAACACAGAGAAGTTTAAGATAGTTGCTAAAAGTTGCTAGGTAAACTTAGAAGTCCCAGAGGTATATCTTGGGAATACAAGACAGTAGAAACTGAGAAGCCAATAAAACTTGGAGGACAGCAAGGGCTGGGGCCCGCATGCAGCTGGGAGTTGGGGTGGGGTTCAGCTGCTTAGAGGCTAAGGAGTCAGCCAAACCCTGCAGTGTGAGAGCCAGGATCCCAGCGTGACTTGGGCAGGAACCTCTGCTTGAGCCGCTCAGGCTGAGGGAAGGCTATAGGGTCAGGGGAGGGCAGATGGCCCCTGCGGTTTGAGGTGGGACCCCTACTTTGGGGAATCTGGAATGCTTAAGAAAGTCCAGAGACCCCAGAAATCAAAAGTTAGTCAGAGCTCTAGGTTTATCCGGGCATTTGGAGGAGGGGAATAAGGAAATGGCATCCTACAGGCCTTTGAGCGCCAGGATGGGGACTCCACTGCAAGTAAGTGATGCTCAGAGAAAAGTGTTTTGAAAGACTCAACCTCGAGTCTCACTTGTCTCCAAAGTCCAGGCTTTCTCCACTGTGGTCTGATGTCTATAACTTCCTATATATTAAAAAAGGGAGTTGGAGAGAGGACACTGAAGCTTCCACTGTTTGAATATGTGTTATTTTTTCGTAATGGGCACCTACTTCCAGAAACAGCCTCCGATGAAGCTGGAAATACACTGGAACAAGTTCTTATGGTGGTTACTCACAGTGCCATCATAAAATAACACATAAAGTCACCACTTTAAAACAGGAAAGGTACTTTCTTTATTCTGAGGTTCATAAGGGTTTTTAGATTTTGTTGAGAAGTTCAGTATCCATCTCATTGGATTGTCTGGTCATGTTTTATCTTTGTTCATGAATGATAAATTTATCAGGATTCCCACTTGACTCCTGCTTGAATGTTTGTAAAACATTGCAGCAGTTAACTTGACTCCGCCAGCCTGCAGGAAGGGCTGATGTTTATCAAGCCTCTGCTGTAAGCAGATGTTTGGCAGACTTCTCTTACTGATCTCCCAGAGACCTGAAGAGGAAAGTATTCTAAGATTTTTTTTCCCCAGATGAGGAAACGAGGGCGGAACACAGAGAAGTTTAAGATAGTTGCTAAAAGTTGCTAGGTAAACTTAGAAGTCCCAGAGGTATATCTTGGGAATACAAGACAGTAGAAACTGAGAAGCCAATAAAACTTGGAGGACAGCAAGGGCTGGGGCCCGCATGCAGCTGGGAGTTGGGGTGGGGTTCAGCTGCTTAGAGGCTAAGGAGTCAGCCAAACCCTGCAGTGTGAGAGCCAGGATCCCAGCGTGACTTGGGCAGGAACCTCTGCTTGAGCCGCTCAGGCTGAGGGAAGGCTATAGGGTCAGGGGAGGGCAGATGGCCCCTGCGGTTTGAGGTGGGACCCCTACTTTGGGGAATCTGGAATGCTTAAGAAAGTCCAGAGACCCCAGAAATCAAAAGTTAGTCAGAGCTCTAGGTTTATCCGGGCATTTGGAGGAGGGGAATAAGGAAATGGCATCCTACAGGCCTTTGAGCGCCAGGATGGGGACTCCACTGCAAGTAAGTGATGCTCAGAGAAAAGTGTTTTGAAAGACTCAACCTCGAGTCTCACTTGTCTCCAAAGTCCAGGCTTTCTCCACTGTGGTCTGATGTCTATAACTTCCTATATATTAAAAAAGGGAGTTGGAGAGAGGACACTGAAGCTTCCACTGTTTGAATATGTGTTATTTTTTCGTAATGGGCACCTACTTCCAGAAACAGCCTCCGATGAAGCTGGAAATACACTGGAACAAGTTCTTATGGTGGTTACTCACAGTGCCATCATAAAATAACACATAAAGTCACCACTTTAAAACAGGAAAGGTACTTTCTTTATTCTGAGGTTCATAAGGGTTTTTAGATTTTGTTGAGAAGTTCAGTATCCATCTCATTGGATTGTCTGGTCATGTTTTATCTTTGTTCATGAATGATAAATTTATACTCGTTTATTTCCCTGCTCTTCAACTCTCTCAACAACAGAGCAGTAAGAAAGGGGATTTCCAAACTGAGAATGGTTGTCAGAATCAGCATCTTTTTCTTTCCTGGGACTCACGAAAAAGCAACAGTGAGAACTGAAATTATGAAGTTTTTCCACTTGGAAAGTTTGTTTTTAATTCTCACTGTAAAAACCCTTGGATCATAAAAAGTAATCTAAGTTGCAGAATTGTTAGAGAAAAAAAATCACATTTCAGAGTCAAAGGGAGAGCCCATTGGACACATGCCAGGGTAAATTCCTACTGTAAATACTTGATATAAACTAAAGAAAAAAACAAATGAAATAAACATCGGATGCAAAGGATTTTTCTTTAAAAAGAACAATAACTAGAAAAAAAGAAAGGAATTTTAAAAGGTAAAAGATATGAATGTGACAGGAAAACATTTTTTTATCATTTTTCTTTTTAAAATTTTTGGCCTCTTACATTGTTTTTATTTATTTATTTATTTATTTATTTTCATCCATCTTTACTCTTGGCCTCCCATCACAGTGGCCTTGCTCACTACAGAGCACTGGCTCTGGGTGCATGTACTCCAGAGTGCTGGCTTGTAATTGGACACAAAAGCCCAGCCACTCAACAGCACATGGGATCTTCCTGGGCCAGGGATCAAACTGGTGCCCCTTGCACTGCAAGGTGAACTCTTTACCCACTGGACCACCAGGGAAGCCCCTGAATGTGACAGGAAATATTTAAAAAGCAGAATATATAACTAATCAAAAACTCTGGTTTCTTGAAAAATGGTAAAGATCAATAACTAGCTTATAAGCTAAAATTATAAAAAGAAAAAAAAATCACTAGTCAAAATAGGAAATTATAAAAGGGAAACCACAGAAACAGGAAAATTGAATACACTGTAACAGAACAATCAGCCCACCTCTCTACAAATCCATTTAAAAGCATGAATGGAGACTCTTCTAAAGAAATACCATTTGTGAAAACTAAACCTAGAAGAGACAGAACATCTATTTTATTTTATTTTATTTTTTATTTATTTATCTTTTTGGGGGTGGGGTGGGGAGGGAGGGGGATGGGCTGGCCACTTCTATTGGTCTTTCATTTCTCTATTTTCATCCAGCTTTGTTCTTTGGCTCCTGTGGGCCTCCCATCGCGGTGGCGTCTGTCGTTGCAGAGCGCCGGCTCTGGGCGCATGCGCGCCAGAGCTCTGGCTCGGTAATTGGACACATCGGTCCAGCCGCTCCGTGGCACGTGGGATCTTCCCAGGCCAGGGATCGAACCGGCACTCCTTGCACTGCAAGGCGGTGTCTTTACCCACTGGACCACCAGGGGAAGCCCTAGACAGAACATCTAAATAGACTAATGATCACGGGAGAATTAGTAAACCGCCGTAGACATGCCACCCCCACGTTCCCCTGCGTCTCACCCAGAAAACCACCCAGATGATAATCTCTCCAACCTCCAAGAAGCAGATACTTCCCAGGTCACGCAGATTAATTAATCCATCTGAAGAGTTGATAGCATTGGCGCGTAATATGGTGAAGGTCAGTGTTTCCTCTTTGTGTCTGACTAACCCACAGTGACCTCAGGCATCAGAGAATCTCAGCCCTCTCTCACCAGGACTCTGAAACTCAGACCATAAAATGCAGAGAAGCATCTTCTAGTTCCTTTAACTTAAATCTTGCAAATTCATGCAAACTTGGAGAAGGAAATGGCAACCCATTCCAGTATTCTTCCACGGACAGAAGTGCCTGACGGGCTACAGTCCATGGTGTCTCAGAGTCAGACACAATGGAGCTGCTATCACTCACTCATGCAAACTGCTAACATCACTTCCTTTGACTGATTCACTAGATATGTATTATGTACTTGCTATATACCAGGCTCCCTTCCCAAGGGAAGCAGTGAATAAAACATGACTTTCTGACCTCGTGAAGTTTAGTTTATATCCTAGTGGGGGAGACAGACAGCAAGAATAAGATAATACAATCCATTAAATAAACATATGATGAAGAAAAATGAACCAGATGAAGGGGTGGGAAGAAGTGCTGCTCCACAGCACTTCTCCACAGGGAGGTCACAGGGTGGTGAAGGTGGTCACAGAGGGACTCATTGATGATACCCCAGCAAAGATGTGAAGGAGGTGAGAGAGTGAGCCTGGATATCTCAGGAAGAGCATTCAGGCAGAAGGGACAGCTAATCACAAAAAGTCCTAGTGGAGGATGTGCCTAATGTGTTGGAGAAACAGTAAAAAAGGACACCAGGGCTGGAGCACTTGGGTTAGGAGGAGAGTTACAGGCGATGAATTTAGAGGTGACAGAGCCAGATTACACAGAACTTCATAAGGGACCCTCAAAATTATGATTTTTATTCTGAGAGATATGGGAGGACATTGGAGGATTCTGAGCAATGAGTCTGATCTGACATTTCAAAAGAACTCCACGAGGTCAGGAAAGTCGTGTTTTATTCACTCCTCCCCTTGGGAAGGGAACCTGATACAGAGGACAGGAAATAGCAAGGAGACCTCGGCCACAACCCAGGCAGGAGATGCTGGCAGCAGAGACCCAGGTGGTTGCAATCAAGGGGGTGACAGCTAGATGAATTTTACTTATGCCATGAAAATCTTTTCAGAGTTACAAGGTACAAGCAAATGCTAGTGCTTGGGGCATCAAGATTGATTCTACCCAACAGAGTTTTTGAAATCAGTGAAAGACCTATTTCAGGAACAATCAAAGCAAAATCAATACCATCTTATATCCAAACTTATGAATGAAGAGCAGAACAAGTAATCTTAATAAAGCCCTAAGTCCTGTGAATAGAGATTTAAAATAATGAATTAGTGTGTGTAGTCCAAAAACGAATCAAAATTAAACTTGATCAAATTAGTCATTATGCTTATTGCCTATGTTTGAACAATGAAGTTCCTTTTTTTCTGAATCAAGTCCATAAACTATTCTAAAATGCATGCCAGCTATTTCTAGAATGCAGAAGTACTTAAAGGTCATGGTTATTACTCAGAGGCATTATCAAGGACCGAGTGGATAAGAGAGAACACATAGTTTCCCAGTTACAGGTACTACGGGCATATGGTTCTCTGTAGGTTGGGGAGAAGAGTGGTGTTCAAGATATAAGTCGTGATAGAACTTTGAAAGATGTCCTGCTGCTTACCACATCATAGAAGGAGGGAAAGGGTATGAAACAGAAACCCGATCCATCTGACTCCCTTGGATAAACACATTGAAATAGTCCTAGACACCAGTGTTTAAAGACTTTTCTGAAGATAATATGGAATATATAGCCCTTCATTACTAAGATGTGGTGAAGACAATGCCATTCGCCCCCTGTGGACTGACTCTGCTGGCTTGTTCAGTGTCTCATGTCTAGTCAGGTGCCTGGCACACAGCACATGTTTAGTAAAGATTTGTTTGGGTGAATAAGCAAAGAAATAAATGGCCCAATCTTCTTTGACATCATTCAATCCCTTTACAGAATCAACATTACAAAAAAAACCTCACCATTTTGTAATGGCGTTTTAAGCCCATATTATAATTGGACTTCCCTGATGACTCAACGGTAAAGAATCCCATCTGCAATGCAGAAGACATGTGCAGGAGATGCAGATTCAATCTCCAGGTCAGAAAGATCCCCTAGAGAAGGAAATGGCTATGCATTCCAGTATTCTTACCTGGGAAATCCTGGCGGGCTACAGTCTGTAGGGTCACAAAGAGTCATACACAACTTAGCAACTAACCAACATCAATTTTATAATAAGCCTCAGACCCTGAAGGCAGGCAGACCTGACTTCACCCTTCACTGTGTCACTGCGTGCTATAGAGCCTGCATCTCCACATCTGTTTCCTCGTCTGCAACATCAGCCTCCTGGGCTCTGGATCAATTAAGATGAGCCCTAAGTAATTTGAATTAGTGTGTGTAGTCCAAAAACGAATCAAAATTAAACTTGATCAAATTAGTCATTATGCTTATTGCCTATGTTTGAACAATGAAGTTCCTTTTTTTCTGAATCAAGTCCATAAACTATTCTAAAATGCATGCCAGCTATTTCTAGAATGCAGAAGTACTTAAAGGTCATGGTTATTACTCAGAGGCATTATCAAGGACCGAGTGGATAAGAGAGAACACATAGTTTCCCAGTTACAGGTACTACGGGCATATGGTTCTCTGTAGGTTGGGGAGAAGAGTGGTGTTCAAGATATAAGTCGTGATAGAACTTTGAAAGATGTCCTGCTGCTTACCACATCATAGAAGGAGGGAAAGGGTATGAAACAGAAACCCGATCCATCTGACTCCCTTGGATAAACACATTGAAATAGTCCTAGACACCAGTGTTTAAAGACTTTTCTGAAGATAATATGGAATATATAGCCCTTCATTACTAAGATGTGGTGAAGACAATGCCATTCGCCCCCTGTGGACTGACTCTGCTGGCTTGTTCAGTGTCTCATGTCTAGTCAGGTGCCTGGCACACAGCACATGTTTAGTAAAGATTTGTTTGGGTGAATAAGCAAAGAAATAAATGGCCCAATCTTCTTTGACATCATTCAATCCCTTTACAGAATCAACATTACAAAAAAAACCTCACCATTTTGTAATGGCGTTTTAAGCCCATATTATAATTGGACTTCCCTGATGACTCAACGGTAAAGAATCCCATCTGCAATGCAGAAGACATGTGCAGGAGATGCAGATTCAATCTCCAGGTCAGAAAGATCCCCTAGAGAAGGAAATGGCTATGCATTCCAGTATTCTTACCTGGGAAATCCTGGCGGGCTACAGTCTGTAGGGTCACAAAGAGTCATACACAACTTAGCAACTAACCAACATCAATTTTATAATAAGCCTCAGACCCTGAAGGCAGGCAGACCTGACTTCACCCTTCACTGTGTCACTGCGTGCTATAGAGCCTGCATCTCCACATCTGTTTCCTCGTCTGCAACATCAGCCTCCTGGGCTCTGGATCAATTAAGATGAGGTACGAAAAGAGAAAAACTCCAACATACTGCCCCATAATTATTAGATATGATTATCGCCACTAAAATGGCACTCAGATTACTATAAGGAATTTTATAAAGGTGACATCTTGTAGATAAGCTTAAAATTTTTTCTTTTGTTGTGAATTTTTTCAAACATACACAAAAGTAGAGTATAATGAACTGCTGTGTACCCAATATGCAGTTTCAATTATTATCACCTCATGGCAGGTCAACCCCCTTCCCAATCACTTGGATTATTTTGAAGCAAATCCCAGACATTTTGTCATGTCATCTCTAATACTTCAATATGTATTTCTAAAATAATAATAATAACGAAAATCCCATATTACACTTAAAAATAATGAATAATAGTTCTTAATTTGATGAATTGTTGGTCAGCAGGAAGTCATAGGAGAAAAGAAGAGAATTAAGCCTGTCCAAGGCAGAGCTTTAGGCAAGTTCTCTCCAGATCTAACATAGCAGGGGCACCCAATTATCAAGGAGGTCTCTTCCTGCTAACAGCTGGTGCCTGGGGCCAGGGGAAGACGGGAGGGAAGAGGTTTGAAGCCAGTATTTCATGCCTGAAGCTAAGTAAAGCAGGAGTCTCCCATTATCTGTTAAGTTTCCGACTTTCCAAAGCAAATTTCATTTGACTTGAACAATTCTTTTTTTTTTTTTTAAAGATTTATTTATTTATTTATTTTGGGCGGGAGTCCGTTTGAGGGGAGCGGGCGGGCCACTTCTATTGGTCTTTCATTTCTCTGTGTTCATCCGTCTTTTGTTCTTTGGCTCCTGCGGGCCTCCCATCGCGGTGGCGTCTGTCGTTGCAGAGCACCGGCTCTGGGCGCATGCGCTCCAGAGCTCTGGCTTGGTAATTGGACACATCGGTCCAGCCGCTCCGCAGCACGTGGGATCTTCCCAGGCCAGGGATCGAACCGGCGCCCCTTATACTGCAAGGCGGTGTCTTTACCCACTGGACCACCAGGGGAAGCCCTGACTTGAACAATTCTGTGCAAATTCCTCTGCTTCCAAATTGGCTGATTTTACAATTTAGTTGTATCCTTTCATGACCTTGAGGTATGATTGGCAGTGTTGGCTTTTATGCAGACTGTGATTTCACAGTCAGAGAGCTCATCTAAGGGTTACAATACTAGTCCAGTTTCTGAAATGTAAAGTAGCACAGATAAACATAATTGAGAGAATTCAGTTCTTAGTATATTCAGTACTCCTCTCTCTTCCATGTCCCCCCCCATCTCCCCCTTAGTTGTTCTACAAAGTCAGTAACCCAGTGAAAACCCCAATTTCCTCCTCTGCTGCTCTAATTATTAAACTCTGAATTAAGATACGTTCTCTTTTTCTTAACTAACTGGAAGTTGGAGCAATTTGGTTACTCTAAAACAGGAGCTATTGACATTCAATATATTGAACGTCTGTAGTTCAACACCAGATGACTTCTCCCCATTTGAAAGTAAGGTGAATGAAAAGTCCGGCGTTCAGTGGTGAACATGAGCAAGGAAATGAAGGATGATGCTGAAAAGGCTAGGGACAAGGAGCCCTCAGAAGCCATTAGTACAAAGGGTACTGGAGAGGGCTGCTTGTTTCTTCTCTGAAAGCCTAAATCGACTTAGAAGCAATGGGAACTTCACCGGGGGCCCGACAGCAAGGGAAGACGGGAGGGAAGAGGTTTGAAGCCAGTATTTCATGCCTGAAGCTAAGTAAAGCAGGAGTCTCCCATTATCTGTTAAGTTTCCGACTTTCCAAAGCAAATTTCATTTGACTTGAACAATTCTTTTTTTTTTTTTTAAAGATTTATTTATTTATTTATTTTGGGCGGGAGTCCGTTTGAGGGGAGCGGGCGGGCCACTTCTATTGGTCTTTCATTTCTCTGTGTTCATCCGTCTTTTGTTCTTTGGCTCCTGCGGGCCTCCCATCGCGGTGGCGTCTGTCGTTGCAGAGCACCGGCTCTGGGCGCATGCGCTCCAGAGCTCTGGCTTGGTAATTGGACACATCGGTCCAGCCGCTCCGCAGCACGTGGGATCTTCCCAGGCCAGGGATCGAACCGGCGCCCCTTATACTGCAAGGCGGTGTCTTTACCCACTGGACCACCAGGGGAAGCCCTGACTTGAACAATTCTGTGCAAATTCCTCTGCTTCCAAATTGGCTGATTTTACAATTTAGTTGTATCCTTTCATGACCTTGAGGTATGATTGGCAGTGTTGGCTTTTATGCAGACTGTGATTTCACAGTCAGAGAGCTCATCTAAGGGTTACAATACTAGTCCAGTTTCTGAAATGTAAAGTAGCACAGATAAACATAATTGAGAGAATTCAGTTCTTAGTATATTCAGTACTCCTCTCTCTTCCATGTCCCCCCCCATCTCCCCCTTAGTTGTTCTACAAAGTCAGTAACCCAGTGAAAACCCCAATTTCCTCCTCTGCTGCTCTAATTATTAAACTCTGAATTAAGATACGTTCTCTTTTTCTTAACTAACTGGAAGTTGGAGCAATTTGGTTACTCTAAAACAGGAGCTATTGACATTCAATATATTGAACGTCTGTAGTTCAACACCAGATGACTTCTCCCCATTTGAAAGTAAGGTGAATGAAAAGTCCGGCGTTCAGTGGTGAACATGAGCAAGGAAATGAAGGATGATGCTGAAAAGGCTAGGGGACAAGGAGCCCTCAGAAGCCATTAGTACAAAGGGTACTGGAGAGGGGCTGCTTGTTTCTTCTCTGAAAGCCTAAATCGACTTAGAAGCAATGGGAACTTCACCTAGAGAAGGTAAGAAGTTTGGATTCAGAAACCTGACCCAGCAAGAAGGCTGTGGAAGATCCAGCATTGTCTCCACAAAGCCATCCATCCTGCTGGAGGAATTTGCCTACTTCCTCCTTTAGAGTCAGATTCGGGAGCGTGTGCGCAGGCTCACTTCAGTCATGTCCAACTCTGTGAGACCCTATGGACTCCTCTGTCCGTGGGATTCTCCAGGCAAGAATACTGAAGCGGGTTGCCAGGCCCTCCTCCAGGGGATCTTCCCAACCTGAGGATTGAACTCATCTCTTATACTAGCAGACAAATTCTTTACCACTAGCACCAACTGGGCAGCCCCAGCTTCGAGAAAGCAGGGACAAAGTCTATCTGCTGCTGCATCCTTGCTGCTGAAAACAATGCCTAGGGCAGCAAATATGTTATTGAGTTAATTATTTATTTGATGGGTACTGCTCAGCAGCCATCACAATTCCTGACTCATTCTATCCCGGTTTTAAATTGAGCTTGAAAGTTCAACTCCCCAAGAGAAAAAAGAATAGCCTGTATTTCTTCTTTTACCCCGAAAGCCTCTTTTAAAAATCTTTATGAGTTCCCTGTGCTTTAAGGTATAATCTTAGTGTCTCTAAACACATATAGTGGAAAAATAAAAAGTTGGTAAGAAAACCTATGTAGTGAATCATGGGCAAAGAACAGATGACCTCATTTGATTAGATTTCCAAGAAGATATGACAAAGATTTGACGTTGTTCTACAAAGTCAGTCCCATAAAATTTCCTCTGCTGCTCTAATTATTAAACTCTGAATTAAGATCGTTCTCTTTTCTTAACTAACTGGAAGTTGGAGCAATTTGGTTACTCTAAAACAGGAGCTATTGACATTCAATATATTGAACGTCTGTAGTTCAACACCAGATGACTTCTCCCCATTTGAAAGTAAGGTGAATGAAAAGTCCGGCGTTCAGTGGTGAACATGAGCAAGGAAATGAAGGATGATGCTGAAAAGGCTAGGGGACAAGGAGCCCTCAGAAGCCATTAGTACAAAGGGTACTGGAGAGGGGCTGCTTGTTTCTTCTCTGAAAGCCTAAATCGACTTAGAAGCAATGGGAACTTCACCTAGAGAAGGTAAGAAGTTTGGATTCAGAAACCTGACCCAGCAAGAAGGCTGTGGAAGATCCAGCATTGTCTCCACAAAGCCATCCATCCTGCTGGAGGAATTTGCCTACTTCCTCCTTTAGAGTCAGATTCGGGAGCGTGTGCGCAGGCTCACTTCAGTCATGTCCAACTCTGTGAGACCCTATGGACTCCTCTGTCCGTGGGATTCTCCAGGCAAGAATACTGAAGCGGGTTGCCAGGCCCTCCTCCAGGGGATCTTCCCAACCTGAGGATTGAACTCATCTCTTATACTAGCAGACAAATTCTTTACCACTAGCACCAACTGGGCAGCCCCAGCTTCGAGAAAGCAGGGACAAAGTCTATCTGCTGCTGCATCCTTGCTGCTGAAAACAATGCCTAGGGCAGCAAATATGTTATTGAGTTAATTATTTATTTGATGGGTACTGCTCAGCAGCCATCACAATTCCTGACTCATTCTATCCCGGTTTTAAATTGAGCTTGAAAGTTCAACTCCCCAAGAGAAAAAAGAATAGCCTGTATTTCTTCTTTTACCCCGAAAGCCTCTTTTAAAAATCTTTATGAGTTCCCTGTGCTTTAAGGTATAATCTTAGTGTCTCTAAACACATATAGTGGAAAAATAAAAAGTTGGTAAGAAAACCTATGTAGTGAATCATGGGCAAAGAACAGATGACCTCATTTGATTAGATTTCCAAGAAGATATGACAAAGATTTGACGTAGTTCAAAATTGTCCTTGGCATTCATCATTTTAAGAGTTTACTTGGTTTGATGGGCTTAAAATCTTTATCAGCTAGATTGCTAGAAACTGAGGGTGGGGATGGAAAAGGAAGAGGCTTGAGGGGCTTGGGGTCCAGGGCACTAGGAACTGGGATGGCCCCCGAGTGTGGGAGGGAGCCCTGTGGGGAGGTCAACGGGGCAGAGCATATGAAGTCTACACTTAGGAGGCTACTCAGGGAGCTCCCATGTAGGGAGAAAAAAAAGAAGAATGAAGCCGAGACCCCAACTGCTTGAACTTCTGCCAGAGGCCCTGATCACTGCAGCCGCCAAGCCCATTACTCAAGAGTCTCTGGCAGCCCCTCTGCCCCCTCTGCCAGATGCCCTGAAGGCCTCCTCCACTCACAAATACCTTGCATAACTCCTCAGCCTACCTGCCCTCCAATCCACCAGTCTTAGTGTTTCGCCTTTTCTCAGCTAACAAAGCTCCCCAAGAAAAACAAGCTTCCACAGCAAAGTGACTTAGCTGCTCATAATTTTTTGAAATGCATCTCAATACTTATTCCCCTCAAATTATAATGCACAAACGGAATAAAATTGATTCACTTCAAGAACCACAGTTAAAACCAAAAGGGGATGTTCGAGCGAGAGGATTCTGGTTTCCTCTCCTATCCAGAGCTGTCCTCTCATTGAGGCGAACACTGGCCACGCGACCAGTCACACTCGCAACGATGACACCTAAACATTGCTTTCTAGGCTTCCTCTTCAGTGTCCTCCTGCCTGGCGTGGTAGGTAAGTGCTTCCTTTCTTTCTAATTGCTCAGTTTTATCATCCGAGTTTGCTCAAGGGGAATGTTAGACATGGCAGTGGTGCTTTTCTGGGCTTTGTAAAAATTTCAGTTCTCTCCTGTCACAAACTGGTCAGAACAGACATGGCGTCAGTTTCTCTCTGTAGCCTGAATAACTCCGTGTGGATTTCGTGAATAGCTACTAAAGAAGAGGCAATCTAGTGAGTGGAAAAGCTCCACACAGAACAAACATACGTGCCTTTCTGTCTCCTTAACATTTCTTTCACCTTCAAGAGAAAAGATAGCATTATTAGTTACTAGCATCACTCCTAAACCAGACTGCCTGAATCTGAATTTCAACTCTGCCACTTTATTATCTTGAAAAACTGAGTCAATTGGCTTAAACTTCCTATGCCTTGATTACTCCATCTGTAGAATGAAGACTGTAGATCACTGTGAGGATTAAAGGAGCTAATTAATACATGCCAAGTGCTTAGCTCAGTGCCTAATACAGAATATATCTAAGCAATGTGTGAGAATTTGCTGTTGATGTTTATGGATAACTTCAAAAGCAGAGAGCATCTTGTCATCCCAACCTACCTCTGAGCAAGACCTCTAGGATCTCCAGTTCACAGATGAGTGGCTCAAGTAACTTTCCCAAGACTCTATAGTTCCCCAGTGACTGCTTACTTAAAAATAAATCAAGCGTCCATTTCCCAGAAATGAGTAAGTAGACTATGCCTTTGGTCTTTCATCATACCAAGGACCTAACTAGCAGAATATGATAGGAATTAAGTGCCACCATAACGACCTTGGATCTGCATCTTACCAACCTTAGGCAAATCACACTTCTTTAGACCTAACATTTTCCATCTGTAAATAGTATTAATAAAAGTACCTACCTTACTGGGTGGTTGTGAGAATGAAAAAAGATGTAAATCTTGAGCACAGTGCCTGATATATGTTGAATGTTCAAATATGTTCAGTAATAATGAACGCCAGCCAGGAAGAGGAGCAAGAGGGGGAAAAGGAGGAATATCTTCAACCTCTCATAGCTCTGCTTCCTCCAATAGCCTCTCTCCCCCAAGACTTGACTCTTGGTTTGCTGCAGCAGGTAAGGACAGGCTGCAGAGCCAGACAGCCTGGGTATAAAACCCTACTGTTGGTTGCTTTCCCAGCTCTTTCACCTCTCAAGGCTTGGATTTGGACCTGTAAGAGAAAGACCACAAGAGTGCCCTTTCCATAGGTGACCTGGGCAGATTCAGTGAGTCCATGCAGATAAAAGCCCTGCAGTGTCTTGTACAGAAGCCTGAATAACTCCGTGTGGATTTCGTGAATAGCTACTAAAGAAGAGGCAATCTAGTGAGTGGAAAAGCTCCACACAGAACAAACATACGTGCCTTTCTGTCTCCTTAACATTTCTTTCACCTTCAAGAGAAAAGATAGCATTATTAGTTACTAGCATCACTCCTAAACCAGACTGCCTGAATCTGAATTTCAACTCTGCCACTTTATTATCTTGAAAAACTGAGTCAATTGGCTTAAACTTCCTATGCCTTGATTACTCCATCTGTAGAATGAAGACTGTAGATCACTGTGAGGATTAAAGGAGCTAATTAATACATGCCAAGTGCTTAGCTCAGTGCCTAATACAGAATATATCTAAGCAATGTGTGAGAATTTGCTGTTGATGTTTATGGATAACTTCAAAAGCAGAGAGCATCTTGTCATCCCAACCTACCTCTGAGCAAGACCTCTAGGATCTCCAGTTCACAGATGAGTGGCTCAAGTAACTTTCCCAAGACTCTATAGTTCCCCAGTGACTGCTTACTTAAAAATAAATCAAGCGTCCATTTCCCAGAAATGAGTAAGTAGACTATGCCTTTGGTCTTTCATCATACCAAGGACCTAACTAGCAGAATATGATAGGAATTAAGTGCCACCATAACGACCTTGGATCTGCATCTTACCAACCTTAGGCAAATCACACTTCTTTAGACCTAACATTTTCCATCTGTAAATAGTATTAATAAAAGTACCTACCTTACTGGGTGGTTGTGAGAATGAAAAAAGATGTAAATCTTGAGCACAGTGCCTGATATATGTTGAATGTTCAAATATGTTCAGTAATAATGAACGCCAGCCAGGAAGAGGAGCAAGAGGGGGAAAAGGAGGAATATCTTCAACCTCTCATAGCTCTGCTTCCTCCAATAGCCTCTCTCCCCCAAGACTTGACTCTTGGTTTGCTGCAGCAGGTAAGGACAGGCTGCAGAGCCAGACAGCCTGGGTATAAAACCCTACTGTTGGTTGCTTTCCCAGCTCTTTCACCTCTCCAAGGCTTGGATTTGGACCTGTAAGAGAAAGACCACAAGAGTGCCCTTTCCATAGGTGACCTGGGCAGATTCAGTGAGTCCATGCAGATAAAAGCCCTGCAGTGTCTTGTACAGAAGGATTGTTATTTCATTGATGGGGGCAGTAATGATGTTACAAAAATGAGAAAAGAAGCCTGAAGACAGACGAGATAAAGGACACTGGACCATTTGTCTTCAGGATAGCAAATCAGCTCTAGGCAGGATCTTCAGCAAATTATGCCTGTCATCTCCTGAAAACTTCTGAAGTCTTTATATGCTAAATATGATTGATCAGATAGCGATTTGAGTAAACAAAACCACTTGTGGCATTTGACTCTTTCAAGTACACATCATTTAATACACTGAAAGAGGCCCCCCAAAATAAAAACAAAAACAAAATAACAGTATTGGCACTATTTGGTTGATAAAAATAAATACCTAAGAAATCAGTCTCATTCATTACAGAATAAAAGATCTTTTGTTTATTTATTCATTTATTTTTGACTGTGCTGGGTCTTGATTACTATGTGTAGACTTTCTCTAGTTACAGTGAGAAGGGGCTAGTCTCTAGCAGCAGTGCCTGGGCCACTCACTGTGATGGCTTCTATTGTTGCGGAGCACGGCTCTAGAGCACTTGGGCTCAGTAGTTGTGGTGCACAGGCTTAGTTGCCTCGCAGCATGTGAGATCTTCCCACTCTGGAGGTCAAACCTGTGTCCCCTGCATTGGCTAGTAGATTCTTAATCACGGGACCGCCAAGAAAGCACGAAGAATAACAAAACTCAAAAGTTCAGAGTTGAGGTCCTAGGCTTAGGAATATCTGCTTCCATCTGAACATATTTGAACAGACTTGAAGGAGGTGAAGAAATGAGGCATGTGGAAATCCAGGGAAGCGTATGTCAGGAAAAAGGAAGGGCCAATGCTGAGACCTCAGGTGGGCTCCCCGCCGGGCATGGTGGAGCAGAGGAAAGGCAACCACTCGAGAGAAGCCAGGGGGCGAGTGGCAGAAGATGAGAAAAAGATAGCACAGGGAGATGTGCCTCCTGACTCCTCCTTCTGCCCACCTCCTAGCCTCTAGCAGGAGCTTTGGACCTGCGGGGAGGCAAAGCTTTACCTCTGCCCATTTTAGGTTTTTACAGCTGGGACTCTTTTTTTTTCCATAGGTGACCTGGGCAGATTCAGTGAGTCCATGCAGATAAAAGCCCTGCAGTGTCTTGTACAGAAGGATTGTTATTTCATTGATGGGGGCAGTAATGATGTTACAAAAATGAGAAAAGAAGCCTGAAGACAGACGAGATAAAGGACACTGGACCATTTGTCTTCAGGATAGCAAATCAGCTCTAGGCAGGATCTTCAGCAAATTATGCCTGTCATCTCCTGAAAACTTCTGAAGTCTTTATATGCTAAATATGATTGATCAGATAGCGATTTGAGTAAACAAAACCACTTGTGGCATTTGACTCTTTCAAGTACACATCATTTAATACACTGAAAGAGGCCCCCCAAAATAAAAACAAAAACAAAATAACAGTATTGGCACTATTTGGTTGATAAAAATAAATACCTAAGAAATCAGTCTCATTCATTACAGAATAAAAGATCTTTTGTTTATTTATTCATTTATTTTTGACTGTGCTGGGTCTTGATTACTATGTGTAGACTTTCTCTAGTTACAGTGAGAAGGGGCTAGTCTCTAGCAGCAGTGCCTGGGCCACTCACTGTGATGGCTTCTATTGTTGCGGAGCACGGCTCTAGAGCACTTGGGCTCAGTAGTTGTGGTGCACAGGCTTAGTTGCCTCGCAGCATGTGAGATCTTCCCACTCTGGAGGTCAAACCTGTGTCCCCTGCATTGGCTAGTAGATTCTTAATCACGGGACCGCCAAGAAAGCACGAAGAATAACAAAACTCAAAAGTTCAGAGTTGAGGTCCTAGGCTTAGGAATATCTGCTTCCATCTGAACATATTTGAACAGACTTGAAGGAGGTGAAGAAATGAGGCATGTGGAAATCCAGGGAAGCGTATGTCAGGAAAAAGGAAGGGCCAATGCTGAGACCTCAGGTGGGCTCCCCGCCGGGCATGGTGGAGCAGAGGAAAGGCAACCACTCGAGAGAAGCCAGGGGGCGAGTGGCAGAAGATGAGAAAAAGATAGCACAGGGAGATGTGCCTCCTGACTCCTCCTTCTGCCCACCTCCTAGCCTCTAGCAGGAGCTTTGGACCTGCGGGGAGGCAAAGCTTTACCTCTGCCCATTTTAGGTTTTTACAGCTGGGACTCTTTTTTTTTTTTTTCACTTACACAATGTTACATGTCAAATTTATTCAATAAAAAGTCAGCTAGAACTCTAGCAAAATGTTTAATTAAAGAAACTCAGTTTATTAATGCATACATAGCACCTCTGGGGGGAACCTAAATGAAAAGGAACTCAAAATGGCAGCTTAAAAATCCCAGCTTCTGTAGCAGCTTCAACAGAGAACGATATACCTGTGAAAACATGACAGGACAAAGGAAAGCAGTGCTAGGCTTTCAAGGGCGGCCATCTGTGGGAAAGTCAATACATAGAAGGAAACTGAGGGAGGAAGTTTCATTTGCAGGTTCTTCTAGTGCCTTCTTTGGGCTGGTAGGGGACTATCTCCAGTAAAAGAAGAATTCATATGCTGCCTTTAGGCAGAAAAGGAGACATCAAGAGAGCTTTTCCTGCATTTACTGCTTCCTAGTTGCCTTCAGTTCAAAATAATTTTTATGTCACAGAAACATATTTGAGGGTGACATATTCTGGTTTCCTTCTGACCCTAGAGCAAAGCTTGTCAAAGGTCTCTTGTCTCGCATGAAGAGAGATAAGAGACTAAATGTAGGTATGACTGAGCTAAATGTGGGCAAGATTGAGCTCTCACATTACATGAACTGAGCAAGAAAGCACAAACTGTGCCAGCCTGAAATTAGGCCCCCTCCTGCCATGACTACTGACGAGACTTCTCAGGAACACTGGGAAGTTCCTAGCTTTGGGTGATTTCCCTCCTTTAGCCTGGACCACTCAGCTGAGCAGTTTCACTCAGGCATTAGAAGCCAGGATGCAGGCAGTTAAGGACATCCACTCTGGAGTAGAGCTGACCTACATGGAATAAAGCTAGTTCAGGTAGAGAGACAGAGGACAATGAGCCAGGACCCAGAGATGGAGCAAAAACCAGAGAAAAGAGAAATGAGCGTTGGGGTGAGGTCCTAGAGGCAGAAGTGATCCCAGGCAAAAGCTTGCCTCTGAAGAGCTGTAATGCAGGGCCTATTAGGAAGATGGGCATCTCAGTCATTACACTCCATCACCACCAAGGGAGAAACTAAGGACAAAGTCTTTTCACTGCGATTACTTCCTCTCCAGCTTACGAGAGATGTGGGAGTTTATCGCTTACATTTTTACAGTCTGGATCACAACTGTTCTGAGACTTTCACACGCCTCAAAAATCCATCACATCAAAGATCCAAAACATTGATTTCTGGGCTCCACTTCCACCATCTGCTCTTGTAGCAACTATTTCTAAAGATCGCTGGGCAGGTATTACTACCCTAGAAGTTATGGCTCATAATAGTGCTTGTATCAATGTTCAGTGCTGTTCCTTTTCTTCTTATTTTAGAAACTCAACCAGCTGAGTCTCTGAAACCTCAACGAGTTCATTTTCAGTCCCGAAACTTTCACAACATTTTGCACTGGCAGCCTGGGCGGGCTTGTCCCAGCAATGGCAGTATCTATTTCGTGCAGTATAAAGTGTAAGTAATCTGAGCTTCCTCCAGCTAGTAGAGATGGCCTCATAGAACTGAGGTTCCATGTTCTAGAATGCAATGGCGTGTCAGGATCTGAGCTTTTGTTGGTTTCAGAAGAATTGAGAAGAAACAGAGGTGGAGACAGGAATGTGTCTTCCCTGAAGGTGACACAGACTTCAATGACGATGTGCAGCCAGTGGAGGGAGGTACTTCATCCCTGGGAGACCCAGCACTGAGGCCTCACAGACTCAGCCCGCTCTACAGACTCTACGCAAACTGTGCCAGCCTGAAATTAGGCCCTCCTGCCATGACTACTGACGAGACTTCTCAGGAACACTGGGAAGTTCCTAGCTTTGGGTGATTTCCCTCCTTTAGCCTGGACCACTCAGCTGAGCAGTTTCACTCAGGCATTAGAAGCCAGGATGCAGGCAGTTAAGGACATCCACTCTGGAGTAGAGCTGACCTACATGGAATAAAGCTAGTTCAGGTAGAGAGACAGAGGACAATGAGCCAGGACCCAGAGATGGAGCAAAAACCAGAGAAAAGAGAAATGAGCGTTGGGGTGAGGTCCTAGAGGCAGAAGTGATCCCAGGCAAAAGCTTGCCTCTGAAGAGCTGTAATGCAGGGCCTATTAGGAAGATGGGCATCTCAGTCATTACACTCCATCACCACCAAGGGAGAAACTAAGGACAAAGTCTTTTCACTGCGATTACTTCCTCTCCAGCTTACGAGAGATGTGGGAGTTTATCGCTTACATTTTTACAGTCTGGATCACAACTGTTCTGAGACTTTCACACGCCTCAAAAATCCATCACATCAAAGATCCAAAACATTGATTTCTGGGCTCCACTTCCACCATCTGCTCTTGTAGCAACTATTTCTAAAGATCGCTGGGCAGGTATTACTACCCTAGAAGTTATGGCTCATAATAGTGCTTGTATCAATGTTCAGTGCTGTTCCTTTTCTTCTTATTTTAGAAACTCAACCAGCTGAGTCTCTGAAACCTCAACGAGTTCATTTTCAGTCCCGAAACTTTCACAACATTTTGCACTGGCAGCCTGGGCGGGCTTGTCCCAGCAATGGCAGTATCTATTTCGTGCAGTATAAAGTGTAAGTAATCTGAGCTTCCTCCAGCTAGTAGAGATGGCCTCATAGAACTGAGGTTCCATGTTCTAGAATGCAATGGCGTGTCAGGATCTGAGCTTTTGTTGGTTTCAGAAGAATTGAGAAGAAACAGAGGTGGAGACAGGAATGTGTCTTCCCTGAAGGTGACACAGACTTCAATGACGATGTGCAGCCAGTGGAGGGAGGTACTTCATCCCTGGGAGACCCAGCACTGAGGCCTCACAGACTCAGCCTTCAGCTCTACAACCGAGACTCCATACGCATGTGTCCACTGAGTGCTAGGAGTTACTCGTTTAGCACAGAATATGTACTCAATTAAACTGATGCTACTGATAGTTGAAAAAGAAGTTGTGGGATGCATGGAAGTGACTGTGTAAACTATATTGTCAATTTAAGGAATTTTAAAATTGAGAGTGAGTTTGCTATTTAGGAAATGCCTTTCACAAATGAATCCCTCTTGTAAGCATGAATGCAAACTGGAACACACCGAGGCACGTTCCTCCTGCATGATCTATCCCCAGGCTGATTCTGATGGATCATTGCTGAAACTCAGATATAATCTACTCGTTTCTTGGGTCAAGGGAACAGAAGCTTCTGATTTGCAGATGGCAGGTTTTCCCCTTCACACATCTCTGTTCAGGGCAGGATGGGGAGTGAGTGCAAAGTGGAAGTTCAGGCTCTTCCTTCTCTTGCTTAGATTGAGATGCTGGCTGAAGATGAGGCAGGAAATATGGCCATTTAGCTTTTGTGGTTTTCTGTAAGAAATTCAGAAGATCAGATGCAGCTATGGACCAAAATGGCAATATTTATGCCATAAACTTATTTGTGTTTTTCCAGCATAGGGTGGATTCCAGATCAGATTTTTCCATTAGTCAATCTCTCACTAACTTCTATCTCCAGAAGTTTTTCAGTCTTTCACTGTGGCTTTTCTCAACATATTTTGTGTAGCAGTTATAAACATTACAGATCTTTAACATAAAGATTTCTCCACTCCAACAATAGACTTGTGCATCTATTTTGGAAATGCTCCCTGCTTATAGGAAGTGGGGATTGGTGATCTTTTTATTCTTCCCCTTTAGGCAGTATAAACATGTCCAAAGTGAGCCAACTTATGGTTTAATATAAACAGTGGATTAGAAGCTGTTTTACTGTGAAATGAATGCAGACAAAACTTTGGAAGAATTTCATAGTTCTAATTCTTTTTCTTAAATAGAGCTCCCAGACTTGTATAAAATTCAGAATATCTGGATCCCTTCCTACCTATGTGATATTTTCAGATACGATGCAGATATGTATTTCGGAAACCTTTCTCTTTGGGTCTATCTAGTTCTCATGGGTATGCTTTAAGTATCTATCCCCTTTGTCATAAGGCAAAAAATGAGGTACTACACTAAAAATGAAGCTAGTCATTACAGCTAAATTCAGCTAGCAAAGACAACATCTCATTAGTCAAGTATATGGGTTTATGTATAGCAGTAAGAAACAAAACTCTGTAAAAGGAAAATAAAAATAAATTAAAATAAATAAGAGCTAGAAAACATTAAATTGTTCACAATATATGTTGTTGGTTCTGCTCACATGGTGTCTTCTGGATATAATGAAACTATTGTCAGCATATAGTTTGTAGAGTATAGATGCCAGCAATATTCATCTTTATATGGTTATAAAGTTATTATTTCAAGTCCTTCAGCAAATACTTTGGGGGCTTCTCCCGAGCATCTAATCTCTGCTCTGTTCCCACCATCATCTGACTGTTTCCTCTGATCTCTGGTAAGGAAGGGCAGAACTAACCTTCCCTTTCACTGTTACCAGTGAATCCCTGTATCTGGCTCTTTGCTTCATTATCCTTTCTTCCTGGGTTCTCCTTCCTCTCCCAAGCTCTAATTACGAAACTCTGTACCTTAGCTAGCCCTCCCTACCACCCCCACTCCGTTGTCAAAAAAGAAATTGACCTTAGATGTTGGGTAAGCATCACCTGAGATGAAAAAAGTGTTAGCAACTTCTCAGAATTAGCCGCATTACTCAACAGCATCTGATGAGAAGTGAGGAAAACCACAAAACATTGAAACCTCAGGAGCCTGAAAGACGTAGTCAAAAATGGAAGTTGGTTCAGACATCAGAAGAAAAAACTTTTCTGAGTACTAAAAATGCCAAAACCCTTATGCTAGTGATACAGAAGATATCAGGCTTGAGTTTATCTTTCAACAAGACAGCACTTTGATTAATGAAAAGAGAAAAAGAAATAGAGACTTAAAAGCAACTGTCAACTTTCACAGGGGTGCAATTCTTTCTTAAATAGAGCTCCCAGACTTGTATAAAATTCAGAATATCTGGATCCCTTCCTACCTATGTGATATTTTCAGATACGATGCAGATATGTATTTCGGAAACCTTTCTCTTTGGGTCTATCTAGTTCTCATGGGTATGCTTTAAGTATCTATCCCCTTTGTCATAAGGCAAAAAAATGAGGTACTACACTAAAAATGAAGCTAGTCATTACAGCTAAATTCAGCTAGCAAAGACAACATCTCATTAGTCAAGTATATGGGTTTATGTATAGCAGTAAGAAACAAAACTCTGTAAAAGGAAAATAAAAATAAATTAAAATAAATAAGAGCTAGAAAACATTAAATTGTTCACAATATATGTTGTTGGTTCTGCTCACATGGTGTCTTCTGGATATAATGAAACTATTGTCAGCATATAGTTTGTAGAGTATAGATGCCAGCAATATTCATCTTTATATGGTTATAAAGTTATTATTTCAAGTCCTTCAGCAAATACTTTGGGGGCTTCTCCCGAGCATCTAATCTCTGCTCTGTTCCCACCATCATCTGACTGTTTCCTCTGATCTCTGGTAAGGAAGGGCAGAACTAACCTTCCCTTTCACTGTTACCAGTGAATCCCTGTATCTGGCTCTTTGCTTCATTATCCTTTCTTCCTGGGTTCTCCTTCCTCTCCCAAGCTCTAATTACGAAACTCTGTACCTTAGCTAGCCCTCCCTACCACCCCCACTCCGTTGTCAAAAAAGAAATTGACCTTAGATGTTGGGTAAGCATCACCTGAGATGAAAAAAGTGTTAGCAACTTCTCAGAATTAGCCGCATTACTCAACAGCATCTGATGAGAAGTGAGGAAAACCACAAAACATTGAAACCTCAGGAGCCTGAAAGACGTAGTCAAAAATGGAAGTTGGTTCAGACATCAGAAGAAAAAACTTTTCTGAGTACTAAAAATGCCAAAACCCTTATGCTAGTGATACAGAAGATATCAGGCTTGAGTTTATCTTTCAACAAGACAGCACTTTGATTAATGAAAAGAGAAAAAGAAATAGAGACTTAAAAGCAACTGTCAACTTTCACAGGGGTGCTGATATTGGAGGACAAATTTCAATGTTTAAAGACTGAACAGACTGGAGAAAAAATGAAGACTTCCTCCAGTGGAAGAAAGAAACTCAAATTTTTGTCTTTTTCTGTCTCTAGGTATGGACAGAGACAGTGGAAAAACAAAGAGGACTGCTGGGGGATTCGAGAGTTCTTCTGTGACCTTACCAATGAAACGTCAGATATATGGGAACCTTATTACGGGAGAGTGAGGACGGCCCTAGCTGGGATCCACTCAGACTGGACCATGACACAGCGGTTCACTCCATGGTGGGAAAGTGAGTTCCATGAAGTTTCTTTGCATTTGCTTTTTCTGCCCTTGAATAGCCCTCACAGAACATGCTTAGCTAGCTGCCAGGCCCTGGGCTTTGCGGAGGTTCACATCATTGTCTGATTTGATCTCATTCTCAGAACAGCTCTAGCAGATGGCTTTTACTGTTCTCATTTACAGCCCAGGAAATCAAGGGACAGAATCTTTAGGAATAGTCACAGATCACACAACCTCTATAACCTGAGTTGGGATTCAAAATCGGCTTCACCTGATCACAGAGATGACACTCTATCCTACCGCCAGGATTTTGCCTCCTAGAAAAAAAGAAGTATTTTTATAGAGCAGAGTCATATCACCCTTCCTAAGCATGAAGGTTAAGTTCTTGATAATACATACTAAAAAAAAAAAACTTTCTATTGAGAAAATTAAGACTTTAAGTTACTTCTCCAAAAGGTGAGACCCTAAGTGCTCTCTTGTAACCTTTTCTCAATAATGTATATCCTTCTTCTAATTCAATCATGGGCTTTCAGGTGGTGCTAGTGGTAAAGAACCCACATGTGAATGCAGGAGACAAAGAGATGGGGGTTCAATCCCTGGATGGGGAAGATCACCTGGAGAAGGACCTAGCAACCTACTCCAGTATTCTTGCCTGGAGAATCCCATGAACAGAGGAGCCTGGCAGGCCACAGTTTATACGGTTGCAGGGTCGGACACGACTGAAGCATCTTAGCACACATACAATTCAGTCATAATCTCAGAATAATGTATCATAATTTATGATGTAAATAATAAAAAAACTAACAGACCTTATATAAAATAGTATACAAAATATATGAGAAGAAAAACATGTTTAAAGTGTACATACAAAGATATGCATAACAAAACAAGACAGAAAATATAAACATTTACTATAATCCTCATAATGGCAACTAGTCACAAAGTTGTAGTTAATACTTATAATTTCTTCTCTCATGATTAACTCAACATTGCTTTCATTTCAGCCAGCACCTCAGCTTTTCATTTTTGAGAAGCTTGTGTCCTTTTGATCTTTCTTGTATTAGCTTAACGTAGTCTACATTAATTTTTAGCACTGAATATAGGAGTTCTAAAAGGCACTCTAAGGATACCAAGCATACTTGACCACATCGTATATATAACAACTCTATTTCCCTTTAGTAATTGGAACCAGTCACCCTAGACAAACACAAGTACCTCCTTTCCTCCTTGTTAGTCAAATGGCACAAAGATCTCCCAACCATCAGGAGGCAGCCTTAACTTCCAATTCTTTGATGCCATTGTTGCTATAACCCAGAAGGATGAAGGATCAAGTGTATCAGAAACAACCCATTTGAGGAAGCATTCACTGTGTTTAATAGTGAGAACTGCCCCTCTGTCGTCTATTTCCTGTATCCTAGACCACTGAATTCCGTCCATGGAAGAAACAGCACAATTTATTGGTTATATTTCATGTGAAAAGAGTCATATAATATGTGATCTTTTGTTACTGGCTTCTTTCATTTAGCATTTAATGTTTTCAAGGTTCATTCATATTGTAATATCTATTACAGTGTTTCATTCCTTCTTGTGACTGAATAATATTGCAGTACCTGAATACACTGCATTTTGTTTATCTACTTCTCAGTTGAATGTTTGAGTTATTTCCCCTTTTTAGCTACTATGAATAGAGTTTGTGCAAACATTCATATATAAGTTTTTGTGTAGGCATGTTTTTATTCTCTTGGGTATATACCTAGGAGTGGAGTCACTGACCTTATAGATCTGTGCTTGGTCATTTGAACAACTGCTGCATTGTTTTCCAAAGCCAATGCACCATCTCCCGTTCTCATCAGCAGTGTATGAGGGTTCCTATTTCTCCACATACTCAGTGTTTGCTATCTGACTTTTGATTATAGCAGTCCTAGTGGAGGTGATGTGGTCTCTCATGTGATTTCAATTTGCATTTCCCTGATGGTTAGTGATGTTGAGTATATTTTCACGTGCTTATTGGCCTTGTGTATATATCTCTCTTGGTGAATTCTCTTTTCAGATCCTTGCCCATTTTGAAATTGAATGCTTTATCTTTTAATCACTGAATTTTAAGTTTTCATATACTGTGGACACCAACATCTTATCAGTTCTGTGATTTTCATGCATTTTCTCCCCTTGTGTGCTTTGTCTTTACACTTTCATGATGGTGTCATTTGAAGCCCCAAAGTATTTAACTCTGATGAAGTCCAATCCACCTATTTTTTATCTTGTTTTTCATGTTTTGGTATTTGCCAAGTCCAAGGATATAAAGATTTATCCTAAGTTTTCTTCTAAGAGTTTTACAGTTTGGGCGCTTACATTTAAATCTCCCAACCATCAGGAGGCAGCCTTAACTTCCAATTCTTTGATGCCATTGTTGCTATAACCCAGAAGGATGAAGGATCAAGTGTATCAGAAACAACCCATTTGAGGAAGCATTCACTGTGTTTAATAGTGAGAACTGCCCCTCTGTCGTCTATTTCCTGTATCCTAGACCACTGAATTCCGTCCATGGAAGAAACAGCACAATTTATTGGTTATATTTCATGTGAAAAGAGTCATATAATATGTGATCTTTTGTTACTGGCTTCTTTCATTTAGCATTTAATGTTTTCAAGGTTCATTCATATTGTAATATCTATTACAGTGTTTCATTCCTTCTTGTGACTGAATAATATTGCAGTACCTGAATACACTGCATTTTGTTTATCTACTTCTCAGTTGAATGTTTGAGTTATTTCCCCTTTTTAGCTACTATGAATAGAGTTTGTGCAAACATTCATATATAAGTTTTTGTGTAGGCATGTTTTTATTCTCTTGGGTATATACCTAGGAGTGGAGTCACTGACCTTATAGATCTGTGCTTGGTCATTTGAACAACTGCTGCATTGTTTTCCAAAGCCAATGCACCATCTCCCGTTCTCATCAGCAGTGTATGAGGGTTCCTATTTCTCCACATACTCAGTGTTTGCTATCTGACTTTTTGATTATAGCAGTCCTAGTGGAGGTGATGTGGTCTCTCATGTGATTTCAATTTGCATTTCCCTGATGGTTAGTGATGTTGAGTATATTTTCACGTGCTTATTGGCCTTGTGTATATATCTCTCTTGGTGAATTCTCTTTTCAGATCCTTGCCCATTTTGAAATTGAATGCTTTATCTTTTAATCACTGAATTTTAAGTTTTCATATACTGTGGACACCAACATCTTATCAGTTCTGTGATTTTCATGCATTTTCTCCCCTTGTGTGCTTTGTCTTTACACTTTCATGATGGTGTCATTTGAAGCCCCAAAGTATTTAACTCTGATGAAGTCCAATCCACCTATTTTTTATCTTGTTTTTCATGTTTTGGTATTTGCCAAGTCCAAGGATATAAAGATTTATCCTAAGTTTTCTTCTAAGAGTTTTACAGTTTGGGCGCTTACATTTAAATCTTTGATCCATTTTGATTTCACACAGTAGTATTCTGAGTCCCCAGGGATTATCATCAACTCAGAATCATGGTCCATTATTGAACAAAAGGTTTGATTCACAGTTACAGTATGGGAAAGGAAAAGAAAAGATTTAAGAGTCCCTTTCTTCAGAGATCCTTCTATTTCAAGAGGAAGATAGACATTAATAAGGTAACCACACAACCATAAAATGATGTCAATGACAGGGAGAGTTGGACCATAAAGAAGGCTGAGTGCCAAAGAATTGATGCTTTTGAATTGTGGTTCTGGAGAAGACTCTTGAGAGTCCCTTGGACAGAAAGGAGATCAAGCCAGTCAATCCTAAAGAAAATCATCCCTAAATATTCAGAAGGACCGCTCCTGAAGCTGAAGCTCCAATACTTTGACCGCCTGATGCAAAGAGCTGACTCATTGGAAAAGACCCTGATGCTGGGAAAAATAGAAGAGCAGGAGAAGAAGGGAATGACAAAGTAAAAGATGGTTGGATGGCATCACTGACTCAATGAACATGAGTTTGAACAAGCTCTGGGAGATGGTGAAGGACAGGGAAGCCTGACGTGCTGCAGTCCATGGGGTCACAGTCAGACATGACTGAGCGACTAAACCGCACTGAGGGATTGCTTGTGAATCAACCTGAGGAGAAGCACAATTAAGCCCATAATTATATACATACAAATAAAAGTGAAAGAGTGAAACAAGACAGACACACAAAAAAGTATATATTGTTTGATTCTAAAAATGAACATACACTGCAATAAAAGTTATGATAATGGAGGCTATTCCCTGGGGCGAAGTAACTGGACAAAACATGAAGGAAGTTTCTGGAGTGCTGGTAATGTCCTCTTTCTTGTTTGGGTGGTAGCTGTTTATTTTTAAAGATTTGTTTAGCCATATCTCCATGATGTACTTGTCTGTATCTTATTATGGGATGGTAGCTGTTTATTTTTTAATCACTGAATTTTAAGTTTTCATATACTGTGGACACCAACATTTGTCTTTACACTTTCATTTGATGGTGTCATTTGAAGCCCCAAAGTATTTAACTCTGATGAAGTCCAATCCACCTATTTTTTATCTTGTTTTTCATGTTTTGGTATTTGCCAAGTCCAAGGATATAAAGATTTATCCTAAGTTTTCTTCTAAGAGTTTTACAGTTTGGGCGCTTACATTTAAATCTTTGATCCATTTTGATTTCACACAGTAGTATTCTGAGTCCCCAGGGATTATCATCAACTCAGAATCATGGTCCATTATTGAACAAAAGGTTTGATTCACAGTTACAGTATGGGAAAGGAAAAGAAAAGATTTAAGAGTCCCTTTCTTCAGAGATCCTTCTATTTCAAGAGGAAGATAGACATTAATAAGGTAACCACACAACCATAAAATGATGTCAATGACAGGGAGAGTTGGACCATAAAGAAGGCTGAGTGCCAAAGAATTGATGCTTTTGAATTGTGGTTCTGGAGAAGACTCTTGAGAGTCCCTTGGACAGAAAGGAGATCAAGCCAGTCAATCCTAAAGAAAATCATCCCTAAATATTCAGAAGGACCGCTCCTGAAGCTGAAGCTCCAATACTTTGACCGCCTGATGCAAAGAGCTGACTCATTGGAAAAGACCCTGATGCTGGGAAAAATAGAAGAGCAGGAGAAGAAGGGAATGACAAAGTAAAAGATGGTTGGATGGCATCACTGACTCAATGAACATGAGTTTGAACAAGCTCTGGGAGATGGTGAAGGACAGGGAAGCCTGACGTGCTGCAGTCCATGGGGTCACAGTCAGACATGACTGAGCGACTAAACCGCACTGAGGGATTGCTTGTGAATCAACCTGAGGAGAAGCACAATTAAGCCCATAATTATATACATACAAATAAAAGTGAAAGAGTGAAACAAGACAGACACACAAAAAAGTATATATTGTTTGATTCTAAAAATGAACATACACTGCAATAAAAGTTATGATAATGGAGGCTATTCCCTGGGGCGAAGTAACTGGACAAAACATGAAGGAAGTTTCTGGAGTGCTGGTAATGTCCTCTTTCTTGTTTGGGTGGTAGCTGTTTATTTTTAAAGATTTGTTTAGCCATATCTCCATGATGTACTTGTCTGTATCTTATTATAGGTTGATAAAATGTTTATTTAAAATGAAAAAATTCAAACCAAAGCAACAAAAATAAGTATCAGCTTTCAACATATGTTCTCAATAAAAACACAAGGAATCAGATCAACACAAGCAAGTCTGAAAGAAACAAAGCACTTGACTGGACCCACGCTTTAAGGATTTGTAATTCTGAGAGCAGATAATAAAACAAATAAGTTTAAATAAATAACAGAGGGAAGAAAAACATAACCAAATGTCAAAATATTACTAAGGCTAAATAGATTGAAAAATACTCAGACCTCATAGAAACAAAAAATATAGTCAATGAAATATGAAATTTTGATGTTAGGGGGAAGTTAAAGATCAGTTTAGACATGTTGTTATTATTCAATCAGTAAGTCATCTCCAACTTTTAAATCGATGGACTAGACATCAGCTCTGAAGAAACCATTCAGAATACTCTACTGAGAAAAAAAAAGATGGAAAAATAATAAAGAAATTAAGGCATGGAAAACTTAATAAGAAATAGTAACAGATGATGAACTGAAATTCTATAATAAAAGCATAGGTATCTCAATCTCTATATCTATTTACCTATCTATAAATCTATCGATCATGGCTAATTTTTAAGAACTATAAAAGATACAAATCTAAAAGTAAAAACAGATAATGAAGGCCAACCAAGATAACAACAAACTCCATTAAAGATTGACAAATTAAATTAGGCTGATCTTAAACTCTGCCTGCAAATAATTAATCTGTTAACAATCATCTGGTTAATGACACCAAAATCCAAGAAACAAAAATTCTCTCTTAATCCTTCTCCAGCTGCTCCATGATATATAACATAAATCCACCTGAGGAGAAGCACAATTAAGCCCATAATTATATACATACAAATAAAAGTGAAAGAGTGAAACAAGACAGACACACAAAAAAGTATATATTGTTTGATTCTAAAAATGAACATACACTGCAATAAAAGTTATGATAATGGAGGCTATTCCCTGGGGCGAAGTAACTGGACAAAACATGAAGGAAGTTTCTGGAGTGCTGGTAATGTCCTCTTTCTTGTTTGGGTGGTAGCTGTTTATTTTTAAAGATTTGTTTAGCCATATCTCCATGATGTACTTGTCTGTATCTTATTATAGGTTGATAAAATGTTTATTTAAAATGAAAAAATTCAAACCAAAGCAACAAAAATAAGTATCAGCTTTCAACATATGTTCTCAATAAAAACACAAGGAATCAGATCAACACAAGCAAGTCTGAAAGAAACAAAGCACTTGACTGGACCCACGCTTTAAGGATTTGTAATTCTGAGAGCAGATAATAAAACAAATAAGTTTAAATAAATAACAGAGGGAAGAAAAACATAACCAAATGTCAAAATATTACTAAGGCTAAATAGATTGAAAAATACTCAGACCTCATAGAAACAAAAAATATAGTCAATGAAATATGAAATTTTGATGTTAGGGGGAAGTTAAAGATCAGTTTAGACATGTTGTTATTATTCAATCAGTAAGTCATCTCCAACTTTTAAATCGATGGACTAGACATCAGCTCTGAAGAAACCATTCAGAATACTCTACTGAGAAAAAAAAAGATGGAAAAATAATAAAGAAATTAAGGCATGGAAAACTTAATAAGAAATAGTAACAGATGATGAACTGAAATTCTATAATAAAAGCATAGGTATCTCAATCTCTATATCTATTTACCTATCTATAAATCTATCGATCATGGCTAATTTTTAAGAACTATAAAAGATACAAATCTAAAAGTAAAAACAGATAATGAAGGCCAACCAAGATAACAACAAACTCCATTAAAGATTGACAAATTAAATTAGGCTGATCTTAAACTCTGCCTGCAAATAATTAATCTGTTAACAATCATCTGGTTAATGACACCAAAATCCAAGAAACAAAAATTCTCTCTTAATCCTTCTCCAGCTGCTCCATGATATATAACATAAATCCATTGAAATAATTCTATATAAAAAGTCTTCAAATGATTTTTAATGCAGCTTTGAAATTTTACATCTTTAAGGACCTACAAAATATTTGCCTTATGTTAAGATCTTCACCCAAATAACTTCTCATACTTCACTTTCCAAAACAATCACTGCAGACTGTGGAAATGATGGATAAATGTCCTCTTAAAGCTGATTCAGAATACATCAGTCTTTGCAAATAAAAAAATCATCTTCAAAGAAACATCTCAGTCATGTTTTGAGCATCAGCAGTATCTCTTCATAATGACTTTTGCCTGATCCCTGAATTTAATAATGATTTGTTATCATGCACAATGTGTCCATGTAAAATATCACATTTTGAGTGATTTGTCAAAATTTCATATTCTTTCAGCAAAAATAGATCCTCCAGTCATGAATATAACCCAGGTTAATGGATCTTTGTTGGTGAATCTCCGTGCTCCCAACTTACCATACAGAGACCAAAAAGGGGAAAATGTATCAATAAACTACTATGAGCTAGTATACCGAGTCTTTGTAATTAACAATTCACTTGAAAAGGTAAGTTCAGATGAATAGATAAATTTGGTGTTTTTCTTTTGTTGAAGCAAAATTCTTGGCCATGAAATAGTTCCTGTCTTTTGCTCCTCTATCCCCTCTTATTTTTCCTTATCTTTTTTTTTTTTTTTGGCTATTCTGGGTTTTCACTGCTGCCACAGGCTCTTTTCTAGTTGCAGGGAGTGGGGGCTATTCTCTAGTTGAGGCGAGCAGGCTTCTTGTTGTGGTGACTACTGTGGAATTTGGGCTCAAGGGCACATAGACTTCACTAGTTGCGGCACATGGGCTCAATATTTGCAGCTCTGAGGCTCTAGAGCACAGGCTCAATAGTTGTGGCTCACATTTCCTTATCTCCTTTTAATGGCTTCTCTCTTTCACCCTCATTGATAAACAATTAGTGGTTACCATCACCATCAGAATTGTGTATATGCTGTGTGGACCTTTTACATCATTCAGTTGGTTTCCATTTGATCTTTGCTGTATATCTGAAGATTGGTATTAACAATATTTAATTCCATTTACTGGTCAAAAATGTTCATTTTTATGGAATCTATACACACTTTTTTAAGGGGCTTTTAGTTCAGAGCATTATATATTTGTGCCTATTTTCCTGTGATATTATAATCCTCCTTTGGCGCCTTTATTTTGGTCTGGTATTTAATTGAATATTCCCTTTCTCGGTGTCCATCTAGGACAGGATTCCTTTGGTTATTAAAATAATAATAATAAAAGCAACAACAGAAACCCATTCAAACTGGTTCAAATAGGAAAGTGGAGGGGAGAGGAGGATTTTTACTAGGAGGTAAAAATCAATCTTAAGACAACCAGAAGTAAGAAACAAAGTGCTGCCAGGCTTTGTAAGACTGGGAAGGAGAACTGGAGTCACATGTCCACAGTTGTCTCCAAGTCTACTCCATTCTCCTCACGGCACAGTTCCAATTCTTTAAAAAGAGGCTTTGACCACTGGGGCCATCAGTGGGCATCGCTGGGAGGAATAAGGTTAATGGATCTTTGTTTGGTGAATCTTCCGGTTGTTTTTCCCCCAACTTACCATACAGAGACCAAAAAGGGGAAAATGTATCAATAAACTACTATGAGCTAGTATACCGAGTCTTTGTAATTAACAATTCACTTGAAAAGGTAAGTTCAGATGAATAGATAAATTTGGTGTTTTTCTTTTGTTGAAGCAAAATTCTTGGCCATGAAATAGTTCCTGTCTTTTGCTCCTCTATCCCCTCTTATTTTTCCTTATCTTTTTTTTTTTTTTTTGGCTATTCTGGGTTTTCACTGCTGCCACAGGCTCTTTTCTAGTTGCAGGGAGTGGGGGCTATTCTCTAGTTGAGGCGAGCAGGCTTCTTGTTGTGGTGACTACTGTGGAATTTGGGCTCAAGGGCACATAGACTTCACTAGTTGCGGCACATGGGCTCAATATTTGCAGCTCTGAGGCTCTAGAGCACAGGCTCAATAGTTGTGGCTCACATTTCCTTATCTCCTTTTAATGGCTTCTCTCTTTCACCCTCATTGATAAACAATTAGTGGTTACCATCACCATCAGAATTGTGTATATGCTGTGTGGACCTTTTACATCATTCAGTTGGTTTCCATTTGATCTTTGCTGTATATCTGAAGATTGGTATTAACAATATTTAATTCCATTTACTGGTCAAAAATGTTCATTTTTATGGAATCTATACACACTTTTTTAAGGGGCTTTTAGTTCAGAGCATTATATATTTGTGCCTATTTTCCTGTGATATTATAATCCTCCTTTGGCGCCTTTATTTTGGTCTGGTATTTAATTGAATATTCCCTTTCTCGGTGTCCATCTAGGACAGGATTCCTTTGGTTATTAAAATAATAATAATAAAAGCAACAACAGAAACCCATTCAAACTGGTTCAAATAGGAAAGTGGAGGGGAGAGGAGGATTTTTACTAGGAGGTAAAAATCAATCTTAAGACAACCAGAAGTAAGAAACAAAGTGCTGCCAGGCTTTGTAAGACTGGGAAGGAGAACTGGAGTCACATGTCCACAGTTGTCTCCAAGTCTACTCCATTCTCCTCACGGCACAGTTCCAATTCTTTAAAAAGAGGCTTTGACCACTGGGGCCATCAGTGGGCATCGCTGGGAGGAGTCTGTGGTTCCTTCACAGCCACATGACCTGTCCCTTTTTCAGTCTGTGAACAAGGACTCGGGAGATGGAGGATGTGTCTAGGAAGAAACCCTACAGCTCAGCTACTACTTTGATCATGAATAGCAGTTTTCTCAAAAATAGAGCAAGTCAATGACTTACTGAAAATGGTTTATTGTCTCATTTGTCCTTCTGTGTAGGAGAAAATGGTATATGAAGGCGTTCATGGAGTTGTTGAAATGGAAGCTCTCTCACCTCACACTGGCTACTGTGTAGTGGCTGAGATATACCAGCCCATGTTAGACAGAAGTCAGAGAAGCCGGGAGAGATGTGTGGAAAGTTCTTAAAATATTCTGCCGGATACAATCCAAAGCTCTCTGAAAATGGGACGACGGCTCATTTTGAAGAATCTCGCTGAAAGTCATTTTTATATTTTCTTTTATTTTATTGAAGTATAGTTGATTCACAATACTATAATGTTAGTTTTCATATATTCTTTCTTTTCCTTTTTCTTTTTAAATTTGGCCTCTTTTATTGGTTTTCTATTCATTTATTCGCATCCATCTTTATTCTTTGGCCTGCATGGGCCTCGCATTGCAGTAGGCTCTTATTGCAGAGCTCTGGCTCTAGGCGCATGTGCTCCAGAGCACTGGCTCCTGATTGGACACACAGTCCAGTGGCTCTGCGGCACATGGGATCTTCCTGGCAGCGACCGAACCGCTCGCTGCCTCTTGCACTGCAAGGTCGGTTCTTTACCCACTGGACGACCAGGGAAAGCCCAGTTTTTATATATTCTTTTTTTTTTTTTTTGAAGATTTATTTATTTATTTGTTTTTTAGGTGGGGGTCGGGTTGGGGAGGGAGGGGAGCGGGCGGGCCACTTCTATTGGTCTTTCATTTCTCCATTTTCATCTGTCTTTGTTCTTTGGCTCGTGTGGGCCTCCCATCGCGGTGGCCTCTGTCGTTGCAGAGCGCCGGCTCTGGGTGCATGCGCCCCAGAGCTCCGGCTCGGTAATTGGACACATCAGTCCAGCCACTCCGCGGCACGTGGGATCTTCCCAGGCCAGGGATCGAACCGGTGCCCCTTGCACTGCAAGGCGGTGTCCTTACCCACTGGACCACCAGGGGAAGCCCCTTTATATATTCTTTTTTTTTTTGAAGATTTATTTATTTATTTATTTTTGGGTGGGGGTCGGGTTGGGGGGGGAGGGGAGCGGGCGGGCCACTTCTATTGGTCTTTCATTTCTCCATTTTCATCTGTCTTTGTTCTTTGGCTCCTGTGGGCCTCCCATCGCGGTGGCCTCTGTCGTTGCAGAGCGCCGGCTCTGGGCGCATGCGCTCCAGAGCTCCGGCTCGGTAATTGGACACATCAGTCCAGCCGCTCCGCGGCACGTGGGATCTTCCCAGGCCAGGGATCGAACCGGTGCCCCTTGCACTGCAAGGCGGTGTCCTTACCCACTGGACCACCAGGGGAAGCCCCTTTATATATTCTTAATGCAGTGTTCAGCAGTATACTTCAGGGACTTCTTTATTCAATTGTTCTTTCTTCTTTTATATTTTATTTGTGAATTAGCATCATTTCTCCCCACCACACCTCCAAAATCATCAGACTTTAGAGGCAGAAAGCAAAGGGCTATCTGAAATACAGAACTTTATTTCTGGCTTTAACATCTCTAATATAATCTCCATTCTTCCAAGTCAGCTAAATAAAAATTAAAGAACCAAAGAGCAATAGGCATTTTTTTCTTAATGTTGTTGAATAAACGTTTTAAATAGTATTGCAAGGGTTTCCCTGGTGGTCCAGTGGGTAAGGACACTGCCTTGCAGTGCAAGGGGTGCCGATTCCATCCCTGGTCTGGGAAGATCCCACGCGCGGAGCCGCTGGACCCATGTGTCCAACTACTGAGCCAGAGCTCTGGAACTCATGCGCCCAGAGCTGGTGCTCTGCAAAGAGAGAGGCCACTGTGATGGGAGGCCCACACAGGCTAAAAAACAAAGATGGATGAAAATACATAAATGAAAGACCAATAGAAGTGGCCAAAAAAAAAAAAAAAAGAATAGTATTACAAACAAGCAATCCTGGTACAATCCTTTTTCACTCTCTATTGACATAGGTATTTCAACTCTCACATAAGGGAATTTTCCTGTGAATAAGTAGTTTTCCATACATTTCTATTTAATATGAATATACATTCAAGACATTCATTTTTCATTATATAATAATCAACACTTATTGAACCCAGTATTTTCCTCTAAATTCTATTTTATGTAAATAAGACTAATATTTGAAATAAAGCTTCTCACGATCTCTGGATTAATATCTAAATAGTTTATTGACAATAACATCTAAATACCAAAGAATGCCTACTCAACACCATTTCCCTCATTTAACACATCCTCACGTTAACATTTTGTTTTCTGTTTTTGTTTTGATTTTTAACATTGCCTGAGAAGAATATATCCTTATTTTCAAAATCAGGTATAATAATTTTCAGCAACAAGGTAAAAAGGAATGCTTAACTCTAATTTATACCACACTCATTACTCACCCCTTCTAGTGAAGGGCCTTCTGGTAATTATGAAGTGGCATCTTTATAATCTCTGCATACAAGAATTTTTGAATGACTTGGGGACCTGGCAGATGTTTGGGAACCAGGAGAAGTTGGCTTGTGGCTGAAAGTGTAGCATGAGTGATGGGCTTATTGGTAAGAGGGGATGGTGCTGGTAGGGCCAATTAAAGCCCCCCCAACACCTCTGAACAGCTTCATAGCCCCAGTGAGTAAAGGTTTGTGACCTTAGGGCAAGTGGCCTTCCACTTTTGATTCAGTTTTGTATATGTGTTTAAGGTTGTTTAAATTGTTATACTTGGTTTTTGCTTTTATGCTTAGGCATATTACTTATGCAAGAATAAAATACTTGGTAGCAAATAACTGTCACATTCTTTTTTTTTAATATTTTTTAAAGGGTTTATTTATTTATTTATGGGGGTGGTTGGGGAGGGAGGGGACGGACGGGCCACTTCTATTCATCTTTCATTTATCTATTTTCATCCATCTTTGTTCTTTGGCCCGTGTGGGCCTCCCATCGCGGTGGCCTCTGTTGTCGCAGAGCGCCGGTTCTGGGTGCATGCGCCCCAGAGCTCCCACTCGGTAATTGGACACATCAGTCCAACTGCTCCTCTGCACGTGGGATCTTCCCAGGCCAGGGATCAAATGGACGCCCCTTGCATGGTAAGGTGGTGTCCTTAACCACTGGACCACCAGGGAAGCCCTCTGTCACATTCTTAATTGTACTATAAATATATTGTCATACTATTTCAATAAATCTTTTTTTACAGCCTTATCTCTGTATTAATTTCTTCACAGTTACCAAAAAAAATACCCATCTACAAAAAGAATGTTGATAGTCTAAACATTGAAAATTATGGACAAACTCACTTCCTTTCTCTTAATTCCTTTTGATTTTGTGGGGCTGCCCACAATAGGCATTGTGATCCCAACCTAGCAGAGTCAGAACTGCTCTCCTTCTCTGCCTGGAGCGGCCTTTCCTTGCCCTGGAAGGAGGCATTACACTAACTCCTAGTACTTCCCAATCTGGAGATCAAAGGCGAGGGTCACACAGCAGAGTCAGCCCTTCCTCGTCCTCTTCCACGCTCAGGTCTTCTTCACGTTGAGCACTCAAGCTTCCAGAAGAAACCTGATGCCACTCTACTGACTGTTGACTGTGACAGTGGGATCAGCATATTTACACAGTCCCTGTTGTGTTGGAGGGTGTTCTATGGAGGCATGGGTCAGCAGTGACTCACTTTGATCGGGATGGGGGCAGGGGTGGCAGCAGTTCTGGGAGGTTGCCCCCAGCTTGAGCTCTCCTGGAGGTTGCCAACAATCTCACCATAGAGCCTGTAGACTCCAGGGCTCTCCAAATCTATTTTTAAATATTTTTTATTGGAGTATACTAATTTTCCAGGTGGGAATACCAGAGGGGGTTGCCATTTCCTTCTCTGGGGCATCTTCCCAACTCAGGGCTCGAACTTGTACCTCCTGTGTCTCCTGAATTGGCAGGTGGATTCTTTACCCTCTGAACCACTGGGGAAGCCCATCAATGGTCTTGCCCCACAATCAAATGACAATTCCACACTCACAGGTTCCCTGGCTGAAAGCATGGGGACCATCTTTGTTTCCTCCCTTTCAATCACATCCTGTATTCAGTCTGTCAGTAAATTCTCTTGGGTCTATACTCCAAAATACAACACTTCTCACAGCCACCTTATTGCAGGCCAATATCCTTTCTCATCTGGATGTTCTAGACTCACCTGGCTGGTCTGCCTCCTTGCTGTTGCCTGGTCTGGCAGGGTAGCTGGGTGACCCTTCAAACATAAATCAGACCATGTCACTCTTCTGCTCCTAACCTTCATATGGCTCCCTATCTCATAAAGGTAAAAACCCACCTGGCTTCCAAGGCTCTGGATGATCTGACTCTTTTTCTCATAATCCCCTCAGACCTCATTCCCTAATTCTGGGTATTCTCACTTTGCTCCAGCACACTGGCTCCATTGCTTGGCCCTCAAATGAAACGCTCTGGCCCTGGGGCCTCTGTACTGGTTGCTCCTGGAAAGCTGTGCTGCAAATCCATAGGCTCTCTCGCCACCTCCACTAAGTCTTTATTGCCTTTCCAGTCAGGCTCCCCTCACCATTTAATCTAAAGTTGCAAACTACCCTCTTCCACGCTCAGNTCTTCTTCACGTTGAGCACTCAAGCTTCCAGAAGAAACCTGATGCCACTCTACTGACTGTTGACTGTGACAGTGGGATCAGCATATTTACACAGTCCCTGTTGTGTTGGAGGGTGTTCTATGGAGGCATGGGTCAGCAGTGACTCACTTTGATCGGGATGGGGGCAGGGGTGGCAGCAGTTCTGGGAGGTTGCCCCCAGCTTGAGCTCTCCTGGAGGTTGCCAACAATCTCACCATAGAGCCTGTAGACTCCAGGGCTCTCCAAATCTATTTTTAAATATTTTTTATTGGAGTATACTAATTTTCCAGGTGGGAATACCAGAGGGGGTTGCCATTTCCTTCTCTGGGGCATCTTCCCAACTCAGGGCTCGAACTTGTACCTCCTGTGTCTCCTGAATTGGCAGGTGGATTCTTTACCCTCTGAACCACTGGGGAAGCCCATCAATGGTCTTGCCCCACAATCAAATGACAATTCCACACTCACAGGTTCCCTGGCTGAAAGCATGGGGACCATCTTTGTTTCCTCCCTTTCAATCACATCCTGTATTCAGTCTGTCAGTAAATTCTCTTGGGTCTATACTCCAAAATACAACACTTCTCACAGCCACCTTATTGCAGGCCAATATCCTTTCTCATCTGGATGTTCTAGACTCACCTGGCTGGTCTGCCTCCTTGCTGTTGCCTGGTCTGGCAGGGTAGCTGGGTGACCCTTCAAACATAAATCAGACCATGTCACTCTTCTGCTCCTAACCTTCATATGGCTCCCTATCTCATAAAGGTAAAAACCCACCTGGCTTCCAAGGCTCTGGATGATCTGACTCTTTTTCTCATAATCCCCTCAGACCTCATTCCCTAATTCTGGGTATTCTCACTTTGCTCCAGCACACTGGCTCCATTGCTTGGCCCTCAAATGAAACGCTCTGGCCCTGGGGCCTCTGTACTGGTTGCTCCTGGAAAGCTGTGCTGCAAATCCATAGGCTCTCTCGCCACCTCCACTAAGTCTTTATTGCCTTTCCAGTCAGGCTCCCCTCACCATTTAATCTAAAGTTGCAAACTACCCTCTACAACTCTCTCTACCCCTCATTTTTTCCCCACAGCACTTAAACGACATGACCCACTATAGTTTACTTATTTATCTTGTTTATTGTTTGTCTTTCTCTCTTCCACCAGAATGTACCAGCAAGACTGTCATTTTGTTTGGTTTTGTTCCCCCAGTTGTCTCTTCATTCTCTTCAACAGAACCAGTGCACAGTAGATCTTTACTTCATATTTGTCAGATAATTTAATGAAGCAAGAGTGGAACCACTGAGGTCATAGGAGAGGTAGAAAGGAGGACTGGGAGTGAGAGAGGAGCTTTTCTTACTATTTCATACAAGCTGCTCTTATCTTCCTCCCTAGGTTAGAGAGTGAACCATTCTTTACAGAATTGCAGTAATGGAGATAAGCAGAGAACATCTTGTGGGCAGTTCTGCACAGAGAGCTCTCCTAGAATAATTGTTTCTTCTTCCAGCCAGGTGTCATTTCCTAGGCATTGCTTGTTCTCCTCAGAGAGTGGTCAAGTCCGGAAGTCCCGTCCCAGATTTTCTTTAAAAGGAGGGAGAGGGTGACATTGGAAATGGAAAAAGGGCATACCAATTTGATAGGAAGGTATTTAAGACTGTGTTCTCAAGATACGGTCAAGGTAAGTGTTCATGATGCAAATTTATCTCTAAGATGGATTTTCACTGGACAGCAACCCAAGATCACACAGTTTCGGATTATTATATGGGTTCTATGAGGTTTTTCAGTGGTGCTAGTGGTCAAAAAAAAAAAAAAATCCACCTGCCAATGCAGGAGATGCAGGAGACACTGGTTAGATCCCTGGGTTGGGAAGAGCCCCTAGAGTAGGAAATGGCAACCCACTCTAGTATTCTTGCCTGGAAAATTCCATGAACAGAGAAGCCTAGTGGGCTACAGTCCATGGGGCTGAAGAGAGTCAGACACAACTGAGAAACTAAGCACACAAGTAAGAGTTTCATGACATTCTTAGCAATGGCCTTTTTTTGCCAGAAAAAATTATTTGAAGGATATTGGAATATTTTAAAATTAATACTTGGTTTATGAGAATTGCAAATGCAAATCCCTTATTATTCTTTGTTTCTAAGTTCAACTCAAAAACCTTATTCCACTGTTTATGAATCTGGCAATGTTTAACAATCACTTTTAAGAGGGCTTTTATAATTTAATTCAATGATTCTAGATATTCATAAACTTAGCATATTCCATCTCCTTTTGAATACCTCACCAGAATGTACCAGCAAGACTGTCATTTTGTTTGGTTTTGTTCCCCCAGTTGTCTCTTCATTCTCTTCAACAGAACCAGTGCACAGTAGATCTTTACTTCATATTTGTCAGATAATTTAATGAAGCAAGAGTGGAACCACTGAGGTCATAGGAGAGGTAGAAAGGAGGACTGGGAGTGAGAGAGGAGCTTTTCTTACTATTTCATACAAGCTGCTCTTATCTTCCTCCCTAGGTTAGAGAGTGAACCATTCTTTACAGAATTGCAGTAATGGAGATAAGCAGAGAACATCTTGTGGGCAGTTCTGCACAGAGAGCTCTCCTAGAATAATTGTTTCTTCTTCCAGCCAGGTGTCATTTCCTAGGCATTGCTTGTTCTCCTCAGAGAGTGGTCAAGTCCGGAAGTCCCGTCCCAGATTTTCTTTAAAAGGAGGGAGAGGGTGACATTGGAAATGGAAAAAGGGCATACCAATTTGATAGGAAGGTATTTAAGACTGTGTTCTCAAGATACGGTCAAGGTAAGTGTTCATGATGCAAATTTATCTCTAAGATGGATTTTCACTGGACAGCAACCCAAGATCACACAGTTTCGGATTATTATATGGGTTCTATGAGGTTTTTCAGTGGTGCTAGTGGTCAAAAAAAAAAAAAAATCCACCTGCCAATGCAGGAGATGCAGGAGACACTGGTTAGATCCCTGGGTTGGGAAGAGCCCCTAGAGTAGGAAATGGCAACCCACTCTAGTATTCTTGCCTGGAAAATTCCATGAACAGAGAAGCCTAGTGGGCTACAGTCCATGGGGCTGAAGAGAGTCAGACACAACTGAGAAACTAAGCACACAAGTAAGAGTTTCATGACATTCTTAGCAATGGCCTTTTTTTGCCAGAAAAAATTATTTGAAGGATATTGGAATATTTTAAAATTAATACTTGGTTTATGAGAATTGCAAATGCAAATCCCTTATTATTCTTTGTTTCTAAGTTCAACTCAAAAACCTTATTCCACTGTTTATGAATCTGGCAATGTTTAACAATCACTTTTAAGAGGGCTTTTATAATTTAATTCAATGATTCTAGATATTCATAAACTTAGCATATTCCATCTCCTTTTGAATACCTCAACTGTGTAACACACAAGATGTCAAGAACTGTAAGAGGTCTGACAGTTTACTCGGAAGTTAACAAGCTAGCCTGTTAGTATCTTTTTCAATGCTGGCAAAAGACATGAGACTCCTGGGCCAGAGACAAAGAATTTTAGCACTCACTCACAGCAATAGCGTAACATGGAGTATCATCATTTTGCATCAGTTCACTGTTCAATAGGTGTGGGATAGGACCCAAATACAGTATGACAGCTAAGTTTAATGTGGTATCTTAACAGTGATCAAGAAACAGAAAAAAAAAAAGGACACGAAGTTAAAACTAAGGAAATCTGAATAAGTGTGGGCTTTAGTTAATAATAATGTACCATGATTGGTTCTTTCATTATGACAAGTATTACCAATGTAAGATAATGATAAAGGAAATTAGGCATAGGATATATGGGAAATCTCTATACTGTCTTCATACATTTTTTGTGAATGTAAAACTATATTGAAAGTTTTTAAAGTTGAGTAAGTGAAAAATATTGAATAAATAATAGAATATACTGTACTTTAATATTGAAAACACTGAAAATTGTAGTCAATGACTTAAGTTCAAGAACACCCATTTTCAACTTAGCAAGCACTCACTCTTTCTCACCAATGTGACTTAAGCAGATGTGTGATCTAACCACATTGGTGTCCACCTACAATTTACAATTTCAGATGACTCTTAGGCAGCACTAATTAGAAATCTTTCCTCAACCACCCTGAGAATGAGCAGAGACTAACCACCGAAAGCAGAGCTGAAACTTCTCCAAGGGTGAAACATGTCTTTCTCTAGAGGAACTGGGGGCTCCTTGGTGTCTGGATTCTCAGGGGATTTCTTAGGTGGGGAGTCACTGTTAACACCAGGCTCTGGTTTACCACAGGGGCGAGGCTCTCCAGAAGCTTGTGTCTTTCAGCCATCCCCTTGGCAAACATGAGTCCTTATCTGCACAGGCAAGACCCCTCATTCTGGCGGGAGGGAGAGGGAGTTAAGGACCACACTCACTGATGCCCCATCCTTCATGGCCCCTATCTTCTGTCATCCCATCCCGTTGACAGTCAGCTAGGGATTATAGCACTGTCCCTCCATCAACACTAGAGGTCCCAATGTGAGAGAGGAGAATGCCAACATTTCTCATCTGTAAAATGGAAAACCACAGGAAAGGGCTGGTCTAAGTCAGTGGTCAAGAACTTTAGTCTATGTGAGAATCTTGGAGAACTTGTTGCAACACAACTCAGTGGGTTCCCCTCCAGAGTCCCTACTCAACAGGAATTGCCATTTCTCACAAATCCCAGGAGGTGCTGATGCTCCTGGTTGGAAAGCCATTCTTTGAGAACCACTGGCTTAAATGATCTTGAGGACATTTTCTACTTTCATATTTATTGAATTCATGTATCTCAGGCTCAAATGCTCCTAAAAATCACCTGGGACCTTGGCTAAATATACAGATCAACAGACTCCACCCCAAACCTCTTGACTCAGAATCACTAGGAGAGCACCCCAAAGGATGCTTAAGGTCAGAGGAATTTAAAATTTTCATCATATAAAAACTCAAGGCATTAGCAATGAAGGTGGTGTCAGGTTGAAACAGGGCATGGTGATCACAGGTCATCAAGAAATGGGTAAAACCGAAGGAGGGGGTGAGAAGGAATTGTCGAGGGCATGGCTAGATAAGTTATGTATAGTTCTAATAAGCCACATGGCCATGGATCTAATCATAGTCACTTACACTTGTCTAATGTCTTATATCTTAAAAGATATTCTTGCAAAATGAGTTGATGGGCTTATTATCCCCACCAAGACGTTCTGTAAATAGAGACACAAAAGAAGCTAAGTGACAGAACCAACATCACCACAGTGTTAGTGGCAGAATCATGTCTGAAGTTCTTCTAAATCCTAGGCCAGTGGTTTTCTTCCAAAATAGGATTATTTGAAGTGAAAGAGCTTCTGTTCTTTAAACCATGTGATCCATATATTTCAGAAAACGAAATTGCATCATGAAGATGTTTGTTTCTTTGAATGTCTTGAAATCAATGGTGGAAGTCTATTTTAAAATAAAAATACTCTAAGCCCTCGTCACCTAGTACATCTGGAGGGTTAAGTAGACAGGGAGTAGAATGTTGGGCCTCGTCTAATAGGTGACAAAGCATATGCCCCCTCCGTAACCCCACTTCCTCCTGGAAGGAGGCAGAAAGAAAAAAATGATAACAGAGGAAAGAACAATGAGTAGGGAGACAGGTTCCCTCAAAGCTATTTTCTGAGGGGAGGGGCAGGGTGAAGAGATGAAACAGCTCCTGCATCCCACTTCCATCTCCAGTCATGGGGATGCAAATCCACTAGGATGCAAATTGAACAAAAACTAACACACATTTTGACCAAAAGCCATGTAAGGCTTTAATTTGGCCTAAATCCTCCTCTTACAGATTTAGGGGTAGAAAGAGGTTTCTCTGTAGAGCAATACCCTGAACCATGATGACAACTAAGATGCTCCATGTAAAAGATCGAGTTCAAAATGTCACCGTCCAAGAAAGAAGTCTTATTTAGAATGAGACCAAGAATCTTCCTGGAGTTATTTCTCCTTTTTCTCTTAAAGGCAAATATACAGATCAACAGACTCCACCCCAAACCTCTTGACTCAGAATCACTAGGAGAGCACCCCAAAGGATGCTTAAGGTCAGAGGAATTTAAAATTTTCATCATATAAAAACTCAAGGCATTAGCAATGAAGGTGGTGTCAGGTTGAAACAGGGCATGGTGATCACAGGTCATCAAGAAATGGGTAAAACCGAAGGAGGGGGTGAGAAGGAATTGTCGAGGGCATGGCTAGATAAGTTATGTATAGTTCTAATAAGCCACATGGCCATGGATCTAATCATAGTCACTTACACTTGTCTAATGTCTTATATCTTAAAAGATATTCTTGCAAAATGAGTTGATGGGCTTATTATCCCCACCAAGACGTTCTGTAAATAGAGACACAAAAGAAGCTAAGTGACAGAACCAACATCACCACAGTGTTAGTGGCAGAATCATGTCTGAAGTTCTTCTAAATCCTAGGCCAGTGGTTTTCTTCCAAAATAGGATTATTTGAAGTGAAAGAGCTTCTGTTCTTTAAACCATGTGATCCATATATTTCAGAAAACGAAATTGCATCATGAAGATGTTTGTTTCTTTGAATGTCTTGAAATCAATGGTGGAAGTCTATTTTAAAATAAAAATACTCTAAGCCCTCGTCACCTAGTACATCTGGAGGGTTAAGTAGACAGGGAGTAGAATGTTGGGCCTCGTCTAATAGGTGACAAAGCATATGCCCCCTCCGTAACCCCACTTCCTCCTGGAAGGAGGCAGAAAGAAAAAAATGATAACAGAGGAAAGAACAATGAGTAGGGAGACAGGTTCCCTCAAAGCTATTTTCTGAGGGGAGGGGCAGGGTGAAGAGATGAAACAGCTCCTGCATCCCACTTCCATCTCCAGTCATGGGGATGCAAATCCACTAGGATGCAAATTGAACAAAAACTAACACACATTTTGACCAAAAGCCATGTAAGGCTTTAATTTGGCCTAAATCCTCCTCTTACAGATTTAGGGGTAGAAAGAGGTTTCTCTGTAGAGCAATACCCTGAACCATGATGACAACTAAGATGCTCCATGTAAAAGATCGAGTTCAAAATGTCACCGTCCAAGAAAGAAGTCTTATTTAGAATGAGACCAAGAATCTTCCTGGAGTTATTTCTCCCCTTTTTTCTCTTAAAGGCAGATTCAGGACCATTTGCTTTTCCCTGGTGTGACAGCCGCCCTTCTTTGCCGCAGCATGTTGGGAGGGGGGGGTGCTCCATTAAACAAGAGACTCAAGGAGAAGGCCGTTGGAAAATTGGAAAGAGCAGCAGCTAGAGACCAGATGCTCCTGCCGTATAAATTAGTAGAAGATTATGCACAGCCAGCTGTACCATATAAATGCCCGGTTTTTATACCACACCATGACCCTCTGTGTTTATCATATGGTCCAGCATCTGGTCAATTCCATCCCCAACTCCCATATATCTATTCAAATCAAGCATTGGCTGGGGATTTATTTATGTATATGCTTCAATCTCAATCAGGATACCCTCCTAGGTCCTAACTTACAGCGTGGCAGCAGAAAATTAACCCAGCAAGTCCTTAGAAGGTGAGTAGTGACCAAATGAGGAATGTATGCAGATAATAAAGACTAACAGAGATACTGGTAATATAGATATGTAAGTCTCAGAGTTTTTACATACCAAGAGATAGATTTTCTTTGTTGTTTGTTGTTGTTCAATCATGTCCAACTCTTTGCAGCCCCATGGACTGCAGCACACCAGGCTCCCCTGTCCTTCACTATTCTGCAGAGTTTGCTCAAAGTGGATTTTCTAGAATACAGTAAAAGCAATGCTTTGTGTGCCTTGACAGATTAAGATAAAAAGATACTTTCCTGTGTTTTTAAATCTTAAGTGAAATCTAAGGTTAGAAACAGTTTCCTAAGTTTCTTTCTTTTATAAAAACAGTTTTTCCAAGAAAAAAATCCATTGATTGATTACCTAGCTTTGAGTGGTCTGCTTTAGATGCTTTTATTCTTTTATTAATAATGGGACTCAAGTTTTGTGGGTCCAGCTTTGTGGTACAGTCCAAAAAATACTCTGACCTTCCCCTTACACCACACATCAAAACAAATTCTAGATTGACGAAAGAATTAAATTGAAAAATCTTAAACCAAAAATAAACTTAGAAGAGTAAACTTTAACAATTTTTTTTTCCTGAACTCTGGAACTCAAAGACTTTAGATGACAAAAACAAGGGAAGAAGTTACAATAGAAAAAGACGGATAGATTTTACCCATAAAACTTTAAATTTTCTAAATTTTCAAATTTAGCACAATAAGAATTAAAAGACAAACAGTATGGTGTGATTTTTTATTTGTAACAAATAATGAACAATGAATAATGAACAAACAGTTCATTATTAATTAATAATATATAATTATTCATATATTAATAAACTTAATATATGAAAAGGTTCTGAGATCAATGACAAAAACACCAAAGCAAGAGATACATAGGAAAAAAGATATGTTCTCAACAGAGAAAATAGAAATTTTCAGTAAATTTTTATTGCTCAATTCATTAGTAAAAATCTTACATCGAAACAAAATACCTTTCTATACGTATCAACTAGAAAAAGATTAAATTATAATAGCCAGGATGGAATGAGATCAATAAATAGGGCAATCAATCTGGAAAGCAAATTGGTTTCAAAGTGTTCAGACCCTGTGACTCAGCCATTTATTTGGTGGCCTCTATACCAAGGGTGAAAATTTCAAAATGCAGATGTCAATTCAGACACAGTTATAGTCACTGCAGTGCTTGATAGCAAGAAAAAAGAGTGGAATATTCTTCAATTCTGATTGCTCTTTGAATATGAATGCTCTTCAACTACAGGGAAATGGAAAAGCGCATTAGGATGTGTCCATTGGACTATTACGTTCTCATTAAAAATCACTCTTACAAGAATTTGTAATGACATAGGAAGGGAGAATACATTCATATTTTTCTGCCCTAATTAGTGTATCACCTTTTCAATAGGCATTTGATCTGTGTCCAGTCTGCATAAAGCTCTCTGCACAGTACTGAAAGGAATCAGGATATGCCATTCCCAAACATGCCAATCTGGTGTACAGATTATTTTGAGCTAAAGGAAATCAAGAATTAACAGAAACAGGAAGACTTTCTGCCTTTCCTTAGTTGCCTGCATGCAGGCATAAATTTCCCTTGGTGCAGATGGCTTACATTCTCCCCACAGTCCTATTTCAAAATGAGGAAAGTGACCTTTATGACGAGAGCCAGTCAACACCAAAATAACTCTGCATGGACCAACTTTACTAAAATGACCTGTGTCTTCCTCTAGTCCCCCCATGCATTTCCTAGCTACTTCCCAACAATTTACAGTCCCCTGAAATCCAAACCCTCTCTGTTTGTTAAAATATTACATAAGCTCTGAAGTCTAACCACTCCTTTGAGTTTCACTTCTTTCCCGTGAATTTCTGTGCATGTAAAAATATCAATAAAGGTATATTCCTTCTCTCTGGTTAATCTGTTTTTCTCAGTTAAAGTCACAGGCCCCCAGACAGAGAACTTAAGTGAATAGAAGAAACGTTTTTTCTCCCCCACAGTTCTTAGAATGTAGAAATTCCTTTATGAATCCTAGCTATTATAGTCATTCTCATTTAATCCTTGAAACAATCTTGTAAAGTTGGCCCTGTTTTACCCACTTTCATGAAAGAGTGAAGCAAGGCTCACTGAGTTCAAGTGCAGGGGTATCTAACTGAACTACCGTTTGAACAAAGATGAGTCAGAATCCACAGACCAAGTTTTTCCCAACAGATGCTGCTCCAAAGACTGGAGAATTCATAAGACTTATCATAAAATTTAGCAATATTCCACATGAAAAAGTTGTTTTAAAAACATAGTTGTCTTCAATTGTTTGCAGGGTTGCATTTTTGTACTTTGGGGTAGATATGGAAAGAAACTGCTAAGAACGACTCTGATAGGAAGGAGAATGGTTTAAGATCATTCACAATTAAAGCAATATGAAAAAGAGTTGTCATACTAGCAGTAATGCTTGACTTGCAAAAAAAGTTTTAAAAAAGTTTTTACAGTAGAATGTTATGCCTTTTGCCAGTGATTTTTATCCAGCTTCAAAGTCTGAGAGCTGGAGGCACAGGTGCCTGTAAGTTAAAAATCTGAAACCCTAGACCTGGACTCTGAAGCATGTCATTGACGGGAATGCTATAAATGTGACCCAGCTGTTGGCTATGCTTTGCCACATGCAGAGCTGTCTCAAAATGGCTTCAAGTGACCTGTAAATATCAGTGATGCAAGAAGGAAATGTGTTTGTTTCTACTACACCACACTGTTAAAGGCATTCTCTACTAGATTTTGCTACCGATGGTTCTCTTTGGTTTATTTTTGAAAGGGAACATCCCTTTGATCATATTCGAGACACATGTCAGTAGAGAGGTCTGTACGTTGAGTTAGTAAGAGAAGGGACTGCTGCAAAGTGTGCCTCTGGTACAGAGAGGAGTCCCTGAAGACTTCAAGGGATTTTAAAAGTATTTAAGTATCCGTGAAAGAACCATCAGTGAGTCTTTGTTCTCAAAAAGCTCTGAAGTCTAACCACTCCTTTGAGTTTCACTTCTTTCCCGTGAATTTCTGTGCATGTAAAAATATCAATAAAGGTATATTCCTTCTCTCTGGTTAATCTGTTTTTCTCAGTTAAAGTCACAGGCCCCCAGACAGAGAACTTAAGTGAATAGAAGAAACGTTTTTTCTCCCCCACAGTTCTTAGAATGTAGAAATTCCTTTATGAATCCTAGCTATTATAGTCATTCTCATTTAATCCTTGAAACAATCTTGTAAAGTTGGCCCTGTTTTACCCACTTTCATGAAAGAGTGAAGCAAGGCTCACTGAGTTCAAGTGCAGGGGTATCTAACTGAACTACCGTTTGAACAAAGATGAGTCAGAATCCACAGACCAAGTTTTTCCCAACAGATGCTGCTCCAAAGACTGGAGAATTCATAAGACTTATCATAAAATTTAGCAATATTCCACATGAAAAAGTTGTTTTAAAAACATAGTTGTCTTCAATTGTTTGCAGGGTTGCATTTTTGTACTTTGGGGTAGATATGGAAAGAAACTGCTAAGAACGACTCTGATAGGAAGGAGAATGGTTTAAGATCATTCACAATTAAAGCAATATGAAAAAGAGTTGTCATACTAGCAGTAATGCTTGACTTGCAAAAAAGTTTTAAAAAGTTTTACAGTAGAATGTTATGCCTTTTGCCAGTGATTTTATCCAGCTTCAAAGTCTGAGAGCTGGAGGCACAGGTGCCTGTAAGTTAAAAATCTGAAACCCTAGACCTGGACTCTGAAGCATGTCATTGACGGGAATGCTATAAATGTGACCCAGCTGTTGGCTATGCTTTGCCACATGCAGAGCTGTCTCAAAATGGCTTCAAGTGACCTGTAAATATCAGTGATGCAAGAAGGAAATGTGTTTGTTTCTACTACACCACACTGTTAAAGGCATTCTCTACTAGATTTTGCTACCGATGGTTCTCTTTGGTTTATTTTTGAAAGGGAACATCCCTTTGATCATATTCGAGACACATGTCAGTAGAGAGGTCTGTACGTTGAGTTAGTAAGAGAAGGGACTGCTGCAAAGTGTGCCTCTGGTACAGAGAGGAGTCCCTGAAGACTTCAAGGGATTTTAAAAGTATTTAAGTATCCGTGGGAAAGAACCATCATGCAAAAACATTCAATTCAAAGAGAAGTTTTTAAAAAGTGAAGGACATGAGGAAAGTAAGTTGCCTCCCTTTTTCCAAGATTTCATTTCATTTCAACTTTTGAGGGCTACTCTGGATGTGAACATGTCTGTAAACATTACCACTGAGAAATTGTACACCTTGAATTGGAGCACATTATCCAATGTACTATAAATGTGACCCCAGCTGTTTCCTCACCTGCTTCAAAACACAGGAGCCCCAACATAGTCCACAAAGTAGCTTTTAAATATCGACGATGCAAGAAATATTAACTTGGTTTTATGTAACTGGGAACGATTGAGAGTTTTCAAGGCTTCAGATTTTACGCCTAGTAAAAGTTGAAAGTCGAGTCCTCTTTCAGCACCCTTTTCTTCACCTTGGACCTCCCTCCAAGTCCACTTTTCCACCACAATAAACCGTTGAAGCCCAGCGTAATTAGCCAATTTTATAAGATGGTTTTATCATCTACCTAGAATATGTCCTTCCCTCTTACTAGGAGAGCAAGCCTATTTTATTTATTTATGTATTTTTTTAAAGATTTATTTATTTAATTTTTGGGCGGGGGTCGGGTTGGGGAGGGAGGGGAGCAGGCGGGCCACTTCTATTGGTCTTTCATTTCTCTATTTTCATCCGTCTTTGTTCTTTGGCCCGTGTGGGCCTCCCATCGCGGTGGCGTCTGTCGTTGCAGAGCGTCGGCTCTGGGCGCATGCGCTCCAGAGCTCCGGCTCGGTAATTGGACACATCAGTCCAGCCGCTCTGCAGCACGTGGGACCTTCCCAGGCCAGGGATGGAACCGGCGCCCCTTGCACTGCAAGGCGGTGTCCTTACCCACTGGACCACCAGGGGAAGCCCAGAGCAAGCCTATTTTAAAATCATCAGACATTTATGCGATCTTCCTCTCTGACCTCTTCATTCCCAAGACAAGCACAGAGGGGGTGGGCCCCCAAGGAGAGAGAGGAAAACATTCACATTTTCAAGTGCTTTGAAACCAAACATCATATATTTGTCACAAGTAATAAAGTAAAAATGAGAAAGAGAGGGAGAATGGAAAAAAGGAAACAGAAGCTCTCCTGTCGAGAAAATTGTCCTGGTGAGTGTGATGTGAGAGACCAAGAGCTGTTCGGGAGATAAAGAACAGTAGCTTGGAGTCTAATTTGTTTTGTTGGTTTGTATTCAGTTTCTGGCTTCACATCGCAATGAAAACGTCAAAACTAGATGTTGTTTACCTTTAAAAACTGAATAAATGACCCTCAGCCTTATTTAAAAGGAAAGCACTTACCTTCGGATACAATGGCCATTACGCCCAATAATCTGTGTTTTAATACTGAGGCATGTCTACCGCACATAACTGTACACAGTGTTTCTACTGAGCTCTGACTAACGCATTTCAGGATTTTCATTCAGTCTCTTCAAGGTCTAGTAAGATAAGAAGGTCTCGGGGAATAAGAAGTCGCTGGTTCCCTGGAAAATGGAACCTGGGTGGAGCATCTTAGGCTGGAAGAAAGATAAGCTACCGAGGACCCTGCTAACTCAGCAGGCAGCCCAGGATGACAAGCACCAATAGCCACCCTCAGATGATCTTTTCATTGTTAATTAATTTTAATTGATACATAGTTTATTTACAATGTTGTATTAGCTTCAGATGTATGGCGAAGTGAATCAGTTATACAACATACATATCCATTCTTTTTTAGATTCTTTTCCGATAAATGCCACTACAGAATACTGAGTAGAGTTGGCTGTGCTATATTGTAGTCCTTGTCAATTATCTCTTTCATACACAGTACCGTGTATATGTCAGTTCCGATCTCCCAGTTTACCCCTCCCCCACCCTTTTCCTCTTGGCACACGTAAGTTTTGTTCTCTAAATCTGTGACTCTGTTTCTCAATCTTCTTGGCCAACAACTGCAACATGGCTGAAATCCTGCTTTCTGTGCCTAGAAAATATATTTTACATTGGACTATCATGAAATATATGATGTTCCAGGTGTGTTTTGAGTTATCCAGTTTTTATTTCACAATCAGTGATTGTTTTGTGGAATAAAACCTAGGAGACACTCAACAATCCACCAATCAGAATCCTTATTTAACGAGTAATTTTGCATATTTACTCTCAAATTAAAGTTGAAGTTTACACTCTTCAGTGCTTTTGGTGACAAACAATAGCAGATTTTCTGACTAATTCAAAGGAAACAGGAATTTGTTCCAAGGATATAAATTAGTTCCTGAACTGTTGGGAGAAATGCAGAAACTAGGGTTTCCCAGATGGCTCTGTGACAAAGGATCCACCTATCAATGTAGGAGATGCAGGTTCAATTCTTAGAAGATGCCTTAGAGGAACTCACTCCAGTATTCTTTTTTTTTTTTTCTTTTTCCTTTTATAGAGTTTTGTTGTTTACAGATATGTATGATCCCAGAACTCCAGTATTCTTGCCTGGAGAATTCCACAGACAGAGGAGCCTGGTGGGCTACAGGGTGTTGCAAAGAGTCAGACACAACTGAGCAACCATACACACAAGGTCAGCAAAGCCCAGCCCACGCCCTGCTGACCTCTGCTCATCCTGGGTCCTTGCTGTCATGCCATCAGCCTCACAGCCACCCTTTGGCCATCACCCGTGTCAGGGGTCCTGCCCCCTGGACCTCTGCCTCATCCTGGGTCCTTGCTGATCTATTTCATTGTTAATTAATTTTAATTGATACATAGTTTATTTACAATGTTGTATTAGCTTCAGATGTATGGCGAAGTGAATCAGTTATACAACATACATATCCATTCTTTTTTAGATTCTTTTCCGATAAATGCCACTACAGAATACTGAGTAGAGTTGGCTGTGCTATATTGTAGTCCTTGTCAATTATCTCTTTCATACACAGTACCGTGTATATGTCAGTTCCGATCTCCCAGTTTACCCCTCCCCCACCCTTTTCCTCTTGGCACACGTAAGTTTTGTTCTCTAAATCTGTGACTCTGTTTCTCAATCTTCTTGGCCAACAACTGCAACATGGCTGAAATCCTGCTTTCTGTGCCTAGAAAATATATTTTACATTGGACTATCATGAAATATATGATGTTCCAGGTGTGTTTTGAGTTATCCAGTTTTTATTTCACAATCAGTGATTGTTTTGTGGAATAAAACCTAGGAGACACTCAACAATCCACCAATCAGAATCCTTATTTAACGAGTAATTTTGCATATTTACTCTCAAATTAAAGTTGAAGTTTACACTCTTCAGTGCTTTTGGTGACAAACAATAGCAGATTTTCTGACTAATTCAAAGGAAACAGGAATTTGTTCCAAGGATATAAATTAGTTCCTGAACTGTTGGGAGAAATGCAGAAACTAGGGTTTCCCAGATGGCTCTGTGACAAAGGATCCACCTATCAATGTAGGAGATGCAGGTTCAATTCTTAGAAGATGCCTTAGAGGAACTCACTCCAGTATTCTTTTTTTTTTTTTTTTACTTTTTACTTTTATAGAGTTTTGTTGTTTACAGATATGTATGATCCCAGAACTCCAGTATTCTTGCCTGGAGAATTCCACAGACAGAGGAGCCTGGTGGGCTACAGGGTGTTGCAAAGAGTCAGACACAACTGAGCAACCATACACACAAGGTCAGCAAAGCCCAGCCCACGCCCTGCTGACCTCTGCTCATCCTGGGTCCTTGCTGTCATGCCATCAGCCTCACAGCCACCCTTTGGCCATCACCCGTGTCAGGGGTCAAGAGGAGAAAATGGATCTGGTCCCCTTTCACTTCCACTGGGGTAGGGCAAGCCCTGTCTTCGTTTCCATCTTCAGATTCTCCCCAAACAGTAAGAACACCGGGCAAGCAGAACCATGAATCTTAAGGCTTTATGATAAGTACTTCACCTACATGTCTCATTCAACTATGACAATAATTGTATTATCCCCATTTTAAAGGTAAGAAATTGAAACTTGGATGACACTAGTTCTCCATAAGGATGAGATCCAAGGTAGTGAAGTGCTATCCCAAATATCAGAGAAATTGGAAGGGATCTTCCCGACCCACGGATGGAACCCAGGTCTCCTGCATTGCAGGCAGATTCTTCACCGTCCGAATTTCAGGGGATCCCCCCCAAATTATGCATGCTCTAATTCTAATGATAGATTGCGTGAGTGTATTTTTTATGGGAATATAGTTGATTTACAAAGTTGTGTCAGTTTCACGTATACAGGAAAGCAATTTGGTTATCCATATACAGAGTGTATTTTCTTTGAAAAGTGATGATCTAAATGTGACATAGGTGCTAAGATCCTTAACTAAAACACAGTTTAATAATACTAAACACCACTTCTTCAAACACACTGGTACCTGAATCTTTCTTTCTTTTTTTTTTTTCCGGTACCTGAATCTTTAAGATTAATGCCTATGCTATTTTATAAGCTGCAAACATTCTTTCTTCATTCATCTATGAATCTCTCTGAAAGTATGGACAAAATAGATACTCCTAGTTTAGGGAATTTATGGATTAAATAGAATAGACAAGGCTCAATTTTTGTTGTTTTTGCTTCTTGGTGGACCCACAGCACACTACTGACCTCGTGTGGCCATATGTCAAAGTGCCGGCTTCAATTTAAACGGTTCTTTCTAAGGGTCAAACAGGAACTGCGGAGAGGTCCCCTGAGCAGGACCCTCCCTGTGCTCCTGGGTCATCTCTGAGAAATCGGCTGCCACTGTACTAGGAGGCATTCTAATTTGCTTTTTTTTTTTTTTTCTAGCTCCTTAAGTTGTAAAGTTATGCTGTTGAATTGAGATCATGCTTGTTTTTTAATGTCAGCACTTATAGCTATACAATTTCCCCTTAGCACTCACTGCCATAAGTTTTGGTATGTCGTATTTTCATTTTTGTTCATCTCTAAGTATTTTATAATTTCTGTGCGATTACTTCTTTAATCCATTGCTTGTTTAAGAGCGCTGTTTAAGCAATGTTTTTTAATTTCCACAATTTTTGGAAATTTCCAGATTTACTTCTACTATTGATCTCTAACTTTATCCTCTTCTATTTTTACTAGAATAAGAACATCCTTGCTTATAAATTACTTCAGACACCAAGTAACATATATTCAGTGGTGTATAGGTAAATGTCTCAAAATGTCTTTCTGGGGATGAAAGGCCCCAATCGGTAGATCTTGCCAGTTTGTATGGTGTAATTATTTCTGTTATGGCCCATTTCATGGTGACATCACTAAACTAGGAGCTGGGAAGAGAGGAGAAAAATCAACTCTTGCAAGCTGGCCCTCACACTTCCCAAGACCAGGGCCACGTATGACTCCCTTTTTTAAAAAAAAAAAAAAAAAAAAAAAAACTCTGGTAGACTGAAAGAAATGAAATAAAAATGATTCTAATTCTTCATAATTGATCCTAAAGGACCTAGGAACAGATTGTTATTGCCAAACTTCATATACATCTATATCTATATATATAAACCTACACTGGTGTCCATTTTCATAATATTCCATTGTGAAACTAAATGATACTGTAGTAACTGTCAATTCTCAATGCTTTTGTTCTGGTGAATTAGCCATTTTGTCAACTGTCATATGAATACTTCAATCCCAGAGTCATTCTATTCTCTATTATTTCATAGACTATCAAACATTTTCCTCACCATTCATTGTTATCCTTCGGAAAATAAATTAATTTTAAAAGTAATCTAAGCCTGTGCTTCCCAAACTTCATTCCAAGCAATACTTTTAAGGTGTTCTACAAAAAAAGAGGCTTAGGGCTTTCCTGGTGGTCCAGTGGGCAAAGAATCCGCCTTGCAGTGCAAGGGGCACCAGTTCGGTCCCTGGCCCGGGAAGGCTCCACATGCCGTGAAACGGTTGGACTGGTGTGTCCAATTGCGAACCAGCGCTCTGGAGCGCATGTGCCCAATGTCGGTGCTCTGCAACGAGAGAGGCCACTGCAATGGCGGGCCCACACAAGCCAAAGAATAAAGATGGATGAAAATAAATTTAAGAAAAAATTTTTAAAAGAGGCTCATTATCAAATAAAGTTGAATGTACATTGCTTATGATTCTTCTCTTGGTGACTCAAAGTGTGCCTTAGATTTTTTAATTTCTGAGAAATCTGGCAGTAAAAAACTTTTTGACCATGGGTGATTTTATGTATTTTGTTGCTTTCTTCCATGTAATGTTTGTTAACATTTCACAGGGATATATTGGGAAAACATCTATAAATAAAACAAGTAGGAGACAAACTAACTGATAATAAATTCTATAGCTACACTGCAAAGCCCAAACATTAGAGTAACAAAATCACAGACAACTCTGGGCCTTGAGGTTTGCTCAATTCATTTCCTACTTTTTCAGAGCTTTCCCCAGCACCATATTCCTCTTCTCCAGTTCTCCCTGCAGCCCAACCTAGTCACCTGTCACCACTGTTTTAAGGACAAGACTCTTTGAAGTTCTTTGAACTTCCATGAAAACTAGTTCTCTGTCTCTAGTTGGAAGTTAGCAGCACTTGAAAAATTACATGCAGCTAAGAAGGACACTATAGTATAGGAATATGTCTAAGAGACATAGACTAGAAACCTAAAAAGTGAATTTTTAAATGTCATTTTGGGTGGCAGGTGTATATAGTGGTTTTTAACTGAGCAAAGGCATTAGAATTGTAACTGTGCCAATGCTGTGCTTAGTCACTCAGACACATTCGATTCTTTGCGTACCCATGGACTGTAGCCCACCAGGCTCTGTCCATGGGGATTCTCCAGGCAAGAATATCAGAGTGGGGTGCCATGCCCTCATTGCAGGTGAATTCTTTACTGTCTGAGTCACCAGAGAACTATTACTGTTTCCCCATAAAATTGCATTCACACAAGATACCACTAGGCCATTCTTGAGACTGGTCAAGAAGCAGAAAAGAGAGTAGACAAGACAGTGATTTGGCCTGTTGGGTTGCTAAATGTGTCTTCCTGACAGCAAAATAAAAACAATGAAAGTAATCTCACTTCAGAAAATACTGTGCATGGTATGACTGTTCTCTAGACTTACTGTGGTGGTCATTTTGCAATATATACAAATATTGAATCACTGCATTACACACTTGAAACTACAGTGTTATATGTCGATTGTATTTCAATTGAAAAAATGAAGAAAGGAAAAATGCTGATAAAAACCTGTACTTGTGTAGTTTCCCACACAGCATCCAGGAATTTTTCTAACAGGAGAAATCTGGCAGTAAAAAACTTTTTGACCATGGGTGATTTTATGTATTTTGTTGCTTTCTTCCATGTAATGTTTGTTAACATTTCACAGGGATATATTGGGAAAACATCTATAAATAAAACAAGTAGGAGACAAACTAACTGATAATAAATTCTATAGCTACACTGCAAAGCCCAAACATTAGAGTAACAAAATCACAGACAACTCTGGGCCTTGAGGTTTGCTCAATTCATTTCCTACTTTTTCAGAGCTTTCCCCAGCACCATATTCCTCTTCTCCAGTTCTCCCTGCAGCCCAACCTAGTCACCTGTCACCACTGTTTTAAGGACAAGACTCTTTGAAGTTCTTTGAACTTCCATGAAAACTAGTTCTCTGTCTCTAGTTGGAAGTTAGCAGCACTTGAAAAATTACATGCAGCTAAGAAGGACACTATAGTATAGGAATATGTCTAAGAGACATAGACTAGAAACCTAAAAAGTGAATTTTTAAATGTCATTTTGGGTGGCAGGTGTATATAGTGGTTTTTAACTGAGCAAAGGCATTAGAATTGTAACTGTGCCAATGCTGTGCTTAGTCACTCAGACACATTCGATTCTTTGCGTACCCATGGACTGTAGCCCACCAGGCTCTGTCCATGGGGATTCTCCAGGCAAGAATATCAGAGTGGGGTGCCATGCCCTCATTGCAGGTGAATTCTTTACTGTCTGAGTCACCAGAGAACTATTACTGTTTCCCCATAAAATTGCATTCACACAAGATACCACTAGGCCATTCTTGAGACTGGTCAAGAAGCAGAAAAGAGAGTAGACAAGACAGTGATTTGGCCTGTTGGGTTGCTAAATGTGTCTTCCTGACAGCAAAATAAAAACAATGAAAGTAATCTCACTTCAGAAAATACTGTGCATGGTATGACTGTTCTCTAGACTTACTGTGGTGGTCATTTTGCAATATATACAAATATTGAATCACTGCATTACACACTTGAAACTACAGTGTTATATGTCGATTGTATTTCAATTGAAAAAATGAAGAAAGGAAAAATGCTGATAAAAACCTGTACTTGTGTAGTTTCCCACACAGCATCCAGGAATTTTTAGACACAGGATTTACAAGATGGTAATCACTAAATTCATGGTGAAATTATATTTAATGTTCATCTCATCCACTAGAGGGGGATCTTCCTAAGGGAAGGTGCAATGTCTGCTCACTAACCTCTGTGTTCAGCCAGTACAGTGCCAGCATTTAAATGATTCAATAAATACTTGTGGAAGAGCTTCCCTGGTGGTCCAGTGGGTAAGGACACTGCCTTGCAGTGCAAGGGGCGCCGGTTCGATCCCTGGCCTGGGAAGATCCCACATGCCGCGGAGCGGCTGGACCGATGTGTCCAATTACCGAGCCAGAGCTCTGGCGCGCGTGCACCCAGAGCCAGTGCTCTGCGACAACAGAGGCCACCGCGATGGGAGGCCCACACGGGCCAAAGAACAAAGATGGATGAAAATGGACAAATGAAAGACCAGTGGAAGTAGCCCGCCTGCTCCCCTCCCCCACACCCCCCCCAAATAAATACATAAATAAATCTTTAAAAAAAAAACTTGTGGAAGTTGGGAGAGGAAGGAGAGAGGGAGGGAGAGAGGAGGGCGGAAGGGAAGAGAGAAAGAAAGGAAGGGTCCTTCTGAGGTTCGGCTTTCTTTTCTTCACAGAGTGACAATGGAGGCCTTATCTTCTAGTGGTCCCATAGATTAAGCATGTAATTTGTGGTCACAACATAGGAGATAATTGGGAGACCATTAACCCACATAAGGCATCACTATCGTAACAATATCATAACACTATTGCCATGTACACTGTATTCTAATCAGTCCGTACAATGGTACTGAGGTATGTTCAGAGAAGGAAGAACATGCAGTTCTTATATGCAATGGACTCCATCTGGATTTTGCGCCTGGACAAGGTCACATGGTCATATGAGATTTATGTGAATAGAGAAATGAGATGAGCAAAGTTGAAATTTGGTGTTTTTATGTTGTCCATATGCAACTAAGAAATTAATATTTAACCATTATAATTTCTACAGAAATCTCATTATGGTCTTAATAATCATGACATTTTTAAGGTCATACAAGCTCTTTACTAGACCACCCCAGGTGCTTCCTGTCAGTTAGCATTCAGTTAACAAGGCGCACTTTAAAAATTAGTATTTGATTATCAAGGAGAAGGAAAATAAAAGAAATCTGGTCACTTTCCCTCTCTTTCATTCAAACCATGACTAGGTGACCCAATAAAGCTGCAATGTATTTTTCCAGTGATTCAACTAAATCTGCAAACTGAGATGGTGGAGACGGCCTGACAGGATACAAAGCAGCCAGCATTTAAGTATCATTACCTTACAGGCATGTTGCAGGAGATCACTAATGTACTCTAACAGAACCACACAAGCAGGGAAAATATAACTGTTTTCCTACCCCGATCAATTTGAAGCAAGAAAAGTCACAAATTAACACACTTGTATTATTATGTTAGGCAGAGTATAAAAAATAGTGCTGCCTCAACAAAACAGAAAAAGATTCAGGTATTCTCGTATTTCTTTTCTGACTAGATTTCAAGGGGGCATTCCATCCGATTGTAATTCCTGTAGGTAAGCAGATGGTCAGGCAGCACACCAAGAATTATAATAATCTATGTGGGATGTTCCTAAGACATGAGTTAATGCTTTCAAACCCATTAAGCTTGGAATTTTATGGAGATGAAGCACATTATATACCCACATGCAGGCATGTGCTCATCAAAATTACTTCAACTGAATCAACAGCTCAACTCATCTGCCCCTCCTGATCTTCTGCCCCTCCTGACCTGTGAGATGCATCCTCAAACCAATTTCTTCCTTTTAAGGGTTGAAATGAGATATAGAAAATTACATATAAGTCCCTGTGATAGCATGCATTTTCAGGATCAGATTTCTTGATTGAAAACAAACATGAGAAATAAGGTAAATCAAACTGCCAACAACAAGTTTTAATTATAATCCATTGCCTCTCTAAGGGGGCTTCCCCAGTGACTCAGCCAGTAAAGAATTCGCCTGAAATTCAGAAGACACAGGTTCGATCTCTACACTGGGAAGATCCTCTAGAGGAGAAAAATGGTAACCCAATCCAGTATTCTTGCCTGAAAATTCCGTGAAAAGAGGAGCCTGGCAGTCCAAAGGTTCGCAAACAGTCAGACACAACTGAGCACCTAAGCACACAGGCCTCCCTAAAACTCTAGGGGACACTACCAGAGATGACAGGGAAAGAGACAGGAAGGAGAGTAAATAGGAAAAAAAACTAAAAGAAATCTGGTCACTTTCCTCTCTTTCATTCAAACCATGACTAGGTGACCCAATAAAGCTGCAATGTATTTTTCCAGTGATTCAACTAAATCTGCAAACTGAGATGGTGGAGACGGCCTGACAGGATACAAAGCAGCCAGCATTTAAGTATCATTACCTTACAGGCATGTTGCAGGAGATCACTAATGTACTCTAACAGAACCACACAAGCAGGGAAAATATAACTGTTTTCCTACCCCGATCAATTTGAAGCAAGAAAAGTCACAAATTAACACACTTGTATTATTATGTTAGGCAGAGTATAAAAAATAGTGCTGCCTCAACAAAACAGAAAAAGATTCAGGTATTCTCGTATTTCTTTTCTGACTAGATTTCAAGGGGGCATTCCATCCGATTGTAATTCCTGTAGGTAAGCAGATGGTCAGGCAGCACACCAAGAATTATAATAATCTATGTGGGATGTTCCTAAGACATGAGTTAATGCTTTCAAACCCATTAAGCTTGGAATTTTATGGAGATGAAGCACATTATATACCCACATGCAGGCATGTGCTCATCAAAATTACTTCAACTGAATCAACAGCTCAACTCATCTGCCCCTCCTGATCTTCTGCCCCTCCTGACCTGTGAGATGCATCCTCAAACCAATTTCTTCCTTTTAAGGGTTGAAATGAGATATAGAAAATTACATATAAGTCCCTGTGATAGCATGCATTTTCAGGATCAGATTTCTTGATTGAAAACAAACATGAGAAATAAGGTAAATCAAACTGCCAACAACAAGTTTTAATTATAATCCATTGCCTCTCTAAGGGGGCTTCCCCAGTGACTCAGCCAGTAAAGAATTCGCCTGAAATTCAGAAGACACAGGTTCGATCTCTACACTGGGAAGATCCTCTAGAGGAGAAAAATGGTAACCCAATCCAGTATTCTTGCCTGAAAATTCCCGTGAAAAGAGGAGCCTGGCAGTCCAAAGGTTCGCAAACAGTCAGACACAACTGAGCACCTAAGCACACAGGCCTCCCTAAAACTCTAGGGGACACTACCAGAGATGACAGGGAAAGAGACAGGAAGGAGAGTAAATAGGAAAATTCACAACCACTGGTCCTTCACACCTGCAGTCTCTGAATCCACAGAATTCAACCAACCACTGATGGAAAATATTTAGGAAAAAATTCCAGAAATCCGAAAGGCAAAACTTGAACTTGCCACACCCTGGCAACACTTTGCCCAGCATGTACCTTATCTGAGGTGTCATGAGCCATCTAGAAATGATTTGAAGTACTCAGAGGGTGTGCATAGGCCACATGCAAATGCCATGCCATTTTACGTAAGGAAATTGAGCATCATGATTTATTTATTATTTATTTTTGACCACACCTTGAGGCATGCAGGATCTTAGATCCCTGACAAAAGATGAAACCTGAGCGCCCTGCCGTGGAAGCACAGAGTGCAGGGAAATCCCTTGAACAGCATGATTTTGATATTCAGGAAGTCTTGATCAATCCCCTCATGGATACAGAGGGTTGACTGTAGCAAACTGATTTCTATGGATTACACAAAATTAATAGACAGCCAGCTTTGGTGGAGTGAAAACAAGGCATAGCTTGGAATCCAAAATGCTAGGTACAACTAGCAAGAAGCCTGTGCACCACAACCAAGAGTAACTACTGCTTACCACAACTAGAGAAAGCCCACATGCAGCAGTGAAGCCCCGGCGCTGCCCAAAAAATACATAAATAAAAATTTAAAAGGTTATAGTGCACACAGTATGAGATTAAGGAGAGCTGTGAAGTGATTCATTTTAAAATTCATTCTTCTTTGTTAATGTTTACAGAAATCTACAAATAATATGCTGCTGCATAGTCACGTCAGTCATGTCAACTCTGTGTGACCTCACGGACTACAGCCTGTCAGTAAATAGTAAAGTAATTTATAATATAAATATTACTATAGAAATATATTTTTTGAGTTTTGTCTAGTTTTCATTTTATTACTGCAATTAATACACATGATCACTTGTTCAGTTGCTAAGTCATGTGCGATTCTTTGCGACCCCATAGACAGGAATAGAATAGGGAAAACCTGGCTAGCCCTGAGAGGGGGGCTAACTTCACTGCAGAGGTGAATGGAGGTCAAGCAGACTCTCAAAGGTTGTTGACATGACCCATATAGGGATGTGGTAGCTCTCATCAGAGCCTTGTAATGAGAAGGCTATATGCACCTCCACTCACTTGGTTGATGTCTGTAGAAACAATCGGGTGATTTCCCTTTAGCTGAAGATTTTAATCTCCCTTTGAACAATAGAATGTGGGCTCCACTATAACAGGGAGTTTACCTGCTGTGTCACTGCTGTGTCCAATAACTGAATAAATGTTTTAAAGAGAATACTCTATTCCATACATGAATGATAAATGTGAACAAAGGCTCAAAAGGATTGGAAGAGAAACAGTGGGTAAAGAGCCTGTAACAATTTGCCTACTTTATTCTACCTACATGGGTAAGTATGAGAGGCATTAGCCTGTGATTTGAAATCTTACAGGTGAAGATGAAAATCACTCAGAAGTGTCCGATTCTTTGTGACTCATGGATGAGCCATGGAATTCTCCAGGCAAAAATACTGGAGTCTTTCCCTTCTCGAGGGGATTTTACCAACCCAGGGATTGAATCCAGGTCTCCCACATTGTAGGCAGATTTTTTACCATCTGAGGCACCAGGAAAATCTTACTGGGGCTGGCTAAAGATGCACTTCTGGGTCAAACTGAAACCTTGTGCTGTTGAGTTCTTTCAGAATGAGAGCAATTGTCATGTTTTTAGCTAAAAACTGGTCATGCATGCATACTCAGTCGTTTCAGTCGTGCCTCTTTTGACCCTGTGGACCACAGCCCACAGGCTCCTCTGTCTGTGGGATTTTCTATCAAGAATACTGGAGTGGGTTGCCTTGCCCTGCTCCAGAGGTTCTTCCCCATCCAGGGACGGTATCCACATCTCCTGCATTGCAGGCAAATTCTTTACAACTGAGCCAGCGGGGAAGCCCCCAAACTGGTCACTAAGCCTTGTTTTTCCATTTTCTTTTCTTTCTTTTTATTTTTTCTAATGAAAGAATCTCGGTATTATCTTTGAATGTAATCTAAAGTAACTAAGAAACGCAAGTGATTTCCAGTCCTTGCTTTCATACCGAAGGAGTCTTGACTCTTGACAGAGACATAAATGGCAGCCGGGTCCTTTCCCAAGCACTGAATTCAGGCTGAGGCTGCAGCTGAGAGCGCACTTGAGATCACTCATCTCTTCTAAACCTTTTGTGCTGAAAATCAATTTTATGTAGAAACAATCGGGTGATTTCCCTTTAGCTGAAGATTTTAATCTCCCTTTGAACAATAGAATGTGGGCTCCACTATAACAGGGAGTTTACCTGCTGTGTCACTGCTGTGTCCAATAACTGAATAAATGTTTTAAAGAGAATACTCTATTCCATACATGAATGATAAATGTGAACAAAGGCTCAAAAGGATTGGAAGAGAAACAGTGGGTAAAGAGCCTGTAACAATTTGCCTACTTTATTCTACCTACATGGGTAAGTATGAGAGGCATTAGCCTGTGATTTGAAATCTTACAGGTGAAGATGAAAATCACTCAGAAGTGTCCGATTCTTTGTGACTCATGGATGAGCCATGGAATTCTCCAGGCAAAAATACTGGAGTCTTTCCCTTCTCGAGGGGATTTTACCAACCCAGGGATTGAATCCAGGTCTCCCACATTGTAGGCAGATTTTTTACCATCTGAGGCACCAGGAAAATCTTACTGGGGCTGGCTAAAGATGCACTTCTGGGTCAAACTGAAACCTTGTGCTGTTGAGTTCTTTCAGAATGAGAGCAATTGTCATGTTTTTAGCTAAAAACTGGTCATGCATGCATACTCAGTCGTTTCAGTCGTGCCTCTTTTGACCCTGTGGACCACAGCCCACAGGCTCCTCTGTCTGTGGGATTTTCTATCAAGAATACTGGAGTGGGTTGCCTTGCCCTGCTCCAGAGGTTCTTCCCCATCCAGGGACGGTATCCACATCTCCTGCATTGCAGGCAAATTCTTTACAACTGAGCCAGCGGGGAAGCCCCCAAACTGGTCACTAAGCCTTGTTTTTCCATTTTCTTTTCTTTCTTTTTATTTTTTCTAATGAAAGAATCTCGGTATTATCTTTGAATGTAATCTAAAGTAACTAAGAAACGCAAGTGATTTCCAGTCCTTGCTTTCATACCCGAAGGAGTCTTGACTCTTGACAGAGACATAAATGGCAGCCGGGGTCCTTTCCCCAAGCACTGAATTCAGGCTGAGGCTGCAGCTGAGAGCGGCACTTGAGATCACTCATCTCTTCTAAACCTTTTTGTGCTGCTCAGAACCGAAAATCAATTTTATGTAGGAACAGTAAGTGATCCCATATTGAGAAGGCCTGTACAGGTGAGTTTGTGCCCTCTGTCTGGGTTGTAAACTAGGGTATTGCATATTCATGCACAGAGGGACCGGCAGCACGCCCAGACCCGGGAGCATGGGAAACAGCGACATCCAGGGGCTGTGCGGCTGCATTACGTTGTGCGTTGCGCACTGATTGCAAAGGACTCACTTTTTTTTCCTCACTTTTTTTTTCTTTTTTTAATATATAATTACTTTTATTTTGCTTTAGGATAGGACTCACTCTTAACCCCAGATTCTGACTTCTGCTATTGTCTTTGCAAGTCTGTGAGATTCCAGGAAAATTCTGATTTCAGATCAACCAGGTTCTAACCAACAGTATTTATCCTTCCAGGGTTTTTTACTTTCAGGATCTGCACTCATCTTTCCCTAGAGTTTCAGTGTCTTAAACTGAATCATAAAAATGAATAAATGCTACTGTTCAACACTTAGGAAAACCTAAAATTCCAAAATTACATTTTTTCTTAGATTTGAAAATCAGCTTTATCATTTATTCAACAAATGTTTTCTGTGCACGGGGAAGGCAGACAACAATGCACACAAACAAACATACACACATATGTGGAGATTCATATGGTAAATGCTAAAAAGGAAAGCAAAACAAGATAAGCACATAGATTTTTACAAGAATGAATGGGCACAATTCTAGATTTTGCTAAAATGCGACTTTTCCAGAGGTTCTTCCCCATCCAGGGACGGTATCCACATCTCCTGCATTGCAGGCAAATTCTTACAACTGAGCCAGCGGGAAGCCCCCAAACTGGTCACTAAGCCTTGTTTTTCCATTTTCTTTTCTTTCTTTTATTTCTAATGAAAGAATCTCGGTATTATCTTTGAATGTAATCTAAAGTAACTAAGAAACGCAAGTGATTTCCAGTCCTTGCTTTCATACCCGAAGGAGTCTTGACTCTTGACAGAGACATAAATGGCAGCCGGGGTCCTTTCCCCAAGCACTGAATTCAGGCTGAGGCTGCAGCTGAGAGCGGCACTTGAGATCACTCATCTCTTCTAAACCTTTTTGTGCTGCTCAGAACCGAAAATCAATTTTATGTAGGAACAGTAAGTGATCCCATATTGAGAAGGCCTGTACAGGTGAGTTTGTGCCCTCTGTCTGGGTTGTAAACTAGGGTATTGCATATTCATGCACAGAGGGACCGGCAGCACGCCCAGACCCGGGAGCATGGGAAACAGCGACATCCAGGGGCTGTGCGGCTGCATTACGTTGTGCGTTGCGCACTGATTGCAAAGGACTCACTTATATTTCCTCACTTTTTTTTTCTTTTTTTAATATATAATTACTTTTATTTTGCTTTAGGATAGGACTCACTCTTAACCCCAGATTCTGACTTCTGCTATTGTCTTTGCAAGTCTGTGAGATTCCAGGAAAATTCTGATTTCAGATCAACCAGGTTCTAACCAACAGTATTTATCCTTCCAGGGTTTTTTACTTTCAGGATCTGCACTCATCTTTCCCTAGAGTTTCAGTGTCTTAAACTGAATCATAAAAATGAATAAATGCTACTGTTCAACACTTAGGAAAACCTAAAATTCCAAAATTACATTTTTTCTTAGATTTGAAAATCAGCTTTATCATTTATTCAACAAATGTTTTCTGTGCACGGGGAAGGCAGACAACAATGCACACAAACAAACATACACACATATGTGGAGATTCATATGGTAAATGCTAAAAAGGAAAGCAAAACAAGATAAGCACATAGATTTTTACAAGAGAATTACTGCTATTTGCATTGCGGTCATACAAAGTCTCTCTGAGGATGTTTTAGCTGAAACATGAACTGAAGGGTCAGATTATATATATATATATATATATATATATATAGGGAAGTGCATTGCAAACATAGAAAAACAATTTTAAAAGAGCCATTGTATAAAATCTATACACAGAGAAAATTTAAAATGGTGTCAGTGTTGAAATAAAAGTAATTCTATATACGAAAACAATTTTAATTCTATTTTTAAAGATGAAAAGAACCTATGAGCCTAAGCTCAATTTTTGTTTTGTATACAGGAGACTACAGAAGCTAATTACAGTCAATCTTTGAACCCTAATTCAAAGCCAATTCAGGCCCAAAATAAAATAGTGTCATATAATAATAAAATGGCACTATTTAAAATCATTATTTCAAGCTAGAGGCAAAGTGTCAGGAAAATCGATAGTCATATGCTTCAGTCAGCCCCCTATTTCAAGTATGTTCAACAGGACCAATATAAATCAGACCTCCCAGGGTTCCCAATGGTAGCTAAGGGTGTTTTACACACACCCAGTGGAGAAAATATTTTATGTTCATTATGGTATTTGACAAAGTATAATAAAGATACTTTGGGACAGATTTTTTTTTTGTCGTTTTGAGACAAAAAAATAATTTACAACCTATTTAATTTTTACATATGTTTGAGCTTTTACATTAGTAAAAGTTTAATCACCACCAAAATTAAGATATAAAACATCCCCAGCTCCTCAGATATCTTTGTCCCCTTTCAGTTTACCCCCAAAAGGTAACCATTATTTTTATTTCTGTCACTATGTTTATTTAGTCAATTTTTTAAACTTCTTAGATCACACAGTATGTACTCCCTTTGTCTCTGTTCAACATTCCACCAGTGAGATTCATTTGTGCGGCTGCACGTAGTCCACTTGTTTCCACTGTCATCTCATCGTCCATGACATGGATGTGGTACAGCTTCTATGTTCTGCTAGTAACAAACATTTGGGTTATTTGTTGTTTGGACGGGGTTAGTATGAATAAATCTATTACTATCATTGTTAAACATGTATTTGGGTGAAAACAACCATTTAGTTTGGTTTTTTTTTAATTTTTCTTTTTTATTCTTTATTTTAAAGGTTCTACAGAGTTTTGTTGTTCACAGACATGTATGTTCCCAGATCAGTCATGTGCATATCCATGGTCCCCACCCCCCAGTTCCCCCCATCCCACCCCTCCAGACCTTCGCCCCAAGCCATTGTAAGCACTCCTATTCCCTTAGCACAATGACACTAGCTATCTTTTCCACACATGACAGTATAGGTTTCCATGTTACTCCCTCCATGCTTCCCCCTCCCTATTTCTTCCCCACAATGTCCCTATGTCTATGCTCTGTCTGTTTTTCCATGAGTTCCCTGCATGTGTTATCAAGGCCATCCTACTAGATTCCATATATGTGTGTTAGTATACTGTATTTGTCTTCCTCTTTTTGACTTACTTCACTTTTTATGATAGGTTCTAGAGCCAGCCACTTCATTAGGACTGAGTCTTCTGCATTTCTTTTAACAGCTGAGTAGTATTCCATTGTATATATGTACCAGGGCTTCTGTATCCATTCATTCATCGATGGACATCTAGGTTGCTTCCATGTTCTGGCTATTGTATAGAGAGCTGCAATGAACATTGGGGTATAGGTGCTTCTTTCAGTTTTGATTTCATCAGGATATAAGCCTAGTAGTGGGATTGCTGGGTCATAGGGTTCTTCTATTTTTAGTTTTTGAAGGAATCTCCATACTGTCTTCCATAGGGGCTGTATCAATTTACATTCCCACCAGCAATGCAAGAGGGTTCCCTTTTCTCCGCACCCTCTCCAGCATTTATTGTCTGCATATTTTCTGAAGATGGCCATTCTGACGGGTGTGAGGTGATATCTCATTGTAGTTTTAATTTGCATTTCTCTAATAATAAGCGAGGTCGAGTATCATTTCATGTGCTTTTGGGTCATCTGTATGTCCTCTTTGGAGAGGCATCTCTTTAGATCTTTTTCCCATTTTTTGATTGGGTTAGACACTATTACAAAGCTACTAGAGCTAATCAATGAATTCAGCAAAGTCGCAGGATACAAAGTTAACACACAGAAATCACTGGCATTCCTATACACAAACAATGAAAAATCAGAAAACGAAATCAAAGAGGCAATCCCCTTCACCACTGCAACCAAAAGAATCAAATATCTAGGAATAAACCTACCCAAAGAAACAAAAGAATTGTACACAGAAAATTACAAGACACTCATGAAAGACATTAAATCCATGGTCCCCACCCCAGTTCCCCATCCCACCCCTCCAGACCTTCGCCCCAAGCCATTGTAAGCACTCCTATTCCCTTAGCACAATGACACTAGCTATCTTTTCCACACATGACAGTATAGGTTTCCATGTTACTCCCTCCATGCTTCCCCCTCCCTATTTCTTCCCCACAATGTCCCTATGTCTATGCTCTGTCTGTTTTTCCATGAGTTCCCTGCATGTGTTATCAAGGCCATCCTACTAGATTCCATATATGTGTGTTAGTATACTGTATTTGTCTTCCTCTTTTTGACTTACTTCACTTTTTATGATAGGTTCTAGAGCCAGCCACTTCATTAGGACTGAGTCTTCTGCATTTCTTTTAACAGCTGAGTAGTATTCCATTGTATATATGTACCAGGGCTTCTGTATCCATTCATTCATCGATGGACATCTAGGTTGCTTCCATGTTCTGGCTATTGTATAGAGAGCTGCAATGAACATTGGGGTATAGGTGCTTCTTTCAGTTTTGATTTCATCAGGATATAAGCCTAGTAGTGGGATTGCTGGGTCATAGGGTTCTTCTATTTTTAGTTTTTGAAGGAATCTCCATACTGTCTTCCATAGGGGCTGTATCAATTTACATTCCCACCAGCAATGCAAGAGGGTTCCCTTTTCTCCGCACCCTCTCCAGCATTTATTGTCTGCATATTTTCTGAAGATGGCCATTCTGACGGGTGTGAGGTGATATCTCATTGTAGTTTTAATTTGCATTTCTCTAATAATAAGCGAGGTCGAGTATCATTTCATGTGCTTTTGGGTCATCTGTATGTCCTCTTTGGAGAGGCATCTCTTTAGATCTTTTTCCCATTTTTTGATTGGGTTAGACACTATTACAAAGCTACTAGAGCTAATCAATGAATTCAGCAAAGTCGCAGGATACAAAGTTAACACACAGAAATCACTGGCATTCCTATACACAAACAATGAAAAATCAGAAAACGAAATCAAAGAGGCAATCCCCTTCACCACTGCAACCAAAAGAATCAAATATCTAGGAATAAACCTACCCAAAGAAACAAAAGAATTGTACACAGAAAATTACAAGACACTCATGAAAGAAATTAAAGAAGATTTAAACAGATGGAGAGATGTTCCATGTTCCTGGGTTGGAAGAATCAATATTGTGAAAATGACCATACTACCAAATATCATCTACAGATTCAATGCAATACCTATTCAACTACCGTTGACATTTTTCACAGAACTAGACCAAACAATAACACAGCTCATATGGAAACACAAAAGACCTCGAATAGCCAAAGCAATCCTGAAAAAGAAAAACGGAGCTGGAGGGATCAGCCTCCCTAACTTCAGACTCTATGACAAAGCAACAGTCATCAAGACAGTATGGTACTGGCACAAAAACAGAAATATTGACCAATGGAACAAGACATAGAACCGAGAGATAAACACACGCACCTATGGGCACCTTATTTTTGATCAAGGAGGGGAAACTATAAAATGGGACAAAGACAGCCTCTTCAACAAGTGGTGCTGGGAGAATTGGACAGCTACATGCAAAAAAATGAAGTTGGAACATTCCCTGACACCATACACTAAGATCAACTCAAAATGGATTCAAGACCTAAATGTAAGACCAGAAACCATCAAACTCTTAGAGAAGAATATAGGCAAAACCCTCAAGGACATAAATCAAAGCAAGATCTTCTCTGACTCACCTACTAAAATAGTGGAACTGAAAAGAAAAATGAACATGTGGGACCTCATGAAACTTCAAAGCTTTTGTACAGCAAAAGAAATTACAAAAAAGCTGAACAGACACCCCACAGAGTGGGAGAAAATCATAGCAAATGAAACAACAGACAAAGAATTAATCTCCAAAATCTGTAAGCAACTCAGACAACTCAGCACAGGAAAAACCATTTAGTTTTGATGAGTTTCTATCCAGGATTAAAATCACTGATTCAGAAACCGGGCTAGCTACCTAATTTTGCAAGGTCCAGTGCAAAACGAATATGCAAAGCCTCTTATTCAAAAAGTAGAGAAACACGCTACTGAAGATACTAAAATGTAAAGTTTTTTCCTTTTTCCCAAGGTCCTCTAATCTAGTCATGGGATTCTTTTTATTTCCTACTTCAGGTCCTCTAAGTTAAAAAATTAAAAATGTTTAAAATTTTACTATTTTACGTAGATTTTACTATTCACTTTTATATTGTGCAATGGCTATTTTCAATTCAAATATTAAAACATTTAGCTGGCCAGCAAAATTACTGAAATAACACAATTTGTTTTTCATAGCTTGTACATGTATTTCATTCTTAACAGAACAATGAAAATGTGGCCTAGAACTAAGGTAAAGATTTTGATTTCGTTTTTTTTTTTTTTTTTTTTAATATTTCCTTCCATTATTTGGACTGACTTTTCACCTTTTTTTGAACCTTTTTTTTTTTTTCTTTTTTCGGGGAAGGGGGTGGGCGGGCCACTTTTATTGGTCTTTCATTTCTCTATTTTCATCCATCTTTGTTCTCTGGCCCCTATGGGCCTCCCATCGCAGTGGCCTCTGCTGTCACGGAGCACTAGCTCTGGGTGCACGCGCTCCAGAGCTTTGGCTCGGTAATTGGACACATCGGTCCAGTCGCTCCGCAGCACGTGGGATCTTCCCAGGCCAGGGATCGAACCGGCGCCCCTTGCACTGCAAGGCGGTGTCCTTACCCACTGGACCACCAGGGAAGCCCCTAATTTCATTTTTTGATACATGCCCATTAAATCAACAGTTTCTACCCTTGGCTTACTATTGAGAAAGCAGGATCAAAAGAAAAATGAACATGTGGGACCTCATGAAACTTCAAAGCTTTTGTACAGCAAAAGAAATTACAAAAAAGCTGAACAGACACCCCACAGAGTGGGAGAAAATCATAGCAAATGAAACAACAGACAAAGAATTAATCTCCAAAATCTGTAAGCAACTCAGACAACTCAGCACAGGAAAAACCATTTAGTTTTGATGAGTTTCTATCCAGGATTAAAATCACTGATTCAGAAACCGGGCTAGCTACCTAATTTTGCAAGGTCCAGTGCAAAACGAATATGCAAAGCCTCTTATTCAAAAAGTAGAGAAACACGCTACTGAAGATACTAAAATGTAAAGTTTTTTCCTTTTTCCCAAGGTCCTCTAATCTAGTCATGGGATTCTTTTTATTTCCTACTTCAGGTCCTCTAAGTTAAAAAATTAAAAATGTTTAAAATTTTACTATTTTACGTAGATTTTACTATTCACTTTTATATTGTGCAATGGCTATTTTCAATTCAAATATTAAAACATTTAGCTGGCCAGCAAAATTACTGAAATAACACAATTTGTTTTTCATAGCTTGTACATGTATTTCATTCTTAACAGAACAATGAAAATGTGGCCTAGAACTAAGGTAAAGATTTTGATTTCGTTTTTTTTTTTTTTTTTTTTAATATTTCCTTCCATTATTTGGACTGACTTTTCCCTTTTTTTTGATCTTTTTTTTTTTTTTTTTTTTTCGGGGAGGGGGGTGGGCGGGCCACTTTTATTGGTCTTTCATTTCTCTATTTTCATCCATCTTTGTTCTCTGGCCCCTATGGGCCTCCCATCGCAGTGGCCTCTGCTGTCACGGAGCACTAGCTCTGGGTGCACGCGCTCCAGAGCTTTGGCTCGGTAATTGGACACATCGGTCCAGTCGCTCCGCAGCACGTGGGATCTTCCCAGGCCAGGGATCGAACCGGCGCCCCTTGCACTGCAAGGCGGTGTCCTTACCCACTGGACCACCAGGGAAGCCCCTAATTTCATTTTTTGATACATGCCCATTAAATCAACAGTTTCTACCCTTGGCTTACTATTGAGAAAGCAGGATCAAAAGAAAAAAGAACTATAGGTTTCTCTATCTTTCCTTTCCTTCCACTTTATCATTGCTAGCATATGCATTTGGCTAATGCAAGGAAGTAACATGAGTAAGTAAGAATGTGATAGGTGGCTTCCCTGATGATCCAGTGGTTAAGAGTTTGCCTTGCAATGCAAGGGACTCTGGTTCCGACAGGGACAGAATGGAATAGTTAGGTAGTTGTGGAGTCCTAGAAGGGGGCTGTAGGTAGAATGGTAAAACCTGGGGAAAGTTGGTAGGCCAGTAAGTTAACGATAACTGAAGAAAGCTGCTCCTTATTCAATAAAGCAGAAAGAACTGGGGAAGGAGGAGCTACTGATGTATGCCTTATGTTTGCATCTGTGTCTACTTGAGGAAGGCGGTCTTCTACCCCTCTCTGTCTCTCTGTCTCTCTGTCTCTGTCTCTGTCTCTGTCTCTGTCTCTCTCTCTCTCTCATATTGCTGCCCACTCAATCAGGGAGCAGAGCTTTCCTACCTGCCCACTTGTACCTCTTACAAGCATCCTATCCTAATAAATCCTCTTCTGGCCCATCACTCCGCCTCTCGCTGAAGTCCTTCTATGTTGAGGCACAAAGAACCTGAACCTCAGTGGGTCTTGATGCCGGGTGAGTGCAAGATTAAGTCCCAGCCACGGGGGTTCAAGTTCCAGACAGGGTTTTGGCTGGGTTCAAGTCCCAGCCACGTGGGTTCAAGTCCCAAACAGGGTTTTGGTTGGTGTTAATCCCCAACCACGTGGGTTCAAGTCCCAAACTGGGTTTTGGGTTTAAGTCTGAGGTAGAACACTTTCAGTTCGATCCCTGGTCTGGGAAAATCCCCACATGCCATGGGGGAACTAAGCCTGTGCACCACAAATACTGAGCCTGCATTCTGAAGCCCATAACTCCAAAATAATATATATATTTAAATTTCATAAATTACCCAGCAGATGGTACTATGCTACAACCGCATAAAGGCAAACTATTTCTGGATTTGAACAAAGAGATTAATTAATGTTGTGCTTTTGTTTTCTTTCCATATCAGAAAAGAAGAATCTTTAGTTTCTTTTCACATACTCTGGTTAATTAGCATGCCTGGCAGGGGAAACTGCCAGCTGAATTACGATACCAACAGTTGTTGCATTGAGAACTTTTCTGAAGATCATGAATGCCAAGGTCATTCAACATGTGCAACGATTTTTATCTTTTTACTACCACCATACTTCATGGTACTGATTGACGGAGCTTCTGTGACTTTCTTTTATTAGTCTCTTAGGAATGGAAAAGCAAGCCACAAGAGGGAAAACAATTGCAACATAAATAACTGTGAAAGGTGTCATATTCAGAAGATATAACAGATTCCTTCAAATCAATTAAAAACAAAATTAAAAGACACAACGTAACAGAAAAAAATACGGAAAGAACATGAGCAGATCTATGACACAAGAGCTAGTATCTATTATCCAAATGGCTAATAAACTTGCCTAAAAGTTCTTTTTGTTTTGTTTTGTTTATTTGGCTCTGCCAGGTCTTAATTACAGCATGTGGGATCTAGTTCCCTGACCAGGGATTGAACTCAGGCTCCCTGCCCTGGGTGTGCAAGTCTTAGCCACTGGAGCACCAGTGAAGTCCCCTTGCCAAAAAGTTCTTAGCATTAGAAAAATGCAAATGAAAGTCACAATGACATAACTCTACATACCTTCTAACATGGCTGAAATTATGAAGCGAAAATGCCAAATATTAACAAGAATGTGGAAAAAGAATTCTCATTACAGCTGATGGGGGTGTCAATTGTCACAATTACTTTAAAAGTCAGTTTGGGCAGTAAGTTACTTAAGTTCCTGAAGTTGAAATTATCCAACAATTACACTTCTGAGTGCATATCTGGCAGAAAAACATACACCCAAGCAAAAGACACATAACAAGAACTCTCAAAGCAGTATTATCGCTAATAGCTTCAAATCAGAAACAATCTAAATGTCATCAAAAAATAGGATGAATACATAAATTGCGGCATAGTCATCCAACAAATAACTTCTCAGCATGGTAGTACAGCTACAGGCAACAACATAGATAGTGTGAGAGAAGACAGACACAACGGAATACACTGAGTGATTTGGGAGAGAAGACAAAAGGGTAGGAGAAGGCTTCTTTTGGGTTAGAACTGTCCCATTTCTTGACTTGAGTGATGCTTACCAGTGCTTTAACTTTGTGACTTGTTGAGCTGTAATAACTACCTTTGTGCATTCTTCCGTATACAAATTAGAGCTTACGATTCCAAAAAAAAAATTTTTTTTTAAAGAACATACCACTTCTCAAAGGGGATTCCCTGGTGGCTCAGCAGCAAAGAGTCGAAAAGCAACGCAGGAGACACGGGTTCCATCTCTGGGTCGGAAAGATCCCCTGGAGAAGGAAACCACAGCTCACTCCAGTATTCTTGCCTTGGAAATCCCATGGACAGAAGACACTGGCCATGGGTCGCAAAAGAGTCATAACTTAGGGCTTCCCCGGGTGGTCCAGTGGGTATGGACACCGCCTTGCAGTGCAAGGGGCGCCGGTTCCATCCCAGGCCTGGGAAGATTCCACGTGCCGCGGAGCTGCTGGACTTATGTATCCAATTACCGAGCCAGAGCTCTGGAGCGCATGCGCCCAGAGGCGGCGCTCTGCAACGACAGACGCCACCGCGATGGGAGGCCCACACGAGCCAAAGAACAAAGATGGATGAAAATAGAGAAATGAAAGACCAATAGAAGTGGCCCGCCCACTCCCCTCCCTCCCCACTCCATCCCTCAAAAGATAAATTTAAAAAATAAATGTTTAAAAAAAGAAAAAAAGGAGAGAAGCTGAGCAGGAAGGGAGAGAGGGAAGGAGGGAATGGCACACAGAAAGAAGACTGATGGCAAACAAGGGGCACCCACTCTTGAGGGAAAGGGAGTCCAGGTCTCAGGTATGTTCCCCATTTATGCTTCCTAGAGACAGGAAACAATGAATTGTTCCTGTTCAAGTTAAGAAGGGTTACAAGATGGGAGGGCACAGGGCACTGTACTCAGCAGTCTATGATAAACCATAATGGGAACTAATATGAAAAACAATATATTTGTATAATTGAGTCACTTTTCTGATAGCAGAAAAAAGACACAACACTATAAACCAGGTGCACTTCCATTAAAAAATAGAAGGGTTAGAAGAAATGGAGGAAGGGCTAGGTATGTCTGCCTTAGCCCCTTTAGGGCCATGAGCGATTCACATTGGAACCAAAATGCACACGATCTTAAGGTTTAAACACCCAAAAATGATAGGCTCAAAATACTTTTGTGGCAAATAATATCATGTTCTACCCCTAGAATTAAAATGATGATGTTGCTAAACTAATATAATTTTACTTGAAATATAGTTGATTTACAATATTGTGTTAATTTCAGATAGACAGCAAAAAGGTTCAGTTGTATATATATACAACAAGATATATATATATAAGATATTGAATATAGTTCCCTGTGTTATACAGTAAGTCTTCGCTATTCTTCTGTTTTTGTTTTTTTTTTTTTTTTTTTCTGTTTTATCTGTTGTAGTTTGTATCTGTTTATTTCATTCTCCTAATTTATCCTCCCCTAGTCCCTTTCCCTTTCGGTAACCATGTTAGTTTTTTATGTCTGAAAGTCTGTTCTGTTTAATACAAATTAATTTGTATTATTTTTTAGAGTCTACACATAAGTGATATCACATAATATTTGTCTTTGTCTCACTTACCTAGTATGATAGTCTCTAGGTTCGTCCATGTTGCTGCAAATGGCAATACTTCATTCTTTGCTATGGCTGAATAACATTCTATTGTGTGTGTGATCCTCTTAAGCCAGTCCTCTGTGGATGGGCACTTGGAATGTTTTCATGTTTTGGCTATTATAAATAGTGCTGCTATGGAACACTGGAGTGCTTGGATCTTTCTGAGTTAACACTTTGCATCTTTTCCAGATATATGCTCAGAAGTGAGGTTGCTGGTCATATAGTAGTTTTAATTACCTATATATTGTACAGTTAATTAAAAAAAAAAAACACAGCAACTCAAGAAAATGCTGATGAGGTACTGATAACATAAAGTCCTTCTTAAAATACTCAGACCCTCCTAAACTCTTACCCAATCAGTACAATCAGTAGGAGTCCAGTTAGAAAAACACAGTACTGGGCTTCCCTGGTGGTCCAGTGGGTAAGGACACCGCCTTGCAGTGCAAGGGGCGCCGGTTCGATCCCTGGCCTGGGAAGATCCCACGTGCCGCGGAGCGGCTGGACCGATGTGTCCAATCACCGAGCCGGAGCTCTGGAGCGCATGCGCCCAGACCCCGCGCTTTGCAACGACAGACGCCACCGCGATGGGAGGCCCACAGGAGCCAAAGAACAAAGACAGATGAAAATGGAGAAATGAAGGACAAATGGAAGTGGCCCGCCCGCTCCCCTCCCTCCCCAATCCGACCCCCGCCCAAAATAAATAAATAAATCTTTAAAAAAAAAAAAAAAAGAAAAAGAAAAACACAGTACTTACTTTAACAGGAAGCAATTACTATGAGGAACTGGTTAAAGAGCCGGGAGGGAGGTTTTCCCTGCAATACTGACTTCCTTGGACTTCCCCAGGCGAGCAGCGGTAAAGAACCTGCCTGCAGTGCAGAACAGGTGAGTTCCATCTCTGGGTTGGAAAGATCCGCTGGAGGAGCGCATGGCTACCCACTCCAGTATTCCTGCGGTGAAAATCCCATGGACAGAAGAGTCTGGCTGGCTACCCACACGATTTAGCAACTAACAACAAGTGACCTCGTTGGTTGGGGCGACGGAAAGTCACGGATTCTCGGAGCTGCAAGCCTGCGGGGCTGGGAGGAGTCGCCAGGCCCTCACCTGGCGCTGGCATCTAGCCCGGGCTCCGCCAGGACGGGGCGGGGCTCCGCCAGGACGGGGCGGGGCTCCGCCGCAGCTCCGCCTCCCCCCAGCGCCCGGCCGACTGGAGCGCCGCGCACAGCCGGAGCCGGGGCCCAGGGCGCCGAGGAAAGACCGCGCTTCCAGCATCCGCGGCCCGAGAGGGCGTCCCACGCCGACTGCCGCCTGCAAAGATGTGACCCAGCCCGGCCGCCCATGTGCGCCCCCCGACCGCCAGCAAGGGCGGCAGCCAGAGGGGCCCTGGCACCCGGCCTCCTGGCCCGGCTGCCGCCGCTACTGCTGCCACTGCTGCTGCTGGCCGCGCCGACGGGACGGGCAGGTACGAGAGTCGCGCCCGCGTACCGCCGACCGCCTAGCTCCGGCTGGTTTCGGCCGGTGCGCCCTGGGATTTGCTTTCAGGCGTGGGTCCGCGCGGGAAGCACCCCGGAGCACCGGGAGGAAACGCCGCTGCCTCGCGCTCACCGCATTTGGGATCAAGTTCTCTTACTCTGCATTTCACACTTTTCGTTGCGAGGATTGCGGTGACGGTAGTGGCTCAGGGTGTACCCACAGCTGTGACTTGTGCTCAGTGACAGTGACCTTGTGCATTGTACTTGTCCCCGCGCCGCGTCTCCCGCCACCCACGCTGGGGATAGGAGGACTGTTGCCTTTTTACAGGGAGCATCCCCGAGAAGCAGGCGATGTCTACGCTTTAAAAAACCAAACTCCCTGAAAGAGTGGGCTCGCAGGGGACGGGAGGTAGACAGGGGCACATTTCTAAAGTAAGTTTCCCTTTCTGGGCACGTCATTTTTTTCCTTTGCAGTTTTGACCATGTACCTAGAAAGGCCCTTTAATTTTTAAGAAGTAACAAAACTTTGAACTGATCCATGATACATAGTAACTCTTTTTTTTTTGTTTTGTTTTTTAAGTTTTAACTCTCTTCCAGCTCCAATCCAGTCGACCAGTATGAGTCATTAACCTTATTTCTTTTTTCCTTTTGCATTTCTGGTGTATGAGAAAAATAACAGTTTTAAAGCAAGATATTTAGGACCCTCCCTTTTAAAAATTTTCAAGCAACAGAACTTCCCAGAACACTGTGTTTTGTACAGATTTGGTCCAGGTTCCTGTGTTTTTAATCCAAAGCTCAATGATAGTGAATGCAGGAAGTTGTCTGTGAAACTTAGTAGTCAAATAAAAAAGTTGGTGAAGTTCAATACAGTTACAAAGGTAAGAAAAGGGTGCATATAGATCTTGGAGACAGTTTTGAATAATAGACATTATGCACAAAAAGTTTCTTTCTCTTCTAAATCCTGAAGCTACCAGAAATTGTAGTTATTTGTCTTGTGATAAATATTCTTAGGGAAGCTAAGGGGAAGAGACTGCTCCTATCTCATGCAGATATGGAGCCTCAGCTGACAGATATGAATTTTGTTGTTTCTGTTTCTAATCAAAGAAATAAAGCTTGCTTCTTAATTGGGTTGGGAGGCTAACATTCCAATATTCTTGGCTTCAAAGAAAAATTGAGGAAAAAAAAAAAGAAATTCTTTCCTGGCCCACAAGACACAGTTACTTTTTTCTTAGCTCTTCTTAGAATATTCCTGTCCTCTTCTGAGCCTCCAGGCACCCTGAGGACTGCTGAGAAAACCAGGTGAGAAGGTATGTGTAGTTAGGTGGATACCATACTTGTCTGTTAACAGAGAGCTATTCTGTCTTGTTGGCTCCAACACCATATCTGCTGAGCCATGTGAATTTTCTAAGATTATAATGACATTGCCATTCTCCAGTAGGTGAAAGCTTTAACATTTCAAACATTTTAGCACAAAAATTTGAAGTCACACAACCCTGTGATCCAATCAGGCTGTACAATACCAAACATCCAAAGACAAAAAAAAAAAAAAAGTTCAAGCTGGCATCAACATTTCGGGAAAGTTCTTGGTATTTCATTCCAAGTAAACTTAAAGGATTTCAGAATGTCTGTGTCACACCCTCAAGGCAGGAGGGACACAAACTTCACTCTCTCAGCTCTCCAGGGACAGAAGTTTCACTTGGAAGTTTATCACTGTGGTTTACCAGTCTGACGCTGGTGGCCCGATCCCTTGATTGAAGATAAAGAACTGTGATCAGCATGATATTAACATAAATGAGTATTTAAAACCAGTAACAGAGAGGAGGAGGAGTTGACTTCCTAAGGTCACATATCTCCTCTCCTCAAACTCTCAGAGACTTGCACTGCTCAGGGAATCATTCTGAATTCTCCTGCATGGTTTTATGTGATGCCTCCAGCCTGTCTCTTCAGCCTTACTTCACACCACTTAATTCCTGCTATCTTCTGGACTTTTTTCAGTTCCTAGAGCAAACCAAACCATGTTGCATCTCAGGGACTTCATACTTGCAATTCCTTGTGCTGGAATGTTCCAGCCCACTCCATCTTCAGCTAACTCTTGCTCAGACTTGGCATCTCACCTCCAATGTGCCTCCCTCAAGGAGCGCTTCCCAGAATCTCCAAAGAGGGCAAAAACAGAGTTTATTGTGTCCATGAACAAATGTTTCAAACTCTAGGTTTGAAGCTTTAGAATGTGGTCTGAATATTACAACATCTCTGCTTGTTAGAACGAATATACTATATTTAACACAGTGAGAGTATTTGTTGAAATGTGTCTTCTTTGATATAAACAGAGCAGCATCAGGTATGTAATTTCACAGAGAAATTATTTCAAAGTATTTTTCACAGGTACAGATGATTCCAGTGAACTAAAATTTCTTCATTGTTTTGTTCTTTTTAACTTTTAATTTTGAACTAATTTGGGACTTACAGAAAAGCTATAGAAATCAACCCCTCACCCTGTTTCTCTGAACTTCATCGTCTTACATAACCATACAATGTTCAGTACCATGAAATTAACATTGGCATAATAGTATTCAGACTTCCCAGGTGGCGCATTGGTAAAGAATTCACCTGCAAATGCAGGAGACTCATGTTTGACCCCTGGTTGGGAAGACCCCCTGGAGAAGGAAATGGCAACCCACTTCAGTACCCTTGCCTGGGAAATCCCATGAAGAGGAGTCGGGTGGGCTACAGTCCATGGAGTCGCAAAAGAGTCAGACGCAACTTAGCAGCTAAACAACAGCAACATAATACTATTTATTATAGATTTTGTTCCCATTTCACCCTTTTTTTCCTGATGCCCCTTTTGTGTCCCAAGGTCTGTCAAGGATCCCATTACGTTTAGTTGTTGTATATCCTTCCTCTCCTCCAATCTATGACAGTTCCTCACCTCCCTTTTCTTTCATGTCCTTCTGCAATTTTGAAGAGTACTGGTCACATTTTCCCCAGACTGTCCCTTAATGTGAGTTCATCTGAGGCTTCCTAATTAGAGTGAGGTTATTTCTGTTGGGAAATAATACCACAGAAGTGATGTTATCTTTCCCAGCCCATACTATCAAAGCATTTATGACATCAATGCATCTTCTTCCTGGTGATGTTAACCTTGATTATTTGGTTTAGGTGGCGTTTGTAGGGCTTCACTGTATAGTTCCTATTTTCTTTCTTATTAATAAATATCTAATGGGAAGTTACTTTGAGATTGAGCAAATATCCTGTTTCTCTTCAACTTTGATATTCATCAGTGGATACTGAATGCAACAACTATTACACCTAATGGTGATCTTTTAATTTCGCTCTTTCCTGCCCTATTTTAAAAATTTGAAATTCTAATGGCAAGGAAGAATCTTTACTTCCTCCTCATTGATTTATTTATTCAGTTTCTTCTATGTATATATCAGATAGACTCATAAATGTTTACTTTATTCTTTGAGTTATAATCCAATACTATTATTCAGTTTAGTTCAGTCACTCAGTCGTGTCCAACTCTTTGCAACCCCATGGACCACAGCATGCCAGATGTCCCTGTCCTTCACCATCTCCCAGAACTTGCTCAAGCTCATGTCCTTTGGGTCATTGATGCCATCCAACCATCTCATCCTCTGTCACCCCCTTCTGCCTTCTGCTTTTCCCAGCATTAGGGTCTTTGCCAATGAGTCAGTCTCTTAGCATCAGGTGGCCAAAGTATTAGAACTTCAACATCAGTCCTTCCAATGATTATTCAGGGTTGATTTCCTTTAGTATTGACTGGTTTGATCTCCTTGTAGTCCAAGGGACTCAAGCATCTTCTCCAACATCACAGCTGGAAAACACAATTCTTTGGCGTTCAGCCTTCTTTATCATCAAACTCTCACATCCATCCATGACTGTTGGAAAAGCCATAGCTTTGACTATACAGACCTTTGTTGGCAAAGTGATGTCTCTGCTATTTAATATACTGTCTGTCTGTCGTAACTTTTCTTCCAAGGATCATCTTTTAATTTCATGGCTACCATCACCATCTGCAGTGATTTTGGAGCCCAGGAAAATAAAGTCTGTAACTGTTTCCATTGTTTCCCCATTTCGGGGAAATTTGCCATGAAATGATGGGACCAGATGCTATGATCTTAGTTTTTTTAATGTTGACTTTTTAAATCAGTTTTTTTCACTCTCCTCTTTTACCTTCGTCAAGAGGTTCTTTAGGGCTTCCATGGTGTTCCAGTGGGTAAGGACACCACCTTGCAGTGCAAGGGGTACAGGTTTTATCCCTGGCCTTGGAAGATCCTACATGCCGCAGAGTGGCTGGACCAATGTGTCCAACTACCGTGCCGGACCTCTGGAGCACATGCACCCAGAGCTGGTGCTCTGCAACGAGAGAGGCCACTATGATGGAAGGCCCACACAGGCCAAAGAACAAAGATGGATGAAAATAGATGAATGAAAGACCAATAGAAGTGGCCAAAAAAAAAAAAAAAGAGACTCTTTAGTTCCTCTTTGCTCTCTCAGGAGGCAGATAAGATGGTCTGGAATTTCCATCTCTTTCAGAATTTTCCAGTTTGTTGTGATCCACACAGTCAAAGATTTTAGCGTAGTCAATAAAGTAGATATTTTTCTGGAATTCTCTTGCTTTTCCTATGATCCAACGAATGTTGGTAATTTGATCTCTGGTTCCACTGCCTTTTCTAAGTCCAGCTTCTACATCTGGAAGTTCTTGGTTCACTTACTGTTGAAGCCTAACTTGAAGGATTTTGAGCTTGACTGTGCTGACATGTTAAATGAGTACAATTGTGCAATGGTTTGAACATTCTTTGGCATTGCCCTTCTTTGGGTTTGGAATGAAAGCTGACCTTTTCTAGCAACTAGTTGCAATTTTGGTGTTCTCACAGGAAAAGATAGGCACACATCCTTCTACTCTGTCATCTTGAAGAAATTAATACTGTTATTGCTTAATATTAACTTTATTGCTCAAATTGTTCTAGCTTTGGCCATTAAGAACACTTTTAATTTGACTCCTGTGCCCTTTCAATAGGCCTTATTCTTTCTGAGCATTTAATTACTTTCTAACATCACAAAATGATTCAAGTTCATCTTGGCTTGAATCATTTTCCCCTCCATGGCTGAATTGGGCTTCCCAAGCAGCGCTAGTGGTAAAGAACCCACCTGTCAGTACAGGAGACGTAAGAGATGTGGGTTCAATCCCTGGGTTGGGAAAATCCCCTGGAGGAAGCCATGGCAACCCACTCCAGTATCCTTGCCTAGAGAATCCCATGGACAGAGAAACCTGCAGGGCTACAGTCCATAGGGTCACAGAGTTGGACACAACTGAAGTGACTTAGCATGCACACATGGAGGGCCGAATCAACCACTTCCCCAAGGAGCTCCTTATACTGAAGCATAATGACTTTAGAAACTAAAATCTGGTTGCCAGTTGTACTTACTGCCACTGAAATGTTGTTTGTAGGCTCTGTTAAAAAAAAAAAAAAAAGCTGACTGGAAGCATTCAAATTAACTATTTTTCTGCTTTATTTTCAGAATTCTTTTTGGTATAGAAAGCTAGACTTGAAATGACTTTAAAATCCCATCCAACTGCTTCTCTTGTGAATCTCCTCTGCATCGTAGCTTCCAGGTCATTACCTGTCAGCTTTTGAAGCTCCTCCCATCATAGCAAACTAGATACCTGACACCCAAGTCACCACGTCCTGTAGTCCTGTCATTGCAGACTTTCAACTATTGAAATGTTCTTCCATGTAATGAGCTGAGGTCTTGATCTCTCCCATCTTCTCCCATTGACTCTCTTAGAATTAGTCCTCACTCTGAGTTGATGAAGTCACACAGAACAAGTTGCTTAACTCATTGACCTCAGCCATCACATTCTGTCTTCTTTTGTCTTAGCTAACCACCTCCCTGGTTAAATCATGCCAGTTCCTTCTCTCTCCTGGTCCTTTCTGTAGGTGTGTGTTCTGGATTGTCTATAAGCTCCAGGCTGACTCACTGTAAATCATGATGAGATGACTTGTCTGCCACATTTTAAATACTACCCCTGGCATATTGGTGCTTAAGTGATTCAGCATCAGGTTCTTGGTGAACACAGGCTCCCTAGTGCCTAAAAGGTTACCTTTCCTTTTTATCTTTGTTGTCATCTGCCATGAGACACAGTCCTTGACCCATCATTTAAACTCAGAATTTCATATGAGTACAATTTCCTTGTGGAGGCAATTTTATTTCTCTTTACCTTGTAGATTATAAAGAATGGTAGTATAGCATAACATTTCATCTAGAGATTGTGATATCTGTGATGATGGGCTTTAATGCAGTTAACAAGATTTTTTGGAAAGGAAATTTTTATTGTTGACAAATATTATCTATTCAGCATCAGTTCTGTTTTTCAAGTGTGGTGCTCACTACATTGCATGTGGAGACGCCAAAATGGCTTCCACTCTATTTTTCCAGTCACCCTATGCATTGCTTCATCAAATGCAAGCTCCAATTTGGGGCACAAAGAATGGGCATACCTATCTTCTACAGATCTTTTTACTTTTGCCTCTAAGTCATCATTTGTTTTCATCCATCTTTATTCTTTGGCATGTGTGGGCCTCCCATTGCAGTGACCTCTCTCGTTGCAGAGCACTGGCTCTGGGCAAGTGTATCTCTTAGTTAAAGGTTTTGTTTACATTCCTTCCCCCATTTAAATTTCTTCCTTTTCAATTTGGCAGAATTTTTTTCTTCTCTATTAATCCCTTCGTCTTTACTTTCAGGTAGATGGCAGCCTTTAAAGCATTCATTGTTCTCATAAATAAACATTGTGTTCATTTTTTGAAGAAAAATATAAGCAACAGATACCTACTATATTACTTTCCTAGGGCTGCCCTAACAAAGTACCACAAACTGGGTAGCTTACATTGATATAAATTGATTATCTCACAGTTCTGGAAACTAGAACTGAAGCCTGTAGGGGAGCATCTGTTCCATGCCTCTCTTCAAGCATCTGGTGGTTACTGGAAATCCTTGGCATTCCTTACCATGTTGAGCGTCTTTCCAGTCCTCTGCCTTTATACAGCATTCCTTCTGCCTCTTCACATAATCTTCCCTCTGTGCATGTCTCTTTGTGTCCAGATTTTCCATGTTTGTAAGGATACCAGTCATGTTGGATTGAAGCCCACCTTAATGAGGTACTAGAGGTTTGGATTGCACCATATTTCTTTCAACATGAATTTATAACACCTACCATACCCTCAAGGGGCTGCCTAAGTGACTCAGTGGTAAAGAATCAGTCTGAAGTTCAGGAGACCTGGGTTTGACCCCTGGGTCGGGAAGATCCCCTGGAGTAGAAAATGGCAGCACACTCCAATATTCTTGCCTGGAAAATTCCATGGACAGAGTGGCCTGATGGGCTACAATTCGTGAGGTCGCAGAGAGTTGGACATGACTGAAGGACTGAGCAGGCACACAGATGCCCCTAGAGACTGGGAGGGTAGTGAGCAGGACCCAGGAGCTTGGCTCCTAAACTGGAGAAAAGCTGCCTTTTCAATACCAGGCAGTTCACCTCCTCAGCATGTGTATTATCCTGTGTCCACTGCCAAAGAGAACTTTTGCAGAAGTCTCACTCCTGAAACCCACTCTTGAGAATGTACAGGGCATAGATGACACCTCTCTTTGTCTTTGTTTTCTATAACATAAGCATGAGAGTCACCATTTTGCAATACATGGACTCGTTATGTTGTTTGCCTGAAACTAAAATACTGTTATATGTCAATTATATCTAAATGTTTTAAAAAGGAGAGAAACGTCAATGGATATGCTTTAAGATGTTGAATAATTTCTTCAGCAGAGGGGGTCACTCTCCTCGGACCTCAGCCTTCAGCCTGCATCTCTCTGTGGGGCTCTTTGCTGCAGTGCCATTGACCATTTTCATATTAAAGGGTAATTACCCATATGATTCCAAATCAGCCCCGCCTCCTCCATTTTAGTTTAAAATGTATATATTGTAAAAGGCTCTCTAAATTATATACTAAAGGATTCATTGTATTCTGGAAACTAGAACTGAAGCCTGTAGGGGAGCATCTGTTCCATGCCTCTCTTCAAGCATCTGGTGGTTACTGGAAATCCTTGGCATTCCTTACCATGTTGAGCGTCTTTCCAGTCCTCTGCCTTTATACAGCATTCCTTCTGCCTCTTCACATAATCTTCCCTCTGTGCATGTCTCTTTGTGTCCAGATTTTCCATGTTTGTAAGGATACCAGTCATGTTGGATTGAAGCCCACCTTAATGAGGTACTAGAGGTTTGGATTGCACCATATTTCTTTCAACATGAATTTATAACACCTACCATACCCTCAAGGGGCTGCCTGAGTGACTCAGTGGTAAAGAATCAGTCTGAAGTTCAGGAGACCTGGGTTTGACCCCTGGGTCGGGAAGATCCCCTGGAGTAGAAAATGGCAGCACACTCCAATATTCTTGCCTGGAAAATTCCATGGACAGAGTGGCCTGATGGGCTACAATTCGTGAGGTCGCAGAGAGTTGGACATGACTGAAGGACTGAGCAGGCACACAGATGCCCCTAGAGACTGGGAGGGTAGTGAGCAGGACCCAGGAGCTTGGCTCCTAAACTGGAGAAAAGCTGCCTTTTCAATACCAGGCAGTTCACCTCCTCAGCATGTGTATTATCCTGTGTCCACTGCCAAAGAGAACTTTTGCAGAAGTCTCACTCCTGAAACCCACTCTTGAGAATGTACAGGGCATAGATGACACCTCTCTTTGTCTTTGTTTTCTATAACATAAGCATGAGAGTCACCATTTTGCAATACATGGACTCGTTATGTTGTTTGCCTGAAACTAAAATACTGTTATATGTCAATTATATCTAAATGTTTTAAAAAGGAGAGAAACGTCAATGGATATGCTTTAAGATGTTGAATAATTTCTTCAGCAGAGGGGGTCACTCTCCTCGGACCTCAGCCTTCAGCCTGCATCTCTCTGTGGGGCTCTTTGCTGCAGTGCCATTGACCATTTTCATATTAAAGGGTAATTACCCATATGATTCCAAATCAGCCCCGCCTCCTCCATTTTAGTTTAAAATGTATATATTGTAAAAGGCTCTCTAAATTATATACTAAAGGATTTACATTGTTATTTTTTAATTGGCTAATTGTTAAGTACAAAATAAAATATTACATGTACCTTAGGAATAAATAGCTTAGGGAAATGAGAAGTTTGAGCTGATCAGAATTAATGACAAAGAAACACCTTCATATCCCACATATTCATTTTGAGTTTTTGTAAGTTAAAATATAACTTGATGCAATGTGATTTTTAAATAACCCTCTTTTGAGTACTTTTCATTTATTCATTCACATATTCAGTGTCATTCATTTGTACATTTCAGGAATTGTTCTAGGTCTTGAAGTGAACAAGAAAACAAGGTCTCTTTGTGGAACTTTTTTTTTTTAAGGTTTATTTATTTATTTATTGGCCACTTCCATTGGTCTTTCATTTATTTATTCTCATTCATCTTTGTTCTTTGGCCTGTGTGAGCCTCCCATTGCAGTGGCCTCTATTGTTGCAGAGCACCAGCTCTGGGCGCATGCGCTCCAGAGCTCCAGCTCAGTAGTTGGACACATTGGTCCAGCCACTCCATGGCACATGGAATCTTCCCAGGTCAGGGATCAAACCGGCTCCCTCTGCACTGCAAGGTGGTGTCCTTACCCACTGGCCCACCAGGGAAGCCCTCTTTGTGGAACTTTTAATCTCAGGTGATTACATTGAAGTATAAATGCTGGAACTAAGGAAACCAAATTTCTTTAGAAGCATAGAACAAGACCACTGCTCTAATTTAGGAGTCAAGCAGAGCTTCCTATGAAAAGGGAAACAGACTTATGAGAATTGCCAATATACTTGTTATATTTTTCATTTAGAATACTAGCAAGAAAATAAAGTTAAATCCTCTTCTAAGCATACTCTAGTTATAAATTACTGAGTAATTAATATCTATTTTCCCCACACTTATATTTCTTACTTACAAAACTACTAATCAACAAACAAAACCCAACAATGAACAGCAAAATTCTACGAAAAGGAGGATTTCTCTGAAGATGGTATTGCCAAGGGAATAGGAATAAGAAGCTTTGCGGCTGTAGGACAGCCTGACCTCAAGGTCACTGACAGTCTCAACAGGTCACTGCCGTCTGTGGCTCTAGCAATACTTAACCCAACCACAAACAGTTATCAAAGGCCCCCGTGTTACAGCTGTGGATTTCTAAGAAGGCTGTGTCCTCGGTGCTGTTTCCAATTTCTTGAATCAACACACCCTTTGAAGGCTCTGTTTGCTTTAATAGAGCAAAGGGAATGTCTTCACTGATCCATTCTCTGCACTGATCCTGGAGAAGTTCTAGTCCTGCTAATACCTTATTCTGACCAGTGTTTTTTTTTTAACATCTTTGTGTCAGGACAACTACCCCAAACAGCTGATCTTCACCCGAACCTGGGCATCACATGGATCCCCTGTCCGTTGTATTATGTTTAGTTACACAGCTTCGTCAGGACATAATTCAGTCTGAAGAGGTCTGATTCGAGTCCAGGGCACTGTCATAAACATCAGAGCCTTGACTTGTCACTACAGAGGAGAGTTAGCCTACTGAAAAAGGATACATCTTTCTTAACAGTGTTACTGAGGGCTGCTAAACACTTCTGTCTTCATCTTGTTCGGTTGGAAAGCTTGAGATCACACTCTGAACTTCATTTGCCTCAAAATCCTGATCAACAATGAACAGAAGTAAACACTACTAATTACTTCCAAGTCTCCTTTAAAAAATTACTACCAGATCTCCACTACATAATTATTTTTAAGGCTTACTTTTTCTATTTGTATTTCTCATAGCTTTTTCCATTTTTCTATTTCTTCGCACGTTTTTATCTTGTTGATTTTCTCTCTGAAAATTTCAAGTGATGGAGGTATCAGTGGAAGAATTATATTACTTACATGAGGATTAGAAGAAGTACTGGTTGTGAAAAATAAAGTGGATGGCATATGTTGATATGTAATAAATGCCTGTTGACTGAACCTGGAGTTCCCAAAAGCCTCATACTTTCCAATACCTTGGTGGTTCCAAATGGTTTGTCTTTGATTCTGTTCTTTATTTTTATTTATTTATTTTTAATTTTGGTTGCACTGGGTCTTTGTTTCTTCACATGGGCTTTCTCTCATTGCAAGGAGTGGGGGCTACTCTCTAGTTGTGGTAAGTAACCTTCTTATTGTGGTGTTTTCTTACAAAGAACAGGCTCTAGGCACAGGAGCTTTTGTAGTTGTAGCACATGGGCTCAGTAGTTGTGACCCATGGGCTTATTTGCTCTCCAGCAGGTGGATTCTTCCTGGACCAGGGATTAAATTCATGTCCCCTGCATTGGCAGATGGATTCTTATCCACTGTACCCTAAGGAAGTCTGTCTTTCTTTTATCTTTTCCTTCCTGAAGCAAGTTATTGAGTTGTAGAGACTCCAGTGCACATTTGAATCTTCTTTTCTGCAGTTATTGTGATAATCCCTTTGAATAGATATTTTGGCAATCACAGAATGTAAAGAAAATCAAGTCCTTGTCCTCAAAAAGCAAATTTCTGAAAGAGAAGGGAAACATTCATGTGAGAAATGACATAAGGCAGTGGGACTAATGTTCTAACAATGAGACCAATGTATACAAATTAATAATGACATCTTCAAAAAAGGCATTTTAGGAGGCTATGCACAAAAATCTGGGTGTATTTTCTAAACTTATTTTTTTCAGAGTTCTGGATAGAACTTACACGCATTGGTCAAAATAGCCCACTAAGTGCAAACCTCATCTTGGAGGTGTGATTTAATTTTCAAAAGCCTTCAGAGCTGCTTCCAACCAACTTGTATAACCAGGCAAACAAACTGGGCAAAAACAAGGTGTGCCTATTAAAACATAGAATGTTTGCCTGTTTGTTTGTAGGCTACCTCTGAAGACAGTTGTAGCGGAAAGGATGCATCCCCCAAATGCCAGAGCTGAGCAATACCAGGAATAACTATAAACTCTCCCAAGGGAACTCTTGGGAAGACATGCACTACTTTTGTTGGGCAAATGCCAATATATTTATTTTAAGAAGCAGTCTCAACCTTAAGGTCCTCCTTACTCTGACACATCAATGACAATATTCCAAAACATGTTTAAGCACATAGATTTACTTATAGAGGTGTGGCTATAAAGAAATAACACTCTTTTAATGTATGACTTATATATTAGTCATCCGTATAAATGTTCACATACTTGGCAGGGAAAACATGTACTGATGGACGTGTTCAGATTCAGAAAATACCTGCTCTGTGAGAACAGGGCCTTCTGTGAGCTTCTGTCTTCCACTGTACCTTAGGAACTAGCAATTTCTATTTCTAGTAGGTGCCTGGTAATGAGGCTGAATGAATGATATGACCAAGTACATTTCCACCAGGAAAAGATTTAGTGAAGGAGAAATACTTGGGTTTCCCTCATTGAATTTCTTATATCGCTTCTGAGAAGCAGTCATTGGTGACCAGTAAACTTTATAATGATGTGTAATCTCTTCTTCCCACAGCAGTGGCCTTTGGAACATTTCCTAAAGGCAGTGAGTATCGGAGCAGAGATAGCCCAGTTGTCCTGATAGCACTTGGGCTCCAGCATCCTCCAAAGGGCTGAATAACCTCAGGCAAGTCAGCCAGCCTCTCTGGGCCTCTGTCTTTTCAGCTGTAAAAGGAGAATAGTAACCATGGAGCACAATGTTGTTTTTAAGTCACCAAATTGTGTCCGACTGTTTTGCGGCCCTCTGGACGAGCCCTCCAGGCTCCTCTGTCCATGGGATTTCCCAGGCAAGAATACTAGAGTGAGTTGCTGTTTCTTTCTCCAGGGGATCTTTCTGACTCAGGGATCAAACCCATGTCTCCTGCACTGGCAGTTGAGTTCTTTACCATTGAGCCACCAGGGAAGTGCATGGACTGCACTGAGCTAATGATTACTAAGTTCTTTCTTTGTACCAGGCACTATTTTAGGGGCCTTATTTAATCGTACCAACAAGTCTGTGAGGCAGATAATAATATTGTTTCATATTACAAGTGAGGAAATTGAGTACAGAGGCTAAATAACTTGCTTCAAGGCACCCAGCTTTAAAAAGTTTAACCTCGTTCTTACAGAATCCCCCAACTACCAGGAATAACTATAAACTCTCCCAAGGGAACTCTTGGGAAGACATGCACTACTTTTGTTGGGCAAATGCCAATATATTTATTTTAAGAAGCAGTCTCAACCTTAAGGTCCTCCTTACTCTGACACATCAATGACAATATTCCAAAACATGTTTAAGCACATAGATTTACTTATAGAGGTGTGGCTATAAAGAAATAACACTCTTTTAATGTATGACTTATATATTAGTCATCCGTATAAATGTTCACATACTTGGCAGGGAAAACATGTACTGATGGACGTGTTCAGATTCAGAAAATACCTGCTCTGTGAGAACAGGGCCTTCTGTGAGCTTCTGTCTTCCACTGTACCTTAGGAACTAGCAATTTCTATTTCTAGTAGGTGCCTGGTAATGAGGCTGAATGAATGATATGACCAAGTACATTTCCACCAGGAAAAGATTTAGTGAAGGAGAAATACTTGGGTTTCCCTCATTGAATTTCTTATATCGCTTCTGAGAAGCAGTCATTGGTGACCAGTAAACTTTATAATGATGTGTAATCTCTTCTTCCCACAGCAGTGGCCTTTGGAACATTTCCTAAAGGCAGTGAGTATCGGAGCAGAGATAGCCCAGTTGTCCTGATAGCACTTGGGCTCCAGCATCCTCCAAAGGGCTGAATAACCTCAGGCAAGTCAGCCAGCCTCTCTGGGCCTCTGTCTTTTCAGCTGTAAAAGGAGAATAGTAACCATGGAGCACAATGTTGTTTTTAAGTCACCAAATTGTGTCCGACTGTTTTGCGGCCCTCTGGACGAGCCCTCCAGGCTCCTCTGTCCATGGGATTTCCCAGGCAAGAATACTAGAGTGAGTTGCTGTTTCTTTCTCCAGGGGATCTTTCTTTCTGACTCAGGGATCAAACCCATGTCTCCTGCACTGGCAGTTGAGTTCTTTACCATTGAGCCACCAGGGAAGTGCATGGACTGCACTGAGCTAATGATTACTAAGTTCTTTCTTTGTACCAGGCACTATTTTAGGGGCCTTATTTAATCGTACCAACAAGTCTGTGAGGCAGATAATAATATTGTTTCATATTACAAGGAAAATTGAGGAAATTGAGTACAGAGGCTAAATAACTTGCTTCAAGGCACCCAGCTTAGGTAAGCATAGAGCAGGGAGAGGCGCCAGCGTGGCTCTAGACCTCTTGTTCTTACAACTTCTCTCTGACATACTCACATAAACAGTGATTAGAAGCCAATGAGCTAAGGCAGACAGCCGTGGCCTGGATATCGTACAGTCCTATTATGGACAAACCAGAGGCAGTACCCAAGTAAAAGTACCGAAGTCAGCACTTGTACGAAAAAAATAATGGAGAAATAGCAGAATTGGTAGAGAAAGATAATCAAGTGCAGAGGAACTAATGTTAACACCAAACCATACTCACCTTCATAGAAGACAGTGAAGTGTATTTTCTCAGGTAAAAATTTCCTGAATCACATTCTAAGTGTTCTTTAGACAATTTGCTCTTTAAGGGCACTTGAAGTATAACTGGGGTGGCTGGGGAAGGAGGAAAGAGGAGTTAATATTTTTCAGGTGAAATAATTTATAACTTAAGACCGTGCCTTTCCTTCCAGCATGATGAATTAGAACAATACTTCATCTGTTTGAAGGCAGCAACACTATTTGGCTCTCCTTTGGTGGATGTTGGGATGAGATAGTTACGTTTGCTTCCTGAAATTGATTAATCACCCTCTAGTGCTTTCTGTACATCAGCTGTTTTTAACCCCATTTCCCACAACAGAAAACTCATTCATGTGAATTTTTTTTTCTTTTTTTGGTCTTAAAGGTAGTAAGGTATTTTCCTATTTCGAAAGACATTTGCAGTATCTAGCCACCACTTGCCATAGGCTGCTCTTCCTTCATTGAAAAGCATCTGTTGAGGATCTTCTGCCTGTGCTAATCCCCTGTGGACAGTGTAAATTTCCCAGGGTGATTCCAAGCTATCAAGGTTTGGTGGTTCAGACTATGTCAGCCCTCATTCGAATGTTCATGTGAATCTGGGTCCTGTCCTGTCTCCATGATTTATGTGAGCCCAACAGTTCCTGGTTCATTCTATTCAGAAGTATTTGCCCAGCACTGGGCTTCTCTGGTAACTCAGCTGGTAAAGGATCCACCTGCAATGCAGGAGATCCCAATTCGATTCCTGAGTCTGGAAGATCCCCTGGAGAAGGGATAAGCTATCCATTCTAGGATTCTTGGGCTTCCCTCGTGGCTCAGACTGTAAAGAATCTACCTGCAGCGCAGGAGACGTGAGTTTGATCCCTGGGTTGGGAATATCCCCTGGCGGAGGGCATGACAACCCACTCCAGTAATCTTGCCTGGAGAGTGCCACAGACAAGAGGAGCCTGGAAGGCTACGGTTTATGGGGTTGCAGAGTTTGACACGACTGAGCGACTAAGCACAGCACACAAAGGACACAAAGACTCTTGTAAGACATGGTGCCCAGCGTCAGACACCTCAGAGCCTGGTGATGGCTTCACTGCTTCAGCTTCAGAAAGACAGATGGGGCTAGAGACTTTCTCTGGGCAAAGCTGGCCAGGGCTTCCTCAATGCTGACTTTCCTGAGTTTTGAGTCTGAGAAAGTTGAATGGCTCCAAGGGGAAGTCCCCAGAAGTGAACACATTTAACTGTTTAGCCTCTTGCAATCTGGTGGTTTTCCTCAGCAGTGCATGAATATAGTGTCCATAAAGGGTAGGTCAGAAAGCCTCAGCCCTAGAAGAGAGAAATTTGAGTATCCACAAGACTGATCACCCTCTGTGAGTTTATGCTGAAAACCTTGCCACTTTTCACTGGTGTTCATCAGGTACTAATTATGCATAGACTTTCCCACAGTATAATGAAATGAAAATACCTTTTACTGTCAGGCATATGATTAAAACTGCAACATACTTAGATGATGACCTTAGTGTTATCTTTGAGGCCATTAGGAAAATGTCATACCATTTCATCACACCTACAGAAAGATAACATAAGGTAACTCTTGGAACTAATGTAGCAGCCACATATTACAAAACTCCACTAATGAAGTTGTCAAAGACTTGCCTTTTCAAGTGCCTTTTATCTAGTCACTTTCTACTAAAGGACCCAAGAGGATACCCAGGAATTTTTCTTTGTGGTGCTGTAACATAGATGAAGCTGAACTAAAGGGCTTTCCCAAAGGCCAAGGTACAACAAGAGGAAAATAAACACAGAGAGGAAACACAAATCCAAATGACATGCGTCACAACCCCAAAAATTTTTCTTGGGACTGTGCATGAAATCCCTGGAGAAGGGATAAGCTATCCATTCTAGGATTCTTGGGCTTCCCTCGTGGCTCAGACTGTAAAGAATCTACCTGCAGCGCAGGAGACGTGAGTTTGATCCCTGGGTTGGGAATATCCCCTGGCGGAGGGCATGACAACCCACTCCAGTAATCTTGCTTGGAGAGTGCCACAGACAAGAGGAGCCTGGAAGGCTACGGTTTATGGGGTTGCAGAGTTTGACACGACTGAGCGACTAAGCACAGCACACAAAGGACACAAAGACTCTTGTAAGACATGGTGCCCAGCGTCAGACACCTCAGAGCCTGGTGATGGCTTCACTGCTTCAGCTTCAGAAAGACAGATGGGGCTAGAGACTTTCTCTGGGCAAAGCTGGCCAGGGCTTCCTCAATGCTGACTTTCCTGAGTTTTGAGTCTGAGAAAGTTGAATGGCTCCAAGGGGAAGTCCCCAGAAGTGAACACATTTAACTGTTTAGCCTCTTGCAATCTGGTGGTTTTCCTCAGCAGTGCATGAATATAGTGTCCATAAAGGGTAGGTCAGAAAGCCTCAGCCCTAGAAGAGAGAAATTTGAGTATCCACAAGACTGATCACCCTCTGTGAGTTTATGCTGAAAACCTTGCCACTTTTCACTGGTGTTCATCAGGTACTAATTATGCATAGACTTTCCCACAGTATAATGAAATGAAAATACCTTTTACTGTCAGGCATATGATTAAAACTGCAACATACTTAGATGATGACCTTAGTGTTATCTTTGAGGCCATTAGGAAAATGTCATACCATTTCATCACACCTACAGAAAGATAACATAAGGTAACTCTTGGAACTAATGTAGCAGCCACATATTACAAAACTCCACTAATGAAGTTGTCAAAGACTTGCCTTTTCAAGTGCCTTTTATCTAGTCACTTTCTACTAAAGGACCCAAGAGGATACCCAGGAATTTTTCTTTGTGGTGCTGTAACATAGATGAAGCTGAACTAAAGGGCTTTCCCAAAGGCCAAGGTACAACAAGAGGAAAATAAACACAGAGAGGAAACACAAATCCAAATGACATGCGTCACAACCTGTAACTAGCCCATCATTACTTGGGAGTTCATTAAGTGGACCCTCCTTGGGACTTGGTCTATTAAGTGAACCCTCCTTGCTGACCCCTTATAGCTTTGTTAGGCTAGAAGCCTTTTTTGTTGTTGCTGTTCATTGGTTACTTTTTTTTTCCCTTTGTTTTAAGTATAGTGGAGGTACAGTGTTATATAAGTTACTGGTGTACTGCATAATGATTCACAGTTTTTAAAGCTTATATTCCATTCATACTCCATTTATTGGCTATATAACCTATGTTGTATAATATATCCTTGTAACTTATTTTATACATAGTAGTTTGTGCTTCTTAATTCCCTACTGCAATATTGCCCTTCCACCCTACTGATAACCACTAGTTTACAGAAGCCATCTTACCCAGAATCCAAGGAGTCCCCATCTCAAGTCTCCCTCCACTGCCAGTGTCCACAGCCAGGTCAGGGAAGCTCAAGAGAAACCCAGAGTTCTGGTCCCTTTCTGCGGTCTTCTGAATTTTACTTCCTCTTGAAAGAACAGCCTCCTACCCATTGACTGTCGTCAGGAATGCCCACTCCCTTTTAGGGGATACCATATATATTTTCCACATCACAACGGAACCATGTCATTAGAATAGTACAGGCCAATTCATTAAATGGAGGCACACATGGGAAAATAAGGTGTCTTCTAGTTGCAAAAGATACTATCAGGGGAGGGTACCGAAATTGTAAAAGCGTAAGCAAGTTAGGAACTTGCAGGTAATTTGGGGTGACTAGTGAGCATAGTGCCTTTGGCAGAATTACAGAAGGAGAGGCCAGGCCAGACCATGGAGACCCTTGTATGCCAAACTGAAGTTGTAATGATACAGCACTCCCAGAAATAAAATTAGGTGTACAAACCCAAAAGTTCTGTGATTTGGGATATGAAACAGATGGACTCTCAAAAAATCAGATCTGGACTCCCAGGCCGTAAATCTACGTGGACAAAAGCACTTTTGTTAACTCATAAATCGGCACATGACTCCTGTGGGTGTGACATATTTTTACTTGGATGTTGATTATCTTATCAGTCCTGGCAAGTTAGGAAAATGATTTATCTCAGTTGGAACATTTATTCAGGAGTGTTTTCCAGTGCCTACAACTTGGCAAAGATGAAAACACCACAAGGAAATACAAGTTATAAGTTGTGCTTTTTTTTAATGTGCTGTTTCTGTTTCTCCTCCTCAGAAACAAAGTGCAAATTCTTTTTTCTGTCACTCGTTTGCATCATCAAAAGGGCAAACATTCCTTGATTTAAATCTGTTGATTTAGATTTAGCTTTCACAACAGGCAACTCTTGTACTCATGAGAGTCTCATGACTCTGCTCTATTGGGGGTCCTGTTGTTTCTACCTTGAAAACGGAGCTCCCGAATGCCGCTTCTCCAGGCTCCTTATTCACAGCCAGAATCTTGGTGCAAGCTCAACTTGCACCGTCCTCACGGGAGCTGCTGCCGTTGTGGCCGTACCAGTCTCTCCAGGCCTGTTCTTGCCCTCAGTTTATCTTTATTCCTCTCACTAGTGAAGTAATCCATTGGAAATACAAATAAGCTCATGACTTCCACTACCTAAAAGGTACTAGTACTTTTCTGCTGTATTTCAGTTATACCCCAGCTTCCTTTCCAGGGTTTACAAAGATGGGTGGAATCTAGCCCCTTTGATCATATTTAGCTAAGCATGGCCACTCGCCTTCGCTTTTTCCAGCCACTAATCCCTTCCACAGCTAGGTCAGTAACTTTGTAAGTACACATTTATTTGCTTTTTGATTGGTCACGGTGGCTCTCTACCCACTAGTCTGGGATCTCCACAAGGATGGGAACATACCTGTTTATTCATCCTTATGTCGCCGCACAGTGACAGCTGTATTGGATTCCTGGAGCTGCCATAACAAAGTACCACAGACTGGGCGGCTTAAAGCAACAGAAATGTATTCTCTCACAGTTCTTGATGGTAGAGGTACGAAACCAAGGGGTTGGCTCCCTTGGTGCCATGCTGCTTCTGAAGCTTCTGGAGGAGGCTCCTTCTTCACTTTGTCTGGCTTCTGGTGGTAGCCAGGCTTCTTGACCTACAGATAGATCACTCCAGTTTTCCATTTTCAAATGGTGTAACCCTGTGTCTTCAGAGTTTTTTTTTTTTTTTTTATCATGGTAGGGCTGTTCATGAGATAATATTTTGATTTATTGACAAGAGGATTTCCAAAACTGTTATCTTTTCTGCCTAGGCAATCAGAAAGATGTCAGTCCAAATTAATCTAAAAGACTAAAAGCCAGGATATTCTTTCCCCAGAAATAGTGTATAAAACAGCAGTATCCATTTTAAAATGTGTTCCTATTAAAAGTGTTTACTACTCTGAATCCTTGGGCTTCTCTGGTAGCTCAGCTGGTAAAGAATCCACCTGCAATGCAGGAGACAGCAGTTCGATTCCTGGGCCGGGAAGATCCCCTGGAGAAGGAATAGGCTACCCACTCCAGTATTCTTATGCTTCCTAGGTGGTTCAGATGGTAAAGAATCTGCCAGCAATGCAGGAAACCTGGGTTCGATCCCTTGGTTGGGAAGATCCTCTGGAGAAGGGAATGGCAACCCACTCCAGTATTATTGCCTAGAGAATTCCATGGCTCCTCTGTGGGATTACAAGAGTCGGACACAACTGAGCAACCTTCACTTTCACTCTGAATCTTTATTCGTGTATTTATTGGATTGGCTAAAAAGTTCATGGAACTTCTTATTGTGGGAAAAGCCAAGTGAACTTTTTGGCCAACTCAATATAATGCACTTAGCTAAGCATTTGTCTTTAAAAAAAAAAATGTCAGAAAACAACAAAATTCTGTAAAACAATTATCCTTCAATTAAAAATTAATTAATTAAAAAATAAAATTAAAAATTTTTTCAAAAAATGGTTGCTGTGACCCTTACTTGTACCTAAATGGCTAATAAGTTTCCAGTCTTCTAATTATTTTTTAATTTTTTCATAAACACGAAATGGAACTACTAAATAGAACATTTTTCAAGACTGTGAAAGCAGGAGTCCGTTATAACATCAGTGGAAATGGAGGGGGCCATTTTTTCCTTCCTCCATTTAACATGTTTGTGTGTGTGTGCTTTCTTTAAGTGATTTATTTCTCTTAGTTTCTCTCAATTTTAGACTCTTTATTGTATTAGTTATCTAGTGCTGTGTAACAAGCTATGTTGAACTTAGCAGCTCAAAACAGCAAATATTCTCTCTTAGTTTTTGTGGGTTCAGAAGTCCAGCAGTGGCTTAGCTGGAGGTTCTGGCTCAGGGTCTCTCACGAAAGTGTAGTCAAGGGGCAGACTGAGACTGCAGTCATCTGAAAGTTTGACTTGGGCTGGAGCATCCACTTCTAAGCTCATTATTGTGCCTTTTCACAGGAGACTTCGTTCAATTCTTCGTCATCTCTCGGCCTCTTACTTGTCACATGGCCCTCTGTGGAGAACTATTCACAAAAAAGCAACTGACCTTTCCTAGAGTAAATAATCCAAAAGAGAAAAAAGCAAGATGGCAGCCACAGTGTCTTTCATAACCTAATCTTGGAAATGATGTCCTGCCACTTCTGTCGTACTCTACTGGTCACGTAGACCAGCCCAGATACAGTGTGGGAGGGAACTGTGCCGGGTGTGAGTGCCAAGAGGAGGGGATTGCTAAAGGCCGTCTTGGAGACTGGCCACCAAAATTGTGATTTATCCATAATATAAACTTGCAAAGAGGTTTACAACATTTATCATGAAATATGTTTTATTTTCAAAAAATAGAATGGTATGTTGAGAAAATCATTTGTTTCCATATTGTTGTCACATTATTAATTATCCTTATTTGACCTATTATTCCTTTTATTTAAACTATTAAAATGATTATTTTTAAATGATTTCTGTACAGATTTCTAGAAATTAATCTCTAGCATACAGTTTATAATATTTTGATAATTGATATAACATTTATAGAGGATCATTTAAACAATTACAAAACACTAATCAAAATTTCTGTTGTTAGGTCATAAATTGTAGTGTTATGGCACCTGTGTTTTGTTGTAAGAACCCTGGACATAAAGGCATGCAAAAATAATTGTCAGAAATGTGAAGCTCTAGCAATTTCAATTACTTTTGTAATTAAAGTTTACATTGAGAACCAGAAAAAAAAAATTTCTGTTGAGGGACTTTCCTGGTGATCCAGTGGCTGAGATGCCACGGTCCCAATGCAAGGGGGGCCTTGGTTCGATCCCTGGTTAGGGAAGTAAATCCACCATGACTGAAGATCCTGCATACTACAACTAAGACCTGGCACAGTCAAATAAAATAAATATTTAAAAAATTGTCTGTTTGATCAGTGAATATTAGTGATTGAAAGCACATTTCAGGGTATAATTTATTTCAGAAAAGAAAAGTGGTTTAAGACAATCATTTTATTATTTTTCACAATTCTGAGGATTAACTAGGGCTCAGCTGGAGAGTTCTTCGGCTGGTCTCTCTCAGAGCCTCTCATGCAGCTTCAGTCCATGGCAGATGGGGCTGGAATGTCCACAGTGGCTTCATTCTGGCCTCTTGGTTGGAAGGCTGGGCTCAGCGGGGATGCTGGGACAGTCAGACCTCTCCCGTATCACATGGCCTCTTGACATGGTTTGTCCAGCAGAATAGCCCACTATTTACATAGCAGCTCAGAATGTTCAAAAGAGCAAAAGTGCAAGCTCCCAGGCCTTGTTAAGGCTCAGTCCTAGAATCACTTCTTTTGATTTAAGAGGGTCATGAGGTCAGGTCAGGCTGGAAGAGTATTCACAGAGTACAGGTACTGGAAGGCATTGCTCATCAGGGGCCGTATCTAGAGACCAGCCACCACAGGTTTGTTCTTCCTTTCTCTCTGTTAAAACCTCACTTCTCTCTACTCCTTTTTCAGCTCCCTGTGTCTCTGGTGATCTGCCTAAACCTACAAATATCACCTTCATGTCCATAAACATGAAGAATATCCTACAGTGGAACCCCCCTGAGGGCTTACAAGGAATGGAAGTTACTTATACTGTGCAGTATTTCATGTAAGTTGATTACTTTCCTTTTGGCTAATTTATAAAACTAAGACTCAGACTCCTATACAAAGATAATCAAATCCTCCACTGTATTAAATGAGTGCTTGAAGGGAAAGAAGGATTTTAGATATTTCCTGTTAAACTATCTTGTTATGTTTTGATTGATTAAACAATTTCTTAATGTAAACCAATGTTGAGTGCTTAGGCAAGAGGAAGTGATTTAAATGGAGAAAAGAAGTTGGTCAAATGTTATTCTGTAGCTGAGCAAACAAAGAGATCCATCACCTCTGAAACATCTAAACTTATTAGAATCACAGGATAGTTTTAAGTAAAACTGAGTACAGAATCCTGTACAACTCACTGTTTTTATTAAATATAATGTAATGTAATTTTTATTTATAATAAAGAATGGACATTTTCACTTTTCACCTCTCCCTCAAAACCCATCACAAGCAAGAAAGAATACAAAATGATGAGCAGGTGTGGGGTACGTTGTCATTCCTATACCCATTCACCTAATATTTATTCAATAAAGAGCTAACTCCATTTAAAGAGTATTTGTCCCAAAGAATCCACCACACCTATCCCTAATTACTGAAAGGGAGAAAGAAAAAAGAACACAAGTTAAAAGTTCCTGAAAGCTTTCTTGTGAAAATAGAAGAAAAATTCGGACAAGTAATTATCATCTCTAATGGTAAACCTCAAAGAAGAGGTAACAATCAAAGAGGAGATTCTGAGACTGTAAGAGGAAGAACTTCTTTTAAAAGCAAATGGCAGAACTTAGGAAGATGGTGGAAAATAAAAATGTTTTATGGAGATGAAAAACCTATTACAGCTAACCGATAGAAATAATTGAACAGGTAATAATGACTATCTGGAATTGCATGTTGTAATTGCACACTCTATCTAGGAAGAAAAATTTTTTGTCTGGGAAAGATGACATGATTTATAACCGTCATAGTAAAAGCAATGATTTCTATCTGCAACACTTAACTGATGACAGGGATACATCTTCTGAGGGAAAAATAGTTGTGACCTAAGATTCCCACCAAGTTCAGCAAATATATTTTCAAGCAGGTGAAACTTGGGATATCATTCTGCTGAGACTTTCTTTCAAGAGGGTTGAGGGAAACACTAACCAAAGATGGTATCCAGGGCTTTCCTGGTTGTCCAGTGGGTAAGGACACCGCCTTGCAGTGCGAGGGGCACTGGTTCGATCCCTGTCCTGGGAGGATCCCACGAGCTGCAGAGCGGCTGGACTGATGTGTCCAACTACCCAGCCGGAGCTCTGGAGCGCGTGTACCCACAGCCGGTGCTCAGCAGCGAGAGAGGCCACTATGATGGGAGGCCCTCACAAGCCAAAGAACAAAGATAAATAGATGAAAGATCAATAGAAGTGGCTAAAAAAAAAAAAAAAGGGATGATATCCAACTGGAAGATAAACAACCTTAATAATGACAAGATTATGGCAAAAAAAAAAAAAAAACAGGTAGTATGCATTAAAACTATCTAAATGTAGAACTAAGACTAAATAGTGATGGGAAATGTGGTTAGAGAACTTTCTTGTAAATGTTTGAACTTAATGTAACAAATCATAAGGTGGGGAAAAACTATACGTGTACTGACTTTTGTAGCACCAAACTATTATATATGATCTAAAATGAAAATATGTCATCATTTTAATAACTAAACTCTCAATAGCTTTCATATATGATTTTCTTAATTTAAGCCATCTTATTAAAAGATATTAAGAGCTAATATCTTGTGGTGATGAAAGATTTGAACAGCAGCATTTCATTTCACGTTAATTTCTTTTTCATTAAAGTTCAATCTTAAATCACTTTTATTAAACCATAAACTTTTAATGCGAATTAGGAAGATGGTGGAAAATAAAAATGTTTTATGGAGATGAAACCTATTACAGCTAACCGATAGAAATAATTGAACAGGTAATAATGACTATCTGGAATTGCATGTTGTAATTGCACACTCTATCTAGGAAGAAAAATTTTTTGTCTGGGAAAGATGACATGATTTATAACCGTCATAGTAAAAGCAATGATTTCTATCTGCAACACTTAACTGATGACAGGGATACATCTTCTGAGGGAAAAATAGTTGTGACCTAAGATTCCCACCAAGTTCAGCAAATATATTTTCAAGCAGGTGAAACTTGGGATATCATTCTGCTGAGACTTTCTTTCAAGAGGGTTGAGGGAAACACTAACCAAAGATGGTATCCAGGGCTTTCCTGGTTGTCCAGTGGGTAAGGACACCGCCTTGCAGTGCGAGGGGCACTGGTTCGATCCCTGTCCTGGGAGGATCCCACGAGCTGCAGAGCGGCTGGACTGATGTGTCCAACTACCCAGCCGGAGCTCTGGAGCGCGTGTACCCACAGCCGGTGCTCAGCAGCGAGAGAGGCCACTATGATGGGAGGCCCTCACAAGCCAAAGAACAAAGATAAATAGATGAAAGATCAATAGAAGTGGCTAAAAAAAAAAAAAAGGGATGATATCCAACTGGAAGATAAACAACCTTAATAATGACAAGATTATGGCAAAAAAAAAAAAAAACAGGTAGTATGCATTAAAACTATCTAAATGTAGAACTAAGACTAAATAGTGATGGGAAATGTGGTTAGAGAACTTTCTTGTAAATGTTTGAACTTAATGTAACAAATCATAAGGTGGGGAAAAACTATACGTGTACTGACTTTTGTAGCACCAAACTATTATATATGATCTAAAATGAAAATATGTCATCATTTTAATAACTAAACTCTCAATAGCTTTCATATATGATTTTCTTAATTTAAGCCATCTTATTAAAAGATATTAAGAGCTAATATCTTGTGGTGATGAAAGATTTGAACAGCAGCATTTCATTTCACGTTAATTTCTTTTTCATTAAAGTTCAAATCAAATTAAACTCACTACTTTTATTAGAACCATAAATATGGCATAATTGAGCTTTTGTCTAGGTATTGAGCTTTTGAATCCTCCTTCTGGGTCCATGTAAGCACAATGGGATGTGCAAAGAAAGGCACATGTATCAAACGTTTCAGGGTAATTTATTTCTCTCTCAATTATACTTTTCTGGTCACATGAGTTTCAAAACTGTAAGGAATAATATCATTTTTGTCTTTGAAAAAAATACTGTGACCATTAAAGACAGTGGGAGACTTTGGCTGCTATTCACAATGACCTCATTTACCTAGGACCTCATTCCGATTGCTGATGAGTTTCTCAGGAACCCGTATGTGGGAAGAGGCATCATTCTGCCAAGAGAAACAGCTCATGAGTGTGCCCTTGCCTCCTTTTCCAATAGGTGGAGCAAGGAGCCTGCTCTGTTCTTCATGTGTTTTTGCAATTCAGAAAAGGCTTTTTATAAAAAGAGTCATCACTGCTCTGAGAGAGCAGATAGTTTAGACTATAGTCATTTCAAAAAAGAATATTTGAAAAGAAACTTGCTACGTTGGAGGTCTTACATCCCTGTGCTTGTAGCGGTAGCGGTGGGCAAGAATAAAGAACATCGTGTATAACTGACAGACTCCACACGGCTCTACAGACAGACAGTCCCGGGTTCATCATAGGCAGGCTGTGGAACTGGCTGGTTACAGATTAGACATTTTTTACTTCTGAGTGAAGCTTGTTCCAAGTAAATGATGACACATTAATCAAAGTTTAAACTATATCTCCTCAAGGAATTTAGCGCAGAAAATATAGTGTAGCATTAAAAGCACAGGCTTCAGGGAAAGTGATTCAAATCCCAGATATGCCTGTTACTAGTCAGAGTAACTTGAGCAGCAACCTTAATATCACTGAGCCTCAATTTCCACTCCTGTAAAATGGGATGAAAATAATGCTACCTACCTCCGAGGGTTACTATAATAATTAAATGAGGTAAACGTGACTTTTGTAGCACCAAACTATTATATATGATCTAAAATGAAAATATGTCATCATTTTAATAACTAAACTCTCAATAGCTTTCATATATGATTTTCTTAATTTAAGCCATCTTATTAAAAGATATTAAGAGCTAATATCTTGTGGTGATGAAAGATTTGAACAGCAGCATTTCATTTCACGTTAATTTCTTTTTCATTAAAGTTCAAATCAAATTAAACTCACTACTTTTATTAGAACCATAAATATGGCATAATTGAGCTTTTGTCTAGGTATTGAGCTTTTGAATCCTCCTTCTGGGTCCATGTAAGCACAATGGGATGTGCAAAGAAAGGCACATGTATCAAACGTTTCAGGGTAATTTATTTCTCTCTCAATTATACTTTTCTGGTCACATGAGTTTCAAAACTGTAAGGAATAATATCATTTTTGTCTTTGAAAAAAATACTGTGACCATTAAAGACAGTGGGAGACTTTGGCTGCTATTCACAATGACCTCATTTACCTAGGACCTCATTCCGATTGCTGATGAGTTTCTCAGGAACCCGTATGTGGGAAGAGGCATCATTCTGCCAAGAGAAACAGCTCATGAGTGTGCCCTTGCCTCCTTTTCCAATAGGTGGAGCAAGGAGCCTGCTCTGTTCTTCATGTGTTTTTGCAATTCAGAAAAGGCTTTTTATAAAAAGAGTCATCACTGCTCTGAGAGAGCAGATAGTTTAGACTATAGTCATTTCAAAAAAGAATATTTGAAAAGAAACTTGCTACATTGGAGGTCTTACATCCCTGTGCTTGTAGCGGTAGCGGTGGGCAAGAATAAAGAACATCGTGTATAACTGACAGACTCCACACGGCTCTACAGACAGACAGTCCCGGGTTCATCATAGGCAGGCTGTGGAACTGGCTGGTTACAGATTAGACATTTTTTACTTCTGAGTGAAGCTTGTTCCAAGTAAATGATGACACATTAATCAAAGTTTAAACTATATCTCCTCAAGGAATTTAGCGCAGAAAATATAGTGTAGCATTAAAAGCACAGGCTTCAGGGAAAGTGATTCAAATCCCAGATATGCCTGTTACTAGTCAGAGTAACTTGAGCAGCAACCTTAATATCACTGAGCCTCAATTTCCACACCTGTAAAATGGGATGAAAATAATGCTACCTACCTCCGAGGGTTACTATAATAATTAAATGAGGTAAAGCTTTCAAATCCTAAGTACAGGTTCAAGCACATAATAGGCATTTGATAAATGTTTCCTGCTAGTACCAGAAAGCAATCAGAGACCATTTAGGGCCTCATATGACTTTTTAACATGCATAAACATCATTGCTGTAGTATTTATTGTGAGATTCATGTCTATCAGCTTCTCAAATTTACAAAGCATTTTGTCCAGAACTCAGTAAAGAGTATGTCTCCTTCATCGATATCTGTCATGGGAAACTGCCCCACACTTGGCAGAGTCAGGAAGCTTGAGGAGAAAAGGTCAAATAGGCAATGGCAATATTTTTCTAACCACAAGTCAAGACCTGTTTGTGGGCCATAAAATCAATTTTGAGGGACATAACTAGCATTTTTTTAATGGGAAGGATTAGGATGGTTTGAAGAGAGTTTTGAGTGGAAAATAACTGAGTACCTGGCATGTAGTGAAGTTTACATATGATCTTATAAAACCTTTGTTTAGTATGTTAGATATATGTATGAGCTGGGTTACTGTGTAAAATGTATTTCTTTCTGTGCTCACCATCAATAAGAAGTGTTAAAGTTCCTTGGCATGGTGATTACTTGAAATGTAGAAATTGATCAACAGGATATATTTCTTTTTATCTTTTTTAAGATTAATTTTTTTATGTGAACTAATTTTGAAGTCCTGATTGAATTTGTTACAATATTGCTTCTGTTTTTTGTATTGGTTTTTGGCCCAAGATGTGGGATCTTAGTTCCCCAACCTGGGAAAAATGGGGTTCATCATAGGCAGGCTGTGGAACTGGCTGGTTACAGATTAGACATTTTTTACTTCTGAGTGAAGCTTGTTCCAAGTAAATGATGACACATTAATCAAAGTTTAAACTATATCTCCTCAAGGAATTTAGCGCAGAAAATATAGTGTAGCATTAAAAGCACAGGCTTCAGGGAAAGTGATTCAAATCCCAGATATGCCTGTTACTAGTCAGAGTAACTTGAGCAGCAACCTTAATATCACTGAGCCTCAATTTCCACACCTGTAAAATGGGATGAAAATAATGCTACCTACCTCCGAGGGTTACTATAATAATTAAATGAGGTAAAGCTTTCAAATCCTAAGTACAGGTTCAAGCACATAATAGGCATTTGATAAATGTTTCCTGCTAGTACCAGAAAGCAATCAGAGACCATTTAGGGCCTCATATGACTTTTTAACATGCATAAACATCATTGCTGTAGTATTTATTGTGAGATTCATGTCTATCAGCTTCTCAAATTTACAAAGCATTTTGTCCAGAACTCAGTAAAGAGTATGTCTCCTTCATCGATATCTGTCATGGGAAACTGCCCCACACTTGGCAGAGTCAGGAAGCTTGAGGAGAAAAGGTCAAATAGGCAATGGCAATATTTTTCTAACCACAAGTCAAGACCTGTTTGTGGGCCATAAAATCAATTTTGAGGGACATAACTAGCATTTTTTTAATGGGAAGGATTAGGATGGTTTGAAGAGAGTTTTGAGTGGAAAATAACTGAGTACCTGGCATGTAGTGAAGTTTACATATGATCTTATAAAACCTTTGTTTAGTATGTTAGATATATGTATGAGCTGGGTTACTGTGTAAAATGTATTTCTTTCTGTGCTCACCATCAATAAGAAGTGTTAAAGTTCCTTGGCATGGTGATTACTTGAAATGTAGAAATTGATCAACAGGATATATTTCTTTTTATCTTTTTTAAGATTAATTTTTTTATGTGAACTAATTTTGAAGTCCTGATTGAATTTGTTACAATATTGCTTCTGTTTTTTGTATTGGTTTTTTGGCCCAAGATGTGGGATCTTAGTTCCCCAACCTGGGATTGAACACACACCCCTTACATTGGAAAGCAAAGTCTTAACCACTAGACCACCACGAAAGTCCCTAGGTCTAACTGTATTTTGAATGTTTTCTGGTAGCTATGGTACTTATGAAACAGGAGATATTTACTTTCAGGACTCTTGCCATATTCCGAAAACAGAAGATAGGCTTAAGCTTTAGCAACACTTGATAAAGGTGGCAATTCCTCCTCCTCAACACACAGTCTTCCCTTGACTTCTATGAGGTCTCTTTTCCTTTGTTCTTCTGCTTCTATTTCTGAGTGTATTTTGTCTCTCACCTTTAAATGTTGATGCTCCTGAAATTTTATCCTTGGCTTTGCTCTGTCTCCTTGGATAATTTCATTCATGCCTGTGCCTCCAATGAGCAGCTTGATGCCACTGATTTCAAAATCCCTACCACCCTCACACACCTTTTTCCTGAGTTTCAGGTCCTTCTGGGCATCTGCATTCAGATATCTTTTACATATCTTAAGCTCAACATATCAAAAACTGAACTCATTGTCTTTCCTTCCTCTCTACTCCCTACTCCCCATTTCTCAAACCCACTCAAACTCTCAATACCTCAGTCTCTCCCACCTGAAAAGTACTAAAAATATATTCCCTCCCTATTTGCTGTGACTGTTATGTTTTTAATAAAGGAGAGGAACAACCTAGTCAGTTGTTCCTCATATCATCATTATCACACTGATCATTGAAAATGCAGATTTTGAAATGTAATCCAACCTAGTGAATTTTTCCCAGAACCCTTAAGGGCAAGCAAATTTTTTAATTTTATGAGAATGTCAAGAAGAAATTTCCAAGAAAAAAAATGACTAATTTTTCTTAAAACACTCCATCCTCCCCCCGAAAAAATGTCCACCAAACTGACCTCAGTATGCATGTGGGTTGTAAATTTACATAGAAGAATTGATCATACAATCTGTAAAATGTATACTGTAACCCAAGAATAATAATAAAATACATGCTTTAAAAATGTACTATCCACATTATAATTCACAGAAAAGAAAGATGATTACAGAAACTCTGACTCATGTTCCTGACAGCTAATGAAAAACATTGCCAGCAGCAAAAGTAGTTTCTTTTTTATCTCAATGACAGGCACTTTTGTTGTTTGAAGAGAAGGTCTTAAGTTCCATTCAGTTTCAAATAATGACTGGGTTTTTTTTCCTATTGTAAAGCATAGAGAGCACCTCATTGTTAACTGACAATTTCCTTCTTACCAGATATGGGCAAAAGAAATGGCTGAATAAATCTGAATGCAGAAATATCAATAGGACCTACTGTGATCTCTCTGCTGAAACTTCTGACTATGAACATCAATATTATGCCAAAGTGAAGGCTTTAACTGTGATCCTTTCTTTTTAACTCAGTTGATGCTCCTGAAATTTTATCCTTGGCTTTGCTCTGTCTCCTTGGATAATTTCATTCATGCCTGTGCCTCCAATGAGCAGCTTGATGCCACTGATTTCAAAATCCCTACCACCCTCACACACCTTTTTCCTGAGTTTCAGGTCCTTCTGGGCATCTGCATTCAGATATCTTTTACATATCTTAAGCTCAACATATCAAAAACTGAACTCATTGTCTTTCCTTCCTCTCTACTCCCTACTCCCCATTTCTCAAACCCACTCAAACTCTCAATACCTCAGTCTCTCCCACCTGAAAAGTACTAAAAATATATTCCCTCCCTATTTGCTGTGACTGTTATGTTTTTAATAAAGGAGAGGAACAACCTAGTCAGTTGTTCCTCATATCATCATTATCACACTGATCATTGAAAATGCAGATTTTGAAATGTAATCCAACCTAGTGAATTTTTCCCAGAACCCTTAAGGGCAAGCAAATTTTTTAATTTTATGAGAATGTCAAGAAGAAATTTCCAAGAAAAAAAATGACTAATTTTTCTTAAAACACTCCATCCTCCCCCCCACAAAAAATGTCCACCAAACTGACCTCAGTATGCATGTGGGTTGTAAATTTACATAGAAGAATTGATCATACAATCTGTAAAATGTATACTGTAACCCAAGAATAATAATAAAATACATGCTTTAAAAATGTACTATCCACATTATAATTCACAGAAAAGAAAGATGATTACAGAAACTCTGACTCATGTTCCTGACAGCTAATGAAAAACATTGCCAGCAGCAAAAGTAGTTTCTTTTTTATCTCAATGACAGGCACTTTTGTTGTTTGAAGAGAAGGTCTTAAGTTCCATTCAGTTTCAAATAATGACTGGGTTTTTTTTCCTATTGTAAAGCATAGAGAGCACCTCATTGTTAACTGACAATTTCCTTCTTACCAGATATGGGCAAAAGAAATGGCTGAATAAATCTGAATGCAGAAATATCAATAGGACCTACTGTGATCTCTCTGCTGAAACTTCTGACTATGAACATCAATATTATGCCAAAGTGAAGGCTATTTGGGGAACGAATTGTTCCAAATGGGCAGAAACTGGACGATTCTATCCTTTCTTAGAAAGTAAGTAACTCAGTTATGTGTTAGACACATATCAATATCAAGTTCATCTGACCCCCTAATGTAAAACTCATCTCTGCCTCATAGACAGCCTTGTCCAAAGGCACGTGCTCTGCTTGGCTCTGTTCCACACTCTGTCCATCAGGTGGAGTGACCAGCCCAGGACTGGATACTTCAGCTTGCTGCGTCTCACAGTCTCATCTTTAGAAAGAAAAGTTCAAACGAGTGTCTCTCAGATTGCTGCCAACACTGGAGGCCAAAATTATCAAATTTTGATTTTGTTTTGCTTTCAATTGAGACTACATAATTTGAGGAACAACTGACAGACTTATTTTAATGTTATGGATTTATAAACTATTTGACATATGCCCGTAGGTTGATTAAAGATTGTTTTGGGGAGGAACGTTCAGGACAGGGGAGGTATATGTATAGCTATATGCATGATGTAGTTGTACAGCAGAAACTAACAACATTGTGAAGTAATTATCCTCCAATTAAAAATAAGTTTTAAAAAAGAGATTGTTGTGATCACCCAGCTAAGTCTTTTCTTGCTATAAGCATGGTAGTGTGATGCCATAATTCCTAGGTGTAACTCGGAATGAGGGCAACGTTTTCCTGATATTTGCTTTTTAAATATTTTCCATCCTCAATTCGTGGCTGATTCAGCCATGAAAGATCCACTCAGAGCTCCCAGGATGAAATTTAGAAGGGCTCCCTGAGTTCTGGAACTGCAGACTTTCCCTTGCTGTCCTACGTCAGAAGTAGGCAAACGACGGGCTTAGACTAAATGCAACACCCCATCTCTTTCTTTTATCCTACAGGACAAGAGCTAACAATGGTTCTTACATTTATACAAGTAATAGTTGCAACAGAGATCACATGGCCTCCAAAGTCTAAAATATGTACTGTCAGTACATTTGTGATAAGTTTTGAAGGCTGGAATTTGGCAGAAATATCAATAGGACCTACTGTGATCTCTCTGCTGAAACTTCTGACTATGAACATCAATATTATGCCAAAGTGAAGGCTATTTGGGGAACGAATTGTTCCAAATGGGCAGAAACTGGACGATTCTATCCTTTCTTAGAAAGTAAGTAACTCAGTTATGTGTTAGACACATATCAATATCAAGTTCATCTGACCCCCTAATGTAAAACTCATCTCTGCCTCATAGACAGCCTTGTCCAAAGGCACGTGCTCTGCTTGGCTCTGTTCCACACTCTGTCCATCAGGTGGAGTGACCAGCCCAGGACTGGATATTTCAGCTTGCTGCGTCTCACAGTCTCATCTTTAGAAAGAAAAGTTCAAACGAGTGTCTCTCAGATTGCTGCCAACACTGGAGGCCAAAATTATCAAATTTTGATTTTGTTTTGCTTTCAATTGAGACTACATAATTTGAGGAACAACTGACAGACTTATTTTAATGTTATGGATTTATAAACTATTTGACATATGCCCGTAGGTTGATTAAAGATTGTTTTGGGGAGGAACGTTCAGGACAGGGGAGGTATATGTATAGCTATATGCATGATGTAGTTGTACAGCAGAAACTAACAACATTGTGAAGTAATTATCCTCCAATTAAAAATAAGTTTTAAAAAAGAGATTGTTGTGATCACCCAGCTAAGTCTTTTCTTGCTATAAGCATGGTAGTGTGATGCCATAATTCCTAGGTGTAACTCGGAATGAGGGCAACGTTTTCCTGATATTTGCTTTTTAAATATTTTCCATCCTCAATTCGTGGCTGATTCAGCCATGAAAGATCCACTCAGAGCTCCCAGGATGAAATTTAGAAGGGCTCCCTGAGTTCTGAAACTGCAGACTTTCCCTTGCTGTCCTACGTCAGAAGTAGGCAAACGACGGGCTTAGACTAAATGCAACACCCCATCTCTTTCTTTTATCCTACAGGACAAGAGCTAAGAATGGTTCTTACATTTATACAAGTAATAGTTGCAACAGAGATCACATGGCCTCCAAAGTCTAAAATATGTACTGTCTGTACATTTGTGATAAGTTTGCTAATCTCTATTCTAGATCATTCTCCCACGGTTACATTCCCAAAGATCTTTAGCAGTATTTGCTGTTCTCTGTCCCTTTAGTGGTCCCAGTGTGTGCCATTTCTGAATTTTATAAACACATCAAATTCTTTTAATGTCTTTTATTACCAACTTGTCAGGTCACAGTAGTGTTGCAAACACTTTTAATTGTATTTACTGTCTCTAGTACTGTTTATCCACGTGACTAGGAACCACACGTGACTGAGTAAATTGGCTATTTTAATGTTGTGTCAGAGTATGTGACATGATTATTTCAAAATTTGGTATAACTTAGGCCCAACCAGAGCATTCGGTGGCACCTCAAATAAGAGGATGGACTTTAGAACTTTTATCCCAGTAGGATTATATTGTAGCTTCATCCAAGGTGTTTTCTACATCTGAACATGGTAATTCCCTCTCTCCTCCCATTTAAGCACAGATTGGCCCACCAGAGGTTGCTCTGACTACTGATGAGAAATCCATTTTTATTATTCTGACGGCTCCAAAGAAGTGGAAGAAAAATCCAGAAGAAAGCTCTATTTCCATGCAACAAATATACTCAAATCTGAAGTATAATGTGTCCATATATAATACTAAATCAAATAGAACGGTAAGCCAGAAATGGAATGGGGACCTATAATCTGTTTTACTTTGTGCAGCTAATGCTGGAACACGCAGCCCTGATGCTTAAATTCTCGGCATGTGGATCTGGGAAGGTGTGATATTCCAAAGTGATACCCTGCAGGAGATCGTTGAAGCTAATTAAAAATAAGTTTTAAAAAAGAGATTGTTGTGATCACCCAGCTAAGTCTTTTCTTGCTATAAGCATGGTAGTGTGATGCCATAATTCCTAGGTGTAACTCGGAATGAGGGCAACGTTTTCCTGATATTTGCTTTTTAAATATTTTCCATCCTCAATTCGTGGCTGATTCAGCCATGAAAGATCCACTCAGAGCTCCCAGGATGAAATTTAGAAGGGCTCCCTGAGTTCTGGAACTGCAGACTTTCCCTTGCTGTCCTACGTCAGAAGTAGGCAAACGACGGGCTTAGACTAAATGCAACACCCCATCTCTTTCTTTTATCCTACAGGACAAGAGCTAAGAATGGTTCTTACATTTATACAAGTAATAGTTGCAACAGAGATCACATGGCCTCCAAAGTCTAAAATATGTACTGTCTGTACATTTGTGATAAGTTTGCTAATCTCTATTCTAGATCATTCTCCCACGGTTACATTCCCAAAGATCTTTAGCAGTATTTGCTGTTCTCTGTCCCTTTAGTGGTCCCAGTGTGTGCCATTTCTGAATTTTATAAACACATCAAATTCTTTTAATGTCTTTTATTACCAACTTGTCAGGTCACAGTAGTGTTGCAAACACTTTTAATTGTATTTACTGTCTCTAGTACTGTTTATCCACGTGACTAGGAACCACACGTGACTGAGTAAATTGGCTATTTTAATGTTGTGTCAGAGTATGTGACATGATTATTTCAAAATTTGGTATAACTTAGGCCCAACCAGAGCATTCGGTGGCACCTCAAATAAGAGGATGGACTTTAGAACTTTGATCCCAGTAGGATTATATTGTAGCTTCATCCAAGGTGTTTTCTACATCTGAACATGGTAATTCCCTCTCTCCTCCCATTTAAGCACAGATTGGCCCACCAGAGGTTGCTCTGACTACTGATGAGAAATCCATTTTTATTATTCTGACGGCTCCAAAGAAGTGGAAGAAAAATCCAGAAGAAAGCTCTATTTCCATGCAACAAATATACTCAAATCTGAAGTATAATGTGTCCATATATAATACTAAATCAAATAGAACGGTAAGCCAGAAATGGAATGGGGACCTATAATCTGTTTTACTTTGTGCAGCTAATGCTGGAACACGCAGCCCTGATGCTTAAATTCTCGGCATGTGGATCTGGGAAGATGTGATATTCCAAAGTGATACCCTGCAGGAGATCGTTGAAGCTAATGCCTAGAAATTGAAAGGACTGCCTTCAGATTTCCTTTACAGAAAGTCCCTGCTATGACGTTATTGCTGGCATGTAGAGCAATTGTCCATCTCACTTTGATGGAGAGCTTCTGCTTGCTTAACATCTGTCCATCACTCTCCAAGAAAGAAAAAAAATGCCAGCAAGAACACAGGATAGAGTCAAATAAGAAGTCCCTCCTATGTCATTATTTAAGAGTGTTCCCATAATTTGTTCCGTTCCTGACCTTGCCCTGCCAACCCCAAGGGAAAGGCTATTTTAAAAAGCTGTCGCTAAAAAGAAAGCTCATAGTGATAGCGAAGGGCCTCGATCTTTTATTTCCTTCTGTAGTTACTTGTCTGGGGACTGCTGGAAATCTTTGACTCTGACTGCTGTTCTCTATCCCTTTAGTGGTCCCAGTGTGTGACAAACCACACGCTGGTGTTCAGCTGGCTGGAACCGGACACTCTGTACTGTGTCCTCGTGGAGTCCATCGTCCCAGGCCCTCCTCGCCGCACTCAGCCTTCTGAGAAGCAGTGTGTCAGTACTCTGAAAGGTAAGCTTTGAAAATCTCACCTGGTCTGAGGAAGGCAATGGCTAAATCTAGAAGGAAGTATGACTGTATAAATAAGGTTTTGACAAATCCATGTCTACCAGAAACAGGCTGAGGCAAAGGCCTGAACAACCAGCCCCAGAAGTGCTCCACCCTGGTCTGAGGGACCGAGAGCACACCCTAGGATTATATTGTAGCTTCATCCAAGGTGTTTTCTACATCTGAATGTTTTTAAGCACAGATTGGCCCACCAGAGGTTGCTCTGACTACTGATGAGAAATCCATTTTATTATTCTGACGGCTCCAAAGAAGTGGAAGAAAATCCAGAAGAAAGCTCTATTTCCATGCAACAAATATACTCAAATCTGAAGTATAATGTGTCCATATATAATACTAAATCAAATAGAACGGTAAGCCAGAAATGGAATGGGGACCTATAATCTGTTTTACTTTGTGCAGCTAATGCTGGAACACGCAGCCCTGATGCTTAAATTCTCGGCATGTGGATCTGGGAAGGTGTGATATTCCAAAGTGATACCCTGCAGGAGATCGTTGAAGCTAATGCCTAGAAATTGAAAGGACTGCCTTCAGATTTCCTTTACAGAAAGTCCCTGTATGACGTTATTGCTGGCATGTAGAGCAATTGTCCATCTCACTTTGATGGAGAGCTTCTGCTTGCTTAACATCTGTCCGTCACTCTCCAAGAAAGAAAAAAAATGCCAGCAAGAACACAGGATAGAGTCAAATAAGAAGTCCCTCCTATGTCATTATTTAAGAGTGTTCCCATAATTTGTTCCGTTCCTGACCTTGCCCTGCCAACCCCAAGGGAAAGGCTATTTTAAAAAGCTGTCGCTAAAAAGAAAGCTCATAGTGATAGCGAAGGGCCTCGATCTTTTATTTCCTTCTGTAGTTACTTGTCTGGGGACTGCTGGAAATCTTTGACTCTGACTGCTGTTCTCTATCCCTTTAGTGGTCCCAGTGTGTGACAAACCACACGCTGGTGTTCAGCTGGCTGGAACCGGACACTCTGTACTGTGTCCTCGTGGAGTCCATCGTCCCAGGCCCTCCTCGCCGCACTCAGCCTTCTGAGAAGCAGTGTGTCAGTACTCTGAAAGGTAAGCTTTGAAAATCTCACCTGGTCTGAGGAAGGCAATAGGCTAAATCTAGAAGGAAGTATGACTGTATAAATAAGGTTTTGACAAATCCATGTCTACCAGAAACAGGCTGAGGCGAAGGCCTGAACAACCAGCCCCAGAAGTGCATTGAGCAGCCTGGGACTCTGCCACTGAACGTGACTCACAGTAGGGCGTGTTTTCACGTCCTGGGGAGCGCTCAGCACAGGTCCTGGCTTCCACCGCCAACAACAGTCTGCGCTGGGAAATTAGAATCACAGGAATTTTTACACACATGGTTTTTCTTCTTTAAAACTATAGCCACTCTGATCAGTAGAAGTTCTGTGAGTGTTGGAGAACATCAGACGATTAATTTTATGCCTAGAAACAAAACAGTACCCTAAAAACACTGTAAGACAGACTCTTTGACCCCTCCTCGGGAGTACAAATTACAGACCGGGCAGGTTGTATTCAAATATTCTCACTGGCTGTGGGAGGGCCCAGGGTCAGTAAATTAGTTATTATTCTCTCAGTTTTAGAGTTGCTTCTCTCTCATTTTATTTGTCTCCATCTCCTGTTTTTTGAACTTAGCTGCCAAGGAAGTGTGATTAAAATTCTCGTTCCTGTTAGGAGACTAGAGTTAGGAGCTTGGCATTTATTTAGCTATTCTTCCCTGAGGGAGGGTCATCCTGGTGGGTCAGATGGTAAAGAATCCTCCTGCCAATGCAGGAAACCCAGGTTAGATCCTTGGGTTGGGAAGACCTCCTGGAGAAGGGAATGGCACCTCACTCCAGTATTCTTACCTGAAGAATTCCATGGACAGAGGAGCCTGGTGGGCTACAGTCCATGGGGTTGCAAAGAGTCGGACATGACTGAGCAACTACCTGAGGGTAGTAAGACCTTGAACTCAAAACCTAAAAGTTGAAATTAAATGCTAAAGCTTACCTTCATGTAACAGCTCTTCATCCGTACTTCTTCTGTTTCTCTCTTCCACCTGAAACAACCATTTTCTCCAAGCCTTGTTCCCAGCTATGGGACAGGAATGGTGGCAGAACCTTGCTTTCCTCTCCCCACATGCCTTCCACATTTTGAGATGAAACTGTCCCAGGGATCAAAAAGGGAATTTTGTGAATACATATCAAAAGTGAAAAGCCATATTTTTTAATCTCCATCCTTATTGTATCTTCTCCTTTAAAGCAAAGGATTCTCTACCATATGTCCAATAAAATCAAAATGCAAAACAAGCAAAAGGAAAAACAAAGCAGATTGAGGAAATCATTTTTGTATTTGGAAAAGCATTCTGTTTCCTAACAGTTTGATCAGTGGCCAAATGGTAGGAATGAATTCCCATTGGAAATCATTCAAGCTGCTGGCAAAGCTAAAGCAACTAAAATACAGATTAAATTAAATACTTCCCAGTAAACAGATGGAGCCAACTTTCTCCCTAGTCCTGGGAAAGTCACAAAATAACAAGGTACCATTTCAGGTTCTGATCTTTCTGTGATCTCCTTGCTTAATTAGAACAACCCAGAAGACTTTCCAAGACACTGCTCTGAGGATCTGCTTTTTCAAAAACTCACTATTACCTCTTTGGGGACATTCTTGGAAATATTTCTGCTCTTCAAAATCCCCCAGTTCCTGAAATGCAAATGCAGGTTATTAGTTGATCGTTGCAGACACGTGCTGGCATATACTCAGGGCCATCAGTCATTGTTGTCACAGCTCTGTTTAAGCAGGACGAGTTTGGTCCAGAAATCAGGGGTTGTATCAAAAGAACTAGACTGATTGGGATTGCCATAGACACACTACCATAAACATAACTAATCAGCACAGGGAACTCTACTCAATACTCTGTAATGGTGTGTAAGAAAAAATAATCTAAAAAAGAGTGGAGATACATTTATGTATAACTATTCACTGTACTGTACACCTGAAACTAACACAACATTGTAAATCAACTGAACTCCAATAAGAATGTTTTTTAAAAAAGAGGGCTGGACTGAATTGTTGCCTAGTATAGGAGCAGGTGATGCCTAGCCACCTGCAACATCTGCGTTACTGCCACCTTTCTATGTGGCGCCTGCTGACAGATGTCCTCTTTGGGATGAACGAACCGGCAGTTGGAGCTCTGCACCTGGACTTTCCCACTGGCTCTTATTGACCAGAAGTCCGTGATGCTTCTCTTTCCACTTTTCTAACTGAACAGTTACCTGAACAGTGACTTGACTGCTTTCTCCCAGGACTAGGCATCCAGCGCATCCAACATCTTCGTGGATAGGATTCTCCCAGAACACCCCTGCTGATTATATATAAGGAGTATAAGGAATATACTTATATAAAGTATATAAGGAACGGCCTCCCAGGTGGCTTAGTGGTAAAGAATCTACCTGCCGGTGCAGGAGCCACAGGAGACATGGGTTCAATCCCTGGGTTGGGAAGAGCCCCTGGAGGAGGTATGGCAACACACTTCAGTATTCATGTTGGAATAATCACAGGGAGAGGAAGACCTGACATGCTACAATCCATGGGCTCACAAAGATTCAGACATGACTAAGTGACGGAGCACACACACACAATGCCCTCGAATGTTTGTCATGTGTGCTCAAGCTGCTCCTTCTACTACTGCTGTATTGGTCACAGTTCTCTGGAGAACACAATATACATAATCTTTATATGTGTATACACACACAGAGAGAAGGAGACTTATTTTAAGAAATTGGCTTACATGATTTTGGAAACACAGGGTAAGTTCAAAATCCACAGGGCAGGCCAGCAGACTGGAGAGCCAAAGAAGAGAGGATGTTGCAGTTCTTGTCTGAAATTGATCAATCAGAAAACCTGGCCAACGGTGTAGAATGGCTTTATTTGTCACGCAGAAGGTGACACCATACATTTGTCTCCTCTCCTGAATATGTGGAAAAGAGTGAGTTGAATGAGTGGCGTGAAAACATGGGGCAGCTTAATGGAATCTTCACAAGAGGGTTTTGTCGTTACATTTGCAGTGCCATGAATTGCCTGAATATCATACACACTTACCTTCAAAAATAAGAACCAACATGAATCTCATAGCCAGATATAAACAGTTGGAATATCTGATGACTTGGGTTATTAAGATATCCTTGCTGTAAAGGTTTGAAACAAGTCTAGATAATTCCTTAAGACCATCTGTTGCCAGAGAAAGAATACTGAAATCTGAAATAAGAACATTTAGCTCAAGCTTCTTAAGTTATAAACGAGAAAACTGAAGTGCAAAATGTAATTGATTTCTCCATAGCCTCTTAACAGTACCAATGGTTTTCCACCACATTAAATCACAGCTATCTACCCCACCCCACTTTTTTTTTTTACAGATCAAACATCCACATTGGAGGTTAAAATCATCTTCTGGTATGTTTTGCCCATATCTGTTACTGTGTTTCTTTTCTCTGTGATGGGCTACTCCATGTACAGATATATCCATGTCGGCAAAGAGAAACACCCAGCAAATCTGGTGAGTGCTTAGAGTGGCAGGAGGCATTATAACACACCTCCAGGAAGATAGAAACGGAGGTTCTAGGGCAGGTATCATTCCTTTTAAGGGCAGAGTGAGTTTCAAGTTAAAAAGCTGATGAATTAAAAATACTTTCTGTGCTAGGTCAACTCATGAATGTAACCAAAAAGAAAGATGCTTTAATTTTGACAGAGATTTTATATTCACTGTACAGATTAGACTAGATCTTGAGGTCCACAGACAAACTGTTATTATCCATGCCCCTTCAGAAGTTTAAGTCTAGTTTAGAACTAGAATTTTTAAATGATATGTGAAGACTAAGATGAAAGTGGGTTCTAGGGACTCTAGAGGCTAGAGGAAGGTCAGTGGCACCCTACATGGGGGATTGGAAGAAGTTTTATGCCCAGGCTTGGTCATGAAAGTTAAGAGTTAGGGCACCTACCTCAGGGGCAGATGTGGGTGGATGTTTGGGAAATCACATAGTATTGCTAAACAATAAGGTTCCCAATAAGGAGCTATGAAAGAAGAGTCTGGAGCGTTGATGGGGTGGTAAGGCCAGGTAATTGGAGAACTGGGATGTTATTATAAGGACCTTGCACTTCATTGTGTTTGCAAAACTCTGTAGGGTTTTGAAGTGGAATCATCATGGTCAATGTTGGGTTTTAGATACAGCTGAATAGTGTTGAATACAACTTTATTGGGAAGAAGACTAGAAATAAACCAAAAAAAAACAAAAAAAACCCAGCTAGGAGACTGAGAGTTGTCCAGGAGAGAAGACAGTCTAAATGAGGAGAGAGGAATATATGACCAGAGACAGACACGGAATGGAAACATATTTAAGGGAAAAGTGGCTGGGACTTCATCATTCAGAGCAAGGATAAGCAAGAAAGTAGAAGAAAGTGCAAACTCTATGCTTCTAGACCATGTACTAGAGGGTTTCCCAAGGGCTGAGCACATTTTAACAATCAAAAGTGATTGCTTTGGGGATTATCAAAATACATGTTCACATGTACGTGATACACCCATGCATTCTTGTTAGTTTCGTTTTTAAACATTTCTATTATTCTGCCTTTATTAAGGTTTCAGAGTTAGCTTTTTGACTACTTAGGGAGACTTTCCTCAGGAGAACTGATCGCCTGTGGCTTTTTAAAACCAGACAGAGTTCATATTTTGTAGTTAAAAGAAATTACATCATAGGGTGGACAAGGAGAACTGGAACATAGCTCATCATTGCATTCTAAATAGGCACCTTCCACGTATCCCTGGACAAAGTTAATCTTAAACAGGTTTCCTCCCATGATCTGAAGTTTCTCTATCTGCTATGAACTGGCAGGTGAATTTCCAGTTTTGACCCTATTATAGCATAATGTGGGGGGAGTAAGTAAAGCCCTGTTCATGTGCCTCTTTCCTTTTTTACACCTGGTTTTCATGCCCTTCCACATTTCCTACCCAAAGTATATGCAGAGAAGAGCTGAAAGTCAGGATCTGGCTTATTGATCAATACCTGGTAAACTGTGGTTAAAAAAGCAACTTCAAATACTCTCAGTTTTCACCTTACAGACACAGCAGCAATCCTGGTTTTACAGAGTTTAAAAATGAGGCTCAAGAAATTAAATAACCCCCTTGAATTCCCTCAGCCAGTTAAAGGAAGGGGCAGTCACACCCTGATCCCTGGACTGAATCCAGACTACCTTTTGCTGCCGTGTGCATTTCGTGAGGTGAGGGAGGTTTCCTGTATATTCCAAAGCTAACTTTCATTTCCATGAGTTGGTAAGAATAAGCCTTTAAAGCTATGTGGTGAGAGTATAAATTCTAGTGAACAGCTGTTTACAATGTCTCTCTAAAGTAAAAATATGAAAACCATTCTCTTCTCTCTTTTTAGGTTTTGATTTATAGAAATGAATTTGACCAAAGATTTTTTGTACCTGCTGAAAAATTGTGATCAACTTTTGGGCTGGGATCTCAGAGCAAGGATAAGCAAGAAAGTAGAAGAAAGTGCAAACTCTATGCTTCTAGACCATGTACTAGAGGGTTTCCCAAGGGCTGAGCACATTTTAACAATCAAAAGTGATTGCTTTGGGGATTATCAAAATACATGTTCACATGTACGTGATACACCCATGCATTCTTGTTAGTTTCGTTTTTAAACATTTCTATTATTCTGCCTTTATTAAGGTTTCAGAGTTAGCTTTTTGACTACTTAGGGAGACTTTCCTCAGGAGAACTGATCGCCTGTGGCTTTTTAAAACCAGACAGAGTTCATATTTTGTAGTTAAATGAAATCACATCATAGGGTGGACAAGGAGAACTGGAACATAGCTCATCATTGCATTCTAAATAGGCACCTTCCACGTATCCCTGGACAAAGTTAATCTTAAACAGGTTTCCTCCCATGATCTGAAGTTTCTCTATCTGCTATGAACTGGCAGGTGAATTTCCAGTTTTGACCCTATTATAGCATAATGTGGGGGGAGTAAGTAAAGCCCTGTTCATGTGCCTCTTTCCTTTTTTACACCTGGTTTTCATGCCCTTCCACATTTCCTACCCAAAGTATATGCAGAGAAGAGCTGAAAGTCAGGATCTGGCTTATTGATCAATACCTGGTAAACTGTGGTTAAAAAAGCAACTTCAAATACTCTCAGTTTTCACCTTACAGACACAGCAGCAATCCTGGTTTTACAGAGTTTAAAAATGAGGCTCAAGAAATTAAATAACCCCCTTGAATTCCCTCAGCCAGTTAAAGGAAGGGGCAGTCACACCCTGATCCCTGGACTGAATCCAGACTACCTTTTGCTGCCGTGTGCATTTCGTGAGGTGAGGGAGGTTTCCTGTATATTCCAAAGCTAACTTTCATTTCCATGAGTTGGTAAGAATAAGCCTTTAAAGCTATGTGGTGAGAGTATAAATTCTAGTGAACAGCTGTTTACAATGTCTCTCTAAAGTAAAAATATGAAAACCATTCTCTTCTCTCTTTTTAGGTTTTGATTTATAGAAATGAATTTGACCAAAGATTTTTTGTACCTGCTGAAAAAATTGTGATCAACTTTATCACCCTCAATATTCTGGAGGATGCGAAAACTTCTCACAAGGGTATCAGTGTAATGGAAAAGAGCAATGACACATCAGACCTGAAGGAGCCCAGCACGGAGCAGGAGCCCCAACGGGAGGAGGTGGAACACCTGGGGTATGCGTCACATGTGGTGGACGTTGTGTACAACTCTGAGAAAAGCACCGAAGGGACCTCCTTGACCCAGCAGGGGCCACCCAGTGGAACTACGCCCACGGATAAAACAGTCCTTGGGTATGGATATGATGTAAGAATTAGTGACATTTCTGTGGAGCCTGGAGATCAGGAGCTCAGTGTACAAGAGAAGGTGTCCCTACAAGGAAAGATATTTGAGCCACAGGCAATGTTAGCAGACTCGAGTCCACAAGCACTGCTGTATTCATACGCCCCTCAGCTCAGAGACTTGGACCACCTGCGGCAGGGGCCTGTGGACACAGAGGAGCAGCTAGAGGAGGAGCCCTCCACCACGCTGGTCGACTGGGACCCTCAAACAGGCAAGCTGTGTATACCTTCATTACCCAGCTTTGAACGCGAACCAGAGGGCTGTGGAGCTCCTGCATCTGAGGGGTTTGGGGAGGAGGGCCTCTTATCTAGACTCTACCAGGATCAGGCTCCAGACAAGGCACCAGAAGAAAATGAAGCCTATCTCATGCAGTTTATGGAAGAATGGGGATTATATGTACAAATGGAAGACTGACCCTCAGACTGCCCCCGGCCAGACCTCTACTGTTACAGAACACGTGAGTGCAAGCAGAGAAGTGAACCAGCAATAAAGGTCCCAAGGTAGAAGGTTACTCAGATTCATGTGTCAGTGAGAATCACTTATTACTTTTATGTTCGTAGCTTGAACTTGTTTTGTTCTGCCTCATTTGTTTGATTAGATCAGTGCAGTTTCTCCTTTGCTGATGATGGGCACCAGAATGCCGTGGCTGGCCTTCTTTGTACATAGTAAGTATTTCAAAATATTGGCCAGATTGGATGCAGAATTTATTCAGGTGGGGGTGCTGTGGCCTCTTTATTTATGATTTTCTACCAAACACTTACACAATTATTTTCTGGGTCCTTACCAAGTATATAGTGCTTTAAAAAAATATTTCATCAAGATCATTCATTATATAAATGCTACCTTTTTAGAATTTGGCTTAATTGCCAGAATGATGAGCTACTTAATACATGCAAATATCACTGAGTGGGAAGTGGTCACATTTGAAGGCCCTAACCCACTCTTTAGTCATAATAATTCATGTTCAGAGCGAAGGAATCAGACACAGATCTTGATGTCACATGTTTTGGACTATGTTAAGTGGTCATATTAATACATTAGGAGAAGTTCTGGAGTGGAAATATAAACTGTCATTATTATTTTATAGTCATAAAATTTCCTCTCAGTAACTTAGTGGGGGCTTTTTAGTAGGAAAGTGTTAGTTGCTCATTTGTGTCCAACTCTTTACGACCCCATGAACTGTAGCCTCCCAGGATCCTCTGTCCGTGGGATTTTCCTGGCAAGAATACTGGAGTGAGGGGTCTTCACTCATGGTCCAGTGGTTAAAAATCGGTCTGACAATGCAGGAGACATAGGTTCAATCCCTGGTTAAGGAAGATCCCACATCCCGAGCAACTCAGTCCTTGGGCAATAATAAAGACCCAGCACAACCAAAAATAATTATAAATCAATAAATAAAAATTTAAAAAGAATACTGGAGTGGGCAGCCATTCCCTTTTCCTGGGGATCTTCCCAACCCAGGGATTGAACCAAGGTCTCCTGCATTGCAGGCAGATTCTTTACTGTCTGAGCCACCTGGGAAGCACCTTTAGTAGGGACTTAACCTAAAAGAAAATTCCACATTTTATAATGTAATATTACATGCATTTCTGGAAATGTGTCTTTTCAAAAGATATTTAGGTAGTCTATAAACCAGAACATATTTAGTAGCTGAATCACAGCTACTATTATAATATTAAATGTTCTATTTGAATGGGCAGTGCCTCAGAGAGAATCTATGTGAATGAATATATAGCCCATAACTACATGAGCTTAAAATGAAATAAAGATATACAAAAGAAGTAAGTTTATATGTAAATGTTTATCTGTAAATAATCTTAGACATAATTTAAACTTTGACATAATCTACTGTGGGAATGAAAGTAAGTCATAAAGTAATACCACCCTAATTAAATTCCAGGGACCATTCCCACCTCCTCCACAATTCACTTAGAAAATAAAATTCAATAGTAACACTATATTAGTAACAGAATCTGTTAAGTTGAACAATATAAAATTATTGATATTTGACTGGTTTTGACCTGTAGAGATAGCAATTTCATATGGTTTACCTTACTGTATGTTTATTCTAACTGTGAACTCATGAGCTATTGATGGTCTTTCAAGAACATAGATAACATCCATATTTTCTTATTTATATTCTTGGCACAGACAACCCTGGATTCTGAATTCATGATCTTTTGAGATTTTCCACAAATCCAAACAGGTTCTGATCTGGTGCACGATTTAGAGCATAATTCTATTAACCAGAGTGTCCTGTTCTGCTCAGCCTTTGTAAAAATGATGCCGCTAGGTTTGAAAAACAAATGTATTATTAAATAAATGTGTAAGAGAGAGTGTATGAAAGATCTGCCATAACTTACTGTGGGAACAAATATATATTATAAAACAATATACCCTAATTAAATTCCACTAGCTATTCGCATCTCCTTTACCATTTGCTTCAAAACGGCTAATTTTGAAAGAAATTTTTATTATTATTATAAAGGAAGTTCAGAAGTGGGAAAAATGAGTCACTGTTAAGAGCAAAAAGAAAGTAAAGTGGTTGATGATCATTTGCCTCATTCATTTCATTCACAAAATATTTATTGAGCAACTACTATGTCCTGCTGACAATGTCCTCACACTACAGAGGATAACAACCACCCTCGAGTTATTTTGAGGATGAGAAAGGATTAACAGAGAAGCCTTCGGAACAGTGTCTGGCACATAGTGAGTGCAGTGTGTTTGTTATCATCATTAGTAACTGCCAGAGCCTGGGCTTAGCACCAGGAAGACAAGCCAGTTAGACCTATGACTACTCTGATTCAAAGTCAGAGTTTGCCTCACATTGTTTCTCTTACCTGAAATTACAGTAGTAATTTGCTTCCTTCGTTGTGCCTGGATGGATTGAAATTCATCTGTGGTTTTGCAAAAGGGAATCTAATTCTGAGTTGCTTTCCCAAATCTTGTCATTCTAAGTATATCAGAAGCATTGAGCCTTTGTAAAATTTCGTTTTCTTCAGTACATTGCAGCACACACACACACACATATTCAAGTGTGAGCAGTTGGTATGTCTTGTGGGGGAAAGGTGGCATATTCTTTGATGCGGTACACCTGAGTGGGTGGCACTGCCATGCTTCCTGTGATGTCTTGTGACCACAGCCATCTTCTGGGGCCTCCGCAGACCCCATCCCTAAGCCTGAGGTTCCAGGGGAGCTGAGAAGTGGAGGTTTCAGAATCTTTGACTAGCACCTTTGTCCTTTCCACAGCTGTTCATCACATTTAGGATTTTACATACCTCTTCTACATCAAGTAACCTCTCCTCCTGAAAACACCTGCTAGTGGTGCTCTGTCCACACCCTGCAAATTCTCGACAACTGAGTGAATAAAAACACCCCACTATAGAGTGAATGAACCTTTGTAAAAATGATGCCGCTAGGTTTGAAAAACAAATGTATTATTAAATAAATGTGTAAGAGAGAGTGTATGAAAGATCTGCCATAACTTACTGTGGGAACAAATATATATTATAAAACAATATACCCTAATTAAATTCCACTAGCTATTCGCATCTCCTTTACCATTTGCTTCAAAACGGCTAATTTTGAAAGAAATTTTTATTATTATTATAAAGGAAGTTCAGAAGTGGGAAAAATGAGTCACTGTTAAGAGCAAAAAGAAAGTAAAGTGGTTGATGATCATTTGCCTCATTCATTTCATTCACAAAATATTTATTGAGCAACTACTATGTCCTGCTGACAATGTCCTCACACTACAGAGGATAACAACCACCCTCGAGTTATTTTGAGGATGAGAAAGGATTAACAGAGAAGCCTTCGGAACAGTGTCTGGCACATAGTGAGTGCAGTGTGTTTGTTATCATCATTAGTAACTGCCAGAGCCTGGGCTTAGCACCAGGAAGACAAGCCAGTTAGACCTATGACTACTCTGATTCAAAGTCAGAGTTTGCCTCACATTGTTTCTCTTACCTGAAATTACAGTAGTAATTTGCTTCCTTCGTTGTGCCTGGATGGATTGAAATTCATCTGTGGTTTTGCAAAAGGGAATCTAATTCTGAGTTGCTTTCCCAAATCTTGTCATTCTAAGTATATCAGAAGCATTGAGCCTTTGTAAAATTTCGTTTTCTTCAGTACATTGCAGCACACACACACACACACATATTCAAGTGTGAGCAGTTGGTATGTCTTGTGGGGGAAAGGTGGCATATTCTTTGATGCGGTACACCTGAGTGGGTGGCACTGCCATGCTTCCTGTGATGTCTTGTGACCACAGCCATCTTCTGGGGCCTCCGCAGACCCCATCCCTAAGCCTGAGGTTCCAGGGGAGCTGAGAAGTGGAGGTTTCAGAATCTTTGACTAGCACCTTTGTCCTTTCCACAGCTGTTCATCACATTTAGGATTTTACATACCTCTTCTACATCAAGTAACCTCTCCTCCTGAAAACACCTGCTAGTGGTGCTCTGTCCACACCCTGCAAATTCTCGACAACTGAGTGAATAAAAACACCCCCACTATAGAGTGAATGAAGCCTACTGTCCCTCCTGCACATGGGGAGGAAGTAGGTGGAGAGGGACCTTTGCCCCCTTAGCCCACAGTGTGGCAAGGTCAGGTGCCCTCAGGCTGAGCTCGTCTCTAAGGGAAATCAATGCAGGGAAAAGCCATGTGCACAGCCCCAAGCGAGTCTGTTCAGCATGGTAAATCTAAGGAGAACACCAAACAGAGGGCTCCGTCAGCATGGATCTGTGCACCTGGCTCGAAAATCAAGTTCTCTCTACCCCACACACAACCACTCCCACGTCTTGAGATGAATTTTGGCTAAATTATCTTGAGAAGAACATTTTTCTGTTTCCTTTGTGATTCCCCACATTATATCTTCTGTAAATCTTATATCTATGGTCTTTTAAAACTTTGCTCAAAAACATGGGCCTATAATTTTTAAATAAATAATGCAATAAGGAGTTCCAGATGAACTATATGCACTACTATATATAAAGTAGATAACCACCAAGGACCTACTCTATAGCACAGGTAACTTTACTCAATATTCAGTAATAACCTATCAGAGAAAAGAATCCAAAGAAGAATGAATATATATGTGTGTTTGTATGTGTGTGTGTGTGTGTATAACTGGATCACGTTGCTGTACATGTAAAACTAACACAACATTGTAAATGAACTATACCCCAATATAAAATAAAAGTTAAAAACAAATATATAAAAAATTTTCATTGATAAAGAAGTTGACTGCACACAAATTGGGTTTCCGAGGTGGTACTAGTGGTAAAGAACCCACCAGTGTAGGAGACATAAGAGACATGGGTTGCTCCCTGGGTCGGAAAGATCCCCTGGAGGAGGGCACGGCAACCCACTTCAATATTCTTGCCTGGAGAACCCCATAGACAGAGGAGCCTGCAGGCTATGGTCCATAGAGTCACAGAGAGTTGGACACGACTAAAGCGATTTAGCATGCACACATAAATTACCAGCAAGATACATTACTGTTTAGTTTCAAGCAGCCTATTGGCTAGTTGCAGTTCAGCCAATACATTTGGGATACTTTTAAATCAAAATAAATAGTGCAATAGTTGTGAGTATTTTAAGAGTAGCTTTCTTTTTTTTCTGTAGAAGATAAATATACACATAGTCATTACAAACTAACTAGAAATAAAGGAGGAAAAGTAAAAATTGCCTGTAATACTGCCACCCAGACTTAAGCACTGTACACATATTAAGGTAGAGAAATGATTTTCAGCTGAAGTGACGTTGTCCCTGATGGCACACATCAGGGAGACTTTTTTTTTTTTAAGATTTATTTATTTATTTTGGTGGGGGTGGGGTGGGGAGGGAGGGGAGCAGGTGGGCCACTTCCATTGTTCTTTCATTTCTCCATTTTCATCCGTCTTTGTTCTCTGGCCCGCATGGGCCTCCCATCACGGTGGCCTCTTGTCGCAGAGCACCGGCTCTGGGCGCATGCGCTCCAGAGCTCCGGCTCGGTAATTGGACACATCGGTCCAGCCGCTCCGCGGCACGTGGGATCTTCCCAGGCCAGGGATTGAACCGGCGCCCCTTGCACTGCAAGGCGGTGTCCTTACCCACTGGACCACCAGGGAAGCCCCAGGGAGACATTTTTGATTATGGTGCTGCTGGCATCTAGTGGGGACAGGCCAAGAATATTCTTCCACATCCTATGATGCCCAGGCCAGGCCCCCCATAACAAAGAGTGATCTGTCCAAAAATGTCAGTAGTGCTACATTGATACCCTGGTTTAGAATTTTCCAGATGCTTTCCAAGCATTTATGTAATATTTTTCTCCCAAAGAGGGATCCCATTGAACTCTTTCATAACGTGGTCTTTTCACTCACTCAAAAATACCTATCTGTCTTAACTTAGATTAACTTTATGAAACACCAATAGTATTCAAACTAGAACTATTGAAATGACAGATGATGAATTATTTTTTCTAAAGCTAATACTTTAACGTGTTTTTTAGTCAAATAGCAACCAAAAGTTGGCGTCATTAAGAGCAATGTGATATGAATCCTTTAAAGATAACTGAGCCTCTCAAAGATGGTTTTCTTGGAAATCACTGCCTCTGCAAAGTGTCTGGGTGACTATTAGGTGGTTGTTTACTTCCATTTGAGGTGCTGGACTCCCTTGTGCTTAGTTTTGACCACTTTTAAAATCTTCAGGATCTTAAGTGACAGACCCTTGAAGGCAAATCTGGACTTTCTTGGTTTTTCATTTATGGTTATCACTGATTTTCCTCCAGATTTGTTTGCCTGTGACCACAGCAAGATTCCTTTTGTACTTTTCTAGTTGTAGTCTTTAACAGATCTTCCAGTTGGTTTTCATTTCTGAATGCCAGTAAAGATGGTGGGTTAAGGTTCTGAGAGCATTGCTTCCTCCAAGGCTCCCTTCCTGGAGGGGTGAGGGCTGAGGGTTTACACTGTGTTTGTGCCAGTTGAAGGAGGTTCCTCTGTCCTCAGGCAAGGCCGTCTCTTCATGGATTTCCCTACAACTCTGTCTCTGGCACTTTGCTAAATTTGGAAGCAGATGAGGTATTTTCTCCGTATGCTTAACAGATTTCTTTTCATATCTCATTCTGTCCTTCTCTGGATTAAGTGGTATCAAGAGGTTTCCCACCAATTTAGACAACGGACATATGGCTCGTGTTTGTGTTTTCATGCCCAGGCCACTGAGACAATGAACGCAGCTGGGGACAAATACCATCTGCCATTTGCCTATTCCTGGAATTGACTTCTGTGAAATGGATGAACTAGCCACTGCTCTTAGAGGTCTTCAGAGTTAAGGCAGTTTACATAGTATTCTTCCTAATCATGCAGTGCATTCTTCCCCGGTCTAGAATTGATTTGAAGTGCAAACCCTTCAGAACACTTGATATGAGAGTGGAAAAATCCGTGAAACTTTTTCTCCCAACTCTCTCCGCAAAGGAGGCATAGGTTATTTTATCTTCATTAAATTTGTCCAATTTGTGCTGTTAAAAGAACTGAGAGCATTTGAGAAACGAGGAATATATGGATTGTCTACTGGAAAAAAAAATTAGGGAACCAAGAAGTAGAGATATATATTTTGTTCAGGAGACCTTCTGAAGACCTAAGCCTGGGTTTTCATTCATGATGAATGACTGCTTCAAAGAGGTCAAGTAAGAGTCAGAATATATAGAGTTCTTGAACAAAAATATCAGTCACAGAATATTGAGCAGTGTTCCCTGTGCTCTTCAGTAGGTCCTTGTCGGTTGTCTGTTTTAAATATAACAGTGTGTACATGTCTATCTCAGACTCCCAATGTCTCCTAATCTGTTGAACACTGCTCAGTATTCTGCAGTAATCTCAGTGGGAAAATAATTTGAAAACCAATAGATACATGTATATGAATACGTGAATCACTTTTCTGTACACCTGAAACTAATATATTGTTAAGTAACTATGCTCCAATATAAAATAAAAACTTAAAAACAGAACATCAAAAGACTACTGATAATTAAAGAAAACCAGACATCTCAAATTAATGAATTTAGGAATTTTCAATGTCAGGGAAGATGCAAGAGGATGGGTTTATTAAAATCATTCCTTTGATATGCACCTTAACTATCTAGGGCCAGTATCCTGTTTTCCCAGCAATTTTCATGACAACGGACATATGGCTCGTGTTAACAGATTTCTTTTCATATCTCATCTGTCCTTCTCTGGATTAAGTGGTATCAAGAGGTTTCCCACCAATTTAGACAACGGACATATGGCTCGTGTTTGTGTTTTCATGCCCAGGCCACTGAGACAATGAACGCAGCTGGGGACAAATACCATCTGCCATTTGCCTATTCCTGGAATTGACTTCTGTGAAATGGATGAACTAGCCACTGATCTTAGAGGTCTTCAGAGTTAAGGCAGTTTACATAGTATTCTTCCTAATCATGCAGTGCATTCTTCCCCGGTCTAGAATTGATTTGAAGTGCAAACCCTTCAGAACACTTGATATGAGAGTGGAAAAATCCGTGAAACTTTTTCTCCCAACTCTCTCCGCAAAGGAGGCATAGGTTATTTTATCTTCATTAAATTTGTCCAATTTGTGCTGTTAAAAGAACTGAGAGCATTTGAGAAACGAGGAATATATGGATTGTCTACTGGAAAAAAAAATTAGGGAACCAAGAAGTAGAGATATATATTTTGTTCAGGAGACCTTCTGAAGACCTAAGCCTGGGTTTTCATTCATGATGAATGACTGCTTCAAAGAGGTCAAGTAAGAGTCAGAATATATAGAGTTCTTGAACAAAAATATCAGTCACAGAATATTGAGCAGTGTTCCCTGTGCTCTTCAGTAGGTCCTTGTCGGTTGTCTGTTTTAAATATAACAGTGTGTACATGTCTATCTCAGACTCCCAATGTCTCCTAATCTGTTGAACACTGCTCAGTATTCTGCAGTAATCTCAGTGGGAAAATAATTTGAAAACCAATAGATACATGTATATGAATACGTGAATCACTTTTCTGTACACCTGAAACTAATATATTGTTAAGTAACTATGCTCCAATATAAAATAAAAACTTAAAAACAGAACATCAAAAGACTACTGATAATTAAAGAAAACCAGACATCTCAAATTAATGAATTTAGGAATTTTCAATGTCAGGGAAGATGCAAGAGGATGGGTTTATTAAAATCATTCCTTTGATATGCACCTTAACTATCTAGGGCCAGTATCCTATTTTTCTCTATCGTGAACCTCCTCTGCATGCGCCTTCCGAATATGGCAGGCAGAGATTTTCGTCCGCGTTGCATGTGTGTGTCTGTACTAGGTTGCTTCCATTGTGTCCAGATCTTTGCAGACTGTAGCCCACCAGGCTCCTCAGTCCATGGAATTCTGGAGCGGGTTGCCATTTCTTCCTCCAGGGGATCTTCTCAACCCAGGGACCAAACCCGCGTCTCTTGTCCCCGGCATTGGCAGGCAGGTTCTTTACCACTAGTGCCACCTTACCTTGGGCAATTTATTTAGCCACTTGGAACCAAATTCCTTCATCTATGAAGTACGTGTGTAATAATTGTCCCTACCTCCTAGAGTTGTGGGAGATCTAAAGGAACCAATATATTGAAAGTTCTTAGAAGAACGCCTGAGATAAAATGAGTGTGTTTACCTCTCAGCAGGAGAAAGCTGTGGAAATGAAAGAACCACATGTCTATATGGCAGCCTGAGTGAATCTCATAAGCATGTGGTGCAAAAAGAGTGATTTCTAGAAGATACAGAGTATAAATCCATTTACATAATACCTCAAGACACACAAAAGTAAACACTAGTCATATATACATGGTAAAACGATAAGGAAAAAGGTCAAGAAATGATTAATAGGAAGCCAAGTTTAGGATTGTGGAGACCCTCATGGACTGAAGGAGATGGGAACACATGGAGCTCACGGAGCACCAGTGGAATTACTGACAGGTGCGTTAAACATGGCAGATGGAGAAGGAAATGGCAACCACTCCAGTATTCTTGCCTTAGAAATCCCATGGACAGAGGAGCTTTGCATGCTACAGCCCGTAGTATCACAAGAGTCAGACTCCTCTTAGTGTCTAAGCCACCACCACCAAACATCGTAGAAGCAGGGTATTCCTGTGAATATTCTTTTTTAAACGGTGTATATATATTATTTATGCCCTAAGCGCTTCCCTGGTGACTCAGACAGTAAAGAATATGCCTGCAGTACAGAAAACCGGGGTTCAATCCCTGGGTGGGGAAGATCCCCTGGAGAAGGACGTGGCAACCCGCTCTAGTGTTCTTGCCTGGAGAATTCCATAGACAGAGGACCACAGTTCATGGGATTGCAAAGAGTCGGACACAACTGAGTGAGGAATAGATCATGTGTGTATATTTAATTAAGAAAAAGAAGAGTGGAACCCACAGCCCTTGAATTCTGTGCCATTCTCGCAGGTTCCTAACTGGTGTCAGCTTTGTACTGATAAAGACCTGGTGGTCAGACTTTTCCTTGCAAGTCAGGAACAGGTTGCCATTTCTTCCTCCAGGGATCTTCTCAACCCAGGGACCAAACCCGTGTCTCTTGTCCCGGCATTGGCAGGCAGGTTCTTTACCACTAGTGCCACCTTACCTTGGGCAATTTATTTAGCCACTTGGAACCAAATTCCTTCATCTATGAAGTACGTGTGTAATAATTGTCCCTACCTCCTAGAGTTGTGGGAGATCTAAAGGAACCAATATATTGAAAGTTCTTAGAAGAACGCCTGAGATAAAATGAGTGTGTTTACCTCTCAGCAGGAGAAAGCTGTGGAAATGAAAGAACCACATGTCTATATGGCAGCCTGAGTGAATCTCATAAGCATGTGGTGCAAAAAGAGTGATTTCTAGAAGATACAGAGTATAAATCCATTTACATAATACCTCAAGACACACAAAAGTAAACACTAGTCATATATACATGGTAAAACGATAAGGAAAAAGGTCAAGAAATGATTAATAGGAAGCCAAGTTTAGGATTGTGGAGACCCTCATGGACTGAAGGAGATGGGAACACATGGAGCTCACGGAGCACCAGTGGAATTACTGACAGGTGCGTTAAACATGGCAGATGGAGAAGGAAATGGCAACCACTCCAGTATTCTTGCCTTAGAAATCCCATGGACAGAGGAGCTTTGCATGCTACAGCCCGTAGTATCACAAGAGTCAGACTCCTCTTAGTGTCTAAGCCACCACCACCAAACATCGTAGAAGCAGGGTATTCCTGTGAATATTCTTTTTTAAACGGTGTATATATATTATTTATGCCCTAAGCGCTTCCCTGGTGACTCAGACAGTAAAGAATATGCCTGCAGTACAGAAAACCGGGGTTCAATCCCTGGGTGGGGAAGATCCCCTGGAGAAGGACGTGGCAACCCGCTCTAGTGTTCTTGCCTGGAGAATTCCATAGACAGAGGACCACAGTTCATGGGATTGCAAAGAGTCGGACACAACTGAGTGAGGAATAGATCATGTGTGTATATTTAATTAAGAAAAAGAAGAGTGGAACCCACAGCCCTTGAATTCTGTGCCATTCTCGCAGGTTCCCTAACTGGTGTCAGCTTTGTACTGATAAAGCCACCTGGAATGATGAGAGCTCTCAGACATTTTCCCTTGCAAGTCAGGAACAAGTATTTTATGGCAATATTCTGTTTACAAATCCTCTTAGTTTCCCAAGATTTGATCGTATCTTAAAATTCTGATTAGAAAAGAACTGTTGACAGACTGGTTCACTGGATTTCTGTGCCCAGTGAAGGGCATGCCTTGAAAACCTTGGCTCGGCTGGAAACTGCCATTATTCAAAGAGCGAATACGGAACCGCTGACAGGACATGAGAAGGACCAATGATTCACACAAACTTCTGACATGCAAGCACTTCTCGACTTACAGGTAATAATGAGTTAATAAGATCTCAGACAAGCAGGCCGGCCCACTGACAAAAATTATGTAGTGTAAACAAATGCCTTCTACATGAAGCAGCTAGTAGTTGCTCTCTGCTGATGTTAGTATGCAAGGAAGAAGGACTAGGATTTTCAAAGGCTCTGCCTTTACGCTCGAGCTGACTCTCCTTTCTGTAATAAGCTTGCCTTGGTTACACATGCTTAGTGACCACTGGCAAACAGAATGTGTTTGCTTTTCCTAAATCCCATATTTTCTGTCAGCCTGTTACCAGCAGCTTCCAAAATGAAAGATTTGCAAAATTACAGGTTTAAACCACACTTTCAAGTGGAAACACCTTTCATCCAGGCATAATGATGAACTTTAAGCCCTTAACTCACCTCCAAACAAGGTGTAAAACAAAAAGTACTAAAATAAGACAAATAATGACTGAATATTTGCTTCCTTTTTTTTAAACGGTGTATATATATTATTTATGCCCTAAGCGCTTCCCTGGTGACTCAGACAGTAAAGAATATGCCTGCAGTACAGAAAACCGGGGTTCAATCCCTGGTTGGGGAAGATCCCCTGGAGAAGGACGTGGCAACCCGCTCTAGTGTTCTTGCCTGGAGAATTCCATAGACAGAGGACCACAGTTCATGGGATTGCAAAGAGTCGGACACAACTGAGTGAGGAATAGATCATGTGTGTATATTTAATTAAGAAAAAGAAGAGTGGAACCCACAACCCTTGAATTCTGTGCCATTCTCGCAGGTTCCCTAACTGGTGTCAGCTTTGTACTGATAAAGCCACCTGGAATGATGAGAGCTCTCAGACATTTTCCCTTGCAAGTCAGGAACAAGTATTTTATGGCAATATTCTGTTTACAAATCCTCTTAGTTTCCCAAGATTTGATCGTATCTTAAAATTCTGATTAGAAAAGAACTGTTGACAGACTGGTTCACTGGATTTCTGTGCCCAGTGAAGGGCATGCCTTGAAAACCTTGGCTCGGCTGGAAACTGCCATTATTCAAAGAGCGAATACGGAACCGCTGACAGGACATGAGAAGGACCAATGATTCACACAAACTTCTGACATGCAAGCACTTCTCTGACTTACAGGTAATAATGAGTTAATAAGATCTCAGACAAGCAGGCCGGCCCACTGACAAAAATTATGTAGTGTAAACAAATGCCTTCTACATGAAGCAGCTAGTAGTTGCTCTCTGCTGATGTTAGTATGCAAGGAAGAAGGACTAGGATTTTCAAAGGCTCTGCCTTTACGCTCGAGCTGACTCTCCTTTCTGTAATAAGCTTGCCTTGGTTACACATGCTTAGTGACCACTGGCAAACAGAATGTGTTTGCTTTTCCTAAATCCCATATTTTCTGTCAGCCTGTTACCAGCAGCTTCCAAAATGAAAGATTTGCAAAATTACAGGTTTAAACCACACTTTCAAGTGGAAACACCTTTCATCCAGGCATAATGATGAACTTTAAGCCCTTAACTCACCTCCAAACAAGGTGTAAACAGAAGTACTATTAAGACATATGCTAATATTTCTTCCTAGCAACCCACACCATCTAAGCCTCAGTCTCAAAAATCTAGAGTGTGAGTTCACTGTGAGCATCACATTTTCACGAAGGCTTGAACCACCAGAAAGCACCTCAGAGTGGGTCCAATAGCCAGGACATAGGGGAAGTGCCATACGCAAAGGACTTTCCTATGAATGAGGACATTAGCCATGGGTTTGTTGCTCCAGAGAATGAAATTAGGACACGTATTTGGGAGTTGCTACAAGTCAGAGCTGAGTTCCAAGGAAGAAGTTCCAAGGAAGGCTTTCTGTAATTAAGTGGCAACTCTTTTAATTCATGACCATATGAGGTACTGAGCTCCTTGTCATGGAAAAGGTTCGGGCACAGGCTGGTCTCTGTTCAGACTTCTGCAGAGAGGAGTCCTCCATGGGGTAGGGGTTAGAATCGATGGTCTCTAAGGTCTCCTTTGCCTCTAAATATTTACTATGAAAAAGCAATATTTAGAATCATCTTTCTCCCCCTCCCCTTTTTTTCACCTTTTTCTTCCAGGCAGCTCACTAGCTAGTCATTCTCCTTTTTTCCCCCCCATAAATCCCATAGGCTTGCCCTCTGTGAATTGCTAAAGGGAGCCTAGCAGTGCCTTTCCTTGAATGCAATGTACAGGAGCTTAGAAATTCTCACCTGGGGGACTTCTCTGGCAGTCCAGTGGTTAGGGCACAATGCTTTCACTGCCATGGGCCCAGGTTCAATCTCTGGCCTGGAAACTAAGATCCCACAGCCCGTTACTCTCTGCTGATGTTAGTATGCAAGGAAGAAGGACTAGGATTTTCAAAGGCTCTGCCTTTACGCTCGAGCTGACTCTCCTTTCTGTAATAAGCTTGCCTTGGTTACACATGCTTAGTGACCACTGGCAAACAGAATGTGTTTGCTTTTCCTAAATCCCATATTTTCTGTCAGCCTGTTACCAGCAGCTTCCAAAATGAAAGATTTGCAAAATTACAGGTTTAAACCACACTTTCAAGTGGAAACACCTTTCATCCAGGCATAATGATGAACTTTAAGCCCTTAACTCACCTCCAAACAAGGTGTAAACAGAAGTACTATTAAGACATATGCTAATATTTGTTCCTAGCAACCCACACCATCTAAGCCTCAGTCTCAAAAATCTAGAGTGTGAGTTCACTGTGAGCATCACATTTTCACGAAGGCTTGAACCACCAGAAAGCACCTCAGAGTGGGTCCAATAGCCAGGACATAGGGGAAGTGCCATACGCAAAGGACTTTCCTATGAATGAGGACATTAGCCATGGGTTTGTTGCTCCAGAGAATGAAATTAGGACACGTATTTGGGAGTTGCTACAAGTCAGAGCTGAGTTCCAAGGAAGAAGTTCCAAGGAAGGCTTTCTGTAATTAAGTGGCAACTCTTTTAATTCATGACCATATGAGGTACTGAGCTCCTTGTCATGGAAAAGGTTCGGGCACAGGCTGGTCTCTGTTCAGACTTCTGCAGAGAGGAGTCCTCCATGGGGTAGGGGTTAGAATCGATGGTCTCTAAGGTCTCCTTTGCCTCTAAATATTTACTATGAAAAAGCAATATTTAGAATCATCTTTCTCCCCCTCCCCTTTTTTTCACCTTTTTCTTCCAGGCAGCTCACTAGCTAGTCATTCTCCTTTTTTTTCCCCCCATAAATCCCATAGGCTTGCCCTCTGTGAATTGCTAAAGGGAGCCTAGCAGTGCCTTTCCTTGAATGCAATGTACAGGAGCTTAGAAATTCTCACCTGGGGGACTTCTCTGGCAGTCCAGTGGTTAGGGCACAATGCTTTCACTGCCATGGGCCCAGGTTCAATCTCTGGCCTGGAAACTAAGATCCCACAGCCCTCACTGAGCATCCAAAAAGAGTAAACTAAAATAAAGAATAAAGGGCTTTGTTAAGAAAGAAGGAAAGAAATTTTCACCTGCAGCCTTCAGCACTAGATAGAATTCTTAGCTCACTCCCTTACAAAAACCTAGTGTGAGTCTAGAAATATCTTTTTTATTTTTATTTCTCTTTGTCATCACTACCCTACATAAACAAACAAGTCTATTTTACTTTTTATTTAATGAATATTTGGGGTTGTCAGAAAAGGAAACGCTGCACACAAACAAGACTCAGAACCTATCTCCTTTCTATAAATCTCTGACAGCAAGACCAGGTAACAGTGTATCAGAGAAGTACAAACAAAAGCAGGTTTAGACAGGCTAAGAGCAGTTTACGTTTTGAAAACATTGCCTCTATCACCCTTCACCTAAATAAATCTCTGTTCCCATTCCAATTATCCAGAAAAGCCCGTGGTGGTTAGCGTTGGCGGGGAGGTCTCTTTGCTGGAACCATCAGAGTAATCTGGTAAATACAACTTAACCTGTATCTTTCTACACTCAAGAGCTCAGGTATGCCTAGGTCTAAAGCGTGTGATAGTGTACTTTTCCAGCAACTAGGGAAGGTGAGAATTTAATGAACGGAGGTGGGAGGGAGAGGGTGTTTTTGCAGAGCAGCACCTTGCACAGAGTGCAGCATGCCACTCAGGCTTCCCACACCTGGGAAGTGTGAACCAAGACCTGGGCACTTAAGGACACACGACACTTCATTGGGAAAAGAATGTGAATTACTCTAAATATTTACTATGAAAAGCAATATTTAGAATCATCTTTCTCCCCTCCCTTTTTTTCACCTTTTTCTTCCAGGCAGCTCACTAGCTAGTCATTCTCCTTTTTTCCCCCCCATAAATCCCATAGGCTTGCCCTCTGTGAATTGCTAAAGGGAGCCTAGCAGTGCCTTTCCTTGAATGCAATGTACAGGAGCTTAGAAATTCTCACCTGGGGGACTTCTCTGGCAGTCCAGTGGTTAGGGCACAATGCTTTCACTGCCATGGGCCCAGGTTCAATCTCTGGCCTGGAAACTAAGATCCCACAGCCCTCACTGAGCATCCAAAAAGAGTAAACTAAAATAAAGAATAAAGGGCTTTGTTAAGAAAGAAGGAAAGAAATTTTCACCTGCAGCCTTCAGCACTAGATAGAATTCTTAGCTCACTCCCTTACAAAAACCTAGTGTGAGTCTAGAAATATCTTTTTTATTTTTATTTCTCTTTGTCATCACTACCCTACATAAACAAACAAGTCTATTTTACTTTTTATTTAATGAATATTTGGGGTTGTCAGAAAAGGAAACGCTACACACAAACAAGACTCAGAACCTATCTCCTTTCTATAAATCTCTGACAGCAAGACCAGGTAACAGTGTATCAGAGAAGTACAAACAAAAGCAGGTTTAGACAGGCTAAGAGCAGTTTACGTTTTGAAAACATTGCCTCTATCACCCTTCACCTAAATAAATCTCTGTTCCCATTCCAATTATCCAGAAAAGCCCGTGGTGGTTAGCGTTGGCGGGGAGGTCTCTTTGCTGGAACCATCAGAGTAATCTGGTAAATACAACTTAACCTGTATCTTTCTACACTCAAGAGCTCAGGTATGCCTAGGTCTAAAGCGTGTGATAGTGTACTTTTCCAGCAACTAGGGAAGGTGAGAATTTAATGAACGGAGGTGGGAGGGAGAGGGTGTTTTTGCAGAGCAGCACCTTGCACAGAGTGCAGCATGCCACTCAGGCTTCCCCACACCTGGGGAAGTGTGAACCAAGACCTGGGCACTTAAGGACACACGACACTTCATTGGGAAAAGAATGTGAATTACTCTAAAATTATTCTTACAGGTAATATAGTACTTAACCTCTAGAGTGTAAATGCCATGAAGGCAGGGATGTTGAACTTGTTTCACTATGTTCCTAAAACAGTGCCTGTAATAGAGTAGTTGCTCAATAAATATTTGCTAGTGGAAAATATGAATAAATAGATCCTAAAAATGATGTGAATTAGTGCCCAGAAATAGACCCACACAAATATAGTTTATTGATCTTTGACTGAGATACAAAGGCAGCTCAGTGGAGAAAGGATAATGTACTCAACAAACGGTGTGGAATGATTAGACATCCACATGCAAAAAAAAAAAGATTCTAGACAAAGACATTGCACCTTTCATGAAAAATTAACTCAGAACAGAGCATAGACCGAAATGTAAGATGCACAACTATAAAACTTCCAGAAGAAAACACAGTTAGAATAGGTGACCTTGGGTTTAGCCCTGAGCTTTTAATTACAACACGAAAAGCAACATCCAGGAAGGGGTTCTTGGCCAAGGGGAGGGCAAGTGCTGTGTCTCTGGGATATGCGTGCACTTGCACTTTGAAGGGAAGGTCACAAAGCAGGCAGGTGGTGCATAGAGAACCAGGAGCAGTGTGGGAGGAGATGAGGGCAGGGCAGCTCAAGTCCAGGGGCCTTCTTTTTTTTTAAATCTAGTTGATTTCCAAGATTGTGTTCATTTATGCTGTACAGCAAAGTGATTAGGTTATACATGTGTATGTATTCCTTTTCATCGTTTCTTCGTTATAGTTTACTACAGGATATTGAGCATAGTCCCCTGTACTATATGTACGGTGGGACCTTGTTGTTTTTCCATTCTGTATGTAAGAGTTTGCATCTGCTAGTGCCACACTCCTAATCCATCCCTCCCCCCGTGGCAACACAACTCTGTCCTCTATGTCTGCGAGTCTGTTTGTTTCATAAAGAAGCTGATTGTTGTCATATTTTAGGTTCCACGTGTAAGTGATATCATATAACAACCAGTGGTCTTGTGGCAGCTGTCACATGTTTGGGTTGCGCTTTAATGACGATGAGAAGGCATTAGAGTTTTATGCAGAAGACTGACACGATGTGATGCCGTTGATAAATGTTAGTTGACTCTGATTCTGGACGCCTGTCTCTGCATGCCTGCAAGAGAAGTGAGCACCTTCTCTTTGAAAAAAAAAAAAAATTACACAAGATAAAATGAGTTCTACAGGGCTGTTTTGGCTTTTGGGGTGGGAGAAGGGTTGGATTGCTTTTGTTTTATATTTTTGTGTTTGTTTTGCTGGGAGTTTGGCGTACAACATGAGTTTAGTCTGGTGAATACTAACTTTGAGATGTCTGCACATGTGGACACACCAAGGCATTGGCTGAGAATATATGTGGAACTCAAGAATGATCATTGTCATCAATTAGAATCAGGGGGAGAATTAGCTGCATGAGCGTACAGATGATAAAGAAGGGAAGCCAAGGACAGAAACAGGAGAAATGCAGGCATTTAAAGAGGAGCCTAAGGACCAACACTGAGAAGTAGGAGGAAACAGAGCTATTATAAATATAACTTTGGTCAAGCCCTGTGTAGTCTCTAGAAAAGCAGCAGAAAACCTAAAGTGGGACATTTCTGGAGATACAGCAACTGAAATGAAGACTCAGGTTCGGAAAAACTAACGTGAAGAATCTAGTAGCAGCAGAATCTTCTGAGTTGGCAAAATCAAGTCCCATTGAAGGGGCCAGTTGAGGCCAAAAGCAAAGACGCAGTCAAAAAGAAATTAGGTTCAGGAAATTCACCTTATAAAAATGCTTGAGTACATGCACCAGTATATAATCACATTCATCACTCATTGACTATAAAAAGGATCTTTTTTAATACATGTGTATGTATTCCTTTTCATCGTTTCTTCGTTATAGTTTACTACAGGATATTGAGCATAGTCCCCTGTACTATATGTACGGTGGGACCTTGTTGTTTTTCCATTCTGTATGTAAGAGTTTGCATCTGCTAGTGCCACACTCCTAATCCATCCCTCCCCCCGTGGCAACACAACTCTGTCCTCTATGTCTGCGAGTCTGTTTGTTTCATAAAGAAGCTGATTGTTGTCATATTTTAGGTTCCACGTGTAAGTGATATCATATAACAACCAGTGGTCTTGTGGCAGCTGTCACATGTTTGGGTTGCGCTTTAATGACGATGAGAAGGCATTAGAGTTTTATGCAGAAGACTGACACGATGTGATGCCGTTGATAAATGTTAGTTGACTCTGATTCTGGACGCCTGTCTCTGCATGCCTGCAAGAGAAGTGAGCACCTTCTCTTTGAAAAAAAAAAAAAAAATTACACAAGATAAAATGAGTTCTACAGGGCTGTTTTGGCTTTTGGGGTGGGAGAAGGGTTGGATTGCTTTTGTTTTATATTTTTGTGTTTGTTTTGCTGGGAGTTTGGCGTACAACATGAGTTTAGTCTGGTGAATACTAACTTTGAGATGTCTGCACATGTGGACACACCAAGGCATTGGCTGAGAATATATGTGGAACTCAAGAATGATCATTGTCATCAATTAGAATCAGGGGGAGAATTAGCTGCATGAGCGTACAGATGATAAAGAAGGGAAGCCAAGGACAGAAACAGGAGAAATGCAGGCATTTAAAGAGGAGCCTAAGGACCAACACTGAGAAGTAGGAGGAAACAGAGCTATTATAAATATAACTTTGGTCAAGCCCTGTGTAGTCTCTAGAAAAGCAGCAGAAAACCTAAAGTGGGAAATTTCTGGAGATACAGCAACTGAAATGAAGACTCAGGTTCGGAAAAACTAACGTGAAGAATCTAGTAGCAGCAGAAACTTCTGAGTTGGCAAAATCAAGTCCCATTGAAGGGGCCAGTTGAGGCCAAAAGCAAAGACGCAGTCAAAAAGAAATTAGGTTCAGGAAATTCACCTTATAAAAATGCTTGAGTACATGCACCAGTATATAATCACATTCATCACTCATTGACTATAAAAAGGATCTTTAAATAATTTGAATCTCCATCAATAAAAGATTAATTTTTCTGCCACCATACAAGGCAAAAGTAGGCAACCATTAGAATAAAAGAATGTGTTTATATTATATTAGGCAAGAAAATATTAAAAAGTGATGAAATGTATCACATTTTTACAAGTATACATGTACATTTTTATAAATACATATTTTTAAGTATGCACATATAAATGCATTGTGTTTTTTTCTGCTCATGTGCTTTCTCATTTTCATTATGGTCATATGTCACTGTGACATTTTAAAAAGTGTGGAAATTCTATTATGAGCACATTCATGCTCTCTGTTACCAGTACCACCCCACCTCAGGAAGACAGAGACTGCTAGCTATTGCATTTTTAAAGCCCAAAGAGTCACAGAAAAAGTAATTATGGTGAAAATTAAATGAATTGTATCGTGGACAGGCACAGTGTATATAAACTCAGATAGGAGCATTATGAAACATATTTGAAATTAGAAAGTCAAACCAGATGAACACAGCTGAAGGTGAATCATGCCATGTGATATCTATTAGGTTAGACATTAGGAAACAGCAGAGTTCTATGACCCTAGCAATTTTGATAGCTCTTCAACTCAGAGACAGGACAAGGGCTCATACAGTCTTTCATTTTAAATGTTTAAAAGAACTGTTTAAAAGAAACTTTCACTGTTTAAAAGAACTTTAACTGTTGAACGTAAACTTTGTACTTGTAAGTGGAAAGAATTAGCTGGATATTTCAATACTGTTAGATATGAGGCTCACTTAGGAAGCCATATTTGGTTTGTGTAGGATCTGAAATGCAAGTGTATTGAAACAGCAAGTGCACTAACCCTTAATAAGCCCACCTTTTAAATAGAATTCATGTCTAGGTGGTAGGTATGCTAGAAAGGAATAATTAAAATTTCAAAGTTCACAAGGATCTAGTAAAGATCCTATGTATCTGATACAGGTCGTTGGTAGGCAGAGATATCTGAGTCACATCTATATTTCCAGGGAAATTACAAACATCAGTGGCTAAAAATTGATTTTGGAGACCCTCAACAAAACTTCATACAAGCCCAGAATTTATCTCAGAATGTGTGAACTCAGCATGTCTTTGACAGAGGAGGCTCCTGCCTTTGGCTCATTGTAGGGCTTCCCTGGTGGCTCAGATGGCAAAGAATCTGCCTGCAATGAGGGAGACACAGGTTTGATCCCTGGGTTGGGAAGATCCCTTGGAGAAGGGAATGGCAGCCCACTCCAGTGTTCTTGCCTGGAGAATTCCATGGACACAGGAGGCTGGTGGGCCATAATCCGTGGAGTCACAAAGACACAACTGAGTGACCAACACTTTGGGCCGTACATGTGCCCTCAGTGGCAGAGCTGCCCAAGTCACCCTTCACATCGCTGGTGGATGCTCTGGCCTCTGCTGGCTTGAGTTCGACGTGGCATTCAGGGTCGGAATTCTGCCGTAGGAAGCCGCCGCGAGCAGGTGCAGCCTCTGCCGCCTTGTCCTCCACTGTGGCTCAGCTGCCAAGGAAGTGGGTGGTTCAGCACAGGGAGTCAGCACACAGCAATTAAGTCTTCCTTGAACTGCAGCAGGCAAAGCCACTGACATTTATATCCAAAAATGGCTTGTTCGGATCCCACAGTCTTCCCAGAGGAGAATCTGTCATGTCTTCATCACCCTGCGCTAAGGGCAAGGAGCTGCTCTTAACAGGCGATTCCATTCTCAGCGCCCTTCCCCTTCCCCCACATGCGTTCATAAGTTCAACAGGGTTTTGTACCCAGCACTGCCGCCCCCAGACCTTTCCTTTGCCTGCCTGCCTTCGGGCTCCACCTGCTCTCAGGGTCCACTCTGAGCTGACCAAGCCTCCCTCAGTTAAGTGCCCTCTGCTTAGGGAGGGCAAGTCCAGTGAGAGGTCAGGAGTGCCCCATCCCTCCGTGACCTTCCTCTATCCCCAGGTGCTAGGCTGTGCACCCTTTCCGTGGTGGTCCCCATCCCAACTAATTGCTTCCAGAATGATTTTTCCACAAAGGTGGCTGAAGCGGGAATTGCTCACCTCTAGCTGGCAACTAGCCAGCAACACTTACTGAGCAACTTTCAGGTCTACAGAAAATCCCAGTTGCTTTGAGGGATTAAACATGGCTCTTCCAAACATCAGTGGCAAAAAACCCTCAACAAAACTTCATACAAGCCCAGAATTTATCTCAGAATGTGTGAACTCAGCATGTCTTTGACAGAGGAGGCTCCTGCCTTTGGCTCATTGTAGGGCTTCCCTGGTGGCTCAGATGGTAAAGAATCTGCCTGCAATGAGGGAGACACAGGTTCGATCCCTGGGTTGGGAAGATCCCTTGGAGAAGGGAATGTCAACCCACTCCAGTGTTCTTGCCTGGAGAATTCCATGGACACAAGAGGCTGGTGGGCCATAATCCGTGGAGTCACAAAGACACAACTGAGTGATCAACACTTTGGGCCGTACATGTGCCCTCAGTGGCAGAGCTGCCCAAGTCACCCTTCACATCGCTGGTGGATGCTCTGGCCTCTGCTGGCCTGAGTTCGACGCGGCTGTCAGGGTCGGAATTCTGCCGTAGGAAGCCGCCGCGAGCAGGTGCAGCCTCTGCCGCCTTGTCCTCCACTGTGGCTCAGCTGCCAAGGAAGTGGGTGGTTCAGCGCAGGGAGTCAGCACACAGCAATTAAGTCTTCCTTGAACTGCAGCAGGCAAAGCCACTGACATTTATATCCAAAAATGGCTTGTTCGGATCCCACAGTCTTCCCAGAGGAGAATCTGTCATGTCTTCATCACCCTGCGCTAAGGGCAAGGAGCTGCTCTTAACAGGTGATTCCATTCTCAGCGCCCTTCCCCTTCCCCCACATGCGTTCATAAGTTCAACAGGGTTTTGTCATTGTACCCAGCACTGCCACCCCCAGACCTTTCCTTTGCCTGCCTGCCTTTAGGCTCCACCCGCTCTCAGGGTCCACTCTGAGCTGACCAAGCCTCCCTCAGTCAAGTGCCCTCTGCTTAGGGAGGGCAAGTCCAGTGAGAGGTCAGGAGTGCCCCATCCCTCCATGACCTCCCTCTATCCCCAGGTGCTAGGCTGTGCACCCTTTCCGTGGTGGTCCCCGTCCCAGCTAATTGCTTCCAGAATGATTTTTCCACAAAGGTGGCTGAAGCGGGAATTGCTCACCTCTAGCTGGCAACTAGCCAGCAACACTTACTGAGCAACTTTCAGGTCTACAGAAAATCCCAGTTGCTTTGAGGGATTAAACATGGCTCTTCCAAGGAAAAGAATAAAGAATAAAACATAAATACCAAGCATGCCCACTGCCTGCTGTCGTTTAAGGTCACACACCCATATCCTTGGCAGTGGCTTGTTTATCCAACCAGAGATTCTGTAGTGACAAAATCTGCTATTCAATCTCACAATTTGGCAATCTGATAGAATCAGCTATGTTTCATGCTCAAAGATGAACATTCTTGGGAGTGTTTTTGGAAGTCAGTTTTCCTTGTGCGAGGTGATTCTTGTTTTATCTTGTTTTTGTTTCTGCTTCAAAGCCATCCCAGATTTTATAACTGATTTTTTTCAGATATATTCACCATGACTCATAGTTATTTGATAAAGGATAAAACGCTTCTATTTCTCAGGCTTAACTTTCAAAATTAAATATTCAAAAAAAATAGCGTTGCTGCAGTAGATTTCAGTGATTGAAGTCATGAAAACAGTTCTTCTCAGAGAAGCTCCTTAATATATCTAGACTGTTTTTCCCTTCATCCAACCCTGACCTAATTCTGAGCTTTTAAGTGCATCTTGACTTAATTGTTTACAAATTGCTGCTCAGAGATGAGTTTATTTTCTGAATAGATACCCATGGGGAACCTTCTAGGGGTCAAGAAGGCTAAACCAGGTCTCCTTGCATTCAGAGAATAACAGGCTTCTACCGCACACCCATCCCTGGACCAGTGAGCACACAGAGCCTCTGAGTACAGGCCATTCCCACTGCCCTGAGGTGGTACTGACCACTCCCCCGAGACCCCGCAGCATCAGGAGGTGAATTGGTATCCACTACATTCATAAAAGTCACTGGAAACCTAAGGAAATGGAAAGGCTACTTGTCAAGCTCTTCAGAAGATCTGATCCAATGTGACAAAGTAGACTTTTCCATTCCCTTAAGAAAAATTCTGTTTGAAAGAAGAATATGTCTGGAGCCAACAGCTATCTACTCAAGCACAAAAGACATCTACTAATAGAAATTTCCTCTGTTTTATCTTATTCCCTAAAGGGAGATGATTAGAAAAGGTCAAAATAATTCTAATTGTTTTCTGTAAGTCACATAAACAAATTATTATTAAGCATCCTCCATATTTGGGCAGAGGGGACCCCAGGATAAATGATGTATGTCCTACCCTCAAGGAACTTACAAGGACTTCTCTGTGGACCATCTATTTACAATGACATGTTTTAGCTCCCAGCACAGAAAATCACTATTAAATGGATTTCACACTTCTCTGACCTTATGTCATGATTCCAAAGTCTTCATTTAAAATGTCAGTTGTCATAGGATGATGCCATTATTGAGGAGATTGGAGCCTCTCCCTGTTTCTTCACACCAGCCAGAAATCTGAGAGCCATCCTTGAGTTTTCCTTCTCCCTCACCTCTCCCATCCAATCAGTCATTCTGCACTGGGAATTGTACCTCCTTGACATTTCATGTCTCTTTCATTTCCACTGCCTTAATCAGGGCTTTGTCAGGTCTCACCTGGAACCCTTTAAATGCATTCTGGTTCATGGCCCTGGGCTCGATCTCAACAAGCACTTGACCATTCATCATACTATATCAGAACAGCATGTTTATTTGTCAGTCTTTATGCTGGGTTAGAAGCCCTTGAGGGCAGGCACTGAGTTTTCAATCTCTGTGTCCAAAACACTGAGCACGGCGATAGGGTAATAGGAGGCGCTTGGCTTATGTATGTGAGATGCTAAATGGATGCATGTGTATATTAAAACTACTTTTACAGTGTCTCCTCTTCAGTTTCCTTTCCATTGTCAATAACCACTTTATACATTTTAGCAGTATTTCTGCTTTTTTATTCATTATTTCCACCACCTTAATCAGCTTTTTGGTTTTAATCTATTGTGGGCTGGCAAAGCCGAAAGTCAAATTTATTTAGAGAGTATCTAAAGTATGGGTGAACAGGCTCTGACCAGGTCCCTCTTCTACAATTCAAACAAATGAGCTTCAGTGCACTGATTCTGTGAGAGCTGTCTCAGCATCTCAGGGAACTTTGTCCCATTGCTATGTTCCAGACCGAGGGAGTTGTCATTAGGCCTGAATTCTAGTAATTAAGATATGACTGTTTTAAACTTTTTGGTAATTGGTGGTTTTTTATTGAAGTAAAGTTGATTTACAATGTCTTGTATCTTCCATTATAAGAGAAACTTAATTTTAAAATTACCTTCTTCATGAATAATTGGTTCATCTGATGCTTCATATGACAGGAGTGTTCTTTGCCATCAAATGTGATCATTTTTACATTTAATTTCTATTTCTACACTTGTGGACATTTATTTTGCAATGTTGCAGCAGTTTTCAAAACAGTTTTAAATTATGAAGAGTTCTAATAATTCACTGATAGGCTTTATTACAGTGCCCACGTGTATTTTTCTTTTTTAGTATTCATTTGTGGACCAAGTTTTACCAGCTGAGCTCCAGCCGTTCCTGGCTAAAGATTTTAAGATTTGTCCCAGTGCCCCCGAGAGGGACTCCACAGCCAGATCAGCAGACTGGCCTCCCACGGTGGATCCTAACATTGTCTTCACATGAGCCCCTCTGCTTTCCAGGAGGGGGGGCTGCCACTACTGCTGCTTCAGCTGCTGCCGTCACTGTCCTTGCCACCAATTTGGAGTCAGGTCCCAGCCTGGCATGTGAAGCCAGGTTAACCTCCTGGCATGAACCTTGGCCTCTGCTCACTGTGCCACCGGACTAAGCCACCATGCCTCTGTGTGTGTGTACTGCCACGTCCCTTGTTTCCTCTTTGCACATTCATGTTCCATCCTTTATGCAGACTTAACTTACAAAATACAGACTTCTCATTGGCCGGTTCTGTCATTATCCCGCATGAATCCAAGCTATGCTTGTGGCCTGTCCTTGGATGTTCATAAGACAGCATCCATTGTATTTTTACAAAAAAGTCCTCTATTTGGTAGACACTATTGTGGAGGAGGGCACAGTAACTCTTCTTGCCTAGAGAATCCCCACGGACAGAGGAGCCTGGTGGGCTACAGTCCATAGGGTTGCACAGAGTCGGATATGACTTAACGACTGACCAGGCACACATGCACTATTGGATGCCCAGTCACTGTCCTTTCTCTCTTAATTTTTCTTGTTTGTTTGTTTAAATTTTGGCCTCTTTTATTGTGTCTTTTTTTTTTTTTTAATTTTCATCCATCTTTATTCTTCGGTGTGCATGGGCCCCCCATCACAGTGGCCTCTCGTCGCAAAGCACCGGCTCTGGGCACATGCACTCCAGGGCGCTGGCTCGTAATTGGATGCACGGGTCCAGCTGCTCCGCGGCACGTGGGATCTTCCCAAGCCGGTGCCCCTTGCATTGCAAAGTGGACTCTTTACCCACTGGGCCACCAGGGAAGCGCCTTTTCTCTCTTCTTTACTAAAGAGAAGTTATTCTTTTCAGAGCAGCCATGTGCCACCTCCCAGAATTCCTTACATCTAAAGGTAATTATGCAACTGAGAGCCAATAAAAAGTAGTTGGAAGGCTATTTCAGATTTCTGGAAATGTTTGCTCTTCTAACACATATATGGCCTTCTTTCCGTTCCTCTTCTTCTTCCCGGGAATGATACCTGAGGCTGGAAGTAGAAGAGCCACCTTGTAATCATGAAGCAAAAAGGTAGCATTGGAACACAGAAAGCAGCTACACGCATCCCAAACTGCCAACTTCTGGACGTCTTATTGTACTAGAAACACAAACTCTTTTGGTTAGGTATTGAATTCAGTTTCTATTACATGCAGCCAAATGGAATCTTAATTGAGATATCTCTTTGCTTTCATTAGCTTGAATGGGTTTTTGTTTCTTGAAACTTCCTAGTTTTGTACTATCTGTATCCTATGGGTTTCTTTTCCACACAAGGTGCTTTGGTTCCTATCAACCAGTACTCGCAGCTCTTTGTTACAAGGCTACTCTCGGGCATCAGTTTTAAGAGCTGTAACTGCAGGAAATTTACCCTAGAAGCTATTTGTAACCTCTGCCTTATTCTGGATAGTTTTACTTGCTATAGGATTTAGTAAGAGTTGTGCCTGTGAGATATTGTTTGAACACTCCTGCACAATCCCACTCCCCTACCAAGTTCTCCTGAGGACGTTTCCTGATAAACTAGTTTCCCATGAATCCTTATCTCAGGGTCCACTTCTGGGAAACACAGCCTAAGATCTAATCCAAAGATCACTGAATAGAATACATATTATCAAGTGCTATGGGCTGAATGTGTCCTCTCAAAATTCTTTTGTTGAAACTCTTAACCCCCAGTTTGATGGTATTTGATGGTGGTCAATAAGCGATTAAGTCCTAAGGGTGGCTCCCCCTTGGGGGACACAGATTCAATCCCTGGGTCAGGAAGATCCCCTGGGGAAGGAAATGACAACCCACTCCAGTATTCTTGCCTGGAGAATCCCATGGAGAGATGAGCCTGGTAGGCTACAGTCCATAGGGTCGCATAGAGTCGAACACGACTGAAGCGACAGCACAACAGACACAATTTAACTAATAGACATCAGACAACATGTTGACTGAGGGCTGTCTTTCATACCTCATGGCCACTGCAGTGAGGAGCACTCTAGTTTGGCTCTGGCTCCTGGGAGACTGCAGTTTGTCACTCTTAACCTGCTCACCACCTCCCAACACTATTTTCTTAATCCTAAAGTCCTGATTACCTGGATGCTTTTTGTTGGCCATCGTTGGCGTTTCAGACTTTTGTTTTATGTGTAAAAAAACATTGAACGGCTTTATTCACAGCCTGATTTTCTTGATGCTATGAGTTGTGCCCTTGGTGTCAGTAAGGCTGGGAATTAGTTTTAAGGATCTAAATCAATACTTTCATTGAGGAAACTGGGCCATGTGGGCTTGCAAGCTCCAGATGAAAAGCTGAAATCCTTTCCAACAGCTCAGTTCTGAGGGCTGAGATCAGGGCAGATGACTCAGTGTCCCTTGATATGATTTGATTACTGGTCACTGCCAGATGCCCCATCTTGGGTACGTGAAGAGAAGCACAGACAGGCTGCTGAATTTACATTTTTTAGGAAGCAGACACTCTTCCAGTACAGTGACTAAGGAACAAAATGGTCCTTCAGGTTTTAAGAAAAAAGTTCAGCTACTCAAGTTTTTGCAGGAAATTTACCCTAGAGCTATTTGTAACCTCTGCCTTATTCTGGATAGTTTTACTTGCTAGGATTTAGTAAGAGTTGTGCCTGTGAGATATTGTTTGAACACTCCTGCACAATCCCACTCCCTACCAAGTTCTCCTGAGGACGTTTCCTGATAAACTAGTTTCCCATGAATCCTTATCTCAGGGTCCACTTCTGGGAAACACAGCCTAAGATCTAATCCAAAGATCACTGAATAGAATACATATTATCAAGTGCTATGGGCTGAATGTGTCCTCTCAAAATTCTTTTGTTGAAACTCTTAACCCCCAGTTTGATGGTATTTGATGGTGGTCAATAAGCGATTAAGTCCTAAGGGTGGCTCCCCCTTGGGGGACACAGATTCAATCCCTGGGTCAGGAAGATCCCCTGGGGAAGGAAATAACAACCCACTCCAGTATTCTTGCCTGGAGAATCCCATGGAGAGATGAGCCTGGTAGGCTACAGTCCATAGGGTCGCATAGAGTCGAAAACGACTGAAGCGACAGCACAACAGACACAATTTAACTAATAGACATCAGACAACATGTTGACTGAGGGCTGTCTTTCATACCTCATGGCCACTGCAGTGAGGAGCACTCTAGTTTGGCTCTGGCTCCTGGGAGACTGCAGTTTGTCACTCTTAACCTGCTCACCACCTCCCAACACTATTTTCTTAATCCTAAAGTCCTGATTACCTGGATGCTTTTTGTTGGCCATCGTTGGCGTTTCAGACTTTTGTTTTATGTGTAAAAAAACATTGAACGGCTTTATTCACAGCCTGATTTTCTTGATGCTATGAGTTGTGCCCTTGGTGTCAGTAAGGCTGGGAATTAGTTTTAAGGATCTAAATCAATACTTTCATTGAGGAAACTGGGCCATGTGGGCTTGCAAGCTCCAGATGAAAAGCTGAAATCCTTTCCAACAGCTCAGTTCTGAGGGCTGAGATCAGGGCAGATGACTCAGTGTCCCTTGATATGATTTGATTACTGGTCACTGCCAGATGCCCCATCTTGGGTACGTGAAGAGAAGCACAGACAGGCTGCTGAATTTACATTTTTTAGGAAGCAGACACTCTTCCAGTACAGTGACTAAGGAACAAAATGGTCCTTCAGGTTTTAAGAAAACACAGCTGCCACTTCTAAAGAGTCGGGAGCAAAAGGAGGGTACTGCGCATGCCCCCTGCATCCAGCACTACCTAAGGGGGCTTCCCAGATAAAGAACTCGCCTGCCAATGCAAGAGACATAAGATATGTGGGTTCAACCTTTGGGTCAGGAAGATTCCCTTGGAGGAAGAAATGGCAACCAACTCCAGTATTCTTGCCTGAGCTATCACATGGACAGAGGAACCTGGCAGGCTACAGTCCATGGGGTCATATGAGTCAGACATGACTGAGCTACTGAACAACAAGGGATGGGCAGCTCACCTAAGCCACACCCCTGGCCAGACCTCTGCACACACCTCCACTCTCACCCCATCTAAGGATCAAGCTCACCCTTGCTCAAGTAAGAAAACCTGTTGTTTGTTCTTACTCCTGTTTGCTGTAGCAGAGGCCCCAATAGACCTTTGCCTGAATTCTTGTCTAGGTTCTGACCAATTCCTATTGATTAAGGAGACTAATTACCCTGGTTAGTGACAAGTCTACTAGGGACACATATATATGATTGTTTTCAGAGATAGTCAATATATTTTGACTCAGTACTTCCTTGACCTTTCTTTTCAGCCTGCAGAGACCTACCACTTGAGGGAATTTAAAGCAGTTTAACATGCCACACACCCCATTTGTCGGGGGATACACTTGGCTTGCCACTTTACCCTCCTGTGTCAGTTCCTCCACCCAGAATAACTATTTGATTTTGGAACACAGGCTTAGCTTTGTGCAGTCCTCTTCCCATGCTATTAGGTAGAGCCAGTTGGAAAAAAAATGAGCTTCTGTTTATTGATTTATATTTAACAATTTATATATGGTCGATGAGCCTACTGGATCATTTGACTATATTACTTATATTCCATCAAGGCGAGAACTATGAAACTCATGAGACAAATATTAAGTAGACCATTTGCAAATAAAATGCAAACCAGCCCCAACTCAGACACAAACCAGAGACAGTAGATTAAAGAAACCCTGAGAGCCTTTTATTTTACAGATCAAAAGGGAGGGTGGTCAATTTACTCCAAACTTGCTACCCTATAATATACAAGTATAGTTCCCTCACTACCTTTGGTCACTTTCCAAGTGTGGGGTACTGTGAATTGGGGCAATTTTGTTCAAGAAGTCATCAATCTTTTTTTGAGGAGTAAGGAGAAATTAGAATAACAGCAATGAAGATTACTGGAAATATTTTTCCTGTCAAAAAGAAAAAAAAAAATCCTCCCCCCACCCTCCACACTATATAACCTACACACAAACAGCTTCTTTCAAACAAAAATTCCTTGGGCCGGGCTTCCCCTGGTAGTCCAGTGGGTAAGGACACCGCCTTGCAGTGCAAGGGGCGCTGGTTCGATCCCTGACCCGGGAAGATCCCACGTGCTGCGGAGCGGCTGGACCGATGTGTCCAATTACCTAGCCGAAGCTCTGGAGCGCATGCGCCCAGAGCCGGCGCTCTGCAACGACAGACGCCACCGCGATGGGAGGCCCACAGGAGCCAAAGAACAAAGACGGATGAAAATGGAGAAATGAAAGACCAATAGAAGTGGCCTGCCCGCCCCCCTCCATCCCCAACCCGACCCCCGCCCAAAATAAATAAATAAATATCTTAAAAAAAAAAAAAATTCCTTGGGCCTTCATTTAAGAAACTACGACAGATGCACACCCATGATTAGGTGACTAACAGCTTTATGTTCACACTCCAGCCATATGTGCTAACACTAGAGAGGCAAGAGCTGGAATCTTATTGAAGAGAGGTTAGAAGAGCACCTTGGAGTATTAAAAAGGCCCCCAAACTGGGGAAAGTCATCTAAGAGCCAAGTTCTGCCATGAGTCTCAGTCTACATATTCCTGACCCTGGTTCTCACAATCTAAGATTTTCTCAAAGAACTTTTGGGAAGCCAAGCCACTTAAACAGCCCATTTAAGGCATCCAAACTAAGGCTGGTATGTACTATTTGTTCTGAAAAGGAAATTCAGAACATTTAGATATGCAATTGAACCAAAAAAAAAAAAAAACCAATATTACACACATCTATCTTTCAAATACTAGCAGTCTCTTGAGCCAACTTTTTCATTTGGAGATTTATGTTACATCGATTTGGAAAACTAATTTAGTATACTAGGGCTATAATTCTACATTCAGCAATTACATTTTAGCAATCCATATTTGCAGAAAAATAAATTGGAATGAGTTGCCTTTGAAAGAAATTTTTATCTGTGAAAATAATACATGTGTAATGGGTAGATACAGAAAATACATGGTAGAAAGTAAAAATCAACAGTAATTCCAATAGCAAGGGAAAACCTCAGTTGACATTTTAAGGTATTTACCCTCAAGTCTTTTCTACTCGTATGTTTAGACTTTTCTATTCATATATCTACTCATATATGTTTATTTATGCAGGATTTACATTTAAATGTATTTTTGAATATGTAAAAAATATATCTGACATTAAAGCCTAATTGAAATACATTAAGTGTTCAGAATTTTATACTTTTTTTCTTCTGTTTCCTTAGTGCTTTTTCTTGAGCTTGAAGAATTTTGCATATATTTTTCATATTTATTGCAAGTATTTTCTCTGTTTAGCATTTATTTGTTTCATTTTTTAATTGTAAAGGTTTCTAACAAATTTAGACAAACATCTACTACTGCTTCTATAGTTAAGTCTTTGATCTCCTAGGATGTGGTCATTTTTCTTCTATTTTTCTATTTTACTGTTTCATATTTTATATTTAATTTTAACGCATTTGATATTTATTTGGAGCTAAGGTGTAAGGTACCCAGCCAACTTCATTTTTTTTCCTAAAGAGCTAAATAAATTGTCATCTCTTAAGCAAGGTTTCTTTCCCTGAAGTTTTTCTTTTTAAATATATATATATTTTTAATTTTGGCCTCCTTTATTGGTCCTTTATTTTTATTTACTTTCATCCATTTTCATTCTTTTGGCCTGTGGGGGCCTTCCACTGCAGTGGATTCTCTCACTGCAGAGCACTGGCTCTGGGCGCATGTGCTCCAGAGCACCGGCTCTCAATTGGACACATTTGTCCAGCCACTTCATAGCACGTGGGATCTTCCCGGGCCAGGGATTGAACCGACGCCCCTTGCACTGCAAGGCGGACTCTTTACCCACTGGACCACCAGGGAAGGGAAGCCTATCCTGCAGTTTTATGATACCATCTTCTGTGGATTGAAACGTGTCCTCCAGAATGATACGTCAAAAGTCCTAAGTTTCAGATTTCAAGCAACCTTATTTAAAAATAGGGTCATTGCAAACTTAATTAGTTAGGAAATGGTCATGCTGGAATAGGGTGGGCCCTTAATCCAATTTGAAGAAAAGAGCTGACCCAGAGAGGAGAATCGCCAAGTGAAGACTAAGAAATGCAGGGAAAAGACTGACATGCAAAGACAGCACCAGAGGCTGGAGTCCTGTTGCCACAGCCCAGAAGGAACAAAGATGGCCAATCAGAAGTCAAAACAGGCAAGGAAGGATACTTCCTCAGAATCTCCAGAGAGAGCATTGTTCTGCAGACAACTTGAAATTCAAGCCTCCAGAACTGTCAGACAATAAATTTCCACCACGTTTGTGTTACGTCATTACAGTAGCCCGAAGAAATGAATGCACCCTCTTTATCAGATGTAAATCTCTTATGAACTAGCATGTTTTTTGGTTCCATTGATTTATGTCTATTACTGTATGAGTATATTGCTAGGTTATTAAGTTTTTGATTTAATATGCAGTACTTTTCCCTTCACTATTTATCTTTTCTGAAATTTCTTATTAATCGCACAAATTATTCCTAACAATAAGTTTTATTTTTAGAATAAATGCATCAAGTCCTGTTTCCTCCAAAATACAAACCTGATAGTTCATATTTTATATTTAATTTTAACGCATTTGATATTTATTTGGGGCTAAGGTGTAAGGTACCCAGCCAACTTCATTTTTTTTCCTAAAGAGCTAAATAAATTGTCATCTCTTAAGCGAGGTTTCTTTCCCTGAAGTTTTTTTTTAAATATATATATATTTTTAATTTTGGCCTCCTTTATTGGTCCTTTATTTTTATTTACTTTCATCCATTTTCATTCTTTTGGCCTGTGGGGGCCTTCTACTGCAGTGGATTCTCTCACTGCAGAGCACTGGCTCTGGGCGCATGTGCTCCAGAGCACCGGCTCTCAATTGGACACATTTGTCCAGCCACTTCATAGCACATGGGATCTTCCCGAGCCAGGGATTGAACCGACGCCCCTTGCACTGCAAGGCGGACTCTTTACCCACTGGACCACCAGGGAAGGGAAGCCTACCCTGCAGTTTTATGATACCATCTTCTGTGGATTGAAACATGTCCTCCAGAATGATACGTCAAAAGTCCTAAATTTCAGATTTCAAGCAACCTTATTTAAAAATAGGGTCATTGCAAACTTAATTAGTTAGGAAATGGTCATGCTGGAATAGGGTGGGCCCTTAATCCAATTTGAAGAAAAGAGCTGACCCAGAGAGGAGAATCGCCAAGTGAAGACTAAGAAATGCAGGGAAAAGACTGACATGCAAAGACAGCAACAAAGGCTGGAGTCCTGTTGCCACAGCCCAGAAGCAACAAAGATGGCCAATCAGAAGTCAAAACAGGCAAGGAAGGATACTTCCTCAGAATCTCCAGAGAGAGCATTGTTCTGCAGACAACTTGAAATTCAAGCCTCCAGAACTGTCAGACAATAAATTTCCACCACGTTTGTGTTACGTCATTACAGTAGCCCGAAGAAATGAATGCACCCTCTTTATCAGATGTAAATCTCTTATGAACTAGCATGTTTTTTGGTTCCATTGATTTATGTCTATTACTGTATGAGTATATTGCTAGGTTATTAAGTTTTTGATTTAATATGCAGTACTTTTCCCTTCACTATTTATCTTTTCTGAAATTTCTTATTAATCGCACAAATTATTCCTAACAATAAGTTTTATTTTTAGAATAAATGCATCAAGTCCTGTTTCCTCCAAAATACAAACCTGATAGTTCATGTACAGGGATTCATCACTTAAAAACAATAAAAAGTCACACGATGATTACATTATGTAACAACATACCCAGTTTCTTTGATATAGGATTTCTATTTTTAAAATTGATTTAAATTTAAAAATTTACATTTATTCCAGAAAACTGGACCAAGGCATGATTTTAAAACAATTATAGATCTTAAAGAATAAAAATCTTATATTACAAACAGTTGAAGGAAACTGTATTTTTTGAATAATAACTTTATTATTATTGATAATAATGCATACCTCTTTGATTTTCACATTACTTTAAAAGTTTAAAAATTCCTTCCCATCATTGACTACAAGTAAACAGTGTAATAGACATTCTGCCTCAAAGATGTTACCACATTTACCACCTACCCAACCTAATGCCTCAATTCCAATCATAAATGTTTTTCCAAAATCCTTATCCCCTTCCCAGAAGTCTTCCCTCCCTGTTCCCTGAATGCTTGGATCCTATCAGTCCCTCAAGGTGCCCTAGAAGTTGCTGGTACCATGAAGCCTGGAGGTCACTTTAGTTGGAAACACTGTCTTCCTATTGCTTAACTCGTCACTTTCTGTCTATAGTTCATGTTGCACTTACCCTGTATTGTGTAATAATGTTACCTTTTGTCTATGTTTAGGATTTGAACTATGATTTATTAAGTCACCTTCATTTGAGCAATGTATTTTGTGACAATGTATACGAAGCCCTTTTTCAAAAGTCAGATAGGCTAATTCCACGTACTCTTCCTAAATTTGTGCTTCTAAATTACCTATTCCTTATGTAAGTAGCTGAAGAGAAATGGCCTCACCCAAGACATTTTTGTAGAGGGGAACACCCAGCATTTAAAAGGCTTCTCTATGTAGGTCATGGTTGGATCCCACAGCTGTCTTGCCACATATTATCTACAGACATCAGTGCTACAGTGATATTTTCCAACAAAGCTTCAAACATCACTTTCTCTGTGTGATGGGATCCGCACTGGGCAAAGGGTCAGAAAGACTGGATTCAGGTTCTGGCTTTGTTCTAATCTTTCCTTCTCTGGGCCTGCTTCTTCATCTGTATCATGATGCTATTGTGCTAGGATTACTGGGAAGTGGAGGTTTTTGTTGCAAGGCATATTTGTTGTTTCATTGATTTTTGCTTTATTTTGTTTTGATTGCAGCAGCAGTAAAGACTTTTAAAAAGTAAAGTGGGAGGAGAGGCAATAATTGATTTAAAGAAATAGAGCCTCTCTGGTGGAAGCTGGGGGAAGCAGCTAGAAACCTGCCTATTGACCTTCCCCACTTCTCACTGCAACTTTGGAGGCTCCTCTGTGGCCTGAACCCCCAGGGTGGTTCCTGAGAACACACTTTGAAATCATTAAACTAGGTCAGGGTTTCCTAAGCTTCAGATACCCATGTACCAATGTGTGATTTCTGCCTGAATCATCATACTTATTCTTTATTCATACATTCAATGAAGATTTGTTGAGGTACACTGCACTTAGTATCAGATGCTATTTTTCTAACCACACCCACTTGTTTAACTTAACTAATTTCCCTAACCTTATTCTAAGCAAAAAAAAAATCTCACATAGGGCATTAGCTATGTATTTCTAACACATTTGAAAATATGTATGCAACGATTCCATTTGGAAATGTTCCTCTTCACACCTAAGTCATTTCGGCATCCTTACAGTATGTGGGACACATTTGGGAAACATACTGCCCTCGTTTTTCCTAGTATGACCAGTCCACACTCAGGTCGGATGCAGATCTGGGTTTCTTCTGTATACTGCTGTCACTCCTATTCATCTTAAGAAAATACTCGGGCTTCCTTGGTGGTCCAGTGGGTAAGGACTCCGCCTTGCAGTGCAAGAGGCGCTGGTTCGATCCCTGGCCTGGGAAGATCCCACATGCCGCAGAGCGGCTGGATCGATGTGTCCAATTACTGAGCCGGAGCTCTGGAGCACATGTGCCCAGAGCTGCTGCTCTGCGAAAACAGAGGCCACCGCAATGGGAGGCCCAGGTGGGCCAAAGAACAAAGACGGATGAAAATAGAAAAATGAAAGACCAATAGAAGTGGCCCGCCTGCCCCCTCCCTCCGCAACCCGTGCCCCCACCAAAAAAAAAAAAAAAGAAAGAAAGAAAATACTCATCATGTGCTTAATTCATTGCTGCAGTGTCTCCTATGTAGGGAATGGCCTTCACACTTTCTTCATCATCCAGATGATCATCAAAGGCAAATACATGTACCACACGTTCATGATCCATTCCTCTGTCAGCAAATATTTAGATTGCTTTCATGTCTTGGCTATTGTAAATATTGCTGCTACAAACATTGGGGTGCATATATCTTTTTGAATAGAGTTTTCTCCAGTTACATGCCCAGGAGTGGGATTGCTAGATCATATGATAGCTCTCTTTCTAATTTTTTAAGGAACCATCATACTATTCTCCATAGTGGCTGCCCCAATTTATATTCAACAGTGTGAGAGGCTTCCTTTTTCTCCATATCTTCTCCAGCACTTATTATTTGCAGACATTTGAAGATGGCCGTTCTGACTGGTGTGAAGTGATATCTCATTGTAGTTTTGATTTGCTTTCTTCTAATAATTAGTGATATTGAGCATCTTTTCATGTGCTTGTTGGCCATCTACATGTCTTCTTTGGAGAAATAACTGTTTAGGTCTTCCCATTTTTTGGTGGGGTTGTTTGGTTTTATGGATATTAAGCTGTGTTGACTAAAAAGATGAACAACTTGAGAGTTGTGGGTTAAGTTTTATTTGGGGCATAATTAGGACTGCAGTCTGGGAGACAGCACCTCAGATAGTTCTGAGAAACTGCTCCAAAGAGGCAGCTGGAGGAAGGCCAATATTTAAGGATTTTGGTGAGGGGGGAGTTTAATATCATTAAACAGTCATTTTACAAAGGGTCACAGATAGTCACGAGGATCTGATGTCACCATGAGGAGATTTAGTGCTTTCCTAAATCTGAGGCGATGCAAGGATTGAGATAATAAAAGCTGTTCCTAAAAGCATCCACCTATCTAAAGACCTGCCCCACCAGATTCCCTGGAGCACAGAGTGCCTCTACCCCACCCTGATCTCCATCAGGGGATATTGAAGGTCAGCAGCTCTCAACAACATAGGGTCTGGTCTCTGCCAAGGCAGACGGCAAATGTCCTTGTTGTCTAGGCAATGGCAATGTAATTGGTACATGCCAGTCTGTAGTTGACAGCTGCATAAGCTGTTTATATATTTTGGAAATCAAGTCCTTGTTGGTTGCATTGTTTATAAATATTTTCTCCCATTTTGTGTGTTGACCTCTAGATGGGGTATGTATAAAATGGAATATTAGTCAGCCATACAAAAGAATGAAATACTGTCATTTGCAGTAACATAGATGAACCCACAGTTTATCATACTAAGTGAAGTAAGCTAGACAAAGATCACATGATATAACTTAGATGTAGAACCTAAAAAGTAATACAAATGAACTTAATAACACACCAGAAATACACTGAGAGACATAGAAAACAAACTTAGGGTTAAAACAAAAAGGAGAGGGGCTTCCCTGGTGGTCCAGTGGGTAGGGACACCACCTTGCAGTACAAGGGGCACCAATTCGATCCCTGGCCTGGGAAGATCCCATGTGCCGCAGAGTGACTGGACCTATGTGTCACCAAGCCGGAGTTCTGGAGCGCACATGCCCAGAGCCGGTGCTCTGCAGCGAGAGAGGCCACTGTGATGGGAGGCCCACACAGACCAAAGAACAAAGATGGATGAAAATGAATAAATGAAAGACCAATAGAAGTGCCCCCTCCCCATAAAAAAAAGAGGGGAGGGATAAATTAGGAGTCTGGGGTTAACTTATACACACAGCTATATATCTAATAAATGAAAAGGATCTTTTTATGTTAAAAAGCAAGCATCTCTTTGCCAACAAAGGTCCATATAGTCAGGACTACTACTCCAGTAGTCATGCATGATTGTGAGAGTTGAGTCATAAAGAAGGCTGAGCATTGAAAGACTGACGCTTTCAAACCATGGTGCTAGATAAGACTCTTGAGAGTCCTTTGGAGAGCAACGAGATCAAACCAGTCAATCCTAAAGGAAATCAATCCTGAATATTCATTGGAAGGACTGATGCTGAAGTCGTAATACTTGCGCCACCTAAGTCAAAGAGGCAACTCATTAGAAAAGACCCTGATGCTGGGAAAGATTGAGGGCAAGAAGGAAGAGGCCAAGATTCCCTGGAGCACGCCCCCCCGGGATATTGAAGGTCAGCAGCTCTCAACAACATAGGGTCTGGTCTCTGCCAAGGCAGACGGCAAATGTCCTTGTTGTCTAGGCAATGGCAATGTAATTGGTACATGCCAGTCTGTAGTTGACAGCTGCATAAGCTGTTTATATATTTTGGAAATCAAGTCCTTGTTGGTTGCATTGTTTATAAATATTTTCTCCCATTTTGTGTGTTGACCTCTAGATGGGGTATGTATAAAATGGAATATTAGTCAGCCATACAAAAGAATGAAATATTGTCATTTGCAGTAACATAGATGAACCCACAGTTTATCATACTAAGTGAAGTAAGCCAGACAAAGATCACATGATATAACTTAGATGTAGAACCTAAAAAGTAATACAAATGAACTTAATAACACACCAGAAATACACTGAGAGACATAGAAAACAAACTTAGGGTTAAAACAAAAAGGAGAGGGGCTTCCCTGGTGGTCCAGTGGGTAGGGACACCACCTTGCAGTACAAGGGGCACCAATTCGATCCCTGGCCTGGGAAGATCCCATGTGCCGCAGAGTGACTGGACCTATGTGTCACCAAGCCGGAGTTCTGGAGCGCACATGCCCAGAGCCGGTGCTCTGCAGAGAGAGAGGCCACTGTGATGGGAGGCCCACACAGACCAAAGAACAAAGATGGATGAAAATGAATAAATGAAAGACCAATAGAAGTGCCCCCTCCCCATAAAGAAAAAGAGGGGAGGGATAAATTAGGAGTCTGGGGTTAACTTATACACACAGCTATATATCTAATAAATGAAAAGGATCTTTTATGTTAAAAAGCAAGCATCTCTTTGCCAACAAAGGTCCATATAGTCAGGACTACTACTCCAGTAGTCATGCATGATTGTGAGAGTTGAGTCATAAAGAAGGCTGAGCATTGAAAGACTGACGCTTTCAAACCGTGGTGCTAGATAAGACTCTTGAGAGTCCTTTGGACAGCAACGAGATCAAACCAGTCAATCCTAAAGGAAATCAATCCTGAATATTCATTGGAAGGACTGATGCTGAAGTCGTAATACTTGCGCCACCTAAGTCAAAGAGGCAACTCATTAGAAAAGACCCTGATGCTGGGAAAGATTGAGGGCAAGAAGGGAAGAGGGAAACAGAGGATGAGATGGTCGGATGGCATCACTAACACATTGGACATGCGTTTGAGCAAACTCTGGGAGACAGTGAAAGACAGGGAAGCCTGGAGTGCTGCAGTCCACAGGGTCTCAGAAGGTTGAACACAACTTAGTGAGTAAACAACAATGTATAAAATAAATGAAAAGAACCTACTGTATAACACACAGAAATATATTCAATATCTTGTGACAACCTATAATGAAAAGCAATCAAATATATATGCATTAACTGAATTATTTTGCTGTATACTTGAAACTAACATAATACTGTAAATCAATTATCCTTCAATTTTTAAAAAAGGGGAAAAAAAGGAACACAAGGTATGATGAAACCACTTTCCCAGAACAGGCAGACACCTTGACAAAGAAAACACCAATATGTGGAAAGCTGATAGAATACCAATATCATATAGTGCTTTAGGAGGATTTTTCAGGCTTAAAGACAAGAGCGGGGTCCTGTGAAGCCAGCAATGGATGCTTCAAGTTCAGGTCACAAGTAGTCCCGTTCCCTTCCCAAAAGGCCTGGCTGCTGCATAGAGAACCCTGTAATGTTCTTTGTCCTGGCTCCATTCTCCCAGTCTAACCTCAAGTCAAAGTCTGCTAAGGCAAGGACTGCCTCCAGTGAGGGAACCCTAGGCTACAGACCTCCCTACCCTCCTATTGTGGAGAAGCACATGTTGTTGTTCAGTCACTTAGTCGTGTCTGACTCTTGGCAATCTCATGGACTGCAGCATACCACGCTTCCTTGTCCTTCACTATCTTCAGGAGTTTTCTCGTGTCCATTGAATCGATGATGCCATCCAACCATCTCATCCTCTGTCGCCCCCCTCTCCTCTTGCCCTCAATCTTTCCCAGCATCAGGGTCTTTTCAAATGAGCCAGCTCTTTGCATAAAGTGGCCTAAGTATTGGAGTTTCAGCTTCAGCATGAGTCCTTCTGATGAATATTCAGGATTGATTTCCTTTAGGATTGATGTCTTTGCTGTCCAAAGGACTCCTTGGAGTCTTCTCCATACCATAATTCAAAGCATCAATTCTTTGGCACTCAGCCTGCTTTATACTCCAACTCTCACATCCATACATGACTACTGGAAAAACCATACCTTTAACTGGCCATTTCTAAAGGCTAGACCTTTCCTGGGGCCTGCCTTCACCCCTTCAACCCTCACTTAAGAAAGGAACCAACTACACACAAACTCTCCATCACCATGAATTTCCTGCCAATTATTGAAAGAGACCCATAGTAACCGCAGAGGCAGAGACTCTTAGAACTACATGCAGAGGTTTTCCAGTGGCTGGGCTGTAGCCAACCCTTTGTGCAAACTCAATATATGCATTAACTGAATTATTTTGCTGTATACTTGAAACTAACATAATACTGTAAATCAATTATCCTTCAATTTTAAAAAAGGGGAAAAAAAGGAACACAAGGTATGATGAAACCACTTTCCCAGAACAGGCAGACACCTTGACAAAGAAAACACCAATATGTGGAAAGCTGATAGAATACCAATATCATATAGTGCTTTAGGAGGATTTTTCAGGCTTAAAGACAAGAGCGGGTCCTGTGAAGCCAGCAATGGATGCTTCAAGTTCAGGTCACAAGTAGTCCCGTTCCCTTCCCAAAAGGCCTGGCTGCTGCATAGAGAACCCTGTAATGTTCTTTGTCCTGGCTCCATTCTCCCAGTCTAACCTCAAGTCAAAGTCTGCTAAGGCAAGGACTGCCTCCAGTGAGGGAACCCTAGGCTACAGACCTCCCTACCCTCCTATTGTGGAGAAGCACATGTTGTTGTTCAGTCACTTAGTCATGTCTGACTCTTGGCAATCTCATGGACTGCAGCACACCACGCTTCCTTGTCCTTCACTATCTTCAGGAGTTTTCTCGTGTCCATTGAATCGATGATGCCATCCAACCATCTCATCCTCTGTCGCCCCCCTCTCCTCTTGCCCTCAATCTTTCCCAGCATCAGGGGTTTTTCCAATGAGCCAGCTCTTTGCATAAAGTGGCCTAAGTATTGGAGTTTCAGCTTCAGCATGAGTCCTTCTGATGAATATTCAGGATTGATTTCCTCTAGGATTGATGTCTTTGCTGTCCAAAGGACTCCGTGGAGTCTTCTCCATACCATAATTCAAAGCATCAATTCTTTGGCACTCAGCCTGCTTTATACTCCAACTCTCACATCCATACATGACTACTGGAAAAACCATACCTTTAACTGGCCATTTCTAAAGGCTAGACCTTTCCTGGGGCCTGCCTTCACCCCTTCAACCCTCACTTAAGAAAGGAACCAACTACACACAAACTCTCCATCACCATGAATTTCCTGCCAATTATTGAAAGAGACCCATAGTAACCGCAGAGGCAGAGACTCTTAGAACTACATGCAGAGGTTTTCCAGTGGCTGGGCTGTAGCCAACCCTTTGTGCAATTCAGTATCTCTCTATGGACATTCAGTTTCTGCTTCCACACTACCCAGAGGCCACCACCCACCCTCCCCCTACCTCAGGCACAGCTTACAACCTGATGGGCGGCCATATTGGAGTATAGTCCAAGTCGATGCTCTTGTCCTGGCCCTTTTGCCAGCCAGTTGTGTGACACTGGAAAAGTATCACCCTCTTGGCCTCAGTCTCCTCTTTTGTAAACTGGAAAGTGTGTCTGATGGGATTTCTGATTTAAATGCTCCATAATCAGCATTTAACCGATCTGATTCCCACCACTCTCTTCACTGTGACAGCCCTTCAGATGTCTAACTGCAGCATCCATGTCATCACTTCCTCAGCAAATGATCCCTTTCCCTGCCACACAAGCCCATCATGCCGGGTCCTCGGATCCCTCTCTGCTCCGGTCACCCTCCTCTGGAAAGGGGCCAGCTCATCAGCTCAGCTCAGATAAGGGGCAGAGCAGAGCCTGTCTGGGACTTCTTCCAGAGCACCTGCTCAATGCCAGAACCAAGACTGTCTGCCTCAATTAGAACATCTGGTCACCTTCCCTTGCCCCCCTAATCCCATTGCAACTCCACTGGCTTCACTGATACAAGGAGTTAGATTTCAAATACTGGCTGTTAGGAAAAGACAAAAGAGGCATCTGCTAATGCATGACCTCATTTTTTCCAAGACATTAATTTAAGAAACAGGAAACATTCAGAAAACTCCTTGGGATAACTACAAATGAAGCTCCTCAGATCCTCAAAGAGCAACTTGTGTTTGAAAGCACAAGGAGAGAAAGCCATGTCTTCTACAGTTAAAGACAAGGTGCCCACTAGGCTGGTTGAGCACAACCGAGAAGATGCTGCTGCCACCTTGTGGCCGCAGTTTTACACTTCCTCTCTGTCCATCCGCTGGACTGAGGGGTGAACCACTCAGTCAAATATATGTCCACTGGTTTCGTGTTAGGAGTCCTGAGACAAAGAAGGTAAATAGAGATGGTAAACTTGACCAAAATGTCACCCAGATTTGTTCCCCTCTCTCCATTCTTTTCATCTTTCAGATCAATCACCTTCCTCCCATCCCTCCTCCATCAGGAATCAGATGAGCTTTGACAAAACCCTGAAAATTTCTCCCAGCTTGTCTGACCACCTGACTGGTGCCTCAGTCCACAATCCACTACCTGGCAAGAAATGCCCTGAGGTCTGACTTCCATCTCTGCAGGGAAGATGAGGGCAGGGGTGGTCAGTTGCTTCTGCCATGTCTGATTCTTTGTGACCCTATGAACTGGCAGACTCCTCTGTCCGTGGGATTCTCCATGCAAGAATACTGGAGTGGGTGTTCATGGCTCTCCTCCAGGGAATCTTCCTAACCCAGGGATTGAACCCACATCTCCTGCGTCCCCTGTGCTGCAGGTGGATTCTTCACCATTGAGCCACCAGAAAACCCCAGGAAAGACGAGCGCCCTTTCCCTTTAGCACCGTGGCTACATGACTGATGCATGGTTCCCAACCTCTACCTAGAAATCTGCACGCCCGAGCAGGGAGCAGAGTTTGGGGTACACAGCCAGCACTCCAGGCTGCTGGAGATTGTGGAGCAGATGCCAAGTTGTCTCCTCCAGACTCCAAGTCCCACGTGCCTGTCTCCATTACGGTCAGCAACACCAGCTTCTCCCCACTGCCCCCTTTTCCTCCCTACTGCTGCGCCAGGAAGGGCTTCAGAACCAGCATACAGGAGTGGGGCAACAGTGCATGTCTAGTCTACGAAGAATCCCGGAGCTGACTTCCGGGAGCTTTCAACCTTAAAATAACTTATTTTCTCCATCACAAGTTCTATTAACTGATGAAAAAGGTGCAAAAAAGGAGGAGGCCCTCAATAAATTCTGTAGTAGAAAAGTGCTATCTTAAGCTTATTTCAGCCCCACATACTAAGTACTTTTCCCAGGCAGCAACAAAAAGCGGTGCTGAGGAGAAATGGTGTAAAGAGGGGGGAGGAATGGAAACAAACCCAAAGGAATATAGCGACTGTTCACGGCATGGGCTGGAGCAGAGGAGAGCTTTTGAGTAACAAAGAAGGTAAATAGAGATGGTAAACTTGACCAAAATGTCACCCAGATTTGTTCCCCTCTCTCCATTCTTTTCATCTTTCAGATCAATCACCTTCCTCCCATCCCTCCTCCATCAGGAATCAGATGAGCTTTGACAAAACCCTGAAAATTTCTCCCAGCTTGTCTGACCACCTGACTGGTGCCTCAGTCCACAATCCACTACCTGGCAAGAAATGCCCTGAGGTCTGACTTCCATCTCTGCAGGGAAGATGAGTGCAAGGGTGCTCAGTTGCTTCAGCCATGTCTGATTCTTTGTGACCCTATGAACTGGCAGACTCCTCTGTCCGTGGGATTCTCCATGCAAGAATACTGGAGTGGGTGTTCATGGCTCTCCTCCAGGGAATCTTCCTAACCCAGGGATTGAACCCACATCTCCTGCGTCCCCTGTGCTGCAGGTGGATTCTTCACCACTGAGCCACCAGAAAACCCCAGGGAAGACGAGCGCCCTTTCCCTTTAGCACCGTGGCTACATGACTGATGCATGGTTCCCAACCTCTACCTAGAAATCTGCATGCCCGAGCAGGGAGCAGAGTTTGGGGTACACAGCCAGCACTCCAGGCTGCTGGAGATTGTGGAGCAGATGCCAAGTTGTCTCCTCCAGACTCCAAGTCCCACGTGCCTGTCTCCATTACGGTCAGCAACACCAGCTTCTCCCCACTGCCCCCTTTTCCTCCCCTACTGCTGCGCCAGGAAGGGGCTTCAGAACCAGCATACAGGGAGTGGGGCAACAGTGCATGTCTAGTCTACGAAGAATCCCCGGAGCTGACTTCCGGGAGCTTTCAACCTTAAAATAACTTATTTTCTCCATCACAAGTTCTATTAACTGATGAAAAAGGTGCAAAAAAGGAGGAGGCCCTCAATAAATTCTGTAGTAGAAAAGTGCTATCTTAAGCTTATTTCAGCCCCACATACTAAGTACTTTTCCCAGGCAGCAACAAAAAGCGGTGCTGAGGAGAAATGGTGTAAAGAGGGGGGAGGAATGGAAACAAACCCAAAGGAATATAGCGACTGTTCACGGCATGGGCTGGAGCAGAGGAGAGAACCACTTGCACACTGGCAACCGGTGAATTCTGAGGAGGATTTGCACACCCGCCAGTCACCAAGTGGAGCAGCTCAGCTGCATACAAGATGCTGACTTGTGTCACGGAAGGTCATCCAGGCGGTGGAGCCCACAGCTGAGGGCACTGTGTGGACCCTCCAGAGCAGCGGTGAACGAATAGTCATACAAAACACTCAGGATAAGATCCAGAAAGAGCTACTCTAAACTGACTGTGGTCAGTTAATTTGGGAGGTCAAGACAAGAAGAAGAGAAACAGAGTGGGTGATTAGTGAGAATATTAAGTGGTAATGTGCCAGAGCATGTCAGCCGGGTGCATAGAGAATAGCGGATATGACGAGACATTAAGAAATACATACACACACATACAGATAGAGAGAAAGGACGAGAATGGGGGGCTCACGACCTTCTGGGTCAAGGCCCTGAACACATTCACCAGTCCCCTTTTATTGAGAGTTTAAGCATCCAGGTGTTTGCAGGGAATGATATTAGCACAGGCTGGGAGTCAGTCACAGCCCTGATCAATACTTACCCTCGTGACTCTAAGCTGCTTACGTTATTTCCTTAATGGGAAGGGCGCCCTACAGCTGAAGGGCAGCTAGACCAGCAAGTTAAGGAGTCCGTCCTGCGTGCTCACACAGGATTCTAATGTGCCCTAACCTGGCGTTCCAAAGTACATAGCTGATCTCCCACCTGCTGCTAATCAGTATGGCCCCAGCTAATGAGCCCATGTGAATCGAATCAACTTGCTTTTGTCTTAGTTCTTTCTTTGCTAAGATGGTTTTCTCCTGGCTTGGCCAAAGCTGCACAAACCTTCAATGACTTGTTTCCCCACAGTAGTATTTTTTTTATTTTTTGCAGAAAGAAAGAGCTCCTTTATCACATGTGTAATTTAAAAAATACATTAAAATATATAACAAAAATCCAGTGGAAGGAGCCTGGACATAGGTTGCAAACTGGGTTTAAGTGTCAGGTCTCTGTATATCTAACTCGTGTCTAGCTTTGGACTAGTCACTGAAACACCCAAGCCTCAGTTTCCTTGTCTGTAAAATGGAGGCATTAATACCTAATCCACAGAGTTGTTTTCTTTCTTTAGACTGTAATAGGAGGTGGTTGAAATACAGTTGGTCCTAAGTAAAGAATTGTTTTAAAAAGAGAGATGATTGCCCAGACCAGAGGTGATGCAGGCCTAAGAGGATGCTAGCAAAGAACGTGAAAAAAAGAGACGGATGAGAGATCCCAGAAACAGGGCAGAAAATAAGATGATCTGCCAACAAAATTGAGGCTTACGACTCAAAACCTGCTCCCTCTACCCTAACCCCATCCCTGACTGTCCTTAGGTTCTGCTTTTCTTCTTTCAGGCCAGAATGTGGCTGCGGTAGGAGAACATGAAGGGGAAAGAGAAGGAAAAGAAAAATGGAACAACGTGAATTTAAGACAAGATGAAGTCCATGGTCGTATTGTTAAATATTTGTGTGCAATGACAAATGGTCAAATTATAATGACACTTTGGTGAAAGAATTTGCTGTGCCCCTGCTTTCTGTAAGTGCCTAGGTGCCTCCAATCCTCGGGAAGGGGTGTTCCTTATCCTAACAGTCCTCAGCGTTCTGCCCGCTTCCAATTCTCCTCTGAACCATTCTCAGTGGAGGCAATATTATTCCTAAGGAGGCAAAACTGCTTCTCGAGGAACAAAAGCTTACTATTTTAATGTGTAAAGCTTAGATAGATAGATATAAAACCCCCTAACTTCTAGTTTAAATACATAGCTGATCTCCCACCTGTTGCTAATCAGTATGGCCCCAGCTAATGAGCCCATGTGAATCGAATCAACTTGCTCTTGTCTTAGTTCTTTCTTTGCTAAGATGGTTTTCTCCTGGCTTGGCCAAAGCTGCACAAACCTTCAATGACTTGTTTCCCCACAGTAGTATTTTTTTTATTTTTTGCAGAAAGAAAGAGCTCCTTTATCGCATGTGTAATTTAAAAAATACATTAAAATATATAACAAAAATCCAGTGGAAGGAGCCTGGACATAGGTTGCAAACTGGGTTTAAGTGTCAGGTCTCTGTATATCTAACTCGTGTCTAGCTTTGGACTAGTCACTGAAACACCCAAGCCTCAGTTTCCTTGTCTGTAAAATGGAGGCATTAATACCTAATCCACAGAGTTGTTTTCTTTCTTTAGACTGTAATAGGAGGTGGTTGAAATACAGTTGGTCCTAAGTAAAGAATTGTTTTAAAAAGAGAGATGATTGCCCAGACCAGAGGTGATGCAGGCCTAAGAGGATGCTAGCAAAGAACGTGAAAAAAAGAGACGGATGAGAGATTCCAGAAACAGGGCAGAAAATAAGATGATCTGCCAACAAAATTGAGGCTTACGACTCAAAACCTGCTCCCTCTACCCTAACCCCATCCCTGACTGTCCTTAGGTTCTGCTTTTCTTCTTTCAGGCCAGAATGTGGCTGCGGTAGGAGAACATGAAGGGGAAAGAGAAGGAAAAGAAAAATGGAACAACGTGAATTTAAGACAAGATGAAGTCCATGGTCGTATTGTTAAATATTTGTGTGCAATGACAAATGGTCAAATTATAATGACACTTTGGTGAAAGAATTTGCTGTGCCCCTGCTTTCTGTAAGTGCCTAGGTGCCTCCAATCCTCGGGGAAGGGGGTGTTCCTTATCCTAACAGTCCTCAGCGTTCTGCCCGCTTCCAATTCTCCCTCTGAACCATTCTCAGTGGAGGCAATATTATTCCTAAGGAGGCAAAAACTGCTTCTCGAGGGAACAAAAGCTTACTATTTTAATGTGTAAAGCTTAGATAGATAGATATAGCACACAGCCCATATATACTCTTCCTGTGGTATTTACATTTTCATGGAGGGTATTTGAAAAAAGTATATCTAAAGAATCTCTTTTGTGGGGCTGGTAATGGAAAAAAGTTGGGACATCTGCTCTAAGCACTTTGGAGGTAGGTATTCTGAATCCACACTGAGGATGCCTGTGCATATCAGGGATTAATATCAATATACTAGAGGAATGTAGTAGCTTCCCTGGTGTCTCAGATGGTAAAGAATCTGCTTGCAATGCAGGAGACCCTGGTTCAATCCTCAGATCAGGAAGATCCCTGGAGAAGGGAATGGGTAACCACTCCAGTATTCTTCCCTGGAGAATTCCATGGACAGAGGACCCTGGTGTCTTTAGTCCATGGGTTTGCAAAAAATTGGACTTGGCTGAGTGAATAACACTTGCAGAGGGACATAAGGAGGCAGGGAGGGAGGGGAGAAGGCGGGAGTTACTTGTGGGCTACAAACAATGGGCTTTAACAATACATCACCGGCTCGCTTTATTGTTAGTTCATGGTGAGATTCTGCTGCAAATCTCAGTCCTGACAAAATAATCTCAGACAGAGGGCATCTTCTCAGAATTTCCCCCATTTCCCCCAGAACCTCCAACTGTCTTCCCCTCTTGTCCCATTAGACTATCACTTTGGCAAACCAATCAAGCCAAGGGTGTGGACTCCTGCCTAGACCTGGTGGGACCAGCCCTGGAGCTGAAAAGGGGTCTGATCCGCTGAGGCAGAAAGGGGCAGAGAAATGGCAGGAACCCAAATACAACTTGTGCTCATATGGAAGGAACAAGTGGAGTGGAGTGGGTGGAGGCTGGTCAGGGAAACAACGGACAGAGTCTGCTCGTTGACTGGCTCAGCTGTTTCTGAGCTGTTCCATTAAGAGAAATGGGTTTCCACAGTGTCCCAGACATATTTTAGTAGCTCGTCACAAAGCAAACAACCTTTGTTTGTTTACTGAAGTATAGCTGACTTAACGTTTCAGTTGAATAACAATCTTTATTTCAGTATATATTAACTATTTCAGCCTTAGCTTTTTTTGAGTTGAATAGATGACACCAGGGAAGTCCTTTCCTCTCTTGCAGCTTTGGTTTACTCGTGAAATAAAAGATTATCCTAGTCTCTACCACCCCTAAGCTGTTTTGGAATATGTTTCTACTAAATTATAGATTATAGAGGTTTGTGCAGCTTTTTTAAAAAATATATTTATTTATTTATTTATTTTGCGGGGGAATGGGATGGGGAGGGAGGGGGGCGGACCGACCACTTGGCTTTCATTTCTCTATTTTCATCCATCTTTGTTCTTTGGCCCATGTGGGCCTCCCATTGCGGTGGCCTCTGCTGTTGCAGAGCGCCGGCTCTGGGCGCATGCGCTCCAGAGCTCCGGCTCGGTAATTGGACACATCGGTCCAGCCGCTCCGCGGCACGTGGGATCTTCCCAGGCCAGGGCTCGAACCAGCGCCCCTTGCACTGCAAGGCGGTGTCCTTACCCACTGGACCACCAGGGAAGCCCAGTTTGTGCAGCTTTAATGCTACTTTTGTCAAAGTTTTGAGTCCTGTTTACATTTTTTCCTGGTATTTGAACAGAAGTAAGCTCTCAATTATAATGACATTTTGATAGGAAAATACCATCCCTGAAACCATAAATGATGTCATATTATGGTTTCCAAGAGGGAATGTTTGTACCAACAGAAGCAGCCTGTTGTGTAAATTTTAAATGACCACATTCAATCTTCTGGATGGATAGCTGAGTTGATGGACCAACAGACAGATAATTGAATAAACAGATATTCTTGTTGTCTAAGACTAGGTATAATTCACAGGTGACTTTGATACAATCAAGTGCCAGGTGTATGTCTTTCTGCAATTCAGAGCACTGCACATTGTCCCTATTCTAATAATAAAGACTGTACGTGGATCTTGTGTCCACGTTTGTCACACAATCTATTTGTCAGCTTCCCAAAGAGCTTACTGGCATTTTCATTAGACTCTCTGCTTTCTTTCTATGACACTCTGCAGGCTATGTTGCCCTTGCTGAGAGAAGCCAATGACGGACCACACTAGGTCTGGAAAAGCAGGCAACACCTTGCCTCCCAGCTCCCTTTCCCTTAAGAATTATGAGATTTACAGTTGCCACTAAAGAGTCAGAGTGCCTTTTCTTTTTATACTATTTCTCATCTAAAAATTAAAAAATAAATACACAAGCACAAACCCCACGCACCTTGGCCCACCTAACAGAGGTAGGAAAATTTTTAGTTTAAGGGTCCTGACACACTTAATAATCAAGTTAATCTCTCAACTACAACAGTTCGTTTTGAAACTGTTTCAGGATAAGTGAGTTTATAAAGAGAAGAAATTTGTAAATAAATTACGCCAATAATGGAATGTTTTTAAATCTACAACCTTAAAAGTCACGAGTTCAACAGAATCAGGAATCAAGGATAGGGCTTCCCTGATGTTAAGAATTCCCTGATGTTAAGCGGTTAAGAATTCGCCTTGCAGTGAAGGGACATGGATGTTCGATCCTGGTCTGGGAAGATCCACCTGCCATCAGGCAACACGATCCCATGTGCCACTACTACTGAGGCCTGAGAGCCCTGGAGCCTGTGCTTCCCAGCAAGAGAAGCCACCACAATGAGAAACCTTCAAACTGCAATGAGAGGAGCCCCCATTTCCTGCAACTAGAGAAGGTCTACCTGCAGCAAAGAAGACTCAGTACTACCAAAGATAAATAAAGAGAGAATCAAAGATAAACTTATAAAATAACTCCTTAGAAAGTACCTACATTTACCTGATGAATAGGAAGTAATCCACCATGCATTATAATGTAGAAATGTGTTAGAAAATCTCTCTTTGGAGAAACATCTGTCTTCTTTTCATTGGACTCCAAATAAGTTTATAAAGCATATAATTTGCCTTGTTCATATGTATCGGTTCACATGGTTGCCTATAGTTAAAAGACGTTTTCAATACTCAAAAGAAAAAAGAGCAGTGACAAATAATCAATGTTACTGGGAAGACATTTTAATCTAGAAGAACTTTTGTAAAGCACTTTTCTATGTGAGCCTAAAACATGAAGAGAATCGAGAGAACCCTACTACCCCAGGCACAGAAAGTCCGCGGCAGCATGCTCCACCTGCCCGTCAGCACTGCCCGGTGATTGTGGCTGTCCCGCCGCTTCCTGCAGCTGCCATCTGGCTGATTAGGAGGGTGAAGGGCTACGTGACAAGCCCTCAGGGCATCGCTCCAACTCTTTGGGAAACAGACCCAGGAACCACGAATAAATCTTTCAAACAGCCTTCCAGAGGAGAGGGCCTTGGGTGTGGAAGAAGCTGATCCCTTCGTGGGCCGTATTTCACGTCTCTCAGCGCCCTCCTTTCATTTTATAGAACAGACTCGGAGCGCTCGCCCTGCCGGAGCCTTTCCCAGCCCGGCAGGGGCGGAGGGAGGCTGCGGTGGAAGCCTGGGGTCCTGCGAGGCCGGAGCGCGGCGGGAGGCTCCGGGGTCTCGGTGCAGACGTCGCAGTCGCATGGGAGTTCACTTACAGAACACAAATTCAAAGATAAATCAGACCGGCGAGACGCGGAGGGCAGACCTTGGGAGTACTGTTGGGGGTGAGGGTTTCTGGGCGCGGGACCCCAAGTGACAGCACTGGTCGTTCGGCCACATGGACAGTCCTGCCCCAGCTCCTCTCTCGCTGGGAGCCCGGCCTTCCTCGAGCACGGATCTGCCTGCAGCCTGCCGCTTTTATCTTCCTTCCTCCAGTCCCCACCACCGCTAAACTGGAGGCGATAAGCCCAAACTGGCCCCAGGGAAAACCAGGACGCCCTTCCTTCTGCTGGGAGGTCGAAGACGGCTCCGGAAGTGCATTCCACTTAATTACCAGGAGAAATTCTCTAAGACTGCTTTTGATACTATTCCGAGAACCAATTAGTCAGACCTTTCATTTAGATGCAACTTGAGGATGCAAAAAAAAAAAAAAAAAAAACACCAAACTATGGCACTGCGTTTTAACAGCGTAAACAGCGCCATATATTTAGCTTAAACAGAGGACTAACTTCCCAGAAATACACAGAACAGTCCTTTAGGCCTGCTGAATGCATAACAAAGACAGCTGCAAAGTCACAAAGGAAGTTGCATTCAGGCGATATTTGCTAATAAGTTGTGTTCAATATTTGAAGAGAGAAAGAAAAAAAGTTAAAATAATGGAAGTTAAAGGCAGATAGAGACTTTTTTTTTTGGAGACCTTCTCATCTACTTTATTTTGTGAATTAACAGCTGGGTCATTAGTTGGGAATATGATCTAGCTGACATCAGGCAGGAGAGGGTTATATCCCATTTAAAAAGGAAGGCTCTGTCTCAGAAGTCTTTTTTGAGTTCTCATTAAAATAGAAATCATATACACGGGACACTTTTATAACCGTGTGGCTATAACATTTGCTCATTTGTTTTGCATAGAAAGGTATGTGTTAACAATGAGACAAATACATATGCTTAAGAGTCATATTTAGAAAGTTAAGTTTCTACAAATAAACAGGCAAATTTTGCAATTCCAGTTAAAATCAGTGCTAAAAAATAACTTGGAAATAATTTTCAAATGTTTTCAATTTTACTGTTATGTGTTAAAAATAAATTCACAAAAGTCTCATGACCTTGGAATTCAAAAATTTTTTAAATTAATTTTCTTATTTCTTTTCATCTGTTCATTCAAAGATAATTTTTTAAACGTAGCTTATGAAGTAGAAAACGGCAGCACACTCCAGTTATCATGCCTGGTGAATTCTATGGACACAGGAGCCTGGCGGACTACAGCCCACAGGGTCAAAAGGATCGGACATGACTTAGCGACTGAGCCCTCACACGCTCAATGTTTAATATATAATTTGTATTGCTGTGTAAATCAAATAATGATCTTTCTCAAAATATGGCTGATTTTCCAGAACTGATACAGGCCTGTCTAAGAGAAATGGCCTGTTTCTGAATGATGCTGGAAAATGTTCATGTATATTACACACAAAATAAAAGTCATACACAAAATACAGACACAGAAGTTTTCAAAGTGCCGAGAGATGGTATACTCTGGTTGAAAGATAACTGAACTGCATTATCCCAGCTCTAAGGACATTAAAATTTAATTTGAGAAGAGTAAGCAACATCTGCTGCTAACAGTGCTAGTGACACAAACCAGGGACACGAAATCAGCCTGCCCAGTCTTTATCTTAAGTCCTCTCTTCTTTTCCCCATTTGGACCCTTTCTATCTTCTAATCTTGGCCTGTTTTGTAAACCACTTACTCTAATATTAATTCCTTTCTTGATTGAAACCATGAATAATGAGCAGCTCAGCCAATACACACAAGAGAAAAATACTAGGTTCTAAATCTTGTGCTAGTGAGGGTGAGTCAATGCCCATTACATGACACAGAGGAGCCAGTGACAGGCAGCGAGGAATTAGCTCTTTTCTCCCCTTTCAGTTCTCCCTTGTTTTCCTACTGGATTGATGCAGCCTTCTTCCTCCTCCCTCCCTTGTCATCCTACTCTTTGAAAGAGTTCTCATTCACTCTTTCTTGAATGTCCATTATGCCTTATCCCAGTGGTCCTCAAAATGGGCACAGGTAGTGTTATGGGAATCAATTCCCAAATTCTTACCATCCATATGGGCTTTTTATTGAAACCATTCTCCCTGAGAAACAGTCTGTGGTCAAGGTATCCTTCTGTTTTTCTGTTCCTGTCTGCCCTTTTAGTAGCCACCCTTTTCTCACCTTAAAAAAAAAAAGGAGAAGAAGAAGGTATAGCTGTCCTCTATCAAGACTCAATTCAGTGCATTATCAGGAAGCTTAAAACTCTCTGAGACACTCAAGATAAAGTCAACTTAAAACAATAGTATTGGATGGAAAACAGCTTGGAGGGTCCTTATAAACTAAAACTCAAGTTACCATGTGATCTAGCAATCCCACCCCTAGGCATATATCTGGAAAAGATGAAAACTCTAATTCAAAAAGACACACGCACTCCAATGTTCATAGCAGGACTGTGTACAACAGCCAAGAAGCAACCTAAGTGTCCATCGACAGATGAATGGAAAAAGAAGCTGCAGTACATATATACAATAAAATACTACTCAGCCACAAAAAAGAATGAAATAATGCTGTTTGCAGCAACATGGATGGATCCGGAGATTATCATACTCAGTGAAGTGAGTCAGAGAAAGGCAAATATCATATACGTCACTTACATTAATGGAATCTAAAAAGTGTACAGTGAAATTCCTTTGCTGCACACCTGAAATGTTGTAAATCAACTATATTTCAATTTTTAAAAAGGTAGCATGTTAGTGTTATCACTCTAATGACTGGCTAGTAAATCCTTTTGCAAGTCAAATACCTTCTGATTCTTTTGAAGAAAGAGCTGATAAATCGTTAGAAATAATTTTCCAAGATAAATCACTATGTGATTTTGTTAGGATATATCTTGGAGAAGTGAGTGGCTTTCCTAACAGCAAAGCTCTTTTCCTAACAGCATTACCTCTTACTCAGTGAACAACAGAACCTATACACAAACCTATAAAAATGACATAATGAAAATTAGAGCTAAGACCTGTCTTTTTCTGACCATAAGGAATATCCATTTATAAATTCATGAAATAACTTTTTAAATACCCCATTAATCTCATTAAGAGATGCAGTTCTATTAGAATTCAATACTTATTCTAAACAACTGTCAACGTTTATAATATATTGCTGTTGAGAACCCATTAAGCCCTGATAATAATTGTACTGATAATTGTTTTCTAGAAGAAAATCCTTACACTTACGGTCCTGTGGTCAAAAAATCAATTTCAGTGGCATACCTATTTTCAGTTAAGAAGTGTATTTAAGACTTTCAAACACAGATAACACTAGGTTAAAATTTCTATTAGAAAGTGGAATAAAAATACAGTTTCAAAGGGTTAAGGAAAAGAGAAGATGGTATCAAATTTCCCGTCTATGCCCATATCTTTTTTTATCATTATGTGATTTAAATTTTATTGAATACATTATAATTACATATCAGTATATTTATTTTATTTATTTATTGGCCATGCTGAGCAACATGCAGGATCCTAGTTCCCCAACCAGGGATCGAACCCATGCTTCCTGCTTTGGGAGTTCAGAGTCTTAACCACTGGACCACCAGAGAAGTCCTTCAATTTTATTTTAAATAAGAGTGGAAATTAAATCCTTTGCAACTACATACATTTGAAAACTTAGTTATCAATTTAAACAGGTGCAAAAAAATACATAGCTTTTGAAACTTATTCCTATCTATCTCTCTCCCTCCCCAGCTTTACCATACAGGGGGTTTTGTTTATACTTTGAACCACTACACCATAGAGGGTTAAGGTCAAGAACATACAGAGTACTTATCAAAATGCTTGTCTGTGGTCACTAATCAATAAAGAGTAGCTATTTTCTCTCTCCAGGGAGACTATCTTATAAATCATTTCATAATGAGGCAATAATCACTCAAAGACTTAAAGGATTATTATTCCCAGAAGGTTTGATTCTAGAAAGCTCTTGAAGAGGCTGTATTTTCACACATGTGCACATGTGTGCAGTTGCAGATTCACACATGCACACACACAGAACCAAGTGGCTCACAGGAAGAGGTTTTCTCCCTGTCCTCCCATCTGTCCTCTCCTGCGGCCCTCTGACCTCTGCTCACACAGTGCTTACATTCCATGCTTTTACATTCCATGCTCTTTCCCTATCTTTCATTTATTTTTGAAAAATGTTCACTGAATCACTTATTTATTTGGCTGCTCCAGGTCTTAATTTCGGCATGTGGGATCTTTTAGTTGGAGCACGAGGAATCTATTGTCAGTGTGACATTAAGTGCAACTGATAATAATTGTACTGATAACTGTTTTCTAGAAGAAAATCCTTACACTTACGGTCCTGTGGTCAAAAAATCAATTTCAGTGGCATATCTATTTTCAGTTAAGAAGTGTATTTAAGACTTTCGAACACAGATAACACTAGGTTAAAATTTCTATTAGAAAGTGGAATAAAAATACAGTTTCAAAGGGATAAGGAAAAGAGAAGATGGTATCAAATTTCCCGTCTATGCCCATATCTTTTTTATCATTATGCGATTTAAATTTTATTGAATACATTATAATTACATATTGGTATATTTATTTTATTTATTTATTGGCCATGCTGAGCAACATGAAGGATCCTAGTTCCCCAACCAGGGATCGAACCCATGCTTCCTGCTTTGGGAGCTCAGAGTCTTAACCACTGGACCACCAGAGAAGTCCTTCAATTTTATTTTAAATAAGAGTGGAAATTAAATCCTTTGCAACTACATACATTTGAAAACTTAGTTATCAATTTAAACAGGTGCAAAAAAATACATAGCTTTTGAAACTTATTCCAATCTATCTCTCTCCCTCCCCAGCTTTACCGTACAGGAGGTTTTGTTTATACTTTGAACCACTACACCATAGAGGGTTAAGGTCGAGAACATACAGAGTACTTATCAAAATGCTTGTCTGTGGTCACTAATCAATAAAGAGTAGCTATTTTCTCTCTCCAGGGAGACTATCTTATAAATCATTTCATAATGAGGCAATAATCACTCAAAGACTTAAAGGATTATTATTCCCAGAAGGTTTGATTCTAGAAAGCTCTTGAAGAGGCTGTATTTTCACACATGTGCACATGTGTGCAGTTGCAGATTCACACATGCACACACACAGAACCAAGTGGCTCACAGGAAGAGGTTTTCTCCCTGTCCTCCCATCTGTCCTCTCCTGCGGCCCTCTGACCTCTGCTCACACAGTGCTTACATTCCATGCTTTTACATTCCATGCTCTTTCCCTATCTTTCATTTATTTTTGAAAAATGTTCACTGAATCACTTATTTATTTGGCTGCTCCAGGTCTTAATTTCGGCATGTGGGATCTTTTAGTTGGAGCACGAGGAATCTATTGTCAGTGTGACATTCAAACCCTTACTTGCAGCATGTGGAATACAGCTCCTTGACCAGAGATCAAAACTTAGCCCCCTGCATTGGGAGCGAGATGTCTTAGCCACTGGGCCACCAGAGAAGTCCTCCTGTCTTTTAAAAGAAACTTGAAAAGCAGAGAGAATTTACCTTCCCTCTGCAAGAAGCATAAGTGTAAGTACTTAGTCCACATAATACCTTAAATATAATGCAATGTAACCTAATAACATGGCCTCCTAAAAGGTATTATTAGTAAAAATACTAAAATGTGGAGGTAGAGTGGTTTTCACATGGGTGCAGTGGAAAATTCGATAAGAAGCCTGGTAAACATTTGTTAAGTCCTTCTTTCCTCCCCTGCTGTCTTAGTCCATTCAGGTTGCAACAACGAAAACACCACAGACAGAGTGGCTTAGAAACAATAGAAATCAAGGTCTCATGGTTCTGGAGAATGGGAGGTATCAGCAGATTTGTTATCTGGGAAGGGCCTGCTTCCTGATATATACACAGCATCTTCTTACTCACCTCGCACGGTAGAGGGGGTCAAGGAAGCTCTCTGGGGTCTCTTTCCTGAGGGCACTAATCCCATTCATGAGGGCCCCACCCGCATGACCTAAACATGTCCTAAAACCCTCACCTCCTAGTACAGTCACATTGGGCATTAGGTTTCAGCAAATAAATCCCAGAGGAAGAGAAAAAACATTCCCAGGCAATAATCACTCAAAGACTTAAAGGATTATTATTCCCGGAAGGTTTGATTCTAGAAAACTCTTGAAGAGGCTGTATTTTCACACATGTGCACATGTGTGCAGTTGCAGATTCACACATGCACACACACAGAACCAAGTGGCTCACAGGAAGAGGTTTTCTCCCTGTCCTCCCATCTGTCCTCTCCTGCGGCCCTCTGACCTCTGCTCACACAGTGCTTACATTCCATGCTTTTACATTCCATGCTCTTTCCCTATCTTTCATTTATTTTTGAAAAATGTTCACTGAATCACTTATATATTTGGCTGCTCCAGGTCTTAATTTCGGCATGTGGGATCTTTTAGTTGGAGCACAAGGAATCTATTGTCAGTTGTGACATTCAAACCCTTACTTGCAGCACGTGGAATACAGCTCCTTGACCAGAGATCAAAACTTAGCCCCCTGCATTGGGAGTGAGACGTCTTAGCCACTGGACCACCAGAGAAGTCCTCCTGTCTTTTAAAAGAAACTTGAAAAGCAGAGAGAATTTACCTTCCCTCTGCAAGAAGCATAGGTGTAAGTACTTAGTCCACATAGTACCTTAAACATAATGTAATGTAACCTAATAACATGGCCTCCTAAAAGGTATTATTAGTAAAAATACTAAAATGTGGAGGTAGAGTGGTTTTCACATGGGTGCAGTGGAAAATTCGATAAGAAGCCTGGTAAACATTTGTTAAGTCCTTCTTTCCTCCCCTGCTGTCTTAGTCCATTCAGGTTGCAACAACGAAAACACCACAGACAGGGTGGCTTAGAAACAATAGAAATCGAGGTCTCATGGTTCTGGAGAATGGGAGGTATCAGCAGATTTGTTATCTGGGAAGGGCCTACTTCCTGATATATAAACAGCATCTTCTCACTCACCTCACACGGTAGAGGGGGTCAAGGAAGCTCTCTGGGGTCTCTTTCCTGAGGGCACTAATCCCATTCATGAGGGCCCCACCCACATGACCTAAACATGTCCTAAAACCCTCACCTCCTAATACGGTCACATTGGACATTAGGTTTCAGCAAATAAATCCCAGGGAGGGGAAGAGGGGAACAGAAACATTCAGACCCTTAGGGTCTGCCTGCAAGACTTGGTTCCAGCCTCAAGCATCTCATTACCAACAGTGAGTGTGGATTACACAGGATACACTTTTGTGCTGGATACAGAAAGGAGTAGACACAACACTCACCTTCAGTGAGCTTTAAATTGAAAGCATATATTTGATTTCTTCGCAACTGTTTTCTCTTTTCCAGCCTCACAATATCAAAACTAGTATTTGCTTGTTTGTTAATATATTGAGTCATGCTCAGAGTCAAAGAGATACTGAATGTTCATTCAGCCCTTTTATGTAAGATAATTGTATTCACTCAAATACATACTCATCAACAACTGTTTTGGAGGACCAAGGAACTGTGTGGGTGCAGAGCAAAATAGCAGTAGCAAAACTGAAAAAAAGCCCTGCTCTCAAGATTTTTAAAAGAGCTGTGAAGTAGGGAAGTGTCTCTCTTAATAAATTAAAACCCAAGCACTCAAGGCTTCGACAATCAGAGAGATCACAGCCTGTTTCCTGAGTCACCTGTACCTCTTGTGTCTCTTATGTGGATTGCTTCTGTTACCACCACCTGGTCCTTCAGGGATGGATCATCCCCCTTTTCCTGCATGCAGCGCGCTAAGGTCAATGGGCCAATGACAGCTAACTGCCTGTTTTTCGTAAGGTGTTACTGGAATGCAGTCATACAAATTGAAGAGGAAAAGATGGAAACAGTGATAGATTTCTCTTCTTGGACTCTAAAATCACTGCAGATGGTGGCTGCAGTCATGAAATTAGAAGACAATTGCTTCCTGGCAGGAAAGCTATGACAAACTTAGACAGTGTGTTAAAAAGCAAAGACATCACTTTGCTGACAAAGGTCTGTATAGTCAAGCCTATGGTCTTTACAGTAATCATGGAGGGATGTGAGAGCTGGATAATAAAGAAGGCAGGAGAGAGGGGGTATCAGCAGATTTGTTACTGGGAAGGGCCTCTTCCTGATATACACAGCATCTTCTTACTCACCTCACACGGTAGAGGGGGTCAAGGAAGCTCTCTGGGGTCTCTTTCCTGAGGGCACTAATCCCATTCATGAGGGCCCCACCCACATGACCTAAACATGTCCTAAAACCCTCACCTCCTAGTACAGTCACATTGGGCATTAGGTTTCAGCAAATAAATCCCAGAGAGGGGAAGAGGGAAACAGAAACATTCAGACCCTTAGGGTCTGCCTGCAAGACTTGGTTCCAGCCTGAAGCATCTCATTACCAACAATGAGTATGGATTACACAGGATACACTTTTGTGCTGGATACAGAAAGGAGTAGACACAACACTCACCTTCAGTGAGCTTTAAATTGAAAGCATATATTTAATTTCTTCGCAACTGTTTTCTCTTTTCCAGCCTCACAATATCAAAACTAGTATTTGCTTGTTTGTTAATACATTGAGTCATGCTCAGAGTCAGAGATACTGAATGTTCATTCAGACCTTTTATGTAAGATAATTGTATTCACTCAAATACATACTCATCAACAACTGTTTTGGAGGGCCAAGGAACTGTGTGGGTGCAGAGCAAAATAGCAGAAGCAAAACTGAAAAAAAGCCCTGCTCTCAAGATTTTTAAAAGAGCTGTGAAGTAGGGAAGTGTCTCTCTTAATAAATTAAAACCCAAGCACTCAAGGCTTCGACAATCAGAGAGATCACAGCCTGTTTCCTGAGTCACCTGTACCTCTTGTGTCTCTTATGTGGATTGCTTCTGTTACCATCACCTGGTCCTTCAGGGATGGATCATCCCCCTTTTCCTGCATGCAGCGCGCTAAGGTCAATGGGCCAATGACAGCTAACTGCCTGTTTTTCGTAAGGTGTTACTGGAATGCAGTCATACAAATTGAAGAGGAAAAGATGGAAACAGTGATAGATTTCTCCTCTTGGACTCTAAAATCACTGCAGATGGTGGCTGCAGTCATGAAATTAGAAGACAATTGCTTCCTGGCAGGAAAGCTATGACAAACTTAGACAGTGTGTTAAAAACCAAAGACATCACTTTGCTGACAAAGGTCTGTATAGTCAAGCCTATGGTCTTTACAGTAATCATGTAGGGATGTGAGAGCAGGATAATAAAGAAGGCAGAGTGCTGAGGAACTGATGCGTTTGAACTGTGGTGCTGAGGTGACTCCTGAGAGTCCCTTGGAAAGCAAGGAGATCAAACCAGTCAACCTTAAAGGAAATCAGACCTGAATATTCATTGGAAGGACTGGTGCTGAAGCTGAAACTCCAACATTTTGGCCACCTGATATTGAAAGGGTTTTACCTCAATTTGAGACTTAAACCCAGGGCCCAGACCTAATCGAACCCTGCTTGGGACTTGAACCCACGTGGCTGGAGCTTGAATTCCAGCCAAAACCCTGTTTGGGACTCAAACCCAGGCAACTGGGACTCAAACCCAACCAAAACCCTGTTTGGGACTTGAACCCACGTAGCTGAGGTTTAACCCCAGCCAAAACCCTGCTTGGGGCTTGAGCCCACATAGCTAAGGCTTAACTCCAGCCAAAACCCTGCTTTGGACTCAAACCCATGCAGCCGGGACTTGATCCAGCACTCACCCAACATCTTGACCCACTGGGGAGGTTCTTCGTGCCTCAGTGCAGAAGGAATTCAGCGAGAAACAGAGTAATAGACAAGAAAAGGACTTATTAGGATAATAATAAGAGGTAAGAGGTACAAGCGGGCAGGCAGAAAGGCTCTGCTCTGCTCTCCCTTCGATTGAGTGGGCAGCCATATATATAGGATGGTAGAAGACCATCCCCCTCAAGTAGACGCAGATGCAAGGCATACATCATTAGTTCCTTCTTCACCAGCTCCTCCTTCATCAGCTGTTTATACCCAGTCAAGCCTGCTTTACTGAACAAGGAGCAGCTCTCCTGAGTTATCGTCAACTCACTGACCTCCCAACCTTTCTCAGGTTTCACCCTTCTACCTACCATCCCCTACTAGGACTCTACAACCACCTACCTGTTCTACTTTGTCCCTATCAATATGAACAATTGACTTATTGAGAAGGACCCTCATGCTGGGAAATATTGAAGGCAGAAAGAGAAGAGGACAACAGAGGATGAGGTGGTTGGATGGCATCACTGATCCAGTAGACATGAACTTGGGCAAACTCTGGGAGATGGTAAGGGACAGGGAAGCCTGACATAGTGTAGTTCATGGAGTCAAGAAAAGTTGGACATGACTTGTTGAATGAACAACAACAACATGCTCATTTATTTATGTGTTGCCTATGGCTTCTTTCACACTACAATAGCAGGATTGAGGAGGTGTGACAGTCCCCATATGGCCCACAGAAACCTAAAATATTTACTATCTGATTCTGTAGGGAAAAAAGACCAACTCCTGGTCTAGAGTGTAACCCAGACCTATACCTTTTCCGTTAGCTCCCCTTAACATATCTGAAAAAAAGCTCAAATTTTCAAAGGGATTTTGATATTTTCAGAAAATAAAATAAAAATGAATACAAAGAATAAAATAAGCAAACAAATATTTGAATACTGAACTCAGCTATTTGATCCTGTCAGGGTTGACTCAGCACAACATGTTCAGTCTCTGCCACCTAATCCAACCCCAATGGCAAGCCCCAAGGTGCAAACTCCTGGCCTCTTCTGCTCCAAACCTACTTTATAGTGGGCATTGCCATCTTATGATTCAACATTTGGGGGCTATTTCCTGGACCTCTTGAGACCCTCTGGTAAAAACTCCAATAGAACCCTATCCCACAGTCCTTGTGGATCTCTATTCTCTCAATTTTCCATAAGCATCTGAATGCTGAAGATCTTCCTCAAAAGACTGACCTTTATGCAAAGGTGTTGTCTAAACTACAAACTTACAGTAAATACAACATTCCAACGAGGGTCAATAGAGAGAATAACTATTTCTCAACTTCCCACTTAAGAAAGCAGATCTCTTAGACAATATATACATTCCTGGAAGTAGTCAAACCTACTGCTGGGCAATAATATGAAAAGGATATGAGAAAAGTTATAAATAAGCATAGGTATCAATACAGTTGCTAAAGGCTGTGAAACCAGAGGAACTGGAGGGAGAGGCAAGAAAGACCTCTTTGGAGGGATGGGACTTGGATAAATGAAGGATAAGAACTGACAAGGAAGATCTATGTTACTAAGAGACCCTCTGATGCATGTTGCCTCCTCCAAATTTCTCCTTTACATTATTTCCTCCCTGGTAAATTATTTCCAGAACTCCCGCATGGCTCAGATGGTAGAGTCTGTCTGCCAATGAAGGAGGTCAAGGGTCAATCCCTGGGTTGGGAAGATACCCCAGAGAAGGAAATGCAACCCACTCCAGTATTCTTGCCTGAGAAATCTCATGGCAGGCACTGTCCATGGGGCTTGGTTGACTTGAACAAGGGGAGATTGAGGAGGTGTGACAGTCCCCATATGGCCCACAGAAACCTAAAATATTTACTATCTGATTCTGTAGGGAAAAGACCAACTCCTGGTCTAGAGTGTAACCCAGACCTATACCTTTTCCGTTAGCTCCCCTTAACATATCTGAAAAAAAGCTCAAATTTTCAAAGGGATTTTGATATTTTCAGAAAATAAAATAAAAATGAATACAAAGAATAAAATAAGCAAACAAATATTTGAATACTGAACTCAGCTATTTGATCCTGTCAGGGTTGACTCAGCACAACATGTTCAGTCTCTGCCACCTAATCCAACCCCAATGGCAAGCCCCAAGGTGCGAACTCCTGGCCTCTTCTGCTCCAAGCCTACTTTATAGAGGGCATTGTCATCTTATGATTCAACATTTGGGGGCTATTTCCTCGACCTCTTGAGACCCTCTGGTAAAAACTCCAATAGAACCCCATCCCACAGTCCTTGTGGATCTCTATTCTCTCAATTTTCCATAAGCATCTGAATGCTGAAGATCTTCCTCAAAAGACTGACCTTTATGCAAAGGTGTTGTCTAAACTACAAACTTACAGTAAATACAACATTCCAACGAGGGTCAATAGAGAGAATAACTATTTCTCAACTTCCCACTTAAGAAAGCAGATCTCTTAGACAATATATACATTCCTGGAAGTAGTCAAACCTACTGCTGGGCAATAATATGAAAAGGATATGAGAAAAGTTATAAATAAGCATAGGTATCAATACAGTTGCTAAAGGCTGTGAAACCAGAGGAACTGGAGGGAGAGGCAAGAAAGACCTCTTTGGAGGGATGGGACTTGGATAAATGAAGGATAAGAACTGACAAGGAAGATCTATGTTACTAAGAGACCCTCTGATGCATGTTGCCTCCTCCAAATTTCTCCTTTACATTATTTCCTCCCTGGTAAATTATTTCCAGAACTCCCCGCATGACTCAGATGGTAAAGAGTCTGTCTGCCAATGAAGGAGGTCAAGGGTCAATCCCTGGGTTGGGAAGATACCCCAGAGAAGGAAATGTCAACCCACTCCAGTATTCTTGCCTGAGAAATCTCATGGCAGGCCACTGTCCATGGGGCTGCAAAAGAGTCAGGAACGACTTAGTAACTAAATCCAAAAAAAAAAAAAAATTATTTTCAGAGCAGTACACATGGCAACAGGTGATGGGGGGCAAGGGGCTTGGACAGAGTAACTGAGGTATTTATGGCTGTGTTTACTCAAAATGAAAAAAAGAGAGAGAGAGAGGGAATTTGAAGAGATCTCTGTAGAGGAAAAAGAGATTTTTGATGATCACCAGTGAAACACATTTTGCTCAAATAATCACTCTTACATTCCCATTCTATTAGTAAACACCAACAAAAAATGGAGAAGGTCTATGATGAAATAATAAGTCTCTCACCTAAGCAAAATGAATTTTTATAATTGTAAGGTAGCTGTTTACAGACACTGATGTCCACAAAATATAACAGTGTTCCTCAGTATTGCAGTCTCCATCTACCCAATAACTTTTTTAACTCAATAATTTTCCTTTATCACAGGATCAAGGAATACTTTTCCTTACAAATTAAGTTGATCTAGACTTTGATGTAAAATAGCAAGATAGTTAAAAAGATAGTTATTAACAAAGATAAAATTAAATGTAATCATTTGCCTTTGGATTGTTATTTTCTATACTAGTATTTCTAAGGAAAAATGGATGAGGTCAAAAGCATGGTGTAGCTAGCATTTATTTAACTTCAAAGGAACAAGCATCTTTGTTTCTGTGGGATTGTCGGGCCCCTGATCAGCATCAATTTCATTCTAATGGACACTGTTCCCTGCTTTACAATTTATATTTGAATGCCACGTACTTCCCTTTGATACATTTCAGAAAGTAGATTCAGACAAATTGTCTGTTTTTTTTTTAAGTATAATATTAAAATCTCCCTCTATGCCACTCCTCTGGATACCTCATTAAAATTTTTAATAAGCCATTACCTTTGTTCTATCTGTGGAAGTATTTGAGGGGAGAGGGGGGTTGGAACAAGATGAAGAGGGTGTTTTCATCAAATTGTTCCAGGATGAAAAAGCTCACAGGAATATATGATGTGTTTCAGAAAAAAGGAGGAGGGAAAAGCAAAGGTTGGGAGGATTCTGTTCCTGTGGGTGTCAGCCCCGCCAGAGACACTGCTCACGAATGACATGTTTCAGATCACTTGACACGGTCATGCAAGCAACAGAAAGTTATATGGTTTTTAGTCTTCAGGTAGCAGTGAAATGATAATGTGGGTGGATCAAGGGAGAAAAATGAACTTCTCATTTTGTATTTAAATTACTTTTGAGCTAGTTCTAGACTGTGGAGGAGTCCATAAGTCACTCAATTCATACACAGTCACACCTCCCCCCTCCTCCACAGCCTTACCAAAGTTTCCCAGAGACTTGCTCTAACCAAATCATCACTCACTCAAATTGTATTTATGAAGGGATTGATACCTGTGGGCATCGTGTTATGCCCTGGCAAAACAGATGAAAGACACACTTCCTGACTCTAATGGCAAAGTCAGACGAGGAGCCAGACAATCACAACACAGAGAGGGACGTGTCCTGTTAGGAGCAGGAGCCATGCACCAGGCATCCAGCCCAGCTGGGGATGGAGTGTAGACAGTGAAGATGAGGAAATTCTTCCTGGAGTTGAACATGTTTTGAAAGATGGATGGGTATTGTTCAAGAAAAGGGAAAGATAGTGCTGGAAATCCCAGTTGCATATCCTGGGATGTGAGGGTATGGAATGAGAAAGTTAAATTTGGAAAAAAGAACTGGGGCAATCACAGAGGGTCTTGAAGGCTATACTATGAGCTTGAACTTCATTCTATAGTTGATGGAAGTGATGACTAGGATTTTTAAGAAAGGATTAACCTGATTTGCATCCACAACATCAGTAATGTGCATGGCCTCTCACCCCCTCTCCGAATGACTCTAATCAGGAAAACCAGCTAGGATAAAAGACAGGCTGGAGCTGTGAGAACCAAGAAACATGTATGTTACAAGAGGATTTATGAGAAAGAAGGGTACCAAAGCTGTTGATGGATTGGTTGCTGATAGAGAGAGAAAGCTTAAACAACAGCATAACTGGTGGTACAATTCAGGGCTCAGAAATACGGAGACTCATAGAGGAGGAGGAAATGAAGAGAGCAGTGACAGCAGACATGTTGCAGGAAGGGGGACCCCTTCCAGGGCCTGAAAGTCGGTTCTTGTCTAGCACTCAGGAATGAATTATCTGAGGAGACACACATTCTGACAAAGCAAGAGATTTTATTGGGAAAGGGGCCCCTGGGTGGAGACCAACAGGGTAAGGGGGCCCAGGAGAACTGCTCTGTCACATGGCTCGCCGTCTCAGGCTTTATGGTAACAGGATTAGTTTCCCAGTTGTCTTTGGCCTATCATTCTGACTCAGGCTTCTTCCTGGTGGTACATGCATTGTTCATCCAAGACAGATGCCAGAGAGAAGGATTCTGGAAGGTGGGACACATGGCGTCTCCTTTTGACTTTTCCCGAGCTCTTTGGGTTGGTGGTGACTTTCTAGCTTCCATGTTCCTTACCAGGACCTCCTGTCGTAAAATAATTCATGCAAATGGTTTACTATAGTGCCTGACCACAGTGGGCTGTTTCAGTCAATGTGTTTCCCCTAATAAACACAGTTGATATGAATTTACTCCATGGAATATCCCATGGGCGACTGATACAGAGATATGGAGCTCAGGAGACAAGGCAGGATAGAAAGGTACATTTAGGTGCCATCCGGCAGGTAGGAGAAGGCCAAGGAGAAATAGGTAGGCCTGGAGATCACCTGCATTTCAGTGACCCTGAAAAGGAGACTGAAACAGAGAGCACAGACGGGAAGAATGAAAACCACGAAAGCCATGTAAAAGCCAAGAAGGGACTGTGTTTCAGAAACAGACTGATCCACAGGGACAAAAGCCACAGAAAAGTAATAGGTTCAAGCTAAAGAAGGATGTGGCTTTTGTAGGCACAATATTTTTGAGGATCTCGGCAGAGCAGTTGTAGTGGAGAGTTGGGCTAGAACCCAGATCTTAGGCTGAAGATGAAATGGAACAAGGGAAAGCAGAAATAGCAACACAGACCCAAATTTCAGGAAGTTTAATATAGAAAGCTAGTGCAAAAAAGGGACAGAAAACTGGAGACCCAGGTCAAGGAGTGTGTGTGTGTGTGTGTGTGTCTGTGTGTGTGTGTGTGTGTCTGTGTGTGTGTGTGTGTGTGTGTGTGTGCGTGTGTGTGTTTGTGTGTGTGTGTAGGTGGGGTAGGGAGGGAGAGGTGAGTTTAGCTTTAAGAAAGTGCTGCTGCCTTCTATTTCCTGCCCACTGAGCGCTCTGGGACTAATCTAATCTAATTGTCAGGTTTTAAATGAAAGAAAACTCATTTTGTTGTGGTTTGGTGAAGCAAGAGATTTTATTGGGAAAGGGGCCCGGGGGCCTCCCTGTCACATGGCTCGCCATCTCAGGCTTTATGGTAACAGGATTAGTTTCCCAGTTGTCTTTGGCCTATCATTCTGACTCAGGCTTCTTCCTGGTGGTACATGCATTGTTCATCCAAGACAGATGCCAGAGAGAAGGATTCTGGAAGGTGGGACACATGGCGTCTCCTTTTGACTTTTCCCGAGCTCTTTGGGTTGTGGTGACTTTCTAGCTTCCGTGTTCCTTACCAGGACCTCCTGTCGTAAAATAATTCATGCAAATGGTTTACTATAGTGCCTGACCACAGTGGGCTGTTTCAGTCAGTGTGTTTCCCCTAATAGACACAGTTGATATGAATTTACTCCATGGAATATCCCATGGGCGACTGATACAGAGATATGGAGCTCAGGAGACAAGGCAGGATAGAAAGGTACATTTAGGTGCCATCTGGCAGGTAGGAGAAGGCCAAGGAGAAATAGGTAGGCCTGGAGATCACCTGCATTTCAGTGACCCTGAAAAGGAGACTGAAACAGAGAGCACAGACGGGAAGAATGAAAACCACGAAAGCCATGTAAAAGCCAAGAAGGGACTGTGTTTCAGAAACAGACTGATCCACAGGGACAAAAGCCACAGAAAAGTAATAGGTTCAAGCTAAAGAAGGATGTGGCTTTTGTAGGCACGATATTTTTGAGGATCTCGACAGAGCAGCTGTAGTGGAGAGTTGGGCTAGAACCCAGATCTTAGGCTGAAGATGAAATGGAACAAGGGAAAGCAGAAATAGCAACACAGACCCAAATTTCAGGAGGTTTAATATAGAAAGCTAGTGCAAAAAAGGGACAGAAAACTGGAGACCCAGGTCAAGGAGTGTGTGTGTGTGTGTGTGTGTGTCTGTGTGTGTGTGTTGTGTGTGTGTGTGTGTGTGTGTGTGTGTGTGTGTCTGTGTGTGTGTGTAGGTGGGGTAGGGAGGGAGAGGTGAGTTTAGCTTTAAGAAAGTGCTGCTGCCTTCTATTTCCTGCCCACTGAGCGCTCTGGGACTAATCTAATCTAATTGTCAGGTTTTAAATGAAAGAAAAGTCATGTGTGTGTTTGGTGAAGGAATTTCTAGAACACTTGCTGCCCTCAGAGCTTTGTGTGTTTTCTCCTGTTTATCATCACAGCAGTTCTATAACATGCGCATTATGCGCAGGAACCTGAGTCAGCAAGATCCCCTGGTTTGTCCGTAGCTCAGGGTACATAAACAATTGAGCTGGACTTTGGTTCCAGGTCTGTGTGAATCTAAGGCACTGAGGCCCTGAGAGTAAGAAAGTCAGCCCTTGTCTAGCAGTTTCATCTCTAGGAGCCTGATTCCTTCTCTGTGAAATGAAAGCTGTGGACCAGGAGATCACAATTATGTCTAGCTTCTGGTGCACTAGGCAGTCAAGACCCAAGAGTTTCACCTAAGAAGCAAACTGCTCAGTAAACAAATGATGTGCAAATCCATCTATATATCTTCTTGCCACTTTAACTCCCATGAGCACACAATTCTATTCTTTTCAGACACCAATTGAAGTCTAGGAGAACTGAGTTAGTTTTAGCATCCTAAATGGCTGGCTCAGCAGGACGAAGGCCCATTACACTAAGCACAAATACCTTTCCGAGGTAATTTCAGAAAAGTTAGTTTGGAAGGAGATTTTTCTTCTTTCTCTTTATACCAGGTTTCTTAATATACATATATTTTAAAATTTTTAATTTGCTATTGATATATATTACACATTCACAATAGTACACACACCCAAAGTATGTAACTTTATCAATTTTCACAAGATGAACGTATCCTTGTAACCAGCACCCAAATGGCTGCCTCTTTTTGAAAAGTGCTGTTCCTTGTTTCTACAGTTATAAAGCTTCTTTAGTAATTCAACTCTCTATCTACCTCACAGTGAATTTAGAAGGGCTAGCTAATTATAGCTTTAACTGCAAAACACTTTGACAAACTTCAAGTAGAGAACTGCTTAAATTGATTATAATGTCACATGGTTTCTACTCAAATTATTTCACCTGGGAAAATGTCAAACCGTCCTCATTAACAGATCACGAAAGATCTGCGATTGAAATTTATTTTAACGGAGATTTGTGAATTTTTTAAACTATTGACAGGCAGCTTATAACCTGAAATATTCCTGTTTAAGTTTTGAATCAGTCTCCTTCTCTTTTCATAACTCTATCTACATTCCTTTTTCTGTAGCAATAGGATATCCTGTATTTGAAAGTAATGATGGCCCCCTCAAATCTCCATATATTAAAAGTTGTTCATATGGTTGGTTATCACCAGTCCTTGTTCATTTTTACAAAATTTTCAAATCACTTTTTTTAACCTTCTCCAGGAATGGGGCACCTTCTATAACATGCGCATTATGTGCAGGAACCTGAGTCAGCAAGATCCCCTGGTTTGTCCATAGCTCAGGGTACATAAACAATTGAGCTGGACTTTGGTTCCAGGTCTGTGTGAATCTAAGGCACTGAGGTCCTGAGAGTAAGAAAGTCAGCCCTTGTCTAGTAGTTTCATCTCTAGGAGCCTGATTCCTTCTCTGTGAAATGAAAGCTTTGGACCAGGAGATCACAATTATGTCTAGCTTCTGGTGCACTAGGCAGTCAAGACCCAAGAGTTTCACCTAAGAAGCAAACTGCTCAGTAAACAAATGATGTGCAAATCCATCTATATATCTTCTTGCCACTTTAACTCCCATGAGCACACAATTCTATTCTTTTCAGACACCAATTGAAGTCTAGGAGAACTGAGTTAGTTTTAGCATCCTAAATGGCTGGCTCAGCAGGACGAAGGCCCATTACACTAAGCACAAATACCTTTCTGAGGTAATTTCAGAAAAGTTAGTTTGGAAGGAGATTTTTCTTCTTTCTCTTTATACCAGGTTTCTTAATATACATATATTTTAAAATTTTTAATTTGCTATTGATATATATTACACATTCACAATAGTACACACACCCAAAGTATGTAACTTTATCAATTTTCACAAGATGAACGTATCCTTGTAACCAGCACCCAAATGGCTGCCTCTTTTTGAAAAGTGCTGTTCCTTGTTTCTACAGTTATAAAGCTTCTTTAGTAATTCAACTCTCTATCTACCTCACAGTGAATTTAGAAGGGCTAGCTAATTATAGCTTTAACTGCAAAACACTTTGACAAACTTCAAGTAGAGAACTGCTTAAATTGATTATAATGTCACATGGTTTCTACTTAAATTATTTCACCTGGGAAAATGTCAAACCGTCCTCATTAACAGATCACGAAAGATCTGCGATTGAAATTTATTTTAACGGAGATTTGTGAATTTTTTAAACTATTGACAGGCAGCTTATAACCTGAAATATTCCTGTTTAAGTTTTGAATCAGTCTCCTTCCCTTTTCATAACTCTATCTACATTCCTTTTTCTGTAGCAATAGGATATCCTGTATTTGAAAGTAATGATGGCCCCCTCAAATCTCCATATATTAAAAGTTGTTCATATGGTTGGTTATCACCAGTCCTTGACTTTCAGCTGTTGGTTTTCAGGCATTGTAAATAATATTTTGTACAAAGTCACATTTAGATTTTAACCTTCTCCAGGAATGGGGCACCTTTGAGAGTCTGATCTCATTCTAGGTCATTTCAAATCTGAAATGGTGTGGTTTGAAACCACTTATGTGTACTTATCTCAGTGTGGGACAAGTGAGCAGAAAAAGCAACTGGCTTCTTTTGAGGATGATGCTTCTACCTCCTCAAGGGAAAGGGGGGAGGGAGAACCCCCTATGTGATAAAGACTCTGATAGAGAAATCTAGAGAATTCCAGAGAGATTAACAAGAAGAAAGGATGACGGAGCTGCACAAGATTTTGGTCCCCAGAAAGTCAATAAATATCACATCAGCCATAGTGGTTATTCCACAATGATAGGAATGGAGGACAAATAATGCTGTTCGTGGCACATGAGAAGAAATCTCATTAAATTATTTCTATTTACTGATGCTTGGTGACCAATCATTCCAGCCTGACTAGGAATTGCTTGAAAGATTGGTCCCATTTCCAATAGTTCTTTTCATAAATCTAGTCACTTCACATAACCTCTAGGAAATTTGTTTTTCTTCCACTGGCAAACCTGTCTGAAAGATCTGGCTCACAATCTAGACTTAAACTATCTGTAGGCCAATAGTTCTCATTCCCAGATTGTATGTCTCTAATCTTTTAAGCTAAGAGACTTGAGGCAGGAGGTAAATGGACTCCGCCTCATGGTAAGGCAACTGGAGATTCATACTCTGATGACTGAAACTCCAAGATGTGAATTGTTATTGTTCAGTTTCTCAGTTGTGTCTGACTCTTCGCAACCCCATGGACTGCAACATGCCAGATTTCCCTGTCCTTCCCCATCTCTCAGAGTTGTTTCAAACTCATATCCATTGAATCAGTGATGCCATCCAACCATTTCATCCTCTGTTGTCCCTTCTTCTCCTGCCTTCCATCTTTCCCAGCATCAGTCTTTTCTAATGAGCTGGCTCTTCGCATCAGATGGCCAAAGTATTGGAGCTTCAGTTTCTGTATAAGTCCTTCCAATGAATATTCAGGATTGATATCCTTTAAAATCGACTAGTTTGATCTCCTTGCCGTCCAAGGGACTCTCAAGAGTCTTCTCCAACACCACAGTTTGAAAGCATCAATTCTTAGGTACTCAGCTTTCTTTACGGTCCAACTCTCACATCCATACATGACTACTAGGAAAACCATAGCTTTGACTATATGGACCTTTGTCCACAAAGTGATGTCTCTCTCTCTCTTTTTTTAATACATTGTCTAGGTTTGTCATAACTTTTCCTCAAAGAAGCAAGCATATTTTAATTTTATGGCTGCAGTCACCATCTGCCGTGATTTTGGAGCCCAAGAAAATAAAGTCTGTCACTGTTTCCTTTGTTTGCCCATCTATTTGCCATGAAGTGATGGGACTGGATGCCATGATCCTAGTTTTCTGAATGTTGAGTTTTAAGTCAGCTTTTCCACTCTCTTCTTTTACCTTTATCAAGAGACTCCTTAGCTCCTCTTCGCTTTCTGACATGTTGACATCATCTGCATTTCTGAGGTTATTGATATTTCTCCCAGCAATCTTGAGTCTAGCTTGTGTATCATCCAGTCATGCATTTCACATGAATAGCAGGACAATTAAGGGAGGAGGCTGAGCCCTAACATGTTTTTCTTTCTTGCAGTCAGAAGACCTCCCTGACTACACGTGCACAGAGAGACTTTCTAGAGGTCAAAGGGGAATGATGCTCACTAATACTAGGCTAGCCATAGCCTTTGCAGTAGAATCCACTCCGCCTCATGGTAAGGCAACTGGAGATTCATACTCTGATGACTGAAACTCCAAGATGTGAATTGTTGTTGTTCAGTTTCTCAGTTGTGTCTGACTCTTCGCAACCCCATGGACTGCAACATGCCAGATTTCCCTGTCCTTCCCCATCTCTCAGAGTTGTTTCAAACTCATATCCATTGAATCAGTGATGCCATCCAACCATTTCATCCTCTGTTGTCCCTTCTTCTCTTGCCTTCCATCTTTCCCAGCATCAGTCTTTTCTAATGAGCTGGCTCTTCGCATCAGATGGCCAAAGTATTGGAGCTTCAGCTTCTGTATAAGTCCTTCTAATGAATATTCAGGATTGATATCCTTTAAAATCGACTAGTTTGATCTCCTTGCCATCCAAGGGACTCTCAAGAGTCTTCTCCAACACCACAGTTTGAAAGCATCAATTCTTAGGTACTCAGCTTTCTTTACGGTCCAACTCTCACATCCGTACATGACTACTAGGAAAACCATAGCTTTGACTATATGGACCTTTGTCCACAAAGTGATGTCTCTGCTTTTCAATATGCTGTCTAGGTTTGTCATAACTTTTCCTCAAAGAAGCAAGCATATTTTAATTTTATGGCTGCAGTCACCATCTGCCGTGATTTTGGAGCCCAAGAAAATAAAGTCTGTCACTGTTTCCTTTGTTTGCCCATCTATTTGCCATGAAGTGATGGGACTGGATGCCATGATCCTAGTTTTCTGAATGTTGAGTTTTAAGTCAGCTTTTCCACTCTCTTCTTTTACCTTTATCAAGAGACTCCTTAGCTCCTCTTCGCTTTCTGACATGTTGACATCATCTGCATTTCTGAGGTTATTGATATTTCTCCCAGCAATCTTGAGTCTAGCTTGTGTATCATCCAGCCATGCATTTCACATGAATAGCAGGACAATTAAGGGAGGAGGCTGAGCCCTAACATGTTTTTCTTTCTTGCAGTCAGAAGACCTCCCTGACTACCCGTGCACAGAGAGGCTTTCTAGAGGTCAAAGGGGAATGATGCTCACTAATACTAGGCTAGCCATAGCCTTTGCAGTAGAATCCATCTTGGCTAAGGGATGCATGAACATGCATGGGAAGATACTGAGATGTACCAAATATGGACTGTGAACTAGGCAAATCAGAATAATTGGCCAAAGGAAATCCTGCAACGATGCTCCATATCAGTGATTTAAACTGCCACAAGGGTGTGACTCAGGGAATCGCCCTCTGAGTCAGCCCATGTGTCTATCCGCATGTACTCTTACTCATTTTCCTCTTAACAAATACTTGCATCACTACTTTCTGTCTTTGTGAAAATGTTTTTCTGCCAAGCCTAATGGCCAGGGCTCTTGCCACTAACCACTGGTCTAGTGGCTAGGATTTGGTGTTTTCACCATTGTGACCCAGCCTCTCTCTCTGGCTGGGAACCAAGCCCCATATCCAGCCTTGCAGGCCAAGGTCACCAAAGATCAGACTTACCAAGGCAGTGAAATTGAATCCTGCTTTGGTAGTTACCAACTTTATTCTGCCTTGAAGCTAACATCTGTAGTTGGCAAGTGAAATAGTCTGCTGTTTTGTTTTTGTTTTGGCACTGACTTATATACTGTTTTGGATTGTTAGATCACCTGCCCTGTACATATGTCTTATCTTTTCAAGGAGAGTGTTAGCTCCTTGAGAGAAGGAACTAAGTCTTACTTACCTTTCTTTGTGTGGTCAGAGTAGGCTACTTAACAAAATACCTAAGAAATATTTGTTACCTGGATGATTGGTCAAAGAAAAAGCCCAATAAATCATATGAATACTTTTTTAAGTTTAGAAATATACTCCCAAAGTTTGATCTGTCGTGGTAGTTGTATAAATCTGGAGTCTTTTTCAAACTTAATCTACTGTTGTAAACACGAAACAAATCAACCATTTGATAAGGTTGAGTATCACTCAAAGAGATGAACATGTTTCTTTTAATCTGTCTAATAATTGACAAAAATGAAAGTATTAGTTGCTCAGTCATGCCCATTCTTTGTAATCCCATACATAGACTGTTGCCTGCCAGGCTCCTTTTTCCATGGGATTTTCCAGGCAAGAATACTGGAGTAGGTAGCCATTCCCTTCTCCAGGGGATCTTCTTGACTCAGGGATTGAACCTGGGTCTCACATTGCAGGCAGATTTTTTTGCCACCTGAGTCACCACAGAAGCCAATCATAATCCATCTTAAGAAAAAATAAGCTTTTTCCCCCCGTAAGCAGTCAACAAAAGCATCACAAACAGGCTAAAGGCTTCTCTATAAAGTGTTTTAGGTTATATTCTTTTTATAAGCTTTACCAACTAGTACAGTCTCAGGGAAAAACATCATTTTAATCAAGTGCAACGATGCTCCTGCAACGATGCTCCATATCAGTGATTTAAACTGCCACAAGGGTGTGACTCAGGGAATCGCCCTCTGAGTCAGCCCATGTGTCTATCCGCATGTACTCTTACTCATTTTCCTCTTAACAAATACTTGCATCACTACTTTCTGTCTTTGTGAAAATGTTTTTCTGCCAAGCCTAATGGCCAGGGCTCTTGCCACTAACCACTGGTCTAGTGGCTAGGATTTGGTGTTTTCACCATTGTGACCCAGCCTCTCTCTCTGGCTGGGAACCAAGCCCCATATCCAGCCTTGCAGGCCAAGGTCACCAAAGATCAGACTTACCAAGGGAGTGAAATTGAATCCTGCTTTGGTAGTTACCAACTTTATTCTGCCTTGAAGCTAACATCTGTAGTTGGCAAGTGAAATAGTCTGCTGTTTTGTTTTTGTTTTGGCACTGACTTATATACTGTTTTGGATTGTTAGATCACCTGCCCTGTACATATGTCTTATCTTTTCAAGGAGAGTGTTAGCTCCTTGAGAGAAGGAACTAAGTCTTACTTACCTTTCTTTGTGTGGTCAGAGTAGGCTACTTAACAAAATACCTAAGAAATATTTGTTACCTGGATGATTGGTCAAAGAAAAAGCCCAATAAATCATATGAATACTTTTTTAAGTTTAGAAATATACTCCCAAATTTTGATCTGTCGTGGTAGTTGTATAAATCTAGAGTCTTTTTCAAACTTAATCTACTTTTGTAAACATGAAACAAATCAACCATTTGATAAGGTTGAGTATCACTCAAAGAGATGAACATGTTTCTTTTAATCTGTCTAATAATTGACAAAAATGAAAGTATTAGTTGCTCAGTCATGTCCATTCTTTGTAATCCCATACATAGACTGTTGCCTGCCAGGCTCCTTTTTCCATGGGACTTTCCAGGCAAGAATACTGGAGTAGGTAGCCATTCCCTTCTCCAGGGGATCTTCTTGACTCAGGGATTGAACCTGGGTCTCACATTGCAGGCAGATTTTTTTGCCACCTGAATCACCACAGAAGCCAATCATAATCCATCTTAAGAAAAAATAAGCTTTTTCCCCCGTAAGCAGTCAACAAAAGCATCACAAACAGGCTAAATGCTTCTCTATAAAGTGTTTTAGGTTATATTCTTTTTATAAGCTTTACCAACTAGTACAGTCTCAGGGAAACATCATTTTACATATCTGACAATGAAAATTATTCTCTCAGCCAAGTGCAAACTGCTTAAGCAAATCCGTGAGGATGACATGAATAGCAGGAAATAAGAAAGGTTCTTTGGGATGCTGGGAACTGAACAATATAGAGACTTCATTGACCTTCTCTGAGAAGACAGTCTTCATAAATTTTGAATAGTGGTATTAAGTATTTCAAATGCAAAAATATGAATTTATCTGTAAGATGTTTGTTAAGTATTTGGCACCTCATTTAAATAGTTGTCTACCAGGGTATCTTGTACTTCCATGCTGTATATTAAGAGCATTCAATCAGGAGAAATTCTGGCCTGCATAGGAATGTTTGTTAATTAACAAATTTGGAGATTTAATCAGAGTACCTCCAACTTTGGGAAAATCCCCAAAGTTAAGCCAATAAAAATTACAGCTCTTGTTCATCCAGAACTAATAACAGGCTCTGGCAGGCATTTGATGCATCCTCAGCCGCACAGAGGTAGCTCTATTGATTAAGCCACTTTTAGAAAGCCAGCTTTCCTATCTTTCCAGAGCTGGGCTCTCTCTCTACTCATTCCGCTTTGCTAGCTTTCCAGAGGATCTTTTTCCATTTTTGAACTGGCAAACAAAACAACCAAAACCAAATTCTTTGTCTCTGAATGTCCAGCTTACATAACAAATTATTTGTCCAGATTTGAGGACAAAATAATTTGCAAGTAGGAAATGCATGGCCAACTTAAGAAAAAGGGAAGAATAATTAACTGAATGTCTGTGGTATAATTTGGTTTTGATATTTTGATAATGTCATAGCACATAATTCAAGGAGGATTTTCACTGCATCGCTGTTTTTCAGGGTCTGACATTGAAGGGTCTAGAACTCTATTACAAGTGTTTGTTTTTAACTGAAAACACATTTTCAACATAGAAGGAATTCATGCATTGAGGAAGTATTTGCTACATGCATGCTACGTACCAAAAAGCACATGGTCTCTAGAAATACAAAATGAACAAGCCCAAGCCCTGCTCTATGGAAGCTCAGTAGAGTGGAGACCCAAATACGCAAACATAAACAAGAACATAATTGGTAGAAGGTGCACAGGGAGAGTCCTCCAACAGGTGTTGACATGGATCTTTCTAGGGGAAGTCTGAGGAAGTTGAACTCCAATGTGGATGTGATGATTTTCTTTTTTTTTAAAAAAAGTATTTATTTGGCTGAACTGAGTCTTTGTTGTGGCATATGGGTTCTTTAGTTGTGGCATGCTAGCTTTTACATGTGTCATGTGAGATTGAACACAGGCCCCTTGGATTGGGAGCATAGAATCTCAGCCAATGGACCACCAGGGAAGTCCACAGTGTGGCAACTTGCTAACCTAAACAAATCATGTTTAGATCTGTAAAGCAAATCATTTATTTCATTTTCAGTCAGATTTGACATATCAAGCCTTTAGAACTACCCAAGGTGTATAACATAGTTCTTAAAACAACAAAAACAAAGAAACATAAAACTTACTCCCAAATCACTTTGATCATCCCAGCTTTCAAAGAGGAACACTGAGGCCACCCTGGGTAATACTGGGAGCTGATGCAAAGCATGGGCTCCTGCCTTGCACTTAGTTCTTCACACACCTCTTTAACTTCTGCCTAATATTGAAGACTTGGTATCTAGATTTGATCCTTATTTCAGTAATTAATCAACTGTCTTCTAAAGGGAAAGACTGCCTTAATTTTCTTCTTGAACCATTAACCCTAAAAATTCTACTGAACTCAGAATTTCTATTGGATTCTCAAACTGTATCTCTAACAATATGCCCCTTTTCCCTTGCATTGGAAACCATGTTGGTGACCATGTTTTTCTCTTTATCATTGTCTTGTGTGTGTGTGTTTTTTTAATTTTTTTCCCCATCATGCCTCTTTTATTTTTGCATTTGTTTTCATCCATCTTTATTCTTTGACATGTGTGGGCCTCCCATTGCAGTGGCCTCTCTCATTGCAGAGCACCAGCTCTCAACACGTGTGCTCCAGAACACTGGTTCACAATTGGACACACCAGTCCAGCACATGGGGTCTTTCCAGACCAGGGATTGAACCAGTGCCCCTTGCACTGCAAGGCGGACTCTCTACACACTGGACCACCAGGGAAGCCCTATCATTGTGTTTTAATCAAACATTCTCTTGGGTATGACTTAAATTTTGTTAGGTCTAGTTGTAATATATGTGAAAAGAAAATATCACATATTAATAAATAAGAAATGTCAAAGCCATCAGCGATTTCTGGCCTCTAAATGTGAGTGAGGGCTCCCAAAACTGCAGTCCGGTGGATGCTGCCACCCCACATATTGACTGTTGAGGAGTTGGGGAATGCAAGAAACAAGGTGAAGGAGGAAAGAGGATTGGCTTCAGATAGCTGAGGTGCATATGAAAGGAATGAATTCGGTGAGCCCAGAGGCTTGCATCTTCCCATACATAGAATGCTAATTCCTTAACTTGATACCTAACCTTTGATGTTCAGACTGCCTGCTCCCTTTGTGGCACTTTATTTCTCCTTCTACCTCCTCGGAGCAGTTTTCTCAGAGCTAGTGAGATGTTGTTTCCCAGGCTCAGAGTCCTAAACATTCCCACCAAATAAAATGGCTCTCTACTTTCAGGTTGTGACTAAAATTTTTAGTCAACATACATATATATATACTCAGTTGCTCAATCATGTCTGACTCTTTGTGAGCTCCATGGACTGTAGCCTGCTGGGCTCCTCTACCCATGCAATTCCCCAGGCAAGAATACTGGAGTGGGCCTAGTCTAGTCATTTTCTATTTATTAGTTATATTGATCGCCACCCCCAGCAGGATGACAGAAACCCTGGCACAGATATAACCAAAGCTCCTTATTGTTCTTTTGAAATTAACCTAAAATTGTACTGAACTCAGAATTTTATGGATCTCAAAGTATTCTAAAATATGCCCTTTTCTGATGGAAACATTGGACCAGTTTCTTTTCATGCTGGGGTTTTGTTAATCCCCATCATGCCTCTTTTATTTTTGCATTTGTTTTCATCCATCTTTATTCTTTGACATGTGTGGGGCTCCCATTGCAGTGGCCTCTCTCATTGCAGAGCACCAGCTCTCAACACGTGTGCTCCAGAACACTGGTTCACAATTGGACACACCAGTCCAGCACATGGGGTCTTTCCAGCGCAGGGAGTTAGCCAGTGTCCCTTGCGCTGCGAGGCGGTCTCTCTACACACTGGACCACCAGGGAAGCCCTATCATTGTGTTTTAATCAAACATTCTCTTGGGTATGACTTAAATTGTGTTAGGTCTAGTTGTAATATATGTGAAAAGAAAATATCACATATTAATAAATAAGAAATGTCAAAGCCATCAGCGATTTCTGGCCTCTAAATGTGAATGAGGGCTCCCAAAACTGCAGTCCGGTGGATGCTGCCACCCCACATATTGACTGTTGAGGAGTTGGGGAATGCAAGAAACAAGGTGAAGGAGGAAAGAGGATTGGCTTCAGATAACTGAGGTGCATATGAAAGGAATGAATTCGGTGAGCCCAGAGGCTTGCATCTTCCCATACATAGAATGCTAATTCCTTAACTTGATACCTAACCTTTGATGTTCAGACTGCCTGGTCCGTTTGTGGCACTTTATTTCTCCTTCTACCTCCTCGGAGCAGTTTTCTCAGAGCTAGTGAGATGTTGTTTCCCAGGCTCAGAGTCCTAAACATTCCCACCAAATAAAATGGCTCTCTACTTTCAGGTTGTGACTAAAATTTTTAGTCAGCATACATATATATATACTCAGTTGCTCAATCATGTCTGACTCTTTGTGAGCTCTATGGACTGTAGCCTGCCGGGCTCCTCTACCCATGCAATTCCCCAGGCAAGAATACTGGAGTGGGCCTAGTCTAGTCATTTTCTATTTATTAGTTATATTGATCGCCACCCCCAGCAGGATGACAGAAACCCTGGCACAGATATTAACTCCACAATACAGAATGAATTTGTTCATCAGCAAAGAGCTCTTTCAAATCCTGTTCAAAAGATTAAAGAAAGGCCAGGACGACTTCACTCTTCATTTGTTGGTCTGACCTATTTCTCCCTTTCCTGTCTGAATTGTTAACAAAGTTCTATATTATTTTTCAAGACAAGCATCCTAGCCAAAAAAAAAAAAAATTATGAACATTTTTTATTGGATTGAGTCAGAACAGGTCTCCTAAAACCTGACTGCATGGAGCCCCGAGGCACCCAAAGTGCTGGGTGAGAGCTCTCTCCTCGCAGAGCAGGCCTCTCAGCGGCCTGCACCAAGCCTCCTTGCCTCTGCCTTTATGCAGGGACTACACAGGCAATTCCTTATCCAACAAATTCAATTTACAGCATTTTATTTTCCAAGAATGGCACTTTAGGGAAATCAGGCTTACCAATTGGGCCATCTTAAAAGAGCTTATAATCCAATGTAGTTTCCAATTGAATGAGAAAACTCAAGCTGTTCTTTGATTTTTTCCTGACTTGGCTTTCTTTTGTCAGTCAGTCAACAAATATTTATTGAGTGCTAGACCACGTTCCGTGAGGAGGACTGGGCAGTGAGAAATAGGAAGCCAGATAAGGCAGTGGAATACCTGCCTTTGTGTGGTGAACTGTCGGCCGCTGGCTCCCTTCTCTCCATATGGTGATGGAACTAAAGGGGCCGGTGTTTGCTTACAAAGCCATTCACATTCATCACATGGAAGAGGTAGTGCCATCCTATGATTATGGCAGCGCTCTGGAAGGCTTAGGGAATATTAGGTAAAGTGAATTTCCCTTTATACCATCACAATGACAGTAAGTGCCTACAGAAATGGCTGCTTACCAAGTCAGTAATAACATTTACAAAATATATTGCAGATTTTGGAAGAGAGCCATTAGGCAAATTGCAGAATGTAAAACTTTTCCCTGTTTGCCTATCCAATCATTTGAAAAGTGAACCTTCCTCCTGAAAGAAAAACAGGAAACTAGTCTTTTGAACTGGGATGCTTGCAAAGGGCTTCTTAAGGGTAACTGTACGCAGCAATTATTGATAAGAAAGAATGATAGTCCTCCAGAGAACTGGGCAATCAGCGTGAAAGCACTCCACATAGAGTCGGGACTTCTGAATTTCAGACATGACCTGTATTAACTTGTAACAGTCCAAGGCAGGAGTGCTATACAGTAGAGATTTATAACTGGTGTTATTTCCTTAAATCACACCATAGATTACCATCCTTGATTCATCATAATAGTATGGAAAACCAGTCCAAGGCCAACAGTATCCCTCATACATGAACAGACCTGCATCTCCAAAGGCTCCCCTGCTGGGTGAGAGCTCTCTCCTCAGAGCAGGCCTCTCAGCGGCCTGCACCAAGCCTCCTTGCCTCTGCCTTTATGCAGGGACTACACAGGCAATTCCTTATCCAACAAATTCAATTTACAGCATTTTATTTTCCAAGAATGGCACTTTAGGGAAATCAGGCTTACCAATTGGGCCATCTTAAAAGAGCTTATAATCCAATGTAGTTTCCAATTGAATGAGAAAACTCAAGCTGTTCTTTGATTTTTTCCTGACTTGGCTTTCTTTTGTCAGTCAGTCAACAAATATTTATTGAGTGCTAGACCACGTTCCGTGAGGAGGACTGGGCAGTGAGAAATAGGAAGCCAGATAAGGCAGTGGAATACCTGCCTTTGTGTGGTGAACTGTCGGCCGCTGGCTCCCTTTCTCTCCATATGGTGATGGAACTAAAGGGGGCCGGTGTTTGCTTACAAAGCCATTCACATTCATCACATGGAAGAGGTAGTGCCATCCTATGATTATGGCAGCGCTCTGGAAGGCTTAGGGAATATTAGGTAAAGTGAATTTCCCTTTATACCATCACAATGACAGTAAGTGCCTACAGAAATGGCTGCTTACCAAGTCAGTAATAACATTTACAAAGTATATTGCAGATTTTGGAAGAGAGCCATTAGGCAAATTGCAGAATGTAAAACTTTTCCCTGTTTGCCTATCCAATCATTTGAAAAGTGAACCTTCCTCCTGAAAGAAAAACAGGAAACTAGTCTTTTGAACTGGGATGCTTGCAAAGGGCTTCTTAAGGGTAACTGTACGCAGCAATTATTGATAAGAAAGAATGATAGTCCTCCAGAGAACTGGGCAATCAGCGTGAAAGCACTCCACATAGAGTCGGGACTTCTGAATTTCAGACATGACCTGTATTAACTTGTAACAGTCCAAGGCAGGAGTGCTATACAGTAGAGATTTATAACTGGTGTTATTTCCTTAAATCACACCATAGATTACCATCCTTGATTCATCATAATAGTATGGAAAACCAGTCCAAGGCCAACAGTATCCCTCATACATGAACAGACCTGCTATATAAGGATTCATACACACACACAGTATGCATGAAGCCAAACAATCAAGCAAAAGACAAGAAATTTGGTCCACTGTCCAGATCTCTCTGAATTAGGTCTTCTGCATCAAGATAGAAAAACATCAAGACTATTAGCTTTTTCCATTTTTCAACAGGTGTTTTGGTATTTTGGTATCAACCAATTAAAATAAACTTTTCTCTCTCCTATCACACCATGGCAAAAGGTTGATCCAGGGGTAGAAATGAACCAAATGTATTTGGATGACATCATGTGAAGAGAGAAAATCAAATGCAGGCCCTTTAATAAAGGATAATTGTTCTTTCTGTTGCATCAAGTTTATTTTATGGATTATATTCAGAACATATCACTGAAGCTAATCCATTGTTACATTTTGTGACATTCTTGCAAGCTCTAAAGATCTATCAAATTAGTTTGCCATCAAGGATGGATTTAAGAAAAGTGATGACTCTACGCTTTTGCTTTTGAGTTCCCAAATTTTTTAGGTAGTGAAATCAAAGGAACAAATGGCAAATAGACATTACTCAGATAGCTAGGAAAAAGTGATTTTGCTTATTTCAACAATAATAGTCGATATATTCAATTGACTCTGTTGGTGTAAACCATGAACTAATTCTTATTTACTTTCTACAAAAGAATATTGTGCTTCCCACTGTGATGGCTCATTGGTAAAGAATTCACCTGCAGTGCAAGAGACTCAGGAGTCCCTAGGCTCATTCTCTTGCTGTCTCGTTTTTAGTGTTATTCTTGGATGTTGTATCCTGGCTTCTTAAGATTCACATTCATTCAACATGGAAGAGGTAGTGCCATCCTTTTTTTGATTAGGCCCTCTTTGGAAGGCTTAAGAAAAAAAAATTTTTTTTAGGTTTAAAGTGAATTTCTTTATACCATCAACAATAAAAAAAACAAAAGTAAGTGCCTACAGAAATGGCTGCTTACCAAGTCAGTAATAACATTTACAAAATATATTGCAGTTTGCATGCTGCAAAGGGCTTCTTAAGGGTAACGGGTCGCAGGCAATTATTGATAAGAAAGAATGATAGTCCTCCAGAGAACTGGGCAATCAGCGTGAAAGCACTCCACATAGAGTCGGGACTTCTGAATTTCAGACATGACCTGTATTAACTTGTAACAGTCCAAGGCAGGAGTGCTATACAGTAGAGATTTATAACTGGTGTTATTTCCTTAAATCACACCATAGATTACCATCCTTGATTCATCATAATAGTATGGAAAACCAGTCCAAGGCCAACAGTATCCCTCATACATGAACAGACCTGCTATATAAGGATTCATACACACACACAGTATGCATGAAGCCAAACAATCAAGCAAAAGACAAGAAATTTGGTCCACTGTCCAGATCTCTCTGAATTAGGTCTTCTGCATCAAGATAGAAAAACATCAAGACTATTAGCTTTTCCATTTTCAACAGGTGTTTTGGTATTTTGGTATCAACCAATTAAAATAAACTTTTCTCTCTCCTATCACACCATGGCAAAAGGTTGATCCAGGGGTAGAAATGAACCAAATGTATTTGGATGACATCATGTGAAGAGAGAAAATCAAATGCAGGCCCTTTAATAAAGGATAATTGTTCTTTCTGTTGCATCAAGTTTATTTTATGGATTATATTCAGAACATATCACTGAAGCTAATCCATTGTTACATTTTGTGACATTCTTGCAAGCTCTAAAGATCTATCAAATTAGTTTGCCATCAAGGATGGATTTAAGAAAAGTGATGACTCTACGCTTTTGCTTTTGAGTTCCCAAATTTTTTAGGTAGTGAAATCAAAGGAACAAATGGCAAATAGACATTACTCAGATAGCTAGGGAAAAAGTGATTTTGCTTATTTGAACAATAATAGTCGATATATTCAATTGACTCTGTTGGTGTAAACCATGAACTAATTCTTATTTAATTTCTACAAAAGAATATTGTGCTTCCCACTGTGATGGCTCATTGGTAAAGAATTCACCTGCAGTGCAAGAGACTCAGGAGACATGGTTCAATCCCTGGGTCAAGAAGATCCCCTGGAGGAGAAAATGGCAACTTATGCTAGTATTCTTACCTGAAAAACCCCATGGACGAAGGAGTCTGGCAGACTACAATTCAAAGGGTCACAAAGAGTCAGCCACGATTGAGCATGCAAAGAATATTGTACTAATTGAAAACTCTATTCACTGTTACTGAAAACAATGGGGAGAAATGAATAGTAGTCAGTTATTCTTATATACCGTACTGTGCCTTCAGCAATTTCACAAATTAAAATGATGTAGCAGGTATAAGAAGTGTAGGGTCCTGGGACATTACCAATGGAGGATGATAGCATGGAGTAGAAGAGAGTAGAAGGAAGTCCTTGTTCCCTGCCTCTTTTTTTCAAAATCATTATCTTTCTCACTGTGATAAGAGAGATGAGTGTTTTGGCGAGAATACTGGCAAAACTGCTGAATTAAAAAGAAACCTGAATACAAAAGCTCAACAAAGGTCTATTTTTCACAATAGTCTGAAATTAGGGGTGAGGTTGTAACAGCAGAAGACCTCACTCACTGGATTATTCAGGTTCTCAGTCAGTGTTCATTTAAAAGTGCTATAACAGAATACTATAGACTGGGTGGCTTAAACAACCAGCATGTATTTCTCACAATTCTGGAGGCTGGGAATGTCTGAGATCAAGGCATCAGCAGATCCAGTATTTGGTGAGGGCATGACACCTGGATTGCCTATGGCCAGCTCCTCTATGCTCACCTGGCAGAGAGAAAAGCAAAAAGGCCCATTCACCTGTCTCCTCTTATAAGGGCACCAATCCCAGATATGAGAGTCCCACCCTCATGACTTAATCACCTCCCAAAGGCCCCATCTCCTAAGAGCAATGGCTTGAGTGCTAGGAGTTCAACGTAACAACTGGGGGTGAAGAAGGGAGACATTAACATTCAGTCCATAATAAGGTGCATTATTTATTATCTGTTTTCTTTTCTGCAGAAGTGGTACCTACATACTTGCTCATGAACCAACTTTGTTAGCAACCTCACTGACACACTTCAAAAGACTTGGTTAAACCTGATAATATTAATTTCTACAAAAGAATATTGTGCTTCCCACTGTGATGGCTCATTGGTAAAGAATTCACCTGCAGTGCAAGAGACTCAGGAGACATGGTTCAATCCCTGGGTCAAGAAGATCCCCTGGAGGAGAAAATGGCAACTTATGCTAGTATTCTTACCTGAAAAACCCCATGGACGAAGGAGTCTGGCAGACTACAATTCAAAGGGTCACAAAGAGTCAGCCACGATTGAGCATGCAAAGAATATTGTACTAATTGAAAACTCTATTCACTGTTACTGAAAACAATGGGGAGAAATGAATAGTAGTCAGTTATTCTTATATACCGTACTGTGCCTTCAGCAATTTCACAAATTAAAATGATGTAGCAGGTATAAGAAGTGTAGGGTCCTGGGACATTACCAATGGAGGATGATAGCATGGAGTAGAAGAGAGTAGAAGGAAGTCCTTGTTCCCTGCCTCTTTTTCAAAATCATTATCTTTCTCACTGTGATAAGAGAGATGAGTGTTTTGGCGAGAATACTGGCAAAACTGCTGAATTAAAAAGAAACCTGAATACAAAAGCTCAACAAAGGTCTATTTTTCACAATAGTCTGAAATTAGGGGTGAGGTTGTAACAGCAGAAGACCTCACTCACTGGATTATTCAGGTTCTCAGTCAGTGTTCATTTAAAAGTGCTATAACAGAATACTATAGACTGGGTGGCTTAAACAACCAGCATGTATTTCTCACAATTCTGGAGGCTGGGAATGTCTGAGATCAAGGCATCAGCAGATCCAGTATTTGGTGAGGGCATGACACCTGGATTGCCTATGGCCAGCTCCTCTATGCTCACCTGGCAGAGAGAAAAGCAAAAAGGCCCATTCACCTGTCTCTTCTTATAAGGGCACCAATCCCAGGTATGAGAGTCCCACCCTCATGACTTAATCACCTCCCAAAGGCCCCATCTCCTAAGAGCAATGGCTTGAGTGCTAGGAGTTCAACGTAACAACTGGGGGTGAAGAAGGGAGACATTAACATTCAGTCCATAATAAGGTGCATTATTTATTATCTGTTTTCTTTTCTGCAGAAGTGGTACCTACATACTTGCTCATGAACCAACTTTGTTAGCAACCTCACTGACACACATGCAACTCATTCTGGTTTAATTTGCTTTTCTATTTAAATGAGGTTAAGGATCCTCATCTGTATAATCGCTATTTGATCTCCTTTGCTAAATGCTTTCTGTTTATGCGATGTGCCCTCCCCTCTTTTTTTAAATCACATTTCTAGATGATTTTTTAAACTCTTGGTGACTATGGGAAACACTGTCCAGTTATGTGTTTCAGATAAACTTTAGAAGAGAAACTTTAGAGCTTTTATCGCTCTTTCAAAGAATGTTTCCCTTGTCTTTATCCTCAAATTAGCCCTTTTGGAAGTAATCCTTCATGTATACAAAAATCACCAATTACATTGACTATAAATAAATATTTTTAGAAAGGAAACACAGTGTTCAGAAGTTGGTATATAATATTCACTTAAGTGCTCATTGAATCAAGGAATAAATTATGGATGGATGGATTAAAATCGGTATTGCAATAGGAAAACTTTTAAGGGTATTTTCTTTTTGACATAAAATTAACTAGCAAATTTAAAATTAATATCAGTTAGTTGGGGACTTCCCCTGGTGGTCCAGTGGGTAAAGACACCGCCCTGCAGTGCAAGGGGCGCCGGTTCGATCCCTGGCTTGGGAAGATCCCACGTGCCGCGGAGCGGCTGGACCGATGTGTCCAATCACCAAGCCGGAACTCTGGAGCGCATGCTCCCAGAGCCAGTGCTCTGCAGCAACAGACGCCACCACGATGGGAGGCCCACAGGAACCAAAGAACATGAAAATAGATGAAAATAGAGAAATGGAAGACCAATGGAAGTGGCCCGCCCGCTCCCCTCCCTCCCCAACCCGACTCCCACTCAAAATATAAATAAATAAATAAATCTTTAAAAAAAAAATCTGTTAGTTGGGAAACTTTTGACTTAAAGAAAAAAAAATGCCCAGCTTTAGTGACTTTAGAATAGAAATGTATCCTCTCCAGTAACAAGAAGCCTAAAGTAGACAGTTTCAGTGTTGCCAATTCAGCAGCACAATGGATGCGTCGAGAAACAGGCTCTTCCCCTCATCTTCCTGGTGGCCCCAGCACACTGCTGCTCACCCTTAGGGTTGCCCACTCATGGCTGCAAAATAACTACAGCAGCTTTAGACATCACGTTCTCATCAACTGCGTAAAGGCAGGATAAAGGTTACAAGCATCTTCTGAAGGGCATCTTCTTATCAATGCAGATAGGTTCCCTTCTGCTCTAAGAAATTTCACTTCGATTGAACTTTAGAAAAACTTTAAGCTTTTCCTCTTTCAAAGAATGTTTCCTTGTCTTTATCCTCAAATTAGCCCTTTTGGAAGTATTCCTTTTTTTTTTTTTTTTTTTTTTTTTTTTCATCTTTTTCTTTTTCTGTTTTTTTTTTTCTTTTTTTTTTTTTTTTTTTTTTTTTTTTTCTTTTTTTTTTTTTTTTTTTTTTTTTTTTTTTTTTTTTTTTTTTTTTTTTTTTTTTTTTTTTTTTTTTTTTTTTTTTTTTTTTTTTTTTATTTTTTTTTTTTTTTTTTTTTTTTTTTTTTTTTTTTTTTTTTTTTTTTTTTTTTTTTTTTTTTTTTTTTTTTTTTTTTTTTTTCACTTACACACTGCAACTCATTCTGGTTTAATTTGCTTTTCTATTTAAATGAGGTTAAGGATCCTCATCTGTATAATCGCTATTTGATCTCCTTTGCTAAATGCTTTCTGTTTATGCGATGTGCCCTCCCCTCTTTTTTTAAATCACATTTCTAGATGATTTTTTAAACTCTTGGTGACTATGGGAAACACTGTCCAGTTATGTGTTTCAGATAAACTTTAGAAGAGAAACTTTAGAGCTTTTATCGCTCTTTCAAAGAATGTTTCCCTTGTCTTTATCCTCAAATTAGCCCTTTTGGAAGTAATCCTTCATGTATACAAAAATCACCAATTACATTGACTATAAATAAATATTTTTAGAAAGGAAACACAGTGTTCAGAAGTTGGTATATAATATTCACTTAAGTGCTCATTGAATCAAGGAATAAATTATGGATGGATGGATTAAAATCGGTATTGCAATAGGAAAACTTTTAAGGGTATTTTCTTTTTGACATAAAATTAACTAGCAAATTTAAAATTAATATCAGTTAGTTGGGGGCTTCCCCTGGTGGTCCAGTGGGTAAAGACACCGCCCTGCAGTGCAAGGGGCGCCGGTTCGATCCCTGGCTTGGGAAGATTCCACGTGCCGCGGAGCGGCTGGACCGATGTGTCCAATCACCAAGCCGGAACTCTGGAGCGCATGCTCCCAGAGCCAGTGCTCTGCAGCAACAGACGCCACCACGATGGGAGGCCCACAGGAACCAAAGAACATGAAAATAGATGAAAATAGAGAAATGGAAGACCAATGGAAGTGGCCCGCCCTCGCTCCCTCCCCAACCCGACTCCCACTCAAAATATAAATAAATAAATAAATCTTTAAAAAAAAAATCTGTTAGTTGGGAAACTTTTGACTTAAAGAAAAAAAAATGCCCAGCTTTAGTGACTTTAGAATAGAAATGTATCCTCTCCAGTAACAAGAAGCCTAAAGTAGACAGTTTCAGTGTTGCCAATTCAGCAGCACAATGGATGCGTCGAGAAACAGGCTCTTCCCCTCATCTTCCTGGTGGCCCCAGCACACTGCTGCTCACCCTTAGGGTTGCCCACTCATGGCTGCAAAATAACTACAGCAGCTTTAGACATCACGTTCTCATCAACTGCGTACAAAGGCAGGATAAAAGGTTACAAGCATCTTCTGAAGGGCATCTTCTTATCATCGAGAACTTGCCCAGAACCCCTTCGCTAGCACACTCACTCGTTCATTTCCTTCTCTAGCTGGGTCACAGGTGCACTGCTAAACTGACCGTTGGCAAAGAGTTATGGGTTCTCCACAATGGCTTTATAAAAATGATGATTAATCCGACAGGGGCATTGCTCCCTCCCTGACCACATTGCTGCTTGCACCTGAACAGGTTTAGAGTTTTGTGTGCTAGGAAGAATGTGGGAAGGACTGGGAGATGACCGGTGGGCAGACAGCTAACTTTGCATTAGTTACAAAATTTTCCAGAATAACTTTATCTATCTATACCTGTGTGTGTGTGTGTGTGTGTGTGTGTGTATTGTGTAGTGGGACAGAAAAGGGATGATTTTATTTTATTTAAAGCATATTTATTTTATTTTATTTATTTTTTGGCCTGAAGGATCTGCATGGCATGCAGGATCTTCCCTGCTACCACAGATGGAAACCATGGCCCCTGCAATGCAAGTACAGACTCTTAACTACCGGACCACCAGGGAAGTCCCGTAGGTGATATTTTAATAACTATGGCTTTTCCATATTCTGGGAAGTGAAGAATTATACCGTCAAATGATTGCTTTTTTGCATCAGTGGTACAGCCCTTCTAGTTACTTCTTCAGAAAAACTAGTAGGAAAACAAGGATCTTGGGGCTTACATCTAGCTAAGTGTGACCATGGGGAAGGGACTGTTCTGAGCAGGAGTGGGCCCCACATAGCAGCAGGCAGGGCCCAGTGTGAGAGGACCACTCACAGACCCCAAGAGCAGGGACTCCCAATATTGATTTTCAAGTTTTCCTTTCCTGCACTGAAACATCCTTAGGAGAGAAAGCGGCAAGCATTCAGTAAATCTTCTCAACTGCATCCCAATGTCACCTTTTATTAATTGTAACTCCTGGTAAATTATACTTCAGTAGAGTCTTTTTAAAAGTGATCAACACAGCAGCTAGGAACAGGAAGTAATCAGCAACACTGAACATGCTCCGAATCTTTCCTCTCCAGTAACAAGAAGCCTAAAGTAGACAGTTTCAGTGTTGCCAATTCAGCAGCACAATGGATGCGTCGAGAAACAGGCTCTTCCCCTCATCTTCCTGGTGGCCCCAGCACACTGCTGCTCACCCTTAGGGTTGCCCACTCATGGCTGCAAAATAACTACAGCAGCTTTAGACATCACGTTCTCATCAACTGCATACAAAGGCAGGATAAAAGGTTACAAGCATCTTCTGAAGGGCATCTTCTTATCATCGAGAACTTGCCCAGAACCCCTTCGCTAGCACACTCACTCATTCATTTCCTTCTCTAGCTGGGTCACAGGTGCACTGCTAAACTGACCGTTGGCAAAGAGTTATGGGTTCTCCACAATGGCTTTATAAAAATGATGATTAATCCGACAGGGGCATTGCTCCCTCCCTGACCACATTGCTGCTTGCACCTGAACAGGTTTAGAGTTTTGTGTGCTAGGAAGAATGTGGGAAGGACTGGGAGATGACCGGTGGGCAGACAGCTAACTTTGCATTAGTTACAAAATTTTCCAGAATAACTTTATCTATCTATACCTGTGTGTGTGTGTGTGTGTGTGTGTGTGTGTATTGTGTAGTGGGACAGAAAAGGGATGATTTTATTTTATTTAAAGCATATTTATTTTATTTTATTTATTTTTTGGCCTGAAGGATCTGCATGGCATGCAGGATCTTCCCTGCTACCACAGATGGAAACCATGGCCCCTGCAATGCAAGTACAGACTCTTAACTACCGGACCACCAGGGAAGTCCCGTAGGTGATATTTTAATAACTATGGCTTTTCCATATTCTGGGAAGTGAAGAATTATACCGTCAAATGATTGCTTTTTTGCATCAGTGGTACAGCCCTTCTAGTTACTTCTTCAGAAAAACTAGTAGGAAAACAAGGATCTTGGGGCTTACATCTAGCTAAGTGTGACCATGGGGAAGGGACTGTTCTGAGCAGGAGTGGGCCCCACATAGCAGCAGGCAGGGCCCAGGTGAGAGAGGACCACTCACAGACCCCAAGAGCAGGGACTCCCAATATTGATTTTCAAGTTTTCCTTTCCTGCACTGAAACATCCTTAGGAGAGAAAGCGGCAAGCATTCAGTAAATCTTCTCAACTGCATCCCAATGTCACCTTTTTATTAATTGTAACTCCTGGTAAATTATACTTCAGTAGAGTCTTTTTTAAAAAGTGATCAACACAGCAGCTAGGAACAGGAAGTAATCAGCAACACTGAACATGCTCCGTGAATCTTTAGAAACACCAGTCTGAAGGTTTGCACTTTTCAGGGTTATTTAAGGTGAAGGATTAAGTTGATTTGTTTGAATATTAAATAAGTGATGGACTGAAAAGTCTGGAGATCTTGGAGACTTGGTTATAACAGCAACTGGATGCCTTTTTTTTTGTTTTCATGGTACCTCAACTGCTCTCTGGGTACCTTAGTGCTCACAAACAGAAAACTGTTCTCACATATGCACACATATGGATTGTATACTTTTCTGTTTTGAGGATAGCAGAAAGGAGTTATGGACAGAGTTTGGTTCCTTGGTGAGCTGCAAGATTAACAAGCACTGGAACTGCCCACCCCCACTCCCAGAAACTTCCCCAGCTTTATCATGTCAGACTGAATGCATCTCACCAAGAGGCAGGATAGCAAAATAGTGAGACAAAGATGATGAGTAAAACCAGGGGTTGTTTAAGACCATGGGTGGTACTTAGGAGATGGTAATTTATAAGAGACCACGGTGGCATATGTAATCCCTAGTCAGCCAGGTGCAGGAGTAAGAGCTTGTATGGTAAAAACTGAAAAACAAAACAGACATCTCTATTGGTCCTTTACTCCATCTTGTTGCTAAGAATTTATATTTGTGTCACTTGGGATTCTTTGTTGTTGAAAATGGCAGAAATCTCAACTTAAGATGACTAAAGCAAATAACAACAATAAAAAAAAGACCCGAGTTTTGTATCTGACAGTCTGAAGTCTAGTGTTAACTTATAGGAAAATTCACCTGAATGCCAAGTCCATGAGAAATCACCAGGACTCAGTTTATCTCTCGTTGATTTTTTCCTACTGTATCTTTTTTTGGTGGCAAGATGACAAAGGTATGTCTGCACCACCCCTACCCCATCCTCCTAGGTTCAACTTCAATAAAAGAAAAACTGTTACTTAGTTTCTCAGTTGCCTTGGACTCTTCCTGACTCCATGGACTGTAGCTCACCAGGTTCCTCTATCCATGGGATTTCCCAGGGAAGAAAACTGGAGTGGATTTCCATTTGCTTCTCCGGGATCTTCCCAACCCAGGGATCGAACCTGCTCTTGCACTGGCAGGACCAGAAGGAATCCCAATGTCACCTTTTTATTAATTGTAACTCCTGGTAAATTATACTTCAGTAGAGTCTTTTTTAAAAAGTGATCAACACAGCAGCTAGGAACAGGAAGTAATCAGCAACACTGAACATGCTCCGTGAATCTTTAGAAACACCAGTCTGAAGGTTTGCACTTTTCAGGGTTATTTAAGGTGAAGGATTAAGTTGATTTGTTTGAATATTAAATAAGTGATGGACTGAAAAGTCTGGAGATCTTGGAGACTTGGTTATAACAGCAACTGGATGCCTTTTTTTTTGTTTTCATGGTACCTCAACTGCTCTCTGGGTACCTTAGTGCTCACAAACAGAAAACTGTTCTCACATATGCACACATATGGATTGTATACTTTTCTGTTTTGAGGATAGCAGAAAGGAGTTATGGACAGAGTTTGGTTCCTTGGTGAGCTGCAAGATTAACAAGCACTGAACTGCCCACCCCCACTCCCAGAAACTTCCCCAGCTTTATCATGTCAGACTGAATGCATCTCACCAAGAGGCAGGATAGCAAAATAGTGAGACAAAGATGATGAGTAAAACCAGGGGTTGTTTAAGACCATGGGTGGTACTTAGGAGATGGTAATTTATAAGAGACCACGGTGGCATATGTAATCCCTAGTCAGCCAGGTGCAGGAGTAAGAGCTTGTATGGTAAAACTGAAAAACAAAACAGACATCTCTATTGGTCCTTTACTCCATCTTGTTGCTAAGAATTTATATTTGTGTCACTTGGGATTCTTTGTTGTTGAAAATGGCAGAAATCTCAACTTAAGATGACTAAAGCAAATAACAACAATAAAAAAAAGACCCGAGTTTTGTATCTGACAGTCTGAAGTCTAGTGTTAACTTATAGGAAAATTCACCTGAATGCCAAGTCCATGAGAAATCACCAGGACTCAGTTTATCTCTCGTTGATTTTTTTCCTACTGTATCTTTTTCTGGTGGCAAGATGACAAAGGTATGTCTGCACCACCCCTACCCCATCCTCCTAGGTTCAACTTCAATAAAAGAAAAACTGTTACTTAGTTTCTCAGTTGCCTTGGACTCTTCCTGACTCCATGGACTGTAGCTCACCAGGTTCCTCTATCCATGGGATTTCCCAGGGAAGAAAACTGGAGTGGATTTCCATTTGCTTCTCCGGGGGATCTTCCCAACCCAGGGATCGAACCTGCGTCTCTTGCACTGGCAGGCAGATTTTTTACCACTGATTCACCAGGGAATCCCAGAAAATAAAAATAAGAAACAAATATTACCAAAAGTATCTTTGCATCTTATTGGCTCTGACAGGTTCCATGACTATCCCTAAATGAATGAAGTTTCCAAGTAAAAGAAATGCTTTGATTGGATTGGTTGGAATGTCTCTACAAGTGAAGAGATACAGTGTCTCTAGAAGTCTATTGACAGGAAAGAGTTAATCTTTTTGTAATAAACACAAACCCAAAAGGGAATTTTATTTTTTTCCTGTGAGAAACAATCATCTTATCTATTTGTCTAACAGTGGACTTAACAAAAATATATATACTTTATTAGGCTTTGCTGCTTTTCTCGAACTCTCAGCTTCACAGAGTTGCTGCAGGATGTTGCCTTCTGGCATGCTGGCACGACAGTTAATGCTTATTTTGAAAGAAGTCATTGTAACTCTAGTCAACCATTTCTAACTACAGCCATATGACAGTTCCTCCCTCTTAAATGGCTTGTAGAGGTACCTGTGGAAACAACTATTGCTGATGAAAATACATAACCCAGGACCAATTACACACCATTAGGATGATACTTTGCAACTTGTGGAAACAAACTGATGTCTCTGATTTTTGCTGGGTTTTGATTTTTTGGGAAAATAAAGAAAAATAAAAGATGCGAGCATCTGAGAGTCTCAGAAACATGCTGGCAGATAGTGAGTGTCTTCAGTCTCCAAGTACCTCTCTAGAAGGTAAGGAGGTGAGAGGAAGACTGTCCCCTTACTTCCTGCTATTATTATGTTTCCAACTCCATGTTAACTGAAGTCAGCTTCCACACTGCAGCATGAGGCAGGACTTTATTTTATTTTACTTGTTCCTTGACTCAAAAGGGAGAGTGTTTTTGATGTTGTTGTTGTTTGAAATCAAACAGTCTTGCTATTTAGGAACAGGCCCATGGAGTGGACCTTGGATCCCAGCTATTAAACGTTACCCATTGAAGGCAAACCCAAGTCACACAGCAGCAAAAGAACACAGCTGTATCAAAAACAAATTTCTAACAATATACCTTTTAGCAGAGAGACTCATACTTTATTTTGACAAAGTTATGATAGAAAAATATCATAAAGTGAATACAGCAGTTGCTTTTTTTGTAACACAGTTTAGGATGTGCAGTGCGACGTGAAAGGCCTAGCTTAACAGCATGGTCTCATTTCTGTTTGAGTTTCAGTTAATACCGAATTATACATCAGCCATTGCATTTACTTGAAAGAATACTGGACACAGTCAAACTGTTTTTAAAAAAGGTTATGGCATTCAATAACAAATACTATAAAGCAATGAACTAAAACAACCTTTCAAATATTTTTAGTCACTAAAAGTCAACTTTAACTTCATGATTGAAGCTAGGAAGTCATAGTTTCAAAATAGCTGTAATATTTTCTACCAATATGTAAGAGAAGAGTAGAACACTTACATATTTTTTAAAAGTGAGGAAAAATTAGAGTAAACATATTTCAGGTGACTATAAACAGGAAACATCAATTCAGTGTATTTAAATATGTTATTTCAATAATGTATTCTTCCCAACTGGCCATAAAAACTTTAGATTCTGTCATCAAAAAGGTGCCCCTGCACATAATCTTTGAGCTTACTAAGTGCTGCCATCACCTCTACATTTCATCTTTGGAGGGGGTGGTTGAGGGACTCTTGGTACATTCAGATATGTAGTTATGGTCATAATGACAAAAAAGTACCAGGAGTCTGCAGCCGAAACCCTGCCTTAGCTTGCTAGTCACTTTCACGTTCGTCTCTGTGATGCCTTCCGTACACTCAGGCTAAATAATTCACACAGATACTAATTTTGTTGCTGCCAGGCATTTCAGCTTCTTTCTCGGGTCCCCTTCCCCACGCCTCCAAGCATGAAATTGGACGGCCTCTCATTAAAATATGTCATCTCTAACATTTATAAAATAAGTGTATGTACACATATACATACATGCATTTCCTTTTCAAGGACTGGGTAACTCCTCATTTTCTAGCAAATAATCCTTCATTATTGGACTCAAAAGGAGAGTGTTTTGATGTTGTTGTTGTTTTGAAATCAAACAGTCTTGCTATTTAGGAACAGGCCCATGGAGTGGACCTTGGATCCCAGCTATTAAACGTTACCCATTGAAGGCAAACCCAAGTCACACAGCAGCAAAAGAACACAGCTGTATCAAAAACAAATTTCTAACAATATACCTTTTAGCAGAGAGACTCATACTTTATTTTGACAAAGTTATGATAGAAAAATATCATAAAGTGAATACAGCAGTTGCTTTTTTTGTAACACAGTTTAGGATGTGCAGTGCGACGTGAAAGGCCTAGCTTAACAGCATGGTCTCATTTCTGTTTGAGTTTCAGTTAATACCGAATTATACATCAGCCATTGCATTTACTTGAAAGAATACTGGACACAGTCAAACTGTTTTTTAAAAAGGTTATGGCATTCAATAACAAATACTATAAAGCAATGAACTAAAACAACCTTTCAAATATTTTTAATCACTAAAAGTCAACTTTAACTTCATGATTGAAGCTAGGAAGTCATAGTTTCAAAATAGCTGTAATATTTTCTACCAATATGTAAGAGAAGAGTAGAACACTTACATATTTTTTAAAAGTGAGGAAAAATTAGAGTAAACATATTTCAGGTGACTATAAACAGGAAACATCAATTCAGTGTATTTAAATATGTTATTTCAATAATGTATTCTTCCCAACTGGCCATAAAAACTTTAGATTCTGTCATCAAAAAGGTGCCCCTGCACATAATCTTTGAGCTTACTAAGTGCTGCCATCACCTCTACATTTCATCTTTGGAGGGGTGGTTGAGGACTCTTGGTACATTCAGATATGTAGTTATGGTCATAATGACAAAAAAGTACCAGGAGTCTGCAGCCGAAACCCTGCCTTAGCTTGCTAGTCACTTTCACGTTCGTCTCTGTGATGCCTTCCGTACACTCAGGCTAAATAATTCACACAGATACTAATTTTGTTGCTGCCAGGCATTTCAGCTTCTTTCTCGGGTCCCCTTCCCCACTCCTCCAAGCATGAAATTGGACGGCCTCTCATTAAAATATGTCATCTCTAACATTTATAAAATAAGTGTATGTACACATATACATACATGCATTTCCTTTTCAAGGACTGGGTAACTCCTCATTTTCTATCAAATAATCCTTCTTCATATACTTGGCTCCCCTCACTAACCTCCACACTTCGAGGTAAGCATCCTTTAATGACCTCCTGCTCGCTTCTTCGGGGCTGTCTGAGATCCGCGAGCTCCTAGCCACCAGCGAGACCTCTCTGGGGCTGCCCCTCGCCTCTTGCTGAGTTAAGCCACCTGCTGCCTTCCCACCTTCTGACCCGCCATTACCACCCTCCGCAGGCAGCTCCTCCATGACGAACGGCAGCTGGTCTCCACTTGGCTGCGCCTCCTCTCCCCGGGACTGCGTCTCCAGGTCCTCATAGTTGCTCTGCTTTCTGGTTTCCAAAAATTTGGCCACACAGTAGATGATGGAGCCTAGAGTGTTCACCACGACGCCGGCAATGAATAGAGAGGTGGGTTCCACATCGCTGAAGGCCACCATCCCCACCGTGATGGTGGCGATGCTCTTCACCACCCCCACGAAGCTGGTGGTCACCGCCGAGTTGATGTAGGTGCAGTGCAGCGTGGTGAAGTTCATGGCACAGCCGATCAGGATGCAGGCCACGAAGATGCTCACCATGGCCGGGTCCTTCCAGCCCGGGAAGGTCCAGGCGTGGATAGAGTCGGTGCTGGCGAAGGAGCAGATGACCAGCAGCGGGGTGGCCGAGACCGCGATGACATACTGCGCGGTGAGCGGCCCGTGCTCCGTGTCGGCGCTCGCCTTCTGGATGAGCACCAAATAGGCGGCGTGCACCAGCACCGCCAGCACGCCGGTGACGTACCCGATGGGGTCGCCCGTCAGGTCGCCGGCTCCTGGAGCGCATCGAGCGAAAAGAGGAGAGTCCCGGCAGGAAGGAAAGAGAGAAGACACTAGGTTGGCGAGGGTGGACCTCCGCGGAGGCAACCGCGTCTCTTGGAAGGCGGACAAGTAGCGCATCAAAAGTCAAAGCCAAGTTCAGGCAATGCCCAATCCTAGGCGGGAGGAAAGGCGCGCCCTCCCCTCCTTCTCCCCGGGGGAGTCTGCCATCTACCTTCAACCAAGACAGATGCCCTCGGGGTAGGCGCTATGGCTTCCCCGAGCTGACACGTTTGTCGCCCAAGCACGTGGTACGACTGCCGCCTCCGCGAGGCACAGAGGAGCAAAGAGGCCCGGGCTAGTGGCTTCTAACCCGGGCGGACTGAGCCTGGGGCGAAGAAGGCCCTCCCGGCGACCCTCCAGTGAAGGTTTCCGTTCCGCCAGCGCCCATCTCGCTCCAGTCCTCTAAGCCCGATATGCACAAGTCTTCATCCGGTCCCCTCTGCCTCGCGCCCACAGCCCCCGCGCGGCGCCGGGGATCCCAAGCTAGCCTCGGGGCTCGAGCGTGGCGCCCATCGTCCCTCCCCACTCCGGCCCCGCGTGACCCAGGGAAGTTCACGGCCCCTTCCTTCCGCCTCGGTCAGGGGACTCAGCTCCAAGGCTTAGGCGGCTCTCCCACCCCTCCCGGAGGAAGAAAGGAATATAGGGGGAAGACGGATGGGGGAGGGCGAGGAGGGAAGGGCGTCGCGGAGGGAGACAGGGGCGGGGGTCGAAAGCCTGGACCAGTTGGAGAGGGGTGGCTCTGAAGGAGGCCGGAGCGCCGAGGAAGGCTCTGCTGGGTCTCAGCGGAGAGACAGCGTGCAAAAGCTCTCTGCCTCAGTCTCCCCATCTGGAAGCGAGGGTTTTGCATTAAGCGATCCCACGGCCTCTGACTGGTGGGGTGGGGGTGTGCCGGGGGTCCGCGCGGATCCCGCTCACCTGCCAGCGCCGCGCCGCAGGTGGTGATGAGCACAGCCGCGAGCACCCCCGGCGAGGGCGCGCCGTTCTTGAGCACCAGGACGCCGACGAGCATGGTGACCAGGGGCAGGCAGCGCTTGAAGACCACGTACATGGGCAGGCTGAGGCCGCGCAGGGACCACAGCGTGAGGCTGGACTGCAGCGTCAGGTCCCGGCCAGCGCATCGAGCGAAAAGAGGAGAGTCCCGGCAGGAAGGAAAGAGAGAAGACACTAGGTTGGCGAGGGTGGACCTCCGCGGAGGCAACCGCGTCTCTTGGAAGGCGGACAAGTAGCGCATCAAAAGTCAAAGCCAAGTTCAGGCAATGCCCAATCCTAGGCGGGAGGAAAGGCGCGCCCTCCCCTCCTTCTCCCCGGGGGAGTCTGCCATCTACCTTCAACCAAGACAGATGCCCTCGGGGTAGGCGCTATGGCTTCCCCGAGCTGACACGTTTGTCGCCCAAGCACGTGGTACGACTGCCGCCTCCGCGAGGCACAGAGGAGCAAAGAGGCCCGGGCTAGTGGCTTCTAACCCGGGCGGACTGAGCCTGGGGCGAAGAAGGCCCTCCCGGCGACCCTCCAGTGAAGGTTTCCGTTCCGCCAGCGCCCATCTCGCTCCAGTCCTCTAAGCCCGATATGCACAAGTCTTCATCCGGTCCCCTCTGCCTCGCGCCCACAGCCCCCGCGCGGCGCCGGGGATCCCAAGCTAGCCTCGGGGCTCGAGCGTGGCGCCCATCGTCCCTCCCCACTCCGGCCCCGCGTGACCCAGGGAAGTTCACGGCCCCTTCCTTCCGCCTCGGTCAGGGGACTCAGCTCCAAGGCTTAGGCGGCTCTCCCACCCCTCCCGGAGGAAGAAAGGAATATAGGGGGAAGACGGATGGGGGAGGGCGAGGAGGGAAGGGCGTCGCGGAGGGAGACAGGGGCGGGGGTCGAAAGCCTGGACCAGTTGGAGAGGGGTGGCTCTGAAGGAGGCCGGAGCGCCGAGGAAGGCTCTGCTGGGTCTCAGCGGAGAGACAGCGTGCAAAAGCTCTCTGCCTCAGTCTCCCCATCTGGAAGCGAGGGTTTTGCATTAAGCGATCCCACGGCCTCTGACTGGTGGGGTGGGGGTGTGCCGGGGGTCCGCGCGGATCCCGCTCACCTGCCAGCGCCGCGCCGCAGGTGGTGATGAGCACAGCCGCGAGCACCCCCGGCGAGGGCGCGCCGTTCTTGAGCACCAGGACGCCGACGAGCATGGTGACCAGGGGCAGGCAGCGCTTGAAGACCACGTACATGGGCAGGCTGAGGCCGCGCAGGGACCACAGCGTGAGGCTGGACTGCAGCGTGGAGAGCACCGCGACCCCCGCGAAGGAGCGAGCCAGGCTCAGGCCGAAGGGGGGCACCGCGATGAGCCCGAAGCGCCGCAACAGCTCCAGGCTCAGCGCCGCGGTGGAGCTGGTCAGGCACTGCACCAGGGTCAGGAAGGAGAACTGGTAGCGGCTGATGAGGAACTTGAGCAGGATGTTGAGGGAGCCCGAGAAGACCCCGTGCGCGATGGCCACCGCGATGCCCAGCACGCGGCCCCGGCACAGCTGCCGCATCGCGCCTGCCCCGCCGCCCCCGGCAGTGGCGAAGCTCCGGGACCTGCGGGAGGAGAGCGCGGAAGCGAGCCGGGAGCCGCGGAGCGAGGGCGGCAGGGGCGCCCGCCCAGCACCGCGGCCGAGCGCAGCGGGCACAGGGCGCAGCTCCCGCCGGGCGTCCTCGCGGCTCCGCGGCTCCGCGTCCGACTGCCCCGCCGCTCCCGGGAGGCAGGGACGGGGGCGGGGGACTCCGAAAAGTGGCAGAGGTGGGGGGCTGGTCTGAGAGGAGTGGCGGGAATCCTAGCGACAGCGATTTGTAAGTAGGTGACGAGCTGCGATGGGCTGTGTCGTCCGGGAGGACGCTCTGCGGCTGGAAGGCCGGGCACCTGCCGCACGCGGGACCTGACCTGCGCCCCTCGCGCACCCCAGCGCCCACCGGGTCGGCGCTCGGGGCGCGGCCCTCTTCTCCTGCGTCGCCCAGCCGCTCGTCCCCCTTCCTGGCTCGCAGCTGGTGAGAGGTGCCACTTTTCCCCTGGCGGCTCTCCCACCTCCCGGAGGAAGAAAGGAATATAGGGGAAGACGGAGGGGACGGGGGGTGGAGGGAGACAGGGGGGGGTCAAAGCCAGGACCAGTTGGAGGGGCTCTGAAGGAGGCCGGAGCGCCGAGGAAGGCTCTGCTGGGTCTCAGCGGAGAGACAGCGTGCAAAACCGCTCTGCCTGAGTCTCCCCATCTGGAAGCGAGGGTTTTGCATTAAGCGATCCCACGGCCTCTGACTGGTGGGGTGGGGGTGTGCCGGGGGTCCGCGCGGATCCCGCTCACCTGCCAGCGCCGCGCCGCAGGTGGTGATGAGCACAGCCGCGAGCACCCCCGGCGAGGGCGCGCCGTTCTTGAGCACCAGGACGCCGACGAGCATGGTGACCAGGGGCAGGCAGCGCTTGAAGACCACGTACATGGGCAGGCTGAGGCCGCGCAGGGACCACAGCGTGAGGCTGGACTGCAGCGTGGAGAGCACCGCGACCCCCGCGAAGGAGCGAGCCAGGCTCAGGCCGAAGGGGGGCACCGCGATGAGCCCGAAGCGCCGCAACAGCTCCAGGCTCAGCGCCGCGGTGGAGCTGGTCAGGCACTGCACCAGGGTCAGGAAGGAGAACTGGTAGCGGCTGATGAGGAACTTGAGCAGGATGTTGAGGGAGCCCGAGAAGACCCCGTGCGCGATGGCCACCGCGATGCCCAGCACGCGGCCCCGGCACAGCTGCCGCATCGCGCCTGCCCCGCCGCCCCCGGCAGTGGCGAAGCTCCGGGACCTGCGGGAGGAGAGCGCGGAAGCGAGCCGGGAGCCGCGGAGCGAGGGCGGCAGGGGCGCCCGCCCAGCACCGCGGCCGAGCGCAGCGGGCACAGGGCGCAGCTCCCGCCGGGCGTCCTCGCGGCTCCGCTGCTCCGCGTCCGACTGCCCCGCCGCTCCCGGGAGGCAGGGACGGGGGCGGGGGACTCCGAAAAGTGGCAGAGGTGGGGGGCTGGTCTGAGAGGAGTGGCGGGAATCCTAGCGACAGCGATTTGTAAGTAGGTGACGAGCTGCGATGGGCTGTGTCGTCCGGGAGGACGCTCTGCGGCTGGAAGGCCGGGCACCTGCCGCACGCGGGACCTGACCTGCGCCCCTCGCGCACCCCAGCGCCCACCCGGGTCGGCGCTCGGGGCGCGGCCCCTCTTCTCCTGCGTCGCCCACCGCTGCCGCTCGTCCCCCCTTCCTGGCTCGCAGCTGGTGAGAGGGGGGATCGCCCGCACAGTTAAAAGATTTTAGGAACAACAGCGTTCCAGGGTCGAGAGACATTTATTAGCCGCAACAAGTGACAGCGCCCCCAGTCCCCGTCCCGGTGAGCTGCAGCGGCTTTTCCATCCACGATTTCTCCCGGCGCAGCCGCGGGACCCCGTTCAGCCGCCGGCCGGGGAAGGGAGAAACTTCGATGCTCCCGGGCTGCGGGGCTCCCAGGTGCTCAGGCGCCAACACCCGCAACGGTGAAGGAACCCAGCGCCCCAGGGCGCCGCCCGGGCGCGCTTCATTTAGAGCGCGAACTGGTCCCTTCCAGTCCCAGGCGACGCGCTCTCCAGTCGGTGCGCCTTCCACGCAGGGACCCGGGGCTACCCTCGCGGCTAGGGGCTGGGGGAGGTCCGGGGGCGCCGTGGCCTCGCGGGCTGCCCAGCCTGGGGGCGAGGGCGTGGACACCTATTTCAAGTGAGGCAATGATGCGAAATAGCCAAAAAGCAGAGTCTAAGTTCAATACCCTCTACTGGTTCTGAAAGGACGCCGGGGACGCCGGGTTCTCAGAGGTGAGCAGGAAGCGACTGGCCGCTCTGGGGGATGCGCGGGTGGAGGTAAGGAGGGAGCGCTTGGTTCCAGGGGCGGGAACCCCTTGGACCAAGAGGGTCACTGGCCTCTTTGGGGAGTCGGACAACCCCTACCTCCTTGCCTCCCAGCCCCAGGGGATGTCCGCCTTCCACAAGATTGGTGTACTGTTTGCTTTTATTTGCCTCAAAGTAAATAGAATGAAACTCTTAATTTCTGCAGGTACAAGACTTGCGGCCGCGTCCGACTGCCCCGCCGCTCCCGGGAGGCAGGGACGGGGCGGGGACTCGAAAGTGGCAGAGGTGGGGGGCTGGTCTGAGAGGAGTGGCGGGAATCCTAGCGACAGCGATTTGTAAGTAGGTGACGAGCTGCGATGGGCTGTGTCGTCCGGGAGGACGCTCTGCGGCTGGAAGGCCGGGCACCTGCCGCACGCGGGACCTGACCTGCGCCCCTCGCGCACCCCAGCGCCCACCCGGGTCGGCGCTCGGGGCGCGGCCCCTCTTCTCCTGCGTCGCCCACCGCTGCCGCTCGTCCCCCCTTCCTGGCTCGCAGCTGGTGAGAGGGGGGATCGCCCGCACAGCTAAACGATTTTAGGAACAACAGCGTTCCAGGGTCGAGAGACATTTATTAGCCGCAACAAGTGACAGCGCCCCCAGTCCCCGTCCCGGTGAGCTGCAGCGGCTTTTCCATCCACGATTTCTCCCGGCGCAGCCGCGGGACCCCGTTCAGCCGCCGGCCGGGGAAGGGAGAAACTTCGATGCTCCCGGGCTGCGGGGCTCCCAGGTGCTCAGGCGCCAACACCCGCAACGGTGAAGGAACCCAGCGCCCCAGGGCGCCGCCCGGGCGCGCTTCATTTAGAGCGCGAACTGGTCCCTTCCAGTCCCAGGCGACGCGCTCTCCAGTCGGTGCGCCTTCCACGCAGGGACCCGGGGCTACCCTCGCGGCTAGGGGCTGGGGGAGGTCCGGGGGCGCCGTGGCCTCGCGGGCTGCCCAGCCTGGGGGCGAGGGCGTGGACACCTATTTCAAGTGAGGCAATGATGCGAAATAGCCAAAAAGCAGAGTCTAAGTTCAATACCCTCTACTGGTTCTGAAAGGACGCCGGGGACGCCGGGTTCTCAGAGGTGAGCAGGAAGCGACTGGCCGCTCTGGGGGATGCGCGGGTGGAGGTAAGGGAGGGAGCGCTTGGTTCCAGGGGCGGGAACCCCCCCTTGGACCAAGAGGGTCACCGGCCTCTTTGGGGAGTCGGACAACCCCTACCTCCTTGCCTCCCAGCCCCAGGGGATGTCCGCCTTCCACAAGATTGGTGTACTGTTTGCTTTTATTTGCCTCAAAGTAAATAGAATGAAACTCTTAATTTCTGCAGGTACAAGACTTGCGGATCCCTTTGGTCTGAATTTTGTTTCCTGGAAAGTAACGTCCGGACCTCTAAACTCAGCCACGGAGGGAGGGGTTCTCTCAGCCGACGTCACCGCCGAGTCTGCACAGTTGAGTTTTCGCGTTACTTGAACAGGACAGGCTTGGCCAGGGTTTGGGAGCCAAGAGGGCTCCAGATCGCGGCGCCCTACCTCTCCTTTCTTTCACTCCTGTTACCCACCAGGATTCCAGGCTTCTCCACACCACATTGACCTAATACACACGATTCATTTCCCCAGCAGTTCTTTTCGGTCCTCCATATTTCCAGCGCAACGTTCTCAGCCCAGATGTTGAAGCCACGGTGATTATAGATGCCTCAGGAAAGTAACAGGTTACATCTGGGACTGGTAACAGCGATCCTCTGGGCCAGCTGTGCGTGTGCTGGGAGCTCACGTGGGTGGGAGGGACGGTCTCGCTCAGTCCTTTAGCTGGAATGCCCAGGGCTTAGCAGGGCCACCTCCCTGCCCACCCCGCAGGTGGTCACTCAAGAAAATGTTTTCAGAATGGTCCCCTGTACCAACTTTCCAGGAACAACACTGAAGTAGTATACTGGCAACCGTGCTTCCACCTGGGAAAATCTTGGGTTTTGTAGCTATAAGCTGTGGTTACACTCTATCTAGGCTATTTCAAGGACTGTTCTTCAACTGTTGATGTTCTTTCTTTAGAAAATAAGGAGGTTTGAAGCAACTGCTGAAATTTATGTGTGTGGTATAAGCATATATTCAAAGTATACTCAGATTAAAAAAAAAACTTTGAAAATTAATTTTTTAAAGACAGCATCAACAAATGAAACACTTCTAGGGGCTGTTTCAATAAAAGGATGGTGGTTTAAAGCCATATTAAGTGAATATAAAGAAGTGTCTGCACAGACCTAGTTCTGGAATGATTCATTTCTGCCAGCAATTATAATTGCTTCCATTTGTGATGCTAACATTAAGTAAAAGATTTGGGGCTGATTCAGCGATCTTATTCTTCTCATTTAGGCAAGAATATTTAGCTTAATTTGAAACTTGCATTGGCATGAAACACTGCATTTTCTCCACTTTACTGCAGATAATTCTTTTCCATTAGGGCTTTCATATTTAAAAAACGTTAATGCCATCTCCCACACTGTTCCCAGATAAGCTCCTAAAAGAAAAATGTTGGTGGGGGAGCGGGGGAATAAGAATTCTGTTTAGCAAGGTTAATTGAACATGAATGTTGATCTGAAGGTGAAAAAGCCATTTGACCTACTGGTATCAAGAGTCTAGACTCAACTTCCATTTTCTTTGGAGCTGCACAATGAAATTGTATGGCATTAAATGAATTCTTTAGTTCATTCATTCAACAAATATATATTGCTAGTGTTTTGTACCAGGCCGTCTCTTAGCCACAGAGGATTCAAAGATGAATGCTCATCTTAGTCCTTAGGGATTCATGGGAGGACACAATAGGGGCTTGTGGCAGACACTGGGCCCAGGAGGGCAGTGGCATCAGCTTGAGAAGGGCATCAGAGGAGGCTTCCTGGAGAAGAAAATATGGTCTTATTTCATTATTTTAATTGTAGCAATAGCACAAGCTTATTACAGTATATAAAAGGAAAACAACCTTATAAATAAGTGAACATACTATCTTCAATATTCTCTGTCCTCGGGCTTCCCTGGTAGCTCTGTGGTAAAAAGCTTGCCTGCCAATGAAGGAGACAAGGGTTTGATCCCTGATCCAGGAGGATCCCATATGCTGTGGAGCAACTAAGCCCGTGAGCCACAGCTATTGAGCTTGTGCTTTTCGAGCCTCGGAGCTGCAATTATTGAGGCCATGTGCTGCAATTACTGAAGCCTCTGTGCCCTAGAGCTCGAGTTCCACAACAAGAGAAGTCACCACAACAAGAAGCCTGCTCACCTCAACTAGAGAATAGACCCTACTCCCTGCAATTAGAGAAGAGCCTGCCACAGCAGTAAAAACCCAGAATAGCCAAAAATAAATGAATAAAAATTTTAAAAATGGACTACATCCTTCAACAACAACAAAAATATTCCCTACTGTCAGCCCCACTGCACAGAGCCGGCCACTGTTAAGGAATTTGGCATGAACATTTTGGTTTTTCTTGTGCATATATGTATACATACCTAAGCCCTTTTTTTTTTTTTTTTAATATTTGGCCTCTTTTATTGGTTTTTTATTTATTTATTTTCATCCATCTTTATTCTTCGGCCTGTGAGGGCCTCCCATTGCAGCGGCCTCTCTTATTGCAGAGCACCAGCTCTGGGCACATGCACTCCAGACACTGGCTTGTTAATTGGACACACCGGTCCAGCCGCTCCATGGCACGTGGGATCTTCCCAGGCCAGGGATCGAACTAGTGCCCCTTGCACTGCAAGGCGGACTCTTTACCCACTGGACCACCAGGCCAGTAAGTCCTCTTTTTAAAAAGACAAACAGTATAAGATCATACATATTTGCCTATAAAAACATATTGTGGTAGCCAGCCTCTAAGAGAATTCCCAGAGATAGCTTTCTTTCTCATCTTTACATCCTTGTTAGCCCCTCCAGCGTCCTGCCAGTTGGTCTGAATGACCAAGAGAATGCAGCAGAGGTCATGGGATCACACAGATTAGTGTGTAAAAGACCAAGGCTTCCATGTTGAATTTGCTGTTTCTCTAGGATCACTCAGTCTAAAGGAAAAGCCAGAAGCCACGTTGTAGGAACACCCAGCCAGCGGCGGGTTCTACACAGTATCTGAGGCCAGCTAAACATCACCTGAGTGACTTTGGAAGCATTATTTACATAGGGGGTTTGTGAGCACGCTGGTGGTGTTGCTGGGGCACCAAGTTGTGATAATGTGGAGAGAAGCAATGATGCAGAGGCAGAAGCTGGCCCTAGAGGGCCTTGAGTGCCTGGTTAGGGAGCTTGAACTTTTTCCTGTAGGCAATCCTATAAGCAGAGAAAGATTTTACACTGAAATTGATGTAATCAGATTGTATTTCAGATCAGTCTCTGGCAGCTCTGCAGAGAATGGCTCCTAGGGCACAGGCCTTGAAACAGAACAGAAATGGCGTCCAGGGCTATAGAGAAGAGCCTGCCACAGCAGTAAAAACCCAGAATAGCCAAAAATAAATGAATAAAAATTTTAAAAATGGACTACATCCTTCAACAACAACAAAAATATTCCCTACTGTCAGCCCCACTGCACAGAGCCGGCCACTGTTAAGGAATTTGGCATGAACATTTTGGTTTTTCTTGTGCATATATGTATACATACCTAAGCCCTTTTTTTTTTTTTTTAAATATTTGGCCTCTTTTATTGGTTTTTTATTTATTTATTTTCATCCATCTTTATTCTTCGGCCTGTGAGGGCCTCCCATTGCAGCGGCCTCTCTTATTGCAGAGCACCAGCTCTGGGCACATGCACTCCAGACACTGGCTTGTTAATTGGACACACCGGTCCAGCCGCTCCATGGCACGTGGGATCTTCCCAGGCCAGGGATCGAACTAGTGCCCCTTGCACTGCAAGGCGGACTCTTTACCCACTGGACCACCAGGCCAGTAAGTCCTCTTTTTAAAAAGACAAACAGTATAAGATCATACATATTTGCCTATAAAAACATATTGTGGTAGCCAGCCTCTAAGAGAATTCCCAGAGATAGCTTTCTTTCTCATCTTTACATCCTTGTTAGCCCCTCCAGCGTCCTGCCAGTTGGTCTGAATGACCAAGAGAATGCAGCAGAGGTCATGGGATCACACAGATTAGTGTGTAAAAGACCAAGGCTTCCATGTTGAATTTGCTGTTTCTCTAGGATCACTCAGTCTAAAGGAAAAGCCAGAAGCCACGTTGTAGGAACACCCAGCCAGCGGCGGGTTCTACACAGTATCTGAGGCCAGCTAAACATCACCTGAGTGACTTTGGAAGCATTATTTACATAGGGGGTTTGTGAGCACGCTGGTGGTGTTGCTGGGGCACCAAGTTGTGATAATGTGGAGAGAAGCAATGATGCAGAGGCAGAAGCTGGCCCTAGAGGGCCTTGAGTGCCTGGTTAGGGAGCTTGAACTTTTTCCTGTAGGCAATCCTATAAGCAGAGAAAGATTTTACACTGAAATTGATGTAATCAGATTGTATTTCAGATCAGTCTCTGGCAGCTCTGCAGAGAATGGCTCCTAGGGCACAGGCCTTGAAACAGACACATCATTTAGGAAACGGCTGTGATCGTCCAGAGAAAAGCTAATGAGGGCTTGAACTAGAGCAGTGGTGTTTGGATTAAGGAGAAGAGAGAGAGCGGAAAAGTATTTAGGAGATAAGAGGCAGAGGACTTAGTAACCTATCTGATGTGCCCTGGAGTGGAGAGGTGGGAAGGAGGTGTAAAGTGGGCATTAGGTCTTTAGTGTGAGCACCTGGGTGGGCAGGGCTGAACACAAATCAAAAAAACCCATGCAAGAGGGGCCCATTTAGTGAGCAAGATGAATTTGGTTCAATTGGGAGACCCAGGTGACAAAGGTAGGAGACTCAGGAGTATTAGATGATCTCTTTCAAGGAGAGGCCTTTTGAGAAATTAATGAGTTCATTTCTGAAAGAGCCACAGTATAGCTAAGATACTCAGAGAACACTCATTGCCAAAGGCAGACGGGGCAGCTGGCTGTCAGCCTGGGTCTCCCCAGGTGAGATACTCTATAGGAGGATCACTCCAGACCCAGGGTCAGTTTCTTAGCTCTTTAGATTTGGAAACAGAATCATGTCAGTTCTCTCAGGCATGATCAGGATCTAGTCACCCAGAGTCCCACAGCTTCATTATTTCTCAGTGGGCCAATGTCTGTTATGCCTAGGAAGAAGGCCACGTGGCAGGACCAGATCCAGTCCTAGCTGATTTCAAATTCCAGCTCCATACTTCCTGGCAATTATCAATCCTGAGAGCCCTCATTTCCGTGTCTGGAAAATGGGAGGTCTTCCTTGCAGGGATGTCATCAAGATGAAAGGGAATAAGATACAGAAAGCAGCTCCTGTGATGCCCGGGTCACAGAAGATGCTGTGACCTGAGTTCCCCTTTCCTTCAGTCCCTCTTCAGTGCTGTGCTCTCGCTGTAGGGCAGAAGGAACTTGGGGGAGGCAGACAAGGATGAAATCCAAGAACTCAGCCGCCAGGAGACAAATTCTGATTTTCCCAACCTAGAATGACTGGTTAAAAGTCTTGTGCCTTCTCTTCAGGACAGATTCCAGCTCCTTTCCCTCTAGTTTAACAATCTTTGCCAAGGGAACCTACTGAATAAATGTTCATCCACTCTCCCTCAGATTAAGAGACCCCAAGCACCTGAGGTTAGTATTATGAAGTCAGTGTTCTCAACAGCTCTAACATCCCCAAAGCAGAGGGGAAAATAAATCAAGAGGGATGTTAGTTTTCAAATTACCAGCGTTCATTTCAAATGATACCTGGTAGGTTATTTTAGTAAAATCTCTTGCATTCTAAAGTCGCTTCATTTCATTGTAAATGTAGTCTGGGTTAGGTCCCAGGGCTGAACACAAATCAAAAAAACCCATGCAAGAGGGGCCCATTTAGTGAGCAAGATGAATTTGGTTCAATTGGGAGACCCAGGTGACAAAGGTAGGAGACTCAGGAGTATTAGATGATCTCTTTCAAGGAGAGGCCTTTTGAGAAATTAATGAGTTCATTTCTGAAAGAGCCACAGTATAGCTAAGATACTCAGAGAACACTCATTGCCAAAGGCAGACGGGGCAGCTGGCTGTCAGCCTGGGTCTCCCCAGGTGAGATACTCTATAGGAGGATCACTCCAGACCCAGGGTCAGTTTCTTAGCTCTTTAGATTTGGAAACAGAATCATGTCAGTTCTCTCAGGCATGATCAGGATCTAGTCACCCAGAGTCCCACAGCTTCATTATTTCTCAGTGGGCCAATGTCTGTTATGCCTAGGAAGAAGGCCACGTGGCAGGACCAGATCCAGTCCTAGCTGATTTCAAATTCCAGCTCCATACTTCCTGGCAATTATCAATCCTGAGAGCCCTCATTTCCGTGTCTGGAAAATGGGAGGTCTTCCTTGCAGGGATGTCATCAAGATGAAAGGGAATAAGATACAGAAAGCAGCTCCTGTGATGCCCGGGTCACAGAAGATGCTGTGACCTGAGTTCCCCTTTCCTTCAGTCCCTCTTCAGTGCTGTGCTCTCGCTGTAGGGCAGAAGGAACTTGGGGGAGGCAGACAAGGATGAAATCCAAGAACTCAGCCGCCAGGAGACAAATTCTGATTTTCCCAACCTAGAATGACTGGTTAAAAGTCTTGTGCCTTCTCTTCAGGACAGATTCCAGCTCCTTTCCCTCTAGTTTAACAATCTTTGCCAAGGGAACCTACTGAATAAATGTTCATCCACTCTCCCTCAGATTAAGAGACCCCAAGCACCTGAGGTTAGTATTATGAAGTCAGTGTTCTCAACAGCTCTAACATCCCCAAAGCAGAGGGGAAAATAAATCAAGAGGGATGTTAGTTTTCAAATTACCAGCGTTCATTTCAAATGATACCTGGTAGGTTATTTTAGTAAAATCTCTTGCATTCTAAAGTCGCTTCATTTCATTGTAAATGTAGTCTGGGTTAGGTAGTTTAGAAGGTCTGTTATAAATCCTGCCCGTATAGAGAACATTCACTGTGAACCTGCTATTACTGAGGTGCAAGCAACTTGGTACAACAGTTCATTGTTCTTAGCCGGAGGGAAGCAACACAAAGCAGCCCTGTGAACCGACCTCACCATCATGCCAGCTCGAAGGATGTGTCTGAGCACCCTGCTCCTTACAAGACATTCATGTGAAGCAGTGTCCTCTCTATGGGGGCCTCCCAAAAGCAATTAGCACTGACTGGTCTAAGAACCAAAATGAGTTACTATGTACTGTTGAGACCGTTCATTCATTCGATAAATATTCATTGAATGCTTTCTATGTGCCGGGCGTGCTGGTAAGGGCCAAGCCAGGACGAGGTCCTTGCCCTCAAGCCTTGGGCACTGCAGTGTGGACTTGACCAGACTTCCCCTTCATGTTGCCAGAAACAACTTTCTAGGACTTTAAGGCATATATTTTCAAGGCTACTCTTTGTTCCACTTTGTGTTTCCTTTTGTTTTTTATCTTTGTATCTTGTAAGGTGTCTTAATAGTGCTTCTGTAACAACTGGGAAATATGTACATTAGACAATATACATATATTTTATTTTTGTTCTGATTACTACAAGTGCATTTTGCTCTTTAAAAATTCTCTAAAACTGGGCTTCCCTGGTGGTCCAGTGGGTAAGAACACTGCCTTGTAGTTCAAGGGGCGCGGGTTCGATCCCTGGCCTGGGAAGATCCCACATGCCGCGGAGCAGCTGGACCGATGTGTCCAATTACTGAGCCGGAGCTCTGGAGCACATGTGCCCAGAGCCAGTGCTCTGCGACAACAGAGGCCACCGCAATGGGAGGCCCACAGGGGCCAAAGAACAAAGACGGATGAAAATAGACAAATGAAAGACCAATAGAAGTGGCCTGCCCGCTCCTCTCCCTCCCATCCCACCCCTCTCAAAAAGAAAATTCTCAAAAACTTGTTGAACATTTAACGATGATTTTTATCACTTGTTACACATTTTAATATTACATGAAAATGTTTAAGTCGGGCTTCATTCTAAAGTCGCATTTCATTGTAAATGTAGTCTGGGTTAGGTAGTTTAGAAGGTCTGTTATAAATCCTGCCCGTATAGAGAACATTCACTGTGAACCTGCTATTACTGAGGTGCAAGCAACTTGGTACAACAGTTCATTGTTCTTAGCCGGAGGGAAGCAACACAAAGCAGCCCTGTGAACCGACCTCACCATCATGCCAGCTCGAAGGATGTGTCTGAGCACCCTGCTCCTTACAAGACATTCATGTGAAGCAGTGTCCTCTCTATGGGGGCCTCCCAAAAGCAATTAGCACTGACTGGTCTAAGAACCAAAATGAGTTACTATGTACTGTTGAGACCGTTCATTCATTCGATAAATATTCATTGAATGCTTTCTATGTGCCGGGCGTGCTGGTAAGGGCCAAGCCAGGACGAGGTCCTTGCCCTCAAGCCTTGGGCACTGCAGTGTGGACTTGACCAGACTTCCCCTTCATGTTGCCAGAAACAACTTTCTAGGACTTTAAGGCATATATTTTCAAGGCTACTCTTTGTTCCACTTTGTGTTTCCTTTTGTTTTTTATCTTTGTATCTTGTAAGGTGTCTTAATAGTGCTTCTGTAACAACTGGGAAATATGTACATTAGACAATATACATATATTTTATTTTTGTTCTGATTACTACAAGTGCATTTTGCTCTTTAAAAATTCTCTAAAACTGGGCTTCCCTGGTGGTCCAGTGGGTAAGAACACTGCCTTGTAGTTCAAGGGGCGCGGGTTCGATCCCTGGCCTGGGAAGATCCCACATGCCGCGGAGCAGCTGGACCGATGTGTCCAATTACTGAGCCGGAGCTCTGGAGCACATGTGCCCAGAGCCAGTGCTCTGCGACAACAGAGGCCACCGCAATGGGAGGCCCACAGGGGCCAAAGAACAAAGACGGATGAAAATAGACAAATGAAAGACCAATAGAAGTGGCCTGCCCGCTCCTCTCCCTCCCCATCCCACCCCTCTCAAAAAGAAAATTCTCAAAAACTTGTTGAACATTTAACGATGATTTTTATCACTTGTTACACATTTTAATATTACATGAAAATGTTTAAGTGTTACGCAGAGCTGTCTATTGTACTACTTTTTCCCCTGTAACCTTTTTAGGGGTCATCACACCTAAAGGTTTTTCGAGATGTGAGGAGGTAGTGAGGAGGCTTTATGGCATTAATTAAGTGATTTCATTAGTTAGTTGCAAGGGGAATTGCTTGGCAGGACCTAAGACTTTTTGCCCAGTGACCGGTTTGTCAAAAAACTGATTGCAGAAAAATAAGACGAGAGAAATATAGGATCATGCGTGTAATATCTAAAAATATTCGAATAAATGTAAAATACGTACAAGGTCTGACTCTCAGCATCCATGTTCTTTTAAAAAAAATTTTATTTATTTATTTTTGGCTGTGCTGGATCTTTGTTGCTCTGCAGGCTTTTCTCTAATTGCAGCATGTGGGGGTTCCTCTCTAGTTGTGGGGTGCAGGCTTTTTAATATGGTGATTTCTCTTGTGGAGAACAGGTTCTAGATGCATGGGCTCAGTAGCTGTGGAGCCCGGATTCAGCTGCTCTGCAGCATGTGGACCACGGATCAAACCCACGTCTCCTGCATTGGTAGGTGGGTTCTTTAACCACAGAACCACTAGGGAAGCTCTTTGATGGCTGTTCTTAAAGTATGACAAGACACCAGTCCTTGAGACAATCTCATTCATTCTGTCAAGCATGTAGTAGATGCTCAATAAATACCTGCTGAATAAACCCAATACTATTAGAGTCTGTTACTATAACCATGTCATGAGCCTGTTATTAGCTATTAGAGCCTGTTACTATAACCCCGTCATGCATGCTTAGCCATTTCCATTATGTCTGACTCTTTGCAACCCTATGGAATGTAGCCCACCAAGCTCCTCCATTCTTGGGCTTCTCCAGCCAAGAATACTAGAGTGGGATGCCATGCTCTCCTCCAGGGGATCTTCCTGATCCAGGGATTGAACCTGTGTCTTCTGCATCTCCTGCACTGCAAGCGGATTCTTTACTCACTGAGCTACCTGGGAAGCCCTTACTATAACTATAAATATATCTATATTATATAGTATTATATGTATACTGTTTTAGAAAAAGTAACCTTGCTGGGAGTGTCATAAAATCATAAATGATCAAGAAAGGCAATTTACTGTGATTTTTACCAATAGCAGTGATTATATTTTACATCAAAAATGACAAAAATGAAACATATCACCATCAATATAATCTACAGAGCTCCCATATTTTAATCCATTTTATAAGAGAATATATTAGTAGATTCAAGACATATCATAAATTCAATTATTCCTTAGGATTTTAAGAAATATGGCTTATGTACTAGGCTTAAACAGTATGCCAAAGTCTTTATCAGCTGCCCCCAAACTGATTCCAAAATAAAAATTTAAAATACGAATAGTTTATAAAAACATAAGTCTATATTATCAATAATTTATTTCCTGTTAAGCAGTTCTTCAGTCAGTCTCCTTTGTTTCTGAATGGAGAAGTTGTGTTAAGCCAGCATAGCAAGACAGACAGGATCATATATCTTTATTGTTTCATCCCAAGCACAGTCAGCCACCTAGAAAACAAAAAGGAAGTGAGAAGAAACAATCCACAAATGTAAAATAGCAGGAAAAAGGCCCAAGTCACTTAAAAAGGGTCATCAAATACTGAACAGCATGTACCACGACCCCGTCTCCTGCATTGGTAGGTGGGTTCTTTAACCACAGAACCACTAGGGAAGCTCTTTGATGGCTGTTCTTAAAGTATGACAAGACACCAGTCCTTGAGACAATCTCATTCATTCTGTCAAGCATGTAGTAGATGCTCAATAAATACCTGCTGAATAAACCCAATACTATTAGAGTCTGTTACTATAACCATGTCATGAGCCTGTTATTAGCTATTAGAGCCTGTTACTATAACCCGTCATGCATGCTTAGCCATTTCCATTATGTCTGACTCTTTGCAACCCTATGGAATGTAGCCCACCAAGCTCCTCCATTCTTGGGCTTCTCCAGCCAAGAATACTAGAGTGGGATGCCATGCTCTCCTCCAGGGGATCTTCCTGATCCAGGGATTGAACCTGTGTCTTCTGCATCTCCTGCACTGCAAGCGGATTCTTTACTCACTGAGCTACCTGGGAAGCCCTTACTATAACTATAAATATATCTATATTATATAGTATTATATGTATACTGTTTTAGAAAAAGTAACCTTGCTGGGAGTGTCATAAAATCATAAATGATCAAGAAAGGCAATTTACTGTGATTTTTACCAATAGCAGTGATTATATTTTACATCAAAATGACAAAAATGAAACATATCACCATCAATATAATCTACAGAGCTCCCATATTTTAATCCATTTTATAAGAGAATATATTAGTAGATTCAAGACATATCATAAATTCAATTATTCCTTAGGATTTTAAGAAATATGGCTTATGTACTAGGCTTAAACAGTATGCCAAAGTCTTTATCAGCTGCCCCCAAACTGATTCCAAAATAAAAATTTAAAATACGAATAGTTTATAAAAACATAAGTCTATATTATCAATAATTTATTTCCTGTTAAGCAGTTCTTCAGTCAGTCTCCTTTGTTTCTGAATGGAGAAGTTGTGTTAAGCCAGCATAGCAAGACAGACAGGATCATATATCTTTATTGTTTCATCCCAAGCACAGTCAGCCACCTAGAAAACAAAAAGGAAGTGAGAAGAAACAATCCACAAATGTTCAAAACTAGCAGGAAAAAAGGCCCAAGTCACTTAAGAGTGTAAGCAGATCATCAAATACTGAACAGATCTTTAAACAGGAAGAACACAGGAACACATTTCTGGAAAAAGGTCTATTTTCTCTTTTTAAGATACACTTCGGGGCTTGTTTCCAATTGACTGAAGTTGCCTGTAAGGATTTCCCACCAGAGCTACATAATTCCCTATGGGTCCTGAGCTAAAAGTTGAAAAGCTACATTCCTAAACTGTGAACCAAGACACCATACGACTTATTGTGAGGATAAAAAAGAAGGTAAAGCATAGTGCCTGCTTTCAAAGAATGGCTCATTCAAAACCCAAAGTGGAAAGTGTTCTAATAGACTCTCAGGGAAGGGATTCTTTGAATCCAGCTGGGAAAGTGTCAGAAGATTTCACAAACGCCACGGCATTCACACTGGCCCTCTTTAGGGGAAGCCATGGTAGATATGGACATTCAAGTCTGAACAGTCATATGAAAACACAAAGGAAAAGATAGTTCAGGCTGATCATGAACTGTGTGTTAAAAATTTGGTGAGTGTAGCAATGTCTCAGGGTATAAAAAGGTTATTCTATAAAATCAACCAAATTTCTGTATACTAGCCAAAGAACATTTTGAAACTGAAATTTAAAAAATTCATTTACAATAGCATCAAATAACAAAATACTTCGCAACACATTGAACAAAAGATATTCAAAACACTCACACTAAAACACGGCTGAGAGAAATTACAGTCAAATAAATAGAAAACATACCATAGTCATGGGTTCAATATTTATACTAAGAAATTAATTTTGCCCTAAATGATTTATAAATAATCCATAATCACTGCAGGCCTTTAAATAAAAATGTAGAAAATGACTTTTAGTTTATGTAGAGATACAGAGGATCTAGAATAGCCACAAAAATCTTGAAAAAGAACAACCAACTTATACTACTTACACTATAGGACTCAAAACTTACCATAAACAAAAGCAATTGGTACAGTGCAATACTGTATAAGGGTATACAAACAGATCAAAGGAACAGAACCCGACTCTGGAACAGACCTGGCACTCAGCTGCTTTTTTAGCAAATGTACCAAAATAATACAATACGGAAAGAAAAGTCTCAACAACTGATACTAGAACTGGACGCCCATATGGAAAAATATGAACTAAAACTCCAGCTTCACGTCATAAACAAAAGTTCATTTGTGATGGGATGGATCACAGACTGAAATACAAACGCTAATGGCATAAAGCTTTCAGAAAAAAAAAAACACAGGAGACATATAGTCTCAATCTGAGGGCAAGTTAAGATTTCTTAAACAGGAAGCAATAATCATAAAAATTAGATAATAGACTCAATCAAATAAAACTTTTGCTCATCAAAAGACACTGCTAAGAAACTGAATAAGCAAAACACAGAGTGGGAGAAAATATTCATCAAACAGACATCTGGCAAAAGACTTGTACTCAAAATACATAAATAATTACTATAACTCAATAATAAAAATACAACCCAATTAAAAATGAGCTTGAGACTTTGTTAATGATTAAAAGATATATATGAATGATCAATAAGCACATAAAAATAGTCAACATCTTTAGGCACCATGGAAATGCAAATAAAAGCCACAATGAGATACTTCCTACATACTCATGAGAATGGCTAAAATTACAGGCAGACAATATTGAACGTTAGAAGGGATGCAGAGCAGCTAGAACTCTCCTGTGTGTTATGCATGTTAAGCCGCTTCAGTCATGTCCAACTGTGCTGTTATTTCAAAAAAAAACACTCACACTAAAACACGGCTGAGAGAAATTACAGTCAAATAAATAGAAAACATACCATAGTCATGGGTTCAATATTTATACTAAGAAATTAATTTTGCCCTAAATGATTTATAAATAATCCATAATCACTGCAGGCCTTTAAATAAAAATGTAGAAAATGACTTTTAGTTTATGTAGAGATACAGAGGATCTAGAATAGCCACAAAAATCTTGAAAAAGAACAACCAACTTATACTACTTACACTATAGGACTCAAAACTTACCATAAACAAAAGCAATTGGTACAGTGCAATACTGTATAAGGGTATACAAACAGATCAAAGGAACAGAACCCGACTCTGGAACAGACCTGGCACTCAGCTGCTTTTTTAGCAAATGTACCAAAATAATACAATACGGAAAGAAAAGTCTCAACAACTGATACTAGAACTGGGCGCCCATATGGAAAAATATGAACTAAAACTCCAGCTTCACGTCATAAACAAAAGTTCATTTGTGATGGGATGGATCACAGACTGAAATACAAACGCTAATGGCATAAAGCTTTCAGAAAAAAAAAAACACAGGAGACATATAGTCTCAATCTGAGGGCAAGTTAAGATTTCTTAAACAGGAAGCAATAATCATAAAAATTAGATAATAGACTCAATCAAATAAAACTTTTGCTCATCAAAAGACACTGCTAAGAAACTGAATAAGCAAAACACAGAGTGGGAGAAAATATTCATCAAACAGACATCTGGCAAAAGACTTGTACTCAAAATACATAAATAATTACTATAACTCAATAATAAAAATACAACCCAATTAAAAATGAGCTTGAGACTTTGTTAATGATTAAAAGATATATATGAATGATCAATAAGCACATAAAAATAGTCAACATCTTTAGGCACCATGGAAATGCAAATAAAAGCCACAATGAGATACTTCCTACATACTCATGAGAATGGCTAAAATTACAGGCAGACAATATTGAACGTTAGAAGGGATGCAGAGCAGCTAGAACTCTCCTGTGTGTTATGCATGTTAAGCCGCTTCAGTCATGTCCAACTCTTTAAGATGCCATGGACTGTAGCTGGCCAGACTCCTCTGTCCATGGGATGCTGTCCAAGCAAGAACACTGGAGTGGGTTGCCGTGCCCTCCCCACCAGGGGACCTTCCCATTCCAGGGATCGAACCTGCCTCTCTTACGAGACGACTCCTGCACTGGCAGGTGGATTCTCAACCACTAGCACCACCTGGGAAGGCCGTGCTGATTTAACCACTCAGGAAAACAGGCCGTTTCTCATACAGTTAAACATACACCTAGCGATTTCACTCCTAGAGGGGTTTCCAACAGAACTGAAAACATCTTTACAAAACAATGTATGAAAAGATGTACCTAGCAACCTCATTCACAATAGCACACAGTTAGGAACAACCAAAAAGACAGACAAAAGAATGGCTGACAAATTGTAGTAAATTCAAGCAACAGAATGTTGCTAAGCAGCACAACAGAGGGAACTACTGAGGGGCAACAACACGGATGAATCTCAGAGACAGGAAGCAGAGTGAAAGGAGACAGAAAGACGAGAGCACATACAGGAGATGCCACCATTTAAGTTCTCAAACAGGCAAAACTAATCTAAGGAAAAACAGATAAATAAAGTAAGTGCTGTTTTGTCTCTTTGGTTGGAGGGAGGGCCGGGACTAGAGAGTCTGGAAAGGGGTCAAAGGAAATTTTAAAGGAAGATGCAAATGTTTTGTAGTCTGATGGGATCTAGATTACACTAGTGTATCTGCCTATCGGAAGCCTATATATAGTATTTGAACATGTATGAAAATTAAAAGATTTATAAATAATAAATAATACTATAACTCAATAATAAAATACAACCCAATTAAAAATGAGCTTGAGACTTTGTTAATGATTAAAAGATATATATGAATGATCAATAAGCACATAAAAATAGTCAACATCTTTAGGCACCATGGAAATGCAAATAAAAGCCACAATGAGATACTTCCTACATACTCATGAGAATGGCTAAAATTACAGGCAGACAATATTGAACGTTAGAAGGGATGCAGAGCAGCTAGAACTCTCCTGTGTGTTATGCATGTTAAGCCGCTTCAGTCATGTCCAACTCTTTAAGATGCCATGGACTGTAGCTGGCCAGACTCCTCTGTCCATGGGATGCTGTCCAAGCAAGAACACTGGAGTGGGTTGCTGTGCCCTCCCCACCAGGGGACCTTCCCATTCCAGGGATCGAACCTGCCTCTCTTACGAGACGACTCCTGCACTGGCAGGTGGATTCTCAACCACTAGCACCACCTGGGAAGGCCGTGCTGATTTAACCACTCAGGAAAACAGGCCGTTTCTCATACAGTTAAACATACACCTAGCGATTTCACTCCTAGAGGGGTTTCCAACAGAACTGAAAACATCTTTACAAAACAATGTATGAAAAGATGTACCTAGCAACCTCATTCACAATAGCACACAGTTAGGAACAACCAAAAAGACAGACAAAAGAATGGCTGACAAATTGTAGTAAATTCAAGCAACAGAATGTTGCTAAGCAGCACAACAGAGGGAACTACTGAGGGGCAACAACACGGATGAATCTCAGAGACAGGAAGCAGAGTGAAAGGAGACAGAAAGACGAGAGCACATACAGGAGATGCCACCATTTAAGTTCTCAAACAGGCAAAACTAATCTAAGGAAAAACAGATAAATAAAGTAAGTGCTGTTTTGTCTCTTTGGTTGGAGGGAGGGCCGGGACTAGAGAGTCTGGAAAGGGGTCAAAGGAAATTTTAAAGGAAGATGCAAATGTTTTGTAGTCTGATGGGATCTAGATTACACTAGTGTATCTGCCTATCGGAAGCCTATATATAGTATTTGAACATGTATGAAAATGATACCTAGAAATAGTAAGAATGACAATGACAATAATAAGAATTTAACGAGGAGTGGGACATGAGAAGAATAAACAAGAATGCTGGTAATTGTTGAAGGTGGATAATGGAACTGTGTTACCTAATGTTTACTTTTTAATTTTATTTATTTATTTTTGGCTCTTGGGTTTTCACTGCTGCTGCAGGCTCTTCTCCAGTTGCAGGGAGTGGGGGCTACTCTCTAGTTGAGGGGAGCAGGCTTCTTGTTGCGGTGACTTGCTGTGGAACTCGGGCTCTAGGGCACATGGGCTTCAATAGTTGTGGCTCAAGGGCTTAGCTGCTCCCCAGCACGTGGGATCTTCCCAGATCAAGGATCGAACCCGTGTTTCCTGCATTGGCAGGTGAACTCTTTACCACTGAGCTACATGTTTATTTTTTATACATCTGAAATTTTCCACAGTAAATAAGAGGAAATGAACAACTGTAGACAGTAACATGAAGAATGAAGTAGCAAGAGGGGGATTTGACCAAAGTTACCTGCACTGTATTTCCCGTCCTTTAATGGTTGCAAAGGCTGAAAGTTACACAAGGGAACTCACAGTTGTGGTCAATCGAATTACCTGCCTGTCACTATAGAACACAGGAACTGCTCAGATTAATCAGAACATATTAACTTCTTATCATTCACTAACAATATCTCAGATCAGAATCCAAGCTACAGAAAGCATTAGAGACCTTTTATTCAAACTTTTTAAATTTAAGCAATAAGAACCAGACTTCGTCTTCAAGATTTGGTTGCTACCTACTTCTCTGTTTCCCGTGGCACCAGGCTCATGCCCTCCAGCCCTGGCATCTTGTTCATGCCTCTGTGCTCTGGTCCTCTCACTGGCCCCCTTCCCTGAAGAACCGTCCTCTCTCTCCTTCCCTCTGGCCCTCATCTTGTTTGGCCTGGAGAGGATGCCCCTTTGGGGAACAAGCTGTTTAAGCATCACCTCCTGTGTGAGGTCACTCATGGCACCTGTAGTAATCAGCCGTGCTGCTTTACTGATGCGTGACTCCAACTCTTTGGGGGCAGTAACCGTGCTGTGCTATGACATAACCATGAGTCAGGAAAGATTAGCTCGAAGAATTTATTTTATAGATTAAGATGGCACCGCTTGACTTTTTCTCATATTCACACTACAGCAGCAGAGGTGGAAGCCATGTTGAGTCTGTCCAGCAGAAACTGTGCCTCACAAAAGGCTGATCAACGCTCGTTATCTGCCTAATTCAGCAACTGTTAAGTTTTTATGCCCTGGAACACAAAGTTCATTATACAAATGTACTTGTCTCATTTATGCATGTATCTGTTCCAGTGCTGGGCCTTTCTGTATGTTTTATCAACTATTACAGGGAAGAGAATCAGAGACATGAGACTTAAGCTACTAATGTAAAGCATCTGTAAATTATGTTTCTGAATCCTGATTCAGCACTCTGCAACCCAGCTGCTTGAGCTACCGGGCTCTAGGGCATGGCTCAATAGTTGTGGCTCAAGGGCTTAGCTGCTCCCCAGCACGTGGGATCTTCCCAGATCAAGGATCGAACCCGTGTTTCCTGCATTGGCAGGTGAACTCTTTACCACTGAGCTACATGTTTATTTTTTATACATCTGAAATTTTCCACAGTAAATAAGAGGAAATGAACAACTGTAGACAGTAACATGAAGAATGAAGTAGCAAGAGGGGGATTTGACCAAAGTTACCTGCACTGTATTTCCCGTCCTGTAATGGTTGCAAAGGCTGAAAGTTACACAAGGGGAAATCACAGTTGTGGTCAATCGAATTACCTGCCTGTCACTATAGAACACAGGAACTGCTCAGATTAATCAGAACATATTAACTTCTTATCATTCACTAACAATATCTCAGATCAGAATCCAAGCTACAGAAAGCATTAGAGACCTTTTATTCAAACTTTTTAAATTTAAGCAATAAGAACCAGACTTCGTCTTCAAGATTTGGTTGCTACCTACTTCTCTGTTTCCCGTGGCACCAGGCTCATGCCCTCCAGCCCTGGCATCTTGTTCATGCCTCTGTGCTCTGGTCCTCTCACTGGCCCCCTTCCCTGAAGAACCGTCCTCTCTCTCCTTCCCTCTGGCCCTCATCTTGTTTGGCCTGGAGAGGATGCCCCTTTGGGGAACAAGCTGTTTAAGCATCACCTCCTGTGTGAGGTCACTCATGGCACCTGTAGTAATCAGCCGTGCTGCTTTACTGATGCGTGACTCCAACTCTTTGGGGGCAGTAACCGTGCTGTGCTATGACATAACCATGAGTCAGGAAAGATTAGCTCGAAGAATTTATTTTATAGATTAAGATGGCACCGCTTGACTTTTCTCATATTCACACTACAGCAGCAGAGGTGGAAGCCATGTTGAGTCTGTCCAGCAGAAACTGTGCCTCACAAAAGGCTGATCAACGCTCGTTATCTGCCTAATTCAGCAACTGTTAAGTTTTTATGCCCTGGAACACAAAGTTCATTATACAAATGTACTTGTCTCATTTATGCATGTATCTGTTCCAGTGCTGGGCCTTTCTGTATGTTTTATCAACTATTACAGGGAAGAGAATCAGAGACATGAGACTTAAGCTACTAATGTAAAGCATCTGTAAATTATGTTTCTGAATCCTTATTCAGCACTCTGCAACCCAGCTGCTTACTTACTCAGAGCTCGTATGTATAACGAACAAATGTCAAGGCCACTGAATCAGCAAATGTTCATATACTCTATACTAAATTAATCGGTAATATGAATCAAAAAATGTTCATATACTCTATACTAAATTAACTGGTAATATGAGAACCTAAAATAGTAATGATACAGAGTCATGAATAGACTATGGGCTTCCCAGGTGGCACTAGCAGTAAAGAATCTGCCTTCCAATGCAGGAGACAAGAGATGCAGGTTCAATCCCTGAACTGAGAAGATCCCCTGGAAGGCATGGCAACCCATTCCAGTACTCTTTTTTTTTTTCTGTTTTGCATCATTTGAGATTTTCCAGTTTTTTTTTTTTTTTACTTAATTATTTTTATTTTGCTTTTTGTCACTCCAGTACTCTTGCCGTGGAAAATTCCATGGACAGAGGACCCTGCCGGGCTACAGTTCATAGGGTTGCAAAGAACTGGACACAACTGAGTTGACTGAGGAGATTCAAATGAATGCAAACACGATTTCTCCATTAACTAATTAATTAAACCACATCTAGTGCTGGGCTTCCCATGTCGCTCAGCGGTAAAGAATCTGTCTGCCAATGCAGGAGATGCAAGTTTGATCCCTGGGTCTAGAGGATCCCCTAGAGAAGGAAATGGCAATCTATTCCAGTACTCTTGCCTGGAAAATCCCACAGACAGAGGAGCCTGAGGTCACATAAGAGTTGGACATAACTTAGTGACTAAATAGCAACATCTAATATTATGAGTTTTAAAAACCTAACAAGTAAAAAAAATAACAAAAAGGTAAGAAAAATAGTACTTTCCTAAACTAACAACAAGGCTCCAGATTCTCTAAGGGAGGCAATGCAGAGACTTCCTGGTAAAGAAAGGTGACCATGTAGTCTATGTGGATCCGGGATGGGGCTCTCATTAATTACCATCAATACCCCATAACCTTGAAGGCACTGCTTCCTGCTTAGTTCTAAAACTTAAGGCAAACACAGGGCTTTTTCTTAATGTCTCATACTACCTATCTGAGGCCAGTCTAAAAAACATTAAAAAAAAAAAAAGACTTTGCTAAAAATAAGGGTTAACGAAAAGACCAATATGTAAATAAGTAAAGCAGATGATATGAAATATTCTGCTTTACTGGATGAGATCCACTCATTGCTTTAGCTTGTCAAATACAGCAAGGAGTCTTTCCCAGCCCCCATCCCACTTCTCCACGGCAAAGCCATCTTTCCCTCCCGTCCCCAGGAATGTACTCCTGGCCATAAAGACTCCTTCAAGGCCAGACTCAGGACAGAGAATAAGACGATAACAGGATATCTCCTTTCTCCTCTATCAAAGATCCTCTTTCTCTGTTTCAGTCTCCTCTGTGAGGACTCATTTCTTTGCCCATTACCTTGCTGTCAGACAAAAACCATGAAAGACTGCAATCAACAAAAAGACTGCCTGGTATTCTTTCAGTGGAACGCTGGTGTTGTCCCAGAGCCCCACAGAGTTACCAGATTCTACAGGGGTCTATGCCTTCCACTGTCCTGACTGGATTATTTTACAACTCTAAAGTTATAGAAAACTGATAGTAATCAAATGATTCTCCACCATTAAAGTTGCAAATGAAGGCAGTCCTATAGAGATGCAACTGAAGCCTAATCCTATCTCCCTATTTTAAAAGATGCCAAGGTGCAAGTTTGATCCCTGGGTCTAGAGGATCCCCTAGAGAAGGAAATGGCAATCTATTCCAGTACTCTTGCCTGGAAAATCCCACAGACAGAGGAGCCTGAGGTCACATAAGAGTTGGACATAACTTAGTGACTAAATAGCAACATCTAATATTATGAGTTTTAAAAACCTAACAAGTAAAAAAAATAACAAAAAGGTAAGAAAAATAGTACTTTCCTAAACTAACAACAAGGCTCCAGATTCTCTAAGGGAGGCAATGCAGAGACTTCCTGGTAAAGAAAGGTGACCATGTAGTCTATGTGGATCCGGGATGGGGCTCTCATTAATTACCATCAATACCCCATAACCTTGAAGGCACTGCTTCCTGCTTAGTTCTAAAACTTAAGGCAAACACAGGGCTTTTTCTTAATGTCTCATACTACCTATCTGAGGCCAGTCTAAAAAACATTAAAAAAAAAAAAAGACTTTGCTAAAAATAAGGGTTAACGAAAAGACCAATATGTAAATAAGTAAAGCAGATGATATGAAATATTCTGCTTTACTGGATGAGATCCACTCATTGCTTTAGCTTGTCAAATACAGCAAGGAGTCTTTCCCAGCCCCATCCCACTTCTCCACGGCAAAGCCATCTTTCCCTCCCGTCCCCAGGAATGTACTCCTGGCCATAAAGACTCCTTCAAGGCCAGACTCAGGACAGAGAATAAGACGATAACAGGATATCTCCTTTCTCCTCTATCAAAGATCCTCTTTCTCTGTTTCAGTCTCCTCTGTGAGGACTCATTTCTTTGCCCATTACCTTGCTGTCAGACAAAAACCATGAAAGACTGCAATCAACAAAAAGACTGCCTGGTATTCTTTCAGTGGAACGCTGGTGTTGTCCCAGAGCCCCACAGAGTTACCAGATTCTACAGGGGTCTATGCCTTCCACTGTCCTGACTGGATTATTTTACAACTCTAAAGTTATAGAAAACTGATAGTAATCAAATGATTCTCCACCATTAAAGTTGCAAATGAAGGCAGTCCTATAGAGATGCAACTGAAGCCTAATCCTATCTCCCAAGAGATGATTCTAATCATTAAATGTTACCGCCCACAGATACTGACCAGTTGTGCACCTATTAGTAAATTCATTCTTACATTCACCAATTGCTTACATATGTCTGCTCTTTGGTTCCTTTGAGCTAGCTGTAAAATCCTTCACAAGGTACAAAAGGTCTCTGACACAAGTTCATACTAAACTTTTGTGAGAGCCACAACTGCCATTTTGAAAATTATCCTTTAAGACAGCCACAGAAAAGCCATTTCATTAAAAGAACAAACAAGAAATAGGAATAAGGGGGCTGATAATTATACTAGGAAAAGGAGGCTAAGAATAATTACTAAAATGGGGTATGAAATTGAGCTCTACACATTCTGGCAGCAAAGGTCAAAAAGGCAAATAATAATAATGTAAGATATAAAAATATCACAATGAATTTACCAGTTCATCAGGGGAGATAAAGTTTTTTCTTCTAGAACCTAACTGTAAGAGAAATACATAATACACCTCCTTGGGCTTCCCAGGTGGCACTAGTGGTAAAGAACCTGCCTGCCAATGCAAGAGATCCAAGACTCAGGTTTGATCCCTGCGTCAGAAAGATCCCCTGGAGAAGGGAATGGCAAACCACTCCAGTATTCTTGCCTGGAGAATCCCACAGACAGAGGAGCCTGGTGGGCTACAGTCCATGGGGTCACAAAGAGTCAGATATGACTGAGCAAAGCACAGCAGCACAGAGTCACGTGAAGGGCTTGTTAGGACAGATGACTCGTCCCTTCCTCATGGCACTGGTTCTCAAAGTGTGTTCCTGAGAACAGACCCTCTCGTATCACTTAGGACTGATCTACAGCCTGGGGTCTTTAAACCACGGTCCACAGATGGGCTACAGAAAGTCCATAAATGCAACTTTATTTATGGGTATATACATTTTGAGGGAAGGGGAGTAAAAATCAACTATTTTCTTCAGATTCTCAATCCCTCACCCCACCCCTGCAAAAATTAATCCAGAGCATTCTCCATCTGAGAATTATAATCACCTAGGGAAGATTCTAAGAGGCAGCCAGAATTAAGAACCTCTGATACAGAACTCCTAATATACAGTGCTCCCTCAGTATCTATTAGGGAGTAGCTCCAGGATCCCCCTGAACCATGGATGCTATGGATCCATGGATAAAGCTCTATCAATTAACTAGGCTTTTCTCCTGTGCACTAACCTGGAGTTGTGAGGGAATACTCTGTTATTGAATAAAAGGAAATTTAGCATTGCTCAAAAAGTCTTTTAAAGGAAGATTTCTCTTCCTATCTTGAGGAAAACGCAGAAGTAACTTTGGCATTAATACAATGGAAAACATTTTGTGCCATATTTTACATTTTTATTTAGAATCTGTTTCAAAACTGGTAGGCTGATATGTGACAGGAAGGAAGTGAACTGTGAGGAGGTCTAAGAAAGAAGAAACACTGAACTACGTTTAAAGAAAAACACTAGTCCTACACCTGAAGCATTCTTAACCAGAAGTTTATGTGGCTTCCTATCTTACTCTACATAAGCTAGTGTACAGAATTTCTACTTGAACCCATAGAAAATTTCATTACTCATTTAAACTATGGTAACAATATTTTAATTTTATTTTAGATTTGTACCCTGGTGAGTTTTAAGTGCACTAAAACAGTTTATAGATAAAACCCACAGGGCCAAATAAAGTAAATACACATTTTAAAACATCTGTCCTAAAGGGAAAAAATGGAGCAAAATCTTTCAGGCATCAAAGTTGAGGATATTATAACACTTGCATAATAAATTGGGCTCTATGCTTTATGATAACTATGGAGAAAATGAAAGTATTCTGGGTAACATAGCTTCTTTTTGCCAACAACATTCACATATGGATTAAACACTTCTGTACGCTTATACCTAAAGAGGAAGTTTTTAGAGTCAGTGATTATATATCTTGATCGAATCTTGGAATTACACCCATTATCTTATAATAACCTAAAATGGAATATAATCTGCAAAACTACTAAACCACTATGCTATACACCTGACACTAACACAATGCTGTAAATCAACTATACTTCAGCAACAGAAAAAGAATAAATGAAGAATGAAAAGTTCTAGCTTAGAGGCAACAAAACTGCATTATAAGTCCTCTGATAAAACTCTTAATCTTTTAAGAGAGGCTTTTTCTGACTCCTGACTCCCATCTCGGGTTTCTTGAAGGCGGGCAGCCAAGGCCTATCTTGTCTGACCCTCTCCTCTCAGCAGTGAGTGTGTATGTGGACACCACAGTATAGGAGCCTCAGGGCTTGCCAACTCCTGCCCAAGGATATTCAAGCGGAAAACTTATTTCATTGCAAGCTCCCATTTTTGTACATTTCAGGCCTACGTCCTCTAAACTTCCTTTAATCTGAGATCAAAACACTAACCTTTTCAATAAAACTCAGAGTGAAAATTATCAACATTATTGGGAAAATGGTTTGTCAGAATGTTTTATATTTCTTTTTTCAATGTAAACTTTAGAAGATCCATCTTTTTCATTATTGTTTTAAAAGCTCCTATCTTCTAGAGTAGTTAAAAATGACTAATAGGGTAAGAGTCCATATAACTTTTATTTTCAGTTATTTCAATTTCACTTTGAGCAGTGCATTTGTTATTTCTAATTTTAAGAGTAACCACATTAATTAGAAATATGAATTTCTTGCTACTATCCTAGAATGTCAATTTCTTTAAAACATGTAAGGAAGCATTCTTGAAAAATAGAATAGAAATGTATTATCTATCAAAATAGCCAATTAACTTCTGAATTCAGCTATAGCATATACATCATGATATCATACATGGAATGCATTAAAGCAACTATATTAATTATTTTAGCATTTCCTATGCTTGAGAGCAACTGTATTAAACAAATATTTTACCATTCCCTATGTATTGGGCTAAATTCTATAGTAAGACCCAAGGACACTGAAGAAACAAATTCAGTCAATAAGGAGTTTATAATAAAACTTTATCATTGGTGGATCAAATGAGATTTGTTATAAAACATGCTCAGTAATAATGATCTTATAACTAAATGCAAATTTTGGAAAAGAAAACATTATAATGAAAATATCAGATTTTAAGTCCATGTGTAATCTGCAAAACGAATTCATATTTCTAGTTTATCATCTTCTCCATTTTATTAAAATGTTTACACATGCCATTGATAAGGTAATTATTTCAAATGATTTAATATGGCTATTAATAAAGGAGAGAGGTCCTACAGACCGATTAAGAGGTTTACTTTATTGACAAGTTTTCCATTTCCTATCATACTCCTTCTCAGTTTTGCACACAACTGCTTTTGCCCTTGGGAAATTTGTTTCATCTGTCTTTAGCAAAAAAATCTTAAGCAAAAATGGACAAGAGAAATCAGCGGAGGGAAGTAAAGAAAATGAAAGAAATCATAAAGAGTCAACTCTAAATTTTAAAATGCAGCTCACACTTTTGCAATAGATTCAACTACATCAAATTATTTACTCAACCAGTTTTCCAAAGGAAGTGGCTACAGAGAAGAGTGTGGTTTATTATGTTAATCAACATGGGTTTAAATAAAAGTAAGGAAAGCATTGACTAGTACACACAAAAAGGGTCCCTTTCTATTCATTCAAAACTAAACTGGCAAAAGAGTCCATATAACTTTTATTTTCAGTTATTTCAATTTCACTTTGAGCAGTGCATTTGTTATTTCTAATTTTAAGAGTAACCACATTAATTAGAAATATGAATTTCTTGCTACTATCCTAGAATGTCAATTTCTTTAAAACATGTAAGGAAGCATTCTTGAAAATAGAAGAGAAATGTATTATCTATCAAAATAGCCAATTAACTTCTGAATTCAGCTATAGCATATACATCATGATATCATACATGGAATGCATTAAAGCAACTATATTAATTATTTTAGCATTTCCTATGCTTGAGAGCAACTGTATTAAACAAATATTTTACCATTCCCTATGTATTGGGCTAAATTCTATAGTAAGACCCAAGGACACTGAAGAAACAAATTCAGTCAATAAGGAGTTTATAATAAAACTTTATCATTGGTGGATCAAATGAGATTTGTTATAAAACATGCTCAGTAATAATGATCTTATAACTAAATGCAAATTTTGGAAAAGAAAACATTATAATGAAAATATCAGATTTTAAGTCCATGTGTAATCTGCAAAACGAATTCATATTTCTAGTTTATCATCTTCTCCATTTTATTAAAATGTTTACACATGCCATTGATAAGGTAATTATTTCAAATGATTTAATATGGCTATTAATAAAGGAGAGAGGTCCTACAGACCGATTAAGAGGTTTACTTTATTGACAAGTTTTCCATTTCCTATCATACTCCTTCTCAGTTTTGCACACAACTGCTTTTGCCCTTGGGAAATTTGTTTCATCTGTCTTTAGCAAAAAAATCTTAAGCAAAAATGGACAAGAGAAATCAGCGGAGGGAAGTAAAGAAAATGAAAGAAATCATAAAGAGTCAACTCTAAATTTTAAAATGCAGCTCACACTTTTGCAATAGATTCAACTACATCAAATTATTTACTCAACCAGTTTTCCAAAGGAAGTGGCTACAGAGAAGAGTGTGGTTTATTATGTTAATCAACATGGGTTTAAATAAAAGTAAGGAAAGCATTGACTAGTACACACACAAAAAGGGTCTTTCTATTCATTCACTCACTCATTCATTCATTTGACATTTATTCAGTACATACATACCAGGGAGTTTATGTAACTGCTGGCAAAAGGCTGGCACTCAAATATTTACTGAAGCCAAAAAAATAGGGGTGTGGGGAAGAGAGAAGGAAGAGGACTTGGAAAGGCAGATACAGTTTCCACAAGCAAAAGTGGAGGAGAGAGAGGAAAACAGTGGCAAACTCATGGAAAGGACAAATAATAAAATATAATTGGTATAAAATAGGGAGATTACACAGAATGGTGAGAAATAAACTTAGAAAGCAATACAGATTACACTGAATCTTGAAAGTAAGATGAACAGTTCTGACTCTACTGTGGAGGTAGTAAGCTACCTGTTGAAATGTTTCTGAGAAGACGGGATGAAGAGGACAATTTAACTACACCGATCTGATCTTTCAATTAAAACTAGTATGCAGCTCGTATGACAGAAAGTTAATGCTCAGAGTTGTTAAAGAACAGTCACCGGGGTGGCTGACCATGTGTTCCAAACAGAGAAAAACCTACTAGGAAGCAACTGTAGTATCTTCTTAAGAAGAGAAAGGCTGGAAAAAAGACAGCCATAAGGAAAAAGTAAATATTCTCTTTAATAACATGATGTGTCTGTTCATTTTTTTCTAGTCATTTTTGAAGGTCCCTTCATAAAGGTATATAATTTTCAAAGTCTTACACATTTTTATTCTTTATTCTTCCATGTACCATACATATACATATAGCTGATGCCATGCGAAAGTAAGTTTTCCCACTTAATTTTCTAACTGATGATTACTGGTATCCACACAGTGTTTATTTTTGTATATTTTATTGCTTTTCTTGTTGAACACTTACTATTTTTAATAGGTTTAAAATGACGTTCTTGGATTCTAACATTTGACAATCGTCTGAAGTACAAAAATAAAATTTTCTACCTTTTAAAAACATTTATAATCCATTTTGTTTTCTCTTATTGCTGATGACAATTTTAGAACCATGTTGATTAACAATAATAATGGTGGTAAATCTCATCCTGTTCCTGCCTTTAATGGGGTCATTGACTAGTACACACACAAAAAGGGTCTTTCTATTCATTCACTCACTCATTCATTCATTTGACATTTATTCAGTACATACATACCAGGGAGTTTATGTAACTGCTGGCAAAAGGCTGGCACTCAAATATTTACTGAAGCCAAAAAAATAGGGGTGTGGGAAGAGAGAAGGAAGAGGACTTGGAAAGGCAGATACAGTTTCCACAAGCAAAAGTGGAGGAGAGAGAGGAAAACAGTGGCAAACTCATGGAAAGGACAAATAATAAAATATAATTGGTATAAAATAGGGAGATTACACAGAATGGTGAGAAATAAACTTAGAAAGCAATACAGATTACACTGAATCTTGAAAGTAAGATGAACAGTTCTGACTCTACTGTGGAGGTAGTAAGCTACCTGTTGAAATGTTTCTGAGAAGACGGGATGAAGAGGACAATTTAACTACACCGATCTGATCTTTCAATTAAAACTAGTATGCAGCTCGTATGACAGAAAGTTAATGCTCAGAGTTGTTAAAGAACAGTCACCGGGGTGGCTGACCATGTGTTCCAAACAGAGAAAAACCTACTAGGAAGCAACTGTAGTATCTTCTTAAGAAGAGAAAGGCTGGAAAAAAGACAGCCATAAGGAAAAAGTAAATATTCTCTTTAATAACATGATGTGTCTGTTCATTTTTTTCTAGTCATTTTTGAAGGTCCCTTCATAAAGGTATATAATTTTCAAAGTCTTACACATTTTTATTCTTTATTCTTCCATGTACCATACATATACATATAGCTGATGCCATGCAGTAAGTTTTCCCACTTAATTTTCTAACTGATGATTACTGGTATCCACACAGTGTTTATTTTTGTATATTTTATTGCTTTTCTTGTTGAACACTTACTATTTTTAATAGGTTTAAAATGACGTTCTTGGATTCTAACATTTGACAATCGTCTGAAGTACAAAAATAAAATTTTCTACCTTTTAAAAACATTTATAATCCATTTTGTTTTCTCTTATTGCTGATGACAATTTTAGAACCATGTTGATTAACAATAATAATGGTGGTAAATCTCATCCTGTTCCTGCCTTTAATGGGGCCACTGATATATTTCAGGTCAAAGACTAACAAATTCAGAGTTGCATGATGCAGAGCTCTCTCCATAAGCAGCACTGAGAAATCAATGGAATGATGGAAAGAGCTTAGAGACCAGTTAGGAGATGACTACAGTCATCCATGGCAGAGAGACTAATAAATGCTTATCTCATGCAGTGGAACTAGAAGAGTATGGGCCACATTTCAGAGACATTGGTGAGGAAAAAGTCATAAGCTTGAGCCCTTTAGAATTTAGGGGTACAAAGAGAAACAAGAAAACTAAGATGTTTTCCCAGGTCTAGAGTCTGGGGCCCAATCAACTGATCACATCAGGAATATTGAAGGAAAAGCAATAAAACATCTGTTGAGATCACAAAGCAAAGGCAACTGGACAAATGGGCCAAGCACATATAATTAAAGGCCAACTCCAAGAAGAAGGTGCATGAAAGTAAGACGATATCGCTTGTATGTTGGAGAATATCTGCTTTGGGAAGGATGGTAAGGAAGAAACTGGCCCAAGAGATGGAGATATTTAGCAAACAAGTAAGGAAGAACTGGTCAGCAAGGTTCACATTAAAGCAACAGGAGGGGATGATTTTTCTTTTATAAAAATTATATAGCTAAAAAAAGAAAACTCTCTGAGAAAAGGCTAACTTGGTTTTCAGAAGCTTTTACTGGTGACCTTTTGGGGCTTAACTTCAATCAAATGATGGAGAAAAAGGCTAAAAACTTTTGCAGGAAACCATATATTCAAAGTCTTACACATTTATTCTTTATTCTTCCATGTACCATACATATACATATAGCTGATGCCATGCGAAAGTAAGTTTTCCCACTTAATTTTCTAACTGATGATTACTGGTATCCACACAGTGTTTATTTTTGTATATTTTATTGCTTTTCTTGTTGAACACTTACTATTTTTAATAGGTTTAAAATGACGTTCTTGGATTCTAACATTTGACAATCGTCTGAAGTACAAAAATAAAATTTTCTACCTTTTAAAAACATTTATAATCCATTTTGTTTTCTCTTATTGCTGATGACAATTTTAGAACCATGTTGATTAACAATAATAATGGTGGTAAATCTCATCCTGTTCCTGCCTTTAATGGGGCCACTGATATATTTCAGGTCAAAGACTAACAAATTCAGAGTTGCATGATGCAGAGCTCTCTCCATAAGCAGCACTGAGAAATCAATGGAATGATGGAAAGAGCTTAGAGACCAGTTAGGAGATGACTACAGTCATCCATGGCAGAGAGACTAATAAATGCTTATCTCATGCAGTGGAACTAGAAGAGTATGGGCCACATTTCAGAGACATTGGTGAGGAAAAAGTCATAAGCTTGAGCCCTTTAGAATTTAGGGGTACAAAGAGAAACAAGAAAACTAAGATGTTTTCCCAGGTCTAGAGTCTGGGGCCCAATCAACTGATCACATCAGGAATATTGAAGGAAAAGCAATAAAACATCTGTTGAGATCACAAAGCAAAGGCAACTGGACAAATGGGCCAAGCACATATAATTAAAGGCCAACTCCAAGAAGAAGGTGCATGAAAGTAAGACGATATCGCTTGTATGTTGGAGAATATCTGCTTTGGGAAGGATGGTAAGGAAGAAACTGGCCCAAGAGATGGAGATATTTAGCAAACAAGTAAGGAAGAACTGGTCAGCAAGGTTCACATTAAAGCAACAGGAGGGGATGATTTTTCTTTTATAAAAATTATATAGCTAAAAAAAGAAAACTCTCTGAGAAAAGGCTAACTTGGTTTTCAGAAGCTTTTACTGGTGACCTTTTGGGGCTTAACTTCAATCAAATGATGAAAGGAAGACAGATACAGGGGCTGAAAAGAGAGTGTTGACTTTGAGAAACTAAAAGCAACAGTTAAGCTACTAATTCTTGATGTCTAATAATAGAAGAGAAACTGAATTTACTGGTAGGGAGGTAAGACAGTGAGGTCAAGTGAGTTTTGAAAATAGAGAAGAAAGAACTGACTGAAAATCTAAAATGAAAACAAAGAATATTCCACCGTGGGTTATTGAGGAAGCAAAGATCTGAATGAAGAAGTTAGTGAGAAAATTAGGAACCTAATGGAGACAGGGAAAAAAAATGGGCTGGAACATAAACCTCTTAAGGTGAGAGAACTGGAGGAAGATAATTCATTTTTCATACTTTTTACTAAAACATCGACAAAGTCAAAGATGCTTTTTAAAAGCACACCTACAGAATTAGTTTAAATCGGAACCAAATCTAAGCATCTTCCACTGAAACCAAATGAAAATATACAAAATTTCTTCTGCTCTGTTTTAAGGAAAAATATATTTTAACATTTTGGCCTCTTTTATTAGTCTTTCATTTATTTATTTTTGTCCATCTTTGTTCTTTGGCCTGTGTGGGCCTCCCATTGAAGTGGCCTCTCTCCTTGCAGAGCACTGGCTTTGGACGCATGTGCTCCAGAGCACTGGCTCATAATTGGACACACCGGTCCAGCTGCTCCGCGGCACGTGGGATCTTCCCAGGCCAGGGATCGAGCCAGCACCCCTTGTAGTGCAAGGCAGACTCTTTACCCACTGGATCACCAGGGAAGTCCCCAAGGAAAAATATTTATAGTACCTACATGTTCCTATCATGACTAGGAAATTTATTCATTAAAGATTATGATTACCAAGTATTTATAGTTGGGAAAGTACATGTGCATAAAATTAAAGCTAAGAAGAGAAACTACTCTGCTTTGGGAAGGATGGTAAGGAAGAAACTGGCCCAAGAGATGGAGATATTTAGCAAACAAGTAAGGAAGAACTGGTCAGCAAGGTTCACATTAAAGCAACAGGAGGATGATTTTTCTTTTATAAAAATTATATAGCTAAAAAAAGAAAACTCTCTGAGAAAAGGCTAACTTGGTTTTCAGAAGCTTTTACTGGTGACCTTTTGGGGCTTAACTTCAATCAAATGATGAAAGGAAGACAGATACAGGGGCTGAAAAGAGAGTGTTGACTTTGAGAAACTAAAAGCAACAGTTAAGCTACTAATTCTTGATGTCTAATAATAGAAGAGAAACTGAATTTACTGGTAGGGAGGTAAGACAGTGAGGTCAAGTGAGTTTTGAAAATAGAGAAGAAAGAACTGACTGAAAATCTAAAATGAAAACAAAGAATATTCCACCGTGGGTTATTGAGGAAGCAAAGATCTGAATGAAGAAGTTAGTGAGAAAATTAGGAACCTAATGGAGACAGGGAAAAAAAATGGGCTGGAACATAAACCTCTTAAGGTGAGAGAACTGGAGGAAGATAATTCATTTTTCATACTTTTTACTAAAACATCGACAAAGTCAAAGATGCTTTTTAAAAGCACACCTACAGAATTAGTTTAAATCGGAACCAAATCTAAGCATCTTCCACTGAAACCAAATGAAAATACACAAAATTTCTTCTGCTCTGTTTTAAGGAAAAATATATATTTTTAACATTTTGGCCACTTTTATTGGTCTTTCATTTATTTATTTTCATCCATCTTTGTTCTTTGGCCTGTGTGGGCCTCCCATTGAAGTGGCCTCTCTCACTGCAGAGCACCAGCTCTGGGTGCACGTGCTCCAGAGCACTGGCTCATAATTGGACACACCGCTCCAGCAGCTCCATGGTATGTGGGATCTTCCCAAGCTAGGGATCGAGCCAGCACCCCTTGTAGTGCAAGGCAGACTCTTTACCCACTGGATCACCAGGGAAGTCCCCAAGGAAAAATATTTATAGTACCTACATGTTCCTATCATGACTAGGAAATTTATTCATTAAAGATTATGATTACCAAGTATTTATAGTTGGGAATCCCAGAAGATAAATGTATACATGTGATACAACCACAACTACAGAAAACATGTACACAAAATGACCGGAAGAGTAGGTACCTTCAGGGAGGAGGGGGTGAGATTTGGGAGGAAGCATGAGTAGATTTTCTGGGATGCTAGGAGTGTGTTCCTAAGTGGTGGCTAACTTAAATGGTGGTTACACAAGCATAGTTACTTCTTGACAACATAAGGAGTTACGCACTTAAAATATGTGTTTTCCAACATATGTATTATACTTCAAATAAAAATTCCTGAAAAAAAGGCTGAAAAGAAACACGTTAATATGGTATAATACAGATAATCTAGAGTAGCAAAGCCATAGGTAATCTTTTCCTTTCTCCTAAATACACCTTGTTAATTTCATCATGGCTGGGGAGGGGAGGGAGATATATTTATTAAACATAGAGATGATGGAATGAACTAATAATGTCTACTTTAAAAGACATTTTCCAAAAGGAATGTGTAATGACATATAAGCTCTACCCAGCTTATAAATACTAAACTAAATATCCATAAGCAGAGTTGATACTGAAGAGCACACAGTCAGGGATTCTAAAAATACATCAATACAGAAAATTCCAATGATTGACATATTATAGGTCTCGAATCATAAGCCTAAAACAGAAAAAAAGGTTTCCAATTTAGAAATAATAAGGCTAAGATAGAAAAGAGAAAATGCCAGGACTATACAAATCAAGATCAGAGGGAAAAAAATTCAAAGAAAAATGTTCTGAAGTGAAAGATGATTTCAGTCTGGTTAACAAGAGGGCATAGAGTATTTCTTAGCAATTATCCTTCAAGAATGACCCCAGATCTTTGTTCTTTGGCTTTCCCAGCACCCCTCCACGTGCTCCAGAGCACTGGCTCATAATTGGACACACCGCTCCAGCAGCTCCATGGTATGTGGGATCTTCCCAAGCTAGGGATCGAGCCAGCACCCCTTGTAGTGCAAGGCAGACTCTTTACCCACTGGATCACCAGGGAAGTCCCCAAGGAAAAATATTTATAGTACCTACATGTTCCTATCATGACTAGGAAATTTATTCATTAAAGATTATGATTACCAAGTATTTATAGTTGGGAATCCCAGAAGATAAATGTATACATGTGATACAACCACAACTACAGAAAACATGTACACAAAATGACCGGAAGAGTAGGTACCTTCAGGGAGGAGGGGGTGAGATTTGGGAGGAAGCATGAGTAGATTTTCTGGGATGCTAGGAGTGTGTTCCTAAGTGGTGGCTAACTTAAATGGTGGTTACACAAGCATAGTTACTTCTTGACAACATAAGGAGTTACGCACTTAAAATATGTGTTTTCCAACATATGTATTATACTTCAAATAAAAATTCCTGAAAAAAAGGCTGAAAAGAAACACGTTAATATGGTATAATACAGATAATCTAGAGTAGCAAAGCCATAGGTAATCTTTTCCTTTCTCCTAAATACACCTTGTTAATTTCATCATGGCTGGGGAGGGGAGGGAGATATATTTATTAAACATAGAGATGATGGAATGAACTAATAATGTCTACTTTAAAAGACATTTTCCAAAAGGAATGTGTAATGACATATAAGCTCTACCCAGCTTATAAATACTAAACTAAATATCCATAAGCAGAGTTGATACTGAAGAGCACACAGTCAGGGATTCTAAAAATACATCAATACAGAAAATTCCAATGATTGACATATTATAGGTCTCGAATCATAAGCCTAAAACAGAAAAAAAGGTTTCCAATTTAGAAATAATAAGGCTAAGATAGAAAAGAGAAAATGCCAGGACTATACAAATCAAGATCAGAGGGAAAAAAATTCAAAGAAAAATGTTCTGAAGTAAAAAGTGATTTCAGCCTGGTTAACAAGAGGGCACAGAGCATTTCTCAGCAATTATCCTTAGAGGATGACCCCAGACACTTATTTTCCAAATTTGAAACCTTTAAAGACAAGACCTTATACTCTGTCAAAAAGAAAGGAGGTTGTAATACAATAATCTCTTTGGATCTTATTTTTCAGATCTCTAAGGGGGAAACTAAAAAGAAAATCATAAATATAAAATTATAAATACAAGAAAGATCTCTTTTAAGATAGAAAATATATTAAGACATGGAAGTCCAAAAGTACGTCAGCAAAGTCTCATAGCTGTTTGGATCACCACAAGAGATGACAAGATTTTGAAAGCAGTTGGAAACAGTATTCTCTAAAAGGTGAGAGAAAACTACTTTCTAAGAAGGAACAGAGTGAAATTAAATTAATATACAATCAGTAAACTCAAATACCTATTTATGAGAATAAAGGATAAATACATGTACAAAATAACTTAAACTACCAACTATACCAACAAAAGGTTAATGTGATAGATTTGAAATGGTTACAAATTCTGTGCACCTGTTCCCAACAAGAGATGGAGTCTCTTTGTCACCTGAATGTGAGCTGGCCTTGTAACTTGCTTTGCAACAAAAGGATTGTTCTGTGACTTTGAGGTCTAGTCCTGAAGACAGCTTGTAGGCGCGTACTGGAAATCTACAACTGCTAGGTAAAGAAGCCTGGACTCGTCTGGAGACACCTGGCTCAGAAGAAAACCAGTGCTATGCTCTACATAAGTGTGTAAGGCCACCTTAGACCACTCAGTCCTGGTTAAGTCACCAAATGACTATAGTTAAATGAGTGACTCCAGGTTAAGACCAACAATGGAACTACTTGGCCTAGCTTGGTGCAGATTGTTGACTCACAGAATTGTAAGCAAAGAAAGCTGTTGTTTAAGCCACTAGGTTGTAGGGGAGCTTCTTATACAGCAATAGATAATTGAGATGGAATACCTGAGAAAAAAATAGGGAGATGCACTAAGAACTTGATGCTTATTTCTCCTAGAAAGGAGTTTAATGTTACCGGGTAAAACTATACATTAATAATATAAAAATGCTTGGGTTAAAATGTGTTAATATTAGATATGTTCTTCAAAAAAACCATATTGATTGAGATCATGAACCTAGTTTGAAAGGAAATTTCAAAGTCCAAGGCAGAATATAAATAAAACAAAGGAAAAACATCCAGTAATTTATTCTGAATCTTTCCATCTTTCCATCTCTAGTTATAACTATGGTTTGTTCTTCCAAAATAGCCAGAATGATCTTAAAAAACACAAATCGCTAGACAGCCATATGCAATAAGAATGAAACTGGACCATTATCTTACACATACACAAAAATTAAAATGAATTACAGATTTGAATATAAGACCTGAAGCTATAAAACTCCTAGAAAGAAAACATAGGCAATAAGCCCCTTAACATTGGTCATGGTAATAATTTTTCGGCTCTAACTCCAAAAGCAAAGGCAACAAAGGGAAAAAAAAAAAAAAAACCCAATGGGACTATATCAAACAAAAAGATTTTGCCCAGTAAAGGAAATCATCAAAAATATGAAAAGAGGGCTTCCTGGTGGTTCAGTGGGTAAAGAGTCCGCCTTACCGTGCAAGGGGCACTGGTTCAATCCCCGGCCCAGGAAGATCCCACATGCTGAGGAGCGGCTGGACTGTGTGTCCAATTACGAGCCAGTGCTCTGGAGCACACGTGCCCAGAGCCAGTGCTCTGCAACGAGAGGCCACTGCAGTGGGAGGCCCATACAGGCCAAAGAATAAGGATGGATGAAAATAAATAAGTAAAAAAACCACTAAAAGAGGCCAAAATTTTAAAAAACTTATATGGAAAGATAACCTACTATGTGGGAGAGTATGTTTGCAAAGTATATATCTGATAAGAGACTAATATAAAAAAATATGTAAAGAACACATACAACAGAACAGAAAGAAAACAAATAATCTGAAAAACAAAAATGAAGCAGAAGTGACAGGTCAATTGTCTAAAAAAGCTGTTGTTTAAGCCACTAGGTTGTAGGGAGCTTCTTATACAGCAATAGATAATTGAGATGGAATACCTGAGAAAAAAATAGGGAGATGCACTAAGAACTTGATGCTTATTTCTCCTAGAAAGGAGTTTAATGTTACCGGGTAAAACTATACATTAATAATATAAAAATGCTTGGGTTAAAATGTGTTAATATTAGATATGTTCTTAAAAAACCATATTGATTGAGATCATGAACCTAGTTTGAAAGGAAATTTCAAAGTCCAAGGCAGAATATAAATAAAACAAAGGAAAAACATCCAGTAATTTATTCTGAATCTTTCCATCTTTCCATCTCTAGTTATAACTATGGTTTGTTCTTCCAAAATAGCCAGAATGATCTTAAAAAACACAAATCGCTAGACAGCCATATGCAATAAGAATGAAACTGGACCATTATCTTACACATACACAAAAATTAAAATGAATTACAGATTTGAATATAAGACCTGAAGCTATAAAACTCCTAGAAAGAAAACATAGGCAATAAGCCCCTTAACATTGGTCATGGTAATAATTTTTCGGCTCTAACTCCAAAAGCAAAGGCAACAAAGGGAAAAAACAAACCCAATGGGACTATATCAAACAAAAAGATTTTGCCCAGTAAAGGAAATCATCAAAAATATGAAAAGAGGGCTTCCTGGTGGTTCAGTGGGTAAAGAGTCCGCCTTACCGTGCAAGGGGCACTGGTTCAATCCCCGGCCCAGGAAGATCCCACATGCTGAGGAGCGGCTGGACTGTGTGTCCAATTACGAGCCAGTGCTCTGGAGCACACGTGCCCAGAGCCAGTGCTCTGCAACGAGAGGCCACTGCAGTGGGAGGCCCATACAGGCCAAAGAATAAGGATGGATGAAAATAAATAAGTAAAAAAACCACTAAAAGAGGCCAAAATTTTAAAAAACTTATATGGAAAGATAACCTACTATGTGGGAGAGTATGTTTGCAAAGTATATATCTGATAAGAGACTAATATAAAAAAATATGTAAAGAACACATACAACAGAACAGAAAGAAAACAAATAATCTGATACAAAATGAGCAGAAGTGAACAGACATTTCCCCAAAGAAGACATATTGGTGGCCAACAGATATAATATATACAAAGGTGTTCAACATCACTAATCAGGGAAATCCAAATCAAAACTACATAAAGTATCACCTCACACCTGTGAGACAGCTCTTATCAAAAAGACAAGAAATAATAAGTGTTGGCGAGGATGTGAAGAAAGGGAACCTTTATATACTGTTGGTGGAAATGCAAATTGGTGCAGTCACTACGGAAAAAAAAAAAGATTCCTCAAAAAACTGAAAATAGAACTACTATATGATCCAGGAATTACATCATTCAGTATTTATCTGAAAAAAGTGAAAACACTTGTTTGACATTTGGCACTCTCTAAGACCTGGGTGAGGAGCTGCCATGTGTCATGGAGGCACATGGACTGCCTCAGGCCACACTCTGGGGATCACAGAGATGGGTCAACAGAAACATATAAGGAAAATATCTAATTTAGGGTCCTTTTTTGAGTAATGTTATGTTTCAAAAGGCACATTACAACTTTTCTATAAACTGGAATAGCAAACAGGTATCATTATTTTATTAAAAATCATTTGTAATAAATTTTTTTTCTCAGAAAAGCAACTAGTACACTTAAAACACATTGTATTTACATTGCATTAAAAATAATGCCATTTTATCCATCACTATTTCAATTTCTTCTCTTCCTAGCTGCTATTAAGTAATTTTCAAACAATTTATTCTAACATTAATGAGAATATTCTAATGTCTAATGAGAATATTTTAAACTCAGAATTATGCCTTGAATTCCCAAAATAAAAAGAAATCCATGTATTCCTTCAAATTGAAGAATACAGTAATGAAAAGTGGAATTTGCTTTCTGTTCTAACTTCTAAAATTTATCATAAATGCAGAAGTTCTTAGTCATCCTGTAGAATTTCCACATATTATTTTGTTTCACTAATATGTTGGTTTTTTCATATAGTCTTTATTATTAAAGTATCTTACCACGCAATGTAGTTTAGTGTTTTTGACCTAAGTTTACAATTGCCAAAACTAAAATTGCTTTTTCAGAAAACCTTAAGAATGTTTAAAATTTTAAAAAGTTCTCATGAGAACAAAAAAGGAGAAAATACGAAGTTTAGTAACTAAAACAGTAGCCACTCTCCTCTACTTTGTTCCCCACATGAAGCCTCTCTTCGAATAGACATGAGATAAGAGTGACGGTCCTGAGAGGGAAATGACGTGCCCATAATATCGACTGCTTAATGGGACAGCTGATTCCAAGCCCATACACTCGTGACTCCCATCAACCTCTGGGGTCAATCCTTCCTCATTCCATTCTTCTCCTGCTATCTTTTCCATGGAAAGAGGTCTACACGTCAGGCACAATACTTTGGGGGGAAGTTTCCTTTTCCTCTCAGAAAGTTTAACCCTTCAAGAGGAGAGAGGTATGGTAAATTTCTGGATACCTCTTCTCCCCTACTATTTCAAATGCTCAAGTTTATACAGCGAAAAAGGTCAGGTTTCTTAAGTAAATGTACTTTACTCTGCTCTAAAGGGAAGAATTTTGTTCATAAAAGCAATCCACGCCACACGTAGAGCTATTCGTAAACTGTATGGGTAGGAAAAAAACACACGGAGATTGATCCATTACCTGAGTAGGATTCTGAAGACTTAAATCTAAACCACAAGTAAATTCTGTATGATGCTCCACTGTTTCAAGAAGAGGGTCAGGGTTTGAAAAGTTCCAGAATCTGTGAATATAAAGAAAAAGAAATAATTCAAATATTAAAACCACCAAAAAATTTTACCTAAGAAAAAACCGATACTTAACACAGCAAAGATTTTATCAAAATAGGTTCAACCAATTCACAAATGGAAAGCCCCATGACTTAACTACATAAAAATCTAAAAGAAAAAAATGTGTTTTTTCTACTCTATATAAAAAGACAAAACCATAATGAAATTATTAATCAATTCTCCCTTATAAAAGTTTATTGTATTCCCATTAGTATAGTTCATAGAATGGAAGTTATGGTTGTTTCTTTTTAATATTGTACAAGAACATTTGAGAGGCGAGACACTAGGCTTTCTCAGCAATTTCTAAAAGCATTCATGGCTGTAAATTAAGGATACTGGATTACAGGAACTGTAATATTTTGTGTTTCTAACTACTACTTCATTTCTCAACAAGTGACATGAAAAGACTGTAGGCTTAATTTACATTTCAACAGCAATTCAAAATCTTTAAAGAAATCTCTTCTCTTATGAAAGTCTGTAATTCTGCAATTATCTTTTTTCTGAAGCAGGACCTTTCTTATAGATTCCACATCAATGTCATTTCTAGAGGTAAGAAAAACTGAAATATGTTTTCCTGGGCCAATATTAAATATTCTATTTATCCTCTATAGACTGGGGGTGGTAATATTTACCATAATATATCTCTGATTTCTACTATACGGAGAAGAATGTTGTCCTGTTCTCAATGCACAAAATGGTACTTTATGTCTGAAGCTTTATTTGCTCATCATCTTTATTATTTGACTCTACACTCATCACAGAAACGGCACATTCAGAATCACAGTCACACCAATTCAGCTTGCCTAATGATCTACAACATGGCACACACCGAAGCAGCTCTCTCTGAAAGAGAGTAAATACATAGAACCAACAGTCAGTTTGTTTAACCTGGTGATATTATTTCCCTAATAAATGCAGAGTTGGTCTTATTAACTCTGAAAAGGATTGTTGCTATAGGTAATCCACTGTTAGGAACCAGAGAGACAATGAATAAATAGCTCATTTATCAGATCACTGAAATCTACACAATATTCAAGGAGAGTGATTTTATTTTTGAAAATTTTCCTCTCCAGGGGACAGGCAGCAGTCTTTCTCAGAAATCCTAATAGTGGTCTCCACTGTTGTTGTATACTAGAAACTGTACTGAAATCTAATTTCCCAGATCTTGATAATGCTTATAAGCAAAAGTGAATATGCAATTGTGTAATTTCATTTCTGAAACATGGTTATTCCTTGATTTGCATATTTTGAGGCAATAATCAAAATGATTTTGTATATACCAACTTTGCTCTAAAAATATTCAAAATTGTTTTTAAAATATGCATTTAATATGGCAAAAATGTAAGTTAAAAGAAAAGTAAAAGCAGGAAGTAAATTCAAACCTGAAATAAGACTGGTAAACAAAAATACATTCATGAAGTTGTAGATACTGGACACGGAGGAGCTCAGCCTTCCAGCAGCCAAAGGAGAAAGGGGAAATATGATTTGGCCCTGAGTTCATAGTGTCTACATCCGAGTTTCAGAAGGAAATCCACCCTAGGGAGCTCACAGTAAAGAAACCCTAGAATTATGTAATGAAGAGCATCCTCAACATCCCCAAAGGAAACACAGAGATGTTGTTTCATGGGTGATTACTCATGAAGCAATGGCATCACCCTAAAAGGTGGTTTAGCAGAATTCTTCTATGGGAAGGTCAATTTAATCCAGGTATCAGCTCTCTAACTTCATCTGGGATTTAGACTTCTTTTTCAATAGAATGGATTAAATACAAACCATAAAAATTGATTTCCTTTAGCATTATTTTTAATTTCCTTTAGAATTTTTTAAGAATAATAAAAAGCAATAAGGATTTGTTTACACCCTCCTGACAAGTTCTTGGAAGGTAGCTTTTAGTGTTCTTTGGTTAGTTGAGGCCAGTTAAATAAGGCTGCATTGAGGACAAGACAGGCTGGTCATATCAAAATTAGGTTACCTAAAAAGGAAATGTGAGTAAAGCCATCCAACTTTAGCTTGAATGTCACACATGCAGGAAGGCAGAAATTCTACTCAAAAAGTCATTTTGAATTTGCTCTAATATACAACTTAATGGGCGGTCACAGTCCTACCCAGTTTCACACCATATATTCACACCACCCTAATTTTGGCCGGCGGCGGGGCGGGGGGCACTTCTATTGGTCTTTTATTTACTTATTTTCTTTGTCCTTTGGCCTGTGTGGGCCTCCCATCGCCGTGGCCTCTCTTGCTGCAGAGCACCGGCTCTGGGTGCACGCACTCCAGAGTTCCGGCTCGGTAGTTGGACACGTTGGTCCAGCCACTCTGCAGCACGTGGGATCCTCCCAGGCCAGGGATCAAACTGGCGCCCCTTGCACTGAAAGGCAGTGTCCTTACCCACTGGACCAGCAGGGAAGGCCCCTAGTTTTAACATAGGAGAAACTATCAATCTATTAATCTGCATTTTGCAAAAGCCTCATGAAACAAAATGCATGCTAACACTCGAAGGTTACTATTTGGTGAAGGGAAGGCTAGTCTAGTGAATGTCATAACAGCATTATTGCCTTTTATATCATGTCATGGATCTGATGGGATTATGAAATTATGTAATATACAAAAGGTATATATTGTGGTACAGAAATGATGAGAGGTTCATTCCCAGCAGAATGGCTGACTAGGTACCTAGACCAACTCTCCTACTGAGAAAAAAAAAAAAAAAAAGTCCTACATAATACAGAAAAACAAACACCAAAAAAACTTCATAAAAGCATCAGTGAGGAACACCTGGGTAAAACCTATGTGAACACTGAAACCCAGAGCAGGATGTGGAACGATGAAGGCGAGGAACTGCTAGTTAGGGAGAACCCAAGCTTCAGATTTCTTCACCTCAAAGTGGGGAACCAACAAATTAGGAAAACTAAGAATAATTTTCAGCAAATTAAAATGTCTTAACAAAAATATCAAGTTGAATAGAGTAAACTGCATAAAGTAAATAAGTTGAGAAGACCAAAATGGAGCAATGTGACTACACATTGTAATTTGTTTTTTAATGGCTTTTTTAATAAATAACAAAAGAAACGTATTTCTTTCTTCATTTCCACCCTTCAGCGGCAACCACTGTTAACAGTTTGATATGTACATCGCCAGAATTTTTCTGTCTCAGTTCTAGTTTCAACAGAAAGGGGTGAACAGAAAGGAGGAGGGGAGCGTTTCTCTTTCTTGTGATTGCAACTGAGGGAGCGGGCCAAGTTCTCTCCTTGCAGTTTCGTCTGGACCCAAGGGCTCCAGAAGTCCTATATGCCGAGGGCCTTCATGTGCCTATCATGCCAGGAAAATGGGCTCCTTTTAATGGGAGAAGTCAGGCCACAGATATCATTAAATAGTCAAATAAGACATTATTTTTAAGTGAAAGGTTTGTTTTGGTCTAGCACATATACTACTTGGTGCCTTTTTGTCTCTTTGCTGATGAAATCACTGACTCATGGGAAGTAAATACATTGGCAAGGCCTCCAATGATTAAAAATTGCACCATTACAAGTCCCTATGTCTGCACTGTTTTGGTCTGGCAGACTCTACAGTGACGAGCAAAAATGTCACAACAGCTTTTTTTTCATTATTGAATTACTTATTTATTCAACAATTTATAAATAAGTCCTAGAGCATGCCAGGTGCAAGCACCAGAAGCATGAGAGACCTGACTTCAGATCTCCTCCAGCTCATCGTCCAGTGGGATAGACTGACAGCATTTTTTTTTAATCATGAAAACACAAATGTAATCGCAACTGACCAGTGCCCCAAAAGACAACTCAAAAGGATGTAAGGATGAGCTCCCAAGGAAAGTGACCCTGAGCGGAAACCTAAAGGTTGAGGAGTTGGCCAGGTGGAAAGCAGAGAAAAGCAGCCTGCATTTAAGGTGGTAACAGTGATGATGGAGAAAGGCTGATGGGATGGAGATAAATCCAGGCAGAAGAATTAATAGGACAGTTGAAGAAACCAAGACTGATACCCATGCTTCTGGTTTCAGCAAATTAAAATGTCTTAACAAAAATATCAAGTTGAATAGAGTAAACTGCATAAAGTAAATAAGTTGAGAAGACCAAAATGGAGCAATGTGACTACACATTGTAATTTGTTTTTTAATGGCTTTTTTAATAAATAACAAAAGAAACGTATTTCTTTCTTCATTTCCACCCTTCAGCGGCAACCACTGTTAACAGTTTGATATGTACATCGCCAGAATTTTTCTGTCTCAGTTCTAGTTTCAACAGAAAGGGTGAACAGAAAGGAGGAGGGGAGCGTTTCTCTTTCTTGTGATTGCAACTGAGGGAGCGGGCCAAGTTCTCTCCTTGCAGTTTCGTCTGGACCCAAGGGCTCCAGAAGTCCTATATGCCGAGGGCCTTCATGTGCCTATCATGCCAGGAAAATGGGCTCCTTTTAATGGGAGAAGTCAGGCCACAGATATCATTAAATAGTCAAATAAGACATTATTTTTAAGTGAAAGGTTTGTTTTGGTCTAGCACATATACTACTTGGTGCCTTTTTGTCTCTTTGCTGATGAAATCACTGACTCATGGGAAGTAAATACATTGGCAAGGCCTCCAATGATTAAAAATTGCACCATTACAAGTCCCTATGTCTGCACTGTTTTGGTCTGGCAGACTCTACAGTGACGAGAAAAAATGTCACAACAGCTTTTTCATTATTGAATTACTTATTTATTCAACAATTTATAAATAAGTCCTAGAGCATGCCAGGTGCAAGCACCAGAAGCATGAGAGACCTGACTTCAGATCTCCTCCAGCTCATCGTCCAGTGGGATAGACTGACAGCATTTTTTTTTAATCATGAAAACACAAATGTAATCGCAACTGACCAGTGCCCCAAAAGACAACTCAAAAGGATGTAAGGATGAGCTCCCAAGGAAAGTGACCCTGAGCGGAAACCTAAAGGTTGAGGAGTTGGCCAGGTGGAAAGCAGAGAAAAGCAGCCTGCATTTAAGGTGGTAACAGTGATGATGGAGAAAGGCTGATGGGATGGAGATAAATCCAGGCAGAAGAATTAATAGGACAGTTGAAGAAACCAAGACTGATACCCATGCTTCTGGCTTCTAGCATACTTACAATGCTTCCACTATGCATTTATTTACTTACAGATCTACTTTCCTCTAGTAAGTTCTTTGAATTCAAGGACAGTATCCTATCCTATCTCTTGCATGTATAAAAATGTCTGACACATGGACAGCTGAAGAATATTTCATGAATACATGAATAAAAAATTTAAGTGAGGATATAAAGGACAAGACAGATAAATAACAAAGGCCAACCTAATGAACAGACTTATGGATATGGGTGAGGAGGGAGGAGTGGATGAGATGTATGGAAGGAGTAACATGAAAACTTACATTACCATATGTAAAATAGATAACCAATTGGAATTTTCTGTAAGACTCAAGGAACTCAAACAGGGGCTCTGTAGCAACCTGGAGGGGTGAAATGGAGAGACAGATGGGAGGGAAATTCAAGTGGGAGAGGACATATGTATACCTATGGCTGGTTCACACTGATGTCTGGCAGAAAACAAAACTCCGTAAAGCAATTATCCTTCAGTTAAAAAACAAAATGCCAGCCTCACATAGAAGGTAACATTTAAATCACCTCTAGAGCTGGTTCCCAAATAATGCACCAAAAACTCTTTATACAACAGCAGTTCTTCAAAATGCTATTACCGCTACCAATTGTAACACAACTCCAGAGTTACAATACCAGATATTCAAAACTACACACTCTCCAGCTTTGCTGAGGAATTTTTCCTTGAAATTCTGAGGTTGTGATCTCCAAAACTACAAGCAAAGGGCAAAACCTGACTTCAGATCTCCTCCAGCTCATCGTCCAGTGGGATAGACTGACAGCATTTTTTTTTAATCATGAAAACACAAATGTAATCGCAACTGACCAGTGCCCCAAAAGACAACTCAAAAGGATGTAAGGATGAGCTCCCAAGGAAAGTGACCCTGAGCGGAAACCTAAAGGTTGAGGAGTTGGCCAGGTGGAAAGCAGAGAAAAGCAGCCTGCATTTAAGGTGGTAACAGTGATGATGGAGAAAGGCTGATGGGATGGAGATAAATCCAGGCAGAAGAATTAATAGGACAGTTGAAGAAACCAAGACTGATACCCATGCTTCTGGCTTCTAGCATACTTACAATGCTTCCACTATGCATTTATTTACTTACAGATCTACTTTCCTCTAGTAAGTTCTTTGAATTCAAGGACAGTATCCTATCCTATCTCTTGCATGTATAAAAATGTCTGACACATGGACAGCTGAAGAATATTTCATGAATACATGAATAAAAAATTTAAGTGAGGATATAAAGGACAAGACAGATAAATAACAAAGGCCAACCTAATGAACAGACTTATGGATATGGGTGAGGAGGGAGGAGTGGATGAGATGTATGGAAGGAGTAACATGAAAACTTACATTACCATATGTAAAATAGATAACCAATTGGAATTTTCTGTAAGACTCAAGGAACTCAAACAGGGGCTCTGTAGCAACCTGGAGGGGTGAAATGGAGAGACAGATGGGAGGGAAATTCAAGTGGGAGAGGACATATGTATACCTATGGCTGGTTCACACTGATGTCTGGCAGAAAACAAAACTCCGTAAAGCAATTATCCTTCAGTTAAAAAACAAAATGCCAGCCTCACATAGAAGGTAACATTTAAATCACCTCTAGAGCTGGTTCCCAAATAATGCACCAAAAACTCTTTATACAACAGCAGTTCTTCAAAATGCTATTACCGCTACCAATTGTAACACAACTCCAGAGTTACAATACCAGATATTCAAAAACTACACACTCTCCAGCTTTGCTGAGGAATTTTTTCCTTGAAATTCTGAGTGGATTAGAAATGAATCCACAAAATTTTCCCCAGGAAATGCTGGTGCTCAACCAACTAGGTTTGGCAATCACCATCCAAAGCAGTACTTTTCAAGTTTAACTTATTTCAAGATACAAATGGGACAAATTCCCATTAGAAACAGCAGTAATCTCAGGCAGGTGAGGCTAATAGAGCTGCTGCTGTTGCTTAGTCACTTCAGTTGTGTCTGACTTCGTGTGACGCCATGGACTGACAATGTTAACTGGCCTGAGGTGCACCATGGGCAGTGAGGTGCAAACATTTTCCAGGTGATTCTAATGTGCAGTTCAGGTTGAGAACCTCTGACCTCCATGTGGGGGCCCTTACCCATTAATTAAGATCTAGTCCAGTGGGTCTCAAACTTAAGTTTGCATCAGAGTCACCCTGGGGCTTCCCTCATGGCTCAGTGGTAAAGAATCTGCCTGCCAATGCAGGAGACTAGGGTTCGATCACTGGATCAGAAAGATCCTCTGTAGGAGGAAATGGCAATTCACTCCAGTATTCTTGCCTGGGAAATCCCATGGACAGAGGAGCCTGGTGGGCTACACTCTGTGGGGTCCCAGAAGAGCTGGACACAACTTTGTGACGAAAAAGTCTCCTGGAGGACTTGTTAAAAACAGACTTAGAAGGTCTGGAATATGGCTTAAGAATTTGCTTGAGAAACAAGTTCCCAGGTGAAGTTGATACTGCTGGTCTTAAGTTCACACTGAGAATCATTTACCACTGGTGGTAATAAATTACTCGGAAGAACTTATTAATAACCTTTTAGTACATCAATAGCTATTAGTTACAGTTTCCCAATAATAAACGGCAAAGATGATCCAAAACTGAATTTCTCACTTTACCCAATGTTTCCTCAGCAAGACATAATTTACAGTTTGCAGAGTGCTTTCCGTGTTGTCTCAAACTGATTTTGATCAGCACAAAAATTTTCTAAGGCAGATATAAAGAACATAATAATTCTTGTTTCAAAGATAAGAATATGATCAAAGAAATTAAGTAATTCATGGTGACATAGCTAATTAATGGCAGCTCCAAAGCAGGAGACTGCTGGCATCGTGTTATCTGGGCCTTGAAATTCTGAGTGGATTAGAAATGAATCCACAAAATTTTCCCCAGGAAATGCTGGTGCTCAACCAACTAGGTTTGGCAATCACCATCCAAAGCAGTACTTTTCAAGTTTAACTTATTTCAAGATACAAATGGGACAAATTCCCATTAGAAACAGCAGTAATCTCAGGCAGGTGAGGCTAATAGAGCTGCTGCTGTTGCTTAGTCACTTCAGTTGTGTCTGACTTCGTGTGACGCCATGGACTGACAATGTTAACTGGCCTGAGGTGCACCATGGGCAGTGAGGTGCAAACATTTTCCAGGTGATTCTAATGTGCAGTTCAGGTTGAGAACCTCTGACCTCCATGTGGGGCCTTACCCATTAATTAAGATCTAGTCCAGTGGGTCTCAAACTTAAGTTTGCATCAGAGTCACCCTGGGGCTTCCCTCATGGCTCAGTGGTAAAGAATCTGCCTGCCAATGCAGGAGACTAGGGTTCGATCACTGGATCAGAAAGATCCTCTGTAGGAGGAAATGGCAATTCACTCCAGTATTCTTGCCTGGGAAATCCCATGGACAGAGGAGCCTGGTGGGCTACACTCTGTGGGGTCCCAGAAGAGCTGGACACAACTTTGTGACGAAAAAGTCTCCTGGAGGACTTGTTAAAACAGACTTAGAAGGTCTGGAATATGGCTTAAGAATTTGCTTGAGAAACAAGTTCCCAGGTGAAGTTGATACTGCTGGTCTTAAGTTCACACTGAGAATCATTTACCACTGGTGGTAATAAATTACTCGGAAGAACTTATTAATAACCTTTTAGTACATCAATAGCTATTAGTTACAGTTTCCCAATAATAAACGGCAAAGATGATCCAAAACTGAATTTCTCACTTTACCCAATGTTTCCTCAGCAAGACATAATTTACAGTTTGCAGAGTGCTTTCCGTGTTGTCTCAAACTGATTTTGATCAGCACAAAAATTTTCTAAGGCAGATATAAAGAACATAATAATTCTTGTTTCAAAGATAAGAATATGATCAAAGAAATTAAGTAATTCATGGTGACATAGCTAATTAATGGCAGCTCCAAAGCAGGAGACTGCTGGCATCGTGTCCATACATTCTGCTGAGAGAGGCTCCTGTTCTCTTTTCTCTAGGCCTGGGCCATGCCAGGGAATCTGGAATGTAGCTGGGAAGATCTGGGACTCTTCAAACAGTCTGGATTAATACCCTGAAAATTAAAATGAACCTGGACCAAAGCAGGCTTCCCTCAAACTCTTCAAACTACATAGAAAGCTGCATAAGCCTAAACCCACGCCAAGACTTCACTAGCCTGCCAATTTACATTCAGAATCAACACCCTAAGGAAGTAATGAATTAGAATAAATCTGCATTCCCATGGGAAGGAATATAGAAATTTTCTTTTCTCCTAATATTGTTTTATGTGCACTTACTGCATTCTCTCACCCACCCTCCTATCTCTTCCTAACTTAGCTATCACTCAACTGAGGAGCTCTTTTTGGAACCTCAGTGATTCTGATTGTTCTCAAGTGACTTCGCCTGACTAGAACACAGAAAATCACAGGCTTATTATTTTATCATCTGTATCACTTTGGGATAGGATTAAAAAAAGAGAGGTTGTAGACTCTCAAAACAATTCTGTAAGTAGGCAAACTTACATTCATTAATTCAAAAATATTTATTAAGTGCTAATGCTCATTTTATTTACATGACTAGACTGGAGAGTTATTTTGGGTTTTTTGTTTTTGGAATTGGTAAAAAGAAAAACAAAGCTTAAATCAGAAAAACATTAATTGCATGCTAAAGGAAGCATCTATGATTAATTTCCAAGTATTACTTAACAACATTCACAGATGACTTCTAGAACATACCCAGAAACTATACTATATTTACAAACTTGCAGGGTTAAATATGATACAATTCTAGACTTAAAAATTTATCAAAATGAATTAATACTAGTTCAATGAAAACTTTAATGAGATCAATATTTTAAAGGTGCTGACTCTACTTCATCACAATAACACCCAGGAAACATACACCACAAAGTCTAGAGTACTCTGACAGGGCTTCCCTGGTGGTCTAGCGGGTAAGGACACCGCCTTGCAATGTAAGGGGCGCTGGTTCGATCCCTGGCCTGAGAAGATCCCACGTGCTGCTGAGCGGCTGGACCGATGTGTCCAATTACTGAGCCGGAGCTCCGGAGCGCATGCGCCCAGAGCTGGTGCCCTGCGACAACAGAGGCCACTGCGATGGGAGGCCCACATGGGCCAAAAAAGAAAGATGGATGAAAATAGATAAATGAAAGACCAATAGAAGTGGACCGCCCGTCCTCCTCCCCTCACAACCCGCCCCCCATCCCACCCCCCACCAAAAAAACCCCACCTAATATGCAGAGTACTCTGACAAATTAAAGAAAACTGTTCACGGATGGAGGGTTTGTTCTGGGAGTATTTGTGGCTGTAATCCACAGGCACACAGGATGACTTTCTGAAGAGTGCGACATCTCAACAATTGGAGATAAAGGAAAAAAGAAAAAATTCCAACTGGGTTTGCTCACTGCTTGCTGATACTAACTGAAGAACCATGAAATAATTTTACAGTAAAGTTTCAAACAAATACTTGACTACAAAAAGAAAAAAATGGTAAGAACTCTAACCACTAATGAAACAGTATCAGTATCTCAGAGACAAGACTCGTCTCTGTAGTCTCAACTGAAACTGGTGCCACCATGTGGCTCCTTGGAGCAAGCAGAAGTAGAGATGATAATGTGATTACCGTGATCAGATGAGGCTGCAGTAGAATGTCATCCACACCTAAATGATGTGTGCTAAGTCGATTCAGTCATGTCTGACTCTCTGTGAGAACCTATGGACTGTAGCCCACCAGGCTTCTCTGTTCATGGGATTCTCCAGGCAAGAATGGTGAGCTGCCATTTCCTCCTCCGGGGGTCTTCCGGACCCAGGGATCGAACCTGCATCTCTTACATCTCCTGCATTGGCAGGTAGGTTTTTTTTACCACTCGTACCACCTGGGAAACCCCAAACATTTATAGCAGCTACCTGCATGGGCTCTGGTTGTTTATTAGATCTGTCACCATGAGCTACTCAATGTCCTCACCTCTGCAGTTAAGCATTTGTGAACGAACCACTGGGACTGTCAGGCTGGTGTCTCCACAGACAACAAGGGTTTCCGGTGGTCTAGTAAGGACACCGCCTTGCAATGTAAGGCGCTGGTTCGATCCCTGGCCTGAGAAGATCCCACGTGCTGCTGAGCGGCTGGACCGATGTGTCCAATTACTGAGCCGGAGCCCCGGGAGCGCATGCGCCCAGAGCTGGTGCCCTGCGACAACAGAGGCCACTGCGATGGGAGGCCCACATGGGCCAAAAAAGAAAGATGGATGAAAATAGATAAATGAAAGACCAATAGAAGTGGACCGCCTGCCTCCTCCCACAACCCGCCCCCATCCCACCCCCCACCAAAAAAACCCCACCTAATATGCAGAGTACTCTGACAAATTAAAGAAAACTGTTCACGGATGGAGGGTTTGTTCTGGGAGTATTTGTGGCTGTAATCCACAGGCACACAGGATGACTTTCTGAAGAGTGCGACATCTCAACAATTGGAGATAAAGGAAAAAAGAAAAAATTCCAACTGGGTTTGCTCACTGCTTGCTGATACTAACTGAAGAACCATGAAATAATTTTACAGTAAAGTTTCAAACAAATACTTGACTACAAAAAGAAAAAAATGGTAAGAACTCTAACCACTAATGAAACAGTATCAGTATCTCAGAGACAAGACTCGTCTCTGTAGTCTCAACTGAAACTGGTGCCACCATGTGGCTCCTTGGAGCAAGCAGAAGTAGAGATGATAATGTGATTACCGTGATCAGATGAGGCTGCAGTAGAATGTCATCCACACCTAAATGATGTGTGCTAAGTCGATTCAGTCATGTCTGACTCTCTGTGAGAACCTATGGACTGTAGCCCACCAGGCTTCTCTGTTCATGGGATTCTCCAGGCAAGAATGGTGAGCTGCCATTTCCTCCTCCGGGGGTCTTCCGGACCCAGGGATCGAACCTGCATCTCTTACATCTCCTGCATTGGCAGGTAGGTTTTTTTTACCACTCGTACCACCTGGGAAACCCCAAACATTTATAGCAGCTACCTGCATGGGCTCTGGTTGTTTATTAGATCTGTCACCATGAGCTACTCAATGTCCTCACCTCTGCAGTTAAGCATTTGTGAACGAACCACTGGGACTGTCAGGCTGGGGAATGTCTCCACAGACAACAAGGATCTCCTTTGTGGAACAACTCTCTCCTCAGCAGAGAATGGACACAGAGATGAGGGTGACGGGGACAGACACCAATACAGGTGGAAGAGAGAGAGACAGAGCCTGAGCTAACCAAGTAATTGTTTCTCTTCTGGTGACTGGACATGAACGCTTAAGAGAAAAGCAGGAAAAAAAAAAATCAGTCTCCAGAAAGAGGAGGGATGAGGAAGCAGGCATGTGGAGTAAAGCAGTTTCAGTATTTTCCTTAGCTTCTGCTGCACACCCACCCTGCGGCCCTGAGGGATCTCGAATTTTGAGAAATATTCCCTTTTTCTATTGAAGCTAGCTCAAGATGCTTTCTGTTTCACACATGTATGCACACACATGTGTACACATACACATATAAACACAGGATCTAAGTGAAAGAGAGAAAAGGGATGCTGCTGAATTCTGTTTAAGATGAAAACACATGAATAATTATTGGATTTTATTCTCTGTATAGTTAATTCTGTTAGGTCAAATCTCTAAGAGCTCGATTTTAGAATATTTAGTGTTGCCACCAGGTATCAGGATGGACCTCAAGGGTGAATTATTTACCCCTCTGTTCTCAGGGGACAGAGTAAATTACTAACAGCTGACAGGTAGCACCCTGCTGTTCTAAGTAAGATTTACGAGGCATGCCAATCACTAACAGGAAAACACTGAGGTTCTCTGCTCTGTAACCCTTTTCTTGAAAAGGATAATTGCCCAGATGAGAGCGCATTACTTCTTCAAGGTTCATCGCAGAGAAACGTCGCTTCCTGCTGCACCTCCTCCACCCTCCACCTCAGAGGCAATCACTTTAGATTCTTTTAGCTGTTTCTTCTGATATTTTATTCCATATTTCTAAATGATACACACACAGAATTCACTGATTACTTTCACTTTCAGATGTTTATCTTTTGATGTCCCACTATGGAAGATGAGGCAAAGCAACATCTACCTTAGATGTCGTATAAATATATACAACAGAATCCACTCAGGTGCCTTCCTGACACTGCACAACAGAAGTTTTAAATTATAATGCAAATTAACTGACAACATCCATAAATTTTCTGTTGGAACTAATCAGCACAATTCAAAGTTCAAAGCAGTGACTTCTACTGCATTAAGCTAAGGCTTAACATTCCTCACGCCTTTTAGGTCTATTTCTTCATGTGCTCGCATTAGGTCATGAATTAGACATCGATTTGGTGTTTCTTAACAGAAAAATGTTAGTAATAAATAAATCTGAAAAATGTTCTGCAGTTATAAATCAAGATATTCAAAATCTGAAGTCTTACAAGTTTTTTCTAATTAATATAGCCTGTTTATATATTATAGGAAATCATTCTCATTTCCTTCACCCAGCACTTAACTAGCAAATTTATGCTTCACTTCATCAAAAGATCTTTTCCAGTATGACAATAATTACCTTAAGAATTCTAGCTTTTTTCCACACATGAATGCACACACAAGTGTACACATACACATATAAACACAGGATCTAAGTGAAAGAGAGAAAAGGGATGCTGCTGAATTCTGTTTAAGATGAAAACACATGAATAATTATTGGATTTTATTCTCTGTATAGTTAATTCTGTTAGGTCAAATCTCTAAGAGCTCGATTTTAGAATATTTAGTGTTGCCACCAGGTATCAGGATGGACCTCAAGGGTGAATTATTTACCCCTCTGTTCTCAGGGGACAGAGTAAATTACTAACAGCTGACAGGTAGCACCCTGCTGTTCTAAGTAAGATTTACGAGGCATGCCAATCACTAACAGGAAAACACTGAGGTTCTCTGCTCTGTAACCCTTTTCTTGAAAAGGATAATTGCCCAGATGAGAGCGCATTACTTCTTCAAGGTTCATCGCAGAGAAACGTCGCTTCCTGCTGCACCTCCTCCACCCTCCACCTCAGAGGCAATCACTTTAGATTCTTTTAGCTGTTTCTTCTGATATTTTATTCCATATTTCTAAATGATACACACACAGAATTCACTGATTACTTTCACTTTCAGATGTTTATCTTTTGATGTCCCACTATGGAAGATGAGGCAAAGCAACATCTACCTTAGATGTCGTATAAATATATACAACAGAATCCACTCAGGTGCCTTCCTGACACTGCACAACAGAAGTTTTAAATTATAATGCAAATTAACTGACAACATCCATAAATTTTCTGTTGGAACTAATCAGCACAATTCAAAGTTCAAAGCAGTGACTTCTACTGCATTAAGCTAAGGCTTAACATTCCTCACGCCTTTTAGGTCTATTTCTTCATGTGCTCGCATTAGGTCATGAATTAGACATCGATTTGGTGTTTCTTAACAGAAAAATGTTAGTAATAAATAAATCTGAAAAATGTTCTGCAGTTATAAATCAAGATATTCAAAATCTGAAGTCTTACAAGTTTTTTCTAATTAATATAGCCTGTTTATATATTATAGGAAATCATTCTCATTTCCTTCACCCAGCACTTAACTAGCAAATTTATGCTTCACTTCATCAAAAGATCTTTTCCAGTATGACAATAATTACCTTAAGAATTTTCTAATTTAAACAAGTCAAATGGAAAAAAATCTTTGGGGACATATTAACAAGCTCAAGAGTTATTGGTTCATACCTACAAATATCTTAATCATTAGGTATATAAAGCTTAAAGAGATCTAAAAGTAAATAAAGTGCATACTACAACTGACTGCAGAAAATAAATAAAAATATCTTTCTGTAACTTTAGTTAACAATCAGGATACCAATAAAAGATTCCAAACTTGTTCAATATAAAATTTTGCAATCTAGTCACTATTGACTAAGCGGTCATACATGTTATTGACTTAAACACATGAGAAGAGCAAGTTTTCTCCTTGCAAAAATTTTCTTACTTTAATATGACTTTCCAGTTTAAATTTGTTTTTATGAATTACTATTCAAACACAAAGTGAAAACCTCATTTAAATACAACTGTTTGCAAACTCTTAAGGTCAGAGTGACCAAAGGAAATCACAGATTTTCCTGTAACTTAAAATCACTTACTATTTAAAAACAATTATGTTAGTATATACATGTCCCAGGTGCTAGGGACAAAACAAAGAAACAGATTAAGTTCTACCCTGTAATCAGGCAATGTGCTTTATTAACACAAAAATATATTCAGGGCTTCCCCTGGTGGTCCAGTGGGTAAGGACACCGCCTTGCACTGCAAGGGGCGCCGGTTAGATCCCTGGCCTGGGAAGATCCCACGAGCCGCAGAGCGGCTGGACTGATGTGTCCAATCGCTGAGCCGGAGCTCTGGAGCGCATGCGCCCAGAGCCGGAGCTCCCCCGCGATGGGAGGCCCACAGGAGGGGGAAAAAAAAAAACCGCACAATTCAAAGTTCAAGTGACTTCTACTGCATTAAGCTAAGGCTTAACATTCCTCACGCCTTTTAGGTCTATTTCTTCATGTGCTCGCATTAGGTCATGAATTAGACATCGATTTGGTGTTTCTTAACAGAAAAATGTTAGTAATAAATAAATCTGAAAAATGTTCTGCAGTTATAAATCAAGATATTCAAAATCTGAAGTCTTACAAGTTTTTTCTAATTAATATAGCCTGTTTATATATTATAGGAAATCATTCTCATTTCCTTCACCCAGCACTTAACTAGCAAATTTATGCTTCACTTCATCAAAAGATCTTTTCCAGTATGACAATAATTACCTTAAGAATTTTCTAATTTAAACAAGTCAAATGGAAAAAAATCTTTGGGGACATATTAACAAGCTCAAGAGTTATTGGTTCATACCTACAAATATCTTAATCATTAGGTATATAAAGCTTAAAGAGATCTAAAAGTAAATAAAGTGCATACTACAACTGACTGCAGAAAATAAATAAAAATATCTTTCTGTAACTTTAGTTAACAATCAGGATACCAATAAAAGATTCCAAACTTGTTCAATATAAAATTTTGCAATCTAGTCACTATTGACTAAGCGGTCATACATGTTATTGACTTAAACACATGAGAAGAGCAAGTTTTCTCCTTGCAAAAATTTTCTTACTTTAATATGACTTTCCAGTTTAAATTTGTTTTTATGAATTACTATTCAAACACAAAGTGAAAACCTCATTTAAATACAACTGTTTGCAAACTCTTAAGGTCAGAGTGACCAAAGGAAATCACAGATTTTCCTGTAACTTAAAATCACTTACTATTTAAAAACAATTATGTTAGTATATACATGTCCCAGGTGCTAGGGACAAAACAAAGAAACAGATTAAGTTCTACCCTGTAATCAGGCAATGTGCTTTATTAACACAAAAATATATTCAGGGCTTCCCCTGGTGGTCCAGTGGGTAAGGACACCGCCTTGCAGTGCAAGGGGCACCGGTTCGATCACTGGCCTGGGAAGATCCCACGAGCCGCAGAGCGGCTGGACTGATGTGTCCAATTACTGAGCCAGAGCTCTGGAGCGCATGCACCCAGAGCCGGAGCTCTGCAACGACAGACACCACCGCGATGGGAGGCCCACAGGAGCCAAACAACAAAGATGGATGAAGATAGAGGAATGAAAGACCAATAGAAGTGGCCTGCCCGCTCCCCTCCCTCCCCAACCCTACCCCCGCCCAAAAAAAAAAAATAAATAAATCTTTAAAAATATATATATATATATATTCAGTGCCAAAATATCCTTGCAAGAATTAAATGAACATGTGAATCCAAATATTCTCATTATTTAAAAAGAAAACCAAAGATTAAGATGCTTTCTTAACATCAGTGATGACGTTTAGTGAACCTTTGCCACAAAGCAAAAAATATGATAGAGTTACAAAGATATTTATACCTATGATCTCTGCAAGGCAACTTAAAACAACTCTCATTTTAAGAATTTTCGTTCCTACAAATGTTAAAAATTAGTATCACATCATCAGCCACACAATTTCCCATGGTTTGAGGAATAAATGTAGAGGACTTAAAAGCAACTGTCTTAAAAGAGGAAGTAAAATGATCGTCTGAAGCTGCAAAGGAGCTCACATTCAGCCCCTCACATTTCTCATCTATTTACTTTAACTGACCTTTTTTTTTTTGTGAGTAAGGGGGACTAGGTAAAGTTGAAATGAAAGGTTTGTGAGACAGAGTACATATTCAGCTATACTATCTGTTTACTTAGGCTGACCTTTTTTTACGGTGAAGAGGAAGAAAGAGAAGTATCTGCTCATGGAAATCTCTGTGCTAATAATCATAAGGATCAAAAAAAGCCCATCATGCACACCAAAGTTAAGACACTTACTGTATAAAGGCAAATCCCACGAGTCAATGTGACCAAGATAAAAGGTATTTCTGTATCTGCTGCTTTGTTAGGCTTTTAAATTTACTACACTCCACAGAAAGGCCATTTTCACACTTAAGCAATGTGCTTTATTAACACAAAAATATATTCAGGGCTTCCCTGGTGGTCTGTTGGGGAAGGACACCGCCGTGCAGTGCAAGACGCCGGTTCGATCACTGGCCTGGGAAGATCCCACGTGCTGTGGAGCGACGGGACTGATGTGTCCAATTACTGAGCCGGAGCTCTGGAGTGCATGCACCCAGAGCCGGAGCTCTGCAACAACAGACGCCACCGCGATGGGAGGCCCACAGGAGCCAAAGAACAAAGACGGATGAAAATAGAGAAATGAAAGACCAATAGAAGTGGCCCGCCCGCTCCCCTCCCTCCCCAACCCCACCCCTGCCCAAAATAAAAAAATAAATAAATCTTTAAAAATATATATATATATATATTCAGTGCCAAAATATCCTTGCAAGAATTAAATGAACATGTGAATCCAAATATTCTCATTATTTAAAAAGAAAACCAAAGATTAAGATGCTTTCTTAACATCAGTGATGACGTTTAGTGAACCTTTGCCACAAAGCAAAAAATATGATAGAGTTACAAAGATATTTATACCTATGATCTCTGCAAGGCAACTTAAAACAACTCTCATTTTAAGAATTTTCGTTCCTACAAATGTTAAAAATTAGTATCACATCATCAGCCACACAATTTCCCATGGTTTGAGGAATAAATGTAGAGGACTTAAAAGCAACTGTCTTAAAAGAGGAAGTAAAATGATCGTCTGAAGCTGCAAAGGAGCTCACATTCAGCCCCTCACATTTCTCATCTATTTACTTTAACTGACCTTTTTTTTTTTGTGAGTAAGGGGGACTAGGTAAAGTTGAAATGAAAGGTTTGTGAGACAGAGTACATATTCAGCTATACTATCTGTTTACTTAGGCTGACCTTTTTTTACGGTGAAGAGGAAGAAAGAGAAGTATCTGCTCATGGAAATCTCTGTGCTAATAATCATAAGGATCAAAAAAAGCCCATCATGCACACCAAAGTTAAGACACTTACTGTATAAAGGCAAATCCCACGAGAGTCAATGTGACCAAGATAAAAGGTATTTCTGTATCTGCTGCTTTGTTAGGCTTTTAAATTTACTACACTCCACAGAAAGGCCATTTTCACACTTAAGCAACATAGTAATACTATTTATATTATTTTACAAATAAACATTATAATTGAGTATCACATTTATTAAAGGTATTGATAGTAAGAAACATTTTCAGCATCATATTCTACATGATCAAACATAGCTTATTTTTCTCTCAGATGTTTTTATTTTGAATTACATCCGTATGCTCTTCACGGAGATTCGCCAGGTGTCAAAATTTTGCCACATTTGCTTTATCCTCTTCTCTCTACACATAGGCATGTAGAACAGTATCTCTGCTGAACTATCTAAAAATAAACTACAGATATCATGACTTGAGTCTTTTGTGATTCGGCTGGTTTTGAGCAATTTTACTCAGAAATATAAAAACCCTGGGCTTAACAAGAAGTTTTCAGGCATCAGGTAATATAAAAAGACTGGCAACGGAAGGCCGAGGTTTAAGTCTAGCTCTTCTACTACTCGTTCACCTATGTGACAACAGCCTGCCTTTCTGTCTGAGTCAACTATGTGGACAGATGGGCACACCCTCAGAGTGGTGTTGAGAGAAAAACCTTTAAATCTAAGAACAGATACTGATGTGGAGAGATTTTCAGCATAATACTTACCTCCTCTTGGCCCTACCCCACCCAGTGTTCCACTGCCTGAAATCCAGTTCAGTGGGAGAACTTGTGACACTGGAAGAGGGGAGCCGATGCCTACCTGTCACGACCACCATAGGACCTGATGCTTGGTCCCGGCCCACCAAATGCCAGTAGTTTCCCCCACCATTGTCACAAAATCAATTATGCCTCTAAGAATTACTGTGTAACCTCGGAGTGTTACAGGAAAACATACACAGTAAGCCTTGGGTCCTATTAGCTGTATAAGTAAATGGGTAAGAATGTTTTCTGGATGCCCAGGAGACAATTGAATCTAGGAATGTGAGACAGAGTACATATTCAGCTATACTATCTGTTTACTTAGGCTGACCTTTTTTTACGGTGAAGAGGAAGAAAGAGAAGTATCTGCTCATGGAAATCTCTGTGCTAATAATCATAAGGATCAAAAAAAGCCCATCATGCACACCAAAGTTAAGACACTTACTGTATAAAGGCAAATCCACGAGAGTCAATGTGACCAAGATAAAAGGTATTTCTGTATCTGCTGCTTTGTTAGGCTTTTAAATTTACTACACTCCACAGAAAGGCCATTTTCACACTTAAGCAACATAGTAATACTATTTATATTATTTTACAAATAAACATTATAATTGAGTATCACATTTATTAAAGGTATTGATAGTAAGAAACATTTTCAGCATCATATTCTACATGATCAAACATAGCTTATTTTTCTCTCAGATGTTTTTATTTTGAATTACATCCGTATGCTCTTCACGGAGATTCGCCAGGTGTCAAAATTTTGCCACATTTGCTTTATCCTCTTCTCTCTACACATAGGCATGTAGAACAGTATCTCTGCTGAACTATCTAAAAATAAACTACAGATATCATGACTTGAGTCTTTTGTGATTCGGCTGGTTTTGAGCAATTTTACTCAGAAATATAAAAACCCTGGGCTTAACAAGAAGTTTTCAGGCATCAGGTAATATAAAAAGACTGGCAACGGAAGGCCGAGGTTTAAGTCTAGCTCTTCTACTACTCGTTCACCTATGTGACAACAGCCTGCCTTTCTGTCTGAGTCAACTATGTGGACAGATGGGCACACCCTCAGAGTGGTGTTGAGAGAAAAACCTTTAAATCTAAGAACAGATACTGATGTGGAGAGATTTTCAGCATAATACTTACCTCCTCTTGGCCCTACCCCACCCAGTGTTCCACTGCCTGAAATCCAGTTCAGTGGGAGAACTTGTGACACTGGAAGAGGGGAGCCGATGCCTACCTGTCACGACCACCATAGGACCTGATGCTTGGTCCCGGCCCACCAAATGCCAGTAGTTTCCCCCACCATTGTCACAAAATCAATTATGCCCCCTCTAAGAATTACTGTGTAACCTCGGAGTGTTACAGGAAAACATACACAGTAAGCCTTGGGTCCTATTAGCTCCGTATAAGTAAATGGGTAAGAATGTTTTTCTGGATGCCCAGGGAGACAATATGAAAGTTCTAGGAATCTAAGATGCACTGCAGGGAAAAAACAAAGGTTCTGTCAAGGGGGTAGAAAGCCACTGAAAATAAAGGAGATAGAGAATGCCTGAGTAGAAGTTTATCTGGTATGTATACCTTTCCATTCCAGAGATTTTTTCAATGAAAATGGATATATATTGGATTGGCCAACCCAATAATTACAAAAGTTTTACAAAATCAACAGTTAATAAGACAGCAGTCATGCCGGTCTGGGGCTAGCCCCAGGGAAGTACGGGAGCCACCTTGTACGGGCTTGTAAGAGCTCGTGTACACACCTCTTCCTGACCCCAAGTTTATGGACATCACGTCATACTGGGAGCTTGACCCTGCCATGGCGGTGGGGATACGTATACCACTGAGCTCATATTTCAAACACTACAAATCCGGTTCCCCCACCCACCCACCTAGAGAGCTGGCTGCCAAATGTCTACCAGCACACCACTGGTCAGCCTCACTGTGTTTAAGTTGAATAATAAATTGTTAATAAACTCACATAGTATCATTATCAGGTCTACACCCAAGAGAAGCACTGATAAAAAATACTACAGAAGGGCTTTCCTGGTGGTCCAGTGGATGAAGAGTCCACCTTGCAGTGCAAGGGGCACCAGTTTGACCCCTAGACTTGGAAGATCCCACAGAGCGACGGGGCTGGGGTGTTCAATTATGAGCCAGTGCTCTGCAGCACATGCGCCCAGAGCCAGTGCTCTGCAGCAAGAGAGGCCACTGTGATGGGAGGCCCACACAGGTCAAAGAATAAAGATGGATGAAAAATAAACAATGACTTAGAGGCAAAAAAAAAAAAAAAACTATAGAAGTACTATTACCTTGTGTGTCTCTCTATATATATATTTAGAACTATGAATTTAAAGTTATGTACTGGAGGGGCTTCCCTGGTGGTTCAGTAGTAAAGAATCTGACTGTCAATGTAGCAGACATGAGTTCAATTCCTGGTCTGGGAAGATCCCACACACTGTGGAGCAACTACGCCTGTGTGCCACAACTACTGAGCCTGTGCTCTAGAGCCTGGAGTCGCAAAGAAGCCCACCTGCCCTAGAGCCTGTGCTCCACAGCAAAATAAGTCACCACAAGAGAAGCCCGCACACCACAACTAAAGAGGAGACCCTACTGGCCACCACTAGAGGAAAGCCCACACAGCAACAAAGACTCAGCACAGTCAAAATAAATAAATATATAAATAAAAATTTTTAAAAAGTTACACACTGGAGAATACATCAACAACCATTTTAACCTGTTTCACTGGAAACTGACCCGTAAGGAGGCAGAGGACCACGAAAGGCCAGGTTGAAGCTGCCTGTTTGTGTTGCCATAAAACAAAGATTATTATCTCACCCTTGAAGACCAGAGCTGAAATGGGCCCCAACCCCACACAGGTGCTCTTCTGTCCCCTCCATTCTGGCAACAATCATAACGACTCTAGTACCCAGCACTTGAGATGACACTTGCTAGGTGCCAGCATGTGTGTATACTAACTCACCGAATCCTCACAACAGTGTTAATGTAGTAGGTACTATCATTACTTCCATTTTACAGATGTCCACACTTACAGAGAACGTGAAGGGCAATCTGGCTCCACAGTCTTTGGTCCTAACAGGAGTGCTACCTGTGTGCCAATAGTTATCTAAGTGGACTGTGTGCCAACCTCAAAATGTCTCTTTCACCACCCTACATCTGTTTCTGGGACTATTTATCTCCCACTGCGCCAACACAACTGACATGCTTCAGGTTCCTTTGTGTGTTTCTATTTCTCTTTAAGTCTGCTTTTATCATTTCCTCAGCAAGATATTCCAAACTGTCTATTATAATAGCTGGCAGATAACAGCCATTCTGTAAAATACGCCTGAATTTTAAAAGAAGAGAAGAGCTATACCACTTTATATCCAAAAAGGAGCTTAACAATTGAGTGGGAAGCATTAAAATTGCTGGTATGGACAAAGAGTTTCACATCCTATAAGCTGTGGTAAGTACGGTTTGAAAACACTGGAATTAAAATTCACTTCATATTTTTCTTGCCCTCCAATATCTGTAAGTCTAAGAACATTCTGCTATTTGGTTTACTGTTACCAAATTTCACTGACTTTTAAAAGGTTTTAAAGTTGATAATATTTATAAAAGTGTCATGAAACAGAAGAGTGTTGCTCTGCTTGAGACAAATCAGTTTTTATGAAACAGTTTTATTTATATATACTATCAAATACTTTACCTGACAAGTATTTGCTATAACATGGAAGAGACAAAATGTTCTTCCTAATGAAGAAACAATTATGGCAGTTTTTATTTTTGTTTAGATGTCATACATATCCGGTTTGTTGATTTCTGCTGTGTTTATGAAATGATACACTGGTATAAAACCAAACCCTAGCATTTAGAACTCAAACCATACTTATGCGTGGCTGGAAGCAAACCACAGCAAATGTGGTTTGGCAGAAAAAAGCAGCAACCTAGTGGTAAGTATATCAGAAGAAAGATAAAATGCTAATATCTATGACGGTAACATTCATAAAAGAATGGAAGTAATTCACTATTAAATATTTTAAATTAAGTACTATCTTGAGTGAAGTTTAGAAGGAACCAGTGTGTATTTCTATAGAATATACTGCCCATCACCTGAAGGGAATTCTGATATTTTTTCCAGAAGATTGGAGTGTTTATTTAACCTTAACTACACTAAATAATTTCAAATCTACATTGTACATTCTTTTTTATTACTTATTTGGTAAAATGTAATGAGCTACTCTATAGGTAAAAAAAGCTTTTTCCAATTAAATATGATAATTTATCCATATAAAAATATGGAACTTATATTTTATAAAACTAAAATATCTGGCATAATGCTCTTCTTGATATAATGCCATTTTACATATACTATCAAATACTTCATTGAACTATTTCAGAAGCTTAAAAAACTAAACAAAACATAAATTGACAAGTAAAAGAAAAGTTGCATTTGAAGAGTGTATGTTATAGAAACTAGCCACACAGAATCTACAGTGCTCTCTACATAATTATCAGTGCTAAAAACCAAACAGCTTACTGTTGGTCTTATGTCTCAAATCTTTTGTTTTTGTTTTAAAATAATTTTTCTGGCACTGAAAACATCATCAATCTAATGAGATTTAAAATTCTTCAGAGGATAAATTTAACTGATATCACATGGCATACAAATCTATCCAAAATGTACCTTTTCTGACCTTTCCCATGTGTGGTCACCACTTGCAAGTAATGAGACTAAATTCACACAAGGCATTATCAATAAAATTAAAAGTCATAGTTCCAACATGTGTTGAGAGTTATGAATACGCATACAACATACACTCAAAAAATTAAAGTTTCTCAAATGATACTGTTTTATTTTTCGATTCATGTTGCTTTGCATAAAAAAAGTCTTTGACAATCCTATATTGGAATAGATGATTAGTAGCCTCCAGTTACATCTAGTATGAACACAGAACAGTAATTGAGCAGGTATAATATATGTTAAAATTAAAATCCTATTTCTGGAAAAAAAAAATGCTTTTGTCTCTATACTGCCAGTGAAAAAATTGGGTTTAAGTTTTTTGTTTCACTCCAATTCATACTGGGAGAGAAATCTCAGAGTTTAGATCTGACAAGGGCTACTGTTCTCATTAAGTGAGACACACAACATAGATAAATATGCAGGCCTTGCAGAGCAAAGAAAGGGAAGACATAAAGAACTCAGAGGGAGATGCCTGTGTGGATCCTCAGGTCCCTGCCTCCAGCAGAGAGCTGAAGAAGCGAGCCTGAGTGGGCCAAGAGGGGTCAGAGCTGGAAAAGCTGGGTGGGCATTATTAGTTAGAAGGCATACATGAAAATGTACTGAGCCAACGGTGACCAAGTGGAAAGGGGAGACAAAGAGATTTCCATGATGAGGGACAAAAGGAAGGGATGGGGAGGATGAGAAAAGAAAAAGGAGAACATGGCATCCTTCGGGGAAGCAGTTTTAAGAATGCAAGCTTGATCAACATTTTGAAATCCAGCAGTAAGGTCCAGTACAGCAAGTGTTGACAAGTGGACTGAATGTGGTGCTAACTGGGGTCACTGGTGCTTTGACCAGAGCAGTTTCAGTAAAGAAAGAGGGTACGCCAGCTGTGGGCTTAGGAGTGGATGGACACATCACCACGAGTGCCTAGGCTTATAAGCTTTCAAGGATTTACAAAAATGTCTGAGAGCTAACCATTAAATCAATTCTTAAAAATTTTTAATTAAGTATATATAAATTAACATAATTAATTATTAAGTTTTGTATTGAAACAATTCATTCCACTTGAAAACAATTTTAAGGTTAGATTTGTTTTCCCATGTGTGGTCACCACTTGCAAGTAATGAGACTAAATTCACACAAGGCATTATCAATAAAATTAAAAGTCATAGTTCCAACATGTGTTGAGAGTTATGAATACGCATACAACATACACTCAAAAAATTAAAGTTTCTCAAATGATACTGTTTTATTTTTCGATTCATGTTGCTTTGCATAAAAAAAGTCTTTGACAATCCTATATTGGAATAGATGATTAGTAGCCTCCAGGTACATCGAGTATGAACAGAGAACAGGAATTGAGCAGGGATAATATATGTTAAAATTAAAATCCTATTTCTGGAAAAAAAATGCTTTTGTCTCTATACTGCCAGTGAAAAAATTGGGTTTAAGTTTTTTGTTTCACTCCAATTCATACTGGGAGAGAAATCTCAGAGTTTAGATCTGACAAGGGCTACTGTTCTCATTAAGTGAGACACACAACATAGATAAATATGCAGGCCTTGCAGAGCAAAGAAAGGGAAGACATAAAGAACTCAGAGGGAGATGCCTGTGTGGATCCTCAGGTCCCTGCCTCCAGCAGAGAGCTGAAGAAGCGAGCCTGAGTGGGCCAAGAGGGGTCAGAGCTGGAAAAGCTGGGTGGGCATTATTAGTTAGAAGGCATACATGAAAATGTACTGAGCCAACGGTGACCAAGTGGAAAGGGGAGACAAAGAGATTTCCATGATGAGGGACAAAAAGGAAGGGATGGGGAGGATGAGAAAAGAAAAAGGAGAACATGGCATCCTTCGGGCAAGCAGTTTTAAGAAGGCAAGCTTGATCAACATTTTGAAATCCAGCAGTAAGGTCCAGTACAGCAAGTGTTGACAAGTGGACTGAATGTGGTGCTAACTGGGGTCACTGGTGCTTTGACCAGAGCAGTTTCAGTAAAGAAAGAGGGTACGCCAGCTGTGGGCTTAGGAGTGGATGGACACATCACCACGAGTGCCTAGGCTTATAAGCTTTCAAGGATTTACAAAAATGTCTGAGAGCTAACCATTAAATCAATTCTTAAAAATTTTTAATTAAGTATATATAAATTAACATAATTAATTATTAAGTTTTGTATTGAAACAATTCATTCCACTTGAAAACAATTTTAAGGTTAGATTTGTTTTTTTACTTTACAAAAATTCCTAACTAAGCATAATAATTGCCAAGAACTCATCATCAATCATAAGTGAGCCACTTACTGCAAGATGACCTCAAAAGCCAGAGCATAAAAATCTTCCAGCATAATTAGCCCTGTGGAATCAGTGCTGTGGATCCATTTTATAGATTCAATTGAGATGGGGTGAGACCTCCAAGCAGAGCACCCTAGTGCTGCTGAGCTTCTATGGCCTGGGTGAAGGCGTTTAAAGGGGACTCTGGCTAGGACTTCCCAGGTGGTTCACTGGTTTAAAAAAAGCAAAATCCACCTGCCAACGCGGGAGACGCAGCTTTGATCCCTGGGTTAAGAAGATCCCCTAGAGAAAGAAATGGCAACCCACTTCAGTAATTTTGCCTGGGAAATCCCATGGACAGAGGAGCCTGGAGGCCTCAGTTCATGGAGGTCGTGAAGAGTCAGACACAACTTAACAACTAAACAACAACAAAGCTTGGCTAAGAAGGAAAAAAAATATACAAGATAAAGGAAGAAGTTACAGGCTGAATAAAAAGTAGAGAGTTACAGTCTGATGATACAACAGAGAGAAGAGGTCATTTAATGGAATAAAGTGCTGAAAGACAAGGAAGTGTATGGTATTGACCACTTGTACAAAGATTCTGAATAGTGAAGGAGAAATGAGCAGGTATAGATTCAGATAAATTTACAGGCTTGCAGTGTAAATTGAGATAATTTGTGCTTGAGCCCTACAATTTTTTTTTGTTTTTTTTTTTTAAAGAGAGAAATCTGGTTTGCTGAAGTACAGGGAATAAGGCTGGGGAGGTGGCTTAAGAGAAGCAAAGATTGGAAACAGAGATAAATAGTTAAGAGCACAGTACTTTCAAGTATGTCTACTTATACAATTCTTGTATCACCTTGCAAGCTTGTGAGGACACATATTATTAACTCCATTTTACACAGTGAAGAAACATGAACTCAACAGTTACATCAACAATTACCTATTTGAAGTATATATAAATTAACATAATTAATTATTAAGTTTTGTATTGAAACAATTCATTCCACTTGAAAACAATTTTAAGGTTAGATTTGTTTTTTTACTTTACAAAAATTCCTAACTAAGCATAATAATTGCCAAGAACTCATCATCAATCATAAGTGAGCCACTTACTGCAAGATGACCTCAAAAGCCAGAGCATAAAAATCTTCCAGCATAATTAGCCCTGTGGAATCAGTGCTGTGGATCCATTTTATAGATTCAATTGAGATGGGGTGAGACCTCCAAGCAGAGCACCCTAGTGCTGCTGAGCTTCTATGGCCTGGGTGAAGGCGTTTAAAGGGGACTCTGGCTAGGACTTCCCAGGTGGTTCACTGGTTTAAAAAAAGCAAAATCCACCTGCCAACGCGGGAGACGCAGCTTTGATCCCTGGGTTAAGAAGATCCCCTAGAGAAAGAAATGGCAACCCACTTCAGTAATTTTGCCTGGGAAATCCCATGGACAGAGGAGCCTGGAGGCCTCAGTTCATGGAGGTCGTGAAGAGTCAGACACAACTTAACAACTAAACAACAACAAAGCTTGGCTAAGAAGGAAAAAAAATATACAAGATAAAGGAAGAAGTTACAGGCTGAATAAAAAGTAGAGAGTTACAGTCTGATGATACAACAGAGAGAAGAGGTCATTTAATGGAATAAAGTGCTGAAAGACAAGGAAGTGTATGGTATTGACCACTTGTACAAAGATTCTGAATAGTGAAGGAGAAATGAGCAGGTATAGATTCAGATAAATTTACAGGCTTGCAGTGTAAATTGAGATAATTTGTGCTTGAGCCCTACAATTTTTTTTTGTTTTTTTAAAGAGAGAAATCTGGTTTGCTGAAGTACAGGGAATAAGGCTGGGGAGGTGGCTTAAGAGAAGCAAAGATTGGAAACAGAGATAAATAGTTAAGAGCACAGTACTTTCAAGTATGTCTACTTATACAATTCTTGTATCACCTTGCAAGCTTGTGAGGACACATATTATTAACTCCATTTTACACAGTGAAGAAACATGAACTCAACAGTTACATCAACAATTACCTATTTGAAGTGTTTTTCAACTCTGTTAAAGATCTCATTACCTAACTGTGATCACAATCTTGCCAAATGCTTACCCATGACGCTTTTGATCGTGCAGTATGCCACAGAACCATGACCTAAACCAGAAGAACTAAACATCTTCTCCCCAGAAGAACTAAACATCTATCCCTTCATCTCCAGTCCTGCTCAGCATTCAGAAAAGCAGCAAAGCCTAATTCTTAAAAGTGAAGAGAAAAAAATCTATAGAAATAGTGAATCCCTTTGCTGTACACCTGAAACTAATACAATATTATAAATCAACTATAATTCAATTAAAAAGTAAAAGAGATAATTAAGCCACAAAACTGCAATGATTTCTGAGCAGTTAGGTACCTGCAAGATTTTAGTGTACAAAAGCCCAGTCTTGACAAATATTCCTAAGATAAACCTACATCAACAAAGTTGGGGCATTTCCCAACTGTGTATTTAAGGATACTTAAGCAAACGGATAAAACAGGGAGTGGTAGAATTAAGATCATTTATGATAATTCTGCAAAGAAAGAATAAGTAGTCATTAGGTTATCTCCTTTAATTAGAAACATATCAGTGAAATGGATTTAAGATGTCCAAAAATTAATGCCCTCAACCTCAGTTGTCAAGCCTTTGGCAATGAGCTTTAAACACCAAAAGAGAATCTGAAATCCAAGAACTGGACTGTATTCCAGAATCTCTTCTGAGTCCACAAGCGACACTATGTAAGACAGGTGATTCCAAGTTCATTCTTCGTCTTGTTTAGACTAGAGGGTCCCACATTATTGGCCACCCACGTGTGACTGACATCTTCGTCCGCAGTCTCTCTGACAGACTGCAATGCTCTGGGGTCTCCTCTTGTTTTGGGTGAGCTGTTCCCTTCTTCCTTCCAAGATTAATACCCTCCTGAAGACAGTTTGTTTATTTGTTTGTCTGGCTTGCTCTCCTTTCTCTAAACTTATCTCCCTTTGATTGATGCATTCTTCTGGACCAAACCATCGATTAAGTTAATGGCCTTCAAATCAGTATTTACAGCCCTACCCTCCAGCAAGCTTGTGAGCACACATATTATTAACTCCATTTTACACAGTGAAGAAACATGAACTCAACAGTTACATCAACAATTACCTATTTGAAGTGTTTTTCAACTCTGTTAAAGATCTCATTACCTAACTGTGATCACAATCTTGCCAAATGCTTACCCATGACGCTTTTGATCGTGCAGTATGCCACAGAACCATGACCTAAACCAGAAGAACTAAACATCTTCTCCCCAGAAGAACTAAACATCTATCCCTTCATCTCCAGTCCTGCTCAGCATTCAGAAAAGCAGCAAAGCCTAATTCTTAAAAGTGAAGAGAAAAAAATCTATAGAAATAGTGAATCCCTTTGCTGTACACCTGAAACTAATACAATATTATAAATCAACTATAATTCAATTAAAAAGTAAAAGAGATAATTAAGCCACAAAACTGCAATGATTTCTGAGCAGTTAGGTACCTGCAAGATTTTAGTGTACAAAAGCCCAGTCTTGACAAATATTCCTAAGATAAACCTACATCAACAAAGTTGGGGCATTTCCCAACTGTGTATTTAAGGATACTTAAGCAAACGGATAAAACAGGGAGTGGTAGAATTAAGATCATTTATGATAATTCTGCAAAGAAAGAATAAGTAGTCATTAGGTTATCTCCTTTAATTAGAAACATATCAGTGAAATGGATTTAAGATGTCCAAAAATTAATGCCCTCAACCTCAGTTGTCAAGCCTTTGGCAATGAGCTTTAAACACCAAAAGAGAATCTGAAATCCAAGAACTGGACTGTATTCCAGAATCTCTTCTGAGTCCACAAGCGACACTATGTAAGACAGGTGATTCCAAGTTCATTCTTCGTCTTGTTTAGACTAGAGGGTCCCACATTATTGGCCACCCACGTGTGACTGACATCTTCGTCCGCAGTCTCTCTGACAGACTGCAATGCTCTGGGGTCTCCTCTTGTTTTGGGTGAGCTGTTCCCTTCTTCCTTCCAAGATTAATACCCTCCTGAAGACAGTTTGTTTATTTGTTTGTCTGGCTTGCTCTCCTTTCTCTAAACTTATCTCCCTTTGATTGATGCATTCTTCTGGACCAAACCATCGATTAAGTTAATGGCCTTCAAATCAGTATTTACAGCCCTAACCTCCAGCCAATGATCTAACTCCACAGACACAGTTTGGAAGAGCTTGGGGTTGGTGGTGCACAACTGATAGGTTTTCTTTCCACCTGTCATGCTGCCATTTTTTGGCTCCCATGCTAAAAATTCTATAATCACTCCATACTATTTTATACAGACTATTATAGGTTAAAAAATGGTCATGGTATTCTTTTGAGAGCTAGATGACCTAGCATCATTATACTTCCCAGTTTGTCTACCTGCTCGTACCGGATCAGTCAAAAACAAGCAAACAACCAAAAAAAACCAAAAGTCAGGGCATGTAAATTCTCTTCAGGCATTGCTGTAATTTATTCTGTTAGAATTACATTCCACACAAAGTTACATAGCTCTGCTATATCAAATACTGACTCAGAAGTAAAGGAGAGGGGAATACTGGGTAGTTGAAGTAATGAGGCCATGTAAATCCAAACCTCTTAGTGTAGCCTCATAAAAACCAATACAAAAAGAACAAATAAAACCCGGACCTTCAACATACCCCAACTTGTAATCACATGTGAAAAAATAAATAAATAAAAACAGAATCTCAATGTGCATTCTCCCATGTTCCAGATCTAATCTTTATTGAATAGGAAGGCAATTTAGAAAAAACTGAATAGAACAGAGAAGAGCTAGCTAGAATCAGGTCTAAAACTGATTTAAAGCCAGAAAGAGAAAGTTCATCCTATGAGTGAAAATACTTAAAAAGCTTAGCATAGAATCGAGTACAGATTTTAAATTGCATAGGACACAAGAAGATATTTTAGGAAGTTCACAGTTAAAAGAGAAAAGAGGACTAAAATGAAGGAAAAATACCAATCCTAAGGCATCAATCCTGTATATGGACATGCAGAAACACATAAAAGTCCTGATCTGTTTAAAAAAATAAAAATAAAACGGATGTCATAAACTCAATTCACCAGAGAAATGATCACCTCAAAGAAATAAACAGCAAGGTGTAAGAAAACTGTAACATAATATATTTTAAACAGAATTAATATCTCCAAACAAGCATTTGGAGACATGGCGAAAAAAAACTTGACCTAGATCAGTGTAACATAATAAGAAGTATATTTGATCTTTATCTGCGGTTCCTGACACAGAGCTCCCCTGGTGGTTCCCAAACGACAGGAATGTATTTTGTTATTTATAACGAGTCCCTTTGGAGCACACCTGAGATTATGCTAATGAGCTGACTTACGATGGAGTCTCATATTATTAAAGGGCTGGAATTTTCAGCCTCACCCACTGAATACCCAAAGAAGAGGAAGGGCTGGAAATTAAGCTCCATAAACTCATGAACAAGATTTGAAGAGTTTATTGTTGTAAGTACCGGCAAGGATGGGAACTTCTGCACACTGCTGGTGGGAATGAAAAATGGTATAGCCACTATGGGAAACAGTAGAGGTTCCTCAAAGATTTTTAAATAGAATATCTATGACCCTGCAATTTCACTTCTGAACTTTTACTTTTAGGAAACAAGAGCATTAACACAAAAAGATAGATGTATCCCCAAGTTCCCCACAGCATTATTTACAATAGTCTAAATATGGAAACAACCTAAGTGTCCATCCACAGATGAATGAATAAAGAAATTGTGGCATATGTAAACAATGGAATATTATTCAGCCATAACAGAAGAACAAAACTGTGCCATTTGCAACACAGATGAAAAAAACAAAAACAAGGCAAGTTCACAGATACAGAGAACAGCGATTGGTGGTTGCCAGAGGCAGCAGATATTAGGGTAGGAGAAATGGGTGAACTGCTTTGTTTCATTTTTTTAAGTTAAAATAAAACAAAATAAAGGGAATAAAAGCATTATAAACGTTATAAGACCAAGGGTAACCACTAAAACAAAACTTACCTAAATATACTTTTTAAATAAAAAGGCAAAAAATCAAAATACAAGAAAAATACATCACATACAGAAACAATAAACAGAACATAAGACACATAATGATCATAACAAAATAAGACAGACTTGATACCAAACATATTTTTCTCAAGAAACATTAATAGGTTAAACTTGCATATTACAATAGAAAGATTTTTATTTAGTTCACCAAACTACACCCAAAGATATGCTCTATAAGAGACATACCAAAAACAACATGGTTCAACAAAACTAAAAATAGAAACATGGAAAAAGGTGTATCTGGAAGATGGAAACAACAGGAAAGCAGAAGCAATGATACCAATAAAAGATAAAGCATAATTAAAACTAAAAGCAGGGCTTCCCTGGTAGCTCAGTGGTACCAGGAGACACGGATTCGATCCCTGACCTGGGAAGATCCGACATGCTGCAGAGCAACGAAGCCCGTAAACCACAACTGTGGAGCCTGTGCTCTAGAGCCTCGAAGCCGCAACTATTGAGCCCACGTGCCACAACTACTTAAGCCCATGTGCCCTAGGGTCTGAGTTCCACAACAAGAGAAGTCACCACGACAAGAAGCCTGCTCAGGGGCTTCCCTGGTGGTCCAGTGGGTAAGGACACTGCCTTGCAGTGCAAGGGACGCCAGTTCGATCCCTGGCCTGGGAAGATTCCACGTGCCGCAGAGCGGCTGGACTTAAGTGTCCAATTACCAAGCCGGAGCTCTGGAGCGCATGCGCCCAGAGCCGGTGCTCTGCGACAACAGAGGCCACTACGATGGGAGGCCCACAGGGGCCAAAGAACAAAGATGGATGAAAATGGACAAATGAAAGACCAATAAAAGTGGCCCGCCTGCCCCCTTCTTCCCCAACCCACCTCTCCAAAAAAAAAAAAAAGAAGCCTGCTCACCTCAACTCGAGAGTAGCCCCCACTCCCTGCCACCAAAGAGCCTGCAGTAGCAGTGAAAACCCAGAATAGCCAAAAATAAAAAAAAAAAAAAAAACAAAAAAACCAAAAAAAACAACCTAAAAGCAATTAACTGTGTCAAAGCTAGACTCTCTTTCATGTTCAAAGTCTCAGTTCACTAGATGTATGTAACAAATATCTATGCACCAAATGATATAGCATATGCCTCTTAAATCAAAACTAGAAGAAATTCAGGGAAACATAGATAAAAGCCCACAGATAACAGGATTTTTTCAATATTCCACTCACAGATTAAGTAGACCAAGAATAAGAAAGGATACAGAAGATCCAAATAACAAATTAATTAGTAGAGCTTATGGTTAAAATTATTTCATAGAAAGATTTTTATTTAGTTCACCAAACTACACCCAAAGATATGCTCTATAAGAGACATACCAAAAACAACATGGTTCAACAAAACTAAAAATAGAAACATGGAAAAAGGTGTATCTGGAAGATGGAAACAACAGGAAAGCAGAAGCAATGATACCAATAAAAGATAAAGCATAATTAAAACTAAAAGCAGGGCTTCCCTGGTAGCTCAGTGGTACCAGGAGACACGGATTCGATCCCTGACCTGGGAAGATCCGACATGCTGCAGAGCAACGAAGCCCGTAAACCACAACTGTGGAGCCTGTGCTCTAGAGCCTCGAAGCCGCAACTATTGAGCCCACGTGCCACAACTACTTAAGCCCATGTGCCCTAGGGTCTGAGTTCCACAACAAGAGAAGTCACCACGACAAGAAGCCTGCTCAGGGGCTTCCCTGGTGGTCCAGTGGGTAAGGACACTGCCTTGCAGTGCAAGGGACGCCAGTTCGATCCCTGGCCTGGGAAGATTCCACGTGCCGCAGAGCGGCTGGACTTAAGTGTCCAATTACCAAGCCGGAGCTCTGGAGCGCATGCGCCCAGAGCCGGTGCTCTGCGACAACAGAGGCCACTACGATGGGAGGCCCACAGGGGCCAAAGAACAAAGATGGATGAAAATGGACAAATGAAAGACCAATAAAAGTGGCCCGCCTGCCCCCTTCTTCCCCAACCCACCTCTCCAAAAAAAAAAAAAAGAAGCCTGCTCACCTCAACTCGAGAGTAGCCCCCACTCCCTGCCACCAAAGAGCCTGCAGTAGCAGTGAAAACCCAGAATAGCCAAAAATAAAAAAAAAAAAAAAAACAAAAAAACCAAAAAAAACAACCTAAAAGCAATTAACTGTGTCAAAGCTAGACTCTCTTTCATGTTCAAAGTCTCAGTTCACTAGATGTATGTAACAAATATCTATGCACCAAATGATATAGCATATGCCTCTTAAATCAAAACTAGAAGAAATTCAGGGAAACATAGATAAAAGCCCACAGATAACAGGATTTTTTCAATATTCCACTCTTGGTAAAAAACAGATTAAGTAGACCAAGAATAAGAAAGGATACAGAAGATCCAAATAACAAATTAATTAGTAGAGCTTATGGTTATTTATTCGGTTTCCCAGGTGGCTCTAGTAGTAAAGAACCCATCTGCCAATGCAAGAGATATAAGAGACTTGGGTTCGATCCCTGGGTGGGGAAGATTTCTTGAAGGAAGGCACATGACAACTCAGTCCAGTATTTCTGTCTGGGAAAGGCCATGGACAGAGAAGCCTGACGGGCGATGGTCCATAGGGTTGCAAAGACCAAGACCCAACTGAAACGACTTAACACACACACACATAGTTGTATATTTAATTTCACAAAGTGAAAGAGAATATACCTTCTTCTCAATTACATATGTAACATTCTCAAAATTGATAATTTCTTAGGTTTCCCCGACAAAAACAGAATAACTAAATAATAGTATTCTCTGATCACAATGTAATAAAACTAAAAATTATTAAAAAGCACTTTCATCTGGAAATTAAATAACTTCTTTCTAAACCACTCTTGGAAGAAAGATGACATACAAATAGGAGTTACATATTTTTAACAATAATGAAATATCCTGTATCAGAATTCATGGATTACAACTGAAATAAAAACTAGAAAAATATTCATAGCCTTAAACACGTATTAATACCATAAAAGAATAAAAATAAGTAAATTCCTACTTCAAAAGGTAGAAAAGGAACAAAGTAAGCCAGGACAAAGTACTAAGAAGGAAATAAAAATAAATGCAATAATTAATGGGGTAAAAAATAAATAAATTAATTAAAAAAATAATAATTAATGGGGTACTGAATAGAAAAACGTTAGTTCTTACTAACAAATCAAAATCTTGTATGCTGAAGAAAAAAATAACAAAATAAATATATTATTGGATAACTTAAAAGTATAAATTATAAATATACAACATTCAAAAAGACAAAAGTGAAATACCTTTGAATCAGAAGACGTGAAAAAAATTTTTGAAAAAGAAACAGAAAAAAACCCCTATATAAACCCCATATGATATGGGATCAAAATTAAGGGTATGGTTAGAGATACACATGTATATATAAGCCAGTATCACCTTTGAATACTGATATAAAAGCTCTAAATAAAATCCCCAAAAAAACTAAATCACCTCTTTTTGGTAAAAACAGATTAAGTAGACCAAGAATAAGAAAGGATACAGAAGATCCAAATAACAAATTAATTAGTAGAGCTTATGGTTATTTATTCGGTTTCCCAGGTGGCTCTAGTAGTAAAGAACCCATCTGCCAATGCAAGAGATATAAGAGACTTGGGTTCGATGCCTGGGTGGGAAGATTTCTTGAAGGAAGGCACATGACAACTCAGTCCAGTATTTCTGTCTGGGAAAGGCCATGGACAGAGAAGCCTGACGGGCGATGGTCCATAGGGTTGCAAAGACCAAGACCCAACTGAAACGACTTAACACACACACACATAGTTGTATATTTAATTTCACAAAGTGAAAGAGAATATACCTTCTTCTCAATTACATATGTAACATTCTCAAAATTGATAATTTCTTAGGTTTCCCCGACAAAAACAGAATAACTAAATAATAGTATTCTCTGATCACAATGTAATAAAACTAAAAATTATTAAAAAGCACTTTCATCTGGAAATTAAATAACTTCTTTCTAAACCACTCTTGGAAGAAAGATGACATACAAATAGGAGTTACATATTTTTAACAATAATGAAATATCCTGTATCAGAATTCATGGATTACAACTGAAATAAAAACTAGAAAAATATTCATAGCCTTAAACACGTATTAATACCATAAAAGAATAAAAATAAGTAAATTCCTACTTCAAAAGGTAGAAAAGGAACAAAGTAAGCCAGGACAAAGTACTAAGAAGGAAATAAAAATAAATGCAATAATTAATGGGGTAAAAAATAAATAAATTAATTAAAAAAATAATAATTAATGGGGTACTGAATAGAAAAACGTTAGTTCTTACTAACAAATCAAAATCTTGTATGCTGAAGAAAAAAATAACAAAATAAATATATTATTGGATAACTTAAAAGTATAAATTATAAATATACAACATCAAAAATGACAACAGTGAAATACCTTTGAATCAGAAGACGTGAAAAAAATTTTTGAAAAAGAAACAGAAAAAAACCCCTATATAAACCCCATATGATATGGGATCAAAATTAAGGGTATGGTTAGAGATACACATGTATATATAAGCCAGTATCACCTTTGAATACTGATATAAAAGCTCTAAATAAAATATTAGCAGACAAAATCTAACACCAAAATCTTGTTCTTTGTGTAAGGCAATGTTACCAAAAGAACAGGAGGGATTTAGTCTAAAAATGCAATATTGGTTTGACCTATTAATATTAATCACCATATTTAATAGCTCCAAAATAAAAAAAGAGATCATCTCTGTAGATGTTGAAAAAGCCTTCAACAAAACTTAACAGCCATTCCTGACTCGACAAAAAACATTCAACAAAAGTTGATGCATACTTTATTAGCATGATAAATATATACATTTTGTCTTAAAAGTCAGCTTTTAACAGGCAACATTAGAAGCATTTTTACTCATGAATTAACATATCTTCTATAATACTATTTAACATTGTAATAGAGGCATCTCCCAGTACTATTCGATAAATCAATTAGGGGCATCAGAATTTAAAGATACAAAAATATATTTATAGATGATATGATCATGAATTTGGAAACGCCTAAAGAATCAATGATCTTTAGATGGTACAGAAACAGGCACTACTACTCAGAATGGAAACTGGAATATTCTTCATGGATAGCAATTTGGTAATACATAACAAAACCATCTACACACTTCTGGGAATATATTCTGAAGCTAATTCTCTAGTGATGTGAACATGCGTACATACAGGGTTATTATTCACTGTAGCACTATTTATAAAATATTTGAAACAAGCTGAATATCCACATGCAGGACAATAGCTGAGTAAACTACAGCATTATCTACATAATAGAGTATTACGAAGAATGAAAAAGACCTTATGAATCGATACAATGTGATTTCCAAACCACTTTCCTAGAATTCTAGGACAGCAAATAAGTAAAAATGTTGTGAATAGTAAGAATCAGGAGTTACAAATCTGGAAAAGAAAAAGCAGAATGAACCCTGTGTGGTATGGGATCAGAACTGGGGTTGTGAAAAGAGATACACATATACACAGTCTTACGTAGGTACACATGTACACACCATACACACACAGTCATACAAATACATCCACCAACACACACACACACACACACTCATGCTGATGGTTTTTCATATATAACAATCTTACCCTTAAGAGTCATATATAACTAGATATGAACAAATAAAATTTCACAATTTTTGAAATCTAAATTTAAAAGAGACTAGCTTTTCAAGCTATGGCATAGGAAGACTCGACTCTAGCAACAACTATCAGGAAGAAAAGGCTTTTAAACAGAGTAATCAAGCTAATCTTTAAATAGTAAAGAATTTACTCATACATGTGACCATATCATAAAAACAGGAAAATGTAATTTTAATCCCAGTGGCAAATATTCTTGTGTGTTCAGCTCAGATTATTTTGATATTAGTAAAATAAACATTATCTCTCATAGAACTTGCAAACATGTAAATGGTACCTGGCATTTTACAGTGAAACATATAAAAAAACCACCATACCTTACAGTAAAGTCGTAGGAGCAGGAGGCCAGCACAGAAGCATGAAATGGTGAAAACTATTAAAAAAACAAACAAACAAACTCCTTTTGAGGTTAAGTGTAATTATTACATGAAAATTCATAAGGCCATTACCATGAATAGTATAATAAAGTCTAGTCAGGACTGTCAGAAGTATACAGACACTTCTCTATATAAACAGATAACTATCAGGACCTACTACTATATAGTACAGAAACTTCTACTCAGCACTCTGTAATGGCACATACAGGAAATGAATCTCAAAGAGCGGAAACGTGTATAACTGATTCACTTTGCCATACACCTGAAACACAATTCAACTAGACTCCAATAAAAAATTGTTTGAAAAAATATGCTCTTCCTAATCTTATATGCTTTAATTCAAGGCAAAAATCTTTTAGTCTTTTTCTAAGTATCCATCTGCAAGAAAAATGGTTGTTTCTACATACTTCAAAGAAAATCATCTCCCAAGCTTTTTATAGCTTATTGAGAATTAAGCATTCCTGGGCTTTCCTGGTGGTCCAGTGGGTAAAGAGTCCACCTTGCAACTACAAGGGGCACCGGTTGGATCCCTGGCCTGGGAAGATCCCACATGCCGAGGAACGGCTGAGCCGGTGTGTCCAATTACAAGCCAGCACTCTGGAGCGCATGAGCCCAGAGCCAGTGCTCTGCAACGAGAGGCCACTGTGATGGGAGGCCCACACAGGCCAAAGAATAAAGACAGATGAAAATAAATAAATAAAAAAACAATAAAAGAGGCCAAAAATTAAATAAACAAATACAATTTAGAATTAAGCATTCCCAAAATGTTGCTATTCTGGAAAAATTAAATGTGGTTTCATACTGGCTATCCAAAAATAATTGCTACAAATACAGGGGAGGTAAGTATGTGATAATACATATATACAATTATATAATTTATAGATTTTGTGAAAACATGTTATGATTGCTATTCTCACAAGTATCAGACATTTAAGTGGTAAAATTTTAAAATAATTTTTATGTTATTTGTATATCACATCTAATAAAAATGATATCTAGGTCAAAAACTGAGAAACTTAAAACCAGGTAATATAATTATTAATATACATCTTTTAACAGGCTGCCCACTGTAATTTTATTTCTTCAGTGTTTTTCTTATCAGTACTTTAATGGTTATATACACATAATTACATTTCAATGTTCTTCATAGCTTGCAGAACATTTTCATTACATTACCCTATTTATTTCATTCTCTGAAGCACGGTGAAATACATAGAGAAAATATTTTGTAACTACCAAAACCTGTGTGCCATTTAAAAAAATACTTGGCACTGTGTCTTATACGTCTGAGTTGTAACCAGAAACATTTTAAATATTAACTGCAATTTATAATTTGAAAAATAGGAATAACATTAACTATCTTAATTTAAAAAATCAAAAAAGTACTTTTTTATCCTTAATGTAAAAAAACAAAAATGAAATTGGGAGATGTCCTTTAATAAGATGTTTTCTACAGTGACTTGGCAAAATTTGCCTAAATAAAAGCCGGGAAGGACTTCCCCGGTGGTTCAGTGGTTAAGAACTCACCTGCTAATGCAGGAGACCTGGGTTCTATGCCTGGTGCAGAAGGCTCCCACACGCAGCGAAGCCCATACACCACAACTACGGAGGCTGTGCTCTAGAACACACTGCTCCGTAAGAAGAGAAGCCACCACAATGAGAAGCCCCCGCCTGCCGTAACTAGAGAAAGCCCCCGCGCAGCAACAAAAACCTAACACATCAAAAAGAAAAATAAAAAAAGCTGGGAAACTAACTTAATAACCTGACAATTTAGGAGGAGCAGAAGGAAAGAGTTACCTCATCTTTGCTATTTACAAACGGGAAAGTTTTCTAAACATCTGTGAGCATTCATATATATAATCATGTTGGAAAAGAAAGAACCATCTCTCTGTGCAAGTTTCAACAAAATAAAGAAACTTTCCCACTGAACGGAAAATTACAAACACCGTAATACCAACCCTTAATTACTGTATTTATAAAAATTTTTAAAGGAATAGTAATCTGGTGATAACAGAATGAGAAAACAGTTTTATTCAATCCAGAGTACTGTTTTACTATATTGTTATAGGTCACTCAATAATTATTCCAGTATTTTACCTAATTTTAGTTTGCAATGTTTACTACCATTCATTGGGTAACAAAAACATGAAAAAAAAAAAAAAATCAATAACCCCCTCCCTTAAATATCTTTAGAATGTACTTCATAGAGTATGTTTATATTTTTACTCTATGTAGAAAAAGTAGAGAAAACTTACTTTCACTCTCCTAATTGCATAAGTGTGACCGAGAAGCTCAAACACAGGTTGTTGTACATTCCTCAAGTCCCAGCCTCTCAAACTACAGTCAACTGCCCCTGTCACCACCAAATTCTGAAAACAATTCAGAGAAAGGTTAAGTGTGACTCTTTGCAATTAAGCAGTAGCCAAGTCTTCCTACTGGAAAAAATATCTATTTTCTGGTACTGATTTTATCTGAACCCAGGAGTCATTCTTGAAAAAGTTAAACAACATTACAGAAAGGAATCAAAATGCACATTAAAAGCAAAAATTAGTATGACTTGAAAGAAAAGGAACTCAGTATGCTTGGTGTATACGATGAACATTATACACAACAGAAAAAGGCATCATCTCAAACAGCGCTGTAGAGTCTGCCATCTACTTTCACGAGTATTAATAAGAACATGAGATATTAAAAATCATACCTGACAAATGAACCCACCTGTCTCTTCAGCAGGCTCTGAGATATCTACCAGGCATTAAAAGGCAGGAGACTACTAAATTCCCAAAATTTGAAAGTGCAAAGGGTATAAATTAAACATTATTTTTCTAATTGTAAATCAACTGTTGCTCCCAACTCTCATGGGCCGTGTCTTAATGTAACATCTAGTCTGAGAGCTTATGCAAACAGTGGTTAGTCTCCTATTTAGAACTCTAGGTGAATCTAGAGCTCATGGGCCGAATAGGCCAAGAGCAGGGTCCACACTCAGCCCCATTCCACAACAACCACAACAGTAATCCACAGTCTCAATGTTTTGGACTTCAATGTAAGCGCATTAGAAAAAAGTTTCAATAATTTTTAAAAAGCATTTAAAACTACTCAAGTCTATATCAGCATATTTTTTAGAATTCCCAGGAATATAACACAGAGTCCACAATTTCATTTTCGCATTTGGAAAATTCATGAGTGAAACTGAACTGTAGTCATCAGCACCAAAATATTTTATTAATATCAAGTATTATTTTGAATATATTCTAGAATCTATTTTAGTCTATTTTATCTCTATTTAAAGAATACATCCAATACATTGTTCTCTTAATTTTTATTGATTATTTTAAAATGGGAAAAAACAAGGCATATGCCATACTTATTTGTCATAGTCAATAGACCATTTCAGGTAGATAAATATATTTAGCAGCATACATGCACATAAGTCTCTTTGGTCATATCTGACTCTGCGATCTTATGACCTTTACCACTTGAGACTCCTCTGTCCATGGGATTCTCCAGGCAAGAATACTGGAGTGCCATTTCCTCCTCAAGGGGATCTTCCCTAGCCAGGTATTGAACCCACGTCTCTTACGCTTCCTGCATTGTCAGGCGGGTTCTTTACCACCAGTGCCATCTGAGAAGCCCACATATCAACACGTATTTAATCCGTTTCTATTTCTGTATGCTTGGTGTATACGATGAACATTATACACAACAGAAAAGGCATCATCTCAAACAGCGCTGTAGAGTCTGCCATCTACTTTCACGAGTATTAATAAGAACATGAGATATTAAAAATCATACCTGACAAATGAACCCACCTGTCTCTTCAGCAGGCTCTGAGATATCTACCAGGCATTAAAAGGCAGGAGACTACTAAATTCCCAAAATTTGAAAGTGCAAAGGGTATAAATTAAACATTATTTTTCTAATTGTAAATCAACTGTTGCTCCCAACTCTCATGGGCCGTGTCTTAATGTAACATCTAGTCTGAGAGCTTATGCAAACAGTGGTTAGTCTCCTATTTAGAACTCTAGGTGAATCTAGAGCTCATGGGCCGAATAGGCCAAGAGCAGGGTCCACACTCAGCCCCATTCCACAACAACCACAACAGTAATCCACAGTCTCAATGTTTTGGACTTCAATGTAAGCGCATTAGAAAAAAGTTTCAATAATTTTTAAAAAGCATTTAAAACTACTCAAGTCTATATCAGCATATTTTTTAGAATTCCCAGGAATATAACACAGAGTCCACAATTTCATTTTCGCATTTGGAAAATTCATGAGTGAAACTGAACTGTAGTCATCAGCACCAAAATATTTTATTAATATCAAGTATTATTTTGAATATATTCTAGAATCTATTTTAGTCTATTTTATCTCTATTTAAAGAATACATCCAATACATTGTTCTCTTAATTTTTATTGATTATTTTTAAAATGGGAAAAAAACAAGGCATATGCCATACTTATTTGTCATAGTCAATAGACCATTTCAGGTAGATAAATATATTTAGCAGCATACATGCACATAAGTCTCTTTGGTCATATCTGACTCTGCGATCTTATGACCTTTACCACTTGAGACTCCTCTGTCCATGGGATTCTCCAGGCAAGAATACTGGAGTGCCATTTCCTCCTCAAGGGGATCTTCCCTAGCCAGGTATTGAACCCACGTCTCTTACGCTTCCTGCATTGTCAGGCGGGTTCTTTACCACCAGTGCCATCTGAGAAGCCCACATATCAACACGTATTTAATCCGTTTCTATTTCTAATTCATATGCCCCTATGGTTAGCTGAAGCTTTGCAAAAAGTTGCAACAGACACTGCTGTCTTACAGAAGCATGAAGCTTGGTTAGGCATACAAGGAAAAATGAAGCAAAAAATTTCAAAAACTGCTGGACTGTCAAATTAAAAAATCAAGTTACAAATAGTTCAGCAGCCTAACTAGCAAAGTTCACGAGAAATGAAAGCAAACAATGATATAATTGGCAGGGTTAAGAGCAATACAGTAAAAAAATTACTTAAATTGTAAAGCATTTTCCCAAACAAACAAGTAAGGCTGCACTACTGAACTTTTTTGAGAATTTCTGTTTCTTATTCAGTCTGTTCTATGTGCACTTAAATCCAATTAATGCTAATGCAGGTCACTCACAATCATCAATTAGAAATGAAAGGGACTGAATCTGACTTAATGGCCCATAAAGACTATCCAAGTCCCCATAAACAAAGGCAGAATAAAATCTAGACCATGTCAACATTAGGAAGGGCTCAGCAGCTCAGGATAGGACCAGACAGGGTACCTCATTGTATTTGCACCAGTCACAGCTCAAAATTTCTGCCTGATGTGCCGGAACCACAATTCTGACTCTCGGTGTCTTCACATCCCAAATTCTCAAAGTCTGATCGCCTGGTGAAAAAGGAAGACTTGATCACTTTTCATCACACCCCTCAGACACTTGGTACCCAGGACGACAAGTCAGGAAAACACTCCACTTCCACCACCAGGATACTGCCATCTGTATATCATATACACTGTTTTACACTATAATAAAGTATAAGTAATACTGAGGCTTCCTGGTGGTCCACTGGGTAGAGGGTCCACCTTGCAGTGCAAGGGGCACTGGTTCGATCCCTGGTTCCCCCAGGAAGATCCCGCAGCATACATGCACATAAGTCTCTTTGGTCATATCTGACTCTGCGATCTTATGACCTTTACCACTTGAGACTCCTCTGTCCATGGGATTCTCCAGGCAAGAATACTGGAGTGCCATTTCCTCCTCAAGGGGATCTTCCCTAGCCAGGTATTGAACCCACGTCTCTTACGCTTCCTGCATTGTCAGGCGGGTTCTTTACCACCAGTGCCATCTGAGAAGCCCACATATCAACACGTATTTAATCCGTTTCTATTTCTAATTCATATGCCCCTATGGTTAGCTGAAGCTTTGCAAAAAGTTGCAACAGACACTGCTGTCTTACAGAAGCATGAAGCTTGGTTAGGCATACAAGGAAAAATGAAGCAAAAAATTTCAAAAACTGCTGGACTGTCAAATTAAAAAATCAAGTTACAAATAGTTCAGCAGCCTAACTAGCAAAGTTCACGAGAAATGAAAGCAAACAATGATATAATTGGCAGGGTTAAGAGCAATACAGTAAAAAAATTACTTAAATTGTAAAGCATTTTCCCAAACAAACAAGTAAGGCTGCACTACTGAACTTTTTTGAGAATTTCTGTTTCTTATTCAGTCTGTTCTATGTGCACTTAAATCCAATTAATGCTAATGCAGGTCACTCACAATCATCAATTAGAAATGAAAGGGACTGAATCTGACTTAATGGCCCATAAAGACTATCCAAGTCCCCATAAACAAAGGCAGAATAAAATCTAGACCATGTCAACATTAGGAAGGGCTCAGCAGCTCAGGATAGGACCAGACAGGGTACCTCATTGTATTTGCACCAGTCACAGCTCAAAATTTCTGCCTGATGTGCCGGAACCACAATTCTGACTCTCGGTGTCTTCACATCCCAAATTCTCAAAGTCTGATCGCCTGGTGAAAAAGGAAGACTTGATCACTTTTCATCACACCCCTCAGACACTTGGTACCCAGGACGACAAGTCAGGGGAAAACACTCCACTTCCACCACCAGGATACTGCCATCTGTATATCATATACACTGTTTTACACTATAATAAAGTATAAGTAATACTGAGGCTTCCCTGGTGGTCCACTGGGTAGAGGGTCCACCTTGCAGTGCAAGGGGCACTGGTTCGATCCCTGTCCCAGGAAGATCCCACTTGCCACAGAGCAGCTGGACCAATGTGTCAAATTATGAGGCAGTGCCCTGGAGCTCATGAGTCCAGAGCCAGTGCTCTGCAACAAGAGAGGCCACTGCAATGGGAGGCCCACACAGACCAAAGAATAAAGATGGATGGAAATAAATAAGCAATAAAAAGAGGCCAAAAAATAATAATAAAGTATAAGAACTACTAAAAGTGATGAATTACCAAAAAAATGAGGCACCATGGTAAGTTTTTAGATCTACTCAAAGGAGGAAAATGCGAATCTCACACTGACACAAGTACAGAAGTGACTAAACACACTCAACACATTTTTCTTCGAGAGGGAAAGGCTCTAAAAATTCTCACTTCTTGTAAAATTAGTATCCCATCCCAGCATATTTTACAAGACAAAAAATGGTAAGTTTTACGGTTAAATGTGTGCTAAGTCTACCAAGTCGGAATGGGTAATTTCCAATCTTAGCTTTTACATTTATAACATTTTAAAGGGCCATTCAAAGGTATAGATTTCACCTTGAAAGAAACATGTTGAGAAAATTTAAGGATTATACTCTGAATTACTACAAAAATGATTTATATCATCTAGCTGCAGAGTCAACACTGACTAATGGTTTTACATACTGTTTGCCTTCAATTTTGTCAACTATGAGGAAATAACAAAATGACCAGAAGAAAACCTCTGAATATATGTATACCTCCATCAAAAGTAAGTAACAAACAACAACTGGTCATGTGAGAAAGTCAGTTAAGGAATATATGTATACACAGCTCAAAATTTCTGCCTGATGTGCCGGAACCACAATTCTGACTCTCGGTGTCTTCACATCCCAAATTCTCAAAGTCTGATCGCCTGGTGAAAAAGGAAGACTTGATCACTTTTCATCACACCCCTCAGACACTTGGTACCCAGGACGACAAGTCAGGGGAAAACACTCCACTTCCACCACCAGGATACTGCCATCTGTATATCATATACACTGTTTTACACTATAATAAAGTATAAGTAATACTGAGGCTTCCCTGGTGGTCCACTGGGTAGAGGGTCCACCTTGCAGTGCAAGGGGCACTGGTTCGATCCCTGTCCCAGGAAGATCCCACTTGCCACAGAGCAGCTGGACCAATGTGTCAAATTATGAGGCAGTGCCCTGGAGCTCATGAGTCCAGAGCCAGTGCTCTGCAACAAGAGAGGCCACTGCAATGGGAGGCCCACACAGACCAAAGAATAAAGATGGATGGAAATAAATAAGCAATAAAAAGAGGCCAAAAAATAATAATAAAGTATAAGAACTACTAAAAGTGATGAATTACCAAAAAAATGAGGCACCATGGTAAGTTTTTAGATCTACTCAAAGGAGGAAAATGCGAATCTCACACTGACACAAGTACAGAAGTGACTAAACACACTCAACACATTTTTCTTCGAGAGGGAAAGGCTCTAAAAATTCTCACTTCTTGTAAAATTAGTATCCCATCCCAGCATATTTTACAAGACAAAAAATGGTAAGTTTTACGGTTAAATGTGTGCTAAGTCTACCAAGTCGGAATGGGTAATTTCCAATCTTAGCTTTTACATTTATAACATTTTAAAGGGCCATTCAAAGGTATAGATTTCACCTTGAAAGAAACATGTTGAGAAAATTTAAGGATTATACTCTGAATTACTACAAAAATGATTTATATCATCTAGCTGCAGAGTCAACACTGACTAATGGTTTTACATACTGTTTGCCTTCAATTTTGTCAACTATGAGGAAATAACAAAATGACCAGAAGAAAACCTCTGAATATATGTATACCTCCATCAAAAGTAAGTAACAAACAACAACTGGTCATGTGAGAAAGTCAGTTAAGGTTAATAAAAAAAAAAAAAAATGATGTCATGGCAGTCACAGTCTTGATTCTGTTTAGTAGTTGTGTGACCCTGCACAAGCTATAGAATATCCCTGAGACTGGTTCCTCAGAAGGCCTGCCTGCAGGACGGTATAAAAATTTAGTGTAGTAAAGTTTCTATAAAGCACGAGCATGGTCTCTAGCATATAGCAGAGATGCTAATAAGCGAGATATAAAAACATTAAGTTTTAAACGTTTCCATTAGTTACCTACATGCAATTTCCGATCATCTCTATTCTAAATTATTCATCATTTAGCTAAGTTCAACAGTTAGAGACAATTATTTTTCTGATTTCTTTGCAAGTTAAGAATTATACTGTTTGTGATAGTGAAATGCAGAGTTTAAGAGCAGGGGCGTTGAGGCTCCAGACCTTAATCCTAATTTAGCTCAATCATTTCATAGTTGCTGATATTCAGTCAAGCTACTTGATGTCCCGGATTCTACTTTTCCTTACCTATGATAAAACATCTGCCTTATACAAACCCACAGGTACAGGGAACAAATTAGTGGTTACCAGCTAGGTGACAGAAGGGCAGATTAAGAAGTACAAACTATTATGTATAAAATAAGCTAAAAAGGTATGTTGTATCACAAAGGTTACCTAGCCAATATATTATAATAGCTATGAATGAGGTATAACCTTTAAAAAATGTGAATCACTATATTGTACACCTGCAATTTACGTAACATTGTCCATCAACAACTGTGTTTCAAAAGCAACACAGCTAGACAGGCTAAAAGTAGCTATCTTCTTCTGAACAACAACTGAAAAACTAACATGAGTTTCCCTTTCAAAACAGAATTTACAGGTTATAAGACTGAGAAGCTGCTGGTGGCCATGTGTTTCCTTGTATGGAGAAAGCTGACCTGCAGATTCAAGTCAACAAGCAGATAAAAGTCCAGATGAGAGGCAGAGAAGGTGTATCCTGAGGTTTAGCATCCCTTCCCCTTCTGGGGTTGATTTTCAATAAATTCTACCAACACATACAATTGCTCAAGTTCTATTAATACCACCTGTAGGCAAAGGCAATTCCTTATCATGGAAGCAGTGAATGGAACTCACCTGAAGCTGCAAGCCTCTCAAAGCCTAGCTCCAAAAAAAAAGATTAAGTTCAACACAAGGCCTCCAGTAAAAACCTAGGAAATGCTTAAATGAGGTACACCAGCTTTCAAATAATTTATACGTAGTATCAGGTCTGACACCATAAAGTCTGCTATATAACCATGACTAAAGCATTGTTTGAAGTTCAGTGAGCTCATGTTCACTTTCAAATATCAAAACCTTACAATGAATGTGGACCAGGAGATTAAGAAGTACTAGTTATTTAAGCAACAACATGAGTGAATCTTAAGAAACACAATGCTAAACGAAGGAAACCAGACATGAACACACAGAAACAGGTTAACATTAAACGATGCTATTAGAAGGCAATTCAGAGGTCACCCTCGAGCAGAGGGGGTAGTAGTGGCTGGAAGAACGTGAGAGGGACCTCTGAGAACGTTCTGTTTCTTGACCTCGGTCCCGGGAACCCGTGTCTCCTGAGTCTCCTGAATTGGCAGGCAGATTCTTTACCACTAGGAACTGGGAAGCCCCAGTACACAGGTGTGTTCATTGTGAAAATTCACCAGACAGTACACTTAAGGCACTGTCTGAATGTGTATTATATACTTCAACAAAAGATTAAACAAACAACCACCACAAAGGCTGGGTGGAGGCCCATTTCAAATTTCTCTCGGACTATATTTTGGCTCTTCATCATATTCAAGCAGTTTTTTTTTTTTTAAAGACCATAGTTTAGGTTGTCCCCTCTGGCAGTTAATTTAAAAGGGCAGGTAAAAGTGAGAACTGCTCTGCAGGTGAGAATTTCACTTCTGCACACATCCGCACTTCCTTCTCATCACTTTGTTTTCCAGGTAGGAGAGAGACCTTCTGGCCAACTGGTACCATGACTCACTCACTCAACTCTTTAAGCCACCAGGACATCTATATTTATATTGTTTTTCTTAATTGCATCTTCCAGACAACTGGCCTTTCATTGTCAGCCAGACGTTTGCCAGAGCCCCGGGGGCCCTGCCAAAGACCCACCTGAATTACCAGCTTCTCTTATCAGTTACAGACTTGCCACAGGCAACGGACCCAGTGAATTTAAGTGCATAATACGGTATAGGACGTGCTGGCTACTACCGGTCTAATTCAAGTTGCAGTGTTAAGAAGTCAGGTGGGGAGAATGAGTGTGAATGGTGAATCTGAAACCATGAAGTGAAATGAGCAGCTGAAGATGGCCTTTTGGGCCCAAATAATTTATTTGAAATGCCAGAGGTCGATCAGATGACTGTTTCCTTAGAGTAGAATGATATTTTTTTAACTGCTGGACTCCATACATTCAGGCATGGCTCTGATTTATGCAATTACATGGGGCCTGTAATAGCAATAATTTAGTTTTCATGATTCAAAGGAAAGTTTACTTCATATTAATCCTCCTTAAGTAAAGAGCTCAAATATTGTTCCCTTCAGCTCATATAATTTAGAAATATGAATTCTGTAATAATGTAACTTTCCCAAACTGAACAGGACAAATGCCCTTAGAGAACTCCGCTAAGAAAGATCTCAATCTCTAAGCACTCCTTCCTTTTGCTCTGTCTTAGCTAAGGATAAATTCAGTTCTACAACTCAAGGTGATCAAAATTCTTGGAAAAACTTAAATGTTGTATTCTCATGAAAGTGAGAAGGTGTTAGTTGCCCCACTTTCAACCCCATGGATTGTAGCCCACCAACGTCCAGTCCTTGGACAGGCCTCCAGAATTCTCCAGGATTAAACAAACAACCACCACAAAGGCTGGGTGGAGGCCCATTTCAAATTTCTCTCGGACTATATTTTGGCTCTTCATCATATTCAAGCAGTTTTTTTTTTTTTAAAGACCATAGTTTAGGTTGTCCCCTCTGGCAGTTAATTTAAAAGGGCAGGTAAAAGTGAGAACTGCTCTGCAGGTGAGAATTTCACTTCTGCACACATCCGCACTTCCTTCTCATCACTTTGTTTTCCAGGTAGGAGAGAGACCTTCTGGCCAACTGGTACCATGACTCACTCACTCAACTCTTTAAGCCACCAGGACATCTATATTTATATTGTTTTTCTTAATTGCATCTTCCAGACAACTGGCCTTTCATTGTCAGCCAGACGTTTGCCAGAGCCCCGGGGCCGTGCCAAAGACCCACCTGAATTACCAGCTTCTCTTATCAGTTACAGACTTGCCACAGGCAACGGACCCAGTGAATTTAAGTGCATAATACGGTATAGGACGTGCTGGCTACTACCGGTCTAATTCAAGTTGCAGTGTTAAGAAGTCAGGTGGGGAGAATGAGTGTGAATGGTGAATCTGAAACCATGAAGTGAAATGAGCAGCTGAAGATGGCCTTTTGGGCCCAAATAATTTATTTGAAATGCCAGAGGTCGATCAGATGACTGTTTCCTTAGAGTAGAATGATATTTTTTTAACTGCTGGACTCCATACATTCAGGCATGGCTCTGATTTATGCAATTACATGGGGCCTGTAATAGCAATAATTTAGTTTTCATGATTCAAAGGAAAGTTTACTTCATATTAATCCTCCTTAAGTAAAGAGCTCAAATATTGTTCCCTTCAGCTCATATAATTTAGAAATATGAATTCTGTAATAATGTAACTTTCCCAAACTGAACAGGACAAATGCCCTTAGAGAACTCCGCTAAGAAAGATCTCAATCTCTAAGCACTCCTTCCTTTTGCTCTGTCTTAGCTAAGGATAAATTCAGTTCTACAACTTCGAAGGTGATCAAAATTCTTGGAAAAACTTAAATGTTGTATTCTCATGAAAGTGAGAAGGTGTTAGTTGCCTCAGTTGTGTCCGACTCTTTGCAACCCCATGGATTGTAGCCCACCAACGTCCAGTCCTTGGACAGGCTCCTCTGTGCATGGAATTCTCCAGGTAAGAATACTGAAGTGCGACGCCATTCCCTTCTCCAGAGGATCCTCCCAACCCAGAGATCAAACTCAGGTCCCCTTCACTACAGGTGGACTCTTTACCATCTGAGCAACCAGGGAAGCCCATATTCTCATATCATAAAATATAAATTGTTATAAGCAGCTGAACAACATAATTTGCTGTACATGTACCACAGGATTAGACACAAAACTCCATCTTGACCGCCTATCCTATTAGCTGCTACCATTTGTAATATTTGTGAAGACAAATATTTTACAGCTTTGGGTTCCTCAGCCATTAATTTTGCAGTTGAGATGATTTTTATGCAAAGACTACAGTATGTTTTATAGCAAGCTTTGTCTGTAAGCAATAGAACAAAGAGAATTAACTGATAAAGACCATAATACAGCTCAAACTGTAACTCACGAAACTCAGGAAAAAATACTAGGAGATTCTCAATCATAGGAAACTGATTCTTTTCTGAATTCAGTACTGAAACCATTCTACAAGGTTTTTAAAGAGATGTTATTAAAAATAAACACGGGGCTTCCCTGGTGGTCCAGTGGGTAAAGAGTTCGCCTTGCGGCACAAGGGGCGCCAGTTTGATCCCGGGAAGATCCCAAGTGCAGTGAAGCGGCTGGACTGGTGTGTCCAATTATGAGCCAGCGCTCTGGAGCGCATGCACCTAGAGCTGATGCTCCGCAAGGAGAGAGGCCACTGTGACGGGAGGATCACACAGGCCAAAGAATAAACATGGATGAAAATAAATCAATAAAGAGGCCAAAATTTAAAAATAAGTAAATAAACACGAAGTTCCAATTACATCAACAGTAATAAGCTTTTCATTAGACATCTTAAAGAAAGCAGCACCACATACTAGCACAGAGTTTTCCAAATCAGGCTCATCAGACTTAGCTACGGTGATCAAAAAACACACCTCTCAGAGGCATCTGATTCAGTAAGAGTAAGAAGAAAGCTAGAATTCTGTTGTTTGGGGGTGGCTCAGTAGGAAAGAATGTGCGTGCCAATAGAGGAGACGAGGACTGATTCCTGGGTTGGGAAGATCCCCTATGGGAGGCCATGGCAACCCACTCCAGTATTCTTTTTTTTTTTTTCATTTTTTTTTTTTTTTTAAAGATTTATTTATTTTATTTATTTTGGGCAGGGGTCGGGTTGGGGAGGGAGGGGAGCGGGCGGGCCACTTCTATTGGTCTTTCATTTCTCTGTTTTCATCCGTCTTTGTTCTTTGGCTCCTGTGGGCCTCCCATCGCAGCGGCGTCTCTTGTTGCAGAGCGCCGGCTCTTGGGGCATGTGTTCCAGAGCTCCAGCTCGGTAATTGGACACATTGGTCCAGCCGCTCTGCGGCACGTGGGATCTTCCCAGGCCAGGGATCGAACTGGCGCCCCTTGCACTGCAAGGCGGTGTCCTTACCCACTGGACCACCAGGGGAAGCCCTCCAGTATTCTTACTTGGAGAATCCCATGGACAGAGGTCCCTGGTGGGCTACAGTCAACAGAGTTGGGACACGACTTAGCAACTAAACAACAACAGATGACTGGGATGGTGGGCCAGGCTTCAGGATCACTGAACTTGTATTTTACCACACAAGCAGGCATTTCAGATTCTATCCAGAGCAAGTTACCCTAAAACTCTGTTCTCAAAGAGTTTTAGTTCTCAGATAAGCACTGACTCTTAATCCTCACAGCACATACACGTGCAAAGGCCATTCAGATCTTCCTCAATCACGCCCTTTGCATCCCACTTCTCATCTCCTCACTCTACTTGTTCATAAAGTAGCAGCTTAAAACTGTTTCCTCAAGGAAGCTGCTCCAATCAGTCAGTTTTGACAAGCTCAAGAATCCTTGCCTATGTTCGCACAGAATTCTGAGCAAACATGTTAATGACAGGAGGCACCACTCCAAGAGCACTTAAGTCTGTACCCGGCACTGTTCTGGGCCTTCTGCTTATATTAATTCACTGAATCCTCGTGGAAACTCCACAACACAGGTATGATTTCCACCCTTAGTTTTTAAATGAGGAATGAAGACACAGAGGTTAAGTAGCAGGTCCGAAGCTATGTAACAGTACTGTGAGCAGAATCTGATCACACTAAATCCAGCTCCAGAGGCCATGTCCCTGACCACTGTGCTGTGACCTCCTCAAAGAACTTCATGCTCCTTATCATCATTGTTGCTAGGTATATTTTTCTTAGCATCTCTCTTTTCCATTGGACTACACATGCTCAATGTACCTTCAGTGCCCAGACAAAGGCAGTCACTAAATATCTAACTGACTCACCTATGTCCCTTTCAGCAATCAAAACTAACCTTAAGTATCTTTTTATAAATTTTGATAAGATTGTTATTTCCATGATTTACATAACAGTAATAAAAAAATTGTAGTATTTGTTTGTGTAAGGCACTCTGCTATGTCAAAGAAATACACATGTCCTATAGGAAATATATGCAAACAAGCCAAGCAAAGTAAACCTGCAAAGAAGCACACTGTACACAGCTTGGTAAGCAAATTTTCTTATCTCTTGAAACGGCAAAGGTACAGTCAGAGATTTAGCACATAAACCAACTTTTATTAAACCCAAGCCACGGTTACTGGACCACCAGGGAAGCTCCAGTATTCTTGGAGAATCCCATGGACAGAGGTCCCTGGTGGGCTACAGTCAACAGAGTTGGGACACGACTTAGCAACTAAACAACAACAGATGACTGGGATGGTGGGCCAGGCTTCAGGATCACTGAACTTGTATTTTACCACACAAGCAGGCATTTCAGATTCTATCCAGAGCAAGTTACCCTAAAACTCTGTTCTCAAAGAGTTTTAGTTCTCAGATAAGCACTGACTCTTAATCCTCACAGCACATACACGTGCAAAGGCCATTCAGATCTTCCTCAATCACGCCCTTTGCATCCCACTTCTCATCTCCTCACTCTACTTGTTCATAAAGTAGCAGCTTAAAACTGTTTCCTCAAGGAAGCTGCTCCAATCAGTCAGTTTTGACAAGCTCAAGAATCCTTGCCTATGTTCGCACAGAATTCTGAGCAAACATGTTAATGACAGGAGGCACCACTCCAAGAGCACTTAAGTCTGTACCCGGCACTGTTCTGGGCCTTCTGCTTATATTAATTCACTGAATCCTCGTGGAAACTCCACAACACAGGTATGATTTCCACCCTTAGTTTTTAAATGAGGAATGAAGACACAGAGGTTAAGTAGCAGGTCCGGGTTATGTAACAGTACTGTGAGCAGAATCTGATCACACTAAATCCAGCTCCAGAGGCCATGTCCCTGACCACTGTGCTGTGACCTCCTCAAAGAACTTCATGCTCCTTATCATCATTGTTGCTAGGTATATTTTTCTTAGCATCTCTTTTCCATTGGACTACACATGCTCAATGTACCTTCAGTGCCCAGACAAAGGCAGTCACTAAATATCTAACTGACTCACCTATGTCCCTTTCAGCAATCAAAACTAACCTTAAGTATCTTTTTATAAATTTTGATAAGATTGTTATTTCCATGATTTACATAACAGTAATAAAAAAATTGTAGTATTTGTTTGTGTAAGGCACTCTGCTATGTCAAAGAAATACACATGTCCTATAGGAAATATATGCAAACAAGCCAAGCAAAGTAAACCTGCAAAGAAGCACACTGTACACAGCTTGGTAAGCAAATTTTCTTATCTCTTGAAATGGCAAAGGTACAGTCAGAGCTTTAGCACTTAAACCAACTTTTATTACGCCACAAACTCTCCTTTGTAGGGTGGAAGCAAAACTTTAAGCCTTATTAAGTAGGCTAATGCTGGAAAACCATCATGAAAAAATATGTATATCAGGAAAATGTCAAATGCTTGATCAACAAACTTTCCAATGAGTTTCCAAAATCATAAAAGCTGGCAGAAAATGGCTTTACTGTATTCAATTTTTTTTTAAGGAACATAAAGTAATAGCTCACAGGTCCAGTGTCAGGCTTTCATCAAATTCTTTCTGATTTATTCTAAGCCTTGGATGTGGAGACAATGTAGTTAATATTGGCCCCTAGAATGTACCCATGCGGTAGTGACAAAACCAAAAACTGATTCAGCTGATTTAAATGTTGGGCAGAATTGTATATGTGAACCTTTATTTGGGCTGAGTCACACAGACTTCTTTGTATTACACTGGCTTTTTGTATAGCATGGTGTACATAATATTAACTCTGGATGTTATATATAGAATTTTCAGCGTGTAAGTTTGAATAGGAGAAAAAGATGAATTGTGTGTAGATAGCAAGCAGTATAAACACAAAACTTAACTATCTATACTTTGTAAACAGTATATAAAAAGTCTTTTATCAACAGAATGTCCATCTGTTTTAATAGACAAAAAGACTGCTTAATGACATTACTTCGTGTGTTGTATTAGAAATGAATGTAAACAGTAGGGTCACACCAGCCAGGATATCTTTGGTTGTAAGTGAAAGAAATTCTGACCCAAACTGCCTTGCGGAAAAAGATAATTACACCTGGCTATATCAAGCAGAAAGTTGACAGTTTTGACTACCAAACAATTTTGATGATTATAGAGTAAAAATTAAAATACAATAAATAGGTTAAAGGATAGACAAAATTGGAGAAATATTTCCATGATTTACATAACAGTAATAAAAATTGTAGTATTTGTTTGTGTAAGGCACTCTGCTATGTCAAAGAAATACACATGTCCTATAGGAAATATATGCAAACAAGCCAAGCAAAGTAAACCTGCAAAGAAGCACACTGTACACAGCTTGGTAAGCAAATTTTCTTATCTCTTGAAATGGCAAAGGTACAGTCAGAGCTTTAGCACTTAAACCAACTTTTATTACGCCACAAACTCTCCTTTTGTAGGGTGGAAGCAAAACTTTAAGCCTTATTAAGTAGGCTAATGCTGGAAAACCATCATGAAAAAATATGTATATCAGGAAAATGTCAAATGCTTGATCAACAAACTTTCCAATGAGTTTCCAAAATCATAAAAGCTGGCAGAAAATGGCTTTACTGTATTCAATTTTTTTTTAAGGAACATAAAGTAATAGCTCACAGGTCCAGTGTCAGGCTTTCATCAAATTCTTTCTGATTTATTCTAAGCCTTGGATGTGGAGACAATGTAGTTAATATTGGCCCCTAGAATGTACCCATGCGGTAGTGACAAAACCAAAAACTGATTCAGCTGATTTAAATGTTGGGCAGAATTGTATATGTGAACCTTTATTTGGGCTGAGTCACACAGACTTCTTTGTATTACACTGGCTTTTTGTATAGCATGGTGTACATAATATTAACTCTGGATGTTATATATAGAATTTTCAGCGTGTAAGTTTGAATAGGAGAAAAAGATGAATTGTGTGTAGATAGCAAGCAGTATAAACACAAAACTTAACTATCTATACTTTGTAAACAGTATATAAAAAGTCTTTTATCAACAGAATGTCCATCTGTTTTAATAGACAAAAAGACTGCTTAATGACATTACTTCGTGTGTTGTATTAGAAATGAATGTAAACAGTAGGGTCACACCAGCCAGGATATCTTTGGTTGTAAGTGAAAGAAATTCTGACCCAAACTGCCTTGCGGAAAAAGATAATTACACCTGGCTATATCAAGCAGAAAGTTGACAGTTTTGACTACCAAACAATTTTGATGATTATAGAGTAAAAATTAAAATACAATAAATAGGTTAAAGGATAGACAAAATTGGAGAAATATTTCTAACAGATATAAGATACAGAGAACTAATTCCTATATAAAAGAGCTCACATATCAATACAGAAAAACAACAACAAATAGCTCTGAGTAGAAAAATGGGCCAAAGACATAAAAAGGTGACGCACAGAAGAACCACCATGTTACCCAACTGACACAAATAGAGAGTATTCACTATCCCTGGTAATCAAATATGCAAATAAAATCAACAATTAGGTATAATTTTCATTCATCTAACTGGAAAACATTTAAATGACTGAGGAGACATATCTGTTTACCACTTCAAGGTCCAAACCTTAAAATAACTGTTACCATGAAATTATCAGAATTCTCATTATTAGAATAAACTGATATCATTTAGACCAAGAAGATTGTTGTTACTGGTCAATTATGATGATGTTGCCCTGAAATAAACATTTGAAAATACAGTTTTCAATCACAAAGTTCTATGGCTATAAGCATATAATAAACCTAACATCATTAAGCAAATTCGGCCATTAAAGATGTGTTACTTTCTCAAGAATATTCCCTGTTAATATTTTTCATTTTTTGAGTACATATTCTGGAAAGAGCACAGAATTTTCATGGAAGAATACAAGAAAATGTTATTAACAGTGGTTCTTTGGGTGGGGGTGACTTACTTTTTTTAATTTTACTTCTTATTTTTACAGTTTTGTTGTTTACCGATATGTATGATCCCAGATTTATTTGGCATGTTTGTTGTCTGAATTTCTTTACTATCTATATGCTCAAGTAGAAATGATCAGGGATACCATTTCTGTTGTTTCCACAAACATTTTTTGGATAATACTAAAAGAAGCAAGAGATAAAGAGTGCTGATATTGTCAATCACCACAGATATTTATGGTAATTAACACGTTACACATTACTGTAAGTGTTACTCAGACTTAGCAACCTTTGTTCTGATAAACCAAAGATCAAGGCATCAAGTCAAAGCAGCCTAATAACTAATACAAAGAACTAGACTGGTTCCCAACTTGGAAAGACTCATAACTGGTGATGGTCTACCTAAGACAGACCATTTATCATTAATTACACCATATGTGTTCATTAATAGCTGTGCCTGTCAAATTCACATTATGAAAAGGCATGGTGTGGCAGATATTATGCCACAAGAATTAATACTCCATGTTCTTAACCACATGAATATAACTCTAAATGCCTTCCAAAGTACTGCTTCCCCACTAGGAATGACTCGACCTTCTGATCAGGGGCAGAAGTGGGCTTTCTGCTTGTTGTCTCAGCTTTTCTCCCCATTCCCCTCTGGAAGGACCCTGCCACTGAACTGGCGCATGTAAAGCCAGGACCACACAAGCATGACAGGGTAGGTGCCGCAGCACATCAGCCAGGTGCAGAGAGAACAGCAGGTGCAGCGAGACATTAAGAAATATACACACAGAAAGACTGAAAGGATGGAGGTGGGGGTGAAAAGTTCAAGACCTCTTAGGCCAAGGCCCTGAACACATTCTCCAGTCTGCTTTTACTGAGAGTTTAAGCCTCCAGGTGTTTCCAGGGAACGATACAGTTAACACAGGCTGGAACTCCTCACAGCCCTAGTCAATAATTACCCTCATGACCCTTAAGCTGCTTATGTTATCTCCTTAATGAAAGGGCGTACTTCAGCTGGGGGGCAACTAGACTGGCAACAAGTTCCGGAGTCCGTTCTGTGTGCATGTGGCATTCTAACTAGCAGATCTCCCACCTGTTCTTGCAACACTATGATCCCAGCTAATGAGCCCATGTGAATCGAATCAACTTGTTTTTGTCTTAGTTCTTCTGTTACATTTTCTCACAGTTGTTTTTGCTCATCCTGAGATGTTTTTCTGATGGCCCGGCCAAGGCTGCAAAAAACTCCACCGGCTTGTTTCCCCACAGGTAGGCTGGTGGAAAGAGCAGGTAAAAGAATGAAAGCACAAAAGCGGGGAGGGCAGAGCTGCAGGGTGTGAGAAAAAGGCAAATGGCCAGGGGACAGGTGCTCCAGAGCAGCCAGGGGCGAGGGAAGAATGAGGACAGCTAGTTCAGGGGCCATTTGGCAGGCGGCCCACGCTCTTCTAAATGGACTGCAGAGAAGCTGTGCAATGTTTCTCTACAAATTATGTATGTTCAATTGTTCAGATTATACATGATTTATGAATCAGCCCAACAAACCAAATTTGTAAATCCTTATGCAAACAGTACAAAGTCTACTTTTAAAACTTCTATAAAGTTTTACAATTTAAAACTTCTGACTCTTCTACATAAAAAATATAGACATATAAAATTTAAGTATCCACTTTAGCTTAGAATCGATGACAGAAATTAAAATCAGACAGGAAAAAAAGATCATACCAAACACACTCTTGCTATGGGTTAGTGGCAATGAATTAAAGAGAATTATCTGTAAAAAGGGGTAAATATTAAGCAAAAGCAAAAGAGGTTAACTATGTGCTAGACATTTTATGTTTCCTTATTTCATCCTGAGAAGAACTCCCATAAGTCAGAAATTCTCAGCCCCATGTTACTGATAAGAAAAGTCATCATACCACCCTGTTGCTGCTTAGTCACTTCAGTCGTGTCCAACTCTTTGTGATCCCATGGACTGCAGTCCACCTGGCTGCTCTGTCCATGGAATTCTCCAGGCAAGAATACTGGAGCAGGTTGCCATGCTCTCCTCCAGGGGGATCTTCCCAACCCAGGGATGGAACCTGGGTCTCCTGCATTGCAAGCAGATTCCTCACCACTGAGCCATCAGGGAAGCCATATATATACTTGAGATCACATGAACTGTAGCTCGCCAGGCTTCTCCATCCATGGAATTTTGAGGTCCTACAATTGACTGCTGAAGAGGGTTTCCAAATTCAATCAAGTCTGATGTCAAAGTCCTCACTTTATCCCTTACCTCTTACCTCACCAAAAGGGTACACGTGAAGACAAAAGGTTGGAAGCAGGCCTGGTTCATTCTTGTCTAGACAGGTGGAAAGAATGAAATAGTCTTAAGAGTTAAGTAGTCTCAAGCGTTCAAGGAGGAATGTTTTCTTCTCCAAATCTAAGGCACACAGCGCCACCTGCTGGACAAAGTGAGGTCACCATTCACCACAAATAAGGTTTTCTGTAAATGAAATCTTTACCTGAGGCTGAAGCAAGGCAACCAGGGATGTGGGGAGACCAGATTGTGCTATAAATGACACTTTTATGGCCTCTAAAGGTACACAGAGACTTTCCAACAGTTGGATCCCACTACAAATAAATGAACAGATCAATTACTTAACAGAGGTAAATTAACAGTTATGCTTTATATATACATGATATACCATATATATGCAAATATTTACATACATATATATCTCAAGGATTTATGCAAAGTCTAGATTTATATAAAGCAATATGGTATTTAAGAGGCTAAAATAATCAACACTGACCTAATTATTAGTTTATAGCTAAAAGATTAGAACATTTTAAATTCTAATAAATGCTTCAGGATATTTTTTGAAAAGAAAATTAGCTGTCTAACTGAAAAGGAAGAGAAGTATGTTCTAGAAAATAAAAAGCTTCAGTGGAAGCTCTGGGAAGGGAGATATGTGGTGTTAAAATACAACAGTGCTGACCTACCAGTTTGACGGTCTGATCCCATGAGCCAGATACCACTAGCTGTTCACCTCTGGTTTGGCTCCAGTCAACGCTGTACACCTAAAAGCATTTAACAGTGTCATGTAAAACACAAAAGGGCATCAAGTTCAAAATTTCATTTCATCTGTTTAGGAGAGAATAGCTAATGCATTTAGCTGAAATATCAAAGTTCTACATATCTCAACACGGTGTCTGAGAAAGGCAAAGGTGATCGTGTCCTTTCCCCTAGACTTCCCCGTAACAGACAGGCTCCATTCTACAGAGTGGAGAATTCTACAGAGTATTTCCAAAATCATCTTTGCTAAAACAAATTAATCCATATGTTGAAACCTACTCATAAATCACTGTCTGCAGCACCCTAAAGAAATGTCAGAGCAGATTAGAAAGTCAGTCATTCAAAAAAAAAAAGCTCACTGGGTCTTTATTTATCAGAAATCATTAAAATTCAATTCATACCCCTTTCTTTCTTGGGAAAAGATCATAGGAATGAGATCATCCTTACAGACCTCTTGGGAAACAGCTTCAGTTACCTAATGCTGCTCTCAGTAAACCACTTCAAGTAAATTCTTTGAAAACTTACAGAATTAGTTCGAACCCTATTTGATACTACAGATTGTATACCAATCAGTACTGGAAGCTAAGTTCAACTAAATATATGTGTAATTAAACTTCACAAATGCATCGTGGCACGGCCCAGAGTATACACCATTAACTGTGATCAATCAGCAGGTTATTTTGAATCTAAAAATTCTACCAATACTTATGCAAGAAGCATGACTGTCTGGGTCTTGCTGCAGCTTAAGTATGGGTTTCCTGTTTCCTGTTTTCTAGTGCTACATCTAGCTCTGTTGGAATGAGAGTTTAAAACGAAAAAAAAAAAAAATTAGCGACACTGATTCTGTCTTTACTTAAAACTTTGATATTTTGTTCACTGTAGATTGACATTAATATATATATTTTTTTATTTTTGGCCTCTTTTATTCATTTTTTATGGATTTATTTTCATCCATCTTTATTCTTTGGCCTGTGTGGGCCTCCCATTGTAGTGGCCTCTCTCATTGCAGAGCACCGGCTCTGAGCACATGCACTCCAGAGTGCTGGCTCATGACTGGACACACTGATCCAGCCACTCCACAGCACGTGTAATCTTCCTGGGCCAGGGATCGAACCGGTGCCCCTTGCATTGCAAGGTGGACTCTCTATCCACTGGACCAGCAGGGAAGCCCTAACACTAATTTTGATTTTAAAAATACTGCATGAAGAGACTGTTTAGGGCTTCCCAGGTGGTATTAGTGGTAAAGAACCCGCCTGCCAACCCAGGAGAGATGTAAGAGACATGAGACACACAAGTTCAATCCCTGGGTTGGGAAGATCACTTGGAGGGGGAAATGGCAACCCACCCCGGTATTCCTGCCTGGAGAATCCCATGGACAGAGAAATCTGGTGGGCTACAGTCCATGGGGTCGCAAAGAGACATGACTGAAACAACTTTGCATGCACACAGAGATTATTTATCTTGATTACTGAACTTTTGTGTTTAGTCATTTTTTCAGAAATCATTAAAATTCAATTCATACCCTTTCTTTCTTGGGAAAAGATCATAGGAATGAGATCATCCTTACAGACCTCTTGGGAAACAGCTTCAGTTACCTAATGCTGCTCTCAGTAAACCACTTCAAGTAAATTCTTTGAAAACTTACAGAATTAGTTCGAACCCTATTTGATACTACAGATTGTATACCAATCAGTACTGGAAGCTAAGTTCAACTAAATATATGTGTAATTAAACTTCACAAATGCATCGTGGCACGGCCCAGAGTATACACCATTAACTGTGATCAATCAGCAGGTTATTTTGAATCTAAAAATTCTACCAATACTTATGCAAGAAGCATGACTGTCTGGGTCTTGCTGCAGCTTAAGTATGGGTTTCCTGTTTCCTGTTTTCTAGTGCTACATCTAGCTCTGTTGGAATGAGAGTTTAAAACGAAAAAAAAAAAAAAATTAGCGACACTGATTCTGTCTTTACTTAAAACTTTGATATTTTGTTCACTGTAGATTGACATTAATATATATATTTTTTTATTTTTGGCCTCTTTTATTCATTTTTTATGGATTTATTTTCATCCATCTTTATTCTTTGGCCTGTGTGGGCCTCCCATTGTAGTGGCCTCTCTCATTGCAGAGCACCGGCTCTGAGCACATGCACTCCAGAGTGCTGGCTCATGACTGGACACACTGATCCAGCCACTCCACAGCACGTGTAATCTTCCTGGGCCAGGGATCGAACCGGTGCCCCTTGCATTGCAAGGTGGACTCTCTATCCACTGGACCAGCAGGGAAGCCCTAACACTAATTTTGATTTTAAAAATACTGCATGAAGAGACTGTTTAGGGCTTCCCAGGTGGTATTAGTGGTAAAGAACCCGCCTGCCAACCCAGGAGAGATGTAAGAGACATGAGACACACAAGTTCAATCCCTGGGTTGGGAAGATCACTTGGAGGGGGAAATGGCAACCCACCCCGGTATTCCTGCCTGGAGAATCCCATGGACAGAGAAATCTGGTGGGCTACAGTCCATGGGGTCGCAAAGAGACATGACTGAAACAACTTTGCATGCACACAGAGATTATTTATCTTGATTACTGAACTTTTTGTGTTTAGTCGCTCTGTTGTGTCTGACTCTTTGCAGCCCCATGGACCACAGCCTGCCAGGTTCCTCTATCCATGGAATTTCCCAGGCAAGAGTGGGTTGCATCTCTAGTGTCTCTTGCACCGGTAGGCAGGTTCTTTACCACAAGCGCCACCTGCAAAGTTCTTTGGGGCCCTCTTAAATTACATACCCAAGATAAGCACCTCACCACCCTAGTTCTGGTCTGGCTGTGGTCTGTATTGAGAGAGAAGAGCAGTTGGAACACTGAAGAAATCAGGATCCAACAATAGAGAGTAGCTCATCAAGTCCACAGAAGGGTCAGCAAAATCCAAAGAGGTGCAACCATCTGTCAGTTATGGATGGAAAACCATGGGCCTGGAAGCAATCAGGGAAGATCTTGAGACGGGAAGAGTCTATTCTCGTTGCAATATAATGATTTAAAAAACAACAAATTTATCTCCACGACCTGTATTGTTGCTAAGCGATTATAAAGAGTTACGGTTAACAACATTAGCTCAGACTCCTCTGCACATTTCCACTGTGACACAGGACTTGAAACCGGATGATCTCTCATTTTTAAAACTTTAAGAGCCTCCATAGGCTCAGAGAAAACCCAGCCCCAATGATAACAGAAGAGAGGAGGGAGGAAAACCATGCTGCTTCCAGTGCTGTGCCAGCTCTCCTACGTGACTCACAACAAAGTGGCAAGCATCGAGGTCTAGGACAAGACCAAGCACAGGACATAAGGGGTGAGGTTAAAAATGGGATAAAAAAGAAGGAAATAAAGGTGACTCAATCAACAAATACTTTGTGTTTCTTTTATTGTATTTAAAATACTAGGACATGGAAAAGTAGCTAACAGTAAAAACAGTACACTGTGTTGAAAACACAAAACCAAAAACTGTGCATCATAAATACAAAAGCTGGTAGGATGTCAGCTCGAGGCCCTAAGGGCTAGCTAAAATGTCAACAGCAGAAGGCCAGAGGTGACAACAGTGACCAGAAACTCCCTCAAAACCATAAATGGGGCCATAAAGAGCCCTAGGGATAAGGACTAGTGAAGGCTGCAAGATAACACAGAGGTCTTGTGCGAGGCCGGAAGCCTGGAGGAAGGGAGATACTGTGTAATTTTAGACATGGCAAGTTGGAGGTGACAGCCTGATGGTCAAGTGGAAATGTCTAGGAAGAACAGGGTTTGGGCATTAGCCTCAGGCCCTGAAAAAAAAATTTTACAGCAAGAGAGATGTTTGGGAGACAACCAAAAAGGAATGACTAGATTCCATTCTCCTAATCTCAAGAATTCCATTCTCCCAGTCTCAGGTGAAATACCTAGTCTATTTAATACATGCTTACGAGGCGCTTACGAGTTACTTACTGTAAGTCATGTGGGAAGGCGAGTAAAGTGTTAGGCAAGACAGATAAAGTGCTGGCCTTTGTGGATCTTACACTTCAGCAACGGAAGACAGGCTGTAAGTATACATAGACAATTTCAGGTTGTGAGTTTAAAAAAAAGAAAAGAAAACTAAACTAAGAAAAATAACGCAAAGTAAAAAGACTAGAAAATAGTAACAAGGGCGGGGAGGTGGAGCAGGTCACTGCTCAGTTAAGTGGTCAGTGAAGACCCCTTCGAGCAGAGACCAGAGTGCAGTAAGACGGAACCCTGCAGATTTCAGAGAAAAGGTTTCCAGAGCAAACGGTGAGCCTGAAGCAGGAAACAAGCTCATCATGCCCGAGGACCAGCAAGGTTAAAGGGTTCGGGGGGACAAGACCCCAAAGTACTCAGGTTATGAGTCTGTATATAATAATTCCTCTGAAGAAGCTACAATCATCAACCATAAGCTACCACCCAGGTTACAGGCTGCTTCCAACTGCTCTCCTCCTCCCTTCTTGCTCACCCCTGGTCCACCATGCATTTGACATTGGTCAGTTGCTAAGTGATGTCCAACTCTGCGACCCCATGCACTGCAGCATGCCAGACTCCTGTGGTCGCCACTGTCTTCCGGAGTGTGCTCAGATTCATGTCCAGTGACACAAATCTACCCATGACACGCTATCTAACCATCTCATTCTCTGCTGTCCCCTTTGGCTGGGATAGAACCCATGTCTCTTGCATCCCCCGCACTGACAAGCAGATTCTTTACGACTGCTCTACCATGTTTATCGACTAACCATAGTGGATAAAAAATAACTTTTATAAGACACAAATTACTGTCACTCCCACAGAGAAAACCCTTTAGTGGTTTCTCCATGGTTACCTCGTGGTTCCTGAAACTTATCATCTTCACTCAGTACTGAGATTCCTCCATGCTGCTTCTTATTACCCAAAGGTCAAAATCATGCAACCATATATATGACTTAGGAGTGCACACTATGTATAAAAAAGGAAAAATAAAGAAGATGTAAATAGAAAATTCAGGATAATGGCTGCTCTTGGAAAAAAGGGAGGATGAAGGATTGACTCAGAAAAAAGGAGCTAGCGGGAGGAGAGAGTAAGTAACCAGGGGTTCCAGGTAACGTTTTACTTCTTAACCTAGATGGTGAAAATGCAAGTCCTCATTAGACACTTTACAACTCACAGATATTTTATATGCACGAAATATTTCATAGGAAATGTTTTTAAACCTTCAGTGTCCTTCCACTGACCTTAGCATAACAACCCAAATGCTAATTGCTCCAGGCACACAGGCTCAGCTGTTCCCCTGCAAACATCCACTTTTCCTTGGCCTCGAACCCTGCCCTCTGACCTCTCCAGCTGAACAGCTCATTCCTACAGTTGCCTCAGACTCAAGGAAGCCCTCCTGGTCCCTTCCCCGGGCCAGATCCTCCCCTCTCATAGCACTTTGTACATTCACGGCACTTATTACAGCCCAAATTAGATATCCAGCGGCTTAAGCCTCTCTTCTCCAGACAGCGCAAGGACCTTGCTTGACTTCTTCCTCTTCCCTGTTAGGTTTTAATCAGTTCTCTGCATACTACAGAGTTAAGTGAAGTTTTTGCACTAAATGGAGGAACAGAGAAACCACCTGGACAGAAAGCACATCTCTCATTAGTCTATTCTTTCACCTTATCCCCGTTTCCCCCTCCACTACCTTTCAAATAGCAGACGTGGCAAATGGCTAAGTTAAATATAAAAAGAAGAGTGATGTGAAGAAAAGTAGGGTCCTCTGAAGGCTTATCTTCTGAAATTATTCTTGGTAGTGGTGAAGAAAATTAATTGGGAAACTACAGAGAGAAAAAAAAAAACCCACTGAAAAATACTTCATGCTGCTTTAGGAAACCTGAACCTCATCAAAACCACAGCTTGAGGAAGACAAATTTTATTACTGAATCCAATTCCCAAAGAGCTCATTTTTAATCTACTATACAGTATTGCCCTTTTTAAAGTTGGTTATTTAATTAAAAATCATCAAATAAAAACTGTGTCCAGAATGTTCATACTTATCTGTATCAATACAAAGGAAAGGGACATTGATTTTAAATAACTGAGCGATAAGAAAGGGCTACATTTTTTAAATTAAAAAAAAGTTTTTCATTATAGGTATTTTTAAAGGCACATTAGAGAGAATGTACAGCATAACAACTCCCCAGGTATCCATCACACCCCTTCCATAAGCATCACCATTTTACCCATCCCGTTCCATTACTGACCGGATAACTATTTGAGCATTTTTATATCAGACCATTTTACTGACAAATACTTCACGAGTAAGAATGTTTTCGCCTTTTACATCAGCCAAAGGGCATTTTCACACCTTAGATTAACAACAGTTCCTTAACAGCAGCAAATACTCAGTCCATATTCCTATTTCTCTAATTGTCTCAAAAACATCTTTTATAGTCAGTTTACCAGGTGGTGCAGCTGGTAAAGAATCCACCTGCCAATGCAGGAGATGCAACGGATGTGGATTTGATCCCTGGGTTGAAGATCCCCTGGAGGAGGGCATGGCCTCCTCGAACCCGTCCCAGTATTCTTAGCTGGAGAATCCCATGGACAGAGTAGGCTGGTGGGCTACAGTCCATGGGGTCACAAAGACGTGATTGAGCATGCACGCATGACTGAGGATCCAAACAGAGTTCATATTTTATTTTTTTTAAACTGTGTTGCTACTTCTCCTTCAATCAGCTCCTTTTTTTCTTAATTTACTTTTTGGCTAGTCTGGGTTTTCAGTGCTGCCACAGACTCTTTTCTAGTTGCAGGGAGTGGGGGTTACTCTCTAGTTGAGGTGAGTAGGCTTCTCGTTGCGGTGACTTCTCTTGTTGTGGGACTTTGGGCTCCAGGGCACACGGGCTTCAGTAGTTGTAGCACACAGGCTCAATACTTGCGGATCCGAGGCTCTAGAGCACAGGCCCAATAGTTGTGGCTCACGGGCTAAGCTTCTCCGTAGCATGTGGGATCCTCCTGGATCAGGGATTGAACCCGTGTCTCCTACATTGGCAGGTGAACTCTTCACTACTGAGCTACCAGGGAAGCCCCGAAGCTTATATTTTATACTTAGCTGTTACATCTCTTTAAGTCTTTCTAATCTAAAAAGTTCCTCCTTGCCCTGGTTCTCCTGTCCCTTATCTGTTGAAGAAACAAAGTTATTGGTCCTATGGAATGTTCTACATTCTGGATTTCACTAACTGTCTCCTCACAGCAGACTTTTTCTTCTACCCTTCTTATTTTATTTAAATTGGAATTTAGATCTAGAGGCTTGAAAAACTTTTTGTTGTTAGCTTTCTATTGTATTGCAGCATTCTTATAAACTAAAAGTCCATATATCTATTTGAGCATTTTATATCAGACCATTTTACTGACAAATACTTCACGAGTAAGAATGTTTTCGCCTTTTACATCAGCCAAAGGGCATTTTCACACCTTAGATTAACAACAGTTCCTTAACAGCAGCAAATACTCAGTCCATATTCCTATTTCTCTAATTGTCTCAAAAACATCTTTTATAGTCAGTTTACCAGGTGGTGCAGCTGGTAAAGAATCCACCTGCCAATGCAGGAGATGCAACGGATGTGGATTTGATCCCTGGGTTGAAGATCCCCTGGAGGAGGGCATGGCCTCCTCGAACCCGTCCCAGTATTCTTAGCTGGAGAATCCCATGGACAGAGTAGGCTGGTGGGCTACAGTCCATGGGGTCACAAAGACGTGATTGAGCATGCACGCATGACTGAGGATCCAAACAGAGTTCATATTTTATTTTTTTTAAACTGTGTTGCTACTTCTCCTTCAATCAGCTCCTTTTTTTCTTAATTTACTTTTTGGCTAGTCTGGGTTTTCAGTGCTGCCACAGACTCTTTTCTAGTTGCAGGGAGTGGGGGTTACTCTCTAGTTGAGGTGAGTAGGCTTCTCGTTGCGGTGACTTCTCTTGTTGTGGGACTTTGGGCTCCAGGGCACACGGGCTTCAGTAGTTGTAGCACACAGGCTCAATACTTGCGGATCCGAGGCTCTAGAGCACAGGCCCAATAGTTGTGGCTCACGGGCTAAGCTTCTCCGTAGCATGTGGGATCCTCCTGGATCAGGGATTGAACCCGTGTCTCCTACATTGGCAGGTGAACTCTTCACTACTGAGCTACCAGGGAAGCCCCGAAGCTTATATTTTATACTTAGCTGTTACATCTCTTTAAGTCTTTCTAATCTAAAAAAGTTCCCTCCTTGCCCTGGTTCTCCTGTCCCCTTATCTGTTGAAGAAACAAAGTTATTGGTCCTATGGAATGTTCTACATTCTGGATTTCACTAACTGTCTCCTCACAGCAGACTTTTTCTTCTACCCTTCTTATTTTATTTAAATTGGAATTTAGATCTAGAGGCTTGATTCTATTCAATTCAATCTTTTTGTTGTTGTTAGCTTTCTATTGTATTCAGAGGTGCATAATTCCTGGTTGACCCACTTTTAATGATCCTAAGATAAGATATGACACTCTTGAATTAATGGTTTTAGAATCCACTGGTAACCCTTGCCTAGGATCATTATTTCACTGCAGTTGCTGTTTAGCTGCTTAATCATGTCTGACTCTTTGCAACACCTACAGACTGTAGCCCACCAGGTTCCCCCGTCCATGGGATTTTTGAAGCAACAAATGGGTTGCCATTTCCATTTCCAGGGGATCCTCCCAACCCAGGAATGGAACCCATGGCTCCTGCCACGTCTCCTGCATTGCAGGCAGATTCTTTAAAACTGAGCTATCAGGGAAGCCATTATTTCACTGAAGTGAAATGAAGGGAAGGGAAGGGAAGTAAAAAATCATTCAGTCTTATCCGATCCTTTTCAACCCATGGACAAGCCATGGAAATCTCCAGGCAAGAACACTGGAGTGGGTTGCCATTCTCTTCTCCAGGGGATGTTCCCAACCCAGGGATCGAATCCAGGTTGCCCACAATGCAGGCAGATTATTTCATGAACAACTACTGAATGGTGATATTTCTAGTATTCCATGTACATTTATTAGGTTGGAGAAGGAAATGGCAACCCACACCAGTACTCTTGCCTGGAGAATCCCATGGACAGAGGAGCCTGGCAGGCTACAGTTTATGGGGTCGCAAGAGTCAGACATGACTTAGTGACTAAATCACCACATTTACTAGGTAGAATCATTAGAAGAAATTATCCGCATGAATTATTTGATTACCCCACAATGAAATTCATACAGGCAAAGCAGGACAATTGCCCTGATTCTTTACCTTTGTTTAACAACTGATGATCAAAAACTTTAAATGGATCAAATATCTCCTAAAATTCTTCAGCAAACTGATACGCCTCACTCTGTGACAACAAAGACACATTTTAACTATTTTTTAAAACTATAATAAGCACACTGCGAATCAGATGTTGAAATACTGAAGTGAGTCTGTCCTCTTTAAAGTCACTTTTAACTCATGCTTAATAGCACAAGGCTGTAAGCCATGAGGTCAGAAACAAAACTCTCAATTCACTCTTTTTTCTCCTTGCTGCACCTTTTTAAATTCTCTTATTCTTCCATTCTTATTATATATTCAGCAGCAGGCTAAGCTAAAGGCATTCTATGGGGCTTAAAAGACATAATGGCCTCTACAGTTAAACAATACAGAGAAGAATCGATTCCTGCTTTGATGCTAAGTTTAGAAGCCATGCAAAGGGAAAATGTCCATGTTTTTCTTTTCATTTCACCTTCATTCCTTAAGGCCTCAAATATATGTAGGTCTTGGAATTCTCCTTTTTGCTTCAGTAACTCTTCACCTATCTGAAAACGTAACTGTTGAACTTAATTTATTCAACACTATTTGTTGAATATTCAACAAATACTTATTAGCTCCTTGAAACTTTGTTTGACTTTAAAGCAATCCTTTTAAGTGTTTCTGCATACTTGGTATATGAAACAAACTTTAAATAAATGCTGCATTTCTCTTTAATGAAAAATGCTAGATATTTGGGATTTTAACACTGAACTCTAGGATGACCACCAGAACTTCTTTCTCTTAATCTCATGGAGGATGACGTTTCTGAGGGCCCGACAGTCCTCTACTCATCAGCCCACTTGGTGTCATTTGACTTTTACTAACAATTGTGAGAAAGACAGGAAGTAATGTTGCTGCATGTGCTGAAGGGTGATTTCCCAACCACCAATCTCACAGATTGGGGTTCTTGTTCCTGGAACCCCAGCTGTGTCCTTCAGGGAAAGCTCTGTCCCTTCCTCGCCCCTAGGGATGAATCTAACTCAGGTGAAAGCAGATGAATGGTGGCTTGTTTCCCTCACAAGTGAGAGTTAAGACCAGGCATGTGGTGAGGTGACATTAGGTATTAGGTTGGCACCAAAGTAATTGTGGTTTTGCACTGTTGAAATTTGCCTACTGATACTGGAATACAAAGAGATGGGAATACCAGACCACCTTACCTACCTCCTATAAAACCTGAAACCTGTGTACAGGATAAGAAGCAGCAGTTAGAACAGGACATGGAACAACGGACTGGTGCCATACTGGGAAAGGAGCACATAAAGGCTGCAGACTGTTACCCTGCTTACTTAACTTTTATGCTGAGTGCATCATGCGAAATGCCGGTCTGGATGAAGCACAATCTGGAATCAAGATTGCCAGGAGAAATACCAATAACCTCAGGTATGCAGATGACACCACCCTTATGGCAGAAAGTGAAGAGGAAGTAAAGGGCCTCTTGATGAAGGGGAAAAAAAAAAAAAAAACAGAATAAAAAAGCTGGCCTAAAACTCAACATTCAAAAAATGATGATCACAGCATCTGGTGCTATATTTCATGGAAAAGAGACGGGCAAACAATGGAAATAGCAACAGACTTTATTTTCTTAGGCTCCAAAATCACTGCAGATGGTGACTGGAGACATAAAATTAAAAGATGCTTGCTCCTTCGAAGAAAAGGTATGACAAATCTAGACAGCATATTCGAAAGCAGAGACATCACTCTGTCAACAAAAAGTCCATATAGTCACGGCTATGATTTCCCCGTAGTCATGCTATGGATGTGAGAGTTGAACCATAAAGAAGGCTGAGCGCCCAAGAAGTGATGCTCTTGAACTGTGGTGTTGGAGACGACTCAAGAGCCCCTTGGACTTTAAGGAGATCCAACCAGTCAATCCTAAAGGAAATCAACCCTGAACATTCATTGGAAGGACTGATGCTGAAGCCGAAGCTCCAATACTTTGACCACTTGATGTGAAGAGAGGACTCACTGGAAAAGATCCTGATGCTGGGAAAAATACCAGTCAGAAGAAGGGGGGGACGACAGAGGATGAGATATTTGGATGGCATCACTGAGCAATGGACATGAGTTTAAGCAAGCTCTGGAAGATGTTGAAGGACAGGAAAGCTTGGCATGCCACACTCCACTGGGTCACAAAGTTAGAAACAACTGAGCAATCAAACTGAACTAAAATGTGGTTATATTATACATCTTTTTTTTTTAATTTTGGCGAATTTTATTGGTCTTTCATTTATTTATTTTCATCCACCTTTGTTCTTTGGCCTTTGTGGGCCTCCCATTGCAGTGGCCTCTCCTGTAGCAGAGCACTGGCTCTGGGCGTATATGCTCCAGAGCACTGGTTTGTAATTGGACACACCAGTCCAGCTGCTCCACAGCATGGGGGATCTTCCCAGTCCAGGGATTGAACCAGCACCCCTTGCACTGCAAAGTGGACTCTTTACCCACTGGACCACCAGAGAAGTCCTATTATACATCTTTTTAATGCACATTTCTCACTTTATGTTTTTTTGGCTAATAACTTATGACTTGATATTTATTTTACATGTATTTTAGACTATGGAAATGTTAGACAAAAAGCAAATTCAAGGGATTTTCTTATTCAAGTTTAAAATGAGTCATAAGACAGAAGAAACAACTTGCAACATTAACACACTTGGCCAAGGAACTGCTATGTTTAAACGTGAAGTGCAGTGATGTTCAAGTAGTTTTGCAAAGGAGACAAGAGTCTTGAAGATGAAGAGTACAGTGGCTGGCCATTGGAAGTTGACAATGACCAACCGAGAGCAACCATCAAAGCTGATCCTCTTACAGCTACACGAGAAGGTACCAAAAACCTCAACGTTGACCATGGTTTCGCAGCACATGAAACAAACTGGAAAGGTGAAAAAGTTCAGTAAGTGGGTGCCCCCTGAGCTAACTACAAGCCACAAAAATCACCACTTTGAAGTGTCATTTCTCTTATTCTATGCAACAACAGTGAACTACTTCTTGATCAGATCATGATGTGTAACAAAAAGTGGATTTTATGTAACAACTGGCAATGACTACTTCAGTGGTTGGATGGATAAGAAGCTCCAAAGTACTTCCTAAAGCCAAACTTGCACCACAAGAAGGTCACAGTTACTGTTTGGCGGTTTGAGGTTGGTATGATCCCACTAAAACTTTTTGAATTCTAGTGAAACCATTACATCTGAAACATATCCTCAGAAAATCATCCAGCTCCACCCAAAACTGCAATATCTGCAGCTGGTGTTGGTCAACAGAAAGGACCTAATTATTCTCTATCACAATACTTGACCACATGTTGCAGAACCAATGCTTCAAAAGTTGAAAAATTGGGCTACAAAGTTTTCCCTCATCTACCATATTCACCTGACCTCTCACTAGCTGACTACCACTTCTTCAAGCATCTCAACGACTTTCTTGCAGGGAAAAATGCTTCCACAACCTGTAGGAGGCAGAAAATGCTATCCAAGAGTTTGTTATACCCCAAAACATGGATTTTTATATTTAGGAATAAACTTATTTCTCACTTTATGTTTTTTTGGCTAATAACTTATGACTTGATATTTATTTTACATGTATTTTAGACTATGGAAATGTTAGACAAAAAGCAAATTCAAGGGATTTTCTTATTCAAGTTTAAAATGAGTCATAAGACAGAAGAAACAACTTGCAACATTAACACACTTGGCCAAGGAACTGCTATGTTTAAACGTGAAGTGCAGTGATGTTCAAGTAGTTTTGCAAAGGAGACAAGAGTCTTGAAGATGAAGAGTACAGTGGCTGGCCATTGGAAGTTGACAATGACCAACCGAGAGCAACCATCAAAGCTGATCCTCTTACAGCTACACGAGAAGGTACCAAAAACCTCAACGTTGACCATGGTTTCGCAGCACATGAAACAAACTGGAAAGGTGAAAAAGTTCAGTAAGTGGGTGCCCCCTGAGCTAACTACAAGCCACAAAAATCACCACTTTGAAGTGTCATTTTCTCTTATTCTATGCAACAACAGTGAACTACTTCTTGATCAGATCATGATGTGTAACAAAAAGTGGATTTTATGTAACAACTGGCAATGACTACTTCAGTGGTTGGATGGATAAGAAGCTCCAAAGTACTTCCTAAAGCCAAACTTGCACCACAAGAAGGTCACAGTTACTGTTTGGCGGTTTGAGGTTGGTATGATCCCACTAAAACTTTTTGAATTCTAGTGAAACCATTACATCTGAAACATATCCTCAGAAAATCATCCAGCTCCACCCAAAACTGCAATATCTGCAGCTGGTGTTGGTCAACAGAAAGGACCTAATTATTCTCTATCACAATACTTGACCACATGTTGCAGAACCAATGCTTCAAAAGTTGAAAAATTGGGCTACAAAGTTTTCCCTCATCTACCATATTCACCTGACCTCTCACTAGCTGACTACCACTTCTTCAAGCATCTCAACGACTTTCTTGCAGGGAAAAATGCTTCCACAACCTGTAGGAGGCAGAAAATGCTATCCAAGAGTTTGTTATACCCCAAAACATGGATTTTTATATTTAGGAATAAACTTATTTCTCATTGGCAAAAATGTGTTGATTGTAACGCTTCCTATTTTGATAATAAGGGTGTGTTTGAGTTTACTTATAATGACTTAAAATTTATGGCGCAAAAACCCACAATTACATTTGCACCAACCTAACAACTGGAACTACAAGGAGTATAAGGAGAAATGAAACCCACTGCGCAGAGCAGAGTGGAAAGACAGGAAAAACCTGGGTATTTGATGACATTCTTAAGCCTAAATTAACCAAATCTGGACCATTCTACCTCCATATGCTCAGTTATGTGAAATAATAAACTCTGATTGTTGAAAACACTTTTAGTTGGGTTTTCTCTAATTGCCAACAAATGTTTATCAAAAAGCTGCATCCGAAAAGAAAATGAGGAAGGACAACCTAAAATAAGTCTGAAAAAATATAATAAAATGTCTTCAGTTTAAAAAGACAGTTATATAATTTTAGAACAATGTAAACTACTAGTTTATTCAAATAGTAAAGACTGAGGTACTTTTTACAAGTGGTCTAAAAATAACCCACCACTACAACTTGGCTCAGGAAAATGTTACAACCTCATATTCAGTCATAGTTCAGTTCACTCAGTCGTGTCCAACCATGGACTGTGTGGCACGCCAAGCTTCCCTGTCCTTCACCCTCTCCCGGAGCTTGCTCAAACTCATGTCCATTGACTCAGTGGCGCCATCCAACCATCTTGTCCTCTGTCGACCTTTTCGCCTTCTGCCTTCTACTCTTCCCAACATCAGTCTTTTCCAACGAGGCATCACTTCACATCAGGTGGCCACAATATTGGAGCTTAGCTTTAGCATCAGTCCTTTCAATGAATATTCAGGGCTAATTTCCTTTAGGATTGACTGGTTGGATCTCCTTGCAGTCCAAGGGACTCTCAAGAGTCTTCTCCAACACCACAGTTCAAAAGCATCAATTCTTCGGCGCTCAGCTTTCTTTATAGTCCAACTCTCACATCCATACATGACCACTGGGAAAACCAAAGTTTTGACTAGGTAATATTATTAGAACTAGAGGCACCTAGATCATGTTGGCAAAGTCATAAAATGTTCAAAACTAATAATCACATTTCCAGAATAAATTAGGTTTACAACGTTAAAAGCAACATTGGAAAACAGATTACCCAAAGGAGTTCACCAGGGGGGTGAAAGAAAAGAGACTGACTTGAGGACAGATCAAAGGAATTATCAATACAAATGCACATTCTGGAAGAGTGAAGACTTAGAGAGGGCATGATGGCTATTTTCAAGGGTTCTCCTAGAACAGGACATAGTGTCACCATGTCAGAGAAAGGCATTAGAAGCAATGGTTGATATGAATGTAGATTTGGGCTTAAGAAAGCAACTGTCTAACCAATAGAGCAATAAAAAAGCCAAATAGGGGCTTCCCTGGTGGTCCAGTGGTTAAAAAAAAAACAGTTAATAAATTTAAAATTGTGAGGAAGGACAACCTAAAATAAGTCTGAAAAATATAATAAAATGTCTTCAGTTTAAAAGACAGTTATATAATGTTAGAACAATGTAAACTACTAGTTTATTCAAATAGTAAAGACTGAGGTACTTTTTACAAGTGGTCTAAAAATAACCCACCACTACAACTTGGCTCAGGAAAATGTTACAACCTCATATTCAGTCATAGTTCAGTTCACTCAGTCGTGTCCAACCATGGACTGTGTGGCACGCCAAGCTTCCCTGTCCTTCACCCTCTCCCGGAGCTTGCTCAAACTCATGTCCATTGACTCAGTGGCGCCATCCAACCATCTTGTCCTCTGTCGACCTTTTCGCCTTCTGCCTTCTACTCTTCCCAACATCAGTCTTTTCCAACGAGGCATCACTTCACATCAGGTGGCCAAAATACTGGAGCTTCAGCTTCAGCATCAGTCCTTTCAATGAATATTTAGGGTTGATTTCCTTTAGGATTGACTGGTTGGATCTCCTTGAAGTCTAAGGAACTCTCAAGAGTCTTCTCCAACACCACAGTTCAAAAGCATCAATTCTTGGGCGCTCAGCCTTCTTTATGGTCCAACTCTCATATCTATACATGACCACTGGGAAAACCAAAGTTTTGACTAGGTAATATTATTAGAACTAGAGGCACCTAGATCATGTTGGCAAAGTCATAAAATGTTCAAAACTAATAATCACATTTCCAGAATAAATTAGGTTTACAACGTTAAAAGCAACATTGGAAAACAGATTACCCAAAGGAGTTCACCAGGGGGGTGAAAGAAAAGAGACTGACTTGAGGACAGATCAAAGGAATTATCAATACAAATGCACATTCTGGAAGAGTGAAGACTTAGAGAGGGCATGATGGCTATTTTCAAGGGTTCTCCTAGAACAGGACATAGTGTCACCATGTCAGAGAAAGGCATTAGAAGCAATGGTTGATATGAATGTAGATTTGGGCTTAAGAAAGCAACTGTCTAACCAATAGAGCAATAAAAAAGCCAAATAGGGGCTTCCCTGGTGGTCCAGTGGTTAAGAATCCGATTTGCAACTCAGGCGACACCAGTTCAATCCCTGGTCTGGGAAGATCCCGCATGCCATGGAGCAACTAACCCCATGTGCCACAACTACTGAAACCATGTGCTGCAACTATTTAAGACTGCGTGCCCAGAGCCTATGCTGTGCCCAAAGAGAAGCCACTGCAATGAGTCGCTAACACACCGCCAAGAGTAGCCCCTGTGCTCTGCACTAAAGAAAGCCCACATGCAGCCACCACAGACAGAAAATAAAATAAAATTAAATTAAATTAAAAAATAAATCTAAAAAAAAAACACCAAATAAGTTACCACAGAGATAGTGAAATCCACTCACTGAGATTAAGCAAAGACTGAGTTACAATCACAAGGAACCTTCTAGAACACTATTTTTCAACCACTGGTTGTACAAGACATGATTTTAACTGACACATACATTTTAGTTTGTTCATTATATATTTATTTTACCATACATTAAATACATGTATATAGTTATCCATTAATGGTTTCATGAATATATGCTGTTTTATGACAAGTGAAATAACAATGTAGAGTTTAATCAAAGAAAAACATTAAATCAGTATTGCCCATTTAACATAACTGGATATATTATTTTATGATTTGCTAGTTACAGTCCTAGAGTTTACATAGATAAGCGATACAACGCTCAAAGATTTAAGGAAAAAAAATTTTTTAAGAGGAAAAATAGTTTTAAGAAAAGAAAGAAAAAACACTCAGTTAATTATAAGTGATCTACGAAAATGGCAAAAATCATGAAAGTACCACAAAAATTACTGAATTTTGGACATGCTGCTTTGTGGGGATTCTTGCACTGAACATCTTGAAAGTAAAATTCCTCCTTTACCAAAGCTTTCTTAGCATTTATTGGTTCTATGGAAACACGATCAGTCATAACTACATTTACTCAAAGTCCTCCTTCACAATAAAGTGGAAGAACTGAAATTTTCTATTCTTTTCATCACTGTCTAAGAAATGACTTTTTATTTATTTTTGGGGGGGGGGGCGTTGGGGAGGGAAGGAGATGGGTGGGCCACTTCTATTGGTCTTTCATTTCTCTATTTTCATCCGTCTTTGTTCTTTGGCTCCTGTGGGCCTCCCATCGCGGTGGCGTCTGTTGTCGCAGAGCACTTGCTCTGGGTGATTGCGCCCCAGAGCTCCGGCTCGGTAATTGGACACATCAGTCCAGCCGCTCCGCGGCACATGGGATCTTCCCAGGCCAGGGATGGAACTGGTGCCCCCTGCACTGCAAGGTGGCGTCCTTATTCACTGAACCACCAGGGAAGCCCAATAATGACTTTTTAATAGCTAGAGCTATAAAAGTGATATCTAGAGTTTTCACATAACTACTCTGTTATTACGAAAAACTAACATTCTTGCATCTACTAAGCATTTACTGAAGCCAGGCACTGTGGTGGACACAAATCTGAATGTAAATTTGCAAGTATTCACTTGAAGGATCTACTGAGAAAGTTTTAAAAACACACTGAAAGTGAAAGTCTCTCCCATTAGTAAAAGTATATATGCATTTTAATATGACCGAAGGCCAAAATATTTTCTATGCTACCCATACACACTTACGACATCCAGTACATTAACGAGATTTAGTTTTTAAACTTCTCCAGTATGCTCTGCCTTATATTCAGTATGTCATGCTCTTGCTTCAAGATATTCTGAAAATCCTTAGTGAAGCCCTAAAGGCAATCCTAGGATGTCACGGTGAAAAGTCCGCCGGCCTCTATCTCACGGCAGTGTATGGAGGCATAGCCTTTGGTACGGCGTAAAGAAAGCGATGGGCCTCTGGAGCAAACAGTGCCACAGGATACTTCTTACTGGAGGCATTTTTACTGCCTAATGAGAAGTCTGACCTTTTCAGCCTTCCCAGCTCCTTAGGCTAAGAGATACTCCATGTTTGAATAATCAAATAACAAGCCACATCTAACATGTATAAGAAATACTAAAGCTTAAACGTCTTGTCTCCTAAAGGCATTGCCCCATGTTTCCACCCCAAGATGGATTTCAAGCAGAGAAAAAACAGTCAGCCTGGAAAGATCTCCTTCCTACCTCCTGAGTGTGTTCCTTGTAGACCTGCAGTGGCCCCGCGGCCCTGGCGGTGTCCCAGAGCTGTAAGGAGCCATCGCCACTACAGGTGACCAGCACATGCTCGTTGTTCTCGCTCCAGGTCACGTCAAACAAACCATCGCTCCAGTCAAAGCTACACCAGGAAAGTTAAAACCAAAAAATCTAGTTATATAGGCAGCTGAACAGAACATAACAATCTTCTTTTTTCTTTTTACAGTTTATCATGTATTTTAACACACATTACTTCACCAATATGGGAGATCCACAGAGCAGGCACTTCACAGATGCAGAAGTATAGAGATGCTTAAAGGAACAGCCCAGCCCCACAGTGTGAAGACTCCCCAGCAAATTAAAATCAGGACCCCCAACGAGGACAGGGTACTCTTTACAGGAGGACATGCTGCCACACCTGGGTGCTCGATGTTTTCTATGGTCCATAGGAGGGACCAGCAAGCACTTGAAAATACTAATTTAGACCCATAATTTCATATTTCCCATAAATCACCTGAGCTATCAGCAGGTAGTAATTTCTTGAGGAGATTTCCTTTCCTTTCTCCACCGTGACTAACTTGCACAGAGATGTTAATGGGTCACAGAGACAAATATAGACAGAAGAAAGGGAAAGAGGCAATAATGATTTTCTGAATGACTAAAGCTAACCTACACTAAGAAGATAGCAAAGACAGGAATGTCCAACAGTATACCAACCAGCTCCTGTTTTTGTATGTTTAAGTTTTATCATTTACATGTGAATCCTAAGAGGCAAGAGATTTAGAAAAGTGACACAATCACAAGTTAATGGCAAAGACAAGTTCTATACTTGGCAAATCCTGAAGGCTCTTCTATATTACAGATTAAAACATCTTAATGACCACAAAGATTCAAAATCTAATTCTATTAAGGCCTTAACAGAAACACAGAATACATATAAGTTTAATAGAACCACCTTACCTTCTAAAAAGCTTAAGCCCGGATTCATTTTGATCCACTATTAGCAGAGTTCCACAACCTGAAGAAGGAAAAAGTTGAGGTCATGCTGTTGAATCTGCTGGGGGACCATGTCAAGGCAAAGAGGTATCAAGTACCGAGAACCTAACTTTAGAGTCACAAATTTCTCCCTAAAGTTACTTGAGACTACCTATACAAAATGATCAGGACTGTGCTCTCCATTTCTGTCTCTCTACATTGTGCTTCAATAATTAAAACATTAAAATTGCTGACTCGCTTGTGCTTGGATTCCAGTCACAGGGGAACAGGGGAGAGATATTTAAGTACATCCTGTATGGCCAGGATGACAGGCACACATCATTCTGGGAGACACACAAAGCGCCCCAACAGGTGCTACCATTTCTATTCACAGGTGAGAAACTAAGGTTTACAGACACCAGGGATTGTGCACTTTCTACTATAAAACACCACACTGTCTCTATGAAAAATCTAAAATACATTTAGCATATTACATTACATTTAAATACATTTAAAGCAACTAGGTGGTGGATTTTACCACATACGTGGTGGTAAAGTGTTGAACACAATACATTATCACCTACCAATGAGGAATTATTTCACTGAAGGATCAGTGCATTTTAAAAATTATATTTAATATACGGTTGGAAGAAAAAAAAACTCTACTTAAAACATGTGTCAACTACAACGAATGGACAGCAAGGGCATTTGCCATCTGCCTCTGCAGAGACTGAACACTATGCCTTAGGAGCTACTGACTTTCAACACACCCTGACGGAGCTCAGGGTTGAGAGCAGGCACTCTGTGCTCCGGAGAATCAGATGGAACAGGTCTTTAGATAGTTAAATGACTTTTAGGAACAGCTTTTATTATCTCAAGACTTGCATCTCCTTACAACTAGAAAAGCCGTAAAATCCTTCATGAAGATATCATATCCTCAGGACCAGCACAAGCCATTTGTAAAACAAAAGCCTTTGAAAAACCCTTTGTTTAAAAGGGTTTGAACTCCCCCACACCGAAATCCTTATATTGGCTTTCCCCTCCGCCTCTGGGAGCTGGGGGTGCTGCCTCCAGGGCTGCAGTCCGAATTATTCCCCAAATAAAGCTTAACCCACAACTCTCAAGTTGTTCATCTTTTTTTTTAGTCAACACATGATTGACTTTTTAAAAAAATACCAACTCCTTTTGGAATTTTTTTTAAGGATTTAATTTATAATATCATTAGAAACTCACGAGTCTTCAACCTAAAAGGTGAGCAAGTATTGCACACCTAAATGGCAACTACTAAAAGCTAATGGTGGAAATATAAACAGCAAATATTTCTCCTTCTTAGTTGTAGATACTACCTTTTTTTGGTAGGATCCTACGAAAAAGCACTACTTAGAGCTGACATTATGCAATGAACTGTTTCACAGAATTTCAGTGTACAAACAAGAGCTAGGAAATGAATTTTTTAAAAGTTCCAAATCAAGTATGGAACCTCGCCTTTTAGCCTAGACCGGGACTACAGACAATTCACTCGAGCCTTTAACTGCCTGCACACGCCTGTATTCCTCCGGAGACAACAAAGGACACCAACAGAACTTGATCAGTTTCTTGCTGGCTCTTGCGGGGAAACTCCTACCGTCTGCTTAGGTGCATTCTTACTAAACGCACAGCCTGTGACGAATGTGGTCCCATTAGCCAGTACTGGGGTGACCCTGTAAACGGTCTTCCAAAGCGCGGTCGGTCCCGTCGGACCGGTAGGAGGGGCCACACGGGTTCAGCCAGCGCTCCGCAGAACCACGTGCCCCCAACGGGGTGGGTCTCACTGCGGGCGATTGGGTCGGTGCGCTCTTAAGGACTAAGGGCACTAGGCACTTTCCACTTCCTGCTTCCGCACTGTACTTGGAAAGATGTAGAGGCGCTCTGCCCTAGACCAACTGCCCACACTAGACAAAGGCGCTCGGGGCCGGGCAGCTCCTCGGCTTGACAGCAGCCAATTTTAAAGAAAAGCCGTAAAATCCTTCATGAAGATATCATATCCTCAGGACCAGCACAAGCCATTTGTAAAACAAAAGCCTTTGAAAAACCCTTTGTTTAAAAGGGTTTGAACTCCCCCACACCGAAATCCTTATATTGGCTTTCCCCTCCGCCTCTGGGAGCTGGGGGTGCTGCCTCCAGGGCTGCAGTCCGAATTATTCCCCAAATAAAGCTTAACCCACAACTCTCAAGTTGTTCATCTTTTTTTTTAGTCAACACATGATTGACTTTTTAAAAAAATACCAACTCCTTTTGGAATTTTTTTTAAGGATTTAATTTATAATATCATTAGAAACTCACGAGTCTTCAACCTAAAAGGTGAGCAAGTATTGCACACCTAAATGGCAACTACTAAAAGCTAATGGTGGAAATATAAACAGCAAATATTTCTCCTTCTTAGTTGTAGATACTACCTTTTTTTGGTAGGATCCTACGAAAAAGCACTACTTAGAGCTGACATTATGCAATGAACTGTTTCACAGAATTTCAGTGTACAAACAAGAGCTAGGAAATGAATTTTTAAAAGTTCCAAATCAAGTATGGAACCTCCCCTTTTTAGCCTAGACCGGGACTACAGACAATTCACTCGAGCCTTTAACTGCCTGCACACGCCTGTATTCCTCCGGAGACAACAAAGGACACCAACAGAACTTGATCAGTTTCTTGCTGGCTCTTGCGGGGAAACTCCTACCGTCTGCTTAGGTGCATTCTTACTAAACGCACAGCCTGTGACGAATGTGGTCCCATTAGCCAGTACTGGGGTGACCCTGTAAACGGTCTTCCAAAGCGCGGTCGGTCCCGTCGGACCGGTAGGAGGGGCCACACGGGTTCAGCCAGCGCTCCGCAGAACCACGTGCCCCCAACGGGGTGGGTCTCACTGCGGGCGATTGGGTCGGTGCGCTCTTAAGGACTAAGGGCACTAGGCACTTTCCACTTCCTGCTTCCGCACTGTACTTGGAAAGATGTAGAGGCGCTCTGCCCTAGACCAACTGCCCACACTAGACAAAGGCGCTCGGGGAGCCGGGCAGCTCCTCGGCTTCTAGCGAGCGTTCTTCGACTGCGCCGTCTACTGTCGGAAGTGCTTTCCGACCGGAGCTCCGCTGGAACCCGCCCCCGCCCCGGCGGCTTGGCGCAGCCCGGGCTCACCCGCGATGCCGTAGTGCTGCGAGGCTGCGCAGGCCAGCCGGCCCGGCAGGTACGGGGAGAACTCGGCGGCGTAGCCGTGGCGGCCGGGCACCCGCAGCGTCCGCACCGCTTCGGTGCGCGCAGCGGTCATCCCGCCCGCTGCCTCCGGGCCTCGTCGCCTCGGCCGCCGACGCCTTTCCTAGCGGGAGGCGGATTGTCCGGGCTCGCCGGGAGCGTTAGGCTCTAAAAGCCAAGGCGGACGTGAGGACACCGGTGCCCTGAACGCTAAATTTCGATTGGTCCGCAAGGAAAAGGAATTGACGCTAACGAAGGCCATTTTTGTTGAGGGCAAAGCAAATTCTTGGCGCCCGCTCTAATGAACTAAACGTGAGAGTAGTTTCTCTAGGGTTTGGTGGCGTTTCTGACATGTTTTGTTTTTACATCTTAGCCTCCTCCTCAGGCTATCTAGTTACTATTAACTCGTTGATATTTTGAAAGACTGGCATCAGGAAATGTGGTTGATGATTACACAATGAGACAAGTTACAGGAAAGTCTGAAACCATGCGGACACTCCATACTGAGCGCTGTGTTGCACAAGCAAACAAGGCAAAGTTAAATCGACGGGAGTGAAGCTCAGGAGTAACTAACTTGAAAAAAAAAAAAAAAACCTTTTTAAAATTCTCATTATAGTTATTGTATAGAATCGAGTGCTCAGATGCCAGAGCTGATTTAAAAAAGAAGAAGATGAAGAAAAACACGAAGGCTCATTCGTCAAATAGTTACCAGGCATATACTATGTAGAGAGCAGCCATTATATTACTTATCTGCCAAAACAAGACCCTTTTTAGAGTGAGAGTCAGTTAATAATTAAGCCAGATAAACAAATAGAAACCTAGTCATACGGCCACTTTATAAAGTATATACCAAGTACAGTGCTAGGCACTGGGGATTCCAAAGCAATAAGGTCTAGTCCGTGTCATCAGCTGCGTGCTAGGTAAGTCGCTTCAGTCGTGTCCCACTCTGTGCGACCCCAGGGACTGTAGCCCACCAGGCTCCTCTGGCCATGGAATTCTCCGGACAAGAATACTGAAGTGGGTTGCCATGCCCTTCTCCAGTCGTCAGTTAAACGGAACCTAAATACGGTAGGTGCTATGAGAAACATAAAAGGACTATTTTTAAAAGTAATTGTCAGTGCTGGAGTTTGGGAGGAGGAGGAAAAGCTTCAGAAAGCAAGTAATAATTGTGTAAATGATGATAAGGTTTTCTTTTTTTTTTTTTTTAAGATTTATTTATTTATTTATTTTGGGCGGGGGTCGGGTTGGGGAGGGAGGGGAGCAGGCGGGCCATTTCTATTGGTCTTTCGTTTCTCTGTGTTCATCCGTCTTTGTTCTTTGGCTCCTGTGGGCCTCCCATCGCGGTGGCGTCTGTTGCAGAGTGCCGGCTCTGGGCGCATGCGCTCCAGAGCTCCTGCTCGGTAATTGGACAAATCGGTCCAGCCGCTCCGCGGCACGTGGGATATTCCCAGGCCAGGGATCGAACCGGCGCCGCAAGGCGGTGTCCTTATCCACTGGACCACCAGGGGAAGCCCGATAAGGTTTTCTTTAAATGGACAAAGAGATGGAGGAACAAAAATAACAGGAGACCTAAAATAGCATAAGCCTTAGGAGACTGTAGCTTCCAGGAATCAGCCTGGCCAGATGGAAGGGGTATAATGGAGAGTATTGGGTGTAGAGACTAGAATATTGTGTTGGGTCAAGGAAATTTGACTAATACTGGTATTGAGTCCAAGCTCACTCTGCAGACCAATAAATCCGAGAAATAAGGTGCTGAGGCAAAGGAAACAAACGACTTTATTGTGAAAGCAGCTGACTAAGGTAATGGCAGGATAGCACCTCAAAAGAACCATCTTATTGGGGTCTGGATGCCAGGTTCTTTCATTGGTCAGATATGGGGGAGGTGAGGAAGCAAAGTAAAAAGGCCATCAATCCTGCAAACATCTTCTAGAATGGCAGGCCTGACACAGGGGATGTGTTAATTTCTCCCTTCCTGCCATCCACTGGTTGACAGGGTTCTGAACAAAGGTATTTTAGTTTAACAGTCAGACTGAGGGGCAGGGTCCTCCAGGCAAGCCATTAAGTATGATTATAAAAAATAAAAGCAACGAAAAGCAAGTCAAAGAAACAGTCTGCACATTGAATCAGAATTGGTTTCCTCCCTGCAACAATACTATGCTTTAAACGATGGGGATTCATCAACGTTTCTTATTTGAGAAATTAAATGACCAAGGTTTCATTTTGAAAGATCTCTGGCCTCACAAAACTGGAGGACAGAGATTTGAGATGGGGAGATCAGTGAAAAGACGTTAGCAGTAGTTCAAGCGAAAGGTAAGAATGTGAACAAAGATGATGCTAATGGGAGAGTCAGACTCTACAAAATTGTGAGATATATTCCTACGAGGCCAGCCAAGTTCTCATAGTAAATTTCAGGGGAGGAAAAAAAAAAAAAAAAAAAACTTGTGCAGGGGGAAGACAAAAGGAACCGTTTTGAAATATGCCAGCACGTCCTGTCTTAACAAGACCTGCTCTCAGGAAAAACTAGTTAACCAGGGTCTAACTTAAGAGAGTATTTTCTGAGCCTGACTAACTTGAAAGTTCCTTTGGGCCCCTTTTCAGTCAAAGTGAAACCTAACACTCTGATCACCTGGTTTACTGTTAAAGAGTGCCTCAAATTTCAGTGCTAGAAATGTATTACCAGTGAGTTTTTTAATCGATGACTTGAAGATTCCTCTTTTAAACGCAAGCAGGCTATAGGACAAAAGCTACTGAAGTCTAATCTCCATTTGCCCTTTAATTTTCAGTCATATACTTTCCCTAGATTCTTGTTTATCCTGTGAAAAATGTCAAGTTTCAACTGAATCAATCATTTCTAGTTAAGGGGTCTTGAAAACTATAGCAGGCTTAGGGAAACTAATCTAAATATTTCAAAAGTCAAACAGGAATTGCACATTTTAAATTTTGCAGCAGAAGCCAGCCTAAAATTCTAATATTCTTTGTTTTTAGGCTGAAATTATATGAATGCAAGTGTGGTTACAGTCATTCTCTAATGTTGATATTAACTTCTAATTGCTTATGAAATCATGATGTTTCTGGTGTGCTCAGGGAAGAAAAAAAAAGTGAAAAGGTTTACAGGTGTTAAACGGTCTTCCCAGGGGGAGCTAGTGGTAAAGAACCTACCTGCAAATGCAAGAAATATAAGAGACACAGGTCCGATCCCTGGGTTGGGAAGATCGCCTAGAGGAGGAAATGGCAACCCACTCCAATATTCTTGCCTGGAGAATCCAATGGACAGAGGAACCTGGCAGGCTACAGTTCATAGGATCTTAAAGAGTTGGCTGCAAGTGAAACGACTTAGTACACAGGCATAGACATTTAACAAGTTGATTTCTAAGATTTCACACAGCAAAGAGGTTTGAGGTAAATAGGGTTGCTGTCTGTTCCACACACTTTATTGAAGAATATGAATAGTAGTTAGATAAAAACAGTTGTATCACTTTGTGTCCTGAATTTGATGAGTGTACTATGGTTCCACAAGAGAATTCCCTTATTCTTAGGAAATATTTAGGTAATAATAAGAATTAAAGGGAATTATAAAAGAATAACTCTTCAAATGGTGCAGGAAAAAAAATGAAGAATATAGGCAGGCACACAGAGAGAAAGATAAAACAACTGTGGTTTAAAATGTTAAAAATTTATAATCTGAGTAAAAGTTACATAGGTATTCCATGTAGTATTTTTGTAATTTTTCTATAAGTTTGAAATGATTACAATTAAAAGGTTTTCCTAAGTGTGTGATTAAAGCTTTTACTAATTCAAACTTTTCTGTGTTCAGTGAGTTTCAATTAGCAAGAAGTGGCTCTCATTTGTTAAGTAACACCCCTGGGACCTGTGGAAAATTCCTGTACTAGTGCCCACATAGTCCTGATAGGTGAATCAGATGCCAGAAATGTCTGTTCTGTGATTCTTATGGGACTTCTGACTTCATGAATTTGAAGAGGATATGTTGGAAAAGCAAGAGTTTCCTGCTACTTAAATCTTCAATGGAATTTGAAAGAGACTGATAATGGTTGGAAATAGCAAGTGTGGTTACAGTCATTCTCTAATGTTGATATTAACTTCTAATTGCTTATGAAATCATGATGTTTCTGGTGTGCTCAGGGAAGAAAAAAAAAGTGAAAAGGTTTACAGGTGTTAAACGGTCTTCCCAGGGGGAGCTAGTGGTAAAGAACCTACCTGCAAATGCAAGAAATATAAGAGACACAGGTCCGATCCCTGGGTTGGGAAGATCGCCTAGAGGAGGAAATGGCAACCCACTCCAATATTCTTGCCTGGAGAATCCAATGGACAGAGGAACCTGGCAGGCTACAGTTCATAGGATCTTAAAGAGTTGGCTGCAAGTGAAACGACTTAGTACACAGGCATAGACATTTAACAAGTTGATTTCTAAGATTTCACACAGCAAAGAGGTTTGAGGTAAATAGGGTTGCTGTCTGTTCCACACACTTTATTGAAGAATATGAATAGTAGTTAGAAAAAAACAGTTGTATCACTTTGTGTCCTGAATTTGATGAGTGTACTATGGTTCCACAAGAGAATTCCCTTATTCTTAGGAAATATTTAGGTAATAATAAGAATTAAAGGGAATTATAAAAGAATAACTCTTCAAATGGTGCAGGAAAAAAAATGAAGAATATAGGCAGGCACACAGAGAGAAAGATAAAACAACTGTGGTTTAAAATGTTAAAAATTTATAATCTGAGTAAAAGTTACATAGGTATTCCATGTAGTATTTTTGTAATTTTTCTATAAGTTTGAAATGATTACAATTAAAAGGTTTTCCTAAGTGTGTGATTAAAGCTTTTACTAATTCAAACTTTTCTGTGTTCAGTGAGTTTCAATTAGCAAGAAGTGGCTCTCATTTGTTAAGTAACACCCCTGGGACCTGTGGAAAATTCCTGTACTAGTGCCCACATAGTCCTGATAGGTGAATCAGATGCCAGAAATGTCTGTTCTGTGATTCTTATGGGACTTCTGACTTCATGAATTTGAAGAGGATATGTTGGAAAAGCAAGAGTTTCCTGCTACTTAAATCTAGAATGAAACAACTGATGATGTGGAAATATCAGTGAAGAAATGGAGATCATGACTAAGTGGCATAAAGATGCAGGGAGAAATCACTGATTAGAAACCCTCATTTCCAGGATTCTTGGTAAGGTTGAGTCAGCAATTCATGCATTTTACCATTTACAATGACCACAAACCTAACTAACTACATACCTTTCCTTCTCTCAGGCAAATATGCAGTGTATGGGTTTATATATTCTTTTTTTTTAAAGTTATTTATTTTTATTTTTGGCTATTCTGGGTTTTCACTGCTGCCACAGGCTCCTCTCTAGTCGCAGGGAGTGGAGACCACTCTCTTGTTGAGGTGAGCAGGCTTCTTGTTGCAGTGACTTCTCTTATTATGGAACTCAGTTTCTAGGTCCCACGGGCTTCAATAGTTGCAGCACATGGGCTCAATAGTTGTAGCTCTAAGGCTCTAGAGCACAGGCTCAATAGTTGTGGCTCACAGACTTTGCTGCTTTGCAACACCTGGGATCTTCCTGGATCAGGGATCAAACCCATGTCTTCTGCATTGGCAGGTGAACTCTTTATCACTAAGCTACCAGGGAAGCCCAGTTTATATATTCTTAAGAAAGGTAAGTTCAGAGAGAAACAGCTTGGTCAAGCTCGTGCTCAGTTTCTAAGTTGTGTCTGACTCTTTGCGACCCCATGGACTGTAACCTGCCGGGTTCCTCTGTCCATGAGATCTCCCAGGCAGAAATACTAGAGTGGGTAACCATATCCTCCTCCAGTGGATTCTTTACCACTGAGCCACCTGGGCTTCACCTTACCAAGTACAAAAGGAATATACATGATAATCTTAAATGTGAATATCAGACATTGAAAATGTAGTATTCATTTCCTACCTTTGATTTCTTAGCTCTGTAAAATAGCACATTCTTCAAACCTGAGAAGTACAAAAACACTGGTTTCCTTCAAAGCTGCTCGAAAAGGCAGGCATGCTTTTTAGTGTAAAAGAGAAACCTTAGATTTTGTCGGGAATTCTTCTCATAGCCCAGGCTCTGTGATGTCTTTTCAGTTAAAGCATTATTCACAGTATTAAAAAAAAAAAAAGGAGAAGGGCTTCCCTGGTAGTCCAGTGGGTGCAGAGTCTGCCTTGCAGCGCAAAGGGCACCAGTTCGATCCCTGGTCTGGGAAGATCCCATATGCCATGGAGCAGCTGGACCGGTGTGTCCAATTGCCAGCCAGCACTCAGGAGTGCATGCACCCAGAGCCGGTGCTCTGCAACGAGAGGCCACTTCGATGGGGGGTTCCTGTAATGGGAGGCCCACACAGGCTGAAGAATAAAGATGGATGAAAACAAGCGAACAAACAATAAAAGAGGCCAAAGTTAAAAAAAAAAAAAAAAAAGAATACGAAGTGGGTTTCCATGCTCTCCTCCAGGGTATCTTCCCAACCCAGGGATTGAACCCAGTCACTTTTGTGTCCTGCATTGACAGGTAGGTTCTTTACCACCAACACCAACTGGAAATCCTATATACCTATAAAAATGATCAAAATCCAGAACAATGACAACACCAAATGTTGGTAAGAATGTGGAGCAGCAGGAATGCTCATCCATTGCTGATGGAGTGCAAAATTGTGCAGATAACTTGGGAAGACAGTAACGAAACTAAACAAACTCTTACCGTACATCCTAGCAACCAAGCAGTTGTGTGTGTTGGTATTTACCCACAGGAGCTGAAAGCTTATGTCCACCCAGAATCCCACACATAGATGTCTATATCGGTTTTATTTATAATTGCCAATGCATGGAAGCAACCAAGATGTCTTTCTGCAGGTAAATGGATAAATAAACTGTGGTGTGTCAAGACAATATTATTCAGCACTAAAAATAAATGAGCTATCAAGTCATGAAAAGATATGAAGGGACTATATAAAATATATGCATTATTAAGTGAAAAAACAATCGATCTGAAAAGGCTATCTACTGTGTGATTTCCAACTCTGGCATTCTGGAAAAGTAAAATTATGGAGACATCAAAAGATCAGAGGGAGCCAGGTCAGGAAGGGAAGATGGGGTTGGAAGAGATGAATAGGCAGAGCACAAAGGATTTTTAGGGCAGTGAAAACATTCTGTATGATTCCATAATGATGAATGCATTTCCTTATGCATTTGTCCAAACCCACAGAATATACAAAACCAAGACTGAACCTGATGTAGACTATGGACTTCGGGTGATTAAGATGTGTCAGCGTAGGTTCATCAACTGTAACCAAAAGACCACCCTGGTGAGAGGCTGATGGTGGGAGAGGCAATGCATGTGCAGGGCCAGGGAGTATACAGGAGTTGTCTGCACCTTCCCCACAATTTTGCTGTGAGCCTAAAATGGCTCTTAAAAATTGTCTTAATTTTTAAAGAGAGTCTGGTTCATTAAAAATAAACATTAATGGCAATTAATGTTCTTAAATAAATAGAAAAGTTTTAGAATTTAATTTTATTCTCCACTGCCTTTCAGAGAGAAAACCTTTACAAAGCTAAAAAGGAAAATAAAATCTCCCTTCCCCCATCTCAAGAACATGGATTGCTGCGTACAGATTTATTCTGAAAGATCCTTTTGTTCCTTACACCCACTAACTTTTCTGGGTGTTCTTTAATGCTACACCCTACGCAGGAAAAGTCTTTGCTTTCTTATCCCACAAGCTAAACTCTCTGTCCTCTTTCAAAATCTCCCACAAGGTTGAATACTTGCAGAAATTCTAACTTATCTCTAGAACTTAACTTTCAAGTATGAAAAGATCAGGCTTCTAATATCATTTGGAAGAATTGTAATTGCTTTTCTTGCTTTTTCTTTTTGGGGGGGATTGTACAGATAATATCCTTTCTATGACAAATGTAATGAATAAAGTGTTTACAAGGATAATGATTATTAGGGATTTTTTCCATGGTGACAGCAGTGGGCTGAATGTCAACAATCTCTGTTTTGTGTTTGGGGACATATTGCGTTGCATTTTGGTACTCTTTCCCATAGGTAAAGTAAGTGCGGTAGATTCTGATCCTATTTATCTCTTACTATCATGACTCCAAGACTTGTCATAAAGAAAAATTACTGGGGCTTCCCTGGTGGTCCAGTGGTACAGGGTCCACCTTGCAGTGCAAGGGGCACCAGTTTGATCGCTGGCCCGGGAAGATCCCACATGCTGCAGGGCGGTTGGACTGGTGTATTCAATTACGAGCCAGCAACGAGAGAGGCCACTGCAATGAGAGGCCCACACAGACCAAAGAGTACAAAGATAGTTGAAAATAAATAAATAAAACACCAATAAAAGAGGCCAAAATTTTTTAAAAAGGAAAAATAAAAAAAGAATTTCCTATTTTGAAGGTATTTTTTTTTTATTGTCTTTCCCCCCAATTTTGCATGTGGGGCCAGAGTATACAGGAGTTGTCTGCACCTTCCCACAATTTTGCTGTGAGCCTAAAATGGCTCTTAAAAATTGTCTTAATTTTTAAAGAGAGTCTGGTTCATTAAAAATAAACATTAATGGCAATTAATGTTCTTAAATAAATAGAAAAGTTTTAGAATTTAATTTTATTCTCCACTGCCTTTCAGAGAGAAAACCTTTACAAAGCTAAAAAGGAAAATAAAATCTCCCTTCCCCCATCTCAAGAACATGGATTGCTGCGTACAGATTTATTCTGAAAGATCCTTTTGTTCCTTACACCCACTAACTTTTCTGGGTGTTCTTTAATGCTACACCCTACGCAGGAAAAGTCTTTGCTTTCTTATCCCACAAGCTAAACTCTCTGTCCTCTTTCAAAATCTCCCACAAGGTTGAATACTTGCAGAAATTCTAACTTATCTCTAGAACTTAACTTTCAAGTATGAAAAGATCAGGCTTCTAATATCATTTGGAAGAATTGTAATTGCTTTTCTTGCTTTTTCTTTTTGGGGGGGATTGTACAGATAATATCCTTTCTATGACAAATGTAATGAATAAAGTGTTTACAAGGATAATGATTATTAGGGATTTTTTCCATGGTGACAGCAGTGGGCTGAATGTCAACAATCTCTGTTTTGTGTTTGGGGACATATTGCGTTGCATTTTGGTACTCTTTCCCATAGGTAAAGTAAGTGCGGTAGATTCTGATCCTATTTATCTCTTACTATCATGACTCCAAGACTTGTCATAAAGAAAAATTACTGGGGCTTCCCTGGTGGTCCAGTGGTACAGGGTCCACCTTGCAGTGCAAGGGGCACCAGTTTGATCGCTGGCCCGGGAAGATCCCACATGCTGCAGGGCGGTTGGACTGGTGTATTCAATTACGAGCCAGCAACGAGAGAGGCCACTGCAATGAGAGGCCCACACAGACCAAAGAGTACAAAGATAGTTGAAAATAAATAAATAAAACACCAATAAAAGAGGCCAAAATTTTTTAAAAAGGAAAAATAAAAAAAGAAGTTACTATTTTGAAGGTATTTTTTTTTTTAACTTTGGCCTCTTTTTTTATTTGTTTATTTTCATCCATCTTTATTCTTTGACCCGTGTGGGCTTCCCATTGCAGTGGCCTGTCTCACTGCAGAGCACCAGCTCAGGGTGCATACGCTCCAGAGTGCTGGCTCCTAATTGGACACACTGGTTCAGCCGCCCCGCGGCACGTGGGGTATTCCTGGACCAGTGATCAAACTGGTGCCTCTTGCACTGCAAGACGGACTCTCTACCCTCTGGACCACCAGGGAAGCCATGAAGGATTTTTTTTATTATTATTATTCAAAGTAAGACCACCAGGTTGTAGCCACGTGTTATCCCAAAATTTGGATTCGATATTTCATAGACAACAGAATAACATTTCCTATTAGAGCTGCATTGACTCTAGGTAGCATTATAACCTAAAGCTTAATTCACAAAGTAATGATGCTAAAAATCATACTCCTCAAGAAATACAAATGATACCGCAAAATTAAAAGAGACATAAAATGCCCTTGAATTGGTTTTCTTTAAAATCTTGCTATTTGTTTTTAGGATCGTCATGCAAATATTAAGAATATGCAGATTTTCTTGTGTATGTTGGAAAACATACATAGAAGCAGACTCCTTCTCTTTAAACTCTTGAGTGTTCCTGCTCAGAGAGAAATAACTGTTTACTGAAAGAAAAAGCAAAGTGCAGATCAGGATGTTTAATATGCCACAATTGGTGTTTTCAGACTTTGGGTATGTCTCTCGATGTCCTGTGATTCAATTCATAGAGTATCTCTGAAAAGAAACACAAGGAAACTACTAATAGTGCTTGCCACTGGAAAGCAAGCGACACTAGACTGGTAAGTCAGGCTTACCAGTCACTGGATACATTTTCATCATTTAATGTTCTACCATATGCAACTATCAGTAAAAACTTCCCACAGTATATCTTAGAGACCATTCCATAACCACACATAATTTTATCCCATGCTTTTTAGCAAGAAGTTTCTGAATCTACTCGAAATTATGTATATTCAATTTTACCCAAAATCGTATTGCTAAGAACCCACTTTGGAACTAAGCCGCTCTAGGTTGAAATCTAGGCTCCAGCCTTCTCAGTTCCACTGTGGGCAGGCCCCTTCTCTTCAGTCACCTTCTCCGTAATGGACATGATGGCCCTTAGGGCTGCTGCAAGGATGTAGTGTGTATGCCAGATATGTAGTAAGCACTCAGTGAAGTGTAGATTTCCTTCTCTCTTGGCGTTTTCATCATTTGGAAAAGTTAAATGCCTAAAACAGAAAGACAAAGGTATGTTGTTATTGTGGTTATTAATCATTTCTGTCTTTGTGCTCCTAGTGGACTGTTGCTCTGAAGAGATAGATTCTTGAACGTGTTAAATGATACCTAAGATCATGTACCTTTTGAAAGGAGGCTAGTATTTTAATTTTTCAGGGAGGTAAATGAGAGAACATGGAGCAATTGTACACAAGTTCTATTGGGAGCCAGACTATCCTATTTGAATAATTTAGGCCCTAAATGAGGCAGCTATTTGAGCCATTAAACTAATGGTATAGCTTATGTATTTCATCTATTGTGTTGTCACAGTTATCAGGAAATGATGGTACACAGGTGACCTGGACTGTGTCTCCGCCTCCCCCACAGCTGTATGTAGAGGCCCCAACCCTCAGGGTTTGGAGATGGGACCTTTATAGAGGCGATTAAGGTTAAGTGAAGTCATCAGGGTGGGACCCTAATCCAAAAGGTTTGGAGTCTTTATAAGAAGAGGAAAAGAGCCACCCGTGGAGTCTTGCTTGGACTGACTCAGTCTGGACTTAAGTTATGCTTTTCCAAGCCTCGATTATTTTGGATTTTTGTTATATGTAATAACTGGAGTATAACCTCCATGAGGGCAGGAATCTTTGCCTGTTATGTTCACTGGCATATCCCAGGGACCTGACATGGGCATTCAGGAAATATTAGTATTAAGTGAAATATAAGCCTAAACCTTCACTGTATTTTTTATAATAATGAAAGAGTAAACCAGGAACATTCTGGAGTTTTTTGCAATGCCAAAGAAAAGTTAATAAAATATTGAAGTAAAAGAGCTAACCATCAATAGATCTTGTATATTCAATTTTACCCAAAATCGTATTGCTAAGAACCCACTTTGGAACTAAGCCGCTCTAGGTTGAAATCTAGGCTCCAGCCTTCTCAGTTCCACTGTGGGCAGGCCCCTTCTCTTCAGTCACCTTCTCCGTAATGGACATGATGGCCCTTAGGGCTGCTGCAAGGATGTAGTGTGTATGCCAGATATGTAGTAAGCACTCAGTGAAGTGTAGATTTCCTTCTCTCTTGGCGTTTTCATCATTTGGAAAAGTTAAATGCCTAAAACAGAAAGACAAAGGTATGTTGTTATTGTGGTTATTAATCATTTCTGTCTTTGTGCTCCTAGTGGACTGTTGCTCTGAAGAGATAGATTCTTGAACGTGTTAAATGATACCTAAGATCATGTACCTTTTGAAAGGAGGCTAGTATTTTAATTTTTCAGGGAGGTAAATGAGAGAACATGGAGCAATTGTACACAAGTTCTATTGGGAGCCAGACTATCCTATTTGAATAATTTAGGCCCTAAATGAGGCAGCTATTTGAGCCATTAAACTAATGGTATAGCTTATGTATTTCATCTATTGTGTTGTCACAGTTATCAGGAAATGATGGTACACAGGTGACCTGGACTGTGTCTCCGCCTCCCCCACAGCTGTATGTAGAGGCCCCAACCCTCAGGGTTTGGAGATGGGACCTTTATAGAGGCGATTAAGGTTAAGTGAAGTCATCAGGGTGGGACCCTAATCCAAAAGGTTTGGAGTCTTTATAAGAAGAGGAAAAGAGCCACCCGTGGAGTCTTGCTTGGACTGACTCAGTCTGGACTTAAGTTATGCTTTTCCAAGCCTCGATTATTTTGGATTTTTGTTATATGTAATAACTGGAGTATAACCTCCATGAGGGCAGGAATCTTTGCCTGTTATGTTCACTGGCATATCCCAGGGACCTGACATGGGCATTCAGGAAATATTAGTATTAAGTGAAATATAAGCCTAAACCTTCACTGTATTTTTTATAATAATGAAAGAGTAAACCAGGAACATTCTGGAGTTTTTTGCAATGCCAAAGAAAAGTTAATAAAATATTGAAGTGAGCAAACACAAAGCAGCTGGAACCATGGCCAAGTGGTACAGGAAGATTTCCAGTCTAAGCTAAAAATAGTGTGGTAGTTCTGGAAAGGACAGAAGCTGGTTCCAGCTGCAGTAAATTGTTTATAAGGGTCCTGACCATGGAAGAAATTCCAAGGAACCCTGAGACATTAGCCACTCCTTCCCTTGAAATACACGGCTGCAGCATTGTAAACTATTTAATCTCACAAGCTAGGTTTTCTAGAATAAAAACAATTAGACATACCTATAAATAAACCATACTTCTCTGCTGGATTTTAGGCACTTAAAGTCAAGTCCAGGTCTAATTTGTTTGTATCTCCAGAATCTTAAAGAATTCTCAGGGTACAGTAAGCCTTCCATGGACAACTTGAGTTGAATTGGAAAATCAAAGAATAGGAGACATGAAATATTTCCTATCTTCTCCTGTCTCTCCTCTTCCCTCTCTTTACACCCTTCCCCATAGCTGAACTCACCAATGCAGGGCTGTGGATGAAAGTGAAGTTAAGGGCTGCCTGAAACTCCAGTGCTAGAAATTTATTCTCTGTGACTTTTAAAATTAATTACTTAAAGATTTCTCTTTTAAATGCAAATGAGCTATGGGAGAAAGAACACTGAGTTTTAATATCATTTTATGGTTTAATTCTCAATTCCATATTTACCCTTCATTTTTATTTCTTCTGATGTAAAATGGAAAAGTTTCAAGTGGATCAATCATTTCTAGCTAGGAGGTCTTGAAGACTATTGCAGAATTAAAGAAACTAATCTAAATATTTCAAAAGCCAAATAGGAATTGCACATTTATAATTCTGCAGCAAAGGCCAGGCAAACATTCTATTCTTTTTTTTCTTTTTAAAGCTGATATTATACGAGTGTAGTGTGGTTACACTCGTTCTCTGAGATTAACTTCTGATTAAACACTTACAATGGACAAGGAGATGGCAACCCACTCCAGTATTCTTGCCTGGAAAATTCCATGGACCGAGGAGCCTGGCAGCTACAGTCCATGGGGCTGCAAAAAGTTGGACATGACTTAGCTACTGAGCACAGCCACTTATGAAATCATGACATTTCAGGAGCTCATGGAGGGAAAAAAATTTGTAAAAGTTTATAGGTATTAAGCGGTTGATCTCTAAGATTCTGCACAGTCAAGAAGATTAGGGCATAGAGTTACTGCATGTCATGCACACCTTATGGGAACTCGTCTTTCAGCTTCACTGAGAATATAATTGATAAACAGAAACTTGTGTCTGTCCATACATGTTTTTCTATATAGATACACATGAGTTTCACAATCACACTAGCAGAACAGCAAAGATGCATTTGCAGAGGCTACTGAAGAAAAAGTTTGTAATAGAGGAAAACCACATTTCAGAGTTTCTCTTTTCCCCCCACTAATTTGTAACAACAAGAAAGGACTAAAAGTGAGCAATAGGATATAAAGTACATTACCTTCATGGCTCTTCTTTACTGAAACTGCATGCTTTGTCTCAATATGGACTCCACTCAACAGAGCCACACCTACACTTGGAAGAGAGGCAACCAGCATCACCTTCACACACGTGTGACAAAAGTATACTTTCTGCATTTGGTTATAAAGGACCATCACTGGTGTGATAAACATATTTCAGCTCCTTTGGAAACAAACATAGAATGCGGTTATTTTCCAATTATTGCGACCGACGATTTCTTATCTAATGCCTTTCTTGCCAGGGAGTAGGACTATTGGTTAAAACAGGGTCTTCTTCCTGCTACTATGACACTTGAGTACTTAACAAAGCAGCAGTGTTACAAAGTAGGTCCCAGGATATGATGATGGGAATAATGATATGGAATTTATGCAGAAGCAGGTTAGACTGAGTACTTCCTTTCAGTCTCCAGGTAGTGACTTTAAAGTCTCTGCCAGGCCTACTAATCCTATCTGCTCAGCACCCTTTCCTCTCCCTGCTATAGCAGCTGACTTCTGTTCTCTTCACCTCTCCCCCAACAGGCACGGGTTTACAACCAAGCCTGAGACTCTCACGGTCCTCTGAGTCAGATAGAGTCTCCTTCAAGATCTACCGAAGACCCTAGCTGCAACAAGTTATTTCCTGGCACATTGTTTCTAATTGCTTTCCACTTTGAAGAGAAGCTGGCCTGAATATCTTAGCAAATATCCTAGAAATAATAGAATTAGAATTATCAGGATATGAGTCTTATAAAAGTGCTGTATTCCACTGGAGCTGTCCCAGATATCTTAGATGGACTAAAGACATCACCCCAGATGAGATCTCATGGCCTAAAGCTTAGTATTTCAAAAATGAAGAGAAAGAATAGAATAAGCCTAGACTACAAATTGAATTGTCTGTGTTTGAAATAAAGAATCCTAGTGAAACAGAAGGCAGCAAGTGAGCTGTTGATGAATTTTAAATATTTATAAATGTTACAACCCTTTTACAGTGTGAGATAATCTGTTATACAAATACAAGTTTCCATTCTATCCAAAAGGAGCTTACAGGGCTGTGAATCACATAAACATAGTAGAAGTCTTTGGAACTGGAAATGGCATTCAGAGATTCGGAGGGCTCAAGAGAGATTATCTGACACTTGTGTATTCCAAACGTGATTTAATTAAGAAGATTTAGTTGGTAAAATACATAAAATAAAAGAATCGGAGGTTGACCATTGTACTTGAAATGGCTTTTATCCAGAAAGGTGGCCGGGGGCTGGGGGACTATGAATGTATTTGAAGCTAGAAGTGGTATAAATTTTTTTTCCCTAAAATGAGATATGAGCTCAAAAATTTAAAAAAGAGATATCATAGGCAACAGTATAAGAATAGGCACTTCAAAGGAACCTCAGAGATAGGAAATTGGCAATGAATTTCAAACAAAGAGAAAAAGATGACAGTTTTAAATATTAACTGGTTTAAAATAAACTTTCTAGTTTCATAAAGATAGGAATTAAACCAACCTTCCCCCAGATCCCTTTTGGTAGAAAAATGATTTATGAATTCCAGGGTATTTTTAATGTTTCAAATTTGGATATTTTATATTAAATATTTTAATATATAAAGATATAAAATAGCCTACAGTGAATCTGGGGGATCTAAATTTTTACCCAAATTTTTAAAGAAATATAGTATTACTGGTTTTCTTCGTAGTGACAAGTACACTTACGAAAAAATTACCAAATTGAGATTTGGGATATTGTATATTTGATGGCATGCACAAATTCAGAATTGTGTACTAATATTAATTAATTAAATTTATGTAACTAATAAGAAACACGAGGTTTTAAAGGCAATATATTGTGTTTAATGTATATCTACACTTTTATATTTTGTGAATTAGTTCTAATACAAGAGAACTGAAAATATCCTGAATTTTTAGAAAATTTCTGTTTTGAAATTGTAAGTTTAAATGTTTAGCATTTCACACACACACATATACATAGGACAGGTTAGAAACTGTGTTGTAATCTTGGGGCAGAATTCTTCTTCCAGGAAACCTCAATCTTGGCTTTAAAAGCCTTCAATTGATTGTATGAAGCCCACCCTTGTTACAGTTGGTAATCCACTTAAAGTTAGCTGTTGTAAATGGTAATCATTCTACACAATTCTGTCATAGCAATCTAGACTAAGGTTTGCTCACACAACTAGGCACTCTAGCCTAGTCAATTGAAACATAAAATTAATCATCGCAATGATCAATTTAATTTGTGATTATTTAAATAAATGTGATTTAAACAAATTCTTCTTGATTGACTTTTGTAGGCTTTAGTTCAAAAATCATTGAGACAATAAATATTTGTATTTATTAAAAGGCTTCATAAATTAGAATTCTATATTAGAGATTAGTTACCTGTAATTTAAAAAAATATTTATTATTAGACTGCACCGGGTCTTAGTTGCAGCATATGAAATCCCGTTTCCTGACCAGGTATTGAACCCATGCTCCCTGAACCATGAGTGCAGAGTCTTAACCACTGGACTATGAGGCAAGTCCCACAGACTATACTATTAAAATACAACAATTATACATTATATGACATAAAATTGTTATGAAGATGTTTATCTTTTGGTTACAAAAGAAGCTGATAGCTCATAAAAGGGAAAAAGTAATTTTATATTAAATATTTTAATATATAAAGATATAAAATAGCCTACAGTGAATCTGGGGATCTAAATTTTTACCCAAATTTTTAAAGAAATATAGTATTACTGGTTTTCTTCGTAGTGACAAGTACACTTACGAAAAAATTACCAAATTGAGATTTGGGATATTGTATATTTGATGGCATGCACAAATTCAGAATTGTGTACTAATATTAATTAATTAAATTTATGTAACTAATAAGAAACACGAGGTTTTAAAGGCAATATATTGTGTTTAATGTATATCTACACTTTTATATTTTGTGAATTAGTTCTAATACAAGAGAACTGAAAATATCCTGAATTTTTAGAAAATTTCTGTTTTGAAATTGTAAGTTTAAATGTTTAGCATTTCACACACACACATATACATAGGACAGGTTAGAAACTGTGTTGTAATCTTGGGGCAGAATTCTTCTTCCAGGAAACCTCAATCTTGGCTTTAAAAGCCTTCAATTGATTGTATGAAGCCCACCCTTGTTACAGTTGGTAATCCACTTAAAGTTAGCTGTTGTAAATGGTAATCATTCTACACAATTCTGTCATAGCAATCTAGACTAAGGTTTGCTCACACAACTAGGCACTCTAGCCTAGTCAATTGAAACATAAAATTAATCATCGCAATGATCAATTTAATTTGTGATTATTTAAATAAATGTGATTTAAACAAATTCTTCTTGATTGACTTTTGTAGGCTTTAGTTCAAAAATCATTGAGACAATAAATATTTGTATTTATTAAAAGGCTTCATAAATTAGAATTCTATATTAGAGATTAGTTACCTGTAATTTAAAAAAATATTTATTATTAGACTGCACCGGGTCTTAGTTGCAGCATATGAAATCCCGTTTCCTGACCAGGTATTGAACCCATGCTCCCTGAACCATGAGTGCAGAGTCTTAACCACTGGACTATGAGGCAAGTCCCACAGACTATACTATTAAAATACAACAATTATACATTATATGACATAAAATTGTTATGAAGATGTTTATCTTTTGGTTACAAAAGAAGCTGATAGCTCATAAAAGGGAAAAAGTAATTTTAAAAGCTTTTCCTTGAAGAATCTCCTTGAACAGTTCTGAGACGCAAAGTACATATATTTTAGACCACTTGGTATCCCACCGATCACTAGACTTTGCTGGGTTTGGTTTTTTTTTCCAGTCTCTTTTCCTCTGTGCTTCATTTTGGATAGATGCATCTTCTACTACTTCAAATTCACTAATCTTTTTTTCAGTATTGTCCACTTTGCTATTAATCTCATTTAATTTAACTTTAATTTTTAAAAATATTTATTTTCATTTATTTACTTATTTGACTACGCCAGGTCTTAATTATAGCCCTCGGGATCTTTTAGTTACAACCTGTGGGATCTTTAGTTGTAGCCTGTAAACTCTTGCTTGCAACATGTGGGATCTCATTCTCAGCCAGGGATGAAACCCTCACCCCCTGCATTGGAAGTGCAGAGTCTTAGCCACTGGACCAGCAGGGAAGTCCCCTAATTTTAATGTTATTTTTCTTATTTAGAAATTCAGTTTTATTGTTTATTGTATCTTCCATTTTTACTCTCATTATGCCCACTAATGTTTCTTTTGTATTCTTAAGCATTTATGCATATTTATAATGTCTGTTTTCTTAATGTCTTTGATAATTGCACTCTCTCTGTCATTTCTGTGTCTATTGCTGCAACTGACTTTTTTCCTTGTGGAATCAAACTTTTTCCCTTTGTCTAGTAAGTTTTGATAGGATACTAGCTATAACATGTTCTATTTTGTTGTTCAGTCACTAAGTCATGTCCAACTCTTTTCGACCCTGTGAGCTGCAGCACATCAAGTTTCCCTCTCCTTCAGTCTCTCTTGGAATTTGCGCAAACTCATGTCCATCAAGTCAGTGATGCCATCCAACCATTTCATCCTCTGTCACCCTCTTCTCCTCTTGCCCTCAATCTTTCCCAGCTTCAGGGTCTTTTTCAACAAGTTGACTCTTCACATCAGGTGGCCAAAGTATTGGGGCTTTAGCATCAGTCCTTCTCATAAATATTCAGGCTTGATTTCTTTAGGATTGACTGGTTTGCTCTCCTTGCTGTCCAAGGGTCTCTCAAGTGTCTTCTCCGGCAACACAGTTTGAAAGCATCAATTCTTTGGTGCACAGCCTACTTTATGATACAACTCTCACATCCATACGTGACTACTGGAAAAAAGCATAGCTTTGATTACATGGATCTTTGTTAAAGTGATGTCTCTGCTTTTGAACATGCTGTCTAGATTTGTCATAGTTTTCCTTTCAAAGCACAAGCATCTTTTAATTTCATGGCTGTAGTCACCATTCACAGTGATTTTGGAGCCCAAGAAAATAAAATCTGTCACTGCTCACACTTTTTCCACATACATTTGACATGAAGTGATAGGACTGGATGCCATGGTCTTAGTTTTTTGAATACTGAGTTTCAAGCCACTTTTCACTCTCCTCTTTCACCCTCCTCATAAAAGAGGCTCTTCAGTTTCTCTTTGCTTTTCTGCAATTAGTGTGGTATCATCTGCATACCTGAGGTTGTTGTTATTCCTCCTGGCTATCTTGATTGCAGTTTATGAGTCTTTTAGCCTGGCATTTCCCATGAGGTACTTTGCACATACATTAAATAAGCAGGGTAACAATGTACCCCCTTGTACCCCCTTCCCAATTTGGATCCAGTCCATTGTTGCATGTCCGGTCCTAGTTGCTTCTTGACTTCCATACAGACTTCTCAAGAGACAGGTAAAGTAGTCTGGCGTTCCCATTTCTTTATGGATTTTCCAGTTTGCTGTGATAAAGTCAAAGGCTTTAGAGTAATCAATGAAGAAGAAATAGATGTTTTTCTGGAAGTCCTTTGCTTTTTCTATGAGCCAATTGGAATTCCTCTGCCTTTTCTAAATCCAGCTGTTGGAAATTCTCAGCACATCAAGTTTCCCTCTCCTTCAGTCTCTCTTGGAATTTGCGCAAACTCATGTCCATCAAGTCAGTGATGCCATCCAACCATTTCATCCTCTGTCACCCTCTTCTCCTCTTGCCTCAATCTTTCCCAGCTTCAGGGTCTTTTTCAACAAGTTGACTCTTCACATCAGGTGGCCAAAGTATTGGGGCTTTAGCATCAGTCCTTCTCATAAATATTCAGGCTTGATTTCTTTAGGATTGACTGGTTTGCTCTCCTTGCTGTCCAAGGGTCTCTCAAGTGTCTTCTCCGGCAACACAGTTTGAAAGCATCAATTCTTTGGTGCACAGCCTACTTTATGATACAACTCTCACATCCATACGTGACTACTGGAAAAAAGCATAGCTTTGATTACATGGATCTTTGTTAAAGTGATGTCTCTGCTTTTGAACATGCTGTCTAGATTTGTCATAGTTTTCCTTTCAAAGCACAAGCATCTTTTAATTTCATGGCTGTAGTCACCATTCACAGTGATTTTGGAGCCCAAGAAAATAAAATCTGTCACTGCTCACACTTTTTCCACATACATTTGACATGAAGTGATAGGACTGGATGCCATGGTCTTAGTTTTTTGAATACTGAGTTTCAAGCCACTTTTCACTCTCCTCTTTCACCCTCCTCATAAAAGAGGCTCTTCAGTTTCTCTTTGCTTTTCTGCAATTAGTGTGGTATCATCTGCATACCTGAGGTTGTTGTTATTCCTCCTGGCTATCTTGATTGCAGTTTATGAGTCTTTTAGCCTGGCATTTCCCATGAGGTACTTTGCACATACATTAAATAAGCAGGGTAACAATGTACCCCCTTGTACCCCCTTCCCAATTTGGATCCAGTCCATTGTTGCATGTCCGGTCCTAGTTGCTTCTTGACTTCCATACAGACTTCTCAAGAGACAGGTAAAGTAGTCTGGCGTTCCCATTTCTTTATGGATTTTCCAGTTTGCTGTGATAAAGTCAAAGGCTTTAGAGTAATCAATGAAGAAGAAATAGATGTTTTTCTGGAAGTCCTTTGCTTTTTCTATGAGCCAATGGACGTTGACAGTTTGATTTCTGATTCCTCTGCCTTTTCTAAATCCAGCTTGTGCACCTGGAAATTCTCAGTTTATATACTGCTGAAGTGTAGCTTGAAGAATTTTTAGCATTACCTTGCTAGCATGTGAAATGAGCACAATTGTACTGGAGTTTGGACATTTTTTGGCATTACCTTTCTCTGGCATTGAAGTGAAAGCTGACCTTCTCCAGTCTTGTGGCCACTCCTGAGTTTTCCAAATTTGCTGGCATATTGAATGCAGCACTTAACAGCATCATCTTTTAGAATTTGAAATAGCTCAGCTGGAATTTCATCCCTTTTGCTAGCTTTGTTTGTGGTAATGTTTACTAATGCCCCCTGACTTCTTACTCCAGGATGTGTGGCTCTAGGTGAGTGACCACACCATCATGGTTATCCAGGTCATTAAGACCTTTTTTGTATAGTTCTTCTGGTATATTCTTGCCACCTCTTCTTAATATTCTCTAATTTTGTTAGGTCCTTGCTGTTTCTGTCCTTGATTTTGTTCATTGTTGCATGAAATGTTCACTTGGTATCTCCAGTGTTCTTGAAGAGATCTCTAGTCTTTCCCATTCTATTGTGTTCCTCTGTTTCTTTGCATTTACTTAAGAAGGCTTTCTCAACTCTCCTTGGAATTCTCTGGATCTCTTCATTCAGTTGGGTATATTTTTCTCTCTCTCCTTTGCTTTTTGCTTCTATTCTTTTCTCAATTTATTTTTGAGGGGGTAAGGCCGCCTCAGACAACCAGTTCCTTTTCATTTCTTTTTTTGGGGGGGGCTGGTTTTGGTCACTATCTCCAGTACAATTTTATGAAGCTCCATCCATAGTTCTAAAGACACTGTCTTTAGAAGATCTAATCCCTTGAATCTGTTTGTCACCTCCACTGTATAATAGTAAGGGATTTGATTTAGATCTTACCTGAACAGTCTAGTGGTTTTCCCTACTTTCCTCAATTTAAACCTGAAGTTAGAAATAAGGAGCTCATGGTCTGAGCCATAGCCAGCTCCAGGTCTTGTTTTTATTGACTATATAGAGCTTCTCCATCTTAGGTTGCAAAGAATATAATCAGTTTAATTTTGGTATTATCTATCTGGTTATATGCATGTGTAGAATTTTCTCTTGTGTTGTTGGAAGAGGGTGTTTGCTATGACCAGTGTGTTCTCTTGTCAAAACGCTGTTGCTTTTGCTCTGCTTTATTTTGTATTCCAAGGCCAAACTTGCTTATTATTCCAAGTACCTCTTGACTTCCTACTTTTACATTCCAATTTGCTACGATGAAAAGGACATCTTTTTTGGTGTTAGTCTTGTGGCCACTCCTGAGTTTTCCAAATTTGCTGGCATATTGAATGCAGCACTTAACAGCATCATCTTTTAGAATTTGAAATAGCTCAGCTGGAATTTCATCCCTTTGCTAGCTTTGTTTGTGGTAATGTTTACTAATGCCCCCTGACTTCTTACTCCAGGATGTGTGGCTCTAGGTGAGTGACCACACCATCATGGTTATCCAGGTCATTAAGACCTTTTTTGTATAGTTCTTCTGGTATATTCTTGCCACCTCTTCTTAATATTCTCTAATTTTGTTAGGTCCTTGCTGTTTCTGTCCTTGATTTTGTTCATTGTTGCATGAAATGTTCACTTGGTATCTCCAGTGTTCTTGAAGAGATCTCTAGTCTTTCCCATTCTATTGTGTTCCTCTGTTTCTTTGCATTTACTTAAGAAGGCTTTCTCAACTCTCCTTGGAATTCTCTGGATCTCTTCATTCAGTTGGGTATATTTTTCTCTCTCTCCTTTGCTTTTTGCTTCTATTCTTTTCTCAATTTATTTTTGAGGGGGTAAGGCCGCCTCAGACAACCAGTTCCTTTTCATTTCTTTTTTTGGGGGGGGCTGGTTTTGGTCACTATCTCCAGTACAATTTTATGAAGCTCCATCCATAGTTCTAAAGACACTGTCTTTAGAAGATCTAATCCCTTGAATCTGTTTGTCACCTCCACTGTATAATAGTAAGGGATTTGATTTAGATCTTACCTGAACAGTCTAGTGGTTTTCCCTACTTTCCTCAATTTAAACCTGAAGTTAGAAATAAGGAGCTCATGGTCTGAGCCATAGCCAGCTCCAGGTCTTGTTTTTATTGACTATATAGAGCTTCTCCATCTTAGGTTGCAAAGAATATAATCAGTTTAATTTTGGTATTATCTATCTGGTTATATGCATGTGTAGAATTTTCTCTTGTGTTGTTGGAAGAGGGTGTTTGCTATGACCAGTGTGTTCTCTTGTCAAAACGCTGTTGCTTTTGCTCTGCTTTATTTTGTATTCCAAGGCCAAACTTGCTTATTATTCCAAGTACCTCTTGACTTCCTACTTTTACATTCCAATTTGCTACGATGAAAAGGACATCTTTTTTGGTGTTAGTTCTAGGTCTTGTAGGTCTTCATAGGACCATTTGACTTTGGCCTTAGTGGTTGGGCCATGGACTTGGATTATTGTGATGTTGAATGGTTTGTCTTGGAAACGAACTGAGATCATTCTGTCATTTTTGAGATTGCACCCAAGTATTGCATTTTGGACTCTTTTGTTGACTGAGAGGGCTACTTCATTTTTTCTAAGGGATTCTTGCCCAGAGTAGTAGTATAATGGTTATCTGATTTAAATTCCCCCATTCTCATCCATTTTAGTTCACTGATTCCTAAAATGTTGATGTTCACTCTTTCTGTCTCCTGTTTGACCATTTCCAATTTACCTTGATTCATGGATCTGACATTCCAGGTTATTATGTCACATTGTTCTTTACAGCATTGGACTTCACTGTCCACTTTGGTCTAGCTTCCTGAGTGTTATATTTTTGTTATATTTCTTTAGGGGATATTAGATTTTTTCTGACAAATAGTTACCTACTTAATAAACACCAAAATCTACTTATGGGTGATCTTTCTTATTTCTAATCTCAGTTAAAACAGAGTTAGGGTCTTCTATGCAGATTTCTAGAATTCTTTCTCTGTATAGTTTTCTTTTCTTGGATACTCTGTTTTTCTCATTCAACCATCTAAACCTACCCAGATTGCAACGTTTTTATCTTCATGTTAAGACACCAGGAGTCTGTTGAAGTAAAACAAGTCAGAAAGAGAAAGATAAATATCGTATACTAACACATACATATGGAATCTATAGAAATATAGTGCTGATGAATTTGTTTGCAGGATAGAAATGGAAAAACAACATAGAGAATAGATTTATGAATGTGAAGGTATGGAGGAAAGAGGAAGTGAGATGTATAGAGAGAGTAACATGGAAACTTACATTACTATATGTAAAATAGATAGCCATTGGGAGTTTGCTTTGTGATTCAGGGAACCCAAACAGGGTTTTGTAATGACCTGGAGGTGGGGTGGGGAGGGAGACAGGAGGGAGGCTCAAGAGGGGAGAGGGACATATGGATACCTATGGCTGATTCATGCTTATATTTGACAGAAAATGACAAAATCCTGTAAAGCAATTATCCTTCAAGTGAAAAAAAAAAAGATACTGAGAGTCTGTTGAAGTTCTCCTTCCTTACATTACTGTATAGAAAATGCCTTCTAACAGAAAAGTCACATCATTTATTCCCCTTTTTTCAGGATTCCTAGTTCTATACTGTTTGTTGTCTAATGCCTAAAATTATGCGGAGTAGAGAATTATAAATCATGCTTGCCATGATCAGGCTTAGCAAGTGACACCAGTGGTAAAAAAAAAAAAAAGAAAGAAAAAAAAAAAAAAACTCCTGCCAATGGAGGAGACATAAGAGACGTAGGAGACGCAGGCTTGATTCCTAGATCCGGTATCTCTGAATCAGGAAGATGCCCTCTAGAAAAGCATGGCAATCTACTCCTGAAGAATCTCATGGAGAGACGAACCTGGTGGGCTACATTCCATGGGATTGCAAATAGTCAGACATGACTGAAGTGACTTAACATGCATGGTACCATTATTTTTAAAAAATGAGACATATATGTGAGTATGTTTGTATTACAATATTCAGCTGCAATGTAACATATTACTTTAAAAATTATTTCTTGAATTTCTGATTTCACCCATGAAAAATTATACTCCCAGTGAAAATAATTGGAAAAAAAGAAGATGGTTATGGTTAGAGATAATCAACATTCCTTTTTAAAGGTGCATGATACTCTGTTGAGTGAACATATCATAGTTTATTAAACCAACTCCTGAATAAGGAACACTTGGTTGATTTTCAATCTTTTGTTATTATAAAAAGTACTGCTTCTTTGATGGCCCCAGTGGTAGAGAACCCACGTGCCAATGCAGAAGACATAAGTGAGACAGGTTTGATCCCTGGGTCAGTAAAATCCCCTGGAGGAGGGCATGGCAACCACTTCAGTATTCTTGCTTGGAGAATCCCATGGACAGAGGAGTCTGCGGGCTACAGTCCATGGGGCAAAAATCAGACACAACTTACGTGACTTAGCAGGCACACATACAAATAGTACTAAAGTGAACAGTCTTGTAAAATGTTTCAGGAGGGAGGCTCAAGAGGGGAGAGGGACATATGGATACCTATGGCTGATTCATGCTTATATTTGACAGAAAATGACAAAATCCTGTAAAGCAATTATCCTTCAAGTGAAAAAAAAAAAGATACTGAGAGTCTGTTGAAGTTCTCCTTCCTTACATTACTGTATAGAAAATGCCTTCTAACAGAAAAGTCACATCATTTATTCCCCTTTTTTCAGGATTCCTAGTTCTATACTGTTTGTTGTCTAATGCCTAAAATTATGCGGAGTAGAGAATTATAAATCATGCTTGCCATGATCAGGCTTAGCAAGTGACACCAGTGGTTAAAAAAAAAAAAAGAAAGAAAAAAAAAAAAAACTCCTGCCAATGGAGGAGACATAAGAGACGTAGGAGACGCAGGCTTGATTCCTAGATCCGGTATCTCTGAATCAGGAAGATGCCCTCTAGAAAAGCATGGCAATCTACTCCTGAAGAATCTCATGGAGAGACGAACCTGGTGGGCTACATTCCATGGGATTGCAAATAGTCAGACATGACTGAAGTGACTTAACATGCATGGTACCATTATTTTTAAAAAATGAGACATATATGTGAGTATGTTTGTATTACAATATTCAGCTGCAATGTAACATATTACTTTAAAAATTATTTCTTGAATTTCTGATTTCACCCATGAAAAATTATACTCCCAGTGAAAATAATTGGAAAAAAAGAAGATGGTTATGGTTAGAGATAATCAACATTCCTTTTTAAAGGTGCATGATACTCTGTTGAGTGAACATATCATAGTTTATTAAACCAACTCCTGAATAAGGAACACTTGGTTGATTTTCAATCTTTTGTTATTATAAAAAGTACTGCTTCTTTGATGGCCCCAGTGGTAGAGAACCCACGTGCCAATGCAGAAGACATAAGTGAGACAGGTTTGATCCCTGGGTCAAGAAAATCCCCTGGAGGAGGGCATGGCAACCCACACCAGTATTCTTGCTTGGAGAATCCCATGGACAGAGGAGTCTGCGGGCTACAGTCCATGGGGCCGCAAAAAATCAGACACAACTTACGTGACTTAGCAGGCACACATACAAATAGTACTAAAGTGAACAGTCTTGTAAAAATGTCTTTCATTAATTTCATCAATGTAACTTTGGGATACATTTTTAGAAATAGAATTTCCAAGGGTAAGTATATATATACTTTTCCCAGATATTGCCAGATTTCCCTCTACTGACTGCTTTATTCCACCAGAATTGAATGAGTGCCCATTTTTTAAAAGAGCCTCACCATCAGAGTGTGCTGTCAAAGTTTTGAACTTTTGGCAACATAGTAACTGAAGTAGAATATTAGTGTAATGTGAATTTGCATTTATCTCATTATGAATGAGTCAGAATATCTTTTAATATGGTAAAAGACACCTGTATTTCCATGTTTATGAATTGCCTATAGTCTTCTATAGCTCATTTTTCTTTAGGAGCATTGGTCTCTCTTTTTAGAAATTCATTTTTATAAGCTGTGCTATTTTTTATGAGTTGCAGATATTTTTTCCTAGTTTTCTATTCATCTTTCTAGTTTGTGACATCATTTGCCATATAAAGACTTTATTTTTATGTTATCAAGTTTATATATTTTTCCTCTTTAGTTTTTGAATTTTGAGTCATAGTCCTAAAAGTTTTCCTCACTGCTAAGTTGAAAAGAATATATCCATATATTTATTGAGTATGTATATAGTTTCATTTTTTCATATTCTATCTCTCTTTACTAAGTGTACAATGAAAAAGAGCTTGCAACAACAAAGTTCTGTTTTAAAATAGGGGCTTAAACACTTGCAAACTTCTTTCTCTGGCCTGGATCATATTCAACCAAGTAAGTTGACATGTGAAGTCTGGCACTCTAGAGGAGGTCTCTATTTCTTGGCCTTCAAAAACAGCATTTACTTGTGAACCTCCTCCCAGTTCATTTTTTATAATTAGTTTTTATATCCATATGGAATTTTTTGTGGTGTATGGTGTGGGAAATGAATCTAATTTTATCTTTTCCATATGGCTTTGCAGTTACTCCAGTACCACTTTTGGAAAGTCCCTTTTTTCCAATACTCTAAAAGGCTGTTTTTATCATATGTCAAATTTCCTATGTAATCTGATCTATTTCTGGATTTTCTATTCTGTCTCACTGATATGTCTATTTATTTAGAAGCAGTATGATTAATTTTAGAAGGCTTTTGTCTGTAACAACTGTAACTTAACTACTTGGGACAAAGTCATAGCTATTGTTCCTGTGGAATGACCTCAGCTGTAGTTCTTGGCCTTTAAGGGCTCTTGTTTTCTATCTTTTCTGAGCCTAGTTGCCAACCTAGCATTGATGCATGAGCCCCAGTATCCTCACAAAGAATCCACCACTTTTGCTTTTGTAGTCAAAGTTGGTTTCCATTGCTTATGCAAAAGGTCTTACTGTGGCTCAGTGCACTTGACATGACTTTTAATATGGTAAAAGACACCTGTATTTCCATGTTTATGAATTGCCTATAGTCTTCTATAGCTCATTTTTCTTTAGGAGCATTGGTCTCTCTTTTTAGAAATTCATTTTTATAAGCTGTGCTATTTTTATGAGTTGCAGATATTTTTCCTAGTTTTCTATTCATCTTTCTAGTTTGTGACATCATTTGCCATATAAAGACTTTATTTTTATGTTATCAAGTTTATATATTTTTCCTCTTTAGTTTTTGAATTTTGAGTCATAGTCCTAAAAGTTTTCCTCACTGCTAAGTTGAAAAGAATATATCCATATATTTATTGAGTATGTATATAGTTTCATTTTTTCATATTCTATCTCTCTTTACTAAGTGTACAATGAAAAAGAGCTTGCAACAACAAAGTTCTGTTTTAAAATAGGGGCTTAAACACTTGCAAACTTCTTTCTCTGGCCTGGATCATATTCAACCAAGTAAGTTGACATGTGAAGTCTGGCACTCTAGAGGAGGTCTCTATTTCTTGGCCTTCAAAAACAGCATTTACTTGTGAACCTCCTCCCAGTTCATTTTTTATAATTAGTTTTTATATCCATATGGAATTTTTTGTGGTGTATGGTGTGGGAAATGAATCTAATTTTATCTTTTCCATATGGCTTTGCAGTTACTCCAGTACCACTTTTGGAAAGTCCCTTTTTTCCAATACTCTAAAAGGCTGTTTTTATCATATGTCAAATTTCCTATGTAATCTGATCTATTTCTGGATTTTCTATTCTGTCTCACTGATATGTCTATTTATTTAGAAGCAGTATGATTAATTTTAGAAGGCTTTTGTCTGTAACAACTGTAACTTAACTACTTGGGACAAAGTCATAGCTATTGTTCCTGTGGAATGACCTCAGCTGTAGTTCTTGGCCTTTAAGGGCTCTTGTTTTCTATCTTTTCTGAGCCTAGTTGCCAACCTAGCATTGATGCATGAGCCCCAGTATCCTCACAAAGAATCCACCACTTTTTGCTTTTTGTAGTCAAAGTTGGTTTCCATTGCTTATGCAAAAGGTCTTACTGTGGCTCAGTGCACTTGACATGACTTGTATATCCAAGGTAAAGAGTTGTCTTTACACCACCTTGCAGTGCAAGGGGCGCCGGTTCGATCCCTGGCCTGGGAAGATCCCACGTGCCACGGAGCGGCTGGACCGATGTGTCCAATTACTGAGCCGAAGCTCTGGCGTGCATGCGCCCAGAGCCGGTGCTCTGCGACGACAGTGGCCACCACGATGGGAGGCCCACAGGAGCCAAAGAACAAAGACGGATGAAAACAGAGAAATGAAAGACCAATAGAAGTGGCCCGCCCACCCCCCTCCCTCCCCACCCCACCCTCCAAAAAAGAAAAAAAAAAAAAATAGAGTTGTCTTTAACAGTAAGTTGCTATTGCTGTTCTTCAGTCACTCAGTTGTGTCCGACTCTTTGGGACCCCATGGACTGCAGCACGTCAGGTTTCACTATTCTTCACTACCTCCTGGAATTTGCTCAAATTCATGTCCATTTGGGTTGATAATTCCACTCAACCTTCTCATCCTCTGTTTCCTCCCTCTTCTCCTGCCTTCAGTCTTTCCCAGCATCAGGGCCTTTTCCAATGGGTTGGCTCTTCGCATCAGGTGGCCAAAATATTGGACCTTCAACATCAGTCCTTCCAATGAATATTCAGGGTTAACTGGTTTGATCTCTTTTTTTGTCCAAGGGAGAGTGAACATTGATATATTAGGAATTAGTGAACTAAAATGGATAAGAATGGGAAAATTTAATTCATATAACCATTTTTGGAAAGTCCCTTTTTCCAATACTCTAAAAGGCTGTTTTTATCATATGTCAAATTTCCTATGTAATCTGATCTATTTCTGGATTTTCTATTCTGTCTCACTGATATGTCTATTTATTTAGAAGCAGTATGATTAATTTTAGAAGGCTTTTGTCTGTAACAACTGTAACTTAACTACTTGGGACAAAGTCATAGCTATTGTTCCTGTGGAATGACCTCAGCTGTAGTTCTTGGCCTTTAAGGGCTCTTGTTTTCTATCTTTTCTGAGCCTAGTTGCCAACCTAGCATTGATGCATGAGCCCCAGTATCCTCACAAAGAATCCACCACTTTTTGCTTTTTGTAGTCAAAGTTGGTTTCCATTGCTTATGCAAAAGGTCTTACTGTGGCTCAGTGCACTTGACATGACTTGTATATCCAAGGTAAAGAGTTGTCTTTACACCACCTTGCAGTGCAAGGGGCGCCGGTTCGATCCCTGGCCTGGGAAGATCCCACGTGCCACGGAGCGGCTGGACCGATGTGTCCAATTACTGAGCCGAAGCTCTGGCGTGCATGCGCCCAGAGCCGGTGCTCTGCGACGACAGTGGCCACCACGATGGGAGGCCCACAGGAGCCAAAGAACAAAGACGGATGAAAACAGAGAAATGAAAGACCAATAGAAGTGGCCCGCCCACCCCTTCCTCCCCACCCCACCCTCCAAAAAAGAAAAAAAAAAAAATAGAGTTGTCTTTAACAGTAAGTTGCTATTGCTGTTCTTCAGTCACTCAGTTGTGTCCGACTCTTTGGGACCCCATGGACTGCAGCACGTCAGGTTTCACTATTCTTCACTACCTCCTGGAATTTGCTCAAATTCATGTCCATTTGGGTTGATAATTCCACTCAACCTTCTCATCCTCTGTTTCCTCCCTCTTCTCCTGCCTTCAGTCTTTCCCAGCATCAGGGCCTTTTCCAATGGGTTGGCTCTTCGCATCAGGTGGCCAAAATATTGGACCTTCAACATCAGTCCTTCCAATGAATATTCAGGGTTAACTGGTTTGATCTCTTTTTTTGTCCAAGGGAGAGTGAACATTGATATATTAGGAATTAGTGAACTAAAATGGATAAGAATGGGAAAATTTAATTCATATAACCATTATATCTAGTATGTGGATGAGAATCCCTTAGAAGGAATGGAGTAGCCCTCATAGTCAACAAAAGAGTCCAAAATGCAGTACTTGGGTGCAATCTCAAAAATGACAGAATGATCTTGGTTTGTTTCCAAGACAATTTGAGGTGTATTTATTTACAAAAAGACTAATTGCAAAGGTGTGTGGGGGTTACATTGGAGCTTTAAAGGGCTGTGCAGGAATTCAGAGCTAGCAGCTCCAGAGCCGTCATCATTTCTACGTATCAAAAGACAAGGTGAGGGACAAGTATGAAACCGTGTACTTTCTGTAGAATCTGCCACCTTGAGAACAGAAATGATTTCCTATTGAGCAATATTGCCAGCCTGGTGTGACTCATGAGTGCCAATATCCATCCTTCCTCAGAGCCCCTGCCTGGACTCCCCACTGACCAAACCCATTTGGTAAACAGAAAGCAAGGAAGCCCATTGATTTAATTCATGCAGGTGAGTCTCTGGAGGTGGAGACTGAACGGAGAGTGGATCTGGACAGGAGAACTCAGGGACAGGGGTCAATGCAGGGGTGGATTTGGATTCTTGCTCCTGGATTCTACCAGGCTTTCAAATGTTTGTCTATACCCACAGATCTTATATTAATAATTCACAATCCAGGATAATGTTGTCTTCCTCTAGAATGAATTTGGTTTGTTGAATACCTAGAATTTCCTTAAACTTATTTCAGCGTTTGAGGTTTTCTTTCAGGGTTGCTCTGGTGTTGGAGGAAGAGTTGTTATCCATGAAAGGGTCATTTCGGGTTGAGTTCACACCTACTTCTAAACTATATCATCTCTGCTTTTTTTGCATCCCTTAAGGTGTCAAAAATGCAGTTCAGCTTCCCAGGTGCCTAACTCAGGTTCACAAAAATTGCCAGGCCAAAAGCAGCCCCAACTGTAGGCACACCCCCTGAATCCCTGTTCTTTCAGAATCTGGCCAGATAGTTCCACATTCTCTCATTTGTTCTTTGATGTCTTCATTTTAAATTTTGTCCAGCCTTCTTAGTCTTCTCTGGTGAGAGGCTTCATCAGTGTTAGCTAATCGGTCTTAATCAGAAGCAGAAATCTCTCCTTTTATATTTCTCTAGCTCTTTTTCAGGAAAATCCTTTGCCCTACCTTGTAGGTGTTCTCAAAGGTGTCCCAAGGACAATCTCTAAGTGGAAGTGTATGGATTCTGAATGATGATATAATTTTGATCAGTATGCTTCAGTTATGATACTATGCCTTTTTTTTTTCCATGAAGTTTTCTGTATTATACAGCACAGCTGCATATCTGCCCTCTGACATTTTCAGCTTCTTAATGACACCAGAGATTTAGGGCACAGGGTGGAGTCAGACTGACATGAGACTGATAAGGTGAAAAGGTGAGTCTGAGGGCCATTGAACACAGAGGATTTTCTCAATATATCATGATTCCAGAAATATCTGTGCTTAAGGGTTTGTGCTGATCCAGAGAAAATACATGGAACTTAATGGTCTGCAAAATTCTTCATGTCAGACTCATGCCCCATGCTTTTTTTTAAGTGTAAAGATGCCACAGGGGAATTCCCTGATAGTCCAGTGGTTCTTGTCCCATGCTTTCACTGCAGGGGGCATGAGTCTGATCCTTGAACAGGGAACTAAGATCCCACATGCTTGGTGAGGCCAAAACAAATTTTAAAAATTGAAAAAATAAAAACGTCACAGACTATATTATAATCCTATCATTCATTCCACGTGGCTTAATCTTTGCCAAGAGCTTCTAGGGAAGCCTCTATTTGTGGTAAGAATCTAAGCAATATGTTACTTCTCTACTTCCTTAAATTATTTTTACCTTGATGCAGAATGCCAAGTTGTGAGCTTGCAATGAACAATATAATCCCCTCAATTCTTCTTTTTTCTTAAGTGAATATAACCAGAAAGCATTGTATCTGACCTATTCCTCTGAAATGCCTCACTGAATATTTAATCTTATGATCCTGGCCCATATTGAAATACATCATATAATCGCCTCAATTCTTTCAGAATCTGGCCAGATAGTTCCACATTCTCTCATTTGTTCTTTGATGTCTTCATTTTAAATTTTGTCCAGCCTTCTTAGTCTTCTCTGGTGAGAGGCTTCATCAGTGTTAGCTAATCGGTCTTAATCAGAAGCAGAAATCTCTCCTTTTATATTTCTCTAGCTCTTTTTCAGGAAAATCCTTTGCCCTACCTTGTAGGTGTTCTCAAAGGTGTCCCAAGGACAATCTCTAAGTGGAAGTGTATGGATTCTGAATGATGATATAATTTTGATCAGTATGCTTCAGTTATGATACTATGCCTTTTTTTTCCATGAAGTTTTCTGTATTATACAGCACAGCTGCATATCTGCCCTCTGACATTTTCAGCTTCTTAATGACACCAGAGATTTAGGGCACAGGGTGGAGTCAGACTGACATGAGACTGATAAGGTGAAAAGGTGAGTCTGAGGGCCATTGAACACAGAGGATTTTCTCAATATATCATGATTCCAGAAATATCTGTGCTTAAGGGTTTGTGCTGATCCAGAGAAAATACATGGAACTTAATGGTCTGCAAAATTCTTCATGTCAGACTCATGCCCCATGCTTTTTTTTAAGTGTAAAGATGCCACAGGGGAATTCCCTGATAGTCCAGTGGTTCTTGTCCCATGCTTTCACTGCAGGGGGCATGAGTCTGATCCTTGAACAGGGAACTAAGATCCCACATGCTTGGTGAGGCCAAAACAAATTTTAAAAATTGAAAAAATAAAAACGTCACAGACTATATTATAATCCTATCATTCATTCCACGTGGCTTAATCTTTGCCAAGAGCTTCTAGGGAAGCCTCTATTTGTGGTAAGAATCTAAGCAATATGTTACTTCTCTACTTCCTTAAATTATTTTTACCTTGATGCAGAATGCCAAGTTGTGAGCTTGCAATGAACAATATAATCCCCTCAATTCTTCTTTTTTCTTAAGTGAATATAACCAGAAAGCATTGTATCTGACCTATTCCTCTGAAATGCCTCACTGAATATTTAATCTTATGATCCTGGCTTTAAAACTATTAAATCTATATTTGAAGAATATATATATTTGTTACAGATCCATATACAATTGCATTGCTACTACCCATATACTGCTGTATATCAGATTCTATATAATAAAGTCTTTATAGAATTTAGTGCCATATTATTGAATCTTCATATGAATATGTGTACTTTTAGTACACATATGTTTTTTTTCCCTCGGTCTTTCATTTTATTTATTTTTGTCCATCTCTGTTCTCTGGCCTGTGTGGGCCTCCCATTACAGTGGCCTTTCTTGCCGCAGAGCACCAACTCTGGGCGCATGCGCTTCAGAGCGCTGGCTCGCAACTGGACACACGGGTCCAGCCATTCCGCGACACGTGGGATCTTCCCAGGCCAGGGATCGAACCGGCGCCCCTTCCACTGCAAGGTGGACTCTTTACCCACTGGACCATCAGGGAAGCCCCACATATGTTTTTTAGGTACAGTTTTATGTGCTTTTATGTGTTTTCTTTTTATTTTGACAGCCACAACACAGAGCTAAACCAGCAATCAAATTCTTAATTTATCCTAGCTGCTTTATACCTTTTACTAGCTTTTTTATTCATTTCTGATACTTTAAAATTTTATTTACCTTGTTTTATATGTAGCATTTAATACTTCTTGGAATTAAGAATATATAATATTCGTACTTACCTTACCTGAGGATGCAGAGAAAGGGGCAAACCTGTCACTTAAAGTAAAAGCTAGTTAGCTAGAAGACACTTGCCAATTTCAGATTTAAAATTTACCATTTTATCACTTCAGGAAGAAACTTGGAAGCCCAAGCCAGGCAATGATTTCTCTCCTGTCCACCACTACCATTGTAGATGTGCTTTTGGATTAGAAAACTGTGCTACTTCCATACAGACGAACTGCAAAAAGCACAACTTCTGGGTGATCCAGTTAGAAAAAGGCTTTCCTTCCTCCAGACGGACACCCTGAGGCAGGCATGGCAAACTCAAGGTGGGCAGGATTTCAGCCCACACCCATGCCCTCAGCAAGGTGTCCCTCCCTACACCAGGATTCAAAAAACCATTTTTAATCTTTTTTTTGATCCTGGCTTTAAAACTATTAAATCTATATTTGAAGAATATATATATTTGTTACAGATCCATATACAATTGCATTGCTACTACCCATATACTGCTGTATATCAGATTCTATATAATAAAGTCTTTATAGAATTTAGTGCCATATTATTGAATCTTCATATGAATATGTGTACTTTTAGTACACATATGTTTTTTTTCCCTCGGTCTTTCATTTTATTTATTTTTGTCCATCTCTGTTCTCTGGCCTGTGTGGGCCTCCCATTACAGTGGCCTTTCTTGCCGCAGAGCACCAACTCTGGGCGCATGCGCTTCAGAGCGCTGGCTCGCAACTGGACACACGGGTCCAGCCATTCCGCGACACGTGGGATCTTCCCAGGCCAGGGATCGAACCGGCGCCCCTTCCACTGCAAGGTGGACTCTTTACCCACTGGACCATCAGGGAAGCCCCACATATGTTTTTTAGGTACAGTTTTATGTGCTTTTATGTGTTTTCTTTTTATTTTGACAGCCACAACACAGAGCTAAACCAGCAATCAAATTCTTAATTTATCCTAGCTGCTTTATACCTTTTACTAGCTTTTTTATTCATTTCTGATACTTTAAAATTTTATTTACCTTGTTTTATATGTAGCATTTAATACTTCTTGGAATTAAGAATATATAATATTCGTACTTACCTTACCTGAGGATGCAGAGAAAGGGGCAAACCTGTCACTTAAAGTAAAAGCTAGTTAGCTAGAAGACACTTGCCAATTTCAGATTTAAAATTTACCATTTTATCACTTCAGGAAGAAACTTGGAAGCCCAAGCCAGGCAATGATTTCTCTCCTGTCCACCACTACCATTGTAGATGTGCTTTTGGATTAGAAAACTGTGCTACTTCCATACAGACGAACTGCAAAAAGCACAACTTCTGGGTGATCCAGTTAGAAAAAGGCTTTCCTTCCTCCAGACGGACACCCTGAGGCAGGCATGGCAAACTCAAGGTGGGCAGGATTTCAGCCCACACCCATGCCCTCAGCAAGGTGTCCCTCCCTACACACAGGATTCAAATTTGAGTTGTAAACTGAAGCATATGAATTTATACACTTTCAACAGTTTATCAGTCATAAAAAGGACAATTTCATTTGGTTTCACCTAATACACATTGTGTAACATTAATCAGACGAGTCATGCTGTTTAGGTGGGAGAGCCTTGGGACCAAGAAACACTTTTTGTTTCAGCATTGTATTGGAGTTTGGGTGCCAGTAATCAGTAACATCTTTGAAGTTACTAAATCATTTTTAAATAAAACAAAGCGAGCAAAGTAAAACAAAATTACATATGAATGATGGTTCCCAAAAAATCTGGAAGAGAAGCAAAGGTGAAATGGTCTAAAAATTGTGGTTTTAGAAAATAGCTTTATGTATACTCTTAGGCCTTATTTGTGTAGTCAAATACTATTTGAGAATTCAGGCACTCTAATTTTCCAGATATGGCCCTAACCACTCTCCTGGGTTCGTTACTTTGGGTAAGTATGGGGTGAAGGATTGTATATGGTCACAGAAATTTGACAAGTTATTGGCAATATTAAAGATATGTATTTATTAGTTGTCCATCCATGTTTTTTCCCTGTGTGAATCAGTGATTTACTAAATATCTTATTTTCGTAATGATATCAAGTTCAAAAGCAGATGTGGATCACATAGATTACAGCTTTCTTACTAGAAGTTTACTACCATCATTTTACAAATCTTTACAATCTTTGCTTCACTGAGGACACAATTGTGCAAATGCTCAGCTGTTCGGTGCTTTCCCACATTTCCTTTCTTCTTTTAACCCTGTGGTACTCAAATTGTTGTCATCCTTTCCACCCCGTTGTTTATTCACTAAGTCACATCCAACTCTATTGCCCACCAGGCGCCTCTGTCCGTGGGGTTTTCCAGGCAAAAATACTGGAGTGGGTTGCCATTCCCTTCCAGGGGACCTGCCCCACCCAGGGATGGAACCTAGTCTCCTGCATTGGCAGATGGATTTTTCACCACTGATCCACCAAGGAAGCCCCATTTCCTTCCTAGCTTGCATGTAATTTACAATATTCTTCTACCTTTTTCATAGACCTTAATCATCTCAGTTCCCTGAGATGGGAAATCACAGCTGTCACTTTATTTCAGTGCAGGTTTCACTGGTTTACCACACATAAAGTTACAGCATTCTGGAGAAGTTTTCTGAGAACTTACACACCTTTTTTTTTTTGCTTCCCAAATAAGTAGATAGTCTGATTGCTCTTAAGCAATCCAGGCATTTCCCGCTCCCCCCCCTCCGCCCCCCCACTCCCGGTGCAATTAAAAAAAAAAAAAAAAAAACAGAAGTAATTACTTAATTTCCCTCTTTCATCTGGCAGATGATCGTTTGCCAAGTTCAGGATAGAACTGGTTTTCTATCTCAAGTAAGTATACGGTGCGTTGGGGAAATTTTAAGAACCCAGCTGGCAAGGCGAATGCTATATCATTCAGCACTTTGGAGCCAATCAGTTATTCACGATAGCAGAGCTATTGAAAACTGGAAAATGTAAAGTACCAGGCGCAGACCCGATAAATTCAGCCTGCCACTTCTGGAGGGCCACCGTCCCCCATAAACCACTCTCCAGTTGAGGACCTGCAGGACCGTAGTTAAAATCCTCCCTCCCTGCGCCACATGAGCCACGCTGCCCTCGTTCTGCCCGCGCCGCACGTGGGACCGGACCGCGAGGCGGAGCTAGGCGGTCATGGGCCGGAGGGGGGCGCCGTGGCCACGGGGAACGTGGCGAGAGCCTCCTGTGCTGGCTCAGAGGACTAGTATCCGCCAGAGATACTTTTTCTGCACCATCCTGTCGTCGCGTGCGCGCCGGGCTTTTGGCTACTCGAGGTCGTCTTGGGTGGGGAGCCCGGTGGGTGACGGGGAGAACCTGGGCCCCGCGCAGTGCTCCGGGCTGCGGCGCGGTCGGTTTCGTCCGGGCTGGAGCTTCGCAGCAGCGCCCTCCCCCGGGGCGGGCCCAGACTTTCGGTGCCGCGACGAGTGGGCGGCAAGAAGCCGGTGGCGGACCGGGCGAGCCGCTGCGAGGAGCGGCAAGACGCGAGCGGCCGGGCTGGTGCCAGGACGAAGCGGCCGCGGCGATCGGAAGAGAACGGGGCCGGGGCAGGAGGAGGAAATAGAGCCGATGAAGGGGAGCTGCGGCGGAGGAAGGAGGCGGATCCTTTCGGCGGCCGCTGCCGCTGTTCCGGGACGCGGTCCAGGGAGCCTGCCCGCCCGTGTGGTGCTGGCCAGGTAGCTCCCCGCCCAGAGGGCGCCCTCTCCGGCTCCTCCCAGGGAGCCTGGCACGAAAGGAGCCGGGACCGTGCTCAGGGTGGCCAGGGCGCACCGCACCCCGAGAGAGGCGCCCTTGAGCCGCACCGCGTCGCAGGTTCTCGAGCCGACTTGTCTGCCCGCCAAGAAAAGGAAGCGCTGTCCCTTCCCGCTCAGCCCGGCTCCCCACCCCTTGCACTCTACACCCTGCAGCGGGCGAGCGGCGCGGCCACGGAGGCGCCGAGGAGGGGCGAGCCGCCGCCGGGCAGCGGCTTCCCTTCGGGGGAAAGGGCGCCGGAGAGGAGGCGGCGGCGCGGCGCAGAGGGCGCGACGCGGGATGGCAGCTGCCTAGCCCGGCGCGCGCGGAGCAGCCCGGAGCTGTGGCTGGCCAGACGGTGCGGCTGGGCTGGGGACGCCGCCGCCGCCGCGGCAGCCCGGCCGGGAGAGATGAGCGCGGAGGCAGGCGAGGGCATCACTTTCTCCGTGCCACCCTTCGCCGAGGGCGGCAGCTACCGGAGGGGAGGAGCGGCGGCGGCGGCGGCGGCGGCCGAGAGCGAGGAGAACCCGTTGCCACCGCCGCCACCGGGCAGCTTCTGGAACGTGGAAAGTGCCGCCGCTCCCGGCGCCGGCTGTCCCAGTGCCACCTCGGGGAGCAGCGCCACCCGGTGCCGGGGCAACTCTGGCGGCGGAGGCGGCCGACGGACCACGGTGGCCTATGTCATCAACGAGGCGAGCCAGGGGCAGCTGGTGGTGGCCGAGAGCGAGGCCCTGCAATGCCTACGGGAGGCGTGCGAGACGGTGGGCGCCGCCCTGGAGGCTCTGCATTTTGGGAAATTGGACTTTGGGGAAACTGCGGTGCTGGACCGATTTTACAATGCAGGTGCGTGTGCAACCCCTTCCCTAGCCTCTGCGGCCAGGGGCCACTTTTTCTCAGGCCACTGCAGGGGAAACTGTCCTACCCCCCCCCCCCCCCGCCCCTGTCCTTTCTCCCTCTCTCCCCGGTAGGAAAAAACAATTTCTGGTCAACAGTCTTGCTTCTTACTTATTTACTTGCCCCGCCTTAGGGGCAGCGAGCGCTGCGTGACTGCTCCGGCCGCTAGCGGCTCGGGACAGAGTCCGAACGCGGGCCGGCGCTGGAGCCCTGGGGTACGTGTGGTCTCCAAAAATTTCTCTTCCTCTGTTGTGAGAGATACTGGCCCCGGCCAGCCCTTCTCTATTCAGTGTTTTGGTTTCTCTTCTGTTAGGTTGGGCCCACATTTTCCTTCTACATATACCTGTTCCTGTTTTAGATGATGTCCTCATTTTTTTCTGTGTACTTTTCAGAGTCCAGAAATCCTGACTTTTTGCCGCGCAGCCAGCTGCGCGCAGAGGAGATCTATATGAATTTGCATGTTATGGGACGATCTTCCCAACTGCGTTCCCCTCAAGTTGATTTCCCATCGCTTACCAATTTGAGTCTTCAAGTAATTACCTTCAAAAGCAACTTTGCAACTTGACACTAAACCTGTACTGTATGTCTGTTAGGATTTTGGCGAAAGAAACAGAGTCTGTGTTTGTTTGTTTGTTTTACTTTTAACTTTTACAGAGTTTTGTTTACAGATATGTATGTTCCCAGATTAGTCATATGTGTATCCCCCTCAACCCACCCCTCCAGACCGTGGTACAACACCCCTGCAGGATCCCCTTTTCTCACAGCACAATGACGATAGATAATTTCTTCACATACGATAGTACAGGTTTTCATGCTACTTCCTTTACGCCTCCCACCCACTGCGAGTCTGTGTTTTATGACACCGTATACCTTGATGGGCTGGAAAGTACATAATTTAACATTATTTAAAACGCTGATACGCTGCTTTAATAACTAAGATTAGATTGGCCATTAAAGTGACTACTAGAGTAGTTCATGAAAAAAGGAAAATCTTTTCAGCCTATTAGAGATTTCAGAAAGTGTCATTGCAATTCTAGTGACTGAAGCAATTTGCTATCTGTTAGCAAATGTTAGAGATAAAAACCTGTTGTTGAAATTACCTTTATCACCCTGTACAGCTAATGTTGAGAATATATACATATTTATTTTTTTACAAGCATTATCTTAAAGCTTGATTTAATGGTGGTTTCAGACAATAAGGTTCTTGCGTTTGTGATCACATAAAAGGTTTTATATTCCAATCCTGTTCCTGGTTCTGATTCTCTTCAGTCTTCTCAAAACACCTGAAGTAGGCTTATGTCAGTTTTGGAAAAGAAATCAGCCAAAGCAGAATATCTTAAGAACAAGAAGAAGTTCATGTTAAGGAAGCCAGATTAAATAAACCAGGACTTTCTGGGTCTACATGGTGTAGTTTACAGTCTTGGTCTTCATAAGTGGACATGAGTAAAATATAGTTCAGCTTGGTTCTTTGTGTGTCTTGCACAGTAAAAATTACATAAATGTAACTTTTCTAAAAATTACAGCATTTTTATTTTGGGATTATAATTATAATTTTGGAGAAGCTTCAAGGAACTGAAAGATATGTGAGGAAAACACCCAATGAAATGCTCAGCCTATGTTTATTGTATTGATAGGTGGGGCATTTTTTATAAAAATAATCTTAAATGCTGAACTAATTTGAAAGACTTTCCTAACAAGATTCACCTATTGTTTATTCTCCAAATACCATTTCTGGGGAAAGGGAGAGAGAAAGATGAGAAGGGACCAGACATTTGAAATGTATCTCATTTAATCCTCCAAACAAGCCTTTGAGGGAAGGATTTAGCATCCTTCTTAGACCAGAAAACCAAGGGCCCCATCACTGGCTCAAGGTCGTGGCTAATAACTGGTCAGTGGCGGATTCCACTTTGGGTGCCTGACTCTAAAAGGTCTGGCTTCATCCACTGCTCCATCCACTGCTCCATCCATTGCTCCATCCATTTTAGCCAGACTGATTTGCTCTCAGAAACAAAAGAGGGAAGCATCAAACTCATGTGATGGAAAACTGACAGGGACCTTGTGAACCATCGAAGCACAGTGTGGAACAGTGGGGAGGAGGACACACTCAGGCAGAGCAGTGTTTCCGGGCCAGCTCTGTCCCATCCCACTGCTTAGCTCAGCTTGAGCGGGCCTCAGTTTCACCCCTGCCTGTGATGTGAGCCCTGAGCTGTCGCGTTCAGCATGAAGATGTTGAAGATGGGAAAGAATGGAAATGGTATCAGTTTTGTTTTTCTGTACCGAGGGCGGCAGTTCTATAACAGTGAAGCTTGACTTCTGATTTCTAAGAGAGCACTTCTCCTCTGTGAAGGACCAGATAGTGTAAACATTTAAGATTTTGCTGGACTTGTCTCTTACACCTTCTCAACTCTGCAAGTGTTACTCAAGAGGAATTATAAAGAGCCCCTAAACAAATCATCATGGCTGTGTTCCAGCAAAACTTTGTTAATGGACTTTGTCAGATTTATGACATTCAAATCTCATGTAATTCACAGCATAGTATTCTTTTGATTCCCCCCGCCCCCAACCACGAGAAAAACCATAAATGTAACTTTTCTAAAAATTACAGCATTTTTATTTTGGGATTATAATTATAATTTTGGAGAAGCTTCAAGGAACTGAAAGATATGTGAGGAAAACACCCAATGAAATGCTCAGCCTATGTTTATTGTATTGATAGGTGGGGCATTTTTTATAAAAATAATCTTAAATGCTGAACTAATTTGAAAGACTTTCCTAACAAGATTCACCTATTGTTTATTCTCCAGATACCGTTTCTGGGGGAAGGAGAGAGAAAGATGAGAAGGGACCAGACATTTGAAATGTATCTCATTTAATCCTCCAAACAAGCCTTTGAGGGAAGGATTTAGCATCCTTCTTAGACCAGAAAACCAAGGGCCCCATCACTGGCTCAAGGTCGTGGCTAATAACTGGTCAGTGGCGGATTCCACTTTGGGTGCCTGACTCTAAAAGGTCTGGCTTCATCCACTGCTCCATCCACTGCTCCATCCATTGCTCCATCCATTTTAGCCAGACTGATTTGCTCTCAGAAACAAAAGAGGGAAGCATCAAACTCATGTGATGGAAAACTGACAGGGACCTTGTGAACCATCGAAGCACAGTGTGGAACAGTGGGGAGGAGGACACACTCAGGCAGAGCAGTGTTTCCGGGCCAGCTCTGTCCCATCCCACTGCTTAGCTCAGCTTGAGCGGGCCTCAGTTTCACCCCTGCCTGTGATGTGAGCCCTGAGCTGTCGCGTTCAGCATGAAGATGTTGAAGATGGGAAAGAATGGAAATGGTATCAGTTTTGTTTTTCTGTACCGAGGGCGGCAGTTCTATAACAGTGAAGCTTGACTTCTGATTTCTAAGAGAGCACTTCTCCTCTGTGAAGGACCAGATAGTGTAAACATTTAAGATTTTGCTGGACTTGTCTCTTACACCTTCTCAACTCTGCAAGTGTTACTCAAGAGGAATTATAAAGAGCCCCTAAACAAATCATCATGGCTGTGTTCCAGCAAAACTTTGTTAATGGACTTTGTCAGATTTATGACATTCAAATCTCATGTAATTCACAGCATAGTATTCTTTTGATTCCCCCCGCCCCCCAACCACGTAAAAATGGAAAAACCATTCATGCAGGTCTTGGAAAAACTGGCCTGGCAAGGTTTGGCCCCAGGGTGACCTCTGCTCTACATCCATTACCTTCTCTTGAAAGCTGAATCATTATGACGTAGTGGGAAGAACCTCATCCCTCTAATTCGATCTGAGTCTTCATTCTGGCTCTTCTGTGAACCATGTAATTGTGAGCGAGGTCCTTCATCTTCAGTGGCCTGTAAAACTGACCAGGGATGGAGGGAGAGGGGGAAATTGAACTAAACTTCTAAGATTACCTCATGTAATCTCTTGAGTTTGCAAAGGAAGGCAGCAGGGTGTGACTGGGACAGAACATCTGAACAAGAGTTCAAGATCTGAAGTCTCGTCTTGGCTTTTGTCTAATTTGGAGCAAGTCATTGAAAATGTCAGAGAAGGGTTGTAATAATAACTGGTCTCTGACATTCCCTCCAGTCTTAAATTCCATACTTTAAAATTATAACAGCATTGAGTTAAAAAGAAATCAGTTCATAGAGATGAATGAACAGCTTGTATATATCACGTTGCCATCTCCAAGAGTTCAAGGTTGGTGAGAAGCACAAATTTCAGTGCAGATTTCTGGTTGTGAGGGTCCTCGTGGAAGGCCTTGGGCTTCCAGGAGATAGCCTCTAGAATCAAACTGGAAGAAGTGTGGGTCAGAGGTGACCCCTAACTTGATATAGAACGCTAAACAAGGAGGACTTAACAAAGGTCTCAAAATTTAAAAGGGAATATTCGTGTTGGAGTAGCTTGATTATATTTTTAGAAGCTTCTGCTCTCTGTGTGTGTGGGGTTTGCCAAAGAATAGATTGCAGTTAAAGGTATTTGCTGATTTTCCCTATAATCAAGTTTGTTCTTTGACTACATTCATTGTTCTCTCTTTCATTCCTGTTATGAAACTATGTTCTATCCAAGACTTTATGGAAATTCATTGTGCTTAAATCTGCAAGTGTTACTCAAGAGGAATTATAAAGAGCCCCTAAACAAATCATCATGGCTGTGTTCCAGCAAAACTTTGTTAATGGACTTTGTCAGATTTATGACATTCAAATCTCATGTAATTCACAGCATAGTATTCTTTTGATTCCCCCCGCCCCCCAACCACGTAAAAATGGAAAAACCATTCATGCAGGTCTTGGAAAAACTGGCCTGGCAAGGTTTGGCCCCAGGGTGACCTCTGCTCTACATCCATTACCTTCTCTTGAAAGCTGAATCATTATGACGTAGTGGGAAGAACCTCATCCCTCTAATTCGATCTGAGTCTTCATTCTGGCTCTTCTGTGAACCATGTAATTGTGAGCGAGGTCCTTCATCTTCAGTGGCCTGTAAAACTGACCAGGGATGGAGGGAGAGGGGGAAATTGAACTAAACTTCTAAGATTACCTCATGTAATCTCTTGAGTTTGCAAAGGAAGGCAGCAGGGTGTGACTGGGACAGAACATCTGAACAAGAGTTCAAGATCTGAAGTCTCGTCTTGGCTTTTGTCTAATTTGGAGCAAGTCATTGAAAATGTCAGAGAAGGGTTGTAATAATAACTGGTCTCTGACATTCCCTCCAGTCTTAAATTCCATACTTTAAAATTATAACAGCATTGAGTTAAAAGAAATCAGTTCATAGAGATGAATGAACAGCTTGTATATATCACGTTGCCATCTCCAAGAGTTCAAGGTTGGTGAGAAGCACAAATTTCAGTGCAGATTTCTGGTTGTGAGGGTCCTCGTGGAAGGCCTTGGGCTTCCAGGAGATAGCCTCTAGAATCAAACTGGAAGAAGTGTGGGTCAGAGGTGACCCCTAACTTGATATAGAACGCTAAACAAGGAGGACTTAACAAAGGTCTCAAAATTTAAAAGGGAATATTCGTGTTGGAGTAGCTTGATTATATTTTTAGAAGCTTCTGCTCTCTGTGTGTGTGGGGTTTGCCAAAGAATAGATTGCAGTTAAAGGTATTTGCTGATTTTCCCTATAATCAAGTTTGTTCTTTGACTACATTCATTGTTCTCTCTTTCATTCCTGTTATGAAACTATGTTCTATCCAAGACTTTATGGAAATTCATTGTGCTTATATATACAAGTCCATCACTCAGAGATGTCAGTTGACAGGTTAATAACACTCCTTCCCAGACCCCTGCCTTGTAGGCAGTAAATGTCTGTAAAAGCTAAGAGATGTCAATGATACTGGGCTTCCCTGGTGGTCCAGTGGGTAAAGAGTCCGCCTTGCAGTGCAAGGGGCACCGAATTGATTTCTGACCTGGGAAGATCTCACTGCTGGACCGGTGTGCCCAATTACAAGCCAGTGCTCTGGAGTGCATGTGCCCAGAGCCGGTGTTCTGCAGTGAGAGAGGCCACTGCAATGGGAGGCCCACATAGGCCAAAGAATAAAAAAAGATGGATGAAAATAAATATAAATAAAAGAGACATGATGTGGAAAAGAAAAAAAAGAAGGAAAAAAAATAAAAAGGCAAGAGGAAAGAAAATTTTAAAAAGGCAAGAGGAAAATAAAGAGATGTCAGTGATACGTATGTTAGTGAGGCAGAGCTGCTGTATTGAGGTCAACAGGCCCCATGTGGCAGGGACTCAATTTTTTTTTTTTTTTTTTTGGCCACTTCTATTGATCTTTCATTTATATATCTTTGTTCTTTGGCCTGTGTGGGCCTCCCATGGCAGTGGCCTCTCTCACTGCAGAGCACCAGCTCTAGGTGCACGCGCTCCAGAGCTCCGGCTCGGTATTGGACATGTCCGCCCAGCCGCTCTGTAGCATGTTCTTTGGCCTGATGCGGCGCTCCCATGGCCCGGCCCTGTCTCTGGACGTTGCCTTTCTCGCAAGAGTTCAAGGTTGGTGAGAAGCACAAATTTCAGTGCAGATTTCTGGTTGTGAGGGTCCTCGTGGAAGGCCTTGGGCTTCCAGGAGATAGCCTCTAGAATCAAACTGGAAGAAGTGTGGGTCAGAGGTGACCCCTAACTTGATATAGAACGCTAAACAAGGAGGACTTAACAAAGGTCTCAAAATTTAAAAGGGAATATTCGTGTTGGAGTAGCTTGATTATATTTTTAGAAGCTTCTGCTCTCTGTGTGTGTGGGGTTTGCCAAAGAATAGATTGCAGTTAAAGGTATTTGCTGATTTTCCCTATAATCAAGTTTGTTCTTTGACTACATTCATTGTTCTCTCTTTCATTCCTGTTATGAAACTATGTTCTATCCAAGACTTTATGGAAATTCATTGTGCTTATATATACAAGTCCATCACTCAGAGATGTCAGTTGACAGGTTAATAACACTCCTTCCCAGACCCCTGCCTTGTAGGCAGTAAATGTCTGTAAAAGCTAAGAGATGTCAATGATACTGGGCTTCCCTGGTGGTCCAGTGGGTAAAGAGTCCGCCTTGCAGTGCAAGGGGCACCGAATTGATTTCTGACCTGGGAAGATCTCACTGCTGGACCGGTGTGCCCAATTACAAGCCAGTGCTCTGGAGTGCATGTGCCCAGAGCCGGTGTTCTGCAGTGAGAGAGGCCACTGCAATGGGAGGCCCACATAGGCCAAAGAATAAAAAAAGATGGATGAAAATAAATATAAATAAAAGAGACATGATGTGGAAAAGAAAAAAAAGAAGGAAAAAAAATAAAAAGGCAAGAGGAAAAAAAATTTTAAAAAGGCAAGAGGAAAATAAAGAGATGTCAGTGATACGTATGTTAGTGAGGCAGAGCTGCTGTATTGAGGTCAACAGGCCCCATGTGGCAGGGACTCAATTTTTTTTTTTTTTTTTTTTGGCCACTTCTATTGATCTTTCATTTATATATCTTTGTTCTTTGGCCTGTGTGGGCCTCCCATGGCAGTGGCCTCTCTCACTGCAGAGCACCAGCTCTAGGTGCACGCGCTCCAGAGCTCCGGCTCGGTATTGGACATGTCCGCCCAGCCGCTCTGTAGCATGTGGGATCTTCCCAGGCCAGGGATCAAACCGGCGCCCCTTGCATTGCAAGGCGATATCCTTACCCACTGGACTACCAGGGAAACCCAATTTTTTTTTTAAAGGAACATTACTTTTGCAAAGTACAGCTGGGATGGACTTTACTATTCCCCTATTTGCTTATGAGAAACCTGAACCATGAAGGAGTTATATGCCTTCATTCAGCCTGAATGATTTGAGGTCGCTGCTTAGAACCAGATGCACACTTTTTCTTAGAAATAATATTACAGATGGTGGTTAGATTTGGGACTAGCCAATGAGAGGCCTTGTTAACTCAGTGTACTTGAAGTCTGGAGTCCCTTCATCTGTTTAAGAAGTCAAATTATGTTCCTGGACAACCGAAAGCTGGGACTTTGAAGACGCCGTTCCCCGAGTTAGATTCAGTAACTTTTACGTTCACTTAGCTTCTGGTAGCATCTTGGCTGGATGTAGGAGTATCGCTTTGGATTGATGGTGTGGAAAGGAGAGACTGTGGTGAGGCAGGGGACAAAGGAGGGCCTGGGAATCTTGGGGAAGAGGAGGGAGGCTGGACCATAGCGGGGGAAGAAGGATGCTCAGGAAGGAGGATGCAATGGCAGCAGGGGATCCAGAAACACTTTCACCTTCGTCCCCTCCACACCTGTTTATGGTCCTTGACTTCCAACTGATGTTATCACTCAGGACAGTGCTCTGCTCAGGGCCACCTCACTCCTTCTCAGAGGGCTCGGGATTGGCAGGCTGCCTGCTCCCCCTTTCCAGCCTCCTACAGCCCCCTCTCCCCCCACACCCTGCCACTGTATCCCCTGGCTTTTCTCTTAGGCAGCCTCTCTGTAGATTGCAGTCTGTTACTCAGCCTTTCAGCCAGTAGCCGTATAGTGGGGAACAGGAAGGAAACATACGCAGGTCAAATCTTCAAGAATTTAGTCTATATTTTCATCTGTATCATGTTCCCGCCTTACTTAGGCTTGTGATAAAAGCCTCCCATTTGGGCCATGTCATTGGACAGGGATCTGAACTTTCTAGGTTTGGTTCCACTTGATTGCAACACCACTCCTTAGGACTTCCAATCTTATTTGATAACAAAACAAAGCAAACATAACCTTTGTATCCTGTATATCTCAGAATGAGAAGTTCCTGAGAATCTTCCAGCCCTTTTCTGCTTTTAAATCCAGTGAGGCTTTCATCTATACTGTCTCATATATTTGAAGGGAGAAGGTGATATATTTCCTAATAGTGGTTCCCATGAACCAGTTTTAAAAAATTGAAGACTGACTTGAATTTGTCAAGATTTTATTTTTCCAAGTAAGGATATCATAAAAAGAGAAAAAGAAAACTCGACAGCCAGCCAGCTACTGCCGCTATTCCTTAAAAAAGATATTTTTTTATGTTAAATTAGGGGAAGTATAATCTTAGAACAAAGAATAGCTTTTTGCATAAGGTAAATATCTGGAAAATGTACTACTTATTATTCTTTTGCCCATTTCGGCCTGATGGATGAAAACTTTATCATGCCAATCAATAGAACAGTGTTTGAAAACCTCTGTTCTAGACTACTTTACAGGCCCTTCATGCTTCCAGTCGCTCTTTCTTCACTCAAGGAACAAGCCTTAGCAAAGTTATCAAAAGAGCAAACATAGGTAAACTCATAAAGAAAACTTCTAGTTTAGGAAGGAGTTAAAAAAATACCCCTGTGGAGCCCCCAGCTCATGGTTTTTATCTGGGCGTTTGACTTTTTTTGCCCAGAGCACTAATGTGCTTCCTTTTGCTCTCTTGGAGGCAAAATTAAAATATTTCAAAAAATAACTTTAGAAAATTGGAAAAACAGCAAAGCTAAAAAGAAAATTCCAACACACAAAGTATGTTTTTTGTAGAACACCCATTTCTTACCACAGACAGTCAAGTGCAGATTATTACCTCTGATCCTGCTTCCTAGGCTCCCAGCTCCTTGGCTCAACTTGGTCACCTTTGGTCTGCTTCAGAGAGTTGTCACTTGGGAGTTGGAATCGGTTCCACCTCTAGGTGAAGCCTAATTTTAGCCTCATAGCTTGGTCTTGTCTCACCGGTGGCTGTGGCCAGTGCCAGTCTTCTGGGAGTCCTCTGCTCGAGTAACCAGAGTTGTTTCCCCTATGGTGGCTACAGGGACTGTCCCCTGCTTCCTGTTTTGGAGGCCTGGTTAGCAGCCGGTTCAGTTCCTGTTTCTGGTTTGCAGGATAAAACTGGTTCACCGCTTTTTTGTGGAGCAGTGGGAGTCGACAAGCACAAAACCCAATGAATATGCAAGTTTTCACCAACAGGTACCAACTGGTTCTGCTTTGAATGTAGCAGCCCCAAGTGTTCCCTTCAGACATCACCCTACTTTGCCTGAGGCAGGGTGAGAGTTGAGCATGTAGTGAGCGAGGTGGGAGGGAACAGCGTTGCTGGAACTGCTGCGATGTGGGTATTAGGAACAAACCGGTAACCAACAGCCTTAGGGAAGGTACATCTTGAAGAAAACTGCCTTACTGTCCCATAAACTGGATCTTGATAAGTGGAGAAATTGGCTTCGTTTAAGAAACATTCTCCTGTTTTTCAGGGAGCAAAGTGTGATTGGCAAATTTTATTAGTAGTGTAAAAGAAAGACAGGAAAGCAGAACAACATTATAGATGATTTTAAAATCCATTAGTGATACTAATACATTGACTGCTTTCATTGGTTTTATATATGGGCTTTTATTTCTGGCTGGAGATGTTGACTTAAGAAACTCATCAGTGTTTGCTTCAATGGAACATATACTAAAGAAACTCATCAAAGTAATCTGATGATTGTTAGAGAAGAAGAGACAAAGCTGGTTTTTAAAGTCTTGTCTAATTATACCAAAAAAATGTTCAATGAGTACTTACATATGTGAGCTTCGTTTTGTAATTTTTCTAAAATAACGTAAAATTAAAAGATGCAGAATCCAGGCCACATTGTGGAAGTTTTCTTAGGAAACACAGAAGAGAAAAAAATTTAGATGTTCATTGAGTCTCCTACTTAAAATCCTAGCAGAGCCAGTCTGTGTAACTTAAATGCTTCAGAGTTAAAAAGAGTTGTCACTTGGGAGTTGGAATCGGTTCCACCTCTAGGTGAAGCCTAATTTTAGCCTCATCGCTTGGTCTTGTCTCACGGTGGCTGTGGCCAGTGCCAGTCTTCTGGGAGTCCTCTGCTCGAGTAACCAGAGTTGTTTCCCCTATGGTGGCTACAGGGACTGTCCCCTGCTTCCTGTTTTGGAGGCCTGGTTAGCAGCCGGTTCAGTTCCTGTTTCTGGTTTGCAGGATAAAACTGGTTCACCGCTTTTTTGTGGAGCAGTGGGAGTCGACAAGCACAAAACCCAATGAATATGCAAGTTTTCACCAACAGGTACCAACTGGTTCTGCTTTGAATGTAGCAGCCCCAAGTGTTCCCTTCAGACATCACCCTACTTTGCCTGAGGCAGGGTGAGAGTTGAGCATGTAGTGAGCGAGGTGGGAGGGAACAGCGTTGCTGGAACTGCTGCGATGTGGGTATTAGGAACAAACCGGTAACCAACAGCCTTAGGGAAGGTACATCTTGAAGAAAACTGCCTTACTGTCCCATAAACTGGATCTTGATAAGTGGAGAAATTGGCTTCGTTTAAGAAACATTCTCCTGTTTTTCAGGGAGCAAAGTGTGATTGGCAAATTTTATTAGTAGTGTAAAAGAAAGACAGGAAAGCAGAACAACATTATAGATGATTTTAAAATCCATTAGTGATACTAATACATTGACTGCTTTCATTGGTTTTATATATGGGCTTTTATTTCTGGCTGGAGATGTTGACTTAAGAAACTCATCAGTGTTTGCTTCAATGGAACATATACTAAAGAAACTCATCAAAGTAATCTGATGATTGTTAGAGAAGAAGAGACAAAGCTGGTTTTTAAAGTCTTGTCTAATTATACCAAAAAAATGTTCAATGAGTACTTACATATGTGAGCTTCGTTTTGTAATTTTTTTCTAAAATAACGTAAAAATTAAAAGATGCAGAATCCAGGCCACATTGTGGAAGTTTTCTTAGGAAACACAGAAGAGAGGCGAAAAAATTTAGATGTTCATTGAGTCTCCTACTTAAAATCCTAGCAGAGCCAGTCTGTGTAACTTAAATGCTTCAGAGTTGCACAAGGCAGCAGTCAACATTCCATCACATGCAAACATTTTCTGTCACAGTGGGTAATCAACAATGGGCAAAGCAATCACCTTTGGTAGATGATTCATATAGGAAGCAAGTTAGATTCCTTTGTACAGAAAGGCTCTAAAAGTAGTTCTGACCAATTATATTACATTTTTGTCTTCTCTAAGAACTCTTAAGAAACAGAAACATGGAGGGGAACTACTCTAGTGAATTATCAATGGATGTCAGGCCATCTGACTGTTGATTTCAAACCATGTAAAACTGAGTATTTGCCCAAAACCGGAGACTTCACTCTCCTTTCAAAATATTAGTTATCCCTATTTCTGATTTTAAAATCACCCCCAAAGAATTAAGGAAACCAGGTTTACATGACAAATACCTCTTGAGATCACATTCAGGCTTTCTAATCCGTTCGTTGTGACAAAGTCCAGTTTAGAGCTGAGGCAGTTGAGGACCAGGAGTGGGATTCCTGCTCTCTGGCTTCTACCTTGCTAGGTGTTTTCTGGGTGTATAGTTGGGTCACGCCAGGGCATAGATGATGTTGCGTGGTTAGATCAGAGTGATTATCAGATGTGTATTATTCTATGCAGTGGAGTCCTCTTTTGATGATCTTATTTGCTCCAGAAAATAAATAGATGTGGCAGGATAGTCCTCTCTGTGCCACAGTTGAGAAAACTCCTTGGAGAAGAATATTCAACTTTGGCCAGAATAGATAGATCAACTGGTTGAGTAGGGAGTCAAACTCATGTCTTCGGAATTCCTAATTGTCCAAGTGTTTTCCTCTTGCAGTGCAAAACGTTTCAGAATACATATGCTGTTTAAGAGGATCAGTTCTACAATCTTGATCCATGATGGCAGGATTAGTATGAGGAGAAAACCAGTAACATGTAAAAATTGGTTCAAAGGAGAATTTGAAGAGCAGATATTTCCCTCTCTGTCACACACACTCATATACACAAAATCAGGAATGCTGAAATGAATTTGCTAACAGATGCCAAACTGACTAATTTACTGTAAGGGAGTTCTGTAAGTATAAATATTGGAGTCATCCTTTCTACAGGATGGAAATCAGTGTGTCTCTACCCAACAATATTCCTTTGTACTGCTGGGGACAAGTATTAATTTGCATTCCTATCAGTTTTATACAACTTAATGTTTATCCCCAAAGCATTGTAAAATGGTTTTATCACTGGAAGGACAATCAAAGGTGCTTAAAAAAAAAAATCAGATAGTTCCCAGAGGGTGGCTTGACCAGGACCAGGTCAAAAATACTTGGCAACCAGTGTGTGGCTTGCAGTGGCTGCAAACCCAGCTTCATTCATACACTAGGAAATCACCATCACTAATGGGAGCTTCAGTAGTCAAGACCACTCAATAGGTTTCTTCTTTTTTTGCAGGGAAAAATTACTTATAATATTTTAGAGGACTGGCAAATTTGCCATTATACGTCACACATCAAATATGTTATTTTGATCTTTGTAATTTTAGGCAAGTGCCACCTAAATGAACACCATGTGTTACTGTGTGCCTTGCGGATCACTCTACATGCCTAATCTTATTCCTTATTCAATGCTTACGAGGCAGATAATGTCAGTGGACAGTTTTACATATGGGGAAACTGAGACTCTGCAGAGGTGGCCACTTTCCCATTACCACTTGGTAGAACCAAGATTTGAACCTGTCAGTCTGATTCCAGAGTCTGTTCATTTATTTATTTATTGAGAAATGAGAATATATTCAGTTCATGGGGCTGTAATTGTTGGATAAAAATGAGTGTGGTTTTCTGTCTCACAGCATATATGGAAATTAGTTCCAAATAGTTGAGGAACTTAAATTTGAGAGGTAAAATTCGAGTCTCTTCATTTATAATTATGCTTTCCTGTCTTCTAGGAATAAATTTACCACTTGAGAATGTTTAAATTATAGTCTTCTGATCGTAGACATTAAAGTTGACTATTTAAAACTATGCAGGATTTCTTCCTAAGGTCTGTACAATGGAGACCTTAGGCTAAGAGTGTAGCCTTTTATAGTCTTTCTGCCCTCTGAATTCAATGATTTAATAAATAATTATTGGGAAACTACCACATGCAAGTGTTGCTCTATGTAGTAAATAAGTGCAAAATCCAAGGAAACCACTTTAAGGACTTCAATTTTTACTGCTGGGGACAAGTATTAATTTGCATTCCTATCAGTTTTATACAACTTAATGTTTATCCCCAAAGCATTGTAAAATGGTTTTATCACTGGAAGGACAATCAAAGGTGCTTAAAAAAAAAAATCAGATAGTTCCCAGAGGGTGGCTTGACCAGGACCAGGTCAAAAATACTTGGCAACCAGTGTGTGGCTTGCAGTGGCTGCAAACCCAGCTTCATTCATACACTAGGAAATCACCATCACTAATGGGAGCTTCAGTAGTCAAGACCACTCAATAGGTTTCTTCTTTTTTTGCAGGGAAAAATTACTTATAATATTTTAGAGGACTGGCAAATTTGCCATTATACGTCACACATCAAATATGTTATTTTGATCTTTGTAATTTTAGGCAAGTGCCACCTAAATGAACACCATGTGTTACTGTGTGCCTTGCGGATCACTCTACATGCCTAATCTTATTCCTTATTCAATGCTTACGAGGCAGATAATGTCAGTGGACAGTTTTACATATGGGGAAACTGAGACTCTGCAGAGGTGGCCACTTTCCCATTACCACTTGGTAGAACCAAGATTTGAACCTGTCAGTCTGATTCCAGAGTCTGTTCATTTATTTATTTATTGAGAAATGAGAATATATTCAGTTCATGGGGCTGTAATTGTTGGATAAAAATGAGTGTGGTTTTCTGTCTCACAGCATATATGGAAATTAGTTCCAAATAGTTGAGGAACTTAAATTTGAGAGGTAAAATTCGAGTCTCTTCATTTATAATTATGCTTTCCTGTCTTCTAGGAATAAATTTACCACTTGAGAATGTTTAAATTATAGTCTTCTGATCGTAGACATTAAAGTTGACTATTTAAAACTATGCAGGATTTCTTCCTAAGGTCTGTACAATGGAGACCTTAGGCTAAGAGTGTAGCCTTTTATAGTCTTTCTGCCCTCTGAATTCAATGATTTAATAAATAATTATTGGGAAACTACCACATGCAAGTGTTGCTCTATGTAGTAAATAAGTGCAAAATCCAAGGAAACCACTTTAAGGACTTCATAATATGGGTGATTTTTGTTGAACTGGACACATGAGAACCATGTATATTACTGCAATACTAGATATGCAAATGAATTAAAAATAAAAATCTTACACACCTGTAAGCTATGTGTTAGGTTCTTCACTTTATTTTTGTATGAAATCAGTATCATGTTAAATATTATTTAAATAAGTACTCAATATTATTAAAAATCTTTAAGGTCTTTTATAAATATTGACATAATCTGATTAAATTGACCTCAAGGAGGTATTATAATTCTTTAATGAAGAATTTTTATATACTGACTCAGAAACAAGTGGAGTTGCTATCTGAGACTTAGAATCTTTTATCTCATATATTGTTTTTTATAGAATTTGATCTAGATTGGAATTCTCTTGTATTAATCCTTTCAGTTTGTGAAAAAAAAAATAGAGGCTTTTTTAGGTAATTGCAACACACTAGTGATGTAATATCAGTTTAATATTCCTTAGGCGTGTAGTTCATGATTGAATTGTATTGCTTGCTTGTTGATAATTCCTGGGGCCTATGTATGGTCTTTGGTTGACAAAAAATAGTCAGCTTGGATGCAAAGTTACTGAATGGCTTGTCCAGGATGAGCATAGTAAGTAAACAGAATTCCATTTAGATAATGGAATCTAAATGGCAGACATGTATTAGATACATTAAGATGCTTGAAGAACTGTATCTGTATTATGGTATACATAAAAATGACTAAGGTTGAAATCTGGGCTACCTTTGAAGTTCATAAGCAGCATTATGAATGTATATTTTATATAACCTTTCTAATTATTTTTGAGTCGCCATACAGTCGATGGATGTTAACTCTATCAAGACAATTTCTAGATTTTTAGAAATTGATCTTGGGAAACTAGCTTTATTTTGATCAGTGAAAATTCAGATCTGGGCAATAGCATTTTTGTTTTTCAAGACTAACTCTTAGTCTGTTTACTGCTTACTAGTTACATACAATCAGAGTAAGAAAAGATTTCTAGACTATTTCTAGGGGCAGTGTCTGGCTTTATAGCCTAACATATGTGTGTGTGTGTGTGTGTGTGTGTGTGTGTGTAATTAGTTGCAAAACAGCATTGGGACATAGTTACTTGGCTTGACCTGGTGAAATTTGAGAACAATGTTGTAGCTTGCACGTGAGTTATGATGAGAATAGTTGGCTAAACTTTTCTTGCCCAGCAACTTAGTACTGCCAATAGCTTGTGTGCTTAAAGTACATATGGCAGTTGGTGAGTCTGAAATAAAGTTGCAAGGGAAATGCTGAGCTTGACTCTTAACAGAGTCCTAGACTGTTCTTCCCTTTATAATTGCCGTAATGTAGACCATTTCTTTAATCATTAAATATCAACACATGAGTGGCTTACCCAGGGACTGATCCTGCTATGTTTATTAGTATGTTGACCTGCAGGTTTTGCTGTTTCCAAAATCTAAAATTAAGGCTTGTTAGCATTATGAAATCTTAGCACAGTCAGTTGTACTTTTGACTTAACATTTAATTTCCGGGAGTATTTTGTTAGTGTTTACTGGTCCATTGAGCATATATTCAAGTGAGTGACATGGTTGGGTGTAAGTTTTAACTTTGATTGATTTATGTCATATCAAGGTTATTGTTCTTGTTTAGTTGCTAAGTTGTGTCCAATTCTTTGTGAACCCATGGACTGTAGCCTGCCAGGCTCCTCTGTCCGTGGGATTTTCCAGGCAAGAACACTGGAGTGAATTGCCATTCCCTTCTCCAGGGGATCTTCCCGACCCAGGGATGGAACCCACGCCTTTTAGGTCTCCGGCATTGGCAGGCAGGTTCCTTACCACTGAGTCACCTTGGAAGCCCTCACATCAAGGTATAAATTACAAAAATCCATACTTATTATAAACACAACATGTTTACAAAGTTCACTTTGTAAGGTTCTTTTGAAGAAATGAGTTAGATGCAAATATGTAGTAATTAACAAGGTAGATTGCAGGAGCATTTATAAGCTGCTAACGTGTAAATATTCATCAGTGTTCATGAATGACAGGGTTAGAGACTGGCATAGTTGCGTTTTAAACAATTCAGACGGAATCCTGTGTTGACTCTTTGTTTAAGGGAACAGAAGTCAGAAAAAAGGCAGACAAGAATCATAGCTGACTGAGCTTAAGTAATCTCTATGGAGTTATATGGTCACATTTATAACTATTGTTCAGTGCCCATTTATGAAGTCTTAAGAGAAAGTAAAACTTGGTAACATGAGAATGACACTTTTCTGCATCAGCCAAATCACTGAAACTCTTGGAACCAAAGTTAAGATACTATTCTATCCCTCTGGTTTGCTTCCAGCATTGACATATATTTTCACTGTTTGGTGAGAGATAAGTAAAGAAAAGTGCTACTTCACAATTTTCAAGCTTCATGGAGCTCACAGCTTGGCATTTGGTCAAATTTTATTAAAGAAGCAGGTTTCATCTTGTTAAACATATATGAATGTTCTTTGTGATGGATAATCTCTTGGTTATCCAAGACAGGCTTCTGCTTATTACCCATTTCCATTCATTGAAAAAAAAAAAAAAGGAGGATAATTGCTCTACAGTGTCATGTTAGTTTCTGCTCTATGACAGTGTGAACCAGTTATGTGTATACAGAGTCCTCCCTCTTGGGCCTCCCTCCTAGGGCCCATGCCGACATGGTTGGGTGTAAGTTTTAACTTTGATTGATTTATGTCATATCAAGGTTATTGTTTTTTTCCAATTCTTTGTGAACCCATGGACTGCAGCCTGTCAGGCTCCTCTGTCCGTGGGATTTTCCAGACAAGAACACTGGAGTGAATTGCCATTCCCTTCTCCAGGGGATCTTCCTGACCCAGGAATTAAACCCACGCCTTTTAGGTCTCCGGCATTGGCAGGCAGGTTCCTTACCACTGAGTCACCTTGGAAGCCCTCACATCAAGGTATAAATTACAAAAATCCATACTTATTATAAACACAACATGTTTACAAAGTTCACTTTGTAAGGTTCTTTTGAAGAAATGAGTTAGATGCAAATATGTAGTAATTAACAAGGTAGATTGCAGGAGCATTTATAAGCTGCTAACGTGTAAATATTCATCAGTGTTCATGAATGACAGGGTTAGAGACTGGCATAGTTGCGTTTTAAACAATTCAGACGGAATCCTGTGTTGACTCTTTGTTTAAGGGAACAGAAGTCAGAAAAAAGGCAGACAAGAATCATAGCTGACTGAGCTTAAGTAATCTCTATGGAGTTATATGGTCACATTTATAACTATTGTTCAGTGCCCATTTATGAAGTCTTAAGAGAAAGTAAAACTTGGTAACATGAGAATGACACTTTTCTGCATCAGCCAAATCACTGAAACTCTTGGAACCAAAGTTAAGATACTATTCTATCCCTCTGGTTTGCTTCCAGCATTGACATATATTTTCACTGTTTGGTGAGAGATAAGTAAAGAAAAGTGCTACTTCACAATTTTCAAGCTTCATGGAGCTCACAGCTTGGCATTTGGTCAAATTTTATTAAAGAAGCAGGTTTCATCTTGTTAAACATATATGAATGTTCTTTGTGATGGATAATCTCTTGGTTATCCAAGACAGGCTTCTGCTTATTACCCATTTCCATTCATTGAAAAAAAAAAAAAAGGAGGATAATTGCTCTACAGTGTCATGTTAGTTTCTGCTCTATGACAGTGTGAACCAGTTATGTGTATACAGAGTCCTCCCTCTTGGGCCTCCCTCCTAGGGCCCATGCCACCCCTCCGGGTTATCACAGAGTACCAGACTGAAGCCCCTGTGCTGTACAACTTCCCACCAGCTGTTGGTTTTACACATGATAGGGTGAATTGATAGGCTGGCATTTCCATTCATATTTTTTTCCTTGTTTTTTTTTTTTTTAATTTTTATTTTACTTTTTACTTTTACCCATTCATTTTTTTTAAACATTTATTTTATTCATTTATCTTTTGGGGGATGGGTTGGGGAGGGAGGGGGACGGGCGGGCCACTTCTACTGGTCTTTCATTTCTCTATTTTCATCCGTCTTTGTTCTTTGGCTCCTGTGGGCCTCCCATCGTGGTGGCCTCTGTCGTCGCAGAGCACTGGCTCTGGGCGCATGCGCCCCAGAGCTCCAGCTCGGTAATTGGACACATCAGTCCAGCCGCTCCACGGCACATGGGATCTTCCCAGGCCAGGTATCGAACTGGCGCCCCTTGCGCTGCAAGGCGGTGTCCTTACCCACTGGACCACCAGGGAAGCCCTTGCCCATTCATTTTTTAAAAGTATTTATTGCCTGTGCTGGGTCTTCGTGGCTGCTGGGACCTCATTGTTGCTGGGACTTTGTTGTTTCATAGTTTGGGGCTACTCTCTAGTCATGGTGCGCAGGTTTCTCTGTTGCAGTGGCTTCTCTTACAGGCTTAAGGTTTCAGTAGTTGTGACTCCCAGGCTCTAGAGCACAGGCTCCATACCTGTGGTGCATGGGCCCAGTTTCCCTGTGGCAGGTGGGATTTTTCTGGATGAGGGATTGATCCTGTGTCCCCTGCGTTGGCAGGCACATTCTTTATCGCTGAGCCACCAGGGAAGCTCTCCGTTCATTCTCAGTCTTGCTACAGCCCAGGAGGGGCCAGACACCATCATTAGAAGCAAGTTCTTCACACAAAAGCTATTGCCACAGTGTCATGACACTGTTTGGGAATTTTGAACAAAGTGGGACTGTGATATTCATATGTTGTCATCCCTTAATTTTCCCGGACTGCTGCTGTTTAATAGGTTTGTGGTTCCCTCTGAAAATATCATTAGACATGTTGGAATACGTTTGCAGAGGCAGATATAAGAAGCAGTCCCGATTTTTTTGTTTTCAGATTCCACTTTTCTGGGGCTAATTCGTGTATTTGTCAGAGGAGCAAGAACAGGTCCTCTAAACAGAGTTCCCTGCCAGAGGCTAAGCCAACTTAATTTGAGAAGATTTTCTAAGAGCATTAAAGGAGACCAAAACTATGATTGGAGAATCCAAGGCCCTAATCTGCTTTCAGTTTTCAGTTACCTGGTCTAAATTCTGAAAGCTCCGTTTCAGACTTGGACTGACTTATAAGCTTCTGATGACTTTATATTTAGTCTATGAGAATTACCTTCTCAAGTCTTGTAATTGTCCCCTTTAGCCACAGAAGAAAGTCTTGCCCAACATTTGAGCTCTAATGTGTACATAATATGCGGTCGCCAGGAAAATTCCTTCCTGAGCCCAGTGTATTACATAGTTATTTAGCTGGAGCTCAGTGTGCTTTTCTTTTAAGCTAAGAATAATCATGGACCTATTTAACTTTTTATGTTTCAGCCCTCTTTAATGTCTGTGTAACTTTTATTACAGGTTTTATTACCTGTTAAAATAGCCTCCTAAAAGCTTATTCCTGTGCTGGGTCTTCGTGGCTGCTGGGACCTCATTGTTGCTGGGACTTTGTTGTTTCATAGTTTGGGGCTACTCTCTAGTCATGGTGCGCAGGTTTCTCTGTTGCAGTGGCTTCTCTTACAGGCTTAAGGTTTCAGTAGTTGTGACTCCCAGGCTCTAGAGCACAGGCTCCATACCTGTGGTGCATGGGCCCAGTTTCCCTGTGGCAGGTGGGATTTTTCTGGATGAGGGATTGATCCTGTGTCCCCTGCGTTGGCAGGCACATTCTTTATCGCTGAGCCACCAGGGAAGCTCTCCGTTCATTCTCAGTCTTGCTACAGCCCAGGAGGGGCCAGACACCATCATTAGAAGCAAGTTCTTCACACAAAAGCTATTGCCACAGTGTCATGACACTGTTTGGGAATTTTGAACAAAGTGGGACTGTGATATTCATATGTTGTCATCCCTTAATTTTCCCGGACTGCTGCTGTTTAATAGGTTTGTGGTTCCCTCTGAAAATATCATTAGACATGTTGGAATACGTTTGCAGAGGCAGATATAAGAAGCAGTCCCGATTTTTTTGTTTTCAGATTCCACTTTTCTGGGGCTAATTCGTGTATTTGTCAGAGGAGCAAGAACAGGTCCTCTAAACAGAGTTCCCTGCCAGAGGCTAAGCCAACTTAATTTGAGAAGATTTTCTAAGAGCATTAAAGGAGACCAAAACTATGATTGGAGAATCCAAGGCCCTAATCTGCTTTCAGTTTTCAGTTACCTGGTCTAAATTCTGAAAGCTCCGTTTCAGACTTGGACTGACTTATAAGCTTCTGATGACTTTATATTTAGTCTATGAGAATTACCTTCTCAAGTCTTGTAATTGTCCCCTTTAGCCACAGAAGAAAGTATTGCCCAACATTTGAGCTCTAATGTGTACATAATATGCGGTCGCCAGGAAAATTCCTTCCTGAGCCCAGTGTATTACATAGTTATTTACGAGCTGGAGCTCAGTGTGCTTTTTCTTTTAAGCTAAGAATAATCATGGACCTATTTAACTTTTTATGTTTCAGCCCCTCTTTAATGTCTGTGTAACTTTTTATTACATGTTTAGGTTAGTCTATTACCTGTTAAAATAGCCTCCTAAAAGCTATTAAATAGGGCTTCCCTGGTGGTCCAGTGGGTAAAGAGTCTACCTTGCGATGCAGGGGGCACTGGTTCGATCCTGGGCCCGGAAGAATCCCACGTGCTGTGGAGCGGCTTGACTGGTGTGTCCAGTTGCAAGCCAGCACTCTGGAGCACATGCGCCCAGAGCTGGTGATCTGCAGTGAGAGAGGCCACTGCAGTGGGAGGCCCACACAGGCCAAAGAATAAAGAAGGATGAAAATAAATAAACAAAAATCAATAAAAGGGGTCCAAATTTATATATGTATAAAAAACTATTAAATACATCTTAAGTAGTTTACTGGATTCTTTTGGGGATATGAGAAGAAGCTGTTGCTCCATGTCTTGCATCATATGTGAAATGACTAAGAAGGAACAACAGAAGTCAAGTCCAGTGTAGAAAGATAATGAAAAATCCTTTGTTAGAAAGGTCTGACATAGAAGAAGTAGTTTCAGGTACTTTAAAGGATCCTTGAAGTATAATTCCATGTCTCTTTTCCTTGTCTGTCTTGTTTATCCTGTATCTCTAGTACCTAATACAGTGCTGGGCACTTTAATAGACAGTTGATTCCTATGGATGGATTGAATGAAAGAATAGTGCATTTCCTTCTCCTGGTGTTTAGTTAATGATCTTCATATCTGCCTTTTCTACTTAAGTGTGAGTTAAGTTCTTCAGTGGCAAAGGTCACATTTTCCGAATATTGACATCCCCCAGGTCTTCTGTATCTTTGCTTGACCTATATAGATCTGAGCTTGATCATGAAGTGGCTGCACTTACTGATGCTTATCAAATAGAAAGACAAAATCAACCCTTCTGTTGAGGGCTCACAGTCTGGTGCAGGAGATCAACCTATGAGGATAGAGCAGGCTGTGCTGATTGCTCACAGCTATGCTAGAGGTTTATATTAAGTGTTTGGAGAACACAAATGACAGAGGATTCTTCTGGGAATGAAGGGAGTGTGGGGAAGAGGTTAGTTAAGGCTTCAGGCAGGAGGTGATTTTTGAATTGAATTTTGAAGGTTAACAGTGAAAGCACTTACCATGTGCCAGGCGTTTTCAATTATGAGAACAAGTGAGTCTCCCTATAAGAAAGAGGCAAAATAAAAAGAGGGCCTATGATGGAACACAGACAATGCCAGCATTTAAAGATGAACAGAGGAAGGCATTAACTAGTGAGAAAGAGACGTGGTCGAGAGGTAAGACAAGGATGGGGGAGAGCTCAGGGAGTGGAAGAGAGAGGGAACGAGGGAACCAGCTGAAAGCCACACGAAGAGGTCAGAGTCAGCAAAGCTGAATGTTCCAGAGAAATAACTAGACTTGGAGATTAGAAAGCCCCTGATGACTTTCGCCAGCACAGTTCCAGGTGAGTAGGTGATGGTGCTCAATAGCGATGGCTGCTGAGCAGCAGGAGGCGTGCAACAGTAGTCTTTAGAGAAATGTGTCGCAAATGAAGCTATCTACGAAAGAGAAACAGATTCACAGACCTAAACCTGTGGTTGCCAAGGTGTGAGGGAAGGGATGGATGAGGGGTTCGTGGCTAGCCTACAGAAACTATGACATATAGAATGGGTCAACAACCAGCTCCTACTGTAGCCCAGGGAACAATATTCTGTATTGAGATAAACCAAAATGGAAAATATAAAAAAGAATGCATGTATCTGTGTAAATGAATCACTTTGCTGTTATAGCAGAAATAAACACAACATTGTAAATCAATTATACTTCAGTTTTAAAAAGATGAATGAAAATAATTTTAAACCGTGAACCAATGTGTTGGTAAGAGAAGCAGAAAGAGAAGACAGCTCCTGAAAGCAGCACACCCTGCTCCCTGGCTGCAGGACCTTGCCTGGTCCTGCTGGTGTTTTTATGCCTTAGAGACACGATGAGGTCAGTCAGGAAGCCTCTGTGGGCTCAGGTATTATTTAACATCGTTTCTGTGGGAACGTGGAATACAAATTCCCAACCACTTTCTTCCAGAAAGAACTTTGGAACCTGAAGTGTACTTGTTTTCTTGGCCAATTGCAATTATAAAGTAGAGTTACTTTTCCTTATGAAATTCTGTAACTTGGATAGATTTGAATTCACAGTCGTACAGCTTTTAAATTGAGGGGTCTTCAGTGGTGGAACTCAGTTTATGGAACTGTAGGACTTGTTCAGGTGGTGAAACTGTTTATTACTAAGGCAGTGGAGAGCTCAGGTGAGGTAAGGTTTTCATTCTTCTCTGTCTCTGCTGGTCAGATTTCACAGGTTTTTGAAGCCCGAAGAATAAGAACTGAGATCAAAAATGCTTCTGTGATTTCCTCAGCCACTTGAAACATTTTATTGTGAATGACTGGCCACTTATAAGTTAAAATAATTCTTTCTTTAAATGAGATCTTTTCCGGTAAACCTGTGTGTGCATTTGCACTAGTCATATCTGACTCTGTGACCCTTTTGGATGGTAGCCCATCTGTAGCTCCTCTGTACATGGAAATTTTCCAAGCAAGTATCCTGGGGTGGGTTGCCATTTCCTTCTCTGGGAGATCTTTCCGACCCAGGGATCGAACCTAGGTCTCCTGCATTAGTAGGCAAATTCTTTATCGCTGTGCCCTCTAGGAGGCCTTGTAAACCTGTGCCTTAGCCAAAAAGTTCGTTCAGATTTTTCCATAAAACTCTAAGCCTAACCCTATGATCCTGTGGAAAAACTTCAATGAACTTTCTGGCCAAGCCAGTACAATGAAAACATGTTTAAAACAAACAAAACAAAAAAGGAGAAGAAGAGGAAAAGAAACAGATTGCTTTTTTACTCTTTCTTCACTTTAGGTTCCAGACCTTTCCTGAGGGGCGGGCTGCTCAGACTGCAGGATTGGTATAGTCTCTGGATTATTTTGAATGTGCACATGCTATGAAACAGGCTCATTCACTTGTATGCTTGCTCTGGTTCATTCCAAAAGACACTTTCTGCCTCTCAAAAAAAAAAAAAAAAAATCTTTGCCTCAATATTTACTATTGTTTTACTGGCTTATCTTGGAATCACCTCCCTTGAGCCTTATCTTTTATGTATCCAGTGAGGGGTGCACAAAAGTCTAATGTTGACTCATGTTCCTGATGATGCTCCCTTAATATTTTGTGTCACACTTACTGGAGGAGAGAGAAGGAGCACATTTACTTAGAAACGTTTGCTTAGAAACATCTCATTTACTTATGGATGACTTCACCTCTTTCTCCCTTTCCTTCTTCTTCCTCTTCTCCCGCTTCCCCTTTCCTGTTTCTTTCTTATAGTAGGAAACTATTGCAGCACACATTTAAAAACTTTCCTCGAAAGTCAATTCTCAGGGTGAAACTTGGATTTTCTAAAAGAGTGTTTCCAAAGAGAACGTATTTTTAAAAAATATTGGGTTGTGGGCTTCGCTGGTGGTCCAATGGGTAAAGAGTCCACCTTGCAGTTCAAGGGGCACTGGTTAAATCTCTGGCCTGGGAAGATCCCACGTGCCGTGAATCGGCTGGACCGGTGTGTCCAATTACGAGCCAGTGCTCTGGAGCGCATACACTCAGAGTCTGTGTGAGTGCATGCAAAGACAGAGGGCACTGCAGTGGGAGGCCCACACAGGCCAAAGAAAAAAGACGGATGAAAATAAATAAATAAAGAATAAAAGAGGCCAAAAAAAAATTGGGTTGTCAAGACAGTATAGAATCTTCTTTAACAATAATAATGGTAATTACAGTAATAGAAAGATTAGGGTAGAAAGCTTTAGTTGTGCAAGTTTCTAGCAACAGTGCGGGGGATTGGCTGGATTTCATTCGTTTTGTCCAGGTGAAGTGAACAAAATGCCTTTTTTGGTGTCAGATGCCTGTTTCTCTACTGTGTGTTTTTAGCCCAGAACCCAAGCTGCAGGTTTAACTGTCTGATGTGCACTCCACCACTGCCTGCCATTCCACAGACACCCTCAAACTCATTTCCCTGCAGAAGTTGGTACCTTCCTCTAGTTGCCAACGTCTTGTTCAATGACACCCAATTTTCAAAACCAGAAACTTGCTCCAGATTCTTTTAAAATAGTCACAAATTGTATACCTGTTAAGAGTAGCAATCTTTTATTTTTCCCAGTGTATGACTATATTTCCTTGGTTTGATGTTTAGTTTAATTTTTGTGTAAATTCTTGACACCTTTTTATAGTTGCAACTGTTATCATTTGTGAATTCCACTGTTACTTTTAAGTGTATATTCTTGCTTCATCTGTAGATCTGAGAGTTATTCATTTGTATTTTCTTCTAGAAAGTTTAATAGATCTTTTTTTTACACTTGACTCCTTCCTCCATCTTGAATTAATTGTGTTGTCATGATACAGGAAAAGTAATATGTCTGAACTGCAATGTACTATAATTGACAGAAGGAAGCACCTGTAAGCTAAGTGAAATTTATAAACATAACGTGTCTTTGTGCATTCTTAGTTGTGTCCGACTCTTTGCAACCCCAGGGTCTGTAGACTGTCAGGCTCCTCTGTCTGTGGGATTCTCCAACAAGAATACTGAAGCAGGGGCTTCCCTGATAGTTCAGTGGGTAAGGACACCGCCTTGCAGTGCAAGGGGCGCCTGTCTGATCCCTCGCCTGGGAAGATCCCACGTGCCGCAGAGCGGCTGGACTGATGTGTCCAGTTACCGAGCTGGAGCTCTGGAGCGCATGTGCCCAGAGCCAGTGCTCTGCGACAAAAGAGGCCACCATGATGGGAGGCCCACATGGGCCAAAAAACAAAGATGGATGAAAATAGACAAATCAAAGACCAATAGAAGTGGCCCGCCCGTCCCCCTCCCTCCCCAACGTGCTCCCCCCCACAAGAAAAGAATACTGAAGCAGGTTGTGATTTCCTATTCTAGGGAATCTCTCCAACCCAGGGATCAAACCCACATCACCTATTTCTCCTGTGTTGGCAGGCAAATTCTTTACCAATATAAACATTGGTAGAAGATGGGAGGTCTCAGAAGGAGTTTTGACCTTCATGAATTTTGCAGCAGAGCAGAAAGTCAAGGAAGTTCTTACTTTTCCACTCCTCACAGAGACAGTCTCAGCTGAGGATGGCTTCTGCATCGCCTCTCAGTGGTAGCTCCTGTCCGTGCTCTAGCTTCCCACCCTCATCCCAGATTCTTTTAAAATAGTCACAAATTGTATACCTGTTAAGAGTAGCAATCTTTTATTTTTCCCAGTGTATGACTATATTTCCTTGGTTTGATGTTTAGTTTAATTTTTGTGTAAATTCTTGACACCTTTTTATAGTTGCAACTGTTATCATTTGTGAATTCCACTGTTACTTTTAAGTGTATATTCTTGCTTCATCTGTAGATCTGAGAGTTATTCATTTGTATTTTCTTCTAGAAAGTTTAATAGATCTTTTTTTTACACTTGACTCCTTCCTCCATCTTGAATTAATTGTGTTGTCATGATACAGGAAAAGTAATATGTCTGAACTGCAATGTACTATAATTGACAGAAGGAAGCACCTGTAAGCTAAGTGAAATTTATAAACATAACGTGTCTTTGTGCATTCTTAGTTGTGTCCGACTCTTTGCAACCCCAGGGTCTGTAGACTGTCAGGCTCCTCTGTCTGTGGGATTCTCCAACAAGAATACTGAAGCAGGGGCTTCCCTGATAGTTCAGTGGGTAAGGACACCGCCTTGCAGTGCAAGGGGCGCCTGTCTGATCCCTCGCCTGGGAAGATCCCACGTGCCGCAGAGCGGCTGGACTGATGTGTCCAGTTACCGAGCTGGAGCTCTGGAGCGCATGTGCCCAGAGCCAGTGCTCTGCGACAAAAGAGGCCACCATGATGGGAGGCCCACATGGGCCAAAAAACAAAGATGGATGAAAATAGACAAATCAAAGACCAATAGAAGTGGCCCGCCCGGCCCCCCCCCCCCCCCACGGGCTCCCCCCCCCAAGAAAAGAATACTGAAGCAGGGTGTGATTTCCTATTCTAGGGAATCTCTCCAACCCAGGGATCAAACCCACATCACCTATTTCTCCTGTGTTGGCAGGCAAATTCTTTACCAATATAAACATTGGTAGAAGATGGGAGGTCTCAGAAGGAGTTTTGACCTTCATGAATTTTGCAGCAGAGCAGAAAGTCAAGGAAGTTCTTACTTTTCCACTCCTCACAGAGACAGTCTCAGCTGAGGATGGCTTCTGCATCGCCTCTCAGTGGTAGCTCCTGTCCGTGCTCTAGCTTCCCACCCTCATCCCAGTTGTCTTTTCCCTTCAAGAGAGTGCTTGCAGCCATGGTGGAGTTCAGACTGTCCACATTGGGCAGAGGTGGGGCCAGCAGCAGCCTCCTGCCCCCTCTGCTCTTGGCCAAGTGCAGGGACTCCGGGCCGCTCTGTGGGTCTCCTCACCTACCTCCATAGATGTAGGTGCCTCTGTCCAGTCCAAGTCATAATTCTGGACCTTGAGTTTGCTCCTCTTTCTTCTCATACTCAAGAAACTTCAGGGATCATTGGTCACATACCCAGAGGTAGTCACTGGCCTTATTAGACCTCCAGGCCCAGTTGGGCCTGCATATATTGCCTTATAAATGTGATTTTTATGGGGATGGCATCTAATGATAATTCCTGACTTTGTTAAGATACAGCTGAAACAGTTCTGCACTGCTTGGGCATTTGGGGCTAGGGCAGTGACATAATCCTGGAAGCAGATGTATGCCCAAAATGGTGCACATTGTGCCCGAAGGGACAGATTTGCAGGAAGCCAAGTGGAGACCTCACAAAGTTCACACGTTTTAGCCCCTGAGATGCAGTGGGAGGAATACATGCTTTAGGGTTAGGAAGCTTGGTTTGAGTTTCAGTTCTGCCTCACATATTCTGTCAGCAAAGAGAAAGCCTATATTTGTGATTGCCTAGAGGAATAAGGGCTTCCCTGGTAGCTCAGCTGGTAAAGAATCCGCCTGCAATGCAGGAGACCCCAGTTCAATTCCTGGATTAGGAAGATTCCCCTGGAGAAAGGATAGGCTACCCACTCCAGTATTCTTGGACTTCTCTGGCAGCTCAAACAGTAAAGAGTTTGTCTGTACTATGGGAGACCTGGGTTCAGTACCTGGGTTGGGAAGATCACCTGGAGAAGGGAATGGCTACCCACTCTAGTATTCTTGCCTGGAGAATTCCATGGACAGAGGAGCCTGGCAGGCTACAATTCATAGGGTTTCAAAGAGTCAGACATCACTGAATGGCTTTCACTTTCACTTTCTTGAGGATTAGCTGAGAAAATAAACATGAAAAGAGTGGGCAATGGTTATATATTCACAGTGTTGACTTCTTATTTTGAGAGATGGATGTTTCCCTCTTCTGTGTGCTGCAAAGCAAACCGTATGAAATGCAGTGGCTTCTAATAATAATGTGTTATCTTGCCTCACAACATAGGGCGTTGAGTAGGTTCCACTGGGTGGTTCTTCTGTTTAATATGTAGTTGGTTGGGTCTGCAGTCATCTGGAGGTTGGACTGGACTGGACTGTCCATGGATGTCATTTCCACCCATGGATGTTGGTGTGGGCTCTCTGTCATAGCCTCAGTTCTCCTCTGGTGGCCTCTCCACGTGGCTAGCTTGGACTTCTCACATGGTGTTTGCATACTGAGAGGGAGTGTTTCTAGAAAGAAGGAAGTGGAAGCAGTTAGTTCTCTTATGTTTTGGTCTCAAAATTCTCAAGCCTTTTGCTGCGTTCTGTTGGTCAAAGCAGTCATAGTACCAACCCAGACTCAAGAGGAGCAGGCAGTTCAATAGGGAAGTAGGCACGTGCAGACCACAAGGTAAGAAACGGATGTTGGCTGTCTTTGGAAAGAGCCACCACAGTCTCACTGTCCTTGCATGCTTCCGCCACAACATGGGTATGCACACAAGCAGGGGGCTGATCCCTAGATCATTAGTTCTCTGCCTACTTCACTTTCATTAGTAGTGAAGTCATGGCGAGAACCAAGGCCTGAGCCTCAATGAGTCATTGAATTTTGAAAAAGAAGCAATTAAAGCCCCAAATGGAAGGTAACTGAATGGATTTAGGAAGAATATACTCTTTTTTTTCTCTATAATTGTTTTTTTCTCTACAGATAGGGTCGTAGAAAATTTGCTGTCAAAATACTGTCCTGAGACTTTTTGCTGTCTACCCGAAGAAGGTTTGCCCAAAAGCTGACCTTTTCCTCCACATATTTGGGTCTTTGGGGATTAGATAATTGAACAGAGACTGGACAGCTGAAGATTTACTCTAAGTGCTGCCTGAAGTGGACAAAGCAATGAACACTTTTGTGAAAATCCTGTTTATAAATCGAAAACTCCATATCTTTTTTATTCATTCATTCATTCATTCATTTACTGGCCATGCTGTGAGACTTGTGGGATCTTAGTTCCCTGACCAGGGATCAAACACATGACTTCAGCAGTGAAAACATGGAGTCCTAGTCACTGAACCTCCTCAGAACTCCCCAGAACTCCAGATCTTAAATGATTCATTATGCAAAAAGTGGAGATTGATGCATTTGAAAAATTATGCAAATTAACAGCCATGCAAGACTCGCCACCCCATCTCAGCTTTGAGAATGGATAGAATTTGTTGCTTTCTGCTATGCAGAAGGAAAGGCAAGGAAGGATTAGGGCCACAGAGAGGACCAGCTGGCAGCAATGGCCTGGCAGTTAACCAAGAGACATCAGGAAGCTGGGAATAGAAACGGGAGGGAGAGACCTTCCCTGAGGGTCAAATGTAGATATAGGCATGGGGTTCCTGGACTGGTTCAATGTGCAGGCAAGTTGCCTATCCCAAGAGAGGTTTGAAGCCAGCATTAAAATTTCCAGAGAGATAGAGAGTAGAGGAGGTACTTTCTCTTGAATAATTCCCCTGGTTGCTTTCTACCTGTTTAATTCTACTTGGCCTTAGAAACTCAATTAGAAGTTGACTTTTCTGTTTGTACTTTCCGTAATCTAAGCCCTCCTCCCGTCTTGCGCCCCCGCCCCGTCCCACCTTATTTCTGGATGACTGACCCCTGAGGAGCATGAGCCAATCCTTCTTTCTAATCTTGGCCCACAGAACACCTGAGAGTCGTGCAAACATCAACAGACAGTTCTTGGCTAGGTATCCTATCAAATGTACTGTTTATATTTGGAAAAAGCATTGGTTCTTCCACTTGACGAACAAAATGTGTCCAAGTGTTAACCAGATAAAGTCAGGAACTGGTTCTGCGTGCTCTTTCCTATACCATCTCCCTTCTCCACTTGCTACCTGCCTCTTTCTGCAACTGTCCTCTGCCTGGGCCAACAGTGTAGATTTTCCTTTCTTATTTTTTTCCTTAATCCAAGCAGACCATATTATCCCCTGCTTAAATCAGAAACTAAAAAAGTATTTGCCTGCCTTCCTTTAAGGTCATGGCTTTTCAATTTAAAGAAGTTGAAGAGTTAATTTTTAAGTTATTTTGTTTCCTTTTTCTTCCATCTTGTTGGTGAGTGAAGACACTAGTAATCTTGAATTTTTGGTAGAGTTGCTAACTGAGCCAGTCTTCCCCAAATGCTTTCATTCCATCTGCCTTTGCTCTGGAGAGGGCCATCGGGGGGCTCCTTCTTACCATCCATCACTTCTTTTTGGTCCTTTCTGAGTCGTTGTGAAGAGATGGCTTTCTCACCAGTGCAGTTTCTTGTTTAGGGCTCCTGGTCATTGGCAGGAGGAAACTAAACTTGTTAGCACAGCGTGCAAAGTTTGCCCAGGCTGGGCATCCATCTGCCCCTTCGGCAGCTCCCTCTCACAAGCCCTGTGACTGTACCCAGGTTCAGGGCTGTTTCCCTAATAAATTAAGCTCAGGGATCTCTTCATTCTCATGTGCAAATGTTATTTTCTGTTTTTTTTCCCATTCCTCCCTTTTGAGTTCTGTAGCATTACTGCAATGATAGTTGCTAAACCCAGTGATTTAGGAAATGGGAACCGGTTCTCCTACATTGTCTTAGGCTCCTTCTTCCTTCCTGCCTGGAATTCACTTCCTTCTCTTCCTGGGAAGCTCTTCTGCCTCCTCTAGGCCAGCTCTGTAAACCTCTCCTCAAGCATCCCCACTCAGACAGTTAGTAACTCCCTCTTTTGTTGTCCGCAGTGTCAAATGCTAGTTTCTGCTGCATTTTTTTTTTTGTGACTGGGCTCCCTGTTGAGACTGTTAGGGTTTAGTGATTTATTTATTTTGGCTGTACCTTGTGGCATTTGGGAATCTAACTTGAACCCTCCTCATTGGAAATAAGGAGTCTTAACCACTGGACCACCAGGGAAGTCTCAAGACTGTTAGGTTTTTAAGTTAGGTTAAGGTCTGTTTTCTTCACTTTTTTTTGTTCTTAATGCTCACCTATAAAAGGTGTTCCAAAAGTATTTTCTGAATGGGTAAACAAATAGTGCCGTTAATGAAATCTGTTGAATGTGTGGACTTCAGGGGGCTTCCCTGGTGGCTCAGACAGTAAAGAATCTGCAGTGTGACAGACCAAAGTTTGATCTCTGCATCAGGAAGATCCCCTGGAGAAGGGAGTGGCTATCCACTCCAGTATTGTTGCCTGGGAAATCCCACGGACAGAGGACTCTGGCAGGCTGCAGTCCATGGGGCCCCAAAGAGTTAGATGCAACTAATGCTTTCACATTTTCACTTTTCACAGATAAAGACAATTAGCTGAAGACTGTCAAAAACCCATTCCCTGCCTCAGTAACTTAAAACATGTGTAAAAATGTTGTTTTAGCTTATTTTCATTTCCCTTAAAGTTCTATGGACTTTCCCCATAATAATAGTACACATGGCCATCCTTTGAAAATGGGAGATAGTTTGTGTATGGGTGGTATTTTACATCCTCCTACTTATACTTTATGTATAGTCTTAGTATAATGATTATTTAAGCAAGCTTTCCTCTTTAAAGACCTTCTCAGGACCATGTCATTCATAGGTTACAGCATGGATTTTTGTTACTGATTCCTGCCTATCAACAGTAGTGGGAAATATCACACGTATATGAATCATCTTCTTATTCAGCTTTGTGCCTATTGTTCAGCACTTTGTGTATGATACGTAATAAATATTCATCGCTTGAACAAGTGAGTAAGGCTGCACAGAGACCAATTTACTTTCAAAAGCCTTTACTTAATAAAGGTTTGGCACATAGAAACATGGACAAAAATCAGGATTTCTACTGTGAACGTAAGAGGTGCAAAAACTCAAAACATTTTTATCTTCTCAAAGGGACTTACAGTTTTAATCAATAATAATAGTTGATGACTTATAAATTATTTAAGTATAGAGCCATCACTTATGAATTGCCAGTTGCTTCCTATTGGTCTCTGTTTATTTTGTTGATTTTTTCTAAAGTTTAGGTAAGGGAAAGGTAAACATGTTTTGCTTCCAAAAATTCGCAGTTCTGGACTGACAGTCCTAACTACAAAAATTGTTTGATAAGCCAATTGAAAGTGGTAGGGAGGGCGGGCAGAGCTCATATTTTATTAACAGAAACAAAAGGTGTTATTAGTCATAGTAGTAGTTTAGAGTCCTGGAAGAATGTCTTAGAGAGCTGTAAGTACAGCATAAATTCGGAGACTATTTTCATTTTGGTTCAATTTTCATTATATAAAGTTATAGGATTTTTATTAAAACATCATAACAGACAAAAGTTAACCAAAATCATAAAAGTGATTGCAAAATTCCAAAGATTTATTATGTAATGATTTTTTTTTTGCAATGCTTTAAAATATTATGTAGGAATAACTTTGCAGGGGTGAGAAAGCTAACTTTTAAAACACATGAAGACTATTTAATTTTAAATTTTAGTATGATGTATGGACACCAGCTTACAAAGTATTGAATTGAAAATAAAATCAAAAGAGTATTTGCCCCTAAATTACTAAATAACTTAATGTATTAAAGTTCTTAAACAGAAGTCTTAGCACTGGATGCCTGTATTAAAATAGGCTTTAATGATTTATAAAGATTATTCCTTTAGTTCCAGTACTTTAACACTCATCACTGCCACTTAAAATGTTTTCATTTTTATGTTCTTTATTCTCTATCTAAAGTACATTCAGATATTTTGAGATATGAAAAGTTAAGTTTCTAAGATCTATAAATATTTCTATAATATAGACAGATAGACTGACAGATCTGATAACTATGTCCAATGAACTTTTAATTTTTCTAATAGGATAAACACAGGAGCAAAACGGAACCCTGTTAATAATTAATATGTGAACATTTCACACATCTGTGGTGCTGTCTGGCGTCCTCAATGGCTCAGTGGGTAAAGAATCTGTCTGCAGTGCAGGAGACAAAGGAGACATGGATTAAATCCCGAGGTTGAGAAGATCCCCTGGAGGAGGGCATGGCAACCCACTAATATTCTTGCCTGGTGGGTCCCATGGACTGAGGAGCCTGGTGGGCTACAGTCACCCTGGTCTTAAAGAGTCAGACATGACTGAATGACTCAGCAGCAGCATGTGATTCTATCTGATAACACAGATGATTCTTATAATAATTCTTGCTTGCCAATATTCAAACAGCTCCTTTGACCTTATTTCTCCACACACCTAGCCCTGACTCTCTTCCTATAAGCTGTGTTGAAATCAAAATGCTGTTACAGCTGTATTTGGCTGAGTTCCTAAGGAGTACTACAGTCTTGCTCTGGAAGGATTATTATTTTTTTTAATTATGATTATTCTTTTCTTGAGCGGAAAGGTAGAGAATTCAGTGTTCACAGGAAAAAAAAGCAAGAAGACCTCTTTTACTCTTATGAGTAGATGACTCAGATTTATTTAATACAGACTTCCCACATATGAACAAATATCTAAAATATAGGCATTCTTTTGTATAGCATTTGTGGTTCTGCAATGTGACTTAAGAAAATGTCACTCAGTAAACAAGTACACAGAGACTGACTCTGTGTTGGGGTAAGTACCAGGAAGAAAAAATAAGACATCATAGGACAGAGGTGGATGAGACCCAAGAACTGTAGATGCAGGGGCAAGAATTATGAGCAGGTAGTACTGAGGCAGAGCCTGAAGGAAGTGAAGGAACCATGAGAGATCTGGCAGGAGTGTGTCTCAGGAGAGGGGGCAGAGCCCACTTTCCAAACCCTACACTGGACTTGAATCTCGATCCTCAAACCCTTAAACCTCTGCCTGACCACTGCCTCCCTTGCCTCCAGCCACTGTCCCAGCCACACTGAACTTATCCTCTTTCACAACTCTGTGCCTTTGCATTATTTCCTCTGTCTAGAGAGCCCTTCCTCTTGTTCCTTCAGTGGAGCTACACTGCTGTCATCTGTAATCCCACACACTCTCCCAGCCACAGCTCCCTAGCAAATAACCCTCATGGATGAGAATTGCAATTGATGGGCCTCCTCACCCTCTAGACTGTAAGCCTCTGACAACACAGACTATAGCTTAATCATCACAGTAGCACTGGAGCCTAGAACCATGCCTGAGGCATGTTAGGTGCTAAAAAGTTGAAATGTGGGACTTCCCTTGTGACTCAGTGGATAAGAACCCGTCTGCCAATGCAGGAGACACATGCTTGATCCCTGATTTGGGAAGATCCCCAGAGCAGCTAAACCCACACATCAGCAAAGACTGAGAAAAGCCAAAAATAAATAAAAGTTAAAAAAAAAAAGTTGAAATGTTTGAATTAATGAGGGAGAGAGAGAAACGGAGAGGGATAAGGGGAGGCAGGGAATGAATGTACAGATCTTTCTTGGAAAATATGAAGCACACTGAAAAAGATGAACTGAAAGTAAATAAATATGACTTTTTAAAACACTTATTTTTAATAGGAGGATAATTGGTTTACAAGGTTGTGTTGGTTTCTGCCCTACAGTAACATGAATCGGCCATAAGTATACATATGTCCCCTCCCTCTTGAGGGGGAGATCCTCTACCCAAGATGACTTTAATAATACTGGAGATGTTTTCATAAATTGAGCTAAAATTCTCTTTATGAATATAAACTATTACATATAACTGGATAAACAACAAGGTCCTACTGTATAGCACAGGGAACTGTATTCAGTAGCCTATGATACTCTAGTGGAAAAGAATGTATGTGTCTGTATCTGAATCGCCTTGCTGTAGGGAGAAATTAACACAACATTGTACATTAACTGTATTTCAATAAAAAACTTTAAAGAAAACAACACATTGGGCTATAACTCACTTGATTATTGTCATGGGGATGCCATGAAGGCATAATCAAACTAAAGGTTCACTTTTATTTCTAGGGCGGTAACCTTCTGAAAGTATGAGTGGTTGCTTTTTCTTTTAAGTCAGTGTGTTTTTGATATTTTACATGTTTGATGGGTTGGATGACAAGAATGCTAGCCTGAATCTACTTTCTGTATAACCACATCCCTTCACTAGCGGCCTGGGTTGGGAAATAATACTCCAGGCCAGGAAACAAGAACCATAACAACACGCTAGCTTCTTCCCAAGCAGTGTTCACAGCCTTTCTGGTCCAAGGTCACATTTTTAAAGCATTGCCATTTTAAATTGGTTGTTAAATAGGGTGGGGAAGGATTATTTAATTCAGCACCTGTGGGCTGCAACTGCCAGCAGATTTCTACACTAGAGGCATTTTGGCATTTTTATGTTGGCTGGATAGAAGTAAGAAGTAAGTAGATCATTATCTACCAATATGTTTCTTTGTGAAAATATTACTATATTTGGCTAACATCCTCATAACTATATTTAATATCCTGTTGTTCGCGTCTGAGTTTCTTTTGTGCTAGTAAACTCCTCCTCTCCAAATTCCCATGGGCTATAGTAATGCAATCTGGAATTCACTTCTTTTTACTAACTGCAGAAAAATATTGCCGTAATCCCCAAACAAAAGTTTAGCATGTGTGGGAAGATGCCGGATGACAGGTCTTTTGGTGACCTCATCCAAAATGAAGTTGGTAGGAAAAAAACACTTATTTTTAATAGGAGGATAATTGGTTTACAAGGTTGTGTTGGTTTCTGCCCTACAGTAACATGAATCGCCATAAGTATACATATGTCCCTCCTCTTGAATCCTCTACCCAAGATGACTTTAATAATACTGGAGATGTTTTCATAAATTGAGCTAAAATTCTCTTTATGAATATAAACTATTACATATAACTGGATAAACAACAAGGTCCTACTGTATAGCACAGGGAACTGTATTCAGTAGCCTATGATACTCTAGTGGAAAAGAATGTATGTGTCTGTATCTGAATCGCCTTGCTGTAGGGAGAAATTAACACAACATTGTACATTAACTGTATTTCAATAAAAAACTTTAAAGAAAACAACACATTGGGCTATAACTCACTTGATTATTGTCATGGGGATGCCATGAAGGCATAATCAAACTAAAGGTTCACTTTTATTTCTAGGGCGGTAACCTTCTGAAAGTATGAGTGGTTAAGCTTTTTCTTTTAAGTCAGTGTGTTTTTGATATTTTACATGTTTGATGGGTTGGATGACAAGAATGCTAGCCTGAATCTACTTTCTGTATAACCACATCCCTTCACTAGCGGCCTGGGTTGGGAAATAATACTCCAGGCCAGGAAACAAGAACCATAACAACACGCTAGCTTCTTCCCAAGCAGTGTTCACAGCCTTTCTGGTCCAAGGTCACATTTTTAAAGCATTGCCATTTTAAATTGGTTGTTAAATAGGGTGGGGAAGGATTATTTAATTCAGCACCTGTGGGCTGCAACTGCCAGCAGATTTCTACACTAGAGGCATTTTGGCATTTTTATGTTGGCTGGATAGAAGTAAGAAGTAAGTAGATCATTATCTACCAATATGTTTCTTTGTGAAAATATTACTATATTTGGCTAACATCCTCATAACTATATTTAATATCCTGTTGTTCGCGTCTGAGTTTCTTTTGTGCTAGTAAACTCCTCCTCTCCAAATTCCCATGGGCTATAGTAATGCAATCTGGAATTCACTTCTTTTTACTAACTGCAGAAAAATATTGCCGTAATCCCCAAACAAAAGTTTAGCATGTGTGGGAAGATGCCGGATGACAGGTCTTTTGGTGACCTCATCCAAAATGAAGTTGGTAGACTTGTAAGCCAAAAGAGCAGCCAGAGCCCGAGGAGAAGAAAAGATGATGAGTCTAAAGCACTTGAATTAGAGCAAAGGAATGCTGTTCTGGAAGGATTAAGCTGTGAAGAAGAGAGAGGGAGGAAAAAAAAAAAAGAATGAAATGCACTCACTGGAGTTAGAAGTCATGAGAAAACGACCTAATGAGGTCCCCAAAGAGAGGAACAAGTTCTCTGTTTAGTCATTCTGACCAGCAGAATTTTAAAGTTGTATCATAAAATCCAGTTTTTGTTGTTGTTCAGTCACTCAGTCGTGTTTGACACTTTATGACCCCAGGGACTGCAGCACTCCACGCTTCTCTGTCTGTCACCATTTCCAGGAGCTTGCTCAAACTCATGTCCATTGAGTTGGTGATGCCATCCAACCATCTGAACCTCTGTTGTCCCCTTCTCCTCTGCCTTCAGTCTTTACCAGCATCAGGGTCTTTTCCAATAAGTCCTCTTTTTATATCAGGTAGCAAAAGTATTGGAGCTTCAGCTTCAGCAACAGTCCTTCCAATGAATATTCAGAATTGATTTTCTTTAGGATTGACTGCTTTGATCTCCTTGCTGTCCAAGGGGCTCTCAAGAGTATTCTTCACAGTTAAAAAGCATCAATTCTTGGGCACTCAGCTTTTTTCATGGTCCAGTTCTCACATCCATACATGACTACTGGATAAACCTTGGCTTTGACTCTGGTGCTTTAGTCGCTAAGTCATGTCCAACTCTTGCCACCCCATGGACCAGTAGCCCACCATGCTCCTCTGTCCATGGAATTCTCCAGGCAAGAATACCGGAGTAGGTTGCCTTTTTCTTCTCCAGGTGATCTTTCCGACCCAGGAATTGAACCATGGTCTCCTGCATTGCAGGAGATTCTTTACCTGCTGAGCTATGAGGGAAGCTATGACAATAGGGACCTTTGTTGGCAAAGTGATGTCTGCTTTTTAATATGCTATCTAGGTTTGTCATAGCTTTTCTTCCAAGGAGCAAGTGTTTTTTAATTTCATGGCTGTAGTCACCATCCACAGTGATTTTGGAGTCCAAGAAAATAAAGTCTCTCACTGTTTCCATTGTTTCCCCATCTATTTGCCATGAAGTGATAGGACTGGATGCCATGATCTTAGTTTTTTGAACGCTGAGTTTTAGGCCAGCTTTTTCACTCTCCTCTTTCACCTTCATTAAGAGGCTCTTTAGTTCTTCTTCTCTTTCTGCCATAAGAGTGGTGTCATCTGCATATCTGAGAATTTTTAACATCCCTGAAATACTAAGTGAGATTGGTGGAAAGCTATGCATTTAGTGGTTGATCTTTAGAAGCAGGAGACAGCTGTGTAAACACAGTGCTGGAGAAGGACTGAGAGATACCTAATTTAAAAGGAGAGGAAAATGAAATGTGTGCCATGATAGCCTTTGATAAGTTTAAGACCCCTTTTCTTCTCATCAATTGAAATCAAAGATAAATTGGGGAGAAGGAAAGCCCAATTTTTTAGTCTATATTCAGAAATACTTTTTAAGAGCAGCATGTTCTAAATGTATCTAAAGTGACAAGTTATTTTTGACAATAAAGATACTTCAATGCACTATAAACTCTAACAGTCCACCCCTTCATCATTAAGGAGAACTATTGGTCCTCGACAGTTCTTAGAGACAGCAAACTGTGCATGAGAAGAGGTGTTTATTGTCTCTCAGAGGACAGTAGGAGGTGTTTTTGAACACGTTCTATATTGACTAATGAAAAAATGGAAAGAGTGGAGATTGTGACTTTTCACAGAGCTAAGGAGGGAGGGTGATCACACCCTGTCTCTTATGTCTGCTTTGATTAGCATAGTAGTATAGAGGCATTTATGTGATGATAGTCATTTGCATGTTAATAACGTGGAAAAAGATGACCTTGAAAGGTGCTTTAGTAGGTGGTTGACCTATATAGCTGCTCACCATGAACTAACTGCATTGGATAGCTCTGGATGGAATGTGCTGCAAAGTACAGCCTCCATGAACCCCCTTTATTTCTAGCCCCTGAATTCCAGCCCTATTTACTAGGTCACTCAGTCACTCAGTAGACCTTCAGGCAGGTTCATATGATGCTGATGAGTTAGACTCATCTAATGGAAGCTCACATCCTGTTGGATGAGACTGGTAAATAAATGACAGATGGTGATTGCAAACTAGACTTTGTGCTGTGGGTGGCAGAAGATGTAATAGGAGGTCATTTTTGAGCTCAACTTTTTGGAAGATGAGTGAGCATTGTATAGGTGCTGAAGAAGATCATCTAGCTATGGGCATGGAAATGGTCCTGAGATATGAAAGTCTAGATTGACACTAGGCAGCCAGGCAGCATGGAGTAATTGCATCCTCACTGGTCACCTTAACAGAAATATCCTATTGGGGTCCCAATAGTTATTAAGTCATAATGTTTTTACAAATATTCAACCAGATTATATAATTTCTTTATCATTCCACTTTTATTTCTTAACTAAGATCAGTAATTTGCCTGTAACTATATAAGAAAGATACTGAAGAAGCTCCCTTCCATTAGCCTGATTTTTCCTTCTTAATTATAAAATATATGTATATATACCTATTAGTATGCAGGTTTTGAACCCTGGGTCGGGAAGATCCCCTGGAAGAGGAAATGACACTGAACTGTCTATTTAAAACTGTTTTAAAGTATTCTATACCTTTCCCTTGAAAAGTAGTTCTCTAGTTTTTTTCACAGTTTCTACAAAATGTCTGCCTCAGCTTTTTTTTCATGTATAATTTTATTTATTTTTTGGCTGTGCTGGGTCTTCATTTGCCGCACAGGCTTTTCTCTAGTTGTGGCAAGTTGATGCTGCTCTCTAGCTGCTCTCAGGCTTCTCATTGCAGTGGCCTCTCTCACTGGGGAGCATAGAACCTGGTTTAGTAGTTGTGGCTCACAGGCTTAGTTTTTCCAGGGCATGTGGGATCTTCCTGGACTGGGGATTGAACCTGTGTCTCTTGCATCGGCAAGCAGATTGTTTATCACTGAGCCACCAGGGAAGCCCCCACCTCAGTTTTTAACTTTCTTAAGTTTGCCTTCAGTTTTAGATTCTTAATATCAAAGATTTTTTAAACTGTACTATTCCAGGCGTTAAGTTCTTGAGGTTAATTTCATTGTCTTTCTAACACAAACAAAACAAAACACCAGAAACACTCATTGTCTTAATGACGCATGTATCTTTAATATATTTTCTCAATGGAAGCTCACATCCTGTTGGATGAGACTGGTAAATAAATGACAGATGGTGATTGCAAACTAGACTTTGTGCTGTGGGTGGCAGAAGATGTAATAGGAGGTCATTTTTGAGCTCAACTTTTTGGAAGATGAGTGAGCATTGTATAGGTGCTGAAGAAGATCATCTAGCTATGGGCATGGAAATGGTCCTGAGATATGAAAGTCTAGATTGACACTAGGCAGCCAGGCAGCATGGAGTAATTGCATCCTCACTGGTCACCTTAACAGAAATATCCTATTGGGGTCCCAATAGTTATTAAGTCATAATGTTTTTACAAATATTCAACCAGATTATATAATTTCTTTATCATTCCACTTTTATTTCTTAACTAAGATCAGTAATTTGCCTGTAACTATATAAGAAAGATACTGAAGAAGCTCCCTTCCATTAGCCTGATTTTTCCTTCTTAATTATAAAATATATGTATATATACCTATTAGTATGCAGGTTTTGAACCCTGGGTCGGGAAGATCCCCTGGAAGAGGAAATGACACTGAACTGTCTATTTAAAACTGTTTTAAAGTATTCTATACCTTTCCCTTGAAAAGTAGTTCTCTAGTTTTTTTCACAGTTTCTACAAAATGTCTGCCTCAGCTTTTTTTTCATGTATAATTTTATTTATTTTTTGGCTGTGCTGGGTCTTCATTTGCCGCACAGGCTTTTCTCTAGTTGTGGCAAGTTGATGCTGCTCTCTAGCTGCTCTCAGGCTTCTCATTGCAGTGGCCTCTCTCACTGGGGAGCATAGAACCTGGTTTAGTAGTTGTGGCTCACAGGCTTAGTTTTTCCAGGGCATGTGGGATCTTCCTGGACTGGGGATTGAACCTGTGTCTCTTGCATCGGCAAGCAGATTGTTTATCACTGAGCCACCAGGGAAGCCCCCACCTCAGTTTTTAACTTTCTTAAGTTTGCCTTCAGTTTTAGATTCTTAATATCAAAGATTTTTTAAACTGTACTATTCCAAGCATTAAGTTCTGGAGTTTAATTTCATTGTCTTTCTAACACAAACAAAACAAAACACCAGAAACACTCATTGTCTTAATGACGTCATGTATCTTTAATATATTTTCTCAGATTTTATTTGGCTGATGTCTTTTATTTGCATGTTTTGTAAAGAACTTTTCCTCATTTTTCAAAGAAAAATTTCTCTTTTTCTTCTGAAGAAATACATATTTGTGCAGACACACATAAGTAGACATATTTGGGATTCTTAGAATAGTTACAAGGTCCTGCTTTGGATAGGTAGTGGTAAATGTTAAGATTTTTTCAAGGGCCTCCTTTATCTGAACACATTTCAGAAAGAAATATCTTATCAGCCAACATTTTCCTGCCTGATGCAAAATAGTGGGATATAGACATTTGGGTAAGGGTATAAAAAGGATAACATTGCAAACCCAGTCCCTACCTATGTGTATCCATAGCTTGACACATGGCTCAAGGAGTACTAGTTTATGAATTTCCCTAGTGGTCCAGTGGTTAAGACTCCAAACACTTCCAATGCAAGTGGAACTAACTGACTAATTGGGGAATTAAGATCCTACAAGCTGAGTAGTAAGGCCACACACACAAAATGGAGTACTGGTTAATTAGAATTTCTAACTTTGGGACAGAAGATGGAAATGTGCTTCTTTAAGAAACTTCACTTTCTAAAATCTCTAAAGTCGTGGTGGCTGATGTTATTGACCCTTTTGGGCTACCATGTATCTTATAGATCTGAGGGTTTTTTGCGTTTGTTTGGTATGGCAGTGTTTGCCATGTTGGATCAAGTTTGTTTCATTTTATACTAAAACATACCCTATATCCTATTTATGGATTTACAGTATGGCTGTTGCTTCAAAGGGTGGCCTCTGTGTACCAGCAGTCTGGGCATCACCTGGGTGCTTGTGAGAAAGGCTGAGTCTCATCCAACCCTCCTCCCACAACTGAATCAGAATTGTTTTTTTTTAACAAGATCTAATGATTCATGTACACATTAAATTTGAGATCCCTGATCTGTACTCATTTATACTTTGTAGCCTCCCACTTACTCTCCATTTTATCATCTTTAATCCCCCAATCTTACAGAAGACACTTGTGATCTATTATTTTAAACGTGCACACCATTTCTCAGCCTTTGTCATACATTTTCAGCATGTACCATCTTGATGGCTAATCAGTTCTGTAAGTTCCACTAGGAACTACACTTTGAAAAGTAGTTCTATCTGGTTTCACCTTGGAAAACCCTTTTATTAGTTGGTTTCTTATACATTCCTTGGTCAAAGTATAGCCAGAGGGCAGGCATGTAAACAGAACTGGGAATCCTATTGTTTGCAGGGGCTAGAGATGTGTGTAACCTGGAGGAAAAAAATGTCAGCAACGTGTCAGCGATGCTGATTGTTGTTCTTAAACATCTGAAGTTTTTAAGAAGAATTTGAAGAAAGACTTTTTTTGTAGTGTAGCTTTAGGAAAGTGGAAGAAGAAACAAAAAGTAGACTTTAAATCAGATTTTGTACTTATATAAAAAAGAATTTTAAAAAAAGAATTTGAGGGACAATCCTGGTGGTTCCGTGGTTATGACGCCAGCTTCCAATGCAGAGGTCACAAGTTTGATCCTTGGTTGGGGACTAAGTTTCTGCATGTCATTGGGCAGAGACTCCCCCCCAAAATAATATGAATATTCCAACAACAATGAAGTGTATTTCTTCCAACTACATGTAAAACTACATGTGTGGAGCAAGCTGACCATCCTTTGAGCACAGAAGGTGTTCAAGCCAGGGCCTCTGGAAATACTAAAGGGTATTAGGGGACAGATGACTGGGTGATTTCTGCAAATTTTTCTCACCTTTATTTTGTAACAACAAAAAACGATGCCAAAAAAAAGAACACTATTGTGCAGTCTCCAATTCTTTCTTTTTTTCCTTCCTCAAGCAGTGATTATATGTAGATTTTGTCTTTCTTTCTTGGGTTATTAGCACTCTATCTGGCTTTCTCTGCAGGGATGGGCCATAGCCTTCTACTAGGATGGTTTTCAGAATACATGCTACTTTCTGTGTTATATCTTGTGTTCTTTCTGGGGTGTTCAGTGTTTCCCTGGTCATTTTCTTCCAAGATCATTGGGCCAATATCTTCAGGAAACAGTAGTTGGGAACACTTAGATCTCTAAATTACAATTACTGTTAAATCAGATAACATTTAAGAGTTAAGATTATCTTGTCCTATGTGTATCATTTTTCACAGAACTAAGAATGAATGATACTTTAGTTTTTCTGGCCACTCGAAATTTTTTTTTTTTTTTTAAGATTTATTTATTTATTTACTTTGGGCGGGGGTCGGGTTGGGGAGGGAGGGGAGTGGGCAGGCCACTTCTATTGGTCTTTCATTTCTCTGTTTTCATTCATCTTAGTTCTTTGGCTCCTGTGGGCCTCCCATTGCGGTGGCGTCGCTGCAGAGCACCGACTCTGGTCTCATGCGCTCCAGAGCTCCAGCTTGGTAATTGGACACATCAGTCCAGCCGCTCTGCGGCACGTGGGATCTTCCCAGGCCAGGGCTCAAACCGGCGCCCCTTGCACTGCAAGGCGGTGTCCTTACCCACTGGACCACCAGGGGAAGCCCGGCCACTCAAAATTTTATGTTTTTCCATTTTGATTCCTTTATGCTATGTTTTCTTTCTTTCTTTTTTTTTATATACACAGACCTAGGGAAACCTTGTTAATTTTAATGTTAGGCCATAGACATGCTATATTTACTGTGGCCAATATTTGTTCTATTGAGCAAGTCTATTGAGCAAACTAGTATCTAGTTTTAGATACTAAATCTGAATTTTATTGGGATACCAGTTGAGCTTTGGTGGAGTTGTAGAAGATGATACACTTGATGCTTTTTCAAAATTTGTAACATTTCACAATTCTTCTTCCTTCTAAAAAATTTAAAAGAATTTTTTTGAACAAGTAATATATTTACAAAGTTTAAAAGGCACAAAAGTATATACCCTGAAGAGTCACCCTCCTACCATTGTTTCACAGCCACTTAATTATTCTCTCCAGATGCAACTGACTATTGATTTCTGTTTCTCCTCTAGACAGATTTGTTAATATATAGGCAAGGAAATGGATATTTTTTTTTTTCAGAAAATGATAGCATACTTTAAATTTCTGAATCTTGTTTTTTGTTTACTTAACATAATTTGGAGATAAAAATAATTGACATATTAAACATTTAAAGTATTGAAGATCCTCCAAAATGTGTCCAGAACTTATTTGTATGTTTCCATTGTTACTACTACCTCCTAGGTTGTAGTAACATCCTTAATCTCATACCTGGATTTAGGCTGTTATCTCCTGGCTTATTTCTCTGCCTCTTACCTGCCCTGCTTCCAAGCCGTGCTCCCTATAACAGCTAATCCCCTGCAAACCTGAGTCCCATAAGCAGACTTTGCAGAATCAATCGAGGTTTTAACGAGAAGTAAACTTTAGAGATCAACCTGGTTTCAACTTATCAACTTTTTGAAATGCAGACTTTGCAGAATCAATCGAATGTTTTTTAGGGCAGGTGGCGTCGCTGCAGAGCACCGACTCTGGTCTCATGCGCTCCAGAGCTCCAGCTTGGTAATTGGACACATCAGTCCAGCCGCTCTGCGGCACGTGGGATCTTCCCAGGCCAGGGCTCAAACCGGCGCCCCTTGCACTGCAAGGCGGTGTCCTTACCCACTGGACCACCAGGGGAAGCCCGGCCACTCAAAATTTTATGTTTTTCCATTTTGATTCCTTTATGCTATGTTTTCTTTCTTTCTTTTTTTTTATATACACAGACCTAGGGAAACCTTGTTAATTTTAATGTTAGGCCATAGACATGCTATATTTACTGTGGCCAATATTTGTTCTATTGAGCAAGTCTATTGAGCAAACTAGTATCTAGTTTTAGATACTAAATCTGAATTTTATTGGGATACCAGTTGAGCTTTGGTGGAGTTGTAGAAGATGATACACTTGATGCTTTTTCAAAATTTGTAACATTTCACAATTCTTCTTCCTTCTAAAAATTAACAGAATTTTTTTGAACAAGTAATATATTTACAAAGTTTAAAAGGCACAAAAGTATATACCCTGAAGAGTCACCCTCCTACCATTGTTTCACAGCCACTTAATTATTCTCTCCAGATGCAACTGACTATTGATTTCTGTTTCTCCTCTAGACAGATTTGTTAATATATAGGCAAGGAAATGGATATTTTTTTTTTTCAGAAAATGATAGCATACTTTAAATTTCTGAATCTTGTTTTTTGTTTACTTAACATAATTTGGAGATAAAAATAATTGACATATTAAACATTTAAAGTATTGAAGATCCTCCAAAATGTGTCCAGAACTTATTTGTATGTTTCCATTGTTACTACTACCTCCTAGGTTGTAGTAACATCCTTAATCTCATACCTGGATTTAGGCTGTTATCTCCTGGCTTATTTCTCTGCCTCTTACCTGCCCTGCTTCCAAGCCGTGCTCCCTATAACAGCTAATCCCCTGCAAACCTGAGTCCCATAAGCAGACTTTGCAGAATCAATCGAGGTTTTAACGAGAAGTAAACTTTAGAGATCAACCTGGTTTCAACTTATCAACTTGAAATGTGACTAAGAAATCACTGAATCAGATGGACTATCCTTGAAATAATCTAGATTAAATTATCTGTCTTAAAAAACACACACACACATAATACTTGACTTCATAGAAAATACTGCAAAAAATAATTTTCTTCCCCCAAATGTGTGTATGTTGATAAATTACATGATTATAATTATGTTTATCCCCTTTTTAATAATTTGATACAGGAAAAGGGCAAAGTAGTTATTATTCAACTAGTTTAAAGAAACTTTTCTAGACAAGATATATAACAGATGCAAAAGCTCCAATTAAAACTAAATTGCTCAAAAAATAAAAATATTTAATAACTGCCAAGTGTATGCCAGCTGCTGCCCCGTCAGCATTCTGGAGAGGAAAAATTGAGTTCCATCCAACACTGCTTACACTTGTCTTCATTATAAAAGCCAGTTATTTTCTTTAGTATGCAAATGAGTATTTGTTGTCAGCATTTCTAAGGAGTACAATCATGGGTCCAAATGCTGAAAGAAGCAGTCTGTGCTTTGCTTCTAGGCAAGTTGCACGACTGATGGATGAGTGAGCATCTTTAAATCAATTTCCAAATTGGTGGTTTGCAGCCCTGCTGAAAATTAGAATCACCTGATTCTAGAAATTCTGATGCTCATACCACACCCCACAGCAAGTAAATCAGGGGCTCTGGAGCAAGTTCTCAGGCTGTTTTTTTTTTGAAGCTCCTAGTTGATTACAATCCCTTAAATGATAGCATACTTTAAATTTCTGAATCTTGTTTTTTGTTTACTTAACATAATTTGGAGATAAAAATAATTGACATATTAAACATTTAAAGTATTGAAGATCCTCCAAAATGTGTCCAGAACTTATTTGTATGTTTCCATTGTTACTACTACCTCCTAGGTTGTAGTAACATCCTTAATCTCATACCTGGATTTAGGCTGTTATCTCCTGGCTTATTTCTCTGCCTCTTACCTGCCCTGCTTCCAAGCCGTGCTCCCTATAACAGCTAATCCCCTGCAAACCTGAGTCCCATAAGCAGACTTTGCAGAATCAATCGAGGTTTTAACGAGAAGTAAACTTTAGAGATCAACCTGGTTTCAACTTATCAACTTGAAATGTGACTAAGAAATCACTGAATCAGATGGACTATCCTTGAAATAATCTAGATTAAATTATCTGTCTTAAAAAACACACACACACATAATACTTGACTTCATAGAAAATACTGCAAAAAATAATTTTCTTCCCCCAAATGTGTGTATGTTGATAAATTACATGATTATAATTATGTTTATCCCTTTTAATAATTTGATACAGGAAAAGGGCAAAGTAGTTATTATTCAACTAGTTTAAAGAAACTTTTCTAGACAAGATATATAACAGATGCAAAAGCTCCAATTAAAACTAAATTGCTCAAAAAATAAAAATATTTAATAACTGCCAAGTGTATGCCAGCTGCTGCCCCGTCAGCATTCTGGAGAGGAAAAATTGAGTTCCATCCAACACTGCTTACACTTGTCTTCATTATAAAAGCCAGTTATTTTCTTTAGTATGCAAATGAGTATTTGTTGTCAGCATTTCTAAGGAGTACAATCATGGGTCCAAATGCTGAAAGAAGCAGTCTGTGCTTTGCTTCTAGGCAAGTTGCACGACTGATGGATGAGTGAGCATCTTTAAATCAATTTCCAAATTGGTGGTTTGCAGCCCTGCTGAAAATTAGAATCACCTGATTCTAGAAATTCTGATGCTCATACCACACCCCACAGCAAGTAAATCAGGGGCTCTGGAGCAAGTTCTCAGGCTGTTTTTTTTTTGAAGCTCCTAGTTGATTACAATCTGCAGCCAAGACTGTGAGTCGTATTTAAATGATGAGGCCTTGTGGCTCTCCCACGTCTGACCAGGACTCCCGCGGGTGGGGTGGGTGAGCGCTGTGCAGGGTGGGGATGCCAGTGCACCCTGGGGCAGGTGGGGGTCTCAGGGACCCGCTCTCTGCTGCTGGAGTGGAGTGGCCAATTCCACACTCTGGTGGCAGGGTGGCAGCTTCCAACACAATCTTAGGATGTGCGGGAGCTCCGTGGCTTCTGCAAAAGTGTTAGCTGTTCAGTTGTGCCTGACTCTTCCAGCCCCGTGGACTGCAGCCCGCTAGATGCCTCTGTCCATGGGATTTCCCAGGTAAGAATACTGGAGTGGCTGCCATTTCTTCCTCCAGGGGATCTTCCCAACCCAGGGGTGGGACCCTGGTTTCCTGGATTGTAGGCAGATTCTTCACCATCTGAGCCACCAGGGAAGCCCACTTCATAAATCCTACGAAAGGAACCCTCTTTATAAAATCTGAAATCATGAGCACAGTATTCTGGGGTGGAGGGTGTGGGGTCTATTTTTTAAAATAGATTATTTTCTAGAGCTGTTTTAGATTCATAGCAAGATAGAGCAAGAGGTATTTAGATTTCCCAGGTACCCCCTGCTCTCACAAACCATAACATATTCTCCCCCAAATCAAAATCCCCCACCAGAGTGGTTCCTTGCTGACCGCTGATGAACCTACACTGACACATCATCACTTGAAGTGTATTAGAGCTCACTCTCGGTGTTGTACATTCTGTGGCTTTTGAGAAGAACCTAATGACACATATCCTCCATTATAGTATCATGCAGAGTAGTTTGAGGGCCTAAAAATCCTCTTGTATGCTGCCTGTTCAGCCCTCTCTCCTCCCTAACTCCTGGCAACCACTGACCCTTTTACTGTCTCCTTAGTTTTGCCATTTCCAGAATGTCATAAAGTTGGAATCCTATAGTATATATTGCTTTTCAAATAGTCTTTGTGTTACTAGTAATATGCATTTAAGGTATTCTTCCATGTCTTTTCATGGCTCAGTAGTGCATTTTTAATGCTGAGTAATACTCCATTACTCACATTATAAAAATTACTCAGCATTAAAAAAATACTCTTCCATTGTCTGGATGTCCCTAGTTTATTCGTTCATCTACTGAAAGAGATCTTGGCTGCTTGCAAGTTTTGGCAATCATGAATAAAGCTGTTATTAGCAACATGTACAGGTTTTTGTGTGGACATAAGCTTTCAACTCCTTTGGGTCAATGCCAAACATGATGGCTGGATGATATTGCTAGAGTACGTTTAATTTTCTGTGAACCACAGAACTTCTTTGAAAGTGACTGTAGCAGTTTGCATTTTCACTAGCAGTAAATGAGAGTTCTGTGACTCTAAATTCTCACCAGCAGTTGATGTTGTCATTGTTTTAAATTTTAACCATTCTAATGGATATGAAATAATATCGTTGTTATTGTCATTTTAACTGTTTTACATTGAAGTGTCATTGACTTACAATGTTGTGTTAGTTTCAGGTGTACAACAAAGTGATTCAGTGACATGTGTATGTGACATGTATATGTATATGTGTGTTTATATATACACACACATATATGATTTTTTCGGATTCTTTTTCCTTACAGGTTATTACAAAGTACTGAGTATAGTTCCCTGTGCTATAGATCAAGTTGGAAAGAACTGACTCTTGACAATCCTGAGTCTTCCTCTCCATAAAATGAAATATCTCTCTATTCATTTAGTTCTTTGCTGACTTTCATCAGAAATTTGTAGTTTTTCTCATGTACGTCATCTACATATTTTGTTAGATGTACATGCATTTCATTGGCAGCGTTCTAATGTAAACAGTATTCTCTTCGTAATTTCAAATTCCACTTGTTTATTGCTGCTAAATAGGAAAGTGGTTAATTTCTGTGTATTAAACATGCATCCTGCAACTTTGCTATAAGGACCTGTAAGTTCTAATAGGTTTTTTGTTGATTCTTGCAGATTTTCACATAGATAATTGTGTCATCTGCAAAGACAGTTCCATTTCTCCCTTCCCAGAAGTACAGCTTTTATTTCCTTTTCTTGTCTTTTTGCCTCAGCCAGGACTTCTAGTAAAATTATAGAAAGGAGTGATGGAGAGACATTCTTTCACAAATCGTGATCTTAGTGGGAAAGCTTCTCACCAGTAAGTACTGTTGCCTTTAGTGTTTTTGTACATGTTTGAATACACTCATTTTGGTTTGTTTTTTGAAAGAGATCTTGGCTGCTTGCAAGTTTTGGCAATCATGAATAAAGCTGTTATTAGCAACATGTACAGGTTTTTGTGTGGACATAAGCTTTCAACTCCTTTGGGTCAATGCCAAACATGATGGCTGGATGATATTGCTAGAGTACGTTTAATTTTCTGTGAACCACAGAACTTCTTTGAAAGTGACTGTAGCAGTTTGCATTTTCACTAGCAGTAAATGAGAGTTCTGTGACTCTAAATTCTCACCAGCAGTTGATGTTGTCATTGTTTTAAATTTTAACCATTCTAATGGATATGAAATAATATCGTTGTTATTGTCATTTTAACTGTTTTACATTGAAGTGTCATTGACTTACAATGTTGTGTTAGTTTCAGGTGTACAACAAAGTGATTCAGTGACATGTGTATGTGACATGTATATGTATATGTGTGTTTATATATACACACACATATATGATTTTTTCGGATTCTTTTTCCTTACAGGTTATTACAAAGTACTGAGTATAGTTCCCTGTGCTATAGATCAAGTTGGAAAGAACTGACTCTTGACAATCCTGAGTCTTCCTCTCCATAAAATGAAATATCTCTCTATTCATTTAGTTCTTTGCTGACTTTCATCAGAAATTTGTAGTTTTTCTCATGTACGTCATCTACATATTTTGTTAGATGTACATGCATTTCATTGGCAGCGTTCTAATGTAAACAGTATTCTCTTCGTAATTTCAAATTCCACTTGTTTATTGCTGCTAAATAGGAAAGTGGTTAATTTCTGTGTATTAAACATGCATCCTGCAACTTTGCTATAAGGACCTGTAAGTTCTAATAGGTTTTTTGTTGATTCTTGCAGATTTTCACATAGATAATTGTGTCATCTGCAAAGACAGTTCCATTTCTCCCTTCCCAGAAGTACAGCTTTTATTTCCTTTTCTTGTCTTTTTGCCTCAGCCAGGACTTCTAGTAAAATTATAGAAAGGAGTGATGGGAGAGACATTCTTTCACAAATCGTGATCTTAGTGGGAAAGCTTCTCACCAGTAAGTACTGTTGCCTTTAGTGTTTTTTGTACATGTTTGAATACAGACTTTTAATGTCTTGATTCAACAGCAAATTGTAAACATCAAACCACAAACTTTCCTAAGTGTACTCTTAGCAGAAGTGTTTATTATTAGAACACTATATGTAGACTAATTGAAGATTTGCCCACATACCATATGGGTATGTATATGTGTGTGTGTGTATGTACATGTAATGTATAGGGAAAAGCCAAGAAATACACTGAGATGTTTTAATATTTCTGTGATAAGTTTTAATAATAAATCATTTTAATATGCATAGTATTTTACTTCTTTGATGCTGAGGACTAGCTATATTTTTGAGCACTTACAACATTTAGATTTTTATCACTCACCTGGATGTAGCTTTATTGTTTGATAAATTTAGTAAAGAAAGTCATATTCCTGGGATCATGTTGATATATCATTTCTTTAGCTTTAACCAAGACAGTCGTACTGATACAAAAGCAAGTCCATGTATTTTAATGAGATGTGATGAGAGTTACTGGAATTCAACATGAAGGAGTAAACTGTGGCTCCAGAAGTGAAATGCATTCACCATTAATTTAACTTGCATTTCTAGGAAAGGGGAAAACTGTAGCTCTTCAAAGTGATCAGATCCAGATAAATGGCAGAAAATCACTCCTTTGTTACTCACTCCTCATATACCCTTTCATAAGTCTGGATTGGTGGGTTTTTTAAATTTAATTTATTTATTTGTGGCTATTCTGGGTTTGTACTGCATATGCAGGCTCTTCTCTAGTTGTGGGAAGTGGAGGCTACTCTCTAGTTGAGGCGAGCAGGCTTCTTGTTGCAGTGACTTCTCTTGTTGTGGAACTTAGGCTCTAGGGCACACAGGTTTCGGTAGTTTCAGCACATGGGCTCAATAGTTATGGTTCTGAGACTCTGGAGCACAGGCTCCATAGTTGTGGCTCACGGGCTTAGTCACTCCACAGCATGTGGGGTCTTCCAGGATCAGGGATCGAATCCGTTGTCTCCTGCCTTGGCAGGCGAACTCTTCACCACTGAGCTACCAGGGAAGCCCTGGATTGTTTTTGACAATAGTGCAAAAGGAAGACCTGGGAAGTTTAAGAAAATAATTTGTGTCATACTTTTCCTAAAAGCAAACTAGCATAAAAACAAATTCAGGGATCATAATAAAAATAGCATCTGGGTTAGTAATGGTATGATTATGGATGGTATAATTTCAGGTAATTTTTCTGTTGTTTCTTTTAATTGTCTCAACCTTGCTCTGAAATCACATGGGAGAAGAAATAGCTGGGGAGAATATAGTCTTTCAGATTTGGCTGCCTGGTTTAAACCAATTCCCAAAGACCATTTGGGACTTTTAGTCCCAGATCCAGGGGACACGTGATCTCTTGTAAAGCCAGCTCTGTCTTGTTGATGTCTAAAATAAACTTGACTCTGGCACAGGCATTTTCAGTAGAAATGATAAGTAAACAGTAGAAACATGAGAAGACAAATATGAGCTCTTGGAGGAAGATGCAGATTCCAAAAAAGGAAAACCAAGAATAGAGTGAAGGAAAGGCCAGGTCAAGAGGAAAACACGCATGTGCGTGCACACACAAACACACACACGCACACGTGCATGATTGCTGACAGTCACCAAAGAAAAGATGAAAAATCCCAGCAAATGAAATTTTGTTCTTTGGGAGTAGCAAGAGTCTATGAGTTCAGAAACTGCCTGATTCTACTCCATCCCATTTTTACGGTTTCCCCTATACTTTGGCTTAGGAGATTTGGAAAAGCAGCTCATGTCTGAAAGTAATGTGAAGAACACTCATGGCTGAGGTCTTCATCTAGTGAAAACCCCAGAGCCAAGCTTAATGGAGTGAGGGAGGGTGGTTCTTCCTGAGATCTTGGACAGCTTGCAGGCCCCCTGCTGCCACTGCCTATGGGAAGTGACAATGAGGTGGAATAAGAACTGCCCTATGGCTCAGGGTTAACAAGCAAAGGGTGCTATACTAGAAATTACAGTGGGACAGAAGAGATTACCCACCCGGTCAGTGGGAGGCTGTGCCCACATCCATTCTTAGATGGTGGGGCAATTTTTTTGGCAGAAGAAAACTCCTGTATTATGCAATCACAAAGCAGCCAGAGATAACCTTCACTCCCAGTGTCTGTGTACTGAAATATCACCATTTCTTAAGGCTGACCTCATGAGGGGTCAAGGGACCCCCACTGGAATTAACCCCTCCTCATTCTGTGCTCACATCTCTTTGATTCGAGCTAGAATTTGGGCACATCACATGCACCTGAAGGGCTGGTACTGATTTCTCTGACCTCTTCACAGTCCCTTAAAATAATCTAGTGCTTGTTAAGATAAGCAAGGGTGGGAGCAGAGAGAGTGGGGCATTTCCAGGGTGCTCTGATGACTGGGATTGGAACAAGGTTAAGAAGCCTGACCCTCTGATGCACTATGATAAGAAGCTATTGGAAGGTGGGAAGGAGGGCAGAACCTTGTGGGTAAAATTAGGAGGAGCTGCCTGTCATCTCCCCATCTATCGCTGTGTCTGTGGAAGTTTCCCACCTTCCCCATTGCAGGCTGGCTGAAGTGGGCTTTCCTTTCCTGTCTTCATCCTAGTGTGGCTGGCCTTTGAGATGTACTGACTGACAGCTCCTCTTTTCAGTGACATTTTTATTATTCCACGAATCTGGTGCATTCACACAAACCGTAACTTTCCTAGAGGGCAAGTGAACTCCTAAGACTGACAGACAACTTGAATGAGAAGGAATAATAAAAAAAGGACCCAGACTATTTCATGACAGTCACTTCAGGTAAGCCACCTAAGTCTGAGAGCAATAAAAGGATCATTTACAATGAATAGTTTCAGTTCAACTCATTCTGTCTAGTAGATCATCTTCAAGAAAGAGATGTTCTTAAAAATAAAAAAAAGAGTGAGTTGTTATACCTTAATGGAATGTCAGCATGCAAGCTGCAGAATGAAATCGTTACTGGCAGAATCATATTTATACATCTGTTGTGTGAACAGAAGTACAGACCCTCTTAGAGGAAGAACAGAGTCAATTTGAATTGAAACACTTGGAGGAGATGCTGATTCCTTGTTAGGTGTTGGGAGTGACTTTGACAGCCTATAAAGAAAGCAGGAACTCAATAATTGTAGAGACGTTCTAGGTGAATCCAGGTTCAGGGAGATTTCCATTTGTGTGCACTTGAAGAATCTGGAGCACCATGGAGCTCCTGGGCACGCACCCAGTCTTCTTAGATCCAGTTTGGTTTATGACTACAAGAGACGGCAGCCTCACACACAAGAGATGACAGCCTCTCAAACTGGTCTGCTCTCTGGGCTGCATCATTGCTTCTGCCAAACTAGTCCTGTGGGAACTGAGCGTCTTTCATTTTACTGCCTGTGTTCTTTTTACAGCTGGAACAGTACAGTGTTTATTGCTTGCAGTTAAAATTTCTTATTGCTGAGGAATAACACTCTTTGATAAAAGAGTACATATTTGCTTCCCTGGTGACTCAGGTGGTAAAGAATCTGTCTGCAATGTGGGAGACCTGGGTTTGATTCTTGGATTAGAAAGCTCCACTGGAGGAGAGCATGGCAACCCACTCCAGTATTCTTGCCTGAAGAATCCCCACAGACAGAGGAGCCTGGTGGGCTACAGTCTATGGGGTCACAATGGGTCAGACACAGCTAAGTGACTAACATTTTTTCACATATTTGTTAAATAAAGAAAAAATATGCATATGTTAATTCACGTGTATGGACGTATATACATAACGTAAAATATGTAAATTGCATACTTAAAAGTACATATGTAAAAATATGTATTTTATATATGTAAAAAGACATGTTTATAGGTACATATATATGGATTGCTAATGCATACGCTAGCAATTAGCTTTATTTTTTTGCTTTGCAATGCAGGATTAAATTAGCATGCTCCTATCAGAGGCCCTTATGACATCCAAAATAATTTTTTATTTTTTTTTATTTTTAAACTTTTGTTTTACTTTTAACTTTTACAGAGTTTTGTTGTTCACAGATATGTATGTTTCCAGATTAGTCATATGTACATCCTCCCATCCCACCCCTCCAGGCCATCACACAGCACCCCTTCAGGATCCCCTTTTCTCACAGCGCAATGACAATAGCTATTTTTTTCACATGTGATAGTACAGGTTTTCATGCTACTTCCTTTACACCTCCCACCCACTGTTCATTCCCCACAATGTCCATATGTCTACTGTCCATGTCTCTTTTTTCATCACTTCACTGCATGTGTTATCATTACCATCCTACTAGATTCCATATACATGTGTTAGTATATTGCACTTGTCCTTCTCTTTTTGACTGACTTCACTTTTTATGATAGGTTCTAGATCCAGCCACCTCATTAGGACTGATTCTTCTGCATTTCTTTTTACAGCTGTGTAGTATTCCATTGTATATATGTATCAGAGCTCCTTTATCCATTCATTTGTTGATGGACATCTAGGTCGCTTCCATGTTCTACCTATTGTATAGAGAGCTGCAATGAACATTGGGGTACAGGTATTTCTTTCAGTTTTGATTTTATCAGGGTATAAGCCTAAGTGGGATTGCTGTGTCGTATGGTGCTTCTATTTTTAGTTTTTTAAGAAATACCCATACTGTCTTCCATAGAGGCTGTATCAATTTAGAGTCCCACCAGCAATGCAAGAGTGTTCCTTTTTCACCGTACCCTCTTCAGCATTTATTGTCTGTCGATTTGTGGATGATGGCCATTCTGACAGATGTAAGGTGATATCTTATTGTAGTTTTGATTTGCATTTCTCTAATAATAAGCGAGGTTGAACATTGTTTCATGTGTTCTGGGGCCATCTGTATGTCCTGTTTGGAGAGGTGTCTGTTTAGGTCCTTTTCCCAGTTTTTGACTGGGTTGTTCATTTTTCCGATGTTGAGTTGTCTGTGTTGCTTGTAGACTTTGGAGATTAATTCTTTGTCTATTGTTTCATTTGCTATGATTTTCTCCCATTCTATGGGTTGTCTGTTCAGCTTTTTTGCAGTTTCTTCTGCTATACAAAAGTTTCATGAGGTCCTACACGTTCATTTTTGTTTTTAGTTCCGCTATTCTCATAGGTGGGTCAGAGAAGATCTTGCTTTGATTTATGTACTTGAGTGTTTTGCCTATATTCTCCTCTAAGAGTTTGATGGTTTAATGTCGTCAATTATCCTGTAGGTTGTCTAATTGTCTTCTCTATGTGTTATAATTTTTTTTAACATTCATTTTAGTTAGAATTCAAATAGGGTCCCCACATTGCAATTGATAGTATCCCTTAAGTCTCTTAATATCTAACTTTTTCCTCCATCACTCTCTCCCTCATCTCCTGTAATGTTTTTGTTGAAGAAACTAGGTCATTTCCCCTGTATGAATTCAGATGTTTCCACCATCTGAATTCTGTCAATTGCATGCCTGCGTCACACTGCTTTAATCACTATTGCTGTTTAGGTAGACATAGTACACACATACTACAGCTCTTTCCCTCGACAGAGTGCCAAAAACCTCCTCTTAATCAGAACAGCCTCAAGTGAGAATGACATTGCCACAGGCATTTTTTGCTTTAGAACTATGTGAAATCATGTTCAGGTGTTCTTTGGCCACTGTCACTTGTCTCTATGTGAAAAAGTCGTAAAGGTATAAAACAATTAGGGAAGAGTATGTTACTCAGGATGCATCTCTATGTTAACAATCAGGTGTTTTTCAAAAATGATCATAAGTGAACTCTTGTAACCTTACACAGCTTAATGCCAGTGCCAGTTAATCTGCTTGGCAAGGATGCCACTTGTATAAGAGTCTTACAGTGACAATGGGCTACTCTTGTGTGCTCTGGAGCTTCACTGAAGCATAAATGCAGACAGCTATGAAGATTTAATTAAAATTAAATAAAAAGTAAAAGTGAAGTCACTCAGTCGTGTCCAACTCTTTGCAACCCATGAATGAGCCATGGAATTCTCAAGGAAATAATACTGGAGTGGTCAACCTTTCTGTTCTCTAGGGGATCTTCCCAACCCAGGGGTCAAACCCAGATCTCCCACACTGCAGGTGGATTATTTACCATCTAAACCACCAGAGAAGTCCAAGATTCCTGGAGTGGGTAGCCTATCCCTTCTTCAGGGATCTTCCCGACCCAGGAATTGAACCAGGGTCTCCTGCATTGCAGGCCAATTCTTTACCAGCTGAGCTACAAGAGAATCACCAAAATTATCTATGAAAGACATAAAAAAAAATGGTATGTACTGTAACCATCATAGAAAGTAAATTCTAAAAAAAATCTGTTCACATTTTTCTGAACAGCCCTTTCAGCATCTAATGAAAATGGATTACTTAAGGAATGAAATTTAGTACGTAAAATGAGTTTATAGAGATATAAATGTGTAATTATAGACCCTTAAATCCAATATACCTTCAGGAAATAGAATAATTTTAAGGAGAAAAGTAGTTTTCTACTTTTGGTGGAAATGTAGTGACATAGACATTTGTTAACCATTAAAGCAGGTTTGTATTTTGTTTCTGCTTATAAAGTGCCACATGACCCTGTCACATCGATAGTCTTAGATTTAATTTTGACTCATACTTTTCTTATATAGCATGCTCCTTAGGAATCATTGGCCAACTCTACTGTTATTGCTATAACATTAAAAAGTAAGTTCTTGACTTATAAATTAGACCCTTTTTTAACTTAGAGAGTTAATCCTTTTGGATGTAGGACTTATTTATATTTCTTTAATAAGAAAACTTATGTAGGGGACTGATATACCTGTGAGCAGCAAGTGTCACTTGATAAAGTACTTGATATTCATCAAAGATTTAAAAAAATGTGATTTTTATCTACTTTCCTCATGTATACCTAATGAAGGATTCACTTCAAGACTGACTGGTTTACAGGACTTTCTTAGTAACACTTACTTCCTTGGTGGCTCAGTGGTAAAGAATCTACCTGCCAGTGCAGGAGGTGTAAGAGATGCCTGGTTTGATCCCTGGGTTGGGAAGATCCCTTGGAGAAGGAAATGGCCATGCATTCCAGTATTCTTGCTGGGAAAATCCCATGGACAAAAGGGTCTGGTGCACTACAGTTCATGGGGTTGCAAAAGAGTTGGATACAACTGATTGAGCACAATGACAAAACAAGTGACTTAATAACACTTAGCAAACCACCTCAAAGTATTGTGTGTTTGAAATTCCTCTTTATTAGGAAGGAAGGAGTCTTCGTTAGGCCAGTCTTCCTCGTGACCAAGAATATGCATTTGTAAGATTGAGATTTTAACATCTGGTTAAGCTTTTTGTCTATGTCTAGCTAGTGAACAGAATCGGAGGGGACTCTGTTCTTTGTCATCCCTCTTTTCATCAGATAGTCCAAATTTTAGGCAGTCGAAAATAAGAAAAATATATAGAATTTTGGATTCATTTAAGGCTTGGGTTCACATCTTGCTCCTGTAGCTGTGATAGTTAGCATTCTTCCTATCACAAGTGACAAAAATTCCTCCTTAAAGGAAATGTACTGGAGTCCTGACTTCTGAGAGCAGAGGTTGTGCTGCCTCCTGGCACATGACCAGGGGATTTCACAGGATGCAGGCTTGTTGCTGCTGTCCCTGAGCTAGTCTTTCTCCTCTGTTGGCCACAAGTACCCCAACTCTATCCTAAAAGAGACATCACCTAAATGGAAAGCTTGCAGTGTTCTTCCTTCTACTTTATCATTTCTCAGTCCTTGTTTTGTATTACTTCCCCTTTTCTTGTTCTTAAGTTGTCCCTCCTTTTTTCCAAAGTTGGCTTTTCTCCTTCACCTCTGGTCCCCTACCATCTTGCTTATCTAAGAACATAGGTACAGTCTCTGTTAAGTGCCTCCCTCTTTAAAGTCTTAATCTTTCTACTAACGTTCAGGTGTACCATCCTAAAACTAAACCCCTTGAGCTTTCGAATCCTTTTTGATTTTCTGATCTCTCAGTTTCTTTATTGAATATAAAACCTTCCTCTGGACCTTCATGAGTGTTAATCCTCTTCCTTGCTGGAGAGTGGCTATGCTTGTTCCCTCCATTCCCTCAGCGCTTTCTCAGCACCTTCAGTTCTGTTGCACTCACCTTCCCCATGCTGGGGCTGCTTTATAATTCTTGTTGGGCTGAAAAATGGCCCTTATCTCTGTGCTCCAAAAATTTTTCAAAATGGCAGGTTGCAAAAGAAAAGGTCTGGTGCACTACAGTTCATGGGGTTGCAAAAGAGTTGGATACAACTGATTGAGCACAATGACAAAACAAGTGACTTAATAACACTTAGCAAACCACCTCAAAGTATTGTGTGTTTGAAATTCCTCTTTATTAGGAAGGAAGGAGTCTTCGTTAGGCCAGTCTTCCTCGTGACCAAGAATATGCATTTGTAAGATTGAGATTTTAACATCTGGTTAAGCTTTTTGTCTATGTCTAGCTAGTGAACAGAATCGGAGGGGACTCTGTTCTTTGTCATCCCTCTTTTCATCAGATAGTCCAAATTTTAGGCAGTCGAAAATAAGAAAAATATATAGAATTTTGGATTCATTTAAGGCTTGGGTTCACATCTTGCTCCTGTAGCTGTGATAGTTAGCATTCTTCCTATCACAAGTGACAAAAATTCCTCCTTAAAGGAAATGTACTGGAGTCCTGACTTCTGAGAGCAGAGGTTGTGCTGCCTCCTGGCACATGACCAGGGGATTTCACAGGATGCAGGCTTGTTGCTGCTGTCCCTGAGCTAGTCTTTCTCCTCTGTTGGCCACAAGTACCCCAACTCTATCCTAAAAGAGACATCACCTAAATGGAAAGCTTGCAGTGTTCTTCCTTCTACTTTATCATTTCTCAGTCCTTGTTTTGTATTACTTCCCCTTTTCTTGTTCTTAAGTTGTCCCTCCTTTTTTCCAAAGTTGGCTTTTCTCCTTCACCTCTGGTCCCCTACCATCTTGCTTATCTAAGAACATAGGTACAGTCTCTGTTAAGTGCCTCCCTCTTTAAAGTCTTAATCTTTCTACTAACGTTCAGGTGTACCATCCTAAAACTAAACCCCTTGAGCTTTCGAATCCTTTTTGATTTTCTGATCTCTCAGTTTCTTTATTGAATATAAAACCTTCCTCTGGACCTTCATGAGTGTTAATCCTCTTCCTTGCTGGAGAGTGGCTATGCTTGTTCCCTCCATTCCCTCAGCGCTTTCTCAGCACCTTCAGTTCTGTTGCACTCACCTTCCCCATGCTGGGGCTGCTTTATAATTCTTGTTGGGCTGAAAAATGGCCCTTATCTCTGTGCTCCATCATCTATGTCAGAACACTGGAACTGGTGAATGCTACTTTATTTGGAAAATTTGATTGCAGATGTGATGAATGGTTTTGAGATGAGATGATCCTGGATTGTCTGGATAAGCCATAAATGCCATCATAAGGGTCCTTATAAGAGAGAGAAATGAGGGCAGTTCAACACCACAGGCACACATACCACAAGGCAAGGAATGCCCCAAATGGCTGGGTTCTGAAAGAGGCAAGGAACGCTCTCTGCCCTAGAGCCTCTGAGGAAGCATGGCCCTGATTCTGCTGGCATCTTGATTTTGAACATCCAGCCCCCAGAAATGTGAAGGAATAAATTTCTATTGTTTTAGGGATCAAGTTTGTGGTAATTTGTTGAAAATGACCACAAGAAATTAGCTTGACATTTTTCACAAAGTTACTGACCAAAGTAAACATGCCGGAGTAACGAATACTTAGACCAAGAAGGACGCTCTTACTAGCTCTCCAGAAGACCCCTGGAGTCCCCTTCCAACCTTTTCCCCTGTCACCATTTTGATTTTGAATATCACATTTGTGAACTTAATATGAACAGAATCATAAAGTACCTACTTTTTTGTATCTGGATTCTTTCTTCTAATAATCTCTTACTGAGATTCATCCATGTTGTGGTTATAGATTTTTCAATTATCATTGCTGTATAGTATATTTTTCTGTATATAGCACACGTTATTTTTTTCTACTATTGATGGTTTACAGATACTGCTATTATGAATATTCATTACATGTCTTCTTTGCGAGTGTCTGTTTGTGCTTCTGTAGGGTATAGAATGAAGACAGGATGTCCTGAGCCAGAGATGTCTTGTCATTTCTTTCTGTACTAAGTTGACAATCTCATCCACAGCTCTACTTCAGCTATCACCCATCATTCTGACTCTTAAATCTCAGTCTCATCTTTCTGCTTAGATACAAAATGGCAGCTGTCAGTCACACACACACACACACACACACACACACACACACACACAATGTTTAGCGTGTCCCAGTTTGAAGTTAAGTTACTACCAAAAAGGTAGCTCTTCTTCTTGTCACTTATTTTATTTATGATAGGTCATCAGTCCTAACCATTCAAGTTCAAAACACAATTCTTTTTAATACTTTCTTGAGTATCCTGCATCTACAAAATCTCTAAAGCTTCTTCTTCCTACCTTGTTGTTAGTTAGTGGGTACACTCTCCTTTGAATGACTCCTTAACTCATCTCCCACCTTCCAGTGTCATTTGATATTCATGCATCCACGAATTCTAGGTTTAGCTTCAAAAAACCATGATCCTCCTACACCACTTCTCAAAATTCATGAACATGGATGGATTCACCACTGATTATAAAAATCAAGTCAGAATTCTTTATTCTGTCTTTCTGTGCCTCGTAATTTGATTTCAGCAACATTTCTGTGAGTAATTATTCATTTGAGGTTTCATCGGAAGGTATTGAGCTATCTCTTCACATTGTCTTCAGTAACATTTTTACGATAAATTGCTTGAAGGCCTTCCAGTGAACATTTCCTGTAGTGGCTCCATATAGTGACCATGTGTTAAGAGCTTCCTGTGCCTAGTGTACACATAACCCTCACAACAGCTTTGTGTGGTAATTACCTGTGTTATTATCCCCAGTCCACAGTGGAGGAAACCGAAACTCAGAGAATTTAGGGTGTCTAATGTCATCTGGCCAGAAACCTAGTTAGTATTCAGGCACTGGAAGTCACGGCTCAGCCTGCTTGCCTTTTTTTCACGTTATCTGTTGTGTTGCAATTATCATTGCTGTATAGTATATTTTTCTGTATATAGCACCGTTATTTTTCTACTATTGATGGTTTACAGATACTGCTATTATGAATATTCATTACATGTCTTCTTTGCGAGTGTCTGTTTGTGCTTCTGTAGGGTATAGAATGAAGACAGGATGTCCTGAGCCAGAGATGTCTTGTCATTTCTTTCTGTACTAAGTTGACAATCTCATCCACAGCTCTACTTCAGCTATCACCCATCATTCTGACTCTTAAATCTCAGTCTCATCTTTCTGCTTAGATACAAAATGGCAGCTGTCAGTCACACACACACACACACACACACACACACACACACACACAATGTTTAGCGTGTCCCAGTTTGAAGTTAAGTTACTACCAAAAAGGTAGCTCTTCTTCTTGTCACTTATTTTATTTATGATAGGTCATCAGTCCTAACCATTCAAGTTCAAAACACAATTCTTTTTAATACTTTCTTGAGTATCCTGCATCTACAAAATCTCTAAAGCTTCTTCTTCCTACCTTGTTGTTAGTTAGTGGGTACACTCTCCTTTGAATGACTCCTTAACTCATCTCCCACCTTCCAGTGTCATTTGATATTCATGCATCCACGAATTCTAGGTTTAGCTTCAAAAAACCATGATCCTCCTACACCACTTCTCAAAATTCATGAACATGGATGGATTCACCACTGATTATAAAAATCAAGTCAGAATTCTTTATTCTGTCTTTCTGTGCCTCGTAATTTGATTTCAGCAACATTTCTGTGAGTAATTATTCATTTGAGGTTTCATCGGAAGGTATTGAGCTATCTCTTCACATTGTCTTCAGTAACATTTTTACGATAAATTGCTTGAAGGCCTTCCAGTGAACATTTCCTGTAGTGGCTCCATATAGTGACCATGTGTTAAGAGCTTCCTGTGCCTAGTGTACACATAACCCTCACAACAGCTTTGTGTGGTAATTACCTGTGTTATTATCCCCAGTCCACAGTGGAGGAAACCGAAACTCAGAGAATTTAGGGTGTCTAATGTCATCTGGCCAGAAACCTAGTTAGTATTCAGGCACTGGAAGTCACGGCTCAGCCTGCTTGCCTTTTGCATATTCATGCCTCCTCTCAAGGCCACTGAAGATGAAGAGGCTTCCCTTCCAGCTTTCAGCCCTGTGGTGTGCTTTTCTAAGAAAGACTATATCTCCTCCTGGCAGAGAGCTGTGGTTCTAGGTCCCTCCAGTCTGTGGGTGTGTGCTTAAAGCTGGCCCATCACGAACTGAACTCTTACAGCTATTGCCTGGGCAAGGGGACTTTAGTTCTTATACCATCAGTCTTGTTTGGTTCTGCTCCCTCCTTCTCTCCCTGTTTCTCTCCCTACTACCTCTTCCCTCTTTCTTTCTCCCTTGTTTAGGCATCTTCCTTTTCCTCCCCCACCCCACCTTCCTGACCCTTCTTTGGTAGGTACAATGACTCTCAACATTTTTAAAAGATTAAGCTCTGGAAGTACAAAACATCCCTTAGATCCCTTACCTCCCAGGCTTCACTTTTCAGATTAAAAAAAAAAAAAAAAACCCTCCATACCTCAGTAGAATAATCAAATATCAAACAAGCAAGTTAGGGCTGGGGTGGGGAGATTATGTATACATTTGCTTGAGCAATATACGAATGATTCATATTTGAATTGCTATGCATACCTTTACTATAGTTTAGGGATGAGGAAAATGTGGGCCAAAAATCTATTGTTGCTACAAATATGTATCATTATATACTGTAGGGTTAACCAAATAACATACAAGAAAATAAAAGGAGGCTGGTGAAACTAAATGAGTAGTAATTTATGCCATGAATTGCCAAACCATGATCCATTCAGAACGGCAATGATGATGGATTACTCTTCTTTCCTTCCTGAAAGCCTCAACAATTTTAGCAGTAAAATAGGAGTTTTGTAGTTTCTCAACATTATATGTCTGCCAGACTTTAGAAAACTGACTTAGAATCTTCAGGAGACTCTACTGGGGCACTGCTTTTAGGTTATGAGTAACATTTTAGTAATTTTCATACTGTAGATCACTTGCAGGCAGTCCTTATTCATTCATAAAAGAAAAATCCATGGAATGTAGGTTATACTTCCCTTAAGAACTAGGAGGGATGATCATTTAGGGGTTAGTGTCTGCTCTTGGTTCACCCAGATGATCCTATCAGAATTGATTTAGGTATTCTTTCAAGGCCACTGAAGATGAAGAGGCTTCCCTTCCAGCTTTCAGCCCTGTGGTGTGCTTTTCTAAGAAAGACTATATCTCCTCCTGGCAGAGAGCTGTGGTTCTAGGTCCCTCCAGTCTGTGGGTGTGTGCTTAAAGCTGGCCCATCACGAACTGAACTCTTACAGCTATTGCCTGGGCAAGGGGACTTTAGTTCTTATACCATCAGTCTTGTTTGGTTCTGCTCCCTCCTTCTCTCCCTGTTTCTCTCCCTACTACCTCTTCCCTCTTTCTTTCTCCCTTGTTTAGGCATCTTCCTTTTCCTCCCCCACCCCACCTTCCTGACCCTTCTTTGGTAGGTACAATGACTCTCAACATTTTTAAAAGATTAAGCTCTGGAAGTACAAAACATCCCTTAGATCCCTTACCTCCCAGGCTTCACTTTTCAGATTAAAAAAAAAAAAAAAAACCCTCCATACCTCAGTAGAATAATCAAATATCAAACAAGCAAGTTAGGGCTGGGGTGGGGAGATTATGTATACATTTGCTTGAGCAATATACGAATGATTCATATTTGAATTGCTATGCATACCTTTACTATAGTTTAGGGATGAGGAAAATGTGGGCCAAAAATCTATTGTTGCTACAAATATGTATCATTATATACTGTAGGGTTAACCAAATAACATACAAGAAAATAAAAGGAGGCTGGTGAAACTAAATGAGTAGTAATTTATGCCATGAATTGCCAAACCATGATCCATTCAGAACGGCAATGATGATGGATTACTCTTCTTTCCTTCCTGAAAGCCTCAACAATTTTAGCAGTAAAATAGGAGTTTTGTAGTTTCTCAACATTATATGTCTGCCAGACTTTAGAAAACTGACTTAGAATCTTCAGGAGACTCTACTGGGGCACTGCTTTTAGGTTATGAGTAACATTTTAGTAATTTTCATACTGTAGATCACTTGCAGGCAGTCCTTATTCATTCATAAAAGAAAAATCCATGGAATGTAGGTTATACTTCCCTTAAGAACTAGGAGGGATGATCATTTAGGGGTTAGTGTCTGCTCTTGGTTCACCCAGATGATCCTATCAGAATTGATTTAGGTATTCTTTTATTTAGCTCGGTCTTAGTTGTGCATGCAAGATCCTTTAGTTGCAGAATGTGAACTCCTTATTGTGTAATATGGGATCTAGTTCCCTGACCAGGGATTGAGCCCCGGTCCCCTGCAATTGAGAGCATAGAGTCTTAGTCACCAGACCCCCAAAGAAGTCCCTGACTTATCTTTCTGTTGTGGTTCTCTGTGTTTCTCAAGCAAGCCCGAGACACCCTTCCTTTCCTTGTTTTTTTTCCATAATGCCTTTGATGTACCAGGTTGCAGTTTTTCATCAGTACTTGAGGTACTGCACTTTCTGACTCCATTGCCAGCTGATGCCTCACCCACATAGGTTTCTGTCATGTATCCCATCAGAGAACTGTTTATATGATAGGCGCTCAGGATGTTTGTTTAATTAAATTGGAATTAATGGATCACTGCAGGGATGAATCCATCATAACTAGATGGGTAGTTCTGTGTAATCACCTGGGAAGTTTCCAGTGATTATGGAATGGTAAAGCACCTTGTAGACTGTAGAGTAAGCTGAGTCCCTAGTGGGCTCTTGCACTATCATCAGTGATCCTGATGCCTAGGGCAAAAATCCTGAATGGACACAAAAGGTCTAGTACATATATACAACGGAATACTACACAGCTGTAAAAAGAAATGCAGAAGAATCAGTCCTAATGAGGTGGCTGGATCTAGAACCTATCATAAAAAGTGAAGTCAGTCAAAAAGAGGACAAATACAATATACTAACACATATATATGAAATCTAGTAGGATGGTAATGATAACACATGCAGTGAAGTGATGAAAAAAGAGACATGGACAGTAGACATATGGACATTGTGGGGAATGAACAGTGGGTGGGAGGTGTAAAGGAAGTAGCATGAAAACCTGTACTATCACATGTGAAAAAAATAGCTATTGTCATTGCGCTGTGAGAAAAGGGGATCCTGCAGGGGTGCTGTGTGATGGCCTGGAGGGGTGGGATGTGAGGATATACATATGACTAATCTGGGATTTATCTGTAAACAAAACTATAAAAGTAAAAAGTAAAACAAAAATTAAAAAAAAAAAAGTAAACATGAATGTCTTTCCTTCATTGCTGTGTTTTACAAGCAGAGGCAGCTTTTGTGAGCTATTTAACTAACAGATATGGTATTACCATGGAAAATTGAATAAAAAAGGTAACACAGACCATGAACCACTGCCATTTGCTGATCAAAATGCAATTAGGCACAACAGTTTTATGTGATTGTCCTAGAAATTTATTATGCTTTAATAAACTCCTGGCAAGCCTAATTTGATGCTCCATTTAGCATTAATTGAATTGGAACAAGGAAAGAGTAAAGTGTAAGAGATTTTAATGTCTTTGTCTATAGTTTTAAATGATTGACTTAGCCTTAAATTACAAAATGTGACTGTTTTACTCGCAGTATTACCGTAAAACTCAACTAGACAATTATTAAGTGCATTTACTCATGAAATACATTATAAAAGTATATGCATTAGTTCCCCAAATCTATTTTTTGCTTTTCATTCGTGTTCTGATCTTTGGAACCTCCATATCCCAAAAGTGTAGAAAGTGGCTTATTTAAGAATTAAGGGCATAGATTCTCCAGCCAGATTGCCTGGGTTTGAATCTTGGTGCTCACACTTTCAAGACTGAATTGGGGCTGACTACTTATATCTTCTCTACCTCAAAGTCCTGAATTAATAAAATTACCTACTACAAAAGGGGTATTATAAAGATTAAATGATTTAGTATTTGAAAAGCATATGATGTCTGATATGTAATTGCTAAATACATGTTTATAAAAGAAAACAGATAAATTGTACCTCGTATATGTGGGTCTCAGAAAGTATGGAGTATGAAGTGTTTGTTACTTTGGCCACCTGATGCGTAGAGCTGACTCATTGGAAGAGACCTTGATGCTAGGAAAGATTGAGGAAAGGAGGAGAAGGGAGCAACCAAGGAGGAGATGGTTGGATGGCATCACTGACTCAATGGACATGAGTTGGAGCAAACTCCAGGAGATAGTGAAGGACAGGGAAGCCTGGTATGTTGCAGTCCATGGGGTTGTGAAGAGTCAGATATGACTTAGGGACTGAGCAACAAGGTGTTTGTTTAGCATATGACTAATCTGGGATTTATCTGTAAACAAAACTATAAAAGTAAAAAGTAAAACAAAAATTAAAAAAAAAAAAGTAAACATGAATGTCTTTCCTTCATTGCTGTGTTTTACAAGCAGAGGCAGCTTTTGTGAGCTATTTAACTAACAGATATGGTATTACCATGGAAAATTGAATAAAAAAGGTAACACAGACCATGAACCACTGCCATTTGCTGATCAAAATGCAATTAGGCACAACAGTTTTATGTGATTGTCCTAGAAATTTATTATGCTTTAATAAACTCCTGGCAAGCCTAATTTGATGCTCCATTTAGCATTAATTGAATTGGAACAAGGAAAGAGTAAAGTGTAAGAGATTTTAATGTCTTTGTCTATAGTTTTAAATGATTGACTTAGCCTTAAATTACAAAATGTGACTGTTTTACTCGCAGTATTACCGTAAAACTCAACTAGACAATTATTAAGTGCATTTACTCATGAAATACATTATAAAAGTATATGCATTAGTTCCCCAAATCTATTTTTTGCTTTTCATTCGTGTTCTGATCTTTGGAACCTCCATATCCCAAAAGTGTAGAAAGTGGCTTATTTAAGAATTAAGGGCATAGATTCTCCAGCCAGATTGCCTGGGTTTGAATCTTGGTGCTCACACTTTCAAGACTGAATTGGGGCTGACTACTTATATCTTCTCTACCTCAAAGTCCTGAATTAATAAAATTACCTACTACAAAAGGGGTATTATAAAGATTAAATGATTTAGTATTTGAAAAGCATATGATGTCTGATATGTAATTGCTAAATACATGTTTATAAAAGAAAACAGATAAATTGTACCTCGTATATGTGGGTCTCAGAAAGTATGGAGTATGAAGTGTTTGTTACTTTGGCCACCTGATGCGTAGAGCTGACTCATTGGAAGAGACCTTGATGCTAGGAAAGATTGAGGAAAGGAGGAGAAGGGAGCAACCAAGGAGGAGATGGTTGGATGGCATCACTGACTCAATGGACATGAGTTGGAGCAAACTCCAGGAGATAGTGAAGGACAGGGAAGCCTGGTATGTTGCAGTCCATGGGGTTGTGAAGAGTCAGATATGACTTAGGGACTGAGCAACAAGGTGTTTGTTTAGATTATTATAATTACATCATCTAATGCATTTTTACCATGTCTTAGGATGACTTCATGAGGAAGATAATTTTCACCTGTTTATCTTATTACTTTTGAGAAGATATGCATCAGAGTCATAAGATAGTCATAATAAGAAAATATTCCTTAATTAGATAATGAAATATTATTATGTAAAAAATGCTGTGTAAATGGAAGTCACAGCCAATATAACAAGGCAAAACAAAACAAAACAACCTACCAAGCAGAAAATAAAAACTATGAAAGACATATAGATTGGAAAGGAAGAAAATAAAACCATTTCTAGTTATAGATGATATGATTGTCCATGTAGAAAATACTAAAGTATATGCCAAAAAAAAAAAAAAAGCTTCTTGAACTAATAAGTTAGTTTAGTAAACTCTCAATACAAGGTCAATATACAAAAATCTACTATTTTTATATAATAACAATGAACAATTGGGATTTGAAATTTTTAAAAGAGTACATCTACAGGGCTTCCCTGGTGGTCCAGTGCGTAAGAAGTCTGCCTTGCAGTGCAAGGGCACTGGTTCGGTCCCTGGCCTGGGAATATCCCACATGCCGCGGAGCGCTGGACGGTGTGTCCTATTGCAGTCGGCACTCTTGAGGCGATTGCACCCAGAGCTGGTGCTTGGCAACGAGAGGGGCTGTTGTGATGGAAGGCCCACACGGGCCAAGGAATTAAGATGGATGAAAATAAATAAGTGAAGGACCAATAAAAGATTAAATGATTTAGTATTTGAAAAGCATATGATGTCTGATATGTAATTGCTAAATACATGTTTATAAAAGAAAACAGATAAATTGTACCTCGTATATGTGGGTCTCAGAAAGTATGGAGTATGAAGTGTTTGTTACTTTGGCCACCTGATGCGTAGAGCTGACTCATTGGAAGAGACCTTGATGCTAGGAAAGATTGAGGAAAGGAGGAGAAGGGAGCAACCAAGGAGGAGATGGTTGGATGGCATCACTGACTCAATGGACATGAGTTGGAGCAAACTCCAGGAGATAGTGAAGGACAGGGAAGCCTGGTATGTTGCAGTCCATGGGGTTGTGAAGAGTCAGATATGACTTAGGGACTGAGCAACAAGGTGTTTGTTTAGATTATTATAATTACATCATCTAATGCATTTTTACCATGTCTTAGGATGACTTCATGAGGAAGATAATTTTCACCTGTTTATCTTATTACTTTTGAGAAGATATGCATCAGAGTCATAAGATAGTCATAATAAGAAAATATTCCTTAATTAGATAATGAAATATTATTATGTAAAAAATGCTGTGTAAATGGAAGTCACAGCCAATATAACAAGGCAAAACAAAACAAAACAACCTACCAAGCAGAAAATAAAAACTATGAAAGACATATAGATTGGAAAGGAAGAAAATAAAACCATTTCTAGTTATAGATGATATGATTGTCCATGTAGAAAATACTAAAGTATATGCCAAAAAAAAAAAAAAAGCTTCTTGAACTAATAAGTTAGTTTAGTAAACTCTCAATACAAGGTCAATATACAAAAATCTACTATTTTTATATAATAACAATGAACAATTGGGATTTGAAATTTTTAAAAGAGTACATCTACAGGGCTTCCCTGGTGGTCCAGTGCGTAAGAAGTCTGCCTTGCAGTGCAAGGGCACTGGTTCGGTCCCTGGCCTGGGAATATCCCACATGCCGCGGAGCGGCTGGACGGGTGTGTCCTATTGCGAGTCGGCACTCTTGAGGCGATTGCACCCAGAGCTGGTGCTTGGCAACGAGAGGGGCTGCTGTGATGGAAGGCCCACACGGGCCAAGGAATTAAGATGGATGAAAATAAATAAGTGAAGGACCAATAAAAGAGGCCAGAATTTAAAAAATAAATGAGTAGAGATTTTGGTATAAAAACAAATTAATATTGAGCTTCCCTGGTGGCTCAGTGGTAAAGAATCCACCTTACAGTGCAAGGGGCACCAGTTCGGCCCCTGACCTGGGAAAATTTGGCATGCCACAGAGTGGCTGGACCAGTATGTCTAGTGCTCTGTGGTGAGAGGGGCCTCTGTAGTGGAGGGCGCACATAGGCCAGAGAGTGAGGATGAATGAAAATAAATAAATAAAGAACCAATAAAAGAGGCCAAAATTAAAAAAAAAAAAAAGAGTACATCTACAATAGTAACCCAAAATGAAACATTTAGGTGTGAATTTAATAAAATATGTGTAGGAAATGTATATTGAAAATTACAAAATATCGATGAACAAAATCAAAGACCTAAATAATTGGAAAGATATGCCATATTCATGTATTGAAAACCTCAATATTGTTAAGATATCAGTTCTTTCTGAAATGATCTATAGTCATGTGTGCATGTGTGCTAAGTCGCTTCAGTCATGTTCAACTCTTTGCTACCGTATAAATGGTAGCCTACCAGGCTCCTCTGTCCATGGGATTCTCCAAGCAAGAATACTGCTGCAGGTTGCCATGTCCTTCTCCATGGAATCTTCCCAACTCAGGACTGCATCGGCAGGCAGGTTCTTTTTCTTTCACACTTTCTTTATTTATTTTTCATTCATCTTTATTCTTTGGCCTGTGTGGGCCTCCCATCGCAGTGGCCTCTCGTTGCAGAACACCAGCTTTGGGTACATGCCCTCCAGAGCACTGGCTCGTAATTGAACACACCGGTCCAGCTGCTCCTTGGCATGTGGGATCTTCCCGGGCCAGGGATCAAACCGGTGCCCCGTGCACTGCAAGGCAGACTTTTTACCCCCTGGACCACCAGGGAAGCCCTGCAAGCAGGTTCTTTACCACTATAGCACCACCTGAGAAGCCCACACTCATCATAATCCTAGTTAAAATTCTGGAAGAATTTTTTGTAGCTGTCAATGAATAGGTTTCAGCTACCTATTGACTCTAAAATTTATACAGGAAAGCAAATAGAAGAACTAAAATAGCCTGATTCCAGTACCTACCATGAAGCTGCAATAGATAAAACAAAGGTATATATAGCACAGATGGTCCCTGACTTACAATAAGTCAGAGAGATACGATTTTTTGACTTTTGATGATACAAAAGTGATACCCATTCAGTAAAACCCATACTTTGAATATTGAATTACAATCTTTCCCAGACTAGTGGTGCATTCTCTGTTGTGATGCTGGGCACAGAGCCAAAGCTTTCAATTTCCCAAGCAATCAGGAGGAGAAACAACCATTCTGTACAATCATTTTGATTTCACTTTCAATACAGTATTCAATAAACTATATGAGATATTCAGGCCTTTAATATAGAATAGGCTTTGCATTAGATGATTTTGCCCAACTAAAGGCTAGTGTAAGTGTTCTGAGCACATTGAAGGCAGGCTAGGCTATGATGTTGGGTAAGTTAAGTGTAGGAAATGTATATTGAAAATTACAAAATATCGATGAACAAAATCAAAGACCTAAATAATTGGAAAGATATGCCATATTCATGTATTGAAAACCTCAATATTGTTAAGATATCAGTTCTTTCTGAAATGATCTATAGTCATGTGTGCATGTGTGCTAAGTCGCTTCAGTCATGTTCAACTCTTTGCTACCGTATAAATGGTAGCCTACCAGGCTCCTCTGTCCATGGGATTCTCCAAGCAAGAATACTGCTGCAGGTTGCCATGTCCTTCTCCATGGAATCTTCCCAACTCAGGACTGCATCGGCAGGCAGGTTCTTTTTCTTTCACACTTTCTTTATTTATTTTTCATTCATCTTTATTCTTTGGCCTGTGTGGGCCTCCCATTGCAGTGGCCTCTCTCGTTGCAGAACACCAGCTTTGGGTACATGCCCTCCAGAGCACTGGCTCGTAATTGAACACACCGGTCCAGCTGCTCCTTGGCATGTGGGATCTTCCCGGGCCAGGGATCAAACCGGTGCCCCGTGCACTGCAAGGCAGACTTTTTACCCCCTGGACCACCAGGGAAGCCCTGCAAGCAGGTTCTTTACCACTATAGCACCACCTGAGAAGCCCACACTCATCATAATCCTAGTTAAAATTCTGGAAGAATTTTTTGTAGCTGTCAATGAATAGGTTTCAGCTACCTATTGACTCTAAAATTTATACAGGAAAGCAAATAGAAGAACTAAAATAGCCTGATTCCAGTACCTACCATGAAGCTGCAATAGATAAAACAAAGGTATATATAGCACAGATGGTCCCTGACTTACAATAAGTCAGAGAGATACGATTTTTTGACTTTTGATGATACAAAAGTGATACCCATTCAGTAAAACCCATACTTTGAATATTGAATTACAATCTTTCCCAGACTAGTGGTGCATTCTCTGTTGTGATGCTGGGCACAGAGCCAAAGCTTTCAATTTCCCAAGCAATCAGGAGGAGAAACAACCATTCTGTACAATCATTTTGATTTCACTTTCAATACAGTATTCAATAAACTATATGAGATATTCAGGCCTTTAATATAGAATAGGCTTTGCATTAGATGATTTTGCCCAACTAAAGGCTAGTGTAAGTGTTCTGAGCACATTGAAGGCAGGCTAGGCTATGATGTTGGGTAAGTTAAGTGTATTAAATGTATTTCAATTTACAGTATTTTCAACTTGGCATGGGTTTATCTGGCCGTAATCTCATTATAATTTGAGGAATATCTGTATTTGCCAAAGGTAGATATATAGATCAATGGAATATAACAGAAAATACATAAGTTTTTGGAAGAGAAAATCAAAATGGATCATAAACTTCTATGTAAAATGGAAAAGCTATAAAACTTTCAGTAGAAAACATAGGAAAAAACTTTTGTGATTTGGGTTAGGCAAAGATTTATTTTCAGATACCAGAGCTACAGCACAATCCATAGTAGAAAAAATGGATAAATTGGGCTTAAAGTTAAATTTTTCTGCTCTACCAAAGAAACTTAGCAAAATGAAAAGGAAAATCACAAACAGGGAGATGATATTTGTAAATCCAGATAATACAGAAACACAGAAAACTCACAGTAAGAAAGCAAACTCAATAATTAAAAAAAAATGGGCATGTGCTTTGAACATGCTACCAAAGAAGATGAGTGCATTTTATGCTATGGAAATTTTAAAAATATAATTTAAAAAATACAAATCACTTATCTGAATTTGAAGTATGCAAATGCCTGCTTTCCTCTGTTATCACACTGTCTTACAGTATTTTAAAATTACTACACAAGTAAGCATTTTTAATGTTTTTTATTGCATCCCCAAATGGATTTGTTCATGCTTAGATGTTCAGGTCTAATGAATATACCTTAGTTTGACTGTACTGTTTATTTTGGGGGGCTCCCCCGGTGGCTTAGATGGCAAAAAAAAAAAAAAAAAAAAAAAAAACTGCCTACAATGCAGGAGACCCAGGTTCAATCTGTGGGTGGAAAAGTTCCCCTGAAAAAGCAAATGGCGGGCTTCCCCTGGTGGTCCAGTGGGTAAAGACACCGCCTTGCAGTGCAAGGGGCGCCGGTTCCAACCCTGGCCTGGGAAGATCCCACGTGCCGCAGAGCGGCTGGACTGATGTGTCCAATTACCGAGCCAGAGCTCTGGCGCGCATGCGCCCAGAGCCGGTGCTCTGCAACGACAGACTCCACCGCAGAGCGGCTGGACTGATGTGTCCAATTACCGAGCCAGAGCTCTGACGCGCATGCGCCCAGAGCCGGTGCTCTGCAACGACAGACTCCACCTCGATGGGAGGCCCACGGGAGCCAAAGAACAAAGACGGATGAAAATAGAGAAACGAAAGACCAATAGAAGTGGCCCGCCTGCTCCCCTCCCTCCCCAACCCGACCTCCGCCCAAATATAAATAAATAAATAAATAAATAAATCTTTAAAAAAAAAAAAAAAAGCAAATGGCAACCCATTCCAGCGTTTTTACCTGGAGAATTCCATGGACAGAGGAGCCTGGCAGGCTGCAGTCCACAGGGTCACAAAGAGTCAGGCACAACTCAGAAACTTTTACACACACCATTTACTTCACATGTCTCATTTCTCTCTAGGCCTTCTGAAGGCCTTCTCTCTGAAGGCCTTCTGCAACATTTCTACTTTCTTTTAACAACAAATTCCACAAATCAGTTCTCTGGAAAGAACCCATTTCTCCTCTGTTGTCCCTACTTAGTATTTTTCTTTGCTTATCTCTTATTTGTTTTTTCATCAGCAGCTGTTTTATTTGGTTTCTTTCAGCCCCATTGTATGCTGTCTCTTGATTTTAAAGCGATGTGGCTGGCATCTGTGAGAGGAGGAAGCCGAGTGGCTGCAGGAGGCAGATGGGGCGTGTGGGTGGGATGCAGTGAGTCATTTTCTTCTTGTGTTTTTTGATGTAGAAACGTTAAGGACCCCAAAAGAAAATTCTCTATTTGTATTAGAGAGCCTTGAAATCATGGTTAGCCTTGAAAAGTATCTTTTGAAGCTTCTTTGACTTGCTCTCCCCTTTTTTAACTTCACTAAATCTTCTGGGTCTTTAGCTTCCATTTGATTTGATCTTTTCTCCTTCACAGAATGTGGACTCTACTTTCATATTCATTAGATAAGGCCGACTGTATCAGACAATGTCTTGGGGGGGTGGGGTCTGTGTTCCTTTTATAAAAGGGATATGCTTTGGTTTTAACATTCAGTCACAGAAATTTTCAATGCTGTCTTTATATTTAGATGAGTTCCTAAATTTTAACATTAATCAATGTTCATACTAGAAATTTAAAAAGATATAGAAGGTATGAAAAGGAAAAGATAATCCATAACTCCATTACACAGTTTACATTTTGCTGTACAACTTTCCAAACCTTTTGTATCCTTGTACTTCTATACACATAGAATATATATATAATCAATTCATTGTAATATATATATATTATATTTTAATGTGTATATTATATGTTATAAATGTATATATTATATGTTACTTTTATCCTTAATAGGGTATTTGTGTGTATGTGTGGCCATTTTTCTAATGATGGATATTTAGGCATTTTCTTTTTTCTTCTTTTTTTCTTTTTTAAGTTTCCTAATCTCAGACTGTTACCTCTTTATTTATTTATTTATTTTGGAGGGGAGGGGGGCGGTTGGGAGGGGGGGGACCACTTCTATTGGTCTTTCATTTATCTATTTTTCTTTTTCTTTTTTTTCTTTTTCTCTATTTTTTATCCATCTTTGTTCTTTGGCCCGTGTGGGCCTCCCATCGCAGTGGCCCCTGTTGTCACAGAGCACTGGCTCTGGGCGTATGCGCCCCAGAGCTCCAGCTCGGTAACTGGACACATCGGTCCAGCCACTCCGCGGTACGTGGGATCTTCCCAGGCCAGAGATCGAACCGGCGCCCCTTGCACTGCAAGGCGGTGTCCTTACCCACTGGACCACCAGGGAAACCCCGGCATTTTCCATTATTACTGCAAAAATAATATCTCAGTGGATATACTTACACGTAAATCAGCCACATGTATAGGAATTTTCTCAGGATAGATTCTTTTTTTTTTTGACCACTTCTATTTATCTTTCATCTATTTTTCTTTGTATTAGAGAGCCTTGAAATCATGGTTAGCCTTGAAAAGTATCTTTTGAAGCTTCTTTGACTTGCTCTCCCCTTTTTTAACTTCACTAAATCTTCTGGGTCTTTAGCTTCCATTTGATTTGATCTTTTCTCCTTCACAGAATGTGGACTCTACTTTCATATTCATTAGATAAGGCCGACTGTATCAGACAATGTCTTGGGGGGGTGGGGTCTGTGTTCCTTTTATAAAAGGGATATGCTTTGGTTTTAACATTCAGTCACAGAAATTTTCAATGCTGTCTTTATATTTAGATGAGTTCCTAAATTTTAACATTAATCAATGTTCATACTAGAAATTTAAAAAGATATAGAAGGTATGAAAAGGAAAAGATAATCCATAACTCCATTACACAGTTTACATTTTGCTGTACAACTTTCCAAACCTTTTGTATCCTTGTACTTCTATACACATAGAATATATATATAATCAATTCATTGTAATATATATATATTATATTTTAATGTGTATATTATATGTTATAAATGTATATATTATATGTTACTTTTATCCTTAATAGGGTATTTGTGTGTATGTGTGGCCATTTTTCTAATGATGGATATTTAGGCATTTTCTTTTTTCTTCTTTTTTTCTTTTTTAAGTTTCCTAATCTCAGACTGTTACCTCTTTATTTATTTATTTATTTTGGAGGGGAGGGGGGCGGTTGGGAGGGGGGGGACCACTTCTATTGGTCTTTCATTTATCTATTTTTCTTTTTCTTTTTTTTCTTTTTCTCTATTTTTTATCCATCTTTGTTCTTTGGCCCGTGTGGGCCTCCCATCGCAGTGGCCCCTGTTGTCACAGAGCACTGGCTCTGGGCGTATGCGCCCCAGAGCTCCAGCTCGGTAACTGGACACATCGGTCCAGCCACTCCGCGGTACGTGGGATCTTCCCAGGCCAGAGATCGAACCGGCGCCCCTTGCACTGCAAGGCGGTGTCCTTACCCACTGGACCACCAGGGAAACCCCGGCATTTTCCATTATTACTGCAAAAATAATATCTCAGTGGATATACTTACACGTAAATCAGCCACATGTATAGGAATTTTCTCAGGATAGATTCTTTTTTTTTTTGACCACTTCTATTTATCTTTCATCTATTTATCTTTGTTCTTTGGCCTGTGTGGGCCTCCCATCGCAGTGGCCTCTCTCGTGGCTCCACTTGGTAGTTGGACACATAGGTCCAGCCACTCCATGGCATGTGGGATCTTCCCAGGCCAGGGATGGAACTGGTGCCCCTTGCACTGCAAGGCAGTGTCCTTACCCACTGGACCACCAGGGAAGCCCAGGATAGATTCTTAGGAATGAAAAGTATGCATGGTTTTAAGGACTCAAGTCTCCTAAAAGTTTACACTTCCCCCACCTCATGAAAGAATATCATTTCTCTGCATCTTCATTGGGTATTTTGAAATAGCTTTGGCCACTTCTTAGGAAAAAACCTTTGTATTGGGGTTAGTGTTCATTTATTAATAGTGAGATATAAAATATTTTTATATGTTTAGTTTCCATTTTAGTTATACTTTTATGACTTGTCTATATCCATAGCCTAATTTTCTATAATACTGGAATGTTTTATGGTTGCTTATTTCTTTTAAATTGACCAATAAGAGATAATTTATAAAGATATTAACCTTTCATCTATCACATAGTACACATATTTTGAACAAATTAGTATCATTAGTTAAATTTGTTACATGTTAATATCTTTATTTTAATTTTGAGTAGGATCTTTTTATTTTACTTTCCAGAAGCTTATTATGATCATAAAGGAAGCTGTTTGTTCTCCTAATTTTGCATCTTGGCAACCTTATTAAATTGTATTAATTCTTATAATAGTTGTTTAATTGATTCTGTTGGGGATTTTTGGTTGGTAATAATAATATGTGCAAGCAATGATAATTATTTTATTTTATATAATTATATGTCCATACTTCATGAAACCTATTACATTAGTTAGGATATTCAGAAAGTGTACTAGTAGTAGGAATAGTAGTTGATAACCTTATCTTTTTCCTGATTTTCATGGGAATACCTAGAAGCACAAAGTTGGCAGTTGTTATATATATGTATTATTCTTCACTTTAAAGAATGTTTTCAGTTGCAGTTGTTTTTTAATGAGAAGTGGTTTCTGAATTTTACATAAAGTACTTGGGGCATCTTTGGGAACAGTGATGATTTTTTTCCATTGAGCCATCCTTGCATTCCCATTTTATTATTTTATTTTTTTCAAAAATAAATTTTAAACTTATGATCTAGTATCCTTAGAGTATAATGCTTGGTGCATTTTGCTCATCTTTCTTTTATGCTTCTGTCTGTATACAGAAATGAGTTTGAAACTAATCTGAATTTTATTTTTGTGGCACTCAAATTTTGGTATCAAGCTTGTGCTACTTTGGTGTTAGTCATCTGAACTTTGGAGGATCTTGTATCTATAGTTATATTCTCCCTCTTAGTCATAATCTCTATAACTTTGCTTCTTCTTTTTTTTTTAACTTTTTTTTTTTTTTGGCCACTTCTCTTGGTCTTTCATTTATTTCTATCTTTGCTCTTTGCCCCGTGTGGGCCTCCCATTGCAGTGGCCTCTCTCCCTGCAGAGCACCGGCTCTGGGCACATGCGTTCCAGAGCTCCAGCTCAGTAGTTGGACACATTGGTCTAGCCACTCTGTGGCACGTGGAATCCTTCCAGACCAGAGATTGAACTGGTACCCCATGCACTGCAAGGTGATGTCCTTACCCACTGGACCACCAGGGAAGCCCTTTGCTTCTTCCTTTTCTTGATTATACTTGATAAGGACTTACTAGGTATTAATTATTGTAAAATGCAGCTCTTGACTGAGTTATCATCTTACCTATTTGCTTCTTAAAATCTCATTTTACATTTATTACTTACTCCTGTTTCCCATGGACCTGCTTCTGGAACCTTAATTAACTTGTTTTTAATGTTGAAATTTAACAGAGAGCATTATTCGCTTCACTTCCCAGCATTGCAGACTCTCCTTAGTTTCCAGTAATTATATGATCCTTTTCTTTAAAAAAAAAGAAATGCAGTTTTGCTGCAGTTTGTAAAACCACTTCCGATCGAACTGCTATTTAAAAGTCAGTGGTAAATGAAGGGGGAAAACCCCTATCATTTCTGCTTTGAATACTAAGTTATTGAAATAAAAAGTGCTTACTGAGCATTATTTGGGTGTCATCTTTTGGAGGACTTTGTTTTCTGTTGCAGATATTGCCGTGGTGGAGATGAGTGATGCCTTCCGGCAGCCATCCTTATTTTACCACCTTGGAGTGCGAGAAAGTTTCAGCATGGCCAACAACATCATCCTCTACTGTGATACTAATTCAGACTCTCTGCAGTCACTGAAGGTACTTCACTTGTTTACTAAATATTTACTTTAGGGACCAGAGCTTTAAGGATCATCGTCATCTAGGAGAAAGAAAAATCAAGAAGCATATGTTTGGGAAAGGATGTTTTTGTCAATCCAATAATTATGCAACAGTGACTAGTTACACTGTAAAGTTTATCTGGAATTCAATGTGGAAATATGATGATATACACTAGGTAGGGGGAAAACTTAGTGTTGAGTTCTGTGGTCCAGTTGGAGCTGCAGCTGAGGAGACTGTTGGGAATAGGAAGTTGTCAGTGACACACTGGAGAATTGCAGTCGCCTCTCCCCCTGCCGACCCCCGGCTCTGGGCACATGCGTTCCAGAGCTCCAGCTCAGTAGTTGGACACATTGGTCTAGCCACTCTGTGGCACGTGGAATCCTTCCAGACCAGAGATTGAACTGGTACCCCATGCACTGCAAGGTGATGTCCTTACCCACTGGACCACCAGGGAAGCCCTTTGCTTCTTCCTTTTCTTGATTATACTTGATAAGGACTTACTAGGTATTAATTATTGTAAAATGCAGCTCTTGACTGAGTTATCATCTTACCTATTTGCTTCTTAAAATCTCATTTTACATTTATTACTTACTCCTGTTTCCCATGGACCTGCTTCTGGAACCTTAATTAACTTGTTTTTAATGTTGAAATTTAACAGAGAGCATTATTCGCTTCACTTCCCAGCATTGCAGACTCTCCTTAGTTTCCAGTAATTATATGATCCTTTTCTTTAAAAAAAAAGAAATGCAGTTTTGCTGCAGTTTGTAAAACCACTTCCGATCGAACTGCTATTTAAAAGTCAGTGGTAAATGAAGGGGGAAAACCCCTATCATTTCTGCTTTGAATACTAAGTTATTGAAATAAAAAGTGCTTACTGAGCATTATTTGGGTGTCATCTTTTGGAGGACTTTGTTTTCTGTTGCAGATATTGCCGTGGTGGAGATGAGTGATGCCTTCCGGCAGCCATCCTTATTTTACCACCTTGGAGTGCGAGAAAGTTTCAGCATGGCCAACAACATCATCCTCTACTGTGATACTAATTCAGACTCTCTGCAGTCACTGAAGGTACTTCACTTGTTTACTAAATATTTACTTTAGGGACCAGAGCTTTAAGGATCATCGTCATCTAGGAGAAAGAAAAATCAAGAAGCATATGTTTGGGAAAGGATGTTTTTGTCAATCCAATAATTATGCAACAGTGACTAGTTACACTGTAAAGTTTATCTGGAATTCAATGTGGAAATATGATGATATACACTAGGTAGGGGGAAAACTTAGTGTTGAGTTCTGTGGTCCAGTTGGAGCTGCAGCTGAGGAGACTGTTGGGAATAGGAAGTTGTCAGTGCACACACTGGAGAAAGAAGAGGAGGTTGCATAAGGTACAGTCGGCCTTGTGCTGTGTCACCATTGGGGATTTCCTTGGGCACACCTGTCTCCAAATAGAAATATGCTGTCTACTGAAAGTACTCTGAATAGAAATTCTCTATCACCAGAAAATTGACATCCTCTTTCTCTGGGATTTGATTTCAGTTAAAGTAGGAAGGGGAGGAAGAAAAACTCACCATATTTGTCTACAGAATTCAGCATGTCTCATGGTATTCTCTCCACTATAGGAGCTTAATGATTTTTCCTCCATCCCAAAAGATTACCTAGAATACTTTGTCAAGGCCAAGCAATTTTGCACTGTATGATTCTTTGAAAAGTATCTTACAGTTGGGCATGTAACTCACGTGGAACCTGATAATCATTCATTTCCTTTGTGAAACTTCCATTTAGCTCTTTGTGGTTTTTTTTTCCTTTTATAACTTCAGGTTCCCAAATGCAAGCCAACCTTGGTAAAGTATAATAAATTTTTAAAAAGCCAGCCTTGGAATGTGAATCCCTAAAACTCAGAAGCATCCTTCTAAGAGCTTAAGAATCAGTATATGAAGATCTCTAACCCCAACCCGAGGGGGGAAATGTAGCAGTATTTTGGTTTTATCTGAGTATCTAAAGCTTGTAAGGCTTTCTCTAAAAAATATGCAGTCATTTAGCCAATCCTTTTCTGCATACTGTGCTGGGGACTGATTAGGTATCCTTCCAGAATACTCTGAAATAGCTTTTTCTTCTAAAAATATGCAGTCATTTACCCCTTTTTGAACATGATACTAAATCATCCTCTACTGTGATACTAATTCAGACTCTCTGCAGTCACTGAAGGTACTTCACTTGTTTACTAAATATTTACTTTAGGGACCAGAGCTTTAAGGATCATCGTCATCTAGGAGAAAGAAAAATCAAGAAGCATATGTTTGGGAAAGGATGTTTTTGTCAATCCAATAATTATGCAACAGTGACTAGTTACACTGTAAAGTTTATCTGGAATTCAATGTGGAAATATGATGATATACACTAGGTAGGGGGAAAACTTAGTGTTGAGTTCTGTGGTCCAGTTGGAGCTGCAGCTGAGGAGACTGTTGGGAATAGGAAGTTGTCAGTGCACACACTGGAGAAAGAAGAGGAGGTTGCATAAGGTACAGTCGGCCTTGTGCTGTGTCACCATTGGGGATTTCCTTGGGCACACCTGTCTCCAAATAGAAATATGCTGTCTACTGAAAGTACTCTGAATAGAAATTCTCTATCACCAGAAAATTGACATCCTCTTTCTCTGGGATTTGATTTCAGTTAAAGTAGGAAGGGGAGGAAGAAAAACTCACCATATTTGTCTACAGAATTCAGCATGTCTCATGGTATTCTCTCCACTATAGGAGCTTAATGATTTTTCCTCCATCCCAAAAGATTACCTAGAATACTTTGTCAAGGCCAAGCAATTTTGCACTGTATGATTCTTTGAAAAGTATCTTACAGTTGGGCATGTAACTCACGTGGAACCTGATAATCATTCATTTCCTTTGTGAAACTTCCATTTAGCTCTTTGTGGTTTTTTTTTCCTTTTATAACTTCAGGTTCCCAAATGCAAGCCAACCTTGGTAAAGTATAATAAATTTTTAAAAAGCCAGCCTTGGAATGTGAATCCCTAAAACTCAGAAGCATCCTTCTAAGAGCTTAAGAATCAGTATATGAAGATCTCTAACCCCAACCCGAGGGGGGAAATGTAGCAGTATTTTGGTTTTATCTGAGTATCTAAAGCTTGTAAGGCTTTCTCTAAAAAATATGCAGTCATTTAGCCAATCCTTTTCTGCATACTGTGCTGGGGACTGATTAGGTATCCCCTTCCAGAATACTCTGAAATAGTTCTAAGAGATTTTCCCCATGTCTGTCTACATCTGTTTTTCACCTGGAGTAAGTCTTTAAGAATCGTCTACTTAGCTACTAAACAAAAACAACTTAATGGTACTCTGGCTTTACCCCTTTAGTTAATGTGCCATACATTTTTTAAAAAAAACATTTATTTATTTATTTATTTTGGCATGTTGGAGAGGGAGGGGGGTGGGCAGGCCACTTCCACTGGTCTTTCATTTGTCTAGTTTCATCCATCTTTGTTCTTTGGCCTGTGTGGGCCTCCCATCACAGTGGCCTCTGTTGTCGCAGAGCACCGGCTCTGGGTGTATGCACTCCAGAGCTCTGGCTCGGTAATTGGACACATTGGTCCAGCCACTCCACGGCACGTGGGATCTTCCCAGGCCAGGGCTCGAACTGGCGCCCCTTGCACTGCAAGGCGGTGTCCTTACCCACTGGGACCACGAGGGAAGCCCCTGATGGTGTATTTTTAATTAAACATTTTGATTTAGTGCTATTTGCAACCTATATTAGCAGTTGAGGAAGAGATTATTTTACTCTTTTTGTTCTATTTTCTTTGCATTAAATTCATTTTAAGCAGGCAGTGTTCTGTGGGATATTTTCCACTCTGCACTGTTTCTCTGCTTGTCCTACTGGAACCTGGCGATTAATTTTATGCCCATTCTTTCCTAGGGAAGTTTTTTAAAATTATATTTGAGAGAAAGAGATAAAGCTAATCTTATCAGAAATTTTTGTGGGACAAATAAACATTTATTTAATTGTTTTCAGCCAGTCTTTGTATAAGTGTTATTGGTATTTGAAAAAAAAAAATAGTTCTTTAAAGAGGCTCTGTGTCTAATATACTCATTTATCTAGTATAGTACATAATTGCTATTTGTTATTAAGCACCTACTATGTGCTAGGTATTGAGTGCTTTTGTTGGTGGTGGTGTTCAGTTGCTAAGTTGTGTCCAACTCTGCATCCCCATGGACTGCAACATGCCAGGCTTCCCTGTCCTTCACTATCTCCCAGAGTTTGCTCAGATTCATGTCTTTTGAACTGGTGATGCTATCTGACTGTCTCATCCTCTGCTGCCCTCTTCTCCTTTTGCCCTCAATCTTTCCAGTATCAGACTTTTTCCAAGTGAGTCATCTATTTATGTCAGGTGGCCAAGGTATTGGGGCGTCAGCTTCACCATCAGTCCTTATAATGACTATTCAGGGTTGATTCCTTTTAGGATTGACTTATTTGATCTCCTTGCAGTCCAAGGGACTTTCAGGAGTCTTCTCCACCACCAAATTCAAAAGCATCAGTTCTTCTGCAGTTGGCCTTCTTCGTGGTCCAACTCTCACATCCATACTTGACTATGGAATTACCATAACTTTGAGTATACGGACGTTTGTTGACAAAGTGAGGTTTCTGCTTTTTAATACACTAACTAGGTTTATCATAGCTTTTCTTCCAAGGAGCAAGTGTGTCTTAATTTCATGACTGCAGTCACCATCAGCAGTGATTTTGGAGCCCAAGAAATGAAAGCTGTCACTGCTTCCACTTTTACTTTTTTCAAGGAGGCCCATAGCTACCATTCCCAAATTTGTCTATTGCATTTTACGGGGGCTCTTTTGTTCTATTTTCTTTGCATTAAATTCATTTTAAGCAGGCAGTGTTCTGTGGGATATTTTCCACTCTGCACTGTTTCTCTGCTTGTCCTACTGGAACCTGGCGATTAATTTTATGCCCATTCTTTCCTAGGGAAGTTTTTTAAAATTATATTTGAGAGAAAGAGATAAAGCTAATCTTATCAGAAATTTTTGTGGGACAAATAAACATTTATTTAATTGTTTTCAGCCAGTCTTTGTATAAGTGTTATTGGTATTTGAAAAAAAAAAATAGTTCTTTAAAGAGGCTCTGTGTCTAATATACTCATTTATCTAGTATAGTACATAATTGCTATTTGTTATTAAGCACCTACTATGTGCTAGGTATTGAGTGCTTTTGTTGCGGTGGTGGTGTTCAGTTGCTAAGTTGTGTCCAACTCTGCATCCCCATGGACTGCAACATGCCAGGCTTCCCTGTCCTTCACTATCTCCCAGAGTTTGCTCAGATTCATGTCTTTTGAACTGGTGATGCTATCTGACTGTCTCATCCTCTGCTGCCCTCTTCTCCTTTTGCCCTCAATCTTTCCAGTATCAGAGTTTTTTCCAAGTGAGTCATCTATTTATGTCAGGTGGCCAAGGTATTGGGGCGTCAGCTTCACCATCAGTCCTTATAATGACTATTCAGGGTTGATTCCTTTTAGGATTGACTTATTTGATCTCCTTGCAGTCCAAGGGACTTTCAGGAGTCTTCTCCACCACCAAATTCAAAAGCATCAGTTCTTCTGCAGTTGGCCTTCTTCGTGGTCCAACTCTCACATCCATACTTGACTATGGAATTACCATAACTTTGAGTATACGGACGTTTGTTGACAAAGTGAGGTTTCTGCTTTTTAATACACTAACTAGGTTTATCATAGCTTTTCTTCCAAGGAGCAAGTGTCTTTTTAATTTCATGACTGCAGTCACCATCTGCAGTGATCTTGGAGCCCAAGAAATGAAAGCTGTCACTGCTTCCACTTTTTACTTTTGTATTTGCCGTGAAGTGATAGGACTGGGTTAATTCTTAAAACATCACTTTTGAGGTATAGCTACCATTCCCAAATTATAGGATTGGAAACTGAGTCTGTGACAAATTCAATCATTTGCCCAAGATGATATGGAAAATTTGGGACCAGGTCTGCCTGACCCCAAAGTCTATCCCTGTTAACCACTAAACTTGACTGCAATTGCGTCTAGTTAAAAGTATAGCAGACATCCCTGCAGTGTGTATTCATTTAGAAATCATTTATAAAACCCCATCAACCATACATCCTGAGTTGTTTCATGCAGCATGTATCCCTTCTTTTGTTTTTCTCCTTCCATGAATTGTAAACTTTTGAGATTTTCTTTTTTAGTTTGTCCCTGGCACAAATAGGTATCTGGTGGCAAAGGACAAAGTTCAGAGGTCAAAAGTGTTTGTTTTTTTTTCAGTCTAACAGCCTCCTCTGAGCCCTGGAAGTCCTTGGGATCTGCTACTGAGGCAGGTCTGGGTGTGTGTGTGTGTGTGTGTGTGTTTAATTTTTGAAATTTGTTTCTGTTTCAGGTAATTATAAGTATAGTTGCTATCCCTGCCATCTATGAACAGCAAGGAAAACTGCTGTGAAATAGGTAGACAAGAAATATTGATAAATAATATATTATATATGGATTAGCCAAATGTAATAATAGTGAAGCATCTCCCTATCTCACAGAGCAAAGACAGAATGTGAATGCTATTCTTATCACATATCTAGCTTCACTCAGGTTGATTCTTTGGACATCTAGAAGTACAGCTGGACTAGTTTTTTGTTGCACCAAGGGACTTTCAGGAGTCTTCTCCACCACCAAATTCAAAAGCATCAGTTCTTCTGCAGTTGGCCTTCTTCGTGGTCCAACTCTCACATCCATACTTGACTATGGAATTACCATAACTTTGAGTATACGGACGTTTGTTGACAAAGTGAGGTTTCTGCTTTTTAATACACTAACTAGGTTTATCATAGCTTTTCTTCCAAGGAGCAAGTGTCTTTTTAATTTCATGACTGCAGTCACCATCTGCAGTGATCTTGGAGCCCAAGAAATGAAAGCTGTCACTGCTTCCACTTTTTACTTTTGTATTTGCCGTGAAGTGATAGGACTGGGTTAATTCTTAAAACATCACTTTTGAGGTATAGCTACCATTCCCAAATTATAGGATTGGAAACTGAGTCTGTGACAAATTCAATCATTTGCCCAAGATGATATGGAAAATTTGGGACCAGGTCTGCCTGACCCCAAAGTCTATCCCTGTTAACCACTAAACTTGACTGCAATTGCGTCTAGTTAAAAGTATAGCAGACATCCCTGCAGTGTGTATTCATTTAGAAATCATTTATAAAACCCCATCAACCATACATCCTGAGTTGTTTCATGCAGCATGTATCCCTTCTTTTGTTTTTCTCCTTCCATGAATTGTAAACTTTTGAGATTTTCTTTTTTAGTTTGTCCCTGGCACAAATAGGTATCTGGTGGCAAAGGACAAAGTTCAGAGGTCAAAAGTGTTTGTTTTTTTTTCAGTCTAACAGCCTCCTCTGAGCCCTGGAAGTCCTTGGGATCTGCTACTGAGGCAGGTCTGGGTGTGTGTGTGTGTGTGTGTGTTTAATTTTTGAAATTTGTTTCTGTTTCAGGTAATTATAAGTATAGTTGCTATCCCTGCCATCTATGAACAGCAAGGAAAACTGCTGTGAAATAGGTAGACAAGAAATATTGATAAATAATATATTATATATGGATTAGCCAAATGTAATAATAGTGAAGCATCTCCCTATCTCACAGAGCAAAGACAGAATGTGAATGCTATTCTTATCACATATCTAGCTTCACTCAGGTTGATTCTTTGGACATCTAGAAAGTACAGCTGGACTAGTTCTGTCTTCATCCACTGCTCTTTGTTGAAAAGAACAGTTTCTTTTTGGCAAGAAATTCTTAGGACGAAATCACAGGAAAAGAAATTAAATTTAAGCTCTTGGTAAATAATTGTTAGGAACCATACAAGTACTTTTAATCTGTGTCTTAGTTTTCAGATGAAAGGCTATTTAGACTCTAATAAATCCATGTACTTGGAATAAAATTTGTATCCCTTTTAAATTACAAGTGTTCTCTTCCTATAGCAAGAATGAAATAATTTTTTTTCCAGAAAAAGGATCATCATTCCACTTTGGGAAAGAGAAGTCGATAGATCTTTTTTTCCTTAGCATTGTAATAACACAGTTTTCTTTAAATAAACATCATGAAAATTTATGTGCCTATTAATGAGACTCTAAGCTGAGATTTACATTTGTTTGAAAATTAGAAATTCCTGGAACAATTGTTTTCTGATTCATTTGGTGGATTATGAGCTGTTGATTTGGGGTCTCTCAGTCAATGGGATTGTAGGTCTGGACACTTGGGTGAAATGAATGGCTTTGTGTAGAGTGAAGAAGTTGTTTTAATGAACCATTTCTTCTATCATTCCTTTACAAATTCTTTTCCCACTTAGGTTGTTATATAATATTGAGCAGAAAGAATTAGGTACATGTATAACAGAATCATTCTGCTGTATACCTGAAACTCTCACACACTGTTTTTTTGGCCTCTTTTATTGGTTCTTTATTTATTTTCATCCATCTTTATTCTTTGGCCTGTGTGTACCCCTATGGCCTCTTGAGCATTCGCATGCGCCCAGAGAACTGGCTGTAATTTTGAAATTTGTTTCTGTTTCAGGTAATTATAAGTATAGTTGCTATCCCTGCCATCTATGAACAGCAAGGAAAACTGCTGTGAAATAGGTAGACAAGAAATATTGATAAATAATATATTATATATGGATTAGCCAAATGTAATAATAGTGAAGCATCTCCCTATCTCACAGAGCAAAGACAGAATGTGAATGCTATTCTTATCACATATCTAGCTTCACTCAGGTTGATTCTTTGGACATCTAGAAAGTACAGCTGGACTAGTTCTGTCTTCATCCACTGCTCTTTGTTGAAAAGAACAGTTTCTTTTTGGCAAGAAATTCTTAGGACGAAATCACAGGAAAAGAAATTAAATTTAAGCTCTTGGTAAATAATTGTTAGGAACCATACAAGTACTTTTAATCTGTGTCTTAGTTTTCAGATGAAAGGCTATTTAGACTCTAATAAATCCATGTACTTGGAATAAAATTTGTATCCCTTTTAAATTACAAGTGTTCTCTTCCTATAGCAAGAATGAAATAATTTTTTTTCCAGAAAAAGGATCATCATTCCACTTTGGGAAAGAGAAGTCGATAGATCTTTTTTTCCTTAGCATTGTAATAACACAGTTTTCTTTAAATAAACATCATGAAAATTTATGTGCCTATTAATGAGACTCTAAGCTGAGATTTACATTTGTTTGAAAATTAGAAATTCCTGGAACAATTGTTTTCTGATTCATTTGGTGGATTATGAGCTGTTGATTTGGGGTCTCTCAGTCAATGGGATTGTAGGTCTGGACACTTGGGTGAAATGAATGGCTTTGTGTAGAGTGAAGAAGTTGTTTTAATGAACCATTTCTTCTATCATTCCTTTACAAATTCTTTTCCCACTTAGGTTGTTATATAATATTGAGCAGAAAAAAGAATTAGGTACATGTATAACAGAATCATTCTGCTGTATACCTGAAACTCTCACACACTGTTTTTTTTGGCCTCTTTTATTGGTTCTTTATTTATTTTCATCCATCTTTATTCTTTGGCCCGTGTGTACCTCCCATTACAGTGGCCTCTCGTTGCAGAGCACCGGCTCTGGGCGCATGCGCTCCAGAGAACTGGCTGTAATTGGACACACTGATCCAGCTGCTCCACAGCACCTGGAGTCTTCCCTGGCCAGGGATTGAACCAGTGCCCCTTGCACTGCAAGGCGGACTCTACCCACTGGACCACCAGGGAAGCCTCTCACAACATTGTTAATCAGTTGTACTCCAATACAAAATAAAAAGTTAAAAAAATAAATAAAAAATAAAAACAAAAAGAAGTTCCTTTACAGCAGCCACTCTCAGCTCTAAAGCTTTTCCCTTATTTAGCTCCCTCTCTTTTTGCTAGGCCACTCCCCACTCACTTTAAATAATACTTCATATAAAAACAAAGCAAAACAAAATAAGGAAATACCATCCACATTATCAGATAGTCAACAATGAAAAGCCTTTATTATACCAATGGCAAGGCAGTGAAACAAGGGAAATGTATGCATTGCTGATACAAGAGTATGTTGGCACTACCTTTTCAAGATCAATTTGGAAATAGCTTATAATATCAAATGAGATTTTCACCGGGAGTCAGCAGTACGGTCTCTACATATGTGCTATTTAAAAAAAGAAAAAATCTTCGGCATGCACAAGGAGATAAAATCAAGAAAGTTTATCTCAATCCACCCAGAGAAGTTGGTAAATATCTATCAACAGAAAAATGAACATAAATACTTTCAGGTATAGTCATTTAATGGAATGTTTATATTTCCACTGATGGTTCTTCTGGCCAGACTGGTAGCCTCATTTGGTGGATTATGAGCTGTTGATTTGGGGTCTCTCAGTCAATGGGATTGTAGGTCTGGACACTTGGGTGAAATGAATGGCTTTGTGTAGAGTGAAGAAGTTGTTTTAATGAACCATTTCTTCTATCATTCCTTTACAAATTCTTTTCCCACTTAGGTTGTTATATAATATTGAGCAGAAAGAATTAGGTACATGTATAACAGAATCATTCTGCTGTATACCTGAAACTCTCACACACTGTTTTTTTTGGCCTCTTTTATTGGTTCTTTATTTATTTTCATCCATCTTTATTCTTTGGCCCGTGTGTACCTCCCATTACAGTGGCCTCTCGTTGCAGAGCACCGGCTCTGGGCGCATGCGCTCCAGAGAACTGGCTGTAATTGGACACACTGATCCAGCTGCTCCACAGCACCTGGAGTCTTCCCTGGCCAGGGATTGAACCAGTGCCCCTTGCACTGCAAGGCGGACTCTACCCACTGGACCACCAGGGAAGCCTCTCACAACATTGTTAATCAGTTGTACTCCAATACAAAATAAAAAGTTAAAAAAATAAATAAAAAATAAAAACAAAAAGAAGTTCCTTTACAGCAGCCACTCTCAGCTCTAAAGCTTTTCCCTTATTTAGCTCCCTCTCTTTTTGCTAGGCCACTCCCCACTCACTTTAAATAATACTTCATATAAAAACAAAGCAAAACAAAATAAGGAAATACCATCCACATTATCAGATAGTCAACAATGAAAAGCCTTTATTATACCAATGGCAAGGCAGTGAAACAAGGGAAATGTATGCATTGCTGATACAAGAGTATGTTGGCACTACCTTTTCAAGATCAATTTGGAAATAGCTTATAATATCAAATGAGATTTTCACCGGGAGTCAGCAGTACGGTCTCTACATATGTGCTATTTAAAAAAAGAAAAAATCTTCGGCATGCACAAGGAGATAAAATCAAGAAAGTTTATCTCAATCCACCCAGAGAAGTTGGTAAATATCTATCAACAGAAAAATGAACATAAATACTTTCAGGTATAGTCATTTAATGGAATGTTTATATTTCCACTGATGGTTCTTCTGGCCAGACTGGTAGCCTCAGCTAATCTCTTTCTCTCTTTTTTTTTTTTTTTTTTTAAAGATTTATTTATTTATTTATTTTGGGTGGGAGTCGGGTTGGGGAGGGAGGGGAGCGGGCGGGCCACTTCTATTGGTCTTTCGTTTCTCTATGTTCATCGGTCTTTGTTCTTTGGCTCCTGTGGGCCTCCCATCACGGTGGCGTCTGTCGTTGCAGAACGCCGGCTCTGGGTGCATGCGCTCCAGAGCTCCGGCTAAGTAATGGGACACATCGGTCCAGTCGCTCCGCGGCACGTGGGATCTTCCCAGGCCAGGGCTCGAACCGGCGCCCCTTGCACTGCAAGGCGGTGTCCTTACCCACTGGACCACCAGGGGAAGCCCTATTCTCTTTCTCTTTTAAAAAATATTTTTGAAAGTAGACCTTAAAAATTCTTATCATAAGAAAAAACAATTTTGTAACTATCTGTAGCGACAGATGTTAACTACATGTTTTGAAGTGATTATTTTGCAGTATATACAAACATCAAAACATTATATGGCCTACCTGTAACTACTATAATGTTCCATGTCAATCATGCCTCATAACATTTAAAAAGTAAAATAATTTTTAAAAATCTCAAATAAAGGCATTTTGGGGTGCACAGGGGAAAATTTTTCCAAATAGATTAATCAGCCCAGGTCCTCTAAACTTTAATTATAAATTTACTTTTGCAAGTTATAGAAAGGAGATTTTTTTTCTTTCTCAGTTTGTCATTTTCCTTTAGTTCTTTCAAATATGAAGGTTGTGAGAATTTTCTTAAAGTCCACTGATGTTTGATGTCAAGGAGTTCTGATTCTTATATTATTTGAGAAAAATAAAGATCATTTCTGTTAAAAAAAATTTGGCATGCAAAGGGTTATAAAATCAAGAAAGTTTATCTCAATCCACCCAGAGAAGTTGGTAAATATCTATCAACAGAAAAATGAACATAAATACTTTCAGGTATAGTCATTTAATGGAATGTTTATATTTCCACTGATGGTTCTTCTGGCCAGACTGGTAGCCTCAGCTAATCTCTTTCTCTCTTTTTTTTTTTTTTTTTTTAAAGATTTATTTATTTTTTTTTTTTGGGTGGGGGTTGGGTTGGGGAGGGAGGGAGCGGGCGGGCTACTTCTATTGGTCTTCGCTTTCTCTCTGTTCATCGGTCTTTGTTCTTTGGCTCCTGTGGGCCTCCCATCACGGTGGCGTCTGTCGTTGCAGAACGCCGGCTCTGGGTGCATGCGCTCCAGAGCTCCGGCTAAGTAATGGGACACATCGGTCCAGTCGCTCCGCGGCACGTGGGATCTTCCCAGGCCAGGGCTCGAACCGGCGCCCCTTGCACTGCAAGGCGGTGTCCTTACCCACTGGACCACCAGGGGAAGCCCTATTCTCTTTCTCTTTTAAAAAATATTTTTGAAAGTAGACCTTAAAAATTCTTATCATAAGAAAAAACAATTTTGTAACTATCTGTAGCGACAGATGTTAACTACATGTTTTGAAGTGATTATTTTGCAGTATATACAAACATCAAAACATTATATGGCCTACCTGTAACTACTATAATGTTCCATGTCAATCATGCCTCATAACATTTAAAAAAGTAAAATAATTTTTAAAAAATCTCAAATAAAGGCATTTTGGGGTGCACAGGGAAATTATTCCAAATAGATTAATCAGCCCAGGTCCTCTAAACTTTAATTATAAATTTACTTTTGCAAGTTATAGAAAGGAGATTTTTTTTCTTTCTCAGTTTGTCATTTTCCTTTAGTTCTTTCAAATATGAAGGTTGTGAGAATTTTCTTAAAGTCCACTGATGTTTGATGTCAAGGAGTTCTGATTCTTATATTATTTGAGAAAAATAAAGATCATTTCTGTTAAAAAAAATTTGGCATGCAAAGGGTTATATAATCAAGAAAGTTTGTTAATGTTGTTAGTGGTAATCCATCCCCCAGAGAAACTGGTAAATATTTATCAATAGAAGAATGCACATAAATGCTTTCTAGTATAGTCACTTGATGTTATAGAGCACTTAAAATCAATTAACTAGAGCTTTCTGTACCACTATTTATATGTTTCAAAAACAGTGTCGAGAGAAAAAACAAATTATAGAAGCATGTGTACCGTATGATACCATCTATACAAAATATAATCATGTGCAAGACAATGTTTTTTATACATTTATATAATAAAGGGATAGAAGTATGTATGGGAATTGTAAATAATTTATAAATACTTCTTTGAAGGATAGGAGTGGAATAAAATGAAGAGGAGATGACAGGACTCTTCAACCACATATGTAATATTGCATTTCTAAATCGAGATCATATAGCCATGGGTGTGTGAAAAAAATTTTAATTGAAGTATAATTGACTTCCAATATTGTATTAATTTCTGGTGCCTCACATAGTAATGATCCCCGCAAGTCTAGCTATCATCTGTCACTATACACAGTACATTACCGTGTTAGTGACCATAGCCCCTACGTTGTTGGTGTTCAGTCGCTAAGTCATGTCCGACTCTTTGTGACCCCTTGAACGGCAGGACACCAGGCTTCCCTGTCCTTCACTGTTTCCTGGAGTTTACTCAAACGCATGTCCACTAAGTCTGTGATGCCATCCAACCATCTCATTCTCTGTCGCCCTCTTCTCTTCCTGCCCTCAGTCTTTCCAGCATCAGGGTCTGTTCCCTTTTTGCTGTATACTCTGTCCCTGTAACTTATTTATTTTATAAATGGAAACTTGTACCATTTAATCCCCTTCACCAAAGTTCCTCATCTTCACATGTCCCTCCCCTTTAGCAACCCTTAGTATGCTCTCTGTATCTACGAATCTGTTTCTCTTTTGTTTTGTTTGCCTCTCTCGTTTGTTAATTCTAAGTGAAATCATCTGGTAGTTGTCTTTCTCTGACTTATTTCATTCAGCATCAATATTCTCTAGCTCCATTTATGTTGTTGCAAATAGCACAATTTCATTCTTTTTATGGGTGAGTAGCATTCCAGTGTGAGTCTGTGTATATATCTCATTTTCTTTATCTGTTCACCTATTGATAGGCACTTAGTTTGCATATATATTTTTTTTTATTTTACTTTTTATTTTTATAGGTAAGCTTTGTTGTTTACAGATATGTATAATCCCAGATTAGTCATATATATATCTATATCCCTGGCCCCCTCCCTCCGCCACCCTGTCCCCCGCTTCCCACCCCTCCAGGTCATCGCCGTGCCCCTGCAGTAGTTTGCTTATATATCTTGGCTATTGTAAATAACGCTTCCCATAGCCTTGCCAATACTGTTGTCTTTTTATAATAGCCATTCTGACAGATGTGAGGTGTTATCTTACTGTGGTTTTGATTTGTATTTACCTGATAATTAGTGATGTTAAGCATCTTTCATATACCTGCTGACAAGTGTATGTATTCTTTTGAAAACTGTGTATTTAGCTTTCCTGCCCATTTTTAATTGTATTTGATGTTGATTCTTTTAGAGTCTTCCAATATTGTATTAATTTCTGGTGCCTCACATAGTAATGATTCTAGCTATCATCTGTCACTATACACAGTACATTACCGTGTTAGTGACCATAGCCCCTACGTTGTTGGTGTTCAGTCGCTAAGTCATGTCCGACTCTTTGTGACCCCTTGAACGGCAGGACACCAGGCTTCCCTGTCCTTCACTGTTTCCTGGAGTTTACTCAAACGCATGTCCACTAAGTCTGTGATGCCATCCAACCATCTCATTCTCTGTCGCCCTCTTCTCTTCCTGCCCTCAGTCTTTCCAGCATCAGGGTCTGTTCCCTTTTTGCTGTATACTCTGTCCCTGTAACTTATTTATTTTATAAATGGAAACTTGTACCATTTAATCCCCTTCACCAAAGTTCCTCATCTTCACATGTCCCTCCCCTTTAGCAACCCTTAGTATGCTCTCTGTATCTACGAATCTGTTTCTCTTTTGTTTTGTTTGCCTCTCTCGTTTGTTAATTCTAAGTGAAATCATCTGGTAGTTGTCTTTCTCTGACTTATTTCATTCAGCATCAATATTCTCTAGCTCCATTTATGTTGTTGCAAATAGCACAATTTCATTCTTTTTATGGGTGAGTAGCATTCCAGTGTGAGTCTGTGTATATATCTCATTTTCTTTATCTGTTCACCTATTGATAGGCACTTAGTTTGCATATATATTTTTTTTTATTTTACTTTTTATTTTTATAGGTAAGCTTTGTTGTTTACAGATATGTATAATCCCAGATTAGTCATATATATATCTATATCCCTGGCCCCCTCCCTCCGCCACCCTGTCCCCCGCTTCCCACCCCTCCAGGTCATCGCCGTGCCCCTGCAGTAGTTTGCTTATATATCTTGGCTATTGTAAATAACGCTTCCCATAGCCTTGCCAATACTGTTGTCTTTTTATAATAGCCATTCTGACAGATGTGAGGTGTTATCTTACTGTGGTTTTGATTTGTATTTACCTGATAATTAGTGATGTTAAGCATCTTTCATATACCTGCTGACAAGTGTATGTATTCTTTTGAAAACTGTGTATTTAGCTTTCCTGCCCATTTTTTAATTGTTTTTTTTTTACTTATATTGAATGGTGTGAGTTCTTTATATATTTTGGATATTAATCTCTTATTAGACATATCATTTGCAATTATCTTCTTCCATTAGTAGACTGCCTTTTTGTTTTTATTTTTTATTTTTGGCCACTTTTATTGGTATTTCATTTATTTATTTTCATCCATCTTTGTTCTTTGGCATGTGTGGGCCTCCCATTGCAGTGGCCTCTCCTGTAGCAGAGCACCGGCTCTGGGCACTTGCACTCCACAGCACTGGCTCGTAATTGGACACACTGGTCTAGCCGGTACACGGCATGTGGGATCTTCCCAGGCCAGGGATGGAACCAATGCCCCTTGCAGTGCAAGGCGGACTCTTTACCCACTGGACCACCAAGGAAGCTCTGCCTTTTTAGGTTTTTTTTGGTTGCTTCTGTTGGTTTTTCATTTATTTATTTTCTTCCATCTTTGTTCTTTGGCCCGTGTGGGCCTCCCATTGCAGTGACCTATTTCGCTGCAGAGCACTGGCTCCGGGCGCATGAGCTCCCGAACTCCGGCTTGGAAGTTGGACACATCGGTCCAGCTGCTCCAGGGCACGTGGGGTCTTCCCAGGCGAGGATCGAACTGGTGCCCCCTGCACTGCAAGGTGGCATTCTTACCCACTGGACCACCAGGAAAGCCCCTGCCTTTTTGTTTTGTTGGTGGTTTTCTTTGCTGTGCTTAAGGGATGTGTGACTAAGTTTAATACTCTTTATATTCTTTAACTATTTCATATTTAATCTTTTTAATGAAAAAAATTGTTAAGATTTGTTATTTTCTATATCCATTAGGACAGCTTACATATATTTTGGGCATTTGAATCTCAATTTATTTTTTTAGTTTCTTTTCCCTAATGTTCTAACTGTGGTTAGAAGACCTCACATGCATTTAAAATTATTCCTTCTGCACTAAGATAGACGTTATTGCCATTTTATCCATTGTAGAATGAATGTTTGTCTAGAAATTGATATGTATACGAGTTAATAGTAGCACAGCTCATTTAAAAATATTTTTTTGGTTTTATTTACCTGATAATTAGTGATGTTAAGCATCTTTCATATACCTGCTGACAAGTGTATGTATTCTTTTGAAAACTGTGTATTTAGCTTTCCTGCCCATTTTTTAATTGTTTTTTTTTTACTTATATTGAATGGTGTGAGTTCTTTATATATTTTGGATATTAATCTCTTATTAGACATATCATTTGCAATTATCTTCTTCCATTAGTAGACTGCCTTTTTGTTTTTATTTTTTATTTTTGGCCACTTTTATTGGTATTTCATTTATTTATTTTCATCCATCTTTGTTCTTTGGCATGTGTGGGCCTCCCATTGCAGTGGCCTCTCCTGTAGCAGAGCACCGGCTCTGGGCACTTGCACTCCACAGCACTGGCTCGTAATTGGACACACTGGTCTAGCCGGTACACGGCATGTGGGATCTTCCCAGGCCAGGGATGGAACCAATGCCCCTTGCAGTGCAAGGCGGACTCTTTACCCACTGGACCACCAAGGAAGCTCTGCCTTTTTAGGTTTTTTTTGGTTGCTTCTGTTGGTTTTTCATTTATTTATTTTCTTCCATCTTTGTTCTTTGGCCCGTGTGGGCCTCCCATTGCAGTGACCTATTTCGCTGCAGAGCACTGGCTCCGGGCGCATGAGCTCCCGAACTCCGGCTTGGAAGTTGGACACATCGGTCCAGCTGCTCCAGGGCACGTGGGGTCTTCCCAGGCGAGGGATCGAACTGGTGCCCCCTGCACTGCAAGGTGGCATTCTTACCCACTGGACCACCAGGAAAGCCCCTGCCTTTTTGTTTTGTTGGTGGTTTTCTTTGCTGTGCTTAAGGGATGTGTGACTAAGTTTAATACTCTTTATATTCTTTAACTATTTCATATTTAATCTTTTTAATGAAAAAAATTGTTAAGATTTGTTATTTTCTATATCCATTAGGACAGCTTACATATATTTTGGGCATTTGAATCTCAATTTATTTTTTTAGTTTCTTTTCCCTAATGTTCTAACTGTGGTTAGAAGACCTCACATGCATTTAAAATTATTCCTTCTGCACTAAGATAGACGTTATTGCCATTTTATCCATTGTAGAATGAATGTTTGTCTAGAAATTGATATGTATACGAGTTAATAGTAGCACAGCTCATGTTGAAACATAATGATTATGTGAAAATATTCCTTATTCAAGAAATTTAGTTGTATTTTTCTCTGTAACTGTTGCTTGAAAAATCACTTTCCAGCTGGGACTTGCTTTCATAAATTGCTCTTTACAGCAGTTTATCTACATGTTTAATCCTTCACAGTCTCACTGAATCTAATACCTGCACATGTGGTGACTGAAGCTCTTCCTCTGCCACAGTGCATCTAAGAGTATGTTCTAGATTGGGATCTGACTAACATGCAACTGTAGGTGCACAAACCAAAACTCGTAACATCATCACTAAATGAGCCCTTGAAAAATCATCAGTTTTAAACAATATAGCAGTTTTTCCATATGATCTAGCAATTGCATTTCTGGATGTATACCCCAAAGTATTGAAAGCATGATCTCAAAGAGATACGTGTGCATGCATGTTCATAACAGCATTACTTACAACAGTCAGAAGATGGAAGCAACCTAAATGTCCATTGGTGGATGAATGGATGAAACAAAATATGGTTTACACACACAATGGAATGTTATTCAGCCTAAAAAAAGAAGGCAGTTCTAACATATGCAATGATATGGATGAACCTTGAGAGCTACCATAGTTGCTCATTGATACAGTTCCATGGTACCTAGACCCATGATGTTTATCTGTAGATACAGAGGGACCCAATCTCCCCTGGAGTTTGTACGAGAGGAATTGGATATTGAGCCCGTTTTTCTGGTGATACTCATTTTCATTTGAAGCAAATGAAATACCAGGCGGTGATGTCAGTTCTATACAATTTGATGATTATATTGGTTGGCCAACAAGTTCATTCAGGTTTCTTCATACCATATTATGGGAAAGCCTGAATGAACTTTTTGGCCAGCTTAGTACTAGTTTTTAGTAAATTGGTGAGGAAATCAAAGTAATTTTTGTTATAAATACCTTGAACTTAGAGTTTCCCTGGTGGCTTGTTGGTAAAGAATCTGTCTGCAATGCAGGAGACATGAATTTGATCCCTGAGTCAGGAAGAACTCCTGAAGAAGGAAATGGCAACCGATTCCAGTATTCTTGCCTAGGAAATCTCATGAACCAAGGAACCTGGGAAAATATAGTCCATGGGGTCATAAAGAGTCAGACAAAACTTAGAGACTAAACAATAACAATCTTGAAATTAAGTTAAATTTTTACATGTATTTGGCAAATTAACTCAGATCCTAGAGTATTCTTAAACCTAGAAAAAAGACTTTTTTCCCCTTTTACACCACTGCTTGAATTGAGTATGAATTTGAAATTCATACATTCCCAAACATTTATAATTCTCTTAGTTTAATAATGAATTGTTACTGTTCTTTTCGTAAGCATCAATTGTTCTAGATTGGGATCTAAACATGAAAGGTGCACAAACCAAAACTACATCATCACTAAATGAGCCCTTGAAAAATCATCAGTTTTAAACAATATAGCAGTTTTTCCATATGATCTAGCAATTGCATTTCTGGATGTATACCCCAAAGTATTGAAAGCATGATCTCAAAGAGATACGTGTGCATGCATGTTCATAACAGCATTACTTACAACAGTCAGAAGATGGAAGCAACCTAAATGTCCATTGGTGGATGAATGGATGAAACAAAATATGGTTTACACACACAATGGAATGTTATTCAGCCTAAAAAAAGAAGGCAGTTCTAACATATGCAATGATATGGATGAACCTTGAGAGCTACCATAGTTGCTCATTGATACAGTTCCATGGTACCTAGACCCATGATGTTTATCTGTAGATACAGAGGGACCCAATCTCCCCTGGAGTTTGTACGAGAGGAATTGGATATTGAGCCCGTTTTTCTGGTGATACTCATTTTCATTTGAAGCAAATGAAATACCAGGCGGTGATGTCAGTTCTATACAATTTGATGATTATATTGGGTTGGCCAACAAGTTCATTCAGGTTTCTTCATACCATATTATGGGAAAGCCTGAATGAACTTTTTGGCCAGCTTAGTACTAGTTTTTAGTAAATTGGTGAGGAAATCAAAGTAATTTTTGTTATAAATACCTTGAACTTAGAGTTTCCCTGGTGGCTTGTTGGTAAAGAATCTGTCTGCAATGCAGGAGACATGAATTTGATCCCTGAGTCAGGAAGAACTCCTGAAGAAGGAAATGGCAACCGATTCCAGTATTCTTGCCTAGGAAATCTCATGAACCAAGGAACCTGGGAAAATATAGTCCATGGGGTCATAAAGAGTCAGACAAAACTTAGAGACTAAACAATAACAATCTTGAAATTAAGTTAAATTTTTACATGTATTTGGCAAATTAACTCAGATCCTAGAGTATTCTTAAACCTAGAAAAAAGACTTTTTTCCCCTTTTACACCACTGCTTGAATTGAGTATGAATTTGAAATTCATACATTCCCAAACATTTATAATTCTCTTAGTTTAATAATGAATTGTTACTGTTCTTTTCAGCACCCTAAAGTAGCACCATAAAGTATACGGTAAACATTAGGAAAAAAAGTCATTTGAGAATATGATCCTATAAGGGCATCTAGTGACTTATGAACCGGAAACATTGGCCCTGTCCCACAGTGCTGCTCCCAGACCTTTCACAAGTGTCTTACTAACTTGATAACTGACCACTGATTTATAAACCGTGGCCCTCTGTTTCTCTGTCCAACATAGCTATCACATAGACTTCTTAATATTTCATGGAAAAGATTTTTTTTTCTTGAGAGCAAAGAAGGTCTAGTTCTTTTATTTTACTTATTTCAGAAATGATCTTTCATCTGAGGTATAATAATTTCATGTCAAATTAGGGGGAAAGGGAGGTAATTTGGGTGAGAAAAGAAATATCTGTGAGCACCGCTTTATGAAGATTTTCTGTCAAGATCTTACATTGATGAATGATTTATTTAGCAGGAGTTGATTTCCAGCTGTTGTATCCCTGAGGCTTGAGAAAGGGCTTGTGACTGGAAAATCCAGTTTTCTTTGATGTCAGTTAACAAGATTACATCTTCAAAGGAATGATGTGTATACTGGATAAAGGATGCCCTGGCTCTCCTTAATTCCTTCTTTACTCTTTCCTACCCACTGTGTCTAGCATCTTACTGCCATTGCATCTGAAGGAGAAGGAAATCTATGCTACGTAGTGAAAGGAAGATGCCATCGTATTTCTGGGTTGGCATCTGATACTCTCTTCATTTGTAGAGATTTTCATCACAGGCTCATGAGTTTGAATACCTTAAAATGCAATAATGAATACCTCTGCCCACAGAAGGTGTGAGTCTGAAAGCCTCCTAACTCCTACCCAGTTGAATTATAGGCTTGTTTGTTCATTCTAAATATTGGTTCTTCCTCTGGAAGTTGATCTTTGTGGCACTGCAACCTATCCTCCTATTTGAGTCCTTTAAGAATGCATTCTTGAGATTTTTACTAAAATCTGTGTGTAAAGTGTAATTTACTGTGCCAAAATTCATTCTGTCTGTAACTTTTCAACAATATAGATTTTTTCCCCTTAAATACCTGTGCTTGAATAATATGGTCCAATTAGGTGTTGCTGAAAGAAGCCAAGGGTGATAAGAAGTTGATTATAATAACAACACATTATAAGAAGTTTGTGTTAAGAAGCTCTTTCAAGCACTGTATGTTTAAAATGTCACTCTTCAGCATCTCAGCCCCATTTAAAGACATGTATCTACTTACAGTAGAGTTCTTCCATCATGATACTTTTTTGGCTTGAAATACAATAAAAGAGGAGAAGAAAGCCTAGAATTTCCTTTAGGATTACTTTCCAGTCTAGGTGTCATTTACCCTGATTTTTGGGTACAGGTTGTTTTTATGGACAGCTGCTTATATGTCTTACCTGTGATCATGATGAGTTCCTCCCCCGTGATCACGAACAGTGCAGGTATAAGATGCCTCTGTATCTGATGACATAGGAATTAAGTTGAGATTGTCTACTTTGATAGTATTAACATCTCATATTGTGTATAGCTTTAAATGCTTAAAGGTCTCTGATCAATTTATTTCATTTGGTCTTTAAGCATGACCCAGTGAGATGGACACATTATCGTGTATGTTGACCAAATAGAAGATACTTTCTTTACAGATGAGAACTAAAGCCACCGTGGTGTAATGACTTAGAGGCACAGTTAATAAGCATTGAGTTGCATAACATGTAAGCACAAGTGTACGCTGTTCCCTAACTTTAAAGTTCTGACACCTGAGGTCATGAGTAAAATGCCATCGTATTTCTGGGTTGGCATCTGATACTCTCTTCATTTGTAGAGATTTTCATCACAGGCTCATGAGTTTGAATACCTTAAAATGCAATAATGAATACCTCTGCCCACAGAAGGTGTGAGTCTGAAAGCCTCCTAACTCCTACCCAGTTGAATTATAGGCTTGTTTGTTCATTCTAAATATTGGTTCTTCCTCTGGAAGTTGATCTTTGTGGCACTGCAACCTATCCTCCTATTTGAGTCCTTTAAGAATGCATTCTTGAGATTTTTACTAAAATCTGTGTGTAAAGTGTAATTTACTGTGCCAAAATTCATTCTGTCTGTAACTTTTCAACAATATAGATTTTTTCCCCTTAAATACCTGTGCTTGAATAATATGGTCCAATTAGGTGTTGCTGAAAGAAGCCAAGGGTGATAAGAAGTTGATTATAATAACAACACATTATAAGAAGTTTGTGTTAAGAAGCTCTTTCAAGCACTGTATGTTTAAAATGTCACTCTTCAGCATCTCAGCCCCATTTAAAGACATGTATCTACTTACAGTAGAGTTCTTCCATCATGATACTTTTTTGGCTTGAAATACAATAAAAGAGGAGAAGAAAGCCTAGAATTTCCTTTAGGATTACTTTCCAGTCTAGGTGTCATTTACCCTGATTTTTGGGTACAGGTTGTTTTTATGGACAGCTGCTTATATGTCTTACCTGTGATCATGATGAGTTCCTCCCCCGTGATCACGAACAGTGCAGGTATAAGATGCCTCTGTATCTGATGACATAGGAATTAAGTTGAGATTGTCTACTTTGATAGTATTAACATCTCATATTGTGTATAGCTTTAAATGCTTAAAGGTCTCTGATCAATTTATTTCATTTGGTCTTTAAGCATGACCCAGTGAGATGGACACATTATCGTGTATGTTGACCAAATAGAAGATACTTTCTTTACAGATGAGAACTAAAGCCACCGTGGTGTAATGACTTAGAGGCACAGTTAATAAGCATTGGAGTTGCATAACATGTAAGCACAAGTGTACGCTGTTCCCTAACTTTAAAGATGGGCCAGTTCTGTGACACCTGTATTGGAGTGTTCTTCCTAAAACCGCTCAGCATGTGGAAAGGTGAAGATGAGCCCCACCTTCTCAGTGAGACCTATGGTGTTCACTGTAGCCCATATGGCAGTTCTTTGTTTAGCTTTGAGACATTGAAATTAAGTAAGAGGATGGAGCTGGGGAGTACAAGGAAGATTCCTTTTTTTCCCAACTTCAGAGCAAAACTTGCCACATTTCACTGGGACAGAAAGAGATCTCAGAAGAAAAGACCTAGAAGGTCACCAGCAGGATGGCATGGGTCTTTGCTCTTGGTCCACAACCCCCTGGCCCTCTCCTTTCTTTTCTTTCAAGAAACAGATCCTGGTTCTTCCATCCTGAATCCATTTGGCTTGGCAGCCTCACTCCAGCTGTTCCCACTTCCTTCCCCTGGCTGTAATTACCTAAATGTTAGGCAGAGAAACTTTCCAGTTTTGGAGACTCTCCATTTATTTATCCTTATGATGACCTCTTCAATGTTACATTGTCCCAAGCCACTCTCAAAAGTTGTCTTTGTCTTTTTTTGGAATGAGACCTAGACTGGACTGTCCCATTTGTCTTGTTTCCCGGGTTGGTTATCAAAGAGTCCTGGAGTATTGTAAAAACATTTGAGGATGTTTTGCATATAGCCAGAGAGTACAGTGATCTAAGGCCCTCTAAAAGCTTTAGACAAGAACAAAGTTGTAGGGGGTGATGCACCTTCAGAAATACTTCACTGAGTCAGAAAGAGAAGGACAAGTACAATACACTAACACATATATATGGAATCCAGCAGGATGGTGATGATGGCATATGCAGTGAAGTGACGGAAAGACAGACATGGACAGTGGACATGTGCACATTGTGGGGAAGGAACAGTGGGTGAGAGGCGTAAAGGAAGTAGCTTGAAGGCCTGTACTATCATATGTGAAGATAATAGCTACAGTCATTGCTCTGTGAGAAAAGCAGATCCTTACGGGTGCTCTATGACGGTCTGGAGGGGTGGGATGGGGGGATATACATATGACTAATCTGAGAATATGCATATCTGTAAACAACAAAACTCTGTAAAAGTTAAAAGTAAAATAAAGTTTAAAAAAAAAAAGAAATACTTCACTGATAAGGAACTAGAGTTTATGCTGACTTCATTTTTTTTCATTTTTAGACATTTTAGACAAGACATTTCTTTTTTTTTTTAACATTTATTTATTGATTTATTTTGGGGGGGTGGGGAGGGAGGGGGAGAGGGGAGGGAGGGCGGGTAGGCCGCTTCTGTTGGTCTTTGATTTGTCTATTTTTCATCCATCTTTGTTCTTTGGCCCGTGTGGGCCTCCCATCGCGGTGGCCTCTGTTGTCGCAGAGCACTGGCTCTGGGCGCATGCACCCCAGAGCTCTGACTCGGTAATTGGACACATCGGTCCAGCCACTCCGCGGCACGTGGGATCTTCCCAGGCCAGGGCTCGAACCGGCGCCCCTTGCACTGCAAGGCAGTGTCCTTACCCACTGGACCACCAGGGAAGCCCTAGACAAGACATTTCTAAGTGATGTGAAATATTGCAGTCACCTCTTAAATTTATTTCCCTCCCTCCCTTTTTCTTCCTTCAATGAATTTAGCATAAATTAAGCATTCACTATTTTACCTCAGTAATTAGATACCTATTGAGGTCTTATTTGCTATTTATTTGTACTGAGTTGAAATGCACAAATATAAGCTCTCTTTCCTTGATGTTGATGCCATCTTCAAGATTATATCATAAACTGTGAGTAAATTCTGTCTCCTTCAAGAGAATCATTTACATCCATTTAGCTTCTACAAAACATGAGCAAGCAGTTAATAAGATTGCTACAGGGATGATTTAATGTAGTTTTGGAATTTTTTATAATGCATGCATTACCTGAAATGGAAGCAAAGAAGACATGTAAGAGTGCTGTTGCTTCAATGAACAATTCTTCAGGAAGGCATAACACATTGGCTGTAGGCCCATAGCACCTGTGGTTATTTCCTTTGGTGCCAACCAGAGGGGAGCCTGAAGTCATTCCACCCTCACCACAGCTCCCTTCCTCATCACCCCCATCTCTGTGCCTGGTGCGCCAAACAGAAATCATGGTAGAGTAGCTCCTTTGATGGGCATGAGAACACCTCTCCTTCCAGTGGCGTGAGGACAGTGCTGACTCTGATAGGCCTTTGGATGAAAGGAAGTGATAGGATACTCAATCCACTTCTTAGTATGTTACATTAAAGAGAGGTCAGATGACACACAGCCAGTGAGGAGGAAAGCCAAGACTTGCACACAGCTATCCTAATTCAGAGTCTAGTGTTTTATACATCCATGAACTAATTAATGCAGTCATCGTTTTATTGAGCACCAGCTCTATGCCCTGCAGTCTGGTAGGCAGTCAGTGGTGATACAAATATGAACGAAACTTGGCTCTTGCATCCAAGGAGCTTGTGATGTAGGATAGTAGAATAGTGTGAAGCACTATTTTCACTGTCGTGCAGGCAGTGCTGTCAGAGAGGTCAGGATGAGAGGCTACGAGGGCAAAAATAAGGACATCACCTGCTTCTTTTGGGAGGTTAGGTATCATTGAAGGCAGTCAAGAGAGAGCAGGGCTTCTTACACCATATGCAGAGGGTGCTGTGTGGTACAGGATGAAGAGAAGGGCATTGCTTTTCTTTTTTCTTTTTTACTTAGAGGGATGAGAGGAGGCTATGCCTATCTAGAAAAGGGTGTGCTTTGCTACTCTGTAGAGATGCTCCATAAATCAAGTTTGGGAGATTCTGCATACCCTGTTCCTGGCTTTGTGATTATCTGAGCTAGATTATCCTGGCTTTGCATTTTGTGCTTTTCATGAACCGTGGGTGTATATGTGTGGGTGTGTGTGTAGCAGGGGAGGTGCATTAACTACTGGTGAAACACTGTGGAAAAATCCACTTTCAGCTATCCTCAATAGCATCACTCATCTTTCTCTTGGTTTCCATCCTCCAGGGCACCACCATTGTCCAAGTCCTTATTTTGACCTTCCTGGACTTTGGCAATAGCTGTCTAAATGCTTTTTCCCATCTGATACTGAATACCACTACCTAATTCATATTTTTTAAAACTTTAACAAGAGTTAGCCTTTTAATTATTTGTCTTAAATAAGTATTTGTATTAAGAAAATACTTACAGGTGAGAAAAGGTTTATTACTGAAAAGTCATCCACCCATCCTTATCTTCCAGGCAGTCAACTTCTATCGCCTTTGGCAACCACTGTTATTAGTTGCTTATATATCCTTCCAGAGAGATTTTAGAAATAGAGAAATTAGGACTTTTTTCCTCCTCTTTATATTTATAAGTAGAAACATAGGCAAACAGCCATTCTGTCCTTTGCTTTTTTGTTCACTAAGCAGTATATCTTACAGTATGGTCTTAATAGAAATAGACAATGTTAAGAATAAGTGGAAAGAATACACAGAAGAACTGTACAAAAAAGATGTTTGTGAACTGGATTACCATGGAGGTGTGATCACTCACCTAGGGTCAGTCATCTGAGACTATGAAGTCAAGTGAGCCCTAGGAAGCATTACTGCAAACAAAGCTAGTAGAGGTGATGGAATTCTAGCTGAGTTATTTCAAATATTAAAAGACAATGCTGTTAAAGTGCTATACTCAATATGCAAGCATATTGCATATTGCAATATGGAAAACTCAGCAGTGGCCTAGGGACAAGAAAATGTCAGTTTTCATTCCCATACTGAAGAAAGGCAATGCCAAAGAATGTTCGAACTACTGCACCATTTTGCTCGTTTCACACGCTAGCAAAGTAATGCTCAAAATCCTCCAAGTTAGGCTCCAATGGTATGTGAACCAAGAGCTTCCAGATATACAAGCTGGATTTAGACAAGGCATGAGAACAAGAGATTAAATTGCCAACATCCATTGGATCATAGAAAGAGCAAGGGAATTCCAGAAAAACATCTACTTCTGCTTCATTGACTATGATAAAGCCTTTGACTATGTGGATCACAAAAGAATGGAAACTGTGGAAGAGATGGGAATGCCAGGTCAACTTACCTGCCTCCTGTGAAACCTGTATGCAGGACAAGAAGCAGCAGTTAGAAATTGTTCCAAATTGGGAAAGGAGCATGTCAAGGCTGTATATCGTCACTGTGCTTATTTATTTTACATGCAGAGTACATCATGCAAAATGCTAGTCTGGATGAAACACAAGCTGGAAACAAGTTTACTGGGAGAAATATCAATAACCTCAGATGTGCAGATTACACTACTCTTATGGCAGAAAATGAAGAGAAACTAAAGAGCCTCAAAGGTTTATTACGGTCATCCACCCATCCTTATCTTCCAGGCAGTCAACTTCTATCGCCTTTGGCAACCACTGTTATTAGTTGCTTATATATCCTTCCAGAGAGATTTTAGAAATAGAGAAATTAGGACTTTTTTCCTCCTCTTTATATTTATAAGTAGAAACATAGGCAAACAGCCATTCTGTCCTTTGCTTTTTTGTTCACTAAGCAGTATATCTTACAGTATGGTCTTAATAGAAATAGACAATGTTAAGAATAAGTGGAAAGAATACACAGAAGAACTGTACAAAAAAGATGTTTGTGAACTGGATTACCATGGAGGTGTGATCACTCACCTAGGGTCAGTCATCTGAGACTATGAAGTCAAGTGAGCCCTAGGAAGCATTACTGCAAACAAAGCTAGTAGAGGTGATGGAATTCTAGCTGAGTTATTTCAAATATTAAAAGACAATGCTGTTAAAGTGCTATACTCAATATGCAAGCATATTGCATATTGCAATATGGAAAACTCAGCAGTGGCCTAGGGACAAGAAAATGTCAGTTTTCATTCCCATACTGAAGAAAGGCAATGCCAAAGAATGTTCGAACTACTGCACCATTTTGCTCGTTTCACACGCTAGCAAAGTAATGCTCAAAATCCTCCAAGTTAGGCTCCAATGGTATGTGAACCAAGAGCTTCCAGATATACAAGCTGGATTTAGACAAGGCATGAGAACAAGAGATTAAATTGCCAACATCCATTGGATCATAGAAAGAGCAAGGGAATTCCAGAAAAACATCTACTTCTGCTTCATTGACTATGATAAAGCCTTTGACTATGTGGATCACAAAAGAATGGAAACTGTGGAAGAGATGGGAATGCCAGGTCAACTTACCTGCCTCCTGTGAAACCTGTATGCAGGACAAGAAGCAGCAGTTAGAAATTGTTCCAAATTGGGAAAGGAGCATGTCAAGGCTGTATATCGTCACTGTGCTTATTTATTTTACATGCAGAGTACATCATGCAAAATGCTAGTCTGGATGAAACACAAGCTGGAAACAAGTTTACTGGGAGAAATATCAATAACCTCAGATGTGCAGATTACACTACTCTTATGGCAGAAAATGAAGAGAAACTAAAGAGCCTCTTGATGAAGGTGAAAGAGGAGAGTGAAAAAGCTGGCCTAAAACTCACCATTTTTTTTTTTTTTTGCGGAGGGGGGGGGCAGGCGGGACACTTTTTATTGGTCTTTCATTTATCTGTTTTCATTCATCTTTGTTCTTTGGCCCGTGTGGGCCTCCCATCACAGTGGCCTCTGTTGTCGCAGAGCACCGGCTCTGGGCACATGCGCTCCAGAGCTCTGGCTCGGTAATCGGACACATCAGTCCAGCCGCTCCGTGGCACATGGGATCTTCCCAGGCTAGGGATGAAACCAGCGCCCCTTGCACTGCAAAGCAGTGTCCTTACCCACTGGACCACCAGGGGAAGCCCTAAAACTCAACATTTAAAAAACGAAGATTGTGGCATCTCGTTCCATCACTTCATGACAAATAGATGAGGAAAACAATGGAAACAGTGACAGACTTTATTTTCTTGGGCCCCAAAATCCCTGCAGATGACTGAAGCCATGAAATTAAAGGATGCTTGCTCCTTGGAAGAAAAACTATGACAAACCTAGACAGCATATTCAAAAGCAGAGACATCACTTTGCTGACAAAAGTCTGTATAGTCAAAACTATGGTTTTCCCAATAGTCATGTATGGATGTGAGAGTTGGACTGTAAAGAAGGCTGAGTTCTGAAGAATTCATGCTTTGAAGTGTGGTATTGGAGAAGGCTCTTGAGAGTTCGTTGGACTGCAAGGAGATCATACCAGTCAATCCTAAAGGAATTCAACCCTGAATATTCATTGGAAGGAATGATGCTGAAGCTGAAGCTGCAACACTTTGGCCACCTGATGAAGAGACAGCTCATTGGAAAAGAGCTGATGTTGTGAGAGAATGAGATATGCAGGACAAGAAGCAGCAGTTAGAAATTGTTCCAAATTGGGAAAGGAGCATGTCAAGGCTGTATATCGTCACTGTGCTTATTTATTTTACATGCAGAGTACATCATGCAAAATGCTAGTCTGGATGAAACACAAGCTGGAAACAAGTTTACTGGGAGAAATATCAATAACCTCAGATGTGCAGATTACACTACTCTTATGGCAGAAAATGAAGAGAAACTAAAGAGCCTCTTGATGAAGGTGAAAGAGGAGAGTGAAAAAGCTGGCCTAAAACTCACCATTTTTTTTTATTTTTTCGGTGGGGGGGGGCAGGGGGGACACTTTTTATTGGTCTTTCATTTATCTGTTTTCATTCATCTTTGTTCTTTGGCCCGTGTGGGCCTCCCATCACAGTGGCCTCTGTTGTCGCAGAGCACCGGCTCTGGGCACATGCGCTCCAGAGCTCTGGCTCGGTAATCGGACACATCAGTCCAGCCGCTCCGTGGCACATGGGATCTTCCCAGGCTAGGGATGAAACCAGCGCCCCTTGCACTGCAAAGCAGTGTCCTTACCCACTGGACCACCAGGGGAAGCCCTAAAACTCAACATTTAAAAAACGAAGATTGTGGCATCTCGTTCCATCACTTCATGACAAATAGATGAGGAAAACAATGGAAACAGTGACAGACTTTATTTTCTTGGGCCCCAAAATCCCTGCAGATGACTGAAGCCATGAAATTAAAGGATGCTTGCTCCTTGGAAGAAAAACTATGACAAACCTAGACAGCATATTCAAAAGCAGAGACATCACTTTGCTGACAAAAGTCTGTATAGTCAAAACTATGGTTTTCCCAATAGTCATGTATGGATGTGAGAGTTGGACTGTAAAGAAGGCTGAGTTCTGAAGAATTCATGCTTTGAAGTGTGGTATTGGAGAAGGCTCTTGAGAGTTCGTTGGACTGCAAGGAGATCATACCAGTCAATCCTAAAGGAATTCAACCCTGAATATTCATTGGAAGGAATGATGCTGAAGCTGAAGCTGCAACACTTTGGCCACCTGATGAAGAGACAGCTCATTGGAAAAGAGCCTGATGTTGGGAAAAATAGAAGGTGAAAGGAGAAGGGGATACCGGAGTTGGATGGCATCGCTGAGTCAATGACATAAGTTTGAGCAGGCTCCAGGAGATGGTGAAGGACAGGGAAACGTGATGTGCTACAGTCCATGGGGTCACAGGGTCAGAGATGACTGAGTGACTGAACTGAACTGAAGCAGTATATCTTAGGATCTTTCCATACCACTTTGTAGAGAACTTCCTCATCTTTTGTTCAGCTGCACTGTATTCCATTGTGTGGAGGAACCATAGTTCATTTAGCTAGTTTCTAGTTGATAGACCATATATGTTTTTCCTAACCTTTACTTTTACAATGTCCCAGTGTGTGCAGAGACTTTTATGTCTGTCACTTACTCAAAAAACCCACTTTTACTGTCATATGCCCAAATGCCCACACAGCAGAGCACTTTATTTTGGCATTCAAGGCCTTCATTAGACCCCAAATAACATTCTAATATTGTCAGTATGTGCCAAAATGAATTTCCTGTTTAACCCAGTGATTAAGTTCAAGATCTTTTTCAAATTCCCCTTTATTTCTCTCTTCTATACTTGAAATGAACTGTCTTCTTTAGCCCCGTGAATAATACTCATTGTTTCCTAAATGAGCCTTCTTGTTCCTAGTCCTCTAGCCTGGGTTCCCACCTCCCTGCTTTGTCTTTGGAAGGTGTGTGACTGCCCTCTTGAGTTCTACTGTCTCTCCTGATCTTCATCCTTTCTCAATCCCTAGAAACACCTTCTGTCTCCCAGAGCCCCTAGCCCTTGCTGTTGTATTGCTCTTTGGATGTTGCACATGTGTGTGTACTTGCTTTTGTGTCCAGGCTTATAGTGTTTCTTTTTACATGTGTGCACATTCTTTTTTTCATCAGCAGGACTGCGAGGTGTTTGAAGGGTCTCTTTTAGTATTTTATATACATCTTTATAACTCTCACAATTATCCTGCACAATTCTTTCTTCTGTAGATTTTTGTTTATTTATTCGTTATCCTTAAATGTTCAAAAGTCTTATATACTGCCCCAAGCCAAAACTCTCCTAGGTTACCCCTTTCCCCACACTGATCCTGGGTTGAATGACAGCTGGTCCCCTGGGCCCTGCATCATGCCACTGCTCCTCTCTTATGTCACCTGGGCTGGTTCTGCTTCTGGTCTTAGCCAGATGGATTATGCTCTGGGCTTCACAGATGCCTCAGATTTCTTGTTTCCATGGCAACATACAGGCCATCTTTTCTAAAACATGGTCCCATCTCTCTTTTCTAAAATCATGATTCCCCAACCTCAGTGAAGCTGTTATGCCACAGGCTCTTCTCGATTGTCTCTTCCATCTCTCTAGTCATCATAAAGTTAAGGAATAATAATAGCTAGTTTTATCGAGAGCTTTCTATGCACCAGATATGGCATAGCCATATTATTTGCATGACATACTTATTTCTCATAATCTAGAAGACAGGTGTACTGCCTGCAGTATATTTATCATATTTCACTTCCTACAGAACAATATGTAACGACATTTATGACTGGTTATTGTCAGATGTCCTTATTGTCTGAATGTGGATTTGCCCACCAGCCAGTAGTCAGTACCCTTTATTTCTAGCTTTACTCCAAGCATACTGCTAAGTTCCTTTTCAGAGTATGAGTGAGATTGTGCTTTGGGAAAGCGAATTCATTTTAGTATTTTTCCCAAAAGTCTGTAGCTGATAAGATAATCTTGCACATACATACTCTGTAGAAATGATTTTTCGGGTTTTGGATTCTACATGTTTATGCTGTTTTCCTTAAACCGTAGATGGTACTTTTGTGCATTCATGTCTTCTCCGTCAGACTGTAAACTCAGATACAGAAGCTTAACTTACACCTTTGGTTCTTTACATTCTAAATTTCTAATTGTTAGTAATAAATAATAAAAATCATTCATATAAATTTTGCCACATAGACTAATTCAGTTAATTAGTTGAATTAATTAATTTTGTATTAACTTCTGTTTTACTCTTCTCTTTTCTCATTTTTCAGGAAATCATTTGCCAGAAGAATACTGTGAGTATTTTTACTTGACCCTTTCAGAAATGTTTTTATCTTCTCTTTTTTATCAACTTATCTTTGGTACATTTTCCATTTCCACAAATTATTAACTCCTATCTCTTCCTTTTAAGACTTTCTGACATATCAATATAAATATGGGCTATTTTGCATAAATTTTCCTTTATAGTGAAACTTTATTTATACTAATGGGAGATGACAGACACCTGTTTTCTTCTATATATGATTATATTAAGAACAAAGCTTCCATAGTATATTCAATTTTGTATAATTATGACTGTTACTAATGCAGTATATATATATATATATATATATATACACACACACACACACACACACATATATATATATATACATTGATATACACACATATATGTATATGTGTGTGTATGTTTATCTATACACAATATAGATATCTATGTCTATATATACACTGTATATATATATATATATATATATATATATATATGAAAATTAAAAGTGTTAATACATATACACACACACATATACACATGCACACACACTTGTAAAGATATGTATATATACATACCTCTATCTATCATCTTTATATTGAGACTGAGTTAAGTTCCCAAGTCTTGTAGACCACATTTTAAGACCTTTGAAACCACGCTACAAAGTTCTTACCATTCACAGAGAATTAAAAGTTAAAGAGTAATAAAAATAAAACTTAAAATGTTTAAATTTGTGAAGAATAATTATAATATATTCTGGAATCATCACATTTATGCCAAAGGTTGTCTTTTTTCATTTTGGAAAGTAAGCCAGTATTTAAAACCTTAAAAAATATCTCTGAAACATAGAATGGAAATAACATACTGCATAAAGATTCATATGATTCCATTTATGATGATACAAATTAAAAGTACAGTGGGTATATTTCCCTTACATCAGAAATTGAAGAAATTAAGATTTAAGAAATTTAAGAATTCAGGTCAGAGACTCATTGCAGACATCAATAATGTTGCCATAATAAACTCATTCTTCACATCTCAACAGGAAATGAACAATGATTGCTTCGTGCATTGGTTCATTGTAACAGATTTTATGAAGCAAATATTGATGAAACATGAACTGTGTGCCAGGTTTTGGGCTTGGTGCCACAAGAGACTCACTATAGAGGCTGAAAGTGGAGACAATTCATTCATAACTGTCTCAGGAGACAACTGAGACATGCCAGAGTGTTGCTGGGGAAGATGGTCAAGCAAATAAAGACATCAGAAATTAACATAAGGCAGTGTCCCAGAGAGTGGGCGGCCCTTCCCTCAAGTGGTCATGGAAGGTCTTTCAGAGGAGCTAGCATTTACCTGAATGGCAGGGAGGAGCAAATCATGCCCAGTGCTGGATTGGACATGTGAGAAAGCGGGTTTGTAAGTTGACCCTATAATGCACACAATGAACAAGTCACTCATTGACTCAAGTAAGTCCCTCTGTTTCAGATGCTGGGTGTCCTTCTCCAAAGTGGAGTATTTGAGGATATACTTCAGTATGTTTCATAGCTGAGGATATATCTTCCAAGAAGCTTAATTCATTTTCCATACATACTTATGTTCACCTTTAAGCAACTTTTAAAAATTGTAGAATAGATTTGGCATTATTATTTTTTAAACAAAAGTGGTGAAGATAATTGGAAAGAATCATCTAGATTTTGGAGCTGTGTTTTATAACCACGAATACAAGCATGGGCCAAAGAGATCAATCTTGGTACTTTATGACTGTCCCTTAGTGTTTTGAAATTTAAGGAAAGGTTGTCTTTTTCATTTTGGAAAGTAAGCCAGTATTTAAAACCTTAAAAAATATCTCTGAAACATAGAATGGAAATAACATACTGCATAAAGATTCATATGATTCCATTTATGATGATACAAATTAAAAGTACAGTGGGTATATTTCCCTTACATCAGAAATTGAAGAAATTAAGATTTAAGAAATTTAAGAATTCAGGTCAGAGACTCATTGCAGACATCAATAATGTTGCCATAATAAACTCATTCTTCACATCTCAACAGGAAATGAACAATGATTGCTTCGTGCATTGGTTCATTGTAACAGATTTTATGAAGCAAATATTGATGAAACATGAACTGTGTGCCAGGTTTTGGGCTTGGTGCCACAAGAGACTCACTATAGAGGCTGAAAGTGGAGACAATTCATTCATAACTGTCTCAGGAGACAACTGAGACATGCCAGAGTGTTGCTGGGGAAGATGGTCAAGCAAATAAAGACATCAGAAATTAACATAAGGCAGTGTCCCAGAGAGTGGGCGGCCCTTCCCTCAAGTGGTCATGGAAGGTCTTTCAGAGGAGCTAGCATTTACCTGAATGGCAGGGAGGAGCAAATCATGCCCAGTGCTGGATTGGACATGTGAGAAAGCGGGTTTGTAAGTTGACCCTATAATGCACACAATGAACAAGTCACTCATTGACTCAAGTAAGTCCCTCTGTTTCAGATGCTGGGTGTCCTTCTCCAAAGTGGAGTATTTGAGGATATACTTCAGTATGTTTCATAGCTGAGGATATATCTTCCAAGAAGCTTAATTCATTTTCCATACATACTTATGTTCACCTTTAAGCAACTTTTAAAAATTGTAGAATAGATTTGGCATTATTATTTTTTAAACAAAAGTGGTGAAGATAATTGGAAAGAATCATCTAGATTTTGGAGCTGTGTTTTATAACCACGAATACAAGCATGGGCCAAAGAGATCAATCTTGGTACTTTATGACTGTCCCTTAGTGTTTTGAAATTTAAGGAAATGTGGTCTTTCTCCTTTGAGAAGTAGGTTTAATTGTTTTAGAATTATAATTATATTAAGAAAAGACAATTTGTACACCTAAGGTGTCTGCTCTTGATCACACAGTCATTGTTTTTATTTGCTTTGAATTACTAGTTATTTCAGAGTTTGGCAGCAATCTGTAAATAGAAATTGCAGTAATGATATTTCGAAGTTATATGTGAGCCAACTTGGAAATAAATGTTCCCACGTTATTAATGTTCATCATTTTGAAAAGGTGCTTTTCTCAACAGCTGGTATCTTTTTTAAAAACATACCATTCACAGCCACCCCCCATTCTTTCTCCTCACTGCACACATGCAGGGCTGGCTCTTAGCTCTAGCCTAGAAGTGCCTCCTGTTGCTACTGCTTTTCCCCTTTTGCCTTAGAAGCATAGGGAAGAGATTCCAAAAAGTGCAGTGAGACCAGGAGCTTGGAAAGCCTCCACATGCTGAATACCTTCAACAAGAATTCTGAAACCCCATGGGGTTGAAGATAGTTTCAGGAATCCAATTTTATCCGCTGCTTGCAAGACTCTCATCTTTTTCTCTTTACCCCCCTACTGCTCAACACACACCCAGACATCTGATACTCATCCTCTCCAAAAATTGATTTTGCACAGAGGCATTCTTTCTCAATGTCCAATCTTTCAATAATAATGTATTCTACTTCTTGTTTATACACACATACACATGATATTAAGGCTTCTGAAGTTACAGGACTTTATCCAGCAGCAGAAGAATAATGTTCCAAAACTGTAGTAGCTCTTTTCTGGTTTATTGGCTTCTCATCACTTTGTCCTTATTTTTTGTGGCTTAAAAGATTTTGGAGCCTTCTCTTTTGTTGTTTTGAATCAAAATGCTTTTTAAAAAATACGAATACTTGATTCTGTTGCTCTTTTATAGCTCACTCAAAGGTTAAGCTCTGGAAGGTTTGGCAAGCAGTCTTTTGATATGCTTGCCTTTGTTTTCTGCTTACACAGTGCATTGGGTGAAAGGAGTAAATTTGTGGACCTGCTCAGGATCGTTTTATAACCACGAATACAAGCATGGGCCAAAGAGATCAATCTTGGTACTTTATGACTGTCCCTTAGTGTTTTGAAATTTAAGGAAATGTGGTCTTTCTCCTTTGAGAAGTAGGTTTAATTGTTTTAGAATTATAATTATATTAAGAAAAGACAATTTGTACACCTAAGGTGTCTGCTCTTGATCACACAGTCATTGTTTTTATTTGCTTTGAATTACTAGTTATTTCAGAGTTTGGCAGCAATCTGTAAATAGAAATTGCAGTAATGATATTTCGAAGTTATATGTGAGCCAACTTGGAAATAAATGTTCCCACGTTATTAATGTTCATCATTTTGAAAAGGTGCTTTTCTCAACAGCTGGTATCTTTTTTAAAAACATACCATTCACAGCCACCCCCCATTCTTTCTCCTCACTGCACACATGCAGGGCTGGCTCTTAGCTCTAGCCTAGAAGTGCCTCCTGTTGCTACTGCTTTTCCCCTTTTGCCTTAGAAGCATAGGGAAGAGATTCCAAAAAGTGCAGTGAGACCAGGAGCTTGGAAAGCCTCCACATGCTGAATACCTTCAACAAGAATTCTGAAACCCCATGGGGTTGAAGATAGTTTCAGGAATCCAATTTTATCCGCTGCTTGCAAGACTCTCATCTTTTTCTCTTTACCCCCCTACTGCTCAACACACACCCAGACATCTGATACTCATCCTCTCCAAAAATTGATTTTGCACAGAGGCATTCTTTCTCAATGTCCAATCTTTCAATAATAATGTATTCTACTTCTTGTTTATACACACATACACATGATATTAAGGCTTCTGAAGTTACAGGACTTTATCCAGCAGCAGAAGAATAATGTTCCAAAACTGTAGTAGCTCTTTTCTGGTTTATTGGCTTCTCATCACTTTGTCCTTATTTTTTGTGGCTTAAAAGATTTTGGAGCCTTCTCTTTTGTTGTTTTGAATCAAAATGCTTTTTAAAAAATACGAATACTTGATTCTGTTGCTCTTTTATAGCTCACTCAAAGGTTAAGCTCTGGAAGGTTTGGCAAGCAGTCTTTTGATATGCTTGCCTTTGTTTTCTGCTTACACAGTGCATTGGGTGAAAGGAGTAAATTTGTGGACCTGCTCAGGGATCTTAGTAATGTTTTAGAAGCAGGACATGTTTATTTTTCCTCTTCCTGACTTCTCTTCCAATTACTCTTCCATGAAGGAGAACTTGTGCAATGAATACTTTAATGTGCTTGATTTAAAAATCAAATTGCAGCCTTTGGAGGTTCTTCTCATACTTTAACTAGAAGTCAGGTCCATTTTCTGCTTCACTACCTGAAATACAAATGCCTCAGAGAAGAACATGTTCATAAACAAGTGGCCCGTAAGGGCATCTGGCACTTCTTGTTTGTTTGCTACGAGGCAGTAACTTGGCTCATGCACGGGTCCGTGCAGGGTGACTTGAAGCAAATGGTCGGTGTGCCAGCAGGTCAAGGACACTCAGACGGGTGATCAACCCACTAGCTGTAATGACAGACTTTCTGGAAAAGGAGTCCATGGATTGGCATCCTAGACACACCACAGCTCAGCTATGTGATCTTGCCAGGCCCTACTTGAGTCCTTACCTATAAAATGGAGAAAAGACAAGATCTGTTGTGAACATAGGACCATCCATTCCTTGGCACCTGCACGTGGTGAATAAATGCCTGCTCTCATTCATTCAGTTTGAAGGATAAGATAAAGGATGCATTGTCCTCCGTACTGCTGACCTGGAGCAAATAATTTTGACTCCTGGACTTCTTAGATGACTAATAGAGTTTTCAGCCCTCTACTTTTTGCTTTCTTCTGGCTTTTTGTCTTAGAGATCTCTCCATTTCCTCAGACTCAGTCATACCAAATGATTTCCAGGTCTGCATCTTGGCCTGAAACTCTTGGACATAATCTCTTTAGATGACCCATTCCCCTTAAATCCCAACCTTTCAATAGTGTGTATGTTACCCTACTCAGCAAAAGACCCATTCCCTTTAAAAATTTCCATTGGCTTCTCATCACTTTGTCCTTATTTTTTGTGGCTTAAAAGATTTTGGAGCCTTCTCTTTTGTTGTTTTGAATCAAAATGCTTTTTAAAAAATACGAATACTTGATTCTGTTGCTCTTTTATAGCTCACTCAAAGGTTAAGCTCTGGAAGGTTTGGCAAGCAGTCTTTTGATATGCTTGCCTTTGTTTTCTGCTTACACAGTGCATTGGGTGAAAGGAGTAAATTTGTGGACCTGCTCAGGGATCTTAGTAATGTTTTAGAAGCAGGACATGTTTATTTTTCCTCTTCCTGACTTCTCTTCCAATTACTCTTCCATGAAGGAGAACTTGTGCAATGAATACTTTAATGTGCTTGATTTAAAAATCAAATTGCAGCCTTTGGAGGTTCTTCTCATACTTTAACTAGAAGTCAGGTCCATTTTCTGCTTCACTACCTGAAATACAAATGCCTCAGAGAAGAACATGTTCATAAACAAGTGGCCCGTAAGGGCATCTGGCACTTCTTGTTTGTTTGCTACGAGGCAGTAACTTGGCTCATGCACGGGTCCGTGCAGGGTGACTTGAAGCAAATGGTCGGTGTGCCAGCAGGTCAAGGACACTCAGACGGGTGATCAACCCACTAGCTGTAATGACAGACTTTCTGGAAAAGGAGTCCATGGATTGGCATCCTAGACACACCACAGCTCAGCTATGTGATCTTGCCAGGCCCTACTTGAGTCCTTACCTATAAAATGGAGAAAAGACAAGATCTGTTGTGAACATAGGACCATCCATTCCTTGGCACCTGCACGTGGTGAATAAATGCCTGCTCTCATTCATTCAGTTTGAAGGATAAGATAAAGGATGCATTGTCCTCCGTACTGCTGACCTGGAGCAAATAATTTTGACTCCTGGACTTCTTAGATGACTAATAGAGTTTTCAGCCCTCTACTTTTTGCTTTCTTCTGGCTTTTTGTCTTAGAGATCTCTCCATTTCCTCAGACTCAGTCATACCAAATGATTTCCAGGTCTGCATCTTGGCCTGAAACTCTTGGACATAATCTCTTTAGATGACCCATTCCCCTTAAATCCCAACCTTTCAATAGTGTGTATGTTACCCTACTCAGCAAATCAAGCCTCACCTACTTGAAGTTCTTCTCATAGTCTAACTAGGAGTCAGGCTCTGTTTATGATTCATTACCTGATATATTCATTATGTGATATATATATATATATATATAGCAAAGTGTTCCTAAACTTAATTTGTTCATAAATATGAATAATTAAGTCTGCTTTTGCTTCTGAATTATTGCATTTTGATAAGGACCCCATTCTCCTTTAGAGAGCCCCGTTTATATCTGTGGAGTTGCTTTCTCTGCTTTCTTCCTCTCTCATTATTTGTAACTGGTTGGCTGGTCTCAATGATTCTTTCTTCTTGACATCAAGTTCATGCATCCACTGTTGCTGATTTGGTCATGCTTTGTAGCTTTCCACCTAATTTCCTTAAATGTCATTTCTTCCTCTTCCTCTTCCTCTTTCATTCTGTTTTCTGCCCAGACTGTCCAAATGCACAGCTTTAGTTATGTATTCTTTCCTGCTCTGATCCTTCCAGGATTCCCACTGCCCTGCATAGAAATTGAAGTCCTTAACTTTGTATTCACTTCCTTTCCCCAGTCAGGTTCGCTTCCGCAGAGGCGTCCAGTCCAATTTCTCTTTTATTCTTCCCAGTTCCACTTGTGTTTGCAGTAGTGCACCCTCACTTGGCATCATCAAGAACAGATAGGTCACGCTAAGTGAGCAAAGAGTCGTACAGGCTGAGGCTAGAGAGAGTGGCAGGGTTTGGATAGTTAAGCCCTTTTAGGTGACAGTGACCTAGTTTATCTTCACCCCAGAAGCAAGGGAGGGGGCTTGAACAGCTGAGGGAAGTCAATCTGATGTATGTTATTCAAAGAGCACTTTGATGGCCAGCTCTAGATTGATAGGTAAGAGGAGAAGCAGGAGCCCAAATAAAAGCCCATTAGCATGACTCGGGCCAGAAAGTTGGTGGCATGTCTTCAGTGCTGGCAGAGGAGATGGAAGGAAATGGACAAATGTGAGATGTATCTTGGAAGTGGAAAAGACAGGACTTTGATGGTTTATGCGAGGTGAAGAAAATAGAAGCATTAAGGATAACGTCAGGATCTCTTGTTGTTATTCAGTCGCTCATTCATGTCTCACCTATAGTGTGTATGTTACCCTACTCAGCAAATCAAGCCTCACCTACTTGAAGTTCTTCTCATAGTCTAACTAGGAGTCAGGCTCTGTTTATGATTCATTACCTGATATATTCATTATGTGATATATATATATATATATATAGCAAAGTGTTCCTAAACTTAATTTGTTCATAAATATGAATAATTAAGTCTGCTTTTGCTTCTGAATTATTGCATTTTGATAAGGACCCCATTCTCCTTTAGAGAGCCCCGTTTATATCTGTGGAGTTGCTTTCTCTGCTTTCTTCCTCTCTCATTATTTGTAACTGGTTGGCTGGTCTCAATGATTCTTTCTTCTTGACATCAAGTTCATGCATCCACTGTTGCTGATTTGGTCATGCTTTGTAGCTTTCCACCTAATTTCCTTAAATGTCATTTCTTCCTCTTCCTCTTCCTCTTTCATTCTGTTTTCTGCCCAGACTGTCCAAATGCACAGCTTTAGTTATGTATTCTTTCCTGCTCTGATCCTTCCAGGATTCCCACTGCCCTGCATAGAAATTGAAGTCCTTAACTTTGTATTCACTTCCTTTCCCCAGTCAGGTTCGCTTCCGCAGAGGCGTCCAGTCCAATTTCTCTTTTATTCTTCCCAGTTCCACTTGTGTTTGCAGTAGTGCACCCTCACTTGGCATCATCAAGAACAGATAGGTCACGCTAAGTGAGCAAAGAGTCGTACAGGCTGAGGCTAGAGAGAGTGGCAGGGTTTGGATAGTTAAGCCCTTTTAGGTGACAGTGACCTAGTTTATCTTCACCCCAGAAGCAAGGGAGGGGGCTTGAACAGCTGAGGGAAGTCAATCTGATGTATGTTATTCAAAGAGCACTTTGATGGCCAGCTCTAGATTGATAGGTAAGAGGAGAAGCAGGGAGCCCAAATAAAAGCCCATTAGCATGACTCGGGCCAGAAAGTTGGTGGCATGTCTTCAGTGCTGGCAGAGGAGATGGAAGGAAATGGACAAATGTGAGATGTATCTTGGAAGTGGAAAAGACAGGACTTTGATGGTTTATGCGAGGTGAAGAAAATAGAAGCATTAAGGATAACGTCAGGATCTCTTGTTGTTATTCAGTCGCTCATTCATGTCTGACTCTTTGTGACCCCGTGGACTGCAACGTGCCAGGCTTCCCTGTCCTTCACTATCTCCTGGAGCTTCTCAGTGACCATTGAGCTGATGATGCCATTGAACCATCTCATCCTCTGTTACCCACTTCTCCTCCAGCCCTCAATTTTTGCGCATGTCAGGGTCTTTTCCACTGAGTTGTCTCTTCACATCAGGTGGCCAAAGTTTTGGAGCTTCAGCATCAGTCCTTCTAATGAGTACTGAGGATTGGTTTCCTTTAGGATTGACTGGTTTGATCTCTTTGCTGTTCAAGGGGCTCTCAAGAGTCTTCTCCAGCACCACAGTTCAAATGTCAATTCTTCGTTGGTCAGCCTTCTTTATGGTCCAACTCTCACATCCGTACATGACTAGTCATGACCTATACGCTCAGCAAAGTGATGTCTCTGCTTTTTAATATACAGGGTTTCTAGATTTAGTAACTGAGACACTGACAGTACTATGGCTGCAATTGAGCAGCCTGGAGGGGATTGGCTTATTCGGGCATCTCTCACACATTGCTGTCACGTGGGCAGCCCTGAAATGTTAGCTCTTGTCATTTCCCTGTGTTTATGCTGTGCCTCTCTGACTCAAATTTAAGTTCCCCAAAAGTTGAGGGCTGTGTTTTAAACTACCTTGTTTTGCCTACAGCACATATCATAGTGCCATAGCCATGAGAAAGGTGAGTAAATATTTAGTGGATTGATAGAAACTGGGTCATACTATTGTTTTTAATTATCAGTAAGTTCTAATTACTTGACATAAGCAATGAAATAAATTGGGGAAATTTTCATAGGTCATGAATAGGAAATTAAGTCTTTTTTTCCCTTCGCATTCAGGATTATTATTTAAGAGTAATATTTGGGGTCATGTTAGTATAGGGTCTGCAGGCCAGCTCACCACCTCCTGGTGCCTCCTTTTTCCACAGATGTGCACTGGGAACTACACATTTATTCCCTACATGATAACGCCGCATAACAAGGTCTACTGCTGTGACAGCAGCTTCATGAAGGGCTTGACTGAGCTCATGCAGCCGAACTTTGAGCTGCTTCTGGGACCCATCTGCTTACCTCTTGTGGATCGTTTCATTCAGCTTCTGAAGGTGGCACAAGCAAGTTCCAGGTAATGTTTAAGAATGCCATGTGGTAGTGATAATGAAGTGTTTATCTTCTTCATTTATAGCAAGTCCCCTACGTATAAACCTTCAAGTTGTGAACTTTCAAAGATCTGAATGTGTGTCTTCATGTCCCAGCACATAAGTTGGTTTACGTGTCTGGCACACATTGTCACATGTAGCTTGCCCACCATTTCCTATTGTTGACAATCCTTCAGTTTGAACATATCCTACCTCCTCTCTCTCCTCCAGTCTGTAACTCTTCTTCCCTGTTTGCTTGATGCCAGCCTCTGTATGTCAGCTCTTATACTTTACTAATGCACTGTACCTATAAGATTTAAAATGTTTTCTTTATTTCTCGTGTTTGTTTTTATGTGTTATTTATGTGAAAAGTATTATAAAACTGTTACAGTACAGTGCTATACCACCAATTGTGTTAGTTGGGTACCTATGCTAAATTTGTTGGAGTTACAAACAAATTGAACTTACAAACGTTCTCTGAACTCATTTTTATGTAGGGGACTTAACTGCATTTGTGCAAGTTATCAGATGTTTCTTACATATAGTACTCAGCCAAGAACAAGGCAAAATTATATAATATCCTTTAAGTGGGTAAAATAATTGCAGCGTAATCTACCTTTTGAATTTTGTCCACTTTATTCAGAGGAGGACAACTTGAAACCAGAATAAAGAAAGACTGCTAAAAATATATGGTAGAGCTAAAAATATATTCCACTTACGTACAGAAACATTATCTGAATAAATGTCCAGGGACTTTTAGTGTGACTACAAGAACTCTATAAAAATTATCGAAAGCAGTATTATATTTTAGTTAAAAGCTATCATTTATGCTGATAAATGATGATGCTGGATCAGAAGACATGTATTATGTTCAACTTATAGGCACATCTAATTTATTTAGAACAATTTCTACTGAAAACAGTAAAAATGAAAAATAAACTTTTAGCATTTTAACTGAACATTGCAGAGTCTTGGAAAAGATACTCATTAACATGAAGTATGTTTACCTTTAATTCTTCCTGAAGCAAGGCAGAGTGTAAAAAAATGAGGTTGCCCCAGTCTTTTAATAATGCCAGATAGATGAGGTGTTCGTTCTGTGCATCTTAATGAACTGAAAGGTATGAATGCTGCAGGGGGTCCTTTATTCCTTTTAAGGTCATTACTTTTCATTGAAATCCTTTCTAGTATTGACTCTTAAAAATGTGTGTTTTTCCACCAGCCAGTATTTCCGGGAGTCTATACTCAACGATATCAGGAAAGCTCGTAACCTATATACTGGCAAAGAATTGGCAGCTGAATTGGCAAGAATTCGACAACGAGTGGATAATATTGAAGTCTTGACAGCAGATATTGTCATCAATCTATTACTTTCCTATCGAGATATCCAGGTGAGAAGATGCTCAAAGTCAAGTCTTGGTTGTGCATCATGTTGAAGGAATAAGGGTGTGTTAATATCCAGTTTCAGTTAGCTAATAAGTCATTCATGTTACTACATGTAATTTTTTATTGACTCTCTTAAGCTTCCCATCCAGAGATTTTATGATACATTAAATAGACTCATATAAGTTAACCATCAGTGATTGTGAAAGACTTCTACGGTAAAAGTCTGCCTTTTTCCTCCAAAAGAACAAAAAAGAAAAATTTGCATGCATAGCGAATCCACAGACAACTGTTCTGCTCCACTCGCCTCAGGCAAACCTGCCTGTCACTAAGTGAAGTCTTTGTTTTGGCAAGGATGAGATATTTTTAAAGCTTTCTAGATAAATCTCTTACTCCTGGAATTGTGTTGCTTGGAATTGATAGTGCTGGATCTAACTTGCCAGAAGCCAGAAATGTGCCATTGATTAATTATAAAAATAACTTTAAAAGATATAATGTAAAACATGAATGTGCCATATTATTTATTAAATGATGATGCTGGATCAGAAGACATGTATTATGTTCAACTTATAGGCACATCTAATTTATTTAGAACAATTTCTACTGAAAACAGTAAAAATGAAAAATAAACTTTTAGCATTTTAACTGAACATTGCAGAGTCTTGGAAAAGATACTCATTAACATGAAGTATGTTTACCTTTAATTCTTCCTGAAGCAAGGCAGAGTGTAAAAAAATGAGGTTGCCCCAGTCTTTTAATAATGCCAGATAGATGAGGTGTTCGTTCTGTGCATCTTAATGAACTGAAAGGTATGAATGCTGCAGGGGGTCCTTTATTCCTTTTAAGGTCATTACTTTTCATTGAAATCCTTTCTAGTATTGACTCTTAAAAATGTGTGTTTTTCCACCAGCCAGTATTTCCGGGAGTCTATACTCAACGATATCAGGAAAGCTCGTAACCTATATACTGGCAAAGAATTGGCAGCTGAATTGGCAAGAATTCGACAACGAGTGGATAATATTGAAGTCTTGACAGCAGATATTGTCATCAATCTATTACTTTCCTATCGAGATATCCAGGTGAGAAGATGCTCAAAGTCAAGTCTTGGTTGTGCATCATGTTGAAGGAATAAGGGTGTGTTAATATCCAGTTTCAGTTAGCTAATAAGTCATTCATGTTACTACATGTAATTTTTTATTGACTCTCTTAAGCTTCCCATCCAGAGATTTTATGATACATTAAATAGACTCATATAAGTTAACCATCAGTGATTGTGAAAGACTTCTACGGTAAAAGTCTGCCTTTTTCCTCCAAAAGAACAAAAAAGAAAAATTTGCATGCATAGCGAATCCACAGACAACTGTTCTGCTCCACTCGCCTCAGGCAAACCTGCCTGTCACTAAGTGAAGTCTTTGTTTTGGCAAGGATGAGATATTTTTAAAGCTTTCTAGATAAATCTCTTACTCCTGGAATTGTGTTGCTTGGAATTGATAGTGCTGGATCTAACTTGCCAGAAGCCAGAAATGTGCCATTGATTAATTATAAAAATAACTTTAAAAGATATAATGTAAAACATGAATGTGCCATATTATTTTATTGATATGTCTTAACAGTTTTAAATTATAATGAGAATAGTGGTGCTAGTGGTGAAGAACACCCTTGCCATATAGGAGACATAAATGGCAACGCACTCCATTATGCTTATCTGAAGAATCTCATGGACAGAGGAGTTTGGTGGGCTACAATCCATGGGGTTACAAAGAGTCAGACACGACTCAAGCAACCTAACACCACACACACAAGAAGAATGAAATACTCTCTGAGTTGAGGATTTGCTATTGGATTTTGGTGGGGGGTGGCGGGGGAGGGGCGCTGCTTGGGCCTCCCATCAGTGTAGCCTCTCGTTGCAGAGCACCGGCTCTGGGCGCATGTGCTCCAGAGCTCTAGCTCGATAGTTGGACGCATCTGTCCAGACACTCCGCAGCATGTGGGATCTTCCCAGGCCAGGGGTCAAACTGGCGCCCCTTGCACTGCAAGGCATTGTCCTTACCCACTGGGACCACCAGGGAAGCCCATGCTATTGGATTTTTACAGTCAAAATTAAGTGACTTCTCAGGCCTGAATAAAGCTTCATGTGGATAACAGAGATTCTCATACATGCAAATGTGTGACATTTAGGATCCCATGACTGGGAGAGCCTTCTTATGCTGAAATCAAGTAGTTTGTTACTTCTAACAGAGTTCTATCAGTAGCTCCATGTCCTTGATATTTTGGAAATTATCTCCTGAAACTAATTGACAAGACCCTGCATACCAGGAATCTAGCTCCAGGGAGAAACCATACTAAGACACCCACACATATAAAGTTAACCATCAGTGATTGTGAAAGACTTCTTGCCTTTTTCCTCCAAAAGAACAAAAGAAAAATTTGCATGCATAGCGAATCCACAGACAACTGTTCTGCTCCACTCGCCTCAGGCAAACCTGCCTGTCACTAAGTGAAGTCTTTGTTTTGGCAAGGATGAGATATTTTTAAAGCTTTCTAGATAAATCTCTTACTCCTGGAATTGTGTTGCTTGGAATTGATAGTGCTGGATCTAACTTGCCAGAAGCCAGAAATGTGCCATTGATTAATTATAAAAATAACTTTAAAAGATATAATGTAAAACATGAATGTGCCATATTATTTTATTGATATGTCTTAACAGTTTTAAATTATAATGAGAATAGTGGTGCTAGTGGTGAAGAACACCCTTGCCATATAGGAGACATAAATGGCAACGCACTCCATTATGCTTATCTGAAGAATCTCATGGACAGAGGAGTTTGGTGGGCTACAATCCATGGGGTTACAAAGAGTCAGACACGACTCAAGCAACCTAACACCACACACACAAGAAGAATGAAATACTCTCTGAGTTGAGGATTTGCTATTGGATTTTGGTGGGGGGTGGCGGGGGAGGGGCGCTGCTTGGGCCTCCCATCAGTGTAGCCTCTCGTTGCAGAGCACCGGCTCTGGGCGCATGTGCTCCAGAGCTCTAGCTCGATAGTTGGACGCATCTGTCCAGACACTCCGCAGCATGTGGGATCTTCCCAGGCCAGGGGTCAAACTGGCGCCCCTTGCACTGCAAGGCATTGTCCTTACCCACTGGGACCACCAGGGAAGCCCATGCTATTGGATTTTTACAGTCAAAATTAAGTGACTTCTCAGGCCTGAATAAAGCTTCATGTGGATAACAGAGATTCTCATACATGCAAATGTGTGACATTTAGGATCCCATGACTGGGAGAGCCTTCTTATGCTGAAATCAAGTAGTTTGTTACTTCTAACAGAGTTCTATCAGTAGCTCCATGTCCTTGATATTTTGGAAATTATCTCCCTGAAACTAATTGACAAGACCCTGCATACCAGGAATCTAGCTCCAGGGAGAAACCATACTAAGACACCCATACTGAGACAGTGTAGCATTATCATGCTAGAGAGTTTATTGTTTTGTAGGGCAGAGGTAGTAGCTCAGTATTTCTAACGTTTTATCTCTATAATCTAAAACCCTTATTTGAACAAGAAACAGTTTCTTCTTAGTTCTAGATTCTTCAAGGTATTCCATGGATTCTAGCTCTTTTTTTAAAAAATTTATTTATTTATCTTTCTGGGGGGTGGGGTGGGGAGGAAGGGGGTTGGGCGGGCCACTTCTATTGGTCTTTCATTTCTCTATTTTCATCCGCCTTTGTTCTTTGGCTCCTGTGGGCCTCCCATCGCAGTGGCATCTGTCACTGCAGAGCTCCGGCTCAGTCATTGCACACATCGGTCCAGCCACTCTGTGGCACGTGTGATCTTCCCAGGCCAGGGATCGAACCGGCGCCCCTTTCACTGCAAGGCGGTGTCCTTACCCACTGGACCACCAGAGGAAGCCCTCTATCTCTTTTTTTTAATGCCCTTCTTAGATTCAGGCATCTGAATATTCCAAAGCATTTCATTGTTAGGACTTTCTCCTAACGATTTAATTCTATGTTATTCTTCTCTTGTTTGAAAGGACTATGATTCTATTGTGAAGCTGGTAGAGACTTTAGAAAAGCTGCCAACATTTGATTTGGCCTCTCATCACCATGTGAAGTTTCATTATGCATTTGCACTGAATAGGTAAGAAGAAAAACTCCCTCCCCTATGTGTCTGACGTATTATGTTTTGATCTCCATATTCTTTGCATGATATGTTTTTCATATATCCTTGCAACCCCTTCCTATTAGAATGTATTATTAGTATTTCTACTTCAACCATATAAAATAAAGGACCCAAAATAAATAAATAAATAAATCTTAAAAAAAAATAAAATAAAGGAAGCCTCTGTTTTGATTTTTTTTTCACTTTTTGTCACTGGATGTTTATATATTTAAATTCTTAAAATTCTTTTGCTTCTCTGTCAGTTTGTATTTTCTATTTATATATTTTTTAGGAGTCTTTTAAATTACATGCTTATGATGTTGTCTTCAAAAATAGACTCAATGCCAAGTGGTTATTGACACAAAAATTGGCTCGCATAGGGTAGTTGTATCCAGGTGAACATATTCTGAACCAGAGAGGATATTCCTTACGATTGTTCTGAACACGCCTAACTATTAGTATAGTCCAAACTCTGTGGACCACATTTTAGATCATGAGTCCATGAATCTTCTAGGACCAGGGCTAGCAGGGCTGCTTCCAGTCCTGCCTCTGTGCTCAGTCCTGCCTCTGTGCTCTCTGCAGCATGAGGGGTGGCACCTGCCTCAGTGCCACTTTGTATGAGAGTCACCATGGAGGACCATGCCCACTCTGGCTGTAGAGAGATGGACGCATGATACTGTCCAAAACACAGTCATGCTGTTCTCTTCCGTGGTGGAGAGTTCTATGTGCATGTCATTAGTGCAATTGAAGAGAATGATGAAAAGAAAAAGGGAGGGGAACCTCCCCTCTGCTGTTCATTTCTCATGAAGGCTTAATTATTTTACCAATGAGGAAACTAAAGCATTTGAGTAACTTTTCTTCAAGGCTGGTAGTTATGGCATAAAACAGGCTCAGACCCAGACCTAGCCCATACTGGTATTTGTTCTTCCTCACTTGGTTCTCCTGCCTTTGTCTCCAAAGAAAAGTCAGCATGCTGTTCAACCAGAGATTGTGTCTTTCCTTTTTTCTATCTGCCCAAGCTCTAGAACATGTTATCCTTGTCAATACATGTGTAATGGAAGTCTATTTTATCTCCCCATAAAGGAGAGGGAGATGAATTCTCCAGAGATAATCTGTTTCAGCCGGTTTTCAAACAAATGCTGTTTGAAAGATGAAATGAAAGATGGAATGAAATATATTCTATTTTGAAATGAAAAATGAAAGTCCATAAGAGCCTCTTATATTTTCTTTTATCTATATTTTGTCTTCGTCTTTCCTAAAATAGAATCGACTGAAATGATGAATGTATTTGTATGAAGCATTATTCTGAATGCAAGGCATTTAGTACAGAATATAAAAGGAACTTCATGGGCAGAAAGATTTAAAATAGTAATTGAGACTAGAAGTAACTCTTTTTATGTAATTTTATTGAAATATAATTCATATGCTGTATGATTTTATTTAAAGTGCACAATTCAGTAGATTTTAATGTATTAACAGAGTTGTGTGATGATCAATGCCTTAAGTTTTAAGTCATCTATATCACTTCCCCCAGAACCAGCCCCTGCCCCATCCTGCTTCACCGAGAGCAGTCACCCTCCCCTTCCTCTCAAATCCCCCAGGCCTCAGCAACCGCAGATCTACTTTCTGGCTCCATAGATTTGCCTACTCTGGATATTTCATACAGTAAGATCATATAATATATAGTATTGTGTACTGGTTTCTTTCACGTAGCATAGTGTTTTCAAGGCTCAATAAATAACTCTTAGGAGAATTTTTATCTTTGAGAACAGCCTGTACATACTCACTGATTTTAAAATGAGCTGTGTCAAGCAGTTTCCTTAGATAATCAATGAGGTGACTCTTGGGTTAAAATTGGTTTATGGATATTGTCTATGAATTTGTTTGCTCAGTATTTTGGCAATTGAAGAGAATGATGAAAAGAAAAAGGAGGGGAACCTCCCCTCTGCTGTTCATTTCTCATGAAGGCTTAATTATTTTACCAATGAGGAAACTAAAGCATTTGAGTAACTTTTCTTCAAGGCTGGTAGTTATGGCATAAAACAGGCTCAGACCCAGACCTAGCCCATACTGGTATTTGTTCTTCCTCACTTGGTTCTCCTGCCTTTGTCTCCAAAGAAAAGTCAGCATGCTGTTCAACCAGAGATTGTGTCTTTCCTTTTTTCTATCTGCCCAAGCTCTAGAACATGTTATCCTTGTCAATACATGTGTAATGGAAGTCTATTTTATCTCCCCATAAAGGAGAGGGAGATGAATTCTCCAGAGATAATCTGTTTCAGCCGGTTTTCAAACAAATGCTGTTTGAAAGATGAAATGAAAGATGGAATGAAATATATTCTATTTTGAAATGAAAAATGAAAGTCCATAAGAGCCTCTTATATTTTCTTTTATCTATATTTTGTCTTCGTCTTTCCTAAAATAGAATCGACTGAAATGATGAATGTATTTGTATGAAGCATTATTCTGAATGCAAGGCATTTAGTACAGAATATAAAAAGGAACTTCATGGGCAGAAAGATTTAAAATAGTAATTGAGACTAGAAGTAACTCTTTTTATGTAATTTTATTGAAATATAATTCATATGCTGTATGATTTTATTTAAAGTGCACAATTCAGTAGATTTTAATGTATTAACAGAGTTGTGTGATGATCAATGCCTTAAGTTTTAAGTCATCTATATCACTTCCCCCAGAACCAGCCCCTGCCCCATCCTGCTTCACCGAGAGCAGTCACCCTCCCCTTCCTCTCAAATCCCCCAGGCCTCAGCAACCGCAGATCTACTTTCTGGCTCCATAGATTTGCCTACTCTGGATATTTCATACAGTAAGATCATATAATATATAGTATTGTGTACTGGTTTCTTTCACGTAGCATAGTGTTTTCAAGGCTCAATAAATAACTCTTAGGAGAATTTTTATCTTTGAGAACAGCCTGTACATACTCACTGATTTTAAAATGAGCTGTGTCAAGCAGTTTCCTTAGATAATCAATGAGGTGACTCTTGGGTTAAAATTGGTTTATGGATATTGTCTATGAATTTGTTTGCTCAGTATTTTGGAGCAAAAGCCACCAAAACCGACAGCATCAGGGTTTTATCCCTATTTGGATTCCTTGACTCTGCCCCATTCACAGCCACAAAGCTTCTTAGTCTCACTCTACCAACTTAAACAGAGACGGCAGGAAAATCGGAAGGGCTGTGGATAGTTAAGTACAGTCATCACCAAGAAAAGAAAACCGGCTCAAAAGAAACCCCTTTTAGATGCCTTAGACATGCAATAGGATAAAAAGATTTACAGAAGATTCTGAAAATATAATTGTTTTTATCCTGCCAAACTTTGCTAATGTGAATCAGCATATGAAATAGACTTTTTAAAAAGATAATTGGTCTAAACTGCTTCTGCAACCTAGACGGAAACCGCGATATTCTCTTTCTTTCCCCTAGGAGAAATCTCCCTGGAGATAGAGCAAAAGCTCTTGACATTATGATTCCCCTGGTGCAAAACGAAGGGCAAGTTGCTTCCGATATGTATTGCCTTGTTGGTCGAATCTACAAAGACATGTTTTTGGATTCTAATTTCATGGATACTGAAAGTAGAGACCATGGAGCTTCTTGGTAAGTGCACAGATAAGATATTTGGTAAATCCATGACAAAAAAGTCACTTGCAATTGAATATTAAATTATTGTTTTCATCATTTAGATTGCATATTATGAAATAAATCTTAGAATTTATAGCTTTAGTGAATAATTTTGATGAAATAATTTTATTAGGCACAGTAAATTGGATGAAAAGATAATGATTTAAGAAAATAGAATCTTTAAAGTATATAAGTATATAATACAATAAAAATATAAGTAGGAAAAACTCATGAAATTTTATAGAAAGACCCGAAAGAAGACCTGAATGAATAGAAAAACAAACCAGGTTTATACATGAGAAGACTTGAAAAATCAAGAAGAGTTGACTTAAAGATATTAATTCTCTATAGCAGGGCTTTTCATGAAATTCAACAAATTGATTATAAAATATATTTGAAAAAATAAAGGGTTAAGAATAGACAAAGCCTGGATGGGAGGAGTGTTTGGGGGAGAATAGATACATGTATATGTATAGCTGAGCCCCTTCACTGTTCACCTGAAACTATCACAAAATTGTCAATTGGTTATACCCCAATAAAAATGTTTCTGGCATAAAAATAAGAATGGGCAAAGCCATTTTGGAGAATGAGGTGGAGGAACTTGCTCTCCCAGATAACAAAGCATACTGTGACAGTGTAACAGTTAAGGTATTACAGTATGAGTGTAAGCACAGACAAACTGGGAGATTGGGGTTGGCATATATACACCACCATGTGGAAAATAAATAGCTAATGGGAGCCTGCGGTATAGCTCAAGGGACTCAGGTTGATGCTCTCCGGTGATGTAGAGGGGTGGAGTGAGGGTGGAGGAAGAAGAGAAGTCCAAGAGGGAGGGGATATATGTATACATATGACGGAGTCGCTTTGTGGTACAACAGAGACTAACACAACATTGTAAAGCAACTGTTCTCCAATAAAACACTGGAATGGAAGACAGGACCTGGAATAAACTGAGATATGTGTGTGTGTGTGTGTGTGTGTGTGTGTGTGTGTGTGTGAGACTAGATTTATGGCATGAAAACTTCATGAGGGCTTTCCCGGTGGCTCAGGCAGTAAAGAGTCTGACTGCAATGCAGGAGACTCAGGTTTGCTTCCTGGGATGGGAGGATCCCCTAGAGAAGGGAATGGCTACCCACTCCGGAATTCTTGCCTCGAGAATTCCATGGACAGAGGAGCCTGGCAGGCTATAGTCCATGGGGTCACAAAGACTTAGACACAACTGAATAACTAATAACTATGCTTCATGAGCCAGAGTAGAAAGGATGGACTCTTTAAGAACAATATGGGAACATTTTGTTTACCTGCCTGTAACAATAAAAATGAATTCCCAGTCCCCCCCACACAAAACAATAAAATCCAAGTGAATCAAAGATCAAAACATTTTATTTGGAAAAAAAAATTTTTAAATAAAATATAAAAACTGGATTTATGACTTGGAAAAGGAAACATTTTTCTTAAAGAAGGCTTAAAAATACCATACACCATAAGAGATTGGGAAATCTAGAGTCCTTAAATTTTTATCTGCTCATCAAGGTTCTAGCTTTGGGAAAGAGTAGCTTCTATTACATTGACCTTCCTGCCAATAACAATTATTAACATTGGAAAAACACTTTAAAAAAAGTTTGAAAGCACCAAAGAGTGACAGAAGGTACAAATTGGAGAGCTTTTGATCCTTAGATGAGGAGTGTCACATTAGATAAGGGCCACATTAGATGCTTCTCACTTTGGGGAAACTTTAATCTGCAAGCACAGGGCAGTTACGACTTAAGAAGAAAAGCATAGTCTTCCTGTTTGGAGGGATTAGCTTGAGGCTGCCAGAATGCCTGGAAATTGAATGATAGACCCCTTAAGTGAAGGAGCCACGGAGAGATCCCAATAGATACATATAAACCACCATCCATGACATTTTTTGAGTTGTGAACAGAAATCTTAACACTTCAAAATCTTGTATCCTCCTAGCAGTTTAACAGGGAACTGAGATTGGGATAATGGGTTATAACCAAGGAAGAAAATTTGGGGACAGTAGCTTCCTAGATTTTCATGAACAGATTTGGTTTCGACTTTTAAATTTGAATTGTAACTTTTTTTTTTTTTTTTTTTACAAGTCAGAGAGTTTTACCATTTCTCTTGAAAGCAGGGGGTTTTTCCTGTTGTTATAAAAGAAAAATGTAACTATGCAGCCTTTCTGTTACTAGCTTTCCACTTCAAGAAGATTCTTCTTTGTAGGAGAATTAGAATCTGATATTTAGAAGCATTGTGCTGGTATAAATGCTTTGATTTAATGGTGATAATGAAATGAATAGGTAATCTTTAAAAGTTTGATTTTCATGGTCAGTGAATTCAAACGGAAAACATCTCTTAGGAAGTTCATGCGCATCGTGCACAGGAATAAAAGTGATTCCCCATTTTAAAAACCAAACAGTTTAGACAACTGAGAGCTTTCAAGGTCACATAAAGTTCAGTAAAAAGGAACAGTTTTTTTTTTCTGGTTGAGTTTTTGTTCTAACTTTCTATATTTCCCAATTCTGTCTCCTTTTATGTGGTTCCCAAGGAACATTAACTAGCTCTCAAAAGAGCTTTGTGTTCAGTCTTCAGGTCAAATTGAAGATGTTGGCTATTTTTTATGATTTTATTTTAAGCTGTTCATTAATTTTCTAGTAAGAAGAGGAAAGGCTGTTAGAAGTCAAAGCCTTTTCATGGGTGGAACCTTAGGAGTTGACCTGAGTGTATATATTGAGTAATATAAGAATGTTACTTCTACTGTAGATTACTTATCTGTAACCTGCCATTATTGTCATTATAGCCATTTGTTCTACAAGTCATTATGAAGATGACCTCCCCCACCATTTTAAAAGTGATTCTTTCATGCCTTCACACTTATAAAGTTGTTTCAGTATCTTAGTGTTTTGATCTAGCCAATGCCCACTCATCTGCCATGGTGTGTTGGCATTGTATGTAACCTCCGGTTCTGTCAGAACTGGAGTAAAAGTGTATTGTCCAAGTTCTAACTCAGGTGGTTCATTACTAAGGTTATTAGGTTTCTGGCCAGACATACCCAGGATATGCATTTCCTGAGTCCTGGGTCCCAGAAAGTTTTCAACTGACTTTTATTTTTTTTACCTTTTTTGAGGCATAATCCTTTGCTTGTCAAGTGCTTAGGTGGGAAAAGGATGAGTGGCAGGTGGTTTGTCCCTAAAGCTTCTTTCTGGGCACAGTTACCTTGGCCTTAGTCATTTTTCTGTTGGATTCAATGGACAGTCTTCTACTAAGCATGGAACGTTAAGGATAAGAATTTCAACTCAACAGAAAAACAGTCCCAAGCAGTTGTGTTTACCATGGCACATAGAAGTCTCTCTTGAAATCCCCTTTTCAACGTCGTTACTGAGTTTACTGTTCCTGGTTTATAGCACACGGAGAAAATGAGACATTCTGCTGAGTGTTCATTGTCATATCTGGTGTGAGCAGTATTCCAGGGCACGTTTTTACTTGTAGGGAGACCTTCTAATGCAGGTCTGTTTTCTGAGAGATTTACTTTGGATTCATAATCTGAAAATACAAAATAAAAAAGAAGTTTATGGTTTAGATTTTTTTTAATTTGCAGAATTGTAATATGTTGTAGAATAAGCTTTGCTTATTGAATCTTATCTGGGACAGAGGGTGAGTGGTTTGAAAAAACACATACTGCTGATTTAAGTATATAAAAAGTGTAGTTCTCTAACATTTGATGTTTTCCATTATCACTTCCTTAGTTATTTTTGGTCATCGAAGCTCTTGCTTGGGTTTCCCTGATGGCTTAGATGGTAAAGAATCTGCCTGCAATGTGGGAGACCTGGGTTTGATCCCTAGGTTGGGAAGATCCCCTGGAGGAGAGCATGGCTGCCCACTCCAGTATTCTTGCCTGGAGAATCCCATGGACAGAGGAGCCTGATAGGCTGCAGTCCATGGGGTCACAAAGAGTTGGACACGACTGAGCAACCACCCATAGCATAATGCTGTGGGGTTTTTTTCTATGTTTAAGTTAATATAATCCAAGTTAAGGTATGGGAAATGCCTTTTTTAATCTTTAGGAAACTAAACTGAGTTTGACTCTTAGTTATAAAATCTTTCTATCACTGGTGGTCCATATGAAGTTAAATATAAGTTAAAGCAAGAAGCAATGGTATCCATCATAAGTACTGGCTAGAGGATGTTAAGGGCTGCTATAGGATAAAGAGAAAGGTGAGAGCAAAGCTGGGAGGACCACCAGTTTTCAAAGGACATAGTCTGACTCAAGAGCCTAGACTTACGTCTTTAAGACAAACAAACAAACAAAAAACACAAAAAATAAAACTCATAGAGTTTCTGAAGTGACAAACAACTGGAATGACCCAAGGCAATATTATGGCTGTGACGTGGAGGGCTATGGGAAGTTCATTGCCGAATTTGTCTTTACAGCTTCTTTTTAAATCTACTGTAAAAAAGAAATAACCACAGAGTAGTTATGCCAAATTCATAGGCAGCATGACTTACTGAGGACATTGTGATAAATGCAGTTTGTTCAGTGGGTAGAAATAATAATCAATCCCTTAAAATTAAGAGTTCACACAAGGCTTTTATATGTCTTATTAACCATTGGAGGCTTATAAGCACCTGGTAAAGTTGGCAAAGCTGATATTTTTCTTCCCATCTTACAATTAAAGCAAGTGAAACTCAAAGAACTTAAGCGAATTTCTTGATGTTTTATAGTTAATAAGATTTGAAATCTAGTTTTTTCAGATCCAGTGTTGTCTTTTACTACACCCTAGGCTGTCTTTCCTGGAATTTGCAGAAACAGGCATTTCTAGGAGTATCTGCACTGTTTTGTTGAGGAGGCCTGGACTATGGAGACACCCACATGGAGTGCATGTTGACTGAATACTTGGAAACAGTGTGATTTTAGGCAAATGACTCCTTTAAGAAATTCAGTTTATACCTATGTGACTGAATTAGAATAATCTCGGCATCTTAAAAGTACCCAAATACCTGATTTCACTGACTTATGCAGGAAGAAAATTTAACTTCAAAAACATGACATTAAGAAATAGGACTGGGTCTGGAGTAGGTTGTGTCGACAGCTAAAAGTCAGCTGGATCTATTTCCTTGTTATTCTTGAGGGTGACTCTGCCTTCAGTCTGGCTTTCTTGGAGTTAGTTGCAAGGTGGCTTTGGCTATTTCAGACATCAAGATAACTTAGCTATGCCAAGGTCTGAGATGAAAGGGGAGACCATCTCTTTTGTATCTTTCTCTTAGGACTAAGAAACACTTACAAAAAACCTGTCTCAGGTGCTTCCCCTGGTGGTCCAGTGGGTAAGGACACTGCCTTTCAGTGCAAGGGGCGCCGGTTCGATCCCTGGCCTGGGAAGATCCCACGTGCCTCGGAGCGGCTGGACCGATGTGTCCAATCATCGAGCCGGACCTCTGGCGCACATGCGCCCAGAGCCGGCTCTGCAACAACAGACGCCATCGCGATGGGAGGCCCACAGAAGCCAAAGAACAAAGACGGATGAAAATAGAGAAATGAAAGACCAATAGAAGTGGCCCGCCTGCTCCTCTCCCTCCTCAACCCGACCCCCGCCCAAAATAAATAAATAAATAAATCTTTAAAAAAAAAAAAAAAAAAAACCTGTCTCAGGCTTCCCTGGTGGTCCAGTGGGTAAAGAGTCCGCCTTGCAGTGCAAGGAGCACCGGTTCGATCCCTGGCCTGGGAAGATCCCATGTGCTGTGGTGCGGCTGGACCAGTGTGTCCAATTACGAGTCAACGTTCTGGAGCCCATGTGCCCAGAGCTGGTCCTATGCGACAAGAGAGGCCACTGCAATGGGAGGCCCACGCAGGCCAAAGACTAAAGACGGAAGAAAGATTTGAAATCTAGTTTTTCAGATCCAGTGTTGTCTTTTACTACACCCTAGGCTGTCTTTCCTGGAATTTGCAGAAACAGGCATTTCTAGGAGTATCTGCACTGTTTTGTTGAGGAGGCCTGGACTATGGAGACACCCACATGGAGTGCATGTTGACTGAATACTTGGAAACAGTGTGATTTTAGGCAAATGACTCCTTTAAGAAATTCAGTTTATACCTATGTGACTGAATTAGAATAATCTCGGCATCTTAAAAGTACCCAAATACCTGATTTCACTGACTTATGCAGGAAGAAAATTTAACTTCAAAAACATGACATTAAGAAATAGGACTGGGTCTGGAGTAGGTTGTGTCGACAGCTAAAAGTCAGCTGGATCTATTTCCTTGTTATTCTTGAGGGTGACTCTGCCTTCAGTCTGGCTTTCTTGGAGTTAGTTGCAAGGTGGCTTTGGCTATTTCAGACATCAAGATAACTTAGCTATGCCAAGGTCTGAGATGAAAGGGGAGACCATCTCTTTTGTATCTTTCTCTTAGGACTAAGAAACACTTACAAAAAACCTGTCTCAGGTGCTTCCCCTGGTGGTCCAGTGGGTAAGGACACTGCCTTTCAGTGCAAGGGGCGCCGGTTCGATCCCTGGCCTGGGAAGATCCCACGTGCCGCGGAGCGGCTGGACCGATGTGTCCAATTACCGAGCCGGAGCTCTGGAGTGCATGCGCCCAGAGCCGGCTCTGCAACAACAGACGCCATCGCGATGGGAGGCCCACAGAAGCCAAAGAACAAAGACGGATGAAAATAGAGAAATGAAAGACCAATAGAAGTGGCCCGCCTGCTCCTCTCCCTCCTCAACCCGACCCCCGCCCAAAATAAATAAATAAATAAATCTTTAAAAAAAAAAAAAAAAAAAACCTGTCTCAGGCTTCCCTGGTGGTCCAGTGGGTAAAGAGTCCGCCTTGCAGTGCAAGGAGCACCGGTTCGATCCCTGGCCTGGGAAGATCCCATGTGCTGTGGTGCGGCTGGACCAGTGTGTCCAATTACGAGTCAACGTTCTGGAGCCCATGTGCCCAGAGCTGGTCCTATGCGACAAGAGAGGCCACTGCAATGGGAGGCCCACGCAGGCCAAAGACTAAAGACGGAAGAAAAATGGATTTAAAAAAAAACAAACAAAACAATAAAAGAGGCCAAAAAAAAAAAAAAAATCTCCTAGAAGAAAATGACAGTGAACACATGACAGTGCAAAACCTATGGGATACTGCAAAAGCAGTTCTAAGGGGGAAGTTTATAGCAATTCAATCCCACCTCAAGAAACTAGGAAAATCTCAAACAGACGACCTTACCTTACGCTTAAAACAACTGGAGAAAGAAGAACAAAAACACCCCAAAGCCAGCAGAAGAAGGGAAATCCTAAAGATCAGAGCAGAAATAAATGAAAAAGAAACAAAAGAAACAATAGTAAAGATAAATAAAACAAAAAGCTGGTTCTTCGAAAAGGTCAATAAAATCGACACACCACTGGCCAGATTCATCAAGAAAAAGAGAGAGAAGAACCAGATCACCAAAATCAAAAATGAAAAAGGAGAGATTACAACAGATAATGCAGAAATCCAAAGGATTATAAGAGACTATTATGAACAACTCTATGGCAACAAACTGGACAACCTGGAGGAAATGGACAGTTTCTTAGAGAAGATTAATCTCCCAAGACTTAACCAGGAAGAAATAGAAACTATGAACAAGCCAATCACAAGCTCAGAAATCGACCTTGTGATCAAAAATCTACCCAAAAATAAAAGCCCAGGGCCAGATGGTTTCACAAGTGAATTCTACCAAACATTTAAAGAAGAGCTAATGTCTGTCCTTCTAAAACTCTTCCAAAAAATTGCACAGGAAGGAACACTTCCAAACACATTCTATGAGGCCACCATCACCCTGATACCAAAGCCAGGCAAAGACAACACAAAAAAAGAAAATTATAGGCCAATTTCACTGATGAATCTAGACGCCAAAATCCTCAACAAAATCCTAGCAAACAGAGTTCAACAACACATCAAAAAGCTCATTCATCACGATCAACCAGTGGGTAAAGAGTCCGCTTGCAGTGCAAGGAGCACCGGTTCGATCCCTGGCCTGGGAAGATCCCATGTGCTGTGGTGCGGCTGGACCAGTGTGTCCAATTACGAGTCAACGTTCTGGAGCCCATGTGCCCAGAGCTGGTCCTATGCGACAAGAGAGGCCACTGCAATGGGAGGCCCACGCAGGCCAAAGACTAAAGACGGAAGAAAAATGGATTTAAAAAAAAACAAACAAAACAATAAAAGAGGCCAAAAAAAAAAAAAAAATCTCCTAGAAGAAAATGACAGTGAACACATGACAGTGCAAAACCTATGGGATACTGCAAAAGCAGTTCTAAGGGGGAAGTTTATAGCAATTCAATCCCACCTCAAGAAACTAGGAAAATCTCAAACAGACGACCTTACCTTACGCTTAAAACAACTGGAGAAAGAAGAACAAAAACACCCCAAAGCCAGCAGAAGAAGGGAAATCCTAAAGATCAGAGCAGAAATAAATGAAAAAGAAACAAAAGAAACAATAGTAAAGATAAATAAAACAAAAAGCTGGTTCTTCGAAAAGGTCAATAAAATCGACACACCACTGGCCAGATTCATCAAGAAAAAGAGAGAGAAGAACCAGATCACCAAAATCAAAAATGAAAAAGGAGAGATTACAACAGATAATGCAGAAATCCAAAGGATTATAAGAGACTATTATGAACAACTCTATGGCAACAAACTGGACAACCTGGAGGAAATGGACAGTTTCTTAGAGAAGATTAATCTCCCAAGACTTAACCAGGAAGAAATAGAAACTATGAACAAGCCAATCACAAGCTCAGAAATCGACCTTGTGATCAAAAATCTACCCAAAAATAAAAGCCCAGGGCCAGATGGTTTCACAAGTGAATTCTACCAAACATTTAAAGAAGAGCTAATGTCTGTCCTTCTAAAACTCTTCCAAAAAATTGCACAGGAAGGAACACTTCCAAACACATTCTATGAGGCCACCATCACCCTGATACCAAAGCCAGGCAAAGACAACACAAAAAAAGAAAATTATAGGCCAATTTCACTGATGAATCTAGACGCCAAAATCCTCAACAAAATCCTAGCAAACAGAGTTCAACAACACATCAAAAAGCTCATTCATCACGATCAAGTTGGGTTCATCCCAGGCATGCAAGGATTCTTCAGTGTCCGCAAATCAATCAATGTGATACACCATATCAACAAATTGAGAGACAAAAATCACATGATCATCTCAATAGATGCAGAAAAAGCCTTTGACAAAGTACAGCATCCATTTATAATAAAAACTCTTCAAAAAATGGGCATAGAAGGAACTTATCTTAACATAGTGAAAGCCATATATGAGAAGCCCACAGCAAGCATTATCCTCAATGGTGAAAAACTGAAAGCATTTCCTCTAAGATCAGGAACAAGACAGGGGTGTCCACTTTCACCACTACTATTCAACATAATCCTGGAAATTCTAGCAATAGCAATAAGAGAAGAGAAAGAAATCAAAGGAATCCAGATTGGAAAGGAAGAAGTCAAGCTCTCTCTTTTTGCAGACGACATGATACTATACATAGAAAATCCCAAAGACACTATTACAAAGCTTACTAGAGCTAATCAACGAATTCAGCAAAATTGTAGGATACAAAGTCAACACACAGATATCACTGGCATTCCTATACACAAACAATGAAAAATCAGAAAATGAAATCAAAGAGGCAATCCCCTTCACCACTGCAACCAAAAGAATCAAATATCTAGGAATAAACCTACCTAAAGAAACAAAAGAACTGTACACTGAAAATTACAAGACACTCATGAGAGAAATTAAAGAAGACTTAAACAGATGGAGAGATATTCCATGTTCCTTGGTCAGAAGAATCAGTATTGTGAAAATGACCATACTACCAAATGTCATCTATAGATTCAATGCGATCCCTATCAAACTTCCAATGACATTTTTCACAGAACTAGACCAAAGAATAACACAGTTCATATGGAAACACAAAAGACCTCAAATAACCAAAGCAATCCTGAGGAAGAAGAATGGAGCTGGAGGGATCAGCCTCCCCAACGTCAGACTCTACTACAAAGCAACAGTCCTCAAGACGGTATGGTACTGGCACAAAAACAGAAATATCGACCAATGGAACAAGATCGAGAACCCAGAGATAAACCCACGCACCTATGGGTACCTTATTTTTGACAAAGGAGGTGAAACTCTAAAATGGGACAAAGACAGCCTCTTCAACAAATGGTGCTGGGAAAATTGGACAGCTACATGCAAAAAAATGAAGTTGGAACATTCCCCGACACCATGCACAAAGATCAACTCAAAATGGATTAAAGACCTAAATGTAAGACTAGAAACCATCAAACTCTTAGAGGAGAATATAGGCAAAACCCTCAAGGACATAAATCAAAGCAAGATCTTCTCTGACCCACCTACGAGAATAGCAGAACTAAAAAGACAAATGAACATGTGGGACCTCATGAAACTTAAAAGCTTTTGTACAGCTAAAGAAATCACCAAAAAGCTGAACAGACAGCCCACAGAGTGGGAGAAAATCATAGCAAATGAAACAACAGACAAAGAATTCATCTCCAAAATCTACAAGCAACTCAGACAACTCAGCACTGGAAAAATGAACAACCCAATCAAAAAATGGGAAAAGGACCTAAACAGACACCTCTCCAAAGACGACATACAGATGGCCCAAAACACATGAAACGATGCTCAACTTCACTAATAATTAGAGAAATGCAAATCAAAACTACAATGAGATATCACCTCACACCCGTCAGAATGGCCATCATCCACAAATCGACAGACAATAAATGCTGGAGAGGGTGTGGAGAAAAGGGGACACTCCTGCATTGCTGGTGGGAGTGTAAATTGATACAGCCTCTATGGAAGACAGTCTGGAGATTTCTTAAAAAACTAAAAACAGAAGCACCATACGACCCAGAAATCCCACTCTTAGGCTTATACCCTGATGAAATCAAATCTGAAAGAAGCACCTGTACCCCAATGCTCATTGCAGCTCTCTAAACAATAGCTAGAACATGGAAGCAACCTAGATGCCCATCGACGAACGAATGGATCCAAAAGCTCTGGTACATATATACAATGGAATACTACACAGCTGTAAAGAGAAATGCAGAAGAATCAGCCCTAATGAGGTGGCTGGATCTAGAACGTATCATCAAAAGTGAAGTCAGTCAGAAAGAGAAGGACAAATACAGTATATTAACACATATATATGGAATCTAGTAGGATGGTGATGATGGCAGATGCAGTGAAGCGACGGAAAGACAGACATGGACAGTGGATATATGGATATTGTGGGGAAGGAACAGAAGGTGGGAGGCGTAAAGGAAGTAGCATGAAGGCCTGTACTGTCATAAGTGAAGAAGATAGCTGTAGTCATTGCTCTGTGAGAAAAGGGGATTCTCCAGGGGTGCTGTGTGATGGTCGGGAGGGGTGGGAAGGGGGGGGATATACATATGACTAATCTGGGAACATACATATCTGTAAACAAGAAAACGCTGTAAAAGTTACAAGCAAAATAAAGGTTTTTTTTTTTTTAAAAAAATCTCCTGAGTGGAAAAAAAAGCCTATGTCACACTTTCCTTACGTTTATTTATGCTTCCATTATTTCATCATCAGCCCAGTATCACAAGCAAGGAAGATGGTTTGGTTACAAATGGTTTAGACTCATCATTTGAGGAAGAATAGATGCTCTGTTTGAAGGATTGAATGAAGCAACATATGTTCAAGTCTTGGAATTTAGCAAACCCTTAATAGTCATATCCTTAGTATATAATATGTGAAAATAGTTTCTATTTCTTTATATAATGTTATGTCTATGTCCAAAATGGATAATGACTAGATTAATGCTTATTAATTAGATTCCTTTTCCCTAAAATATTCCTGAGTCTTCTTTCTCTTCTTTCTGAATCTAGCTGAACATTTTAGCTAATGAGGAAAAAGAGAATGTGTATATTTTGTACATAGGACTTGCTAGAATTTCATATACTATAGCTTTTGTGGGGTCACCTAGGATAGGCAGTGATTACTTGAAATCATATTTGATTTTAGAGATGATGGTATTCTCATTCTTAAGGATAGATATGAAGTCATTTTCACAACTTGGAAAAGAAATTAGGTGCCTGTCCGATATTAACATAATCATGTCTCACCAGTTGTAGTTCCAAAAAGTCCATACGAACGAATGGATCCAAAAGCTCTGGTACATATATACAATGGAATACTACACAGCTGTAAAGAGAAATGCAGAAGAATCAGCCCTAATGAGGTGGCTGGATCTAGAACGTATCATCAAAAGTGAAGTCAGTCAGAAAGAGAAGGACAAATACAGTATATTAACACATATATATGGAATCTAGTAGGATGGTGATGATGGCAGATGCAGTGAAGCGACGGAAAGACAGACATGGACAGTGGATATATGGATATTGTGGGGAAGGAACAGAAGGTGGGAGGCGTAAAGGAAGTAGCATGAAGGCCTGTACTGTCATAAGTGAAGAAGATAGCTGTAGTCATTGCTCTGTGAGAAAAGGGGATTCTCCAGGGGTGCTGTGTGATGGTCGGGAGGGGTGGGAAGGGGGGGGATATACATATGACTAATCTGGGAACATACATATCTGTAAACAAGAAAACGCTGTAAAAGTTACAAGCAAAATAAAGGTTTTTTTTTTTTTAAAAAAATCTCCTGAGTGGAAAAAAAAGCCTATGTCACACTTTCCTTACGTTTATTTATGCTTCCATTATTTCATCATCAGCCCAGTATCACAAGCAAGGAAGATGGTTTGGTTACAAATGGTTTAGACTCATCATTTGAGGAAGAATAGATGCTCTGTTTGAAGGATTGAATGAAGCAACATATGTTCAAGTCTTGGAATTTAGCAAACCCTTAATAGTCATATCCTTAGTATATAATATGTGAAAATAGTTTCTATTTCTTTATATAATGTTATGTCTATGTCCAAAATGGATAATGACTAGATTAATGCTTATTAATTAGATTCCTTTTCCCTAAAATATTCCTGAGTCTTCTTTCTCTTCTTTCTGAATCTAGCTGAACATTTTAGCTAATGAGGAAAAAGAGAATGTGTATATTTTGTACATAGGACTTGCTAGAATTTCATATACTATAGCTTTTGTGGGGTCACCTAGGATAGGCAGTGATTACTTGAAATCATATTTGATTTTAGAGATGATGGTATTCTCATTCTTAAGGATAGATATGAAGTCATTTTCACAACTTGGAAAAGAAATTAGGTGCCTGTCCGATATTAACATAATCATGTCTCACCAGTTGTAGTGCCAAAAAAAGTCCATAGCCAGGAAATTGAAAGCATTAAGTCTGTTTTATATGTTCATTTGTCCATATTAGCTTGGGAAAGAACAGACAGCTTTGTCTTATCAACTAATTTTGTTTTACGTCAGTGACAGTGCTATTCAAACAGGAATGTGTGCCTAATAGCTGTTTAGTTTATACATTATTAATGGGGTTGGCTTTACTTTTCAAGAGTTATGTAACAAACCAGCCAATATACAAATAATGACCAATGTCTATTTTTCGTTGCCAGATTTGCCCTTTTTCCTTTTTCTTGACTTTGAGATATCTTAATGTTATCTCCATTTCTACTACCCTCCGTTAACTTCCAGCCGAAGTTTTATCTCACCATTATTCTACTGACATCATTTTTGTTTAGTTCTTGGTTGTATCTATTAAGTTTCTAAAATTTGGATGATTTTTATCCTTAAAACACAAAACTTGAATAGTTCTTAATAACTCAGCATGATACCCAGCTCATTGGTGTCCAGAGATAGATTGCTCTTAAGGGACCAGCAATTCTAGGATGACCTGGAGACTTGGGTAAAATGCACCATGTACCATGATTGCTTTGTAAACAAGCAACCTGGCACATTGGTCTCATGCCTTGACCTTGATTTAACACAGTATTCAACCGATGGCAGATTGGGTGAGGCTCTGTTGTGGCATGGCCAAGTTGAAGTCCACGAGTGGTAATATTTAACAAGTCACTGTGGAGGTTTCCTGCTTGTGACTAACAAGGATTAAGTGCCCAAGAAGAGAGATGAAGGCTTTTGTAACCCAGTGGTCAGAGGGATGAGTGAGAAAACTGGGTTTTTGCCAAGCATTGTGATGAAAAGGAAGGAAAATTTGGAAGAATAATAGTGCTTTTGCTTGATGAACCAAAGCAGTTGTTTCCAAGCTTGGTTGAATATCAGTATTGCTTGGGGAGTTTTTCAACAGTGGGTCCCAGAAATTCTGCTTATGTGCATGACTTGAAATCATATTTGATTTTAGAGATGATGGTATTCTCATTCTTAAGGATAGATATGAAGTCATTTTCACAACTTGGAAAAGAAATTAGGTGCCTGTCCGATATTAACATAATCATGTCTCACCAGTTGTAGTGCCAAAAAAAGTCCATAGCCAGGAAATTGAAAGCATTAAGTCTGTTTTATATGTTCATTTGTCCATATTAGCTTGGGAAAGAACAGACAGCTTTGTCTTATCAACTAATTTTGTTTTACGTCAGTGACAGTGCTATTCAAACAGGAATGTGTGCCTAATAGCTGTTTAGTTTATACATTATTAATGGGGTTGGCTTTACTTTTCAAGAGTTATGTAACAAACCAGCCAATATACAAATAATGACCAATGTCTATTTTTCGTTGCCAGATTTGCCCTTTTTCCTTTTTCTTGACTTTGAGATATCTTAATGTTATCTCCATTTCTACTACCCTCCGTTAACTTCCAGCCGAAGTTTTATCTCACCATTATTCTACTGACATCATTTTTGTTTAGTTCTTGGTTGTATCTATTAAGTTTCTAAAATTTGGATGATTTTTATCCTTAAAACACAAAACTTGAATAGTTCTTAATAACTCAGCATGATACCCAGCTCATTGGTGTCCAGAGATAGATTGCTCTTAAGGGACCAGCAATTCTAGGATGACCTGGAGACTTGGGTAAAATGCACCATGTACCATGATTGCTTTGTAAACAAGCAACCTGGCACATTGGTCTCATGCCTTGACCTTGATTTAACACAGTATTCAACCGATGGCAGATTGGGTGAGGCTCTGTTGTGGCATGGCCAAGTTGAAGTCCACGAGTGGTAATATTTAACAAGTCACTGTGGAGGTTTCCTGCTTGTGACTAACAAGGATTAAGTGCCCAAGAAGAGAGATGAAGGCTTTTTGTAACCCAGTGGTCAGAGGGATGAGTGAGAAAACTGGGTTTTTGCCAAGCATTGTGATGAAAAGGAAGGAAAATTTGGAAGAATAATAGTGCTTTTGCTTGATGAACCAAAGCAGTTGTTTCCAAGCTTGGTTGAATATCAGTATTGCTTGGGGAGTTTTTCAACAGTGCAGAGTTCTCTGTCCCTAGAAATTCTGCTTAGTGCATGCATTTTATTGAATAGCTAATCTGTAATTGGTAATAGGACTATTCCTTTTTAATTAAATGTTTAGCCCATCCCTGTATTTTGCTCTCAGTCCCTTCTTCCTAAATCTTTATTGTTCTTCATATCCTAGAGATTAATTTTAAACCCTTGTCCTTACTTCCCTTTCAGAGCTTTCCCAAATCTATCTCCTCCCATCTTCCCAGACTTCTTAGAGTATGGGGTTTTGCATTTTAATTTGAGAGAATTGGCAGTTGTTGGAAGGATACATTTACATTGATCATAAACATTTGAAAACTGTTCATTCTCAGGAGCAATCCTATAAGTGCCCATTCAAATCCTGAGCTGTGCCTTCTTGTTATCAGTTAGTGAAAATAGAAAGAGATGAGGATATTTTGGCATGAATGCAATATAAAAATCTCTCTTATGCTGCTCTTGGGAATGTGAATTGGTAAGACCTTTCTGGAAAGCAGTTTGGCATGAGGTACCAAGAGCCTTGAAATAATTCATGTTCTTTAGTCCAGTTATGTCCAATGTAAACTATCCAAAAGAAATAGCAGATATGGAAATAAAGACATGTTTACAATGCTCACTGCACTGAATTTTAGGGTGATGAAAAACTGGAAGAAACCTAAATGTCCAACAGTAGGGAAAATGTTAAATGGAAGGATAACATCCCCAAGTGATGGAACATGATTCATTCAAAGTTGTGTGTATGGAGCGTTGATGATTTACACAAATAGGCTTACCGTTTTAACCATTTTTAAGGATATGCTTTAGTGTCTTTAAGTACGTTCACACCACTGTGTATTTCATCACCACTTCCCACCCACAACCTTCTCACCAGTCAAAACTCAAATGCTAGGGCTCCCTTGGTGGTCCAGTGGTAAAGAGTCCGCCTTGCCATGCAAAGGGCACCAGTTCAGTCCTGGCCCTGGAAGATCCCACGTGCTGTGGAGCGGCTGGACTGGTGTGTCCAATTACGAGCCAACGCTCTGGAGTGCATGTGCCCAGAGCCAGTGCTCTGCATGGGAGTCTACACAGGCTAAAGAATAAAAATGTATGAAAATAAATAAATTAAAAAACAATAAAAGAGGCAAAATTAAAAAACCAAAGTATTGCTTGGGAGTTTTTCAACAGTCCCTGTAAATTTTGCTTTTTTCAAGTTGGTAATAGGACTATTCCTTTTAATTAAATGTTTAGCCCATCCCTGTATTTTGCTCTCAGTCCCTTCTTCCTAAATCTTTATTGTTCTTCATATCCTAGAGATTAATTTTAAACCCTTGTCCTTACTTCCCTTTCAGAGCTTTCCCAAATCTATCTCCTCCCATCTTCCCAGACTTCTTAGAGTATGGGGTTTTGCATTTTAATTTGAGAGAATTGGCAGTTGTTGGAAGGATACATTTACATTGATCATAAACATTTGAAAACTGTTCATTCTCAGGAGCAATCCTATAAGTGCCCATTCAAATCCTGAGCTGTGCCTTCTTGTTATCAGTTAGTGAAAATAGAAAGAGATGAGGATATTTTGGCATGAATGCAATATAAAAATCTCTCTTATGCTGCTCTTGGGAATGTGAATTGGTAAGACCTTTCTGGAAAGCAGTTTGGCATGAGGTACCAAGAGCCTTGAAATAATTCATGTTCTTTAGTCCAGTTATGTCCAATGTAAACTATCCAAAAGAAATAGCAGATATGGAAATAAAGACATGTTTACAATGCTCACTGCACTGAATTTTAGGGTGATGAAAAACTGGAAGAAACCTAAATGTCCAACAGTAGGGAAAATGTTAAATGGAAGGATAACATCCCCAAGTGATGGAACATGATTCATTCAAAGTTGTGTGTATGGAGCGTTGATGATTTACACAAATAGGCTTACCGTTTTAACCATTTTTAAGGATATGCTTTAGTGTCTTTAAGTACGTTCACACCACTGTGTATTTCATCACCACTTCCCACCCACAACCTTCTCACCAGTCAAAACTCAAATGCTAGGGCTCCCTTGGTGGTCCAGTGGTAAAGAGTCCGCCTTGCCATGCAAAGGGCACCAGTTCAGTCCTGGCCCTGGAAGATCCCACGTGCTGTGGAGCGGCTGGACTGGTGTGTCCAATTACGAGCCAACGCTCTGGAGTGCATGTGCCCAGAGCCAGTGCTCTGCATGGGAGTCTACACAGGCTAAAGAATAAAAATGTATGAAAATAAATAAATTAAAAAAAAAACAATAAAAGAGGCAAAATTAAAAAACAAACAACCCTCAAACTCTGTACCCATTAAACAGCATTTGATTCCCTCTTTCTTCCAGCTCTAGGCAACCACTGTTCCACTTTCTGTCTGTGTGAATTTGATTACTCTAGGTATCTCATATAAATGGAATCATACAGTATTTGTCTTTTTTTTTAAAATGACTTCTTTCCCTTAGCATGACGTTCTTAAGGCTCACCCATGTTGTAGCATGTGTCTGAAATTCTTTTCTAAAGGATGCATAATATTCCATTTTATGTCCATTGTCTTTATCCATTCATCTGTCAATGAATGTTTGTGTTTGTTTCCGCCTTTTGGCTATAGTGAATAAATGTTAGTATGAACATGGGTGTCCAAATATCTGTTTGAATCCTCTACTTTCAGTTCTTTTGGATATATGTTCAAAAGAAGATTGTGGTTTTAAATAAAGATTTAATAGTAACATGCATCATGATGTCACAGGAAAATTAAAAACAGGTTATCAAGATGGCATGATTCTTACTTTTGAAAAATATGCAAATAGTAAAAGGACTGAGAGAAGATAGCTAGAATTTTGATTTTCAAAATTTTCATCCTGACTTTTCTAAGATAATAAAATTATATACAAATAAGTAGTGTGACTTGAGAGAGTGTTTCCCATCATCAGATTAAATTAACAGAGTGCTTTGGCATAAGATTGGTCTCCTACTGTCTTGCTTTAACCATTTTAAGGATATGCTTTAGTGTCTTTAAGCACGTCACACCACTGTGTATTTCATCACCACTTCCCACCCACAACCTTCTCACCAGTCAAAACTCAAATGCTAGGGCTCCCTTGGTGGTCCAGTGGTAAAGAGTCCGCCTTGCCATGCAAAGGGCACCAGTTCAGTCCTGGCCCTGGAAGATCCCACGTGCTGTGGAGCGGCTGGACTGGTGTGTCCAATTACGAGCCAACGCTCTGGAGTGCATGTGCCCAGAGCCAGTGCTCTGCATGGGAGTCTACACAGGCTAAAGAATAAAAATGTATGAAAATAAATAAATTAAAAAAAAAACAATAAAAGAGGCAAAATTAAAAAACAAACAACCCTCAAACTCTGTACCCATTAAACAGCATTTGATTCCCTCTTTCTTCCAGCTCTAGGCAACCACTGTTCCACTTTCTGTCTGTGTGAATTTGATTACTCTAGGTATCTCATATAAATGGAATCATACAGTATTTGTCTTTTTTTTTAAAATGACTTCTTTCCCTTAGCATGACGTTCTTAAGGCTCACCCATGTTGTAGCATGTGTCTGAAATTCTTTTCTAAAGGATGCATAATATTCCATTTTATGTCCATTGTCTTTATCCATTCATCTGTCAATGAATGTTTGTGTTTGTTTCCGCCTTTTGGCTATAGTGAATAAATGTTAGTATGAACATGGGTGTCCAAATATCTGTTTGAATCCTCTACTTTCAGTTCTTTTGGATATATGTTCAAAAGAAGATTGTGGTTTTAAATAAAGATTTAATAGTAACATGCATCATGATGTCACAGGAAAATTAAAAACAGGTTATCAAGATGGCATGATTCTTACTTTTGAAAAATATGCAAATAGTAAAAGGACTGAGAGAAGATAGCTAGAATTTTGATTTTCAAAATTTTCATCCTGACTTTTCTAAGATAATAAAATTATATACAAATAAGTAGTGTGACTTGGAGAGAGTGTTTCCCATCATCAGATTAAATTAACAGAGTGCTTTGGCATAAGATTGGTCTCCTACTGTCTTGCTTTACCTCTGAGTTATTTTGTGAGTGATAATTTCAGAAATATCCCTAGAGATGTTAAGCACTGTGAAATTCTAATTTAATTACTTGTATGTCTCACAGAAAGAATCACAGCTCTTATGTCACAAAGGAGGAAAATGACAGCTAAGTAGAAAGAACTTGACTTGAGCTCAGTGTCTTTTTGGATGGAAAGCAGATGCTCTTTAGCTCCAAACAGTCGATTCAAGAATATTTCCTTTATTCTTTACTTCATTGCACATCTCAGTACAAATGCAAAAAGGGAGCTAAGTTTTTACTCTGAAGACTCATCACTCTGTTACCAAGTACTTAGCTCTTTTAGAGCTAGTTGCAGCGAGCTGGGGCCACTCTCTAGTTGTGGGCATGGGCTTCTCACTGCGGTGGCCTTTCTTGTTGTGGAGCACGGGCTGTAGTGCACACATGTGGGCTCAGTCTTTGCAGCTCCAGGGATCTAGAGTTCAAGCTCAGTAGCTGTGACGTAGAAGCTTAGTTGCTCCGCAGCATGTGGGATCTTCCCAAACCAGGGATCGAACCTGTGTCTGCTGCATTGGCAGGTGGATCCTTTACTGCTGAGCTACCAGGGAAGCCCTCTTTGGTACATTCTTATGGGCATCCTCAGTGTTGTTGTCATGCCAGTCCTTTAGAAGTTTATCTCTAGTCTAGTAAGATTGATCAAATGTATTGTATGATAGACACCGTTCTTTTCAAGAGTCTATCAATACCTGTTTCTGTAGTATACAGAATCCAAATATCTGTTTGAATCCTCTACTTTCAGTTCTTTTGGATATATGTTCAAAAGAAGATTGTGGTTTTAAATAAAGATTTAATAGTAACATGCATCATGATGTCACAGGAAAATTAAAAACAGGTTATCAAGATGGCATGATTCTTACTTTTGAAAAATATGCAAATAGTAAAAGGACTGAGAGAAGATAGCTAGAATTTTGATTTTCAAAATTTTCATCCTGACTTTTCTAAGATAATAAAATTATATACAAATAAGTAGTGTGACTTGGAGAGAGTGTTTCCCATCATCAGATTAAATTAACAGAGTGCTTTGGCATAAGATTGGTCTCCTACTGTCTTGCTTTACCTCTGAGTTATTTTGTGAGTGATAATTTCAGAAATATCCCTAGAGATGTTAAGCACTGTGAAATTCTAATTTAATTACTTGTATGTCTCACAGAAAGAATCACAGCTCTTATGTCACAAAGGAGGAAAATGACAGCTAAGTAGAAAGAACTTGACTTGAGCTCAGTGTCTTTTTGGATGGAAAGCAGATGCTCTTTAGCTCCAAACAGTCGATTCAAGAATATTTCCTTTATTCTTTACTTCATTGCACATCTCAGTACAAATGCAAAAAGGGAGCTAAGTTTTTACTCTGAAGACTCATCACTCTGTTACCAAGTACTTAGCTCTTTTAGAGCTAGTTGCAGCGAGCTGGGGCCACTCTCTAGTTGTGGGCATGGGCTTCTCACTGCGGTGGCCTTTCTTGTTGTGGAGCACGGGCTGTAGTGCACACATGTGGGCTCAGTCTTTGCAGCTCCAGGGATCTAGAGTTCAAGCTCAGTAGCTGTGACGTAAGAAGCTTAGTTGCTCCGCAGCATGTGGGATCTTCCCAAACCAGGGATCGAACCTGTGTCTGCTGCATTGGCAGGTGGATCCTTTACTGCTGAGCTACCAGGGAAGCCCTCTTTGGTACATTCTTATGGGCATCCTCAGTGTTGTTGTCATGCCAGTCCTTTAGAAGTTTATCTCTAGTCTAGTAAGATTGATCAAATGTATTGTATGATAGACACCGTTCTTTTCAAGAGTCTATCAATACCTGTTTCTGTAGTATACAGAATCCAAACTTAATTTTTAATATAAAAGCAGTTCCTGCTATCTTTATTTCTCATTATTATTTTTCCTATTTGACCCTTTTACTAAAAATCAAAAGCAGAAATGATGAAAATGGACTAAATCTTTTTTAGAAAAACACACACCAAGGGTAGGCAGAGTCATACAGAAAAGAGGGCTCTGGTTTGGAATCTGGTGGAACTTGCAGAGCACAGACTCTAGAGTGCCTAGACCCCAGTAGTTTTTCCGAGTGGACTCAGTAGTTGTGGGTCCCCAGCTCGAGAGTCCAGGCTCAATAGCTGTAGCACTGGGGCTGAGTTGCTTCGCAGTATGTGGATCTTCCCAGACCAGGGGTTAAGCCGGTCCTCTGCATTGGCAGGCAGATTCTTATCCACAGTGCCACCAGGGGATAACCACTTTTAAACTGCATGACTTAATATTTCCATGCTTCAGTGTTCTAATTAGTAAAATTAAGAGAAGGCACGGAGGCGTGCCTTAAGAGCTGTGTGAATTAGAAATATCACACTTGAAGTGTCAAGTGCAATGCCAGAAACCAGTAAGTGCTCGGTCACGAGGGGCAGCTATTAGTATTTTTTCTTTCACTATCTAGTGGTAACCGCAGCTTCCTATGGTAGAGAATATCATCAATGCTATATTGTATTGTTGCTAGAAATATACTCTCCTTGTTTATTGGAAGATTATATGTTCCCACCCCTCTGACCTCAGGCTCCAGTGTGTGTGTGTGTGTGAGAGCTGATGCTCTTGATAAACTTTAAAAGCCATGTTGTGGTTGCACCATGTACAATTTTCCTTAGCCATTTTCTGGAGAAAGCAGTTCCTTCAGGCTGGGTCCCAGAGGGAAAATACCATCAGGCAGAGCTGAGCTGACTGATGTAGAAATTTGCAAGCCACAGGGTTTTGGTGCTGATACTTGGAACATTTTCCATAAAATGACTTATAGATCATCTTCAGCTGTAATGGATGGCTTCATTATTTTAGCCTCTGTATGCATTTATTACATTTGAAGTAAAATGGTGGAACATTCCTCAGTGTTGTTGTCATGCCAGTCCTTTAGAAGTTTATCTCTAGTCTAGTAAGATTGATCAAATGTATTGTATGATAGACACCGTTCTTTTCAAGAGTCTATCAATACCTGTTTCTGTAGTATACAGAATCCAAACTTAATTTTTAATATAAAAGCAGTTCCTGCTATCTTTATTTCTCATTATTATTTTTCCTATTTGACCCTTTTACTAAAAATCAAAAGCAGAAATGATGAAAATGGACTAAATCTTTTTTAGAAAAACACACACCAAGGGTAGGCAGAGTCATACAGAAAAGAGGGCTCTGGTTTGGAATCTGGTGGAACTTGCAGAGCACAGACTCTAGAGTGCCTAGACCCCAGTAGTTTTTCCGAGTGGACTCAGTAGTTGTGGGTCCCCAGCTCGAGAGTCCAGGCTCAATAGCTGTAGCACTGGGGCTGAGTTGCTTCGCAGTATGTGGATCTTCCCAGACCAGGGGTTAAGCCGGTCCTCTGCATTGGCAGGCAGATTCTTATCCACAGTGCCACCAGGGGATAACCACTTTTAAACTGCATGACTTAATATTTCCATGCTTCAGTGTTCTAATTAGTAAACTTAAGAGAAGGCACGGAGGCGTGCCTTAAGAGCTGTGTGAATTAGAAATATCACACTTGAAGTGTCAAGTGCAATGCCAGAAACCAGTAAGTGCTCGGTCACGAGGGGCAGCTATTAGTATTTTTTCTTTCACTATCTAGTGGTAACCGCAGCTTCCTATGGTAGAGAATATCATCAATGCTATATTGTATTGTTGCTAGAAATATACTCTCCTTGTTTATTGGAAGATTATATGTTCCCACCCCTCTGACCTCAGGCTCCAGTGTGTGTGTGTGTGTGAGAGCTGATGCTCTTGATAAACTTTAAAAGCCATGTTGTGGTTGCACCATGTACAATTTTCCTTAGCCATTTTCTGGAGAAAGCAGTTCCTTCAGGCTGGGTCCCAGAGGGAAAATACCATCAGGCAGAGCTGAGCTGACTGATGTAGAAATTTGCAAGCCACAGGGTTTTGGTGCTGATACTTGGAACATTTTCCATAAAATGACTTATAGATCATCTTCAGCTGTAATGGATGGCTTCATTATTTTAGCCTCTGTATGCATTTTTATTACATTTGAAGTAAAAAAATGGTGGAACAATAAATTAGGTATGGAAAGTTAGCGCCAAGGAGCATGAATACACCAGTAATAAGGATCAACATGCTCTTTAAGATAAGCATTTTAGTCATAGCATGAAAAAGATGATATGCTTCTTCAGAGGAGGCTGTGCTCTCCCTAATGATAAATTAGAAGAGTTTCTCATATTAGACTCTTCAGTAGGCAACGATGAAAACTCTACAAACAATATTTCAGTATTTTTATTAAATAGTGAATTATAATAGCATTAAAACACACGTAGTGAAGGTGATAAGTAGTTTAGTAACATGGTCCAAAGATGTGGTTTTCTGGGCTTATAGTTTTATCAAGGTCAAGATTTAGACTACTAAAGAAGTGAATAGATTATTTGAATTTTATATGTATTTATCACTTGTCTCTGACTGGCTCTTGCTAATAAGTGGATGCAGTTTTTTTCACGCAGCAAGCATTTTTGTACTCACCTGCAGTGAATCAGGCCTCCTGATGGGTCAAGCCCTGGAGCTATAGTACTCAACAAGACTGGCAAGGTCCCTGTTCTCAGAGAGCATACAATATGAGAGATAGAGGGTAAAAAGAGTAATTGTAGATTGTAGATCTAGAGTAATTGTAGATTATTATAAACTCTGTAATAGATATAGAACTATTCAGTTTCCTTTATTTTCTGTGTCATACTAATCTGTGAATTTCAGGAAAATTTTCCGTTTCTCTTAAGTCACCGTATTTATTGACATAAGGTTGTCCCAGATATATGTTTGCTTTCTTTTTATCATTCCAATTTTAGTATATGTGCTGCTGAAGCGAGCACTACTTTCTTTTTAAAGCTTGTAGGGCATGTACTAATGTCTCCTTTCTCACATTTTTTTCTCCCTTTTCTGGAGAAAGCAGTTCCTTCAGGCTGGGTCCCAGAGGGAAAATACCATCAGGCAGAGCTGAGCTGACTGATGTAGAAATTTGCAAGCCACAGGGTTTTGGTGCTGATACTTGGAACATTTTCCATAAAATGACTTATAGATCATCTTCAGCTGTAATGGATGGCTTCATTATTTTAGCCTCTGTATGCATTTTTATTACATTTGAAGTAAAAAAATGGTGGAACAATAAATTAGGTATGGAAAGTTAGCGCCAAGGAGCATGAATACACCAGTAATAAGGATCAACATGCTCTTTAAGATAAGCATTTTAGTCATAGCATGAAAAAAGATGATATGCTTCTTCAGAGGAGGCTGTGCTCTCCCTAATGATAAATTAGAAGAGTTTCTCATATTAGACTCTTCAGTAGGCAACGATGAAAACTCTACAAACAATATTTCAGTATTTTTATTAAATAGTGAATTATAATAGCATTAAAACACACGTAGTGAAGGTGATAAGTAGTTTAGTAACATGGTCCAAAGATGTGGTTTTCTGGGCTTATAGTTTTATCAAGGTCAAGATTTAGACTACTAAAGAAGTGAATAGATTATTTGAATTTTATATGTATTTATCACTTGTCTCTGACTGGCTCTTGCTAATAAGTGGATGCAGTTTTTTTCACGCAGCAAGCATTTTTGTACTCACCTGCAGTGAATCAGGCCTCCTGATGGGTCAAGCCCTGGAGCTATAGTACTCAACAAGACTGGCAAGGTCCCTGTTCTCAGAGAGCATACAATATGAGAGATAGAGGGTAAAAAGAGTAATTGTAGATTGTAGATCTAGAGTAATTGTAGATTATTATAAACTCTGTAATAGATATAGAACTATTCAGTTTCCTTTATTTTCTGTGTCATACTAATCTGTGAATTTCAGGAAAATTTTCCGTTTCTCTTAAGTCACCGTATTTATTGACATAAGGTTGTCCCAGATATATGTTTGCTTTCTTTTTATCATTCCAATTTTAGTATATGTGCTGCTGAAGCGAGCACTACTTTCTTTTTAAAGCTTGTAGGGCATGTACTAATGTCTCCCTTTTCACATCTCTTTCTCTCTCTGATGGGCAGTCCGTCTAGGAATTTATCAATTTTATTAATCTTCTCCTTTGACACTGTTGATTTTCTTTATTTCATATCTCTTTTCTGCTTCATTGATTTCTTTTCTTTCCTTTATTATATCTTCCTTCTACTTTATCTTGGAGTATGTGCTATTATACTTCTAGATGGAAGCTTAGAGCATTGGTTTTTTAACCTTGCTGCTTTCCCAACATATGCAAAGGTAAAAATTCTTCTGGATCCCAGAAGTCGTGATGAATTGAACTTTCAGTATCGTTTAGCTCAAATACCTTTTAATTTTCAATGTGAATCTTTGACCCCTGGCTTATTCAGAAGTAGGCTGCCCAATTTACAAACATATCTTTATTGTTCTCTAATTTAATTCTTTTGTGATAAGAGGTGCATTTATAGGCCAGGAAACAGTCCACCATTGTTGGATGTAGTGTTCCAGATTGACTTGCTTAATCATATTATTCAGATCTTCCATATTATCACTGATATTTTTTGTCTGCCTATTTGATCATCACTAAGAGAAGTGTTATAAAATCTCCAGCTATGAATGTAGATTTGTGTTATCTGGTTTTTTTAGTTTTGTTCCTTTTTCCTTTATTTTGAAACCATGTTAATAAGTATGTTTGGGATTATAAATCTTCCTGATCCTTTTATCATGAAATATTCCTCCTTATATCTTGCAATAATTTTGACCCTAGTTTTGTCTAATAGTAATATATACTCACAACAGATTTCTTTCAGTTAGTGGTTAGAGTGATACATCTTTATACACATTTTACTTTCAACCTAACTAAATCTTTATATTTAAAGTGTGTCTCTTTTAAATGCTTTATAGTAATCTCTGTTTTGTTTTCTTTTCTTCTTTGTTTTGCTCTTCTTAAATCAAATTTGATAAATCTTTTTATTTGGAGTGTTTAGGTCATTTACATTTGACATGTTAACTTCTAGTTGTGCGTATGCCTTGTAATTCGTTTTCTGTTTATTTCATATCTTCTTTGTTCCTTTAGTCCTCCATTACCCTCCTTTTTCTGGTAATTTACTATTGCATTTTATCCTCTATTAACACTTTAGTAATAGTAAAGAACCTGCCTGCTAATTTAGGATGTGTAAGAGATGTGGGTTCAATCCCTGAATTGACAAGATCCCCAGGAGGAGGAAATGGCAACCCACTCCAGCATTCTTGTCTGGAGAATCCCATGGACAGAGGAGCCTGGTAGGCTACAGTTCATAGGGTCTTGAAGAGTCGGACACACCTGAAGTGGCTTCACACACACACACATACACACTCAGCACTCTTTATATTATGCTTTAGGTGTTCCCTAGAGATGACGCTGATGCTGGGAAGTACTGAGGGCAAGAAGAGAAGGGGGAAAGAGAGGATGAAACGGTTGGATGGCATCATTGTCTCAATGGACATGACTTTGAGCAACCTCAGAGAGATAGTGAAGGACAGGGAAGCTGGGCATACTGCAGTCCATGGCATTGGAAAGAGTGGGACACGACTGAACCACTGAACAACAACAAAGAAATGACCATCCACATCCTTGACTCTTCAAGTCTATCTTAGATTTGTATTTTACCACTTCCTTAACGAAGAAAGAAACTTAAAGCAGTGTAAATATTAAGCAGTTTAAAAATAGCTAATATCAGGGGCTTCCCTGGTGGTCCAGTGGGTAAGGACACCGCCTTGCAGTGCAAGGGGCTCTGGTTCGAGCCCTGGCCTGGGAAGATCCCACGTGCCACGGAGCGGCTGGACTGATGTGTCCGATTACTGAGGCGGAGCTCTGGAGCACATGCGCCCAGAGCCCGGTGCTCTGCGACAACAGAGGCCACCGCGATGGGAGGTCCACACATGCCAACAGATCTTAGTATGTTAGAATACATCTTTATACACATTTTACTTTCAACCTAACTAAATCTTTATATTTAAAGTGTGTCTCTTTTAAATGCTTTATAGTAATCTCTGTTTTGTTTTCTTTTCTTCTTTGTTTTGCTCTTCTTAAATCAAATTTGATAAATCTTTTTATTTGGAGTGTTTAGGTCATTTACATTTGACATGTTAACTTCTAGTTGTGCGTATGCCTTGTAATTCGTTTTCTGTTTATTTCATATCTTCTTTGTTCCTTTAGTCCTCCATTACCCTCCTTTTTCTGGTAATTTACTATTGCATTTTATCCTCTATTAACACTTTAGTAATAGTAAAGAACCTGCCTGCTAATTTAGGATGTGTAAGAGATGTGGGTTCAATCCCTGAATTGACAAGATCCCCAGGAGGAGGAAATGGCAACCCACTCCAGCATTCTTGTCTGGAGAATCCCATGGACAGAGGAGCCTGGTAGGCTACAGTTCATAGGGTCTTGAAGAGTCGGACACACCTGAAGTGGCTTCACACACACACACATACACACTCAGCACTCTTTATATTATGCTTTTAGGTGTTCCCTAGAGATGACGCTGATGCTGGGAAGTACTGAGGGCAAGAAGAGAAGGGGGAAAGAGAGGATGAAACGGTTGGATGGCATCATTGTCTCAATGGACATGACTTTGAGCAACCTCAGAGAGATAGTGAAGGACAGGGAAGCTGGGCATACTGCAGTCCATGGCATTGGAAAGAGTGGGACACGACTGAACCACTGAACAACAACAAAGAAATGACCATCCACATCCTTGACTCTTCAAGTCTATCTTAGATTTGTATTTTACCACTTCCTTAACGAAGAAAGAAACTTAAAGCAGTGTAAATATTAAGCAGTTTAAAAATAGCTAATATCAGGGGCTTCCCTGGTGGTCCAGTGGGTAAGGACACCGCCTTGCAGTGCAAGGGGCTCTGGTTCGAGCCCTGGCCTGGGAAGATCCCACGTGCCACGGAGCGGCTGGACTGATGTGTCCGATTACTGAGGCGGAGCTCTGGAGCACATGCGCCCAGAGCCCGGTGCTCTGCGACAACAGAGGCCACCGCGATGGGAGGCCCACACAGGCCAAAGAAAAAAGATAGATGAAAATGGACAAATGAAAGACCAATAGAAGTGGCCCACCTGCTTCCCTCCCTCCCCACCCCACCCCTACCAAAATAAATAAATAAATAAATAAATAAAAATAGCTAATATCTTTAGAATACAAATAGTTACCCTTTCTGATGCTTTTGCTGCAGTTTAGTGCTTCCAACTGGAACCATTTTCCTTTAGCCTGAATACATTTAGTATTTTGTGTGTGCAGATTTGTTGGTAACCAATTCTGCCATTTTTTTTGCTTGTTTGAACACATCTTTCTTATACCTCTTCTTTTTTCTTTTATCACTGTAAATGTGTCATTGCATTATCTTTTAGCTTCAGTGGTTTGTATTTCAAAGTCAGGCATCAATTTCATCAATAAAATTGCTATAAAATTTCAATAAAACACCTCCATTGAAGGTGATGTATCTTTATCTCTCTGATGGATTTTAAGACTTTGCTCTGTGTCTTTGATTTTAGCATTTAACCTGTGCTTATTTTATCTTACCCTGCTTGAGATTTGGTGAGCTTCTTAAATCTGTGGATTAATGTTTTTAACAGTCTTGGCATATTTTTGGCCTTATGTCTTCAAATAATTTTTATGTTCTGTATTCTTTCTTCCCTCTTTCTGGGACTGCCATGCTCCATATGTTAGACCATTTAACTATATCTCTTACGTCTCTCATGTTCTATGGTTGTTTTCCCCCTCTCTTTTTCTCTTTCTGTTTTAGTTTACATGCTTTTAATTGACCTTTTCTCCCCACCAAATCTGTCTTCTCTTCTATATAGTCTGCTATTACACCCATACAATGAATTTCAGGTATTATGTATTTCAGTTTTAGATTATTTGATGCTCTTTATTTTTAGATTCCAACCCTATGGTGAAATTGTTTGTCTTTTCATTCATTTGTCCGTTTTATTTCCCTCAGTAAGGACACCGCCTTGCAGTGCAAGGGGCTCTGGTTCGAGCCCTGGCCTGGGAAGATCCCACGTGCCACGGAGCGGCTGGACTGATGTGTCCGATTACTGAGGCGGAGCTCTGGAGCACATGCGCCCAGAGCCCGGTGCTCTGCGACAACAGAGGCCACCGCGATGGGAGGCCCACACAGGCCAAAGAAAAAAGATAGATGAAAATGGACAAATGAAAGACCAATAGAAGTGGCCCACCTGCTTCCCTCCCTCCCCACCCCACCCCTACCAAAATAAATAAATAAATAAATAAATAAAAATAGCTAATATCTTTAGAATACAAATAGTTACCCTTTCTGATGCTTTTGCTGCAGTTTAGTGCTTCCAACTGGAACCATTTTCCTTTAGCCTGAATACATTTAGTATTTTGTGTGTGCAGATTTGTTGGTAACCAATTCTGCCATTTTTTTTGCTTGTTTGAACACATCTTTCTTATACCTCTTCTTTTTTCTTTTATCACTGTAAATGTGTCATTGCATTATCTTTTAGCTTCAGTGGTTTGTATTTCAAAGTCAGGCATCAATTTCATCAATAAAATTGCTATAAAATTTCAATAAAACACCTCCATTGAAGGTGATGTATCTTTATCTCTCTGATGGATTTTAAGACTTTGCTCTGTGTCTTTGATTTTAGCATTTAACCTGTGCTTATTTTATCTTACCCTGCTTGAGATTTGGTGAGCTTCTTAAATCTGTGGATTAATGTTTTTAACAGTCTTGGCATATTTTTGGCCTTATGTCTTCAAATAATTTTTATGTTCTGTATTCTTTCTTCCCTCTTTCTGGGACTGCCATGCTCCATATGTTAGACCATTTAACTATATCTCTTACGTCTCTCATGTTCTATGGTTGTTTTCCCCCTCTCTTTTTCTCTTTCTGTTTTAGTTTACATGCTTTTAATTGACCTTTTCTCCCCACCAAATCTGTCTTCTCTTCTATATAGTCTGCTATTACACCCATACAATGAATTTCAGGTATTATGTATTTCAGTTTTAGATTATTTGATGCTCTTTATTTTTAGATTCCAACCCTATGGTGAAATTGTTTGTCTTTTCATTCATTTGTCCGTTTTATTTCCCTCAGTTTTCTTCACCATATTTGTAATAATGATTTAAAGTTCTTGTCTACAAACTCCAACATCTGAATTATCTGTGAGTCAGGTCCTCTTGTCTGCTTTGCTGTTTTGTTTATTGGTAATTTTTCCTGACTCTGAAGGTTTCATTATTTTTATTGTATGCCATACATTTTATATTTAAGAATTACTGAGACTGATTTTATTTTTGCTCATAATAGGCTCTCACTTCCCTCTGTTAGCCAGACAGGGTGAGAAGTGGATTACCTCAAAAACTGCAGCTAAGTTGAGTTGGTCTGGGTTTCAGTTTTAGTTGACCCATCTCTCTCTGTTTTTGTCCCTGTTTCCGAATAGAACCACCCTCAGCTTTTGATTGAGAGACAAGCAGGGCTCTGTCTTCTTATCTCTTAATTACTGTGGAAGATTTTATAACTGCCCTGTGGAGTTTTGACTTTGACTCTTTATTCTCACACATTATACAGCTCCAAACTTTGGAGGAAAGTGAAAAGTGAAATCACTCAGTCGTGTCTGACTCTTTGCAACCCATGGATGAGCCATGGAATTCTGCAAGCAAGAATACTGGACTGGGTAGCCTTTCCAGGGTCTCCTGTATTGCAGGCAGTTTCTTTACCAGCTGAGCTACAAGAAAATCCCAAACTTTGGAGGAGATTGTCAGCTATTTGATGCAGGCTCCTCCCCCTAGTATTCACTCCTTAGCACCACCAGCCTTGAGATTTCACTGTCATTCCAGCCATATCTCATCCCCAACTGCCCATACAGCCAGCTTTCAGCCAAGTGTCCTGTGGAGAAAACCAGCTACATCTTTGGGGTCCCTCTGGGTTTCACCTTGTCATGCCAGCTCATGCAACTATCAGGAAATCTACTTGTTTCTCTTTTCCCTGGTAGAGTTTCAAATAGGTAGAGTTTCTCTGCCTATGTCAAGCCTATGGTCAGAAATAGGAAATACCTCTACAAAAACAACTCAGACAAAAGCAACTCAATTTGGATGAAAATGCCCCTACAGAAGTAACTCAGACAAAAGCAACTCAGTTTGGAAGAACATTTCCCTCCTTGGAGTTTTGTTTCAATTATGATGTTGTTGCTTCTATAGATCTCCAATGACTATACAAATAGGTTCTTGGTGTGCATCCTTTTCCCCACCTAGTTGTTGTATCAGGAGGGATGGCTCCATAGCAGGCTATTACTTCTTCCTTGGAAACTCAAGTTTCCCTTGAAATTGAATATTCTTCTACAATTTAAATGGTTATAGAGCTTCCTGACAATTGATACACATTTTATTCCACAGTATATTTTCTAATGTTATTGAAAATTTAAGAACTGCTTCTTCATCTTGTAACAAATTTTCTCGTAACCAAATATTTGGTTATATTTTATTGTTGTTCAATTACTAAGTCATATCTGATTATTTGCACCCCCATGGACTGAGGCATGCCAGGCTCCCCTGTCCTTCACTATCTCCCGAAGTTTGCTCAAACTCATATCCATTGAATTGGTGATGCTATCTAACCATCTCATCCTCTGCCAGACCCTTCTCCTTTTGCCTTCAATCTTTCCCAGCATCAGGGTCTTTTCCAATGATTTGTCACTTCGCATCAGGTGGTCAAAACATTGGAGCTTCATGTTCAGCATCAGTCCTTCCAATGAATATTCAGAGTTGATTTTCTTTAGATTGACTGATTTGATCTTCCTGCAGTCCAAGGGACTCTCAAGAGTCTTCTCCAGCACCCCAGTTCAAAAGCATCAATTCTTTGGTGCTCAGCCTTCTTTATGGTCCAACTCTCACATCCCTATGTGACTACTGGAAAAACCATAGCTTTGACTATACCGACTTTTATTGGCAAAGTGATGTCTCTGCTTTTTAATACACTGTCTCAGTTAGTCATAGCTTTCCTTCCAAAAAGCAAGTATCTTGATTTCATGGCTACAGGCACCATCCACGGTGATTTTGGAGCCCAAGAAAATAAAATCTATCACTCCTTCCACTTTTCCTTTCTATTTGCCATGAAATGATGGGAGCAGATGTCATGATCTTCATTTTTTTAGAAATGCTGAGTTTCAAACCAGCTTTCTCACTTTCCTCTTTCACCCTCATCAAGAAAGAGGCTCTTGGGCTTCCCTGGTGGTCCAGTCGGTAAAGAGTTCACCTTGCAGTGCAGGGGTCATTGGTTTGATCCCTGGCCCGGGAAGATCCCAGGTGCCCCAGAGCAACTGGACTGGTGTGTCCAATTACAAGCCAGTACTCTGGAGTGCATGCACCCAGAGCTGGTGCTCTGCAGCGAGAGAGGCCACTGCAATGGGAGGCCCACACAGGCCAAAGAATAAAGATGGATGAAAATAAACAAAACAATAAATGAAGCCAAAATTTAAAAAAGAAAGAGACTGTTTATTTCCTCTTCACTTTCTGCCATTAGGGAACTATCATCTGCATATTTATGGTTGTTGATATTTCTGCTGGCAGTCTTGATTCCAGCTTGTGATTCATTCAGCCTGGCATTTCACATGATGTACTCTGCATATAAGTTAAGTAAGTAAGGGCTTCCCTGGTAGCTCAGTGGTAAAGAATTCACCTGCCAATGCAGAAGACATGAATTCCATCCCTGCTCTGCGAAGTCCCCACATGCTGTGGGGCAACTAAGCCCATGAGCCACAGCTATTGAGCCTGTGCTCTAGAGCCTCGGAGCTGCAACTATTGAGCCCATGTGCCCTAAAGCCCGAGTTCCACAACAAGAGAAGTCACGAGTTCCACAACAAGAGAAGTCACCACAAGAAGAAGCCTGCTCACCTCAACGAGAGAGTAGCCCCCATTCCCTGCAACTAGAGAAGAGCCTGTGGCAGCAGTGAAAACCCAGAATAGCCACAAATAAATAAATAAAATTAAAATTGTGAAAAAAGTTAAATAAGTAGGGTGACAATATACAGCCTTGTTGTACTCCTTGCCCAATTTTAAACCCATCAGTTGTTCCATGTCTGGTTCTAACCTGTTGTTTCACATACAGGTTTCTCAGGAGACAGGTAAGGTGGTCTGGCATGCATATTTAATATTTTTTCTTAGTGCAAATCTATAGGTGTGGAAATACTGTGTCATTAACTATGCATTGCTTTTAAAAATATTTTACAATATTTTATAGATGCTGGCAAGTTTCTGCCAAGAAATAGTATACTAATTTACTTTTCCAGGTGTGAGAATTCCCACTTCCTTAAAACTTTCTCCTCAATATGCATCTTATTACTATGAAGTGCTCTGAGCCATAGAAAATGTAAATTATTAATTTATTGGCATCTATATTTTGCTTAAACATTTTAGAATGTATTGTTTATGGTAACAGAAAAAGAGATGTAAGCCCATTTTATTTTTTCAGTTTGGTTAGTTTGGCACATAGGAAGCTCTTTGTCAATATTTATTGATTATTATAGGATTATCTTGCTTTTTTGCATCTTCCTTGGAATATATTAAGAGAATTATTTCATAGTTTTTTTTCTTTTAGTGGAAATGAAAGAATTTATTCATTGAACGATATTTCATATGAAATGGTAGAAATGGTAGGAAGTATAAAGCATTGGTAGAAAGTTCTCTATTTATTTGGACCATCTAATTGCCTCTGAACACAATAACCTTTTGGTTTTGTATGATTCTAAGACTCATACAAATCATGTCTTTCTTTGATATAACCTGCTTTGTGTATCAGCAGTCTGGGGACATGCTTTTTCCATTTTAGATTTGGGAAACATCTGTACATCTGGAGAGAAAAAATACTTCTTAATTAGCAGAATTATGCAATTGAAAATATTTTTTTTTCTTATTCCACATACAAATCTATTCAAGCCAAGTAGTTCAAGTTAATACTAATTTGACTTTTGTTTTCTCTCTGAGATACGTTTTCTGCTTAAAAAGTAAGACCCTTAAAAGGGCACATGATTCTCAGTATTCATAAAATATGTGCTTTTCCTTTTCTTTGTAAGTGTACCTTGCCATTGAAATTACAGAAAATTTCAAGTGTGCATAAAAGCTAAGAATGTACTCTAATGTATGCTGTCATGCCTGCTGCTGTTTTTGCGATTCCTATCTTCATTTTGACAGTTAATGATTTTAATAAAAATGCTTTTATCTTGGAATTTTAATGTGTTTTCCCCAAGTATCTCTTTTTTTGTATCATTAAATGTTCATTCACCAAGTATTTATTCTTTATGTTTTTCTAAATCTGGTTTTTAAAAATAGAGATTTCATTTTTCATATTTGGCTCAAATTTTATTAGTCACTAAGACGTTTATGTTAACTTTACTCTTCTTCATCCTTTTTTTTTTCCACCATTTTTTTAAAACTTTTATTTTACCTTTAACTTTTACAGAGTTTTGTTGTTTACAGATATGCATGTTCCCAGATTAGTCATATGTATATCCCCCCCTTCCCACCCCTCCCGACCATCACACAGCACCCCTGGAGGATCCCCTTTTCTCACAGAGCAATGACTACAGCTATCTTCTTCACTTATGACAGTACAGGCCTTCATGCTACTTCCTTTACGCCTCCCACCTTCTGTTCCTTCCCCACAATGTCCATATATCCACTGTCCATGTCTGTCTTTCCGTCGCTTCACTGCATCTGCCATCATCACCATCCTACTAGATTCCATATATATGTGTTAATATATTGTATTTGTCCTTCTCTTTCTGACTGACTTCACTTTTGATGATACGTTCTAAATCCAGCCACCTCATTAGGGCTGATTCTTCTGCATTTCTCTTTACAGCTGTGTAATATTCCATTGTATATATGTACCAGAGCTTTTGGATCCATTCGTTTGTCAATGGGCATCTAGGTTGCTTCCATATTCTAGCTATTGTTTAGAGAGCTGCAATGAGCATTGGGGTACAGGTGCTTCTTTCAGATTTGATTTCATCAGGGTATAAGCCTAAGAGTGGGATTTCTGGGTCGTATGGTGCTTCTGTTTTAGTTTTTAAGAAATCTCCAGACTGTCTTCCATAGAGGCTGTATCAATTTACACTCCCACGGCAAGATTACATGTGCTTTTCCTTTTCTTTGTAAGTGTACCTTGCCATTGAAATTACAGAAAATTTCAAGTGTGCATAAAAGCTAAGAATGTACTCTAATGTATGCTGTCATGCCTGCTGCTGTTTTTGCGATTCCTATCTTCATTTTGACAGTTAATGATTTTAATAAAAATGCTTTTATCTTGGAATTTTAATGTGTTTTCCCCAAGTATCTCTTTTTTTGTATCATTAAATGTTCATTCACCAAGTATTTATTCTTTATGTTTTTCTAAATCTGGTTTTTAAAAATAGAGATTTCATTTTTCATATTTGGCTCAAATTTTATTAGTCACTAAGACGTTTATGTTAACTTTACTCTTCTTCATCCTTTTTTTTTTCCACCATTTTTTTAAAACTTTTATTTTACCTTTAACTTTTACAGAGTTTTGTTGTTTACAGATATGCATGTTCCCAGATTAGTCATATGTATATCCCCCCCTTCCCACCCCTCCCGACCATCACACAGCACCCCTGGAGGATCCCCTTTTCTCACAGAGCAATGACTACAGCTATCTTCTTCACTTATGACAGTACAGGCCTTCATGCTACTTCCTTTACGCCTCCCACCTTCTGTTCCTTCCCCACAATGTCCATATATCCACTGTCCATGTCTGTCTTTCCGTCGCTTCACTGCATCTGCCATCATCACCATCCTACTAGATTCCATATATATGTGTTAATATATTGTATTTGTCCTTCTCTTTCTGACTGACTTCACTTTTGATGATACGTTCTAAATCCAGCCACCTCATTAGGGCTGATTCTTCTGCATTTCTCTTTACAGCTGTGTAATATTCCATTGTATATATGTACCAGAGCTTTTGGATCCATTCGTTTGTCAATGGGCATCTAGGTTGCTTCCATATTCTAGCTATTGTTTAGAGAGCTGCAATGAGCATTGGGGTACAGGTGCTTCTTTCAGATTTGATTTCATCAGGGTATAAGCCTAAGAGTGGGATTTCTGGGTCGTATGGTGCTTCTGTTTTTAGTTTTTTAAGAAATCTCCAGACTGTCTTCCATAGAGGCTGTATCAATTTACACTCCCACCAGCAATGCAGGAGTGTCCCCTTTTCTCCACACCCTCTCCAGCATTTATTGTCTGTCGATTTGTGGATGACGGCCATTCTGATGGGTGTGAGGTGATATCTCATTGTAGTTTTGATTTGCATTTCTCTAATTATTAGTGAAGTTGAGCATCGTTTCATGTGTTTTGGGGCCATCTGTATGTCGTCTTTGGAGAGGTGTCTGTTTAGGTCCTTTTCCCATTGTTTGATTGGGTTGTTCATTTTTCCAGTGCTGAGTTGTCTGAGTTGCTTGTAGATTTTGGAGATGAATTCTTTGTCTGTTGTTTCATTTGCTATGATTTTCTCCCACTCTGTGGGCTGTCTGTTCAGCTTTTTGGTGATTTCTTTAGCTGTACAAAAGCTTTTAAGTTTCATTAGGTCCCACGTGTTCATTTTTCTTTTTAGTTCCACTATTCTCGTAGGTGGGTCAGAGAAGATCTTGCTTTGATTTATGTCCTTGAGGATTTTGCCTATATTCTCCTCTAAGAGTTTGATGGTTTCTAGTCTTACATTTAGGTCTTTAATCCATTTTGAGTTGATCTTTGTGCATGGTGTCGGGGAATGTTCCAACTTCATTATTTTGCATGTAGCTGTCCAATTTTCCCAGCACCATTTGTTGAAGAGGCTGTCTCTGTCCCATTTTATATGTTTGCCTCCTTTGTCAAAAATAAGGTACCCATAGGTGCGTGGGTTTATCTCTGGGTTCTCGATCTTGTTCCATTGGTCGATATTTCTGTTTTTGTGCCAGTACCATACTGTCTTGAGGACTGTTGCTTTGTAGTAGAGTCTGAAGTTGGGGAGGCTGATCCCTCCAGCTCTTCCATTGTATATATGTACCAGAGCTTTTGGATCCATTCGTTTGTCAATGGGCATCTAGGTTGCTTCCATATTCTAGCTATTGTTTAGAGAGCTGCAATGAGCATTGGGGTACAGGTGCTTCTTTCAGATTTGATTTCATCAGGGTATAAGCCTAAGAGTGGGATTTCTGGGTCGTATGGTGCTTATATTTTTGGTTTTTTAAGAAATCTCCAGACTGTCTTCCATAGAGGCTGTATCAATTTACACTCCCACCAGCAATGCAGGAGTGTCCCCTTTTCTCCACACCCTCTCCAGCATTTATTGTCTGTCGATTTGTGGATGACGGCCATTCTGATGGGTGTGAGGTGATATCTCATTGTAGTTTTGATTTGCATTTCTCTAATTATTAGTGAAGTTGAGCATCGTTTCATGTGTTTTGGGGCCATCTGTATGTCGTCTTTGGAGAGGTGTCTGTTTAGGTCCTTTTCCCATTGTTTGATTGGGTTGTTCATTTTTCCAGTGCTGAGTTGTCTGAGTTGCTTGTAGATTTTGGAGATGAATTCTTTGTCTGTTGTTTCATTTGCTATGATTTTCTCCCACTCTGTGGGCTGTCTGTTCAGCTTTTTGGTGATTTCTTTAGCTGTACAAAAGCTTTTAAGTTTCATTAGGTCCCACGTGTTCATTTTTCTTTTTAGTTCCACTATTCTCGTAGGTGGGTCAGAGAAGATCTTGCTTTGATTTATGTCCTTGAGGATTTTGCCTATATTCTCCTCTAAGAGTTTGATGGTTTCTAGTCTTACATTTAGGTCTTTAATCCATTTTGAGTTGATCTTTGTGCATGGTGTCGGGGAATGTTCCAACTTCATTATTTTGCATGTAGCTGTCCAATTTTCCCAGCACCATTTGTTGAAGAGGCTGTCTCTGTCCCATTTTATATGTTTGCCTCCTTTGTCAAAAATAAGGTACCCATAGGTGCGTGGGTTTATCTCTGGGTTCTCGATCTTGTTCCATTGGTCGATATTTCTGTTTTTGTGCCAGTACCATACCGTCTTGAGGACTGTTGCTTTGTAGTAGAGTCGTGCGTTGGGGAGGCTGATCCCTCCAGCTCCATTTTTCTTCCTCAGGATTGCTTTGGCTATTAGGGGTCTTTTGTGTTTCCATATGAACTGTGTTATTCTTTGGTCTAGTTTTGTGAAGAATGTCATTGGTAGTTTGATAGGGATCGCATTGAATCTATAGATGACATTTGGTAGTATGGTCATTTTCACAATATTGATTCTTCTGACCAAGGAACACGGAATATCTCTTCATCTGTTTAAGTCTTCTTTAATTTCTCTCATGAGTGTCTTGTAATTTTCAGTGTACAGTTCTTTTGTTTCTTTAGGTAGGTTTATTCCTAGATATCTGATTCTTTTGGTTGCAAGGGTGAAGGGGATTGCCTCTTTGATTTCGTTTCCTGATTTTTCATTGTTTGTGTATAGGAATGCCAGTGATTTCTGTATATTGATTTTGTATAGAAAATCCCAAAGACACTATTACAAAACTACTAGAGTTAATCAGCGAATTAAGCAAAGTTGCAGGATACAAAATCAATATACAAAAATCACTGGCATTCCTTCTTCATCCTTTTAAATGAAATAATATTGAATGTTGTTGCCTGTTTAATTATATATATGAGGAGATCCTTGAATGGAACCTAGGAAGTGTTGCCTTGAAAATTCAGTGATTGTACAAACAGTGAAGTCTTTTCAAATGTTGAAGCACTTTTAACAGTAGATATTCAGCTTCATGCATATTCAGAAAATTGCTCTCATGCTCTTTGAGCCCAAACTAGTATGCACAAGCACAGTTTCTAGTCTTACATTTAGGTCTTTAATCCATTTTGAGTTGATCTTTGTGCATGGTGTCGGGGAATGTTCCAACTTCATTATTTTGCATGTAGCTGTCCAATTTTCCCAGCACCATTTGTTGAAGAGGCTGTCTCTGTCCCATTTTATATGTTTGCCTCCTTTGTCAAAAATAAGGTACCCATAGGTGCGTGGGTTTATCTCTGGGTTCTCGATCTTGTTCCATTGGTCGATATTTCTGTTTTTGTGCCAGTACCATACCGTCTTGAGGACTGTTGCTTTGTAGTAGAGTCTGACGTTGGGGAGGCTGATCCCTCCAGCTCCATTTTTCTTCCTCAGGATTGCTTTGGCTATTAGGGGTCTTTTGTGTTTCCATATGAACTGTGTTATTCTTTGGTCTAGTTTTGTGAAGAATGTCATTGGTAGTTTGATAGGGATCGCATTGAATCTATAGATGACATTTGGTAGTATGGTCATTTTCACAATATTGATTCTTCTGACCAAGGAACACGGAATATCTCTTCATCTGTTTAAGTCTTCTTTAATTTCTCTCATGAGTGTCTTGTAATTTTCAGTGTACAGTTCTTTTGTTTCTTTAGGTAGGTTTATTCCTAGATATCTGATTCTTTTGGTTGCAAGGGTGAAGGGGATTGCCTCTTTGATTTCGTTTCCTGATTTTTCATTGTTTGTGTATAGGAATGCCAGTGATTTCTGTATATTGATTTTGTATAGAAAATCCCAAAGACACTATTACAAAACTACTAGAGTTAATCAGCGAATTAAGCAAAGTTGCAGGATACAAAATCAATATACAAAAATCACTGGCATTCCTTCTTCATCCTTTTAAATGAAATAATATTGAATGTTGTTGCCTGTTTAATTATATATATGAGGAGATCCTTGAATGGAACCTAGGAAGTGTTGCCTTGAAAATTCAGTGATTGTACAAACAGTGAAGTCTTTTCAAATGTTGAAGCACTTTTAACAGTAGATATTCAGCTTCATGCATATTCAGAAAATTGCTCTCATGCTCTTTGAGCCCAAACTAGTATGCACAAGCACAGTTTCTGCTTTTCTGATTCCTTTTTTTTTTTTTTTGGCCATTTCTATTGGTCTTTCGTTTATTTATCCTTGTTCTTTGGCCCGTGTGGGCCTCCCATCACAGTGGCCTCTCTCGCTGCAGAGCACTGGCTCTGGGTGCGTGTACTCCAGAGCTCTGGCTCAGTAATTGGACACATGGGTCCAGCCAATTCACAGCACATGGGATCTTCCCAGGCCAGAGATCGAACTGGCGCCCCTTGCACTGCAAGGCGGTGTCCTTACCCAATGGACCACCAGGGAAGCCCTGTTTTTCTAATTTCTTATTGCAGCTGACATTTTTTATTGTGTTTTTCTGTATCACTCTTAATGAAAGTGATTATTTCAGTATGTTATGTAAGTAATATTCCTCATTGCTTTGTGTGTGTGTGTGTTGCTTTGTTTACTTTTAAAACTTTAATAATTATGCACAGGGTTCTTATCTTTAAATTTTCATTGTTTATACATGCTCGCACACATACATACACTCTCACATTTCTGAAAGACTGTTAAAATGAGGTTCTTTTTAAAGACTGGAGCTGCTATGGTGATGCTGAGTTAAGTGGAGGGAATGCCAGATTGCTGAGGGTGAGGGTATGCACTTACTTAAGCACTAAATTCTAATAGCACACTAGATTCTGGGGTGAAGGCCAGTGGAATATTTTTACTTGCTCAGGCCTTGGAGTTATGCAAACAGAAGCTATTGCAAACTCAGAGTTTCATGATTGAGAAAGTAAACTTGTACATTTGTGGTTTCTTTTTTTTCCTTTTTAGGTTCAAAAAGGCATTTGAATCTGAGCCAACACTACAGTCAGGAATTAATTATGCGGTCCTCCTCCTGGCATCTGGGCACCAGTTTGAATCTTCCTTTGAGCTCCGAAAAGTTGGTAATTGCAGCCTGATGTTTTACATGAAATCAAGAAACTGGACCCAACTCAGTGCAAAGAAAAAGAATCTTTGATAGATAGTTTCTTTGCTTTCTATCCCATCTGACTTCCTGGAAAAAAAATTGCATCTCCTTATTTAATATTTCATGCTGTTGTGCAGAATCTTACCTTTGGGATGTCATTCAGTTTTTAATTTATTTCACTTGATTCTAAAAATCCCCTAGTTAATTTTGTTATTCCTTGTCAAACTAATATTAAAAATAGGGGCTCTGCATTCAGCCCCCAATTCCTAAATAAGGTAGTGTTTTGTGGAACATCAGGAAAGTTTCCTATTTTAGATTAGTTTTGTTTTCCTGGCCCTTTTAAAATGAAAGAGGGAAAGAAGAACTTCTGATATTCCTGTTTCTGTTTCTCACGCACACCTGCTCCTATGACTTCAGTGTTGTTGGCAGTGAAGCCTCCCAAGACCCTAAAACAACAGATCAAGCAGAAGGCCGTCTTGGCAGTGACTGGTCTCCTCAGAGACCATCTCTGATTGTAGCCATTGATAGAATGTGTTTTTGTCCCTTTTGTCCATGTACATTGTCTCATATGCTGACTCTAGTTTGGAATTTTTAAAGATTAGGACATTTTAAGTGAAGAATTTTTATGTGATTTCCTTGGTTCTGGCTTCAATAATGTTTTTGCGGTTCTAGATACTGAATACTGTCTAAGGTAATCAGACTTTTCTCTATCGATTTTTTTCCATCCTCTTTCTGAGAACCTTTCTCTCATAGGAGTTTTTATTACAGACATAGAAATATTTTGCCATATTTTTCATAGAGGAAAAAAATTGATCTTAGTAAAGCTATGAGTTATATGTGGAAGAAACTGTTCCTTTAAGATTATTAGCTGGAGAATGTTTTGCTTAATCTTACATTAAGAAAAAAATGAGCCCTGACTGTTTTTATACACTATTTCAGAAGGGCTAATTAAATAGTCGTATAATATTCTGGGGTATCTTTGAAGGCAAGTAAAGTTTGAGTAGTAAATACTTTTTAAAAAGCCCATACTAAAAGAATAATATGATATTTGTCACTGCTGATTTGCAGTGATATTCAATGCACAAAGTTTTATTTGAAGTTTTTTAGCTGTCAGATGAATTTAGAAAAATATACTGCAACCTGTGCTTTTTCAGAAATTGTGATCGTAATAAATCTACATCTAAAATTTTCTTTAAAACTCTATACTGACCTTAATGCATTAATGATCTAAAAATGATTTTCTCTGTTCTTAAGCTGCAATCAAAGCTTTCAAATCATTGCAGAAACTGACACTGATTTGCATATGTAAATAAAGCAATAACATAGTGGTTTGAAATGTACCTAGTCTAAATTCTCATTTTTTAATTCAGTATAGATTAAGATGGTCAGCACTCTTCTATGTAAGTAGATCTTAAATATTCTTACCAGAAAAAGTAATGAAAATTATATGACAGGATGGAGGTGTTAACTAATGCTAGAGTAGTGATCATTTGCCCTATATAAAAGATCAACACACTGTATACCTTACACATACACAGTGCTATGTCAATTATATCTGAAAAGCTGGAGGGAAAAAGACATAGTCAGCACTCTGAGGGTTGAGGAACTGTGATTAATATAACTTTATAAAGGAAACACACTTGAATATTTTCCAGGGAGAGCTCATTTATAATACATGTTGAATGAGCATTTGAAAGTATATGAAGTTAAATTTTTAATTTTGGAGATTGCAAAACATATGCAGACCTGAAATATGACTTGACAACGAGTTTTTCATTTCTGTAAGAGCTAAGTTTTAGGCTTCTAAAATACTATGATGTACACTCTAAAATGTATGTCGTTAATAACTAAAAGGAGACTTCCCAGATGACTCAGTGGTAAAGTGATGACTCCTGCCAGTGCAGGAGATGTGGGTTCCATACCTGGGTAAAGAGGAAGATCCTCTAGAGAAGGAAATAGCAACCCATTCTGATATTCCTGCCTGGAAGATCCCACGGACAGAGGAGCCTGGTTGGCTACAGTCTGTGGAGTCTCAAAAGAGTTGAACACAACTTAGCCACTAAAGAATAACAACAAATAACTCAAAGGCAGTTAAAACTCACTAATTTCTACAGAGTCATAAATTATGGCCTAAAGTTAATATTTATATTGTAAAATAGGGTTAAAGAGACTTTTATTGGAAAAGTAGCTGCTGATTTGCAGGGATATTCAATGCACAAAGTTTTATTTGAAGTTTTTTAGCTGTCAGATGAATTTAGAAAAATATACTGCAACCTGTGCTTTTTCAGAAATTGTGATCGTAATAAATCTACATCTAAAATTTTCTTTAAAACTCTATACTGACCTTAATGCATTAATGATCTAAAATGATTTTCTCTGTTCTTAAGCTGCAATCAAAGCTTTCAAATCATTGCAGAAACTGACACTGATTTGCATATGTAAATAAAGCAATAACATAGTGGTTTGAAATGTACCTAGTCTAAATTCTCATTTTTTAATTCAGTATAGATTAAGATGGTCAGCACTCTTCTATGTAAGTAGATCTTAAATATTCTTACCAGAAAAAGTAATGAAAATTATATGACAGGATGGAGGTGTTAACTAATGCTAGAGTAGTGATCATTTGCCCTATATAAAAGATCAACACACTGTATACCTTACACATACACAGTGCTATGTCAATTATATCTGCAAAGCTGGAGGAAAAAGACATAGTCAGCACTCTGAGGGTTGAGGAACTGTGATTAATATAACTTTATAAAGGAAACACACTTGAATATTTTCCAGGGAGAGCTCATTTATAATACATGTTGAATGAGCATTTGAAAGTATATGAAGTTAAATTTTTAATTTTGGAGATTGCAAAACATATGCAGACCTGAAATATGACTTGACAACGAGTTTTTCATTTCTGTAAGAGCTAAGTTTTAGGCTTCTAAAATACTATGATGTACACTCTAAAATGTATGTCGTTAATAACTAAAAGGAGACTTCCCAGATGACTCAGTGGTAAAGTGATGACTCCTGCCAGTGCAGGAGATGTGGGTTCCATACCTGGGTAAAGAGGAAGATCCTCTAGAGAAGGAAATAGCAACCCATTCTGATATTCCTGCCTGGAAGATCCCACGGACAGAGGAGCCTGGTTGGCTACAGTCTGTGGAGTCTCAAAAGAGTTGAACACAACTTAGCCACTAAAGAATAACAACAAATAACTCAAAGGCAGTTAAAACTCACTAATTTCTACAGAGTCATAAATTATGGCCTAAAGTTAATATTTATATTGTAAAATAGGGTTAAAGAGACTTTTATTGGAAAAGTAGGTTGACTAAATAAATAAATGTTTTAATATAATAATTGTAATAAAGTGTATAATAAAAAAGAATAATAATTAGCATATGTTAAAGATATATAGTTGCATCCTTTTTTAAAATAAGAAATCAGCTCCTGAGTTCTGATAGTAATCATTTTTCTTTATGAAATTTTTTCTTTAGATGTGTTTTAAAATTTATTTATAAAGAGTGAACAATAAAAATTAAGATATCATAAAATGATCACTAAATCTGAAGTTTTCCAAACATATTTCAAGAACTCTAATGTAAGAATAGTTCATAATTGTCATAGTCTGTTATCCAACAACTCTTAATTCTGGTTGTGTGTTTCAGGTTATGACTGATTGCTTCATGATCTGTGTTTTAATTACCCCATTTTTGGATAATCATTGGTGCTTGAGCTATTTAGAACTAGGATTTAGAAACATTGAAACACATCTTTTATCTTTACCCTTTCTTCAGCTTCACAAACCTTAAAATTAATAATCAACCTTAAATTAAAGATTAATTTAAGTTAAATAAAAGATGATTCTTCCGTATTCTGTGGAATTTTTCAACCATGAGACACTTCATGAGATGATGACATAATAAGAGAACAGTGTGACTAGAATTGAGACAAACCACTAGTTGAATCTTATTTTCAGGAGAGTTAGATTGAAGCTAAGTTTTAGGCTTCTAAAATACTATGATGTACACTCTAAAATGTATGTCGTTAATAACTAAAAGGAGACTTCCCAGATGACTCAGTGGTAAAGTGATGACTCCTGCCAGTGCAGGAGATGTGGGTTCCATACCTGGGTAAAGAGGAAGATCCTCTAGAGAAGGAAATAGCAACCCATTCTGATATTCCTGCCTGGAAGATCCCACGGACAGAGGAGCCTGGTTGGCTACAGTCTGTGGAGTCTCAAAAGAGTTGAACACAACTTAGCCACTAAAGAATAACAACAAATAACTCAAAGGCAGTTAAAACTCACTAATTTCTACAGAGTCATAAATTATGGCCTAAAGTTAATATTTATATTGTAAAATAGGGTTAAAGAGACTTTTATTGGAAAAGTAGGTTGACTAAATAAATAAATGTTTTAATATAATAATTGTAATAAAGTGTATAATAAAAAAGAATAATAATTAGCATATGTTAAAGATATATAGTTGCATCCTTTTTTAAAATAAGAAATCAGCTCCTGAGTTCTGATAGTAATCATTTTTCTTTATGAAATTTTTCTTTAGATGTGTTTTAAAATTTATTTATAAAGAGTGAACAATAAAAATTAAGATATCATAAAATGATCACTAAATCTGAAGTTTTCCAAACATATTTCAAGAACTCTAATGTAAGAATAGTTCATAATTGTCATAGTCTGTTATCCAACAACTCTTAATTCTGGTTGTGTGTTTCAGGTTATGACTGATTGCTTCATGATCTGTGTTTTAATTACCCCATTTTTGGATAATCATTGGTGCTTGAGCTATTTAGAACTAGGATTTAGAAACATTGAAACACATCTTTTATCTTTACCCTTTCTTCAGCTTCACAAACCTTAAAATTAATAATCAACCTTAAATTAAAGATTAATTTAAGTTAAATAAAAGATGATTCTTCCGTATTCTGTGGAATTTTTCAACCATGAGACACTTCATGAGATGATGACATAATAAGAGAACAGTGTGACTAGAATTGAGACAAACCACTAGTTGAATCTTATTTTCAGGGAGTAATAAAAATAAAATTTGTATTACTGAATATAAACATCCATGACTCTGAAAGGGTAATCAAGTAAAAGTAATCAAAGTAAAAATCCTTTACTACCAGCAAAACAGCTCATTTGCCATCTATGGAAGTGACCAAATTCTCAGAAAATTGAAAATTATAGGAAAAAAAAAACTTCAGTACTTTCCTTTCCTTTTAAAGTGATGCTATAGTTCATCCCTGGAGTAGGAAATGGCTACCCACTCCAGTATGCTTGCCTGGAAAATTCCATGGACAGAGGAGCCTGGGTGGGCTACATGGGGTCACAAACAGTCAGACATGACTGAGCAGAGCATGGGTCATCTATTTGAGGAAATAAAGCTGTTTTAAGATCTATTGCATATTGACTGTGTATTCTTCAGGAGAATGTATTCTTCAAAAGAATGCTAGCTAATAAAGTAGAAGGACAAATAAAGGTATGTTAAAATAATGATTCTGGTAAAAACTATTAATTAGAACTAAAACCATTAAGATGTGTATTTTTTTTTAAATTTTCATTTGCCATATTTACATGATGCCTAAACTCATTCACAAATTGGTTGCTCATCACAAAGAACAAATGTGCCGTGCAGTTCATTGCATGTATCCCCTCCAGGGATCAAGTTGTCAGTGATCCCCACCCAGCATGGTGGGATGGCTGGACATTTGCCGCCTGATAATGAGTGTGAAATAAGCAGCATCTCCTATGAAATGCTGTTCAGTTGCTCAGCCCTGTCTGAATCTTTGTGACCCCACGGACTGCAGCACACTAGTCTTCCCTGTCCTTCATTGCCTCCTGGAGTTTGCTCAAACTCATATCCATTAAGTCTGTGATGCCATCCACCCATCTCATCCTCTGTTGTTCCCTTCTCCTCCTGCCCTCAGTTCTGTGAAATAGGCTCACTAAAAATGTTTAACCTGAACCTTAAGATCTAATGGTCAGTTAATAGAAATCACAGCTGGCTAGAGAAGTAAGTCAGACAACTGCGGAAATGTATAAAGATGATTCTTCGTATTCTTGAACACATGAGACACTTCATGAGATGATGACATAATAAGAGAACAGTGTGACTAGAATTGAGACAAACCACTAGTTGAATCTTATTTTCAGGGAGTAATAAAAATAAAATTTGTATTACTGAATATAAACATCCATGACTCTGAAAGGGTAATCAAGTAAAAGTAATCAAAGTAAAAATCCTTTACTACCAGCAAAACAGCTCATTTGCCATCTATGGAAGTGACCAAATTCTCAGAAAATTGAAAATTATAGGAAAAAAAAAACTTCAGTACTTTCCTTTCCTTTTAAAGTGATGCTATAGTTCATCCCTGGAGTAGGAAATGGCTACCCACTCCAGTATGCTTGCCTGGAAAATTCCATGGACAGAGGAGCCTGGGTGGGCTACATGGGGTCACAAACAGTCAGACATGACTGAGCAGAGCATGGGTCATCTATTTGAGGAAATAAAGCTGTTTTAAGATCTATTGCATATTGACTGTGTATTCTTCAGGAGAATGTATTCTTCAAAAGAATGCTAGCTAATAAAGTAGAAGGACAAATAAAGGTATGTTAAAATAATGATTCTGGTAAAAACTATTAATTAGAACTAAAACCATTAAGATGTGTATTTTTTTTTAAATTTTCATTTGCCATATTTACATGATGCCTAAACTCATTCACAAATTGGTTGCTCATCACAAAGAACAAATGTGCCGTGCAGTTCATTGCATGTATCCCCTCCAGGGATCAAGTTGTCAGTGATCCCCACCCAGCATGGTGGGATGGCTGGACATTTGCCGCCTGATAATGAGTGTGAAATAAGCAGCATCTCCTATGAAATGCTGTTCAGTTGCTCAGCCCTGTCTGAATCTTTGTGACCCCACGGACTGCAGCACACTAGTCTTCCCTGTCCTTCATTGCCTCCTGGAGTTTGCTCAAACTCATATCCATTAAGTCTGTGATGCCATCCACCCATCTCATCCTCTGTTGTTCCCTTCTCCTCCTGCCCTCAGTTCTGTGAAATAGGCTCACTAAAAATGTTTAACCTGAACCTTAAGATCTAATGGTCAGTTAATAGAAATCACAGCTGGCTAGAGAAGTAAGTCAGACAACTGCAGGAAATGCTATCAGCCAGATCCAGAATGTGAAGACATTCTACAGGACTCCCTTCCTTTAAAAATTCAATGTCATGAGAAAAAGACACATAAAAAACAAATGCTAGTAATGATCCTTGCTTGGATTCCAGTTTGAAACAACGATAAGAGAAAAATTAAGAGAAATTAGGGAAATGATCAGGGAATTTGAATCAAGACCAGGTATTAGATAATATGAGGGAATTATTGTTGTTTTCATTAGGTTCAATGATCAAATTGAATGTGTAGGAGAATATTGATAATATGATGTAGTATTTAAGGAATTAAGGATAAATCTGTAATTTCGTTTGAAATGGTTCAGCAGAAGTATTCCGAGAGATGAAGCAATAGCAAAATATTAGCAGTTGTTGAAAATGTGGTCATTCATTGTATTGGTTTTTCTACTTTGATGTCTGTTTGGATTTCTTCACAAAGGAAAGTTAAAATGATAAGAATCACATCTCTAGCAGGGCTGTGCAGCCTTCAACAAGTTGCTCAACATCTCTCAACTTCTTTTTTTTCATCATTGCCAGAAGGGATAATCTCTAACTGATTGTGCTGTTGTATGGGTTGAAAAGAGTTACATTTTCAGTGTGCCATGCATGGTGCTAGGCATATGAGTGTTCAGTAGAAATTTCCAACCTTTCTTTGTTAAAACAGCTGCTGCAAAATGTAGAAACTGTACTAGAAATGAAACTATTGAAAAATCTTCAATTCTTAGAAGTCAGCCAGTTCTAATTAGAGCATTGTCAACATTTAAATTGCCTAAACAGATGATTGAATCAAAGAACTGGTATTTAAAACAGCAATGACATACTGTTAATTGCTTATAAATTTTGCCAATTTTTTTTAAATAGTGAAAAACAGCCAGATGGTAAGGACTTGGTGAAAAGATGTAATCATCCATCAGTAAATAGTGCTTTAACAATTTGGGCCTAGCGACCAAAAATCTTAAAGGTGTTGTGGCCTGAGACCAAGCATAACCCTACCTCTGAGACTCTATTCTATGGAAATAATCCTAAACATAGAACAAATTTTGTGCACAAAATGTTTATTCCTGTATTCCTTGGATGGGTGGGTAGAGGGACTTGAGAGAGAGGCATCCTAAAAATAAAAACTTAGAGCCATGTTCTTAACTCTGAACTCAAAAGATTACTGTCTTCATGTAGAAACAGATTTCATACATCACATGGAAAGAATGTAAAAGCTAGTTCATAAAATATATACAAACATATGAAGACATATGAAGATTTTAAAAAGACAGTGTTTCCTGAAGGACATAACGTGTGCTCAGTTGTGTCTGACTCTTTGTGACCCCATGACTGTAGCCTTCCAAGCTCCTTTGTCCATGGAATTTTCCTGGCAAGAATACTGGAACAGGTTATCATTTCCTACTCCAGGGGATCTTCCCTACCCAGGGAAAGAACCTGAGTCTCTTGTGTCTCCTCCATTGGCATTCGAGAGATGAAGCAATAGAAAATTCATTGTAAATTGGTTTTTTTTTCTACTTTGATGTCTGTTTGGATTTCTTCACAAAGGAAAGTTAAAATGATAAGAATCACATCTCTAGCAGGGCTGTGCAGCCTTCAACAAGTTGCTCAACATCTCTCAACTTCTTTTTTTTCATCATTGCCAGAAGGGATAATCTCTAACTGATTGTGCTGTTGTATGGGTTGAAAAGAGTTACATTTTCAGTGTGCCATGCATGGTGCTAGGCATATGAGTGTTCAGTAGAAATTTCCAACCTTTCTTTGTTAAAACAGCTGCTGCAAAATGTAGAAACTGTACTAGAAATGAAACTATTGAAAAATCTTCAATTCTTAGAAGTCAGCCAGTTCTAATTAGAGCATTGTCAACATTTAAATTGCCTAAACAGATGATTGAATCAAAGAACTGGTATTTAAAACAGCAATGACATACTGTTAATTGCTTATAAATTTTGCCAATTTTTTTTAAATAGTGAAAAACAGCCAGATGGTAAGGACTTGGTGAAAAGATGTAATCATCCATCAGTAAATAGTGCTTTAACAATTTGGGCCTAGCGACCAAAAATCTTAAAGGTGTTGTGGCCTGAGACCAAGCATAACCCTACCTCTGAGACTCTATTCTATGGAAATAATCCTAAACATAGAACAAATTTTGTGCACAAAAATGTTTATTCCTGTATTCCTTGGATGGGTGGGTAGAGGGACTTGGAGAGAGAGGCATCCTAAAAATAAAAACTTAGAGCCATGTTCTTAACTCTGAACTCAAAAGATTACTGTCTTCATGTAGAAACAGATTTCATACATCACATGGAAAGAATGTAAAAGCTAGTTCATAAAATATATACAAACATATGAAGACATATGAAGATTTTAAAAAGACAGTGTTTCCTGAAGGACATAACGTGTGCTCAGTTGTGTCTGACTCTTTGTGACCCCATGACTGTAGCCTTCCAAGCTCCTTTGTCCATGGAATTTTCCTGGCAAGAATACTGGAACAGGTTATCATTTCCTACTCCAGGGGATCTTCCCTACCCAGGGAAAGAACCTGAGTCTCTTGTGTCTCCTCCATTGGCAGGTGGATTCTTTACCACTGAGCCACTTGGGAAGCCCATTACCCATAATATCAACATTTAAAATGAACATATCTCTGCCCCCAACAAATTCAAGTTGAGGATCTTATTACAAAGAAATAATTGAACAAGTGCACAAAGCTATGTGTACATACATGTTTGTAGTAATAAAAAGCAGCCGCCATCTGCATTTGGGTAAATAAATCATAACCCATCTCTATACTAAAGTGCTATTTGCCATTAAACAAAAAAAAATTTTTTTCCAAATGGTTGAATGACTCCATCTGATAATCATGTGACTAGTTTATGCCAAGGCCAAAGTTGAGATCACCTTTATATAATGAACTTCTGGCATGCAAAAATAAATCTGAAAATTAATTTTAAAATTAATATTGTAATTCTACTACTGAACGCTTTCATGACTCATGTTTCTGGTTTGGTGCTAGCTCAGTCTTGCGTCCATTGTTCTGAAACTAAGACACATAAAAGAAATCTTCATTTTTAACTGAGGTAAACATAGACACACATTTTTAGTATCTAATATCCCCCCTGTACTTTCTTCCATTTGTATTTGTTGTATTTTTCTGTCCAGATAGGGTATAATAGATATTGTTGAATACACATGTAATTTTTTTCATCTCATGAAATTTTAAGGTAGCAAAGCTGTTTTTTTTTTAATTTTTCTTTACAAAATGTGAAGAATTCCCAAATGGACTTTTTCCTAAAATACTCATGGCTTAAGTGGAATTATATAATAAAAAGCAGAATAAGATTTGGAAAGGTTGTTTTGTTAAAGTATAATTTTCAAATAAGGTAAATTCATGACTTTCAGAAAATATAAAAGATTCAGTTTAATTAATTGAACATGGAAACAGTAAGAGGCTATGTCTCGTTCAAAATGCATTTAAGAAGCTAACGTGGGCTTTCCTGGTGGTCCAATGGGTAAAGAGTCCGCCTTGCCGTGCTAGGGACGCCTGTTTGATCCCTGACCTGGGAAGATCCCACATGCCGCTGAGCGGCTAGACTGGTGTGTCCAATTACGAGCCAGTGCTCTGGAGCGCATGCGCCCAGAGCTGGTGCTCTGCAACAAGCGAGGCCACAGCAATTTGAGGCCAACACAGGCCTCATATTGAACAAAGATGGATGAAAATAAAATAAATGAAAGACCAATAAAAGTGGCCAAAAAAAAAAGAAGCTAATGTTAGTTGCTCAGTTATGTCTAACTCTTTGCATCCCCACGGACTGTTGTTTATCAGGCTCCTCTGTCCATGGATTTCTCTAGGCAAGAGTACTAGAGTGGGTAGCCATTCCCTTCTCCAAGGATCTTCCATGGAGCTAAGGTAATCATAATTTAACAAAGAAATCTTAGAATCAGATTTCTGTGTTTGACTTTTTTTTTTAAGCTAATTTATGATCAACAGGTAATAAATCTTAGGGATTAACTGTTTCATTTGACAGAAGTAATTTGCATATTTACTGAACAAGAACACACAAGTTAGGAAGTAAACTTCTCTGAGTCTGAAATCTAGGTTAAGTCAAGGCCGTCTCTTTTGTGATGCCTATTTTTAACTAAGACACATAAAAGAAATCTTCATTTTTAACTGAGGTAAACATAGACACACATTTTTAGTATCTAATATCCCCCCTGTACTTTCTTCCATTTGTATTTGTTGTATTTTTCTGTCCAGATAGGGTATAATAGATATTGTTGAATACACATGTAATTTTTTTCATCTCATGAAATTTTAAGGTAGCAAAGCTGTTTTTTTTTTTTTTAATTTACCTTTACTAAATGTGAAGAATTCCAAAATGGACTTTTTCCTAAAATACTCATGGCTTAAGTGGAATTATATAATAAAAAGCAGAATAAGATTTGGAAAGGTTGTTTTGTTAAAGTATAATTTTCAAATAAGGTAAATTCATGACTTTCAGAAAATATAAAAGATTCAGTTTAATTAATTGAACATGGAAACAGTAAGAGGCTATGTCTCGTTCAAAATGCATTTAAGAAGCTAACGTGGGCTTTCCTGGTGGTCCAATGGGTAAAGAGTCCGCCTTGCCGTGCTAGGGACGCCTGTTTGATCCCTGACCTGGGAAGATCCCACATGCCGCTGAGCGGCTAGACTGGTGTGTCCAATTACGAGCCAGTGCTCTGGAGCGCATGCGCCCAGAGCTGGTGCTCTGCAACAAGCGAGGCCACAGCAATTTGAGGCCAACACAGGCCTCATATTGAACAAAGATGGATGAAAATAAAATAAATGAAAGACCAATAAAAGTGGCCAAAAAAAAAAGAAGCTAATGTTAGTTGCTCAGTTATGTCTAACTCTTTGCATCCCCACGGACTGTTGTTTATCAGGCTCCTCTGTCCATGGATTTCTCTAGGCAAGAGTACTAGAGTGGGTAGCCATTCCCTTCTCCAAGGATCTTCCATGGAGCTAAGGTAATCATAATTTAACAAAGAAATCTTAGAATCAGATTTCTGTGTTTGACTTTTTTTTTTAAGCTAATTTATGATCAACAGGTAATAAATCTTAGGGATTAACTGTTTCATTTGACAGAAGTAATTTGCATATTTACTGAACAAGAACACACAAGTTAGGAAGTAAACTTCTCTGAGTCTGAAATCTGTTGTTACTGTTGTTTCGTCATTAAGTCAAGGCCGTCTCTTTTGTGATGCCTATGAACCGTAGCCCACCAGGGTCCTCTGTACATGGATTGTCCAAGCAAGAATACTGCAGTGAGTTGCCATTCCCTTCTTGAGGAAATCTTCCTGACCCAGGGGTGAAACCCACATCTCCTGCATTGGCTGGCGGATTCTTTACCACTGAGCTTCCTGGGAAGCCTATATGCAGCATACATAAGAATTCTGGAATGATGTACATCAATGTGAAGCTGGCAGTTATTTGAGGGTTTTCAAATTGAAGGGAAATTATCAGTTTCTTCTGTATACCTTTCTGGATAGTCTTTTTTTTTTCTTTTTACAGTGAATCTAAACCCTTTTTAAAGTCAGAAGCTTAAAGTTTTATTCTCCAAGGAGGAATGGAAGCTTCAGTTTGCTTTTTAATAAAAAGTCAGCTCTGCCTGCATGCTGTATATTTATAACGTTATTCCTTCTATTCATCTGTAGGTGTGAAGCTAAGTAGCCTTCTTGGCAAAAAGGGAAACTTGGAGAAGCTCCAGAGCTACTGGGAAGTTGGATTTTTCCTGGGGGCCAGCGTCCTGGCTAATGACCACTTAAGAGTCATTCAAGCATCTGAAAAGCTTTTTAAACTGAAGACACCTGCATGGTAACAGTAAACTGTTATACATTTATAGAGTTCTTTTTGATAAAAGCTCCTATCACTTGTTTCTAAGTTATCAAATATATTGAACTGACAGTTAAATGATTTTATTTGCTTAGGGACTAAAATGTAGAATCTAGAGCAGAAAGTGCTTGATGCTCATAATTAAGATCTGCTGTCTGTAGGTTCTAGTGACTTTGGACGCAGGTGGTGTCTGGTGGCCACCAAGCTTAGCCACTCCGTCACGCTGACCCGTCCAGGCTGGCCTATGTCACCCGCTTCAATTATGCAAAAGCCTCGAATTTTACAATGTGCAGCTCTAATCACTAGATTCACTCACTTCCATCTCAGCTTCGCAGCCTCTGCTCTCAACTCCTACCTTTTGTTTCCTTCATGATCTCATCTCCCTTTTGAGATCCCTATTCGTGAATTGCACCGTTTTTTTTTTTTTTTTTACGCAGGGTTTGCCGACACTTTTGGATGCTTCCTGTATTATGTGTGTTTTTCTGATATCAAATAGTTCTTGGGATCCACCCAAGTTTCATCACTATGGATGCAGTGATTGGAAAGATTAAAACAAAATTCCATCTGCATTGAGGACTATTTTTAATGCTAACTTTATTATGTGTCACGTGTAATGATTGACTATTAGCTGTAAAGACATTTAAAGATTAACTGTGAGAGGTAGAGAACACACATGGGGACACCGAGGGGCAAGGCAGGGTGAGATAAATTGAGAGATTTACTGGCATATGTACTGATATATATATACTATTGATACTGTGTATAAAATGGGTAACTAATGAGAACCTACTCTAAAACACGGGGAACTCTACTCAATCCTCTGTGGTGACCTAAATGGGAAGGAAACCCAAAAAGAGGGGTATATGTGTATGTGTAGCTGATGCACTTTGCTGTATAGTAGAAACTAACACAACATTGTAACGCAGTTATAATCCAATAAAAATTAATTAAATAAAGATTACCTATGATATCAAGAAAGGCTCAGAGCACCTGAGAGCTCAGGCCACTGACTTCTTGTCAGCAGAGGGACCATTTAAGGAGATGCCCACCAGTAGACCTTCGTGGCCTCTTGAAGTATTTGGTCACATTCAGGTCTCCCTCGTTAACAAATCCTCCCCAGCATGGCTCCCATAATGATCTTTCTAAAATGCGTGTCCATCATTTCCCCTCCATGGAAATCTTTAAATCAGCATAATGTAATAACATCTCACAGCCTAAGGGATAAAGTCCACTTCCTTGGCGTGGCAAATAAGGTTTGCCCTTAGTCATTAAACCTCAGTCTGTGTCACACCCCTAAGTCTACACTGCACTCTGTTTACACTGAACGTGCCAGATTCTGGCTTCATGCTACTGCATCTCAACACACGCTGAGCACCGTCCTCCAGCCCTCTCCTCCTCCTGGGGAGCACTCACAGATCCCGTCTGCCCCTAAATGTCATCCTGACCTAAAGCCCTTCCCCACCACCAGAGAGAGGATGGTGGATGTGGTTACATGCACATGTGCGATGCTTTCATCTCCGAATATTTTCTTGCTTTTTGTCTAGTCATATTTCTATTGATTTTGACTCTATGCCTTTTGTCAGTTGTATCTCAGTGAGTTACAGCTCCCTGACCCTTTATTTCATGGTGCTTTAACACCATTTACAATCTGTCTCCTTGGCTCGGTGTCCAGCTTGAGGACAGGGCTGTACTGTTAGAAGCATGCCAATGGCAGGCATTCAGCAAATGACATGAGAATAAATGAACCAATAAATCCACACACCTCACATGCAGTTAAATTTGCTTCTTTATAACAATCATTCTGATGGTGGTTGAGGAGGAGGCTGCGGCACAGGTACAAAGAGCTTCAGCTGGAGGTCTCCAGGCCTCTGTTAACAAGAAAACAGACATTATTTTATTCAATAGTGGTAACAGTCAAAAAACAATGTTTTGTTTCCATTACTTTAATGTTAATTCGATATTTGTAGTTTATAGTTTACAAAGTGCTTGCATGCCCATTGTTTCATGTAATTATCTCACTCTGCGCATTTTCCCTTTTTCTTCAAGGCACCATCTGTCTTATAGTTTGAGGATGCTCATATAATGTATATGAGCTGAGTTACTTTAGAGCCAAATAGTGTCTCTTACAATGAGCCTATTTAGACAATGAGCCTATAGAGCTTTCCGAAGGAAGCATATTTTAAAACAAATGCGTTAACACTTTCTGGAATAGAATATAGACATTATTTTTTAATTTAAAAAGATATTTATTATTTGTTTATATATTGGGCCCCCTGCATTGGAAGTGCAGTGTCTTAGCCATTGGACAACCAGACAAGTCCCTAGGCATTACTTTAGAAGTGTTTTAAGTAGATAGTTCAGTCCAAGTTACTTAAGCTGCACTCTGTTTACACTGAACGTGCCAGATTCTGGCTTCATGCTACTGCATCTCAACACACGCTGAGCACCGTCCTCCAGCCCTCTCCTCCTCCTGGGGAGCACTCACAGATCCCGTCTGCCCCTAAATGTCATCCTGACCTAAAGCCCTTCCCCACCACCAGAGAGAGGATGGTGGATGTGGTTACATGCACATGTGCGATGCTTTCATCTCCGAATATTTTCTTGCTTTTTGTCTAGTCATATTTCTATTGATTTTGACTCTATGCCTTTTGTCAGTTGTATCTCAGTGAGTTACAGCTCCCTGACCCTTTATTTCATGGTGCTTTAACACCATTTACAATCTGTCTCCTTGGCTCGGTGTCCAGCTTGAGGACAGGGCTGTACTGTTAGAAGCATGCCAATGGCAGGCATTCAGCAAATGACATGAGAATAAATGAACCAATAAATCCACACACCTCACATGCAGTTAAATTTGCTTCTTTATAACAATCATTCTGATGGTGGTTGAGGAGGAGGCTGCGGCACAGGTACAAAGAGCTTCAGCTGGAGGTCTCCAGGCCTCTGTTAACAAGAAAACAGACATTATTTTATTCAATAGTGGTAACAGTCAAAAAACAATGTTTTGTTTCCATTACTTTAATGTTAATTCGATATTTGTAGTTTATAGTTTACAAAGTGCTTGCATGCCCATTGTTTCATGTAATTATCTCCCTCTCCCATTTGCCCTTTTTCTTCAAGGCACCATCTGTCTTATAGTTTGAGGATGCTCATATAATGTATATGAGCTGAGTTACTTTAGAGCCAAATAGTGTCTCTTACAATGAGCCTATTTAGACAATGAGCCTATAGAGCTTTCCGAAGGAAGCATATTTTAAAACAAATGCGTTAACACTTTCTGGAATAGAATATAGACATTATTTTTTAATTTAAAAAGATATTTATTATTTGTTTATATATTGGGCCCCCTGCATTGGAAGTGCAGTGTCTTAGCCATTGGACAACCAGACAAGTCCCTAGGCATTACTTTAGAAGTCGTGTTTTAAGTAGATATTTTGTTCAGTCCAAGTTACTTAAGCTGCCTAAGCCTTAGTTTCCTCATCTTGACAATGGAGGTAAAATGACCTACTTTATTGCATTTTGTGAGATTTAAATGAGAGAACATGTGATAGTACATGACATGTAACAAATACTGAAGTTTGGTGACTTGGCTTGCATAATTATTATTGCCATGTTTAAATTCCATTTACAGAGTAAAATTGGCATACATGTAAGTAGTTGGTTCTAAACTTGTCTGTTATGCTGTTTGTGCCTTTGGTTTTTAGGTACCTCAAGTCTATTGTAGAGACAATTTTGATATATAAGCATTTTGTGAAACTGACTTCAGAACAGCCTGTGGCCAAACAGGAACTTGTGGACTTCTGGATGGATTTCCTGGTCGAAGCCACAAAGACAGATGTCACTGTAGTTAGGTTTCCAGTAAGTACTCTTCACTTAACTATCACTAAGGACATTTGTGTTTGTTTCCTTTATTTAAAGAACATCTTGTACTTGTGATGGTAACACTATTAATGTGCTGGTTTTCATGCCCTAAAATGAAGATGGTCATCTGGTTAAGAATACTTATTTTCTACAAATAGGCTTGCTTTCCCTTACTTGGTAGAGAATCTGCCTGCAAAGCAAGAGGCTAGGGTTCCATTCCTGGGTTGGGAAGATCTCCTAGAGAAGGAAATGACAACCCACTCCAGTATTCTTGCCAGGAGAATCCCATGGACAGAGAAGCCTGGCAGTTTATAGCCCATGGGGGTTGCAAGAGTCAGACATGACTTAGTGACTAAACCAAACCACCACCACTTAAAAAAAAATGCTTCTCACGATCAGAGAAATAAGATAAGTTTTTGTGTTTTTGTCATGACACTTGGTGGTTACCTTTGATAAATTGTAACGTATGCTTTCCCAGGAGAAGATTATCTGTTAGCTCAAGAAGTCAAGATATCCCTTCAGATCAGATGAATGGGTGCCTTTAATTCATACTACAATTTTGTTGATATTGTCAGCATCAATATCATCAACATTATTGTGGTGAAAAGTGCCTGACTCACCTGCGGTGTTACTCCCTTGCTACTGCTTATTACCCATGTGGGCCAGAGCTAGATGAAGGGTTTTTTACAAGTGTCCCCAACCTCTGGGATCTAATGCCTGATGATTTGAAGTGGAACTGATGTAATAATAATAGAAATAAAGTGCATGGTAAATGTAAATGCACTTAAATTGTCCTGAAACTTTCCCCCCATGACCCCCACCATGGAAAATGTGTTTTCCGAGAAACCAGTACCTGGTGCCCAAAAGGTCGTGGACCACTGTTCCAGAGGATGGAACATGATACCTCACGGGTACTAGTCTACAACTCATTATGCCTAGTTTCTATCAAACTTAGGTATTTAAATGTATAACACACACATACACACTTTAAAAATATGTTGTTCACCTTAGCTGGATCCATACCCATCCTCAAAGCTCTCGGAAAACCATCCAAAGCAGAGTAGCTTTAGCATCCAATTCAAGAATTACTGGCAACTGACCGTGTACACAGACCTCTTCCCACATCAGAGTGATGCCAAAAATCTGTTTGAGCTCTCTTCGTCTCAATCTTTCATACTCAGCAGTGGTGAAAACCTCAATTCTTTTTATAAAATCTTGTTTTCTAGTTCTTTTGTTAGGATCAAATGTTTCATTTAATTAAATCTATCCCTGGCATTAACATGATTCCTTTGCTCTTGCTTCCAGATGAAGCCATAGCTCAGTGGGATCTATCATTCAAAAGCCTTTCAACACTTCACTCTGTTTTCTAGCCTAGATAATGGGTTGCCTGGGAAAATACTTCTCTCCAAGTAAGCTGGCAGCTGCCCTTGAGCTGGTGCTCTGATGATAGTAAATGTGGTAGTGAGAGAAGACAGCACAGACCTGAAGTACTTAATCAGCTGTTGACTTGATGGACTAAAAAAGTTGGCTATGAGAGGAAACCACTTATATTAGTGAATCTGAGATCATTTAAATTACTTTAATATGACTTAGTCTGTCATAATGTGAATGTAAAAAAAAAAAAAAAGAAAGTAATGAGAGAATTTAGGTGAATATAGGTAAGTTTGTGTGTGTTAACCATCTAGTTGTATCCCACTTTTTGTGACCCCATGGACTTAAGCCTGCCAAGCTCCTCTGTCCGTGGAATTTTCCATGCAAAAATACTGGAGTGGGTTACTATTCCCTGCTATAGGGAGTCTTTCTGACCCAGGGATCAAACCCAGGTCTCCTGCATTACAGGCCCATTCTTTACTGTCTGAGCCACCAAGGAAGCCCAAATATAGGTATTTACTCCTGGAAAGAGAGGCTCTCTTAAGCAAGAAAGGGACCTGTAAGCCCCCAAAGTCAAATGTTGACCAATTTTATTTAATTAAAAATTCAATATTTTGTTCATCTTTTTTAAAAAAAGCACCATAAACATGGCAAATTCTAGGAAGGGAGAGAATATTTAATACTAATGCTGCAAAAGGATTAATCCACCCAGTATGCAAACAAAGCAAAGCAAACAAAAACAACTTTTACAAATGGATAAGCAAAAGAAAGAAAAGTGGTCATAATCCAGATTTTTAACTATTCTCGAACAATTAAAAGGATGGGCAGTTCATAACTGCATTCTTTCAAAAGCAGCCATCTCCTGGGCCAACTGGATGCTATGCTTTCAGATGTCAGTTACCGTCCTATTCATCCTGCTTCACTCACTCACCTTTCCAACCCAGCCCACTCCCTGCAGTCCTTGGAATTTGCTGCCCAGGCTCTACTGTGTAGAGAAAGGCAGTCTTACAGTACTTGTGGTTCTGTGTCAGTCACCATATCTCTTCATGTCCCTAGAATAGCATCTCTGTAGCTCAGTAGGTCTTGATTGGGATGATTACCTTATCCTTTGTTGGAAGTGGGTTTGACCAGGTGACTTATATTAGAAAAGATTTCATTTCATTGGTTCCATTTATCTCACGACCACATTCATTCGCATACTTGCAAGAAAAATTGATGACCGTGGGCAAAAGAAAACGGACTGACATTTCTCTGGGAAATGAGGGATCCTATCATTTATTGTTTGGGTTCAGTTTGATTCATTCTTTTTCCTCACGTCTCTTCTTTGTATGTTTTTTTTCCTTCCTACTTTGAAAAGTTAGGAGACCCTCAACCCATCAGCTAATGTCAGGCGATTAAGACCACACAGGAAATTTGAACTGGAAATTTTGAGCTCTAAGTGTCCATACAAATAGATAATGTCTGTAGCACCTTTGGGGTCAAGGTGCATGTGCCATTTCTATGTTATTTGCTCCTAATATGATATATTAGTAATAATGTAACACACCATCCAGTCCTTAGATGGAGATTCTCATCTTAATTGTCACATATCTCTCAGATATCTCCAAAGTAGGAGCAAATTTTATTTCTTTTTTTCTCTCTGAATATATCATTATTGAAGATACCAGTTTTTTCTTGGAGGCAGTGCAAAAGCATTTCTATTATTTCATACAACTATGTCCATTTCTTTGGCTTATATAAAAAACTCTTTCAATAATAATCAAAATGTTTTCTCAATCTGTTACAAGGGTGGAAAACCATACTACTACATCTTTATGATACAGTGTGGCCACAGAAAACCTAAAATAAGCATGTGATATTCTATAAATGGAGTCTTATGTGTACAGAATTACTTGTTTTACCACATTTCTGCCTTTGACACATTTACATTTATGGAAATAGATTATGAGAAAAGAATCTGAAAATAGTATATACATAACTGAATCACTTTACTTTATACCTGAAATGTTGTAAATCAACTATACTTCAATTTTAAAAAATTAAATAAAAAAAGGAATAGATTCTGTATTGATAGCAAATAAAATCTTTTTATTATAGCCAAAGCAACGTATCTACTGGTCAGTCTCAGTATTTTTCAGTCACCATATCTCTTCATGTCCCTAGAATAGCATCTCTGTAGCTCAGTAGGTCTTGATTGGGATGATTACCTTATCCTTTGTTGGAAGTGGGTTTGACCAGGTGACTTATATTAGAAAAGATTTCATTTCATTGGTTCCATTTATCTCACGACCACATTCATTCGCATACTTGCAAGAAAAATTGATGACCGTGGGCAAAAGAAAACGGACTGACATTTCTCTGGGAAATGAGGGATCCTATCATTTATTGTTTGGGTTCAGTTTGATTCATTCTTTTTCCTCACGTCTCTTCTTTGTATGTTTTTTTTCCTTCCTACTTTGAAAAGTTAGGAGACCCTCAACCCATCAGCTAATGTCAGGCGATTAAGACCACACAGGAAATTTGAACTGGAAATTTTGAGCTCTAAGTGTCCATACAAATAGATAATGTCTGTAGCACCTTTGGGGTCAAGGTGCATGTGCCATTTCTATGTTATTTGCTCCTAATATGATATATTAGTAATAATGTAACACACCATCCAGTCCTTAGATGGAGATTCTCATCTTAATTGTCACATATCTCTCAGATATCTCCAAAGTAGGAGCAAATTTTATTTCTTTTTTTCTGAATCTATCATTATTGAAGATACCAGTTTTTTCTTGGAGGCAGTGCAAAAGCATTTCTATTATTTCATACAACTATGTCCATTTCTTTGGCTTATATAAAAAACTCTTTCAATAATAATCAAAATGTTTTCTCAATCTGTTACAAGGGTGGAAAACCATACTACTACATCTTTATGATACAGTGTGGCCACAGAAAACCTAAAATAAGCATGTGATATTCTATAAATGGAGTCTTATGTGTACAGAATTACTTGTTTTACCACATTTCTGCCTTTGACACATTTACATTTATGGAAATAGATTATGAGAAAAGAATCTGAAAATAGTATATACATAACTGAATCACTTTACTTTATACCTGAAATGTTGTAAATCAACTATACTTCAATTTTAAAAAATTAATTAAAAAAAGGAATAGATTCTGTATTGATAGCAAATAAAATAAAAGCTTTAAAATATATGTGTCAGTAGATTCCGTGGAGATAGCCAAAGCAACGTAAAGACTTCAAAAATTTATTTCCGATGTTTTTAGTAGTGAAAGATGATGCTTTATTGGAATTTATGATGATTGTTTAATACCATGAAATGCTCAGAGGACTCATGGGGTAGCAATAATCAGAGTCAGTGTGGTTTCTCCAGCATTGGACTAAGTCTCATCTGTTAATCCCTTGCGTCAGTGCAGGGTTGTTATAACAACTCTAAATGGCTTAAACCTTAAGTCCTAATGATAGTCTTTGCTTTGTATTTTTAAGGTATTAATATTAGAACCAACCAAAATCTATCAACCTTCATATTTGTCCATCAACAATGAAGTTGAGGAAAAGACAATATCTATTTGGCACGTGCTTCCTGATGACAAGGTACATTGTGCAATTATTAAGACAAGAATGTTAGTAGTGAAAGATTGTATAGCTTCTTCCTTTTATATATTCCAGCAAATATCCACATTAGTTAAGAAAAAATAGCTTCTGTGTATTTATCTTGGTTTAATGTACTTGGTAATTAAAAGTTTGTTAATTTTGGTTATGGATTTCCCTGACTGAGGTATATATTTACTGTTTGGACTTTTATTATAGATAGCATAGCCATCCAAAGGGCACTCAAAATGGCACTATTTCTCTTAAAATTTTTATTTTTTTATTTATTTATTTTTAGCTGTGCTGGATCTTCATGCCTGTGCCGGCTCTTCTCTAGTTTCGGTGACCTGGGGCTACTCCCTAGTCGAGGTGCTCCGGCTTCTCATTGTAGTGACTTATCTTGTTGGGAAGCCCGGGCTCTAGAGTGCAGTCTTCAGTAGTTATGACTCACAAGTTTAGCTGCTCTGGAGCGTGAGAGATCTTCCCAGATCGGCAGGAATCAAACCCGTGTCTGCTGCATTGGCAGTCGGATTCTTTACCACTGAGCCACCTGGAAAGCCTGGGACTATTCCAGTTTCGTAAATTCATGCTCTAGATGATATGCCAAAGACCTGATACTTAAAATATATAATTTAAAAGATATATATCGTAGTTTTAGGAGGCCTTTTAGAATGACACTATTTTTAGTCTTGCACTAAGTTGATTTGAGTTACCATTGTATCTCACTGGTTGGTTACCTAAGTAGCTGCTACATTTCAGATTAGCCCCTAGCTCCTGTGCTGGGCACAACCTGAGGTTGGCTACACTGCCACTGGTTTTCAAAAGAATCTTAAATGCTCTCATTTCCACTGATAGCCCTCATTTGGATAATACTTTGTAGTTCTTTATTTCATTGATTTTAATGCATGTACAAATCACCCTACGATTTAAAAAAAAAAAAAATAGAAAATTTTCAAGACTTGATTTCAGTTCATAGGATAAACCGCAGAAAGAAGAAAAGTCTTGTGACAAAGTAGTTTTGTGGGGATCTTTGGCGCTTACTTTGCAAAATACCCTTGATATTTTCCTTAAACCTCGTCCATGAATTCAGCAACTCTTCACTGAGCATTTACAGGCACTACCAGTCTCTGTGTGAAGCACCAGGGAAACAGTGTGTACAAAACAAGCCAGATTCCTGCCCTGGAGCCCACCTTCTGCTCAGGGAGGTAGCGATTCAACAACAACATAGATATATTAAATGGTGAAGAATGGGAAATAAAGCAGAAAAGGGAATTAGGAAGTATTTTTGAGGATATAGAGTTGCAGGTTTTTAAAATGTCAGTGTCAATTTTGGAAATATTTTTTGAGTCAGCTGCGTTAGTTGCTCAGTCATGGCTGACTCTTTGCAACCCCATGGGCTGTAGCCCACCAGGCTCCTCTGTCCAGGGGATTCTCCAGGCAAGAATAACAGACCTGGGCTCTCATCCCTTACTCTGAGTTTTGGTGTAGAATGGAATAATAATAATAATGTCCGCCTCAAAAGGTGGTGTGAAAATTAAACAAAGTAATGTAGGTACAGTGTGTTGCACCTGACGATAGTCACTTCTCAGTATATTTTGATTGTCACAAAACAGTAATAATATCTTGACAGTATGCATATGGACTAAAATTTTAAAAAATTTTCACAAACACTTTGGGTAGTATTCCAGTTTCGTAAATTCATGCTCTAGATGATATGCCAAAGACCTGATACTTAAAATATATAATTTAAAAGATATATATCGTAGTTTTAGGAGGCCTTTTAGAATGACACTATTTTTAGTCTTGCACTAAGTTGATTTGAGTTACCATTGTATCTCACTGGTTGGTTACCTAAGTAGCTGCTACATTTCAGATTAGCCCCTAGCTCCTGTGCTGGGCACAACCTGAGGTTGGCTACACTGCCACTGGTTTTCAAAAGAATCTTAAATGCTCTCATTTCCACTGATAGCCCTCATTTGGATAATACTTTGTAGTTCTTTATTTCATTGATTTTAATGCATGTACAAATCACCCTACGATTTAAAAAAAAAAAAAATAGAAAATTTTCAAGACTTGATTTCAGTTCATAGGATAAACCGCAGAAAGAAGAAAAGTCTTGTGACAAAGTAGTTTTGTGGGGATCTTTGGCGCTTACTTTGCAAAATACCCTTGATATTTTCCTTAAACCTCGTCCATGAATTCAGCAACTCTTCACTGAGCATTTACAGGCACTACCAGTCTCTGTGTGAAGCACCAGGGAAACAGTGTGTACAAAACAAGCCAGATTCCTGCCCTGGAGCCCACCTTCTGCTCAGGGAGGTAGCGATTCAACAACAACATAGATATATTAAATGGTGAAGAATGGGAAATAAAGCAGAAAAGGGAATTAGGAAGTATTTTTGAGGATATAGAGTTGCAGGTTTTTAAAATGTCAGTGTCAATTTTGGAAATATTTTTTGAGTCAGCTGCGTTAGTTGCTCAGTCATGGCTGACTCTTTGCAACCCCATGGGCTGTAGCCCACCAGGCTCCTCTGTCCAGGGGATTCTCCAGGCAAGAATAACAGACCTGGGCTCTCATCCCTTACTCTGAGTTTTGGTGTAGAATGGAATAATAATAATAATGTCCGCCTCAAAAGGTGGTGTGAAAATTAAACAAAGTAATGTAGGTACAGTGTGTTGCACCTGACGTATAGTCACTTCTCAGTATATTTTGATTGTCACAAAAACAGTAATAATATCTTGACAGTATGCATATGGACTAAACCTTAACATTGAAACCCCACAATTTAACCCTGCTCATTACACATCAGCAGTCCTTTGGGAGGTGATTTGTGTTTTATTAGGAAACTGTGATGTTGCGATTTATAGTAAGAAATACTATTTGATATAGCTCCTGTTTCTGGCACAGAGTTCGTAAAACCTTGGAATTTCCTGAGTGCTGAGAGCCATAAAGGTGGCTTTTGTTATGTTAATGAGTTGATACTCAGAAAACCTCTGAGAATGGAGCTTCGTTGCTAGGGGAACCAACCAGGTGGTGGGAGGGTTGGAACTTTCATTCCCACACCCTGACCTCTGAGAGGGGAGAAGGGCTAATGGTTGGACCATTGACCAATGACTAATGACTTAGTCACATAGGCCTATGCAATGAAGCCTCCAGAAAAACCCAAAGGACTCAGGGTTCAGAGAAATTCTGGTTTGGTGAACACTTGGGGATTTGGAAAGAGGGGTGTGCCTGGAGAAGGCATAAGGCCAAGTCCTTTCTCCATACTTTGCCCTGTGCATCACTTCCATCTGGCTGTTCTACGTTATATCCATATATAATAAGCCGGTAATCTAAGCAAAATATTAAATAAAATGTTTCTCTGAGTTCTATGAGCTTCTCTGTTAAGTTAACTGAACCCAAGGAAGGGGTTCTTGGAACCTCCAAACTGTACTTCACTTGAAGTCATGCCATCCTGACAAAATGTATCGTAACTAATACAGCTTCTATACACACCTTATTAATCTTGTTTTTTAAAGTATTTTCTTTATATTATTTTAACGTATATGCATACATTTCTCATAAGCAGAAGCAGAGTAGTCATCCTGTTGAAACTACAAAAACTAAGAGATTAGGGAGACATGAGCATTATTATCTGGGAGAGAAGATTTTCAAAAGCTTGATTGAAAAGAGCGAGGTTATCCAAGGACACTTAGAAACAGAATGGGACTAAAGGAATTAGCGATTAGCAAGGCCTGGAGAAAAGAGTAGAGAGCCAGCATAGAAGACCTGACGTATAGTACTTAGTAATTTGATTGTCACAAACAGTAATAATATCTTGACAGTATGCATATGGACTAAACCTTAACATTGAAACCCCACAATTTAACCCTGCTCATTACACATCAGCAGTCCTTTGGGAGGTGATTTGTGTTTTATTAGGAAACTGTGATGTTGCGATTTATAGTAAGAAATACTATTTGATATAGCTCCTGTTTCTGGCACAGAGTTCGTAAAACCTTGGAATTTCCTGAGTGCTGAGAGCCATAAAGGTGGCTTTTGTTATGTTAATGAGTTGATACTCAGAAAACCTCTGAGAATGGAGCTTCGTTGCTAGGGGAACCAACCAGGTGGTGGGAGGGTTGGAACTTTCATTCCCACACCCTGACCTCTGAGAGGGGAGAAGGGCTAATGGTTGGACCATTGACCAATGACTAATGACTTAGTCACATAGGCCTATGCAATGAAGCCTCCAGAAAAACCCAAAGGACTCAGGGTTCAGAGAAATTCTGGTTTGGTGAACACTTGGGGATTTGGAAAGAGGGGTGTGCCTGGAGAAGGCATAAGGCCAAGTCCTTTCTCCATACTTTGCCCTGTGCATCACTTCCATCTGGCTGTTCTACGTTATATCCATATATAATAAGCCGGTAATCTAAGCAAAATATTAAATAAAATGTTTCTCTGAGTTCTATGAGCTTCTCTGTTAAGTTAACTGAACCCAAGGAAGGGGTTCTTGGAACCTCCAAACTGTACTTCACTTGAAGTCATGCCATCCTGACAAAATGTATCGTAACTAATACAGCTTCTATACACACCTTATTAATCTTGTTTTTTAAAGTATTTTCTTTATATTATTTTAACGTATATGCATACATTTCTCATAAGCAGAAGCAGAGTAGTCATCCTGTTGAAACTACAAAAACTAAGAGATTAGGGAGACATGAGCATTATTATCTGGGAGAGAAGATTTTCAAAAGCTTGATTGAAAAGAGCGAGGTTATCCAAGGACACTTAGAAACAGAATGGGACTAAAGGAATTAGCGATTAGCAAGGCCTGGAGAAAAGAGTAGAGAGCCAGACGTTATTTGGAAGAAAGAAAAAGAATAGAAAGTCAGCCAGAAATATTTGGGAAATGAGTATTATTTCCATTTGTCATGATTTTTCTTTTCCTGGTTGTTCTACGTTCAATACAGTTAGCCTTGTGCTGATTCTGTTATGTTTGTGACAACTGTAGAGATAATTTTTATATTATGCTAAGAAATAAATATATTAGGATATAAATCAATGCCTTAAGAAGAGTTATAGATTTAGACTGTGAATTGTCCTGCTTCCATTTTTACTGTTTTTTGATCAAGAAATATTACATTTGAATTGTCCCCACTGCTTGTTACCTTTCATGCTAAAAATATTTTATTAGTTTAAAGCACCTGTAATAACTATAACTAAACAACAGATAAGCACCAGGTTTAATAGGCCTTACTATTAAATAGGAAGTTGATTTTTTTTTTTTTTTTTTGGTCATAGAATGTTTAAATTTTTCCCTTCTAAAAGTAGAACAACACAGGCTTGCTTTTGGTTGATTATATTTATTTCTTTATTTCCTTTCTCAGTATTTTCATTCTAAAGTGCAGGATGAATAGTTATATGAGCTAGTATATACTTTCTCTTGGCAACTGTAGAACTTTAAGATCATTATACCAAATCCCAAGAGTTCAGGGGCAGATGAATTGAAATACCAGTTAACAGTTCTCCCTGGTAGCTGCCTTAAAACGTCGGTGCTTGAACAAAGTCTACAGGTATAGATGAAAGAAAAACCTAGATTATGGAAGAGAGAAGTTATTTGCAAGATATTTAGAATTCCCCTCCTTGGAGGTTTGAAGCTAAGCGCTCCTGGCCAATCTGGTGCAGAGTCCCAGGGGAGGACTGAGTGTCACCCCAGTCCCTGACTCTAGCTTCAACCAGGGGCCAGTCAGCCAGTCAGACCCAGAAAATTTATGAGGGGACTATATTTACCCTAGATTCTAGATTGTGATGCTATGATGCGCTCACCCGTCAGGGGAGTTTTTGACTACAAAACTCCCGACTAAAAATGGCTTAAGTAATAAGGAAACGTTGTCTTATATTACAAGAGCTTCTGAGGTAAATCTTTCCAGGGGTACTTTGAGCAGCTTAACAGTGTCAGGTTTCTGGCTGTGCTCTTGTTTTTTCTCTCATGGTCTTCGACAGCAGCTCTGGGCATCACTTCATTACATCCAACCAGCAAAGAAGGTCAGGGCCTTTCCCTGGGAACAAAAGTTGCATCATAGGTCCATGCCTAAGACAGTCACAAGCAAGGGAAGTGGGCTTACCATGGTCAGTTTAGGGAATCAGTTTCACCATCTCTAAACATTGCCACCTGCTCCTGAACAAAATTCATTTTTCCTTAGCAAAGAAGGAAGGAAATGAGTGTCGCCTGGGCAACCAACAGTGTCTGCCACAGTATAATTCCTGCCATGTTAGCTCTGTATTAACACCTTGTCTTCAGTCTACCCTAGCTGGGGCACAGGACTGAGACTAGCCAGTTCCAAAAAAATGGTTCTTGTGCAGATGGATTAGGCTGAGTGTTGGTTTGGGGCTCTGGGGAGTTCCTTATCACTCCAGCACTACCTCTAAGTGTCTGCTTCAAGAAGCTTCAGGTGTGTCCATCTCTTTGTGACCCTATGGACTGTAGCCTGCCAGGCTTCTCCGTCCATGGGATTCTCCAGGCAGGAATACTGGAGTGAGTTCCTCCAGGGGAGCTTCCAGACCCAGGAAACTGAACCCACATCTCTGGAGGCTCCAGCATTGCAGGCAGATTCTTTTCTGCTGAGCCGCTGGGAAGCCCAGCACTGTCTCTGCTCTGCCCTTTTCCCCTGACTCCCAGAGGAGCCAGGAAACCTTACTGATTGACTTTATGGCTCACCAGCGCCTCTGTGTGGTGAGTCCCAGTAGCAAGGGAGGTGGGGAGGAAGGACTTCTTAACAGATCACTCCCATCTCAGGCCGTGCGCTTTGCACCGCTGAAATGGAACATTCCTTGGCAGTACTCAAAGCCTTCCAGGAACCTAACATTCTGGAAATGCTCTACTTCTTTCCTATAAAACCAGCCCAGGCAGTCTGGGAAATCTCTCCTTGACTGCTTCTAGAACAGGGCTGATGGAAGGTCGATTTTATCGGGGCTGTCTGGTTGGTGTTCGTCAGTCACTGTGGGTTGGCATACTGCTCACCTGGCCCGGCACTGAGCGCCCTGTTGCCATCCTGGGCATGGCCTTAGAAAGCAGCTCCGTTGCAGGCTCTGAAGATAAGGCTGCACTGTGTGCAAGGAGTGTGCAGGTAACAGCTGCCGCTCTTGGCTCACGTATTTTTAGAAGGTCACCTGAGGCCGACAGGATTTAGAAGCTGCTTTCCAAATTACCAGCTGAAGCTGCAGGTGGCTATTTTAAGTCCCTCTGTCCTCCAGTTAAGAAAGCTGTATTCCACGAGTACCTTTCTGTGGTCTCCCACCTCTCTGGACCTCACACACAGCAACACTTCCTCTGTGTTAACTCAGGTCACCTCTCCGTGACCTGACTGATGTGCACGGAAAGTAGTTTTTTTAGTAAATCAGCTCCGGGTTTGAGAGGATCTATTTTAAGATGCAGGGTCCTAGCAAAGAACAAGGTGTTGCTGAGATATGTTGTGACTTTTGGAGCTGCTTTAGCCAAAAGGAGAGCTCTGGGCTACCTAAGAGTCATAGGCTTCAGTACTCGTTTCACCAGCCCAGTCAGGCCTCAGACTCAGGCAGTATTTTAAGTGGATAGGTAAGAGCTTGTTTCTCTGGTTCTTTTTCATTTACAGAATTAAACTGTAATCAGAATTGACTACAGCACACTACTTGCTAAATTTAGACATATATATCAACTACTTGATTTCCATAAAAGTATTTGTTGTTAATTCTATATTGTTGTCAGACACATTTATATAGGGAATGCCATTAATCTTATTATTTACTTAATTTTGATACATATGAATTTAATACTAATTTTAACTCAGCTTTAGTAATAAACTCAAGAAATACATTCCCACATTTACTTTTCATCTTGGTGTTGCAGATCATTCATGTTTATGATATGATAATCAAATTTCTTATGTTCAAGCTTTATTAACATATTGAGTTTTGCATAAATTAGGTAACACTTTGTAGCAGTGATGGGCATTGTATACATGTGTCTATAAACATACATACTTGCTGATGTACTGTTTTCTGAAGAAATAGAACCACCATTTTAGTTACAAGGTAGAGAACTGTTTAAAGATAATTCAAAAGTAATTATCTTTAAAATCTTGCAGAGATTTTATTCAATTAATGTTTCTCAGGAAAGAAATATCACTCGACTGTAATAATTAAATTACCTTGATCAGAGAATTTTTAAAGATTAAGACACAACAATTATTAGGTTTATCTGCTGAAAATCAAGTTTTAGAATTTAATGGGACTAATTCTCTTAGATTCTCTTGGAAGCTGTTTTATTGGAATATAGAAGTTATTAAGTAGATAGAGTAAATATCACCCTCGTGGCTTGAGAATGAACTACAGTTTCCATTTGGATAGTTTGTCCATGCAGAATTATGGGCTAGGAAAAATTACTCTGTGTACATATTACTAACAATTAAATTATTGTTATGCTATTTTCATTTGAATGACTGACTCAGCCTTTGTTGTTGTTCTTTCCCTGTGTTCTAGAAAGGTATACATGAGTGGAATTTTAGTGCTTCTTCTGTCAGGGGTGTGAGGTAAGTTTCCTTGGTACATTTTGTTTACTTAGAAAACATTTTTTTCTGGAGCATGAAGTACTCAGGTCAGGCCTCAGACTCAGGCAGTATTTTAAGTGGATAGGTAAGAGCTTGTTTCTCTGGTTCTTTTTCATTTACAGAATTAAACTGTAATCAGAATTGACTACAGCACACTACTTGCTAAATTTAGACATATATATCAACTACTTGATTTCCATAAAAGTATTTGTTGTTAATTCTATATTGTTGTCAGACACATTTATATAGGGAATGCCATTAATCTTATTATTTACTTAATTTTGATACATATGAATTTAATACTAATTTTAACTCAGCTTTAGTAATAAACTCAAGAAATACATTCCCACATTTACTTTTCATCTTGGTGTTGCAGATCATTCATGTTTATGATATGATAATCAAATTTCTTATGTTCAAGCTTTATTAACATATTGAGTTTTGCATAAATTAGGTAACACTTTGTAGCAGTGATGGGCATTGTATACATGTGTCTATAAACATACATACTTGCTGATGTACTGTTTTCTGAAGAAATAGAACCACCATTTTAGTTACAAGGTAGAGAACTGTTTAAAGATAATTCAAAAGTAATTATCTTTAAAATCTTGCAGAGATTTTATTCAATTAATGTTTCTCAGGAAAGAAATATCACTCGACTGTAATAATTAAATTACCTTGATCAGAGAATTTTTAAAGATTAAGACACAACAATTATTAGGTTTATCTGCTGAAAATCAAGTTTTAGAATTTAATGGGACTAATTCTCTTAGATTCTCTTGGAAGCTGTTTTATTGGAATATAGAAGTTATTAAGTAGATAGAGTAAATATCACCCTCGTGGCTTGAGAATGAACTACAGTTTCCATTTGGATAGTTTGTCCATGCAGAATTATGGGCTAGGAAAAATTACTCTGTGTACATATTACTAACAATTAAATTATTGTTATGCTATTTTCATTTGAATGACTGACTCAGCCTTTGTTGTTGTTCTTTCCCTGTGTTCTAGAAAGGTATACATGAGTGGAATTTTAGTGCTTCTTCTGTCAGGGGTGTGAGGTAAGTTTCCTTGGTACATTTTGTTTACTTAGAAAACATTTTTTTCTGGAGCATGAAGATCTTGGATAGGACATGAAGTCATGATTTTAAAAATGGAAACAACTTCAGGAATACTCCTGTTGATGAAAATGCTCAGCCTGCCTCATACTCATTATCTCCATTACAAAAAAATTTGTACCAAAGCCTTCATGGACACTGTACTTGTCACCTTCTTAAAATATGTTGACTGAGGGATAAGTGTGACCTGTTGACCAGAGTCAAGTTAAGGATAGAAGTGCGCTGTCTGAGGTCCTCTCAAGCTGAGGGAGCTGATGGTTTAGAGGATGGTTTTTCTGGTTTTTTGGTATACCAAGAACTACTGTTTAGACGTACTGAAAACATACGTATAATCTGCCGGATTGGATCCTGTGGCTAATATTAATGTGGTGAGATTATGGGAATTCCTTTTTTCATGACTTTTTATGAGATCACTGTTCAAGACGTGTTCTTGAGGTGACAGTGACTCCCTTCAGTTTTGACATTGCCCTCATGCCAATGCCAATTCCTGGTATTTAGAAATGAGATTTTTTTCAGAATCAAGAGTCTCTGGTTATGTGTTTACAGAAGTTTATGAAAAACCAGCTCTTGCACATTTCAAACCAAATTAGTTGTGTTTGCTTCTGTTTGTCCCGCATAAATAAAAATGAGAAAAACCAGATTTCTGCATACCAGTTATGCAATACGCTGTTGCTTTTGGCATGATAGTAATTGGTTTTGTTAGAGCATGAGCTGGTGGAGTTGTCTGAGTCACTGATAATTGGAGTTTGCCTGGCAAACCCACCTGTTACCTTGTGAGTGATGTGGACAGAAGCAGGCCAGACTGATTCATTATATACCTTTCCAATCCATGCCTTCTTAAGTAAAGCATGGCTCTCTTAATATTTAATTTTTAAGACCAGTCATTAGCAAGACACTATTTACTGCTGTCTTTTTTTAAGCCATCCATCTAGGAGAGTATGGTAAACATCAATTTCACTTTGTCATATTTGTTTTCTGATGAGTTAATTTCTTTAATGAGGTTTGGCATCCCTCCACAGCCTTTCTTGTGGCTGATGGCATCGACATGGAATAATTATGTGTGGCTGCTGCCGATTTGTATGTTGAGAAACTTGAGTTCCAATATGTGACTTCAAAGAGAGCTAACTTTTCTTGGCTTCCACCTCTATAACTAGAAGACAAACTATAGCAGAAAATTCAGCTGTTGGTCATGCATCAGCTCAGTAAATGGGCATGTATTTTATTTTACTGTTTTTTACTGTTTTTTAAAGGTTTTTGGTTTTTTTTTTTTTTTTGGGCCCCTTCTATTGGTCTTTCATTTATCTGTTTTCATCTATCCTTGTTCTTTGGCCTGCATGGGCCTCCCATCGCAGTGGCCTCTGTTGTTGCAGAGCACCGACTCTAGGTGCATGTGCTCCAGAGCTCTGGCTCGGCAAATGGACACATCGGTCCAGCCACTCCACGGTACATGGGATCCTCCCAGGCCAGGGATCGAACCGGCACCCCCTGCACTGCAAGGTGGTGTCCTTACCCAGTGGTGGAAAGCCCAATGGGCATTTATTGAGGGCCAGCTATTTGTCAAAGGTTGAGTCCTGTCCTGCTAAGGATACAAAAATGATGAAGATCTGAACTCTGCTCTTGAAGCACTCACAACCCAGTAGGGCAATAGGCATTTAACAATTGATGACAGTACAGTGTGAAATTGGAAGATGTATGTTCAAAGACCAGAGGGGCAAGAGGAAATCTTTCCGTTTCAGGCAGAAGAAGCAAAGTGAGATGGTGTAAGGTCTAAGTTAGGCCTTAAATGATGAATAGAATTTCTGCCCAATGGAACAGCAGATACTAAGGCATAAAATAGGGACTGGAGAACAGTAGACCACAGCATCTGGTGGAGTTGTCTGAGTCACTGATAATTGGTTTGCCTGGCAAACCCACCTGTTCCCAACCCTGATTCATTATATACCTTTCCAATCCATGCCTTCTTAAGTAAAGCATGGCTCTCTTAATATTTAATTTTTAAGACCAGTCATTAGCAAGACACTATTTACTGCTGTCTTTTTTTAAGCCATCCATCTAGGAGAGTATGGTAAACATCAATTTCACTTTGTCATATTTGTTTTCTGATGAGTTAATTTCTTTAATGAGGTTTGGCATCCCTCCACAGCCTTTCTTGTGGCTGATGGCATCGACATGGAATAATTATGTGTGGCTGCTGCCGATTTGTATGTTGAGAAACTTGAGTTCCAATATGTGACTTCAAAGAGAGCTAACTTTTCTTGGCTTCCACCTCTATAACTAGAAGACAAACTATAGCAGAAAATTCAGCTGTTGGTCATGCATCAGCTCAGTAAATGGGCATGTATTTTATTTTACTGTTTTTTACTGTTTTTTAAAGGTTTTTGGTTTTTTTTTTTTTTTTTTGGGCCACTTCTATTGGTCTTTCATTTATCTGTTTTCATCTATCCTTGTTCTTTGGCCTGCATGGGCCTCCCATCGCAGTGGCCTCTGTTGTTGCAGAGCACCGACTCTAGGTGCATGTGCTCCAGAGCTCTGGCTCGGCAAATGGACACATCGGTCCAGCCACTCCACGGTACATGGGATCCTCCCAGGCCAGGGATCGAACCGGCACCCCCTGCACTGCAAGGTGGTGTCCTTACCCAGTGGTGGAAAGCCCAATGGGCATTTATTGAGGGCCAGCTATTTGTCAAAGGTTGAGTCCTGTCCTGCTAAGGATACAAAAATGATGAAGATCTGAACTCTGCTCTTGAAGCACTCACAACCCAGTAGGGCAATAGGCATTTAACAATTGATGACAGTACAGTGTGAAATTGGAAGATGTATGTTCAAAGACCAGAGGGGCAAGAGGAAATCTTTCCGTTTCAGGCAGAAGAAGCAAAGTGAGATGGTGTAAGGTCTAAGTTAGGCCTTAAATGATGAATAGAATTTCTGCAAAAAGTGAAAAAATGCTGTGCATTCCAAATGGAACAGCAGATACTAAGGCATAAAATAGGGACTGGAGAACAGTAGACCACAGACCAAGTATGGCCCTCTGCCTGTTTTTGTAAATAAAGTTTTATTGAAACTCAGCCATGTTCGTTCATTTGCATATTGCCTAAGGCTGCTCCAGTGGCAAAATTCGGTAGTTTGGCCTGCAGCGCTTGATGTATTTACTCTCTGGCTCATTACAGAGAATATTTGCCAACCCTTGGTGTAAAAGAGCATGGCCTGACTGGTAAATTCAAAACTGTTTCCGTTGTTGTAAAGTAAATGACTTGCTGAGTCCAAACCAAGTGCTAGTTCATACTTTTTTTGTTCCTCTATAATCTCTACAATAATGAGCTGCTTTTACTGTTTCCACAAATTGCCTTCCTAGATTTGGAAGCATTTTATTGTTTGACAGATCTTATAGAACCAGAATCATCAGGGTCAGTAAGCCAGTTGATATTTGTGCTTTTCTTCCCAGCATGCAAATTAATGCTACAACAGGCAGGACTCATTCCCCATGCTAAGTTATAGGACACATAGTTTATGTGCCTACAACACTCCGAGTAGCCTTATCTGCAGATACTAATAGGAGGACAGTTTTCAGAATATTAAACAATTTTAGTACTGTGGTACAGGGAATGCCACCTTTTAAGTGCTATTTATAACATTTTGGTATAAACAGCATTGATATCATAATTAGGACTGAATGTAAAAAGTATTCCTTTTTCATCCCAGTATGTGGAAGATATTGAGATTTATGTGAATAATTTTCTTGTTTGTTTCAGTATTTCTAAATTTGAAGAACGATGCTGTTTTCTGTATGTGCCCATCAAATTATACAGGCATTCATTGTCCCAGTAACCAGGTTTGAGGGCCAGCTATTTGTCAAATTGGGAAGATGATGAAGATCTGAACTCTGCTCTTGAAGCACTCACAACCCAGTAGGGCAATAGGCATTTAACAATTGATGACAGTACAGTGTGAAATTGGAAGATGTATGTTCAAAGACCAGAGGGCAAGAGGAAATCTTTCCGTTTCAGGCAGAAGAAGCAAAGTGAGATGGTGTAAGGTCTAAGTTAGGCCTTAAATGATGAATAGAATTTCTGCAAAAAGTGAAAAAATGCTGTGCATTCCAAATGGAACAGCAGATACTAAGGCATAAAATAGGGACTGGAGAACAGTAGACCACAGACCAAGTATGGCCCTCTGCCTGTTTTTGTAAATAAAGTTTTATTGAAACTCAGCCATGTTCGTTCATTTGCATATTGCCTAAGGCTGCTCCAGTGGCAAAATTCGGTAGTTTGGCCTGCAGCGCTTGATGTATTTACTCTCTGGCTCATTACAGAGAATATTTGCCAACCCTTGGTGTAAAAGAGCATGGCCTGACTGGTAAATTCAAAACTGTTTCCGTTGTTGTAAAGTAAATGACTTGCTGAGTCCAAACCAAGTGCTAGTTCATACTTTTTTTGTTCCTCTATAATCTCTACAATAATGAGCTGCTTTTACTGTTTCCACAAATTGCCTTCCTAGATTTGGAAGCATTTTATTGTTTGACAGATCTTATAGAACCAGAATCATCAGGGTCAGTAAGCCAGTTGATATTTGTGCTTTTCTTCCCAGCATGCAAATTAATGCTACAACAGGCAGGACTCATTCCCCATGCTAAGTTATAGGACACATAGTTTATGTGCCTACAACACTCCGAGTAGCCTTATCTGCAGATACTAATAGGAGGACAGTTTTCAGAATATTAAACAATTTTAGTACTGTGGTACAGGGAATGCCACCTTTTAAGTGCTATTTATAACATTTTGGTATAAACAGCATTGATATCATAATTAGGACTGAATGTAAAAAGTATTCCTTTTTCATCCCAGTATGTGGAAGATATTGAGATTTATGTGAATAATTTTCTTGTTTGTTTCAGTATTTCTAAATTTGAAGAACGATGCTGTTTTCTGTATGTGCTTCACAATTCTGACGATTTCCAAATATATTTCTGTACAGAACTTCACTGTAAAAAGTACGTATTAGTCATTGTTTATGAGTGAAAAAGATTGTTTTTACCTGGTCATTATTTTTAACTAATGAATGAGTATGTAGCTCCTGTAAAGAATTCATGACCATGTGCTTATATAAATACTTCATTTGGTCTGATATTTTATAATTTTGTGGCATGTTTAGGCATGAAATTAGGGGCCTCTCTTTAATAAGTTAACCATTTTCTTAATCATAATTTACTTTGCCACAGACAGAATTTAACCAAATTTACCAGTTAATTCCCAATTAATTCTCAGTTTTAAAGCACTCATGTATTGTATGATTACCAAAATTCTCATTCTTGAACTTTGAATAATCTCACCATTATCTACAACAGCGGCTCCTAACTCTGGAATCCACTGTTGGGCTCTAGAAAGTGCCTTAACCCTACCCTAGTCTAACCACACTGGTTTCTTAGGTGGAGGAACAAACTGAGTTAAAAGCCAGTCGTTTGATCTGCACCAATAAAAGATAATCCTCAGATCCATGAACTGCACTGTATGTTTGTATTAACCTCCCTGGGTGTATTTCTCTTGGGCTAATAACTAAGTACTTCCTGGTCCTTTAGGACACAGCGACTAATTGTGGGGACCTGTAGAAGTGAGTGGGGTCTTCCAAGGTGGCTTAGCAGTAAAGAATCCATCTGCTAAGCAGGTGGCCCAGGTTCAATCCCTTGGTCAGGAAGATGCCTGAAAAAAGAAATGGCAACCCACGCCAGTGGATTACCTGGGAAACCCCATGGATAGAGGAGCCTGGCTGGCTACAGTCCATGGGGTCACAAAGAGTTGGTTGCGACTAAGTGACTAAGCAAGAGCAACAACAAATAGAAGTGAGTGATAGCTGAGATACCAAAGTGCAGGTAAAAGCCAGCTTGGACTTAAAGTTTTGCTGGGGGTTGTTCTTATTCAAATAGTCACTGTTTGACTCCATTATAAATGATTGATATGCTAGCCACAATAAACGGTTAGTCATTTTTATCTTGGTACCAAAAATGTGCATGCATGCATGCTAAGTCGCTGCAGTTGCCTCTGACTCTGCAGCCTTAAGAACTGTAGCCCTCCAGGCTCCTCTGTCCATGGGATTCTCCAGGCAAGGATACTGGAGTGGGTTGCCATGGCCTCCTCCAGGGGATCTCCCCCACTCAGGGTTTGAACCCCCATATCTTGCATCTCCTGCATTGGCGGGGGACTCTAGCACCACCTGGGAAGCCCCAGTACCAAAAATATGTATATTTAATTTATGGTTCTTAGCTAAAGCTTTATATTTATTATTATAAAATATATATAAAGAAAACTTGAAATAAGAAAGACTTCTTAGCACATGTATGGTCGACTTTTCTACTTATACTTGAGTTCTCAAAGCTATTCATTTGTTTCAGTGATATTTATAGTTAATATTTATGGAGCGCTGACTGCAGACCTTTATCTATTTTAATCTTTGAATAAATTTTATTAGATAGGTAGTATTAATAGTTTTGTTGGAAAAGGAAATAAAGTAGAGTGTTGGAGAGTTTAACTAGCCTATAATCATGTATAGCCAAATAGCATAAAATTTGGAATTTGAACCAGGCACATGGGATTCACAATCTAAGCATCTAAAAATTACCCTGTGCTCCCATCCCACTAGTACTAAATATTTTCTACCTAGAGATGTTCATGTTGGAAAATTTTTTGTGAGTAGCTTCTGGAAGTCTTTACCTCAGATCTTTAAAGCTAGAATTTGTTTATATGTTTCATGTTCTTTTTCCTTTTGGTTGAACTTTCTTATGTCTCTGATTCATCAGGATTTGTAATCTTAATCAGGTTTGGAATTTTTTTTCCTTGTCATTAATCTCCAAGAAATGTATCTATAGAGGAGGGAAGAGTGAGGAACTGAGCATCACATACAGATTCCAGAGAGAGGTTCCCAGTTCTGAAATGGATGTTGTCAGGGGCTTCTCTGGTAGTCCAGTGATTAAGATTCTGCACTTCCACCACAGAAGGTGTGGGTTTGACCCCTGGTCAGGGAACTAAGATCCCACACGCCACACAGCCAAAATGTAAAATTAATTAATCAATTAAACGAAGTCTCTGGGTGCTGTTCTCTTGGGCACTGACTCTATTGTCCTTCAGTGTAGGTATTAAGAAAAAAGGATGTTATCTATTTTGTTCATTGTTATATTCACGAAGTCCAGAACAGTTTTTTTTATTCTGGTAGATCTGTGATGAGTATTTGTTGGATGGATGGATAAAAAGAGGTACTATGTAAGAAAAAGGTTTTTTCCCTCTTGTGTGGGGGAACATAAAAGGCGGCCATTCCCGGTTCACATCAGTGTTTTGCAAACTCTGTAGGGCACCCCACATGTATGGTACTGAGGTACTCAGGTAGAAGATGCAGGAACTGAGATCAAATGTAGTGGCCAGCACTATGTCAAAGAGTCAGCTCAGAATGTAGAGACTACTTCAGCATGTGGATATTTCTGTTATGTCCCATTTAAAATTGGGCTATCAACAGCAGCAAAACCATAATAGCTAATATTTAATGAGTGCCTTGTCTGAGCACTTCACAAGTCATCTTCACAACTGCCTATGAGATAGTTTTGTTGGAAAAGGAAATAAAGTAGAGTGTTGGAGAGTTTAACTAGCCTATAATCATGTATAGCCAAATAGCATAAAATTTGGAATTTGAACCAGGCACATGGGATTCACAATCTAAGCATCTAAAAATTACCCTGTGCTCCCATCCCACTAGTACTAAATATTTTCTACCTAGAGATGTTCATGTTGGAAAATTTTTTGTGAGTAGCTTCTGGAAGTCTTTACCTCAGATCTTTAAAGCTAGAATTTGTTTATATGTTTCATGTTCTTTTTCCTTTTGGTTGAACTTTCTTATGTCTCTGATTCATCAGGATTTGTAATCTTAATCAGGTTTGGAATTTTTTTTCCTTGTCATTAATCTCCAAGAAATGTATCTATAGAGGAGGGAAGAGTGAGGAACTGAGCATCACATACAGATTCCAGAGAGAGGTTCCCAGTTCTGAAATGGATGTTGTCAGGGGCTTCTCTGGTAGTCCAGTGATTAAGATTCTGCACTTCCACCACAGAAGGTGTGGGTTTGACCCCTGGTCAGGGAACTAAGATCCCACACGCCACACAGCCAAAATGTAAAATTAATTAATCAATTAAACGAAGTCTCTGGGTGCTGTTCTCTTGGGCACTGACTCTATTGTCCTTCAGTGTAGGTATTAAGAAAAAAGGATGTTATCTATTTTGTTCATTGTTATATTCACGAAGTCCAGAACAGTTTTTTTTATTCTGGTAGATCTGTGATGAGTATTTGTTGGATGGATGGATAAAAAGAGGTACTATGTAAGAAAAAGGTTTTTTCCCTCTTGTGTGGGGGAACATAAAAGGCGGCCATTCCCGGTTCACATCAGTGTTTTGCAAACTCTGTAGGGCACCCCACATGTATGGTACTGAGGTACTCAGGTAGAAGATGCAGGAACTGAGATCAAATGTAGTGGCCAGCACTATGTCAAAGAGTCAGCTCAGAATGTAGAGACTACTTCAGCATGTGGATATTTCTGTTATGTCCCATTTAAAATTGGGCTATCAACAGCAGCAAAACCATAATAGCTAATATTTAATGAGTGCCTTGTCTGAGCACTTCACAAGTCATCTTCACAACTGCCTATGAGATAGACACATGTGCTCCCCACTTATAGTTAGAGAACGAGTCTCCGAGAGGTGGAGGAGCTTGTCCCAGGTCCTAGAAGTACCTAGTCTTGATCTGATGCACAGGCCCACCTCCTTTACATTTTGGTGTCTTCTCTAGCCTTACTGTTCTGATTCTGTAACGTATCATGTTACCATCACTTGAAGTGTTAGACTTTAAGTCTGAAATTCCTATCAAATCCTACCAACCTGTGTTTTCATTTTGAAAAATTATATTTTTCACATGTATACTGATATTTTATTTATTGCCTGAAACTTCTAGGTCCCATTTTTTGCTCTAAAATCACTTTAAAATGTGGTTTCATATATTTAGTATGTTTGATATTATGAGTGACTGCATACCAATTTTCATCGTAGGTTTTTTGAAATGGTGAACACCATTACTGAAGAGAAGGGGAGGAACACAGAGGAAGGAGATTGTGAAAGTGACTCCCTAGAGGTAAGGACTTTGGTTTCTGTGCTCATTTTGCTAAATTTCTCTGTGGCTATTTTTTTTTCCCTTTCCTAATGGTTTATTGTTTACTGCTATACCTAAACCCGCATCAGTCATAGGTATATACTTGACCCTTCCCACTTGAACCTCACTCACATTTCCCTCTCCATCCCTCCTCCAGGTTTAGCACATTCATGTTGGTTGTCTGTTTTACATATGGTAATGTAAGTTTCCATGCTACTCTTGCCATACCTCTTGCCACTCCTCCCGCCCCTACCATGCCAATGTCCACAAGTCTGTTCTCTATGTCTGATTCTTCATTGCTGCTCTGCATATACATTTATCAGTACCATCTTTCTAGAGTGCATATATATGTGTTAGTATACGATAATTATCCTTCTCTTTCTGACTTACTTCACTTTGTATAATAGGTTCTAAGTTCATCCACCTCATTAGGACTGATTCGAATACATTTCTTTTTATGACTGAGAAATATTCCTTTGTATATATGGACCATAGCTTCTTTAACCGTTCATTTGTGATAGGCATCTAGGTTGCTTCCATGTTCTAGCTATTGTAAAAAGTGCTGCAGTGAACATTGGGGTCCATGTGTATCTTTCAATTTTGATTTCCTCAGGGTATATGCCTAATAGTGGGATTTCTGGCTCATATGGTGGTTCTAGTTTTTAAATGACCTATTTAAAGCTTTACTGAGAGAAAGGAGCGTGTGTGGGGTGGGGTGGAGAGGTTGCATGTCTGTGTGTGGTAGGGCACATTACATGAGAAGTGGTGAGCAGTAGAGGGCTCAGCCAGAGCCTATAAGCTGTCCCCTCATGTTAAAAGCAGCTTCGAGGGGCGTCCCTGGTGGTCCAGTGGGTAAGGACACTGCCTTACAGTGCAAGGGGCGCCGGTTCGATCCCTGGCCTGAGAAGATCCCATGTGCCACAGAGTGGCTGGACCAGTGTGTCCAACTATTGAGCCAGAGCTCTGGAGCGCATGTGCCCAGAGCCGGTGCTCTGCGACGAGAGAGGCCACTGTGATGGGAGGCCGACACAGGCTAAAGAACAAAGATAAATAAATGAAGGATCAATAGAAGTGGGCCCCCCGCAAAAAATTAACTAAAATGTTTTTTTTAAAAAAAAGCAGCTTCAAGAATCCCTTTGGTTAAAAAGGGCAGAAAAGCAAGCATCAGAGAACTCTGTAGGAATACCATGTTTTTGTATCTTAACCTATAGAGAGCCACTATGCTTTATCGTTGAGCATGTTGATAACCCTCAATGCAAGAGTCAACAGTGCCCTTGCACACTTTTATTCTCCTCTGAGATCTGTTGCAATTCATACCAGCAAAATTCAGTGAAAATTCTGAATGATAGAACTATTGGCAGCCCTCATTTGCATGTTTAAAGGGAGAACAGAACCTGAAACAATGGAAGATTAACAGAATAAAGAGAGGAGGTGATAGCAGTCACCCAGATGCTATTCCTCTGTATGGATATCTTTTTCCTTGTGCCTCCTGACTGTAGCACACTGCAGGTACCTATTTTTCGACTGTGTCCATGTTCTCCGTCCTCTTTGTCTGGTGTATGTAGAAGAGTGTCCCACCACAGCGAGGACCACATGAGGGAGTTTCCAGGGTGCTGGCTTTCGCACTGGAGCATTCTCAGTGTCTGAAAAATGACACCTCTCCAGGCGTGGCACGGGCCTCTGTTTTCCCCAAACCTTTCCCATGGTATGTCTTGGGACAGAATTCTGAGTGCAAGCAATGTTGAAAATTACATTTCTAATATTAAGTGAAATTGAATAAACTAGAGCACCAATCTGATTGATAAACTTAGGTATTAGATCACTTTGATAACATTGTCTTGTACACTAGAAATGTACGTAAATTTTAGGTTAAGTATAGTGGCAGGGTAGCAGTCGACAGGACTTTAAATGTAATTACCAGTTACTCATTCTGTCTATAGTTAAGTTCTGCAGGTCTGTGTGTGTGTATGTGTGTGTGTGTGTGTGTGTGCTAAGTTGCTTCAGGCATGTCCGACTCTTTGTGACCCTTTGGACTGTAGCCAGCTTGGCTCCTCTGTCCATGGAATTCTCCAGGAATGAATACTGGAGTGGGTTGCCATGCCCTCTTCCAGGGGATCTCCCCAACCCAAGGACTGAACCCTTGTCTCTTAGGTCTCCTGCATTGGCAGGTGGGTTCTTTACTACTAGCGCCACCTGGGAAGCCCGAGAAGTTGTGTAGCTTTGTTATTCCTGAGTAAGCCAAAGTATAAAAGATGATAGACCTAATTTGGGGAAAAAAAAAAAAAAAAAGCCTTCCCATACACTAGCTTGCTGTCTACAGAAGTAATAGACAATACTTGTTACTTGTCTCTCCTTTATATTTTGCAATGGTGTATTTTCTCTTTTTTTTTTTTATTATTGTTTTGGGGGAGGGGACGGGTTGGGGAGGGAGGGGGGTGGGTCACTTCTATTGGTTTTTCATTTATCTATTTTCATCCATCTTTGTTCTTTGGCCTGTGTGGGTCTCCCATCGCAGTGGCCTCTGCTGTCACAGAGCACCGGCTCTGGGTGCATGAGCTCCAGAGCTCCGGCTTGGTAATTGGACACATCGGTCCAGCAGCTCCGCAGCACATGGGATCTTCCCAGGCCAGGGATCAAACCCTTGCACTGCAAGGTGGTGTCCTTACCCACTGGACCACTAGAGAAGCCCTGGTGTATTTTCTTAAGTGATTATGTTAAAAACTAGATCTCTTGACTTCTGTATCAGTGCTGTTTTGGCTATACTTCAGTATCTCAATTTGGGTTAAATTTAAGAATTACTTGATACATAGCAACTGCCAGCATAAAAGTTAACAATGAAAGCAAAACAGTTCCATTAGCAATATATTCTGAAGTAGATTGATTAAAAACCCCATCAAATTATTTTACAATATCATAAATTGCTTTAAAAAAATCCAGCGATATCTATCCTTTATTAGTCTTCTTTGAAAAATTAAATCCATCTTACAAATCCATGCACATAACCCAGCCAGACTATGATAGCCATGTTAGGCAAACTTGACCTTCATAATTGATTGAATCAACAGTTCAGACTCTGCTTTAGAAACTCTTTTAACGATCGGCACAACATAACACGGTTTGAATCACCCTACGATTCATGATGAATTAGACTAGCTGATTTTTCTAAGACTAGGTCTCCTATACTGTAAAAGGGGTAGGAAGATCATTTTCCAGAGAGCTGTCAAGAACATCTGGGGTCAGGATCTGCTGACCTATATGCAGTGGTAGTCAGTGTGGTGGGCTCTGTGAGACACCCTTCCTGACCAGACAGTTCTCCTGTAAGTGCTAAGAACACTCACCAGCCAGTTAATGAGGGAGACACTAGGGTTTTACCCTAGGAATGTTCAGGGGTTTTAGTAGGTCTGCTGAACTCACAAAAAACAGCTTATACCGTAGAGCTGTCTGATTCATCAAAGTGCTCTTAGCTCCCATTTCTCAAGAAAGAGCAGGGATGCTATTCATATCATGCTGGGGAAAAAAAATACAATTATACTTGTATCATTGTATCAGAATACTTTAAAATCTGTGACATAGATGGCTTTTACAGTATTCCTAGTGGATGGTATAATCTGTCCAGTGAATTCAAGCATACTTGTTTTAAATATTTTAGCTTACTTTGTCATTGATCCAACTAGTGACATAGCTGATGTTGTGGTCTCGGGTGTTCTAGTATCATGACTGGAGTGAATGGAAATGGTGATGTTTTGGGTTGTGAAGAGAATGACATCCATCTGGGCTCTCCCAGTTCTTTCATGGCCAGAGCACCTATACAGTATGAGTTACTAAATAGCCTCAACTTATATTTTTGCATTACTTATGATAACTCCATTATACCCTTGATGAAATTTCTTAGATATTTTCAGTATTCATGACTAACAGTGTGTGTGTGTGTCTGTGTGTGTGCACGCACGCATGCTAAGTCACTTCAGACATGTCTGACTCTTTGCAATCCCATGGACTGTAGCCTACCAGACTCCTCTGTCCATGGGATGCCCCAGGCAAGAATACCTGAGTGCATTGCCGTGCCCTCCTCCAAGGGTTCTTCTAGACCCAGGGACTTGAGCCCACGACTCTTATGTCTCCTGCATTGGCAGGTGGGCTCTTTCCCACTAGTGCCACAACATTAGTTTTTCATTTTTCTAAATGATTAAAATTAGTACCTTGAGCTTCCCTGGTGGTCCAGTGGGTAAGGAGTCTGCCTTGCAGTGCAAGGGGTGCCAGTTCGATCCCTGGCCTGGGAAGATCCCGCATACTGCAGAGCAGCTGGACCGGTGTGGCCAGTTACTAGCCAGCGCTCTGGAACGCACATGCCCAGAGCCGGTGTTCTAGGCCACTGCAATGGAGAAAGGGCCAACTCTGTGAGACACCCTTCCTGACCAGACAGTTCTCCTGTAAGTGCTAAGAACACTCACCAGCCAGTTAATGAGGGAGACACTAGGGTTTTACCCTAGGAATGTTCAGGGGTTTTAGTAGGTCTGCTGAACTCACAAAAAACAGCTTATACCGTAGAGCTGTCTGATTCATCAAAGTGCTCTTAGCTCCCATTTCTCAAGAAAGAGCAGGGATGCTATTCATATCATGCTGGGGAAAAAAAATACAATTATACTTGTATCATTGTATCAGAATACTTTAAAATCTGTGACATAGATGGCTTTTACAGTATTCCTAGTGGATGGTATAATCTGTCCAGTGAATTCAAGCATACTTGTTTTAAATATTTTAGCTTACTTTGTCATTGATCCAACTAGTGACATAGCTGATGTTGTGGTCTCGGGTGTTCTAGTATCATGACTGGAGTGAATGGAAATGGTGATGTTTTGGGTTGTGAAGAGAATGACATCCATCTGGGCTCTCCCAGTTCTTTCATGGCCAGAGCACCTATACAGTATGAGTTACTAAATAGCCTCAACTTATATTTTTGCATTACTTATGATAACTCCATTATACCCTTGATGAAATTTCTTAGATATTTTCAGTATTCATGACTAACAGTGTGTGTGTGTGTCTGTGTGTGTGCACGCACGCATGCTAAGTCACTTCAGACATGTCTGACTCTTTGCAATCCCATGGACTGTAGCCTACCAGACTCCTCTGTCCATGGGATGCCCCAGGCAAGAATACCTGAGTGCATTGCCGTGCCCTCCTCCAAGGGTTCTTCTAGACCCAGGGACTTGAGCCCACGACTCTTATGTCTCCTGCATTGGCAGGTGGGCTCTTTCCCACTAGTGCCACAACATTAGTTTTTCATTTTTCTAAATGATTAAAATTAGTACCTTGAGCTTCCCTGGTGGTCCAGTGGGTAAGGAGTCTGCCTTGCAGTGCAAGGGGTGCCAGTTCGATCCCTGGCCTGGGAAGATCCCGCATACTGCAGAGCAGCTGGACCGGTGTGGCCAGTTACTAGCCAGCGCTCTGGAACGCACATGCCCAGAGCCGGTGTTCTGCCACGAGAGAGGCCACTGCAATGGGAGGCCCACACAGGCCAAAGAATAAAGATGGATGAAAATAAATAAAGAAAAAACCAATAAAAGAGGCCAACATTTTTTTAAAATCTCATAAAATTAGTTCCTTAATTTCATTACCACAAACTGAACTCAAACTTCATCCTGTAAATGACATACTGAAGATGATTCCTCCTCTTTTCATTCTTTACAGTATAAGCAAGAAAGATTACTTTGGTGATTCAGATTTTGAGTGCACAATAATTATTTTATGATTATTGCCTCTATTTGAGATAGAATTCAAATTGTTTCAATATATATGTCAATTATTCCTAAAGCTTTTGGGTACCTTGACCCAAAACAAGATTAAAATGTTGGAAAAATCAGAAGTACTTTTAATTTTTTAAAAATTTTACTTGTGTTGGTGTCAGCATTTGGTGAACATTAGCTATTAATATAGTTCTATAAACCACAAATTTGAGCTAAACCTTGGACTTCCTAGTATTAAAAAAACTTAGCTGAAGCCCACACAAAGATTTGCTTGTCTTTCTGATTTTGAATGCTAAGGTTTCTTTGAAGCCCTACAATTGTGGGAGGGATTCAGCCATCTCTGGGTCATGGTCTGACCTTTCCTCCCACCTGTGCTGGGGTAAGGGGCCTTGGGTTTTAATTCTGACTTTGCCAATAACCAGTTTTATAACTTTAGACAAAATTCTGACTGCTGCTGGATTAAGATGGTATCATTCCTTAAGTGAGAGTTGAGCCAGTAGATCTTAAGTGTCCTTTCCTAGCTCACATTTTTTACAATTTTCATAATGAGTACATACTGTACAAGGTTTTTAAAATATAGCTCAGTACCACTTTCAGAGGACTTTCCTTTTTTTATACAGAAAGAGAAACAACTTCTTTTGATTCGAGGCCATGGTTCTGATTCACAGCTGTCTTTTGAGATGGAAGAGTTATGAATCCATAGCTTAAATAGTTTGTTATATTAATACAATTACGCTGATCTCTTTGAACCATTGATTATAGCCAACTATAAGAGTTCTAACGCTTCTTGTCTGTGGTCCCTGTTTGTTCTCTCAGCTTTCCACATCTGGACTGAGAATATGGGCTTCTACCGTCACCCAGGCCAGACCCCTCAGGGAACTTCTGCTCCAGTATCACACCCAGGATTTGTTCCAGCCATTTCACTCCATTCCAACACTTCCCCATCTCAGGTCCTTGACATCTCTCATGTGGCCTGTCATCTCTCCTGCCATCAGTACACTGGTACTGCTGTCATTAGAGAGCTCTCTCTCAGGAAGATTTATCCGCATGACTCCCCTAATTAAAAGACTTTTATATTTTCTTAAGTTTTTTTGTTAATTGGAGTACGGTTGTTTTACAATGTTATGTTAGTTTCTGCTGTACAGCAGAGAGTCAGTTATACATGTACATATATCCACTCTTTGTTAGATTCTATTCCATATGGGTCATTGAGAGTAGTGAATAGTGTTCCCTGTGCTATTCAGCAGACTCGTATGCATTATCTATTCTGTATATAGTAGTGTGTATATGTCAGTTCCATCACAAGTATTTCTACACGTTTGCCTGTGTCTGACTTACTTCACTCAGTATGACAGTCTCTAGGTCCATCCATGCCACTGCAAATGGCATTTTAAAAATAAAAATAAAAAAAAATTGATGGTGCTCTTTTTAGAGGAAGGTTTCTGCACCATGCAATGTTCTTATCTCTCTGGCTGTCACCTACACTTTCCTTTCCACCTGTGGTCCAGCGGTGCCAAGCTCCTCTCTATTATTCAAACAGCCATGCTGTTCCTGCCTCTGGACTTGGCATGAGGAAGCCCAACTCTACATGCTTTTTCTCCTTTGTACTACTTGGTGACTGCATTCTAATTTTTTGAGATCCAGCTCAAGGGTCCTTTTTACTTTGAACTATTTTCAACACACCTTCTTAACTTTGCTCTTATAACATTTTGCCCTGTCCTCTGCCCTAACTCTTCTCATTTCCCCATAATTCAATAGCTTGCATTGGACTGTTTACATCCCACTGCTGGACTGTGGCTTTCTTTCCCTTTTCACCCCATTGTCTTGTTTTGAGATGGAAGAGTTATGAATCCATAGCTTAAATTTTAAACGCTGATCTCTTTGAACCATTGATTATAGCCAACTATAAGAGTTCTAACGCTTCTTGTCTGTGGTCCCTGTTTGTTCTCTCAGCTTTCCACATCTGGACTGAGAATATGGGCTTCTACCGTCACCCAGGCCAGACCCCTCAGGGAACTTCTGCTCCAGTATCACACCCAGGATTTGTTCCAGCCATTTCACTCCATTCCAACACTTCCCCATCTCAGGTCCTTGACATCTCTCATGTGGCCTGTCATCTCTCCTGCCATCAGTACACTGGTACTGCTGTCATTAGAGAGCTCTCTCTCAGGAAGATTTATCCGCATGACTCCCCTAATTAAAAGACTTTTATGTTTTCTTAAGTTTTTTTGTTAATTGGAGTACGGTTGTTTTACAATGTTATGTTAGTTTCTGCTGTACAGCAGAGAGTCAGTTATACATGTACATATATCCACTCTTTGTTAGATTCTATTCCATATGGGTCATTGAGAGTAGTGAATAGTGTTCCCTGTGCTATTCAGCAGACTCGTATGCATTATCTATTCTGTATATAGTAGTGTGTATATGTCAGTTCCATCACAAGTATTTCTACACGTTTGCCTGTGTCTGACTTACTTCACTCAGTATGACAGTCTCTAGGTCCATCCATGCCACTGCAAATGGCATTTTAAAAATAAAAATAAAAAAAAATTGATGGTGCTCTTTTTAGAGGAAGGTTTCTGCACCATGCAATGTTCTTATCTCTCTGGCTGTCACCTACACTTTCCTTTCCACCTGTGGTCCAGCGGTGCCAAGCTCCTCTCTATTATTCAAACAGCCATGCTGTTCCTGCCTCTGGACTTGGCATGAGGAAGCCCAACTCTACATGCTTTTTCTCCTTTGTACTACTTGGTGACTGCATTCTAATTTTTTGAGATCCAGCTCAAGGGTCCTTTTTACTTTGAACTATTTTCAACACACCTTCTTAACTTTGCTCTTATAACATTTTTGCCCTGTCCTCTGCCCTAACTCTTCTCATTTCCCCATAATTCAATAGCTTGCATTGGACTGTTTACATCCCACTGCTGGACTGTGGCTTTCTTTCCCTTTTCACCCCATTGTCTTGCACAGTCAGGCATCCAAGCAGTTCATTCAGTACGCTTAGAAGAGTTTGAAGCTGGGGAGTGATAAAACCGGAGTTGTTTTAACACTGTCTCAAACTAGGGGAAAAGGGATAGAGATTGGAGGAGGGCAGAGTAAATGCTGGGAAATGAGCTTGATGATTGTTTAATCAATGTGAAGTTAATGAAAGCATGAATACCATAATCAAGCTGAATACCATAATCAAGCCACTCTCCGCCCATTTGCTTCATCTCTCCCTCTCTCATATTTAGTTTTTTGGAGAAAAAACATAAATTACTGAGGTCCTTTGGTGTTCGGAACAGAATATGTTGTCTTCCTCCTCATGCCTCTCCAAAACATACATATATTCTTCTTCCCTTTCCCCTTCCTCCTTTTTCTTTCATGCGTTTGTACCTTGCTGTTTTATCAAAATGGGCACGTGACAGACACAAGCCTGAGATAATCATAGCACCTGGCCCTGTGAGCCTGTTTATACGTAGTTTCTAGGTTGCACAGAGAGGAATTTGCCCCCTGCAGAATGAATTAGGGACAAGTAAGATAAATGGAATGTCTTCCTTTCACTCAAACATCTGCTGGATGATGCAGTACCTTACCATTTCTTTCTTTTTTGTTTGACTTTTTTGATGATTTGCCTCACAAACATTAACAGTGAATTATGGTTTAGAACTTTTTAAAAATCAATTCAGAGTCATCCAGTAACACACTGTTCTGTTTTTCTTTGTCATCCTGTTTCTATCTTTGTTCAGATCTGGCTCAGCAGTAAGAAAACCTGCCTGCCAACGCAGGTGATGCAGGTTCAATCCCTAAGTCAGGAAAATCCTCTGGGGAAAAAAATGGCAACTCACTCCAGTATTCTTGCCTAGGATGTCCCATGGACAGAGGAGCCTGGCGGGCTACAGTTCATGGGGTCACAAAAGAGTTGGACATGACTTAATGATTAAACAATAGACCTGAAGCTGAACATCCACAGTTAGTGCACTGTCTGGGAAAAGCTATCACTTATGATATATATGTTATATTTGTTGATTCTGTTGCAAGAAAGAAAAGACCCTTTTCCCTCTACCAACTCAGGTTTAGTGACTGGGGCCCTGCAAATTAACCGACAAAAGGCAGGTTAACAGGAGAAAAGACAGTTCCTGTATGAGGGAACATGCAAAGTTTTCCTGAACAGCTAGAGCTAAGAGTTTATTTATCTTTACAAGGAAAGTCTTTGAAACTTTCCTGCGATCCAGTGGTTGGGACTTCACCTTCTAATGCAGAAAATGTGGGTTCGAACCCTGATTAGGGAGCCAGGATCCCATATGCCACATGCCCAAAAATCCAAAACATGAAACAGAAGTATTATTGTAGCAAGTTCAAGAAAGACCTTAAAAAATAGTTCACATCAAAAAAAAAAAAAATTAGAGCACATTTTAAAAAAGTATTTTAGTCCTTAATAGGACTTCAAGAGAAAGCAACACGGTGGGAAACTAATAAGAAACAAGAGGAAAGTAAAGAAAGTGTTGAAGAGGTTTTGTTTAGTAATTTCTATGGGCACGTGACAGACACAAGCCTGAGATAATCATAGCACCTGGCCCTGTGAGCCTGTTTATACGTAGTTTCTAGGTTGCACAGAGAGGAATTTGCCCCCTGCAGAATGAATTAGGGACAAGTAAGATAAATGGAATGTCTTCCTTTCACTCAAACATCTGCTGGATGATGCAGTACCTTACCATTTCTTTCTTTTTTGTTTGACTTTTTTGATGATTTGCCTCACAAACATTAACAGTGAATTATGGTTTAGAACTTTTTAAAAATCAATTCAGAGTCATCCAGTAACACACTGTTCTGTTTTTCTTTGTCATCCTGTTTCTATCTTTGTTCAGATCTGGCTCAGCAGTAAGAAAACCTGCCTGCCAACGCAGGTGATGCAGGTTCAATCCCTAAGTCAGGAAAATCCTCGGGGGAAAAAAAATGGCAACTCACTCCAGTATTCTTGCCTAGGATGTCCCATGGACAGAGGAGCCTGGCGGGCTACAGTTCATGGGGTCACAAAAGAGTTGGACATGACTTAATGATTAAACAATAGACCTGAAGCTGAACATCCACAGTTAGTGCACTGTCTGGGAAAAGCTATCACTTATGATATATATGTTATATTTGTTGATTCTGTTGCAAGAAAGAAAAGACCCTTTTCCCTCTACCAACTCAGGTTTAGTGACTGGGGCCCTGCAAATTAACCGACAAAAGGCAGGTTAACAGGAGAAAAGACAGTTCCTGTATGAGGGAACATGCAAAGTTTTCCTGAACAGCTAGAGCTAAGAGTTTATTTATCTTTACAAGGAAAGTCTTTGAAACTTTCCTGCGATCCAGTGGTTGGGACTTCACCTTCTAATGCAGAAAATGTGGGTTCGAACCCTGATTAGGGAGCCAGGATCCCATATGCCACATGCCCAAAAATCCAAAACATGAAACAGAAGTATTATTGTAGCAAGTTCAAGAAAGACCTTAAAAAATAGTTCACATCAAAAAAAAAAAAAAAATTAGAGCACATTTTAAAAAAGTATTTTAGTCCTTAATAGGACTTCAAGAGAAAGCAACACGGTGGGAAACTAATAAGAAACAAGAGGAAAGTAAAGAAAGTGTTGAAGAGGTTTTGTTTAGTAATTTCTCATCTGGATATAAACGGGCCTACACCTCCTGGAGTCGGGATTGTGGCAGCTGTTTTCAAGAAGCTTTGCTTATCAGCAAAAGAAGTTTATATAAAGTTTTTTTTGCAGCTAAGTCTTCAGATGTCTTCAGCCTGAAATAATCTTTATAGTACCTTAGTGAATCCAAGTGGATCCCATCAATTCATTCAAGAAATATATATTAGACACCAACTATGAGGAAGACACTCTTATAGGTGCTGGGGATCTAGCAAAGAACAAGAGAGAGAAAATTCTTGCCTTCACTGAGCTTACACTCTGGTGGGAGATTGACAGTAAGTCAGTAAAACACATGCTGTGTTTGATAATGACCAGCATAAAGGAGGAAGATAAAGCCGGGAAGGTTTTAGGAAGTTATAGTGAAACACTTCTGTGATTTTATACAAGAAAACCTTGAGGGGGGAAGATATGAATAAAGATCTGAGAGAGGAGAGAGCGATAGAGTTAGACATTTTTACTTACAGCATTTTTACTGTTCTGTTAATATTCTCAGTAGTTAGTAATGCTTTTAACATTTACATCTTATTAAGATGTAAGTATGAATGGAAAAGTAATAGAGTTACCCATTGAGTGCTTGAGGTGACTACTCCGCTAAGGTAGTTAATACCAGGGAGAGTGCGTGGCTTTTTAGAAGGTGAATGTTTTACTGTGGGTCCCTTGATAATGCAAGGAATAAGTGAGTCACCACTTTGTTGTGTGGCCTTGCAGGATTATCTTCCTACGCTCACTCTCCTCCCAGCGCCAGTTTAGACAATTCTGGGCAGGCAACAAGAGAGGCTGGTTCTAGAAACATTCCCATCATTGCTTCAAAATGCAGCTGTCTCCCTTAGCAACAACCTGATTCGCTAACCCATTGCCATGGAAATAGAATGCAAATATATAAGCAGTGTAATCTTATTCTTACTTTTTAAAACACCCATTTCTGCCACTCCTGCCTTCTTTTTTCTCCGTATTTGTCATTTAACATACCCTTGGCTTTGGTCAAGGCTCGTTTCTACTTTTTCTGGCCATTACAGAGCTAAATCTCTGTCCTCATTGGTCAGGGAAATTTTTTTAAAGTCTGTATTTTCAACTTACAGCTCTATATTGTAAGGAAAAGAAGGGGTTAAAAAGAAAAGGACTTCTCTGGTGATCCAGTGGATAAGACTCCACACGCTCAATATAGGGGGCCCAAGTTCTATCCCTGGTCACAGAACTAGATCCCACATGCTGCAGCTGAGAGTTTACATGCCAAAACTCAGAAGCCTACATGCTGCAAGGAAGATCCCATGAGGCACAACTAAGACCCAGTGCAACCAAAATTAATTAATCGATTTTTAAAAAGAAACCAATCGGCAATCACCCTTTGGAATCGTTTTCAGGTCTGTTGAAAGCCCTTTTGAGTTTTACTATGACCACTTCATCTAGCTGGAGTCAATTTCTGTACTTAACACTTTGTAAAAAAGGATAGTCTTGATGCTTTGCATTTCTAAGGGACACTAAAACTTGAGCAGTTTCATCGAGGCTTATATATTCTTCACTATGTTAAGTATTCCTGTGACAAAACTCCTTTCAATAAAATATAAACAGATATTGTGGTTAAAGGTTTTGTTTTGGCACCTGTTTTTTTTTTTTTTAAAAAGATTTATTTATTTTGGTTGGGGTGGGGTGGGGAGGGAGGGGAGCAGGCGAGCCACTTCTATTGGTCTTTCATTTATCTATTTTCATCCATCTTTGTTCTTTGGCCCGTGTGGGCCTCCCATCACGGTGTCCTCTGTTGTCACAGAGCACCAGCTCTGGGCGCATGCGCCCCAGAGCTCCAGCTCAGTAATTGGACACATCGGTTCAGCCGCTCCGCGGCACATGGGATCTTCCCAGGCCAGGGATCGAACCGGCGCCCTTTGCACTGCAAGGCGGTGTCCTTACCCACTGGACCACCAGGGAAGCTCCAGCACCTGGTTTTTAAAAAGGTTGTCATCAAGGGAATTTTCTGATGGTCCAGTGGTTAGGGCTCTACAGCTGAAAAACAAACTAAAGTTCTCTTCACATTTTCTATGGCTGGATTGATTACTTAAACAAATAATCACTGAACCTCTACCATAAGCCAGATAGGGCTAAGACTAGGGACAGACCTATTAAAGATAAAGTCCTGGTTCTCAAAGAGCTCGAGCAGGAATGCAAATTGGCTAACAGAAGAGTGAAAAATGCCTGTGCAAATGGCCTTGGGAGTCTATCAGACTACAGTATAAGGACTACAGTATAGGGCTTCCCTGGTGGTCCAGTGAGTAAGGACACTGGCTTGCAGTGCAAGGGGCGCCGGTTCGATCCCTAGCCTGGGAAGATCCCACGTGCCGCGGAGTGGCTGGACCGATGTGTCCAATTACCAAGCCGGAACTCTGGAGTGCATGCGCCCAGAGCCAGTGCTCTGAGACAACGGACACCACTGCGATGGGAGGCCCACACGGACCAAAGAACAAAGATGGATGAAAATAGACAAATGAAAGACCAATAGAAGTGGCCTGCCTGCTCCCCTCCCTCCCCACCCCACCCCCCTAAAATAAATAAATAAATCTTTAAAAAAAAAAAAGAACTACAGTATAAAAGCCTACCTTATAAGTTCTTATACTGTTAAAAAAACGATATAGCATTGGTTGTATGAAGAATAGAAAACCTAGAATCTGATGTTATTCATTCACTCAGTTGTGTCTGACTCTTTGCAATCCCCTGGACTGCAGTATGCCAGACTTCCCTGTCCTTCATTATCTCCTGGAGTTTGCTCAAACACATGTCCATTGAATTGGTGATTCTATCCAACTGTCTCATCCTCTCTCAGACCCTTCTTCTGCCTTCGATTTTCCCTAACATCAGGGTCTTTTCCAATGAGTTCACTCTTCACATCGGGTGGCCAGAGTATTAGAGCTTCAGTTTCAGCATCAGTCCTTCCAATGACTATTCAGAGTTGATTTCCTTTAGGATTGACTGGTTTGATCTCCTTGCTGTCCAAGGAACTCTCAAGAATCTTCTCCAATGCCACAGTTCAAAGGCATCAATTCTTGGGTGCTCAGCGTTCTTTATGTTCCAACTCTCACATCCATACATGACTACTGGAAAAAATCACAGCTTTGACTATACAGAATTTTGTTGTAAAGTGATGTCTTTGCTTTTTAAAATGCTATCTATATTTGTCGTAGCTTTTTTTCCAAGGAGCAGGTGTCTAATTTCATGACTGCAGTCACCATCCACAGTTATGTGGAGCCCAAGAAGATAAAATCTGCCTCTGTTTCCACTTTTTCCCTATTTGCCATGAAGTGATGGGCCTGGATACCATAATCTTAGGATTTTGAATGTTGACACTGTAAATAAAATAGATTTCCCTACAGCGTTGGTAGTAGGAAGACCAGAAAATCTAGAATCTGACGAGCTGGGTTTAAAGTACTGTTTTGTCATATTTTCAGTAGGCAATATTTTTGATCATTTGTAAACTGGAGCTAATCATAGACCTTCCCTGCTATGACACAGGCTTATTATGACCACCAAATAAGGTAGGTTATTGAAAGTTGATTTTTTTTTCTTTTAATTACAGTTGCTTTTTATCAGATATAGGTTATCCATCCTCTCCTCCCACCCCACCCCTAAAATAAATAAATAAATTTTTAAAAAAAAAAAAGAACTACAGTATAAAAGCCTACCTTATAAGTTCTTATACTGTTAAAAAAACGATATAGCATTGGTTGTATGAAGAATAGAAAACCTAGAATCTGATGTTATTCATTCACTCAGTTGTGTCTGACTCTTTGCAATCCCCTGGACTGCAGTATGCCAGACTTCCCTGTCCTTCATTATCTCCTGGAGTTTGCTCAAACACATGTCCATTGAATTGGTGATTCTATCCAACTGTCTCATCCTCTCTCAGACCCTTCTTCTGCCTTCGATTTTCCCTAACATCAGGGTCTTTTCCAATGAGTTCACTCTTCACATCGGGTGGCCAGAGTATTAGAGCTTCAGTTTCAGCATCAGTCCTTCCAATGACTATTCAGAGTTGATTTCCTTTAGGATTGACTGGTTTGATCTCCTTGCTGTCCAAGGAACTCTCAAGAATCTTCTCCAATGCCACAGTTCAAAGGCATCAATTCTTGGGTGCTCAGCGTTCTTTATGTTCCAACTCTCACATCCATACATGACTACTGGAAAAAATCACAGCTTTGACTATACAGAATTTTGTTGTAAAGTGATGTCTTTGCTTTTTAAAATGCTATCTATATTTGTCGTAGCTTTTTTTCCAAGGAGCAGGTGTCTAATTTCATGACTGCAGTCACCATCCACAGTTATGTGGAGCCCAAGAAGATAAAATCTGCCTCTGTTTCCACTTTTTCCCTATTTGCCATGAAGTGATGGGCCTGGATACCATAATCTTAGGATTTTGAATGTTGACACTGTAAATAAAATAGATTTCCCTACAGCGTTGGTAGTAGGAAGACCAGAAAATCTAGAATCTGACGAGCTGGGTTTAAAGTACTGTTTTGTCATATTTTCAGTAGGCAATATTTTTGATCATTTGTAAACTGGAGCTAATCATAGACCTTCCCTGCTATGACACAGGCTTATTATGACCACCAAATAAGGTAGGTTATTGAAAGTTGATTTTTTTTTCTTTTAATTACAGTGCATTATAAAAACAAAAGCTGGTGTTGTTATAGGTTCAGCATATAGGTTTCCATCCCTTGGATAGGCCACATTGGCAAAGATGAGTTATAAGACTTCATTCCTGGTCCCTGCTCTGCCTCCCGTTGACCAGCATCCTGGCTGGTAGATTCCCAGCCTGCATGGTATAGCATGGCAAAATTTTGGACCACAGGAGTTGAGTGCAGAGACTTGGACTCCTACAAGTAGAATTTTTGAACTATGTTTACTGCCTCTTTGCTGGAGTATCTTCCAGTCTGCGGAAATTGCCAAATGATCTGTGTGCTATTATTTCATCCTATAAACATAACTGGTTTTCTCCCCTGGTTTAGAGAAGTCTTCAGTCATATGTCAGGTAACTAGAATAGGTGTATTCTCTAATGTACATTGGATACAGTGTTGCCACCAGGAACAACAGAGCTTGGCCTCTTTTCTTTGCCAAAGAAGGTCCATGATAGGGAGATCAGTGCTCACCCAGTCCTGCCATGGTAGTGGGCATAGCGTTCCCCCAAAGAAAACAACCTGATTGCCTTTATCAAGGCTTGGAGACCTCTTGAAAACAAATAAATGACCTGGTAACGATACCACCCCCAGCCCCCACCCCCGCCATCTTCCTCATCCTCTGTGACATTGGTCTCTCAAGTTGAGAATGTGAACTTCAGAAAATTTGCAGTTTTGTAGGTAATTTGTTCTTTTTTCTTTTTTTTAATGTCGACTTCCTTTTATGATCCTCTCTTTGCCTTTGATATTTTATAGTTTCCCTCTATCACCTGAGTGGGAATTTATTTTTATCTTTTCTTATTTAGGGCTCAATTTCTGGAGGCTAGGTTTGAGTCTGTCTCAAGTCTGTCTGACCCCTTTTAGAGTGTCTTTATCATTTTTTCATGTTTTGGATTTCTTATTGTATATCTTTATGTTAAATTATTTTAGAGAAATATTTGTCAAATCAGCCAACACTCACTGATGGTGAATTATTTTGTTATAGATTTAAAATTTTGGATTTGAACTTAGTTTCAGTGGTGGATCCTTTATATCCTGCATTAAGGGTGTCTTCCTTGTAAATGTTTGGCTTTGTTTCTGTTGTCAACTCCAGGGAATTTCCAGGCTCAAGACCACTTATAGGTATTAATGTTAAGTGTAAATTTGAACTTCAGACAGCATGAGGATCAGCCAGTGACTGAAAGTATTCAGAAGAGACTTAGTCCATTCAGAGCTTGGTCTAAGAGAGACACAGTTTTTTCTTTTTTGTTTCTCAGTGCAGTGGGCTGAATTTTTTTCCTAATCTACCCTTTAACCAAATTATAGTTCGTCAAGGACCCTTGTTTCATGTGTTCTAGCTTTTTATTTTGCATAGGCACAAGCCTCATTTTCTATCGCCAGTTAGTATTAAGACCAAAGTCTCAGATAAGGAATTGATGAACTATAGCCCAGACACCAAACCTAGCCGCCATTTCTCTTGGTAAATTCTTATTCCAACACAAGCATCCCCATGTGCTTATATGTTGACTGGGCTACTGACAATGGCAGGGTTGAGTTGCTGCCACAGAAACCATACGGCTCACGAATGTGAAAATATTCAATATCTGGCCCTTTACAAAATCTGTTTGCCAACCTCGGCCCTAGATTAGTAAGTTTCGAGGGCCTCATCCCCACCACTTGGGCTTCAGGAGCATCAGTTCTTGTGACTATCCTTTTAATGTTTCTTTTCCTTTTAATTTCTAGTTCCTAGAAGTTTTCTTTTTTTTTTTAATTTTGGTCTCTTTTATTGGTTTTTTATGTATTTATTTTCATACATCTTTATTCTTTGACCTTGTGGGCCTCCCATTGCAGTGGCCTCTCTCGTTGCAGAGCACTGGCTCTGGGCACATGCACTTCAGAGTGCCCACTCCTGATTGGACACACTGGTCCGGCCGCCCACGCCATGTGGGATCTTCCCGGCCAGGAATGGAACTGGTGCCTTGCACTGCAAGGCAAACTCTTTACCCACTGAACCATCAGAGAAGCCCTAGAAGTCTTCACCGATTTAAAGTTTTGGATTTCTTATTGTATATCTTTATGTTAAATTATTTTAGAGAAATATTTGTCAAATCAGCCAACACTCACTGATGGTGAATTATTTTGTTATAGATTTAAAATTTTGGATTTGAACTTAGTTTCAGTGGTGGATCCTTTATATCCTGCATTAAGGGTGTCTTCCTTGTAAATGTTTGGCTTTGTTTCTGTTGTCAACTCCAGGGAATTTCCAGGCTCAAGACCACTTATAGGTATTAATGTTAAGTGTAAATTTGAACTTCAGACAGCATGAGGATCAGCCAGTGACTGAAAGTATTCAGAAGAGACTTAGTCCATTCAGAGCTTGGTCTAAGAGAGACACAGTTTTTTCTTTTTTGTTTCTCAGTGCAGTGGGCTGAATTTTTTTCCTAATCTACCCTTTAACCAAATTATAGTTCGTCAAGGACCCTTGTTTCATGTGTTCTAGCTTTTTATTTTGCATAGGCACAAGCCTCATTTTCTATCGCCAGTTAGTATTAAGACCAAAGTCTCAGATAAGGAATTGATGAACTATAGCCCAGACACCAAACCTAGCCGCCATTTCTCTTGGTAAATTCTTATTCCAACACAAGCATCCCCATGTGCTTATATGTTGACTGGGCTACTGACAATGGCAGGGTTGAGTTGCTGCCACAGAAACCATACGGCTCACGAATGTGAAAATATTCAATATCTGGCCCTTTACAAAATCTGTTTGCCAACCTCGGCCCTAGATTAGTAAGTTTCGAGGGCCTCATCCCCACCACTTGGGCTTCAGGAGCATCAGTTCTTGTGACTATCCTTTTAATGTTTCTTTTCCTTTTAATTTCTAGTTCCTAGAAGTTTTCTTTTTTTTTTTTTTTTAATTTTGGTCTCTTTTATTGGTTTTTTATGTATTTATTTTCATACATCTTTATTCTTTGACCTTGTGGGCCTCCCATTGCAGTGGCCTCTCTCGTTGCAGAGCACTGGCTCTGGGCACATGCACTTCAGAGTGCCCACTCCTGATTGGACACACTGGTCCGGCCGCTCCACGCCATGTGGGATCTTCCCGGGCCAGGAATGGAACTGGTGCCCCTTGCACTGCAAGGCAAACTCTTTACCCACTGAACCATCAGAGAAGCCCCTAGAAGTCTTCCTTGCTTTTCTTAAAAGCCCAGCTAGGCATTTAATGGAGTAGGAAATGGCAATCCATTCCAGTATTCTTGCCCAGAGAATTCCATAGACAGAGGAGCCTGGTGGGTTATAGTCCATGGGATTGCAAAGAGTCAAACACAACAGAGCAACTGAGCACAGACACTAGGCATTTAAAGAATATCTGTTCTATTTGTCTAGGTTCTTTTTTTTTTTTTTCTGGTGGGAACAGTTTTATGTACCTAGCCTACCATGTTGCCAAAACCAGAAACTCTTCTACTGTCTTTGTTTAGTAATATATTCTTCTTTTTTTATTTTCTTGACTTGATCACTTAATTTGATAATTTAAATTTTTTCTTTGTTTTCTAATGCAATTCTTTAAAACCATGAAAGTTTTCATGTACATAATTCTAAATCCATAGTATTTGATGTACAATGCTCTCCTTGTCATTCTTTTCAACTGCTTTAATTCTCATGATCATTTGTTTCTTTTGTTTTTGTTTTTTAAAGATTTATTCATTTATTTATTTTGGTGGGGAGCCGGGTTGGGGAGGGAGGGGAGCAGGTGGGCCACTTCTATTGGTCTTTCATTTCTCGATTTTCATCCGTCTTTGTTCTTTGGCCTGTGTGGGCCTCCCATTGCAGTGGCCTCTCTTGTTGCAGAGCACTGGCTCTGGGCACATGCACTTCAGAGTGCCCACTCCTGATTGGACACACTGGTCCGGCCGCCCACGCCATGTGGGATCTTCCCGGGCCAGGAATGGAACTGGTGCCCCTTGCACTGCAAGGCAAACTCTTTACCCACTGAACCATCAGAGAAGCCCCTAGAAGTCTTCCTTGCTTTTCTTAAAAGCCCAGCTAGGCATTTAATGGAGTAGGAAATGGCAATCCATTCCAGTATTCTTGCCCAGAGAATTCCATAGACAGAGGAGCCTGGTGGGTTATAGTCCATGGGATTGCAAAGAGTCAAACACAACAGAGCAACTGAGCACAGACACTAGGCATTTAAAGAATATCTGTTCTATTTGTCTAGGTTCTTTTTTTTTTTTTTCTGGTGGGAACAGTTTTATGTACCTAGCCTACCATGTTGCCAAAACCAGAAACTCTTCTACTGTCTTTGTTTAGTAATATATTCTTCTTTTTTTATTTTCTTGACTTGATCACTTAATTTGATAATTTAAATTTTTTCTTTGTTTTCTAATGCAATTCTTTAAAACCATGAAAGTTTTCATGTACATAATTCTAAATCCATAGTATTTGATGTACAATGCTCTCCTTGTCATTCTTTTCAACTGCTTTAATTCTCATGATCATTTGTTTCTTTTGTTTTTGTTTTTTAAAGATTTATTCATTTATTTATTTTGGTGGGGGTGGGGTGGGGAGGGAGGGGAGCAGGCGGGCCACTTCTATTGGTCTTTCATTTGTCCATTTTCATCCATTTTTGTTCTTCGGCCCATGTGGGCCTCCCATCACGGTGGCCTCTGCTGTCGCAGAGCACCCTCTCTGGGCGCATGCGCTCCGGAGCTCTGGCTCGGTAATTGGACACATTGGTCCAGCCACTCCACGGCACGTGGGATCCTCCCAGGCCAGGGATCAAACTGGTGCCCCTTGCACTGCAAGCCAGTGTCCCTACCCACTGGACCACCAGGGAAGCCCCATTTGTTTTTTTAATCCCTTGATAATTTTAAACTGCCATGGTGAGTTTTCAAATGCAGCTTTTCACTGTTTTATTTTTAATATCTTGTGATCAATGATCATGGTCTTTATGATAGCTACTCTTTTAAATTTGTTGAAATTTTTTGTGATTTAATATGTGACTATTTCATATTTTTTCATACATGCATAAAAGGAATTTATATCTGGGTACAGAGCTCTCTCTGGGTTTGCTATACCAAACTTGTATTTATGCCATTAGGGTCTCTCTTTTTAATTTGTCTACTAGATATATTGGTTTCTAAAAGAGTTCTATTAAAACCTGTTACAGTTTTTATTGTCTATTTTTCTTTGTAATTTTATCAGCTCTCTATATTTTAATATGAAATTTGCTGGTTTACTAATGTTAGAAATCAGTCTTTTTTTAATGACTAACTCAAACCTTTCTGTGAGTTGAACCCAGCTGTGTGTTGCCAGCAAAATATAGACAAAAGAGGAAGCTTGTTCTTACGGTCTCTCCTGCTTGTCTGTAGTTTAACATTGGGTTTCTACAGAGACATGGCTTGATCATTTGAAGACTAGGAATCCTGTAGTTTAAGTCCACAACGAAAGATGCCTTTGTGGATGACGCCTCCAGGTCTAAGAAGATGTCTGCCAAATGTCACTGTATTGTTACTGTTTAGTTGCTAAGTTGTGTCCAACTCTTTTGTGACCTATGGATTATAGCCCACCAGGCTTCTCTGTCCATGGAATTTTCCAGCCAAGAATCCTGGAGTGGGTTGCCATTTCCTTCTCCAGAGGATCCTCTTGACCCAGGGATCGAACCTATGTCTTCTGCTTGACAGGCAGATTGTTTACCATTGAACCACCTGGGAAGTCCCAAGTGTCACTATACACCCTTTCATTTATTTGATGCTGTTTTCTGTATTCCACTGACACACTTGGCAATTTGGGCTTCAGGGTTGTAGATATGTCCTTTTTGCATCAGAAATGAAAATTTTCCTTCACTTTACAGTTTTTAAAAGTTACTTTTCTAAAAATATTTATTTATGTGTTCTATTTTGTTAGTCATGCCATGAGGCATGTGGAATCTTAGTTCCCAGACCAGGGATAGAACCCATATCCCTGCAGTGGAAGTGCACGGTCCTAACCACTGGACTGCCAGAGAAATTCCCATTTTTCATTTTTAAAAGGTTTTTTTAATCTTGGGAAATTGGGAATGGAGGTGAAGTATAAATAATCCTTACTTATTATTGTCAGATTGTGAGACCTCAAAATTTTCTTCTTACTCAAAGCCATTCAGTGGTTTTCTTCCCCTGGCAGAGTAAGAAATTGTATTTATGCCATTAGGGTCTCTCTTTTAATTTGTCTACTAGATATATTGGTTTCTGAAGAGTTCTATTAAAACCTGTTACAGTTTTTATTGTCTATTTTTCTTTGTAATTTTATCAGCTCTCTATATTTTAATATGAAATTTGCTGGTTTACTAATGTTAGAAATCAGTCTTTTTTTAATGACTAACTCAAACCTTTCTGTGAGTTGAACCCAGCTGTGTGTTGCCAGCAAAATATAGACAAAAGAGGAAGCTTGTTCTTACGGTCTCTCCTGCTTGTCTGTAGTTTAACATTGGGTTTCTACAGAGACATGGCTTGATCATTTGAAGACTAGGAATCCTGTAGTTTAAGTCCACAACGAAAGATGCCTTTGTGGATGACGCCTCCAGGTCTAAGAAGATGTCTGCCAAATGTCACTGTATTGTTACTGTTTAGTTGCTAAGTTGTGTCCAACTCTTTTGTGACCTATGGATTATAGCCCACCAGGCTTCTCTGTCCATGGAATTTTCCAGCCAAGAATCCTGGAGTGGGTTGCCATTTCCTTCTCCAGAGGATCCTCTTGACCCAGGGATCGAACCTATGTCTTCTGCTTGACAGGCAGATTGTTTACCATTGAACCACCTGGGAAGTCCCAAGTGTCACTATACACCCCTTTCATTTATTTGATGCTGTTTTCTGTATTCCACTGACACACTTGGCAATTTGGGCTTCAGGGTTGTAGATATGTCCTTTTTGCATCAGAAATGAAAATTTTCCTTCACTTTACAGTTTTTAAAAGTTACTTTTCTAAAAATATTTATTTATGTGTTCTATTTTGTTAGTCATGCCATGAGGCATGTGGAATCTTAGTTCCCAGACCAGGGATAGAACCCATATCCCTGCAGTGGAAGTGCACGGTCCTAACCACTGGACTGCCAGAGAAATTCCCATTTTTCATTTTTAAAAGGTTTTTTTAATCTTGGGAAATTGGGAATGGAGGTGAAGTATAAATAATCCTTACTTATTATTGTCAGATTGTGAGACCTCAAAATTTTCTTCTTACTCAAAGCCATTCAGTGGTTTTCTTCCCCTGGCAGAGTAAGAAATGCTTTGATAGTACCAAAAACCGAAAAACAAAAGAAAAGTTAATTTGATGTGATAGTTAAGTTTCAGTGCTTTGACCACATGATGCAAAGAGCCAACTCATTGAAAAAGATCCTGATGCTGGGAAAGATTGAGGGCAGGAAGAGAAGGGGGTGACAGAGGACAAGATGGTTGGATAGCATCACCAACTCAATGAACATGAATTTCAGCAAACTCCAGGAGATGGTGAAGGACAGAGAAGCCCAGTGTGCTGCAATCCATGGGGTCGCAAAGAGTCAGCCATGACTCAGTGACTGAACAACAAAGCTACTGATACACATTGGTACTAATCACACTCATCTTCAGAATCAATGAAAAACAAGACTCAATAGGTGAAAGAATCCAAGTGTGCTTTTGAAGAAGTCCTTTTAATGGATTTCAGTACATAGTCCCCTCTGTATTTATCACAATTATGAAAACATGAACAGACGATGCTCTGTTGAGTCTGTTTTTTTGGTTCTTGAAACTTCATCTTATGGTTTCCCTTGTTAAAACCCTTAGGTAAAATTAAGGGAAAAAACTCTTGGAAAAGTTGATATTTAAAATGTGGACTGCAACTCATGTTTCAATCTTCTCTCCCCCTTTGTCCTTTTGTAGTATGACTATGAATATGATGAAAATGGTGACAGAGTCGTCTTAGGAAAAGGCACCTATGGGATAGTTTATGCAGGTCGAGATCTGAGCAACCAAGTCAGAATCGCCATTAAGGAAATCCCAGAGAGAGACAGCAGGTACAGTAATTGTGACTAATCAAAGCTGTTTTCTAAGATATTCCAAGTGTTAACAACATTTAAAAAATATTTTGGTGATATTCTAATTAATGAAATGCTGCCTGAAAACTCCGTGGCTTTAATGAGCTTCCTCTGAGGTTGAGCTGCTGCATCACTCAGTGATTCAAGCCCAAGACTCTGGTGGGGAAGGATGGCCTCTCCATGGTAACGAGGACTTTCAAAGCATAGAAAAGGGAACAGCCTGTGTGTGTTGGGCTCAGGTTATGTTGGATCATGATTGATTTCCTATACGGACCCATGAGGAATAAGCACCAGCAGAAATGGTTTGAACCAGAAGTTCCAGTGTCAGGTGGAAAGCTAGACCGACTGAGAAATCAGCAACTCTTCTTGGAGCCATCGAAAAGTGATGTCACTGGACAAACCACTGTCCCTCAGCATTGGACACACATGTGTAGGGCAGTCCCATATGTCTGTGAGTTTTTGCCTCCAGAGGACCCCTCTCAGGTCCTCACCAAGATGACCAGAGAAAATCGCTGCCTCAGAGAAGGCACGGAGCTCTTTCTCAAGTTGAAATCACGGCATGTCATTACGACTTCAAACCCTTCAATGAATTCCTACATAAGCAGCACCAAACCCTGGAACCTTAAGCTAGACATCTGCCTCCCTTTGTGGCCTCAGCTCTCCCACTGCAGCCACACTCGCCTCATTTCCCATCAGGCCCACCAGTACCACATTTTGGAAGGATAGCCACATGCTGAAAAAGACACCCCTCTTTCCCATGCAGCCACTGACCCAGGCCTCAGCTCTCTTTCTGCCTCACCATCCTTGGTCTCCATTCTTGGTGTGTGACTTGACGGGTGGTCACTCAGCCATGTCTGCATTCCAGGCAGAAAGAGGGAAAAGGAAAACAAAGTTCCTCAGAAATGGCCAGCATGCTTTCACCTCAAAGGAGGCGAGAAATGCAGTAGCTTTTAAGTTGGCCAGTTGTTTCTCTAAACAAACTCATAGAAAGAGAGGAGATCGGATATCAGACAGGCAGACAGTAAATTCAATTTTATCTTTTCTATGATATTTTTGCAGTTTCTCCTTGGTTAATTCATGCAACATAAGTGTGAATTCTTATGGAATGGTGATAGAAACTATTCATTAAATACATAAAGGAATGCACATAAATTTGCTGTACTGAAAATTTTGTCAAGTATCCCTATAGGTTCTTAAGTATTATCTTTTGATACATAGAGTGGATTTTTAGTGTATGGGCTGCCAAAGCAAGCACTGGAGTGGATTTTTAAGCGATATGAAATGTAAAAGGATTGTCACTATCAAATTGCTGCAGCAAACTCTCTTAGTAGCATCACCTTCCTTCCTACCACCAGATAAATTCAACTAGTCACTTGGAAGAAAACCACTTTTAAAACTCTCTTTGTAGCTTAAGTTTATTCAGCTGCCAGTGTGCACACAGAACACACAGCACCAACAAAGATCCGTTCGGTGTAATATGACTTGTTTGAAAACGCTTGCCTGACAAGCCCTTGTCTTGAACAGCTGCTGCGGAGCATCTTTTGTTCCCTCTAAGAGAAGATTACAGTAAAGTCTACTATGTTATTGTGAGGTGACAACTCACTGAAGTATTTCCACCTTTGTGACCCCAAAAGTTTTTGGGGTGGCTTTGAAAAAGGTAGTAGTTACAAAGGATCATTGCTCAGATGGTAGGCTGGGTGTGAGTAATGCATCATCCAGCATCCACTAAACACTGCCGGCTGTAGTGAAGAATCGTAGCAACAAAAGCAGCTTCTTCTGGCTTCCCTCACACTCTAAAAACACTTTGGTAGAGCATCAGGGAAGTCATAAGAGCAAGCTACTGGATTCTAAGGACACTCCCATAATCTGTCCCCAAGAGTTGTTCATCTCTGGTTGGCATCCGCTGACATTCTACACACCCCACAACTGTTTACCAAGATCAGATGTTTCCACCCAGCTAGACACCTAGCAGTTAAAAAATGCCAATATCAGGCCCTACCCCTCAAAATTCTGGGGTTGGGTGTGGGCATCGATATTTTAAAAAATTCTTTCAGGAGATGCAGATGGCCAAACAAGGTTAGGAACCACAGCTTTGGGTTGGTATAGTGGGAATTTGACTTAGGAGACATGCTCTGGAGACATGTATGATTTAGTAATTTTTCAAAGCTAAGTGCACATGAGTATCTCTGATTATCTGTACCATTTCTTCTTTTTTTGCCCCAGCTAATTGAGAAGAAATGGGATTGTCTTGTAATTCCCATAGACCAGTGTTACTGATTGACCTGAACAAATTATGGTTTCATGCTTATTCATTGCTTGAACACTTTCACTTTCATTCAGTGAGAATTGTTATGCGTTACTAATCATTTCCACATTGGAGTGACATGAAAGTCGCTTGGTTATATTCAACTCTTTGTGACCCCATGAACTGTAGTCTGCCAGGCTCCTCTTTCCATGGAATCCTTCAGGCAGGAATACTGGAGTGGGTGGCCCTTCTCTTCTCTAGGGGCTCTTCTCAACCCAGGGATTGAAGCCAGGTCTCCCACATTGCAGGTGTATTCTTTACCATTTGAACCACCAGGGGAAACCCAAGAATACTGGGTGGGTAGCTCATCCCTTCTCCAGGGGATCTTCCCCAACCAGGAATCGAACCAGTTCCTCATTGGAAAAGAGCTTCCTAATTCTTAGCTGGGATGAATTATATTATTGTAACTTTTGAGCTGTTCTTTGGTTATGTAAGGAGGAGTGTGTGTAGTATGTTTATTTTTCCAGGATCATACATTTGAACATTTATCATCGATATTTAATAGAGTGTCAGTGAGTGAGATCTTTTAATTATGTATCATAAATTGAGTTAGCCTCTTGCTTCAGATTTTTAGTCATCTTGATCTACCAAATGCATAGAATTGGCCCAGTATTGCCACTAATTTATCTCTTGTGTATCAAGAGTGATCTTCTTAACCAGTGTTAGTAAAGTGTTACAAATTCATGTAAAAAGTAACTTGTGAATATCTTCATAGTTGAGAGTCATTACCAAGATCAGATGTTTCCACCCAGCTAGACACCTAGCAGTTAAAAAATGCCAATATCAGGCCCTACCCCTCACAATGCTGGGGTTGGGTGTGGGCATCGATATTTTAAAAAATTCTTTCAGGAGATGCAGATGGCCAAACAAGGTTAGGAACCACAGCTTTGGGTTGGTATAGTGGGAATTTGACTTAGGAGACATGCTCTGGAGACATGTATGATTTAGTAATTTTTCAAAGCTAAGTGCACATGAGTATCTCTGATTATCTGTACCATTTCTTCTTTTTTTGCCCCAGCTAATTGAGAAGAAATGGGATTGTCTTGTAATTCCCATAGACCAGTGTTACTGATTGACCTGAACAAATTATGGTTTCATGCTTATTCATTGCTTGAACACTTTCACTTTCATTCAGTGAGAATTGTTATGCGTTACTAATCATTTCCACATTGGAGTGACATGAAAGTCGCTTGGTTATATTCAACTCTTTGTGACCCCATGAACTGTAGTCTGCCAGGCTCCTCTTTCCATGGAATCCTTCAGGCAGGAATACTGGAGTGGGTGGCCCTTCTCTTCTCTAGGGGCTCTTCTCAACCCAGGGATTGAAGCCAGGTCTCCCACATTGCAGGTGTATTCTTTACCATTTGAACCACCAGGGAAGCCCAAGAATACTGGGTGGGTAGCTCATCCCTTCTCCAGGGGATCTTCCCCAACCAGGAATCGAACCAGTTCCTCATTGGAAAAGAGCTTCCTAATTCTTAGCTGGGATGAATTATATTATTGTAACTTTTGAGCTGTTCTTTGGTTATGTAAGGAGGAGTGTGTGTAGTATGTTTATTTTTCCAGGATCATACATTTGAACATTTATCATCGATATTTAATAGAGTGTCAGTGAGTGAGATCTTTTAATTATGTATCATAAATTGAGTTAGCCTCTTGCTTCAGATTTTTAGTCATCTTGATCTACCAAATGCATAGAATTGGCCCAGTATTGCCACTAATTTATCTCTTGTGTATCAAGAGTGATCTTCTTAACCAGTGTTAGTAAAGTGTTACAAATTCATGTAAAAAGTAACTTGTGAATATCTTCATAGTTGAGAGTCATTACCTAAGGATCTCCTTAGTAATGCTATATATAATATTTCTTGTGTTATCTCACTCAAACATAGTCAAAATGGTGCTGTTCCTGATGTCTTGTTAAGGGGTTTAGCTTAATACCAGTCTTTAGTTCCTAGAACAATTCTAAAGAAAAGCAAAGTGAATAAGACATCTATTATACAAGTCAATTTTTGGTTGTTGTTGGAAGCTTTCTGAGTAATATTTCACAAGTTATAAAGGCTTGTTTAAATTAAATGAGTTTGTGGGAATTCTCTGATGATCCAGTGCTTAAGACTGGGCACTTTCATTTCTGGGGCTCAGGTTCAATCTCTAATCAGGGAACTAAGATCCTGCAAACTGTATGGCTCAGCCAGTAAATAAATACATAAAAATTGTAAATATATTTTTAAAATTATTTAATTAGCTAAATGAATTTGAATTTTTGTAATCTACTAATAGCTTGAATATTAACTAATTCTAGTTAATATTTGTTATGGTATTCTAGTATTTGTTATGGTCATTCAAAAAAATCCTTCCTGCTTATATGGATTTGCCACTGAAAGATTTGAGCTTTTTTTTTAAAAGATTTATTTATTTATTTATTTTGGGCGGGGATCGGGTTGGGGAGGGAGGGGAGCAGGCGGACCACTTCTATTGGTCTTTTGTTTCTCTATGTTCATCCGTCTTTGTTCTTTGACTCCTGTGGGCCTCCCATCGCGGTGGCGTCTGTCATTGCAGAGCGCTGGCTCTGGGCGCATGCGCTCCAGAGCTCTGGCTCGGTAATTGGACACATCGGTCCAGCTGCTCCGCAGCACGTGGGATCTTCCCAGGCCAGGGCTCGAACCCGCAGCCCTTGCACTGCAAGGCGGTGTCCTTACCCACTGGACCACCAGGGGAAGCCCAGATTTGAGCATTTTTTACATGAAGCACTGAAACAAATTATAGGACATCAGATTTGTATTTCACATTTTAGTGGTTAACGCTGTTTACACCTGTAGTTTCCATTGTACAATAGGAAGAAAGATTAGGGAATACTTTTGAGTCTCTATTCATCATTGCTGATACCCTACCATAGTTAGTTATACAATAATAATATTAACATATATATGATAATATATTAATATTCAGGATTGTTAAGAGCCTACATCCTTCATTGTACTTCAGGAAATCTTCAAAAGTGTTGTGCTGTCTGTCCCAGAAATAAAAAATACTTTCATTAAAATTCTTTTTTCCCCATCATGCCTCTTTTTATTTATATTTATTTTCATTGATCTTTTTATTCTTTGGCATGTGTGGGCCTCCCATTGCAGTGGCCCCTCTCACTGCAGAGCACTGCTCTGGGCGCATGCACTCCAGAGCACAGGCTCGTAACTGGACACATTGGTCCAGCCGCTCTGCAGCATGTGGGATCTACCCAGGCCAGGGATTGAACTAGTGCCCCTTGCACTGCAAGGTGGACTCTTTACCCACTGGACCACCAGGGAAGCCCTCGTCTTAAAATTTGATAAAACAAAGTCTAATCTAAAGCTGGTCTTTTAGTATGGAGGCTCAGTTAGAATTGAGTAAACAGAAAATATGATAGAGTAGAACTGGATAGAATAGAAGGAGGCTTAGCATAAATGGTTTTATATTTTTTACTGAAGAGTCGCTGGGCCTTCCAGTAAGTTTTGGAATGAATATTAAAATTATTTGCAATTTCCTGGGAAAGAATCTCCTGAAATAATAAACATATGAAGCCAAGGTTCATAGAAGGTCATGTTAATGTGATAGTGAGCTATGTGGATGATTTCAGTTCTCCTGGATTCAAATCTTAGTTCTGTTAATAACTAGCTTTGAGATCTTAGGTAGGTTAATTCTCCTGTCTGTGAATTAGTTTCCTTATCTGTAACATGAACATTTTTTTTTTAACATGAGCATCTTAATAATACCTTCTCGTGAGGTTGTTGTGAGATATAAATTAATATATACAAAGACCTAGACTAGTACCTGACACATTTCCCCTCAAACTCTACCAGCATCCTAGCTTCACAGAATTTATGTGATGAGGAATAAAGGCCTTTATGTGGGTCATGTTTTATTTTATATATGGGTGAATTCATGCAGCTGGAATTTTCCATTTGTATTGCTTAAATTTTTACAAGAAAGTCTGACAAAATTAGCTTGCTGACGTTTGCATGTCTTTCAGATACTCCCAGCCCCTACATGAAGAAATAGCATTGCATAAGCATCTGAAGCACAAGAATATTGTTCAATATCTGGGCTCTTTCAGTGAGAATGGGTTCATTAAAATCTTCATGGAGCAGGTCCCAGGAGGTAAGAGATGGTTTTCTCTCTTTAAAAAGGATAGGTTTCTCCTATACATAAAATGAATAAGCTACAAGGATATATTGTACAACACAAAAAAAAAAAGGGAAAATTTTAAATTTGGCATGTGTGGGCCTCCCATTGCAGTGGCCCCTCTCACTGCAGAGCACTGCTCTGGGCGCATGCACTCCAGAGCACAGGCTCGTAACTGGACACATTGGTCCAGCCGCTCTGCAGCATGTGGGATCTACCCAGGCCAGGGATTGAACTAGTGCCCCTTGCACTGCAAGGTGGACTCTTTACCCACTGGACCACCAGGGAAGCCCTCGTCTTAAAATTTGATAAAACAAAGTCTAATCTAAAGCTGGTCTTTTAGTATGGAGGCTCAGTTAGAATTGAGTAAACAGAAAATATGATAGAGTAGAACTGGATAGAATAGAAGGAGGCTTAGCATAAATGGTTTTATATTTTTTACTGAAGAGTCGCTGGGCCTTCCAGTAAGTTTTGGAATGAATATTAAAATTATTTGCAATTTCCTGGGAAAGAATCTCCTGAAATAATAAACATATGAAGCCAAGGTTCATAGAAGGTCATGTTAATGTGATAGTGAGCTATGTGGATGATTTCAGTTCTCCTGGATTCAAATCTTAGTTCTGTTAATAACTAGCTTTGAGATCTTAGGTAGGTTAATTCTCCTGTCTGTGAATTAGTTTCCTTATCTGTAACATGAACATTTTTTTTTTAACATGAGCATCTTAATAATACCTTCTCGTGAGGTTGTTGTGAGATATAAATTAATATATACAAAGACCTAGACTAGTACCTGACACATTTCCCCTCAAACTCTACCAGCATCCTAGCTTCACAGAATTTATGTGATGAGGAATAAAGGCCTTTATGTGGGTCATGTTTTATTTTATATATGGGTGAATTCATGCAGCTGGAATTTTCCATTTGTATTGCTTAAATTTTTACAAGAAAGTCTGACAAAATTAGCTTGCTGACGTTTGCATGTCTTTCAGATACTCCCAGCCCCTACATGAAGAAATAGCATTGCATAAGCATCTGAAGCACAAGAATATTGTTCAATATCTGGGCTCTTTCAGTGAGAATGGGTTCATTAAAATCTTCATGGAGCAGGTCCCAGGAGGTAAGAGATGGTTTTCTCTCTTTAAAAAGGATAGGTTTCTCCTATACATAAAATGAATAAGCTACAAGGATATATTGTACAACACAGGGATTATAGCCAATATTTTATAATAATTATAAATGGAATATAACCTTTTAAAATGTTAGGTGTTGTACATCTGAAACATATAACACTGTACATCAACTATACCTCAATTAAAATAATATATAAAATAAAGTATAGGAAACCCTCAAAAAAACAACTAACTTTAAAAAATGTGTGTTTGCAAATTGTTAATTGGCTATACCCCAATAAAAATGCTTTTGGTGTTAAAAAAGTATGTTTGTAGGGCCTTGAAAAAGAGTAAAATTGAATGAAATTTACTAGTTTACAGTCTTAATTTGTATAACTATAAAGAAAAAATTGGCATATAAACCTTACAGTTTATTGGGGACAATAAGTAAATATCAGAACTCTTCTATCAATCATCATAACTTGGATTAAGGTTTTCAAACTGAGTGGTCTTTTATGCATGCATGTGTGCTTAGTCGCTTCAGTCATGTCTGACTCTTTGCAACCCTATGGACTGTAACTCACCAGATTGACTCCTCTGTTCATGGGATTCTCCAGGCAAGAATACTGGAGTGGGTTGCCATTCCCCTCTCAGGGGCATCTTCTTGACCCAGGGATCAAACCTGCAATCTTGTATTGCAGGCAGATTCTTTATCTATTGAGCCACCTGGGAACCCCAAGTGGCCTTTTACTTCAACTGTATTTGATAATGACCATCTACAAAGCAGAGACACTTTCTTCTTTATATTTGAGCCCAAGTATTGTGTCTAATATAATACCTGGGCCACTGATAATAACTAATATATGTTAGCTTAAACTAATGTTACATTATTAACATGCCTTGAAGAACTAATTTGAATAAGATTTTATCCACTGTTTCTCCTTACTTATAGGAAGTCTTTCTGCTCTCCTTCGTTCCAAATGGGGCCCATTGAAAGACAATGAGCAAACAATTGGCTTTTATACAAAGCAAATACTGGAAGGATTAAAATACCTCCATGACAATCAGATAGTTCACCGAGATATAAAGGTAGGTTGCACTAGGATTCATTCTTGTAAGTTCCTTGATGGGTAATTGTTTTATTTGCAAAAATCATATTGTCTTGTGGGTACTAATTTGAAATAATAAATAAAACCTAGAACCAGCAGATATATATCATTCTGCCCTGAATCAGTTATTGATAGTCATGTCTTATCTTTTCTGTTCTTTTTAAAAAAATTTTTGGCCTCTTTTATTGATTTTTTTATCCATTTATTTTCATCCATCTTTATTCTTGGGCCTTCCATCGCAGTGGCCTCTCTCCTTACAGAGCTCCGGCTCTGGGTGCATGCGCTCCAGAGCCCTGGCTTGTAATTGGACACACAGGTCCAGCCGCTCCATGGCATGTGGGATCTTCCTGGGCCAGGGGTTGAACTGGTGCCCCTTGCACTGCAAGGCAGACTCTTTCCCCACTGGACCACCAGGGAAGCCCTATGTCTTATCTTTTCTACTCGAGGAATAAACTCCTTAACCATGTTCAGCCAACAAAGATTGAGTTTCCACTTCATGCCTGGCACTGTTTCAGGTGGCAGAGGGGCTGGAGGCTGAACAGAGCGAAGTTAACCAGGATATGGCCCCTGCTCCCAACAAGCTTGCAGGCTGATTAATCTTTGTGTCCTTGCCCATAGTAGCTACTCAGTAAATACATGTTCAATTAATGGATGAAGAGTTAGAAGGAAAAAATCCCTGTTTCTCACATACATCATATACTTATGAGTTGAACTAAAATTCAATCTATGACATTCTCCTTATAAAGGGAAAATTGAGAACTAATAAATTTGTAACATAATCTGGACCATTGAAAGTAAGTTGACATTACTAACGTAAGACCAATATAAATACCTATTTATTTGTGCTGCCCCTAAATATTCCTAAATACCACTACTAAAGAAGTAAAACAACATAGAATTAAGTCAAGTGTCTGGGAAGGTATAAGTATCATAATGTAACTAATCATACCCATATCAAACACAAATACCCTCTAGTATCTAATAAACCTTATTTGACCTTGTGACCTGAGAGTATGTAAACAAAATGATGTCAAGAATTCACTACTGAGGCTACTATTAAGGAGGAGCATAGCATTACTGTCCTTTATGCTGTAAGGACACCTTTTCTTACTGGCCTTTCAAGCCAATAATAACACTATTGGGATAAAGATAATATTTTTGATTGAAGCTCTCTCTCCTCTAGGGTGACAATGTGTTGATTAATACCTATAGTGGCGTTCTCAAGATTTCTGATTTTGGAACATCAAAGAGGCTTGCTGGCATAAATCCATGTACTGAAACCTTTACTGGTATGTTTTTGTAACGATGATACAGATCTTATGTAAGTAAAGAAATAATTGCTGCGTTTGAACTTGATGTGAGAGATAAATTTAGTCTGAGTTCTCACCAACACTCATGAACACTCATGTTGATACCATTTGATGGTCACTGAAGAATGTTATACAGAGTTTCATCTGACCATTTCTTACCTTCTATTTATGTAACTCAATCTCCGCTTAATGCTGCTGAAGGTACTTTTTTTTTTTAATTCTCGAATTGTTTGGTTTTTTTAATCATGTCATTAATTCTCTCCTGACTGGTCTACAGCCACTATACACCTGACAAGATTTCTTTGTTTAACATTTTTTTAGTCCAGCCTTTCAGTGATTCTTACTCATGTTTTAATCACTTCCCATTTGGACTATGAGTTCTTTCTTTCCTAATCTGTTTACTGCCTGTGGTCTATTCTTCAAAAAATTTGTCCTTGCCCATAGTAGCTACTCAGTAAATACATGTTCAATTAATGGATGAAGAGTTAGAAGGAAAAAATCCCTGTTTCTCACATACATCATATACTTATGAGTTGAACTAAAATTCAATCTATGACATTCTCCTTATAAAGGGAAAATTGAGAACTAATAAATTTGTAACATAATCTGGACCATTGAAAGTAAGTTGACATTACTAACGTAAGACCAATATAAATACCTATTTATTTGTGCTGCCCCTAAATATTCCTAAATACCACTACTAAAGAAGTAAAACAACATAGAATTAAGTCAAGTGTCTGGGAAGGTATAAGTATCATAATGTAACTAATCATACCCATATCAAACACAAATACCCTCTAGTATCTAATAAACCTTATTTGACCTTGTGACCTGAGAGTATGTAAACAAAATGATGTCAAGAATTCACTACTGAGGCTACTATTAAGGAGGAGCATAGCATTACTGTCCTTTATGCTGTAAGGACACCTTTTCTTACTGGCCTTTCAAGCCAATAATAACACTATTGGGATAAAGATAATATTTTTGATTGAAGCTCTCTCTCCTCTAGGGTGACAATGTGTTGATTAATACCTATAGTGGCGTTCTCAAGATTTCTGATTTTGGAACATCAAAGAGGCTTGCTGGCATAAATCCATGTACTGAAACCTTTACTGGTATGTTTTTGTAACGATGATACAGATCTTATGTAAGTAAAGAAATAATTGCTGCGTTTGAACTTGATGTGAGAGATAAATTTAGTCTGAGTTCTCACCAACACTCATGAACACTCATGTTGATACCATTTGATGGTCACTGAAGAATGTTATACAGAGTTTCATCTGACCATTTCTTACCTTCTATTTATGTAACTCAATCTCCCGCTTAATGCTGCTGAAGGTACTTTTTTTTTTTAATTCTCGAATTGTTTGGTTTTTTTAATCATGTCATTAATTCTCTCCTGACTGGTCTACAGCCACTATACACCTGACAAGATTTCTTTGTTTAACATTTTTTTAGTCCAGCCTTTCAGTGATTCTTACTCATGTTTTAATCACTTCCCATTTGGACTATGAGTTCTTTCTTTCCTAATCTGTTTACTGCCTGTGGTCTATTCTTCACTCACAACCTAAATAATTAAGATTTCAGTTCAGAAAAAGGAAGTGACTCACTGACTTAGAAGTAGGGTGGGGAGAAAACTTTCCTGAGAAATTAGGCAATGCAGCTACTGAGCTACCGCTGGACCAGAACCCTGAGAGGGTGGAGACAAAGTGATTTCCAAAAAGATGACAGTAGCCAGGAGGCAGCCGAGTCTCAGAGAGATTAATGACGGCCCAGCAGTTACAGCAAGGATATCTGGAACTCCCGCCCTACTCTCCACTCCAAGCTTTCATCATGCCATTCTGCTGATTCTCATGAAATGTTAGGTTCCTGTTACTGGGACTTCCCTGGCAGTCCCTGGTGGCTCAGCGATCAAGAATCTGCCTGCAATGCAGAAACTACAGGAAATGCAGGTTCGATCCCCAGGTTGTGAAGATCTCCTGGAGGAGGTCATGGCAGCCCACACCAGTATTCTTGCCTGGAGTATCCCATGGACAGAGGAGCCTGGCAGGCTGCAGTTCATGGGGTTGCAAAGAATTGGACACAACTGGAGCACATGCAGGCTGGCAGTCGCGTGGCTAAGACTGCCTCGGGTCAGGTTCGATCTCTGGTCAGAGAATGAAGATCCCACAAGTCTTGCTGTGTGACAAAAAAACCCCAATAACAACAATAATAATGTTATTATCAGAGAGAGAGAGATTTAGGGAAAAAGATACTATAATGAATAGTCTTTGGTCGAATATAAACCAGAATGGTCAAATGTCTAAGCTGTGTGGGGAGATGGCAGTGCTTCCATTTTGCAGATGAAGAAATTGAGAGAGAAAGAAGGGAAATCACAACTAGAAATCATAAGTTTATAAATGATAGAACTCAGATTTTTTTTTAATATTGGCCTCTTTTATTATTTTTATATTTATTTATTTTCATCCATCTTTACTCTTTGGCCTGTGTGGGCCTCCCATTGCAGTGGTCCCTGTCATTGTTGAGCACCAGCTCTGGGTGCATGCGCTCCAGAGCTCTGGCTCATTATTGGACATACCGGTTCAGCCAGTCCCGCATATGGCATTCCCTTTGGACTAGATTTTTTTAGAGGTGGCTATTCTTCACTCACAACCTAAATAATTAAGATTTCAGTTCAGAAAAAGGAAGTGACTCACTGACTTAGAAGTAGGGTGGGGAGAAAACTTTCCTGAGAAATTAGGCAATGCAGCTACTGAGCTACCGCTGGACCAGAACCCTGAGAGGGTGGAGACAAAGTGATTTCCAAAAAGATGACAGTAGCCAGGAGGCAGCCGAGTCTCAGAGAGATTAATGACGGCCCAGCAGTTACAGCAAGGATATCTGGAACTCCCGCCCTACTCTCCACTCCAAGCTTTCATCATGCCATTCTGCTGATTCTCATGAAATGTTAGGTTCCTGTTACTGGGACTTCCCTGGCAGTCCCTGGTGGCTCAGCGATCAAGAATCTGCCTGCAATGCAGAAACTACAGGAAATGCAGGTTCGATCCCCAGGTTGTGAAGATCTCCTGGAGGAGGTCATGGCAGCCCACACCAGTATTCTTGCCTGGAGTATCCCATGGACAGAGGAGCCTGGCAGGCTGCAGTTCATGGGGTTGCAAAGAATTGGACACAACTGGAGCACATGCAGGCTGGCAGTCGCGTGGCTAAGACTGCCTCGGGTCAGGTTCGATCTCTGGTCAGAGAATGAAGATCCCACAAGTCTTGCTGTGTGACAAAAAAACCCCAATAACAACAATAATAATGTTATTATCAGAGAGAGAAAATTTAGGAAAAGATACTATAATGAATAGTCTTTGGTCGAATATAAACCAGAATGGTCAAATGTCTAAGCTGTGTGGGGAGATGGCAGTGCTTCCATTTTGCAGATGAAGAAATTGAGAGAGAAAGAAGGGAAATCACAACTAGAAATCATAAGTTTATAAATGATAGAACTCAGATTTTTTTTTAATATTGGCCTCTTTTATTATTTTTATATTTATTTATTTTCATCCATCTTTACTCTTTGGCCTGTGTGGGCCTCCCATTGCAGTGGTCCCTGTCATTGTTGAGCACCAGCTCTGGGTGCATGCGCTCCAGAGCTCTGGCTCATTATTGGACATACCGGTTCAGCCAGTCCGCGGCATATGGCATCTTCCCATGCCAGGAATCGAATCAGCGGCCCTTGCACTGCAAGGCGCACTCTTTACCACTGGACCACCAGGAAAGCCCAGAACTCAGATTTTTAATCCACCCTCTGCACTTTGCCTTGATCTTCTTGCTCTAATTCACCTTTCTCTCCACTTTGCTGAAGCTTCTATTCTGAAAGCCTGGAAAGGGGAAAAGAAGAGAAAGAGAAAGTCTGTAGGTTTTCTCCTCGCAGAACATTCAATCAGCAATTTCTCTGACCCAATTCCTACTCTCACAGGAGTGGCTATTTCAGGGCTCAGAATCAAACCCATTTAGGATGCCTTTTTTTGACAAAATAAATTCCATCCTTCTAGTAACTTTAAATATATCTGCATTTCTTCTTCTCATACTCCCTCCGTTTGGCAAGAGACCCTTTAGATGCTGCCAAATCTCAGTAACTTCTGTGAGGAAAATCCTGACTTTCAGACACTTGACTTGAAGACATTCATTTAATATCTGCTGCGTATCTTGAAACGTTTTTTAATCCCCATAGAAGTTGTAGAAAAGCAGTTCCCCAGGAGCCCTTCTTGCACTGGCCTCGCGTGGGGTGACCTGTGTGACACGCGTGGATGGGTTGGTTGCCAGCACTGAGCACGGGGGCCTGTGTGTGCGGGCCTCCCAGCACTAACTCAGCACTGATCAAGTCACAGGTGTTGGCAGTCTCTGGTGAACTGTGTCCAAAGACAGTGGCCTGTGGGACTTCTTGGTGATTCAGTGGAAAGGAAGGCAGCTATGACAACTCTTTATGGAACGCGTACTGCATCCAGACTGCGTTAAGTGCACTGCATGTTATTGCATTGAAATTCATGTATCGAGCCTAATCCTTAAGTATCATTATCCCAGTTATGGTGAGAAAATTAAGGTTCAAAGAGGTTAAATAGCTTGCCTGAGGTCCCAAAGCTAGTAAGTCAGAGAGATGCAATTCAACTAGACTTAACATGCCAAACAGAATGAATTATGTTCTCCCCAAACCTGTTTCACCCACACTCTTCCCATTGGCACCAGCTCTGGGTGCATGCCCAGAGCTCTGGCTCATTATTGGACATACCGGTTCAGCCAGTCCGCATATGGCATCTTCCCATGCCAGGAATCGAATCAGCGGCCCTTGCACTGCAAGGCGCACTCTTTACCACTGGACCACCAGGAAAGCCCAGAACTCAGATTTTTAATCCACCCTCTGCACTTTGCCTTGATCTTCTTGCTCTAATTCACCTTTCTCTCCACTTTGCTGAAGCTTCTATTCTGAAAGCCTGGAAAGGGGAAAAGAAGAGAAAGAGAAAGTCTGTAGGTTTTCTCCTCGCAGAACATTCAATCAGCAATTTCTCTGACCCAATTCCTACTCTCACAGGAGTGGCTATTTCAGGGCTCAGAATCAAACCCATTTAGGATGCCTTTTTTTGACAAAATAAATTCCATCCTTCTAGTAACTTTAAATATATCTGCATTTCTTCTTCTCATACTCCCTCCGTTTGGCAAGAGACCCTTTAGATGCTGCCAAATCTCAGTAACTTCTGTGAGGAAAATCCTGACTTTCAGACACTTGACTTGAAGACATTCATTTAATATCTGCTGCGTATCTTGAAACGTTTTTTAATCCCCATAGAAGTTGTAGAAAAGCAGTTCCCCAGGAGCCCTTCTTGCACTGGCCTCGCGTGGGGTGACCTGTGTGACACGCGTGGATGGGTTGGTTGCCAGCACTGAGCACGGGGGCCTGTGTGTGCGGGCCTCCCAGCACTAACTCAGCACTGATCAAGTCACAGGTGTTGGCAGTCTCTGGTGAACTGTGTCCAAAGACAGTGGCCTGTGGGACTTCTTGGTGATTCAGTGGAAAGGAAGGCAGCTATGACAACTCTTTATGGAACGCGTACTGCATCCAGACTGCGTTAAGTGCACTGCATGTTATTGCATTGAAATTCATGTATCGAGCCTAATCCTTAAGTATCATTATCCCAGTTATGGTGAGAAAATTAAGGTTCAAAGAGGTTAAATAGCTTGCCTGAGGTCCCAAAGCTAGTAAGTCAGAGAGATGCAATTCAACTAGACTTAACATGCCAAACAGAATGAATTATGTTCTCCCCAAACCTGTTTCACCCACACTCTTCCCCATCTCGGTTGGCCACTCCAAACTTAAGAGGCACCCATGGCGCCTCTGTTATTGTTTACACTTCAGTGCAGTCAGCCAAGAAACCCTATCTACTCGGTCTTCTAAACAAATCTGGACCAGTTCCTCCCCGCCCTCATCTCTCCCATGCGTAATCTCAGTAGCCTTTTCTCCCTGCTTCTACTACTGTTTGCCCTCAACTTTACAGACATACATCAAGGCCTATCACTCAGAAACTTGCACGTTGTTCTAGTTTTTGAGTCAACAAACACCACAGTCCTTAGAATGATGGACAAGTCTCAGGCCTCCTGGGTCTGTTTACACAAGACTCACTTCCTACCCTCCCCACGCTTCACAGGCCTTCCTGCCTTTCCTTCATTACCCCAAGAGGGATCCTGCCACAGGGCCTTTGCACATGCATTTCCTTCTATGATACTCTTCTCCCCGCTAGCTGCGTGGTGAAATCCCTCACCTCCTTCAGGTCTTAACTCAAATGTCATCCCAGTGAGGCCTGGGATTGCTCTGGTCCATGGCAGCCCTCCCTTGAACACTTTTGATTCCCTGCCCCCCCCCACACACTTTTTTTATTATAACACATTCATTTTCTAACATATAATTACTTTATTTATTTACTTATTTACTCATGACTGAGTGACTACGCTTTCACTTATTTATTTTGCTAGAGGTTGTTGTCTGTCTCCCTCTGCAAAAACGTAAGTTGCACAAGCTCTGGGATTTCTCTCTGTTTTGGCCATTGCTGCATTCTAAATGCCTGGCCCATAGAGCTGTGCCGTGCACAGTTGCTCAGTCATGTCCAACTCTTTCCAATCCCAAGGACTGTAGCTCGCAAGTCTCCTGTGTCCATGGAATTGTCTAGGCAAGAATATGGGAGTGGTTGCCATTTCCCACTCCAAGGGATCTCCCCAACCCAGCGATTGAACCTGCATTGGCAGATGGACTCTTTACTACCTGGGAAGCCCTTCCTGCAGTGTTAATCCACTAAATGCATGAGGGAATGTCGTGTGACATCAAAGTTTAAGCTTTTAACGACTAATGTGTAGTGGCTCCTGAGATGGCTGGGGTGTCAAAGAAAGTCTAGAATAGATGATTTTAAAGTAATCTGTTTAGTCTAATGAAGATATTTGAGGTATGGGTTTTAAAACTAATACTCTTGTTTTCCTTGGGCTAATGTTGGGATGGGTTTGATCTTCACTATCCAGCTTTGTAAATCTCTTTATCTAAAAATATTGTGCCATGGGCTTGTGGAGTAAAGAGAGCAGATATGAACACATGGCTAACCCTACTTTTTTTGGCACTTGACCTATGTGGGATAACTAAACACAATCGGCAAGCATCGCTCTTTGAAATATTATCAAATGAATACAAATACTGTGTAATTTATTGTTATTACTTGAATTGTCCAATTTTGAAAATTCACTCTATTTTTGGTCAGTTGTAATTCCTGCTGAGATAGCAGTACAACTTAAATTCTTCCATTAAATCTATGTTTGATCCAGAGATAATAAAAGAGTGGTAGGCTTCAGCACATATTTTCTAAATGATCACTTGATTTTATTTACATTGTAAAAAAACGATCACTTTGGGGGAGGCTATCAATGAAGAGAAATTGTTAACAGTTTCCTACAAATGGTAGTGATTTTAGGAGCACACTGACCTTATCCTTCATCCTTCAAAACTGTTCCTCAATTCAGCTGAGAACAGACCCATGGAGTTGTATGTGACCGTTGTGTGAGCTACTGCCAAGTGATGATGAGGTCTGGAAGATAAACCTGGCAAGATGACAAAAGCTGACAAAAATAATATACGTTTCCTATCTTTTTAAAAATAAATACATCTAGTTTCTAGCCTTTGATCTTGGACCTTATAGGAACTGTTTATAGGAAATTTGTGTAGCAGTTTTTACCTATAAATCAGGCATAGAGCATTCCTAGAAGGTGTTGCCTGTATTTAGCTAAGTATCTGTGACTCTGAATATGAATCAGAGATTGTTGAAATAGTTCTTTTGGAAAATGCTTCAGAATTTGAAATAATTTATTATGGCGTCTTCAATGGATTCCTGTTTGCTGATTATATCATTTATGTGAGTATCAGGAGCTTGGGGTGTGACAATTAACTGTTCCTGTTTATATTCCTGACTCATTGCTGGACTTTGAGAAATCACTCCAGACTAGAAGTATAAATTTGGCCTCTAGTTTGAGCCAATGAGACAATTGCAAGTTGGTGTCCACTTGGGATATACGAGGCCAGAACTGGAACTGGGGGTTCTTGGTCCCACCTAATGCTCTTTGCATCATACCACACTCTTTGATTCCATGAAGCCTTTTAAATTTCCTCTCTTTTTCATTCTATTCTTCTTTATTCTGGTGATTTGTCTATACTGATGACTCATGATCTGTCTTTGACCCATTAAATCTGTTGTTCTCTGGACCACAGGTTCATAGCAGAAAGCCATGTATGTTACATTTACAGAGTCAAGTATACCAAAATTATTTACATTGTTTAAACAGTGGCTTTCAGAAATCTTTGTGCTTTCATGATTAATAAGAATGGAAACAGCATTCAATCAGGAATTAAGAAATAACAAACTAAGGAAGTGGATGAATGACCTAGATTTTTCCTGGAAAAGATTAGAAGTATACATAAGTTTTCATGTATTTGAAAAGCTGATTGCAAAAAAATGTGTGTTGTTGTATTTTCCATTATCCTCAAATGACTGTTACAAGTTTCTACAAGGTCCCAATGAAATGATGCCTCCATTACACCCTATTGTCTAGGAAATGAGGAAGTATCCATTCATAAACAGATAGTAAGAAAGTGTTAGTTCCTCACTTATATCTAGCTCTTTGTGACCCCATGGACTGTAGCCCATCTGACCAGGGAATTCTTCAGGCAAGAAGACTGGAGTGGGTTGTTATTCCCTTCTCCAGGAGATCTTCCAGAGCCAGGGATTGAACAGGGGTCTCCTGCATTGCAGGCAGATTCTTTATCAGCTGAGTCATTAGGGAAGTGCTTGATAATATTAGTAAACTATTTTTATATCATGGATGAAATCCACTATGAAACCTGTTGTTTCACCTTTTATTAATCACAGAGGATACTGAAACTCAAAGAAGATGAGATATGAAAACTTGAACCATGGTTTTTGTTTGTTTGTTTGTTTTTTACTTTTTTGTGTGTGGGGGGTGCTGGTTGGGGAGGTGGGGGAGTCCGGGTGGGCCACTTCTGTTGGTCTTTCATTTATCTATTTTCATCCGTCTTTGTTCTTTGGCTCCTGTGGGCCTCCCATTGCGGTGGCGTCTGTTGTTGCAGAGCACCGGCTCTGGGCGCATGCGCTCCAGAGCTCCGGCTCAGTAATTGGACACATCGGTCCAGCCGCTCCGCGGCAGGTGGGATCTTCCCAGGCCAGGGATTGAACCGGCACCCCTTGCACTGCAAGGCGGTGTCCTTACCCACTGGTCCACCAGGGAAGCCCTGAACCATGTTTTTAAGTTGACTTATTTATGTAAAGAACTTGAAATGGTCGTTAATTGTGCATCTGTTTTCTCATTTTGAAGTGTAACTGTGTTTGAATTATGTGCAGGTACTCTGCAATATATGGCACCAGAAATAATAGATAAAGGACCAAGAGGTTATGGGAAGGCAGCGGACATTTGGTCTCTGGGCTGCACAATCATTGAAATGGCCACTGGAAAACCACCCTTTTATGAACTCGGGGAGCCACAAGCAGCTATGTTCAAGGTCACATTTTAGATGTCTTCAATGTTCTAAAAACTAATGGTTAAAGCTCTGTACTGCTCGTGGGTGTTCCATGTGTGAATGTCATAGTTTTCTAGGCAAATAAAAGGAGCCTGTGTTAGCACAATCTAAGATCTAACTTCAAGGTTTACTCTCCTCTGTCCGCCCCTCTGCCTCATCTGGAAGGTCTCTCTCCACCTTAGTTTTCTCAGCTACAAAGTCAGACTCAATGTAACTTCCTTTGACTGCCCTTTCACAATGCAGTATAGATAACATGCCACTCCGTGGAATATAACGTATAAGCTCTTTGGGAGGAATATAATTTATAAACTCTTTGGGAACCACAGTCTGAAAAATCTTCCACTGAGGGAGATATAAAAACATTTTTTATCCATTCAGGTATTAAAGGCGTATTTTCCTTTTCTCCTCTATCATTATAGTTTGAAGACTCATAGCTAAAAGGGTATAGTTGCTATTTTAAGTACATCCACCTTATTCTCATCTGTCTACACTTCCAGCCTGTTAATTTGCCCATCAGTTAACTCTTTTGGGATGGGAAAGCAACCAGCTCCAGCTCATGTAGGGAGCATGTGATATGGAAGTAGGCCTGAGACAGCCCGGGGGCCACAGCGTCAGCGTCCGGGCCTGGGCGAACCTGCCCCTGTGTCCCTCTGGTCCTCACTCTCCACTCCACCAAGCCAGAGGAATATTCATCTGAATGCTTGTTTTCCAAGAAGTGAAGCTCATGTCTCTGCTGTTTCTCTGAGGCATCCGACTTTTGATCATAATTTGTTATTTCTTTCCTTGCCACTGGGCATGTTCCTAGCGCTGGATCCATTTGTGAATAGCCTCTTATGAGGAGCCACGTGTTGCATACTTTCTGTGTTTGTACAAAGCCTGGTTTACTTGAAGCTTGGAGACAAGCTGATGGGCTGCGGCTGATACAGAAATGGGTAGTGTAACCACACCTGAAAGAACAATGAGAACTGCCCAGAGAGCTGCCTTTCTGGATATGAATGGATGTCTTTCTCTTCTTGGTCAGTCTCACCCATCTCTGGGACTTTCCTCTGAAATGTTCCTCTCTTACCCATGAGTGCCGGGATTATTAAACAACATTCTTTAGAGGCGATAGCATACTCTGGCACTGATTTACACTGTTTGAATCCAGGCTCCAACACAGTCAAGCTATTTGCTAGCTTTGAGTAAATCACTTAACCTTCTTGTGCCTCAGTTTCCTCATCTATAATATGGGTATAAAAATAGTACCTGTCTAAATAAGGGTTTTTTTAATGTTGGCCTCTTTTATTTATTTTTATTTATTTATTTTCATCCATCTTTATTTTCTGGCCTGTATGGGCCTCCCATCGCAGTGGCCTTCCTCGCTGCGGAGCACCTGTTCTCCAGAGCGCTGACTTGTAATTGGACACACCAGTCCAGCACTCTGCAGGCACATGGGATCTTCCCAGGCCAGGGATCGAACTGGTGCCCCTTGCACTGCAAGGTGGACTCTTTACCCACTGAACCACCAGGGAAGCCCTAAATAAGGGTTTTGAGGTGTGGATGAGATAATGTGAAGCACTTAAAACAGTGTCTGACATAGTAAACACTTTATAATTATTACAAATAATTATGTCTCATCTACATAATAAATTAGTATAAGCTATTTAATAACAAAAATATGATTAGGAAATTATCTCTGTTCTAAATACATGAAAGATTAGTAAAAATTGAAATGACAGCAGTGAGAAGAAGGTTCTTTTTTTTATTGTTATGGTCACTCACTCTCCACTCCACCAAGCCAGAGGAATATTCATCTGAATGCTTGTTTTCCAAGAAGTGAAGCTCATGTCTCTGCTGTTTCTCTGAGGCATCCGACTTTTGATCATAATTTGTTATTTCTTTCCTTGCCACTGGGCATGTTCCTAGCGCTGGATCCATTTGTGAATAGCCTCTTATGAGGAGCCACGTGTTGCATACTTTCTGTGTTTGTACAAAGCCTGGTTTACTTGAAGCTTGGAGACAAGCTGATGGGCTGCGCTGATACAGAAATGGGTAGTGTAACCACACCTGAAAGAACAATGAGAACTGCCCAGAGAGCTGCCTTTCTGGATATGAATGGATGTCTTTCTCTTCTTGGTCAGTCTCACCCATCTCTGGGACTTTCCTCTGAAATGTTCCTCTCTTACCCATGAGTGCCGGGATTATTAAACAACATTCTTTAGAGGCGATAGCATACTCTGGCACTGATTTACACTGTTTGAATCCAGGCTCCAACACAGTCAAGCTATTTGCTAGCTTTGAGTAAATCACTTAACCTTCTTGTGCCTCAGTTTCCTCATCTATAATATGGGTATAAAAATAGTACCTGTCTAAATAAGGGTTTTTTTAATGTTGGCCTCTTTTATTTATTTTTATTTATTTATTTTCATCCATCTTTATTTTCTGGCCTGTATGGGCCTCCCATCGCAGTGGCCTTCCTCGCTGCGGAGCACCTGTTCTCCAGAGCGCTGACTTGTAATTGGACACACCAGTCCAGCACTCTGCAGGCACATGGGATCTTCCCAGGCCAGGGATCGAACTGGTGCCCCTTGCACTGCAAGGTGGACTCTTTACCCACTGAACCACCAGGGAAGCCCTAAATAAGGGTTTTGAGGTGTGGATGAGATAATGTGAAGCACTTAAAACAGTGTCTGACATAGTAAACACTTTATAATTATTACAAATAATTATGTCTCATCTACATAATACATTAGTATAAGCTATTTAATAACAAAAATTTCCTTAGGAAATTCTCTCTGTGCTAAATACATGAAACATTAGTAAAAAAATTGAAATGACAGCAGTGAGAAGAAGGTTCTCATTGTTATAAAAATACTGTTTGTTTAGTTTTAAGTATTTTTAAATATCTCTTTTAATGTAGGCGATTTGAGACAGGGAAAAACATTCATAAATCATGGCACAGGAGACAAAAACAGTCTTTAAGACACACAAATGAAGGTTCAGATCCCTGCCTTTTCATAAGCATGTAACCTCAGCTTCGTGAGCCTCATTTTTCTCACTGCAGTAACAGGGATCATATTTAATCCACTGGGTTGCTAGGAGGATTTAGTGAGATCTCATAAATGGAAAAAGCCAAGCATGAAGCTCTGAGGACTCAATTATTATTTCATAGCACTGTCTACTATATTAAGCTAATTACGATGTCTGTGTCATTGATAAGGTTACAGAAACACTCTGGAAACTTCCCATAACCTACCTCAAACAAGTCTTGTCTCACTTTGGGAAAAGCCACACATTTGTAGTATTTGGTAAAGGAGCTGAAAGGAGCTGGTCTGATGGAATGGGATGAGGCAGTCACTCAGAGCCCATGTTGTGCTGTCTTAGGTGGGGATGTTTAAAGTCCACCCAGAGATCCCGGAATCCATGTCTGCGGAGGCCAAGGCATTCATACTGAAGTGTTTTGAACCAGACCCTGACAAGAGAGACTGTGCTAACGACTTGCTTATGGATGAATTCTTGAAAGTTTCAAGCAAAAAGAAAAAGACACAACCTAAGCTTTCAGGTATGTGGTTGCTTTGAAGGGGGTATAGGTCAGAGGTTTTAAATACTAACTTTTAAGATGGACGAGTTTCCCAGAGGTAAGCTGATCTGTTTAAGGTATCACTGAAAATTGGCATCAGGAAACAGTTACCATCAATTTCACAAATACTAGGGCCACACACATAGGAATCTCCCATCACGTGGTTACTAGGGGATTAGTATATCAGCATCTCTATATTAGCATTGCTGACACAAAGATTAAAATACAAAAGGGATGAAATGGAGCTTTTCAAGCTGAAACTCCAAATGACCACTGATTGGCTACAGGGCTATTACAGATTTCCCTGTTGTACACTTAAACTTTCAAACCATCTAGATAGTATGGTTTTTAAAATTTCAGATAGTACAGAACACCCATTGCCTTATAGAGAATATCATTCTGAATAATTAACCCACCCCCCCAAAAAAAGAAAAGAGAAGATGGCCAGTTATAATAAAATAGCAGTATAAAAATATAAATTGACTTTTTGCGATAATTTCCATAACTCATTTCAGAAAGATAAAACAAAGTAAGTGATTCACTTGTTGTTAGCATTTTTGGTGTTTATGTGGGACGAAACAGGCAGACTGAATGTTTGGAAAGGACACCAATCCCATTTTTACATTCACTTCACTTTTTGTTGATTTCTCAGTTTAATAACAAACCAAATGCATGCTTACGCTGCTGTTTTTACTTTTCTTTCCACAGCTCTTTCAGCTGGATCAAATGGTGAGTTTATTTTTATATTGTCCATTGGGCTGAAGCTTGGTACCTCATGAAATAAGCTCTAGATTTCCTACTGAAGAGTGTTCTCCTCTTCTCCTTGCTTACATGGGAGGGGGTCCAAAGCTCCTGGATGTGCAACTGCAAGCCTGGCTGGGTTCATTCCTTCAGAAACCCCTCACCTTGCTCCCTCAGAAGACAGGCTTCCATTGTTTCTCTCTAAAAGCAAGGTGGTGACTATTTTTGAAATCTTCAATTTCAGAGGCGTCCCTGCTTTCTTATTTGGGAGCTGGTGGCCACCTAATGGATTTCTTGTGGTAAATTTCAATGCTGGACACCTTCCTCTGCCAGCTTTGGTAGCCTATATTCCCTCTGGTTTTAGTTGGTCAGGACTAGTTGTGTTTATGATTTTCAGTGCTGGCCTTTTCAGATCATAACTAGGAAGGTAAATCTGCTCTAGGAAGATCAACTAAAGCATTTCGAGGCATTGGAAGAAAATGGCCATGGTTTTGAATTTTTCTAAGTTGGATGAGTTATTTATCAAACAGACAGGGGACTCAGTGTTCACGATGAGTGTCCTGTGCATTCTTCCACTGGATGAGGGTAGGTTTTTGCAGGTTCTTTAGGTGCCCCAGGTGGTTCAAATGGTAAAGAATCTGACTGCAATGAGAGAGACCCAGGTTTTTTTCCCTGGGTTGGGAAGATCCCCCAGAGAAAGAAATGACAAGCCACTCCAGTATTCTTGCCTGGAGAATCCCATGAACAGAGGAGCCTGGCAGGTACAGTTCATGGGATCATGAAGAATCCAACATGACTGATTGAGCAGGCACACACACACACACACACACACACATGCCTGAAAGCCAGTCAGCCCAGAGAAGAAGCTCAGTAATCAGGATTTCTTGGCCACAACCTTTCCAATTTTCCTCCTTCAATTCTGAGCATCAAGAAGAGCTCTGTGAAGACAAGTCCCCTCCCTTTCCTCCTTTCTCCCCAGACAGCCTCTCCACCAGCCTGATTTTGATGTCACGAAAGGGGCCCTGACTTTGGACTTCAGCACAAGTCAGTTCACTTTGTACTTAGGCAGTAGCCAACTCTGATCCTAACCACGCCACTTTCTAAATATGTGACATGCAGCAATTTACTTGTGTCATCAGGCATTCTTTATTGGGAATAGTACCTACTGCACAGATTTGCTTTCTGAGAACGAAATAAAAAAATGTATACTGAAAGAGGCTGGAGCCATGCCCAGAAGCGCAATCCATGATGGCTTCATCCCTTTCACATGGGTAGGCTTTTGTTGCAGGAAACAGATTCTCATCACACACACATTCAAATTATGTGAACTCAACTGCACACACTTGGCAAGCTAGCAAGAGGGAAATTTAAGCTGACAGTTCTGCCCACAAGCCCTCTCAGTGAGCATGTGCCTTAGAACGAGCCTGAGATGAAAGATGTCCATCTGCTGACCCCTCAGTCACCTTTACAACACACCCTCCCCACTCTGCACCGGAGGTGACTCACGAGCACTGAGGACTCAGCTCTGGCTTTAGAGTCCTTCCAATATTTTAGAATCTCAGGATTTTGTAGGGTCAGCATGAAGAGGATGGGCATTGGGGTTAGAGCGGGGTCATGCATTCACTGGGTGACCTTTGAAATGACTTGCCCTTAGTCACCTCATCTGTTCAGTGACTCAGGTGACAACTGCCCATGGGGCTTTGTGACAGTTCATTACAGTCATACCTGGGAGATGCTTAGCAACTGCCATGAGGTGGTGGTTAGGATGGTGATTGCTGGGCTCTTCTTGCTCTGGCCTGCCCACGTCCAGTGGCTTGTTAGGAATTGTAGATCCCAGTACAGAGGTACCTTCTTCTTTCCCTAAAAGCTCTCCTGTCCTCCTCTCTCAGAACTTCTCCCAGACCTCCTGAATTCTCTGGATTTATTTATTTATTTCTGTTTTTTTTTTTTTTTTAATTTTTCTCTCTGGATTTTTTAATGCTCATGGTGACCCCCCCCTTTCTGTTCTGCCCCCTTGGCAAAAGACATTGATCTGCTTGATAAAGATGTTTCTGGCAAAAAAAATTACTTATTTTTAAACCACTGTTTGATGAAAAGTAGGCATGTCCTTGGAGAAGGAAATGGCTACCTACTCCAGTATTTTTTTTTTTTATGGGTAAATTTTTTTTTAAAGATTTATTTATTATTTATTTTGGGCGGGTGTCGGGTTGGGGAGGGAGGGGAGCGGGCCGGCCAGTTCTATTGGTCTTTCATTTCTCTATTTTCATCCGTCTTTGTTCCTTGGCTCCTGTTGGCCTCCCATCGCGGTGGCGTCTGTCTCTGCAGAGCGCCGGTTCTGGGCGCATGCGCTCCAGAGCTCCAGCGCTCCGGCTTGGTAATTGGACACATCAGTCCAGCCACTCTGCGGCACATGGGATCTTCCCAGGCCAGGGATCAAACTGGCGCCCCTTGCACTGCAAGGTGGTGTCTTTACTCACTGGACCACCAGGGGAAGCCCCTCCAGTATTCTTGACTAGAGAATTCCATGACAGAGGAGACTGGTGGGCTATATAGTACATGGGGTCACAAAGAGTCAGACACGACTGAGTGATTTACAGACAGAGACACCTTCTATTGTGCCAGTTCAGTCTCCATCAAAATAAAATAAAAGTTTAGGGTTTTTTTCCTTCCAATATTTTAGAATCTCAGGATTTTGTAGGGTCAGCATGAAGAGGATGGGCATTGGGGTTAGAGCGGGGTCATGCATTCACTGGGTGACCTTTGAAATGACTTGCCCTTAGTCACCTCATCTGTTCAGTGACTCAGGTGACAACTGCCCATGGGGCTTTGTGACAGTTCATTACAGTCATACCTGGGAGATGCTTAGCAACTGCCATGAGGTGGTGGTTAGGATGGTGATTGCTGGGCTCTTCTTGCTCTGGCCTGCCCACGTCCAGTGGCTTGTTAGGAATTGTAGATCCCAGTACAGAGGTACCTTCTTCTTTCCCTAAAAGCTCTCCTGTCCTCCTCTCTCAGAACTTCTCCCAGACCTCCTGAATTCTCTGGATTTATTTATTTATTTCTGTTTTTTTTTTTTTTTTTAATTTTTCTCTCTGGATTTTTTAATGCTCATGGTGACCCCCCCCTTTCTGTTCTGCCCCCTTGGCAAAAGACATTGATCTGCTTGATAAAGATGTTTCTGGCAAAAAAAATTACTTATTTTTAAACCACTGTTTGATGAAAAGTAGGCATGTCCTTGGAGAAGGAAATGGCTACCTACTCCAGTATTTTTTTTTTTTATGGGTAAATTTTTTTTTAAAGATTTATTTATTATTTATTTTGGGCGGGTGTCGGGTTGGGGAGGGAGGGGAGCGGGCCGGCCAGTTCTATTGGTCTTTCATTTCTCTATTTTCATCCGTCTTTGTTCCTTGGCTCCTGTTGGCCTCCCATCGCGGTGGCGTCTGTCTCTGCAGAGCGCCGGTTCTGGGCGCATGCGCTCCAGAGCTCCAGCGCTCCGGCTTGGTAATTGGACACATCAGTCCAGCCACTCTGCGGCACATGGGATCTTCCCAGGCCAGGGATCAAACTGGCGCCCCTTGCACTGCAAGGTGGTGTCTTTACTCACTGGACCACCAGGGGAAGCCCCTCCAGTATTCTTGACTAGAGAATTCCATGACAGAGGAGACTGGTGGGCTATATAGTACATGGGGTCACAAAGAGTCAGACACGACTGAGTGATTTACAGACAGAGACACCTTCTATTGTGCCAGTTCAGTCTCCATCAAAATAAAATAAAAGTTTAGGGTTTTTTTTTTCCTTTTTTAAAAATATGAATCCTTAAGCAGAGCACTGATACATGACTAAAAGAAAATATTTGTTTTAGGTAAAACGGCTGGAATCTGTCTTCTAGAATCACAGAAATATACTCCCTCACCCCATCCACGGCAGCCCTGAGAAATAGGTGGACCTTAAACTTACACAGTTTATCAGGCCCTTTATTTGAATCTGGTCCTTTATTTTATATGATATGAAAACTTAAGACTCACAAATGACCTGCCTAAACTCTCATGGATGTGTGTGTGCTCAGTCGTGTCCAACTCTTAGTGACCATCCAGCAGGCTCCTCTGTCCATGGAATTCTCCAGGGAAGAATACTGGAGTGGGTTGCCATTTCCTTCTCCAAGGGAATCTTCCTGACCCAGGGATCCAACCCCCATCTCCTGCATTGACAGGTGGATTCTTTACCAGCCTGCCACCTGGGAAGCCTCTAGGCTCTAATAGGTGGACAGTAAGAATGAAGGGCTTGGAACCCAGCACTGCTGGGCCTGATGTTTCCTCCAGTTTCATGCCCCTGAGATAATTCTTTCCTGGCCCAGGAGGCCCTTTCCTTGCCAACCCCTGCATGGATTACTCTGAGGAACCGTGGTCCCACGACCAGCCTCTTATGGTGCGTAATTTGGCTGCTCATGGAACAAGACACTTGACCAGAAACCTTGCTGCTGTGTGTCAGTGTGCGCACATTTCCAGAAGCCTTCATCGTCTCGTCCCCCTCTCGTGACCCCCAGAGTACCTCAGGAGCATCTCGTTGCCGGTGCCTGTCCTGGTGGAGGACACAAGCAGCAGCAGCGAGTACGGCTCAGTGTCTCCCGACACAGAGTTAAAGGTGGACCCCTTCTCTTTCAAAACAAGAGCCAAGTCCTGTGGAGAAAAAGATGTCAAAGGCATACGGACGCTCTTTCTGGGGTAAAGACCTGATGTACGGGGGTAGGGGGAGGAAAGCATGGTGGGTGTCATTTGATAATGGAAATGGTACGATGTGTTGTTTAAATTATTACAGCATCCCCGATGAAAATTTCGAAGACCACAGTGCCCCGCCTTCTCCAGAAGAAAAAGATTCTGGATTCTTTATGCTGAGGAAGGACAGTTCAGCAAATAAAATAAAAGTTTAGGGTTTTTTTTTTCCTTTTTTAAAAATATGAATCCTTAAGCAGAGCAATGATACATGACTAAAAGAAAATATTTGTTTTAGGTAAAACGGCTGGAATCTGTCTTCTAGAATCACAGAAATATACTCCTCACCCCATCCACGGCAGCCCTGAGAAATAGGTGGACCTTAAACTTACACAGTTTATCAGGCCCTTTATTTGAATCTGGTCCTTTATTTTATATGATATGAAAACTTAAGACTCACAAATGACCTGCCTAAACTCTCATGGATGTGTGTGTGCTCAGTCGTGTCCAACTCTTAGTGACCATCCAGCAGGCTCCTCTGTCCATGGAATTCTCCAGGGAAGAATACTGGAGTGGGTTGCCATTTCCTTCTCCAAGGGAATCTTCCTGACCCAGGGATCCAACCCCCATCTCCTGCATTGACAGGTGGATTCTTTACCAGCCTGCCACCTGGGAAGCCTCTAGGCTCTAATAGGTGGACAGTAAGAATGAAGGGCTTGGAACCCAGCACTGCTGGGCCTGATGTTTCCTCCAGTTTCATGCCCCTGAGATAATTCTTTCCTGGCCCAGGAGGCCCTTTCCTTGCCAACCCCTGCATGGATTACTCTGAGGAACCGTGGTCCCACGACCAGCCTCTTATGGTGCGTAATTTGGCTGCTCATGGAACAAGACACTTGACCAGAAACCTTGCTGCTGTGTGTCAGTGTGCGCACATTTCCAGAAGCCTTCATCGTCTCGTCCCCCTCTCGTGACCCCCAGAGTACCTCAGGAGCATCTCGTTGCCGGTGCCTGTCCTGGTGGAGGACACAAGCAGCAGCAGCGAGTACGGCTCAGTGTCTCCCGACACAGAGTTAAAGGTGGACCCCTTCTCTTTCAAAACAAGAGCCAAGTCCTGTGGAGAAAAAGATGTCAAAGGCATACGGACGCTCTTTCTGGGGTAAAGACCTGATGTACGGGGGTAGGGGGAGGAAAGCATGGTGGGTGTCATTTGATAATGGAAATGGTACGATGTGTTGTTTAAATTATTACAGCATCCCCGATGAAAATTTCGAAGACCACAGTGCCCCGCCTTCTCCAGAAGAAAAAGATTCTGGATTCTTTATGCTGAGGAAGGACAGTGAGAGGCGGGCCACGCTTCACAGGATCCTGACGGAAGACCAAGACAAAGTTGTGAGAAACTTAATGGAATCGTTGGCTCAGGTAAGATGCCTCACGAGACTTTGTGTCCTCAGAGTTGACTTTTTGTTGAGTCTGTTGGCTCTTTGTTGTGGCTGGGGGTCTTTCTCTAGTTGCAGCACATGGGTTCAATTGCCCTGCGGCACGTGGATGTTAGTTACCCAACCAGGGATCGAACCCATGTCCTCTGTATTGGAAGGTGGATTCCTAACCACTGGACCACCGAGGAAGTCCACTTGGAACTGTCACAGATGACATGAAGACATGAGGAAGCTGCTGCCCACCTGACAATAAAACAGACCTACCCTAGTGGGTAGGCAGATCCAGAACACAGAAACTGCGCTTTTGAACATAAGCTATCTTTAAGTCAGGCTTCCCTGGTGGCTCAGATGGTAAAGAATCTGCCTGAAATGCAGTTTGATCCCTGGGTGAGGAAGATCCCCTGGAGATGGAAATGGCAACCCACTCCAGTATTTTTGCCTAGAGAATCCCATGGACAGAGGAGCCTGACGGGCTACAGTTGATGGGGTTGCAAAGAGTCCACACAGCTAAGCGACTTTCATTTTTCACTTTTGTTTATTTATTTATTTATTTATTTAAGAGGCTTTTTTTTTTTTGCCACTTCTATCAGTCTTTCATTTATTTCCATTTTCGTTCTTAGGCCTGTGTGGGCCTCCCATCGCAGTGGCCTCTGTTGTTGCCGAGTACCGGCTCTGGGCTCATGCGCTCCAGAGCTCCAGCGCTCCGGCTCGGTAATTGGACACATCGGTCCAGCCGCTCCGCGGCACGTGGGATCTTCCCAGGCCAGGGATCAAACCAGCGCCCCTTGCACTGCAAGGCGGTGTCCTTACCCACTGGACCACCAGGGAAGTCCACTTATTTTTTAAATCAGAAACATAATGTTGATGACGTTTTGCCTGGTCCCTACAAGCCTTTTCACCCTTCATTTATTTGTTTATTCATTTAGTTAATACACATTCACTGAGACATGTGAATTTCTATGAGCCATTAGCATGAGGCCGCCTGCCATTGGCTCCTCTGAATATCTGGGAAATCTCACTAACTCAGCGGATACCCCAGTGCTTGGAAGGCTACAGTCAGATGTAGGGAGAAGGGCAATAATAAGTCAATGATCTCGGGTGGTAGGAGGCCATACATGCTATGAAAAAACAAAGCTGGGCAGTCAAACTTGTTCCCTGGTGTGTGTGTTTGCTGAGCTGCCATAACAAAATACCTTAGACTCAGTATCTTAAACAACAGAAATTTTTTTTTCAAGGTTCTAGAAGCTAGAAGTCTAAAAACAAGGTGTTGGCAACTTTGATTTCTCCTGACAGCTCTCCCCTGGGCTTGCAGATGGCCACTTTCTTGCTGTGTCCTCACCTGCCCTTTTTCTCTGTGGGTCCCTAATGTCTCTTCTTCCTCTTATAAAAGCACTAATTCTATTGGATTAGGGCCCCACCCGCATGATCTCACTTCACCTTAATATCCTCCTATAAACCCCAAATACAGTCACATTGAGGGGGTAGGGCTTCAACACATGAATTGAGGGGTGAGGGGAAATGACACAGTTTCATCCATGATGCCTGGCACTTGTATTCCCTGGGATTCCGCTTTCAGAAATGAGGAAGAATCCCTTCCCACATCTGCCCCAGTGGCAATAGGGTTTCTGGCACCTCTAAGATGCTGGTGATGCCTCCTGTGCCCAGAGCAGAGGTCAGGCCTCCTCTGAATACAAAACTCCCCCGGCACACTCAGCCCACACACGACACTTACATCCTCCTTTAGTTCTTCGGGCGTTAGGGACACATGCTCTGCTTCAGCACCCATGGCCACCACCTGTCTTCCGTGAACACTGTGGAGGACACCTAACGGCTCCCCCTTCCTTCTGTCCTAGGAGAGTGGCTGCCAAAACGGTGGAACTGGAGGGATCAGGAGAAGCTCTCATCTCAGTCCAGTACTTTACCTGGTCCCAGCATTTATTGGGATGGATGTGGAGCCAGGTTCTCTCTTGGCTCTTGCTATTTAATCCCTGCTTGTCTTTGTCTTGAGAAGGCCACTCAGTCTCTAGTGACTTCATCCCGTAGGAATTCTCTACTGTTCATGTCTTTAGATTCCATAGGAAGAGCTGAAAGGCCACGTGTGTGTCATCGGGGTCTCCAAATGCAGAGACAACTGACAGCGGATACCCCAGTGCTTGGAAGGCTACAGTCAGATGTAGGGAGAAGGGCAATAATAAGTCAATGATCTCGGGTGGTAGGAGGCCATACATGCTATGAAAAAACAAAGCTGGGCAGTCAAACTTGTTCCCTGGTGTGTGTGTTTGCTGAGCTGCCATAACAAAATACCTTAGACTCAGTATCTTAAACAACAGAAATTTTTTTTTCAAGGTTCTAGAAGCTAGAAGTCTAAAAACAAGGTGTTGGCAACTTTGATTTCTCCTGACAGCTCTCCCCTGGGCTTGCAGATGGCCACTTTCTTGCTGTGTCCTCACCTGCCCTTTTTCTCTGTGGGTCCCTAATGTCTCTTCTTCCTCTTATAAAAGCACTAATTCTATTGGATTAGGGCCCCACCCGCATGATCTCACTTCACCTTAATATCCTCCTATAAACCCCAAATACAGTCACATTGAGGGGGTAGGGCTTCAACACATGAATTGAGGGGTGAGGGGAAATGACACAGTTTCATCCATGATGCCTGGCACTTGTATTCCCTGGGATTCCGCTTTCAGAAATGAGGAAGAATCCCTTCCCACATCTGCCCCAGTGGCAATAGGGTTTCTGGCACCTCTAAGATGCTGGTGATGCCTCCTGTGCCCAGAGCAGAGGTCAGGCCTCCTCTGAATACAAAACTCCCCAGGCACACTCAGCCCACACACGACACTTACATCCTCCTTTAGTTCTTCGGGCGTTAGGGACACATGCTCTGCTTCAGCACCCATGGCCACCACCTGTCTTCCGTGAACACTGTGGAGGACACCTAACGGCTCCCCCTTCCTTCTGTCCTAGGAGAGTGGCTGCCAAAACGGTGGAACTGGAGGGATCAGGAGAAGCTCTCATCTCAGTCCAGTACTTTACCTGGTCCCAGCATTTATTGGGATGGATGTGGAGCCAGGTTCTCTCTTGGCTCTTGCTATTTAATCCCTGCTTGTCTTTGTCTTGAGAAGGCCACTCAGTCTCTAGTGACTTCATCCCGTAGGAATTCTCTACTGTTCATGTCTTTAGATTCCATAGGAAGAGCTGAAAGGCCACGTGTGTGTCATCGGGGTCTCCAAATGCAGAGACAACTGACATCTGCCTGTTCTGGGGAGACTCTGACTTGGGTCCTGAAGGGAAGCTATGTTGAGTGAGCAGGGAGGAGGCCCGGAGAGGAGGTGCTCTGGGATGAGGGACAGCCGAGCTCTGAATTAGAGGTAGAATGAGGATGCCACACGAGAATCTGGAGATGTGGAGAGATGGGAACCATCCAGAACCTATAGCATTTTTCTGGCCTCTCTGCTCACTGTAGTCATTCAAGGACTGAGAACCTGATGACACAAGATAAGAAGGATAGCCAAGTTTAGACAGAAGGAGCAACTCAGCAGCAGCTGGAGATCATTCATTCAACAAATGTTTATTGAGCATCTACTAGTTGCTAGGCACTTTTCTGTGTGCTGGGGACTCTAGGGCGCTGTAGTGAACAAAATGGTGGGGGGGAATCTGCACCCCACTGAAACTGACATCCTAGGGGAGGAAGAAAAGCAATCACAATGTGGGAAGCACATAGTTGAATATATAGCAGTTAAATACATAGTTATATGTTACTATATACTATGACTGTATACTATGTGTGTTACACTTATGTTACTATATATGTTAACTATATAGTAATGAGAGCACACACTTTCTGTGGGTCAGGTATTGCTCTTTGTAGTCCTTGTGTCTCTACTCACTTGCTTCCTCGTGACAGTGGTCCCGTAGCAGTGTTCTGTCAGTCTCCTTTTACAGCTGGGGCAATGGAGGCATAGACACATTGAGTTAACTTGCAGTGGCCGCACAGCCCTGACCAATGGAGTTGGGATATGGACCCAGGCTGTCTGGCTCCCGGGTCCGTACCCTCAAGAACCTCCTTGCTCTCCCTCATGCTACACACTGAGGGCAACAAGTGCTGGGAGGAACAACTGGGGCGGGGCGGGGAGGGGGTTGGGGTGTGAGGGAGGCGCTCCCTAGTAGCCACTGTGGAGCAAAGGCTTCTGTTTGAGGTCAGAACACAGGCATCACTTAAATCTCATAATCCGTCCTAGTGGGTGTGCTTTTCTAATGCAGCAAGTGTCTGCTTGTTTGGGGATTCCTTTGTCTCCCTGCTGCACTGTAGGTCCCTCAGGGCAGGGACTGCCTTGGTTAGCGTCCTTGTCTCAACCCTCAGCACAGAGCCTGGCAGGAGACTCTGCTTCCATGACTGTGCTGAAATTCTTAAATTTTGGTGTTGGTTAATCCTATTCAAGCATTTGTGACTTCCGAATTCTTGAAGCATGCCTGAATGCTCTCTGTGAAAGGAGCAAGGAAAGAAAAACTTAACAGCAACTGTCAGAGGGCATGCCCCAGTGCACCCGTATGAAGTGACCACTGGAGACCAGAAACTGCTGGTCAGAACCGCTTAGTAAATCCAGAACTGTCAAGAGATAGGGTCCTTCTGACTGTGACTGTCGTGGACACTGTGAGTCCTTCCCTGGGGCGTCCCATGGTGATTTGGCGATAGAGCAGGTCTCCATCCAGGTTTACTGCTGGCTCCTACAGCTAACTATGGCAGTAGAAGGTAATGATTAGGAGCTTAGGTTCAGCCTCAACTTGACTCTGAGACCTGCTTCTGCCACTTACAGGCTATGTGATTTGAGCAAGTTTATTAACCTCTCTGAGGCTGAATTTCCTAATCCATAAAATTTGAGGGAACAGTGGAGTTACTCACTGTTGCAAAGAAGAGTAACGAAATCATGAATCATTGAGATAAAAATAGAAAGTATTTCATAAACATAACTATTATTGTTGATATCATCATTATCCAGCAGGCTAATAACAGTTACCTAATGATCTTTGATGTTTTTTCCTATGACCAGATGGAAATGTGTTTTCATTGGATGAAATATTTCTAGACACATATTTATATTTAAGCCTGCCCTTTATAGCAAGACTAAAATGTAGATCCCCAAAAGCAGCCCACGAAAGCCCTTTGAATCTGTAACATCCTTCTGAAATCCACTTATCACTTGTAAGGAAGTTTAAGGGATAAGGAAGAGAGAGCCCCTTTGCTGGAGGATCCGGGATGGTCCTCTGAGTGTTCCAGAAAGGCTCACTTTCAGATGCTACCTTCTGTTACTGAGTCGGTCTTACCTGACACCCAAGATGCTTCTCTATGAAGGCACGTTAATGAGTACATGCAGGGAGGCGGGAGTGAGAACAGAGACAACCATTATTGTAGCCATTATGTAAGTGATGAAATACCCCAGAGGAAAACCACTTCCCAGGGTAGACAGACAGTGTTCCTTTGTAGGACAGGGACAGAAGCATCAAAAACCAGACGAAGCATGTTTTTCTGTTGTGAAAACAAAGCTCATGTCCAAAAAATGTTTGCTATCTAAATTTCTGGCAGACATGTTAACTAATTTTTCACTAAAATAAGCTTCCAGTTTCTGAATGATGCACCTTTTTCTTCTTGAACATATTTTCATGTTATTAAGATACAGTACTTGCGAATCTTTACTTTGGGTATAATTTAGTTTGTGGTAAGAAAAGAAACAAAGTTTATAATTGTCCCCTGTCTGATTTTCAAATAGTCCCTTAATGACAGTGTTCAAGTTTTTCAATAAAATCTTTGCTCATCAAAATACAAATATGAGAGGAAGCTCCCAAATGAAGACAGATTGAGAGAACACACTTGATGGGGCATTTCTCTTTTATTTTAATAGACTTCTAGAAATTGTCATTTTCAAAGCCCACTTGAGGAATTTAATTTTAATGATGCAGTCACAAAATATACAATATGAGATAGAACTGACGATAATAAAAATCCCTTTCTTTCTTAAAGTTAAATGAGGATCAATCACATTCTACTATTTTCCTTTAAGGAATAATGTTTCTTGCTCAAAGTAGAAAAAACTCAACCTGAGGGAAGGAATTTATATAAATATTCTATTTAATTTTTAATATGTGAAGTCATCTATTTGGTCCATTCTTCTAACTGATTGCCTTATCGGTGGGTAGGGAATGGTTTCCAGAATGTTTTATATATTTTTATTATTAGTTTTTACTGGAACATAGTTGCTTTACAGTGTTGTGTTAGCTTCTGCACAGCAAAATGAATCAGCTGTACATGTACATACATGTGCATGCTCGGTCATGTCCAACTTTGCAACCCATGGCCTGCAGCCCACCATGCTCCTCTGTCCACGGGATTTTCCAGGCAAGACTACTGGGATGGCGTTGCCATTTCCTTCTCCAGAGGATCGTCCCAACCCAGGGATGGAACCTGAGTCTCTTGCATCTCCTGCACTGGAACGTGGGTTCTTTACCACTGCTCTACCTGGGAAGCCCACATACACATATGTCCCCTCCTCTTTGGGTTTCCCACCCATTTAGGACATTAGGAGCGAAGTGGGTCCGAACGCAAAAGACAACTATCATATATTAATGAATATATCTAGAAAAATGGTATGGATGATCTTATTTGCAGAGCAGTAATAGAGACAGAGAACAAATGTATGGGTACTGAGGGGGGAGAAGGGAAGGATGAACTTGGAGATTGGAATTGACATGTTGATACTATGTTAAATAGGAGCCCATTGGAGATTTGCACTTTGGGTATAATTTAGTTTGTGGTAAGAAAAGAAACAAAGTTTATAATTGTCCCCTGTCTGATTTTCAAATAGTCCCTTAATGACAGTGTTCAAGTTTTTCAATAAAATCTTTGCTCATCAAAATACAAATATGAGAGGAAGCTCCCAAATGAAGACAGATTGAGAGAACACACTTGATGGGGCATTTCTCTTTTATTTTAATAGACTTCTAGAAATTGTCATTTTCAAAGCCCACTTGAGGAATTTAATTTTAATGATGCAGTCACAAAATATACAATATGAGATAGAACTGACGATAATAAAAATCCCTTTCTTTCTTAAAGTTAAATGAGGATCAATCACATTCTACTATTTTCCTTTAAGGAATAATGTTTCTTGCTCAAAGTAGAAAAAACTCAACCTGAGGGAAGGAATTTATATAAATATTCTATTTAATTTTTAATATGTGAAGTCATCTATTTGGTCCATTCTTCTAACTGATTGCCTTATCGGTGGGTAGGGAATGGTTTCCAGAATGTTTTATATATTTTTATTATTAGTTTTTACTGGAACATAGTTGCTTTACAGTGTTGTGTTAGCTTCTGCACAGCAAAATGAATCAGCTGTACATGTACATACATGTGCATGCTCGGTCATGTCCAACTTTGCAACCCATGGCCTGCAGCCCACCATGCTCCTCTGTCCACGGGATTTTCCAGGCAAGACTACTGGGATGGCGTTGCCATTTCCTTCTCCAGAGGATCGTCCCAACCCAGGGATGGAACCTGAGTCTCTTGCATCTCCTGCACTGGAACGTGGGTTCTTTACCACTGCTCTACCTGGGAAGCCCACATACACATATGTCCCCTCCTCTTTGGGTTTCCCACCCATTTAGGACATTAGGAGTGAAGTGGGTCCGAAAGAAAAAAGACAACTATCATATATTAATGAATATATCTAGAAAAATGGTATGGATGATCTTATTTGCAGAGCAGTAATAGAGACAGAGAACAAATGTATGGGTACTGAGGGGGGAGAAGGGAAGGATGAACTTGGAGATTGGAATTGACATGTTGATACTATGTATAAAATAGACAACTCATGCCAGCTCCTTTTTTTTTTTCCTTATTTTTTGGGCGGGGGAGGGGGCGGGTTGGGGAGTGAGGGGTCGGGCAGGCAACTTCTATTGGTCTTTCATTTATCTATTTTCATCCATCTTTGTTCTTTGGCCCGTGTGGGCCTCCTATCACGGTGGCCTCTGCTGTCGTGGCAGAGCACCGGCTCCAGGCGCATGCGCTCCAGAGCTCTGGCTCAGTAATTGGACACATCGGTCCAGCCGCTCCGCGGCACGTGGGATCTTCCCAGGCCAGGAATCGAACCGGCGCACATTGCACTGCAAGGCAGTGTCCTTGCCCACTGGACCACCAGGGAAGCCCATGCCAGCTCCTTTTGATTGCAAAGAATTGACCTGCTTTAAGGGCAGCTGAATAGCTGTCCAGCCGAGCCTCAGAGAGACAGAAACTAGAGAGCGATTCCAAGGCCTCCACATCGCAGAGTCTGTGCATCGCTTCCCTGGCTCTGTTGCTGCTGGCACCCTTGGTCTGCCATTTCCATCCACTTCTCTCCCTACTGTTCCTCACTTGCAGTTCTAATCCTTGTGTTTCCTTCCTTCCTTGTAACTTGATGTACTTTTGCCCCATTTTATGACTTCTCTCTCTGGGCAGACTTTGAGCCCTGAGATCCTCTGGCTTATTGCCAGCATCTCTCTTTAGCTCCTGATTAATATTTCTGAAAGTGGAATCTCACGGCCTCAGCCTGTCCCTGTCTGTCTCTCCATCACAGTGTATGGACAGTGTATACTTGGGGTTCCTTTCCTTCCAAGGTCTGATTATTTCTTTTTCTTTTTTGTAGGGGGAGAAGCCATAGTTCACGTGTGATCTTTCCCCCTTAGCAGGGGTCATTTCAGAGCCCAGCTGCTCTCACCAGAGGCTGAGGGGACGGCAGGCCTGTGGTTGATGCATCAGTACGGAAGCATCCCATGGACTGACAGACTACTGGTTACTATTCACAGGGGGCCGAAGAGCCGAAACTCAAATGGGAACACATCACAACCCTCGTCACAAGCCTCAGAGAGTTCGTGAGGTCCACGGACCGGAAGATCATCGCCACCACCCTCTCCAAGCTGAAGCTGGAGCTCGACTTTGACAGCCACGGCATCAGCCAGGTCCAGGTGGTGCTCTTCGGGTTTCAAGATGCTGTAAGTGGGATATCTTGCCTGTGTTTTCCCAGAATCTCTGGCTAAAATTAGTTAGGAAAGTAGGAGAAAAGCATAAGCCCTGCTGTCGTGGCAGAGCACCGGCTCCAGGCGCATGCGCTCCAGAGCTCTGGCTCAGTAATTGGACACATCGGTCCAGCCGCTCCGCGGCACGTGGGATCTTCCCAGGCCAGGAATCGAACCGGCGCACATTGCACTGCAAGGCAGTGTCCTTGCCCACTGGACCACCAGGGAAGCCCATGCCAGCTCCTTTTGATTGCAAAGAATTGACCTGCTTTAAGGGCAGCTGAATAGCTGTCCAGCCGAGCCTCAGAGAGACAGAAACTAGAGAGCGATTCCAAGGCCTCCACATCGCAGAGTCTGTGCATCGCTTCCCTGGCTCTGTTGCTGCTGGCACCCTTGGTCTGCCATTTCCATCCACTTCTCTCCCTACTGTTCCTCACTTGCAGTTCTAATCCTTGTGTTTCCTTCCTTCCTTGTAACTTGATGTACTTTTGCCCCATTTTATGACTTCTCTCTCTGGGCAGACTTTGAGCCCTGAGATCCTCTGGCTTATTGCCAGCATCTCTCTTTAGCTCCTGATTAATATTTCTGAAAGTGGAATCTCACGGCCTCAGCCTGTCCCTGTCTGTCTCTCCATCACAGTGTATGGACAGTGTATACTTGGGGTTCCTTTCCTTCCAAGGTCTGATTATTTCTTTTTCTTTTTTGTAGGGGGAGAAGCCATAGTTCACGTGTGATCTTTCCCCCTTAGCAGGGGTCATTTCAGAGCCCAGCTGCTCTCACCAGAGGCTGAGGGGACGGCAGGCCTGTGGTTGATGCATCAGTACGGAAGCATCCCATGGACTGACAGACTACTGGTTACTATTCACAGGGGGCCGAAGAGCCGAAACTCAAATGGGAACACATCACAACCCTCGTCACAAGCCTCAGAGAGTTCGTGAGGTCCACGGACCGGAAGATCATCGCCACCACCCTCTCCAAGCTGAAGCTGGAGCTCGACTTTGACAGCCACGGCATCAGCCAGGTCCAGGTGGTGCTCTTCGGGTTTCAAGATGCTGTAAGTGGGATATCTTGCCTGTGTTTTCCCAGAATCTCCGGCTAAAATTAGTTAGGAAAGTAGGAGAAAAGCATAAGCCCTGTTGTCTTTTCTTTCTTTGATAAATTCAGTGAATTCTCTCTCTTCAGGTCCTAAGTAGGTATGAGATAGTTGCCTGTGTGCCTTGAAACAACAGCTGTGTTTGATGTATACTCTGGTGTCTCTCCCCATATTAGATACACAGAAAATGGAGCACCATGGAAAATAACAAAACTCCCAGGCAACTCCAGGGGCTGTGCTTTGTTCTTATGAAATCATGTAGCTGGTCACTATTTATTTTGATGATTTTAGCAACAGAGCACATTTCCGTCCTGCACTGTCTATTGTATAGGAAACATGCCATCTAGTGGTCACTAAGGAAAATGTACAGATCCTAATGATCAGTCATTTTTTTCCCCTTGCTGTTTTCCAAACAGAACATTTTAACCTACTTGTTTAATAAACATTCACTCTTTTCTAGCCAGAAATAGACTTCAGAGCACAGGGCATCCCTGGATAAAAATGAACCCACAGGCTCTGGTGAGAGGTCACTGAGGGCTCCACTCTCATGGCGAGTTGCTATGCAACACAAACTTGAAGCCAGTTTTCCAGAAGCCTGATTCAAACCATATGTTATATTCTTGAATGAGACTTGTCTGTGGAACTGTGGACCAAAAAAGCCTGAGGTCCCTCCCCAGAAGGCCCTTACAACGGTGTGCCAGAAGACAGAAATAAGAGAGTTCCTGTCAGTGCCTGCCATGTGACGAGGGAAGCACTCTGCATCACTGTATTTGAATTCCCCAAATGGACTCACTTCCCATGTGTTTATCACTCATACCTAGGAGGTGTCTTGACCATTGCATTTGGTGCAACCAGATTGTGAGCCTTCAGGGGCCCCTTGTGCTCTCTAGGACTCTGTGTGAGCTGCCCAGTCTTGTGCTATATTGTGGGCAGGGCAGCAGTCCTGGCTTGATTGGTGTCATGGGAGATGAGAGCAACTGGCCAGGCCTATCACTGACAGGATGCTAAAGGCACAGTTACTCTGTAACCAGGGAACCCCAGCCAGCTGCACCCAGAACGAAATGATTCAGTGAATTTGCATTTGCTCACACATTTGGCTTCTAGTCTAGAGGTTGAAAGGCAAATAGGCAAGTAGAATTCAGAGGCTGGGTTAGTTGGAATCCTGGGCCATAGACCAAGTCACGCATATGTGCGCGAACACACACACACACACTACTCTTGCTCACTTACTGTCCAGGATGGAAATGAGCCCACAGAATGACCCAGATGTAATATACTGTTTAATGAGGGGCTATGAGGAACCGGTCATGGTGACAGAGGATCCCTCTTCCATATGCTGTTTGGGATCCTTGAGAGAAATGATTTTAGTTGCTAAATGCTGGACCCACATTAGTCAAATAAGCAGGCAAGTCCTTTAAGAAAGTTCTAGGGCAAAATTTGGTGAAGGAATTTCCTAGAAAAGTGAGAACCTAGCAATGGATCACTTCCTTGGTAGCAACTACTCTGAGGAATTCCTCTGACAGACCACCATCTAAACTGGGGGATTTTGATGAAGATGCACCAAGGACAGGAATGAGCTCCTGGAACTCCAGCTTTTGGTGTGAGATTACACTTAGGTCACTCTCTTCCCAGCTTCCTGTAATATCTCTAGTCAGAGTCCTGTTGGGAAATAGCCTCTTTTCTTAAAGACCTGTGTCAGGGCTTTCCTGGTGGTCCAGTGGGTAAAAACACCGCCTTGCAGTGCAAAGGGCGCTAGTTCGATCCCTGGCCTGGGAAGATCCCAAATGCCGTGGAGCGGCTGGACCAATGTGTCCAACAACTGAGCCAGCGCTCTGGAGCTCATGTGCCCAGAGCTGGTGCTCTGCAACAAGAGAGGCCACTGTAGTGGGAGGCCCACACAGGCCAAAGAACAAAGATGGAAATAAATGAAAGACCAATAGAAGTGCCCCCCCCCCACCAAGAAAAGACCCGTGTCAACCAAAAATTAGTGGAGTTAAACCCAAATCTTGAATAAACCTCTCTTAACCTTATGATGGGGCTTCCCAGGTGGCTAATGGTAAAGAAACCAGGCCTATCACTGACAGGATGCTAAAGGCACAGTTACTCTGTAACCAGGAACCCCAGCCAGCTGCACCCAGAACGAAATGATTCAGTGAATTTGCATTTGCTCACACATTTGGCTTCTAGTCTAGAGGTTGAAAGGCAAATAGGCAAGTAGAATTCAGAGGCTGGGTTAGTTGGAATCCTGGGCCATAGACCAAGTCACGCATATGTGCGCGAACACACACACACACACTACTCTTGCTCACTTACTGTCCAGGATGGAAATGAGCCCACAGAATGACCCAGATGTAATATACTGTTTAATGAGGGGCTATGAGGAACCGGTCATGGTGACAGAGGATCCCTCTTCCATATGCTGTTTGGGATCCTTGAGAGAAATGATTTTAGTTGCTAAATGCTGGACCCACATTAGTCAAATAAGCAGGCAAGTCCTTTAAGAAAGTTCTAGGGCAAAATTTGGTGAAGGAATTTCCTAGAAAAAGTGAGAACCTAGCAATGGATCACTTCCTTGGTAGCAACTACTCTGAGGAATTCCTCAGACAGACCACCATCTAAACTGGGGGATTTTGATGAAGATGCACCAAGGACAGGAATGAGCTCCTGGAACTCCAGCTTTTGGTGTGAGATTACACTTAGGTCACTCTCTTCCCAGCTTCCTGTAATATCTCTAGTCAGAGTCCTGTTGGGAAATAGCCTCTTTTCTTAAAGACCTGTGTCAGGGCTTTCCTGGTGGTCCAGTGGGTAAAGACACTGCTTTGCAGTGCAAAGGGCGCTAGTTCGATCCCTGGCCTGGGAAGATCCCAAATGCCGTGGAGCGGCTGGACCAATGTGTCCAACAACTGAGCCAGCGCTCTGGAGCTCATGTGCCCAGAGCTGGTGCTCTGCAACAAGAGAGGCCACTGTAGTGGGAGGCCCACACAGGCCAAAGAACAAAGATGGAAATAAATGAAAGACCAATAGAAGTGCCCCCCCCCCACCAAGAAAAGACCCGTGTCAACCAAAAATTAGTGGAGTTAAACCCAAATCTTGAATAAACCTCTCTTAACCTTATGATGGGGCTTCCCAGGTGGCTAATGGTAAAGAAACCACCTGCCAGTGCAAGAGACATAAGAGATGTGGGTTTGATTCCTGGGTTGGGAAGATCCCCTGGAGGAGAAGGGCATGGGAAACCACTCCAGTATTCTTGTCTGGAGAATTCCATGGACAGAGGAGCCTGCTGGGCTACTGACACAGCCGAATGGTGAAAGTCATTTTAAAAAAGGTAATGTGGATGACCTAGTCATACTATGGACTATTATCAAGAATATCATCCTTTCTGAAAAAGGAAGGAGGTTCTGACACATTAAGTGAATCAAGCTAGACACAAAAATACTGTATAATTTCACTTATATGAGATACTTAGTAGTCAGATTGATAAACAGGAGGTAGAATGGTGGTCGTCAGGAGCTGGGAGGAGAGGGCAAGGGAGGGCTTTGTCTAATGGATGTAGAGTTTCAGTTTTGCAAGATGAAAAGAGTTCTAGAAATGAATGATGGTGATGGTAGTGTTGACTGAAAAATTAGCCACAACCTGAAGATAGAGTTATTTTATTTGGTGGAAACATTAAGGACTCTGAGCCCGGGAGACAGCATCTCAGTAGCTCTGAGAAAACCACTCCAAGTGAGTCAGCTATATACATGGGCTTCCCTGGTAGCTCAGTGGTAAAGGACCTGCCTGCCAAGCAGGAGACACGGGTTCAGTCCCTGGGCTGGGAAGATCCCTTGGAGAAGGAAATAGCAACCCACTCCAGTATTCTTGCCTGGGAAATCTCATGGACCCTGGGGCCTCTGCAACAAAGTCGGAGGCAGCCTGAACATCAAAGATTATTGTTAAGTAGGAAGGAAAACCGGGTGTCAAGCTAAGGAATTTAGTGTTCTTCTGTGTATGGGAAGATGCAAGCCTCGGGGTCCAATGAATTCATTCCTTTCACATGCACCTCAGCTATCTGGGGCCAAACCCTGTTTCTAGATTGTTTACATCCCTAATTCCTTGTTTACCGGAAGGGGTGGCAGGTGTAGCAGATGGCTGCTTACTGTACCCCTTCCCACTTCACCCTACAGTCCCCCGCAGTCGCCTTGGGGGAGGGAGTGGCAGAATCTGCTGGATCACAGACAGACATTGTGTTCCCCTTTGGGAGCCCCATTCATGATAAGGAGCCAGGAATCACTGATGGCTGTGACATTTCTTGCCCATGATATGACAGGAGGTGTTTCATTTCACCGTAGCACAGCAGTGGGAATGTACTTGATGCCACTGGACTGTACACTTTAAAATAGTTAAGATGGTAAATATGATGTTAGGTGTATTTTACCATAATTTTTAAAAAGAAGGGTAATGCATTTATCTCAGTGTCTATTTAAATATATGAAGCATTATTTGTCACTTTTAAAAGATAGTCTTACACCAAAGATTTTTAATGTGAACAGATTTTCGGGAACAGTATGGCAGATGATTCCCCTTTTAAGAAAACGTAAGCCACTGTGAGGAGGACAACAAAGTGTGCACTTGGCAGGTCTATAGGTAGCACGTTATGTGCTCATGTTCCCCTTTATGGGCATTTCCAAATCACCACAGTATGCTGAAATGTTTGGTTGTGTAGAACAGCAGTCATAACATTTGAGAATAAAAAGCAAATACATAGTCTAGATGTGTGTGTGTACTAAATTGCTTTAGTCATATCCGACTCTTTGCAAGCCTATGGACTGCAGCCCGCCAGGCTCCTCTGTCCATGGAGATTCTCCAGGCAAGGACATTGGAGTGGGCTGCCATGGCCTCCTCATTCAGGGATCAAACTGGCATCTCTTACGATTGGCGGGTGAGTTCTTTACTACTAGCACCACTGTTTAAAACCCTCTGGACTCTTTTTTCCCCCTCCTTTAGCACCTCCACCATTCAATCTGCTGGCACTGTAGAAGGCGGAAGTTGCAGGTTCTGAGCCCCCCAAAAAGGGAAGATTCCCATTTAATTAGATTGCCTTTCATGAAAGTGGCATATCTCGCTTGCTTACCTGGGAAGCATCTAATTGCATTTCGAAATAGCAATTTTTCATTTGTTTTATGGCGACATAAAGAAATTATCCATAATTCAAAGTGAAGAAACCTTTTAGTTATTATTGTTGATAGGCGGTCATGCGGCTGCATGCATCAGCTGAGTTGTTTGCAATTAAATATTAAAGTAAACCAGATGTCACTCTCTTTCTCCAGGTCAATTTGGGGGGGGGAAAAGCCCCATTCATGATAAGGAGCCAGGAATCACTGATGGCTGTGACATTTCTTGCCCATGATATGACAGGAGGTGTTTCATTTCACCGTAGCACAGCAGTGGGAATGTACTTGATGCCACTGGACTGTACACTTTAAAATAGTTAAGATGGTAAATATGATGTTAGGTGTATTTTACCATAATTTTTAAAAAGAAGGGTAATGCATTTATCTCAGTGTCTATTTAAATATATGAAGCATTATTTGTCACTTTTAAAAGATAGTCTTACACCAAAGATTTTTAATGTGAACAGATTTTCGGAACAGTATGGCAGATGATTCCCCTTTTAAGAAAACGTAAGCCACTGTGAGGAGGACAACAAAGTGTGCACTTGGCAGGTCTATAGGTAGCACGTTATGTGCTCATGTTCCCCTTTATGGGCATTTCCAAATCACCACAGTATGCTGAAATGTTTGGTTGTGTAGAACAGCAGTCATAACATTTGAGAATAAAAAGCAAATACATAGTCTAGATGTGTGTGTGTACTAAATTGCTTTAGTCATATCCGACTCTTTGCAAGCCTATGGACTGCAGCCCGCCAGGCTCCTCTGTCCATGGAGATTCTCCAGGCAAGGACATTGGAGTGGGCTGCCATGGCCTCCTCATTCAGGGATCAAACTGGCATCTCTTACGATTGGCGGGTGAGTTCTTTACTACTAGCACCACTGTTTAAAACCCTCTGGACTCTTTTTTCCCCCTCCTTTAGCACCTCCACCATTCAATCTGCTGGCACTGTAGAAGGCGGAAGTTGCAGGTTCTGAGCCCCCAAAAGGCAAGATTCCCATTTAATTAGATTGCCTTTCATGAAAGTGGCATATCTCGCTTGCTTACCTGGGAAGCATCTAATTGCATTTCGAAATAGCAATTTTTCATTTGTTTTATGGCGACATAAAGAAATTATCCATAATTCAAAGTGAAGAAACCTTTTAGTTATTATTGTTGATAGGCGGTCATGCGGCTGCATGCATCAGCTGAGTTGTTTGCAATTAAATATTAAAGTAAACCAGATGTCACTCTCTTTCTCCAGGTCAATAAAGTTCTTCGGAATCATAACATCAAGCCACACTGGATGTTTGCCCTGGACAGTATCATCCGAAAGGCAGTGCAGACAGCCATTACCATTCTGGTTCCAGGTCAGAAATACTTAATTGCTTTGCAAATATTTAGAGTTTGATATTTTCTTTTCTTTCTATTTCAGATTATTTATTTATTTATTTATTCTTTTTTTTTTTTTTTTGCTTTTACAGTGTTTTGTTGTTTACAGATAGAGTTTGATATTTTCAATTACTGTTTGTCTATCATATCTCCTCACTGCTTTTAAGACAGCTTAGCATTTTTTCCCCATCTATCAAGGCCCCCAGATAATATTTATCTAGTCTGAGCAATGGTACACCCAACAAAATGTTTCCTGTGAGTGAAGATTTCTTTCCTTGTCTTTAAAGAGCATTGTTGGATGTGAAGACAAAGAGGAAATGATACAGGAGATCCCAATACATAGGCATTTTAGTATTCAGATATCTGTACCCACAGAACACATCCGCATGACGTCCTTCACCAGGGGTTCCCAAAGCTGCCGGTGACCTGACTGGTGTAAGGAACTCTGGAGAGCTCAGCTTTCAGAGCCCCAACCTGGGCTGAGGGGGCATCTGCTGGGAATAAAGCCCAGGAATCTGGTTTTTCATCTAGCTTCCATGTCATTTTCATGCACAGCCAGGTTTAGAAATCTCTGCTCTAAATAGATCCCAGCTAGGTTTGACTGAGACATTAGACAAAAGAGTATCTCCATGAATGAAACCAGGTTTTATGGAGTAAGAGAGAGAGGCATTCATATTCTAAGACAAACTTCCAGACCATGCTGATAGTGTACCCATTAATGGAAATTTTAAGCTGAGCTCTTCTACCTTATATGTATGTATATGAATAGATAAATAGATTGATTTAGGTATATGAATTAGAAACATGTTCTAAAAGAAAAGAAACATTTTCTGTTGTACCAGTTTGAACATGTCTTATAAAATATCCTAAAACAAAAATCTAAAGATAAATATATACATGAAGCATTTTAAATATTAAAGTAAACCAGATGTCACTCTCTTTCTCCAGGTCAATAAAGTTCTTCGGAATCATAACATCAAGCCACACTGGATGTTTGCCCTGGACAGTATCATCCGAAGGCAGTGCAGACAGCCATTACCATTCTGGTTCCAGGTCAGAAATACTTAATTGCTTTGCAAATATTTAGAGTTTGATATTTTCTTTTCTTTCTATTTCAGATTATTTATTTATTTATTTATTCTTTTTTTTTTTTTTTTGCTTTTACAGTGTTTTGTTGTTTACAGATAGAGTTTGATATTTTCAATTACTGTTTGTCTATCATATCTCCTCACTGCTTTTAAGACAGCTTAGCATTTTTTCCCCATCTATCAAGGCCCCCAGATAATATTTATCTAGTCTGAGCAATGGTACACCCAACAAAATGTTTCCTGTGAGTGAAGATTTCTTTCCTTGTCTTTAAAGAGCATTGTTGGATGTGAAGACAAAGAGGAAATGATACAGGAGATCCCAATACATAGGCATTTTAGTATTCAGATATCTGTACCCACAGAACACATCCGCATGACGTCCTTCACCAGGGGTTCCCAAAGCTGCCGGTGACCTGACTGGTGTAAGGAACTCTGGAGAGCTCAGCTTTCAGAGCCCCAACCTGGGCTGAGGGGGCATCTGCTGGGAATAAAGCCCAGGAATCTGGTTTTTCATCTAGCTTCCATGTCATTTTCATGCACAGCCAGGTTTAGAAATCTCTGCTCTAAATAGATCCCAGCTAGGTTTGACTGAGACATTAGACAAAAGAGTATCTCCATGAATGAAACCAGGTTTTATGGAGTAAGAGAGAGAGGCATTCATATTCTAAGACAAACTTCCAGACCATGCTGATAGTGTACCCATTAATGGAAATTTTAAGCTGAGCTCTTCTACCTTATATGTATGTATATGAATAGATAAATAGATTGATTTAGGTATATGAATTAGAAACATGTTCTAAAAGAAAAGAAACATTTTCTGTTGTACCAGTTTGAACATGTCTTATAAAATATCCTAAAACAAAAATCTAAAGATAAATATATACATGAAGCATTTTAAATATTATGTTATTTATAAATGGTTCCACAAACTTTTAAGTTAGAATCAACCCTTCTGAGTTGAGAAGTTCCTTCTCTTCTCTCAGAATTCTTTGTTTGGTTTGAGAATGAGGAACTCTCAAGCTGCTTTCTTGTTGAGGTCTGTGTGCTTGTTGGAAAAGAATTTCCAGACACAGGCAGAGTAAGAGGAAAGTAAAACTTATTAGAGTGGGGGAAGGGAGAGTCGCTGGCAGTACAGTGGGCCAGGGAGCATCAGCATTGTTAAAGTGGAAGATGCTGCTAGAACAGCGGATTGGTTCTAGCCAACCCTAAGCAGGGGTCTTTGATCCATTTTATAACTAGGGTCTAAGGAGTGGCATAGGGATCTTAAGGATCATTGTTGATTGGACAGTCTACTGGGTGGGGTAGAGTATGAGGAAAAGACAGTAGGGTCCAAGGAGTGGCATAGGGTCTTAAGGACTGGGCAGTGTACTATAGCCCGGGGGAGGGGAGGACAATAAGGGTCTGGTTTATCTCTTGCATTCCAAGACCCTCCTAGTTTGCCTTGGTCTTTCATCCTTGGGTACTGCATTTCTTATGAAAAGAAGAAAGAGAAGAAGCTCAACATCCTGCACATGTTGTTCCTCTGGGGGCGTACATCCTGCCCCTTGTCCCTCCTGTCACCTCCCTTGTGTTCTTGTATGGTTGCTTCTTCAGGTCTCGAATTACGAGGTGCCCCTGAGAGAGTCCTGACTGATAGATGACCGGTGGATAGCTCATGGTGAACGATGTGGGATTTGTGATCTCCAAAGGAGAAGATTTGTACTTTAGGATCAAAAGACTTGGCTTTGATCACTCAGAGCTTCATGCGGCAAAAGATTTTATTAAAGAAAGAAGGGAAAGAGAAAGCTTCCAGTGAAAGGAATGGGAAAGGGGATAGAAGAGTACCCCCAGAAGCTAGTTTAGGCGAGGCATTTTGTACATTTCCAGTTGGTTATTATCAATAGACCAAAAGAATATTTTAAGGTGATAAAGGTTTTACCAGACCCACACCTATAACATACATCCTTAGATAACATAGGTGCAAGCTAAGAAGGAGCAACATGTCCTCCATGAGATACATTGTTATAAACATTAGCTCTGAGCTCAAAGAAAGTCTTAGCAAAATAGATTATTGTCATCAGGCCAGGCAATCCAGGTGAAGGCACCTTGGCTAAAACTGTTTGTTTCCCCTCCCGCTCCTCCTCCCCCTCCTTGGAAACCACTGGCCTCCTTACCGAGTCTGCCTGTTTACCCCTTTCACTGACTGACGCTGAAGTCTACAGTAAGATCCCTGTCTCTGTCTTTCTCTTTGCAAATGGTTTTTCCCCCTGGTGACATTCACCCAATCAGAAACTACTTTCATTTTCTTGTCTAACAGCTGTTTCCCTCACCAGAGGGCAACTATGTCCTGTATCAAGCACATTGTCCAGCAGGGTGCCTGGAAAATAATAGACTTTGGAGACAATAAGTAAATGAGTTTCACCTGGTTGTAACAAATTAGGGTGAAAATTTTTGCATAATTAAAAAAAAAATCCTAGAGAGGCTTTGAAGCATATGAGTAGCAGTTGGATGTGAACGTGAGGAATGGAAAGCCGATGGAAACCTAAGTGTGATGCTTCAAGGAAGTTTAGATGCCTAGGTTTAGATGGTTAATCACTGAAGCAAACTTTGGTGTGGGGAGTGTACTAAAGAGGGGTTGTAAGCTCAAAAGACACAAGGGGTGAAAAAAATTAAGTGTGAACCAGTGAAGGGTATAGGTATCGGCCAGGAGTTACACCCAGTATAACCTAAATTAAGAATTGGTCTGCCAGGTGGCACTAGTGGCAAAGAACCTGTCTGCCAAAGCAGGAGACTCAGGAGACATGGGTTCAAGCCCCGGGTCAGGAAGATCCCCTGGAGTAGGAAATGGCACCCCACTCCAGTCTTCTTGCCAAGATAATTCCACGGACAGCAGAGTTTTGCAGGCTACAGTTGATGGAGTTGCAAAGACTCAGACACGACTGAAGTGACTTAGCACACACACAAAAGAGGAAAAGAGAGGGATTATACTTTGAAACAATGTAAATAGCATATACATAATCTTGTAATATAACTTTTAAAATCTCCTTTCCAATCCATCACTAAATGTGATGTAATAGAAAAAAGAACATCAGGAAAACTGGTGTAACCTGAAAGTAGTCTAGTTTAGTTAATGTAGCTGACACTGTACCAATGTTACTTTCTTAGTTTTGACAGAGGTACCCTACGTCCACAAGATGTACTAGGAGAACTGAATGGAAGGTATACACGGTTCTCTGTATTATCTTTACAGTAGTTGTGTAAATCTAAAATTCTTCCAAAATACAAAGTTTGTAAGCACGCTGATTATCACACTGCAGGTGAAGCACTGTCGAGCATAGAGGGAGAGATGGGGACCATGCAGAGAGGCAGGTCTGCTTGAGTGTCCCCGCGATGGGCCTAGCCTGCATGCCGAGCAAGGCACACTGTAAGAATAGGACTTGCTAAGCACAGTTTTCTGTCCTTCGGCTGTGAAATTTGGTTTCTTTGAGGCCATTAGGGGAATGCACAATAAGTAAGAGTTTCACGGGAACAAATTTGAAAATTTTGCATAATTAAAAATCCTAGAGAGGCTTTGAAGCATATGAGTAGCAGTTGGATGTGAACGTGAGGAATGGAAAGCCGATGGAAACCTAAGTGTGATGCTTCAAGGAAGTTTAGATGCCTAGGTTTAGATGGTTAATCACTGAAGCAAACTTTGGTGTGGGAGTGTACTAAAGAGGGGTTGTAAGCTCAAAAGACACAAGGGGTGAAAAAAATTAAGTGTGAACCAGTGAAGGGTATAGGTATCGGCCAGGAGTTACACCCAGTATAACCTAAATTAAGAATTGGTCTGCCAGGTGGCACTAGTGGCAAAGAACCTGTCTGCCAAAGCAGGAGACTCAGGAGACATGGGTTCAAGCCCCGGGTCAGGAAGATCCCCTGGAGTAGGAAATGGCACCCCACTCCAGTCTTCTTGCCAAGATAATTCCACGGACAGCAGAGTTTTGCAGGCTACAGTTGATGGAGTTGCAAAGACTCAGACACGACTGAAGTGACTTAGCACACACACAAAAGAGGAAAAGAGAGGGGGATTATACTTTGAAACAATGTAAATAGCATATACATAATCTTGTAATATAACTTTTAAAATCTCCTTTCCAATCCATCACTAAATGTGATGTAATAGAAAAAAGAACATCAGGAAAACTGGTGTAACCTGAAAGTAGTCTAGTTTAGTTAATGTAGCTGACACTGTACCAATGTTACTTTCTTAGTTTTGACAGAGGTACCCTACGTCCACAAGATGTACTAGGAGAACTGAATGGAAGGTATACACGGTTCTCTGTATTATCTTTACAGTAGTTGTGTAAATCTAAAATTCTTCCAAAATACAAAGTTTGTAAGCACGCTGATTATCACACTGCAGGTGAAGCACTGTCGAGCATAGAGGGAGAGATGGGGACCATGCAGAGAGGCAGGTCTGCTTGAGTGTCCCCGCGATGGGCCTAGCCTGCATGCCGAGCAAGGCACACTGTAAGAATAGGACTTGCTAAGCACAGTTTTCTGTCCTTCGGCTGTGAAATTTGGTTTCTTTGAGGCCATTAGGGGTCTCTGATGACACCTGAAATGACTCTTTGAGAGCGTTTTAAAAAGTGGACAGAAAGAAAAAAAAGGGACTTTCCTGGCAGTGCAGTGGTTAGAACTCCACACTTCTACTGCAGAGGGCACGGGCCCAATCCTTGGTCAGGGAACTAAGATCCTACGACCCGTGTGGTGTTACCAATAAGAAGAAGAAGTGGAAATTTCAGAGAATTACATTAAGAAAGTATTTTCATATTCCTTTCAGGATGCTGGAAGACAATATACCCTATATGTCAATATATACATGTTGAAATATATGAACAAGAGCGACTGATTTCAAGCCTTTGACAGTTCCATTAATTTCCAATGTCCCTGAAGATTTTGTTATATACAAGATTCAAAGAAACTATACTAAAAATGCTGGTCTTCTTAGTCCCCTGATAAAAATGCCTTTTAGATGACAAAACACTGCAATTAACCTACCAAATTTTAAGACATGCTAAAGAAACCAACCAATTCAAAAGTATACCATCATCAGGACATACATTTCCTAGATGTGTTTGGTGACAGGACCCAGATCTTGGTTTCTAAAACCTGTTCTCTAATAAAAGGAATTGGAACTCCTTGGAGAAATGGTTGATGTCCATGCCTGTGGCAGAGGAAGTACAAGATGAACCTGGAACTTACTCTAATAGCAGAGAGTCAGGAAGTAGCCAAAAGGATGGAGGATGATTCAGAGGACACCGGAGGCAGCCTGAAGGAGTCCCCAGAATTCTAAGCCAGGACAAATGAAGCCACAAAATTAAAGAAAATAAAAACAATATTGGTTTATATCTATGAAAGTAAAAGTGTTAGTTGCTCAGTGGTGTCCAACTCTTTGTGATCCCATGGACTGTAGCCTGCCAAGCTATCCTCTGTCCATGGGATTTTCCAGGCAAGAATACTGGAGTGGGTTTCCATTTCCTTCTCCAGGGGGATCTCCTGACCCAGGGATTGAACCCAGGTCTCCTGCATTACAGGTGGATTCTTTGCCATCTGAGCCACCAGGGAATAAACTAAATACCCATGATATTGCTACAAGTAATTGAATAAAGCAATATATGAAGGAGAAAGGCCAATTCTTTGTCTTAGTACAATTCCAATGAATACATGTAGAAGGAATGAGGGAAATAGAAAATCACCATGAGGCACCACCACAGTAATAACTATTGCAGGCAATAACCATCAATAGCTGATGAGGTAAGTAGGAAAAATAGTGCTGAGAAACAAGGTATTTGAAGGGTCTCAGGGAATCTCCCCACAAGATATCTACTAACTACAAAGAGAAAACAGTGACACCTCATTTACCAAAAAAGATCAAGGTAAGCATTGCTCTCAGGAGACACATCGGCATCAGGGACCTCCTGATAAATTGCTCTGAGAAGCACACAACATCACCTTTGTGGTATTCTTGCCAAGAAGGCAGCGCCTGTGCGACAGCCTGGAGGGGTGGGATGGGGGAGATATACATATGACTCATCTGGGATCATACATATCTGTGAACAACAAAACTCTGTAAAAGTAAAAAGTAAAATAAATTTAATTTTAAAAAGAAGGAAAAAAAAACCAGAAGGCAGCACTTCAACCGAATCTTGACAAGACACGAATGAACCAGAGCTGAGGGACACAGTACAAGATAAACTGACTAGCACTGCTCACAAGTACAGAGGTCAAGGGGGATAAAGAAACACTAGGGTACTGTCACAGATGGGCAGAGATGAAGAGACATGATGACCAATGCAGTGTGGGATCCTGGATCAGAAGAAGGACATCCTTGGGAAAAGGAGGGAAACTCAAACAAGGTCTGTAGATTAGTTGATAGTATTGTATACATGTGAACTTCCTGGCTTTGGTAATTGTGCCAAGGTTGTCCAAGATGTTACGCTGCCCAGTTTAGGGAAGCTCTCTGTACTGTTTTTTGCAACTTTTCTGTTATTCTAAAATTACTTCAAAATTAAAAGAAACTGTTCCATCTTATTTCTTCCGAAAAAAGAACACACAGAACAGAGAGTACGGTGCAAGCCCTTCTTGTTGTTCTTTTTTCCTCTCAGACTGTTTTCCCACTTGTCATCAAGGATCAGCCTGGGGATTATTGGTAACACTGAGTCTCTGTCATCATTCTTCAAGTACAGTCTAGCTGTGGGTGACCAGATGGAGAAATGCTGAACATGAGGCCACGTTGGCCTGGCTAAGGTAGAGAGAACTGAGAGTGCAGGCACACTTCTGATGTGTGTGTTAGCTGCTCGGTCGTGGCCAACTCTACGATCCTATGGACTGTTCCCTGACTCTGTTCATGGGATTCTCCAGGCAAGGATACTGGAGTGGGTTGCCATTTCCTTTTCCAGGGGATCTTCCTGACCCAGGAATCGAACCCTGGTCTCCAGCATTGCAGGCAGACGCTTCACCATCTGAGCCACCAGGGAAGCCAACGCTTCTGGTGGGAACTCTTGATTGTTTAAACTGCTAGAGTGCTTGGTGTTACTCCTTTTTGTTAAGCTGAATCAGTCCCATGCCCCATGTCCACATTAATGTAAAATGAGTAGCACCCCAAACAATGTGCAGTGTTTATAAGGCAGGGATCATATGCTGCACTGACTTGGCACCAGAACTACCTGGTGTGAAAGAAGTTTGGCCTAGCTCTTACTCTGGGGAAACAGCCAGTTGAAGTGGCGTGAGAGGGAAGAAAGGTGGAAATAGTATTGTTGTTTGATCCTGTCTTGTATTTTGGAAACACTCACTGACTTTACTTTCCCACACCCGGGCTTTTAGCCATCCATTCATTCCAGGATCCCCTGAGTCCCTGCCTTTCTCCTGACACTTGGCTCAGTCCCCAGAGCTCCCTCTGCTTTCCATTCTCCTCAGCCGGTTCATTTGTGCTTCCTTCTCTTAAGCTTCCCTGGTGGCTCAGACAGTAAAGAATCTGCCTGCAGTGCAGGAGACCCAGGGTCGATCCCTGACTTGGGAAGATCCCCAGGAGAAGGGAATGGCAACCCACTCCCGTATTCTTGCCTGGAGAACTCCATGGACAGAGGAGCCTGGCGGGGTACAGCCCATGGGGTCACAAAGAGTCGGACACGACTGAGTGACTGACACTTCACTTCTCTCAAGCACCTCTTCCCCGTTCACCATGCAGCCAAAGCTTTCCCCTCCTCCAGAACCTGCCTAGGCCCTTCTGTCTCCACGAATCCATCAATAAGTAAACCCCCAGGGGGTTTAGTCATTGTAAATATACTTTATTTATCCCTTAGCACGCTTATTACTCCTAACTGTGAATTACATATGTAGCTAGGTGTATAACTGAGAGCACCTAAGATATTCAAGCTGAATTCATTTGTACTTGTAATTTCATGTTCTCTTTGCATGTGCTTTTATGACGCTTATGTATATTTGCATTAGTTCTCCTTCAGGTTGTTATCTTTTGGACGATAAAGACCAGATGCTCTCTCTCATCTGCATATTTTACAATATCTAATTTGACGATGTGTCCTCAGGGAGCCACCATGACCGAGCAGAATAACAGAGTATTGCATTCACTTGCAATATTCTGCTTTCTTTGGATTATTGAGAAAAATGTTTAGTCACTGGCACATAAGTGATAATATATGATCATTTAATGTGTACGGTATTAGTGGAATGTAAGGGAACATTTAAATGTAATAATAAGTATTAGAAACTTTCCCTCCCCCAGAGTGAGATTATATTCAACAGGACAATAAAATTTTAAATTGTTTTTTACAAAATTTCAGTCTATAGACCATAAGAAGAAACCTAGAAAATTTAAAAGGCCTGTTCTTACTCTCATTTACTTTGAATTGAACTCTTATTTTTTTTTAAAAATATTTATTTGGCTATGCTATGTCTTAGCTCCAATATGCAGAATCTTTAGTTGCTGCATTCAAAGTCTTAGTTATGCAATACGTGGGAGCTAGTTCCCCGAGCAGGTGTTGAATCCAGGCCTCATGCTTTGAGAGTGCAGTCTTAGCTGCTGGACCATCAGGGAACCTCTTTTATTTTTAAAGTAAGATTTTTCACTATTTTGCTCCCTTATGGATACAAATAATCATCATAAGAAAACTTCCATTCTGCCAACATTTTTTGAAAGGCTAGTATGTCTTAACCCCTATACCAGTTGTTAAGTTTGCTAAACTTTAATACCTGATTTTGAGTCACACCTACTATAGAAATATCAACAACCTCAGATATGTAGATGATGCTACTTTAATGACAGAAAGTGAAGAAGAACTAAAGAACCTCTTGATGAAGGTAAAAAAGGAGAGTGAAAATGCTGGCTTAAAACTCAATGTTTGGGCTTCCCTGGTAGCTCTGTGGTAAAGAGTTCACCTGCCAATTCAGGAGACACGAGTTCAATCCCTGATCTGGGAAGATCCCACATGCTGCGGAGCAATGAAGCCCGTGAACCACAGCTATTGAGCCTGTGCTCTAGAGCCTCGGGGCTGCAACTGTTAAGCCGTTGTGCCGAAACTACTGAAGCCCATGTGCCCTAGAGCCTGAGTTCCAAAACAAGAGAAGTCACCACAACAAGAAACTTGCTCACCTGAACTAGAGAGTAGCCCCGACTCCCAGCAACTAGAGAAGAGCCTTGTGAAACAGTGAAAACTCAGAATCGCCAAAAATAAATAAATAAATAAACCAAAAATTAATTAATTAATTAAAAAGAAATTATCTTAAAAAAAAAACAAACAGCTCAGCGTTCAAAAAACAAAGATCATGGCATCCAGTCCTACCACTTCATGGCAAATAGATGGGGAAAAGTGGAAACAATGTCAGATTTCATTTTCTTGGGCTCCAAGATCAATGCGGATGGTGACTCCATCCGCAGTGGTCTTGGAGATGCTCATTTCTGGGGGTAAAAAAAAGTATGACAAACTTAAGACAGCATATTAAAAAGCAGAGACATCACTTTGATGGCAAAGGTCTGTACAGTCAAAGCTATGTCTTTCCAGAAGCCACATATGGATGTAAGACTTGGACCATAAAGAAGGCTGAGGGCCCAAGAATCGATGCTTTTGAACTGTGGTGCTGGAGAAGACTCTTGAGAGTCCCTTGAACAACAAGAAGATCAAATCAGTCAATCCTAAAGGAAATAAACCCTGAATATTCATTGGAAGAACTGGTGCTGAAGCTGAAGCTCCAATATCTTAGCCGTGTGTGTGTGTGTGATGGAATCCTACTCATCCATAAAAGAATGAAATTTAGCTATTTGCAACAACATGGATGGACTTGGAGGCCATTATGTCAAGTGAAATAAGTAGATAGAAGAAGACAAATACTGTGTTATTATTTATATGTGAAATCCGCAGAAGACAACAAACTATTCAATAAAATGAAAAAGGACCAGACTTAGTAATACAGAGCACGAACTAATGTTTACCAGTGGAGAGAGGGAAAGAGAGGGTCACTACAGGGCTAAAGGGAAAATAAGGGTCATTCACCAGTGGGTAGAGAGCAGGGGAGGAGGCAGTACAGGGGATCAGGGAAAATAAGGGTCATTATAAGATTGTATGAAACCATATGTGTGAAACTTTTCAAAATTGTAAAGGACTATAGAATTTAAAGAGGATTTCTTTCAAAACAAAGTTTCATGTGTCATAGTATATGGAGCCAAGATCCAGTATTTCTGTTACCCTGATTTTACTCAAATTATGAATGTAATTCTTTTGCGGGTGCATTTTGAGAACCTAATCATAATTTAGAATAGTTTTTTCCCATCAGAAGGTATTATCCCAATTCTGAAGTGACATGCAGATGAACTTGTGTCCTGCAGTCTGTTTAAACTGGAGACTTATAACTTTTGCACTTTAAATCTCAATGGTTAGTCAATAGGTTAGGGTAGGATGCACACTAAAAATTAACCCAGTAGTCAAACGTAGATAGTCTTACTAGAGTGAGTATGAGAATGTGTGTGCGTTTTCAGTACTCACTGCAGCCCCCCATGCATTTTGAATGTTACCAGTAAAAACCATTCTGTGTTCTTATTTTTGTTTATGCAGTCTCTCTATAGGTCATTTCCTCATTTCTAAGTAACTTAATAGTTGCCAGATAGTATAAAATTAAAAATATGAATTTTAATTTTGTAAACAAATTTTTATATTCTTAACAGGTTTTTACACAGTTGCCTCTGTGGTTTTAACAGATTTCCCACGTCTCTTATGTGCAGTGTGAACATTTCTTTTCTGTTTGAGTTAGATCATTCTGAGTTTACATATCTTATGAGCTTTTTAAATTCACTGGAAGAACAAATCCAAAGCAGTATGCACAAATCCATCCTCCCTTTTGGAAAAACAGTTGGGAATACATCTCTTATTGATAGCAGGGGAGATGACATTCATGTCTTAAGAAATTTAAGCAGCTATTATTATTTCATTAAGATTGTTGTTGATCATACGCTTAACAGAACTGAGGCCACATTTCAGCCTTGCATCTGAGAGTGACACCGCCGATCAAGAAGACTTGGAAGCAGAAGATGACCACGAGGAGCGGCCTTCAAATCAAACTGTCCGAAGACCTCATGCAGTCCTTGAAGATGCAGTGGCCACCTCAGGGGTGAGCACGCTCAGTTCTACTGTATCCCATGACTCCCAGAGTGCTCACCGATCGCTGAATGTACAGCTTGGAAGGATGAAAATAGAAACGAATAGGTAAGTCCTATTCCATTGTGGGTAGGTTTCTTTTTTCCTTCTTTTATATAAATGCATGTCTACTTTAAAGAGTCTACTTTAAAGGTTAGTCCACAGAATATACAAAAGGCGATTCCTTTTTCCCTTTCAGATAAACTTAATTTAATCATAATTATTCATTTATTAAATGAGAGATTAATCTTAGTCTCTTTCGTCAGATACATTTTCTCCTTCTACCAGTTTAGTCCTCCAGCGTCTCTTCTTTGAGCACTGCTTTATCTCCAGGTGCAGTAAGATTTTCAGAGTAACTTAGCTGTAACCTCATAGACTGTTTGGGATGCAGGCCCAGAGCAGCATGTACCATCAGTAGATAACTGAAAGACTGGCAGAGGATCTATGTTCTTAAGACCCATGATTTGGAATATCAGGCTATTTCTGAAACAGAAGAACTCTGTTCTTAAAGAGATAATACTAATGGCTCAAAAGCTTTTCAGTTTCGACTTTTAAAAGGATTACCTGTTGACTACGTTTATGATTCCGTTTTGTTTTTAATATGCTGTATCATATCTGGAGTTTAATTTTTCTTGTGAATTTGATAACACAGAACTCACATGACCAGGTTATTAAGTGAACAGGAAGTATGTCCTGTGTTTCACAAGATGTTGGCACAGTTCAAGGTCTGAATCTTTATGATTTATAGCTTCCTTTACTGATTCCATTTGACATGTGGGCAGCTGACTTTATACCTTTGGGCTGACAGGGATAATCTTTTTTTTTATTTATTTTTTGGAGTGAGTCAATAAATGTTCAAATATTTAGAAACCTTAGTTGAAAACCCAAGTTGTTTACCAGTGAGATCATAATATTTTATTTCTAGTCATAAGTTTGCGTTCTTAATAAGCTTGAACACCAAACGTGTATGAGTAGTACCAACCTCATCTTATATTTAGAAACATGAATTTTCGTTACATGATTAAGCGAATCCATACATAGATCCTATTATTTACATACAGAATTCTTTCTGAATAAAGGGAAAGTGACTTTCTTATTTCTTTATACCAGTTTTTTTTTTTTTTTAATGTTTATGTATGTATTTGGCAATGTCGGATTTCAGTTGCAGCACACAGGATCTTTGTTGGGTCATGTGGGGTCTCTTGTTGCTCTGCATGGGCTCAGTAGTCGTGGTGCATGGGCTCTCTAGCTTTGTAACCCCAGGGTATGTGGGATCTTTGTTCCCTAAGCAGGGATTGAACCCATGTCCCCTGCATTGCAAGATGAATTCTTAACTACTGGACCAGCAGGGGAAGTCCCCTTATCCCAGTCTTGTCCTCTGAAACCTGCCTCTACTTCCCACCTCTGATACTTAGTGGAAAGGACTGGAATCTTTCCTAAGACTTCATCTAAGTCTTCATGTCCCTCATTTCCACCTCTTCTCAAGTAATAGTCCCTATTATGACACTCCGTCCAGCTGTGACAGCAGCTGTTTACTTTATCGTTTTTCTTTAGTTTACTCTCTGTCACCCAGTCCTGAATGCACTTGTGTTTTCATATCCTTCTCTGATTTCTGGAGGAGGAAAGTGTGCTCATAACTGTTTTTGTCCAGCTACCCAACCGGCTCTGCCCATGGCTTCCAGACAGAAAAGCTACTTTAGTTACCAGTGAGCTAGTACATTTGCTCCTTGGCCCCTAAACCTTCTGTGTGCTTACCCTGGCTTATGTCAGTAGAACATTCTTCTCCTAGGTGCAGCCTTTTTCGTCTCTCATCAGCTCATTTGCATTACCCTGATATATCCACCCCCACAGTCCCTACCATCTTCTACCAAGCTTGCTCCAGCTGTGGTCCCCGAGGTCTGCCCTTCTCTGGCTGCTTTCTTCAGTCTTCACACCTCTTTTCGGAGGGTATTAGGCAGTGGAGGGCCTGCTGTCCACGTCTGCCCACAGGACTTACCACATTTCTTTATTACGTTCAGATGTTGTTGCACTTCTTATAACAGCGCACACATTTATGTGTTCTCTCTACATTTTTACACTTACATTGTGGTTATTGGCCTCCTTTTTTCTTTTTCTAGTGGGATCTCCCACAGCTCCTCCATCAGCCCAGAAAAGTGAGACAAGCCTCAACCTTCACCTCATGTAGGGCGACCACTTTAGGCCAAGTGCTAACAAAGAACTGGTCATGTCTACACTGGTCCTTGTAATTTTCAGATGAATGATATTTGATATATAGATGATATACATATATTGCAGAGTAAACTTGGAGGAAGTGTTAATGTGTTTTTAGGAAAGGGTATAACCCTCAGGTTAGAAATCTTAAGCTTATATTTAGGATAATCACTGATGAATATCTATCCAGCTCTTGATTATTAGACCATCAATAGTATTAAATGGCAGAAAGTAGCAAAACAGCTTGAGGATGCATGTTTTACTTAACTATGAAGTACATGCTTAACTAAAACGTTCTGAAAATAATTCACTTCACACAAAGAATTGGGTCAATGATGCAGAGATAGTTAAAATCTAACTCAGGAGGAGCTGACTGCTTATCTAATTTCCCTTTCCTGCAACTCTGGAATTACCCACCAACCCAGTTCCCCACCCTCACCCATCTGAGTTAAAAAGTTGACCTCATGGCTGATCCTTGCCACATTTGTCTGGCACAGAGAGGCAGACAATTTTCTACTAACAGAAGACAAAGTAAAAATGAAACTGATGGACTGGATATGTCCTTAAAATGAATAATTTTGAGCGCTGGACTAGGGACAAATGAGGTGGTCTGTCAATACTTTACTTCCAGTGTTAAGTTCTGGCTTTAGGAAAAAAGGAAATACATAGTCTCAATATGTGTGTGCATGCTAAGTCACATCAGTCGTGTCCAACTCTTTGTGAAAGCACAGACTGTAACCCGCCAGGCTCCTCTGTCCATGGGATTCTTCAGGCAAAAACACTAGTGGGTTGCCATGCCCTCCTCCCAGCAGATCTTCCTGACTCAGGGATCCAACCCACGTCTCCTGCAGCTCTTGCATTGCAGACAGATTCTTTACCACTGAGCCACTGGGGAAGCCCATAATCTAGGTAAACATAGTTAAATTCTAGAAAATCTCATTGTGTTCTTTGAGAAAAGCCATAAGAATATACTTTCAGCATTCATACATGTAATTAGTAAGAAACACAAAATATATACCAGACCAAAAGACAGCTCCTCCATCAGCCCAGAAAAGTGAGACAAGCCTCAACCTTCACCTCATGTAGGCGACCACTTTAGGCCAAGTGCTAACAAAGAACTGGTCATGTCTACACTGGTCCTTGTAATTTTCAGATGAATGATATTTGATATATAGATGATATACATATATTGCAGAGTAAACTTGGAGGAAGTGTTAATGTGTTTTTAGGAAAGGGTATAACCCTCAGGTTAGAAATCTTAAGCTTATATTTAGGATAATCACTGATGAATATCTATCCAGCTCTTGATTATTAGACCATCAATAGTATTAAATGGCAGAAAGTAGCAAAACAGCTTGAGGATGCATGTTTTACTTAACTATGAAGTACATGCTTAACTAAAACGTTCTGAAAATAATTCACTTCACACAAAGAATTGGGTCAATGATGCAGAGATAGTTAAAATCTAACTCAGGAGGAGCTGACTGCTTATCTAATTTCCCTTTCCTGCAACTCTGGAATTACCCACCAACCCAGTTCCCCACCCTCACCCATCTGAGTTAAAAAGTTGACCTCATGGCTGATCCTTGCCACATTTGTCTGGCACAGAGAGGCAGACAATTTTCTACTAACAGAAGACAAAGTAAAAATGAAACTGATGGACTGGATATGTCCTTAAAATGAATAATTTTGAGCGCTGGACTAGGGACAAATGAGGTGGTCTGTCAATACTTTACTTCCAGTGTTAAGTTCTGGCTTTAGGAAAAAAGGAAATACATAGTCTCAATATGTGTGTGCATGCTAAGTCACATCAGTCGTGTCCAACTCTTTGTGAAAGCACAGACTGTAACCCGCCAGGCTCCTCTGTCCATGGGATTCTTCAGGCAAAAACACTAGTGGGTTGCCATGCCCTCCTCCCAGCAGATCTTCCTGACTCAGGGATCCAACCCACGTCTCCTGCAGCTCTTGCATTGCAGACAGATTCTTTACCACTGAGCCACTGGGGAAGCCCATAATCTAGGTAAACATAGTTAAATTCTAGAAAATCTCATTGTGTTCTTTGAGAAAAGCCATAAGAATATACTTTCAGCATTCATACATGTAAATTAGTAAGAAACACAAAAATATATACCAGACCAAAAGACTGCCACATTAAAAGTTCATACTGAGCTTGCTGTCTATTTCTCTGAATACCATTTGTGTTGAAAGTCTCCCTTAATCCTCTTCTTTCCTCCTTCTTTCATTTTTGACTTCTTAATCCATCCAGGTGTGCACTGTTGACTCCACAGTTGTCTTGAAACAAGCTGTTGTTCTGGAACCACTGTCTGTTGGTCTCTTGTTATGTTTTCCTTTTGTCTCACCTTGCTACCTACTCTACTGTGACCTTTCTTCTACCCGATGACCTTCCGTGTCTCTGTCCTGTGGGAAAGGGTAGAACCTGGGGGTTCCTACTGAGCCCTAAGACGCCTGTTGTCCAGGGCCTGAGGCTACAGCAGGGAACAGCCCTTCTTCTTCTTCTTTTTTTTTTAAACATTTATTTCATTTATTTATCTTTTGGGGGGTGGGGCGGGGAGGGAGGGGGACAGGCGGGCCACTTCTATTGGTCTTTCATTTCTCTATTTTCATCCGTCTTTGTTCTTTGGCTCCTGTGGGCCTCCCATCGTGGCGGCGTCTGTTGTCGAAGAGCGCTGGCTCTGGGCACATGCACTCCAGAGCTCCAGCTTGATAATTGGACACATCAGTCCAGCCCATGGGATCTTCCCAGGCCAGGGATCGAATTGGCGCCCCTTGCACTGCAAGGCGGTGTCCTTATTCATTGGACCACCAAGGAAGCCCTTTTTTTTTTTTTTTTGTATATTCTTTTACCAACTTTTTTGATGAAGGGCCATACAGGTAAACACTGTATATAAATTGACTTGCCCTTCAACATACAGGTAAGCACCATATTATGGTCATAAAAGTAAACAGAACAACATCTCTGAAGATTCCGGGAGCCGATTGCAGGTGGAGGGTTTAAATTCTTGTCTGGAAACACACTTTCTAGAGCTTTGCTACTCAACTTGGGGAGTTGGGGTCTGTGGACCTGTAGCATGAATATCACCTGGGAGCTTATTACATATGCAAAAACTCAGAGCTCCCTACCCACCCATGCTCCCCAGCCAGCTGCTGGAGTGGAATCTGGATCTCAGTAAAATCCCAGGATGTCTGTGTTCATTATAGCTCGGGAGCCCTTGTCTAGAAGGTCACTCTCTGGCTGCTGCCTCTTGATTATCCTGTCAACCAGTATCATTTCCTTCTGCAGATTACTGGAAGAATTGGTTCAGAAAGAGAAAGAATTACAAGCACTCCTTCATCAAGCTATTGAAGAAAAAGACCAAGAAATTAAACACCTGAAGCTTAAGTCCCAGCCAATAGGTGAATAGCAGAAAATATTAAAGTAATACTGTTCAACCAGGCTGCCACAGAAAGTTAAAAAGCCAACAGGCAGCTGTATGTCATGGCTTATTCAGTATCTGTCACTTGTCTCACAACTGCAACCAGAGATTGTTTTAAAAAAATAGCTGATTCCTAATTGTCACAGACTATCACTTCTTACAAGTGCCATAAAAATGATTCATAATCACCTTTTCCTGAGATTATATATTATTGAGGTAAATAGGTTCTCCACTTTTTTGTCTTTATTTCAAGGATTTCACAGTGACATTACTAGAATAATACACTCATTGTTTTGCATTTGTATTCTGTGTATTCTAGTGTTTTATAATCTGCCAAGGCTACAGTAGAATAAAGATAAGCAATAGCAAGTCGTAAGTTGGATATACTTTAAACTAATATAATATTTTGTCAGTTATATCTGTTTTTTAAAAAAAAGGTATAGATTGGAACTTTGAAGAAATCTATTCTGTGAGAAATTTGGGATGAAAGATAATCTTTAGACAATCTTATTTAGCCATTTAGAAGAAAAATAAAAGTCATCTTTTTTATTCAGATACATGGTATTGCAAATAGTGGGAAAACAAATATGTAATACTATGGTTCTCTACTAATTATGTTCATCTTTGTTGCCTGAAAAACACACAGTACGGTTTGGGTGCTTCATTTTATTCTAAGAAGCTATAGACTTGATATGAAACTATAAGGTGGGAGTAACATTAATTATTATTACTAACTCTCCATTTACTAGCACATTAAGCAGCCTTAATTTTGACTTATATTATTATTGTAGTTTGATTTATCTTATCTTGTAGACTGCTAGTCTCAATGGTTTCTATAAATCATACTGTGATAGAGAAAAATCTGTTAAAAGTATCAATAAATATGGGCTAGGAGAGTCTCAGATGACCTCTGACACTAAGAATGTCCCTCCTTAACCCCCAATTCTGTTCTAGATATTCCTGGATTGCCTGTGTGTCACTCGAATTCTCCTGGCACAAATACTGAAGCTTCTGAACTTACAGACTGGCTGAGAGAAAACGGAGCCGATGAAGACACTATAAATCGGGTAAAGAAAACATTCTATGAGACAAGCACTCTTTTACCTTGTTTCACAGTGTTGAGTGCCTGCTATGTGCCAGGCACAGGGAGACACTGGTGAGAAACTCAGACCCAGCCCTGCCCTCTGGAGGCTGACAGACTAGGGTAGGCAGGCAATAATTAAATAATTCCACATGTACAAATAGAATTATGTCTTGGCCAAGTCTTAAAAGGAAAGCTTACCAAGTGTTAAGGGACAGAGGAAGAACTTGGGGAAGGTTCTTTGAAAAGATGAGCAGCAAGCTGAAGTCTAAAGGAATATGTAGGAAGAAACTATATGTATGTTCTGGAGACAAACAGTAAGGGGAAACCATTTTTAGGGGTGGGAGACAGAATGTTCAGAGACAGTGAAGCAAACACTCTGTGATCCAGAACCCCTAAGGATTTTTATGCTGTTTAATTGACAATTGAGAAGAGTAGGAAAAATCAAGGCAAGAACTAAAAGGAAAAAGTTATTCTGCTTCTCATTCTTCCTATATTTGTTAACTCTTAAATTCCCTTGTGACATTCTGAGGCTCCATTGGGCAGCAGCTATTTATTGCTACTTAATAAAACAGACTAGTTAGTGAACTTATGTCAGAAACAAACACTTTCTATATGAACTATATAGGGAGCTTGTATAGTTAGCATGAATAGATTTCTTTACATAGTTTTAAGATCACATATATGTGAAGTAAGAAGAAGAAGAAGAAGTTTTATTTTTATTTTATAGACATAATATATAAATAAATATTGTATTATTTATTTTAATACAATATTACATTGATTTAAGTTTTATATTTTAAAATTTTTAATGACTAAGAATACAGGTGAATGTCTCTTGACTTGATCATTTATTGGACCACCTAATAAAATTTTGAGTTTCCTTAGAAATCTCTATAGTAAATTACATAAATTGTAAGGATTTTCTCACTAAGAGAAATAATGTATGCACTCAAGTTTTCCAAAATACTTTTCTCTCTAAAGTGAAAAGTGAAAGTCAGGTCACTCAGTCACATCTAACTCTTTGCGAGCCATGGACCAGCCATGCAATTCTCCAGGCAAGAACCCTGGAGTAGGTACCTCCCTTTTCCAGGGGATCTTCCCAACCCAGGATTGAACCCAGGTCTCCTACATTGCAGGTAGATTCTTTACCATCTGAGCCACCAGGGAAGCCCAAGAATATTGCAGTCGGTAGCCTATCCCTTCTCCACGGGATCTTCCTGACCCAGGAATGGAACTAGGGTCTCCTGTATTACAGGCAGATTCTTTACCAGCTGAGCTACCACGGAAGTCCCTTTTCCCTCTAACTTAGACTCAAATAAAAATTAAGCAATAGTCATTGCTGACTCCCTAAATCACTGTCCTTTTAAAAAGATTTAAAATGAAAAGCTTTACTTAAATTCAGGACTCTAATTTTGTAGGAAGTATTGGAAGTTATCAGAAATTAAATGTAAGTAACACTTTTTATCCACTGGAAAAAAATAAAGCTACAAAGCCTTAAATCTCTTAAATACAAACATTATCTTATAAGCAGCAGATGTAATTACAAGCAAGTCTTATCTGTTCATCAAAGACCAAACAGAGGGCTTCTTTGGTGGTCCAGTGGGTAAGGAGTCCACCTTGCAGTGCAAAGGGTACCAGTTCAATCCCTGGCCTGGGAAGATCCCATGTGCCCCGGAAGAGCTGGACTGGTGTGTGTCCATTTACAAGCCAATGCTCTGGAGTGCATGTGCTCAGAGCTGGTGCTCTGCAAGGAGAGAGACCACTGTGAAGGGAGGCCCACACAGGCCAAAGAATAAAGATGGATGAAAATAAATAAATGAAAAAACCAATAAAGGAGGCCAAAATTAAAAAAAAAAAAAAGACCAGTCAGAAATACCATGTTATTTGTTATCTTTCTATTCATAAAAGTCACAGGGATATAAATTCTTTATAATTATTTTGTAATAGAGAGGCCTTTTTTCCTAATAATACCGAAAAATTATGTCTTTAGTGAATTTACTTTTAGATTTATTTTTCTTTATCGCCAGTGTTGATGCTGTGGATAGTTTGCTACTTGTGGAAAGTACATTAAATGTCTTACTTGTGTCCGTATTTTACTTTCTTCACAGTTTTTGGCTGAGGATTATTCATTAATGGATGTTCTCTACTATGTTACACGTGATGATTTAAAATGCCTGAGACTAAGGTACTCTTTTTCTTTCTATGGAAAGAGCAGGGCGTAGGGTGGTAGATCAGGAAGTCTGGGTGCCTTCCCAGCTGGGCTACTGTCTCATTCTGCCTTGCTCTGCAGTCTCTGGCAGGGCGCACTGGTTCTCAGCTACTCTGAGTAACCTGTGTTACTTGGACCAGGCAATCATTGGAAGCACTAATAACCAGTATGCCCATATTAGGAAATGCAAATTGGCTGGAAGAATTTCTTAATAACAGATTCAGACCATGCAGGTATTTTAAAGCTGTCTTACATGATGTGTCACACTTACGAGAAATAGTACAATGAAGTGCTGAATTGCCATCCAAATGCGCACTATAATCTGACACAGTTTCCTACAATAATTTGTTGTCTCCCTCAGGCCAGGCACAAACATAACTATTCCTCCCCTCCACCTCTCGAATGACACATTTAAAAAAGTGCTGAATTTCTAAGATGACGCTCTGGGCTCTGATAGTCTGTGGGAGTGGAAAGGAAAGGCACGGAGGGATGAGGGGGAAATAGATACAGAAAGAACCCGTTGTAACGGATAATCCTTTGGGATCTTCATGTTCCGATCAGTGTCGCTGAAAACTAAGAAGTCACTTTCATATTTCAAGGGTACTGTTTCGAATGAAGCGATCTCTTCACCACGTTCTTGTGTTTTTACGCAGGGGCGGGATGCTGTGCACACTGTGGAAAGCCATCACTGACTTCCGAGACAAACAGACTTGACTGTCACTCAGTTTGTTTCCAACTTTCCGTGGAGATTCTAAAAATGAATATAGACCTGATCTTCTAGGGAAGGGAGAATCGAAGGGACAGGAGAAAGAAGCTGCACTTTAAATCCAGTATTTGTTTACTTGTGTTAAAAAAAAAAAACAGACGAAATACACTGAAATTCCCTAACTGCTTCTATTCCTGATTCATAAGGACTCTTGATAAGGACTCTCAAAATAATCCCAAACATTGTGAGGGTTGGGATTATTTTGGTTTGAACATTTTTATGGAAATATTTTTAATTCAGCAGCTATAACAACTCAGCCGAATGTTTATTTCACACGAAACAGATAGAACATTTCATGTGATTGCGCATCACTGGAACAAAACCAAAATGTGACCATAACTTCTTAGGCTTACGTGTGTTTGTGTTATGCCCTGATAATTTGAGTAGAAGTGCGTGATTTGGATTATTGTATAAAGTTTATAGGTTTTTTTTTTTCCTTGAGTGTGCAGAATCGGAGAGCAATGGTTTTTACTTACCTGTATTAATTGTCATATTGACTCTATTTTGTAACTTAAGTTTCTGGTCTAGAGTACAATCGTTTGAGTCGTTTATGTACTACTGAACTGTACCAGTTGCACCTGCCTGAATCCTAGTAATGTTAGCTTGTTCTAAAGCTATCCCTCGTGTCATATTTACTCTGAAAAGTAAAAAAGAGACTCTACATATTGTTTTGATAAATTCTAAAGAAATCATGCTTTGTTCTGGCGATCTAGATAATGACTGTGTCAACATTCTGTTTCTTCAGCTCTAACCGTGTAGACTCTGTCTTCTCTTCACGTAGTCACAGAGCAACTGACGTCCAAGTCACTCCCTGGGGCTACAGAGTGGTGAGAGGGAAGATACAGAGCAGAATGGAAGAATGGAAGAACCTCGGTGTCTTCTCCTCAAGATCCTAAGCTACCTTGGATGACTCTTGCGTACCTCATAGGGGCTGCGGATAGCACCCCACTGGAGAACACTGCATTTTCTGTTGCCTTACTTATAGTTCTCATATTTGCGGCAACTATTTTTATTTTAAGCTGGATATGTATTATATATATATATTTTTTAATTTTTGCCTTTTTAAAATTGATTTTTTATTTATTGATTTTCATCCATCTTTATTCCTTGGCCTGTGTGGGCCTCCGATTGCAGTGGCCTCTTTCCTTGCAGAGCACCGGCTCTGGGCACATGCACTCCAGAGCCCTGGCTTGTAATTGGACGCACCGGTCCAGCCACTCCATGGCATATAGGAACTTCCTGGGCCAGAGATCGAAGCGGTGTCCCTTGCACTGCAAGGCGGACTCTTTACCCACTGGACCACCAGAGAAACCCTGTATTATATTTTATAGGCCTGCCACATGAACAGGGTGATGGCTGAAGCTCCTAGATGGATGAATGTCATAAACACATTTCTTAATTACAGAGGAACTTGTTCATTAGGCAAGATAGAAATAACAGCTGATTCTGTATTGCGATGCAATCCATACAGAACACTCTGGAAAAACACGAGCCATCTCTATTTCTATGTGGAAATCAACATACAATATATGTTTCCTATATTGCATTATAACAACTCAGCCGAATGTTTATTTCACACGAAACAGATAGAACATTTCATGTGATTGCGCATCACTGGAACAAAACCAAAATGTGACCATAACTTCTTAGGCTTACGTGTGTTTGTGTTATGCCCTGATAATTTGAGTAGAAGTGCGTGATTTGGATTATTGTATAAAGTTTATAGGTTTTTTTTTTTCCTTGAGTGTGCAGAATCGGAGAGCAATGGTTTTTACTTACCTGTATTAATTGTCATATTGACTCTATTTTGTAACTTAAGTTTCTGGTCTAGAGTACAATCGTTTGAGTCGTTTATGTACTACTGAACTGTACCAGTTGCACCTGCCTGAATCCTAGTAATGTTAGCTTGTTCTAAAGCTATCCCTCGTGTCATATTTACTCTGAAAAGTAAAAAAGAGACTCTACATATTGTTTTGATAAATTCTAAAGAAATCATGCTTTGTTCTGGCGATCTAGATAATGACTGTGTCAACATTCTGTTTCTTCAGCTCTAACCGTGTAGACTCTGTCTTCTCTTCACGTAGTCACAGAGCAACTGACGTCCAAGTCACTCCCTGGGGCTACAGAGTGGTGAGAGGGAAGATACAGAGCAGAATGGAAGAATGGAAGAACCTCGGTGTCTTCTCCTCAAGATCCTAAGCTACCTTGGATGACTCTTGCGTACCTCATAGGGGCTGCGGATAGCACCCCACTGGAGAACACTGCATTTTCTGTTGCCTTACTTATAGTTCTCATATTTGCGGCAACTATTTTTATTTTAAGCTGGATATGTATTATATATATATATTTTTTAATTTTTGCCTTTTTAAAATTGATTTTTTATTTATTGATTTTCATCCATCTTTATTCCTTGGCCTGTGTGGGCCTCCGATTGCAGTGGCCTCTTTCCTTGCAGAGCACCGGCTCTGGGCACATGCACTCCAGAGCCCTGGCTTGTAATTGGACGCACCGGTCCAGCCACTCCATGGCATATAGGAACTTCCTGGGCCAGAGATCGAAGCGGTGTCCCTTGCACTGCAAGGCGGACTCTTTACCCACTGGACCACCAGAGAAACCCTGTATTATATTTTATAGGCCTGCCACATGAACAGGGTGATGGCTGAAGCTCCTAGATGGATGAATGTCATAAACACATTTCTTAATTACAGAGGAACTTGTTCATTAGGCAAGATAGAAATAACAGCTGATTCTGTATTGCGATGCAATCCATACAGAACACTCTGGAAAAACACGAGCCATCTCTATTTCTATGTGGAAATCAACATACAATATATGTTTCCTATATTGCATTAGAGTATGTAAAACATCCTCGCCAATATGTTCTCATCAGATACTTGCCACAACGCAGCTGCATCTTTTTGTTACATCCCAATCCTGTGGACAGTCCTGTGTCCCGTGTGGAAATCTCAAAGGAGGTGAGGTGTAAATTAAGTGATATATCATTTCACTTACACTGAAACTTCACAGGGTAACTTCTTTATTAAGCTACAGTTCATCTCATGTAATGGTAAAGTGCTTCTTTTCTATGAGATCAAGCTACCCATGTTGAGCCAACTCTTTAATGATATAATCTCCCCTTGGGATCTTCCTCCTACCGTATGTAATAGTAGTGCTCAGTCACTCAGTTATATCTGACTCTTCTGCGACTCCATGGACTGCAGCCCTCCAGGCTCCTGTCCATGGGATTTCCTAGGCAAGAATACTTGAGTGGGTTCCCATTTCCTCCTCCTCCTCCCCTGTATTAATGGGCAGATGTTCCTCTAACCCTACATAGTTCATAGGACACTCCCAGACTAGCATCCTTAGGTTGTTGGGGTTTTTTTCCACCATAATTCTGTACCTTAGTCACAAAAGAAGGCAATTACATATGACCCAACTTCCATGAAAGGTTTGCACTTGAAAGGCCTTTGGCGTCCACCTAGGCCAGTGATTCTGAACCCATCTTCATGTTCACTTGATCTGGATGCTTAAAAAATATATGTATGCCACTATTTCAGAGAAACTGTTGTTAGTGGTTTGGAGTAGGGCCCAGAACTCTTTTTTACAACACTCTACAGATAACTTAAGGCTTCCTTCATGACTCACTGGTAAAGAATCCACCTGCCGTGCAAGAGATGCAGGTTCAATCCCTGGGCTGGAAAAATTCCTTGGAGAAGGAAATGGCAACCCATTCCAGTATTCTTGCCTGGGAAATCCCATGGACAGAGGAGCCTGAAGGGCTACAAGTCATGGGGTCGCAAAAGAATTGGACATAACTTAGCAACTAAACAACAACAGATGATTTAACTGTCAAGTCCCACCTCCTAATACCAAGTGACTCCTAGAAAGATACCCAGGAAGCCCCTTTGCACTGACGTTGTAGTAAGGTGGTTACTATTAACTGTTCATTTAGTGCAGAAAGATCCTAGGCACATAGGCCTGGAGCAAAACTACCACTTACCTTGTGACCTTGGGCAAACTAATTCCCCTTTCCGAGTCTGTTTCCTCATTTGAAATGGGGGAAATTACATGGTGTCGTTATAAGATTTAAATAATTATTTTAAACACTTACACTGAAACTTCACAGGGTAACTTCTTTATTAAGCTACAGTTCATCTCATGTAATGGTAAAGTGCTTCTTTTCTATGAGATCAAGCTACCCATGTTGAGCCAACTCTTTAATGATATAATCTCCCCTTGGGATCTTCCTCCTACCGTATGTAATAGTAGTGCTCAGTCACTCAGTTATATCTGACTCTTCTGCGACTCCATGGACTGCAGCCCTCCAGGCTCCTGTCCATGGGATTTCCTAGGCAAGAATACTTGAGTGGGTTCCCATTTCCTCCTCCTCCTCCCCTGTATTAATGGGCAGATGTTCCTCTAACCCTACATAGTTCATAGGACACTCCCAGACTAGCATCCTTAGGTTGTTGGGGTATTTTTCCACCATAATTCTGTACCTTAGTCACAAAAGAAGGCAATTACATATGACCCAACTTCCATGAAAGGTTTGCACTTGAAAGGCCTTTGGCGTCCACCTAGGCCAGTGATTCTGAACCCATCTTCATGTTCACTTGATCTGGATGCTTAAAAAATATATGTATGCCACTATTTCAGAGAAACTGTTGTTAGTGGTTTGGAGTAGGGCCCAGAACTCTTTTTTACAACACTCTACAGATAACTTAAGGCTTCCTTCATGACTCACTGGTAAAGAATCCACCTGCCGTGCAAGAGATGCAGGTTCAATCCCTGGGCTGGAAAAATTCCTTGGAGAAGGAAATGGCAACCCATTCCAGTATTCTTGCCTGGGAAATCCCATGGACAGAGGAGCCTGAAGGGCTACAAGTCATGGGGTCGCAAAAGAATTGGACATAACTTAGCGACTAAACAACAACAGATGATTTAACTGTCAAGTCCCACCTCCTAATACCAAGTGACTCCTAGAAAGATACCCAGGAAGCCCCTTTGCACTGACGTTGTAGTAAGGTGGTTACTATTAACTGTTCATTTAGTGCAGAAAGATCCTAGGCACATAGGCCTGGAGCAAAACTACCACTTACCTTGTGACCTTGGGCAAACTAATTCACCTTTCCAAGTCTGTTTCCTCATTTGAAATGGGGGAAATTACATGGTGTCGTTATAAGATTTAAATAATTATTTTAAATCTGCAGGTGGTTAGTATAATACATAGTGGATAAATAGAACTGTCATGCTGCCTGCTATTAATATCTTATTATTCATTCCAAAGTCGTCTTAAATATGTACTGGGTACTGCATCCTATGCATGAAGAAGGCACAGTTTTTTTCCCTGAAGTTCACTTTCAGAGGTGAAATCAAGAGACTAGAAACAACAGTACATGTAGTAAGTGCTATGAAAGTGAAAGTGTAGTCACTCAGTTGTGTCTGACTCTTTGCAAGATGGACTGTAGCCTCCCAAGCTCCTCTGTCCATGGGATTCTCCAGGCAAGAATACTGGATTGGGTTGCCATTTCCTTCTCCAGGGGATCTTCCCAACCCAGGAATTGAACCCCTGTTTCTCATACTGCAGGCAGATTCTTAACCATCTAAGCCACCAGGGAAGCCCTGTAGTTACATCTAACTGCCAGAGGGGTTCAAGAGAGGCTTTACAGAAAAGTGAAGGTCCAGAGCTGAGCCTAAAAAGATTTTGTGACAAAACACCATATGCAGAGGGGCTAGTGGCAGTCTCAAAAGTAGATCCAGTGTTTCTTTTAAACCACAGTTTGACCTTTCTCTCCCAATTCGTTACTGCATGTTTTGTTTCATTCATTCCCAAAACATCACATGACAAGGTCGGTAAAGAGGAATTACCACAAACCCACTGGAAGGCCTACTCTCTGTAGCAGCAGGAGAGATGCACACGAAATCCATCAACTTTAGAATGCTGGCAAGGCACACGTGTCACCAAGGGCATCTGAAGTCTGTCAACAAATCAAATAACGGATGGATCCAGACTTTATGGGCACCAACAGAGAAGAAAGAGAAGACCAAGTTCCTACCACCAAGTAATTCATATCAGATTGAAGAGGCAGATTTGCAATAACAAACACCCACATCTGGTCTGTGTTAAAGGCTGGAAAGTGACAAGTACAGAAGACTGGAAAGGTTCAGAGGACCAGCTTGCCAAGAGCCTGGGCATAGGGCTCACTGAGGAGGCAGACCTCAACCTGGGCCTTTGAAGGAAGGAATTATAAAATTATTCAGGACTGGAGAAGTCACTCTGGGCAGAGAGCTCCAAGAACAAAGGCAGAAAGATCTTCAAGGTGTTCTAGAGGAAGTGAACAACTTCCATATTGCATTAAAGCATACACAAATTTTAACTCTGAATTGACAGGAGATATGAATTATAGAGATGAAACGTGGAAATGGGATAGAAGAGAGCTCAGAATGATTGGGGTGGACTGAGAGGGAAGTGTAGTTAGTACTTAATTATGTAGAAATGAAGAGTCTATTAGTTTTCTGAGCAAGGGCAGTGTGTGTATGTGTTAGATGATTAACTTGGTGAGTTGCGTTGGGTATGTTAGAGGGAGTGGAAATTGGACAGAACAGTTCAGAAACCGTTTCAGATGTGAACGATGGTCTAGCAGGAATTAGAGCAATAGGAATTGATGAATTGACAACATTTGGGAACCCTGATTTAGGCAGTGATGACAAAGGAGATGTTAAACCTATAGGACTAAGAGAATGCGAAAATAGGCAAGTTTGGAGGCAGTGCTGGTCTGGGACATGTTGAATTAATGTCAGAGCATCGTGCTAGAAGGTGCAGAGACCCTCGAGGATGTAATGGTGGAAGTCAGGACTGAAGTCAGGGGTACAAATGCTTGATTTAGGAGTGACCTGGGTGGAGATAATGGTAAATGAGGGCTGTCGGAAGCAGAAGAGAAAAGTTATAGCCTAAGATTTGGAGGAGAGGAAGGTTTAGGGACAAGTTGAGAAGGAGGAAGAGATTAAGTCAACAAAGACGACAAAGAACTGGCCACAGAAGAGAGAAAAATCAGGCCACTGGGAGAACCCAAGAGGAAAACAGTCAGGGTCGAGTTCCGCAGGAAACCTAGGGGAAGATGGGTCAAAAAACAATAGCAGGTAATTTGATCTTGTGACCTGAAGGAATTTTATACACAGGTAAGAAAGATCACAGCTGGTTAGACAAAGATAATAAGCTGATGGGGGCACAGGATCCACACATTTATTCCCTTTGATGAACAAAATGTATGATGAATGTTTCCCCATTAGCCCAGTGGGTAAAGAGTCTGCCTTGCAATGCAAGGAGCACGGGTTCAATTCCTTGCCTGGGAGGATCCCATGTAATGTGGAGCGGCTGGACTGGTGTGTCCAATTACGCGCCAGCACTCTAGTGCGTGCACACCCAGAGCCAGTGTTCTGCAGCAAGAGAGAGGCCTCTGCAATGGGAGGCCCACACAGGCCGTAGAATAAATTTGAAAAATAAATAAAAATTTAAAAATATTTTTAAAAAATGTATGATGAGATTTGGTAGGGGCAGAGGGTATTCGAGGATGAAATTTTCAGAATCAGGGAGTCCTGAACGTATTGGGGCAGAGCCCCTTGACTGGAGGCATTTGGGAAGCGGGAAGCAGGCAGAGATGAGGTTTCAGAGGAGGTAGGAGGGGGAGTGGGTGGCATGAGGAAATCTAGCTCCTCCCCTGGAAAAGGGATTCATGATGATTCAGCAAGATTTTGAATTGGCTGTGGGCGCTCAGGACAGATGGCTTCCGTGTTCTAAGGAAAGTACAACGTGGTGGTGTGTGACATTTAACAGATGTCATCCATTCCCTTCTTCACCCAACAGTCCCTCCTCTTACAGACACCAAACGGGCTTTGGCATGCAGAGTCTGTAAGGGTCCAAGTGCAGAATATCAGTGTGTTTCTTCTTGCATGTGTTTCTTTTTCTGTAAACTTGTGACAAACTGAAACATAAGTTATCGAAAGAATGGGAGAAGGAATAAGCACAAAAACACAAACCAAACACAAAAATACCAATTAGTCTTCACTTTGGGGAGGGGAGGAAGCCAAAGAAAGAACTCATTGGCTTACTTAAGTAAACAGTACAGCAGAAGGGTGAAAACAAAGCCCTTCCTTTTCCTGAGAAGAATTCTTGATACTTTTTCTTCCAGAGAATTTAACCTTCTAAATTCAGTTAAGAGAGTCTTTTGGATGTTCAGAGAAAAATATCTTAAACCCTGATGACTTCATATGGTAGACAATATCTTTGCTTGGGCTCAAGCTGAGGTCTAAAACTACCTCTATCCACCTGATACTTTTATTGATCAGAAGTGTGATAAGAGTGATTTGGGCCTCTCAGATGGCACTAGTGGTAAAGAACTCACCTGCCAATACAGGAGGTAAGAGACTCACATTCGAAGCAGGTTTGATGCCTAGGTTGGGAAGATTCCCTGGAGAAGGAAATGGCAATCCACTCCAGTATTCTTGCCTGGAAAATTGCATGGACAGAGGAGCCTGGCGGGCTACAGTGCATAGTGTTGCAAAGAGTTGGACAGAACTGAAGCAACTTAGTACGAACGCACGAACACAAGAGTGATTTGAATGTCATTTGGGAAGGTCACATTGCCAGATGATTAGTGTGCCTAATCCACTGTAGAAATGGCACTGAGGGAAAACCCTCTACAAACCACAGCACATGTCCCTTCATCAAAACCTCTACCTAATCAGCCAATGACCCAGGAAACCAAATAAAACCAGTCCACTTCCTGGACTCAGAGTGGCAGGATGCATGCAAGACTGGTGAGAACTGTCACCTCACCAAGAAATCTAACCCTTCTCAGACATGCTGGGGCTACACTAGATTCTGCTTAAGTCCTGGAGAGAATTTTAAACTGTCAGGAGCTTACAGCTGGTGCTCAGGCAACCGAGGCTGTGGGAGTGCATCTCTGTGTAACCAAGCAGAACTGATCTCTGCTGGATTTTGTGCCTTTGAGTTTCTATTTATACAGCCTACGTTTTTTTTCCTCTCAGCATTTTGTTGCTTAACGTTTATTTGCTTGTTAGAGCAGAAACTAGTGTCCTTAGCTAATAATCTCTTTCTTTAAAAAAAAAAAAAAAAGAAAGGAAGAAAGAAAAATTGTTGCCTACTGCTTTTTCCCCCCTGGTCTTCCGGAGTAAGCCACGAGTTGCAAGGTTGCTGCGAATGGGAAATCAAGAATAAAACAAGCTACATCACTGGGCACAAGTTTCATTAAGTTGTGTGCCCTGGGGAACATCAGGTACAGAACTCTAGTGAAAAGGCAGGTCGTCCTAAAACGCGGATGCAGACCGAACCGCCGCGTGGAATCCAGTCGGCGTACTTCGGCTTTCCACGTAGCAGCATACTCTCTGGCGGCTGCACCATGAACTCTAGCCCTGGCGAAACTAACATTGATCAGGCTGCCTCAGAGCTCAGAGGGGAATAGAGTGCTCTGGGTGCTCTCGCCTCACTTCGACGGATCCTCAGACCGTCCCAGTTCCTGGCGCCACCAAGCGTCGCCGACCCTCCCTCTAGATCTGGAGGAGCGGGCAGCCGGGACCAGAAGCTCGCAGCCCCGGTGCCCGACTCCACCCGCTGTTGTTGCGGAAACCCAGCCGCGTCGGTCGGAGCGGCTGCCACGCCGTACCTGCCCACGAGGGGGCGCGCCGGGCCCAGGCCGCACCGGGCTCGCGAGCGCTCGCTCCCTGCTGCCTCCGCCCTCCCCTGACGGCGCTCACCTGTCTGGCCACCGGCAGGGAGGCGGGAGCCGGCGGGAGCCAAGCCGAGGAAGAGGGCGGAGCGGCTCTCCGGGCGCGTCATCGGAGCACCATGGCGGACCTGGGAGCGGGCGGCGACAGCCACACCGGCGGCGATGGCGCTGCGCAGAGCGAAACAGGTGACTGAGCTGCGGGGGCAGGTGGGGGGTCCGGCGGGCGCGGGCGGGGGGCGACCAGCAGGGCTGCGGAGCTCGCGCGGGGCCGGCGCTCCCCTCCCCCGCCCGGCCGCGGCCCGGAACGCTCGGCGCCGAGCGCGCTGGCCCTGCGCCCTTCGCCGCGGAGCGTCGGCCGCTCGGCCCCGGCTGCAGCCCCGGCTGCCCCTTCTAGGGCTCTAGCCCGACTTCCCCCAACAGGTGGAAACGCGCCAGGGAGCGCGGGCGGCAGGAGGAAACGGAGAGTCGCCGGCCCTCCTCTCCCACCTGCCGGGCTGGGTCTGATTCAGTTGAATGGGGGAAATCGTATCCCTAAAACCAAATCGCCAGCCGGAAAATCCTCCTCCAGGTGCGACTCGCAGGATTATTCCTTTCTGCGCAAACCTCTCTGCTGAACTGGCGCACCGAGTTCCGAGGTCGCCCGACGCGGTGGGCACAGCCCAGCGCTCCGGAGCGACGGCCCTGGGGTCTGCAATTACTACCTGGTGGCGAGAAGACTGGGATCGGGGGGTTCGGGAGACAGGTGCTGCCTGCGGGACGGTGGGGGCTTGCGGTTGCTAGTGGGGGCTCAGACTGGCTGACCTGAAAGGGTCCTCAGAGTTCATGGTTTTAGTCCGTGCAAGGACCTAAGGTGGGAAGGTCTTCTTGGTTTATCCTAGCGCTGTGTTCAGGAACCCCCTCCTCCAACTTCCACGCCGCTGTCGGGGCAGGAGCTCACCTCCCTAAGAGTATTAAGGCCTCCCCTCCCCCGATTTTCCCTCTCGCTATAGTTTCTCTCTCTCTCTCTCTCTCGTGCGGATACATCCCTCTCTCCCAGTCCCCTGTTCTATTTTTGGCCAGTAAACTGTTTCTGGTACCTTCCTACACTTGAGGGTGGTGCGGCAGTTTCTTATTTTAAAAGACGTGTAAATTGCAGTCTCCCCAACTGTGTTGCGTTTTCTGCTTATACATAATTGGAAGCAGTTGCTACCTAAATGCAGTCTCCCTTTACCCTCAGAAGAGCGGTATTGACTTAGAAGGTAGGCTTATTTTAATGCGGAAGGTCCGGAAAAGCTGTATGTGTCTGTTCTGCTAAGTAGAGTTGGGGCATCTAACGTCTAATGACTTAATCCCTCCAGCCAAAATACCTGAGATTAAGACAAGGAATCTTGAACTTGTTTACTTTGAAGTCACGCTACTTCCTGAAGGGTGGTTTATTTTGTCTTAATGTGTTTGAAGGATTGGCAAGTCATTATTTTGGTTTGGGGTGGGGATGGGATGCCTAAAAGGACATGCCTTTGTAATTGCTTTAGGGAACTTGATAAACTGGGTTCAGGGGGTTGCCCCAAAAGAGGGCAGCTTTCTCATTAAGAATATGGTTTGATGCCTGATTCTCTTTTTTAAAAAAACAAACAAACAAAACAAAACTGCTTCTGAATCAAAATTGTTCCATTGAATTAATACACATATTTTATGCTAAAGAAATAAACACTTCCTAAAATGTGCACAAGAACAAGTTATTCAAACGCAAATGAACTGCAAACTAGCTTATTCAGTGCTCTGGCATGTTAACTAAGAAACTGGTCATGCTTCTAACAATTAACATACAAATCAACCATGTGCCTATCGGTGTGAAGAGGGCAATTTAATTGGCTACCATTTTCTTCATAGAAAAGAATTCTTCCGCTTCTCAGCCTGGAAACTTCAGTTTCCAAGAGACAAGTTTAGAATGATTGTAGTTTATCATTTAACTAAAGCTTATTTCTGTCTCATATCTTCTTCCTATTTTTTTAGCCTTGGCTTGCTATTATGGTTTGTCATGCTCCCAGCACCTGGATGATTTAGGTGCCAAAGAAAGAAGGTGAAAATACACACATTTAAATCTTGGAAGCAGTATTTGGAGGATTGCTTGAATTTTAACAACTTAGGAAGTTTTTCATATATTTAAAACATGTGACCTATACCTAAATATCAGACTTAAGTGTAGTACTTTCATTTTGGGGTTTATTTCATATTAACATCCAAATGCTGCAAGTCTTTTAAAAAAACCAAAAAACAATTACAGCGTTGTATTGTGGGTTTGGTGGGGGGTGGAGTGGTATTTCAATCTTTTATTACCAATAGTTACCACCTTAAATGGAGACATGTGTTGAAGGATTCATTGTATTCCCTTTTAGATCAAGTTATTAGAAGGTAAATCCCATTCTTAAGTGTCTCAGTACTGTGCAAAGACTGTGGTCTAATTTTAGGGCAATTTAGATTAGAATCTCAGGTGATTATAAAAATGACACCTGTAAGGTATTCATAATTATATGTGTGTGTGTGTCAAAGATGGGTTGAAAACTGATGGTGTACCACCTATAAATTGAGATATTTGTTAAGAATATTGAAAGGTAGCCTATAAAATCATGTTTCTTTCAACATTTAAAACTGTATCTCTGTCAGCATATATTTATTTTCTATTCAAAGATAGTCAAGTAACATTTTTTATGGTGAATTTTTAATTTTTTTAGAATGAATAATTCTCTCCACATGTGTTTCAGTAACCAAAGGTAGGCAAGAACTGAGCAGAATAATTGACTTGAAAACAGGTTTTCAGTTTCACCACTAGAGGATGTCAAGTCCTTTTCAGGTTAATATTTTGTGTAATAGATCGAAATTCACAAAACTGCTCCCACCCAGGTTTTGTGTATTTAATTTTACAGTAGTACTCAAGAGCTGTGAAAGGGAGTGTGCAGAGCTCATCTGTCAATTTAATAACCTCATTTTAAAAAACCTACTGAATTAAGACTAGATCCAGAGCTGCTTTTGACTAATCCGTGAGCGTGCACTTTGATGCACAGGCAATGAGTTAATACCGATGATCTGTGTTGATATTTCTTTGCAGGAAATGACTTAGAACCTGGAACTGCGCTTTTTCTTTCTTTAGTAGGCAGCATGATAGAAGAGCGTGAACCTTTTTTGTGATCTTGGTCATCACTCTTCACTGAGTTTCTTCCAAGTTAAACAGTGGTATTTAAGGTCTTAGCTTTCAGGGTCCACAGTTAACTGCAAATAAAAGTTGTTAGGTGGGGTTGAAACTATAATTTAGTATTAAACTCATCCATTTTGAAATTCAAGTCCTAAAACTAGTAATGGCTCATTCAGGTGAATAGATAACATTTTTCCTATTATATTTTAGCTGATTCTTACCTGTACATCTTGCTAAGTAGAAGGGAAGTATTATTATTAGACTAGGCATGTCAGCTCAGGAGTCTGCATTTATTTGCTATCATTAATTAGGCATGTGTGTGAATCACTAATTTACATTGGCGTGTTCTCTTAAAAAAGAAAAATCTAGCATCTTTGTCTCCTGAAGCGTGAAAAATAATCATTTGAAAGGGTTTTTTGTTTGTTTATTTGTGCTGGGTCTTTATTGCTACATTTGGGCATTCACTAGTTGCAGGTACTAGTTGTACCACAGGCTTCTCCTTGAGGAGGCTGCTCTTGTTCAGGGCACAAGCTGTAGGGCACGCTAGTCTCAGCAGCTGGGCCTAGGTAGCAGGCTGTATACTTTTCAGTATACTTTCAAAGGTAGGTGAATTTTTAATTTTTTTAGAATGAATAATTCTCTCCACATGTGTTTCAGTAACCAAAGGTAGGCAAGAACTGAGCAGAATAATTGACTTGAAAACAGGTTTTCAGTTTCACCACTAGAGGATGTCAAGTCCTTTTCAGGTTAATATTTTGTGTAATAGATCGAAATTCACAAAACTGCTCCCACCCAGGTTTTGTGTATTTAATTTTACAGTAGTACTCAAGAGCTGTGAAAGGGAGTGTGCAGAGCTCATCTGTCAATTTAATAACCTCATTTTAAAAAACCTACTGAATTAAGACTAGATCCAGAGCTGCTTTTGACTAATCCGTGAGCGTGCACTTTGATGCACAGGCAATGAGTTAATACCGATGATCTGTGTTGATATTTCTTTGCAGGAAATGACTTAGAACCTGGAACTGCGCTTTTTCTTTCTTTAGTAGGCAGCATGATAGAAGAGCGTGAACCTTTTTTGTGATCTTGGTCATCACTCTTCACTGAGTTTCTTCCAAGTTAAACAGTGGTATTTAAGGTCTTAGCTTTCAGGGTCCACAGTTAACTGCAAATAAAAGTTGTTAGGTGGGGTTGAAACTATAATTTAGTATTAAACTCATCCATTTTGAAATTCAAGTCCTAAAACTAGTAATGGCTCATTCAGGTGAATAGATAACATTTTTCCTATTATATTTTAGCTGATTCTTACCTGTACATCTTGCTAAGTAGAAGGGAAGTATTATTATTAGACTAGGCATGTCAGCTCAGGAGTCTGCATTTATTTGCTATCATTAATTAGGCATGTGTGTGAATCACTAATTTACATTGGCGTGTTCTCTTAAAAAAGAAAAATCTAGCATCTTTGTCTCCTGAAGCGTGAAAAATAATCATTTGAAAGGGTTTTTTGTTTGTTTATTTGTGCTGGGTCTTTATTGCTACATTTGGGCATTCACTAGTTGCAGGTACTAGTTGTACCACAGGCTTCTCCTTGAGGAGGCTGCTCTTGTTGCAGGGCACAAGCTGTAGGGCACGCTAGTCTCAGCAGTTTTGACACATGGGCCCTAGAGTATGCAGGCTTTAGTAGTGGTGCACAGGATTAGTTGTTCTGTGGCATGAGAAGTCATCCCAGACCAGGGATCAAACTCTTGTCCCCTGCACTACCAGGCGGATTCTTAGCCACCGTACCACCAGGAAAGTCTCAAAAGGGGCTATTAACAAAACAAAAACCCTTCAGGGCTATTGATAATAAGAAAATATTTGAGGCTTAGAATAATTTGACCAAGAAATATGTACCTTCTGTAAAACATATTGATGACTGAAAGGTTGATGAAAACATGATCCTTAGATTTCACAAGGAAAACAAAACCCGCAAACAAGTAATTACAGGTTTGGGGGAGTTCAGTGAAGAAAGAATTACTTCTGTGACCTTTCATCAGGGAGGACATCCTGGGCATGTAATTAACTTAAGCTTTAAAAATAGATAAACGGCATATAATGTTTGGGGTGGGTTTTTTTTTTTTTTGAAGCAAATTTTACATTTATTTTTGAATTGAAATACAGTTGATTTACAATGTTGTTAGTTTCAGGTGTACAGCAAAGTGATTCAGGTATGTGTATATATATATATGTATATATATATACACATTTATATGCATGCATACTAAGTTGCTTCAGTCATGTCCAACTCTTTGCAACCCTCTGGACTGTAGTCGGCCAGGCTCCTCTGTCTATGGTATTCTCCAGGCAAGAATACTGGGGTGGAGTGCCATATTTTTGTCCAGGGAATCTTCCTGATTCAGGGATCTAACCCATGTCTCTTACATCTCCTACACTGGTAAGTGGGTTCTTTACCACTAGCACCACCTGGGAGGCCCTATTATATGTGTATATATATATATATATACACACACACACATAAAGAGAGAGAGAGACCTTCCCTTGTGACTTGGTGGCTCAGACAGTAAAGAATTTGTTTGCAGTGTGAAAGACCCAGGGTCCATCCCTGGGTAAGGAAGACCCCTCCCGGAGAAGGAAATGACTCCCCACTAGGGTATTCTTGCCTGGAAAATCCCATGGACAGAGAAGCCTGGCAATTGTCTGTATTTCAGATGCTTTTCAATTATAGGTTATTAGAATATATCAAATTTAATTCCCTGTGCTATACAGGAGGTCATTGCTGGTTATCTATTTCACATATAGTAGTGTGTCTGTTAATCCCAAACTTCTATTTTATCCTTCTGCACGTTTTCCCATTTAGTAAGCAAAATTTTTTGTTTTCTGTATCTGTAAGTCTATTTCTCTTTTGTAATTAAGTTCATTTGTATCGTGTTTCTATATTCCACATACAAGTTATACCATATTATTTTATTTGTCTTACCTGATTTACTTAGTATGATAACCTCTAGCCACTACGTTGCTGCAATTGCCATTATTTCATTTTTATATAGGCTGAATAATATCCCATTGCATGTGCATGCTCAGACACTCAGTTGTCTCTCTTTGTGACCCTATGGACTGTAGTTCACCAGGCTTCTCTGTCCATGAGATTTTTAAGGCAAAAATACTGGAGTGAGTTGCCAAGCCCTCCTCCAGATAAATGGCATATATTGTTGAATGAAGGAAAGAGAAAAAAATACAGGTATAGATGTGGAAAAGAGCAAAGTTTGGCTCATACTGAGTTGTGTGAAGCTCAGCATGAGTCTAGAGGATGGATTAGGAATGAAGGCACGTTGAAGCCATGTTGTTGAGTGATCAAGCTGAGAGGTTAATATGATTCTGCAGGCAGTGAGGAACTATTAATGATTCCCAAGGATAACATATCTTGAATAAAGTATGGTAAATTAGGTAATCCTCTACCTGTGGATCTTGAAAGCTTAATTAGCAAAGTCTAGCACAACCACTCAGCTATGCATTTTAGGAGGGCAGTCCTTCATTTAGAAAGTCCTCTTGATTGATTTTTGCTGCTTTGGGAAGGGTATCATGGTGTAGGGGGAGGAGGGAGTTTATGAGAAACACTTGCGTAGCCAGGCTGATCAGCTAAATCTCTGGTGCTTGTGAGTGGGTTGGTCTTCTATCCACGTGATCCTTACTTTGAAGAAGCTGAGTTGCCTGGGGGTGGGACTTAAGAAGTACTACGCTGCCGTGTAGTACAGACCAACTTGGAAGTTCCTGCAAGAATCTTCCAGGCAGGGCTGCCCGGCATGGCTTTTCAATTATAGGTTATTAGAATATATCAAATTTAATTCCCTGTGCTATACAGGAGGTCATTGCTGGTTATCTATTTCACATATAGTAGTGTGTCTGTTAATCCCAAACTTCTATTTTATCCTTCTGCACGTTTTCCCATTTAGTAAGCAAAATTTTTTGTTTTCTGTATCTGTAAGTCTATTTCTCTTTTGTAATTAAGTTCATTTGTATCGTGTTTCTATATTCCACATACAAGTTATACCATATTATTTTATTTGTCTTACCTGATTTACTTAGTATGATAACCTCTAGCCACTACGTTGCTGCAATTGCCATTATTTCATTTTTATATAGGCTGAATAATATCCCATTGCATGTGCATGCTCAGACACTCAGTTGTCTCTCTTTGTGACCCTATGGACTGTAGTTCACCAGGCTTCTCTGTCCATGAGATTTTTAAGGCAAAAATACTGGAGTGAGTTGCCAAGCCCTCCTCCAGATAAATGGCATATATTGTTGAATGAAGGAAAGAGAAAAAAATACAGGTATAGATGTGGAAAAGAGCAAAGTTTGGCTCATACTGAGTTGTGTGAAGCTCAGCATGAGTCTAGAGGATGGATTAGGAATGAAGGCACGTTGAAGCCATGTTGTTGAGTGATCAAGCTGAGAGGTTAATATGATTCTGCAGGCAGTGAGGAACTATTAATGATTCCCAAGGATAACATATCTTGAATAAAGTATGGTAAATTAGGTAATCCTCTACCTGTGGATCTTGAAAGCTTAATTAGCAAAGTCTAGCACAACCACTCAGCTATGCATTTTAGGAGGGCAGTCCCTTCATTTAGAAAGTCCTCTTGATTGATTTTTGCTGCTTTGGGAAGGGTATCATGGTGTAGGGGGAGGAGGGAGTTTATGAGAAACACTTGCGTAGCCAGGCTGATCAGCTAAATCTCTGGTGCTTGTGAGTGGGTTGGTCTTCTATCCACGTGATCCTTACTTTGAAGAAGCTGAGTTGCCTGGGGGTGGGACTTAAGAAGTACTACGCTGCCGTGTAGTACAGACCAACTTGGAAGTTCCTGCAAGAATCTTCCAGGCAGGCGCTGGGCTGGCACTCTGGCATGGCAATGAAAATGGGAAGAGAAGGATTAATTCAGGATTCTACAGAGGCATGTGTCCAAGGATGAAGGTAAAAAGTTGACATGTAAGATTACACTCCAGGTTTGAGTTTGTTTTTTTTTTTTTTTGAGCATGAAAACAGTCATGAGGAGGACCTGGTTTTGGTGGGAGAACTAGAAAATTTTCTGCTTTAAACACAGAGGTTTGAGCTGCAAGGGAGATGCGTTAAGTGAGATGTTTCATGGACACCGGGAAGGATGGGAATAAGGAGAAAATAGAGGTCGGGACTCTGGAATTCATCCCATAAGGGGAACTTAATGGGGGCCTTGAGAATGAGGAGGGTTTCAAAAGGAACATTGAGGAGGTGAGACAAAACTTCACACATAAGAGGAAGGACCTCCATCAAAGAGGTTGGGTGGAAAAGCCAAAAAGTTAGAAAAAGCATCACTGAGCAATGCCATTCCAGCCAATAGAGAGGGATGAGGCGGTCAAGGATTCAGAGACTGAAAAGCAAAAATAGAAAGCACTTGGTGAGGTTACAGGGTAGTCACTGACCACCCCGATGGTGAGGGCATCTCAGAGTGGGGCATGTAGCAGATTATGTGATCAGTAGACTAGCACTTGGATAGTAAAGATAGCCAGTTTAAAAGGCTCTCTGCAAAATTCACCAGTGAGAGGAGAAAGTGTCAAATCCTTACATTTTTCTTATTAGGACCTTTTTGATTTGCACATGGCTTACTGTTTCGGTAGGGGTGGGGAGGGATGTACAATTTATTGAGTTTTGTCAAATGTACAGTCTTGTAACTACCACTATAGTAATGATCCAGGAGAGTTCTCTCACCCTGAGAGGATTCCCTTGTGCCACCCCTCTGTGACCTGGCTTTGCTGTGCTGAGCACCTGACAACCACCGGTCTGTTCACCATCCTAGTTTGCCTCCTCCCAGGGTATTATAAAAGTGGAATCCTACACATAGACTTTGGAGTCTGATTTTTTTTCACTTAGCATAATGCATTTGAGATTCCAATGTGTTGTGCATATCAGTATTTATTAATGGTAGTTTGCTGTTTTAAGGAAGTCCCACAGATTAATCCATTCACCCATTGAGAAATACTAGGTATTTCTGGGCTTTGGCAATGTAATGTTGCTGCAAACATTAATGTACACGTTTTTCTTACTTATCTCAGGCGTATACCTGGGAGCAAAATTGCTGACTCACATGTAAGTGCATATTTATAAGAAACTGATGAACTGTTCTGGGTGGCTGTGCAGGCTTGCGTTCTTACAAACAATATATGTGAGTCTGCCTTGCTCTGCATCCTGGCCAGCACTTGATATCGGTCTCTTTAGTTCTGGTTTTTAGCCATTTCACCAAGTTCTTTAAGTAAAGCTGTGTGTTCTTTGAGTAAAGCACCTCAAAGTAAAATGGCGCCCTTCAAGATGCTGAGTGATGCTCACTTGAAACCAGGAAAACCTGTGGAGGTGCAGGCTCTCCCAAAGTCCAGATGTAATGAGGATTTATTTGGCTCTAATACCATTGGCTTCTTTTCCATAGTATTTATTTCTTGTGGAGTCTACACTCTGAAGTTGATGATGAACAGGAGTGTGGTCATCCCATGCTGGTCCAAATTCTTTTCTCCCCACTTAATGTCTATCTTCAATCCCTTGATATTTGGCCTTCCCAAATTTGGAGTTAACTTTTTTTTTTTTTTTTTTTTTGCAGTAAGAAAGCTGGAAGTACTATTACTATAGTTTGTTTTCTTTGGAAAAATTCGTCAAACTCAGTATCAGTTCTCAGTTACTGAAATATACTCGAAGAACTTTATAAAAAGTCTTGATAATGTGTTTGGACATTTAATCATTAAGCATGGTCTAAGGTTCAGTATACTAAATGTGTACAGTGTTCAGGCTTACTCTTTTCTAGAATAGGTCTTTTTTAATATTTTTTATTTTTAATTTTGACCTCTTTTATTGATCTTTCATTTACTTATTTTTGTCCATCTTTCTTCTTTGGCCTGTGTGGGCCTCCCATTGCAGTGGCCTCTCCTGTGGCAGGGCACTGGCTCCAGGCACATGCGCTCCGGAGTGCTGGCTCCTAATTGGACACCCTGGTCCAGCTTCTCTGCGGCATGTGGGATCTTCCTGGGCCAGGGATCGAACCAGAACCCTTTGCACTGCAAGGTGGACTCTCTACCCACTGGACCACCAGGGAAGCCCTCTTTTTAAATATTTTTAATGTAGTTGATTTACAGTGTTATGCTAATTTCTGCTGTACAGCAAAGGGACTCAGTTTTATTTTTTTCCAACAAAATATACATTCTCAGGCGTATACCTGGGAGCAAAATTGCTGACTCACATGTAAGTGCATATTTATAAGAAACTGATGAACTGTTCTGGGTGGCTGTGCAGGCTTGCGTTCTTACAAACAATATATGTGAGTCTGCCTTGCTCTGCATCCTGGCCAGCACTTGATATCGGTCTCTTTAGTTCTGGTTTTTAGCCATTTCACCAAGTTCTTTAAGTAAAGCTGTGTGTTCTTTGAGTAAAGCACCTCAAAGTAAAATGGCGCCCTTCAAGATGCTGAGTGATGCTCACTTGAAACCAGGAAAACCTGTGGAGGTGCAGGCTCTCCCAAAGTCCAGATGTAATGAGGATTTATTTGGCTCTAATACCATTGGCTTCTTTTCCATAGTATTTATTTCTTGTGGAGTCTACACTCTGAAGTTGATGATGAACAGGAGTGTGGTCATCCCATGCTGGTCCAAATTCTTTTCTCCCCACTTAATGTCTATCTTCAATCCCTTGATATTTGGCCTTCCCAAATTTGGAGTTAACTTTTTTCTCTTTTTTGCAGTAAGAAAGCTGGAAGTACTATTACTATAGTTTGTTTTCTTTGGAAAAATTCGTCAAACTCAGTATCAGTTCTCAGTTACTGAAATATACTCGAAGAACTTTATAAAAAGTCTTGATAATGTGTTTGGACATTTAATCATTAAGCATGGTCTAAGGTTCAGTATACTAAATGTGTACAGTGTTCAGGCTTACTCTTTTCTAGAATAGGTCTTTTTTAATATTTTTTATTTTTAATTTTGACCTCTTTTATTGATCTTTCATTTACTTATTTTTGTCCATCTTTCTTCTTTGGCCTGTGTGGGCCTCCCATTGCAGTGGCCTCTCCTGTGGCAGGGCACTGGCTCCAGGCACATGCGCTCCGGAGTGCTGGCTCCTAATTGGACACCCTGGTCCAGCTTCTCTGCGGCATGTGGGATCTTCCTGGGCCAGGGATCGAACCAGAACCCTTTGCACTGCAAGGTGGACTCTCTACCCACTGGACCACCAGGGAAGCCCTCTTTTTAAATATTTTTAATGTAGTTGATTTACAGTGTTATGCTAATTTCTGCTGTACAGCAAAGGGACTCAGTTATACACATATATACATTCTTTTTTATGCTTTCCAGTATGGTTTATCTCAGAATATTCAATGTAGTCCCCTGTGCTCTTCCGTAGGACCTTGTTTATCCATTCTGTATAATAGTTTGCATCTACTAACTCCAAACTCACAGTCTATTCCTTTCCTACTCCACCCCTTGGCAACCATAAGTCTGTTCTCTGTGAGCCTATTTCTGTTCTGTAGATAGATTCATTTGTGGCATATTCTAGGTTCCACTTGTATCACATCATGTCATTTATCCTTCTCTGACTGACCTCACTTAGGATGATCACCTACAGTTGTGTCCATGTTGTTGCAGATGGATGTAGGTATGCAAAACAAAACAGAAAGGAAGCTGAGTGAAATGCATTTGGTATATGTGAACTGAGCTTTGCAAGGGTTGTTAGTCAAGCTGTGTATTTAAGCTTAGAGTATTGAGATTTGGGATATCTGAAAAAATTTTTTTGTGACTGTAATGCTCTGAAAGTTTCCTTTTTGAAATTGGCTGTCTGGTAAACAAAAGCATCCTTTCCTGTGGCATAACCTTTCACATACAAAACTTGTATCCTTGACATTTGTTAAATACTAGGAAAAGTTTCAATTCCAAGGTGAAATACTATAAGGAAACCCCCTTTTTCAGTGTTTCAATAACCCAAGGCCTTTTGGATGGCAGTAATGCACATAATAATTGACTGTAGAAGAAAAACCTGACTGCTTTTCAAGGTTTAAATCCAAGCCTTTTTCTCAAAACCTGACCTCTTTAGTGGTGGCCCGGCCAGATCTTCTTTGTAGGCCTGCTTTCATTTACTTATTTTTGTCCATCTTTCTTCTTTGGCCTGTGTGGGCCTCCCATTGCAGTGGCCTCTCCTGTGGCAGGGCACTGGCTCCAGGCACATGCGCTCCGGAGTGCTGGCTCCTAATTGGACACCCTGGTCCAGCTTCTCTGCGGCATGTGGGATCTTCCTGGGCCAGGGATCGAACCAGAACCCTTTGCACTGCAAGGTGGACTCTCTACCCACTGGACCACCAGGGAAGCCCTCTTTTTAAATATTTTTAATGTAGTTGATTTACAGTGTTATGCTAATTTCTGCTGTACAGCAAAGGGACTCAGTTATACACATATATACATTCTTTTTTATGCTTTCCAGTATGGTTTATCTCAGAATATTCAATGTAGTCCCCTGTGCTCTTCCGTAGGACCTTGTTTATCCATTCTGTATAATAGTTTGCATCTACTAACTCCAAACTCACAGTCTATTCCTTTCCTACTCCACCCCTTGGCAACCATAAGTCTGTTCTCTGTGAGCCTATTTCTGTTCTGTAGATAGATTCATTTGTGGCATATTCTAGGTTCCACTTGTATCACATCATGTCATTTATCCTTCTCTGACTGACCTCACTTAGGATGATCACCTACAGTTGTGTCCATGTTGTTGCAGATGGATGTAGGTATGCAAAACAAAACAGAAAGGAAGCTGAGTGAAATGCATTTGGTATATGTGAACTGAGCTTTGCAAGGGTTGTTAGTCAAGCTGTGTATTTAAGCTTAGAGTATTGAGATTTGGGATATCTGAAAAAATTTTTTTGTGACTGTAATGCTCTGAAAGTTTCCTTTTTGAAATTGGCTGTCTGGTAAACAAAAGCATCCTTTCCTGTGGCATAACCTTTCACATACAAAACTTGTATCCTTGACATTTGTTAAATACTAGGAAAAGTTTCAATTCCAAGGTGAAATACTATAAGGAAACCCCCTTTTTTTTTCAGTGTTTCAATAACCCAAGGCCTTTTTGGATGGCAGTAATGCACATAATAATTGACTGTAGAAGAAAAACCTGACTGCTTTTCAAGGTTTAAATCCAAGCCTCTGTTTCTCAGAAGCTCCTGACCTCTTTAGTGGTGCGGAGACACCAAACAGGGCCCAGTTGCCTGCTTCCATCATTCCTGCTGGGTTGGTTTCTGCTCACAGTAGATGCTCTAAGCTAGTACACCCCACAGCCCTGGTGGGTTCATTAAAATGCAGCTCACTGCTTAGGCCACACAGGCCTATTGTTGAATGATTATTGAGGTCATGTGCTGTTGTGTCATTTTGATTCAGATGATTGGTTCTTACTCGTCTTGGGTAGTCTCAATTGGCCATCACCTGGGGACCTTTTAAATCTCTCAATACCCATGCTGGACCCTAGGCAGGTATCAGAGACTCTCTAGGGGTGGGAGCCAGGTGGCAGTATTTTTGTAAAATTCCCCAGGTGGCTCCAGCGTGCAGTCAAAATTGAGAACTGCTTTAGATCGACTTCTTAGTGCTCTTCCATTTGACCTTAGGTTTAATTTAGAGGTGTTGGATGTATCTTATGAAAATCATCTGGAAAGTGGTAGCAGCTACTGCCCTCAGTCTACTGAGCTTGCTGGTACTGCTGAGTCACTTCAGTTGTGTCTGACTCTGTGTGAGCCGGTGGACTGCAGCCTGTCAGGCTCCTCTGTCCATGGAGTTCTCCAGGGGAGAATACTGGAGTGGGTTGCCATGCCCTCCTTCAGGGGGATCTTCCCTACCCAGGTCTCCTGCACTGCAGGCAGATTCCTCACCACTGAGCCATCAGGGAGGCCCCATATATTTATATGGGACCCCATGGACTGTAGCTCGCCAGGCTTCTGTGTCCATGGAATGTTTCAGGCAAGAGTGCTGGAGTGGGTTGCCATTTCCTTCTCCATCTATTGAGCTTACCCCCTTTATCTCTTGTTTTAGCTCAGTCATTTTCTTTCTAAGGATAGAGAGAAGTGAATATGGGTATGAGTCCACTTGAAAAGCCGCATATGTGTATATACATATTCTAGAACATATTAATTTGCTTTTCATGTCTAAATATGTTCAGGTAGACAATGTTAGGTACTTAGCTTTCTTTTTGTCTACTGTACTCAGTTGATACACTGCTTTGCTCCTCCTCAAAATACAGAAAGTTCAGTTTGGGGTAGATAATGAAAGGATTCTCTCTAGAAAATTACCTGCTTTTCCCAGAGATCTTCATGGTGACCTATGAACTCTAACCACCAGGCGCCTGGCTGGAGACCAGCCCTTATTTCTTGTTTCTGTAAATACTCGGCACAAGGACAACCGTCCTCTTGATTCTCTCCCCTTCTGCCTCATTCCTGACCTGATGCCAGAGCCCTCTGGGCTGATCTTTCCTTCTTTCACCCCTCTTCTTTCTCCTCATTCCACGGTACTCTATTGAAGGCTAAGTCTGGTAAGCTCTGCTGTTTTTGTTTTGCAGTTTTTCACGGTGGTGGTGTTCACATCTATGACTTTGAACCTCACCTCGTGTGACTCTGGTTTGTTGTGACGGAACCTCTAGAGGCACTTCTCAGTTGCACTTGTGTGTGCTTGCAGGGCTCCATGGTGCCATCCTCTGTGACCTGAAGCCCTTTCCAGGAGAGCTTACCTTTGACAGAACTGGTTTGCTCTCTTCTCTTCTCGCAGCTTGTTGTCTGCCTAGCTGTAAAATCAAGGGCCAAAACAGACAAAGCTATAGGCAAGATGCAATGGCAATGATCCCTCAAGAAGAGAGGTATCTTATTTTTTTGATTCTTCTTCAGGATTATACTGAGCACGTGGGAAGACGTATAGTTTTACAAGATTAAATGCCCAATTATTGGGGGATAATAGTAAACTATTACTTTGTGCTGGGGATTCCCAGGTGGCTCAGTGGTAAACAATCTGCCTGACAGTGCAAGAGAAGCAGGTTCAATCCCTTGGTTGGGAGAAGGAAGTGGCAACAAGATACATCCACATGCTTTGCCTAGTGACTTAGTGCAAGTCCCAGGCTGAGGATCTAGAAGTAAAATACTAGTAGAAGAAATAGCTCTATAGTAGAGAGTATGTAAATAAATTGAGAAAAGGGAGATGGGGATATTTTTTATCTTTGAGAGGACAAATGCCTTTGAATAGGAAAACCCCATAATCATACAATCCAATCAAGCCTACAGGAAGGAGCACAAGTTTGGCATTTCTCATTGAGTTCTTGGTTTTTCAGTTGTATATGAAGTAGTCAGGTTTGAGAATGTCATCCTGTTAATTGACAAACCAATTGGGTTCAGCCCTTGCTTGCTACTCTCTGAGTGTGGAGAAACATTAAGGATCCTAATCATCCACCAATTCATCAACACAAATCTAAACTATTTAATGTGACTCGAACCTCATGTCATTGTGAAGGCACTTAGAGAGTTACTTAAGGTTTTGAAAGAGGAGGAACACAAAGTCAAAAGAGAGAAGGAGAAAAGGGCAGTACTAAATCTAGTTACTGGTTCAGAGATGAGGCATATGGCTGTTAGACACCTGTGAAGTAGAATGCACACTACCTGAAGTGTATGGGGACTTTGCTGTGCATAGCACATTTGTTGTTGTTCAGTTGCTCAGTCGTGTCTGACTCTTTGCAGCCCCATAGGCCACAGCACACCAGGTTTCTCTGCCCTTCACCATCTCTTGGAGTTTACTCAGACTCCTGTCCATTGAGTCAGTGGTTTGCTCTCTTCTCTTCGCAGCTTGTTGTCTGCCTAGCTGTAAAATCAAGGGCCAAAACAGACAAAGCTATAGGCAAGATGCAATGGCAATGATCCCTCAAGAAGAGAGGTATCTTATTTTTTTGATTCTTCTTCAGGATTATACTGAGCACGTGGGAAGGCGTATAGTTTTACAAGATTAAATGCCCAATTATTGGGGGATAATAGTAAACTATTACTTTGTGCTGGGGATTCCCAGGTGGCTCAGTGGTAAACAATCTGCCTGACAGTGCAAGAGAAGCAGGTTCAATCCCTTGGTTGGGAGAAGGAAGTGGCAACAAGATACATCCACATGCTTTGCCTAGTGACTTAGTGCAAGTCCCAGGCTGAGGATCTAGAAGTAAAATACTAGTAGAAGAAATAGCTCTATAGTAGAGAGTATGTAAATAAATTGAGAAAAGGGAGATGGGGATATTTTTTATCTTTGAGAGGACAAATGCCTTTGAATAGGAAAACCCCATAATCATACAATCCAATCAAGCCTACAGGAAGGAGCACAAGTTTGGCATTTCTCATTGAGTTCTTGGTTTTTCAGTTGTATATGAAGTAGTCAGGTTTGAGAATGTCATCCTGTTAATTGACAAACCAATTGGGTTCAGCCCTTGCTTGCTACTCTCTGAGTGTGGAGAAACATTAAGGATCCTAATCATCCACCAATTCGTACAACACAAATCTAAACTATTTAATGTGACTCGAACCTCATGTCATTGTGAAGGCACTTAGAGAGTTACTTAAGGTTTTGAAAGAGGAGGAACACAAAGTCAAAAGAGAGAAGGAGAAAAGGGCAGTACTAAATCTAGTTACTGGTTCAGAGATGAGGCATATGGCTGTTAGACACCTGTGAAGTAGAATGCACACTACCTGAAGTGTATGGGGACTTTGCTGTGCATAGCACATTTGTTGTTGTTCAGTTGCTCAGTCGTGTCTGACTCTTTGCAGCCCCATAGGCCACAGCACACCAGGTTTCTCTGCCCTTCACCATCTCTTGGAGTTTACTCAGACTCATGTCCATTGAGTCAAGAATGCCATGCAACCATCTCATCCTTTGCCCTCCCCTTTTCCTGCCTCAGTCTTTCCCAGCATCAAGGTTTTTTCCAGAGTCAGCTCTTTGCATCAAGTGGCCAAAGTACTGGAGCTTTAGCTTCAGTCCTTCCAATGAATATTCAGAGCCCGTGGTTTTCTATTAGTGATGTACCTACCTGAAAGCACATTCATGGAACAATTTTCAATATTGCAGTTATTTTTAAAACCAAAAGCCTTGGTTATGTGAACCGCTGGGTTTTTTTGTTTGTTTGTTTGTTAACATAAAGCAAGGACAAACCATTTTTCCAGTGAATTTGATGGGGCTGGGTTTTGGGCCCTAGGGAGATGTGCGTACTTCTTGTTTCAGGGGTTCAGGGTGCGTCTCTTCCTCTGTGCCTGTGTGGAAACCAGGTAGTACTGTCTCCAGCAAAAAGCCAAGAGGGAAGAGAGATTTTTATTATGACATTGATTCCTTTACTGCACTACAGTCTGGGACAACCTTTTTTTTTTTTTTTTTTTCTTTTAACAAATCAAAGATTTTAGTACCTTTAACAATAGAAGTGTAGCTGTTTTGCCAGGCAAAAGGGTCCGTTTGTGATGCTTTAGAAAGATTGCCTAGTCTCCTTTGGCGTTATAATCCTTCCTCAGTGGATTGTCTGAAGTTTGCGTGAGTTTTAAAGCGAGAGCTTAGAACATGAATGTGAAAGGTAAAAGGATTTAGATTTCAGGTACCCTGAGTGTCCTTATCAACATATCCATCCTTCTGAGGCGTTATTTCTATATAAGAGCCCCCTGAAATCTTGATGGCCCTATGTCAGGTAAGATTAAAAGAAACTGTATTTATCAAAAAATGAACTGAGTTGCTAGTAGTATCTACATGAAAGTACTCTTTTTTTTTTTTTTTTTTTCAAAGTGTTTATTGATGCAGTGGACTTCTCTGGTGGCTCAGACAGTTGGGAAGATTCCCTGGAGAAGGGAATGGCAATCCACTCCAGTATTCTTGCCTGGAGAATTCCATGAACAGAAGAGGTTGGCGGGCTTATAGTCCATGGGGCCCACAAAGAGTCAGATATGACTGAGCGACTAACATAAGCACTGATGCATTAGGGACATGTTTTGATTTTAGCAAACAAGACTTTTTTTGTTTGGCACTTGCAGATTTTGAAAGGTTCTGCTCTTGGTATTTAACTCCAAGTATATTTCTCTCTTACCTGTGTAATTTATTTAAAGTTTTCTTTGTTTTTGATGTGGACCATTTTTAAAGGCTTTATTGAGTTTGTTATTACAATACTCCTTGTTTTTCTTTACATGTTTTGGGGCTTTTTTGGCCCTGAGGCATGGGGGATCCTTGTTTCCTGACCGGGGATTGAACCTGCCCCCCTGCATTGGAAGGTGAAGTCTTAACCACTGGACCACCAGGGAAGTCCCCTACCTGTATAATTCAGATTGAGACTTTTGATGTTCTGGTTGGTTGCTCACAGTTAGAGTGGATGTGCTCATGCTTTTCACTGGGAGCTTTCAACTGAATGAAAATGACCAAACTTCAAACTTTCCCACCATTATTATATAGTTTAGCATTTGTTAGTCACTTTTGTTAGGTCGGTTTCAGAACTATGCCAGAGAATTGTATAATTCTTTGGTAGAGTTGGCTCTAGTTGACCAATGAATCAATAACTGTGTAAAGTTCAGTGCCTCAAACCTTCATGCACACTTCTCATGAAAAATGTGCTTTATTTCACCAGCACCCCTTCCATATATGTCTACATACCATAGTGTCCTCTAAGTGAAACAGTGGGAAGGATTTCTTTAACTTTCATATTGTACTTTCTAAACCGTTCAATTTTGAGACAACCAAACTGTTCTTATTATACTGATAGGAAGGATTTACTGGACGCTTTAAAGCCAACCTGTATTGGATTCTCAGTGAAAAATCATCAGTGAATACATAGGGGGATTTAATAGGTGTATTCTGAGATGTCCAATTCATGAATACTGTTTTCATAGAGCATTGCAATACTGGGACATGGTTTGAGTAGATAGTATCCAGCCTATTCAATGTAGGTTATAACCATTGACAGATTGACCTTTGATTTGCGTGCTTTCCTTTGGAGCATGTTGACTTCAGTGTGGGAATAGAGCATCTTCGTCTCTGGGGTCAATGAATGAAATGGTTAATTTTATGTGTCAACCTGGCTAGGCTATGAGGTCCAGTTGTTTGGTCAAACGCTAGAATAGATGTTGCTGTAAAGGTATTCTGAAGGTATGATTAACATTTCCAGTCAGTTAACATTAAATATCTCTTCCTTTATTGAGGACATTACCCTCGACAATCTAGGGGGTCTAATCCAATCATTGAAAGCATCAGAGGCAACACTGAGGCTTTATTGAGTTTGTTATTACAATACTCCTTGTTTTTCTTTACATGTTTTGGGGCTTTTTTGGCCCTGAGGCATGGGGGATCCTTGTTTCCTGACCGGGGATTGAACCTGCCCCCCTGCATTGGAAGGTGAAGTCTTAACCACTGGACCACCAGGGAAGTCCCCTACCTGTATAATTCAGATTGAGACTTTTGATGTTCTGGTTGGTTGCTCACAGTTAGAGTGGATGTGCTCATGCTTTTCACTGGGAGCTTTCAACTGAATGAAAATGACCAAACTTCAAACTTTCCCACCATTATTATATAGTTTAGCATTTGTTAGTCACTTTTGTTAGGTCGGTTTCAGAACTATGCCAGAGAATTGTATAATTCTTTGGTAGAGTTGGCTCTAGTTGACCAATGAATCAATAACTGTGTAAAGTTCAGTGCCTCAAACCTTCATGCACACTTCTCATGAAAAATGTGCTTTATTTCACCAGCACCCCTTCCATATATGTCTACATACCATAGTGTCCTCTAAGTGAAACAGTGGGAAGGATTTCTTTAACTTTCATATTGTACTTTCTAAACCGTTCAATTTTGAGACAACCAAACTGTTCTTATTATACTGATAGGAAGGATTTACTGGACGCTTTAAAGCCAACCTGTATTGGATTCTCAGTGAAAATCATCAGTGAATACATAGGGGGATTTAATAGGTGTATTCTGAGATGTCCAATTCATGAATACTGTTTTCATAGAGCATTGCAATACTGGGACATGGTTTGAGTAGATAGTATCCAGCCTATTCAATGTAGGTTATAACCATTGACAGATTGACCTTTGATTTGCGTGCTTTCCTTTGGAGCATGTTGACTTCAGTGTGGGAATAGAGCATCTTCGTCTCTGGGGTCAATGAATGAAATGGTTAATTTTATGTGTCAACCTGGCTAGGCTATGAGGTCCAGTTGTTTGGTCAAACGCTAGAATAGATGTTGCTGTAAAGGTATTCTGAAGGTATGATTAACATTTCCAGTCAGTTAACATTAAATATCTCTTCCTTTATTGAGGACATTACCCTCGACAATCTAGGGGGTCTAATCCAATCATTGAAAGCCATCAGAGGCAACACTGAGGTTTCCCAGAGAAGGAGGAATTTTGCCTCAAGGCTGTAACAAAGAAGTCACGCTTGAGTTTTAGCCTGCTGGCCTTCTCCACAGTTTTGGACTTTCCAGCTCCATAATTGGCAGCTGATATTTTTTTCCTTAAAATAAATCTCTTTATATATTTTTTTTCTATAGCACATTTTTCTCCGGAAACACGGAACCCAAAATAATTTTGATTCTGTGTCTCTGGAGAACACTGACACATGGACCCAACAGAAATAAAATCGAGGATTTGCCTCCAGAATTGTGCAAAATGCGTTACTTTTTAAGAGACAATTTTAATCTAAAGGTAAAAAGAGGATGTTAAGCTTTCCTAAATTGGAAAGAAAAAGATCTTCATTGATAGTCGGTTTTAGTTTTAGGAGAATTGGGAAGAACAACAGAGGATAAGGATTGAGGGGAAGTCTCAGAGTCTGAAACACATTGTTCTTGAGTTCTCCAGCTCTTCACTGGCTTGAAGTCTCTCATTCTTCTTCAGACATCCATAAAGTAATAAACTGAATTGGTTTATACTTACTGCGTTTTCACTCACAAACCTTTAGATCTCATCTAAGTCATATAATAAAATGATATGTAATAAGACTGTACCAGGAAGGGAAAACCTGTTTGTCTTATTCCCTTTACCCCCTCTTCCCCAGAGTTTTTCACCCAGGAGGTTCTCCTTAAGTTGTGGGCGAGAAGAGAGAAGTCTGCAAGCTGCAGGCGCAGAAGTCACAGCGTGGACCTCTGCTATCCAGACACCCCCCGAAACGCCCACGGAAGGAGGCTTCCATTATTTTCATCCTTTAACTTGAAGTCTAAAACCTCTGGAGGGCATCAGTCGAATGAGTAAAAGAGTACGGCTGCCGAGCTGCCCACAGAGTGAAGCCTGTGCAGCGTAGGTGTGGAGAGTCAGTGACAGCAAGGAAGAGGCTGCTCTGAACCTCTCTGGGGCTTTTCCCTCTCTTCCTCCTTGACTGTTTTCCCTGAGGGTATAGCTGGAGTTTCCATTTTCATAACGTCACGGAATGGCAGGATCAGAAGGGACTCTGGAGTCTGAAACTCCAGCCTGTGCACCATGCATTAACCCCACACATCACCCCAGACCAGTGTCTGTGCACAACTCTCCTCAGTGATGGAAGGCCCAGGTCGTTACATTCAGTAACTTTCCATCACCTGACCTCCGCCTGTCTGCTTGAACTACACTAAAAGTTCACCTTTAAATCCAGTATTTTCTTTCCTACAGAGTCTTACTTTCTCCAGAGAAAATGTACTTTATTTCAAACGATCCTCCTGTGTTATGGGCTGGAATCTTTGTAAGTCCTAGATTCTCTTATGAATGTGTGCTAGTTTCTCCTCCTATTGGCAATATCTAGCTCAGATCATGTGATCTGAGGACCAGGAAATGGACAGAAGGCTTGCTCCTCTGACCCAGCACGCTGACTGGCTGCCCGTCATTGATGTGTAAGGAGCTTACTGCCCGAGGGCTCTCCTTCCTTGTGTCTGCTGAAACCTGGGGAGGTCTTCATTTTGTTCCTGTTCAGTTGTTCCCGTGTTAATCCAAGAGGTGTTCATATGTATCAACTAAATTCATATTTTTGGCTATGGTCCCTTATTTCTATCGTTTTGATCCTGATTCTCACCATTGCTCAGCTTTGTTTTATCTGCAGATATAAAATCCTCATTCTCATCTGTATCTTTCATAAGAACATTAACCTCCTTTTCTTCCCACTGCCTATATCTTAGCTTCTATTTGCATTATTGATACCCATGCCCACTCCCCTGCAGTAAGTCTTCCATATGCCAGGAGATGCCTGTTTGTTTTGTTTTATTTTGTTTAAGGTGAATGAGTGATTTTTGTATTTGACTTTTGCCTGCTATCCTCCCAGCCACCACTTGCGATCCCTTTTTTCTACTTCGACAGAGTTACTATATGACAAGGTTCTCTTAAGTCTTGCTCCTTCTCCCTTCCAACCCACCCAACCACAGCTGCCAGGCTGACCTGTCTGGATCACACGTTTAGTCATCAACACTGCTCAGTGACTCCCCGTCTTCGGTGGGAGAACAATTATGTGACCTGGCACTTGCCTGCCCTCCAGTGTCAGCCACCAAAGCACCTCATCTTACATCTTTGACATTTTACCGCTTGTGAAAGCAAGGAACCTGTTTCTTAGTGTCTTGTCTTTCTAATTGTATGACTTGAAAATTAAGCATGTCACTTGTTCACAGACCAGTGATGGACTGGGTAATTTTTAGAAACACTGCCCTGGGCATCTGTCTTATTTTTCTATTGAATCCACTGATTGATTTATTTGCCTCATTTTGAATCTGTAAATTTGGTTGTCTAACCTTATGAAGGGATTAGACCTCATAAAAGGGGGCTTCTCTGGTGGCGCCAGTGGTAAAGAACCCAGCTGCCAATGCAGGAGATCTAAGAGACGCAGGTTCTCTTCCTGGGTTGGGCGGACCCTCTGGAGGAGGGCATGGCAACCCACTCCAGTATTCTTGCTTGGAGAATCCCATGGACAGAGGAACCTGGCAGGCTACAGTCCATGGGGTCGCAAAGAGTCGAATGACTTAAAGTGACTGAGCACGCCCAACTTCTTAAAGGCGTTACTATTGGAGGAAAGGACCTTTTGAGAACGTTTTAACTTTTGTCAAGGGATTTAGAAGCCCGTGTAATGTGCATAATAAAGTATTACCACTGAGATTAATGAACAGGAAGACCTTAAGGCATTTTGAGCATATGGTAGTGGGTTGAAGTTTAATGTGGCATTTTATAATGTTTGCAGCTTAGCTAGTGGTGCCTCATGTTTAGGAAAGGGTTTTAAAGAAAACTTAGTGTCTGTGCCTTATATTCTGATCAATGAACCCTCATGGTTTTACGTTTGTTTATGGCAGAGCAAACATGGAAGCAGACTTTGTAGCACCACAGAGTGTTCATGCAACAAGGATTTATAGAAATGTTATAAAAGGCACAGCAGGGACCTGATACTTGTTGGTTGATGGCATGTCCTGCTAGGATAGTATTTACTGTTTTTCTTATAGGCTTATTCATAGAAGAGCTAAACAAACCTGCTTTTCAAGGTGTCAGTCTGCCTTTGTGCCGTGTATCTTTATTCAGCAGCTTTCTGGAAGCTCTGCCTAGTGCTGCAAGTTGGCAGAATGTTGTGCCTTATTCTAGGAAACTGTAAGGAAGCCCTTTAATTTGGAGAAAGGGGATGGCAGAGAACAAACTGGGACCTTGTGTTCTCTAGGGCTTGTTTGATTTCACATCACCTATGATTTTGTAACTTAGTGTCTTGTCTTTCTAATTGTATGACTTGAAAATTAAGCATGTCACTTGTTCACAGACCAGTGATGGACTGGGTAATTTTTAGAAACACTGCCCTGGGCATCTGTCTTATTTTTCTATTGAATCCACTGATTGATTTATTTGCCTCATTTTGAATCTGTAAATTTGGTTGTCTAACCTTATGAAGGGATTAGACCTCATAAAAGGGGGCTTCTCTGGTGGCGCCAGTGGTAAAGAACCCAGCTGCCAATGCAGGAGATCTAAGAGACGCAGGTTCTCTTCCTGGGTTGGGCGGACCCTCTGGAGGAGGGCATGGCAACCCACTCCAGTATTCTTGCTTGGAGAATCCTGTAGACAGAGGAGCCTGGCAGGCTATAGTCCATGGGGTCGCAAAGAGTCGAATGACTTAAAGTGACTGAGCACGCCCGCAACTTCTTAAAGGCGTTACTATTGGAGGAAAGGACCTTTTGAGAACGTTTTAACTTTTGTCAAGGGATTTAGAAGCCCGTGTAATGTGCATAATAAAGTATTACCACTGAGATTAATGAACAGGAAGACCTTAAGGCATTTTGAGCATATGGTAGTGGGTTGAAGTTTAATGTGGCATTTTATAATGTTTGCAGCTTAGCTAGTGGTGCCTCATGTTTAGGAAAGGGTTTTAAAGAAAACTTAGTGTCTGTGCCTTATATTCTGATCAATGAACCCTCATGGTTTTACGTTTGTTTATGGCAGAGCAAACATGGAAGCAGACTTTGTAGCACCACAGAGTGTTCATGCAACAAGGATTTATAGAAATGTTATAAAAGGCACAGCAGGGACCTGATACTTGTTGGTTGATGGCATGTCCTGCTAGGATAGTATTTACTGTTTTTCTTATAGGCTTATTCATAGAAGAGCTAAACAAACCTGCTTTTCAAGGTGTCAGTCTGCCTTTGTGCCGTGTATCTTTATTCAGCAGCTTTCTGGAAGCTCTGCCTAGTGCTGCAAGTTGGCAGAATGTTGTGCCTTATTCTAGGAAACTGTAAGGAAGCCCTTTAATTTGGAGAAAGGGGATGGCAGAGAACAAACTGGGACCTTGTGTTCTCTAGGGCTTGTTTGATTTCACATCACCTATGATTTCACTTACACCTATGCTGGCTTTGCCATTTTCAAATCAGGTCAAGTTGTTTTTCTTTTTTTTTAATTACATTAAAATATGAATTTCTAGAACTCCTGCTAGCAGTAAATTGCATCTTCCTTTTGGGAGAGGCATGAAGTATTTAAAAGAATACTGAAATCCAGTAGTCTTGAAGAATGAATAGTCTCCTTAATACAGAAATACGGGAAAGTATTTTGGCACTTCTGGTCCCCATCGAAAAGTAACGTAATGGATGTAGAACTGTGATTTTCCAGTGACTGGCCATTCAGTCCAGCAGTAGTAACTTTTGTTTTCAGCGACAGTCTTTGATGAGTACAAATCAGCCTCTTTACCGTGTCAGTAATGTTTTTGTTAAGCTCACTAGGCTTTTAGAAAGGAAAATCTAGGTATGCTCTCTCACTGGTTAAGGAGATTTCTCTTTGCAAGAGGGTATTCTTAGGTTCACTCAGGGGCTATTTTCCAGTTTTATGGTCACAAAAGCTTAGGAAGCATAAATATGGACAGCAGCCTGAAGGGTATGTGTGGATGCGTGTGCCTGCATGTGTTCCATCTCTTACATAACATGGTGACAGTGAAGCCCAAGTCATGAGCTGACGCTCCTGCCGACCAGCAGGTTTAACTCTGTTTCATGCTCGTGGTTCCGAGCCAGGCAGCCAGGGTAGAAGGACAAACACATAAATTCACTGTGCACTAAGCGGGTGGGGGTGGGGTGGGAACAGCCACTGCTCTTTGGCCTGTTTGGTTCATAGCAAGGACGAGTGGTACCGTTTTCCACCTATGATTTTGAGTCTGTTTTGTGATTCTTCTGCAAACATTTTTTTTTCTTTGTACAAAGCCAGGCAAGTTGTAAAATCTACCCCTCTGTACCCGTCCCTGTGTCGTTTCTCTCATGTATCTAGGGGTGTCTGTCACTACATCCCTTACTGTTTTAACAATTTAACAAAGCAGTTGCCAGACATGCCTGACTCTGGGAAGTCTCCCTGTTCCCATCCCCTTGGGAATTGAAGGGAGCTCCTGTATCTGCCGGCGACAGGCAAGGGCAGTCGTGACAGTGAATTGAAGACACTTCTTAACCCTGAGAACAGTAAATAAGTTCAGGCAGTATTCCTTTTAATTCTGGGGACATTAAGGTCTCACTTCTCCTCCTTTTCACATTTGCTTTTATTTTGGGTCAGAGTGTAAAAAAGGAGAAGATTACAGTCCCAAGCTCCACCCAGGCAGGGGTCAGTCAGGCCCCAGCAGTCCTGGAGTTGCATAACTTAACCCCTGTATCTGTTAAAGCCTGGGTTTGAGCATTTAGGAAACTAATCTCAAGTGTATTCCTATGCCTTAAATGGGGGAACACATATGTATTTCATGGATAGGGAAAAAACCCCTTTATTATGATTATTGTATCTTGAACTGTTTGCTTCCCCGTGACTGGTCCCAGCTGTGACTGTCATACAGCTAGTGGGTGTTGGAGTCAGGATCGACAGGACAGCAGGATGAAAGCATCTTGGCTTTAGAGCAAATGGGCCTGGGTTTAACCCTGACTCAGCCGTTTAACTGGCTGTCACTCAAACCTTTCTGAGCCTCAGTTTCCTGATGTGTCAGGTGACAGCTCTCTCTCACGGCTGTTGTAACTCACCAAGGTAACATGGGCTCCCGTCTGTGGCTCAGACAGTAAAGAACCCACCTGCAGGAGGCGCAGGTTCATGCCCAGGTTCAGGAAGATTCTGAGGGGAGGGTATGGCAAGCAACTCCAGTATTCTGGCCTGGAGAAACCCATGGACAGAAGGGTCTGGTGACTTTTTCTTTGGGGACTTCCCTGGTGGTCCAGTGGTCAAGAGACAGCTCTCCCAATGCAGGGGATCCAGGTTCAATCCCTGGTCGGGGAACTAGATCCCCCATGCTGCAACTAAGATCCAGTGTGACCAAATAAATATTTTAGGACTTGCCTGATGTCTCAGATGATGCCCTCTGTACCCGTCCCTGTGTCGTTTCTCTCATGTATCTAGGGTGTCTGTCACTACATCCCTTACTGTTTTAACAATTTAACAAAGCAGTTGCCAGACATGCCTGACTCTGGGAAGTCTCCCTGTTCCCATCCCCTTGGGAATTGAAGGGAGCTCCTGTATCTGCCGGCGACAGGCAAGGGCAGTCGTGACAGTGAATTGAAGACACTTCTTAACCCTGAGAACAGTAAATAAGTTCAGGCAGTATTCCTTTTAATTCTGGGGACATTAAGGTCTCACTTCTCCTCCTTTTCACATTTGCTTTTATTTTGGGTCAGAGTGTAAAAAAGGAGAAGATTACAGTCCCAAGCTCCACCCAGGCAGGGGTCAGTCAGGCCCCAGCAGTCCTGGAGTTGCATAACTTAACCCCTGTATCTGTTAAAGCCTGGGTTTGAGCATTTAGGAAACTAATCTCAAGTGTATTCCTATGCCTTAAATGGGGGAACACATATGTATTTCATGGATAGGGAAAAAACCCCTTTATTATGATTATTGTATCTTGAACTGTTTGCTTCCCCGTGACTGGTCCCAGCTGTGACTGTCATACAGCTAGTGGGTGTTGGAGTCAGGATCGACAGGACAGCAGGATGAAAGCATCTTGGCTTTAGAGCAAATGGGCCTGGGTTTAACCCTGACTCAGCCGTTTAACTGGCTGTCACTCAAACCTTTCTGAGCCTCAGTTTCCTGATGTGTCAGGTGACAGCTCTCTCTCACGGCTGTTGTAACTCACCAAGGTAACATGGGCTCCCGTCTGTGGCTCAGACAGTAAAGAACCCACCTGCAGGAGACGCAGGTTCATGCCCAGGTTCAGGAAGATTCTGAGGGGGAGGGTATGGCAAGCAACTCCAGTATTCTGGCCTGGAGAAACCCATGGACAGAAGGGTCTGGTGACTTTTACTTTGGGGACTTCCCTGGTGGTCCAGTGGTCAAGAGACAGCTCTCCCAATGCAGGGGATCCAGGTTCAATCCCTGGTCGGGGAACTAGATCCCCCATGCTGCAACTAAGATCCAGTGTGACCAAATAAATATTTTAGGACTTGCCTGATGTCTCAGATGATGAAGAATCTGCCCCAGGAGACCTGGGTTCAATCCCTGGGTCAGGTTCAATCCCTCAGTCAGAAAAAAAAACCCTGGAGAAGGGGATGTCTGCTCACTTCAGTATTCTTGCCTGGAGAATTCCATCAACAGAGGAGCCTGGCAGGCTACAGTCCGTGAGGTCACAAAGATATGGACATGACTGAGAGACTGACACTTTCAAGGTAACATATATAATGCACCCAGCATACTGTCAGAAAGTTGAACATGTTGCCAGGTGATGGGCTATTACTATATTCCTTATACTTGAGACCACACTGTCTTGAGTGTAGATTGAGTGATGGTGGCAACCTCTGACCTCTTTAGGTGGCTCTCATTTCATCCAGTAAATGGTTGTAAGTGTAACGAGTTTTATTTTAAAAACAAAACAGCCATTTTGGTGGTTTTCCTGTTTTGAGACACATCGAAATTCTCCAGGAGACCCCTCGGGCTAGAGCATGAACAATTCCATCTGCATCACTGAGTGGGTTTCCACTGAAGTTAACAGAAGAGGAAGGCTATCAGTTGCCTGGGCTGGATGGTTGAGCTGGGCTGTCCTGTGACCTCTCTTCCCTGGCACCTTCTTTCTGCTGCCAGTTACCTTGAGTGCAGCCGCAGACCTCAAGGAGGACTGCTTCCTAAAATCTGTAATCTTGTCTGGATAGCTTCAATGCTAGATAGTATTTGTTTTGTTCTTACATTTCTCCTATAAAATCATTGAGACCATCCTTGAAAGTAATGGAATGGATATCTTCTGCAAAGGTCAAAAACCACTCTTAGGAAGGTTTTCTGTTGTTCTTCTAGGACAGGAATAAATATTGTCATTTCAATTTTTTATTCAAAAGGTAGAAAAGACCCCTTTTTGTTTGCTTCCTTCAGTAATACTTTTTATTAAACTCAGTGGAGATGATCGGACACTGTTAGCTTTATTTTTGTTGTTGTTTAGTCACTGAGTCCTCTCAGACTCTCTGTGACCCGTGGACTATAGCCCGCCAGACTCCTCTGCCCATGGGGTTAACTAGGCAAGAATACTGAAGTGGGTTGCCATTTCCTTCTCTGTACCTTTATTTAGATGAGGAATATTTCTGAATGAAATCTGTCATTTGCCTAAGACACTGATTTTCATTTTCTTTGCCGAAAAGTAGTTTCAGCTCTACTTTGTATATATGTTGCATTTGTAAGTACTAGCTTGATTCTCTAGAAGAAACTAATATAGACTTGAAAATATGTCACAGATACATTTATGTATGATAATTGATCTGTATTTATTGATCATCTAATTAAAGAAAAATAATTAGCAAGTAAAAAGCTCTTTAATTCAGAAAGGTTTACCAGTTACAGAAGGTTATGGAAATACATTCACCAGTTCGTATCCACTGTTTATCTCGAGGCATGGAACCTCCCTTTTCTTTCCTCTCCACATGTTGCCATCTCAGTAAACTGGAGAAGAGGGATCTAGGATTCTAAACTATGTAGGCCAAGACTTTGTTATAAGAAGAAGCCTTAGGGCTTCCCCTGGTGGTCCAGTGGGTAAGGACACCGCCTTGCAGTGCAAGGGGCGCCGGTTCGATCCCTGGCCTGGGAAGATCCCACGTGCCCCGGAGCGGCTGGACTGATGTGTCCAATCACCGAGCCAGAGCTCTGGAGCGCATGCGCCCAGAGCCGGCGCTATGCGACAACAGAGGCCACCGCGATGGGAGGCCCACAGGAGCCAAAGAACAAAGACGGATGAAAATAGAGAAATGAAAGACCAATAGAAGTGGCCTGCCCAATATCCTCCCTCTCCAACCCGACCCCCGCCCAAAATAAATAAATAAATAAATCTTTAAAAAAAAAAAAGAAGAAGCCTTAGAGTAGGAAGAACAGTATCTAAACTGTCATCGTAGACTTGCTGCCAGCTAAGATTTGACTTGAGCAAGGCACTTCATTTCAGGGGCCTGGGCTTTCTTAATGATGCTGATTCAGATGTTTTCTCAGGCCCATTCAGCTCCTTTTCCAGTCTTTTATTCCAAATACCTATGTCACCGGTTATCATGGTTTTAAGTAAACTCCATATCTGAAATTTTCTGCATTTCTCTAAGCCACAAATCTAAACACATTAACTTAATTAAAGCTCCCTGCCTTTTCGGGGAAAGAGTTCTCAAGATTTATGTTTTTCTTTTTTCAACAGGCAGTTGCTAACTATTTAGTACGTTTCTAGTCCTAGGCTGGGCAGTTGTAAGTCAATAAAAAGCAGAAGTATTCCTAGATGGAGTTGGCAGTTGAACTGAAAACACTTTAAATAATTATGAAACAGAAGTGAACTAGTTACTACCATGTATTATAAAATATAATTAAAGCAGGTGATACGTATTAAGTGCTTCTTATTGCTAGCACCAGCATCGTTTAATCCTTGCCTAATCCTATGAGAGAAATGTCATCTCCAAAAATCCCAATTTTAATTCAGAAAGGTTTACCAGTTACAGAAGGTTATGGAAATACATTCACCAGTTCGTATCCACTGTTTATCTCGAGGCATGGAACCTCCCTTTTCTTTCCTCTCCACATGTTGCCATCTCAGTAAACTGGAGAAGAGGGATCTAGGATTCTAAACTATGTAGGCCAAGACTTTGTTATAAGAAGAAGCCTTAGGGCTTCCCCTGGTGGTCCAGTGGGTAAGGACACCGCCTTGCAGTGCAAGGGGCGCCGGTTCGATCCCTGGCCTGGGAAGATCCCACGTGCCCCGGAGCGGCTGGACTGATGTGTCCAATCACCGAGCCAGAGCTCTGGAGCGCATGCGCCCAGAGCCGGCGCTATGCGACAACAGAGGCCACCGCGATGGGAGGCCCACAGGAGCCAAAGAACAAAGACGGATGAAAATAGAGAAATGAAAGACCAATAGAAGTGGCCTGCCCAATATCCTCCCTCTCCAACCCGACCCCCGCCCAAAATAAATAAATAAATAAATCTTTAAAAAAAAAAAAGAAGAAGCCTTAGAGTAGGAAGAACAGTATCTAAACTGTCATCGTAGACTTGCTGCCAGCTAAGATTTGACTTGAGCAAGGCACTTCATTTCAGGGGCCTGGGCTTTCTTAATGATGCTGATTCAGATGTTTTCTCAGGCCCATTCAGCTCCTTTTCCAGTCTTTTATTCCAAATACCTATGTCACCGGTTATCATGGTTTTAAGTAAACTCCATATCTGAAATTTTCTGCATTTCTCTAAGCCACAAATCTAAACACATTAACTTAATTAAAGCTCCCTGCCTTTTCGGGGAAAGAGTTCTCAAGATTTATGTTTTTCTTTTTTCAACAGGCAGTTGCTAACTATTTAGTACGTTTCTAGTCCTAGGCTGGGCAGTTGTAAGTCAATAAAAAGCAGAAGTATTCCTAGATGGAGTTGGCAGTTGAACTGAAAACACTTTAAATAATTATGAAACAGAAGTGAACTAGTTACTACCATGTATTATAAAATATAATTAAAGCAGGTGATACGTATTAAGTGCTTCTTATTGCTAGCACCAGCATCGTTTAATCCTTGCCCCTAATCCTATGAGAGAAATGTCATCTCCAAAAAAATCCCAATTTTACAGAGAAAACTGAGGAACCAAGAGGGCAATGAATTGCCTGAAGTTACTGTTCCACACCAAGGATTTAGAGAGGGTGTTTTCCTTGCCTTGGAGTCTCTGAGTTCCTTCTTGGATAACTATGCTTGTTGTCATCGTTGTTTAGTTGCTCAGTTATATCCGACTTTTTCGTGATCCCCATGGACTGTAGCCCACCAGGTTCCTCTGTCCATGGGGTTTACCAGGCAAGAATACTGGAGAGGGTTGCCATTCCCTTCTCCAGAGGATCTTCCCAACCCAGGGATTGAACCTGCATCTTTTACATCTCCTGAATTGACAGGTGGATTTTGTACCCCTGAGCCACTAGGGAAGCCCATAAGTAAGTTTGGGTATTGAGAAAAAGTAAGAAAGTCGGCTGGGGGTGGGAGGAACTTGCTAAGCAGACTTGAATTTGATTAAAAAGCAGAAGCGAAAAGAACAAAGATTATTTTCATAATTTGGAGGTTGACATTTTAAATCTCATTTATTATATATTTAGTTGGTGGTTTTTCTTTCCCCCCACACAGAATAAATTTTAGGCAGTCTAGCAATGGAGAGTCTTATAAAGTGAGAGAGCTTACTTCAAGAGAAAACAATAATCACATGATTGTGTGCTTTGGAGAAATCAGCCCAAAAAAGAACTAAAATTGGGTCAAGTGTTGGGTATTGCTCAGCCCTGCCGGTAAGGACTTGCTCAGAGCTGGGGCAGGGGGGTGAGGGGTGGGGGTTGCTGGATATAATCAAGGCAGCTTTTGTCCCGTTGGAGGATCGTAGTGTTTCATTTGTGTCTCTTCAGCGTGACTTGCAGAGGGGATATTCCAAACTGTGCTCTCCGTGAGAGTAGGCAGAGTTCTCCCTGACCTGTCTTCAGGGGAGGGTCTTGGGGACATAGCCAGGCTGGTCCTCATGACAGATGCCACCATGCCGGCATTTGTACAGACTCTGAGGTCTTAAGGGTACCAGGGCAGCTGGGATGTGTTATGGGTGTGAAGTGAGCTGGAAGGTACCGGGCATACCTTCGTTCATTCAGGGCCTCACAGATATTGTTGCGATGGAAAACCTGCTTCCCCAAGGAAGCAAAAGCCGTCTCAACTTGAGCCCCTTTCTCCCAACTGGGGAGTCCACTGCTGCCTGTGCAGGCAGAGCTACATTTCTCCTCCCCTCCTGCTGCTCCTGCCTCCGCGGAGAGGAAGAGGGAGCTGCCCAGCAGCCAGGCCGCCTCGCCTCCTCTGCTGGCGAGCTCCCAGGACCAGCATCCCGGCAGGCCGGCTGCTGCCGCTCCACCGGGGAGATGGAGCCGCTCCCAGCCCTCCTCGATTAGGATATGTCAGGGTTGTCAGGGTAACTGTTCACGGCAGCATCTCCTCTTCTCCTTTCTGTGCTGTGTGCTGAGTCCCTTCTGCGCGGTAGCAGGAGGGAGACTGGAGAAAGGTGCTGCAGCAGGAAAGAGAAGCTGGGACCTGACTGAGCGGGGCAGTGGAGAGAAGCATCCGACGCCCTTCGTTTCGTGCCGGAGAGGGTGTTAAAAGCAGAAGCGAAAAGACTTATTTTCATAATTTGAGGTTGACATTTTAAATCTCATTTATTATATATTTAGTTGGTGGTTTTTCTTTCCCCCCACACAGAATAAATTTTAGGCAGTCTAGCAATGGAGAGTCTTATAAAGTGAGAGAGCTTACTTCAAGAGAAAACAATAATCACATGATTGTGTGCTTTGGAGAAATCAGCCCAAAAAAGAACTAAAATTGGGTCAAGTGTTGGGTATTGCTCAGCCCTGCCGGTAAGGACTTGCTCAGAGCTGGGGCAGGGGGGTGAGGGGTGGGGGTTGCTGGATATAATCAAGGCAGCTTTTGTCCCGTTGGAGGATCGTAGTGTTTCATTTGTGTCTCTTCAGCGTGACTTGCAGAGGGGATATTCCAAACTGTGCTCTCCGTGAGAGTAGGCAGAGTTCTCCCTGACCTGTCTTCAGGGGAGGGTCTTGGGGACATAGCCAGGCTGGTCCTCATGACAGATGCCACCATGCCGGCATTTGTACAGACTCTGAGGTCTTAAGGGTACCAGGGCAGCTGGGATGTGTTATGGGTGTGAAGTGAGCTGGAAGGTACCGGGCATACCTTCGTTCATTCAGGGCCTCACAGATATTGTTGCGATGGAAAACCTGCTTCCCCAAGGAAGCAAAAGCCGTCTCAACTTGAGCCCCTTTCTCCCAACTGGGGAGTCCACTGCTGCCTGTGCAGGCAGAGCTACATTTCTCCTCCCCTCCTGCTGCTCCTGCCTCCGCGGAGAGGAAGAGGGAGCTGCCCAGCAGCCAGGCCGCCTCGCCTCCTCTGCTGGCGAGCTCCCAGGACCAGCATCCCGGCAGGCCGGCTGCTGCCGCTCCGCCGGGGAGATGGAGCCGCTCCCAGCCCTCCTCGATTAGGATATGTCAGGGTTGTCAGGGTAACTGTTCACGGCAGCATCTCCTCTTCTCCTTTCTGTGCTGTGTGCTGAGTCCCTTCTGCGCGGTAGCAGGAGGGAGACTGGAGAAAGGTGCTGCAGCAGGAAAGAGAAGCTGGGACCTGACTGAGCGGGCTAGGCAGTGGAGAGAAGCATCCGACCCTGTGCGCCTTTCGTAGGGCTTCTCTGGAAGGAGAGAGTGGGTGTGTATGTGTGTGTGCACGTGCGTGTGTGGGGGTGAGCGAGCTTGAGCCAGCACACGTGCCTGTGAGAAGTAAGTGGGAGGGGGCGGGGCGGGGAGGGGGGCGCTGCTCCGTGAGGGGGAACCGCAGGGCCTCAGTTGCCAAGAGGCTGGTAGTATCTGTCAGCTGTTTGCACACTGTTTCCCCATAGGGGATCTATTACAAGTGCTCAAATGAACCGGCAGCTTAGAAACTAGCAGCTTCCTGGGAGCTGAAATTATATAAGCATATACTTTGGATATCCTAATAATTAAAAACCAAGTCGCAGCGGTATGCCCGGATCAGCTACAGCTCTCCGACAAGAGAGACAGAAGAAGACCCATGCAAGGCCAGTGCCCCTTGGTCTGTTCACCATTAATGAGGAAGATGAGCAGCAAAAGAATGGACATTCCAGAAGATCAAAAGGTATGTGTCAGCCCTCGCCTGTGGTCGGAGCCGGGCCATCCCCTGTTCCCACACTCCCCACAGCATTCTCACCAGCTAGGCTCGGTGCACACTCCGAGGAGTGCTGGTGACCTCCTAGCACAGTTCGCTGATTTTGTTTACATGCTGTGTAGGTCTGTGTGTGTGCCTGAGATGGAGAACAGGTTTCTGCCAATTTGATAGGTTTTCAGTCGGCTGCCTATTTGACCCAAGGTGTTTTCTGGGCCTACAGAGCTTTAATGTTCACATGCTCGCTTAAACAGTGACCAGGGACTGTCCTCATTGGGAGAAGGGTATGTGAGTTCTCAAGGTGTAAATGAACAGCTGCCCACCTTCAGTAGGTGCCTCAGGCGATTTCTATTTACAGGAGCAAGTTTCTCCTTGAGAGAGATGAGATGGGTTGAATCAAGGGACCTAAGAGTGCAGCCTTTCTATGGGCAGAGGGTCAAGATCTTCGTTCTTTTCTGTTTAGATGTCCTGAGAGAGGAGGAAAACAAACACTGAGCGTGACTCGGGGAGGCAAAGCTGGGGAGCAGGGAGGAGATCGTGAGATTTCATAACTTCTGATGGCAGCTCGGCTGCATCTGAATAGAGGTTGAAACGTTCTGGGTACAGAGAGGTGAGGACCAGTTTTTAGGGCGTCTCTTCATCAGGATGAGATGGAGCAGCCGCTCACCAGCCTCTCGAATCCCGAGTACTGACTGCATCATCTTTGGCGCTGTCTCCTGGGCACCCTCCCAGGGCCGCAGTCATCTGTCAGACAACGTCCTGCATTTTTTGAAGCAGGACTCGAAGGGCTTACGTTTTAAATTTCCAGCATCCTAATCTTACAGCGTCCCACCCCTCCCACCCCGCCACCCCCCAAGTATGTCTGAGCTGTTCTTAAGCAGATCTGTGATCAGTTGTGTTGTTTCCTATGTGCTGATTACATTTTAGCTCTCATTCAAATGATTCTGCCCCCGAGAGCTCACATTTTGCTACATGTGGCTCAGAGCTGTAGCATGGCAAAGGAGCAAACAAATATTTGCGGAGTGATAGAGCCTGAGTGTGTATATAGAATCCAGTGCCTGAAGACAACTGGCTCTTTCTCTCCTGGTTCTGGAATGAATCTGTTTGCTTTTTATGGGATATAATGGAAACTGTCTAATTTAAATCCGGGAGTAGATTTTAATTTCATCTTTAAAAGATGATACAGGAGAGTTCTGATAAGTAGAGTCTTATTACTGTAGTTGATCTTATTTCACTGTCAGACATCGCTTCTGTCTGCAGATCAGCCACCCTTGGACTGTGCCTGGAAGGTTACTTACAGGATTCTTCTGTTTGCCTGTGTATTAGATCTAGAAACAGGGTGTTCTCTTGATGAAAACTTGGTGCTTTAAAGTGTTGAAGCAGATCATTTGGCCTCCTAGGACTTGGTAACTTTACAAATTCGTTGAATTGTGGCCACAGTGTATTTTTAGAAATGTTGTTGCTTTGTGACACTTTCCTTAGGTATCCTAGAACAGTAATTTACGGTGGTCATCCATTTTATCCATAGTAATTTTCTTGAATTTCTCTTCCATCTCCAGGTTTTTTTTTTTTTCAGTTGCCTCTAGGATTTTATTTAAAGGAAAGAGAGCTGGAGGACGAGGTGCTCAAATCTGAGATTTCATAACTTCTGATGGCAGCTCGGCTGCATCTGAATAGAGGTTGAAACGTTCTGGGTACAGAGAGGTGAGGACCAGTTTTTAGGGCGTCTCTTCATCAGGATGAGATGGAGCAGCCGCTCACCAGCCTCTCGAATCCCGAGTACTGACTGCATCATCTTTGGCGCTGTCTCCTGGGCACCCTCCCAGGGCCGCAGTCATCTGTCAGACAACGTCCTGCATTTTTTGAAGCAGGACTCAAGGGCTTACGCTTTTAAATTTCCAGCATCCTAATCTTACAGCGTCCCACCCTCCCACCCCGCCACCCCCCAAGTATGTCTGAGCTGTTCTTAAGCAGATCTGTGATCAGTTGTGTTGTTTCCTATGTGCTGATTACATTTTAGCTCTCATTCAAATGATTCTGCCCCCGAGAGCTCACATTTTGCTACATGTGGCTCAGAGCTGTAGCATGGCAAAGGAGCAAACAAATATTTGCGGAGTGATAGAGCCTGAGTGTGTATATAGAATCCAGTGCCTGAAGACAACTGGCTCTTTCTCTCCTGGTTCTGGAATGAATCTGTTTGCTTTTATGGGATATAATGGAAACTGTCTAATTTAAATCCGGGAGTAGATTTTAATTTCATCTTTAAAAGATGATACAGGAGAGTTCTGATAAGTAGAGTCTTATTACTGTAGTTGATCTTATTTCACTGTCAGACATCGCTTCTGTCTGCAGATCAGCCACCCTTGGACTGTGCCTGGAAGGTTACTTACAGGATTCTTCTGTTTGCCTGTGTATTAGATCTAGAAACAGGGTGTTCTCTTGATGAAAACTTGGTGCTTTAAAGTGTTGAAGCAGATCATTTGGCCTCCTAGGACTTGGTAACTTTACAAATTCGTTGAATTGTGGCCACAGTGTATTTTTAGAAATGTTGTTGCTTTGTGACACTTTTTCCTTAGGTATCCTAGAACAGTAATTTACGGTGGTCATCCATTTTATCCATAGTAATTTTCTTGAATTTCTCTTCCATCTCCAGGTTTTTTTTTTTTTCAGTTGCCTCTAGGATTTTATTTAAAGGAAAGAGAGCTGGAGGACGTAGGTGCTTCTAAAAATCTGTTTTTGACAATTTATGCAGCTTCTTGGATGAGAGATTTAAATCAAGGGGTTTCTGATCCCTTATCATTTTGTTCTTTTCTATTTTTCCCCACACCAGGGATGGGGGTGGGGGTGGAACTGCGGCTGGAAAGGAGGGGGAAATAGCTATGCTGATAAGTATTTCTGAACTTTCTGTGTTATCCCCGATTGTCTCTGATTTAGGACATAATTCAGTAAAACAGGCAGATAAAGCATCTTGAGTGTCTCTAATATTCTTGATGGCTAAAACGATTGACTTCAATTCTGAATTTGTCATTAGGTTTATAGGAGCAATAGGAATGTTCATTTTCAACTCTAGCTTTGTCTGTCAGGAAAACAATGATGGAAATATTCTGCGTCTGCACTGTCCAATATTATGTGGGTAGGAGCACTTGAAATATGGCTGTTACAACTAGCAAACTGATTTTTAAAAAGTAATTAATTTTAAGTTAAATTTAAAGATGACCACATGTGGCTAGTGGCTACTTTTCTAGACAACACAATTCTAGCTCTTAAAGCTGTGATTTTCTGAATTTGTCCTCTTTGTCCATCCTGGATTGCTGCCTGCTGCCAGATATGATCATCCTTGAAATGAATGCATTACTAAGAAGGGCATTAGGGAGCAGACAGCCTGTTCATTTCAGGGTAGCCCATTAACCTGGGTTTATAGATAACTTCATTTTCCATTTTCCACTTACATGCTATTGTCTGCTCTGTATATTGTTCTTACCAGTCACTCATTTCTTGTACCATCTTTTGAAACTTTTAACAAACTCCTATTTTCTTTTTTTTTTAAGCTCTCTCTCTTTTTTTAATTTTGGCCTCTATATATTGATTTTTTATTTATTTATTTTCATCCATCTTTATTCTTCTGCCTGTGTGGCGTCCCATTGCAGTGGCCTGTCTTGTTGCAGAGTACTGGCTCTGGGCACACGCGCTCCAGAGTGCTGGCTCATAATTGGACACACCGGTCCAGCTCCACCCCATGTGGGATCTTTGAGACCAGGGATCGAAGTGGTGTCCCTTGCACTGCAAGGCGGACTCTCTACCCACTGGACCACCAGGGAAACCCTGAACTCCTATTTTCTAAATTATTTCCATAGAACCATAGCAGGTTTTCAAGGGGTTTCTGATCCCTTATCATTTTGTTCTTTTCTATTTTTCCCCACACCAGGGATGGGGGTGGGGGTGGAACTGCGGCTGGAAAGGAGGGGGAAATAGCTATGCTGATAAGTATTTCTGAACTTTCTGTGTTATCCCCGATTGTCTCTGATTTAGGACATAATTCAGTAAAACAGGCAGATAAAGCATCTTGAGTGTCTCTAATATTCTTGATGGCTAAAACGATTGACTTCAATTCTGAATTTGTCATTAGGTTTATAGGAGCAATAGGAATGTTCATTTTCAACTCTAGCTTTGTCTGTCAGGAAAACAATGATGGAAATATTCTGCGTCTGCACTGTCCAATATTATGTGGGTAGGAGCACTTGAAATATGGCTGTTACAACTAGCAAACTGATTTTTAAAAAGTAATTAATTTTAAGTTAAATTTAAAGATGACCACATGTGGCTAGTGGCTACTTTTCTAGACAACACAATTCTAGCTCTTAAAGCTGTGATTTTCTGAATTTGTCCTCTTTGTCCATCCTGGATTGCTGCCTGCTGCCAGATATGATCATCCTTGAAATGAATGCATTACTAAGAAGGGCATTAGGGAGCAGACAGCCTGTTCATTTCAGGGTAGCCCATTAACCTGGGTTTATAGATAACTTCATTTTCCATTTTCCACTTACATGCTATTGTCTGCTCTGTATATTGTTCTTACCAGTCACTCATTTCTTGTACCATCTTTTGAAACTTTTAACAAACTCCTATTTTCTTTTTTTTTTAAGCTCTCTCTCTTTTTTTAATTTTGGCCTCTATATATTGATTTTTTATTTATTTATTTTCATCCATCTTTATTCTTCTGCCTGTGTGGCGTCCCATTGCAGTGGCCTGTCTTGTTGCAGAGTACTGGCTCTGGGCACACGCGCTCCAGAGTGCTGGCTCATAATTGGACACACCGGTCCAGCTCCACCCCATGTGGGATCTTTGAGACCAGGGATCGAAGTGGTGTCCCTTGCACTGCAAGGCGGACTCTCTACCCACTGGACCACCAGGGAAACCCTGAACTCCTATTTTCTAAATTATTTCCATAGAACCATAGCAGGATGACATAACAGGTTATCTCTTAGTCTATTAAGATAAGCAGTCAAAAACATTGTTTTTGTTTGCTTACTCTGTGATCCAATCAGTCAGCCATGTCCCAACCTGGTTTACGTGTTTTGTATCTTTGTTGTATCATTACTAGGAATAGAGGAACTTGCTCTCCATATTGAATGAGCTGAAGGCTTCTGTCCAGGATCACCCTGGGTGAATGACAGTGGCACCTTTACAGGTACTCTCCTGTTGGGCGAGCATCATAGTGAACTCAGTCAGGATGCACATGTTCATGACCAACTGGATTCCCAGTGGTAGCTTCAAAGTTTCTTGATGGGGGTCAGACAGTCGTTTGGTTAGCTGGTAGACCAGATCAACTATTAAAGGAGACATTTCTCTCCTATGTAATAAGTAGCAATATGAATGTTTTACATGCCTGCTTATTATTGATGTATAACAACACGTAGATAGTAATTGGGAGTGAACTGGGCTTTATGCTGTTGCTCTTAGACCTCAGAACCCAAGCCTCCAAGTAATGAGGACTGTGTAAGTTCCTTAGGAAAGATTGTTTAAGTATTACAATGACTAATGGGTGTCAGGCTTTATGAGTTTTGATTAGTTCGGTGTGATTATTTAGTATTATGACATTTTCTCCCTGGATCAGTATTTGTTAAATGCTTGCTCTATGAAGATTACTCTGGTGGACAAGGTGGAAATGATGCAGAGATAACTGACATGGTTTCTGCTCTCAGAAGTGTTTAACTGTCTAGAAGAAGAAGAGCATGTATAAATAATGCAAGAATAGTAACTGAAATTAATTAGGAAGGGCTGATAATGATATTATCTCTGCATACCTCCATGCCCTTCTCTAGACTGTAAGCTGCTTAAGGGCCAGGACTCCTCTCCATAAGTACTTTGCAGGTGCAGGAAAAGCTATTGAATGGAGGTAGATTCAGCATTCAGAAATAATTTTCACAGATTCTTCAAGGTCTTACTAACATAGAAATTCTAAGAAATGTTGATGGTGTTAGAATAGTCCTTCTGAGGTAACTACAGAGGCAGTGACCCATTTGGATGTATCTGACATGTTCACTGTGTTATTCTCTACTGCACTGCATTTATCTAATAACAAATCGAGGATTCTGCTGTCTTTTGCTCTCTATCATAGTATTCATCATTCTCTTTGAAAAAAATGCAGGAATGTGTTTACAAGGTAGAATCTGTTAATATCTTGGTTTACGCGTTCTGCCCCTTTTGTTAGCTAACCGCAGGGTTTGGTGGTGGTTGTGGTTTAGTCGCTAAGTCCTGTCCAACTCGTGCGACCCCATGGGTGGTAGCCCACCAGGCTCCTCTGTCCATGGGGTTCTCCAGGCAAGAATACGGGAGTGGGTTGCCATTTCCTTCTCCAGATGATCTTCCCAACCCAAGAATTGAACCTGGGTCTCCTGCATTGCAGGCAGATTCTTTGTTAGAATGCATAGAAATGCAAATTTCCGTTTGAAATCAGGTCACAGTTCTGGGAACTGTTGCCCTTCTCCCGCCCCCGCCACAACCCCATTTTGTTAAGGTGTGTCTTGATGGAGCCGTTGTAAAGGCATGATTTCTGCCGGTGAAGGTTTCCAAATGAAATACAATCTTGAGTTTGCCGTCCATATTCCTATTGGATGGGTGTTGATCTAACAACCATAATGTCTGTCTATAAGTCAGGAGCCCTTTTCTTTTCTTGGGTAGGGTCTGAATGCCACTCTAGAATCATTCTCACCCATTTCCTCACTTCTTTGTCTCTTGTTTTCTAAGACTTGGGCCGTTGTCTGTCCCCAGTGTTCTTATTGGTGCCATTTCAAGATGAGGCAAAAGACTTTAGACGAGAATTTTACAGCTTGTGAGGCAAAAGTATAGTTTAGAAGAACAGTAGTATCAAAGATCCCTATTATGAAGAGAAAATCTTTGTCAATGATATTATCTCTGCATACCTCCATGCCCTTCTCTAGACTGTAAGCTGCTTAAGGGCCAGGACTCCTCTCCATAAGTACTTTGCAGGTGCAGGAAAAGCTATTGAATGGAGGTAGATTCAGCATTCAGAAATAATTTTCACAGATTCTTCAAGGTCTTACTAACATAGAAATTCTAAGAAATGTTGATGGTGTTAGAATAGTCCTTCTGAGGTAACTACAGAGGCAGTGACCCATTTGGATGTATCTGACATGTTCACTGTGTTATTCTCTACTGCACTGCATTTATCTAATAACAAATCGAGGATTCTGCTGTCTTTTGCTCTCTATCATAGTATTCATCATTCTCTTTGAAAAAAATGCAGGAATGTGTTTACAAGGTAGAATCTGTTAATATCTTGGTTTACGCGTTCTGCCCCTTTTGTTAGCTAACCGCAGGGTTTGGTGGTGGTTGTGGTTTAGTCGCTAAGTCCTGTCCAACTCGTGCGACCCCATGGGTGGTAGCCCACCAGGCTCCTCTGTCCATGGGGTTCTCCAGGCAAGAATACGGGAGTGGGTTGCCATTTCCTTCTCCAGATGATCTTCCCAACCCAAGAATTGAACCTGGGTCTCCTGCATTGCAGGCAGATTCTTTGTTAGAATGCATAGAAATGCAAATTTCCCTTTGAAATCAGGTCACAGTTCTGAGAACTGTTGCCCTTCTCCCCGCCCTCGCCACAACCCCATTTTGTTAAGGTGTGTCTTGATGGAGCCGTTGTAAAGGCATGATTTCTGCCGGTGAAGGTTTCCAAATGAAATACAATCTTGAGTTTGCCGTCCATATTCCTATTGGATGGGTGTTGATCTAACAACCATAATGTCTGTCTATAAGTCAGGAGCCCTTTTCTTTTCTTGGGTAGGGTCTGAATGCCACTCTAGAATCATTCTCACCCATTTCCTCACTTCTTTGTCTCTTGTTTTCTAAGACTTGGGCCGTTGTCTGTCCCCAGTGTTCTTATTGGTGCCATTTCAAGATGAGGCAAAAGACTTTAGACGTAGAATTTTACAGCTTGTGAGGCAAAAGTATAGTTTAGAAGAACAGTAGTATCAAAGATCCCTATTATGAAGAGAAAATCTTTGTCAAATTGATTGGCATACCTTGTATTTGTTATATAAACCCTAAATATATATATATATATATATATATATATATATATATATATATACACACACGTATATATATATATATTCAAAGCATTTATATTTTTTGAAAAAGAACAGAGGATATCAGGAACCAGGGTCATCACGGCTACTGTATGGCTTACACTCTTTCCTCCGTAAATATTTGAGTTAAATAACTGTCTTTCAAGCATTCTTGTGCTTTAGTGATTAGCATATACAGATCACAGCCAGTATTTTATTTTATTTTTTTTACTAATTTTTTTTTAATTAAATTTATTTCTTTATTTTAAAGTTTTTACGGAGTTTTGTTGCTCACAGACATGCATGTTCCCAGATCAGTCATATCAGATCACAGCCAGTATTAAATCACAGCATACTGGTGAGTTACCCAGTACATAACCACATTTTTTTTTTTTCTTTTTTGGACAGTGAGCTACTGTATGGAATGGGATTTGTTTGCTACATAAAACTAATAAGCTTAAAACTTGGGTGCTTGTTTCAAGAGCTGAAATTGATGGGGCTAAAATTCAGCTGACTGTTCTAACCATAGGAAGCCAAAACGCAGATTTGATGAGGCTCTCCCAGCTGATAAATCGACCTTGCTTATTGGATGCTTGACCTGAGTATCCATTTCCACTAACATCAGCATGTCTCAAGGAGCAACTTTAATTTGTTGCTACCAAAAATTTTCCAGGTGACTTACGGTCACCTTGACCATATTTTTAACAGAAACTAAAATCTTCACAGCAGCAAAGGTAACTTTGCGAGAGTCCATCTTAATGCTCAGATTTTGTAGGCATTTGGAAAGAGCCCAGTTTATGTTGGACCCTCTGTGTGTTAGGCTTAGGTTATAGATTTGCCAGTTTCAAAAGGTAGGTCATAACTCATTATACCTCAGATGCAAAGGCCCAAAGTATATCACAGACGGGCATAGACCCTTTTTTTGAAATAGGTGCCAGAGCACCATGGAAATGTTTTTACTAACTATAAAATGCAAGTCACTTTTTTTTAGGCTATATGCCCAGCATTGATGTATTACTGAGAGAATTCTAACAGATGCTGTCTAGATTCCAAAGAATTTACCATCCTGGGTCCATGTGGGATGTGAAATGAGAATCAAACTTAGGAGTATAGACCAAGGAAAATTATTTTCACAGTTTTGATTGAGTGTGAAAATAAGCAAGTTACGATTATTTAACCTTGTTCTTTCTAATCTTCAAATTTCCAGCTATAAAGTGAAATTAATAAAGTGATGCTCACAGGTGGTGGTGAGGATTAGCAATAACATAAGTACTTACTTCCCTCGCTGGGAAATAATTGGAGTTCATTAACTGACAGTTACAGAAATGGTAATTTGTAGTCCTCTGCCCCACATTTTCTAGGAACTTCTACAGATGTATTCTCTTGGGGTATGGCCTTGAGGAATGGCCATCATGCTTATCCCTTCTGGCCCCCTCATCCGTCTGTTTATCAGAAAGACATTTTCTCTAATGTCCTCCCTTTTAACTTGCGTGTGAGAAGTTTCAGGAGGGCTGCCTCTTCTCTGAAGCCTTTTTAGTCCCATCCCCACGACAGACCAGGTCATTATCCAATGCTTATTCACATAGGTCAGATGTACCACATCTGATCAGGTAGGTTACTCGTCAGTTAAATTATTGATCGGAATACCCTGTAATTTTGTCGTGTTAAGTGCAGGAAGTAAATTGCCATTATGTCAGATCACTTATTTCAAATACTTGACTCAAGGAGTGGGCATTTTCTTCCTCGGGGTGGATGGAAAGCTCCTGGTCTTGAAGGGAACCATAGCTATGGCCCCCTTTTTGTTGTTTAGTCACTTAGTTGTGTCCGACACTTCTGCAACCCCCTGCAACTGTAGCCTGCCAGACTCCTCTGTCCTTAGAATTCTCCAGGCAAGAATACTGGACTGGGTTGCCATTTCCTTCTCCAGGGGATCTTCCCGACACAGGAATTGAACCTGTATCTCCTGCAGTGGCAGGCGGGTTCTTTACCGCTGAGCCACCAGGGAAGCCCTCTGCCATCCTGGAAACCAATCAGAAGGAAATTTTTTTCCTTAAAATTTGTTGTTTGATTTATTTTCCCTTCTGGTGTGTGTGTGTATGTGCGTAAATTTCTTGATGGAGATGTCCTAGGTTTGTGGGCAGGTAGGGCTGCCAACTTTACCTATGTTGTTTTTCCTTTTCCTGTATGTGCATTTTCAGCACTAAGACTCGTTCTAGGTTGCTTTTGTTTTAATACTTCTCTGTGGTAGTCTCGTTTCACTCACTAGTCAGGTGGCAGTAAGTGTGACACTTTATGTTGTTTTTCCTTTTCCTGTATGTGCTTGAAAACCTGTGATGCTCACAGGTGGTGGTGAGGATTAGCAATAACATAAGTACTTACTTCCCTCGCTGGGAAATAATTGGAGTTCATTAACTGACAGTTACAGAAATGGTAATTTGTAGTCCTCTGCCCCACATTTTCTAGGAACTTCTACAGATGTATTCTCTTGGGGTATGGCCTTGAGGAATGGCCATCATGCTTATCCCTTCTGGCCCCCTCATCCGTCTGTTTATCAGAAAGACATTTTCTCTAATGTCCTCCCTTTTAACTTGCGTGTGAGAAGTTTCAGGAGGGCTGCCTCTTCTCTGAAGCCTTTTTAGTCCCATCCCCACGACAGACCAGGTCATTATCCAATGCTTATTCACATAGGTCAGATGTACCACATCTGATCAGGTAGGTTACTCGTCAGTTAAATTATTGATCGGAATACCCTGTAATTTTGTCGTGTTAAGTGCAGGAAGTAAATTGCCATTATGTCAGATCACTTATTTCAAATACTTGACTCAAGGAGTGGGCATTTTCTTCCTCGGGGTGGATGGAAAGCTCCTGGTCTTGAAGGGAACCATAGCTATGGCCCCCTTTTTGTTGTTTAGTCACTTAGTTGTGTCCGACACTTCTGCAACCCCCTGCAACTGTAGCCTGCCAGACTCCTCTGTCCTTAGAATTCTCCAGGCAAGAATACTGGACTGGGTTGCCATTTCCTTCTCCAGGGGATCTTCCCGACACAGGAATTGAACCTGTATCTCCTGCAGTGGCAGGCGGGTTCTTTACCGCTGAGCCACCAGGGAAGCCCTCTGCCATCCTGGAAACCAATCAGAAGGAAATTTTTTTCCTTAAAATTTGTTGTTTGATTTATTTTCCCTTCTGGTGTGTGTGTGTATGTGCGTAAATTTCTTGATGGAGATGTCCTAGGTTTGTGGGCAGGTAGGGCTGCCAACTTTACCTATGTTGTTTTTCCTTTTCCTGTATGTGCATTTTCAGCACTAAGACTCGTTCTAGGTTGCTTTTGTTTTAATACTTCTCTGTGGTAGTCTCGTTTCACTCACTAGTCAGGTGGCAGTAAGTGTGACAAGCACAAGCTGGATGTTAGCACCTGCTGTTAGTAAAAACAGAGGCTGACGGGCCTGTGTGCCCTCTCTTCTGCCTGCTGTTGTTTTGAGCTTCTCTGTCTCCTCTGCTTCGAAATACCTGGTTGATTCCTGCTTGTTCTACCATTTAAATGTAATTTCTTCAAGAGACCAGGCAAGGTCCAGTGTTCTAGGAGCTCACAGGATCTGTTACTTGTCCCTTCTCTTCAATTAAATTGTAGATTCTTTGCCAAACAGGTGTCGTCTGTCTCCCCAGCTAGACTAAATGCTGAGCAGGCTGAGTGTGTAGCTGTCTTGCTTACACTGTATCCCTGCACCTACAAGGCCTAGTATATAGTGAGGGTCCATAGATATTTGTCACATGACTGATTACAGAGTGGCACCCTGACCCCACCAGCCAGAGAAAATGAGGGCACACAGTGAGGGGAGACTGTCCAGGCCTCGGGACATTTCAAGGTCCAGGGTTTAGTTTTGAATCTGACAAAAGATCACAGATCGCTCACCACCCTGCATGGTGATAAGACAGTGACTTTGTATTAAAGACGTCTGTTCCCTAGGCTTCATGCAGAGACGACCCATTGTTAGTTTTCTGCCTGGACAATTAAGAGCTGTGACGGAGAGAGTCTGGAGATACTACAATGACGGAGACCAAATTTCAGGCATATTCAGAGCCTGTGAAGGTGGCCCAGATATCATAGCAAGTGCATTGTTGAAATGACTACCCATGAGTTCCAGGCTTGAAAAGAGGCCAAGTGAGCTGGAAAGGTACTAGCACCTGTAAGAACATAGAGGGTTCAGGAACCCAGGGGTCCTGCAGAAGATGACGGGTTTAGAAGGTATGAGACTTTGTGTCAGGTAGAAGGATGGCCTCACAAATCTGGGAAAACCTAGCGCACTCTCGCACAGGGCTGGCTCATGATCAGTGTTTGCTGAAGCTGAGTATGCCCGCATGGCCTCTTCTTGAGGGCTACTGACTGCTGTGCAAAAGTGCCCAGTCTGCTCCACTTTCCTGTTCTCGCACCATCAGATGCACCCTTATTGCTAGTGGACCGTTATTTAAGTCAAATCACATCACAGATATTCACCCCATGTCTCATTCACTCTGCCTTTCTTAACATCTAACATTTTTGCTGTGCGTATTGAGGGTGCATTATGTTTTTAGATCATAATCCACTTTCATGAATACAGGGAGAAAGTAAGTGGAAAGACATATAGCCTGTTCAGCTGCTTGTTCGTGTCTGCCTCTTTGCAACCCCATGGACTGCGGCACGCCAGGCTTCCCTGCCCTGCATGTCCGTTGACTCAGTGATGCCATCCAATCAGTTGTCCTCCGTTGTCCCCTTCATCTTCCGCCTTCTATTTTTCCTGTTATTCTAATTAAGCTAATTAAGTTATTCTAATTAAAACTCAGCAGTGGAAAAGAGAATAGGAACTTCTGTTTTCATTTGATATGATTTTGAAGAAGTAAAAAGGTAAGATTTTGGCCACCAATATTGAATGTAACTAATGCCTGAATGTCAGAGGATGACTACAACTTGTGGCCAGCAGCACAATTTTTTGGTGAGGCATTATACCTAAGAGAAGAACAAATTGAATGTTCCAGGTCCGATCTGAGAATTTCTTGGTCATTTCTTGTGGATCATGACAACTATAGATGCCATATGAGCAAGTTAATGCAATCATTAATCTGTGCCTTACTCTTGGAAAGAACAAGGTTAAAGAATGAGGCCATACTGTTGCAGGGCATGTGTTCAAAAGCAAAACTTTATATCCTGTGGTGAGCCATAATGGAAATGAATATGAAAAAGAATATGCTGTATATCAGAAATTAACACAACATTTGAAAGTTGAAGGTGGCCCAGATATCATAGCAAGTGCATTGTTGAAATGACTACCCATGAGTTCCAGGCTTGAAAAGAGGCCAAGTGAGCTGGAAAGGTACTAGCACCTGTAAGAACATAGAGGGTTCAGGAACCCAGGGGTCCTGCAGAAGATGACGGGTTTAGAAGGTATGAGACTTTGTGTCAGGTAGAAGGATGGCCTCACAAATCTGGGAAAACCTAGCGCACTCTCGCACAGGGCTGGCTCATGATCAGTGTTTGCTGAAGCTGAGTATGCCCGCATGGCCTCTTCTTGAGGGCTACTGACTGCTGTGCAAAAGTGCCCAGTCTGCTCCACTTTCCTGTTCTCGCACCATCAGATGCACCCTTATTGCTAGTGGACCGTTATTTAAGTCAAATCACATCACAGATATTCACCCCATGTCTCATTCACTCTGCCTTTCTTAACATCTAACATTTTTGCTGTGCGTATTGAGGGTGCATTATGTTTTTAGATCATAATCCACTTTCATGAATACAGGGAGAAAGTAAGTGGAAAGACATATAGCCTGTTCAGCTGCTTGTTCGTGTCTGCCTCTTTGCAACCCCATGGACTGCGGCACGCCAGGCTTCCCTGCCCTGCATGTCCGTTGACTCAGTGATGCCATCCAATCAGTTGTCCTCCGTTGTCCCCTTCATCTTCCGCCTTCTATTTTTCCTGTTATTCTAATTAAGCTAATTAAGTTATTCTAATTAAAACTCAGCAGTGGAAAAGAGAATAGGAACTTCTGTTTTCATTTGATATGATTTTGAAGAAGTAAAAAGGTAAGATTTTGGCCACCAATATTGAATGTAACTAATGCCTGAATGTCAGAGGATGACTACAACTTGTGGCCAGCAGCACAATTTTTTGGTGAGGCATTATACCTAAGAGAAGAACAAATTGAATGTTCCAGGTCCGATCTGAGAATTTCTTGGTCATTTCTTGTGGATCATGACAACTATAGATGCCATATGAGCAAGTTAATGCAATCATTAATCTGTGCCTTACTCTTGGAAAGAACAAGGTTAAAGAATGAGGCCATACTGTTGCAGGGCATGTGTTCAAAAGCAAAACTTTATATCCTGTGGTGAGCCATAATGGAAATGAATATGAAAAAGAATATGCTGTATATCAGAAATTAACACAACATTGTTAATCAGTTACAATAAAATACTTCTTTAGAAAAGAAGCAAAGCTTTAACTCAGAGCTTCTGGTGTCTCTTGAATTCCTTCCTTTTGATAGTACTGTCATAACCATTGAGTGGAGGTCTGCCTAGTCATTTCCAGTGTCCTAGATTTGTTGTTTTTTTTTTTTTTTCAAGATTAGTAACTAGGTAATGGGAAGCCTCTTGACTGAATATGTGGCTATTTCAGTCTTCCTCTGGCATATTTTACCTTAAAATTTTATGGCGAAGTTTTAGTATGAAAGTTAAATAGAAAAAATTACTAACCCATCTTGGATTGTGATAGATAGTTCATCCTAGACAGATCTGGATCTGTATCACTTAGTGTTATCTATTTTCACCCATGTGGCACTCAGGCTTAGAGTTCATTCTTGTTGAATGTTGACTAAAGTGGGGAAGGCAGGCATCCCTGTATGAGTCTGTAGCAAGAATGCTGGGTCAATACATAGCTTAGGATGGTTAGGCTGGCAGGATGTGCTGGTGCCAAAATTCAGAATGCTGGATGTATGATTGGTTGAAAGATTGAAAAGAATCATTTCCCTTTTCCTGATGCTGATTTCCTTCTTAGAATCGTAGGGGTGCTTCAGCTTTCCAATGGTGGGACAGTCCTTTGATTAGTAGTCTGTGGTGAAAACCAAATATTCTGAACAGTCGAGTAAGCAAGTCGTGTGTTCATGTCTTAGAAGCATCTCTGAAATGTTAAACTGGGGGTTGTAGGTCAAAGTAAATGTTGAATGCAGCAGTTGAATGCTGCTCTAATGACGACTGCTTACATACAGGCTGTGTCACTGTGGTCTCTTTGAAGCGATATAGATTTGGAACCAGTTTTGCCACCTTTGAACTGTAATCTTTAGGAAAGACGCTTTATATTTGTGCCCACTTGCTTCATCTAAAAACCAGGGTAACCCTGACACCTATCTGATGGGGTTATTAAGGATTTAGTGGGATAATGTGTCAGACTTGCTCATAACTGCGCTCAGTACTAATAGACTGGTGTGTGAGTGGTTGAAAGTGCCTTGGAAAATTGTCTTAGTTCAGTGGCTTTATCTTAATCGTTCTGAGAAACCAGCCTATCTGGTAAGATGCCTGAATTTGGGGAGACTTGAAACCAATTAAAACCAAGTTGTATTTGCTGAAAATTAAGTATATAATAAAGATAATTTTTCTTCTATATTTGGTTTGTTAATAATTTGGAAATGACTGCAGATTCCTAGTGAATGTAAAACTATAGCAAATATTTTAATTGAAACTCACTGTTCTTGACAGTTAACCTTGATAACAGCATCGTGAGTCACACAGTGCTCGCCCATCAGCCATACAAGTGTGAGGACGTGGAAATGTTCATAACTTTAATGCATTGTTCTTAAGACAATACTCAGGAAGGTACTGTTTTTTGACTTGGATGAATTCAATCCTAGACAGATCTGGATCTGTATCACTTAGTGTTATCTATTTTCACCCATGTGGCACTCAGGCTTAGAGTTCATTCTTGTTGAATGTTGACTAAAGTGGGGAAGGCAGGCATCCCTGTATGAGTCTGTAGCAAGAATGCTGGGTCAATACATAGCTTAGGATGGTTAGGCTGGCAGGATGTGCTGGTGCCAAAATTCAGAATGCTGGATGTATGATTGGTTGAAAGATTGAAAAGAATCATTTCCCTTTTCCTGATGCTGATTTCCTTCTTAGAATCGTAGGGGTGCTTCAGCTTTCCAATGGTGGGACAGTCCTTTGATTAGTAGTCTGTGGTGAAAACCAAATATTCTGAACAGTCGAGTAAGCAAGTCGTGTGTTCATGTCTTAGAAGCATCTCTGAAATGTTAAACTGGGGGTTGTAGGTCAAAGTAAATGTTGAATGCAGCAGTTGAATGCTGCTCTAATGACGACTGCTTACATACAGGCTGTGTCACTGTGGTCTCTTTGAAGCGATATAGATTTGGAACCAGTTTTGCCACCTTTGAACTGTAATCTTTAGGAAAGACGCTTTATATTTGTGCCCACTTGCTTCATCTAAAAACCAGGGTAACCCTGACACCTATCTGATGGGGTTATTAAGGATTTAGTGGGATAATGTGTCAGACTTGCTCATAACTGCGCTCAGTACTAATAGACTGGTGTGTGAGTGGTTGAAAGTGCCTTGGAAAATTGTCTTAGTTCAGTGGCTTTATCTTAATCGTTCTGAGAAACCAGCCTATCTGGTAAGATGCCTGAATTTGGGGAGACTTGAAACCAATTAAAACCAAGTTGTATTTGCTGAAAATTAAGTATATAATAAAGATAATTTTTCTTCTATATTTGGTTTGTTAATAATTTGGAAATGACTGCAGATTCCTAGTGAATGTAAAACTATAGCAAATATTTTAATTGAAACTCACTGTTCTTGACAGTTAACCTTGATAACAGCATCGTGAGTCACACAGTGCTCGCCCATCAGCCATACAAGTGTGAGGACGTGGAAATGTTCATAACTTTAATGCATTGTTCTTAAGACAATACTCAGGAAGGTACTGTTTTTTGACTTGGCAACCAAACTCATTTTCACCTTATGCATTGTTGTATGGTTGCATACTAAATATCCCTGTGCCCATCCCAGACCATTTAAAAAATAATTTAAATATTTTATATTAAAACACATAATTGAGGAAATATAAATAAAATATTATAGCAAATGTCATAGTTTCCTATATATCCCTCCATGGCCTTCTGTCCCCTCCCTCTCTATTCCCCTTCAGAGGGACAACATGCACTCTTCCCGTCTGGTTCTGTACTTCTGTACGTATATATATCTATAAATGTCATGTGGGTATTTCAATTATATAAATTCTATTAATATATCAGTTTGCTCCTTGGTGCTTTTCCCCTCATTCAGGCTTTGAAAGCACTGTCCAAAATGATCCATGTAATTTTTTTTTTTAAACTTTTATTTATTTATTTTTGGCTGTGCTGGGTCTTTGTTGATGTGTGGGCTTAGCTGCTCTGTGGTATGTGGAATATTCCTCGATCAGGGATCGAACCCATGTCTCCTGCATTGGCAGACGGCTTCTTATCCACTGAGCCACAAGGGAAGCCCCCAAAATGATCCATGTAATTATTAACTGCTGCCTAGAATTCTATGAGGTGACTTTACCACAGTTTAATTCCTTAATGTGACTTTACTGCTGTGTACTGTTCCCCAACTGAAAGATGGAGAAGTTGGTTATAGAGTTTTATTTTCTTTGCCATGTCTCTTCTACAAATTGTGCTGTAATAACCATTTATAAATGTCTCCTTGGGCATGTGTGCAAGTTTCTCTGTATATTCTAGGAAATGGTATGTGCATTTTCACATGCCAAACTGTTCTCCAAAATAGTTCGATCAACGTCATTCCACCTGTGGTATATGAGAGTCACATTTCCCCATATCCTCACTTAGACTGAATTTATTAGTAAGACACTTTGATTTTTGCTAGTTGGATAAGTATCAAATGGTATTTGGTCTTAATTAGCAAAATTGGACATTGGCTGATGTGGATTTTTTTTTTTTTTTTTTTTAATAATGGGAACACAAGGGTGTGTGTGTGTGTGTCTCTCACTCTCTCTCCTCCCCGCCCCGCCAGGGAGGGCTGAGAAAGCATTGCATCAATAATAAAGCTCATTGTTCTTGGCAGGTATACTGAGTCACTGGGGGAGGAAACAGATGGCACCACCGCTCTGCAGAACTGGAGGGAGGGCAGTTATCTTTGTTGAAAGCATGGCTGGGCCTAAGAAAGTGGCTTCAGATTCCCCTTTTCAAATAGTGCATCTTGTTTGTGGGCCTGAGCCTTTTGGTTTTCTTATCTCTTATACCTCATTCAGTATCGCTACTATTAAGTTGCTAGAGAAAAAATAAAGTATATTAAAGTTAAGTTGACTTTCTTGATAGAACTAACTATCCGAAGATTTCTTTTAGGAATGAAGACTTAAGTGGAGGGAAGGGTAGAGGTCATGTTTGAGGAAGATTTCTGGAGAGAACAGGTGTTGAAAACATTGCTTAAAATCAGATTTGGTAATGATTTGCAGCTTTCTATTATTCATGTTAATCCTTGGATTTGATCAGCATTTGCACAGTATAAACTCTACAAATGCAAGATATTAAACATGAATCATTAAAAGGTAGGGAGTTAGCTGTATGTGACTGTGGGTTTTCTTTTATTATTGTGGAGACTATTTTAGTAACAAGAGGAAGCTTAGACTCATAGACTGCTGGTCTGGAGACGCCAGTAACTCTCTCAGCTCAACCACATGTCATGATATATTGTATGATTGCCTTCTTTTCCTGGAAAAAGAAAGGTACTCTGCTGGGGGAGTGGGTAGCAATATCCTGTGCTTTTCTATCTATATCAATTAGAAGGGTACAATCTGAATTTCTGGAAGGAGGGCTATACTTGGCACAATCATTTCAACCTAAGTATAATTGTTATTATAATTTTAAATTGCCTTGCCCATGTCTATAACTCAGTGATTTGGGACCCCTTGCCCCCACAAAGTATCCTTTTGAAAATGTAGAGTATTTCCCCAGGGGTGTCTGCTGTGCTTCTGAACAAGGCCACCTGCACAAGTGCCAACTCCCTCCTAAGGCACCTTCCTTGCTCACGCTGTGCCCGTGCCCTGCTCTGCAGTTACTCTGTAAAATCATGCTTCCCACACTGGGGCCCTCTATGTCAGTCCTTCGGTAGGGTGTTCATGGATATGCCAACCAAAGAGTGATTCTAACTCGGATCACATTAGTCTTTACTGTCTTCACTGTAGGACTCGTAAGGGCATTTAATATGCTGTTACAGATCACCAAGAAAGAATTAGTAGATCTATTTGACTAAGAGATAGTTCTGTGTTGGGAGAATGCGTGTCTACTGCGCAGAGTACTGCTTTAGGAACTTCTGCAGTGTTTGTGTCTGTTGGTATGCAAAGCATCATTTAGGAAACTCTTCATTTGCCACCATGTGGTGCCAACACTGTGCTGGTTCATTGCAAATAGATGTTAGTGTTTTTTTTTTTTTTTCCAGTGCCTTCTGGGAGATACTCTGACAAGTCTTGATGGGTCTGAATCTCTCAAAGTCCCTCTTGGCCCCCTGCTACAGAGCAGAGGTCTCTAAACCTAACTTGGCTGCTGGTGAAAAAATGCACAAAAAGATATCTTGATCTTTTTTGTTCTTGCTCTGGTAGCTGGAGGCAGATACTACCTCACTGACTCAGGCCCATGAACCCAGGGCCACCTCTGGCCCTAGGGAGTTAGCTGTATGTGACTGTGGGTTTTCTTTTATTATTGTGGAGACTATTTTAGTAACAAGAGGAAGCTTAGACTCATAGACTGCTGGTCTGGAGACGCCAGTAACTCTCTCAGCTCAACCACATGTCATGATATATTGTATGATTGCCTTCTTTTCCTGGAAAAAGAAAGGTACTCTGCTGGGGGAGTGGGTAGCAATATCCTGTGCTTTTCTATCTATATCAATTAGAAGGGTACAATCTGAATTTCTGGAAGGAGGGCTATACTTGGCACAATCATTTCAACCTAAGTATAATTGTTATTATAATTTTAAATTGCCTTGCCCATGTCTATAACTCAGTGATTTGGGACCCCTTGCCCCACAAAGTATCCTTTTGAAAATGTAGAGTATTTCCCCAGGGGTGTCTGCTGTGCTTCTGAACAAGGCCACCTGCACAAGTGCCAACTCCCTCCTAAGGCACCTTCCTTGCTCACGCTGTGCCCGTGCCCTGCTCTGCAGTTACTCTGTAAAATCATGCTTCCCACACTGGGGCCCTCTATGTCAGTCCTTCGGTAGGGTGTTCATGGATATGCCAACCAAAGAGTGATTCTAACTCGGATCACATTAGTCTTTACTGTCTTCACTGTAGGACTCGTAAGGGCATTTAATATGCTGTTACAGATCACCAAGAAAGAATTAGTAGATCTATTTGACTAAGAGATAGTTCTGTGTTGGGAGAATGCGTGTCTACTGCGCAGAGTACTGCTTTAGGAACTTCTGCAGTGTTTGTGTCTGTTGGTATGCAAAGCATCATTTAGGAAACTCTTCATTTGCCACCATGTGGTGCCAACACTGTGCTGGTTCATTGCAAATAGATGTTAGTGTTTTTTTTTTTTTTTCCAGTGCCTTCTGGGAGATACTCTGACAAGTCTTGATGGGTCTGAATCTCTCAAAGTCCCTCTTGGCCCCCTGCTACAGAGCAGAGGTCTCTAAACCTAACTTGGCTGCTGGTGAAAAAATGCACAAAAAGATATCTTGATCTTTTTTGTTCTTGCTCTGGTAGCTGGAGGCAGATACTACCTCACTGACTCAGGCCCATGAACCCAGGGCCACCTCTGGCCCTCTAAATTTTTAAGGAGCGGGGGTCTATCTTTATTCTGTAACTTTGTATACCGTCTATGACCCTCGCTTCACTGGGATGCTCCATTGAGTGTAGAAGGGAAAACTTGTGATAGGAACGTGGCTGTTTCCACTGACAGCTGAATACAAGCAAGTCAGGTGAGTCTTGATGGATGTGTTTATTTTCTGCATTCTAGAAGGATAAGCATGATGAAAGTTAAGTCATATTATGGTTTTATTATTCAACAGCTTGTTTGATATGTGTATAATAAAAGAAATTTGGACAGAGAACTTGGATAAGTAATTGGGGTAAAGTAAATGATCCTTAAGATCAAAGAGAAAGGAATCAAAAGGAAGACCTGAGAAAAATCACTGATGTTCGGATGTATTTTCTTTCTGTTTATCTTCCCAGTGATTTGGAAAGTAGATGTTTCTCTATAAAATCTACTGTGGCTCCTTTACCTTTCTCCCCAAATATTCTTAAGCTTATGTTACCTGGTGGTGCCAGAAAATGCTAGTAAAAGGTGAGGTTATACTCTTCTTAAAACAAAAATTTAGGAGGTTGAAGATTGGAGTATGTGGTTGCTGATAAATCACAGCAGATTTTGGAATGCTTATTTTCCGAGACACTATGAATCAGAAGTTTCCTGTTGGCCGTTGAGACCCCGTGGGAACCAGTTAGAGGCACTTAGCAGTATAACCAGCCACCAGCACACTACTCTGCTGCTTCAGCATTGCTCTTCGCGTAGGAAGGTAGTAACTCTAGCATTACTATAAAGCCTGGAAAGAATTTAATTTATTTAGAGTTAGTTCCAAAGTGATTCAAGGTCAGTGAAAAGACTTTTGCAAAACTTGAGGCAGCTTTAGGCAACAGCCTAGACGTTTGAAAATCCCATTCGAAGAAACAGTGTACAGGTCGTGAGCAACAGTTTTCCTGCAAGAACAGTATTCTTGCCTGGTAAACCCCATGGACAGAGGAGCCTGGCGGGCTACAGTTCATGGGGTTGCAAAGAGTCAGATATGACTGAGCAATGAAACAACAAAATACAGATGCTGTAACATTTATCATTTTAACCATTGAGGTCACGGTTACCATTTTAACCATTAAGGTTAATGCCATTAAGTTTAGTGGCGTTCAATGTATTGATAACTTTTGGGGCTTTGTTGTTGCTGTTAATATTTTAAAGGGTTATAACAACAGAGAATATGTGACATACTTATGTAGCTTGAAATAGTTCCTGCTTGGTGTTTTATGGAAAAGGTTTACTGACTCCTGTCCAGGTCTCTCTCTTATGTGAGAAGGTGTCATGATCAAGAGCATCATGGAATGGGAGAGTCCTGAGTCCACTTCTGGTTCTGTTACTATGAGTATTATCAGCTAAACAACTTGAGGCAAGTTACATAACCTCCAGGCCTCGCTTTTCTCAAGCCCTGTAAAATGTCGATGGTAACAGTACTTAAGCTCATAGAGTCATCTCTTGAATAAATGAAGGAATACTTGTGAAACACGATGTTAGTTAAGATACTTTAAGTGAGATTTATTGGGCTCCTGTAAAGGACACGTCCAGAGGAGATTAGTGCACCCTTTTTCTCCCTGGACATGAAAGACTCTTGCCGCCTGAAAGTTGCTGGCCGTCTTATTGCTGGCTATAGGAGAGATGAGCTTGAGGGTAGACTGGGTAGCTTAAACAACAGAAATTTTCTTAACAGTCTGGAGGCCAGGAGTCCAAGATCAAGGTGTCTGCAGGGTTGTTTGATTCTGAGGACTTATACTCTGGACTTGTACATGTCTGATCACTTTCTTTTCAAATGGCCTTCCCTCTGCCTGCTTGAGTCTTAATCTTCTTAGAAAGGATGTAGTCTTTTTTTTTTTTTATTTCTTTATTTTAGGGATGTAGTCTTTATTTTACTATTATTTGTTTAATTGAAGGATAATTGCTTTACAGACTTTTGTTGTTTTCTGCCAAAAATCAACATGAATCAGCCATAGATATACATATGTCCCCTCCCTCTTGAACTTCCCTGCCATCTCCTTTTCCATCCCACCCCTCCAGGTTGTTACAGAGCCCCTGTTTAAGTTCCCTGAGTCTTACAGCAAATCCCCATTGGTTATCTATTTTGCATATGGTAATCCAAGTTTTCATGTCATTCTTTCCATACATCTCCCCCTCTCCTCCCTCCCCCATTCCGTGTCAGTAAGTGTGCTTTCTCTGTCTGTTTCTCCATTGCTGACCTGCATATAAATTCCTCAGTACCATCTTTCTAGACTCAGTGTATATGTGTTAGTATACAATATTTTTTTTTTTTCACAGGTTACTTATGTAGCTTGAAATAGTTCCTGCTTGGTGTTTTATGGAAAAGGTTTACTGACTCCTGTCCAGGTCTCTCTCTTATGTGAGAAGGTGTCATGATCAAGAGCATCATGGAATGGGAGAGTCCTGAGTCCACTTCTGGTTCTGTTACTATGAGTATTATCAGCTAAACAACTTGAGGCAAGTTACATAACCTCCAGGCCTCGCTTTTCTCAAGCCCTGTAAAATGTCGATGGTAACAGTACTTAAGCTCATAGAGTCATCTCTTGAATAAATGAAGGAATACTTGTGAAACACGATGTTAGTTAAGATACTTTAAGTGAGATTTATTGGGCTCCTGTAAAGGACACGTCCAGAGGAGATTAGTGCACCCTTTTTCTCCCTGGACATGAAAGACTCTTGCCGCCTGAAAGTTGCTGGCCGTCTTATTGCTGGCTATAGGAGAGATGAGCTTGAGGGTAGACTGGGTAGCTTAAACAACAGAAATTTTCTTAACAGTCTGGAGGCCAGGAGTCCAAGATCAAGGTGTCTGCAGGGTTGTTTGATTCTGAGGACTTATACTCTGGACTTGTACATGTCTGATCACTTTCTTTTCAAATGGCCTTCCCTCTGCCTGCTTGAGTCTTAATCTTCTTAGAAAGGATGTAGTCTTTTTTTTTTTTTATTTCTTTATTTTAGGGATGTAGTCTTTATTTTACTATTATTTGTTTAATTGAAGGATAATTGCTTTACAGACTTTTGTTGTTTTCTGCCAAAAATCAACATGAATCAGCCATAGATATACATATGTCCCCTCCCTCTTGAACTTCCCTGCCATCTCCTTTTCCATCCCACCCCTCCAGGTTGTTACAGAGCCCCTGTTTAAGTTCCCTGAGTCTTACAGCAAATCCCCATTGGTTATCTATTTTGCATATGGTAATCCAAGTTTTCATGTCATTCTTTCCATACATCTCCCCCTCTCCTCCCTCCCCCATTCCGTGTCAGTAAGTGTGCTTTCTCTGTCTGTTTCTCCATTGCTGACCTGCATATAAATTCCTCAGTACCATCTTTCTAGACTCAGTGTATATGTGTTAGTATACAATATTTTTGCTTGTCTTTTTGACTTATTTCACTCTGTATAATAAGCTCTAGGTTCATCCACCTCATTAAAACTGACTCAAATGCATTCCTTTTTTTTTTTTAATGCATTCCTTTTTATGGCTGAGTAATACTCCATTGCATATATGTACCACAGCTTCTTTATCCATCCATACACCAGTTGAGGGACATCTAGGTTGCTTCCATGTACTAGCTATTGTAAATAATGCTGCAGTGAACAAAGGGGTACATGTGTCTTTTGCAGTTTTGGTTTCCTTAGGGTATAAGCCTAGTAGCAGGATTGCTCAGTCATATGGTGGTTTTATTCTTAGTTTTTTAAGGAATCTCCATACCATGTTCCATACTGGCAATATCAGTTTACATTCCCACCAGCAGTGCAAGAGGGTTCCCTTTTCTCCACATCCTCTCCAACATTTATTATTCATAAACTTTTTGAAGATGGCCATTCTGACTGAAAAGAGGTAACATCTCATTGTGGTTTTGATTCGCATTTCTCTAATAATGAGTAATGCTGAGCATCTTTTCATGTGTTTGTTGGCCATCTGTATGTCTTCCTTGGAGAAATGTCTGTTTAGGTCTTTTCCCCACTTTTTGATTGGGTTGTTTGTTTGTATTTTGGTATTGAGTTATATGTGCTGCTTGTATATTTTGGAAATTAATCCTTAGTTGTTTCATTTGCTATTATTTTCTCCCATTGTGAGGGTTGTCCTTTCACCTTGTTTATAGTTTCCTTTGCTGTGCAAAAAATTAAATTAGGTCCCAATTGTTTATTTTTGTTTTTATTTCCATTACTCTAGGAGGCAGGTCATAGAGGATCTTGCTTTGATTTGTGTCATTGAGTGTTCTCTCTAAGACGTTTCTTCTAAGAGGTTTATAGTTTCTGGTCTTTAATCCATTTTGAGTTTATCTTTGTGTATGGTTTTAGGAAGTACATTTTACATGTAGCTGTCCAGTTTTCCTAGCACCACTTATTGAAGACGCTGTCTTTGCCTCATTGTATATTCTTATTTCCTTTGTCAAAAATAAGGTACCTGTAAAGTGTGTGGGTTCATCTCTGGACTATCTTGGTTCATTGGTCTGTATTTCTGGTTTTGTGCCAGTACCATACTGTCTTGATGACTGTAGCTTTGTAGTATAATCTGAAATCAGGAAGGTTGATTCCTCCAGCTCTATTTTGAAAAGACATAGTCCTATTGAATTAGGATCCACCCATATGACTTCAGGCTTCCCTCATAGTTTAGTTGGAAGAATTTGCCTGCAATGTGGGAGACCTGGGTTCGATTTCTGGGTCAGGAAGATCCCCTGGAGAAGCAAATGACAAACCACTCCTGTATTCTTGCCTGGAGAATTCCATGGACAGAATTGCTTGGCAGGCTGCAGTCCATGGTGTCGCAAGAGTAGGATATGACTTAGAAATTAAACCACCACCACTGCCATGTGACTTCATTTACCTTAGTAATCTCTTTAAAGGCCTTGTCTCCAAATATGGTCCCTTTATGAGGTTCTGGGAATTAAGACTTCAGCATGTGAATGGCAGGGGATACAATTCAGTTCATAACATGTTCTGATTTTTACAGGATGTAATATGTATTAATTAGGGCTTCCCAGGTGGCACTAGTGGTAAAGAACTGCCTGTCAATGCAAGAGACATAAGAAACACAGGCTCAATCCTTGGGTCAGAAAGATCCCTTGGAGGAGAGCATGACAGCCCACTCTAGTATTCTTGCCTCGAGAATCCCATGGACAGAGGAGCCTGGCAGGCTATGGTCCATAGGGTCGCAGAGAGTCACACATGACTGAAGTGACATAACACAACACACATGTACATATTAACTACTCCCACAAATAATACAATGGTGAGAATTGCCTTGGTTTAGGGCAGTGAGAAACCCCCCTGGACCGGGATGGGGATACAGGAAGGAGAGTTAGAGTGGCTATTGAGGGATCATGATGACCGCTGCAGCCCTTAATATACTTCTTAGACAGCTTGTTAAGCTGCCAGAATTATTCTCTATAAGCATAAGCTGTTTTGGGAAGATAACCTTGTTCTTTATCATAAGGCTCTTGAGTAATTAGCAATATATTTTGAAGTTTTTAAAATCCTCTTAATTTGTCACATCATTTTTTTAAAGTGAATTTTCTTTTAGAATTGCAAGTCCAGGAAGACTCTACTATGGTCATCTGTATTTCTGAGCTGCCAGGAGACATAACATTTTTACTAGTCCAGAGGGTTCTGCTCCACACCTGGAAGTCTCTAGTACCACCTAGTGTACCGTCACCGCACAGTCAAGCTGTCATTTCATGTCCAAGGGATGGGCCTGAAAGAACCAGAGCATCTCAGCATAACACTGGCATTTGAATTCCACAAGATACTACTGCATCAGTTAACCATGGCTCTGTAACAAACCACTCAAATATATGGCTTAAATAGAACCGGTTTACTCTTTTTAACGGTTCTGTGGGTTGGCTTGGTGGTTCTGCTGGTATTGCCTGGGCTCACTCATGGACTCATTCAGGGTTGGGTGGGCAGGAAGGTCCATGATGACCTCACTAGGATATGCAGAAATTAAACCACCACCACTGCCATGTGACTCTTTAAAAGGTTTTTGGGAATTAAGACTTCAGCATGTGAATGGCAGGGGATACAATTCAGTTCATAACATGTTCTGATTTTTACAGGATGTAATATGTATTAATTAGGGCTTCCCAGGTGGCACTAGTGGTAAAGAACTGCCTGTCAATGCAAGAGACATAAGAAACACAGGCTCAATCCTTGGGTCAGAAAGATCCCTTGGAGGAGAGCATGACAGCCCACTCTAGTATTCTTGCCTCGAGAATCCCATGGACAGAGGAGCCTGGCAGGCTATGGTCCATAGGGTCGAGAGAGTCACACATGACTGAAGTGACATAACACAACACACATGTACATATTAACTACTCCCACAAATAATACAATGGTGAGAATTGCCTTGGTTTAGGGCAGTGAGAAACCCCCCTGGACCGGGATGGGGATACAGGAAGGAGAGTTAGAGTGGCTATTGAGGGATCATGATGACCGCTGCAGCCCTTAATATACTTCTTAGACAGCTTGTTAAGCTGCCAGAATTATTCTCTATAAGCATAAGCTGTTTTGGGAAGATAACCTTGTTCTTTATCATAAGGCTCTTGAGTAATTAGCAATATATTTTGAAGTTTTTAAAATCCTCTTAATTTGTCACATCATTTTTTTAAAGTGAATTTTCTTTTAGAATTGCAAGTCCAGGAAGACTCTACTATGGTCATCTGTATTTCTGAGCTGCCAGGAGACATAACATTTTTACTAGTCCAGAGGGTTCTGCTCCACACCTGGAAGTCTCTAGTACCACCTAGTGTACCGTCACCGCACAGTCAAGCTGTCATTTCATGTCCAAGGGATGGGCCTGAAAGAACCAGAGCATCTCAGCATAACACTGGCATTTGAATTCCACAAGATACTACTGCATCAGTTAACCATGGCTCTGTAACAAACCACTCAAATATATGGCTTAAATAGAACCGGTTTACTCTTTTTAACGGTTCTGTGGGTTGGCTTGGTGGTTCTGCTGGTATTGCCTGGGCTCACTCATGGACTCATTCAGGGTTGGGTGGGCAGGAAGGTCCATGATGACCTCACTCACTTGCCTGGAGTTTATGATGATGATGGAAGGTCCGCTGGTTCATCTAGGTTCTCCTCTATGTGACCTCTTGTCCTCTCGTAGGCTAGACTTATTGACGGATCTTGGGGAAGCGTTCCAGGAGAGCAATGATGTTTTTATAATATTTTATATTTTGCATCTGAGAGGATATATTTCAGACAGCCCATCCCACGTTATTAGAGCCAACTTAGTTCTTAAACTGGGCGGTGCAGCTAAATGACGAAAAAGATTAATAGGTACATCTGACAGAAGTTGCTAAATAAATCTTTGTTATTTAAATGTTATCTTTGATATTTTAGGTTACTTCAAATGTTATCTTTATTTGGATGCATTTTTATTAACATAGATAATAAATGAAATTCTTTGATCAAAGTAGAGATCTAGCATATTCATATATGCAGATGCAGTGTATTTACATACATAGTTGTATATAAGCAGCTCTGGATTTCAAAAGGCATTCCTATAATTTTTGTATGCTCACATTTTTAAACTCTTGAAGAATTCAGAACATGTGAGTTTATTGGTAGTCGCTAAAATCGTGTCCAACTCTTTGTGACCCCACCGACTGTAGCCTGCCAGGCTCCTCTGTCCATAGAATTTCCCAGGAAAGAATACAGGAGTGGCACATGGTGCTGAGAACGCGGACACCCCTTCGTTTGCTGGCACGTCAGTATTTTTCATGGGTATGAATGTGTAAAATATATAAGTATATAAACCTGTGGCTTTAACAACTGTGATACAACCTTTTGAATTAGTTATTTGTATCAATAATTAAATTCTTCATATAAAAGTTTTTTAAAAAAAAGAATACAGGAGTGGGTTGCCATGTCCTTCTCCAGGGAATCTTCCCAACCCAGGGATCAAACCCATACCTCCTGCATTAGCAGTCAAATTCTTTACTGCTGAGCCACCACGAAAACCCATGTGAGCATACAGAAGTTGTTAAAGTTGTTTATATATACGTTACTTTATAGGTGAAGCTACCCAAGCCGAGGGACCAGATGATTTATAGGACCTCTGCTCAACTAATGTTGCATCTCCTCCATCACCAATCCATTTTCTTTTAACTCACGTCTTGGACTCTGCATTCTCCTTCCAGCCTCCAAAACAGTCTCCATCCATTTCCTCTGGACAGATGAGCTCACATACAGATACTCATGAGCACTGCGGAGCACACAGAGCCCTCCAGATTTCATTTCATTCTGGAATCACTGCATGTGTGATCTTGACTGAAGTCAGTGGGAAAGAAAAGTACATAAATCTTGTAACTGTTCCTCCTTACCATCCCCCTGTCACTACAATAGGCAGATCTCAGCCTTCCTGGTATTCTCAGTTGATGCATTACCTCATGTAAAGGCCCTTCCAAGTCTCCTCATTCCGTTGCCATGCTGATGAGGAACTCTGCAGGTCTTGCATGTTTCCCTTTTAGAGTATAAGAGCCTAATACAGACTTCTTTCGTGGTGGTAGAGTATCTTACAAAGGATTCCATAAGGCTGTTGGGGTCCTCAGGTTTCATGGATCTGTGAAATTACATACAAAGAATATGAATATGTCCTTATGTGCATTTTTTTTCCCTGAGAGAACGTTTATAGCTTTTATAAATGTTTCAAAAGACATAGGGCCTATAAAGAGATTAAGTCCATCACCCTATGCAATCTCAGTGAAAGAAAGGAAGGGTGAAAAAATTTATAACCTATTTCACTGTATTACTCCCCACCTGCCAAGTGTTAATAGTTAGTACAGAGCATAAGGTTAGAGAAGAGGCCAGGAAGAGAAGAAACCATTGGTTCAAATGGAGAATGAATCATGCCAACCAAGAGAAGCAAAAAAAAGAAAGAAACATTTAGTAAGCAACTTCCATGTGCCTGCTACATGCTCAAATTTTTCATTTAATCCTCTCTAACGTTTACTCATTTGATGAGAAGTGCCTGGCCTGGGTTTTGGAACTAGTAAGAAATAGCTAGATCTAGATTTGAATTTGTGCTCATTGCTTCGCTATGTGGCATCTGGCAACACCTGTAACCTCTGAAACCCAGAGTTCTTAATTGAAACATGAAGTTAAGAGCACTTACTAAATTTGCATGGGAATTGGGATTATTTATAGAAATTGTAAGAGCCCAGTAAAGAGTAACTATTGTTAGCTGTATTTTAATGGAAGGGTCATATTTGGGGGTTGGTTAGGAGATCAGAGTCACTGACCCTGAAATAGATTTCTGGGGGCTTCTTAACCAAGGAGTTTAGCTCTTTGGTTCCACAATCCCTTCTTTCTAGGAACCAAGCCCTCCCTTCTTGCCCCTAGGTTCTGACGGCCTTAGCTCTTGTTGTGAAATAGGGAGAGCTCTGTCTTCATACAGCAGGGAGAGCTGAGTTTCAGGTTGAAACGCCGACCCATAGATGGTCGTAAAGAAAAGTACATAAATCTTGTAACTGTTCCTCCTTACCATCCCCCTGTCACTACAATAGGCAGATCTCAGCCTTCCTGGTGTTCTCAGTTGATGCATTACCTCATGTAAAGGCCCTTCCAAGTCTCCTCATTCCGTTGCCATGCTGATGAGGAACTCTGCAGGTCTTGCATGTTTCCCTTTTAGAGTATAAGAGCCTAATACAGACTTCTTTCGTGGTGGTAGAGTATCTTACAAAGGATTCCATAAGGCTGTTGGGGTCCTCAGGTTTCATGGATCTGTGAAATTACATACAAAGAATATGAATATGTCCTTATGTGCATTTTTTTTCCCTGAGAGAACGTTTATAGCTTTTATAAATGTTTCAAAAGACATAGGGCCTATAAAGAGATTAAGTCCATCACCCTATGCAATCTCAGTGAAAGAAAGGAAGGGTGAAAAAATTTATAACCTATTTCACTGTATTACTCCCCACCTGCCAAGTGTTAATAGTTAGTACAGAGCATAAGGTTAGAGAAGAGGCCAGGAAGAGAAGAAACCATTGGTTCAAATGGAGAATGAATCATGCCAACCAAGAGAAGCAAAAAAAAGAAAGAAACATTTAGTAAGCAACTTCCATGTGCCTGCTACATGCTCAAATTTTTCATTTAATCCTCTCTAACGTTTACTCATTTGATGAGAAGTGCCTGGCCTGGGTTTTGGAACTAGTAAGAAATAGCTAGATCTAGATTTGAATTTGTGCTCATTGCTTCGCTATGTGGCATCTGGCAACACCTGTAACCTCTGAAACCCAGAGTTCTTAATTGAAACATGAAGTTAAGAGCACTTACTAAATTTGCATGGGAATTGGGATTATTTATAGAAATTGTAAGAGCCCAGTAAAGAGTAACTATTGTTAGCTGTATTTTAATGGAAGGGTCATATTTGGGGGTTGGTTAGGAGATCAGAGTCACTGACCCTGAAATAGATTTCTGGGGGCTTCTTAACCAAGGAGTTTAGCTCTTTGGTTCCACAATCCCTTCTTTCTAGGAACCAAGCCCTCCCTTCTTGCCCCTAGGTTCTGACGGCCTTAGCTCTTGTTGTGAAATAGGGAGAGCTCTGTCTTCATACAGCAGGGGAGAGCTGAGTTTCAGGTTGAAACGCCGACCCATAGAAATCCTGCTCTGTGGCAGCACTTGAAGGTGCTTCTCAGCTTTAGGTTGTCGGTTAGATTGGAGATCATGTGGACTTTTGTGGATCAGCCTAGGAGCTAAGTTTACATTTGTAATATGACTTCTGTGGGGAAACTATTTTCTAAATTCCAGTTAAATGCTCTATTCATATGTTTATACATAAAAATTGGCGAGGTCTTGAGGAACTATATTCTCAGTCAGAAATTAAGATACTCAGAGAAACATGACATTGACAGATGGTTACACTTTGTTTCTCATTGTTTATGGAGTTAATGTAGTTTTCACATGAAACTTGTACGCATCTACTAGTTGCATGGCAGCCAAATTAGGGACACAGGAGAGGACGCTTACTGTCTCTCCTTTGTGTCAACTCAGCCTCTGTTGCCTTCCAATCATAAGTAATTAGGAGCTGCTGCCATGAGGGAGCTTAAGTAATACCCCAGCCTGTGAGGCCTGAGTCATGAAGCGCATCATCGGCATATTTCTTCCTTTGATGGGAAAAAGGCCAACTTTTGGTCATACATTAATTTCATAACCCCACCTCTGGGGTAGGAAGAGATGGACCCAGTGTGCTCATGTGACAAAGGACGTATATCTGTTAATATGCACTTTAGGGATGTAAGCTCTGCCCTTAACAGTTTGTAGCATAAAATGCTTCGCTATGTCATGAAACCTTCTGAAACCCAGAGTTCTTAATTGAAACATGAAGTTAAGAGCACTTACTAAATTTGCATGGGAATTGGGATTATTTATAGAAATTGTAAGAGCCCAGTAAAGAGTAACTATTGTTAGCTGTATTTTAATGGAAGGGTCATATTTGGGGGTTGGTTAGGAGATCAGAGTCACTGACCCTGAAATAGATTTCTGGGGGCTTCTTAACCAAGGAGTTTAGCTCTTTGGTTCCACAATCCCTTCTTTCTAGGAACCAAGCCCTCCCTTCTTGCCCCTAGGTTCTGACGGCCTTAGCTCTTGTTGTGAAATAGGGAGAGCTCTGTCTTCATACAGCAGGGGAGAGCTGAGTTTCAGGTTGAAACGCCGACCCATAGAAATCCTGCTCTGTGGCAGCACTTGAAGGTGCTTCTCAGCTTTAGGTTGTCGGTTAGATTGGAGATCATGTGGACTTTTGTGGATCAGCCTAGGAGCTAAGTTTACATTTGTAATATGACTTCTGTGGGGAAACTATTTTCTAAATTCCAGTTAAATGCTCTATTCATATGTTTATACATAAAAATTGGCGAGGTCTTGAGGAACTATATTCTCAGTCAGAAATTAAGATACTCAGAGAAACATGACATTGACAGATGGTTACACTTTGTTTCTCATTGTTTATGGAGTTAATGTAGTTTTCACATGAAACTTGTACGCATCTACTAGTTGCATGGCAGCCAAATTAGGGACACAGGAGAGGACGCTTACTGTCTCTCCTTTGTGTCAACTCAGCCTCTGTTGCCTTCCAATCATAAGTAATTAGGAGCTGCTGCCATGAGGGAGCTTAAGTAATACCCCAGCCTGTGAGGCCTGAGTCATGAAGCGCATCATCGGCATATTTCTTCCTTTGATGGGAAAAAGGCCAACTTTTGGTCATACATTAATTTCATAACCCCACCTCTGGGGTAGGAAGAGATGGACCCAGTGTGCTCATGTGACAAAGGACGTATATCTGTTAATATGCACTTTAGGGATGTAAGCTCTGCCCCTTAACAGTTTGTAGCATAAAATGCTTTTCAACTGTTAATTTATTGTTAAGTATTGTAATTATTCCTCTGACTGTTATGAATTCAGTCTTCCATGAGTCAACACTTTATAAATTGCTTTTATTTTGAGGCAAGTTATTTCACCTTTCTTATCAATGTTTTCACTTTCTGGTATTTGTTTTGATCTGTATAAATAAAATCCAAGGGAAAAATTGAAGACATGATTCTTAAAGGCAATCTTAATATAAGCTTAAAAATACCATTTTTTTCCTAGCAAATAGATTTTAGGTTGGTACTAAATCTGTAAATATACTCTGTAAATTATATCCAAATGGCTATCCTTTTTCACACTTTGGATGTAAAAACCTATACAAATCCCCATAGAAAGAATATTTGTTGATGTTTTAATCAGGAGTACATTTTTGTATATATGTATGGATGTGTGTGTGTGTGTATATAACTGACATATAAATGGAAGGTCGCATACACTTCTCACTGGTCATGAGAGTAAGCTTATGCATTTAAACCTAAGATCTAGAGGACCGAGGCTCAAAGATAAGTGTAGGTGGTCTATGACTAAACTGAGACAGTCTACACACAATTGTTTGGCTGTGCATTTTACTAAGAAGATTTTGGAGCTTATGGACTTCTCTTAGAGAAAGCTGTGACACAGTTTAAAAAATACTTTTCTGAAGTACATCCGGGAGTGGAACTAGACAAGTCCTTGGAGTTTATTCTCCAGCTTGGAGAATTCTCGAGTTTTTAAAAAAAAAAAGGGGGCAAATGGACAGATGGTTACCTTTGTTTCTCATTGTTTATGGAGTTAATTTTTGAAACTTGCGCATCTACTAGTTGCATGGCAGCCAAATTAGGGACACAGGAGAGGACGCTTACTGTCTCTCCTTTGTGTCAACTCAGCCTCTGTTGCCTTCCAATCATAAGTAATTAGGAGCTGCTGCCATGAGGGAGCTTAAGTAATACCCCAGCCTGTGAGGCCTGAGTCATGAAGCGCATCATCGGCATATTTCTTCCTTTGATGGGAAAAAGGCCAACTTTTGGTCATACATTAATTTCATAACCCCACCTCTGGGGTAGGAAGAGATGGACCCAGTGTGCTCATGTGACAAAGGACGTATATCTGTTAATATGCACTTTAGGGATGTAAGCTCTGCCCCTTAACAGTTTGTAGCATAAAATGCTTTTCAACTGTTAATTTATTGTTAAGTATTGTAATTATTCCTCTGACTGTTATGAATTCAGTCTTCCATGAGTCAACACTTTATAAATTGCTTTTATTTTGAGGCAAGTTATTTCACCTTTCTTATCAATGTTTTCACTTTCTGGTATTTGTTTTGATCTGTATAAATAAAATCCAAGGGAAAAATTGAAGACATGATTCTTAAAGGCAATCTTAATATAAGCTTAAAAATACCATTTTTTTCCTAGCAAATAGATTTTAGGTTGGTACTAAATCTGTAAATATACTCTGTAAATTATATCCAAATGGCTATCCTTTTTCACACTTTGGATGTAAAAACCTATACAAATCCCCATAGAAAGAATATTTGTTGATGTTTTAATCAGGAGTACATTTTTGTATATATGTATGGATGTGTGTGTGTGTGTATATAACTGACATATAAATGGAAGGTCGCATACACTTCTCACTGGTCATGAGAGTAAGCTTATGCATTTAAACCTAAGATCTAGAGGACCGAGGCTCAAAGATAAGTGTAGGTGGTCTATGACTAAACTGAGACAGTCTACACACAATTGTTTGGCTGTGCATTTTACTAAGAAGATTTTGGAGCTTATGGACTTCTCTTAGAGAAAGCTGTGACACAGTTTAAAAAATACTTTTCTGAAGTACATCCGGGAGTGGAACTAGACAATGTCCTTCTCCAGTCCTTGGAGAATTCTCGAGTTTAATTTTCTACATGCTTAAGCTTTTAGGGTCTTAGAGATCGAGGGAGGGTAGAAAAAGCTGGCTTTGCATAGGACATAAGCAACAATGATAAATATAAAGACAGTCAGTATAATTTTTAGGGCCAAATAGAGCTTTTTCTAGGCGAGTGGCATTATGTTTTGATCAGGCTGCTGCTGTTGTGTATGAAGCTTTAGTGATGCTCTTAGCTTTATAAAATGAACCATTATGCTTCCCTCATTTCTCTGCTCAGTGTGTGTTTGAGTGACCATATATATTTGTGTGTGAGAAGACCTTGCGTCATCTCCATGGATATTAGGACAATCCTACTCTAGAAATACTTGTTCCGTATTACTCAATCCAGGGACACAAGGAAATATTCTGTCCACTGATTTGACAATATGAAGTCATCAGCTGTCTCAAGGTTTGTTTTGTAGACCTACTCTTTAAAGTTGGAGACATCTTATATCTTACTAGAGAGAAGATATGATAGTGACTATTGATGGATTTTTTTAAAAAATTATGGTTCAATACACATTGCATAAAACTTGCCATCTTAACGATTATTAAGTTTATAAGTTAGGGGCCTTAAGTACAGTCACTATAGGATTTCTTCATCTGTGGGTTTTTCTAGGCAAATATTTCTATTTGGTCAGAGCTTTCTCCTTCAGGAAACCATGGATTTTACTTATCCCAAAGATGATGTAAGTGAAACCTGTCTTAAAATAACATGTCTCCTAAAATCACTGAGTAAATCAAGTCAGTTTTCACAGTAAAATAGACTCAATATTACAACTGCCACCAAATCTGTTACTAAATCTGTCAGGATTCTAATTTCGCTACTGCCTATCACACACTGTGAATGCAGCCCTTCTTGTGGCAGATCTTCATGTTTCCCTTTTCTGTTTCCTAAGTAACCATCTATTTCGAGGTTGGCTGTGAGACTGCAGGCACCCCCTCAGCATGACTAAGAAGAAATTTTGGGAAAGGGCTTATGGACTTCTCTTAGAGAAAGCTGTGACACAGTTTAAAAAATACTTTTCTGAAGTACATCCGGGAGTGGAACTAGACAATGTCCTTCTCCAGTCCTTGGAGAATTCTCGAGTTTAATTTTCTACATGCTTAAGCTTTTAGGGTCTTAGAGATCGAGGGAGGGTAGAAAAAGCTGGCTTTGCATAGGACATAAGCAACAATGATAAATATAAAGACAGTCAGTATAATTTTTAGGGCCAAATAGAGCTTTTTCTAGGCGAGTGGCATTATGTTTTGATCAGGCTGCTGCTGTTGTGTATGAAGCTTTAGTGATGCTCTTAGCTTTATAAAATGAACCATTATGCTTCCCTCATTTCTCTGCTCAGTGTGTGTTTGAGTGACCATATATATTTGTGTGTGAGAAGACCTTGCGTCATCTCCATGGATATTAGGACAATCCTACTCTAGAAATACTTGTTCCGTATTACTCAATCCAGGGACACAAGGAAATATTCTGTCCACTGATTTGACAATATGAAGTCATCAGCTGTCTCAAGGTTTGTTTTGTAGACCTACTCTTTAAAGTTGGAGACATCTTATATCTTACTAGAGAGAAGATATGATAGTGACTATTGATGGATTTTTTTAAAAAATTATGGTTCAATACACATTGCATAAAACTTGCCATCTTAACCATTTTTAAGTTTATAAGTCAGGGGCCTTAAGTACAGTCACTATAGGATTTCTTCATCTGTGGGTTTTTCTAGGCAAATATTTCTATTTGGTCAGAGCTTTCTCCTTCAGGAAACCATGGATTTTACTTATCCCAAAGATGATGTAAGTGAAACCTGTCTTAAAATAACATGTCTCCTAAAATCACTGAGTAAATCAAGTCAGTTTTCACAGTAAAATAGACTCAATATTACAACTGCCACCAAATCTGTTACTAAATCTGTCAGGATTCTAATTTCGCTACTGCCTATCACACACTGTGAATGCAGCCCTTCTTGTGGCAGATCTTCATGTTTCCCTTTTCTGTTTCCTAAGTAACCATCTATTTCGAGGTTGGCTGTGAGACTGCAGGCACCCCCTCAGCATGCTTGGTTCTCCCAATTCAGGTCAGCAGATGTTGATTGCCTATTGTGCTGAGGTATGCTGTATCCAGTTCTTCTCAATGTCATGGAAAGCAGCCTCTGAAAATGACATTATACGGTACACACACACAAAAAAATGGCAAGGTATTCAGAACTCTAAAGACTTTAATTTGTTATAATCTGAGACGTAGGTAAATTGTACTGTCCCCATTTTGGAGATTTGGAGTCTGAAACTTAAAGGTTAAATAATGACATCAGTGTAGTAGAGCTTGCTGTAGAATGTTGTGGGATGCTAGACTGCCTCCAGAGCCCTTCTCAGATCCACAGGGAGGTACGACCACTGTTCTGGAAGATGGGATTAGGGGTTGGCATGCTTCTGTGACAAAGACAAAGGAGTTTTGAAAAGAAACTGAATCCAGTGAGAAAGAGGATGCTATCAGCATGGGTTTTGAATATATTTCATAGAGAAAACTTTGCAAAACTTTATTAAGATAGCTTTGTAGAATTGTAACTTTTAAGGGTAAGGTGTGTGTGTTAGTCACTCAGTGGTGTCTGACTCTTTGCGACTCCGTAGACTATAGCCCACCAGGCTCCTCTGTCCATAGAATTCTCCAGGCAAGAATACTGGAGTGTGTTGCCATTCCATTTTCCAGAGTTTAAGGATGAAGATTTTACCAAAAGCCCCATAGCCTTGTTGCTTTGTTGCTTTAATTTTTTTAACGTTAATTTTTAAAAATTGAAGGTAAAGGTCATGTTCAGGGTGCTTCTTAGCACGATGAAATTAGTAGTGCTGAGCTTTGATTTTATTCAAAAGACCTTTTGGACACATATATGTGTATGACTGAGTTCATCTGAAACTATCACAGCATTGTTAATTGACTATACCCCAATAAAAAATGTTTTTGGTGTTTTAACAAAAATTTTAAAAAGTTAAAAAAGGCCTTTTCCAATTTTGAACGGGTTTTGGTCTTAGAACGTAAGCTCTATGAGCTTTATATGATAGAATTTTGTAAATGGAATCAACTTTCTGTCCAGTGGCGATTCTCCCTTCCAAGCAGATGTTATGTGAGTTACTTGATCCTTCCCTGACCGGCTTTGATTTAAGCCACTACCCTTGCTCCTCTTTGAATAAGGATGCTTTGAATGAAAATCTCATTTGACATTTTATCTTTTTGGTCTCCAGGAAAATGTCTTGGATTCATCTAGCAATATTATGATGAATAATTTCATTTTCATTATTTTTGTTTTACTCTATGCTTTTTGTGTGATGATAATGCTCTTTATGCTGTAATTTTGAAATGCATTAAATCCATTATTTACCTCATATCTTTTCAGCCCTACTGATCATAACAAATTTTTCATTTTTCAAGTGAAAAATACTTCAGCAACAAAGAATTATAAATGCCTTTTCCCAAATTCTGAAAGAAAGAGCTAGTAAAGGGTTGCATGTATCTTTGAATCTTATGTACTGATTTGCATCAAACCATGCTTATTTGAAAGATAATTTGCCTTTTTTTTTTTTTCTTCATTCATCAAAGGATTAGATAGGGCAGTGCACAGTTCTTCAAATTTAAAGTAAGATAGATATAAGCTTCAAGAATGCTTGGTAGGTCTTCCCTGCTGGTTCAGTGGGTAAAGAATCTGCCTTGCTGTGCAAGGGGCACCAGTTCGATCCCTGGCCCAGGAAAATCCCACGTGCCCATAGCGGCTGGACCAATGAGTCCAATTAGGAGACAGCGCTCTGGAGTGCACATGCCCAGAGCCAGTGCTCTGCAACGAGAGAGGCCACTGTGATGGGAGGCCAAAGAATAAAGATCAATGAAAATAAATGGATAAAAAATCAATGAAAAGAGGCAAAATTAAAAAAAAAAAGAAAGAAAGAAAAGAATGCTTGGTTGCTTGGTAGTCTATATAAAGAGTCTCAGTGCAATTCTTGACTTAGAGGTACTGTGTCTCATATTATTGGATCCAAAAACTAAAGGAAATGATGGCATATGTGTTATATTTACCGTCTGTAGTGTATAAATTGACAGTGTCTTGCAAATTTGTTTACATGTCCTCACCATCAGCTGTTAGAATGTAAGTGTGTGGGTCAGGGAATGGGGCAGAAAGAGCTCCTTCTCCATACCCTTCAGTAGCCTGAGCAACTTAGTTGAGTGTTGAATATGGATGATTGGTAATGTAGAACCTCTCAAGTGGTTATTTCTTCTTTTTCATTTTAGTTCATCAAGTGGTTACTTCTTGTGTGGAATAAATGCAGTCATATAATGATTTTTCTGCTGTTTTCCCATTAGAGCCTTTGTGTGAGATCAGAATGTGAAGCCAACGAGAGCTGGCCAATCATGTGGAGGAACATGACAGGACTCACATTTTGATATATTTGCTTTTTGGTTCATTTTAGTATTTAAATCATAGGTTTCCATTCAATATAACCCACTAAATGGATGTTCAGTCTCATAAAAATGGTTTTTAAAAGAAAATAGGAGGGCTTCCCTGGTGGTCCACTGGGTAAGGACACCGCCTTGCAATGCAAGGGGCGCCAGTTCGATCCCTGGCCTGGGAAGATCCCATGTGCCGCGGAGCGGCTGGACCTATGTGACCAATTACCGAGCTGGAGCTCTGGAGCACATGCACCCAGAGCCGGCGCTCTGTGACAACAGAGGCCACTGCGATAGGAGGCCCACAAAAGCCAAAGAACAAAGACTGATGAAAATAGACAAATGAAAGACCAACAGAAGTGGCCCGCCCATCCCCCTCCCTCCCCACCCATCCCCCAAAATAAATAAATACATTTAAAAAAAAAAAAGAAAGAAAATAGGAACAAGGAGGAGAAAGATTAAAGTCTCTTATTTTTTGTTTCTTGACGATGATGCTAACCTCACACAAGGAATACCGCATGCTTACCAGGTTGTTTGTCCTCTTCATCTAAGTAGTTTGCTGAGGAATGTCCACCCAAGGTCTGATACACTGAGTGGTGCCATTTAATAGGTTGGGTATGATCTGAGTCACTTGTCAAAACAGTCATGTCCTGGGAACAAGAAGCTTGCTGGTTGTCATCTGTCTTGAACAAACAGTTCATCTTGGTGCTTGAAATCTTTAGCGTAAATTGGCTCAAATACGAACATAAGACATTGACATTTTTGACCATTCTTTACCTAAAATGACAATTTCACATTGTTCAGCTGAACACAAAATATAGAAAAATCTGTTTAAATTTCAGACTCTTAATCTTTAATTTTAAGCCTTTTTATTAAAAACTACTGCCTGTTAAAAACACACTGTATAGTATAGGAGGGTCTATACAGTTATTAAGAATACCTCTTGCTTTCAGAAACAGTATTAATGGCAAAAATTTCATAGAGTTGGTTTCGAGGACTAAAGAAAAGAATTAAGGCACAAAAATACTAGAAAGCCTAGCTACAGCAATGCCAGAGGTCTCCAAAGTATAAAAAGTACATCAAAAAGAATGGTTTGGGCTTCCCTGGTGGTCCAGAGGGTAAGGACACCACCACCTTGCTGTGCAAGGGGCGCCAGTTCAATCCGTGGCCTGGGAAGATCCCACATGCTGTGGAGCGGCTGGACCAACGTGTCCAACTACCGAGCCGGAGCTCTGGAGCACGTGCACCTAGAGCCAGTGCTCTGCAATGAGAGGGGCCACTGCCAGGGGAGGTCCACACAGGCCAAAGAACAAGAATCGATGAAAATAAATAAATGAAAGACCAATAAAATTGGCCAAAGAAAAGAAAAAAAAAAAAAGAATGGTTTGGGGAGGAGAGATGCGTGAGGATAGAAAGGAAAAGGCAAATGCTGCCCGGGGGAGTGGTTGGGTCACAGCCTCTTCCAGAGCTTTCCATGTGTAATCTGAAGCTGGCTCCCTTACACAGAGGGCAAGGAAAGGCCCAGGAACAAGGCAGGCTACTCCATGTTGGTAGTTTGCAGGCTTAATAAATAAGAGAATTTGCAAGGCTCACCTTAGGCTGCTACAAGATGAGTAAGTCTCCACACCCTCCTACCATAATTTTAGAAGTTTACATAGAGACTTTAACTGGGTTCAGTCACTTGCATAGTCCAGAGGGTCTCAACATCACCCTACTGTCTCAAAGCTGTGTCCTTGCGTAGCTTTGTGAGCAGGACAAGCAGTACACACATTCCAAAGATAGGGAAAGGAGGGTCTGTACAGTTGAATATGGATGATTGGTAATGTAGAACCTCTACGTTACCAATGTAGAGGTAAGCAAATGCCAGGTCCAGCTCACAGACAAACCACATCGTCTTAGTCTTCACCCTCAACAGGTGAAGAGTGGGAATCCTGTAGGCAGAGGCCTGTCGGGCAGAACTAAGCGGGAAAGGATGGGACTCCAGATCTTTGAAAGCAATAGGAATATGCCTTAGCACCAAGGTCAGCTCACCTCCCAAGCAGCACAGGTAGGCATTCAGGGAGAGAGGGAGGCACAAATTTTCTGCTTCCCATTTGTCCCCAAAGGAGACACTGAAAGATCCTGTTGTTTGCTGATGCCTGAAATTATGTATATGAGGGATGCAGGTTTTGCTTAGATATTAGAAAAGTAAAATACAAATCTCTGGAAGAAACAATCCATGCCTGCTTGGTAGCTTTGGATTGTAATCAAGGGTGGGTGAAAAAAATTCATTAGATACTTTGGTTTGGATATCGGGCATTAATGAGAGAGGAAGGTACCGAAAGTCCGAAAAGCATTGGAGTGAAAAGAACATGTGAGTACTATAACACACTTCCCATGTTTCTTAGAACTGGACGTGTTTGCCTTTTGCAGTATAGAAAGGTAAAGTTTAGTTAAGGTCCTGCCATATCTTAATGACATCCTTTATAATACTTGTATCATTAAAACTTACAAGAATAATCAAGTAACTATTCCTTGGATCTTATATTTTACATACCTTAGATATATTACTAGAATTTTATCTAGTTGCTGAAGAAAATCTTCTTCATAGCATTGAAGTGAAATGTACTTGAATCCTCATAGTTAGGTTGCATTCTTGGCTCTTTAGGTTCCTTGTGCCGCTGCTATTTTGAAAGCAGATCTGAATACTTATAGGATTAATGATTATGGAATGTGATTGTGGAAGGCTTAATGGCTATGCTGTTTGTAACTTCGCATATCTAACTTCCTACTAACCAAAGTCTGTCTTGTGCCAACCTATAAGAACGTTTATATAGGGAAGTGGAGTTGTAGTTGTGTATCTTTGTTGGCTCTCTTCAGTTCAGAAGTGTCTTGTGAATCTCTGTAATGGGTGCTTCTGCAAGTTTTGTGTTATGAGTTTCCTGTTCTCATTCTTATAAAGGGCAATTTTGTCGCCTTTGCACCTCCAGCTAGGTTTTCACAACTGTAATATGGAAAATGGATGTAAAACATGCAGATTAGAAAACTGAGTTGGCAGGGGACCTATGCTTTACCAGGCTTTTGGTCAAGAATGCACCATTTCAGTTGAGTGTAGAATTTATTTTGCACTTCCCAGGTGGCTCAGTGGTAACCTCCTGCCAGTTCGAGCGACACAGAAGCTGTAGGTTCAATCATTGAAACTAGAAGATCCCCAGGAGGAGGAAATGGCAACCCACTCCAGTATTCTTGCCAGTAATCCCATGGACAGAAGAGCCTGGAGGGCTATACAGTCCATGCGTTGCAAAGAGTCGAACATGACTTAGCAACTAAGCACACATGCACAGAATTTACTTCAAGTCACATGGTACTCTGAAATAATGTGAAACCCCTGAGACTTCAGATTTGACTGAAGACCTCTATTTGCTTTATTTGAATCGGCTTCTTTCTCTTTATATCCATGGCTTGCTCAATAGGCATTTAAATTCTGTATGGTTTTCTACTTCAGTGTTGTTAATTTTTCTTGCCTCTTCTGGTGATCCTCCCTTCTCGGTGCCCACCACTACGCATGACTTAATAATCTTAAAGCCACAGGTGCACAGAAGTCCTGCTGGGATGTTGTCACCACTCCCAGTCTGTCTTGGCATGCGGGCAAGTTAGTCGTACAAAACATGTGTATCCATTAGTGGTGGAAGACAGGAGAACGCCATGGGGATCTGTCTGCAGGGCCATCAGGGCCAAAAAAGTGCAAAAAGAGGGAAAATTTTTTTGGAGTTTTGTAAGCTTGTTAGGCTGCTTTTTTCAGATCTGAATACTTATAGGATTAATGATTATGGAATGTGATTGTGGAAGGCTTAATGGCTATGCTGTTTGTAACTTCGCATATCTAACTTCCTACTAACCAAAGTCTGTCTTGTGCCAACCTATAAGAACGTTTATATAGGGAAGTGGAGTTGTAGTTGTGTATCTTTGTTGGCTCTCTTCAGTTCAGAAGTGTCTTGTGAATCTCTGTAATGGGTGCTTCTGCAAGTTTTGTGTTATGAGTTTCCTGTTCTCATTCTTATAAAGGGCAATTTTGTCGCCTTTGCACCTCCAGCTAGGTTTTCACAACTGTAATATGGAAAATGGATGTAAAACATGCAGATTAGAAAACTGAGTTGGCAGGGGACCTATGCTTTACCAGGCTTTTGGTCAAGAATGCACCATTTCAGTTGAGTGTAGAATTTATTTTGCACTTCCCAGGTGGCTCAGTGGTAACCTCCTGCCAGTTCGAGCGACACAGAAGCTGTAGGTTCAATCATTGAAACTAGAAGATCCCCAGGAGGAGGAAATGGCAACCCACTCCAGTATTCTTGCCAGTAATCCCATGGACAGAAGAGCCTGGAGGGCTATACAGTCCATGCGTTGCAAAGAGTCGAACATGACTTAGCAACTAAGCACACATGCACAGAATTTACTTCAAGTCACATGGTACTCTGAAATAATGTGAAACCCCTGAGACTTCAGATTTGACTGAAGACCTCTATTTGCTTTATTTGAATCGGCTTCTTTCTCTTTATATCCATGGCTTGCTCAATAGGCATTTAAATTCTGTATGGTTTTCTACTTCAGTGTTGTTAATTTTTCTTGCCTCTTCTGGTGATCCTCCCTTCTCGGTGCCCACCACTACGCATGACTTAATAATCTTAAAGCCACAGGTGCACAGAAGTCCTGCTGGGATGTTGTCACCACTCCCAGTCTGTCTTGGCATGCGGGCAAGTTAGTCGTACAAAACATGTGTATCCATTAGTGGTGGAAGACAGGAGAACGCCATGGGGATCTGTCTGCAGGGCCATCAGGGCCCCTGATCTTACAAAATATTGGAATGACCCGGGAATTCTCTGGAGTACACTCTTGCCAAATGAATAGCATGAAGGGGTAGAATGAAGATAACAGACTTGGGCAGAAATGGAAGAGACCAGGACAGAACCATTAACATTAGGGAGAAAAGGGCAGATGTTAATAAGGTATTTTCTGGTTAATACCAGCTTGAAGAAGCCTGCCTTTTTCTGTATGAAGATTTGTGAGTTACTTTTCAGGCTCTAAGAGGATTTATGCAATTCTCCACCTGTCAGTGTGACATGCTTTGATTTCCTTGTCCATCCCACTGTGGGTTGGGGTATGCATTCTGAAATCTCACCAAAAAAAAAAAAAAAAATACAGTTTGTCCTTGGAAAGTAGAGAAATGGTCTTAATTTGGAAATCACTTTTGATGTTGTTCAGGGAGATTAGCACCTATTAGAGTCAGTTCCTATTAAAATCAGAAATCTGGAAAAAAAGAACAAATAGAGGGGTGGTGAATGTATGAACTATGGGCTATATAAGATTGACTTAGGTAATGTCTAAAATTTAAAATCCCTGACTTATACTACATGTGTTTCCTATAGTGTATGAATTTTCTTAAGATATATGAGAACTTACATGCATAGACTCAATAAATACTTATTGTTAGACTGGACACTATTATATTCTAAATGTACTAAGAACAAAGTAGGATTTTATGTTAATGATAATCATTTGAGGGGACCATATCCCGTTGGCAAAATAAATGTAGAGTGATATTGTTTGCTTTTGCTATATTTGATGATACCAAAAAAAAAGCATTCTAAAAAGACTGCCAGATAGTGTCTTCACCATCTTGTGAATTTTAAAAAGTGAATAAAAATGTGAGAAGTTATTACTCGGCATATGGTTTTTCTTCAAAGTAGAAAATCTTATACAGGAATATTATCTAGAAGCTTCTTGAAATTTTAAAAAGGGATGTTGAAAATGAAATCAGTTACAGAAGTAGGCTTTTTTTGAAATGTTATAATTATTTAAGTATGAGCATAATGTGACAGTAAATAAGTATAAGCTGCCCTTTCCCCATAAGGCTGTCTGTCTCTTTTTCGTTGTTAAAGACTTATCTCTTTTGATTGGTTTTTGGCGGAGGTCTTTTCCCCAGAATAGATTCGCCTTTTAACAAGACTTCCAGCTCTCCACATTAGCATATGAAGTGAACACCCATATTAGTGGCTCAGCTTCAACCATCTTTTCTGTCATCACTCATGACTAGAGCACAGAAAATCTTGACCAGAAATAGGCTCCAAGCATCTCCTCCTGCTTACTAACTGCCTTAAATGTCACATACATTTTTCTGAGAATAAAACTAATAAATACTGTAACACAGTTACAAGATGAAGAAAAGGATTACACTTATGTTTAAATTGTCTGTAATCCTATCATCTACATATAGCTCTGTTCACATTTTGGGGTGTCTGTGTATATATAATATATATAGTCTTTAGAAACTGTAATGTGTGTCTGTTTACAGACTTGTCATATTGTTGATTATGTGGTTTTACAAACTGGTCTCTTTCCATTTAGTGTCAGAAACATTTTGAAATCATTGAGGGTGGATGAAAAAAGAACAAATAGAGGGGTGGTGAATGTATGAACTATGGGCTATATAAGATTGACTTAGGTAATGTCTAAAATTTAAAATCCCTGACTTATACTACATGTGTTTCCTATAGTGTATGAATTTTCTTAAGATATATGAGAACTTACATGCATAGACTCAATAAATACTTATTGTTAGACTGGACACTATTATATTCTAAATGTACTAAGAACAAAGTAGGATTTTATGTTAATGATAATCATTTGAGGGGACCATATCCGTTGGCAAAATAAATGTAGAGTGATATTGTTTGCTTTTGCTATATTTGATGATACCAAAAAAAAAGCATTCTAAAAAGACTGCCAGATAGTGTCTTCACCATCTTGTGAATTTTAAAAAGTGAATAAAAATGTGAGAAGTTATTACTCGGCATATGGTTTTTCTTCAAAGTAGAAAATCTTATACAGGAATATTATCTAGAAGCTTCTTGAAATTTTAAAAAGGGATGTTGAAAATGAAATCAGTTACAGAAGTAGGCTTTTTTTGAAATGTTATAATTATTTAAGTATGAGCATAATGTGACAGTAAATAAGTATAAGCTGCCCTTTCCCCATAAGGCTGTCTGTCTCTTTTTCGTTGTTAAAGACTTATCTCTTTTGATTGGTTTTTGGCGGAGGTCTTTTCCCCAGAATAGATTCGCCTTTTAACAAGACTTCCAGCTCTCCACATTAGCATATGAAGTGAACACCCATATTAGTGGCTCAGCTTCAACCATCTTTTCTGTCATCACTCATGACTAGAGCACAGAAAATCTTGACCAGAAATAGGCTCCAAGCATCTCCTCCTGCTTACTAACTGCCTTAAATGTCACATACATTTTTCTGAGAATAAAACTAATAAATACTGTAACACAGTTACAAGATGAAGAAAAGGATTACACTTATGTTTAAATTGTCTGTAATCCTATCATCTACATATAGCTCTGTTCACATTTTGGGGTGTCTGTGTATATATAATATATATAGTCTTTAGAAACTGTAATGTGTGTCTGTTTACAGACTTGTCATATTGTTGATTATGTGGTTTTACAAACTGGTCTCTTTCCATTTAGTGTCAGAAACATTTTTGAAACATTCTCCTAAAATAGTTATGAGAAGTAGCCTCTTTTTTGAAATTTCTGTCAATTTTATAGGCAAAGAAATGATGTTGTATTTTGCATTCATTTAATAACAGATATTAAACAATCCTTATATGCTAGTTAGCATTTTCCTTTTGTGAATTACATGTTTATTGCTTGTGACCTTCTCTAGTGGCATGTTTCTTTTAATATATAAATACATGTAGCCATGTATGAGACGTATTTTCTCATTTTAGCGTCTGCAATTGTTACGGATTTTTGTTTAAATTTTTGTTGCCATTCTTGGTTATTTCAGAAATCTCCCCATTTGAAAGAGTTGATTTGGGTCTGACTATTGGTGATTCAGTCAGATTCACACTAAAATGGTTTCAGAAATGCAAGAATGACCTCTCAGCTCTAAGCTCATAAACTTTGATGACCTGGTGAACCCAAAGGTCTGAGCTCTGGGGCACAGCACAGCCTCAAAGCTGGGGCGGGATTAAGCCAGCTCAGATGCACACAGCCTGCTGATCTAACTAGGTCAGCCTGCAGTGGCTCCGTGACAGACTGTGGGGCTATTTCTGTCGGTATTTCTTCTGTGTATGAAAATTAGAATTGAGAAGAGCTGCAGATGCTTCCCATATGGTTGCTATTAGTGAAATTATGTACAGAGGATTTAATTTGAAGATGAAGTAGGTACACTCGCATTATTTAGAGACTGAAAAGGCCTGTGAAGGAGACCTCGGCCATCATATCAGCAGCATTTGCTTCCTGCTTCTGGGGCAGGTGCTGCATCTCAGTGTGGTGGCCTGTCCCGTCCTTGTTCCTCCAAGGAGAAAGCTTCCATTCTTATATTCATAATATTTCATAGGAAAGTATTTTATGAAGGATTTGAATCTATTTTTTCCTTCCCCTTCCCTCCAGAATAGTTTTTTCCAGGTAGATATTGTCTGGATTCTGCATACTTCTGGGGATTTCTTGTTCACTTTTCGTGAAATGAGCTGGTAAGCCACCCTAGTCTTTCCTACATCAAGAATTTAGGGAGAATTTTCACTTGCAGTCAACTTGTTCTTAGAACAGCTTGTTTGGATATAGCAGTGAGCAGGCTGTAACGGTTTATCACTTTAATTGGTCCATTAGATGTACTTGATTCTTGTACAAGATTCTAGGAAGAGGAAAAAAATGTTCATCTGCAACAGACTCGTGGAGCCTACTAATGGAGTTTAATGCCTATTTTTTTCTCTCTGCGAAAATGCATTATGGGTTCATATTTTAAAGAATAATAATAATAAACTTTTAGTGGGATTAATCATTAAGTCCTCAAGTTTAGTTATGCTCTATTAAGGCTGTCAGGTGACCTCTAAATTTGATTTCCCCTAAATTTCTGATCAATATGCTTATCCCAGTACGCTTGACCTACAAAGAGAATTTACTGATACATAGTTTTCATTTTAAGAGAAATGTCATGTTGAAACAACATTATTTGTGTCTATCAAAGAGAAGCCTCTAACAATCTTAACTTTGGGGCTTCCCTGGCGGTCCAGTGGGTAAAGAGTCTGCCTTGCAGTGCAGGGGGCACCGGTTCAACCCCTGGCCCGGGAAGATCCCATGTGCCACGGAGCAGCTGAACTGGTGTGTCCAATTACGAGCCAGCGCTCTGGAGTGCATGCGGCCAGAACCACCCTGCAAGGAGAGAGGCCACTGGAATGGGAGGCCCCCACAGACCAAAGAATAAAAGATGGATGGGAAAAAAAAAAAAGGAGGCATGATGTGGGGGAAAAAAACAGAAAATTTTTTTTTTTAGATTTATTTATTTATTTGGGGGGGTTGAGGGGGGAGGGAGGGGAGCAGGCAGGGTACTTCTACTGGTCTTTCATTTGTCTAGTTTCATCCATTTTTGTTCTTTGGCCCATGTGGGCCTCCCATCACGGTGACCTCTGTTACAGTCACAGAGCACCGGCTCTGGGTGCATGCGCTCCAGAGCTCCGGCTCGGTATTGGACACATCGGTCCAGCCGCTCCGCTGCACGTGGGATCTTCCCCGGCCAGGGATCAAACCGGTGCCCCTTGCACTGCAAGGCTGTGTCCTTACCCACTGGACCACCAGGGAAGCCCAAAAACACAATCTTTTAAACACTGTAAAAGTAAAGACATTTGTAAAGTGTAACCCAGACCTACCCGAAGTTATTGCCCAAAAAAGGCCTTTGGTCAAGTAAATGTGGGAGATCTTTATTAAACTGCTTACATGCTAAGGCCTTCCTCACAACATTTAATGTAATATATGCTGTAATTCTTCAAAGTAAGAATTACTTCATTCTGTTTTCCAGGTGCATTTATATCAGAACCCCAGTTTTGAGAAGCATCACTTGAGGTACACTCTAGCAATAGTATGTATTTTTGAATAAGTGTTTAGAATATCAGTATGATTTACAGTTAAAGAAGTCACTTAAGTAGTTAAGATTTCTTTAACTCCCAGTTTTTTAAGTATATAAATATCTCTATTTAAGCATATGTATACATAAAACATAATAGATTAGGAAAGCACTTCTTCAGCCTAGGTATTTCTTTGTGTAACTTACTGGTAAAGGAAGCAGAGGAATTCAGTCCAAGATTTGATAATTTAGCTGCCAGAGACACAGCATTAATAAATCCATATGTACTGAATGACCATTTCAGGGAAGACAAGGAAATGGGGAGAGAGAAATGAGACTCTCTTCTGCAATTACAAATGGCTCTGTTAATCATAACATGGTAAATGATGTTAAGATCTAACTAATGTAGCTTTTACTCCCTAATTCAAAATCATGATGTTTTACTTTTTAAGGGAATATTTAGTTAACTTTTATCTTACTTTAGATGAAAAAGTATGAAAAAAATATTTCTTTCTAGCTTTGTGTTTAACAACATTTATTTGAGCTGACTTTGAGGTTTGTCTTGATCCTGGGAGGGGAATGCTGATTTAGTAGAACTGGACTTAGCTTTCAGGGCTTAGCTTGAGTTAAGAACAAGAATCTCAAGTCAGTTGATGCATGGTGTCAGGAAATTGCTCCCTGAAATTCCCCCAGCTCATCTCCTGCTTCTCCGGATACCAGATTGCATTTCCTTCTGCCACACGGGGCCAGCTAGTTTCACCCTCAAGTTGCTCTTTGCTCGGTTTTCCTATTTATTTTTAGCCAGTTTAACGTTATGCATGTGAAAGGTTTTTTCCCATCTGGTCAGATCAAATTGATTTTTTTCCTTCAAGAAAAAAGAAAAGGTTAAAAATATCTGAAGGTGGACACTATATAAAGGAATAGATTCTTAAATTTCCTCTTTAATTTAAAGAAAGATAAGATGCTTGCTTTCCCTGTGTATCTTACACTCTATTTGAAGAAAACATTATACATTATATATATAGTATATTTTCAGAAAACTTTGTGTGGTTTACATTCAGATTTTTCCAGTTTCAATTAATGTTCCTGTTAGTAAATGAATGAGAAGTTACATTAATTTTTAAAATTATCAAGAATAGGGCTTCCCTGGTGGTCCAGTGGGTAAAGAGTCCACCTTAAAGTGCAAGGGGCACTGGTTTGATCCCTGGCCCAGGAAGATCCCACATGCCAAGGAATGACTGGGCCGGTGGGTCCAATTACAAGCCAGCACTCTGGAGCGTGTGTGCCCAGAGCCAGCACTCTGCAGCAAGAGAGGCCACTGCGATGGGAGTGCCAAAGAATAATAAAGATGGATGAAAAATAAACAATGACTTAGAGGCAAAAAAAAAAAAATCCAAAATATTAAAATATTAAAAAAATATATATATACACATATCAAGAACAAATAGGAATTCTGTAGCCTTGGTTAAAAAATTTTTTCCCCCTACACATAGTGTCAGAACTACAGAAAGACTAGAAAGTTGTTGTCATAGTACTACTAAGAATTTCCACATGCCCTTCACTCAGATTCTGCAAATGATACTGTTTTGGAAGATTTAATTATTTCTCTCCCCATTTTAAAAACAAGCATTGTCTTTTAGATCATTATATGGGTTTGTGTGTGTGTGCTCAGTTGTGTCCAGCTCTTTGCCACCCCGTGTACTGTAGCCCACCTGACTCCTCAGTCCATGGAATTTTTCAGGCAAGAATACTGGAGGGGGTTGCCATTACCTCCTCCAGAGGATCTTCCCTACCTAGGGATCAAACTTGCATCTCTTGTGTCTCCTGCATTGGCAGGCAGATTCTTTACCACAGTGCCATCTAGGAAGCCCATAACCATATTCACTTATTAAAGTTAAGATGTATCACTGATAAAATAGTGTTGTCTAAGCTGCAGTCCTTACTTGGATGTCACCATTTATTCCAGAGCTGTCCTTTATAGCAGAAGATGATCCAGGATCGTGCATTGTACTTAATTATTGTGCCTGTTTACTCTCACACTGCCTCTAAGCCTTTCCTTCTTTGAATCAGTAGTCCATGCTGCTTTTTTTAAGCCATTCAGGCCAGCTACTTTTGTAGGATGGGATTTTTCCTGATGTTTCTTCATGATTGGATTTAGGTTATATACTTCTGGCAAATGCCAGAGAAGTGATGCTTTGTCCTCCGTGTATCCTATCAGGAGTCACATGTTGATTTGTCCCAATCCTGGTGATACTATCCTCCACTATCAGGTTACTCATCTTGCTTTGTAATTAATAAATGTCTTGCAGGGAGATACTTTGAAGCTATGTAAATACTCTGTTCTTCCTATTCACCTGTTAGTTTTAGAATCAGTGATTCTTGCCTGAATCAGTCTTACATTGGTTGCCAAATAATGATTTTCCAATTCAACGGTCCCTCCACATTTATTAGCTTTCTACTGTAAGGAAGACCTCTCCTTTCTCTTATTTGTTTATACCAGTGTGGACTCATGGATATTCATTTTACCCTATAGGTTCAAATGCTTTTCTGTATTTATTCTTATGCTCAAACTGCCCAGGATTTGGCCAGTGGGATCCCTTTGAGGCTAGCTCCTGTGTTGTTCTGATGCATCTTCATTATTCTTTGGGCACATCTTTACTTTCTGGCACAAGATGCTATAGACTTATCTTTCCTTGACTCAGCCTTGGAATCTGCCATTTCTTTTAGGAGCCCTGGTTCCTCACAGTGGATGATGATACTTTATAATCTAGGATCTTGGTGCTAGCTGTGCTCATGGCTGCAGGAGTATCATTGCCTCGAGGCTGTCATCAGGCTGAGCTCTGTGATATAGTGTGTGTATACCTAAGACATGTACACACATACTCAGTGGCCTTTGTTTTAATGTAACTGGCTCTTCTTCCCTGCTATACCATGGACATCACACTGCATTGGCAGGCAGATTCTTTACCACAGTGCCATCTAGGAAGCCCATAACCATATTCACTTATTAAAGTTAAGATGTATCACTGATAAAATAGTGTTGTCTAAGCTGCAGTCCTTACTTGGATGTCACCATTTATTCCAGAGCTGTCCTTTATAGCAGAAGATGATCCAGGATCGTGCATTGTACTTAATTATTGTGCCTGTTTACTCTCACACTGCCTCTAAGCCTTTCCTTCTTTGAATCAGTAGTCCATGCTGCTTTTTTTAAGCCATTCAGGCCAGCTACTTTTGTAGGATGGGATTTTTCCTGATGTTTCTTCATGATTGGATTTAGGTTATATACTTCTGGCAAATGCCAGAGAAGTGATGCTTTGTCCTCCGTGTATCCTATCAGGAGTCACATGTTGATTTGTCCCAATCCTGGTGATACTATCCTCCACTATCAGGTTACTCATCTTGCTTTGTAATTAATAAATGTCTTGCAGGGAGATACTTTGAAGCTATGTAAATACTCTGTTCTTCCTATTCACCTGTTAGTTTTAGAATCAGTGATTCTTGCCTGAATCAGTCTTACATTGGTTGCCAAATAATGATTTTCCAATTCAACGGTCCCTCCACATTTATTAGCTTTCTACTGTAAGGAAGACCTCTCCTTTCTCTTATTTGTTTATACCAGTGTGGACTCATGGATATTCATTTTACCCTATAGGTTCAAATGCTTTTCTGTATTTATTCTTATGCTCAAACTGCCCAGGATTTGGCCAGTGGGATCCCTTTGAGGCTAGCTCCTGTGTTGTTCTGATGCATCTTCATTATTCTTTGGGCACATCTTTACTTTCTGGCACAAGATGCTATAGACTTATCTTTCCTTGACTCAGCCTTGGAATCTGCCATTTCTTTTAGGAGCCCTGGTTCCTCACAGTGGATGATGATACTTTATAATCTAGGATCTTGGTGCTAGCTGTGCTCATGGCTGCAGGAGTATCATTGCCTCGAGGCTGTCATCAGGCTGAGCTCTGTGATATAGTGTGTGTATACCTAAGACATGTACACACATACTCAGTGGCCTTTGTTTTTAATGTAACTGGCTCTTCTTCCCTGCTATACCATGGACATCACACTGGATTAGGAGTTATAGATCAGTAATCGCAGATTCTGGTTCTTCTCATCCATTTTCTAGTCTTAAACACTGGGGAAAATCCCTTAGGTCCTCTACTTGAGCCTGGGAAGATCCCACATGCTGAGGAGCGGCTGGGTCGGTGTACCCAATTACGAGCCAGCGCTCTGGAGCGCATGCACTCAGAGCCAGTGCTCTGCAACGAGAGAGGCCACTGTGATGGGAAGCCCACACATGCCAAAGAATAAAGATGGATGAGAAAATAAACGATGACTTAGATGCCATAGGAAAAAAAAGGAAAAGAAAAAAACCAGGAGATATCTGGGGAGCCATGAGGAAAAACGCTCAAAGTAGGTGGAAACACATTGCAGTGCTTTAATTGGGCAGGTAACTGGGAGACACAATACATGTTTGAGCAGGGGAATGAGGAACTCCTAGAGCTGGTTTTTAAGGCAACTAGTCTGGCAGATCATAGGAATTAGTGGGGAGAGATTGGCAGTGGTGAGACCAGTTTGGAGCCTGAAGGTGGAAACCAAGTGGCGATGCTGTTTGAGCCTAGGCTGTCTGCCCAGTAGATCATGTCTGCATTTGCCATGTGCTCAGTTGTGTCTGACTCTTTGCAGCCCCAAAGACTGTAGCCTTCCAGGCTCCTCTGTCCATGGAATTTTTCAGGCAAGAGTACTGGAGTGGGTGGCCACTGAACTCCTCCAGGGGATCTTTCTCACCCAGGGATTGAACCTGTGTCTCCGGCATTGCAGACAGACTCGATCCCCACTGAGCCATCAGGGCTTCCCAAGTAGGCTGCTAAACCTTACTATTCTGTGCAATAGGAGAAAACCTGGCAAAACTTGAATGCTCTTCTTTCCTAGTGATTTGCCACACTGCCCCAAACCTCTCGTGGTCTGATCCTGCACGTAAATTAGGTTATAAGGTAAGAACTTGTACTTTTGATGTATCATACTTGACATTTTTACATCTCTCCATTCCCCAACTTCATTATGACATCTCTCCTGAGGATGTTATAATGTCTGGTGTTGGAAGGTGGAAGAGGAGTGAGTGTTCATTGTCTGGAATATAGTCGTCTTCATTATCCACAGGGGTGTCGTTCCAGAAACTCTGCCCCTCCCACTTCAGGGTACCAGAACCCATAGATGCACAATTTCCTTTGAAAGGAAATCCCTTAGGTCCTCTACTTGAGCCTGGGAAGATCCCACATGCTGAGGAGCGGCTGGGTCGGTGTACCCAATTACGAGCCAGCGCTCTGGCGCATGCACTCAGAGCCAGTGCTCTGCAACGAGAGAGGCCACTGTGATGGGAAGCCCACACATGCCAAAGAATAAAGATGGATGAGAAAATAAACGATGACTTAGATGCCATAGGAAAAAAAAGGAAAAGAAAAACCAGGAGAGATCTGGGGAGCCATGAGGAAAAACGCTCAAAGTAGGTGGAAACACATTGCAGTGCTTTAATTGGGCAGGTAACTGGGAGACACAATACATGTTTGAGCAGGGGAATGAGGAACTCCTAGAGCTGGTTTTTAAGGCAACTAGTCTGGCAGATCATAGGAATTAGTGGGGAGAGATTGGCAGTGGTGAGACCAGTTTGGAGCCTGAAGGTGGAAACCAAGTGGCGATGCTGTTTGAGCCTAGGCTGTCTGCCCAGTAGATCATGTCTGCATTTGCCATGTGCTCAGTTGTGTCTGACTCTTTGCAGCCCCAAAGACTGTAGCCTTCCAGGCTCCTCTGTCCATGGAATTTTTCAGGCAAGAGTACTGGAGTGGGTGGCCACTGAACTCCTCCAGGGGATCTTTCTCACCCAGGGATTGAACCTGTGTCTCCGGCATTGCAGACAGACTCGATCCCCACTGAGCCATCAGGGCTTCCCAAGTAGGCTGCTAAACCTTACTATTCTGTGCAATAGGAGAAAACCTGGCAAAACTTGAATGCTCTTCTTTCCTAGTGATTTGCCACACTGCCCCAAACCTCTCGTGGTCTGATCCTGCACGTAAATTAGGTTATAAGGTAAGAACTTGTACTTTTGATGTATCATACTTGACATTTTTACATCTCTCCATTCCCCAACTTCATTATGACATTTCTCCTGAGGATGTTATAATGTCTGGTGTTGGAAGGTGGAAGAGGAGTGAGTGTTCATTGTCTGGAATATAGTCGTTCTTCATTATCCACAGGGGTGTCGTTCCAGAAACTCTGCCCCCTCCCCACTTCAGGGGTACCAGAACCCATAGATGCACAATTTCCTTATATAAAATGGCATATTTGCATCACCTAGTACATTCTCTGTATATTTTAAATCACCTTCGATTACTTATAATGCCTAGTACAATGTTAAGTAAATAGTTATAAATACAATGCATAGTGTGTGGCAACTTCAGGTTTTGTTTTTTGAAACTTCCTGGATTTTTGGAATATTTGTGGTTGGTTGAATTCATGGATATAGAATGTGCATATAGGGAACGTTGACTCTAGAAGAAAAGGAAACATCAGATTGTTTTGTGGGTTTTTTTAAGTCAGAATTGTGCTTCACAAGAGTTACATATATGGATATATATTTTAGTTCTCTGCAATAAAATATTCGATATTTTAGCTTCAGATTCTGAAAGCAAACACCTGAAAGATTACATGGCTCTGGGTTGAGGAAATTAACAAATGTCCCTTTAGAAAGAAACTAGGTCTAGTTCCTTATTTTAATTTCTGATCTAACTCAGGACTCCAGCTGTCAGATTAGCCCACTAATCCTCCACTCTCAGTGAAATCCTCTCCAAAATATATTGTAATGAACTTGCAGGAATTGACAACAAAAGATGGAAAGTTCAGATGATACTTGTTTACAAATATCCCACATAGAAGTGGACATTTAAACTTTTGAGAAGTCACAAAAAATACTTAAGAGAATTTTGGCAGAGCTTTTTTCCACTGAAAAATAGCTGACCCTTTTTAGCAGTTTCAATGCCCCAAATCTGGACCTGACAGCTTGATTTTGCTGAAATGTTTCCTATTAGAACTGTTGCGTCATGCATAGCGATTTTTTGTTATAATTATCCTTAAACTAGCGTGCCTCACAGGTGCCACAAGAAAACTGGTTATAGCTGGTGACAGGCCTCGAGTCAGGTAGAAAGAGGATTGAGCAAGTTTGATTACAGCTAAGGGGAACGTCTTCTCTATAGAAGAAAAGTACCTCCTTCATTTGTGAAGTATAGCTTCATCCATTCCTGGAAAGTGTTGACTTGGAAGAAAACTATTCCTGCAATTTGAGGTCATGGGAGATTCCAGGGCAGTGTAAATATGAATTTTGAGAAACAGATACGCATGTTATAATGCACTCCCTTAAAGACAGCATTCGTGTCTGGAGTACATTTGTAGCTTTTGTCACTGTCCAAGGTACTAATAATTGGGGGGCTGAAAAACAGAATCGTCCTTTTCTTGCATCTGAAAGATTATGGCCTCTGAGGACAACCTAAAAGGGAAAGAGAATGAGCCAAGGTTTCTATTGGGAAGGAAAGGAAAACAGTGCTGGGTACATGTTAAAGGTTGAAGTTACCAAATAGTCTCCCAAAGCCAACTACTTTTTTCTTTTCCAGAGGAAATGGAAAAACAAACAAACAAACAAACAGTTAAGGTAAAGAAGGGATCTTGGAGAAAGTCTAGAAATTCCTAGACTGACATTGGGGTTAGAAGCAGTTCACGTGCTTTGAAGTAAGACCAGCCATGATTAAACCAATTTGTAGAAGACAATAAGCTGAGAAACTGGGTCTTTTAATGAATTATGTACAACAAATCAGTGATCTTTAGCTATTAAAATTTTCAACAAAAAGCTTAAGTTCCTTTATAAATTAATCTGTTTTTACTTTTCAACTAAATACAATGCATAAATGAAATCTGTTTCTCAGAATCTGCCCCTTAAAATAGCAGTAGCTGTGGTCTCAATATTTTATAGTAGATAAACACTAAATTCTAACTAATACCAAGAGCTTAAACTGTACCATTTTGATAATTGCGGTAATCAAATACAGTGTGTATATGATTCTTTTGTATAAAAATTAGTCTGCAGGAAAACACATAAGTCTTAAGAACAATGAGAATTCACTATAAGAGCATTATCTTTTTAGCCCAAGGGATTAGTCTATCCATGTCTTCTCAATTATTTGATAGAACAACTAGGTCTTCATCTATGTATTTATATATTCATTATTGCACATACACACATGCACCTGCCCCTATAAGAAGTGCAAAACCAAGTTGGATCACACAGTTCTCTGTGGAATAAAGCTTTGTTTAAAAAAAAAAAAAAAAAAGGGTGGGAAAAAAAAAAGGGGTGGAAACACTGCCAGATCTCATTGTCTCATAGAATTCTTTTTTATGGGTATACTATTTTATTAACATTTAAATTTCAATAAGAGTTCAAGTATATTTAGCCTTCTGTTCAGGTTTTTGAAAAGAAGATAAGATGAACGGACAGTTTTAAAAGGGTACGATGTATTTATCACTGCGTTCACCAGCTAGACAATCGAGGAGGCAGTGTAACTATGTACTTAGGGGCACAAGCATAGGGACAAGCCCTGGACCTGGAGGAAAAGCCCACCATCAGGACTAAACAGAGGTCCTTGGTTGTTGATAGGATCTCCCCTTGGCTTCAGACTTGAGACAAACCAAGGGAGTCTCTTAGTACCGTAAAACCACTGAGCTTGGGACAAAAGGTAACAGGAGGCAGTGGCCTGAGCCCGTTCAGATTGTGAAGGCCTCTCTGAACAAGCAGGAGGCTGGAAATGTTGCAGTTGAAGTCCAGAAAGGATAGATGAGAGGGGCCATCGTCTATACATCGCTGATTTCCAAAACAAGTTCCTAAGATGCTCTTTTCAAGCAGGGTCCTAGAGTTCTTACTGCAGGTTTAAAGGTGCTGTTTTAGAAGAACTGGTTTCTCTCTCAGTAGCCAAAAGTTAAGAGGGGGAAATAGGAAGGGAAAAAGAAGAGGGAAGAAGCAGAGTGGCAAATGGGCAGATGAGGTGGGAGAACACGGTAAGGATGAGAGCTGCCTCCACGTTTTACCCTGATGAGGGCCTCTGCAGTTTTAAGGCTCGTGGTGGGACTCGGAATGGAGCAAAGAGCTGATGAACCATCATCTCAGCCACGGAGCAGTTTTAGGAGGCCTGTGAGCAAAGCAGGCGCTCAGTGAGCAGGTAATGGAAGAGCACAGTGCGGGGAGAAGGTGGATTCCTCAGAGTTGTACAGTTCCAATTTTGTGATTCACCTGCTTCCATTACAGAATAGGTACCACCTTTTTTTTTATTAGGGGTGATATAATTTAGGTTTAATAAACACATTCATGTCTCCTTAATTTCTCAGCATTCATGCTTTTATTTTTCAAACTTACTAAGTTTTCAAAGTGATTTCCATTCCGGGAAGTATGAGTAATAACCTGTTCATTCAGCCTTCCTCCATCTGTATTGATAGTTTTGCTGGTAAATGAAAATGAAACCAAAAATGGACTGATAGGCAGAGGCTGTAGTCTTGAGAAAATAAAAATAATGATACGTGTAGTTAGAAACGAGCCTCCTTCCAAGGCCCTTACTGTGCAGCAACAGTTTCAGATGACACAGGCCCCTCTGCTCCCATGCACTGCTGCAGAGAAATCTCCTTGAGCCGCTCATCACATAACAAAGCCCTCTATTCTCTGTCCTCTCTTGTTAGCATTCAGCTGTTTTTCTGGATGAATGCACTGCCATTTAGTTCCACGCTGTTGTTCCTAAGGGGAGAGTGGGGCACTGTCTCCACAGTGTCACCTCCCGTCTCTCCCTGCCTGTCTTCTCTCCTCGTGGTACCAGGCCCTTCCCATCAGCAGGCCACACTGGCCCGATGCTTCCTGGGTGCCGGAAGTGAGCCGTCACCTAGCTGGAGGGGAGAGGCTGCCAGTGGATCAGAGTGTGGGGACCGAGAGCCTACCACTCACTAGCCCCCCCATATTACTCTCCTCTGAGTTTCCTTATCAGTAAACTTAGGTGGTTTGTGAGGTTAGACCAGCCCTTATGTCTATAGGACCTTAGAATAATGACAGACATAATAAGCCATCAACAAGCTTAAGCTATGATTTCTGGGATTTCCTATGGCAGTCTGTACTTGAGTAGGGAATCCTTTTGTCACCAGTCTGTCTCTTTCCTATAAACCTCAGATGTGCACACAGCTGGTCACAGTGTGGAAGGATGGGTCCAGAGCAGGGGAGGCAGCGTAGAGACTACCTGAGAAACGGATGGGAGGTAGAGAGAAGTCTTGTGGGAGTTGGCCAGATGAAGGGAGAAGAGGAGTCTTCAAGGAATAATGGCAGCATGCATACAGATGGGGAGAGGAGAGCTGAGTTCAGGGAAGCACAGCCGAACTGTCGTCCGGGTGAGAGGACCGGTACCACCTTTTTTTATTGTTTTTAATAAACACATTCATGTCTCCTTAATTTGTCAGCATTCATGCTTTTATTTTTCAAACTTACTAAGTTTTCAAAGTGATTTCCATTCCGGGAAGTATGAGTAATAACCTGTTCATTCAGCCTTCCTCCATCTGTATTGATAGTTTTGCTGGTAAATGAAAATGAAACCAAAAATGGACTGATAGGCAGAGGCTGTAGTCTTGAGAAAATAAAAATAATGATACGTGTAGTTAGAAACGAGCCTCCTTCCAAGGCCCTTACTGTGCAGCAACAGTTTCAGATGACACGGGCCCCCTCTGCTCCCATGCACTGCTGCAGAGAAATCTCCTTGAGCCGCTCATCACATAACAAAGCCCTCTATTCTCTGTCCTCTCTTGTTAGCATTCAGCTGTTTTTCTGGATGAATGCACTGCCATTTAGTTCCACGCTGTTGTTCCTAAGGGGAGAGTGGGGCACTGTCTCCACAGTGTCACCTCCCGTCTCTCCCTGCCTGTCTTCTCTCCTCGTGGTACCAGGCCCTTCCCATCAGCAGGCCACACTGGCCCGATGCTTCCTGGGTGCCGGAAGTGAGCCGTCACCTAGCTGGAGGGGAGAGGCTGCCAGTGGATCAGAGTGTGGGGACCGAGAGCCTACCACTCACTAGCCCCCCCATATTACTCTCCTCTGAGTTTCCTTATCAGTAAACTTAGGTGGTTTGTGAGGTTAGACCAGCCCTTATGTCTATAGGACCTTAGAATAATGACAGACATAATAAGCCATCAACAAGCTTAAGCTATGATTTCTGGGATTTCCTATGGCAGTCTGTACTTGAGTAGGGAATCCTTTTGTCACCAGTCTGTCTCTTTCCTATAAACCTCAGATGTGCACACAGCTGGTCACAGTGTGGAAGGATGGGTCCAGAGCAGGGGAGGCAGCGTAGAGACTACCTGAGAAACGGATGGGAGGTAGAGAGAAGTCTTGTGGGAGTTGGCCAGATGAAGGGAGAAGAGGAGTCTTCAAGGAATAATGGCAGCATGCATACAGATGGGGAGAGGAGAGCTGAGTTCAGGGAAGCACAGCCGAACACTGTCGTCCGTGAGGTCAGAGAGGAGAAGGCAAAGCAGACAGGCCACTGGCCGTGCTGCTGGCAAGTGGTGAGAAAAGCAACCATGAGACCACGAAGAGCCAAGAAAATGGAGATGCTCAAAGAGTTACAGGATCTCGTCTTGTAGAAAAACCGTAGCTGTGTTGATGACTAGGTTTTGGCGGTCAGGATTTAGAAGGCCACAGAACAGCTAGGAGATTCACCTAACACCTTCCTGTCCTCTTAAAACTGGATACTTCTAATCTTCAATGAGTTGAGAGAAACAGATAACTGAGCTCCTTACATTTGCATCTGAAGCATGAATATAAAGAATTGAAAGGGGGAAGAAAATGAAAGGATTTTTCTTTAAGTGGTGAATAGGAATTCTTTATTTGATAAATGGCCTTCCTTGCTGGCTCGGATGGTAAAGAATCTGCTGCAATGTAAAACATCTGGGTTTAGTCCCCAGGTTGGGAAGATTCCCTGGAGAAGGAGATGGCAAGCCACTTCATCCCAGTATTCTTGCCTGAGTAATCCCGTGGACACAGGAGCCTGGCAGGCTGTGGTCCACAGGGTTGCAAAGAGTCAGACACAACTGAGCAACTAACACATTCGATAAATAAGTGTTTCCTGTCTTTGTTCTGCTTAAATGAGCTGTGAGATAATTCAGGGTATTGGTTCTAACATTTATGGGCCCTACTGACTATACAGGCGTGAAATTGTGGGAATAGGTTGATATTTTAATAACATGCCTGAAAATTTTCTGAAATTAATAGCCAATGTATCTGTGACGAGCATTCATTCTGTGTCATGTGTTTCATGGCTTTAACTGGACAGAATTGGAGAATGTGTCTACTTCTTCTGCCATTTAGGCAAATCACATACCAGCCATTGTACCGGACGGGAACATAGAGGGCATATTTGTGAATCACAGTCCCAGCACTGTGAACCCTGACCTGCCTTCCACATGGAGTCAGTTCTGAGTCCGTCTCTGAGGCCATAAGGTCCTTGGGGAGGAGAAAAGAAGAGAGCAATGAAGCACTTTAAATCTGTTTCCCACACATGGCAAAGATGCCCAGTGATCCAGCTGCCTTACCACACTAGCCCTGCTCAGAGGGACAGCAAGAAGGAAAACTCTGGATTTGGTGCCACTAGAGTTGTCCTTTTTTAAAACCAGGGGTTAGTAATCTTGCTAAACCACCCCCAGCCCAGGACATGTGGCAGTGCCCGAAGACATTTTTTCATGGTCTTGACTGCTGTAGGCAGTGCCATTAGATGCAGCAGGTAGGGGCCAGGGAGGCTGCTGAACTAGCAAAGCCACATCCCTCCCCTCTCATCCACAGCAGAGTTAGTGTGTCTGAAAGGTGAGTAGGACCAAGGCTGAGAACCCCTGCACTCGCGATCCTGTCTGTATCTGTGCTGTTGTTGTCTAGTCACTCAATCATATCCAACTCTTTGTAACCCCATGGACTGCGTCACTCCAGGCTTCCCTGTCCTTCACTGTCTCCCAGAGTTTGCTCAGATTCGTGTCTGTTGAGTGGGTGATGGCATCCAACCATCTCATCCTCAGTTGCCCCTTCTCCTCCTGCCCTCAGTCTTTACCAGCATCAGGACTACTTTTGAAACTGCAAGCAACTGGTTGGCAGGAGTGATGGTACTTAGGTGGCTGTGATGCTGGGCCTCTGGAGGTGTTAGAATCGTGCTGCCTTCAACTGGTATTCCATTGGCTCCTACTAAGTAGTCTTTAGTTCCAAGGGCATTAAAAAGGGTTCACTGCCAGTGGGGTGCTTGAACTCTTGGAAAATCCTATGTGTCCAGTCTCTTTACTGAGGCAAGTCCTACTACTCAAAGAGGCTTGAAATGCCTTATTTTCTTCTAAACAGTGTATTTCCTTTTTAAGGTTGGACCCAGTGATCTTCCAAACTCATGGAATTCATTGGTTTTAATCAAGTATACTGGCTCCCATGTCACATTTTTAACTTCTGTTAAGGCACAGTGAGGACTTGACATGATCCTTTCTCCTCAGTTTCCCCGCTATACCCCTAGACAAAAAGTCCTTTTAAACACAAGCCTAAGGTTAAATTATGATAGAAATGTTGAATTCAAAATTTAGAATACAATTTGTCACTGACTTAAAAAAAAAATCCTGAGGGGGCTTCCCTGGTGGTCCAGTGGGTGAAAAGTCCACCTGGCAGTGCAAGGGGCACTGGTTCGATCCCTGGCCCAGGAAGATCCCACATGCTGTGGAGCAGCTGGACTGGTGTGTTCAATTAGGAGCCAGCGCTCTGCAATGAGAGGGACCACTGCAGTGGGAGGCCCACACGTGTCAAAAAAAGAATAAAGATGGATGAAAGTAAATGATGACTTAGAGGCCAAAAAAAAAAAAAAAAAAGCAAAACTTAAAAAAAAAAAAAGTACTGAGGAGCTTTATAGTTAATTTGTCCAGAAATAATTTCTACAACTTTAGTGTTTGTATGTATTGTTTCTTCCTTGTCTCTTTGAAAACCTTCAGAATTTTTCAAAACTTGCTAAAGCAAGTTAATCTTTTGGACCTTCTGAAGGACAGAGAAACTTTATTTCATGTGGTTTCTGAACGGCTCCATGAATGTTCTCAGTAAAGGGAGGAAAACTACAAAGGTCTTTCTGCTTGACTGATTCTGAATGATTGCCTCTTTCAGATGCATTTGATATGGGAACAGAATCAGCCATCGTCTTTGGGACTTTAAAGTGCCATTTTTAGTACATTAGGAAACCAAAAGACAGAAGAATTTGGAAAAATAGTAAATACCGTTTTAGATGATTTTGGTAAACAGTTTTTCAGATGTGTTTAATGCACATCCTGTTTGGGCCCCGGGCTGAGTTTAAACCCTGAGATTGAACTGATTTCTTATCCAGGAAAGGCCTCCCCTTCTCCCAGCCCACACCCATTTGAGCTTCACTGGCTCTTTTGAACAGAAGCCGTTCTCAGTTTTTACTTGGTTCAGTGAACAAGGTTACTGTTTAGAAACAGTGGCTGTTGAGTCGTATGTCTCCTCACCCTTTTGCTTTCCTCCTGAGTGTACCTCAAGCCTCCTGAGACATTGTATTAATACTTGGAATGATTAAACAGCCTCTTCTCTGATCGCTGGGTCTTTGCCTGGCCGAGGAACTCAAAGCTGGAAGAGGGAGACATGCAGATATGTTGCAGCATATTCAAGAAAGAAGGGTTTTAGGATGGAAGAAACTAAGCTGGCCTGTAAGTTCTTGGGCTCAAAATGTGTTTTTTGAAACTTCTTAATAAGGACATGCAGGAGTCGGGCAATCTTTAACCCAGTTTTGACACAGTAACTTTCAATGGGGGAAAGTACAGAATTTGTTTGGGGGTCAAGGAGGACTTGGTCTTAATGTTCTAAGAAAAAGAAATGAGAATTTTAAATAAGTGAAACAGCCCTTGTTGTGCTCGATAGATGATGGATTTATACATCAGTGTCTTGCAGCTACGTGTAGCTTCTATTAACATTCAAAGCGAACCATATTATTTTCCATTTTCCTACTTTTTTCATTTGACAAAAACAAAGTCAAACCCTGAAACAACTCCTAGAGTCTCCTTGAGTGCTGGGGGTAGGCAGAAATAATTTCTACAACTTTAGTGTTTGTATGTATTGTTTCTTCCTTGTCTCTTTGAAAACCTTCAGAATTTTTCAAAACTTGCTAAAGCAAGTTAATCTTTTGGACCTTCTGAAGGACAGAGAAACTTTATTTCATGTGGTTTCTGAACGGCTCCATGAATGTTCTCAGTAAAGGGAGGAAAACTACAAAGGTCTTTCTGCTTGACTGATTCTGAATGATTGCCTCTTTCAGATGCATTTGATATGGGAACAGAATCAGCCATCGTCTTTGGGACTTTAAAGTGCCATTTTTAGTACATTAGGAAACCAAAAGACAGAAGAATTTGGAAAAATAGTAAATACCGTTTTAGATGATTTTGGTAAACAGTTTTTCAGATGTGTTTAATGCACATCCTGTTTGGGCCCCGGGCTGAGTTTAAACCCTGAGATTGAACTGATTTCTTATCCAGGAAAGGCCTCCCCTTCTCCCAGCCCACACCCATTTGAGCTTCACTGGCTCTTTTGAACAGAAGCCGTTCTCAGTTTTTACTTGGTTCAGTGAACAAGGTTACTGTTTAGAAACAGTGGCTGTTGAGTCGTATGTCTCCTCACCCTTTGCTTTCCTCCTGAGTGTACCTCAAGCCTCCTGAGACATTGTATTAATACTTGGAATGATTAAACAGCCTCTTCTCTGATCGCTGGGTCTTTGCCTGGCCGAGGAACTCAAAGCTGGAAGAGGGAGACATGCAGATATGTTGCAGCATATTCAAGAAAGAAGGGTTTTAGGATGGAAGAAACTAAGCTGGCCTGTAAGTTCTTGGGCTCAAAATGTGTTTTTTGAAACTTCTTAATAAGGACATGCAGGAGTCGGGCAATCTTTAACCCAGTTTTGACACAGTAACTTTCAATGGGGGAAAGTACAGAATTTGTTTGGGGGTCAAGGAGGACTTGGTCTTAATGTTCTAAGAAAAAGAAATGAGAATTTTAAATAAGTGAAACAGCCCTTGTTGTGCTCGATAGATGATGGATTTATACATCAGTGTCTTGCAGCTACGTGTAGCTTCTATTAACATTCAAAGCGAACCATATTATTTTCCATTTTCCTACTTTTTTTTCATTTGACAAAAAAACAAAGTCAAACCCTGAAACAACTCCTAGAGTCTCCTTGAGTGCTGGGGGTAGGCAGTAAGCAGGCCCCACACACAACTGCCCCTGTGTCCAAAGAACATTTTAGCACACAATTTATTGGTGATTTCTTATTGCTCTTAATATTTGTATCTGGAAGATCATGAAGATTTTGAGACATGATTGCTTTTCCATTTTAGAGGAATATATTTGAGAAGTGCTAGTTGTTGCTTGAAAAAAGATCATACTTCTTTTGACTACCTCCTCTTTGGTGTTTGTTTAGGCTTTCTTTTTTTTTTTCTCATCAAAACATTGCCTTCATTTTCCTCTCCTATCTTTCTTCAATAGAATGCTTTCATTTTCATGTAAATAAGTGACTCACATGTGGGCTTTATAGAAAAAACTGTAGTCATCGAAATCTTAAGTACTACATTTTGGAGAGGTATTTATATCAATATATTTTTTTTGCTAGAATTTTCTTTGTGTACTAGATGCTTTTTCATATTTAATTTTTAAGAGTAATAAAGATACTTTATTCACTCAATGATTTGTCACTTTAAAATATTACCTTTATTAATTTGCATAGATACTATTTGCAAATTTTATAATAAACATCTAGGAAGGAAAAGTGAGTTATATGTCATGTTAGTATCCAGTAAGCATTAAGAAGATGCATTATGGCATAAGTAAGTGGTTTGCTTTTGGTGTTTTAAAATGATAAAATATGAAGCCTGGCCGAGGAACTCAAAGCTGGAAGAGGGAGACATGCAGATATGTTGCAGCATATTCAAGAAAGAAGGGTTTTAGGATGGAAGAAACTAAGCTGGCCTGTAAGTTCTTGGGCTCAAAATGTGTTTTTTGAAACTTCTTAATAAGGACATGCAGGAGTCGGGCAATCTTTAACCCAGTTTTGACACAGTAACTTTCAATGGGGGAAAGTACAGAATTTGTTTGGGGTCAAGGAGGACTTGGTCTTAATGTTCTAAGAAAAAGAAATGAGAATTTTAAATAAGTGAAACAGCCCTTGTTGTGCTCGATAGATGATGGATTTATACATCAGTGTCTTGCAGCTACGTGTAGCTTCTATTAACATTCAAAGCGAACCATATTATTTTCCATTTTCCTACTTTTTTTTCATTTGACAAAAAAACAAAGTCAAACCCTGAAACAACTCCTAGAGTCTCCTTGAGTGCTGGGGGTAGGCAGTAAGCAGGCCCCACACACAACTGCCCCTGTGTCCAAAGAACATTTTAGCACACAATTTATTGGTGATTTCTTATTGCTCTTAATATTTGTATCTGGAAGATCATGAAGATTTTGAGACATGATTGCTTTTCCATTTTAGAGGAATATATTTGAGAAGTGCTAGTTGTTGCTTGAAAAAAGATCATACTTCTTTTGACTACCTCCTCTTTGGTGTTTGTTTAGGCTTTCTTTTTTTTTTTCTCATCAAAAACATTGCCTTCATTTTCCTCTCCTATCTTTCTTCAATAGAATGCTTTCATTTTCATGTAAATAAGTGACTCACATGTGGGCTTTATAGAAAAAACTGTAGTCATCGAAATCTTAAGTACTACATTTTGGAGAGGTATTTATATCAATATATTTTTTTTGCTAGAATTTTCTTTGTGTACTAGATGCTTTTTCATATTTAATTTTTAAGAGTAATAAAGATACTTTATTCACTCAATGATTTGTCACTTTAAAATATTACCTTTATTAATTTGCATAGATACTATTTGCAAATTTTATAATAAACATCTAGGAAGGAAAAGTGAGTTATATGTCATGTTAGTATCCAGTAAGCATTAAGAAGATGCATTATGGCATAAGTAAGTGGTTTGCTTTTGGTGTTTTAAAATGATAAAATATGAAATCAAAAAGGCATATTAGAAACATCTGTGGAAGTGGATTCAGGTCTACTTTTTAGCTCTGACACTAGTTTTGGAACCTCTTTGTTAGTATCATCATTGTAGAACTTTTAGGGCTGTATATACATTTAAAAAGAGGCAAAATGCTTTGCCTAATGCTTGGAGTTTCTCAGAAAAAATATTGGTGTTATTATATGTACTTGTTCAGTTAACTCAGTTTTAAATTCACTTTGTACTTAATGGGACAGAATAGAATATCATTCTGTGTAGAAAGCATATTTACATACAGTATTCAAATATTAGAATAAGACACACAGTTCATGCATGATAAGCATCGGCTTTCATAATGAATTATTTAAATGTGATAAATAATCTGCATGAATCAAATGAAATAACAGTTCACTCAGTAAGAAAGCTGGATAAATATCCAATAGATAAAATTTATGTTGAGGGGGAGAAAATTTTTTAATCCAGAAAACTGGTCAAAAAAAGTCTTAGATAAGCAGTTTACAAATGCTGAATTGTTCTTTTTTATAAATACGTATTTATTTTTACTTATTTGGCTGCACTGGGTCTTAGTTGCAGCATGCAAACTTTTAGTTACAGCATGCGGGTCTATTTCCCAGCCCAGGGATCGAACCAAGGCACTCTTGCGTTGGAAGTGCAGTCTTAGCCACTGGACCACCAGAGAAGTTCTCTGAATTATTTTTTAGATGCTGGATTTTGGTCTCTTTCAATTTCCATCTTTTAAGTTGAGACTTGAGTGGACCTTAGACACTAGTCATAGTAGCTTCATGGTAACATAAACTCAGATTTCATTGTGAAGATTGTAGCTCTATCTGGAGTGCAGCTGAAGGGGGAACTCTGTTCTGTACACTTCACACCTCACCGCAGGCTCATTTGTGAAAGTCTGCCCCACTGTGGGAGCAGAGCTCTAGAAGAGTAATAAAGATTTTTGAGTTTAAATATTACCTTTATTAATTTGCATAGATACTATTTGCAAATTTTATAATAAACATCTAGGAAGGAAAAGTGAGTTATATGTCATGTTAGTATCCAGTAAGCATTAAGAAGATGCATTATGGCATAAGTAAGTGGTTTGCTTTTGGTGTTTTAAAATGATAAAATATGAAATCAAAAAGGCATATTAGAAACATCTGTGGAAGTGGATTCAGGTCTACTTTTTAGCTCTGACACTAGTTTTGGAACCTCTTTGTTAGTATCATCATTGTAGAACTTTTAGGGCTGTATATACATTTAAAAAGAGGCAAAATGCTTTGCCTAATGCTTGGAGTTTCTCAGAAAAAATATTGGTGTTATTATATGTACTTGTTCAGTTAACTCAGTTTTAAATTCACTTTGTACTTAATGGGACAGAATAGAATATCATTCTGTGTAGAAAGCATATTTACATACAGTATTCAAATATTAGAATAAGACACACAGTTCATGCATGATAAGCATCGGCTTTCATAATGAATTATTTAAATGTGATAAATAATCTGCATGAATCAAATGAAATAACAGTTCACTCAGTAAGAAAGCTGGATAAATATCCAATAGATAAAATTTATGTTGAGGGGGAGAAAATTTTTTAATCCAGAAAACTGGTCAAAAAAAGTCTTAGATAAGCAGTTTACAAATGCTGAATTGTTCTTTTTTATAAATACGTATTTATTTTTACTTATTTGGCTGCACTGGGTCTTAGTTGCAGCATGCAAACTTTTAGTTACAGCATGCGGGTCTATTTCCCAGCCCAGGGATCGAACCAAGGCACTCTTGCGTTGGAAGTGCAGTCTTAGCCACTGGACCACCAGAGAAGTTCTCTGAATTATTTTTTAGATGCTGGATTTTGGTCTCTTTCAATTTCCATCTTTTAAGTTGAGACTTGAGTGGACCTTAGACACTAGTCATAGTAGCTTCATGGTAACATAAACTCAGATTTCATTGTGAAGATTGTAGCTCTATCTGGAGTGCAGCTGAAGGGGGAACTCTGTTCTGTACACTTCACACCTCACCGCAGGCTCATTTGTGAAAGTCTGCCCCACTGTGGGAGCAGAGCCTGCTGGCAGGTCAAGCTGCTCAAGAATAATTATAAAAAAGTGTAAGAGGGACACCCCTACTCCCTGCCTCCCTCACCCCCAACAGAAGCTGGTGGTGTCTGTTGTCCTCTGACCTGTTCTCGCCTTAGCATTTACCACCAGCTGATGCCCTCATGCTTATTTTGTTCTCCCACATAGAATGCATGTGCCTTGGAGGGCAGAGAGTTGTGGCTTTGTTATTCACTGCTGTATCCCAAGCAGCTACAGCAGTGCCTGGCAAAGCCCTAGGCATCTAGTCGCTTTATCAAATTAATGGGTCAACCCCTAGTTTTCAACAGGACAACAAAGCAGAGAAGGCCATACTGCTTTCATTGTAAAACACAAAATAACAAAAACAAAGATTCCGTTTTACATAAAATCAAGAGCTTCACTGCATGAGGGCATGCTGATTTTTCCTGTGGTTGACACAGAACTGGTACTTTGTTCCAACTTCTGGAAGAAAAGAAAGTCAGCAAGAAATGTTAATTATCTTCTGTTACAGACCATTAACCATGTGCCAAGGACAGAAAACCAAATCTTTTACTTCCTTCATGAAAAATAGGTAAATAGGACTCTAGGAAAATGATTTTGTGATAAAATGCCAAGTTACAAGCCAAATACACTCCCTCCTCCCTTGAGCCCTGGGCAAGGTCAGCGCTCAGATCTGAATGGACAGCCCCTCCCACACACTCCGGAAGCATCACACAGCCCTGAGGACTCCAACTTCTTTACCAGGAATTTTATGTAGATATAGTTTTCAGAAGCAAAGAATCTTGTCACAGAACATTAGCCACTCTCAAAGTGACATGGAATCTATACCTCTATCAGGAAGATAGATTACTGTAGTTCTGAGTCAAAAGACCAGGTTTTCAAACTCAGTTCTAAGACTGTCTGTGTGACCAAGGGCAGATCCCATCCGATCTCTCTGAGCCTCAGTGCCCTCCCCTAGAAAAGGGCAACAGTCACGCCTGCCATAATCTAGTTAAGATGGTCTAGGGAGTTTATGCCCAAGAAAGTGACTTATAATCCATTAAGCAAATTATACAGTGTTACTTGAATATATATTTAAAAAAAAAAAAAAAGCAAAGTTCTTCCCTTAAATGAGAATTTAAGTGTTTCATGACTTTAAATTCTATTATTTGTCAAATATCACTAGTTAGGGTGGCAAGCCCCATCAAAGCAATTAAAAAAAAGACTAAGGTACATATTTAATGCCATATTTGACAAAAAAACCAGAGACCCTGGCAGAGTGGTTAAGATACTAGGTTTTAAAGTCAAATTGATGTGGACTTTATGATTTAACCATTTACATTAGATTTCTTTGAGTCTCAGTTTTTATCTCTGTACAGAGGGGAGAGTATTACCTAAATGTAGGCTTAATATGTGAAAAAAATTGAGACAAAATGCTTAAAGCATCTAGTATAATCCAGAACATAATAGGTGCTCAGGACATGGCACTTGTGCTTGTAGTTATTTTAATTCTCTATAAATGTCATTGGATATATGATTTTCCTTTTAAATGATATGGTACTGAACTTTTAAAATATATCAGTCACTATTATTCTGTATGTAAAGCTGCTAATTTCCCCAGAGAAAATGATTCTACACTTTTTCAGAGTTCTTACTTTTCTGAGTCTGATGATGCTTTAGAGTAGGTGTTTTTTGTTTGTTTGTTTGTTTTTTTAATAAATTTTTTTTAAAAAGATTTATTTATTTATTTATTTTGGGCGGGGGTCGGATTGGGGAGGGAGGGGAGCAGGTGGGCCATTTCTATTGGCCTTTCGTTTCTCTGTGTTCATCCGTCTTTGTTCTTTGGCTCCTGTGGGCCTCCCATTGCGGTGGCATCTGTCGTTGCAGAGCGCCGGCTCTGGGCGCATGCGCTCCAGAGCTCCAGCTCGGCAATTGGACACATCGGTTCAGCCGCTCCGCGGCACGTGGGATCTTCCCAGGCCAGGGATTGAACTGGCACCCCTTGCACTGCAAGGCGGTGTCCTTACCCACTGGACCACCAGGGGAAACCCTAGAGTAGGTGTTCTTTGAAACAAACATCAATACAACTAAAAGTTTTCAAATGTCAATTATTCACCTGAAGCTTGGGAGATTTCAAAGTGCATTAGGTTAAATAGACTTTAACTTCCCCTCCATAACTAAACACACAGATATTCATGAAGAAAGATCAGTTCCAGAGATGTATCAAAGACAAGAGTTTAAAATTCTCTTTCTAGGAGGTGTGTGTCACTAGGGAATGAACAAGAAAAGGACATCAAGATAGCAACACATTGTCATGCAGCTGAGAGATATTTAAGTTCCAAGATTCATTACTCATAGTCCATGATGTCAATCATACAGTAAAAGTCACCCAACCTTTCTCAGCATTTCACTTAGTCATTGAAGTAAAAATTGAGACAAAATGCTTAAAGCATCTAGTATAATCCAGAACATAATAGGTGCTCAGGACATGGCACTTGTGCTTGTAGTTATTTTAATTCTCTATAAATGTCATTGGATATATGATTTTCCTTTTAAATGATATGGTACTGAACTTTTAAAATATATCAGTCACTATTATTCTGTATGTAAAGCTGCTAATTTCCCCAGAGAAAATGATTCTACACTTTTTCAGAGTTCTTACTTTTCTGAGTCTGATGATGCTTTAGAGTAGGTGTTTTTTGTTTGTTTGTTTGTTTTTTTAATAAATTTTTTTTAAAAAGATTTATTTATTTATTTATTTTGGGCGGGGGTCGGATTGGGGAGGGAGGGGAGCAGGTGGGCCATTTCTATTGGCCTTTCGTTTCTCTGTGTTCATCCGTCTTTGTTCTTTGGCTCCTGTGGGCCTCCCATTGCGGTGGCATCTGTCGTTGCAGAGCGCCGGCTCTGGGCGCATGCGCTCCAGAGCTCCAGCTCGGCAATTGGACACATCGGTTCAGCCGCTCCGCGGCACGTGGGATCTTCCCAGGCCAGGGATTGAACTGGCACCCCTTGCACTGCAAGGCGGTGTCCTTACCCACTGGACCACCAGGGGAAACCCTAGAGTAGGTGTTCTTTGAAACAAACATCAATACAACTAAAAGTTTTCAAATGTCAATTATTCACCTGAAGCTTGGGAGATTTCAAAGTGCATTAGGTTAAATAGACTTTAACTTCCCCTCCATAACTAAACACACAGATATTCATGAAGAAAGATCAGTTCCAGAGATGTATCAAAGACAAGAGTTTAAAATTCTCTTTCTAGGAGGTGTGTGTCACTAGGGAATGAACAAGAAAAGGACATCAAGATAGCAACACATTGTCATGCAGCTGAGAGATATTTAAGTTCCAAGATTCATTACTCATAGTCCATGATGTCAATCATACAGTAAAAGTCACCCAACCTTTCTCAGCATTTCACTTAGTCATTGAAGTAAATATTCTCTGAACTGACATTTTAGTCCTGAATTGCAAGCATCAGTGTAGTCTTGATAATTTAGTTTTTTATCAGAACCTCCAGATGACAGGAGTAAATGAATTTCAGTTGAACCACAGGCCAACTTTAAAACTTAGGTTAACATTTTAATACGTGAGAACCATTCTCCATTAAAAGATACCTTTCTGTAAGACCTAGTCTATTTTAAAAGACAATGCCATAATCCATTTGTGGATCATAATCTGGTTATATAAATGTATTTGTAATGTCTTATCTCAGATAGCATAAAATAACATTGCTTGAGTTAACAAGTATCATGTGATAAAGAACCAAGAAGGTAAGAGTTAATATTTAAGCTTTCTGCCTACTTACTTGATTTAATATTAACAGTGCATAGTTTTCATGTTTTTCTGCAACACAACAGTTATAAAGTCTTGAGTCAAAGATTAACATCTTTATATAGCATTTTATTAAGAATTCTTATTTTGAATATTTGAATTTTGTATTTTATTTCTGTTACTCAAAATACAAAATTCAAATATACAAGTATTTAAGTGTGATGTTCTTAAAATTCGGTGCTGGCGGTATTATACCACAATCACAATTAAGTTAAACAAAACAAGTGGGTCGTTCAGGGGTTTTAGTTGGATTCGGTATATATCATTTTAACAAAAGAAAGGAGACTTGGGCTTCACGAGGTGATATATTGCGGGGAAGTGGTTGGGAAATAGAGCGAGTGGAAGATAAGGGTTAATCCGGTGGGTTTGTTTATGCAGCGACAAAAAGTTTTCAAAGTCAATTATTCACCTGAAGCTTGGGAGATTTCAAAGTGCATTAGGTTAAATAGACTTTAACTTCCCCTCCATAACTAAACACACAGATATTCATGAAGAAAGATCAGTTCCAGAGATGTATCAAAGACAAGAGTTTAAAATTCTCTTTCTAGGAGGTGTGTGTCACTAGGGAATGAACAAGAAAAGGACATCAAGATAGCAACACATTGTCATGCAGCTGAGAGATATTTAAGTTCCAAGATTCATTACTCATAGTCCATGATGTCAATCATACAGTAAAAGTCACCCAACCTTTCTCAGCATTTCACTTAGTCATTGAAGTAAATATTCTCTGAACTGACATTTTAGTCCTGAATTGCAAGCATCAGTGTAGTCTTGATAATTTAGTTTTTTATCAGAACCTCCAGATGACAGGAGTAAATGAATTTCAGTTGAACCACAGGCCAACTTTAAAACTTAGGTTAACATTTTAATACGTGAGAACCATTCTCCATTAAAAGATACCTTTCTGTAAGACCTAGTCTATTTTAAAAGACAATGCCATAATCCATTTGTGGATCATAATCTGGTTATATAAATGTATTTGTAATGTCTTATCTCAGATAGCATAAAATAACATTGCTTGAGTTAACAAGTATCATGTGATAAAGAACCAAGAAGGTAAGAGTTAATATTTAAGCTTTCTGCCTACTTACTTGATTTAATATTAACAGTGCATAGTTTTCATGTTTTTCTGCAACACAACAGTTATAAAGTCTTGAGTCAAAGATTAACATCTTTATATAGCATTTTATTAAGAATTCTTATTTTGAATATTTGAATTTTGTATTTTATTTCTGTTACTCAAAATACAAAATTCAAATATACAAGTATTTAAGTGTGATGTTCTTAAAATTCGGTGCTGGCGGTATTATACCACAATCACAATTAAGTTAAACAAAACAAGTGGGTCGTTCAGGGGTTTTAGTTGGATTCGGTATATATCATTTTAACAAAAGAAAGGAGACTTGGGCTTCACGAGGTGATATATTGCGGGGAAGTGGTTGGGAAATAGAGCGAGTGGAAGATAAGGGTTAATCCGGTGGGTTTGTTTATGCAGTGTCATCTCTGTCTCTGGGGATGAGCCACTCTCCTTGTTCTGACACAGGAGGTGGAGGGGGAAGCACCATCACAGGGGAAATTACTGCCCTGCTTTTAGGTGGGTGTGTGCAGAGAACTCTTTCCACATCTGTTTATTCTCAGTGGCCCTCAGCTGAAAATAATGCCACAGTGGCATCTTTTGGAGTGGTGCAGTCCAGACATCTTTATGTGTAAGGCTTTACTCATATTTTAGATTATTTCCTTAAGGTAGAGTTTCCAAAGTGGAATTGTCAAGTCAGTACTTTTAAACCTTTTCATGGCAGTAGAGTTATATCACTGAATTCCCTTCTTAGAATTGTACCGTCATTGAGACTAGGTATCAACTACAGGAAAAAAAAAAACCCACTAAAAACACAAACACATGGAGATTAAACAACACATACCTAAAAAAAAAAACTGATGACTGAACAAATCAAAGGAGAAATAAAAAAAAATTCCTAGAAGAAAACAACAATGAACACAATGACAGTGCAAAACGTATGCGATACCGTAAAAGCAGTTCTAAGAGGGAAGTTTATAGCAATACAATCCTACCTCAAGAAAGAATTGTACTAGGAAACTGTAACTCTAATACTACTGCTTTCTGCTCCACATATTTCCAGGGTTTTCAGTGCTGCATTTGGGAGTGCATGGCTGATACTCCCCTTCAGGGTTCACATTAGATGAAAAATGAGGAATATCAGACAAAGGATTTAGAAAGGGACAGTTCTATCCATTGATGAAGCTAGTTCCAGTATTCATGACCGTGGTTGTAAATGGGTAGTATACACTGAGGCAGAAGCCCCAGTATACCTGTCCAGGTATCCCTGCCACCAGCCAAATTGAACATCTCAGTCACAAGCAGATCTCTCAGGCGGAGGGGTAATTGAAGATACCTTCATTACAAGTAGATCATATGCCTTGTGGATGTGTGCAGAGTCAACTCAGTCATGTTAAACAAAACAAGTGGGTCGTTCAGGGGTTTTAGTTGGATTCGGTATATATCATTTTAACAAAAGAAAGGAGACTTGGGCTTCACGAGGTGATATATTGCGGGGAAGTGGTTGGGAAATAGAGCGAGTGGAAGATAAGGGTTAATCCGGTGGGTTTGTTTATGCAGTGTCATCTCTGTCTCTGGGGATGAGCCACTCTCCTTGTTCTGACACAGGAGGTGGAGGGGGAAGCACCATCACAGGGGAAATTACTGCCCTGCTTTTAGGTGGGTGTGTGCAGAGAACTCTTTCCACATCTGTTTATTCTCAGTGGCCCTCAGCTGAAAATAATGCCACAGTGGCATCTTTTGGAGTGGTGCAGTCCAGACATCTTTATGTGTAAGGCTTTACTCATATTTTAGATTATTTCCTTAAGGTAGAGTTTCCAAAGTGGAATTGTCAAGTCAGTACTTTTAAACCTTTTCATGGCAGTAGAGTTATATCACTGAATTCCCTTCTTAGAATTGTACCGTCATTGAGACTAGGTATCAACTACAGGACAACAAAAAACCCACTAAAAACACAAACACATGGAGATTAAACCACACATACCTAAAACCAACTGATGACTGAACAAATCAAAGGAGAAATAAAAAAAAATTCCTAGAAGAAAACAACAATGAACACAATGACAGTGCAAAACGTATGCGATACCGTAAAAGCAGTTCTAAGAGGGAAGTTTATAGCAATACAATCCTACCTCAAGAAAGAATTGTACTAGGAAACTGTAACTCTAATACTACTGCTTTCTGCTCCACATATTTCCAGGGTTTTCAGTGCTGCATTTGGGAGTGCATGGCTGATACCCCCCTTCAGGGTTCACATTAGATGAAAAATGAGGAATATCAGACAAAGGATTTAGAAAGGGACAGTTCTATCCATTGATGAAGCTAGTTCCAGTATTCATGACCGTGGTTGTAAATGGGTAGTATACACTGAGGCAGAAGCCCCAGTATACCTGTCCAGGTATCCCTGCCACCAGCCAAATTGAACATCTCAGTCACAAGCAGATCTCTCAGGCGGAGGGGTAATTGAAGATACCTTCATTACAAGTAGATCATATGCCTTGTGGATGTGTGCAGAGTCAACTCAGTCATGTCTGACTCTGCAACCCCACGGACTCTGTAGCCCACCAGGCTCCTCCGTCCATGGGATTCTACAGGCAGGAGTACTGGAGTGGGCTGCCCTGCCCTCCTCTAGGATATGACATTTGCATCTCCTGCATCGCAGCTGTATTCTTTATGACTGAACCACCAGAGAAGCCCAAATAGATCATATGGCTGGCATTACATCTTTATGAACTATTTAGCCCTAAATCCAAATTACCAATTGATTGCCAAAGGGACTGAAACCAAGCAGGACCCTATGGGGCTTGCTGGGGACAGATCCTCCCACCCCTGTGTCCCCTCACCTCTTTTTTACTGAAAAAAAAAAAAAAAAACACTTTAGCCTCTAGCCTTTCTTGAGTTCCAAAGAGCAAATTTAATCAGAGAAGTGAGGGGGCAGGGAGGAAAGGGAATGCAGAAACAAAGGAAAGCAAGCAGTCAAGCAGGACAAAGTAGTAGTTTAGCCACAAAAGACAACCAAAGACTTTTAGTTCCTCCTCAAGGGTTACAGATACTATCCCGAGCCATATCCTTGTTGTTTTACAGATACTAAAAACCCCTATCAGATGGAAGAAGTCAGCTCTATGCTGGCCAGCATCACATAGACCCCAGACAGGCTGGAACTAGAAAAATTAGTAATTGAGATTCCCAAAATACCCCCATGCTACCTCACTATCAATCACTTTGAGAATTGTGGATGAGCTCATCAATCACCCTTGTCCCTCACCCTGTGCTCACGAGCTCTTCCCTGAGAGCTAGCGGTGAGTAGTTAGGTCTTCTGAGCACAGGCTGTCCTGTTGTTGCGTGGCACCCTATAATAAATGCTGTACTTTCCTTCACCACAGTCAACAGATTGTCTCTGCTATGCATTGGGTGAGTGGACCCAACTTCACAGGCTTTTTTCAGAAGGCACAAATGACACGTGCAAATCAAGGAGTTTTCTAACTCTCACCATAAGCTAAGCAGTGTATTTAGAAACTGGAACAGCTTCAGTTGATTATAAATTAATGACATAGGATGTTTATTAATTATTAAGCTTTGTTGAAATATGCTGAGTATTGCACATAGGGTTTACAGCCAGTGGCTGTCATCGGAATGTTTTGAAATTATACCCATGAGGAAAACAGATTTTTATCTCCATGCATTTGCAGTTGGCTAGTTTGGCAGTAACCATCAAAACACAGGACATTGATTTATGCTATTGAGCCTTGCCTCTTCCGAGAAAATTTATTCACTTAAAAAAAAAAATCGTGTATCTCAAAAAGCCCCTCTTAAAAACTCAGTACTGAAAGATACTGATATTATAGTGAAGAATTAAGTCCTTCATTTTTAGACAGATAGGTAAAAGTATACCATGGTGGGAATTAATACTCATTAAAAAAAAAAGAACTGCATTTATGAAGTGGTTGGAAAGGGGAGAAAGTATTGTTTAAAGACAAATTAAATGAAGAAATCCCCTTGGAAATAAGTTTCAGATTCTAAGCTCTTTTAGTTACAGTAGTTTTCTACATAGAGATATTTCGTGAATTGTGTTAGTTAGAAAAACAAATGTTTAAAAGAAGCCACCTGGAATTTTAAATAGTAGCATTTATTCAGCACACTGTGTTATAGTCCTTCATAGAATTGTGTCCTTCCCTTTCAGAGCTATGATCTCAGTTCTCAGTGTAACAGTCATTAGTGCGATCATTTTTCTAATGCCTGCTTCCCTGTAGCCAGTAGGTTCCATGTGGGCAGGAACCATGCCTGCCTCTGCCCACTGTTATATCCCGACTACCTGACACATTGATGTCAGCGCTCAGTAAACAAGGTCTGGATGGAGTAATGGGAAGGACTCTGGCTCCTCTGTCCATGGAATTTTCCAGGCAGGAATACTAGAATGGGTTGCCATTTTCTCCTCCCGACTCAGGGATCAAACCCACCTCTCTTGTGTCTCCTGCATTGCAGGCAGACTTTTTACCAGTGTGCCACCTGGGAGCCCATGTTACTCATTCTAAAAGGCATAAAATATTAAAGTGTGTTTTCTTTTCTTAGCATGTGATTGAAAGGATTGGTTGGTTATTTCTTCCTGTGTCTTTATCTGTCAGGCTTTGCCGTGACACCATTTTGTAGAATCAGAATACTCTGTAAAGAAATTCATTATGCTTTAACAATTGTGGCCTTTTAAAAGTATGGACTCTTATCATACAATTTTAAATAATAGTGTTGCGGGAAGGACCTTATTGGAAGTTAAGCTTATTTATAAAGACTTTTTCTAGCATGGACCCCAGAGCATTACTATAGAATTCCCAGAACTTGCTTATCCCCTCAGAAGTCAAAACAATTTCTTATTTCTAATTCCTTGGCTCCTTGCCTTTGGAGAAAAAAAAAAAGATTGTGTTTTAGCACAGCACTCTATGTAGGCTACTGCTTAAAATTTTAAGTGATAACTTTCAGGATAAATTAATATTAAAAGAACAACAATGTTTCAACTTTTGAAAAGGACTGAGTACTTAATTTTCAAAATGATGCTTATTCAGCCAATATTTGAAGGTTTAAATTTTGCCTTAATTATTACAGTTTAAAGATGGGCTTTCCTGGTAGCTCAGATGGTAAAGAATCTGCCTGCAACATGGAAGACCTGGGTTTGATACCTGGGTTGGGAAGATCCCCTAGAGAAGTGAATGGCTACCCACTCCGGTATTCTTGCCTGGAGGATTCCAGGGACAGAGGAGTCTGGTGGGTTGCAGTCCATGGGGTCCCAAAGAGTTGGACACAACTGCAATATGTCTCAGCTGTAACAGTCAGTGCGATCATTTCTAATGCCTGCTTCCCTGTAGCCAGTAGGTTCCATGTGGGCAGGAACCATGCCTGCCTCTGCCCACTGTTATATCCCGACTACCTGACACATTGATGTCAGCGCTCAGTAAACAAGGTCTGGATGGAGTAATGGGAAGGACTCTGGCTCCTCTGTCCATGGAATTTTCCAGGCAGGAATACTAGAATGGGTTGCCATTTTCTCCTCCCGACTCAGGGATCAAACCCACCTCTCTTGTGTCTCCTGCATTGCAGGCAGACTTTTTACCAGTGTGCCACCTGGGAGCCCATGTTACTCATTCTAAAAGGCATAAAATATTAAAGTGTGTTTTCTTTTCTTAGCATGTGATTGAAAGGATTGGTTGGTTATTTCTTCCTGTGTCTTTATCTGTCAGGCTTTGCCGTGACACCATTTTGTAGAATCAGAATACTCTGTAAAGAAATTCATTATGCTTTAACAATTGTGGCCTTTTAAAAGTATGGACTCTTATCATACAATTTTAAATAATAGTGTTGCGGAAGGACCTTATTGGAAGTTAAGCTTATTTATAAAGACTTTTCTAGCATGGACCCCAGAGCATTACTATAGAATTCCCAGAACTTGCTTATCCCCTCAGAAGTCAAAACAATTTCTTATTTCTAATTCCTTGGCTCCTTGCCTTTGGAGAAAAAAAAAAAGATTGTGTTTTAGCACAGCACTCTATGTAGGCTACTGCTTAAAATTTTAAGTGATAACTTTCAGGATAAATTAATATTAAAAGAACAACAATGTTTCAACTTTTGAAAAGGACTGAGTACTTAATTTTCAAAATGATGCTTATTCAGCCAATATTTGAAGGTTTAAATTTTGCCTTAATTATTACAGTTTAAAGATGGGCTTTCCTGGTAGCTCAGATGGTAAAGAATCTGCCTGCAACATGGAAGACCTGGGTTTGATACCTGGGTTGGGAAGATCCCCTAGAGAAGTGAATGGCTACCCACTCCGGTATTCTTGCCTGGAGGATTCCAGGGACAGAGGAGTCTGGTGGGTTGCAGTCCATGGGGTCCCAAAGAGTTGGACACAACTGAGCAACTTTCACCTCACTTAAAAGATGTATTATGAAGTATGAATCTTTAGTTGAAATAGTATTAAAACATATCTCTACTGCATTGACGAAAGGAAAGAAAAGCTCTGGAAGATGTTTGGGATATATACATGTGAGAGGTGGGTATTCTGGGTTAAAATACTCTGATTGTAATGTAAATATATCAGTTTTTTGTTTTTAGTCTCAGCTAGCTGTTATTCAATGTAGAAATGAGTGTTAAAACATGCAAAACAGGGTCTTCCCTGACAGTCCAGTGGTTAAGAGGTCAAGCTTCTAAGGGGGTGGGGGGAGAGACTGATTCCACATGTTGTGTGATGCAACCAAAAAACATTTTAAAAAATATTTTTACTTAACAAAAAAACCATTCAAAACAGATTGAATGCTAAAGTTGGGAAGTAACCATAAAAGCAGGTTTTATGGAGGACAATGTGGTTCATTGCACAACTCTCTATTAGTCTAATTTAATACAGGAATAGATTTTAGAATATATACATCTAGTTTGCTGTATATTACCCACAATATAGTTTCTTGAAACTGAGCTTACGCTAGCTATTGAGAAACAGTGAGTATTTCTTGGCAAGCTTCTGAATTACATTCTGTGTTGTCAGTTAATAAATAGTGGAAATCACATGATTCAATGAACGGTTGACCTTGGGGTAGAGTTGATCTGGTCACATGAACGCTGGAGAGACCTAACAAAGATGAAGCCTTGACCAGATTGTCAGCACATCTCACCTCTAGGAGGTACCAGTGGGCAGGGCCACATTTCTTCAAGATAAATTTTAAATTGGGTTATTCATTAAATACCCAAAATCAGAACTCCAGGTAGCATGACTAATAGAAATTTAGATTGGAGTTTATGAATATGGATGAAGAAAATAATTGCATCTTTATTTCCGGTTATCTTTTCTGGAAAGAAAACATTTCTTTTAATTCTGAATGTGAGCAAAAAACCTACAGCAGTATTAGCATCAACAGAAGTCAGATATTTTCATATCACTGCAGTAGCTGCAGGAAGGTCAAAAGGCAATTTAAATAGATAACTGCTTTGAAATCGTGGCAATTGTAAGCCATACCTCTAGATTGTGTTTAGTGGGTTAATAAAGAAGCACATATATGTATATATATTACAGACCTTTTAACATCTTGATAAGCTTTTAAATATAATTTAAATATGTATTTTTATAATGCTACATATTTTAATTTATTCATTTAAAAACATTATCCTGAGTAGGGATCTAGCCTGACCTTTTGCTGAAGGAATTCAAAGCAGAAATATTGAAATCCTTTTGTGGAAAGCCTTCAAGGGCCCTTCGAAGTGAAAAGTATTCTGGAAGTGAGAGGCGCTCAGTCATGTCTGACTGTTTATGACCCTGTGGACTATAGCCCAGCAGGCTTCTCTGTCCATGGGATTCTCCAGGCAAGAATACTGGAGTGGGTAGCCATTCCCTTCTCCGGGAGGTCTTCCCAACCCAGAGATCAAACCTGGGTCTCCTGCACTGCAGGCAGATTCTTTACCGTCTGAGCCACCTAGGAACATTCATCCCTAGCTGAAGGCTGCTGGGCCAAGGAAAGACTGAAGCCTACCAACTCATCTTAAAATATTAGTCCAGGAAACCCAGACTTGCTTTTTTTGTGTGTTGGCGGGGTGGGGTCAGGGTATGAAAAATGTGAACAAATCACAGAAGCCTGTGGGAGAAGAATCCCAGTTTAAATTCCATGATCCGCTGGTTCTAAATCTGGGGTGTACATCAGACTCCTCTAGGGAGCTATTTAAAATCGCACAGCTAAGCCTTATGCCTCAGGATTGCAGTTCAGCAGGTCTGGGTGAGACCTGGATGTCTCTGTGTGAAAGGCCCGTAGGTGGTTTTCATACAAACCCACAAATAAGAAGTGTTTTGAAAGCTTGTTCTACAACAACTATTTTAAGTGTCACATTTTTAAGGATTTATGTTTGGCTGAAAAAAATCATGTCCGGGAATGAGGAAGATTCACATTCCAGTCTGGAGCTCGTAGCTGAGGCATCTTTTGCTGTGGCAGAAAGTGAGTTGGTGCTTGACCAGCCACCCCTGGGGGTGATGAAGCTTTCTGAAGTTACATGGAAGCTTTCCAGGCTAAGGGGCCAGTGGCTTTCTTGAGACTTGGAAAGGTATTCATGATCTATAAATAAGAAGCAAGAAATAGCTTCCCATATATTGAGATGGTAAAATATAATCGTGATGTGACCAAAATACAAAACTGTTAGACTTACTAAGGAAACTGGTAGGGGAATACTATTAATTCAGTGATTAACATCATTGAACTTTAAGGATCTAATTTTTATCATTATTTTTGTGCTAGTTCCTAGAATCAAGATATTTATTTATGTGTATTTTTTGTGATGTAAGGCAGCCTAGGGTGGCAGGTAAGTGGTTTTGATGCTATAAATTAGGGGGAAAAAATCGTAGCAAATATTAAACTTTATTGAGTACTTAATTACATGTAAAAATCTAAAATTAAAAAACTTTAATATTGGGCTCACCCCCTACCTTTGACAGTTTTGTGTCCTTGAACCCATATTCTAAAATTACAAAGAAGTAAAAATGTGCTATGAAAGACAATTTCTTCCTTGCAACAAGTGAAAAAAATTATAAGAAAAGCATTTTTAAAGGAATAAAGAAAAGATGCATCCTTTGGTTTATAATTCTGTCCTTTCCTTGGTAATAGGTACACCTTCGTGCTTTTGGTTATCTTCACTTTCTCCTTGATCTTCTCAAGAAGATCATGTGAGTGCCCCCCACTCACCTGCCTACGCCAGAAAGCCACCCTTACCTTTGTGCCTCCATAGAATCTTTTTTTTTTTCTTCAAAACTTCTTCTTTTTTTTGACTGTCTCTCAAGGCATGCGGGATCTTAGCTCTTCCACCAGGGATCAAGACTGAGCCCCCTGCATTGGAAGCACTGAGTTTTAACCACTGGACTACCTGGAAAGTCCCTCCCTTGAATCTTGCCCATATCTCTCTATCTTACAACTTAATGTGTTATATTTTAATTATCTATTTCTATGTATCTTCAGAGACTTAACTTTGCTACCATTATCCTTGTGTTATTTTGCCTGGAATGATGCCTGCACATTAAATATTTTGCTGAGTAATTACATATACAACCACCCAGTTCATGCCTCTCACCCATTATTTATTGTACTCACCAGTGGTTCTGTGCCACTGGGTCAGTACATGGATCATCCTTTGATATTCAAACTCCTCCTCTAGCCAACCAAGCAAACCTTTCCAGCCCGACCAGCAGCTCAGGGCCATAAACTGAGTCCTAACTGAATCTCACAATACTTGGACTGGCCATCAGCCCAAGATTCCCCTTCATTGCAGGCGTGAGACCAGGCATGAAGTTGGCGACTAAGCCAGCCACTCCCTGTTTATGCCTAGCTTCAGACTCTCAAATGTGTCATCTTATCGCTGTCTTAGCAAGATTTCCTTTCTTCCTGACCTATGTCGTCTTTAAAAATTATTTATGTCTACTCAGTTACTGGATTAGCCAAAAAAATTGTTCAGGTTTTCCATTAAGATGTTATAGAAAAATCCAAACGAATGTCCAGTATTACTATGGGGTTTCCCAGGTGGTACTAGTGGTAAAGAACCCATCAGCCAATTTAGGAGACCTAAGAGACTCTGGTTCGATCCCTGGGTCAGGAAGATCCCCTGGAGGAGGGCATGGCAACCTACTCTGTCCATGGGTTTCTTGCCTGCAGAAACCCATGGACAGAGAAGTGGACACAAAAAGTAGAACACGACTTAAGCAACTTAACATGTCTTAGGTGATGCAGTGGTAAAATATCCACATACCAATGCAAGAGACAGAGGCACAGGTTCAGTCCCTGAGTCGGGAAGATCCCCTGGAGTAGAAAATGGCAACCCACTCCAGTATTCTTGCCTGGAAAACTCCATGAACAGAGGCGCTTCACAGGCTACAGTCCATGGGGTCACAAAGAGTCAGTATAATCATAAACTAAACAGAATCCTGAACTAGAAAATAACAGTTTCTTACAACAGTCAGTGAATTGATTGGGAGCCATATCCCAGGGTTCCTCCATATCCTCAGATTTAACCAACAACGGACTATGTATTAGTGTAGTGTTCGTCCACTTATATATTGATTTTTTCCCAAGACTGTAGTGTTTGCTCTCAGGAAAAATCTACATATTAAGAGGACCTGCACAGTTCAAAGTGTTGTTCAAGGTCAGCTGGCATCAGGCAACAGCTGAATTTCATCTTGAAAAGTGAGGAGGAAAAAAACAGATGACAATAGACTTGTTATTTTTTTTTTCTTTTGACTTGTTACTTTTATTCCTGGAAAAAAGCAACTGCATGGCCCCAAGGGTCCTGAGTATCCTAAGGATTTTATGCATCCTCCACATGGTTTTAGGAATCTCACAATACTTGGACTGGCCATCAGCCCAAGATTCCCCTTCATTGCAGGCGTGAGACCAGGCATGAAGTTGGCGACTAAGCCAGCCACTCCCTGTTTATGCCTAGCTTCAGACTCTCAAATGTGTCATCTTATCGCTGTCTTAGCAAGATTTCCTTTCTTCCTGACCTATGTCGTCTTTAAAAATTATTTATGTCTACTCAGTTACTGGATTAGCCAAAAAAATTGTTCAGGTTTTCCATTAAGATGTTATAGAAAAATCCAAACGAATGTCCAGTATTACTATGGGGTTTCCCAGGTGGTACTAGTGGTAAAGAACCCATCAGCCAATTTAGGAGACCTAAGAGACTCTGGTTCGATCCCTGGGTCAGGAAGATCCCCTGGAGGAGGGCATGGCAACCTACTCTGTCCATGGGTTTCTTGCCTGCAGAAACCCATGGACAGAGAAGTGGACACAAAAAGTAGAACACGACTTAAGCAACTTAACATGTCTTAGGTGATGCAGTGGTAAAATATCCACATACCAATGCAAGAGACAGAGGCACAGGTTCAGTCCCTGAGTCGGAAGATCCCATGGAGTAGAAAATGGCAACCCACTCCAGTATTCTTGCCTGGAAAACTCCATGAACAGAGGCGCTTCACAGGCTACAGTCCATGGGGTCACAAAGAGTCAGTATAATCATAAACTAAACAGAATCCTGAACTAGAAAATAACAGTTTCTTACAACAGTCAGTGAATTGATTGGGAGCCATATCCCAGGGTTCCTCCATATCCTCAGATTTAACCAACAACGGACTATGTATTAGTGTAGTGTTCGTCCACTTATATATTGATTTTTTCCCAAGACTGTAGTGTTTGCTCTCAGGAAAAATCTACATATTAAGAGGACCTGCACAGTTCAAAGTGTTGTTCAAGGTCAGCTGGCATCAGGCAACAGCTGAATTTCATCTTGAAAAGTGAGGAGGAAAAAAACAGATGACAATAGACTTGTTATTTTTTTTTTCTTTTGACTTGTTACTTTTATTCCTGGAAAAAAGCAACTGCATGGCCCCAAGGGTCCTGAGTATCCTAAGGATTTTATGCATCCTCCACATGGTTTTAGGTATTAACTGATCAATAGTGCAGCTGAACATAAAATTGTTAGTACAAGTTAAAACTGAGCTGCATGTATCAGCTATATTTTGTAGTCTGATTTTGCCAGAGAAAGGGGTTGAAACATTTATCTTGTAGTTACTGTAAATTGCTTTAAGAATTGTTCCTTCTCTCCATTTTTTATGTTTTACTTAAGCTAGGCTACAGAGCTAGAGTTAACGAAGAAAATACGATTTCATCCAATGTGGATTTTCTGTAATTTCATGGAAGCTCTTGCATTTGTTTCTGTAGTTCAGAGACTCCTCTCTTTCTTTAAAACCAACTGTTGCTTCATTATGAATTCATTAGTATTATGAACCACCAGGAAATAGTAAAACTCCTGTGATGTCATGTGCACTTGCCCATGCAAGGCTGAACTTTGACAAAGCAGATATGCAAATTCTCTTTACAGTCAGGATAGGTCATCATGAGGCCTCTGCTTTTTCTCATCAGAAAAAGAAAGAGGACTTCCCTGGTGGTTCAGTGGGTAGAGAGTGCGCCTTGCAGTGCGAGGGACGCCGGTTCGATCTCTGGCCCGGGAAGATCCCACGTGCCGCAGAGCAGCTGGACCAGTGTGTCCGTTTAGGAGCCAGCACTCTGTAGTGCATGCACTCAGAGCCGGTGCTCTGCAGTGAGGGAGGCCGCTGCAATGGGAGACCCACACAGGCCAAAGAATAAGGATGGATGAAAACGAATGGATAAAAAAAAAACAATAAAAGAAAAAGAAAGAAAAAACCATTGGTGGTCTCTCACTCCTCTGTCACACCCCCAGGACCAATCTAGCTCCAGCTGGGCTAGCAGATGAGTTAATCTAACTCTTTTCTCAAAGAATCGGCATGGTCAATGAAAACAACACAAATTCTGGAGGCAAACCAAGGCAGATCTATCCTATTCTGACCACTTAATCTTCTCTTCCTCTGTGTTTTCAGTGTAACATGAGGGTGTCCACTGCCTGCCTTGCATGGATACCTATAGGGATTTGATGTTTTGGATGTAAAGACTAGCACAGTGCTTGTTACATTAGCTGCCACTTGATAAATGACTCTCACAGTTGTTGCTTTTTTATTGTTGCTAATATATATATTTTTTCCTCCCATGGTGGTTTTGCCGTCTTAAACTTTTTAAAGCTTTAATTTCCTAATGAGCAGTCTGTTTCTCCCTTTTTTCATTGAGTGTTTTCAGTGGTGGTTTCTCATTTTTCTCCTTTGTTCGCCTTGCCTCCAGCTGCTTTTCTTTCCTGATTGAATTAATCTGATTCTAGATAAGAGCGAGAAGACTTGAAGTGTGCTGGGGGGAGAGTTGAATGAGCAGAAGTAGCACACACTAAGCCAGACATTTTTTTAAAATATCTTTTTTATTTTTCTTTTTATTTATTTATTTTTGGCTATTTTGGGTTTTCACTGCTGCCATAGTCTCTTCTCTAGTTGCAGGGAATGGGGGCTACTCTCTCGTTGAGGTGAGCAAGCTTCTTATTGCAGTGACTTCTCTTGTTGTGAAACTTGGGCTCGAGGGCACACGGGATTCAATAGTTGCGGCACATTGGCTCAGTAGTTGTGACTCCGAGGCTCTAGAGCACAGGCTCAATAGTTGTGGCTCATGGGTTTAGGTGCTCTGCAGGATATGGGATCTTCCCGGATCAGGAATTGAACCCATGTCTCCTGCATTGGCAGGCAAACTCTTTACCACTGAGCTACCAGGCAAGTCCTAAACCGGACATTTCTAATTAGAGTTGAAAGCATTGTTTTAAGTAATCTAAAGAGGTGTATATAATAGTTTAAAGCCAAAATATAAAGATTTATAATCAACATTTTAAACATGGCATAGTATTAGTTTTTCTATTCAGCTTAAATCGTTTCTTAAAGTTTTGTAAAAGGGCTAAGATTTTTGTCCCTAGTAAAATGAGAAATAGTACACTCTTAAAAACAGGTTGAGAATACTTTGCAGATTAATGAAAACGAAAATGCATTGCCAGTAGATATTTCTTTGTGGGCTCCTATGAAATGACTGTGAATTCTGTCTCTGTCTTCAAACATGTGGATGAAACTCATTCTTTTTATTTTATTTTACTTTATTTTATTTGACTGCTCTAGGTCTTAGTTGCAGCATGTGGGATCTAGTTCCCTGACCGGGGATTGAACCTGAGCCCTCTGCATTGGGAGCTCAGAGTCTTAGCCACTGGACCACCAGGGAAGTCCCTCAAACCATCATTCTTAAACACAAGTTTAGCTTGATGCCCTCAGACTGATGTAAGTCAGGCCAGTACAATGCCTATACTGATTGCTATCAGGGAGCAGTGAGTTTTAGGGAATTGCCCACAGAGATAGTGCTGGGCTCGGCTCCAGGGTAGGGTGATGTGTCCACAAACTGAATTCTCAGGAACAAAGCTGTTTGTCTTCTGGGCACATCTGTGGAGGGGGCTGAGGACTCTGCGATTGGAGGGAGGGAAGTCTCAGCTCTGACAACCCTGGGTGAGTGCTGAGATGTTCTCTCCTACAGTTTCTCACGAGTGGGCACCAGACCTCATCCATTTCAGTTACCAAAGAGTCCAAGGGGGACTGCTGGGCTCCCATCCTGGGACGTCTCACTCTAATTAGAAGCAGCAACACCTCCAACATAGCTTATCCTGCTTGGAAGTCAGTAGAAGAGGAAAGAAGGAGGCAAGGAGGCAGTTCTCTGCTGACACTAAAGATAATAGAATGGACTTTCTCTAGTATTTCTTCTATAAGCAGTAGTGTTTTTGCAGCAAAGTAAGTCATTGTAAGGCATTTTCCTTCATTACAGACATGTTGCTCTGCCAGATATACAAGGAAAGCCTCAGGTAGTCAAGAGGTCCCAGAAGTTTACCTGTTTAACTGGTTTAACTCACCTAGTCTAGCACACCACAGGGCACGTCCACATGGAGGATTTAAAAATCAGCTTTGATGACCAAGATGAAACATGATGTGTATATATATATATAGTGTTAGTCACTCAGTTGTGTCCCAACTCTTTGCAAGCCCACGGGTTGTGGCCCGCCAGGCTCCTCTGTCCATGGAATTCTCCATGCAAGAATACTGGAGTGAGTTGCCAGCCCTTCTCCAACCTCCATATATGGTGGAGTTGTTACACCATGATGTCATCAATGTTCATGTCGCTGAGGCTGATGTATTATTATAGAGTGGATGTTAATACAGCAAAAATTGTGTGACTGGTACTGAGTGCAAAGACTTACGTCCTCATTTTTTAATGTCATCACATGTTGATTTGATCATATTGACGGCCAGCATCCACATATGATTTCCGTGTGATTTTTTTTTTTTTTTTAATGAATAAGATGCTCTGAAACCAGTCTGGGGAGTTGGAGAGGTAAATGCTTCCTTTTTGGAAAAAAAAAAAAAAGACAACAACTCCTGCTGAGATGGGTGTCAGTCATCCTCATCGTTCCATTCCTGCTTTGAGGTGAAGTCAGTGCTTGTCCATGGCATCTTCAGATGATGAAAATGGTTGTCAGTTGTCTTCTAGACATATGAAACATGGAGTTTTTGTCAGGAATCAGTAGTTGCCATAAGTTTGCTACTGAACATTTTTTTGCAAAGTACAGCCTGCCTGTCAGAAACATCTTAACTAAAGAAAACTGATTAGCATGTGCAGAAGTACTGAACTGAGGAACATATGAATGCCTGCTTCTCAGGCACTTAAAAGGACTGAAATGACTAATGACACTTATGAAGTGAACTTCCTCTCTCAACTAGGTCTAAAATATGATCACCTAGGACCTTTCCCTTATACATATTTGCTAGACTTCTATAGTGTTAAAAACAAACAATTCCTGATGATCTTTGTGGTAGTGTTTTTGCCCATTGTAAGGCATTTTCCTTCACAGACATGTTGCTCTGCCAGATATACAAGGAAAGCCTCAGGTAGTCAAGAGGTCCCAGAAGTTTACCTGTTTAACTGGTTTAACTCACCTAGTCTAGCACACCACAGGGCACGTCCACATGGAGGATTTAAAAATCAGCTTTGATGACCAAGATGAAACATGATGTGTATATATATATATAGTGTTAGTCACTCAGTTGTGTCCCAACTCTTTGCAAGCCCACGGGTTGTGGCCCGCCAGGCTCCTCTGTCCATGGAATTCTCCATGCAAGAATACTGGAGTGAGTTGCCAGCCCTTCTCCAACCTCCATATATGGTGGAGTTGTTACACCATGATGTCATCAATGTTCATGTCGCTGAGGCTGATGTATTATTATAGAGTGGATGTTAATACAGCAAAAATTGTGTGACTGGTACTGAGTGCAAAGACTTACGTCCTCATTTTTTAATGTCATCACATGTTGATTTGATCATATTGACGGCCAGCATCCACATATGATTTCCGTGTGATTTTTTTTTTTTTTTTAATGAATAAGATGCTCTGAAACCAGTCTGGGGAGTTGGAGAGGTAAATGCTTCCTTTTTGGAAAAAAAAAAAAAAGACAACAACTCCTGCTGAGATGGGTGTCAGTCATCCTCATCGTTCCATTCCTGCTTTGAGGTGAAGTCAGTGCTTGTCCATGGCATCTTCAGATGATGAAAATGGTTGTCAGTTGTCTTCTAGACATATGAAACATGGAGTTTTTGTCAGGAATCAGTAGTTGCCATAAGTTTGCTACTGAACATTTTTTTGCAAAGTACAGCCTGCCTGTCAGAAACATCTTAACTAAAGAAAACTGATTAGCATGTGCAGAAGTACTGAACTGAGGAACATATGAATGCCTGCTTCTCAGGCACTTAAAAGGACTGAAATGACTAATGACACTTATGAAGTGAACTTCCTCTCTCAACTAGGTCTAAAATATGATCACCTAGGACCTTTCCCTTATACATATTTGCTAGACTTCTATAGTGTTAAAAAACAAACAAAAAAAAAACAATTCCTGATGATCTGTGGGTTGGGTGCCAGAAGTCAGGAGTTCGTTTATGCTTTGGCTGTTTTAAAGCTGGAACACATTTATGTTATAAAAATATCACATATGCAACTGATAACACACAAAAGCCTATTTAACCTGAATGAGTGAGAGTTGCTCAGTCATGCCTGTTTCGTTGTAATAGAATCTGTTTTTTTTTAAAAAAAAAAAAAACAGTTATTCCACACTTTCTAAACACCTGTACTAATAGTACAATGTGGTGGTGGGTTAACCGCTAAGTCGTGTCCATGGACTGTAGCCTGCCAGACCCCATGGACTGTAGCCCGCCAGGTTCCTGTGTCCGTGGGGTTTTCCAGGCAAGAATACTGGAGTGGCAGCAATTTCCTTCTCCAGGAGATCTTTGAAACCCAGGCATCAAACCAGAGTCTCTTGCTTTGGGCAGGTGGGTTCTTTACCACTGAACCGCCAGGGAAGCCCAAGAGGACAATGATCTATCCTTAAGCTGCTCATATTTTGATTTTGCCTCTATCTCTCCCAATCCTTTCTCCCTGCCCCGTCCTCATCCAAACATAATTGCTGTCCTTTCTTAGTCTACATGAAGACCAGACAACATTCCAGCTTCCTCCTTCCTCACTATCTACAGAAAGTACATACCTTTCTGAGAATTTTCTAAGGGTTTTCACTGCTGTAAAACAAAGGAAATAGAGTAACAAATGTGTTTGAGAGGTTTTGGACTTGTGTTGCATATGTAAACTACAAAGCAACCATAGTGCTCTGTAGTTCTGACATTGTTCTTGGCTCATCCAGAGAGTGGCAGTTTGAGGGGCAGTCCAAGGCTATACCAAGATACATTCACACCTCACTAGGAGCCTCAAATAGTTTGTTTTCCTTTCTGACAATAAATCTACTGGAATTTTGAAAGCAGAGCTGGTTGTCTAGAATCAGGGTCTTCGTTAAAGTATACGGTAGGAAAACAGTCAAGGGCAATGACTAGTGACTAGTAATGAGGCAAGTGTTCCCTGGAATAGAGGGAGAGCATCCTGCTTAACAGCAGCTCCGTTCCTTCCACCTCCACTGAGGAACTGTGGAGGATTTCCCTTTCTTCCAGGAGCTATCTATATAGATTTACCCTCCCAATCTTCCTCATCCCCCACCTGACTTCTCCAACTACTGTCACTCCAACTCCCAAATGGAGATGGCCAAGTAAGAAATGACCTCATCAAATGCATTCCAAAAGCACTTCAAAGAAAGAAGTCAGTTTATCAGCTTAGTTTTGCTTAGCCATTTGTGACCGTGGAAAACCTTAAAGCTTAGGCAGATTTAGGAGTTGTAATTGGATTCTCTTGTTTGGAATGGGTGTAGCATACTTCGAATGAATATATGTACTGGCAAACAAGCATGTAAGTTGCAGCCTATAAACCAAGTAGCCGTTAGTGCTCCGTCCTGTCCAGGTCCTTTCTGTCTGGCCTGATACTGTTGGCCAGGTTGTGACACCTGCCGCACCTTTGTGCTTGTGTGAGTTGGCAGGCCTCTGGAAAACTGCTTCCTTGTTTTTGAGACTGAGATCATTTTCCTTTCACTTCTCTTCTGTGCAGTAGTTTCCAACATTTGAGATCCTCTCTTGGGGGATATTTTGAGTGTGTCAAATTAAAGGAGTTGAACAAATTAAAGTGCCATGTCTAGTAGAAAGATAATAAAGAGAGCAAAACATCATGTTTTCAGTTTCACTTTTTCTTCCCTGCAGAACACTGCAGGGACAGTTTGAGATTTAAATCCCTTTTCTTGGCCTGATACTGAGTCTCTGGTCATTTACTTTGAACATAGCAAGGTCCAGGCTGTCACATTTCTATACACTCCAGGGTAGTTGTTTAATAGTTGTTGTTCAGTCACTAAATCATGCTTCTTTTTTTCTTCTTTTTTTTAAATTTTGGCCTCTTGTTTGTTTGTTTGTTTGTTTTTTATCCATCTTTACTTTTTGGCCTGTGTGGGCCTTGGATTGCAGTGGCCTCTTTTGCTGCAGAGCACCGGCTCTGGGCACTTGCACTCCAGAACGCTGGCTCACAATTGAACACACTGGTCCAGCCACTCCGCAGCACAGGGGATCTTCCTGGGCCAGGGATCAAACCAGCGCCCCTTGCACTGCAAGACAGACTCTTCACCTACTGGACCACCGGGGAAGCCCCTAAGTCATGCTTTTTCATGACACTCTCTAGGTTTGTCATAGATTTTCTTCCAAGTAGCAAGCATCTTTTAATTTTATGGCTTCAGTCACTGTCCACAGCGATCTTGGAGCCTAAGCAAATAAAATCTGCCACTGTTTCCACTTTTTCCCCATCTATGAAGTGATGGGACCAAATACCATAATTATGCTTTTGAATGCTCATCAAATGCATTCCAAAAGCACTTCAAAGAAAGAAGTCAGTTTATCAGCTTAGTTTTGCTTAGCCATTTGTGACCGTGGAAAACCTTAAAGCTTAGGCAGATTTAGGAGTTGTAATTGGATTCTCTTGTTTGGAATGGGTGTAGCATACTTCGAATGAATATATGTACTGGCAAACAAGCATGTAAGTTGCAGCCTATAAACCAAGTAGCCGTTAGTGCTCCGTCCTGTCCAGGTCCTTTCTGTCTGGCCTGATACTGTTGGCCAGGTTGTGACACCTGCCGCACCTTTGTGCTTGTGTGAGTTGGCAGGCCTCTGGAAAACTGCTTCCTTGTTTTTGAGACTGAGATCATTTTCCTTTCACTTCTCTTCTGTGCAGTAGTTTCCAACATTTGAGATCCTCTCTTGGGGGATATTTTGAGTGTGTCAAATTAAAGGAGTTGAACAAATTAAAGTGCCATGTCTAGTAGAAAGATAATAAAGAGAGCAAAACATCATGTTTTCAGTTTCACTTTTTCTTCCCTGCAGAACACTGCAGGGACAGTTTGAGATTTAAATCCCTTTTCTTGGCCTGATACTGAGTCTCTGGTCATTTACTTTGAACATAGCAAGGTCCAGGCTGTCACATTTCTATACACTCCAGGGTAGTTGTTTAATAGTTGTTGTTCAGTCACTAAATCATGCTTCTTTTTTTCTTCTTTTTTTTAAATTTTGGCCTCTTGTTTGTTTGTTTGTTTGTTTTTTATCCATCTTTACTTTTTGGCCTGTGTGGGCCTTGGATTGCAGTGGCCTCTTTTGCTGCAGAGCACCGGCTCTGGGCACTTGCACTCCAGAACGCTGGCTCACAATTGAACACACTGGTCCAGCCACTCCGCAGCACAGGGGATCTTCCTGGGCCAGGGATCAAACCAGCGCCCCTTGCACTGCAAGACAGACTCTTCACCTACTGGACCACCGGGGAAGCCCCTAAGTCATGCTTTTTCATGACACTCTCTAGGTTTGTCATAGATTTTCTTCCAAGTAGCAAGCATCTTTTAATTTTATGGCTTCAGTCACTGTCCACAGCGATCTTGGAGCCTAAGCAAATAAAATCTGCCACTGTTTCCACTTTTTCCCCATCTATGAAGTGATGGGACCAAATACCATAATTGTACGTTTTTGAATGTTTAGTTTCAAGCCAGCTTTTTCTCTCTCCCCTTTTACCCTCATTAAGAGGCTCTTCAGTTCCCCTTCACATTCTGCTATTAGAGTGATGTCATCTGCATATCTGAGGCTACTGATTTTTCTCCAAGCAGTCTTGATTCCAGCTTGTGCTTCAGCCAGCCCAGCATTTCATATGATGTACTCTGCACATAAGTTGAATAATCAAAGTAACAATATACAGCCTTGATGTACTCCTTTCCCAGTTTGGAACCAGTTCATTGTTGAATGTCCAGTTCAGACTGTTGCTTCTTGACCTGTATACAGGTTTTTCAGGAGACAGGTTGGTAGTCTAGTATTCCCATCTCTTTAAGAATTTTCCATAGTTTGTTGTGATCCAAAAAGTCAAAGACTTTAGTGTAGTCAGTGAAGCAGAAGGAGGTGTTTTCGGGAATTCCCTTGAATTTTTCTGTGATCCAATGGATGTTGGCAGTTTGATCTCTTGATTCCTCTGCCTTTTCTAAATCCAGCTTCTATATCTGGAAGTTCTCATTTTACATACTGTTGAGGCCTAGCTTAAAGCCTAATGTTGAGCTTACCTTGCTAGCATGTGAAATGGGTGCAAGTGTAGAGTAGTTTGAATATTCTTTGGTATTGCCTTTCTTTGGTATTGGAATGAAAAGTCACTTTTCAAGTCCTGTGACCACTGCTGAGTGTTCCAAATTTTCTGACATATCGAGTGCAGCATTTTAACGGCATCATCTCTTAGGATTTTAACTAAGTCAGCTGGAATTTCGTCACCTCCACTAGCTTTGTTGGTAGTGATGCTTCGTATGGCACGCTTGACTTCACACACCAGGATGTCTGGCTCTGGGTGAATGACCACAGCATCGTGGTTATCTAGGTCATTAAGATCTTTCCTAGTTCTGTGTATTCTTGTCACCTCTTCTTAATCTCTTCTGCTTCTGATAGGTCCTTGCCAAATCTGTCTTTTATTGTGCCCATTTTTGCATGAAATGTTCCCTTGGTATCTCTAATTTTCTTGAAGAAATCTCTAGTCTTTCTCATTCTGCTGTTTTCCTCTCTTCCTTTGCATTGTTCACTTAGGAAGGCTTTCTTATCTCTCCTTGCTATTCTCTGAAACTCTGCATTCAGATAGGTATATCTTTCCTTTCCTCCTTTGCCATTCACTTCTCTTCTTCTCTCAGCTATTTGTAAGGCCTCCTCAAAATGCAGTGCCTTCTCGCGTTTTTTTTTCTTTGGGACAGTTTTGATCACTGCCTCCTGTACAATGTTATGACCCTCTGTCCATAGATCTTCAGGCACTCTTTCTGCCAGATCTAATCCCTTGAATCTATTTGTCGCCTCTACTGTATAATCATAAGGAATTTGATTTAGGTCATACCTGAATCTCCCAGTGGTTTTCCCTACTTTCATCAATTTAAGCCTGAATTTTGCAGTAAAGAGTCCATGGTCTGAGCCACAGTCAGTTCCAGGTCTTGTTTTTGCTGATGATATAGAGCTTCTTCATCTTTGGCTGCAAGGAATATAATCAGTCTGATTTTGGTATTGACCCTGTGGTGATATCCATGGGGAGAGTCATCTCTTGGGTTGTAGGAAGAGGGTGTTTGCTGTGACCAGTGCATTCTCTTGGCAAAATTCTGTTAGCCTTTTCTCCTGCTTCATTTGGTACTCCAAAGCCAAACTTATCTGTTAGTCCAGGTATCTTCTTCTTTTTTTTTTTTTAATTTTATTTTTTCATTTATTTTTGGCTATCCTGGGTTTTCACTGCTGCCACAGGCTCTTCTCTAGTTGCAGGGAGTGGGGGCTACTCTCTAGTTGAGGTGAGCAGGCTTCTTGTTGTGGTGACTTTTCTTGTTGTAGAACTCGGGCTCTAGGGCACACGGGCTTCAGTAGCTGTAGCACATGGGCTCAGTCGTTGTGACTCTAAGACTCTAGAGCACAGGCTCAATAGTTGTGACTCACGGGCTTAGTTGCTCTGCAGCATGTGGGATCGTCCCAGATCAGAGATCGAACCTGTGTCTCCTGCATTGGCAGGCGAACTCTTTACCACTGAGCTATCAGAAGCTCTCAGGTGTCTTCTTGAGCTATCCAGAAGAAGATATCTTTCTTGGTGTCAGCTCTCAGGAAGGCTTTCTTATCTCTCCTTGCTATTCTCTGAAACTCTGCATTCAGATAGGTATATCTTTCCTTTCCTCCTTTGCCATTCACTTCTCTTCTTCTCTCAGCTATTTGTAAGGCCTCCTCAAAATGCAGTGCCTTCTCGCGTTTTTTTCTTTGGGACAGTTTTGATCACTGCCTCCTGTACAATGTTATGACCCTCTGTCCATAGATCTTCAGGCACTCTTTCTGCCAGATCTAATCCCTTGAATCTATTTGTCGCCTCTACTGTATAATCATAAGGAATTTGATTTAGGTCATACCTGAATCTCCCAGTGGTTTTCCCTACTTTCATCAATTTAAGCCTGAATTTTGCAGTAAAGAGTCCATGGTCTGAGCCACAGTCAGTTCCAGGTCTTGTTTTTGCTGATGATATAGAGCTTCTTCATCTTTGGCTGCAAGGAATATAATCAGTCTGATTTTGGTATTGACCCTGTGGTGATATCCATGGGGAGAGTCATCTCTTGGGTTGTAGGAAGAGGGTGTTTGCTGTGACCAGTGCATTCTCTTGGCAAAATTCTGTTAGCCTTTTCTCCTGCTTCATTTGGTACTCCAAAGCCAAACTTATCTGTTAGTCCAGGTATCTTCTTCTTTTTTTTTTTTTAATTTTATTTTTTCATTTATTTTTGGCTATCCTGGGTTTTCACTGCTGCCACAGGCTCTTCTCTAGTTGCAGGGAGTGGGGGCTACTCTCTAGTTGAGGTGAGCAGGCTTCTTGTTGTGGTGACTTTTCTTGTTGTAGAACTCGGGCTCTAGGGCACACGGGCTTCAGTAGCTGTAGCACATGGGCTCAGTCGTTGTGACTCTAAGACTCTAGAGCACAGGCTCAATAGTTGTGACTCACGGGCTTAGTTGCTCTGCAGCATGTGGGATCGTCCCAGATCAGAGATCGAACCTGTGTCTCCTGCATTGGCAGGCGAACTCTTTACCACTGAGCTATCAGGGAAGCTCTCAGGTGTCTTCTTGACTTTCTGCTGTTACACTCCAGTCCCCTATGATGAAGAAGATATCTTTCTTGGTGTCAGCTCTAGAATTATTTAATAGAGTCGAATGTATTTTCAGACCACAACTATACACCCCTGAAAGTCGGGGACAGAGTGAGTCCTGCTGTGGCATCTGTGCAGAGCTCTCGAGGTGGGAGTCAGCCCTGTGTGGTCTCGGGTGTCATCAGCCTTCTCCCCGCATTTGTCACCACTGGCAGATAACCAGAGGAAAGAGCCGCTTCAGCCTTCTGCTCTTTTCAGCACTTCCTGGTTTAATAGCCTGGGATTCTGGCTTCCAATTGGGCACGAAGACAGCCAGGAAGGATTCTTCTACCTTTTGCTGCTCTGCTCCATTTCCTATGCAGATACAGTGCTAGAGAAGCAATTCAGTTACCGGTCAGCCAACAGTGTCTCCCATCCGAGTTGGCAGAAGCCACAACTTGAACCCTGGTACAGGTTTGACATGCAAAACTGAGAAGGGAAGTGGCGTGTGTATCCACACGGAGCAAACCTGGTTTGTCAGCTTCTAATTAGGATCCAACACTGTGGCTCCTGGTGGACCCCTTTCCTGCCTTAGTTGGCTTTCCCCTGCCTCCCAGGAAAGTCAAGTCGTCTTGAAGTTTTCTTGGTAGTCCTTCTCCTTGGTAGTGGTTGCCTTCTCTGAGTAAAGAGACCTAAACTGCAAAACAGACCAAAACTGCAAAAGACGAATACACCCACTCCAGAGGCAAGGGATCAGGTGTTGGCGTTAAATATAAACTATTTTGAAGCAGGAAAATTCAGAGAACTTGAAGTTAGAGAAAAAAACAAGATAGAGGATTACTGGAATTTAATTACTGCAAGCATGTATTAGAAATGATGAAATGCAGTGCAGTTAAAGAAGGAACTTGAAAAGCAGGCTGAGATTAACAAATAAGACAAGAAAGGAACAGAGAAGTAAGTATCCTGATGTTTTGAGTAAGTTAAAGGTATCACATAGACATTTTTCTAGGAGAGAAAGGAGGATCAAGGGCCTTTTTTCTTCTTGAATTTTCTAACCATAGGATAGACTTTTTTAAATTTTTAAAATGAAAAGAGTATATGGGATTTTCAGGTGATGGGATTATGGACCTTTCAAATGTTTATTTTCATAGTCTTGATATTGCTTAGAAAAGCTAATAAATGTTATTTTTTAAAATAAACTAAACCAACTTCAGTATTCTTACTGGAAAGTCTCATGCACAAAGTAGCCTGGAAGGCTGCAGCCCATGGGGTTGCAGAAGAGTCAAACACAGCTGAGAGACTAAACAACAAAATGTCTGTGAAAGAGTGTAAACATGTAAGTATTGATTTGGGGGGTTTCCAGTTTTGGCAAGTAGACCAATTTACAAATACTGACTCTGTGAAAAATAAGGATTGACTAGTTGTGTTGCCATAAATTATGCATATTTAATGACAAAATAAAAATTGAAATCTTTTATTTTCTCTTATAGATGAGTGCACATTTAGCACCTACTCTAATAACTTCTCTCTCAACAATTCTATGAACATAATTTGGTCCCCTATCGAACCTTTGAGTGCTTCCATGCAGTATAAACAGTCATATGCAGGGCCTTAGGATACTATCAATATCTAGTTAGAAAAAGGAGCATTGTGGCTCAGGAATTAGCAAGAGTTATTCCAGATGACTAGGTTTGCTCTGGGCAAACCCTTCACCTTCTTTTCAGAAGTACTGACTTCTTAGTTGTTTCTTCCTGTGAAACTGATTTCTATCACAAATAATGTTATTAAAACCCTGAGCTGGCATCTTTTGCTTGTTTTTCATCCTTCTAATTTTGCTCCTACTGCTATTTTTCAAATCTAAATGTGGATCTGCTTTAGTATGCTGAGCCAACCCCTGTGTTGCTTTCTGACTTCTGGAAGAAATTGGAGTAAGTCACGATGCACCAAATGAAGGCAGTGCTGAAACATGAAGTATGTGCAGACAGTGCTGAGCTTGCTCACAAATGTCATGATTGAACACATGAGATATTTTATCGTCTAACCACCACCTAGCTTTGTGTGTCGTGTATTTTTTCTTTTCTTTCTGGTTCCTCACTGTCTATAACCTTTTATTATCCCCTTCTCCCCCACTTAAATTAAATCCTCTGCCTTTTCTGAATCTCATCCACCTTCAAAGCCAGTTTGGAGCACCCCCTCCAGCTCTCAGTGATACCTGTCTGTCTGGGCTTCAAGAGGTGATTGTTGGGGAGTAGAAGTAGAAGCTAGCAGGGTGGGCCTGGGCCCAATTTTGGGAGATATTTGGAAGTTAACACACTTGGACTTCGTTCTGTAGTTGGTGAGAACTCTGTCAGGTTGTTGTGTCAGACTCTTTGCAGCCCAAATGACTGCAGCATGCCAGGCTCCCCTGTTGTATGGGGTTGCAGAAGATCAAACACAGCTGAGAGACTAAACGTCAAAGTAAAATTGTAATTTGGGGGTTTCCAGTTTTGGCAAGTAGACCAATTTACAAATACTGACTCTGTGAAAAATAAGGATTGACTAGTTGTGTTGCCATAAATTATGCATATTTAATGACAAAATAAAAATTGAAATCTTTTATTTTCTCTTATAGATGAGTGCACATTTAGCACCTACTCTAATAACTTCTCTCTCAACAATTCTATGAACATAATTTGGTCCCCTATCGAACCTTTGAGTGCTTCCATGCAGTATAAACAGTCATATGCAGGGCCTTAGGATACTATCAATATCTAGTTAGAAAAAGGAGCATTGTGGCTCAGGAATTAGCAAGAGTTATTCCAGATGACTAGGTTTGCTCTGGGCAAACCCTTCACCTTCTTTTCAGAAGTACTGACTTCTTAGTTGTTTCTTCCTGTGAAACTGATTTCTATCACAAATAATGTTATTAAAACCCTGAGCTGGCATCTTTTGCTTGTTTTTCATCCTTCTAATTTTGCTCCTACTGCTATTTTTCAAATCTAAATGTGGATCTGCTTTAGTATGCTGAGCCAACCCCTGTGTTGCTTTCTGACTTCTGGAAGAAATTGGAGTAAGTCACGATGCACCAAATGAAGGCAGTGCTGAAACATGAAGTATGTGCAGACAGTGCTGAGCTTGCTCACAAATGTCATGATTGAACACATGAGATATTTTTATCGTCTAACCACCACCTAGCTTTGTGTGTCTTGTATTTTTTTTTTTCTTTCTGGTTCCTCACTGTCTATAACCTTTTATTATCCCCTTCTCCCCCACTTAAATTAAATCCTCTGCCTTTTCTGAATCTCATCCACCTTCAAAGCCAGTTTGGAGCACCCCCTCCAGCTCTCAGTGATACCTGTCTGTCTGGGCTTCAAGAGGTGATTGTTGGGGAGTAGAAGTAGAAGCTAGCAGGGTGGGCCTGGGCCCAATTTTGGGAGATATTTGGAAGTTAACACACTTGGACTTCGTTCTGTAGTTGGTGAGAACTCTGTCAGGTTGTTGTGTCAGACTCTTTGCAGCCCAAATGACTGCAGCATGCCAGGCTCCCCTGTTGTCCACTGTCGCCTGGAGTTTGCTTAGACTTATGTTCATGAAGTCAGTGATGCTGTCTAACCATCTCCTCCTCTGCCACCCCCTTCTCCTCACGCTTGCTCACAATCAGGGTCTTTTTGATAAGTTGGCAGGACTGATTTCCTTTCAGTTTGACTGGTTTGATCTAAAGGACTCTCAAGAGTCTTCTCCAGCGCCACAATTCAAAAACATCACTTCTCAGTCTTCCTTTTAGTATGACTCTAACATCCATACCTGACCACTGGAAAAACCATAGCTTTGACTATACAGACCTCTGTCGAAAAAGTGATGTCTCTGCTTTTTAATATGCTGTCTAGGTTTCTCATAGCTTTTCTTTCAAGAAGCAAGGTTTTTTTCATTTCAGGTTAAGAATTGCTTTTTGTTGTGAATATAAAATCCAGAAAATAAAGTGATTTAAATAAATGAGGAGGGGGTTTTTTTGGTTGTTTTCTTTCTGACAGCAAACAAGCTAGTACTTGTTCAGCAGCTTAAAAATGGCAGGGTCAAGCGTTTGTTATTCCTGTCACCTCTTCTCTCATGTTTGCCTCATGTTTTATAAGGTGGATGGTTTCTCTACCTGGCACGTCACATCCAGGTTCAAGGCAGAAGAAAAGGAGTGGGCAGAAGCAAACCCACCAGTGTATGCTTCTCCTCTAAGGAGCATGCCCACACACCCCACCAGCAAGTTGATTTTTCAGCTCTACAATGGCCAGAGCTATAAGGGTTCTATCAGAAAGAAGCATCAGAGAATAGATACCTATTGGGTAACCAGCATGGATCCCCACAGAGCCTTCCCTGTTGGCACTATGAATTTCTAAGCAAGAAACATTACAAGCATTTCCCCTATTTTCTTAAAAGCACAGTTTTTGCCTTGCCTCTCGTGAGATGATCAGTATTAAGAACATTCTAAAAGTCTTGTAAAATAACATGGAGTCAAATCCTAGGCAGTGTGGGCAGCCTTGGAGTATACTGAAAGTCAGAAAGAAATGTCTTGAAGGTAGGAAAGCTAGAAGAGACCAAGAGACTTGAGCTGGACTATGAAAAAATGACCTGGATTCTGCATGATACTATAATGGTAGATACATGACGGTATACATTTTTCAAAATCCCAAACAACAGCAAGTGTGAACGCTAATGTAAGCTGTGGAGTTTGGATGGTGATGAGGTGCCGGGGTGGGCTCCTCGACGGAAACAGACGTACCCCTCAGGGCAGGATGCTGGTGGAGAAAGTGTGCAGCTGGAGGCAGAGGGCCCATGGGAGCTCATGCAACGTTCTGCTCAATTTTTCTGTAAACCTAAAGCTCTCAAAAATGAAGCCTATTTTTAAAAAATAAAATACAAAGATGGATTGGATTGAGTCATAGGAGAGATGGTGAGGCTGGCAATCCAAGAAGAGAAGAAAAACTATCAATAATAAGGTCACAGAGGTAGAAATGCCTGCAGCATAAGATGACATGGGTTAGCCTGTCATCTTAAAACAACCTTTAAGTTATGTTCAATAGTTACCTGAAATGAACTGAAATAACATCTAACCTTTCATTATTTACCACTCATTCCCATTGAACTTATCAATGTTAACCTAAGAAAATTTAAAGTATTTTAGTCTGCAGAGGAAGAATGATTAAGGATGAATATTCTGGAACCCCGGGTATATGAGCAGCACAGGTTACTCATTCAGTCTTACTACTACAGGATTGGAATTCCTTTCACCTTTCTTTGCAAAGATTATATTTAAAACTGAATCTACCGCTTATTCAGGATTCTAAGTACTGTGCATTTTATGACCATGATACTTTTACTTTGCATTTAAGTACAAAATCTTTTCTATCTTGTGGCCAAAAATAAGCATTTCAACTTATTTGAAAAAACACTGGCATTAGCCATTTTAGTTTTCTTTCAAGTTGAGTCATAATCCTGTTAAAAGTAAAAACAGCTTCTTTCAGTTGGCGACTTTAATTAAGGGGAGTATAATGAAGTTGAGAGTTCTAATTATTTTTCTTTCCTAAGTTATTTAAGCAGTCGCTTTAATTATGCACTGAATTTAATTGAATTGGGTCTAATTTGATCAGCGTCTTATCCAGCTGTTGAAATTTAGACAACAAACTGCAGTCTGTAATTTTTTGCCATTTCTCAGTGAGACTGGAAAACTTAATACGGTTTGGGTTTTCACCCTTTTCCTGTATTTTGCCCTGCGCTTTGCTTAATCACAAACATTATTCGTATTATGGGGCAGAGATCGTTTGTGAAACAGCTTGCCCTGTGACTGGAGATGAACCGCCAGTCCAATATTTCATCCACAGGGATGAAAAGACTTGGCTTTCCTTTTGTAAAATTTTTTTGCCGCTGTACCCCTCGGGAACAAATAGCTGGAGGCAGAGGGCCCATGGGAGCTCAAACGTTCTGCTCAATTTTTCTGTAAACCTAAAGCTCTCAAAAATGAAGCCTATTTTTAAAAAATAAAATACAAAGATGGATTGGATTGAGTCATAGGAGAGATGGTGAGGCTGGCAATCCAAGAAGAGAAGAAAAACTATCAATAATAAGGTCACAGAGGTAGAAATGCCTGCAGCATAAGATGACATGGGTTAGCCTGTCATCTTAAAACAACCTTTAAGTTATGTTCAATAGTTACCTGAAATGAACTGAAATAACATCTAACCTTTCATTATTTACCACTCATTCCCATTGAACTTATCAATGTTAACCTAAGAAAATTTAAAGTATTTTAGTCTGCAGAGGAAGAATGATTAAGGATGAATATTCTGGAACCCCGGGTATATGAGCAGCACAGGTTACTCATTCAGTCTTACTACTACAGGATTGGAATTCCTTTCACCTTTCTTTGCAAAGATTATATTTAAAACTGAATCTACCGCTTATTCAGGATTCTAAGTACTGTGCATTTTATGACCATGATACTTTTACTTTGCATTTAAGTACAAAATCTTTTCTATCTTGTGGCCAAAAATAAGCATTTCAACTTATTTGAAAAAACACTGGCATTAGCCATTTTAGTTTTCTTTCAAGTTGAGTCATAATCCTGTTAAAAGTAAAAACAGCTTCTTTCAGTTGGCGACTTTAATTAAGGGGAGTATAATGAAGTTGAGAGTTCTAATTATTTTTCTTTCCTAAGTTATTTAAGCAGTCGCTTTAATTATGCACTGAATTTAATTGAATTGGGTCTAATTTGATCAGCGTCTTATCCAGCTGTTGAAATTTAGACAACAAACTGCAGTCTGTAATTTTTTGCCATTTCTCAGTGAGACTGGAAAACTTAATACGGTTTGGGTTTTCACCCTTTTCCTGTATTTTGCCCTGCGCTTTGCTTAATCACAAACATTATTCGTATTATGGGGCAGAGATCGTTTGTGAAACAGCTTGCCCTGTGACTGGAGATAAACCGCCAGGCCAATATTTCATCCACAGGGATGAAAAGACTTGGCTCTTACTCTGGTTGTATTAATACAGGTGGAAAAAAGAAGATTTTCTCCTCTGTTTATAGTGTCGCCATCTGGCTGGAGGACGGCTTTTGTTTTGGGTTGGCTTTTAAATAAAAGCCTCTTGGGTTGAATTTAAAGGGTGAAGTGTTTACTCCTGTCAGCTGAATGTATCAGAAGAACTTTGTGACACAAATCAAGAAGCTGCTTTTGGTGATAAAACAAAACAGCTTAAATTCTCAGTCGTTTTCCACTGAATACGTGGAACATGTGCTTTTCTGAAATGCTTTTCATTTCAGCTAAGATGGATTTCTTTTTGTCTTTTTAACAGATTATCAAAGCAAATCTATGGGGTTTCTTTGGGAAAGGAGACTGGAGTTTACAAACCGCTCAAAGAAATGAGTGTTTTGTAGCCTTTCTGATGTTCCTAGCCAGAGGCTGTTCTGTTCTCAGGCTTTATCCCTGGCAGTATCGATGGTGTTCTCTTGTATTGGACATTGACCCTCTGATTTCCCAGATGCGCACTATAAATGGGACTGGGCAAACCTTTTATTATGTGGCTGCCAATACAGTCATTTGATTTTGAGTCATGCCTGACACACTGTCATAACCGTCCTAGAATCACATTTCGTTTTTGTTTTCTGACATGGAGTGATGTAATTGCAATCTGACAGTTCTTTCAGTCACCTTTTCTGTACTGTCTTAGCAGTCATCCAAAAATGAGCAAATGTATAGTTTTTCCTTGTCATTGATACTTTCTCTTCCTGCCCTTTTTCCACAGTGTGTTTGGGGTACACCGACTACACTGTCTTGCTCTCTTGTTTCCTTCTTCAGGCATTTATTCACTGTCACCTGTATGCTAGATAGCTAAACACTAAAGAAGATGATAAACATGAAGGCACTATCTCTGCCCTCAAATTCCTCGGGTCTGGTAGAAATGATCATAGTTCCACACCTGGCCAAGTATCAAAGACGAAATTAGCTTGTCACTCCCTTTACTTAGAGACTATGTATGGTTCCGCAAACTCAGAACAGGATGTCAGTGTGTGTGTATGTGTGTGTGCTAAGTCACTTCAGTCGTGTACAACTCTTTGCAACCCTATGGACTGTAGCCCACCAGGCTCCTCTGTCTATTGGATTCTCTAGGCAAGAATACTGGAGTGGGTTGCCATTTCCTCCTCCAGGGGATCTTCCCAATTCCAGGGATCAAACCTGCTTGGCAAGTGGATTCTTTATCACTGAGACACCTGGGAATTGAGACATGGTGTCTGGGATTAGACATCAACTTTTTGGAGTAAACAGGTAGCTTACTCCTTATTCCTTAAAAATATCCTGGTAACTTGTTTTGGTAGAATGATCTTTTGCAGTTATTTAAATAATATTTATATCATTTCTATTGTGTACTTTAGCAAACAGAAAATGGATTTTTATAGAAAAAGTTGTGTCAGTATTTTATGTGTGGATGATAGTTCAGTGCAGCTGCATCAGGTTCTTTCTGTAAACTGAGTACAAACTGTTAATAAACACCAACATGTGTCTGTTCCATTCTTCATGCCTTATTGTCAGTTTTGAAGATGAATCATGTTATCTGGTGGATTCTAGTCTCACATATCACATAGCTTCACACAGTGATGGATTATATTGATACTTGTAAAATCAGCATCTCTGTGTTGGGTTTGTATTATCTCAGTATTGGACAGATTCCTTTGTTCTTTTTTTTTTTTTTTTTTTGGCTGAATATCATTTTCCATGACCATCATAATCCTTTTCATTATGAAGAAATGAAGTTATCAGAAAGGGACTCTCAGTTACTATTCATTGTTGCTAGATGAGCTCCCTCTATATTTTAAAACCTCCACTGGGTCTTACAGGACCATAATGGAGTCAACTTTGCTGCCGAGTCATTATTTTTTGTTCTATTGGAATGTGTGAGATTCAAAGAAAAAGTAAGTCTTATTGAGTTATTTCTGTCAATATGAATAAGGAGGATACAGTGTATGTCCCAGATACACATTATCATCAAATGTTCTCATTTAATTGCATTTGTTTTTGCAACAAAAAATGAGCAAGACTCCTGGGTAAGTGGTTCATGGTTCTTAATGCTGCGTCCATTTAAATGTGACCAGATTTTGCACCATGCCACAGAGGGGGTCTGTTCTGATGCAGAAGGGCAAGTCAGACTCTGCAGGGTTTCTCAGCATCTCTAGTTACATATGTTGCCATGGTGCAGTGCCTGTAACTTTGCATAGTGAAGTGGCTGCTTCCTAGGCTTGCCTTTGAAAGACTGAAGATGCTCATCAGCATCTACCCACATTTTTGTTTCTTTCACCTGCCTGCCTGTGACCCTCAAAAGCACCCCTCCTGTTTCCCAGCCAGGTGCACATCCTCCATCCATCTTTCCTCTTCCCCCGCACTGTTCCTGTGTCCTGGAGCTTGTCGACTCAAGCAGCAGAGCCCTGGAGCCCTGGTGCAGGTCCCTGTGGGATGCTGCCCCCCTGCCCTGGCTCCTGCCACAGGACAGCCACACTGATGCTTTCCTTCCCTGCCTCCCTGATGCTTCAGCTACAAATACAAGCTTCAAAACACGGTCACTTGTGTCACTTTTCCCCCGTCATGGTTAAATAATCATCTCTTGGTACAGGTTAAGGGAAAGTGGGAAAATATGAACCATTATTAAATTATGCAGAAAGGGGAGTTTTAAGATGTGGTTTTAGTCTGATTTCCTTTTATTCAGATGATAACCTTTTTGAATACCTTTCCAGCGGCTTGTGGAGCCTTACGTTTCATTTACCCAGAGTTCACACCTGGAAGTGCCAAGTGGCACACTTGTGACTTCCTATTGCATTCCCTATAAATTCTAAACTCTGGGATTCTGAGGAGGTGTTGATTCCAGGCTGTTTGCCTTATTTTCAGCTGCCTCCCTCCTACACCCACCGTTCTGATGGGACAGTCCCTTGATGCTGCCTCGTTTTTTGTGCCTCAGTGATTTTGCATATGCCATGCCCCAACCAGGAGGGTTCTGGGCTTCCCAGCCGTGAGGATTCCTTCCATTCTTCAGAATTCTTATCCAGTGACGCTCCCATCTCTACCCGGTGGAGCACCTCCTCCCACCTCTGAATCCCTATAACACTGTATCATTATTTGGTTATTAGTCTTTTGTAGTGTATCAGTTTTTGAACACTGAATTGGTCTGTTGTCCTAACTGCACATAGTTGCATATTGTCTCCTCCAAAGACAGTGTGCATCTTGCAGGTAGATGCTGTGTCCTACCATTTTTCTATTCTTAGTGCATGGCACCATGGCTGGCCCATACGGGTGTCTGTAGATTTTGATTGAAAACAGTGCATAATACTTCTGAGCTTGGGAACACAGTGGTTCCATTGATATTAACAAGGAGACTGAGTTGACTCAGTTTGTGAGAACAGTTAGTTCAACTTTTGACATCCCCTCCTGTTTCCCAGCCAGGTGCACATCCTCCATCCATCTTTCCTCTTCCCCCGCACTGTTCCTGTGTCCTGGAGCTTGTCGACTCAAGCAGCAGAGCCCTGGAGCCCTGGTGCAGGTCCCTGTGGGATGCTGCCCCCCTGCCCTGGCTCCTGCCACAGGACAGCCACACTGATGCTTTCCTTCCCTGCCTCCCTGATGCTTCAGCTACAAATACAAGCTTCAAAACACGGTCACTTGTGTCACTTTTCCCCCGTCATGGTTAAATAATCATCTCTTGGTACAGGTTAAGGGAAAGTGGGAAAATATGAACCATTATTAAATTATGCAGAAAGGGGAGTTTTAAGATGTGGTTTTAGTCTGATTTCCTTTTATTCAGATGATAACCTTTTTGAATACCTTTCCAGCGGCTTGTGGAGCCTTACGTTTCATTTACCCAGAGTTCACACCTGGAAGTGCCAAGTGGCACACTTGTGACTTCCTATTGCATTCCCTATAAATTCTAAACTCTGGGATTCTGAGGAGGTGTTGATTCCAGGCTGTTTGCCTTATTTTCAGCTGCCTCCCTCCTACACCCACCGTTCTGATGGGACAGTCCCTTGATGCTGCCTCGTTTTTTGTGCCTCAGTGATTTTGCATATGCCATGCCCCAACCAGGAGGGTTCTGGGCTTCCCAGCCGTGAGGATTCCTTCCATTCTTCAGAATTCTTATCCAGTGACGCTCCCATCTCTACCCGGTGGAGCACCTCCTCCCACCTCTGAATCCCTATAACACTGTATCATTATTTGGTTATTAGTCTTTTGTAGTGTATCAGTTTTTGAACACTGAATTGGTCTGTTGTCCTAACTGCACATAGTTGCATATTGTCTCCTCCAAAGACAGTGTGCATCTTGCAGGTAGATGCTGTGTCCTACCATTTTTCTATTCTTAGTGCATGGCACCATGGCTGGCCCATACGGGTGTCTGTAGATTTTGATTGAAAACAGTGCATAATACTTCTGAGCTTGGGAACACAGTGGTTCCATTGATATTAACAAGGAGACTGAGTTGACTCAGTTTGTGAGAACAGTTAGTTCAACTTTTGACATAGTTTCAAGTGATGGCAGAGATTCGTGAGCATTTATTCCCTGGGCGTGGACGACTGTTTATAAATGCAAAGCATGTTTATAAATGTAGACCAGAACGTGACTGAGGTCAAGATTGTGCTTAAGGCCGTAATGGAGGAGAATATTTCCTCAGGGAGAGAAATTATTGGGAGAATCAAAATCTCCCTAGAATCAGAGATGTCTAGAAAAGGAAAAATTTTGGCAGAAAAGATGTGTTATTCACTTAAGATTCTTTTCCCAGTACTGAGCACAAGGTGTCCCATGGAGTTGGGTGTTGACTGAGTCAACATGAGGAAAATTGAAGTGGGAAATTAAACCTAGGTTTGTCTGATGCTGAGTCCCATGAGCTTTGATCATCCCTACACAGCTTCACATACAATTGTGAAGAATTTAAACTGAAAAGCTCTCCATATGGAATAATCCGAAAAGTCATTAGAAGTTGTGGGATTGCATTATGTCCCTCTTGTTATAATGTGACTTTTATAAATCATGCTAGATAAAACATTTAATAGGGTTGACTTAAGTGTTATAATATTCTTGGCAGCTCTTTTATTTTATTTTATTTTTTTTAAACCTTTATTTTACTTTTAACTTTTACAGAGTTTTGTTGTTCACAGACATGCATGTTCTCAGATTAGTCATATGTATATCCCCCCCTTCCCTCCCCTCCCGACCATCACACAGCACCCCTGAAGGATCCCCTTTTCTCACAGAGCAATGACTATAGCTATTTTCTTCACTTATGATAGTACAGGCCTTCATGCTACTTCCTATACGCCTCTTACCCACTGTTCCTTCCCCACAGTGTCCATATGTCCACTGTCCATGTCTGTCTTTCTGTCGCTTCACTGCATGTGCCATCATCACCATCCTACTAGATTCCATATATATGTGTTAATATACTGTATTTGTCCTTCTCTTTCTGACTGACTTCACTTTTTAGGATACGTTCTAGATCCAGCCACCTCATTAGGGCTGATTCTTCTGCATTTCTCTTTACAGCTGTGTAGTATTCCATTGTATATATGTACCAGAGCTTTTGGATCCATTCGTTCGTCGATGGGCATCTAGGTTCCTTCCATGTTCTAGCTATTGTATAGAGAGCTGCAATGAACATTGGGGTACAGGTGCTTCTTTCAGTTTTGATATCGTCAGGGTATAAGCCTAAGAGTGGGATTGCTGGGTCATATGGTGCTTCTGCTTTTAGTTTTTTAAGAAATCTCCAGACTGTCTTCCATAGAGGCTGTATCAATTTACACTCCCACCAGCAATGCAGGAGTGTTCCCTTTTCTCCGCAGCCTCTCCAGCATTTATTGTCTGTCGATTTGTGGATGATGGCCATTCTGACGGGTGTGAGGTGATATCTCATTGTAGTTTTGATTTGCATTTCTCTAATTATTAGTGAAGTTGAGCATCGTTTCATGTGTTTTTGGGCCATCTGTATGTCATCGTTGGAGAGGTGTCTGTTTAGGTCCTTTTCCCATTTTTTGATTGGGTTGTTCGTTTTTCCAGTGCTGAGTTGTCTGAGTTGCTTGTAGATTTTGGAGATTAATTCTTTGTCTGTTGTTTCATTTGCTATGATTTTCTCCCACTCTGTGGGCTGTCTGTTCAGCTTTTTTGTAATTTCTTTAGCAGTACAAAAGCTTTTAAGTTTCATTAGGTCCCACATGTTCATTTGTCTTTTTAGTTCCACTATTCTAGTAGGTGGGTCAGAGAAGATCTTGCTTTGATTTATGTCCTTGAGGGTTTTGCCTATATTTTCCTCTAAGAGTTTGATGGTTTCTGGCCTTACATTTAAGTCTTTAATCCATTTTGAGTTGATCTTTGTGTATGGTGTCAGGGTATGTTCCAACTTCATTTTCTTGCATGTAGCTGTCCAATTTTCCCAGCACCATTTGTTGAAGAGGCTGTCTTTGTCCCATTTTATATGTTCGCCTCCTTTGTCAAAAATAAGGTACCCATAGGTGTGTGGGCCTATGGCAGCTCTTTTAGAATAAATTTTAACTGTCAATTAAATGAGCAAAAGGATGGCATGAAGTAGAACATGTTAGGTGAAACAGTCTCAGTTACCTGAGCGTCACCTGAGAGTTATTCTTTAATCTTCATATGTTGTGATTTTAAACCAGTGATATTCTTCATTTCCTATAACTGTATTCTGCAGCCATATTTTCAAATTTTTAACTGGGGAAAATGCCTTGCAGTGCAAGGGTTCCTTCCATGTTTAGCTATTTTAAGAAATCTTCGTCCAGACGTGGTATAAGCCTAAGAGTGGGATTGCTGGGTCATATGGTGCTTCTGCTTTTAGTTTTTTAAGAAATCTCCAGACTGTCTTCCATAGAGGCTGTATCAATTTACACTCCCACCAGCAATGCAGGAGTGTTCCCTTTTCTCCGCAGCCTCTCCAGCATTTATTGTCTGTCGATTTGTGGATGATGGCCATTCTGACGGGTGTGAGGTGATATCTCATTGTAGTTTTGATTTGCATTTCTCTAATTATTAGTGAAGTTGAGCATCGTTTCATGTGTTTTTGGGCCATCTGTATGTCATCGTTGGAGAGGTGTCTGTTTAGGTCCTTTTCCCATTTTTGATTGGGTTGTTCGTTTTCCAGTGCTGAGTTGTCTGAGTTGCTTGTAGATTTTGGAGATTAATTCTTTGTCTGTTGTTTCATTTGCTATGATTTTCTCCCACTCTGTGGGCTGTCTGTTCAGCTTTTTTGTAATTTCTTTAGCAGTACAAAAGCTTTTAAGTTTCATTAGGTCCCACATGTTCATTTGTCTTTTTAGTTCCACTATTCTAGTAGGTGGGTCAGAGAAGATCTTGCTTTGATTTATGTCCTTGAGGGTTTTGCCTATATTTTCCTCTAAGAGTTTGATGGTTTCTGGCCTTACATTTAAGTCTTTAATCCATTTTGAGTTGATCTTTGTGTATGGTGTCAGGGTATGTTCCAACTTCATTTTCTTGCATGTAGCTGTCCAATTTTCCCAGCACCATTTGTTGAAGAGGCTGTCTTTGTCCCATTTTATATGTTCGCCTCCTTTGTCAAAAATAAGGTACCCATAGGTGTGTGGGCCTATGGCAGCTCTTTTAGAATAAATTTTAACTGTCAATTAAATGAGCAAAAGGATGGCATGAAGTAGAACATGTTAGGTGAAACAGTCTCAGTTACCTGAGCGTCACCTGAGAGTTATTCTTTAATCTTCATATGTTGTGATTTTAAACCAGTGATATTCTTCATTTCCTATAACTGTATTCTGCAGCCATATTTTCATATAAATTATTCATGGGGCTTCCCTGGTGATGCTGTGGGTAAGGACACTGCCTTGCAGTGCAAGGGGCACAGGTTCGATCCCTGGCCTGGGAAAATCCCATGTGCCGCGGAGCAGCTGGACCGATGTGTCCAATTACTGAGCTGGAGCTCTGGAACGCATGTGCAGAGCCAGTGCTCTTCAGCAACAGAGGCCACTGCGATGGGAGGCCCACACAGGCCAAAGAACAAAGATGGATGAAAATAGATAAATGAAAGACCATAGAAGGCGGGGGCGGGGAGACTTAAAAAAAAAACCCAAACTATTTGTGATTCAGGTTCAGTGATGCACTGAGAAAGAACTCAACATATAATCATACTTGTGCCTAGGATTGATTGTAGTAAAAAGACATAAAGCATAATCACATCTTTCCAAGGACACGACTAGCAGGCTGTGAAGTTAACTTTTTTTCTGTCTAGAGAGATTGAAGATGTAAGACCTAGGAAGTTGCAATGTTCAACCATTTTTTTACTACAAAAAATGACAGTTGTATGCAGTTTAGCCTCTGGTACTATCTTCTGATTTACTCCCTCAAAGCTATGTGTGTAGCCTGAGGACTGGATTCCACAGAACCTAACTCATCCCAGGCTGGGAGTTGAGGGCTAAAGTTTTGCTGTCTCCCAGCCCACAAGCCATGCTTGAAAAATGGTGGCAGAAATATATTATTTTTGTGGTGGTTAAGACCACCTATGATTTAGTGAGTTTATAAATGTCTTATGAGTGGAAGTATTTTTTACTAAATTAAACATTTGTTGGATCAGTTATCTTCATCAGTTGAGAGAAGACACGTCACCCACATCCTACAGCCCAACACAGAAACAAAGCAGTGAGGACCCCATGACCTTCATGGAAGGACAGTGCGAGGAGGGTATCAACGGTGAATTGGAGAGGATGTCAGTTGTAGACTCACATTTGTGGCACTTCCTGAAGCTGCAGAATTTCTACCAGATGAAAGCTCCAGAGGTCTGCTGCCTGCATATTCTATTGCAGAGTGATTTAGAGACAGCGTCCCAGACCAGAAGGTTGCTTCTCCATCCTTCCTCTCGCTTTGTGATATTCTTCATTTCCTATAACTGTATTCTGCAGCCATATTTTCATATAAATTATTCATGGGGCTTCCCTGGTGATGCTGTGGGTAAGGACACTGCCTTGCAGTGCAAGGCACAGGTTCGATCCTGGCCTGGGAAAATCCCATGTGCCGCGGAGCAGCTGGACCGATGTGTCCAATTACTGAGCTGGAGCTCTGGAACGCATGTGCAGAGCCAGTGCTCTTCAGCAACAGAGGCCACTGCGATGGGAGGCCCACACAGGCCAAAGAACAAAGATGGATGAAAATAGATAAATGAAAGACCATAGAAGGCGGGGGCGGGGAGACCTAAAAAAAACCCAAACTATTTGTGATTCAGGTTCAGTGATGCACTGAGAAAGAACTCAACATATAATCATACTTGTGCCTAGGATTGATTGTAGTAAAAAGACATAAAGCATAATCACATCTTTCCAAGGACACGACTAGCAGGCTGTGAAGTTAACTTTTTTTCTGTCTAGAGAGATTGAAGATGTAAGACCTAGGAAGTTGCAATGTTCAACCATTTTTTTACTACAAAAAATGACAGTTGTATGCAGTTTAGCCTCTGGTACTATCTTCTGATTTACTCCCTCAAAGCTATGTGTGTAGCCTGAGGACTGGATTCCACAGAACCTAACTCATCCCAGGCTGGGAGTTGAGGGCTAAAGTTTTGCTGTCTCCCAGCCCACAAGCCATGCTTGAAAAATGGTGGCAGAAATATATTATTTTTGTGGTGGTTAAGACCACCTATGATTTAGTGAGTTTATAAATGTCTTATGAGTGGAAGTATTTTTTACTAAATTAAACATTTGTTGGATCAGTTATCTTCATCAGTTGAGAGAAGACACGTCACCCACATCCTACAGCCCAACACAGAAACAAAGCAGTGAGGACCCCATGACCTTCATGGAAGGACAGTGCGAGGAGGGTATCAACGGTGAATTGGAGAGGATGTCAGTTGTAGACTCACATTTGTGGCACTTCCTGAAGCTGCAGAATTTCTACCAGATGAAAGCTCCAGAGGTCTGCTGCCTGCATATTCTATTGCAGAGTGATTTAGAGACAGCGTCCCAGACCAGAAGGTTGCTTCTCTCCATCCTTCCTCTCGTCTTTAACACTTTCACATGTGACCTTAATGGAATAAAGCTTTCAAGCTGGCAGGAAGATCAATAAAAATTTTATAAGGCTAATGAAGACTTATTGAGCAGCATGGTATATGGCTCAGTTTTCTTTTCTGAAAAAGGAAAGTGATTCAAATAAAGCCAAAAACGTCACCTGGGTCATTTTAAAAATGCTATTTTCATGGTAAATTAAAAAATAGTATATGGGATTCTACCTACTAGTTACCTAGGACTTCCAAATTTTTAAATGTTGGAAACCTTAAAATAAGTAAATTCCTATTTTCACTATGTTCTCAAACAGTGAAATTCCCTGCCATTTGTTTTTTTTTAAAAAAGCCTCTAGGGAGATACTATTTTCCTGCTATTATAAGTGAGGTTATTTTTTTTTTTTAAGGCTCATCCTTCCTTCTCGTAACTTGAAAGTTATTAAATCTCAGAAAACTGTCATCTCTCTAAGCCCCAGAAAGACTGGTGATTAAGTCAGGAAACTGGAAGCTCAGGCCCTAAGTCCCACCTACCTTAGGTTTGATGATTGTGGCTCAGCTGGACACCTTTGAAGCCAGCAGCAGAGGCAGGCTCTGCTCCCAGGACCCACTGGCACCAACGTGACAGATGTTTGCTTTCCCTGTTAGCACTGAGCAAGCAGAGCTCAGAAGAACTAGAAACATGGCTTCCCACGTTGGTGTAGGAAGAGGGAGAAAGCCAAAAGCACCTCCCACCTTTTATTGAGCCTTGCAGTGAGCCCAGCAGTCTCACTTCGTTTTTACAATTCTGAACGTGTTTTCCTGCACTGCAGATGGGGGAATGAAGATTGAGAGGTTGAATGCTGTGCGTTCACAGCTCGTAAGGGGCAGAGCCAGGTCAGCTGACTCCAAAGCGCACACTTCCTCCACCACAACCTCAACACACAGCTCTACACCTGGGAGTGTGGGAGGCCCGGGCCCCTGAGAAAAAGAGGGGCTGAATGTTGGCCGAACACTTCCTGTGGGCCATGCCCTATAACAGATACTTAACATACGTCTTTTCCACTAATCCTCCCAATGACCCTGTGAGTTAGGCAGTTGCACCCCTGTATTACCTACTCAAAGAAGTCAAGAAACTTTGTGAGGTCAGCTAGTAAGTAGCAGGGCTCACAGGGGCTTCCCTGGTGGCTCAGATGGTAAAGAAGCTACCTGCAATGCAGGAGACACAAGAGACGCAGGTTCAATGCCTGGGTTGAGAAGATCCCCTAGAGAAGGGAATGGTTACCCACTCTAGTATTCTCGCCTGGAGAATTCCATAAACAGGAGCCTGGCGGGCTTGCCGTCCTTGATGTTGCAAAGGGTCGGACACAACTGAGACTAACACTTTCACTGCTGGAGTTTATCTTTCCTCTTACCGTGATAGTGTTAACCAAAAGTGTTGGACTAATAACAACCCTAACAGTAGTGGAAGGGAAAGACTGATATAAAAGCAGAAACATAGTTTGAAAACTTGATGAATGGTTTAAAAACTAACAGTATATAAGCTTGGCTAAACAGACTGACTTTTAAATTTGACGTGTCAGTTTTATATGAACATAACACAATTTAAGATCGATTTTAAATCTGTCTTGTTATGAATAGGACTCAGAAGGTCTTTTGTGATAGAAATGAATTCCTGAGATCCAGATGATAATAAAGTGGGCAGACAAATGCAAGTTGAGTGGATCTAATAAAAGTCTGCTATATTGGCAGGTAAATTGAAATTCAAGTAAGCAGACCTCCAGACTTCCAGTTTAATTGAAATTCCTATTTTACATTTGGGTTTCAAAACAAAGCAAATTACAACCAAAAAAAAAAAAAAAAAAAGAATTGATCAGGAATTATTTGAAAAAGCCACTTGCAATGAACATGTCGTCTTTTTTAATCTCCTCCATGGTCTACTGTAACATAGTATTTAGCTAGAATTGATGCCTGTTGTCAGGGCCTAGGGGCATTAGAGATCATCAGCAGAGTCAGGTTAAATTATGCCAGATATGCTGAGGCAAGAAAGACATGAACGCATTTAAAATATATTCTAAACAGATGGTCCTAATTACCTTTCAGTCAAGTAAAAGTGATAAATACAAGATTCCCTAAACAGCTTCCTAGTCAAGGCTTATTTGCTATGTGCCACAAGTGGCAATATTATAAAAAGAAAATAATCAGGTATGAGCAAGATAATAATCTTCTTTATAAGCAGGTTTGAGATTACCTTGCAGAAATTGGAAGAAAGTTGTTCCAGCCACATTGAACACCCAAGTCAATTTTTGGTCTTGAGGGGCTCCCTCTAAAATTGTGAGGCTCTTGGCCAATACTAACTAGTATGGACTTTGCCTGCCACGTGGTGATAACTGGGAACTTGTTTTTGGCAAGTGGGATGAAAGTGTTATAGCAACCAGTGTTTATGTTTAAATTTGTTATTTAAAGCCACGAAATTGTCTGAAACTGGGCAATTAGGCAATATTAAAAATACTGTATAAGATGCTTTCTATTGTTCAGTCTGTGATTTCCTGTGCTACTGATATCTGTATATAATGGAGAGACAGCCATAAAATTTTGATACATTCTTTGTTCAGAGCTCAAAGGTAAATTTAGTAAATTTAATAACTTTTAAAGTACCTGGGGTACCATTTTTAAATTTAGTATTCCTGAAGTGTAACTACTGCCCTACCCTTTCAGGCTCAAAAACCTGGAACAAGTGATTTCTGTTTTCTAGTTATTTTCCATTTCCCTTAGCCTAACAGAGGAGATAATAAATATGTACTATATCAGGGAATTAGGGCTACAAATAGCAAAGGATAAGGAAGAAGGATGAGTGATGAGGGTGCTATTTTAGATAGATCAAGGAGACTCTAATATCACATTTGAGCAGAAATGCAGGAGCTTCCCACGTGGTTCAGATGGTAAAGAATCTGCCTGCAATGCAGGAGACACAAGAGACGCAGGTTCAATCCCTGGGTCAGGAAGCTCTCCTGGAGAAGAGAACAGCTACTCACTCTAGTATTCTTGCCTGGCCCCTCTTGCTGCAGAGCACCGGCTCTGGGTGTACACGCTCCAGAGCTCCGGCTTGGTAGTTGGACACATCAGTTCAGCTGCTCCATGGCACGTGGGATCTTCCCAGGTTAGGGATCGAACTGGCGCCCTTTGCACTTCGAGGCGGTGTCCCTACCCACTGGACCACCAGAGAAGCCCTAGAAGAGATTTTTAAGGCAAGGGAAACTAAGAGTTTGATTTTTGACACCATTTATGAGAAGTAGCAAATATTTTAAATATCTTTTGAAAATATATTAAAGTAAAATGTATAAAGAACAATTTATCTGGAGGACCTCATCCTTTATATCACCAGGGAATTGTCTGATATTTCTTTTTACCCTCCATAGAATACATTCTCTTTAGTTTCATGAAGAATCTTTGTTACTGAACATTTGTTAGACGCTTTTCCAAAGCCATAGCAAATTATATCCCTGGTTCCCTTTTGGTGACTTGCTTGGTTATGTTCTTGGAATTTTTTGGGTTCCTAATGCATGTGACCTTTGTAAGAACAAAGATCAGATGCTCTAGATCCCAGTCCTATTTCTTCAGGTTGCAAGTGGGATGAAAGTGTTAAACCAGTGTTTATGTTTAAATTTGTTATTTAAAGCCACGAAATTGTCTGAAACTGGGCAATTAGGCAATATTAAAAATACTGTATAAGATGCTTTCTATTGTTCAGTCTGTGATTTCCTGTGCTACTGATATCTGTATATAATGGAGAGACAGCCATAAAATTTTGATACATTCTTTGTTCAGAGCTCAAAGGTAAATTTAGTAAATTTAATAACTTTTAAAGTACCTGGGGTACCATTTTTAAATTTAGTATTCCTGAAGTGTAACTACTGCCCTACCCTTTCAGGCTCAAAAACCTGGAACAAGTGATTTCTGTTTTCTAGTTATTTTCCATTTCCCTTAGCCTAACAGAGGAGATAATAAATATGTACTATATCAGGGAATTAGGGCTACAAATAGCAAAGGATAAGGAAGAAGGATGAGTGATGAGGGTGCTATTTTAGATAGATCAAGGAGACTCTAATATCACATTTGAGCAGAAATGCAGGAGCTTCCCACGTGGTTCAGATGGTAAAGAATCTGCCTGCAATGCAGGAGACACAAGAGACGCAGGTTCAATCCCTGGGTCAGGAAGCTCTCCTGGAGAAGAGAACAGCTACTCACTCTAGTATTCTTGCCTGGCCCCTCTTGCTGCAGAGCACTGGCTCAGGGTGTACACGCCCAGAGCTCCGGCTTGGTAGTTGGACACATCAGTTCAGCTGCTCCATGGCACGTGGGATCTTCCCAGGTTAGGGATCGAACTGGCGCCCTTTGCACTTCGAGGCGGTGTCCCTACCCACTGGACCACCAGAGAAGCCCTAGAAGAGATTTTTAAGGCAAGGGAAACTAAGAGTTTGATTTTTGACACCATTTATGAGAAGTAGCAAATATTTTAAATATCTTTTGAAAATATATTAAAGTAAAATGTATAAAGAACAATTTATCTGGAGGACCTCATCCTTTATATCACCAGGGAATTGTCTGATATTTCTTTTTACCCTCCATAGAATACATTCTCTTTAGTTTCATGAAGAATCTTTGTTACTGAACATTTGTTAGACGCTTTTCCAAAGCCATAGCAAATTATATCCCTGGTTCCCTTTTGGTGACTTGCTTGGTTATGTTCTTGGAATTTTTTGGGTTCCTAATGCATGTGACCTTTGTAAGAACAAAGATCAGATGCTCTAGATCCCAGTCCTATTTCTTCAGGTTGCTTTATGTAAAAAGTGGAACAGCCAGGGTGAACAGCTTCATGGAGCCTGAACCCACCAGCACTGTAGGCTTGGCCAGTTGAGATGAGATTGTTGATTTTGGGGTGTGTTCTTCCCACTGAAAGGTAGACTCCTGGAAGGCAGGGGTTGTTAGCTGCCTAATCTTTGTATTGCCTGAATCTAGCCTAGTGCTTGATGTGAAGGTGCATAGTGAATGTGCATGTGCATAGTGAATGTTGACTATGTGAATGTTTCTGAATAAATGTTCAAGAAACTAAATACATCTATTCTCTCATCTGTATAGCACCTGATGGCAACAAAGCGCAAGATAAGAAAGCCGCTGCTTCCCACCGGCCCTCCTCTACTGTTTCAGGACAAAATAGCAACTACTCAGGAAATAAACCAGGTATGATGCATTGCCTTTGCTATGGAAAAGGAAGGTTATCCCATAGGCCTTAGGCATGCTAGAATTTAGGAGAACTTGGGTTCAGTCCTGCCACCAGTCCTGAGTCCACACACTCAAGACAGACTCGTATGGATCAGAGAAACTCTCACATCTTGATTTTCTTCCCTTAAAATGGAGATTCAAAGCGAAGCCCTCTCAGCATCATTTTGACAGTCAATGTGATGGTATCTGCGAATGCACTGTTTACCATCAAGCAGTGTACAAGAGGTAATAATTTTTCCATTCTGCCTGAAATGATAGAAATAACACAGTTTTTTGTACCTGTATGCCCAACATTAGTGCGTATTTTTTTTGTGACTTTTTAAAACCCGCTTAAGGTAATCATACAAGTAGCAAAGCTGGTATAGAATTACGTTTTTGTTCCCCATTCTCTGAAATGATTATACACCTACACAGTAATTTCATTTAATAGTTTATGATTCATGGTCTCTTCCATTCAGTGGCACAAAGAAGCAAACACTCTGTATACAAACTACAATTGAATAGACAATACAGTAGCTTCCGGATATCCAACAATGGTGCTGTGTCCTTGGGAGAGACTAGCTTACAGTATGATGACCAGAGACAGTGAAAGGACAGAAAAGGCAAACTGAATGCCTCTTGAGAATCTTGGAAGCCTACTCTGTGCTGCATCAAAAGCCAGAGTGACCCAAGAACAGTGAATCAGTGAAACCAAAGATGGAAATAACCGTATCTAGCCCCATAGAAAATATTTCCTGTTCCACCTAGTTTGGGAGACTTTTTTCCTGCGGAAGAGGCCTTGATCAGAGGAGATAAATCCAACTTACCATTCAGATGATGAATAACAGGTACTATTGTAGGTATTGCATGAGTAACCATTAGTAGCAAATGATGTGAAGTTTCAGTGGCATTTTAATTCGCAGACTGAAATTTCCCTGTTGAGTCAGTTTGTATTTTCATATATGTATCCATCCATCTGTCCACCCAAGCCCCAGCCAACATCTAACGTTTTAGTTGCCATATGCCTGAGGCTGTGGGAGAAACCGTGTGGGCAAAGCAACAGGGCCTCTGTCCTCACGGGCTCATTTTTGTGGACTTTCTTTCCTTATACTCCAGTGAGTATCTATATGAGTAGAAGCTGTTTAGATGCATTGCCTTTGCTATGGAAAAGGAAGGTTATCCCATAGGCCTTAGGCATGCTAGAATTTAGGAGAACTTGGGTTCAGTCCTGCCACCAGTCTGAAAAGCCCTAACAAATCATCTTGATTTTCTTCCCTTAAAATGGAGATTCAAAGCGAAGCCCTCTCAGCATCATTTTGACAGTCAATGTGATGGTATCTGCGAATGCACTGTTTACCATCAAGCAGTGTACAAGAGGTAATAATTTTTCCATTCTGCCTGAAATGATAGAAATAACACAGTTTTTTGTACCTGTATGCCCAACATTAGTGCGTATTTTTTTTGTGACTTTTTAAAACCCGCTTAAGGTAATCATACAAGTAGCAAAGCTGGTATAGAATTACGTTTTTGTTCCCCATTCTCTGAAATGATTATACACCTACACAGTAATTTCATTTAATAGTTTATGATTCATGGTCTCTTCCATTCAGTGGCACAAAGAAGCAAACACTCTGTATACAAACTACAATTGAATAGACAATACAGTAGCTTCCGGATATCCAACAATGGTGCTGTGTCCTTGGGAGAGACTAGCTTACAGTATGATGACCAGAGACAGTGAAAGGACAGAAAAGGCAAACTGAATGCCTCTTGAGAATCTTGGAAGCCTACTCTGTGCTGCATCAAAAGCCAGAGTGACCCAAGAACAGTGAATCAGTGAAACCAAAGATGGAAATAACCGTATCTAGCCCCATAGAAAATATTTCCTGTTCCACCTAGTTTGGGAGACTTTTTTTCCTGTGCGGAAGAGGCCTTGATCAGAGGAGATAAATCCAACTTACCATTCAGATGATGAATAACAGGTACTATTGTAGGTATTGCATGAGTAACCATTAGTAGCAAATGATGTGAAGTTTCAGTGGCATTTTAATTCGCAGACTGAAATTTCCCTGTTGAGTCAGTTTGTATTTTCATATATGTATCCATCCATCTGTCCACCCAAGCCCCAGCCAACATCTAACGTTTTAGTTGCCATATGCCTGAGGCTGTGGGAGAAACCGTGTGGGCAAAGCAACAGGGCCTCTGTCCTCACGGGCTCATTTTTGTGGACTTTCTTTCCTTATACTCCAGTGAGTATCTATATTGAAGTAGAAGCTGTTTAGCATGAAAATCCTGTGTGTTTTACCATGAGAACTGAGCAGACCTAAATGGTTTGTACTGTTTATTCCCTTGTTCTCCCCATCAACCATCACTTCTAATTCCTGCCATTCTTCACTGTTCAGTTTATACTTTTATATCCCAATAATTTGTCTATTCATCTTGTAATAGCACTGCATAGGTATTAGGAATACATTATTGAAAGATATAATCCTACACTCTAGCTGAGTATAGTAGAAAAAAATCAGTATATGAATAGATCATTCTAACACTGTATTTCCATGCTGAGAAGAGAGATTTGCAGAGTGCCTCGTAATATAGAGCCCTAAAAGAAATCTTTTCTACCTCAATTGGCCATCTCTTTAAAGAACCATTTGATTTATATTGCTGGAGTCAAGTTCAGTGAGGAGACGTTTCATTTCGGATAGTGTCTTTTAAGTATCCCTGTGTCTGTTTTCATATATATACACATGAGCAAAGATGCATCAAAGACTCTTATTTTTAAAACCACCATGTTACTTTCCTGAGTGTCTCTGAAGGTGATACCAGAGGTTCCGTGTTAGGGTTACAGGCTTGAGTAAAACCTTCTGATTTTATGGTATGTGAGTCGTGGGATTGTTGATTTTCTTACTTCAGGAACTTGAAAAGACGTACATGCTCTTTGAGGGGCCACTGTTTCCTGAAGAAATATGAGATGGTTCTTCAGAACTCCATCAGCTGCTCCCAAACGACTAAACATTTGACCTAATTGCAAGAGAAACTTGCATTTTCTTCATAAACTACTGGGTACTTGCCTGAGAAAAGCAGAAGCTCTAGTTTATTAAACTCAGGGGCTGGGTTATTGCCTTGCAATTAGATTCCCTGTTGATTTCAGTTTAAGTAATTTTTTCTTTTATTTTTGTATCCATCCATCTGTCCACCCAAGCCCCAGCCAACATCTAACGTTTTAGTTGCCATATGCCTGAGGCTGTGGGAGAAACCGTGTGGGCAAAGCAACAGGGCCTCTGTCCTCACGGGCTCATTTTTGTGGACTTTCTTTCCTTATACTCCAGTGAGTATCTATATTGAAGTAGAAGCTGTTTAGCATGAAAATCCTGTGTGTTTTACCATGAGAACTGAGCAGACCTAAATGGTTTGTACTGTTTATTCCCTTGTTCTCCCCATCAACCATCACTTCTAATTCCTGCCATTCTTCACTGTTCAGTTTATACTTTTATATCCCAATAATTTGTCTATTCATCTTGTAATAGCACTGCATAGGTATTAGGAATACATTATTGAAAGATATAATCCTACACTCTAGCTGAGTATAGTAGAAAAAAATCAGTATATGAATAGATCATTCTAACACTGTATTTCCATGCTGAGAAGAGAGATTTGCAGAGTGCCTCGTAATATAGAGCCCTAAAAGAAATCTTTTCTACCTCAATTGGCCATCTCTTTAAAGAACCATTTGATTTATATTGCTGGAGTCAAGTTCAGTGAGGAGACGTTTCATTTCGGATAGTGTCTTTTAAGTATCCCTGTGTCTGTTTTCATATATATACACATGAGCAAAGATGCATCAAAGACTCTTATTTTTAAAACCACCATGTTACTTTCCTGAGTGTCTCTGAAGGTGATACCAGAGGTTCCGTGTTAGGGTTACAGGCTTGAGTAAAACCTTCTGATTTTATGGTATGTGAGTCGTGGGATTGTTGATTTTCTTACTTCAGGAACTTGAAAAGACGTACATGCTCTTTGAGGGGCCACTGTTTCCTGAAGAAATATGAGATGGTTCTTCAGAACTCCATCAGCTGCTCCCAAACGACTAAACATTTGACCTAATTGCAAGAGAAACTTGCATTTTCTTCATAAACTACTGGGTACTTGCCTGAGAAAAGCAGAAGCTCTAGTTTATTAAAGATCACTCTTCAGGGCTTCCCTGGTGGTCCAGTGGGTATTGAGTCTGCCTTGCAGTGCAAGGGGCACCAGTTCGATCCCTGGTCTGGGAAGATCCCACGTGCCACGGAGCGACTGGACCAGTGTGCCCAATTACGAGTTAGTGCTCTGGAGCGCATGTGCCCAGAGCCGGTGCTCTGCAATGAGAGAGGCCACTGCAATGGGAGGCCCACAGGGGCCCAACAATGAAGATGGATGAAAATGAATAAATAAAAAACCAATAAAAGAGGTCAAAATTTGAAAAAAAAAAAAAAAAAAGCCCTCTTCATTCCTATCCCTCTACCATTCCCCACCACAAGTCTTTAGAAGAGGGAGTAAAACTTTCTTCTTATGAATAATAAGTAAATTTCCCTCCTAGAGGAAATCATGACTTGTAATCTTCCAGCACTTTTCTGATTCTAATGACTCTATAAGTGCCGTGCTATGAAAGGGGGGACAGGATTGAGTTAAACATGGAATTTTAAGCCCCACCTCCGAGACTTAGTTGTATCACCCTCCTTGTGTCATGCTGAGTCACTCAGTCATGTCTGACTTTTTACAGCCTCATGGACTGTAGCCTAGCCCGCTCCTCTATCCATGGAATTTTCTAGGCAAGAAAACTGAAGCAGGTTGCCGTTTCCTTCTCCAGAGGATCTTCCCAACCCAGGGATTGAACCTAGGTCTCTTGCATTGGCAGATGGATTCCTTACCACTGAGCTCCGGGAAGCTCACCTTCCCTGGTCACATGCATTTATTTCCTTAAGTTTTCTCATTTGGGAAATAACTCTTCATTGAAAGACTAGATGCTTGACTCACTCATAGGATTATTGAGAAGAATAAAATGGTAAATGAATATTCTTGTAAAATACAAAGCCCCAGCAGAAATAATTTACTGTGTAAACAGTAGTTTTCAGACAGGAGTCAAGGCCTAATGAGTTCTTATAAAGATCTTGTCAAAGTGAGTTGATTTGCTTAATCTTTGAGGATCACTCTTTAGTTCCTTGTTTTTGTTTTTTGGTTATTTTGGCCACTTCTATTGGTCTTTCATTTATTTATCTTTGTTCTTTGGTCTGTGTGGGCCTACCATCACAGTGGCCTCTCTTGCTGCAGAGCACCAGTTCTGGGCGCATGCGCTCCAGAGCTCCGGCTCGGTAGTTGGACACATCGGTCCAGCCGCTCCAGGCCAAGGATTGAACTGGCGCCCTTTGCACTGCAAGGCGGTGTCCTTACCCACTACACCACCAGGGAAGCCCTTTAGTTCCCGTTTTTATAGGATTGTCCATGTTTTCACATGTGACCACAGACTATTACTAACATGCCATTTCACTCTCAAAAGTGCCCTGTTTGGGTGGTCCCTCTGCTCTTCAACATCGCGGGTAGGAGGCTGGCTGCCGAGTGTAGCTGCAAGTTTATCTCCACCCAAATCCTATTTCTCTTAAAACTTTTCCTTCTGAAAATTAAGGAACTTAATTCTAACAGTGTTAGAGCTGTTGGGAAGCAATGTGAAATGTCCGTGATGTCAAATTATATTTTCTATATCTTCATTTTGTTACAGGCAAAAAAAAAAAGGTGATATGAGGGTAGAAATGAGAGGGAGAAAAAAATTACCAAAAATTCTTTACTTGGAATTTTTCAATTGTGTTTTTCTGAAATCTTGCCTTTAGAGATCATTTTCATCAGTTTTTAGTTATTAAACCTTAAAATTATAGTCACTAGTATTTACACTTTTAGAAGTCTCTTGTCAGATACAAGGTTGGTATGCGTTTGCCCTGATAGTGAATGTTAATGGAAGTGTACAAGTTCTGAAAGTTGGCTCATCTGTTCATTCATCTATTAAATACTTGTTGAATGCCCTCCTTTCTGCCATGTGTATTCCTAGGCATTGGGAAAGTAGGAGTGAACAAAACTGACCAGGCTCTGCTCCTCCCAACCATCATCCATAGCCGTCTTTAATCTGCCAACAGGGTGTTTATTAACATTCTGGTACCAAAGTGGCTTTCTTCCTAATGGGACTAGAAGGATGGAAACAGAATTCAAACTGAGTATCTTTTTCTGTCTACAGTATTTTTTAATGTCAGGTCCCCAAACCAACCAAAATCATCTAGCATATCAGAGTCACTATGCAACTTATATTTTAGAAATGTGCTGTGTTGGGTCTTTGTGGTGGTTTAGTCACTTAGTCGTGTCCAGTTCTTGTGACCTCCATGGGCTGTAGCCACCAGACTCCTCTGTCCATGGAGTTCTCCAGGCAAGAATACTGGAGTGGGTTGCTGTTTCCTTCTCCAGGGGAGTCTTCCCGAACCATCAATGGAACCCAGGTCTCTTATATGACAGGCAGATTCTTTACCGATTGAGCTATGAAGGAAACTGCCCTCAAATCTAATTACAGATAGTGATCGAGATCAGTACTGAAATGATAAAGGTAGCCAGCAGGAGTTATTGAACTCATAAGCATTGGCCTTATTAATAATGTCTGTTGGTATATCTGCAAAGCAGTGTATACAACCTGAGTTCTTAGGTACTGGTGTTACCAGACTAGATACAGTTTATTACACATGAAGAGTGTAATTTTCATATGGAGTGATAGCATAGAAAGCAGAGGTTAGCTATGCTTTCTTGCATTGTTATTTTCCAACTATGCATGATCTAAAAGGCAAGTGTTCCATTGCATAATCGAGTGTTGCCTCATGACTGTAGGAATACCAGGTATTGACTTGGGCCTGTCAGGGTAGTTTGGGATGGAAGAGGGTAGGTGAGGATGAGGATGCTGTTATTAACACCTTCTTTTCAAAACATTTGTCAAAATTTATGTGAAATTTGTTAAGCACTTGAAAGTAAGCTAGAAATGTCACATACCCAATATTTCATGAACAGAATTTTACTTTATAGACTCTATTTTATAGACTTTCTATAATGTGCTCATTTAACTTTTATATAGTTGGTTTTCAAGTCAAAGTTTTCATGAGGGAGTAAAACCTCATTGTTTAAGGACTTTTTTAAGCAGTAAGTAATTGCTAGACATCCTACTTCTAACTTCATTTTGCTTGTGTCCTCGGGTCATTTTTTCTTCAAAATATCATTTTGCTCGGACTGTTTCTTCCAAAAACAAAGGGCAGCAAAGCTCCCCTGTCTGCGGCCCTTAACAAAGGACCCCTTTTCTAGTGTCAGAGAAAAACCTTTTGGGACCAGAGGCTGTGTTTTCCTACATAAAAGAATATTTGTGGGGACTTCCCTGATGGCTCAGTGGTAAAGAATCTACCTGTCAGTGCAGGGGGCATGGGTTCAATCCCTGATCCGGGAAGTTCTCATGTGCCTCAGAGCAGTGAAGCCCGTGTACCCTCAACTATTTGTGCTCTGAAGCCTGGGAGCCACAAGTAATGAAGCCCATACACCCTAGAGCCTGTGCTCCACCACAGGAGAAGCCCCTGCAATGAGAAACCCCTGTTTGCCAAAACAAGAGAAAGCCTGCCCTACAGCAACAAGGACCCAGCAGCCTAAATTAAAATAAATAAAAAATTTTAAAAATTTTTTGAAGCTTCATAAATGATTAGTGTATGAGGGAAGTAATTATCATAATGAATGTGAGCTAGTTCATGTTACCAGTTTAAAAACAAAGACCTTAGAACAAAGGAAAAGCACAAAATACCATCATCTGGTCCTGCTCATGACCCACATTGCCAGGTTTATGCCTCTTTTTTTTTTTACGCCTCTTTTATGCAGTTTTTATTTCCCTTAAATGTACAGATTTCTGTGGTGTTTAAGAGGCATTTGGGATGCAACGCCTTTAAATCTGTTGACAGAGTACTACCATGTTGTTTCTAAAGTATTTTTCCAGTAGATTTTTCTTTTTAACATGAGATCTTAAACATTTTGATGTTTAAAAAAAAATTGATGTTAATTTAGTAGCAGGTAAATAAAGCTGATTTTTAGTGTAATTAATACCATCATCATTATCATCATTATAATGCTTGTCTTTTTATTTAGTAACAGACACGGGTGAGTGTATTTGTATAACCCTTTGCTGGAAACCATTTAGTGGTATCTCGCTGACGGGATCATCCAAAGTCCTCCCCAGGCCCCAGCCTCTGGCCCCATCACTTGGCTGATCTCACTCTGCTCCAGCGGCTCAGATCTTCATACTGTTTATTAAACGCCTTAGGTACTCACAACCTCAGGATCTTTGCACTTGCTTTTCATCTCTTGGAATATCTGCACAGGTAGCTCCCTTATTTCCATCAGGTTTTTGCACATAAAAGCTGCCATCTCAGTTAGACGTCCCTTGGCACCTGTCCATAATGTCCAGCCTCCCCTTCCTGCCATCTCACAATCCGTTTTGTTGCTTTGTTGTTTCCTTAGCATTTGTTTCAGTCTAACGTTCTAGCTAGGGTTGCCCAGGTGGGTCACTGGTAATCAATCCCTGATCCGGGAAGTTCTCATGTGCCTCAGAGCAGTGAAGCCCGTGTACCCTCAACTATTTGTGCTCTGAAGCCTGGGAGCCACAAGTAATGAAGCCCATACACCCTAGAGCCTGTGCTCCACCACAGGAGAAGCCCCTGCAATGAGAAACCCCTGTTTGCCAAAACAAGAGAAAGCCTGCCCTACAGCAACAAGGACCCAGCAGCCTAAATTAAAATAAATAAAAAATTTTAAAAATTTTTTGAAGCTTCATAAATGATTAGTGTATGAGGGAAGTAATTATCATAATGAATGTGAGCTAGTTCATGTTACCAGTTTAAAAACAAAGACCTTAGAACAAAGGAAAAGCACAAAATACCATCATCTGGTCCTGCTCATGACCCACATTGCCAGGTTTATGCCTCTTTTTTTTTTTACGCCTCTTTTATGCAGTTTTTATTTCCCTTAAATGTACAGATTTCTGTGGTGTTTAAGAGGCATTTGGGATGCAACGCCTTTAAATCTGTTGACAGAGTACTACCATGTTGTTTCTAAAGTATTTTTCCAGTAGATTTTTCTTTTTAACATGAGATCTTAAACATTTTGATGTTTAAAAAAAAATTGATGTTAATTTAGTAGCAGGTAAATAAAGCTGATTTTTAGTGTAATTAATACCATCATCATTATCATCATTATAATGCTTGTCTTTTTATTTAGTAACAGACACGGGTGAGTGTATTTGTATAACCCTTTGCTGGAAACCATTTAGTGGTATCTCGCTGACGGGATCATCCAAAGTCCTCCCCAGGCCCCAGCCTCTGGCCCCATCACTTGGCTGATCTCACTCTGCTCCAGCGGCTCAGATCTTCATACTGTTTATTAAACGCCTTAGGTACTCACAACCTCAGGATCTTTGCACTTGCTTTTCATCTCTTGGAATATCTGCACAGGTAGCTCCCTTATTTCCATCAGGTTTTTGCACATAAAAGCTGCCATCTCAGTTAGACGTCCCTTGGCACCTGTCCATAATGTCCAGCCTCCCCTTCCTGCCATCTCACAATCCGTTTTGTTGCTTTGTTGTTTCCTTAGCATTTGTTTCAGTCTAACGTTCTAGCTAGGGTTGCCCAGGTGGGTCACTGGTAAAACACCCACCTGCCAATGCAGGAGCTGCAGGTTTGATCCCCGAGTCAGGAAGAACTCTTGGCAAAGGAAATGGCAGCCCACTCCAGTATTCTTGCCTGTGAAATCCCATGGACAGAGAAGCCTGGCAGGCTACAGTTGGTGGGGTTGCAAAGAGTCAGACACGATATAGCAGTTAAGACAATGACATTCTATATATTGCCTTTTTCCCCCCCATTCTCTGTCTTGTACTTATGTTTCTCTAAGCAAACCTTATTGGAGCAGAGATTTCTGTCCTTTTTATAAATAGTTCCTCTTTCAGCATATAGAACATATAAATAGCTCTCCTTTCAGCATATAGAACACTGCCTGATGCATGGTAGATATTTAGTGTATTCAGTGAATGCAGGTATTTACTGAGATTGATCAGGTGCTATGCACTGTGCCAGTGCTGCTATAAGCATTATTTTATTTAACCCATATGGTGATGTTAGATAGGTTCTATTTTATCCTCACAGACAGTCAGCAAAAACCCATGAAACTTTTGTCACAGCTTAAAACTTAGAGAACTGGGTGAGTAACTCAGCAAAGTCTCATAGCAAGTGACAGTGGCAGAACTGGATGTGCTCTCGTGCCTGTCTGACTCCAGAGCTCAGCTCCTCACATCTAACTGGTGAACATCTCTTCTGCAGAATGAATTCACTTGGGATTTTATTTGTTGTTAAAGAGCAGACTTTTTTTTTTAGTTCTATTTATTTTTAGCTTCATTGGGTCTTGCTGCTGCACCGGGTTCTCTCTGGTTGCAGTGGGCAGGGGATAGTCTCTGGTTGCAGTGAGCAGGGGCTACTCTCTGGTTGCAGTGAGCAGGGGCTACTCTCTGGTTGCAGTGAGCAGGGGCTACTCTCTGGTTGCTGAGCGCAGGTCTTAGGGCGCACAGGCTTCAGCAGCTGTGACACGTGGACTCAGTGATCGTGGCTCCCAGGCTCTAGAGCACAAGCTCAGTAGCTGTGGTGTCCAGGCTTGGTTACTCCACAGCATGGGGGATCTCCCAAACCAGGGATCAAGCCTGCATGTCCTACATGGGCAGACGATTCTTTACCACTGAGCCACCAGGGAAGCCCCAAGAGTAGACTTTTTAAAACATAAGAATAATAGAAGTTCAACGGTTTAGGAACACAAAACCTCATGAATATTGTTTGGTGAAAATAAGTCAAAGGCAGTTACGTTTTTCCATAATTTGATTTGGCTGTGTGTCTTTTTATTCTTTTGAGTCGTACTGAGATATAATTGACATACAGCATCAATTAAACTGTAACTTTACGGTGTGCAGCATAATGACTTGACTTACATTGTGACATATTTATTCTAATACATTTAATTAACATCTAGCGTCTGATACAGATACACACACACACAAAGAAAGAAATAGGTTTTTTCCTTGTGATGAGATCTCTTAGAATCTAAGCTCATATTGTATATTGGTAAACTGCCTGATGCATGGTAGATATTTAGTGTATTCAGTGAATGCAGGTATTTACTGAGATTGATCAGGTGCTATGCACTGTGCCAGTGCTGCTATAAGCATTATTTTATTTAACCCATATGGTGATGTTAGATAGGTTCTATTTTATCCTCACAGACAGTCAGCAAAAACCCATGAAACTTTTGTCACAGCTTAAAACTTAGAGAACTGGGTGAGTAACTCAGCAAAGTCTCATAGCAAGTGACAGTGGCAGAACTGGATGTGCTCTCGTGCCTGTCTGACTCCAGAGCTCAGCTCCTCACATCTAACTGGTGAACATCTCTTCTGCAGAATGAATTCACTTGGGATTTTATTTGTTGTTAAAGAGCAGACTTTTTTTTTTAGTTCTATTTATTTTTTGGCTGCACTGGGTCTTGCTGCTGCACCGGCTTCTCTCTGGTTGCAGTGAGCAGGGGCTACTCTCTGGTTGCAGTGAGCAGGGGCTACTCTCTGGTTGCAGTGAGCAGGGGCTACTCTCTGGTTGCAGTGAGCAGGGGCTACTCTCTGGTTGCTGAGCGCAGGTCTTAGGGCGCACAGGCTTCAGCAGCTGTGACACGTGGACTCAGTGATCGTGGCTCCCAGGCTCTAGAGCACAAGCTCAGTAGCTGTGGTGTCCAGGCTTGGTTACTCCACAGCATGGGGGATCTCCCAAACCAGGGATCAAGCCTGCATGTCCTACATGGGCAGACGATTCTTTACCACTGAGCCACCAGGGAAGCCCCAAGAGTAGACTTTTTAAAACATAAGAATAATAGAAGTTCAACGGTTTAGGAACACAAAACCTCATGAATATTGTTTGGTGAAAATAAGTCAAAGGCAGTTACGTTTTTCCATAATTTGATTTGGCTGTGTGTCTTTTTATTCTTTTGAGTCGTACTGAGATATAATTGACATACAGCATCAATTAAACTGTAACTTTACGGTGTGCAGCATAATGACTTGACTTACATTGTGACATATTTATTCTAATACATTTAATTAACATCTAGCGTCTGATACAGATACACACACACACAAAGAAAGAAATAGGTTTTTTTCCCTTGTGATGAGATCTCTTAGAATCTAAGCTCATATGTAATATTTTTTAAATGAAGAAATTACTGGGAAATACTCAGGAAAATTATAATAAAGTGTATAATTGAAAGTATGATCCTATGGTCTAATTGTTGTGATATTACTCTGTGTAAGATGCATTACTATTTCATCCGTCAGATCAGCCAGACCAAAAGATATTTATCAGTGTGTGTCATTTTTAAAAATCTGCTCCTCTTATGTTTCTCATCTCCTTTGCAGACCCTGCACCTGTGCTGCGCGTGGACGACCGGCAGCGGCTGGCGAGGGAGCGGCGGGAGGAGCGGGAGAAGCAGCTAGGTACGTCCCTTTCAGGACACCGTCGTTGACATGTCACTTATTTTCCCCCTAGGATAATGGACACTTAACACTGAGCAAACCGACATTTCTATAATAGCCATGCTCTGTAGCATGCCTTCATGAGCTTTGCTGATGCATTGGGAAACAGAATTTAGTATGTGATTTAAACATAGAACTAAATTTTAAGCAACAATAAAGTCCAGCCCAGGATTTAGGGACGTTTTCATGTATAGTATTGTAATGGCAGTTTCGTCTGACACTGGGGGGATGTACATATGAGAGGCATGATGGTGCAGCTTAGGTTTTACGACTTAAAAGGTACCAGGAGAGTAAGCCTAGGATTCTTTTTATATGACCAGTTATGAGACTGGGCTGCGAGGGCACTCACTGCTTTCCACGTTCAAGGAACGCTGCGGCTGAATTTATAGACAGATGCCACCGGTTGTGCTGCCAGGAAAAACACAAGCTCTTTTGTTACCTAAGGCCCTTGGAAAAGGTTAGCAACTGCAGTTTTTGCCACCTAATCACCTAGAGAGCGGGGTCACGGGACCAGCTGACCAGGAAGCCAAGATCTGAGCAATCCTCATCTTCTAGAACATCGAGCAAGTTTATTGGCGCCAATTCCTCCTTTGCTTGAATGTCTGTTTATGCACAGTTTGCTAAGACAGGGTGTTCTCCTTATGTATCTTGGAAAGATGGCATGTCTAACTCCTGTGTCTCAGTGTTTCCAGAGTGTCTGATATTTTAAAACCAGAGCTGACTTAGCTTGCCACCGTCTTTCCAGTGGATAGCCTATAACTTTTCTAACGTTCTACTGCATTTTGTAGTAGAGGTGATGTTTCAGACGGAGAATCCAGTCCCATTTCCACCTGATTTGAATGTATCCTCAATGGTTTTACTCTGTGTAAGATGCATTACTATTTCATCCGTCAGATCAGCCAGACCAAAAGATATTTATCAGTGTGTGTCATTTTTAAAAATCTGCTCCTCTTATGTTTCTCATCTCCTTTGCAGACCCTGCACCTGTGCTGCGCGTGGACGACCGGCAGCGGCTGGCGAGGGAGCGGCGGGAGGAGCGGGAGAAGCAGCTAGGTACGTCCCTTTCAGGACACCGTCGTTGACATGTCACTTATTTTCCCCCTAGGATAATGGACACTTAACACTGAGCAAACCGACATTTCTATAATAGCCATGCTCTGTAGCATGCCTTCATGAGCTTTGCTGATGCATTGGGAAACAGAATTTAGTATGTGATTTAAACATAGAACTAAATTTTAAGCAACAATAAAGTCCAGCCCAGGATTTAGGGACGTTTTCATGTATAGTATTGTAATGGCAGTTTCGTCTGACACTGGGGGGATGTACATATGAGAGGCATGATGGTGCAGCTTAGGTTTTACGACTTAAAAGGTACCAGGAGAGTAAGCCTAGGATTCTTTTTATATGACCAGTTATGAGACTGGGCTGCGAGGGCACTCACTGCTTTCCACGTTCAAGGAACGCTGCGGCTGAATTTATAGACAGATGCCACCGGTTGTGCTGCCAGGAAAAACACAAGCTCTTTTGTTACCTAAGGCCCTTGGAAAAGGTTAGCAACTGCAGTTTTTGCCACCTAATCACCTAGAGAGCGGGGTCACGGGACCAGCTGACCAGGAAGCCAAGATCTGAGCAATCCTCATCTTCTAGAACATCGAGCAAGTTTATTGGCGCCAATTCCTCCTTTGCTTGAATGTCTGTTTATGCACAGTTTGCTAAGACAGGGTGTTCTCCTTATGTATCTTGGAAAGATGGCATGTCTAACTCCTGTGTCTCAGTGTTTCCAGAGTGTCTGATATTTTAAAACCAGAGCTGACTTAGCTTGCCACCGTCTTTCCAGTGGATAGCCTATAACTTTTCTAACGTTCTACTGCATTTTGTAGTAGAGGTGATGTTTCAGACGGAGAATCCAGTCCCATTTCCACCTCAGATTGTTTCTATTCCAGAACCCAGATTTGTGAAGTTCCCTGGAAGCTGGCTTTCCAAAGTCTGTGGTCATTGTTTACATTCTTTGAACACAGGCCAGTTTCTCTCCCTTGCCATCACACGGTCACGTGAGATCATCTCTTCGGCTGCCAAGGTCTTTCCAACACCAATTTCAGTGACTTGCTGGAAGTAAACAAGCCCATTTTTTGCTGTGTTTAGAGTTTGCACCCAGGCTTGAAGTTCCTTGCCTCTGGCAGGTCCCCCTCGGGCTGGGAGATTCCTAGAGAGCACAGCTGCCTGTGGCCCTGAGCCGCCTCCCCTGTCTGGAGAGCTGTGTAGGCTGGAGGTCTTCCTTCTGTGAACTGTGCCGACTGCTCCCCAGGCAAGGTCAGTTTGACCAGTGGGTCAGAACGGAGAGGAAAAGGCAGAGCTACCGAAGCAGGGGGATTCCAGTTGAGCATAAAACAGCAGAGTGCTGCTCCAGGGTGGCTGGTATTTACACTCTGATTTTGGGTCCATCCAAGCAAGCAAGGATAGGCCCTAGTGTCCTCCCCCCTTTCCACCGCCTCTGTTAGGTTAGGTTTCACCCTATTAAATGTCTCCTTATGTGGACTCATAGCTGCCTGAGTGAAAGGTGCTCCACCGGGCCAGGAGACTACTCCTTCATGATGTAAATCCCATCAGGAATTAGCTTTTACGCATGTCTTTCCATTTGGGTTTCTTTGTCTTTTGAATCTAGGCATTACTAGTTGTTGTTTTTTTTTCTTCATGGAAGTATGATTATGCTGGTCACACGACAATGATTTCCCTTCTTAGGCTACAGAGTTGTATAGCTCTGAGCCCGTAGATTCTCCCTACTGGCTGCCTAGCTTTATCTCTTAAGTGGCTGGGTTTCTTCTTAATATTTTAAGTCATATACATGGGGTAGAGCAGGCCTCCTTAATTTATATACTTAAAAAACTCTATTTGCCAGATATTGTGCTAAAAAGATGAGTAAAGTTTAAGACCCAGCCCTTTATGCCTGGCTGCAATGTAGAGAGAGGTGGGAGAGGGCAGATAAATATTCAGCAATTCTAATAAAGGGTGGTATTAAAGGGGTGCACACATGGGGCGTTGAGAACCCCCAGAAGAAAGTAACCCAGCCTGGGGGTGTCAGGGACCACCTGAGCTTCTAGCCAGAGGATGAAGTGGAGTCACCCAGGGAGCTAGAAGAGGTGGGGACTGCGGATCAGTGGTGCAAGGCCATGTGTCAAAAGGGCATTTAGTAACAGTCCTGACATGCCCATCAGATTAATATATGGGTCAAAGTAACATTCAGATTATTATACTGTCCTGTGGTCACAACTTTACTTATTCAGTGAGCTAGCTCATTCTGGACTTAACTTTGCTTCCTTCTTACCCTGCTGTATTTAATACCATAGTTTTCCTTAATTTTGATCTCATCTCTTTCCTTGTCATTAATAGTCATAATTTCAATGAAACATGTTTATTTATTGTATTTATATTTTATTTCTCTGCACTTTTGTGTTCTTAGTTTTTTCTGCATTAACTACATTTTCTTTTAAAATCTTAAACCAATGTCATTTGACCTTTTCTATTTAAGTTCTTGGAGTTGAAAATAATCTTCATAAATATACAAATAGACATACATACAAATATGCCCTTATATTTGTAATTATAGTGTTAACTAAAATCTGGCATCTAATATAAGCTGTGTCTTAAGGGCAATTTCTAAAAAAATTTAGTACTAAAAGAAAATCAAAGGGCATCTGATAAACTACCTGTAAACTGCTTTGCAGAAGCTATGATGACAGTGGAATAGTTTTTTTGTTGTTGCTTGTTTGTTTTTAATGGCAAGTGGCATGGAGGAAGGGCTGTTACTTAATAGACCTTTGGAGTGTGCTTTTGAAAACACAAAAGCAGTTGATAATATCAACTATTACCAAGCTTTCAAAACTTTAAAGCTTTCCAAATATAGAGAAATAGAAGAAATACATTCCAGAAATTCCAATCAAACAAAGTTTAATGCGATCGGCCAGCAAGATTGATTATTTACTGTTAAATGTAAGTTAAAATTAATATTGAAATCATTAAAGTTTTTTAAATCCACATTTTTAAAAGGCATGGTAAAGAAGAGAATGCAGGTCTTTGTTTGGGTGGCCTGTCCTGTTTGTATTGTTTTGCAAACAGGATCTATTAAGACTTTCTGTGGGTTAAATCTCAGAGTCATGCTTTAATGCACTGTGTTAGGATGTATGCCATGTGGCCTGCTTTTTCTACATTATCCTTGAATTTATCACATAAAATCAGGCATAATTCTTCACATATGACACTCCTCTGTTTATTTGGTTGAACATATGTATTCTGAAAGCTTTACTTTTCTACTCTCAAAGCTTTTCATATGAAGAAATGTCCTCAACCAGTCTTTCATCTGATTCTATTCAGGCCATTGCTTCAAACTGCTCTCTTCTGCATATTTTTTTTTTACCATCTCTCTTCTAAGCTTTAATTTTGTTTTTTTGTTTTTTTTTTTTTTCCTCCTGGGGTAGGTGGAGAGAATTGTATTTGTTCACATGGTTTCATCTTTCCTTTTTTGATAGTGTGGGTTTCACATTTCCAACTCACTCTTAAGGTAGTCAGTGACTTTTCTATCATCTGAAACTCAAGTTCTATACAACTTCTCCATCAACTTTCACTCCAGAACGCTCCTCTGGGTAACGGCTGTGTACCAATCAGTTGCACAGGTGTTCTCCTGATCCCCTGCATTATCTTTCAGACCTTTTTTTTAGATACTTTCTGGTGCTGCTGGAGGCATTGACGTCTTTCTGAGTAATGCCCTTAGCTACTTTTATAGATTAAAACGTTCTCTTCCTTCGTGGCCCAGTGCTGTGCACTGCTGAGTCTCCATGCTGGCCTGTTGAGCCGCTCGTAGGGACCAGTGGTCAGTCTGGACTTAGCCAAGTCCTCTAGCTGGGGATTCAGGTTTGTAGGTGGGGTGCCACACTCTGTGCCTAAACCCACGTAGTCACAGGACTCCTGAAAAGGCCCCTCACGCCATTAAATATAGAGAAATTACATTCCAGAAATTCCAATCAAACAAAGTTTAATGCGATCGGCCAGCAAGATTGATTATTTACTGTTAAATGTAAGTTAAAATTAATATTGAAATCATTAAAGTTTTTTAAATCCACATTTTTAAAAGGCATGGTAAAGAAGAGAATGCAGGTCTTTGTTTGGGTGGCCTGTCCTGTTTGTATTGTTTTGCAAACAGGATCTATTAAGACTTTCTGTGGGTTAAATCTCAGAGTCATGCTTTAATGCACTGTGTTAGGATGTATGCCATGTGGCCTGCTTTTTCTACATTATCCTTGAATTTATCACATAAAATCAGGCATAATTCTTCACATATGACACTCCTCTGTTTATTTGGTTGAACATATGTATTCTGAAAGCTTTACTTTTCTACTCTCAAAGCTTTTCATATGAAGAAATGTCCTCAACCAGTCTTTCATCTGATTCTATTCAGGCCATTGCTTCAAACTGCTCTCTTCTGCATATTTTTTTTTTACCATCTCTCTTCTAAGCTTTAATTTTGTTTTTTTGTTTTTTTTTTTTTTCCTCCTGGGGTAGGTGGAGAGAATTGTATTTGTTCACATGGTTTCATCTTTCCTTTTTTGATAGTGTGGGTTTCACATTTCCAACTCACTCTTAAGGTAGTCAGTGACTTTTCTATCATCTGAAACTCAAGTTCTATACAACTTCTCCATCAACTTTCACTCCAGAACGCTCCTCTGGGTAACGGCTGTGTACCAATCAGTTGCACAGGTGTTCTCCTGATCCCCTGCATTATCTTTCAGACCTTTTTTTTAGATACTTTCTGGTGCTGCTGGAGGCATTGACGTCTTTCTGAGTAATGCCCTTAGCTACTTTTATAGATTAAAACGTTCTCTTCCTTCGTGGCCCAGTGCTGTGCACTGCTGAGTCTCCATGCTGGCCTGTTGAGCCGCTCGTAGGGACCAGTGGTCAGTCTGGACTTAGCCAAGTCCTCTAGCTGGGGATTCAGGTTTGTAGGTGGGGGTGCCACACTCCCTGTGCCTAAACCCACGTAGTCACAGGACAGGTACACCTCTGTCTTCAACATATGGCTCCGATTCACGCCTTTAAATTTGCTGTCATCCTAGTTTAGACCATAATGAATTTAGATTTTAGTCACCCAAAACTATGCCCTGGAGGTTCTTCATTCCCCCGGCTCTGTCGCATTCAGTACTAGTCCTTCTTTTTGAAGCCTTCCGAGTTCTTATGATTCTTCCCTTATTGGAAACTCTCACTTTCTTACTCTATGCTGTATCTTGCATCGCTATCATATTTTAGATCACATTCTAGGGCTATTTCATATGTTACTGAACTTTTTCTATTTGTAATTTATAAATAGGACCTCTGGTTGTATATATTTGAATCGTTTAAAGGGTATGGCCATGGTTTTCTAATTCTTTTTCTCCCAGTACATCGGGCTAAATAGCAAACAGACACATACTAAACATTTGCTGATTTTACTCAAGCCTTTAACTAAATATTAATATTATTAATAACAAAATTTATTGAACACTGACTATGGGCTAAGCAGTGTTCTAAGCACTTCACTCTGTATTTATCCCATTTAGGAGCAAATTAAATGGTTGCTTATTGTTGTGTGGGCCTGCCATAGCTGCTGATATAGGTTATTTGACAGACTCATTTATTTTATTTTAAAAATGCATTGTAATAATTTAAGGAAGGAACTGAATCTTTAAAAATGGGATAGTTAATGGACTTTTTTTCCTTTGTGCCATATCAGCTATTTAAGCATATTTTTAGTATACAGGGTCACCAAGGTCCACGTTTACCTTCTTCAACAAATGCTGATGCTGTTAAGCAGAGAGCAGTCCCTGTGCTTCGGATACGGGCGGTGGGTTTTCCAAATTTTGGAGCCGGGCACACAGCCAGCTCTCATGCAGAGGAAGCGCCTTTCTGCTTCCACATACAAGCAGGGTGTATGGGTGCTGTGCTCACTGTGCACTTGACACAGGACTAGAGTGTCAATGTAAGTGTTGGAGCAGACTCTGACATGATTTAAAAAAGTTGGACTTACCAAGTCCTTTTTAGCTGGCGCGATTCAGGTTTGGGTAGGGACCATGGAGTGATTGCCACATTTCCCCTGTGCCTAAACCCACGTAGTCACAGGACAGGTACACCTCTGTCTTCAACATATGGCTCCGATTCACGCCTTTAAATTTGCTGTCATCCTAGTTTAGACCATAATGAATTTAGATTTTAGTCACCCAAAACTATGCCCTGGAGGTTCTTCATTCCCCCGGCTCTGTCGCATTCAGTACTAGTCCTTCTTTTTGAAGCCTTCCGAGTTCTTATGATTCTTCCCTTATTGGAAACTCTCACTTTCTTACTCTATGCTGTATCTTGCATCGCTATCATATTTTAGATCACATTCTAGGGCTATTTCATATGTTACTGAACTTTTTCTATTTGTAATTTATAAATAGGACCTCTGGTTGTATATATTTGAATCGTTTAAAGGGTATGGCCATGGTTTTCTAATTCTTTTTCTCCCAGTACATCGGGCTAAATAGCAAACAGACACATACTAAACATTTGCTGATTTTACTCAAGCCTTTAACTAAATATTAATATTATTAATAACAAAATTTATTGAACACTGACTATGGGCTAAGCAGTGTTCTAAGCACTTCACTCTGTATTTATCCCATTTAGGAGCAAATTAAATGGTTGCTTATTGTTGTGTGGGCCTGCCATAGCTGCTGATATAGGTTATTTGACAGACTCATTTATTTTATTTTAAAAATGCATTGTAATAATTTAAGGAAGGAACTGAATCTTTAAAAATGGGATAGTTAATGGACTTTTTTTCCTTTGTGCCATATCAGCTATTTAAGCATATTTTTAGTATACAGGGTCACCAAGGTCCACGTTTACCTTCTTCAACAAATGCTGATGCTGTTAAGCAGAGAGCAGTCCCTGTGCTTCGGATACGGGCGGTGGGTTTTTCCAAATTTTGGAGCCGGGCACACAGCCAGCTCTCATGCAGAGGAAGCGCCTTTCTGCTTCCACATACAAGCAGGGTGTATGGGTGCTGTGCTCACTGTGCACTTGACACAGGACTAGAGTGTCAATGTAAGTGTTGGAGCAGACTCTGACATGTTTTAAAAATATCTTGTGGCATTGACCATTTGTTAGCCTTGGAGTCATTAAGAGTCTGTAAGAATTTGGGGGCTTCCCTGGTGGTCCAGTGGGTAGAGAGTCAGCCTTGCAGTGCAAGGGGCACTTGTTCGATTGCTGGCCCAGGAAGACCCCACATGCTGAGGGCTGGACTGGTGTGTCCAGTTGCGAGCCAGCAGTCTGGAGCGCATGCACCCAGAGCCGGTGCTCTGCAACGAGAGCCCACTGCAATAGGAGGCCCACACAGGCCAAAGAATAAAGGTGGATGAAAATAAATAAATAAAAAACCAATAGAAGAGGCCAAAATTTTTTAACAAATAGTTTATAAGAATTTGGAATGGATCCTTCTAAAACGTCTCCAAGGATCAAAGCATATATAATTTATGCAATAGTATACAAATTTTGACTTTAAGTAGTTTGTAGTAATACCACCATCACTATTACCATGTCCTTTTTTAAAAATCTATTTCATACTATTTTAATTCACACTTTCATTCTCCTAATATCTGATGTGGGATCACTATTGAACCAGGAAACCCGGGGCTCTTGAAGTGAAATACCAATTTTCTAATGTCCTGGAACTTACATTGTTATGCACTCCACCTGGAATATTTGTCCTGAGAGATGCACGTAGCTCATTTTCTCTCCTTCTCCAGGTGTTGTTTAAATGCCATTTATTTTTAAAAATGCATTGTAATAATTTAAGGAAGGAACTGAATCTTTAAAATGGGATAGTTAATGGACTTTTTTTCCTTTGTGCCATATCAGCTATTTAAGCATATTTTTAGTATACAGGGTCACCAAGGTCCACGTTTACCTTCTTCAACAAATGCTGATGCTGTTAAGCAGAGAGCAGTCCCTGTGCTTCGGATACGGGCGGTGGGTTTTCCAAATTTTGGAGCCGGGCACACAGCCAGCTCTCATGCAGAGGAAGCGCCTTTCTGCTTCCACATACAAGCAGGGTGTATGGGTGCTGTGCTCACTGTGCACTTGACACAGGACTAGAGTGTCAATGTAAGTGTTGGAGCAGACTCTGACATGTTTTAAAAATATCTTGTGGCATTGACCATTTGTTAGCCTTGGAGTCATTAAGAGTCTGTAAGAATTTGGGGGCTTCCCTGGTGGTCCAGTGGGTAGAGAGTCAGCCTTGCAGTGCAAGGGGCACTTGTTCGATTGCTGGCCCAGGAAGACCCCACATGCTGAGGGCTGGACTGGTGTGTCCAGTTGCGAGCCAGCAGTCTGGAGCGCATGCACCCAGAGCCGGTGCTCTGCAACGAGAGCCCACTGCAATAGGAGGCCCACACAGGCCAAAGAATAAAGGTGGATGAAAATAAATAAATAAAAAACCAATAGAAGAGGCCAAAATTTTTTAACAAATAGTTTATAAGAATTTGGAATGGATCCTTCTAAAACGTCTCCAAGGATCAAAGCATATATAATTTATGCAATAGTATACAAATTTTGACTTTAAGTAGTTTGTAGTAATACCACCATCACTATTACCATGTCCTTTTTTAAAAATCTATTTCATACTATTTTAATTCACACTTTCATTCTCCTAATATCTGATGTGGGATCACTATTGAACCAGGAAACCCGGGGCTCTTGAAGTGAAATACCAATTTTCTAATGTCCTGGAACTTACATTGTTATGCACTCCACCTGGAATATTTGTCCTGAGAGATGCACGTAGCTCATTTTCTCTCCTTCTCCAGGTGTTGTTTAAATGCCATTTCTTTAGTGAGGCCTTCTCTGGCCATCTTCCTCAGATTCGCAGCTCCCCAGACCAGCACTCTCTATTTCTCTTCATGTCATTGTCAGCATCCAAGCCTGGGTCTATTGATATTTTACTTGTTTGTTATCTGTCTGCTGTCACTGGAATGTAAGCTTATTGTAGCAAAGGACTTATGTCATTTTTGAAAAACTTCTATAACCTAGTACCTGAAAGAGTGCCTGGCACCTCGATGATGTCTAACTGTCGTTGACTAAATGGTAAGCAAATTGTCTGTGCGTTTCAATGCAAATGCAGCAGGTATACTGCAAATCAGTCATACATTACCAAATTATCAGGTAATATCTGCCCTTGTAATATCCAGTCAAACAAGTCTTAAGTTCTTATTCTTAGGCAGTTTCTCAGTTACATGAATGAGGACACAAAGCAATCTATAGAATGGTTGTGCCTTGAAATTGCTTGGTCTTCATCTACGTTATGAAACGAATAGTCCTACAGTGTGTTGACAAATTCTAAGAAATATCTATGGAATATTTATCAGACATAGTTTTCTGTGTTTAGGCAGATACAAGGTTTCCCTTTTTGAAGATGATACAGTTTAAGTTTTGAAGAATTGATGCAAGACTTTCTGAGAGTGTAAAATTATGAATGACTATTAGTGAATTGTATGATTGACTCCTATAGCCCATGAAGTTTTCTTGTTCATTGTTCCTTGAATTCTATCATTCAATTCATTCATTTGTTGCTAAGTTCAAAGCTGTACAGGAGATCTATTATAATGTAATATATTATAAACAATAAGATAATATGAAAACGTTTTGCCCTTCAATTAAATTATATTTGCCTTGTTTCTCAAATAATTTCACCAGACTTCCTTGTCCTTCCAGTCAGTTTTTCTGCTTTGCCTCCCATCTCGCCCCTCCAGTCTCAGTGTGCTGTCAGCTCGGGGGCAGCATGGTTAAGAAGAGGGCAGTCAGGGGATAAGTGATCATTTCAGTCTGGCTTCAGGTGTTCATCTCAAAAATGTTGGTAGATTAGAAATAATCAGTAAACAACCAGTGATGACATACTCTGGTTAGAATCATAAGTGAAATTGTCCCTTATTTCACTCTTTACATTGTGACTGTTATTGATAGACAGGTAAGTCAGTCACTGGTTTTAGTAAGACTGTCAACAACCACCACCAAAATAAAACACCACACACACACCTACGACAATAAGAAAACAGACTTTGTGCTTTGGGAAAGCCGTCTTTCTAGTCTAAGTTTATGCTGATAAAACTTTGACAAATCTGTGACCATTCATGGCATCTGGGTTCCTAAACTTGTTTCTTGATGAATAGCGTGTACAAAAGCACCCAAGGTGGTCAGACAGGTTGTGAACAGCCAAGGGATCAGAGTACGTGTGGGTGGGAGAGAGGCGGACACGAGCGCATACCACAGCACTGCATCTCGGGGCAGGCTCAGGACTGGAAAGAATAAACCTTTAATGTGGGATGGATTAGATAATTCACAGGCTGGATGAGTTAGATAACTTCCCCTATTTAACATTCAGGGGAATCATTGTGATTAAGCAGCCTTTGTTTATTTCTCCCAAGTTTACTTTGCCTATAAAGTTAACAGTGAAAAGGTCTTAAAGCCTGAAAAGAAAGGGGTCTGGGGAACAGATGATGAAGGCCAAGAATCAGGATCTTCGCATTGGATGCCCACCTTGTCCCAGTCCAGAGGAGGAGCCTTAGTCATGGGAAGTATGCCAAACCCTGTCTTTTAGCATAATGGTTCCTTGTTTGCTTCTAGAGTCAGACGGTCCAGAGTTTGAATTCCAGTTCCACCACTGACTTACTGTAAGACTGCAGGCAGACAACTTCATTTCTTTATGAATAAGTTTAATAGCAGTGTCTGTCTCACCAGGTGGCTGTGGAGGTGATGCCTAGAAATCACCTGGTCTCGGAACAAAGAGCTGAGCACAGCTCAGCATGACCGTGGTGGTGACAGAGGTGAGGACGGCAGGTCAGGTGACTCCAGAGACTGACTGGCATGCCTGGGATTGGAGGAACCTGACGTTTCAGCTTCTGGGTCTAGTCGGGTGGGCTGAGTAAGCCAGCCAGGGAAGAAGATGGCAGTACTCTGTGAGGAGGGAAAGTGCATTAGGGTGGAGACCTTAACAAAAAAATTCCAAGGACAGCCATTGCTTTCTGTGCTTTAGCAAAACCCTGTTGACTGTAGCTGAGGCTAAACACGCTTTTAAGGCTAGCTCTGAAGATAAGAAGTCCTGACACAGTGTTGCTTTCCTGTCTCAAATGAAACTGTTTTTCACAGGTGTAAGCACTTCAGCTGCACCCCAGTACATCAGCCTCACGAGCCCATGGCTATGTCCAGGGATGAGGGCCGAGTAGGAAGTCCCCTCAGGCAGGAGACTCAGTGTTGTGGGTATGCTACAAGGTCACCCTTATTACCAGGCAGTTCTTCAGTGTGACGTTCAAATGAGAGGAGAGTGGAAAAAGTTTAAATGACTGGTGTGAAGGCTTCACGAAGGGTCAGTGTAAATCACTTTGCTTGGAAGTCACACAACCCTTTGACTCCTTAGCTCATTTCTCATCACACTTACTGTTATCATCTGCTAAACTGGACATTGTTTTCTATGAGGAAGAACTCAGAAGCATGGAAGAGCAGAGTAGTTACGATCTGGAGTACAGATGTGAGTGCCAAGAAGCTATGGGAGTGACCAAGAAGCTATGGGAGGTGCCAAGAAAGGCTTTCAGAGGAGTTGCCATTTGACCTGGGACTTCAAAGATAGTTAAAGATGGCCAGGTGGGAAGGGTGTTTGGGACGGGGTAGCATATAAAAATGTACAGGATCATGTGACCAGTCTGAGGAGGTGAACCGGAAATAGTGGGGAACGGACAGATTTCAAGCAGAACTATGACATGGGGTTTGTAAAGTTGGAGGGGTAAGGGGGTAAGATGTCTCTGAGAATAGTATGCAGTAGGACAGATGTGAGGAGGGGATAAACTAAACACCAACAGGGAGAAAGGAATGAAGGCTTAAATACAGTAGGACCGGAAGGAAGAGGGAGAGGACACTGCTCTCTGATGTAATATGCGAAGGTCCACTGTGGACGTGTTGAGTTAGCTTGGCACATCCATGAGGGAGGGACTGAAGATGACCCCGGGTGGTGGGGGGTCAGGTTGTAAACCATTAGGAGGTCATGTATCTGCTGTCAGAACCAAGAAGGTGGGTCAGGTTCTAGTTTGAGGTAGGGATCAATATGCAGATATGAGTAACGTTATGTGACAAATCCTACCTGGAAATTCAAGAGGAAATTTTAGCCAGACAGGTGTGAATTTGGAGGAAATACTGTGTAGTAACTGAAAGTACAGGCTTTGGAATCAGAGCTGAATTAAAATTTCAACTCTTCCTCCTTTCATTTTTAAAATGCTAGGCTAGCTCAAGAAGCCACAAGTGTTGCTTTCCTGTCTCAAATGAAACTGTTTTCACAGGTGTAAGCACTTCAGCTGCACCCCAGTACATCAGCCTCACGAGCCCATGGCTATGTCCAGGGATGAGGGCCGAGTAGGAAGTCCCCTCAGGCAGGAGACTCAGTGTTGTGGGTATGCTACAAGGTCACCCTTATTACCAGGCAGTTCTTCAGTGTGACGTTCAAATGAGAGGAGAGTGGAAAAAGTTTAAATGACTGGTGTGAAGGCTTCACGAAGGGTCAGTGTAAATCACTTTGCTTGGAAGTCACACAACCCTTTGACTCCTTAGCTCATTTCTCATCACACTTACTGTTATCATCTGCTAAACTGGACATTGTTTTCTATGAGGAAGAACTCAGAAGCATGGAAGAGCAGAGTAGTTACGATCTGGAGTACAGATGTGAGTGCCAAGAAGCTATGGGAGTGACCAAGAAGCTATGGGAGGTGCCAAGAAAGGCTTTCAGAGGAGTTGCCATTTGACCTGGGACTTCAAAGATAGTTAAAGATGGCCAGGTGGGAAGGGTGTTTGGGACGGGGTAGCATATAAAAATGTACAGGATCATGTGACCAGTCTGAGGAGGTGAACCGGAAATAGTGGGGAACGGACAGATTTCAAGCAGAACTATGACATGGGGTTTGTAAAGTTGGAGGGGTAAGGGGGTAAGATGTCTCTGAGAATAGTATGCAGTAGGACAGATGTGAGGAGGGGATAAACTAAACACCAACAGGGAGAAAGGAATGAAGGCTTAAATACAGTAGGACCGGAAGGAAGAGGGAGAGGACACTGCTCTCTGATGTAATATGCGAAGGTCCACTGTGGACGTGTTGAGTTAGCTTGGCACATCCATGAGGGAGGGACTGAAGATGACCCCGGGTGGTGGGGGGTCAGGTTGTAAACCATTAGGAGGTCATGTATCTGCTGTCAGAACCAAGAAGGTGGGTCAGGTTCTAGTTTGAGGTAGGGATCAATATGCAGATATGAGTAACGTTATGTGACAAATCCTACCTGGAAATTCAAGAGGAAATTTTAGCCAGACAGGTGTGAATTTGGAGGAAATACTGTGTAGTAACTGAAAGTACAGGCTTTGGAATCAGAGCTGAATTAAAATTTCAACTCTTCCTCCTTTTTCATTTTTTAAAATTTTCTTTGCCTCTAAGTCATCATTTATTTTTCATCCATCTTTATTCTTTGGCATGTGTGAACCTCCCATCGCAGTGGGCTGCCTTGTTGCAGAGCACTGGCTCTAGGCTCATGAGCTCCAGAGCACTGGCTTGTAATTAGACACACCGGCCCAGCCATTCCTCAACACGTGGGATCTGCCCAGGCCAGGGATCGAACCCGTGCCCCTTGCACTGCAAGGTGGACTCTTTACCCACTGGACAACCAGGGAAGCCCTCAAGTCTTCCTCTTTCAGAACATATGATCCTGGGAGAGCTATTTATCTCCTTTGGGTTTGTTTGGGGTTTTTTCCTTCATTTGATCTTTACTGCCAGACAGAATGGGATTATTATTCCCACATTTATTGCAATTTTGTTTTCATTTGCCTGATAGCTATTTGTTAATTACTGTATGCCTTTTTTAAAAAAAAAACACTTTGTGTTAGGTTTAAACAGCATGTTGTTCAGTTGTTCAGTCATGTCCAACTCTTTGTGACCCCATAGACTGCAGCATGCCAGGCTTCAACCTAACTTGGCAGCTTTGGGTTTTGACCTGGTCTAAAAGTCTCAATCTTAAGCAATAGGCTTTGTTTTATTCCATTCAAACTTTGTTTTGTTTTGTTTTTTCCCTTTCTATGGTAGGGGTGGGGCTAGTGGTGTGGAGGTGTAGGCGTTACAGGTATTGAGCGCCTGCTGTGTACCTGGCACTGCCCTGAGCACTTCCCTGTTACCAGTTTGAGGAAACAAGACCACAGAAGTCCCTCCGTGCTCAGCGACAGGTACCTGGGGAGGGGTAGGAGTGGGTTCCTGTGAAGCCAGAGCTTCTACTCAATCCAGTACCCTTTCTCTTCAAACTCCTTTTAGTAGAGACCACAGAAGTCCCTCTGTGCTCAGCGACAGGTACCTGGGGAGGGGCAGGAGTGGGTTCCTGTGAAGCCAGAGCTTCTACTCAATCCAGTACCCTTTCTCTTCAAACTCCTTTTAGTACAGGAGCCCCTGCTTGTTTCTAGAGTCCAGGTTGATGGTGGACCTCCCCTTTGTGTGGCACTGCTGTTACAGTGTCACTGAGCCTTAATCCTGGTGGCAGCCGCTCAGGGATGGGACTGGGCTGTTCATGTCCAGGGGCCACTGTGGATTTTCATTTCATTTTTACATGATGATCTCAGAATCCAGGAGAAAATGCTGACTTCACAGGAATTAAGGTGAAGGATGTTTATCACAGGTCCCTTTTTGGACATATTATTATTTCATAGAGCTCTATGAAATTAGTGATTGTTAATGATTTAAATATTGAATTGTATTATAAATGAGTTGTTTTATAATCTGTTCAGACTGCATAACAAACTACCATAGACTGCATGCGTTAAACTTGAACTTTGTTTTGGAGTCTTCCTCTTTCAGAACATATGATCCTGGGAGAGCTATTTATCTCCTTTGGGTTTGTTTGGGGTTTTTTCCTTCATTTGATCTTTACTGCCAGACAGAATGGGATTATTATTCCCACATTTATTGCAATTTTGTTTTCATTTGCCTGATAGCTATTTGTTAATTACTGTATGCCTTTTTTAAAAAAAAAACACTTTGTGTTAGGTTTAAACAGCATGTTGTTCAGTTGTTCAGTCATGTCCAACTCTTTGTGACCCCATAGACTGCAGCATGCCAGGCTTCAACCTAACTTGGCAGCTTTGGGTTTTGACCTGGTCTAAAAGTCTCAATCTTAAGCAATAGGCTTTGTTTTATTCCATTCAAACTTTGTTTTGTTTTGTTTTTTCCCTTTCTATGGTAGGGGTGGGGCTAGTGGTGTGGAGGTGTAGGCGTTACAGGTATTGAGCGCCTGCTGTGTACCTGGCACTGCCCTGAGCACTTCCCTGTTACCAGTTTGAGGAAACAAGACCACAGAAGTCCCTCCGTGCTCAGCGACAGGTACCTGGGGAGGGGTAGGAGTGGGTTCCTGTGAAGCCAGAGCTTCTACTCAATCCAGTACCCTTTCTCTTCAAACTCCTTTTAGTAGAGACCACAGAAGTCCCTCTGTGCTCAGCGACAGGTACCTGGGGAGGGGCAGGAGTGGGTTCCTGTGAAGCCAGAGCTTCTACTCAATCCAGTACCCTTTCTCTTCAAACTCCTTTTAGTACAGGAGCCCCTGCTTGTTTCTAGAGTCCAGGTTGATGGTGGACCTCCCCTTTGTGTGGCACTGCTGTTACAGTGTCACTGAGCCTTAATCCTGGTGGCAGCCGCTCAGGGATGGGACTGGGCTGTTCATGTCCAGGGGCCACTGTGGATTTTCATTTCATTTTTACATGATGATCTCAGAATCCAGGAGAAAATGCTGACTTCACAGGAATTAAGGTGAAGGATGTTTATCACAGGTCCCTTTTTGGACATATTATTATTTCATAGAGCTCTATGAAATTAGTGATTGTTAATGATTTAAATATTGAATTGTATTATAAATGAGTTGTTTTATAATCTGTTCAGACTGCATAACAAACTACCATAGACTGCATGCCTTAAACAACATTTTTTTCTTAGTTTTGGAGGCTGGAAAGTTTAAGCTCAAGGCTCTGGAAGGCTTCTGTTCCTGATGAGACCTTTTTTCCTGGCTCATGGAGAACTACTTTGTTCTCAAATTGTCTTTTTTCTGAGCATACAAAGAGAGGGAGCTCTCCCTGGTGTCTCTTTTTATAATGGCAGTAATCCTATTGTGTTGGGTCCCTACCCTTATGACCTCATATAACTGTAATTGCTTCCTGAAGGCCCTATCTCTAAATACAATCACATTGGGCAGTAGTGCTTCAGTATATGAATTGCCAGGGGAGGAGACACCATTCAGGCCATGGCAATTGTTGGGTTTTTTATTTTTTTTTTTCCCTTGTGCTCAGGCATCTCATTGCTTAATGAGAAAATACAAAACTTTGATATTCTATATCATCCACAGGGAATATTGTAAGTAACTAAACCTCTTGGGATAAGTGAACTTTCACTTCTTATTAACATATTGAAATATGTGTTACCCTTCGGTTTAAAGGATCACATGATCTGTACTTGGTAATAATGCTGGTGATCACCACCATTCTCTGCCATAATATAAAACCACTGTTTGCTGTTTCACCATTGTTTGCCTGTTCTCTGTGTAACTGTTTAGAGACGACAATTGTTTAAGGCACTGCAATAGGATCTCTACTTCCTGGTAGAAAATGGAACTTGAGTTTGATAAAGAAATACTCTTCCTTTAAAAGATTATTTGGATAAAACAAATTGTTATTGTAATAATGTCTAGCCCTGTTTTGATTGATAGCACCATCTTAGGAGCTATGTTTAGTTTTCTGAATTGAAATGATGACAAATTTGGCAATAATGGCTGATATTTATTGAATGTTTATCAAGTGCAGAGAATTAGTCTACCTGTCTTAGGTGTAATGATTCTTTGAACCCTCACAGTAAACCAATGAGAAGTTCCTATATTTAGCCACAATTTATCCTGACAGAACTAAGGCGTAAGGAAGTTCAGTAATTTGCCGAAGATCACACAGTTATGGATGGATGAGTCAGGAAGTACAATTGTTCTCAGTGAATCAGGAAGTAACTATAAGCCCTGAAGAGAGGAAGCTTCGAGAGACCTTAAGAGGCATGGTCACCCATATGCCATCCGTGGATTACTTGAGACCAGAATGACCTGGGAGGTCTGTTTAAAATGCAGACTAGTGGGCTTCCCTGATGGTCCAGTGGGTAAGGACATCGCCTTGCAGTGCGGGGGGCACCGGGTCGATCCCTGGCCTGGGAAGATCCCACGTGCCATGGAGCGGCTAGACTGATGTCCAGAGCCGGAGCTCTGGAGCGCATGCGCCCAAAGCTGGTGCTCTGCGACGAGGCCACTGCGATGGGAGGCCCACACGGGCCAAAGAACAAAGATGGATGAAACTAGATAAATGAAAGACCAATAGAAGTGGCCCACCCGCCTCCCTCCCCCCCCCCCCCCTACCCCCCCAAAAAAATAAAACACAGATTACTAGGCCCCATCCTAAGCATAGTAAGGATGAACGAGGGTTGGAATCCTGCAATCTGTGCTCTTATGAGGTTACTTTCTTAAAGAATGACTGTTTAGATTGAAAGGACAGCAGCTTTCCAAACAAGGCAACCACAGGAACAAGGGGATGGGGAAAGTGTGGTTTGTTTGGGAGGTGCAATAAGGAGAAAGATCTCCAGGAGAATGAGGGTTAATGCTGGTGATCACCACCATTCTCTGCCATAATATAAAACCACTGTTTGCTGTTTCACCATTGTTTGCCTGTTCTCTGTGTAACTGTTTAGAGACGACAATTGTTTAAGGCACTGCAATAGGATCTCTACTTCCTGGTAGAAAATGGAACTTGAGTTTGATAAAGAAATACTCTTCCTTTAAAAGATTATTTGGATAAAACAAATTGTTATTGTAATAATGTCTAGCCCTGTTTTGATTGATAGCACCATCTTAGGAGCTATGTTTAGTTTTCTGAATTGAAATGATGACAAATTTGGCAATAATGGCTGATATTTATTGAATGTTTATCAAGTGCAGAGAATTAGTCTACCTGTCTTAGGTGTAATGATTCTTTGAACCCTCACAGTAAACCAATGAGAAGTTCCTATATTTAGCCACAATTTATCCTGACAGAACTAAGGCGTAAGGAAGTTCAGTAATTTGCCGAAGATCACACAGTTATGGATGGATGAGTCAGGAAGTACAATTGTTCTCAGTGAATCAGGAAGTAACTATAAGCCCTGAAGAGAGGAAGCTTCGAGAGACCTTAAGAGGCATGGTCACCCATATGCCATCCGTGGATTACTTGAGACCAGAATGACCTGGGAGGTCTGTTTAAAATGCAGACTAGTGGGCTTCCCTGATGGTCCAGTGGGTAAGGACATCGCCTTGCAGTGCGGGGGCACTGGTCGATCCCTGGCCTGGGAAGATCCCACGTGCCATGGAGCGGCTAGACTGATGTCCAGAGCCGGAGCTCTGGAGCGCATGCGCCCAAAGCTGGTGCTCTGCGACGAGGCCACTGCGATGGGAGGCCCACACGGGCCAAAGAACAAAGATGGATGAAACTAGATAAATGAAAGATCAATAGAAGTGGCCTCCCACCCCCCAAAAAAATAAAACACAGATTACTAGGCCCCATCCTAAGCATAGTAAGGATGAACGAGGGTTGGAATCCTGCAATCTGTGCTCTTATGAGGTTACTTTCTTAAAGAATGACTGTTTAGATTGAAAGGACAGCAGCTTTCCAAACAAGGCAACCACAGGAACAAGGGGATGGGGAAAGTGTGGTTTGTTTGGGAGGTGCAATAAGGAGAAAGATCTCCAGGGAGAATGAGGAGGCCAACTTCAGGTAGGACTATTTCACTTAGCATAATATTCTCTAAGTTCATCCATGTTGCCACAATGGCAAGATTCCTTTTTTTTTTAATGGCTGAAAAATATTCTATGACCTGCAGATACCTCATCTCTATCCATCTATTCATACGGACATTTAGGTTGCTTCCATAACTTGGCTATTGTGAATAATGCTGTCCATATGTTACTTCTAACATGTGTTGTCAGAGTGTATTTTATTGATTCAATCATTTAGTAAGTATCATGTACAGATGTGTGTATGCTCAGTTGTGTTCAACTCTTTGTGACCCTATGGACTGTAGCCCACCATTTTCCTCTGTCCATGGAAGTATCCAGGCAGGAATACCAGAGCCAGCTGCCATTCCCCCATACTTGTGCTTTTTCTCAGAGCACTTTTTTTTTTAATTTTGGCCTCTTTTATTTATTTATTTATTTATTTTCATCCATCTTTATTCTTCGGCCTGTGTGGGCCTCACATTGCAGTAGCCTCTCTCGTTGCAGAGCACCCAGCTTGGGGCACATGCACTCCAGAGTGCTGGCTCACAATTGGACACACCACTCCAGCTGCTCTGCAGCATGTGGGATCTTCCCAGGCCAGGGATCAAATCGATGCCCCTTGCACTGCAAGGCGGACTCTTTACCCACTGGACCACCAGGGAAGCCCCTCAGAGTACATTTTTAACTTGAGCCTGAGAGTTTATTATTATTTTTTTTTTTACATATTTTTTGGAGGGGTGGGTGGGGAGGGAGGTTGGCGGGCGGGCCCCTTCTATTGGTCTTTCATTTGTCTAGTTTCATCCATCTCTGTTCTTTGGCCCGTGTGGGCCTCCCATCGCGGTGACCTCTGTTGTCGCAGAGCACCAGCTCTGGGCGCATGCACTCCAGAGCTCCGGCGCGGTAATTGGACACATCGGTCCAGCCGCTCCACAGCACGTGGGATCTTTCCAGGCCAGGGATTGAACCAGCGCCCCCTGCACTACAAGGCAGTGCCCCTACCCACTGGACCATCAGGGAAGCCCAGAGAGTTTCTTTAAAACCATGAGATTTTAACATTGGAAGGAAAAAACCTTGAAGATCAATTTCTCCGTGCTTGAAATCCAGATGAAACTGTCCCGGCTTCACCATGTGTTAGCAGCAGAGCTGCTGGAAACCCAGCTCTCTAGGTACCACCCTGAGTGATGTTAGGGAACAGACTCATCTTGGGTTTGTTATCATCCTTTTCCTCCCATGAAAGTCAGATCAGTTCACATCCCTTTTGATACATTTGTCTCCTGAAGTAAAAAACTTTGGAAAGATTTAGTGGTAGCAGAAATACAGAATCTCTCATATTAAATATTTAGAGGAAACTAAATGTTCTGAATGTCATTGTTTCTCTCTTAAACAGTAACATTTTAATTTATATCCATGTCTACAGCCCATGGAGTCACACACAGTCAGACACAGCTGAGCAAGTAACACGATCATATTTCCAAATCCATTTAACACTTACAAAACCAGTGCTGTGTTGAAACGAAGTCCCAGGCTTTTGATCTGAAAGATATCACGTGTTTTAATGAGAGAGAAACAGCTGGTGTACTGTTGGTTTGAGAGCATCATATCACAGTTGGCATAGAAACCAGCGCATCTGATACATGCATTCTTCTGCAGTAATAATATACCAAACTAGAGGGCTGTTCCAGTTCCTAAAGAGAAGAATTAAGTACATCTTCTTCCACCTCATCGTTTGCATATTTAACTATGTTCAGAATTTAGCAGTAGTGCTTTTTTTTCCTGAAAAGTTAAGGAAAGCAAAGGCCATGGTTGGTCAATAAAAACCAAAGATCCCATCCATGTGTGTTAAATGTGGGTCATGTCTATCACCGTAATTGTTAAGATTTTAAACCTGCCTGTGTTTAGTTTTCCTCGTTTTTCCTCTTGAAGCTGCAAGAGAAATCGTCTGGTTAGAGAAAGAAGAGCGGGCTCGGCAGCACTACGAAAAGCACCTGGAGGAGCGGAAGAAGAAGTTAGAAGAGCAGAGACTGAAGGAGGAGCGGAGGAGGGCGGCTGTGGAGGAGAAGCGACGGCAGAGGCTTGAAGAGGACAAGGTGAGGTGTTGCCCTGGGGCCACGTGAGAGGCTCATCTGCTTCAGAACATGGGCACGGGGCTTTCCTGGTGGTCCAGTGGGTAAAGAGTCCGCCTTGCAGTGCAAGGGGCGCCAGTTCGATCCCTGGCCCAGGAAGGTCCCATGTGCCATAGAGTGGCTGAACCGGTGTGTCCAATTACGAGCCAGCCCTCTTGAGTGCATGCACCCAGAGCTGGTGCTCTGCAAGGAGAGAGGCCACTGCGATGGGAGACCCAACCAGGCTGGGGAACAAAGATGGATGAAGGGCTTCCGCTGGTGGTCCAGTGGGTAAGGACACCTCCTTGCAGTGCAAGGGGTGCCAGTTTGATCCCTGGCCTGGGAAGATCCCACGTACCACGGAGCAGCTGGACCGATGTGTCCAATCACCGAGCCAGAGCTCTGAAGCGCATGTGCCCAGAGCCAGTGCTCTGCGACAACAGAGGCCACCGCGATGGGAGGCCCACAGGAGCCAAAGAACAAAGACGGATGAAAATAGAGAAATGAAAGACCAATGGAAGTGGCCCACCTCCCCCCACCAAAAAAGATAAATAAATAAAATTTATAAAAAAAAAAAAAAAAAAAAAGATGGGTGAAAAATAAAATAAATGAAAGACTAATAAAAGTGGCCAAAAATTAACAACAACAAAAAGAAAACCGTGGACACATTCACTGCGAAGCTTCCCACTGAGGTGCTGGGATGCACAGCTAGACTGTCTGAGGCAGCAGGTTTACTAACAGTCATGATTTCCAGGGAGGTTTTGGCGTGGGTATCAAGTAGAGAATGGTGTGTTGTCATTGTTTCCACAGGAGCTCATTTCTCTCGTCAGGACCTGTAACTTGTGTTTACTTAATGTATGCAGAAGTATTAATCCCAGCAACTGGATTTCTGTAGGGCTTTACCAGTTACAAGGTTTTCGCATGGATTACCTCATTTTAGTCAACCCTTGAGGTAGTGTTATTACTTTTTGTGAAAATGGAGATTTAGACTGAGAATTGCTACGTTACACAAAGTCATACATTCCATTAAATTGTGGTATCAGGATTCCCCACATCCTCAGGTTCCAGATGCTCTTTTTAAACACAGTACCACATGTGTTACGTGACTGCTTAAGTGGAGACCTGCACTATGGGCTTATGTGAGTTGATGGAAAAATACCACACTCCCAGAAGTAATGTCTGCTAAGTTGTTTCAGTTGTGTCCAACTCTTTGTGACCCCATGGACAATAGCCTGTCAGGCTACTCTGTCCCTGATTTCTCCAGGCAAGAGTACTGGAGTGGGTTGCCATTTCCTTCTCCAAGGGATCTTCCTGACCCAGGGATGGAATCTGCATCTCTTAGGTCTCCTGTGTTGGCAGGCAGATTCATTAATACTAGTGCCACCTGGGAAGCCAGTAGTCATGATAAGAGTCTTTTATTTAAATACCTCCTGTATGCCAAGGGCTTTATGAGCTGGAACCTCATCATTTCAGTAACCACCAGCCCTCCCTCACGTTGATATTACTACTCCACCTTAAAGTGTAGAATTTAGGAACCAAATTAGGAGTATTAAGGTTGAGATTTAAGTAGTACCCCTCACACCACTCTGCTTATGTTGAAGAATCCTCCAACAGCCAGGCTGAATTTCATCATCAGGTCCTCTGTTCCATTTAAGGAGCGCCATGAAGCCGTTGTACGACGTACAATGGAGAGAAGCCAGAAGCCGAGACAGAAGCAGAACCGGTGGTCATGGGGAGGTGCTCTCCACGGGAGCCCGAGCATCCATAACTCAGGTAAACACAGAAGCCACTTCAGAGCCACTATTTTTTAAATCACAGTTAAAGTCACAGTTGCTTTTTTATTCTAAGTCTGTGTTTATAAAAACAAAAATCCTGCAGAAACAATTAAGCTACAATGAAATGATGTTTCTGTTGTTTGAGGATAAGAGGGTGATGGGGGTCGACGGTCCCCGAGCTCTACACATGCTGCTTTTCTCTTTGTTACAAAATTCTTTAAAGAAACAGAAATCTATGCTGTTTTCCTCAGCAACTGGATTTCTGTAGGGCTTTACCAGTTACAAGGTTTTCGCATGGATTACCTCATTTTAGTCAACCCTTGAGGTAGTGTTATTACTTTTTGTGAAAATGGAGATTTAGACTGAGAATTGCTACGTTACACAAAGTCATACATTCCATTAAATTGTGGTATCAGGATTCCCCACATCCTCAGGTTCCAGATGCTCTTTTTAAACACAGTACCACATGTGTTACGTGACTGCTTAAGTGGAGACCTGCACTATGGGCTTATGTGAGTTGATGGAAAAATACCACACTCCCAGAAGTAATGTCTGCTAAGTTGTTTCAGTTGTGTCCAACTCTTTGTGACCCCATGGACAATAGCCTGTCAGGCTACTCTGTCCCTGATTTCTCCAGGCAAGAGTACTGGAGTGGGTTGCCATTTCCTTCTCCAAGGGATCTTCCTGACCCAGGGATGGAATCTGCATCTCTTAGGTCTCCTGTGTTGGCAGGCAGATTCATTAATACTAGTGCCACCTGGGAAGCCAGTAGTCATGATAAGAGTCTTTTATTTAAATACCTCCTGTATGCCAAGGGCTTTATGAGCTGGAACCTCATCATTTCAGTAACCACCAGCCCTCCCTCACGTTGATATTACTACTCCACCTTAAAGTGTAGAATTTAGGAACCAAATTAGGAGTATTAAGGTTGAGATTTAAGTAGTACCCCTCACACCACTCTGCTTATGTTGAAGAATCCTCCAACAGCCAGGCTGAATTTCATCATCAGGTCCTCTGTTCCATTTAAGGAGCGCCATGAAGCCGTTGTACGACGTACAATGGAGAGAAGCCAGAAGCCGAGACAGAAGCAGAACCGGTGGTCATGGGGAGGTGCTCTCCACGGGAGCCCGAGCATCCATAACTCAGGTAAACACAGAAGCCACTTCAGAGCCACTATTTTTTAAATCACAGTTAAAGTCACAGTTGCTTTTTTATTCTAAGTCTGTGTTTATAAAAACAAAAATCCTGCAGAAACAATTAAGCTACAATGAAATGATGTTTCTGTTGTTTGAGGATAAGAGGGTGATGGAGGTAGAAGGTTCCCTCCCTCTACACATGCTGCTTTTCTCTTTTGTTACAAAATTCTTTAAAGAAACAGAAATCTATGCTGTTTTCCTCAGCAGCTAGTTTCAACTCTACATTATTTTGGTAGTCCATTGGCATAGGAGTTTCAGGGTTATGGAATGGGTTAACCAGTTTTGTCTTTTTCTCTGCGAGAATCCTAGCACTGTTGCCAATCAGAATCAGTGCTATGAGCTTATGTATTCTGATCCTAAAGTATATGGCACACTAAGGCTCCGCAAGAGAAAGTGCAGAATTCTGAAACTGGAAATAGTAGTAAATGTCCAAGCAATTCCTTAATCGTAAATTGCCATAAAAATCGTACTGAAATTTGGACTTAGTGAAAGGCTTTATTTTTGTACTGTAAATTCAATACACCTTGAATTTTATATAGTGTGTCAGTTCATTTTCATTTGTGTGAGTCTAATAAGCTTTTTTTATTTTTTTTTTTCTAATTTACTTTGGAAAATCATTGTCTTACATTCTGTCCCCAGGTGGTTTTCTTGCATCATCATTCACCTTTCTCGATTTAGCAGTCCTGGACCACCACTTCACACCTTTTGGTGGTACTAGAAAACCTGGTACAGACCTCCTTGTGATTTGCTGACTGCCTGACCTGTAGCTAGCACCTCAGTCTAGGGCCAGTTCATCAATAGCTGATCCATCACCACCTTAGTCATAATGCATGCTTAATATCCTGTTGCATAGACCTAGATCTGGGACATGGCACAGTGTTTCTCAAGTGTTGATAATATAACTCAGGTGACTTAAAGGTATTGAAATAATTACCTGTGATAGGTTTATTTTCTCTTTAACTGATCATTTTGGATAAAACTTTTTAAAGCATGTTCTTTCACTAATAAATCATCTGAGATCAGAGTACATCCAGTTTGGGCTTTATTTCACCCCACCTTCTTCAATGCAGCCATTCCCACATTCCATTTTCATATAAATAACTATGTATTTTTGTTTCTCTATTCCCTTTCATGCCTAACATTCATTGTATCTTTTATAACCCCGTCATTTTAAAAAATGTAAAAGCATATTGCCACAGTTTCCTTTGCTATGTAGGGAACCAGATTGAATGTGTGTCTTTTCCCCTTGGCACTTCATGACCAGTCATATTTGCTGTGGGGCCCGTCTCAAATCCGTGGTCACAAGGATCATTTACAAGTGATAATTTCATTCTAAGATAAGTTTGCATGTTAGTTCCATCCAAAAAAAAAAGCTGTCATGGTATATGTTTTTTAACCTTACTTATTTTTCTTTTGTTAGACTTTGAAGCTTTTTTCTTTCTCTCTTTTTTTTTTTTTTTTGACCACACTATGGAGCTCTAACCCTTGGGCTCCCAGGGAATGCCCTTAGACATTTTTGAGGGGATGTCAAGTTACCTAGCTTTGCTTCTTGCTTCTAAGCATAGAGTTCAGTATATGACCTCTGTTACTGGTATTCAGAGCAAGAGAAACGAGAGCTGTGTTTGTTAGGCTGTTGGATAAATCTTTTTTTTTTTTCTTTTTTAATTTTGGTCTCTTTTATTGGTTATTTATTTATTTTCATCCATCTTTATTCTTTGGCTTGTGTGAGCCTCCAACTGCAGTAGCCTCTCCCGCTACAGAGCACAGGCTCTGGGTGCATGCACTCCGGAGCACTGGCTTGCAACTAAATATACCGGTCCAGCCACTCTGTGGCATGTAGAATCTTCCTGGGCCAGGGATTGAACCGGTGCCCCTTGCACTGCAAAGCGGACTCTTTACCCACTGGACCACCAGGGAAACCCGATAAATCGTTTTTTAACAGGGCTGTGAACTAGAGAAAAATGCTTCTGTAATAGAACAGAGAAATTGGAAAATAATGGAAATTTATCAAAATTCTCAACAGTCAGAATGATTTGCTAAGATCTTAAGAGCAGTGACCTTGTCTTGCTCATTTTGCCAACCTCTTACTTCACAACAATGCTAAATTGTAGGGACAACAAACGAATCCTGCAAGTTAATTTTCATCCAGATTAAATCATTGTCTGTTCCACACCAGCTAGTGCTGCTTTGTAAAACTTTGTACTTTTTAAACAAGTTCTTCATAATGCCTAACATTCATTGTATCTTTTATAACCCCGTCATTTTAAAAAATGTAAAAGCATATTGCCACAGTTTCCTTTGCTATGTAGGGAACCAGATTGAATGTGTGTCTTTTCCCCTTGGCACTTCATGACCAGTCATATTTGCTGTGGGGCCCGTCTCAAATCCGTGGTCACAAGGATCATTTACAAGTGATAATTTCATTCTAAGATAAGTTTGCATGTTAGTTCCATCCAAAAAAAAAAGCTGTCATGGTATATGTTTTTTAACCTTACTTATTTTTCTTTTGTTAGACTTTGAAGCTTTTTTCTTTCTCTCTTTTTTTTTTTTTTTTGACCACACTATGGAGCTCTAACCCTTGGGCTCCCAGGGAATGCCCTTAGACATTTTTGAGGGGATGTCAAGTTACCTAGCTTTGCTTCTTGCTTCTAAGCATAGAGTTCAGTATATGACCTCTGTTACTGGTATTCAGAGCAAGAGAAACGAGAGCTGTGTTTGTTAGGCTGTTGGATAAATCTTTTTTTTTTTCTTTTTTAATTTTGGTCTCTTTTATTGGTTATTTATTTATTTTCATCCATCTTTATTCTTTGGCTTGTGTGAGCCTCCAACTGCAGTAGCCTCTCCCGCTACAGAGCACAGGCTCTGGGTGCATGCACTCCGGAGCACTGGCTTGCAACTAAATATACCGGTCCAGCCACTCTGTGGCATGTAGAATCTTCCTGGGCCAGGGATTGAACCGGTGCCCCTTGCACTGCAAAGCGGACTCTTTACCCACTGGACCACCAGGGAAACCCGATAAATCGTTTTTTAACAGGGCTGTGAACTAGAGAAAAATGCTTCTGTAATAGAACAGAGAAATTGGAAAATAATGGAAATTTATCAAAATTCTCAACAGTCAGAATGATTTGCTAAGATCTTAAGAGCAGTGACCTTGTCTTGCTCATTTTGCCAACCTCTTACTTCACAACAATGCTAAATTGTAGGGACAACAAACGAATCCTGCAAGTTAATTTTCATCCAGATTAAATCATTGTCTGTTCCACACCAGCTAGTGCTGCTTTGTAAAACTTTGTACTTTTTAAACAAGTTCTTCATAAATCCTTTTGTGTTTTTTTATCAGGGAGGAAAAAGAAAGATTAAAAAGTCTTATTTAAGTAATAGAGTAAATACATATTATATTTCCGTAAGTTTAATTGCACTTGGTAGGCCTGCCTGTAGACAAGAGTTCCCTCCAACTGAAGCTAAACATGTAAAGCAATATCACAAAATGTATTGCTATGAAATGTCCTGGAAATGACTTTCCTCATCCTTCTTTGTGTCCTTGAACCTCACGTTTTATCATTAAGTTGTTTCTTTGAACATTTTACCCTAAGTCTTTTCTTTGTTGTGATTCCCCTAAGAACCCATTAGTTAAGTGTAAATTCAAGTTACAAAAATGTTTGGTTATTTTTCTTTAATGATTAAATCACTGCATATAAGTCAGCTATACATCAATAAAATTTTTAAATTTTTTAAAATTAAATTGCTTCAACCTTAAACATGAGTCCCTCTAGAAGATAGGGATACCTGATTTGGTGGAAAACTTGCTTTGTCCCCCTTACACTGTCATGGCCTTACGTGGTTATTCTGTTGGAGAAGGTGTAACGTAATTACTCCTGGGGCTAGTTAGACCAGTGGACACAGGGTTGGAAGGCCTCTTCCACAACCGTACAAAACAAAATACATCAAGACACCTTTAACTTGGACTGTTACAGGTCAGAACAACTCCCTGCATCCTAGAGAAATAAAATGAGTTTTTTTAGACTTTAATTATGCACAGTTGCATTCAGGGAACGGAGATGTATGCTAGGGAGCATAGTTGCAGCTTGAGTCTACTGTTTCAGAGAGCAAACCATCATTTCTCTCCTGACTTGAAGAATTACTCTAATAAAATTATCTGATAGCAGTAAGAATGTTATTAATGAACTTAAAGGAAAGAATTGATTGTCTTTGCACAGCTGCCAGTTTTTGGCAAGTTTGTTGGCTGCAAACCATACTAAACTCTGTGATCTAGGAACACAGGGGTGGTCATGAGTAGATTTTTAAAAAACGCAGTGCTCTTGGGGCCATCCTTTTCACACAGGTACTGTTGCTTTTTCTTTCTTTTTCATCTCTTTTTCTATAATGAACTTTAGTGCCTGGGGTAAAATGACTCTACAAGCAAAGGTATCAGCATATGCACAGACCGTGGTGTTTTTTATGCTAGTGTTTACATTCTATCTCCACAGCACTGTTACTGCCCCATCGTTCCTCCTTTGGAAAATGATGAAGGTGTTCCTTTGGTGGACTCGCTTTGCTTCATGATCTGCCTCCATCATTTTGTTGCCCTCCATTGGGTTTCCTCATCCTTCTTTGTGTCCTTGAACCTCACGTTTTATCATTAAGTTGTTTCTTTGAACATTTTACCCTAAGTCTTTTCTTTGTTGTGATTCCCCTAAGAACCCATTAGTTAAGTGTAAATTCAAGTTACAAAAATGTTTGGTTATTTTTCTTTAATGATTAAATCACTGCATATAAGTCAGCTATACATCAATAAAATTTTTAAATTTTTTAAAATTAAATTGCTTCAACCTTAAACATGAGTCCCTCTAGAAGATAGGGATACCTGATTTGGTGGAAAACTTGCTTTGTCCCCCTTACACTGTCATGGCCTTACGTGGTTATTCTGTTGGAGAAGGTGTAACGTAATTACTCCTGGGGCTAGTTAGACCAGTGGACACAGGGTTGGAAGGCCTCTTCCACAACCGTACAAAACAAAATACATCAAGACACCTTTAACTTGGACTGTTACAGGTCAGAACAACTCCCTGCATCCTAGAGAAATAAAATGAGTTTTTTTAGACTTTAATTATGCACAGTTGCATTCAGGGAACGGAGATGTATGCTAGGGAGCATAGTTGCAGCTTGAGTCTACTGTTTCAGAGAGCAAACCATCATTTCTCTCCTGACTTGAAGAATTACTCTAATAAAATTATCTGATAGCAGTAAGAATGTTATTAATGAACTTAAAGGAAAGAATTGATTGTCTTTGCACAGCTGCCAGTTTTTGGCAAGTTTGTTGGCTGCAAACCATACTAAACTCTGTGATCTAGGAACACAGGGGTGGTCATGAGTAGATTTTTAAAAAACGCAGTGCTCTTGGGGCCATCCTTTTCACACAGGTACTGTTGCTTTTTCTTTCTTTTTCATCTCTTTTTCTATAATGAACTTTAGTGCCTGGGGTAAAATGACTCTACAAGCAAAGGTATCAGCATATGCACAGACCGTGGTGTTTTTTATGCTAGTGTTTACATTCTATCTCCACAGCACTGTTACTGCCCCATCGTTCCTCCTTTGGAAAATGATGAAGGTGTTCCCTTTGGTGGACTCGCTTTTGCTTCATGATCTGCCTCCATCATTTTTGTTGCCCTCCATTGGGTTTCCTTTGGTCTTCCTCTATTTGTTGTAACCATCTGCTTGAATTTCCCTGACTGACAAACTGGTGAACCGAATAGTTCAATATTTTTATTTTCCTGTAAGAAAAAGGAGAATTATTTCTACCTTTAAGTTACCTTTAATATGTCCACTTAGAAAACTGTGCTATAATAAAGATCTAGCCATAGAGCTGAAAGCATCCGATCCTAGTTTTTCTTTCCATCAGTGAGCTAGGAAATTGCAATCCTGCATGCTGGCTGTCAATTAGCATTATCTCCATTTGTTTTAGATCCAGACAGGCGATCAGTTTCCACCATGAATCTTTCGAAACATGTTGATCCCGTCATTAGCAAGCGGCTCTCCTCTTCATCTGCAACTTTACTAAATTCTCCAGATAGAGGTACAGTCAAAAGGAAAACAAAAAAAGTGTTTTGTTATTTCCTTAATGATTTTATTTTCTGGATGTTTGCAGCTAAAAATAAGCATCTGAAGTTGCTTATTTTCCCTACGTTTCTTAAATAGGAAGAAAAAAGCTTCAGAGTAAAAAAGCAATAAACGTCCGAGCAGCATTTTCCTTGCGACAAGAACATTTCTCATTTTAGAACTTGGCTGAATGATTGCATTTAGCAGTGATGAAAAGCGGTGCTTCTCTCAAGTTTTAGTGCAGGAGTTTACAGCTCCAGAAATCACCCACTTATCCACCAACATGCAAATAATCTTTCTTATGAACGTTTATTTCATTTCAATTCGATTGTCTTTGACTTTCTATCTGTACTTGGGGAATTCCAGGCTCTAACTTACTAAAAAAAATCTTTTTAAATAATTCCTGTTGGTAAATTTCATTTTGCTAATTTATTTCTCCTTTAACCAAACCTTTCTTACTGCATTTCTTGTGTGTGTGATTGGTTTTTTTGATGTCCATTCATTTAAATGGATTTGGCCTAACAAGAATATCATGATGTAAGCCTCTAAAAAGTTTTCAATATTCATAGGCCTCCAGTTAACATTTTATTTGAATTTTGAGTTTTATTCATCCCATGGATTTACAGTACATGAATGTTGTTACTTATAAAATGAAAGTTTCCTTTTACATATTTATATATCATAGAATGAAAAGTCAAGCTTTTAAGATAAGCTACTTGTTTTACCAAACTGAAACAATTTCAAATTTGAGAAACCAAAGAATTATTGTGCAATATAAAAACGTACTCTTTGAAAGTAACGAGTTCTGGTTATTTTGAGTGCTTTATTAAGAAACAGATTGGTTTTGAAGTGTTTATAGTCTTTAAACAAGATTGTAATGTGTGCATGTTTTATATGTGTGTTTGTGAATTTGTATATTGTATAAAAGTTACAGTGTCATTGTAACATATAATGTGCTGATGTTATAATTAATCTCTTAAAGCAGTAAATGTTTGAACAACTTTCTATTCTTGCCTTTTAACCTAAATCATTTTTTTAAACCTAGTCTGACCAAATCACTGGTATTAAATGGGCCTTTTATATGTTAGAGATAAGTATTTTGAATTGATAAGTTTAATAGATATGTATATTTTCATATGTAGCCTTTATTTTCAAGCCAATTCCCTTAATATAAAATATAGCATACTGGTTTTTTTAGCATACTATTCTTAACACTTGTCTATTCACCTTTCCTTTGGAACTGACCACTTAGCACTTTAATTTTATATTTATATCAACAAGGGTCTGAAACAAATTATAATTGGGATTTCACAGTAAATTTCAGTTGAACTTTGCTTATTGATTCCATAGCTGAAACTGGGGCAAGGTTGGTCGTAGGGAGATGGGCAATAAAACAAACCAGTATTCTGTCCACACTTCTGTGAAATGACAGTGCTGTATCAGCTAGAAGTGAGATGTTGTATAGATTATGCGTGACAGTATCTGATTGGGTAGTCTAAGGTAATCAGATATTAGAACTGGGAAAAAATTGGATGGCTCCACCAGATGGCCCTTGGTGTGACAGAGTCTCTGAGAGGTGAAGGACCTGACTTCCTAACCTACAGGTTAATCACTGAGAAGAGGGGCTAGAGCAGAGACCACCAGCTCCCATCCCTTGCTGTTTCTGCTCTGCATTTGCAGTTCACTCCTTCATGGATGGCCTTCCCTAGATTAATCCTGACTCCTCACGCTCTCCCTCTGGGTGAGGGTAAGGATCAGGGGAAGTTCAGCCAGCAGTTCATAGCTGGAGCCAGGAAATTGCCCCTTGCGTCACAGGGCAGGTCTATAAGATGCAGCGCTAAGCCAGACTGAAAGGGTAAGGGGGAAGCACTAAATTTGGGAGTTCCACTTCTCTGCCCGCCAATCAAAGGAACTGTGATGGGAGCACAGGCTCCATAATTGTGGCTCAAAAGAACTGTGACGCAGTTCTGGTCCAAGTTAGGCAGAACCCTCAGAAGCACAGTGAGAGGGTTCTCTTTTAATGAGAACAGAAATCTTCTGCATTTGAACGTCTCTAACGTAGAGATCTAAGTAATTTAGTTAGTGTAACTTTTCTGCTATGTTTTAAATTTAATTATGTGTTATTATCAAAGTAGAAAGCATTCTTATCAGATTATTAGAGGCTTTTACAGGCTAGTCTTTAGAGAGTGTATGGTGTTACTAGATTGTTTGAGCTTTCTCAGCCCTACAGCACGGACCTTAAAGCTGAAACTAAGTCGAAGCTCTGATGCTATCAAAGTTGACATTCGGCTCTAACACTCTGATGGTTATTCAGAATGCTGGAGTATTTCCATGCCAGTTGGTAAATACCCATTTCCCCAGGCTGTGTTTTCCCAGGCCCTACAGAGCTAAAGAGTGTTACCTACTAGCTTTGTGCCTTGTCCCACCAGTTTTTAAATAGTCTGATTATCACACCTAAAAATGATGTCACATAGACTGATAAAATGACCTGTTGAAGGAAACCCCCAATTATTAAAGATTTCTATAGTTGCTGCAACAGGGAGATTCTTGCCACTGGGGCATTAAGAGTGTTTATTATTAAGCTTCCTTCTTTACCAGTTTTTTTTTTTTTTTTTCTCAAGGAAGAAGAATAGAGTGTTTGAAAAATAATAATAATAATAAGGAAATTGCCTACTCTGTGAAAATTAGTCCATACATTCTTCCCCCCAGAATCTAGATTAAAGGACGTGGTGGACCTCAAGCTGAATTCTGCCCACGTGTTACTGTTTGACCTGAGAAGGGTTTTTTGGTTCTGTTACTGTTTTAGTTCATATTAATTGCCATCATATTAAAAAATAGAAGATTTCATAGTACATTTCAGGATGTAGCAACGTTTGCGTAATTTCTACATGGCACCCATCATCTGGAATTAAAGAGTGTTTTCCTGCTTTTGGAGGAACAGGGTAGCACAAATATCCATAGTTAGTCACTTCCTTGGACCAGATGGTCTATTAAGGGAATTATCAATATCTCATTTTAAGTGCTTAAAGATCAATACTATAGTTTTTTCATGAGAATTAATATGTCTTCCTTCAGCAGCTTATCTCACGATCAGGCCCTTCTAGGTTTAAAAAAACAAAAACCAAAAACTAACTCTCCAAAAAATTATCTTATGGCGGAAGAGATCTATTTCTCTCTTGCATAGGGTTTAGTTAAGAATATGGTAGAATTGGAAACAAATTTCTGCAGTTTTAAATTTAATTTTTGTAGTAGATCTAGTTTTTTCCAAAAATTTTTTAAAGAAAGCATTCTTATCAGATTATTAGAGGCTTTTACAGGCTAGTCTTTAGAGAGTGTATGGTGTTACTAGATTGTTTGAGCTTTCTCAGCCCTACAGCACGGACCTTAAAGCTGAAACTAAGTCGAAGCTCTGATGCTATCAAAGTTGACATTCGGCTCTAACACTCTGATGGTTATTCAGAATGCTGGAGTATTTCCATGCCAGTTGGTAAATACCCATTTCCCCAGGCTGTGTTTTCCCAGGCCCTACAGAGCTAAAGAGTGTTACCTACTAGCTTTGTGCCTTGTCCCACCAGTTTTTAAATAGTCTGATTATCACACCTAAAAATGATGTCACATAGACTGATAAAATGACCTGTTGAAGGAAACCCCCAATTATTAAAGATTTCTATAGTTGCTGCAACAGGGAGATTCTTGCCACTGGGGCATTAAGAGTGTTTATTATTAAGCTTCCTTCTTTACCAGTTTTTTTTTTTTTTTTTTCTCAAGGAAGAAGAATAGAGTGTTTGAAAAATAATAATAATAATAAGGAAATTGCCTACTCTGTGAAAATTAGTCCATACATTCTTCCCCCCAGAATCTAGATTAAAGGACGTGGTGGACCTCAAGCTGAATTCTGCCCACGTGTTACTGTTTGACCTGAGAAGGGTTTTTTGGTTCTGTTACTGTTTTAGTTCATATTAATTGCCATCATATTAAAAAATAGAAGATTTCATAGTACATTTCAGGATGTAGCAACGTTTGCGTAATTTCTACATGGCACCCATCATCTGGAATTAAAGAGTGTTTTCCTGCTTTTGGAGGAACAGGGTAGCACAAATATCCATAGTTAGTCACTTCCTTGGACCAGATGGTCTATTAAGGGAATTATCAATATCTCATTTTAAGTGCTTAAAGATCAATACTATAGTTTTTTCATGAGAATTAATATGTCTTCCTTCAGCAGCTTATCTCACGATCAGGCCCTTCTAGGTTTAAAAAAACAAAAACCAAAAACTAACTCTCCAAAAAATTATCTTATGGCGGAAGAGATCTATTTCTCTCTTGCATAGGGTTTAGTTAAGAATATGGTAGAATTGGAAACAAATTTCTGCTAGCAAAATCTTTCATTCACAGCTTCAAGCTGTAAAACAAATCTGTTTGGATTTGCCTTAAACACAAGTCAGAGAGGGTGTTTAATGATCTTTATTTGAGACAGATTCTTTGGTTGATGCCTTCAAGACTAACAAAACTAAAGCAATTAAACTTCTTAAATTGAGGAGGAAAATAGGCATGTCTTTTCAATGATAGACTCTATCTGCTGTTCTAAACCCTTTATTCTACAGATTTTATCTAAGAAAAGGAAGCATTCGTCTCTTCTTTCCTTTATCATCTACTGAAAATACTATTTGTTGAAGATTTTAATTTAATTCTAATCACTTTCCCAATTACTTAATTCTCTGAATGTATCTTAACTTTAGGTTAGATTATATTCTGTTCACACACACACACACACACACACACACACACACTGGCATACTATAATTTATAGTAGCACTTATCCTATTGTACATTCTACTAACTAGAATTCTTATAATAGTTTTTATAACAGATCTTTATTTATGTCTTAATAAGGTGGCACTAGTAGTAAAGAACCAGCCTGCCAGTGCAGGAGACATAAAAGACAGGTGTTCAGTCCCTGGGTTTGGAAGATCCACTAGAGGAGGGCATGGCAACCTTCTCCAGTATTCTTGCCTGTAGAACCCCCATGGACAGTGCAGCCTGGCAGGCTAGAGTCCATAGGGTCGCAAAGAGAAGCTCAATGTTAGCAAATAAGGTTTAAGTCAACCATGAAGACTCTCCCTTCAAAAACCATAAAATCTAATAAACAGTTCACTAAATCTTAAATTCACCATACCTTGATCAAAATGACTGCTCTTTTAAAATAAAGTCTGGGGCTTCCCTGGTGGTCCAGTGGGTAAGGACGCTGCCTTGCAGTGCAAGGGGCACCGGTTCGATCCCTGGCCTGGGAAGATCCCATATACCACGGAGCAGCTGCACTGATGTGTCCAATTACTGAGCCGGAGCTCTGGAGCACATGTGCCCAGAGCCGGTGCTCTGCAGCGACAGAGGCCACTGTGATGAGAGACCCACGCAGGCCAAAGAACAAAGATGGAAATAAATGAAAGACCAATACAAGTGGCCAAAAAATAAAAAAGTCAGACGATTAAGGTACTTATTGGAGAGATTCTTACTTCCTTTGAAATAGGAGCAGATATTTTAAGTGACTTGAGAGTATGTCCTAAAACGGAGATACAGTCGTCCCTTGGTATCCTCGGAGGAGTGGAGATTGGTTCCAGGAACTGGCGCAGACACCCAAACCCTCAGCTGCCTGAGTCCCATCCTGAGCCCACTGCAGCTGCAGGTTCCACATCCATGGATACCAGGGGCCAGTGGGAGAAATCCACACACAAATGAAGCTGTGCAGTTCAAGCCTGTGTTGTTCAAAGGGCAAGTGTATAGGATCACTTTATTTTAGTGATATTTGCAAGCTTCTCTCCTAATACCTTTGGAAAGTAGCTCCCATATTTTCATAGACTATCACTGGAAGCTAACAGTATCCACAAAGTAATTATAATTAGCATGCATTTACTAACAGGGGTCTTGTGACGCCCCAGTACCATTTGGGACTCCACCGCACTATTTTAAACTTATTTTCTGGATTCTTCACACACCCACTAGTAATTTCCAATACTGTGGTTATATTAGATTTTGGCTTTTCTATCATAATTTTATCCTCAGCTTTATCCTTATCCTCCATCAAAATTGTTATGTTCTTGCCGTACCAGGGACCTGAAAGAACCTGCTTGCTGAATGGGAAAGACAAAAGTTCTATACATAAGTCTTCTTTTGTTTTATTATATCTAATTCCCCCAGTTGCCTAAGTAGCAATTCATGGAGATGTAGCAACATCTAATGGAGGCCCTTTCTGTCTTTATTTACATATTTCCAGTCTTGCATTAAGCTGCCAAAATCTGTGTTGAACTTGACATTCAGGGTACGTAGGATGTCCTTTGACTGAGATGTGTGCTTTCAGCCCACTGCCCATCCCGATGAGGGCCCATAGGTTCAGCAGACTCTGAAAATCCAGCCAAACCTGCTTGGAACAGTTCTTCTGTTTTGTTACCTCTTGATTCCATAGAGACAGGTGGTTAGCCAAAGCCGTGTTCATAAACCTAATGTAGAGCCTGCCACAGACTTACCCTCTTGACGAGAGGCAAATGGAGTATCTGCTCCTCTGAGCAGGGTCCCTCCTGTCCTGACTCTCTACCAGCTTCCTTCCTGCACTCCCGGTCTCTTGTCGAGGTCTCTCCAAAACCCAGGAAGTGATAGGAATGATGCCCTGCACCCTCCTTGCCCCTGGAAAGAAGCCTCTAACATCTGGAGGAGTGGAGATTGGTTCCAGGAACTGGCGCAGACACCCAAACCCTCAGCTGCCTGAGTCCCATCCTGAGCCCACTGCAGCTGCAGGTTCCACATCCATGGATACCGGGGGCCAGTGGGAGAAATCCACACACAAATGAAGCTGTGCAGTTCAAGCCTGTGTTGTTCAAAGGGCAAGTGTATAGGATCACTTTATTTTAGTGATATTTGCAAGCTTCTCTCCTAATACCTTTGGAAAGTAGCTCCCATATTTTCATAGACTATCACTGGAAGCTAACAGTATCCACAAAGTAATTATAATTAGCATGCATTTACTAACAGGGGTCTTGTGACGCCCCAGTACCATTTGGGACTCCACCGCACTATTTTAAACTTATTTTCTGGATTCTTCACACACCCACTAGTAATTTCCAATACTGTGGTTATATTAGATTTTGGCTTTTCTATCATAATTTTATCCTCAGCTTTATCCTTATCCTCCATCAAAATTGTTATGTTCTTGCCGTACCAGGGACCTGAAAGAACCTGCTTGCTGAATGGGAAAGACAAAAGTTCTATACATAAGTCTTCTTTTGTTTTATTATATCTAATTCCCCCAGTTGCCTAAGTAGCAATTCATGGAGATGTAGCAACATCTAATGGAGGCCCTTTCTGTCTTTATTTACATATTTCCAGTCTTGCATTAAGCTGCCAAAGTCTGTGTTGAACTTGACATTCAGGGTACGTAGGATGTCCTTTGACTGAGATGTGTGCTTTCAGCCCACTGCCCATCCCGATGAGGGCCCATAGGTTCAGCAGACTCTGAAAATCCAGCCAAACCTGCTTGGAACAGTTCTTCTGTTTTGTTACCTCTTGATTCCATAGAGACAGGTGGTTAGCCAAAGCCGTGTTCATAAACCTAATGTAGAGCCTGCCACAGACTTACCCTCTTGACGAGAGGCAAATGGAGTATCTGCTCCTCTGAGCAGGGTCCCTCCTGTCCTGACTCTCTACCAGCTTCCTTCCTGCACTCCCGGTCTCTTGTCGAGGTCTCTCTCCAAAACCCAGGAAGTGATAGGAATGATGCCCTGCACCCTCCTTGCCCCTGGAAAGAATGCCTCTAACATCTCGCTTATGTGGTGACATTTAGCTCGCCGCCTGCAGCTCAGCCCGTGGGAGAGCAGCGTGGTTAACAGATTGCTGACGCCCACACATGCGTTCCTGGCCAGAAGTAAAAGCACAGCTGCCTTGTCTGGAGATACAGGTAAAACTGTCAAGGTGCACCTTTCTCAGTGAGGGGAAGCCCTCCTTTGGAAGCTCTTGAGCCACCCATTTTCACCTAATCACATCTCACTTCTTCCCATTGTGTGCTTTTCCTTCTCCCCGTGGAATGGCGTTGGAAATGTGTCTGTCGGTGTTGGTTTCATGCCCCTGGTATTGTCTCCTCTGAGCTTCCGTCTTAGCATCTTATGTACACACCAGCTGCCAGGCAGACAAAAGGATGCCCCTCTCTGTGATCAGATGGCTCCAGACGCTTCTGTCTGTTCATAATGTTACTAGAAAATCCTATCCTTTACCTTTCTTTCTGTCAATGCATCTGAACAGATGATCAAAGGTAGAAATAATTTAAGATGTAATACTAATTTGTGGACTTGGGGGTAATATCAAAGCACAAGCCAGTTTAAGTATAGTGTTTCATAACGTGGCTGTGGGCTAGCCACTTAGCCTCCCTGAGCTAGTGTTTTATATGTAATCGAGGAATAGTACTCTCTTAGAACTCTAAGAGTTGTGGGGAAGGCTAATTACAATGTTCTCAGTTGTTGCATACTTTGAAAATATGTAAAAGGTTCCAAGTACTAGTTATTATAATTAGTTATGACTCCTCTACATTTTTGAAATGGAAAACATGCCTGAATGAGCCAATTAGTTTAATGAGATGTTAGACCCTACGACTAGCAGGAAAAGAAAGATACATATTAGGCTTTGGGTAGTTTTCTCACTCACAGTGAGTTGATTTAGATTTTCCCAAATATCTCTGGGCAAATATCTACATAACCGCCTCTCATCTTTGGTTCGTAGGAAATTGCCTAGCCTCTTCATAAAACTCCCTTTTAAAACAGCTTTGCCTCTGCAAGCCTCTTCATGTTCCTTAGCCCTCTTATTTTTTTTTTTAAGATTTATTTATTTATTTATTTGAGGTGGGTGGGGTGGGGAGGGAGGGGAGCAAGCGGGCCACTTCTATTGGTCTTTCATTTGTCCATTTTCATCCATCTTTGTTCTTTGGCCCGTGTGGGCCTCCCATCACGGTGGCCTCAGCTGTCGCAGAGCTCCGGCTCTGGGCATATGCGCTCCAGAGCTCCGGCTCGGTAATTGGACACATTGGTCCAGACGCTTTGCGGCACGTGGGATCTTCCCAGACCAGGGATCGAACCAGCGCCCCTTGCACTGCAAGGTGGTGTCCTTACCCACTGGACCACCAGGGAAGCCCCAGCCCTCTTTTTTTAAAATAATAACTCTTGGTGGCTTTATGATGTCTTTCATCTATGGTGACCAATGAGCTAGTATTAACCCAACTTCTCACAGTATCCCAGGAGGCAGTCAAGAAAGCAAGTGCAGGCATTCCCACCACCTACCTGGGGAAACCAAAGACTGACAATAATCTCTAATTGGCTTGCATCAGAGCCGTTGAGAAAATTGGCGGACTAGATTTTAAGCATGCTTCTATCCTCAGCACCCTTGTGAGGCTCTGTGTACCGTTGTACATTCAACTAGCTGGACCACAGCGATCTGAGTTTTCTGTAAAGTATCTCTCCTGTCAGCTGTCACATTGCATCTGAGATTTTTCTGAAGGAAAAAGTACAGTTTATCTCAAGATAGTTTACTTGGTTGCCCGTTTTGTCGTATGTTCATACAAGTCCTGAAAGATCTTCTGTATGTCCAGCTAATTGAAGAACCTTTGAAACTGCTTTTCAGTCCTGTTTCATAGGATCCAAATAGCTTATGGCTCTTGTGCATCTGAACCTCCACACTGTGTGTTGTTTTCGTACTAAAGGACTGCCTCACAGCTAAAGAACTGTCTCCCTTTGCTGTTTCTGTCATCACTAACTTTTGTCAATTCTTTCACTCTTCCTCTAGTCTCTTCCAACACCATTTCCTCATTTTCCACCTATTCGACTTGCCCATCTTCCCATCTGCCTTCATCGTTATGCTCAATAGAGGTGCTTTTTAATCTGCTAACTGGCTTTTGGCAATGTTTGCATTGTCCTTTTCCCAAATTGATACATTTTTGTCATTTATTTTAGTGTGAAGAAAGGCATACATAGCCTTTACTTGAGTTGTTTTAGTAATACATTCCTTAGATCATTGTTATTTATGATTGCATCAACACAGCTTATAGTTAATGAACCAAAACTGTTGCGTTTAAAGTTTTCCATTTGAAATTATTTACATGTCTCTGGCCTTTATCTTGTCAGAACCACTTCTCCCATCATTTTTATTTTTCCATCTGCTCTGCTTGATTGTTTTCTCTGTTGTCCCATTTGGATGTCACTCCTCAAGTTGACCTCATGTCCAGTTGCCATTGGCATGAGGATGACCTACATCCACAGCCAGGGTTGTAACAGCAGATCAAAACAGCCATCCTCTCCCCTAGGGTGTCTGGTGATTGCAAATTTCCAGAACAAGCAATAAGAGCAGTTGAAAATTGGAAGTCAGTCTCATGTTTCATTTCTGACCACTGCTTTGGGTTAATTTTTTCTTGCCCTTTTTTTTTTTTAATACATTTAATATACATGTGATTATTAGAGCTCAGGATTAAATGAAGTAACCCATGCAAGAAAACTTAGACTAGTACCTGCACATAGTAGGTAATTAATAAATGTTATTATTCTACTATGTAATTATTCTCTGTGCACATCAACCACATGAACTGCATTATCTTTTCTCTGTAGCCATTATTTAATATAGAAAATCCCAAATGAGTTCAGTTAATGCACACATGCTACCAAGAGTAGAAAGTAATACAGATATTGTGGAAGACTTTCTCAAAAACATTTCCATAAAAGAAATTTTATGTTTAGTGAAACTACTTTGGGATATGGAGGGAGGGCACTCTAGGGAGAATAAAATATCTATAACTATATATATATATATATATATATATATATATATATCTTCCTTTTTCTTCAAAAGGCAGGCTTATTAGAACTATTTATTTAAAGGTTTCAGGTTTTTCAATAGTTGCTGTGAAGAGCAGCTATGAATCCATGAAATGGAGCCTCCTTAGGATTAGGCCAGACAATATTTCTTGAACAATTCAATTTGAGGATTTTTGTATGGACTGCATTAGGTAGGCTTAAGGATATTGTCTTCCTTCACATTAACTCAGTATTGCAGTAAAGAACGAACCAAAGACATGATGAGATCGGTTTACAGCCATAGTGGTCTCAGGAAATGCTTCAAAGATACCCCCTGAAATGATTACTTCCTACTAGAGGAAAAAGAAATCTTATTTCTGTGCCTCAGTCCTCTTTCAGTGTCAGATCCGTGGCCTCAGAGAAAGGCTGTCATCTAGGGTTTCTTGATGTTGAGCAGTTAATGGCCTTTGGTTGTGCCCTGGGCTGTGTGTGCCTCTCTTGGTCATTAATTGCACAGAAGTCCCTTGCACTAGGATGTTCTTCTCTAAAGGCACTGGACTGGATTGGAAGGGGCTTCTTTCCTTTGGGGAGTGCTCAAAACAGCCATCCTCTCCCTAGGGTGTCTGGTGATTGCAAATTTCCAGAACAAGCAATAAGAGCAGTTGAAAATTGGAAGTCAGTCTCATGTTTCATTTCTGACCACTGCTTTGGGTTAATTTTTTCTTGCCCTTTTTTTTTTTTAATACATTTAATATACATGTGATTATTAGAGCTCAGGATTAAATGAAGTAACCCATGCAAGAAAACTTAGACTAGTACCTGCACATAGTAGGTAATTAATAAATGTTATTATTCTACTATGTAATTATTCTCTGTGCACATCAACCACATGAACTGCATTATCTTTTCTCTGTAGCCATTATTTAATATAGAAAATCCCAAATGAGTTCAGTTAATGCACACATGCTACCAAGAGTAGAAAGTAATACAGATATTGTGGAAGACTTTCTCAAAAACATTTCCATAAAAGAAATTTTATGTTTAGTGAAACTACTTTGGGATATGGAGGGAGGGCACTCTAGGGAGAATAAAATATCTATAACTATATATATATATATATATATATATATATATATATATCTTCCTTTTTCTTCAAAAGGCAGGCTTATTAGAACTATTTATTTAAAGGTTTCAGGTTTTTCAATAGTTGCTGTGAAGAGCAGCTATGAATCCATGAAATGGAGCCTCCTTAGGATTAGGCCAGACAATATTTCTTGAACAATTCAATTTGAGGATTTTTGTATGGACTGCATTAGGTAGGCTTAAGGATATTGTCTTCCTTCACATTAACTCAGTATTGCAGTAAAGAACGAACCAAAGACATGATGAGATCGGTTTACAGCCATAGTGGTCTCAGGAAATGCTTCAAAGATACCCCCTGAAATGATTACTTCCTACTAGAGGAAAAAGAAATCTTATTTCTGTGCCTCAGTCCTCTTTCAGTGTCAGATCCGTGGCCTCAGAGAAAGGCTGTCATCTAGGGTTTCTTGATGTTGAGCAGTTAATGGCCTTTGGTTGTGCCCTGGGCTGTGTGTGCCTCTCTTGGTCATTAATTGCACAGAAGTCCCTTGCACTAGGATGTTCTTCTCTAAAGGCACTGGACTGGATTGGAAGGGGGTTGCATTAATGAACACTTTCCTTGTCTAAGAAGGGCAGGTGCTTTGTTGTGGCACTTGAGAAAAGGTCAAAGGTCAAGTTTTCAAATCGTTTTCCCTGTGATCACAGTAAGCCAGATGAGGAGAACGTCTCCTTCACAACATAAAGGAAACTTCCTTCACCGTTAAGATCTGAAGCAAAGGTCTGAAGTAGGGCTTTGTCAGTTTTCAAGTATGACATAAATCTTTTGAGGAGAACTGAAGGAATACAAAGTGTTTCAGCTTATCCAAACAATAAAAGTTCTTTTTTTCAGATGATGGGAAAAGAGAGTACAGTTTCCAGTTGGTCCACGGCCTTGACCATTCAGTGATAGCCTCAAGATAACTGTAAGGCATTTAATGAAAGAGCACACAAGGACAAAGATGCAGTCCCGTGGACTTTCTGTCTATAGATAAAAATAACAAATATTTTTAACCATAATTCTGAAATTAAGATTACTTTGAATTTGTCTTGTGAACTTCTGCGTTTTTAACTTATTAATTTAATACTGTTATGTTCAGTTGATGTAATAGTTTCTTTAAAGATTGTTACAATTGTGAGTGTTGGGTAAAGTCACTTTATAACATGGTCGAGGTACATAGTATTCCCTTCAGCAGTCATGTTTAATTGTCTTATTTTTGCTGGAAAACAAGATTTCTGGAGGAAATCTGAAAATTAACCTTGAACCATTAGTACCCACATGTCTGATACCTGTGCAGTGTTCTGTGAGTTTCTTTAATCTCGGTGTTTTTCAGAATCAATCACTTGATTAATAATGTTCCTTTGAAAGTGAATGGTCAGACGGTTTACAGCCATAGTGGTCTCAGGAAATGCTTCAAAGATACCCCTGAAATGATTACTTCCTACTAGAGGAAAAGAAATCTTATTTCTGTGCCTCAGTCCTCTTTCAGTGTCAGATCCGTGGCCTCAGAGAAAGGCTGTCATCTAGGGTTTCTTGATGTTGAGCAGTTAATGGCCTTTGGTTGTGCCCTGGGCTGTGTGTGCCTCTCTTGGTCATTAATTGCACAGAAGTCCCTTGCACTAGGATGTTCTTCTCTAAAGGCACTGGACTGGATTGGAAGGGGGTTGCATTAATGAACACTTTCCTTGTCTAAGAAGGGCAGGTGCTTTGTTGTGGCACTTGAGAAAAGGTCAAAGGTCAAGTTTTCAAATCTTTTTCCCCTGTGATCACAGTGAGCCAGATGAGGAGAACGTCTCCTTCACAACATAAAGGAAACTTCCTTCACCGTTAAGATCTGAAGCAAAGGTCTGAAGTAGGGCTTTGTCAGTTTTCAAGTATGACATAAATCTTTTGAGGAGAACTGAAGGAATACAAAGTGTTTCAGCTTATCCAAACAATAAAAGTTCTTTTTTTCAGATGATGGGAAAAGAGAGTACAGTTTCCAGTTGGTCCACGGCCTTGACCATTCAGTGATAGCCTCAAGATAACTGTAAGGCATTTAATGAAAGAGCACACAAGGACAAAGATGCAGTCCCGTGGACTTTCTGTCTATAGATAAAAATAACAAATATTTTTAACCATAATTCTGAAATTAAGATTACTTTGAATTTGTCTTGTGAACTTCTGCGTTTTTAACTTATTAATTTAATACTGTTATGTTCAGTTGATGTAATAGTTTCTTTAAAGATTGTTACAATTGTGAGTGTTGGGTAAAGTCACTTTATAACATGGTCGAGGTACATAGTATTCCCTTCAGCAGTCATGTTTAATTGTCTTATTTTTGCTGGAAAACAAGATTTCTGGAGGAAATCTGAAAATTAACCTTGAACCATTAGTACCCACATGTCTGATACCTGTGCAGTGTTCTGTGAGTTTCTTTAATCTCGGTGTTTTTCAGAATCAATCACTTGATTAATAATGTTCCTTTGAAAGTGAATGGTCAGAAACTACACGGTTTTCACTCACAGAAAAATCTCATCTTGAGTAAACCTGTAACAGCCATTCATGACTGAACTTTATTTTTGGCAATTCTAACATATTCATGTGCTCTTCACCGTTTGAAATGATGGCATCGCATTTCCCCACATGTTCCACTGCTTTATGAACCATCCGATGCCTTGGCTTTTGGGAAAACCCAAAAGCATGCATTTGATTTGCCTTTAAGTAGATAAGACATTTACAGATTTTTTTTTCTGGAAATTATTAGCTATTCTTATAACAAGTCTTAACACCTAACAAGATTTGGTCATTTAACATTTTAAAAATTCATTTGCATTTTTTCCCCACTGGCTGGTGAATTTTACTCCTGAAATAGCTGCAGTAGGTCTTGCTTGCCTGCTTGCTCACTTGCTGTCTTTTAACCTTTTGTTCCATCTGAAAGCTAATTAGACAGAATCTGGTGGAAGCCCCTGATTATAAACAATTCTTATCTTAAAATTATCTCTCACTAATGCAGCATTTTACCAGAACCATCTGTTTATAGGACTTGGAGGCCATTGCTTTCTGTAATCGTTGGCTTTTGTCTGTATCGTTAATAAGTACTTAAATAGCTGAATAGTTTATATATATTCCCAATTTTTCACGCGGACATGCCCTCCTTTTGGACACGCTGTAAACTAATAGGCCCCTGAGGAGAGCTGAGCGTGATGGTTCTGGACACCTTTAGGTAATAACACTTCTCCCTACTTTTCTCTCTATCTCTGCTCTGCTCCTTTTCCTGGTCCTGCTTTTGGCTTTCCTTCAACTGCTCCTCTGGCACTCTTGTGTGTAAAACAATCACCTGCACCCTAGTTATCCCCATTTGTCCTCGTTCAGCATCTTGCAGCCCCATCAACATCACGCCCTACAGAGCTGCACACTCTAGAAATCCGATGGAGCGACCAAAATTCTTGGTAACGCCACCCGAGGGGTCCACGCGGAGGAGGACTATTCACGGCACAGCGGTGAGTAGCGGTTGGGAGCAGCCCGGCGAGTCTGCGCTGTTTCTGTGCAGCGTGGACACGCCCCAAGGTACAGTGAGGATGTGAGAGTCCGCAAGGGCAACTTCCCTCCTCACAGCCCTCCCGCCAGTCTTGAATCGGCCAGGCTGAGTGGTCCTACCCCCCCACCTCTCCTCCCCACTTGGGGTTTCTGCTCCCTCCCAAAGTCAGAATTTGAAGATGAAGACCTGTTCTTGGTTCAAGCATGTCTGAGTGGCTGGACTGCCATCTGAGTGCTTCCAGACAAATAAGGACCATGCCAGCATAGTTTATGGGTGAAAATAAGGAAACCTTTGATGAGGAACTGAGCCTGGACTGCTGCCTTTGCATTTTATTCCAGTCATATCCAGAAGCTGGCAGAACTCTAAGCATGGTTCGCTGAAAAGCAAGATAAAGGCTTTTTGTCTATTTAGCTAATTGGTATCAAGGTCCCCATCTTAAAATATAGTGACAAAGTATTTTGAAAACACTCATTACCCACTAAGTAATCCTTAAAAGGCTGTTGGGCTGTGTTGCAGAGTCACATTTTGCAAGTGAAGAATATAATTTGTACTTGTTGTTACTGGCAGGGTGGCTGAGCTAACCTCAATTTTCACCATGCTAATAAATGCAGTGAGGTCACTTGTATGGCTCTAGGAATATTTCTTCTTCTTTGTTATAAGCCATGCATTATTTGGCAGCCATTGAAAGATGTAGACATCTGTGTTTTAGTCTTAAAGGATCCCCCAGTCGACCACAAGATCCTATTGCCCTTCTTTCATGGTAATAGAATGAAAAACCCATGAAAACCTGGACACCTTTAGGTAATAACACTTTTTCTCTCTATCTCTGCTCTGCTCCTTTTCCTGGTCCTGCTTTTGGCTTTCCTTCAACTGCTCCTCTGGCACTCTTGTGTGTAAAACAATCACCTGCACCCTAGTTATCCCCATTTGTCCTCGTTCAGCATCTTGCAGCCCCATCAACATCACGCCCTACAGAGCTGCACACTCTAGAAATCCGATGGAGCGACCAAAATTCTTGGTAACGCCACCCGAGGGGTCCACGCGGAGGAGGACTATTCACGGCACAGCGGTGAGTAGCGGTTGGGAGCAGCCCGGCGAGTCTGCGCTGTTTCTGTGCAGCGTGGACACGCCCCAAGGTACAGTGAGGATGTGAGAGTCCGCAAGGGCAACTTCCCTCCTCACAGCCCTCCCGCCAGTCTTGAATCGGCCAGGCTGAGTGGTCCTACCCCCCCACCTCTCCTCCCCACTTGGGGTTTCTGCTCCCTCCCAAAGTCAGAATTTGAAGATGAAGACCTGTTCTTGGTTCAAGCATGTCTGAGTGGCTGGACTGCCATCTGAGTGCTTCCAGACAAATAAGGACCATGCCAGCATAGTTTATGGGTGAAAATAAGGAAACCTTTGATGAGGAACTGAGCCTGGACTGCTGCCTTTGCATTTTATTCCAGTCATATCCAGAAGCTGGCAGAACTCTAAGCATGGTTCGCTGAAAAGCAAGATAAAGGCTTTTTGTCTATTTAGCTAATTGGTATCAAGGTCCCCATCTTAAAATATAGTGACAAAGTATTTTGAAAACACTCATTACCCACTAAGTAATCCTTAAAAGGCTGTTGGGCTGTGTTGCAGAGTCACATTTTGCAAGTGAAGAATATAATTTGTACTTGTTGTTACTGGCAGGGTGGCTGAGCTAACCTCAATTTTCACCATGCTAATAAATGCAGTGAGGTCACTTGTATGGCTCTAGGAATATTTCTTCTTCTTTGTTATAAGCCATGCATTATTTGGCAGCCATTGAAAGATGTAGACATCTGTGTTTTAGTCTTAAAGGATCCCCCAGTCGACCACAAGATCCTATTGCCCTTCTTTCATGGTAATAGAATGACCCATGAAAGGCTGGAACAATTTTTTTTCAATTTTAACTTCCCAGAGCAGTTCAGATTTATAAAGCTGATGGACCCTTTAAAGGATTATGCTTTGACCTTTGAGGATAATTCAAGGGCTGTGAGAGCTTGATGGCTTTGCCTACAGGCACTTTTCTTTCAAGCCCTTCAGGCTTTCAGGAATCAACATTTAATTTATGATTGAGTCAGACCTCCAGCCTTTCAAACCAGAAGTGAAACTACCTTTGAAGTCTGGGAAGTGTTCTGTCATTAGCACATTGGTACTTCTGAGATCCTAGCTGTGGACAAATAGCAGAAGTTAAGCAGAACAGCTTTGGCCCCAAACATTGGATATTTATTGGGAAGGGAAAAGCGTTCACCAAAGGAGAACTATCCTGTTATAAACTAAAACGAAAATTGACCCTGCAGTTGTCATCACATGATCCAGAACCTGTGTTTTCTCACCAGTTTTGTTTTATGTCTTTTTAGTGCCTCCTTCTTTCTGTATTTGATCTACTGGCTACCTTTTCACTTCTTTACAATTAAATACTGAGGCAAATACCTACTGCCAGAAAATGACTCACATAATTTATGAAAATGTGGCTCATGAGACTGACAGATCAACGTTGAAATTTAATTTTCTTCTTAAATAATTTTTAACTGTGACAAAAAAATAACAAAACTTACCATCTTATCTATTTTACATGTTCAGTTCAGCAAGGTCCCCTTTTGTCTATTTAGCTAATTGGTATCAAGGTCCCCATCTTAAAATATAGTGACAAAGTATTTTGAAAACACTCATTACCCACTAAGTAATCCTTAAAAGGCTGTTGGGCTGTGTTGCAGAGTCACATTTTGCAAGTGAAGAATATAATTTGTACTTGTTGTTACTGGCAGGGTGGCTGAGCTAACCTCAATTTTCACCATGCTAATAAATGCAGTGAGGTCACTTGTATGGCTCTAGGAATATTTCTTCTTCTTTGTTATAAGCCATGCATTATTTGGCAGCCATTGAAAGATGTAGACATCTGTGTTTTAGTCTTAAAGGATCCCCCAGTCGACCACAAGATCCTATTGCCCTTCTTTCATGGTAATAGAATGACCCATGAAAGGCTGGAACAATTTTTTTTCAATTTTAACTTCCCAGAGCAGTTCAGATTTATAAAGCTGATGGACCCTTTAAAGGATTATGCTTTGACCTTTGAGGATAATTCAAGGGCTGTGAGAGCTTGATGGCTTTGCCTACAGGCACTTTTCTTTCAAGCCCTTCAGGCTTTCAGGAATCAACATTTAATTTATGATTGAGTCAGACCTCCAGCCTTTCAAACCAGAAGTGAAACTACCTTTGAAGTCTGGGAAGTGTTCTGTCATTAGCACATTGGTACTTCTGAGATCCTAGCTGTGGACAAATAGCAGAAGTTAAGCAGAACAGCTTTGGCCCCAAACATTGGATATTTATTGGGAAGGGAAAAGCGTTCACCAAAGGAGAACTATCCTGTTATAAACTAAAACGAAAATTGACCCTGCAGTTGTCATCACATGATCCAGAACCTGTGTTTTCTCACCAGTTTTGTTTTATGTCTTTTTAGTGCCTCCTTCTTTCTGTATTTGATCTACTGGCTACCTTTTCACTTCTTTACAATTAAATACTGAGGCAAATACCTACTGCCAGAAAATGACTCACATAATTTATGAAAATGTGGCTCATGAGACTGACAGATCAACGTTGAAATTTAATTTTCTTCTTAAATAATTTTTAACTGTGACAAAAAAATAACAAAACTTACCATCTTATCTGTTTTTACATGTTCAGTTCAGCAGTGTTAAGGATATTCACATTGTTATGCAAGCAATCTCCATAACTTTTTTTTTTAAAGATTTATTTATTTATTTATTTTGGGCAGGGGTCGGGTTGGGGAAGGAGGGGAGCGGGCAGGCCACTTCCGTTGGTCTTTCATTTCTCTATTTTCATCCATCTTTGTTCTTTGACTCCTATGGGCCTCCCATCGTGGTGGTATCTGTTGTCACAGAGCACTGGCTCTGGGCACATGCGCTCCAGAGCTCTGGCTCAGTAATTGGACACATCGGTCCAGCCGCCCCGCGGCACATGGGATCTTCCCAGGCCAGGGATCGAACCGGCGCCCCTTGCACTGCAAGGCGGTTTCCTTACCCACTGGACCACCAGGGGAAGCCCCTCTCCATAACTTTTTAAGTCTTATAAAACTGAGACTGTACCTACTAAGCAACAACTTTCCATTCCCTCCTCCTCCAGCTGCTGGCCATGGGTGTTTTGCTTTCTGTTCTGGTGAATTTGCCTACATTAGATACCTCATATGAATGAAAGGATGCCGTGTTTGTTTTCTGTGACCGGCTCATGTCACTTAGCTAATGTCCTTAAGGTCTGTCCTTCCATGTTGTAGCATGTGACAGGATTTCTGTTCTTTTTAAGGCTAGTAATACTCCAGTGTGTCTGTGTCTATACATAGGCACACTACGTTTTGTTAATCTGTCTATCTGTGGATGGACATTTGAGTTGATTCTTCCTTTTGGCTATTGTGAATAGCATGGCTATGAACACAGGTGTGCAGATCTCTCTTTGAAATCCTGCCTTCAGTTTTTTGGCTATGTACCTGATTGTTGGAAATTATGGTAATTCTATTTTTAATTTTTAAAGTAACTGCTAAACTGTTTTTCATAGTGACGGTACCATTTTACTTAGTTTCTAACCAACAAGGTACAAGATCTTCCAGTTTTTCACATCATTACCAATACTTGGTTTTTGTTTTGTTCTTTGTTTTTTAAATAGTCACCTAAGGGGTGTGAGATGATAAATCGCATTATGGTTTCAATTTGCATTTCTCAAATAGTGATGTTGAGCCTCTTGCTATATGTTTGTTGGTAATCTGTATATCATCTTTGAAGAAATATCCAATCAAGTCCTTTGCCCATTTTTAAATTTTTTGTTGGCATTTTTGTATATTATGGATACTCTTTATCAGATACATGATTTGCAAATATTTTATTTCATTCTGTAGATTGCCTTCTTACTCTATTGATTATATCCTTTGATGCACAGTTTTTAAGTTTGTAGTTCCATTTTTTGTATCTTCTTTGTTGCTGTTGCATTTGCTTTTGGTGTTATATCTGAGAAATTATTACCAAGTCCAATATTAGGACTCTTGCCATTTTTTCTGGGGACTTTATACTTTGAAGTCTTACATTTAGGTTTTTGATAGAGATTGCATTGATTCTATAGATTTCTTTGGGTAGTAGTGATATCTTAGCATTAATAAGTCTTCTAGTCTATAACCACACAAGGTCTTCCAATTTATGTTGCATCTTTCATTTCTTTCAGCAGTGCCTTCTAGTTTTCACCATAGAAGTCTTCCACCTCCTTGGTTAAGTTTATTCCAAAGTATTCTTTTTTTGACGCATTTCATTTTTAATTTTATTTAATTTTAATTAATTTAGATCTAAATTCGACTGCTCTGGAGCACTTGAAATATGTTTGTGAGACTGAACTTAACATTTAATTTTAATTAATAGAGGTCCCAAATCAAATAGCCAAATGTGGCTAGTGGCTACCATTTTGGTCAGTGTAGATGCAGAATATTTCTATCATTACCTTTCTGTTGTACAGCGCTGCCTTGGAATATGTTTATAGTATCTCTCTTGTAGGTTATTTGTATTCTAAACCTAACTCTAATTGTACATTTAAACTCTTTGTCCTGCTGGTAAGGTGTCCAGACCATTGACATGGGCAGCTTGCTGTGTGTGTTCCACTTTAGCCTTGTGAAAAGTGTTAACAGGAAAGATTAAGGTACAGACCACTGGCTATTACCTCAGTTCGGGATGAGGAGTAGGGACACCTTTCCATGTGTGAAACTCAAATAGGTGATAGAGTCCAAGACCAATGGAAAGACACTGGAAAGGACCAAGAGGGTAAAAGTATCTACCTGCCTGAGAGAGTGTTATGTCAGATATTGAGCATTTTTCCAAACTGTTCCTCCCTGTTCCCCCTATTCCCTAAAGGTGATTAAAAGGAGATTAGTTATTAGAAAGAAAGAATTAGTTCAGTAGTGCTTTAAAAAAAAGGACAACTCTGAGGGTATACACTTCAATGAAGAGTTATTCCCAGATGCTTGTCTTATCGAGGTATAGATGAAATTAGTTCCCACATCTTCCATGTTACAAATCGCCTTTCCTTACTTGCTTTCCCATTCAGATATCTCCTTTATATTTTTTTGTTTATTTGGTGTTAAGAGTTATTACCAAGTCCAATATTAGGACTCTTGCCATGTTTCTGGGGACTTTATACTTTGAAGTCTTACATTTAGGTTTTTGATAGAGATTGCATTGATTCTATAGATTTCTTTGGGTAGTAGTGATATCTTAGCATTAATAAGTCTTCTAGTCTATAACCACACAAGGTCTTCCAATTTATGTTGCATCTTTCATTTCTTTCAGCAGTGCCTTCTAGTTTTCACCATAGAAGTCTTCCACCTCCTTGGTTAAGTTTATTCCAAAGTATTCTTTTTTTGACGCATTTCATTTTTAATTTTATTTAATTTTAATTAATTTAGATCTAAATTCGACTGCTCTGGAGCACTTGAAATATGTTTGTGAGACTGAACTTAACATTTAATTTTAATTAATAGAGGTCCCAAATCAAATAGCCAAATGTGGCTAGTGGCTACCATTTTGGTCAGTGTAGATGCAGAATATTTCTATCATTACCTTTCTGTTGTACACCCTGCCTTGGAATATGTTTATAGTATCTCTCTTGTAGGTTATTTGTATTCTAAACCTAACTCTAATTGTACATTTAAACTCTTTGTCCTGCTGGTAAGGTGTCCAGACCATTGACATGGGCAGCTTGCTGTGTGTGTTCCACTTTAGCCTTGTGAAAAGTGTTAACAGGAAAGATTAAGGTACAGACCACTGGCTATTACCTCAGTTCGGGATGAGGAGTAGGGACACCTTTCCATGTGTGAAACTCAAATAGGTGATAGAGTCCAAGACCAATGGAAAGACACTGGAAAGGACCAAGAGGGTAAAAGTATCTACCTGCCTGAGAGAGTGTTATGTCAGATATTGAGCATTTTTCCAAACTGTTCCTCCCTGTTCCCCCTATTCCCTAAAGGTGATTAAAAGGAGATTAGTTATTAGAAAGAAAGAATTAGTTCAGTAGTGCTTTAAAAAAAAGGACAACTCTGAGGGTATACACTTCAATGAAGAGTTATTCCCAGATGCTTGTCTTATCGAGGTATAGATGAAATTAGTTCCCACATCTTCCATGTTACAAATCGCCTTTCCTTACTTGCTTTCCCATTCAGATATCTCCTTGATCTGACTTTAACCATATTAAAATGTTTTGAGAAAAAGAAAGAAAAGCATCTCGAGGTATTTAACCTCACCTTTCCTTGAGAAGGGAAGCATAATTGCCACCCTGTACACTTACAAAGGACTTCTCTGGCAGCTCTGATAGTAAAGAACTCCCTGGCAATGCAGGAGACCCAGGTCCGATCCCTGGGTCAGGAAGATCCCCTGGAGAAGGGAATGGTTACCCACTGCAGTATTCTTGCCTGGAGAAGCCCATGAACCAAGAGCCTGGCAGGCTGCAGTCCCATGGGGTCACAAAGAGTCAGACACAGCTGAACAACTAACACTTCCACGTTTGCAAACAGGGTTCCATATGGTGGCTACTGCTTCTGCTCTCCCAAGGACCACAGCTCTTCTCAGATAGTCTGCTTCCTGCCTTCTGGTACCAGAGATGGGGACAAAGGGTGGTCATGCAGCTGCAAGTGATAGAGGTGGCACATGCCCTGTGAAGCTCTTTCCTGCCCCATTCTTTGTTTTATTTAGAAATCCTGGGGACATGCTGAGTATTATTTGACAGTGAGCTGTTTCCCCCACCTATAGCCCAGCTTATCAGTTAGGATGCTACTAAGGAAAGGAGAATTGATTAGAAAAGATGCTGAAGGGGAAGGAAGTTTATTAACCCTGAGGCTAGATGATCTTTGGTCTCTTCACCAGCACCCTCAGTCTGCGTTCCTGCAAGGATCCCACTGAGTGAGTGACTGACAGACATCCACACAGGTGTCTCCAGCGGGCATTCATTGCCCTCCCAGAACACTGTCAGTCATGTTTCAGATACTTGAAATGAGTCTTTCTGTGTTCCTTGTTTGTTTGAGGGGTTTTGTTTGTTTGTTTGTGTTTTGTCTTTGTTGACTTTAGACTATCAAGGCATTTCTGGGTTTCGTTTTTGCCCATGTCAGCTAGGAAAGGTATCATTTCCCTGGCTAATTCCTAGCGTGCAGTAAAAGGAGCCCTGATGTTTTGACCCACTCTAAGATGCTCATTTCATCCCTAATGAAGAGGACCAAAAATAACTGAAATTCACCTTGAATCTGAATTTGCTGCCAGGGCAAAAGAACACTAGATGAGTAAGGACTTCTTTGTATGACATCAGTATAAAGAAAAGAATTTATGGCTGATGTAGCAGACATGTAAATTAAAATAAATACCGAGCTTATAGTGTGTTCCAGGGTGAACCAGATAAAAATGCTAAAGAATTAAAAGAGGTAAAGGTAGTGGGGATAAGCTGGGAGTGACCTTTATTTTGACATTTCTGTGGGCTAAACTGGACTATGAATGATTTTCGTCCAGGTAGTTTTAGGTACAAAGCATGGGTGTTTTCTAAAAGTGTGTTTTTGTTTTTTACAAATATATGTGCAGCTCATACTTCTAGAACCTTCTTACTAGTGTCAGATTGTGTTGATTCAATTCTAAGGTTCAGTTTTAACCTAATAAAGGCCTTTTGTTGAGGTGGAATGGATATACATGGCAAAGGTTGGAAATTTTCCAAAAGTCATTCAGGAGATCACAGCTCCACTGTTGAACACTGCGAATGTGATTGTCCCACTTGTGAAAAAATCTAATTATTGTGCTTCTCTGAACTTAGAGCTATAAAAAAGAGAGGGACAGAGAAAACATACTCTTCCACCTCACATCCGGCAGCCGAAGGACTGTGTCTCCATCTCATCCCAAAGCCAGATCACCAGCTTCCTCCCGACTTTGGTAAGTGAAATGTAAGAGCCTGGCAGGGTTGTTCCATGTTTGAGAATGAGTAGTCTCTGTCCTCTGAGAAGAAACAGTTCTCCTCACACTATATGGCCTTCACTTACAGAGTAACATTTTTCCTTAACGGAAAGAAAAAAGAAACCTGGAATGAGCCATTAAAGCGAATACTCCTGTGTTCGCCATGTAAGATACATGTTCCCACAGCTAAATACCTTCATTTCTCTTCGTGTCAGCGTTCCCAAGACTATTGCATGGTAGAGACAGTGGGGCAAGGAGGGTTCTGGGGAGCCTGGTCTCATGTTCCCTCTCTCTTTGCTTGCTGCCCAGGCTCCCATCCAAGTCGTTTCCTCATCTACCTGGCACCCCCAGGCCAGCATCCTCCACACCTCCTGGACCAGTCAAAGCAGCCCCTGCTCAGCTCCGGCCTCCCTCCCCAACCCTCGGCAAAACCCAAAGCCAAGCCCCCCCCACTTGACTTTTGGGTAAATTATAAATACCGAGCTTAAAAGTTATGGCTGATGTAGCAGACATGTAAATTAAAATAAATACCGAGCTTATAGTGTGTTCCAGGGTGAACCAGATAAAAATGCTAAAGAATTAAAAGAGGTAAAGGTAGTGGGGATAAGCTGGGAGTGACCTTTATTTTGACATTTCTGTGGGCTAAACTGGACTATGAATGATTTTCGTCCAGGTAGTTTTAGGTACAAAGCATGGGTGTTTTCTAAAAGTGTGTTTTTGTTTTTTACAAATATATGTGCAGCTCATACTTCTAGAACCTTCTTACTAGTGTCAGATTGTGTTGATTCAATTCTAAGGTTCAGTTTTAACCTAATAAAGGCCTTTTGTTGAGGTGGAATGGATATACATGGCAAAGGTTGGAAATTTTCCAAAAGTCATTCAGGAGATCACAGCTCCACTGTTGAACACTGCGAATGTGATTGTCCCACTTGTGAAAAAATCTAATTATTGTGCTTCTCTGAACTTAGAGCTATAAAAAAGAGAGGGACAGAGAAAACATACTCTTCCACCTCACATCCGGCAGCCGAAGGTCTGTGTCTCCATCTCATCCCAAAGCCAGATCACCAGCTTCCTCCCGACTTTGGTAAGTGAAATGTAAGAGCCTGGCAGGGTTGTTCCATGTTTGAGAATGAGTAGTCTCTGTCCTCTGAGAAGAAACAGTTCTCCTCACACTATATGGCCTTCACTTACAGAGTAACATTTTTCCTTAACGGAAAGAAAAAAGAAACCTGGAATGAGCCATTAAAGCGAATACTCCTGTGTTCGCCATGTAAGATACATGTTCCCACAGCTAAATACCTTCATTTCTCTTCGTGTCAGCGTTCCAAGACTATTGCATGGTAGAGACAGTGGGGCAAGGAGGGTTCTGGGGAGCCTGGTCTCATGTTCCCTCTCTCTTTGCTTGCTGCCCAGGCTCCCATCCAAGTCGTTTCCTCATCTACCTGGCACCCCCAGGCCAGCATCCTCCACACCTCCTGGACCAGTCAAAGCAGCCCCTGCTCAGCTCCGGCCTCCCTCCCCTGGCAACATCCGTCCTGTCAAGAGAGAAGTCAGAGTGGAACCAGAGAAAAAAGATCCTGAGAAGGAACCTCAGAAAGTTGCCAATGAGCCCTCCCTCAAGGGCAGAACGCCTTTGGTGAAGGTGGAAGAAGCCACGGTTGAGGAGGGGCCGCCAGTCGAACCAGTGTCTGTCCCTGGTAGGAATCCACTGACCGGTGATGGAATAGGGATGCGTGCACTCTTCCTTCTCTCCTATACTGTTTTTACTTAGCCCGCCCTCCCTCCCTCCTTCCCTTCTTCCAGAAATTTTACTCTGAGACTAATTTGGGGACCTTGTCTTAAGTATAATCTTCTTACATATAAAGAAGGAATCATCCATTCGACAGCCTATTGCTGGAGCCTCAGCATATTTATTTCAGGAACAGTTTGGGATTCCTTTCATTGGTGGAATCCAATAATTGGACAAAATGTGGTATTTAGAGCACCTGTACCAGAATCATTTTGTTTGTGTATTGCTCTGTAACAAATGAGGCCCAAATTTTATAGCTTGCAACAACAGATGATCACTGTATCACGCAGAGTCTTGGGTCAGGAGTTTGAGGGCAGTTCAGCTGGGTTGTTCGAGGATGGTTCACACCCAGGGCTGTTGGCAGGCGGCCTTCATTTCACGATGCATGAACCTCGTCATAGAGTTGTTTGATGTCATCACAGTCTGTCTGCTCAGTCAGCTGACTTCGCCTAGACTGATGGATTTGGAGGAAAGAAACACAAGGATCCCACAGTATGTTTTATGCCTCATCTCAGAAGTCACACATGGAGAAGTCAACATTGTCACACAGTTTATTAGAAGCCTGGAATGAGCCATTAAAGCGAATACTCCTGTGTTCGCCATGTAAGATACATGTTCCCACAGCTAAATACCTTCATTTCTCTTCGTGTCAGCGTTCCAAGACTATTGCATGGTAGAGACAGTGGGGCAAGGAGGGTTCTGGGGAGCCTGGTCTCATGTTCCCTCTCTCTTTGCTTGCTGCCCAGGCTCCCATCCAAGTCGTTTCCTCATCTACCTGGCACCCCCAGGCCAGCATCCTCCACACCTCCTGGACCAGTCAAAGCAGCCCCTGCTCAGCTCCGGCCTCCCTCCCCTGGCAACATCCGTCCTGTCAAGAGAGAAGTCAGAGTGGAACCAGAGAAAAAAGATCCTGAGAAGGAACCTCAGAAAGTTGCCAATGAGCCCTCCCTCAAGGGCAGAACGCCTTTGGTGAAGGTGGAAGAAGCCACGGTTGAGGAGGGGCCGCCAGTCGAACCAGTGTCTGTCCCTGGTAGGAATCCACTGACCGGTGATGGAATAGGGATGCGTGCACTCTTCCTTCTCTCCTATACTGTTTTTACTTAGCCCGCCCTCCCTCCCTCCTTCCCTTCTTCCAGAAATTTTACTCTGAGACTAATTTGGGGACCTTGTCTTAAGTATAATCTTCTTACATATAAAGAAGGAATCATCCATTCGACAGCCTATTGCTGGAGCCTCAGCATATTTATTTCAGGAACAGTTTGGGATTCCTTTCATTGGTGGAATCCAATAATTGGACAAAATGTGGTATTTAGAGCACCTGTACCAGAATCATTTTGTTTGTGTATTGCTCTGTAACAAATGAGGCCCAAATTTTATAGCTTGCAACAACAGATGATCACTGTATCACGCAGAGTCTTGGGTCAGGAGTTTGAGGGCAGTTCAGCTGGGTTGTTCGAGGATGGTTCACACCCAGGGCTGTTGGCAGGCGGCCTTCATTTCACGATGCATGAACCTCGTCATAGAGTTGTTTGATGTCATCACAGTCTGTCTGCTCAGTCAGCTGACTTCGCCTAGACTGATGGATTTGGAGGAAAGAAACACAAGGATCCCACAGTATGTTTTATGCCTCATCTCAGAAGTCACACATGGAGAAGTCAACATTTCTGTCACACAGTTTATTAGAAGCAGGTCACTAGCTTCAGCTCCCGCTCAAGTGGAGGGGATTAGTCGCTACCTTTTACAAGGAGGGTTTTCAAAAAAAAAATCATGGAAATATTTTTAAACCACATCTTCAGTATTTTATACTCTAGACCTCTGCCCCTACCTCACACTTCTTAAATCAGGATATGGTGTGAATCCAAAGACTCTGAAGGATACTAAGCTTATCTCAGGATTGCCAGATAAAATAGTGGCAGTTATCCTGTGTGAACTAGAGTGGGAGGACAATTGGCTTAGCCTACATGATTGACAGAGGTCAGACCTTTTTCCAAAAGACCCAGTGGATCTCCTCTCTACCAAACTAATCAGATGCTGTTGGATCTTGAAAACCACCAGGAACTAGAAATTCAGTACCTCTTGTTGAAAACTGTCTTCATTCAAAAGTTTTCTCTTTAAAATTTAATTTGTGAATTGGGGTCGGGGCAAAGAAAGAATAGATAAGACAAACACTAGTGTTGTTAAGGAATGGATGAGTTCAATATCTGTTTACATGTAAAGAGCAAAAAGAGAAAGGCCAAAATAAATGTTCTGAGGGCAAAGAAAAATCTGTGGGAGCAGGAGACTGTAAATCTTGCAAGGAGGGTCTGGAGTGGTCAGGTGCCCAGGCTCGCATCTCACTGTGGTATCTGGGGCTGGGGGGAGGGCTCCTCAGTGCACCAGCACCCTAGGGCCTTTCCCTGAACCCAGATAAGGTCAGAGAACTGCTTCCCCTTGCATGGTGTGTCAGGACTGGCAGTGGACACCTGCCATGTCTAAGGGGCACGGGTGCCAGCTCCCTCCTCAGACCTAGAGACAGTACTTGATAGACAGAAGGGATCTCTTGAAAGTCATCTTCTCAGCCTAAACCTGGGCTCATAGTAGCGACACTGGCCACGGTCACAGAAAGATTTTAGTCCTCTAATGATGAACAGTCACGAAAGAGAAGGATTTTTTTTTTTTTTTTTAACATAATGAAAGGCAAATGGAAGATCTCATCATCTTTTTTGTTTGGGGTATAACTTCCTACAGATCTAAGGTAAGGCTCTATACTCAATACACATTCAATGTATATTGTCAAATGTGTAAAAATAAGAGTTGGTGACCGAGTGGCAGCTTTGGATGTCTCACTTACACACAAAGCTTTTTGTTATCTGTTGCCCGGTTACAGATAGAATACAATGAAACCCTGAGCACGCGCAGTAATAAACATTCCATTTTCTTTTCTAATGATGAGTTCTAGGCCTGGGCTGTAGGGGATGCTAGTTTTTGTTCTGTTCTTTGGCTTTTGTTTCCAGTTGGTTTTCTCCTTGTACCTGTTTGTACAGCTGTTCCAGCGGCAGCCGCGACCCCAGCTTCTCCCCCAGCTCCAGTCCCAGCCTCCGCCCCAGTCCCGGCACCCACTGTGACCGCCAGCGCTTCTCCAAAGACCTCTGCGGGCACCACCGACCCAGAAGAGGCCACCAGGCTGTTGGCTGAGAAGAGGCGGCTGGCCCGAGAGCAGAGGGAGAAGGAGGAGAGAGAGAAGAGGGAGAAGGAGGAGCTTGAAAGGTAATGAAAGGAGGGAGAGAGCTCAGGGACACCCTCGCAATGCCTTGGCTAGGTCTCCAGTCAGGGGAAGTGGCAGTGGAGGTGAAAGGTGAATCTGTAAGTTGTTTCAGAATTGCTCTCACCTAGTGTCCCTCTGGCCATAAGGAACTTTTTAAGTCACATTTCATATTATAATGACAGTACAACAAAATTGGTGGAGAAAAGTTTAAAGAAAAAAAAAATCATCTGCAGTCATACAGATGATTTCAGTAATTGTGCACATTTTTGATTCACCCCTTCCAGTCTCTGTGAACAGCATGTGGGTGTATACACACACACATGTATGTGCATTGCGGTTACATACATATTTGTTTAATTGTAACCACAATTGAAGTGCAGCTGTGCAGTCTGAGTTTTTTTATCTAACATCTCTCTCATCATCTCCATGATTCCTTATTATCTTATTATTTTAAAGCTGTGTAGTAACAGTTCATGTTTTCTTCCAAATAGAATTCCTCTCATACAGTAGCTGCTGGGAGATAAAGTACCCCATTGATTGCCTGCCAGATAGTATGCCACGGACACTTGACTTAGTTGCTCTCCTTCTGGAGCTAATGTTAATATAATTGCTCTTTGGATAAGCCAAACGGCTCCTCAGGCGAGGATGGTAGCCCCAGTGCTGGGCGGCCATCTTAGATGTGCCCTAGCCTTGGTCCCAGCAGGGAGCTTTACATGGTCCATCTTCCCCCTGTCCTGCCACAGAACGTTATAACCTTTATCCGTTTACAAAGACTGGCAGGGGAGAGTGAAGTTTTTTACTAGAAAGTTATTGGATTAAACCAGTCTCAGCCTTTAAAGATAGGTAAAAACCAGCTGCTCTGAGAATATGAGTGATACATTTTACTTCCGTTTGCGACAAGGCAGCATGAGGTGGGAAGGGGAGGAGGAGGGAGAGAGAGGCTCTCCATGTATCCAGTGGAAACTGCCTCCCGACAGGCTGTCCTTGGGTTCGCCACAAGCTCGATCCTCACCAAGGAACAGCCCCTCACTCCTCCTTTTTGCCTTGATCTGTCTTTTTTTCCCCTCCAGACAAAAGAGAGAAGAACTGGCCCAAAGGGTAGCTGAAGAGAGAAGCCGCAGAGAGGAGGCGGCCCGCCAGCTGGAAGCTGAGCTAGCCCGGGAGCGGGAAGCGCAGCTGCGGCAGCAGGAGGAGGAGCGGGCCCGGCGCGAGCAGGAGGAGATGGAGCGCCTCCAGAAACAGGTAGGGGTCCGGGCTCGGGCTGCCAAGCAGGTCCGCGCGGCCCTGGCTCAGGGAGGGGCCGCGGGCTAGCTGGATGAGCAGAGGAAGGTGTGGTGAGGGACCCTCTGAGTCTCCTGCGCAGTCGTTGCGTCCTCCGCCGTCGATGCCCGGAGACGTCGCGGCCGCGCCAAAGCCAGCGTGTCTGTAGAATGCAGATGCCCACTTCTCATTTTCAGAAAGAAGAAGAAGCTCGTGCTCGGGAGGAAGCGGAGAGGGTTCGGCAGGAGCGGGAGAAGCATTTCCAGAGAGAAGAGCAAGAGCGCCTGGAGAGGAAGAAGGTATTTGCAGGACCCCCGCAAGCTGCCTGGCACAGTGAGATTCCTAGACAGAAGCGGGCTGAAGTCGGGGAGACTAGCTCACCACCATCAGGAGACAAATGTGTCGTATCCATTTCACCTTAATTAAAGTAGCTCTCAGTATTATTATTCTCCTCCAAAGAAGTCAACTCTTGGTGTTTCAGCCTTCACCAAAAACAATTATTTACAATTCTCTTGGCCCCAGTTCCAGCTTTTTCTTTAATTAAACTACAAGGAAAGACAATTGTATTTTTCAAATATAATAGATGTGTTTCTGTGCGCTGCTATTTGCTTAGTCAGTGAAGTGCACCAGGCTAGCTTTCCTCCTATATCTGATTGATTGCTCAGTTCTCTTTCTTGTAGCGACTTGAGGAGATTATGAAAAGAACCAGAAAAACAGAAGCTTCAGATAAGGTATTGAGGTGGCCATTTTTTTAAATATTCTAATGGCTTTTTTAACTTGTAATTTTAGTATTAAAAAGTCTTTCTTTTTTTCTTGGTTAGAAAACTGTTGATCAGAGAAATGGAGATATAACCAAGGGAGCTCTCACTGGAGGAACAGGTATGTGTTTCGGTAAACTTCAGTTCAAATGTAGGATTTTTTAACTGACTCTCCAGAGGTCAAGATAAATAGTGATTTAAAAGAAAACTCAGAGAAGGTTGGATGTGTCTCCTGTAGTCCACAAATAACTCCCTTTATCTAGAGCCTCTAGCGTTTCTAGCAGATTTTTTCACAGTTGTTTACACTCTTTAATATCTTGTCATTTTATATCATACATCTTCTATATGTGTGTCTTTGTGTATATCTCTCTCATATATGCCTCTATAGAGATGTATACACATATATGTGTTGTTTAATTGCTAAGTCCTTTATGATTCTTCATGACCCCGTGGACTGTAACCCACCAGGATTCTCTGTCCATTTTCCAGGCAAGACTACTGGAGTGGATTGCCATTTTCTTCTCCAATATAGATACATACACACATGATTAAAAGAATTTTCTTTTGAGTTTATACAATTAAATTTCATTTGTCCCTTAACATCTGGTAAAGGAACTAGTATTTATATTTGCTATTCAGGACATTAGACAACTAGTATTTATGGCAGGCCTCAGAAAAGGATTTAAATTTATTTAAGTTCTGACTTCAGAAGAGAGTTAAAATTGGAAAATGTTGACATTTCAGAAAGAATGCCATAGGCTTTCGGGTATTTACAATTCTCTCATAAAAGAAGTCCCTTGGTGTTTCAGCCTTCACCAAAAACAATTATTTACAATTCTCTTGGCCCCAGTTCCAGCTTTTTCTTTAATTAAACTACAAGGAAAGACAATTGTATTTTTCAAATATAATAGATGTGTTTCTGTGCGCTGCTATTTGCTTAGTCAGTGAAGTGCACCAGGCTAGCTTTCCTCCTATATCTGATTGATTGCTCAGTTCTCTTTCTTGTAGCGACTTGAGGAGATTATGAAAAGAACCAGAAAAACAGAAGCTTCAGATAAGGTATTGAGGTGGCCATTTTTTTAAATATTCTAATGGCTTTTTTAACTTGTAATTTTAGTATTAAAAAGTCTTTCTTTTTTTCTTGGTTAGAAAACTGTTGATCAGAGAAATGGAGATATAACCAAGGGAGCTCTCACTGGAGGAACAGGTATGTGTTTCGGTAAACTTCAGTTCAAATGTAGGATTTTTTAACTGACTCTCCAGAGGTCAAGATAAATAGTGATTTAAAAGAAAACTCAGAGAAGGTTGGATGTGTCTCCTGTAGTCCACAAATAACTCCCTTTATCTAGAGCCTCTAGCGTTTCTAGCAGATTTTTTCACAGTTGTTTACACTCTTTAATATCTTGTCATTTTATATCATACATCTTCTATATGTGTGTCTTTGTGTATATCTCTCTCATATATGCCTCTATAGAGATGTATACACATATATGTGTTGTTTAATTGCTAAGTCCTTTATGATTCTTCATGACCCCGTGGACTGTAACCCACCAGGATTCTCTGTCCATTTTCCAGGCAAGACTACTGGAGTGGATTGCCATTTTCTTCTCCAATATAGATACATACACACATGATTAAAAGAATTTTCTTTTGAGTTTATACAATTAAATTTCATTTGTCCCTTAACATCTGGTAAAGGAACTAGTATTTATATTTGCTATTCAGGACATTAGACAACTAGTATTTATGGCAGGCCTCAGAAAAGGATTTAAATTTATTTAAGTTCTGACTTCAGAAGAGAGTTAAAATTGGAAAATGTTGACATTTCATTAGAAAGTGCATATGCCATAGGCTTTGGACACAGATGATTAATTTCTTGGTGACTTTAAATCAAACTTGATGCAAATACAACTTACTTTAGTGTTTCAGTACTCAAGATTCAATTAATAATTGAATATTTATCAAATGCCTTCTTTGTGTCAGGTACATCTGCATACATTGTCTTGTTTAATTTCCATTGCAGGCCTGTGAAATAGGAGATGCTTTCTCTTGGAGTCAGCAAGCCTTTTCAGAAACCTTTTGTGTACCATGCCCTGTGACCGGTGCTATTCAGTGTGCACTGGTCAGGTGAAGGTCCTACCCCCAGGAACACTCAGATTAAGTGACACACAGCTCACACAGCTGGAGTTCAAGTCACCAGCTTGTAACTCCGAGATGCCCTGTAGCAGTCTCCATGATTTACACATGGGTGGGTGGTTGATAGCACATCATTCCGTCTTCCTCTGTCATCATCTGCAGTGTCAGTATGAAGAGAAAGGACTAAAGATACCTCAGTTTCATTGGCTGTTTTTAAAAGACTAAATGGAGTAAAGATCAAATGAAATGGTTTACACAAAAGAACATATTCTATGAACTGTAGGGATTTTCAAATGTGAAAACTTGGTGTTTGGGGATTTGGTTTTACTTCAGTAGAGGCAGTCTCAGGTCCTTTATGTCATGAACCCTTCATAGTGGTGTTTTCATGTTCTTTCTGTTTATTTTTAAATAATTGGCCGCACCAAGTCTTAGTTGCCTGTAGCATGCAGGATCTTTAGTTGCGATATTTGAACCTCAGTTACAGTGTGAGAGATCTAGTTCTTTGACTAGAGATTGAACCCAGGCCACCTACATTGAGAATATGGAGCCTTCCACCCTCTGGACCACCAGGGAAGTGGCCGTACTTATTTAAAGATGCCCTAATTATATTTGTTTGGAAAAGATCCCTAGTGGTTGCCTGTTAACCCCACTGTATTTAACAGGTCGTCTGTAAGAGTGTTGTAATAGATACAGGCTTGAAGCAGGCCTGGCACCTGTGAGTGATCAGAATGCGCATTTTAGGGTGTAAATTTACCAACTCAGGATTATTTGAGGAGCTGATGCTGTAGTTTGTACAGAGCCAAACAAACAGCTCCTAGTTGATTTGTTTTTCCACCTTTCTTCCTGCTACTATTTCCCTATCAAGTCTTTCAATATTCTCTGTACCTCACTTCGAGAATGAACAATGATGAGAGGGAAGGTGAGACTTGTTGATCACCATACCTGTGTCATTCATAATCAACTTGGTTTGTGTCAGGTACATCTGCATACATTGTCTTGATTTGCAGGCCTGTGAAATAGGAGATGCTTTCTCTTGGAGTCAGCAAGCCTTTTCAGAAACCTTTTGTGTACCATGCCCTGTGACCGGTGCTATTCAGTGTGCACTGGTCAGGTGAAGGTCCTACCCCCAGGAACACTCAGATTAAGTGACACACAGCTCACACAGCTGGAGTTCAAGTCACCAGCTTGTAACTCCGAGATGCCCTGTAGCAGTCTCCATGATTTACACATGGGTGGGTGGTTGATAGCACATCATTCCGTCTTCCTCTGTCATCATCTGCAGTGTCAGTATGAAGAGAAAGGACTAAAGATACCTCAGTTTCATTGGCTGTTTTTAAAAGACTAAATGGAGTAAAGATCAAATGAAATGGTTTACACAAAAGAACATATTCTATGAACTGTAGGGATTTTCAAATGTGAAAACTTGGTGTTTGGGGATTTGGTTTTACTTCAGTAGAGGCAGTCTCAGGTCCTTTATGTCATGAACCCTTCATAGTGGTGTTTTCATGTTCTTTCTGTTTATTTTTAAATAATTGGCCGCACCAAGTCTTAGTTGCCTGTAGCATGCAGGATCTTTAGTTGCGATATTTGAACCTCAGTTACAGTGTGAGAGATCTAGTTCTTTGACTAGAGATTGAACCCAGGCCACCTACATTGAGAATATGGAGCCTTCCACCCTCTGGACCACCAGGGAAGTGGCCGTACTTATTTAAAGATGCCCTAATTATATTTGTTTGGAAAAGATCCCTAGTGGTTACCTGTTAACCCCACTGTATTTAACAGGTCGTCTGTAAGAGTGTTGTAATAGATACAGGCTTGAAGCAGGCCTGGCACCTGTGAGTGATCAGAATGCGCATTTTAGGGTGTAAATTTACCAACTCAGGATTATTTGAGGAGCTGATGCTGTAGTTTGTACAGAGCCAAACAAACAGCTCCTAGTTGATTTGTTTTTCCACCTTTCTTCCTGCTACTATTTCCCTATCAAGTCTTTCAATATTCTCTGTACCTCACTTCGAGAATGAACAATGATGAGAGGGAAGGTGAGACTTGTTGATCACCATACCTGTGTCATTCATAATCAACTTGGTTTGAGTTAATACTGCTAAAAAGAGGCCTGAGGATTTTCTAACACCTGTTCCCCTTCTCCTGGTCCCACATGTGGTTGGAGGCTGAATGGTATCACCAGTGTGCCAAAGAGAATTCTAGGCTAGGCAGGAGGTGCATTTGTAGACCTACCAGAAGTCTTCTCAAATGATGCCTATTGTTAGCTTTGCAAATTTTGGCAGCTTTTAAACTATCAATTTCTTCTTTGCTTTAGTTATGAGATTCTTTGAAGCTCTGGTAGTGTTATTGAATTTGTAATAGGCTGTGAAATAACACCTCTTTGGAATTATCTCACTTATTCTCTGCATCAAGCTGAAACAAACTGTCACAAAGGCCCCTGAAATTATGACCCATGTAAGTTTTACAAGACCCATGTAAGTTTTAAAGCAAACCCGGCCCAGATTTTGAAGTCAGTCATCAATATTGTGATCTTATGCTAGACTCCAGCGAGGAGCATTGAATGACTAGGTAGCAGAGTTAGGTACAATTCACTGGCCTTCCATGCATGAAATCCGTACCATTATTAAATGTGACTAGAACTGAGTTTTACCAAATATTTTTCACCACTTTAGGGTATTTCATGGTGATTGGCTTCAAATCCTTCAGTAATCATTTTTTCACCAGGTCAGAATATTGCTACTTCAGCAGTTGCTTTGCTTTCAGTAGTATGTATTTTTAAAATTTTTGCCCAGAGTCAGTTGGTGTAAGCAAAAATAACAGCAGCCCTGGTTTCCACCCTTACAATGTGCTGTGCAGTGTTCTAAGTACTTTGCATGTGTTAATACATCTAATTCTCACAGTAGCCTGTAAGGTAGGTACTGTTATCCATGAGGAAACCGAGGCATAGAGCATCTGTGGCTTGCCCAAGGTCACAGCTGGTAAGTGGCAGAGCTGGGACATAAGTGCAAGCATTCCGGTTTCTGGGGTTTGGTAGAGGAGTAGTAACCCTTTGTCCCATCTTTGCCATGTCCAGCAGTCTCTACACTTCCCAATGTGACAAACTCCCCAGAGCCAGTGGAGCCAGCAACCAGCCCTGGTGTGGTTACCGCTCACCAATCAAAAGTGACTGTGGACAGGTAAGTTAGACAACCGGAGCTTTTCTTATTGATGCACATTTGAGCAAAGCATGACTGTTTTGCCCCCCATCACTCCCACGAGAGTTTTCTGGGACCAGACAGAATTTCAGTTTTAACATACAGATTTACTATATTTAGGCTCATTAATTCTGAGTTGGAAAATGTCTCTTTCTTGAATCACTAAATATCACCAGTTGTTTAAAAGCCACACCAGGTATTGGTGCGGCTATTTAAACAAATTATTCCCTGTAATTTGTTGCTTTCCTTTGTATGTATTTGACATGATTCTGGACCATCTTCACACACTCTGATGATATATAATAGTTGTATTTTTACTGTATATAATATTGCAATGAGTCACAGCTTTGTTTCCTAGTAATTTAGATGCCAATATTTCTAATACTAGTAGTAGAACTTCCAGTTGAGGAAACAGATGGTTGCTAACAATAGTTAAGTGTGGGTTGAGGAACAATTGCCTTTCTCTTCCCTTGCGTTTATATTGACAGCATTGGAAGAGTGCTTTCAAAAATGAAAACTGTGGGTAATTATAGCCTGTGACTAAAAATCCTGTCATAAGAGAACCTGTAGAAGTATTTGCAGTAATGCTCAAAATTTCCAGCTATGACTTTTTTTGAATTTATTGAATTAGGAGTCCTATCTCAAATGCCAATCTTTACCACCATAAGAGAATTGAAGATTCTCAAGCTAATTTTTTCTAATTGATAGATTGTAACATAGATTGTTCTAAGATCTTTTTTCTCCCAGTTTTATTAAGATATAATTGACATACAGCACTGTATAAGTTTAAGGCATATGGCATAATGATTTGATGTGTAATTTTTTTCCTAATTTAAAAGTACATACCAGACAAATTATTGACAGCAGTGAAAAGACAAGTCATCCTAAGGTGTCATGGGTTATTTTTGTATATTCTTCTGGAACATTTTTTATTTTACCCTCAATTATACCAGAGAAAACAATTTTCCAAAGAGATATATCTTAAGTTTTTGATCATGTTGAATAATTTTCATAGTTACCTGAGACATGATTTCATTTTTAAATTAGTTGTATTTTCAAATAAAAAATTCATTTCCAACTCCTATAATTTAGAAAATAAAAAGTACTGCAGAGAGTATCTTATTATTATAAGTTTAAGTCACTGATAATTCTCTCTAGGGAATAAAATTACCTTATACATTAGCTGATGCTCTTCAGTGGTAAAATCAAGTGATCAGTCATTCTAGAAGAACCCAAAACGTATCTTCAAGAGTCTTGCATCTAGCTTCAACCTTCAGTGTAGCCAAAGAAGGGGATTCAAAAGCTGGTGCTCGAGGATCCATAAACGCTAAGCCCAGCAGCTTGAGCTTTAGTGTTCCAGTTTTTGCATTATCACTGTGTCCTCTGAACATTTAATAAGTGGTCATCCAATGCATATGGTATGATTACTACTCTAATTATTAACAAGACTGGGTGGAGTGGTCCGTAGCAGTGGGAGGGGGAAATGAAATCAGCTGTTGACTCAAGCCTGGGGTTGGCATTGCCACTCCAGCTTGTCAGCACATGCAGGCCTGGAAGGTGATGGAGCTGACATGGTCACGACACAGAGCTTTGAAGATGTGTTCTTCTTTTGCCAAAATCTCTACTTAAAAATCTCTTTAGGATGAAAACCAAACTCTCCCTGGTTACAGAAAGCCCACGCGTATTGGGAAAGACTGGGATGGGAGGGGCAGTCTATGCACGTAGAGTGGCAGGAGAGAGGGCTGTGTGTGTGCATGCAGGCACACGCATACAGACTATAGTGATGCCCAGCTCCCCCTCTCCTGCCCAGTAAAATAGTGGCAAAGCACCATCATAAACTGGATCTGTATAATATTTTTATATTCTTTTCCACAGCACTTTTACAAATGATATTTTTCACTGTACATTGTAAGGCCTTTTGAAGCACTTAAATCCCTAACTTGCCAAAGACAAGTCATCCTAAGGTGTCATGGGTTATTTTGTATATTCTTCTGGAACATTTTTTATTTTACCCTCAATTATACCAGAGAAAACAATTTTCCAAAGAGATATATCTTAAGTTTTTGATCATGTTGAATAATTTTCATAGTTACCTGAGACATGATTTCATTTTTAAATTAGTTGTATTTTCAAATAAAAAATTCATTTCCAACTCCTATAATTTAGAAAATAAAAAGTACTGCAGAGAGTATCTTATTATTATAAGTTTAAGTCACTGATAATTCTCTCTAGGGAATAAAATTACCTTATACATTAGCTGATGCTCTTCAGTGGTAAAATCAAGTGATCAGTCATTCTAGAAGAACCCAAAACGTATCTTCAAGAGTCTTGCATCTAGCTTCAACCTTCAGTGTAGCCAAAGAAGGGGATTCAAAAGCTGGTGCTCAAGGATCCATAAACGCTAAGCCCAGCAGCTTGAGCTTTAGTGTTCCAGTTTTTGCATTATCACTGTGTCCTCTGAACATTTAATAAGTGGTCATCCAATGCATATGGTATGATTACTACTCTAATTATTAACAAGACTGGGTGGAGTGGTCCGTAGCAGTGGGAGGGGGAAATGAAATCAGCTGTTGACTCAAGCCTGGGGTTGGCATTGCCACTCCAGCTTGTCAGCACATGCAGGCCTGGAAGGTGATGGAGCTGACATGGTCACGACACAGAGCTTTGAAGATGTGTTCTTCTTTTGCCAAAATCTCTACTTAAAAATCTCTTTAGGATGAAAACCAAACTCTCCCTGGTTACAGAAAGCCCACGCGTATTGGGAAAGACTGGGATGGGAGGGGCAGTCTATGCACGTAGAGTGGCAGGAGAGAGGGCTGTGTGTGTGCATGCAGGCACACGCATACAGACTATAGTGATGCCCAGCTCCCCCTCTCCTGCCCAGTAAAATAGTGGCAAAGCACCATCATAAACTGGATCTGTATAATATTTTTATATTCTTTTCCACAGCACTTTTACAAATGATATTTTTCACTGTACATTGTAAGGCCTTTTGAAGCACTTAAATCCCTAACTTGCTAAAGTTCAAGTTGCTGCCATTACTGACAGAGACCTGATTTTTGGATCTCTTCCATGGACCTATCTATAGTGAAACATTCAGTTAACAACCAGTGTGTATTAGAAGCTAAAACATTCACAATTTTGGCCTTGTATTTTCCATTTGAAGATTTTAACTCCTGTCAAATAAGGTCATTTTCTTACATGTGAGCGCTGAACAAATTATGAAGCTTGCAAATGTTTATTGCTACAGTCTGAGAAAGTGAACAATCTAGCATTCATTTCATGCATAGGCATTGTTTTGCTGCATTGCAAAGCATAATACTGAACCTATAACTTAAAGGGTTACGTTTGGTTACAGAGTGTGTAAAGGGAGTAAAAAACCTAGGAGAAATTATAGGTAGAAAATTAAGGATGGCACGGCCAGTTGAATGTATCTCAAAAACCCAAGGTATTTAGCTTGAATTAATGAGAATCAAGGTGGGGTCAGAGGTAGATTAAAGGGGCAAAGATGAGAAGGTTGATCTTGAACAATATACCTATAAAATTATGTGCACATTTTTTGGAAGCTGGAGATACTTGAAGAGCCAGGGATTGTACACACTACTACTATGAGAAGAACCTGGAACCAGAAATCATGTACCCAGGCTGGAATGCAGACTGCCTCTTACTAGTCGTACAACTTGTGAAAACTCTCCCCCGCCGCCCCCATCCTTGAAGTAAAGATCCTAATAAGGGCCATTTTTCTCAAAGAAATGTAAAAGGTCTGCAGTAGAAATTGTTAAATGTATGTTGTTGTTGTGGATAATGAGCTATTCTATTTGATAAATTGTTCCATTTGATAAAAACATGTCGGAACTCACTGTTTTTGTTAGTGTAATGATGCCAGTCATTCTAACATTTTGATTGTAAAATTAGTATAAAAGTTTTGGGTTGTCCTAAAAATGTTTCCCAGTTTTAAAACTAACTCCTTTGATTTTTTTCCAACTCCTTAGTACTCCCAGTTTGGAAAAACAACCAAGTGAAAATGGAATATCAGTTCAAAATGAAAATTTTGAAGAAATTATAAACTTACCTGTTGGGTCTAAACCGTCCAGACTAGATGTCACCAACAGTGAGAATCCAGATATTCCTTTGAGTCCAATTTTGGCCTTTGATGATGAAGGGACACTTGGGCCCCTGCCTCAGGTAGATGGTGTTCAAACACAACAGACAGCAGGTAAGCTTGCCTCGAACTCCCTTCAGTAAATATAAGAAATACCTAAGAGGGAATGAACCTTCTGCTGTGTGACTGAGGCATATTTTGTCCTTCAAGGGACCAAATACACCTGTGAAGGAGACTGTGCGTGAGTCATAGAAATTGAATTTTGAGTTGGGTTGGGCAACTTCTAGGGCCCCTCTGATTTTCACACTCAGTGTAGAAAGTCAGTCTGCAGCACCCCCTGGGTATCCATGGGCCTCTCCTCACAGAGCAACACTCATTACCCAGAGGCACTCCCAGTCAGAACATGCTTCATAGTAAGACAAACGCTTAACCATAACTGGCTGGCCATTGAAGAAAAGCTTTGTTTGATTTCTGTTCCACTTTTCTCAGTTCTAAAGATATTTGAAGACTGCCAACATGTGGCTTCGATGGTAAAGAATTTGCCTGCAATGCAGATAACCTGGGTTCGATTTCTGGGTTGGAAAGATGCCCTGGAGAAGGGAATGGTAACCCACTCCAGTATTCTTGCCTGGAGAATCCCATGGACCGAGGAGCCTGGCAGGCTACAGTCAGTGGGGTCTCAAAAAGTAGGACACAACTGAGCAGCTAATACTTTCCCTTTTTATTCACTTTCAACCTATTCTCTCATCACTTTTTTCTTGTTTGGCATAGCAAGCTGGGAATATACAGTTTTCCTTTTTAAATATAATAAGATAGTTAACAATTGAGGTAATAGGACCATTATTCCAAACTAGTAGCGTACTGAACCCAGGGCCCCTGATTGAGTGACTGCAGCTGCTGAAACCAGGAGTGACTCTTATACCCTGTCTCTGGCACCCAGACTTAATCTGAACAATAGCTTTACAGAGAAATAACATAAAAAATTACCAACTCCGTTCTCCTAGTAATTCAATAGCACAGTCCCATCAGGCTCAAGAGTAAGTGGGGTAATCCAGCTCCATCTCTTCTCAAACCTCTTTGAATTCTATCAACTTCTCTCTCTGAGCCCCTCATTTTAATGTATTGACCAGCATTTCTTTACACTGTTGTGAACAGCACCAGACAAATGTAGGCTATTTAGATGAGTCAGTAAAGCCTTACTTGTGGTCAGACTGTTTTGTATTAAATTCCATCCATGTACTTTTAACTTAACAAGTATTTTCCAGTTGAAAAGGCCAATTTTGACCCTCTTATTGAAATGAGGCTAGTCTTTTTTTCCTCCTCTAAAAGACTGGCCCTGGGAGTTTAGCTTTGCTTTAGTGATCTACTTTTCTAGACTGTGAAAGGAAGAAGGTCCAACTGTAAATGGAAGCTATAAAGCCTAGCATTATGTTAAATTCTTTGAATTCTGTTAAAATCCTTTGAGAACAGTCTGATTACCTGTGTGTTGATGGAAACACTCGTACAGCTTCCTACTTTCTGTCATGTCACAGATTCACAGAGCTGGAAGGAATGTTCAGATGGCTTTCTCCACTGATTTACCTGATTTACCTGTCACTTCATTCCCACACTTCTCTAGAACATAGTCAAGTGTCTGTGATATTAAGTGGTGTTAGGATCCTTTTTTTGATCATGACTACTTATCAACCATCATTTATTTCAGCTTCCACATAGGGCTGAAGCATCAGGTACTGAGGATTCAAGACCAATGAATGTAAAGTCTCTAATATCTAACCAAAGTACAATTGACTTACACAGTTTGGAAAAGTGAATAATACATAGCCTATGTTAAAGAAAAGAATGTGTGTTTCCCTGTTAGTGGTAGAATTCACTTAACTAGAAGGCCAGGGATTTCTGATAAAATTGCCTATTTTTACATATGACCATATATAGAAAAGCATGGTAAAGTTTTAGGAATGTACTGATAAGATATTCCTGTAGTGTTAAGACTTTTGGTAAATGTTATATTCATCTATTCTTTTTCTGTCTCCTAATGTAGAAGTTATATGAGTGTTTCCTCTGAAGAACCAAAGCAGAAATTTAATAATTTCTACAATTAATGGATCTCCTTCCATGCTACAAAGGAGCATCTCCCCTTCCTCCAGTTTTCTAAAGACTTCTTGACCATCATTTTGAAAAGACTTTATTAAAACCAGGTAAAGACAACAGACTGGATAGCTTTTCTAATAATCTTCGCCAATAGAGAAAAGAAATGCTCCTTGTTATTCTTCAGTACTTTAAAATGGCTTTTTCCAGTGTGTTCCTTCTTAGGAAATCAATATTTTTCTGCCTTCTCTAAAAGATGAGAGCATTTGACTATAAAAGAAATGGGCTGAGTAGGCATGATTTTTCACATAGATATTTTGGTCTTTAAATGCTAACATACAAAGTTGGCACAAAAATTTTTACCTTTTACAATATAATACTTGAACTATAAGTACCTCTTGGTTCCACAGGTAGAGTGAATAGGAGAGGTGTTTAAGCTTGTTAAAATATTATTGCAAAGAGCTCTATTTGTAGAGGCAGATTACCAGGTTCTTGTAAATGCAACTCGTACATGGACACTGTCCCATTCTCCTTGCATTCTTTTGCTAAAGCATACTCAAGTTTTAAAATGTGAAAAAATTATTTTTTCAGAGCAAGAATTTGCTGTCCTCTTAAATAATGTATTTATAAGGTTTTTCAGATAAACTAATCAAATAAATTAGAACAATGTGACAATGTTGCAGGATTTGATTTATGAGATGCATTCCTTATGTTACCATGAGAGAATGTTGCTGATTTTTCAGGGCTGTTTCTGAAGTCTGTTTATTGCTGCTGTCCCCAGTGATGGTGGGACTTATCTTTGCCTTACCAGATCTCAAATTATGTGGAGGAATAAAGAACATCAGTACTGAGTTCAACCAATGAATGTAAAGTCTAATACAAGTAATTGACTTACACAGTTTGGAAAAGTGAATAATACATAGCCTATGTTAAAGAAAAGAATGTGTGTTTCCCTGTTAGTGGTAGAATTCACTTAACTAGAAGGCCAGGGATTTCTGATAAAATTGCCTATTTTTACATATGACCATATATAGAAAAGCATGGTAAAGTTTTAGGAATGTACTGATAAGATATTCCTGTAGTGTTAAGACTTTTGGTAAATGTTATATTCATCTATTCTTTTTCTGTCTCCTAATGTAGAAGTTATATGAGTGTTTCCTCTGAAGAACCAAAGCAGAAATTTAATAATTTCTACAATTAATGGATCTCCTTCCATGCTACAAAGGAGCATCTCCCCTTCCTCCAGTTTTCTAAAGACTTCTTGACCATCATTTTGAAAAGACTTTATTAAAACCAGGTAAAGACAACAGACTGGATAGCTTTTCTAATAATCTTCGCCAATAGAGAAAAGAAATGCTCCTTGTTATTCTTCAGTACTTTAAAATGGCTTTTTCCAGTGTGTTCCTTCTTAGGAAATCAATATTTTTCTGCCTTCTCTAAAAGATGAGAGCATTTGACTATAAAAGAAATGGGCTGAGTAGGCATGATTTTTCACATAGATATTTTGGTCTTTAAATGCTAACATACAAAGTTGGCACAAAAATTTTTACCTTTTACAATATAATACTTGAACTATAAGTACCTCTTGGTTCCACAGGTAGAGTGAATAGGAGAGGTGTTTAAGCTTGTTAAAATATTATTGCAAAGAGCTCTATTTGTAGAGGCAGATTACCAGGTTCTTGTAAATGCAACTCGTACATGGACACTGTCCCATTCTCCTTGCATTCTTTTGCTAAAGCATACTCAAGTTTTAAAATGTGAAAAAATTATTTTTTCAGAGCAAGAATTTGCTGTCCTCTTAAATAATGTATTTATAAGGTTTTTCAGATAAACTAATCAAATAAATTAGAACAATGTGACAATGTTGCAGGATTTGATTTATGAGATGCATTCCTTATGTTACCATGAGAGAATGTTGCTGATTTTTCAGGGCTGTTTCTGAAGTCTGTTTATTGCTGCTGTCCCCAGTGATGGTGGGACTTATCTTTGCCTTACCAGATCTCAAATTATGTGGGAGGGAATAAAGATTTACTATTTCTTTGAATAAAAAAAAAGAATTTGGTTTTGCTCGTTTAAGAGCAATGAAAAAATGATGGAACATTGACTGTTTGGCACCCAGGACACCTTTGTGAAGGGCCCTGTTCTGTGTGGCACCACCCTCCTTCACTTCCATTGCTGAGCTTGGCTGTACAAACTTGCACTTTCATTTGATAATATAAATTCAATTTTATTTTACCATTTGAGAGACTGCTAATACTAAATACTAAAGGAGAGAGAACACTAAAGGAAAACATGTTTTATTGTGGAGTATTTTTTTAAAATGGTACACTTCTGCCACTAGAGTGTGTTTTTATCCAAAGAGGGGTTGGTTAATCTAGATTAAATGAGGGGCTGTTCATTTATCGGACCTTTTCCTTAAAATCCCAGCATACTGTCTTTAGTACCAGCTGTCATTTGTTAAAACATTAATTTGGGGGTTTTCCCTATTCTCAGTTGTCCATGTACAGTCATATTAAAAGAAAATCTGTTCAAATTCGGTCTTTGTTGTTGTTGTTGTTGTTTAGATCAACACCAAATAAAATGTCTGACCTAGTTTTACTTTTAGGTTTCTCATACAACTTCACTTAGGTTGATTCTTGAATTTTCTTCATTTAACCTCAAATAACTTCTCTGAACAGGCCTATAGATCTATTTAAAATGTAGAACAAGAGTTCTGTTTGGTTGTCCTTTTTAAATTTATATTTAACTTGAGCAAAATCATTAGCATGAAAGCCCTCTAAGTAATCAAGTTTTAATTAGAAGCGATAGAAAATAGTTATCAATTTTGTTAGCACTGCAAGAGGATGATCTTTACAGTGACTGAACTGCTTTTTCTCCAGCGCTTTTATATCAGTACAAACAGAATTTTAAATAATGTATTTATAAGGGTTTTCAGATAAACTAATCAAATAAATTAGAACAATGTGACAATGTTGCAGGATTTGATTTATGAGATGCATTCCTTATGTTACCATGAGAGAATGTTGCTGATTTTTCAGGGCTGTTTCTGAAGTCTGTTTATTGCTGCTGTCCCCAGTGATGGTGGGACTTATCTTTGCCTTACCAGATCTCAAATTATGTGGGGGGGAATAAAGATTTACTATTTCTTTGAATAAAAAAAAAGAATTTGGTTTTGCTCGTTTAAGAGCAATGAAAAAATGATGGAACATTGACTGTTTGGCACCCAGGACACCTTTGTGAAGGGCCCTGTTCTGTGTGGCACCACCCTCCTTCACTTCCATTGCTGAGCTTGGCTGTACAAACTTGCACTTTCATTTGATAATATAAATTCAATTTTATTTTACCATTTGAGAGACTGCTAATACTAAATACTAAAGGAGAGAGAACACTAAAGGAAAACATGTTTTATTGTGGAGTATTTTTAAAATGGTACACTTCTGCCACTAGAGTGTGTTTTTATCCAAAGAGGGGTTGGTTAATCTAGATTAAATGAGGGGCTGTTCATTTATCGGACCTTTTCCTTAAAATCCCAGCATACTGTCTTTAGTACCAGCTGTCATTTGTTAAAACATTAATTTGGGGGTTTTCCCTATTCTCAGTTGTCCATGTACAGTCATATTAAAAGAAAATCTGTTCAAATTCGGTCTTTGTTGTTGTTGTTGTTTAGATCAACACCAAATAAAATGTCTGACCTAGTTTTACTTTTAGGTTTCTCATACAACTTCACTTAGGTTGATTCTTGAATTTTCTTCATTTAACCTCAAATAACTTCTCTGAACAGGCCTATAGATCTATTTAAAATGTAGAACAAGAGTTCTGTTTGGTTGTCCTTTTTAAATTTATATTTAACTTGAGCAAAATCATTAGCATGAAAGCCCTCTAAGTAATCAAGTTTTAATTAGAAGCGATAGAAAATAGTTATCAATTTTGTTAGCACTGCAAGAGGATGATCTTTACAGTGACTGAACTGCTTTTTCTCCAGCGCTTTTATATCAGTACATAGTCACCTACTGATCTTAAAGAGGTCCTCAGTAAACACTACATTAGGGGAAGATCTCAAGGATCAAATATGACCCCCTCCATGGAATTAAGGTACATGGGCTTCTAGTTGCCTTTCCCCATTTCAGTCTGCTTTAGGCCAATTTACTCACCAGTCACATGTTCATTTGGTAGATGGCCACCAGCTTTTACTGAAAGGTAAGGCTATATATTTCCTCCTCCATAACCCCACTACCTGGTGGTATAATAAAAGCAGATCTAAAACAGTTCTTTCACATGAACAAACATTAATTCACAGGAAGGACCTTTGGAAATCTTGGGGAAGTTCCTTCTGTGATCATAATCCCACAAATACCTTGGTGGAAAGGTCACAGTGAAGCAGTACACCAGTGATATCCTGAAATTACAATTAGGTAACCTAATTGGATCTGTGCAACACAGTCCTAAATGGGTGGATTCTGGGGAAAGCAAAGACCCAGAACTCTAGACCTACAGTACTAATCAAAAAATCCTGAGCTTGGGCTACCCTGGTGACTCAGTGGGTAAAGACACCGCCTTGCAGTGCAAGGGGTGTGCGGGTTCGATCCCTGGCCTGGGAAGATCCCATGTGCCGCGGAGCGGCTGGACTGATGTGTCCAATTACCGAGCCGGAGCTCTGGAGCGCATGCACCCAGAGCCAATGCTCTGCGACAACAGAGGCCACCGCGATGGGAGGCCCACAGGAGCCAAAGAACAAAGACGGATGAAAATAGATAAATGAAAGACCAATAGAAGAGGCCTGCCCACCCCCTCCCTCCCCAACCCACCCCTTCCCCCCCAAAAAATAAAAAATAAATGTTCAAAAAAAAAAAGTCCTGAGCTTGCAGGATCTGCCATATTCTAATACCTCATCTCATGCATTTTCCTTCTCAGCCTTTCTTAGACAACCACTGACCTTTCAAGCTACATTCACTAATGAAAGTTACTAACATCCTTTCTGCTGAATAACAGTAGTATAGATTTAGGTGACAATGTTTAAAGCCACCAGATTGGGGTCCTTCAAATTCTATCTGTCCCATCCCCAGGGTAAAATTAAAGTTAAATTATACATGTATAGTTTACATGTATATATACTCCCTTAAGTGTTCTTAGACGGCAAGGAGATCAAATCAGTCAATCCTAAAGGAAATCAACCCTGAATCCTCATTGGAGGGACTGATGATAAAGCTGAAGCTCCAATACTTTGGCCACCTGATGCAAAGAGCTGGCTCACTGGAAAAGACCCTGATGCTGGGAAAGATTAAAGGCAAAAGTAGAAAAAGGCAGCAGAGGATGAGATGGTTGAATAGCATCACCTATTCAATGGACATGAACTTGGGCAAACTCTGGGAAATAGTGAGGGGCAGGGAGGCCGGGCATGCTGCAGTCTGTGGGTCGTAAAGAGTCAGACATGACCTAGGGACTAAACAATAGCAATATACATGTACACATACAAAGTATATACTACAGTGTTTTGAGGTAAATTATTGCATGTTAATGTCAGTTTAACAGACGCCAATAAATACAACCATCTTCTGTATTCCCTTTTTTAACTAATGGATATTATTGAACAATTTGTCTACATGTTTTGTACATAGAACATTAAAAATCGCAATGAAATGGTTATTGGATCAGGTTAGAAAAGCAATTTTAGATGACCTAAGAAACATCATATGCACAATCCTCCCATCCTAGTTACACTTCAGTGCCTAAAAGACTACTCAAAAATGTACTAAAGTTGTCATTTTCTCACATATTGTGGCTCTTCACCTGTTTGGGGCTCTAAAGGCCAAGAGATGGAAGAGAAAAGGACCAGCATGTGAACACAGACAATTTTAAATTTGTTACAAATATTTTGCTAATAACTGTTTCCTTTATGACTGCTAACTTGAGTTTTATCTTGGTAGTGTTGATTACAACTTTAGAGATCAAAGAAATTTTAGGAAATGTTAAAAAAACAAAAAGTCCTGAGCTTGCAGGATCTGCCATATTCTAATACCTCATCTCATGCATTTTCCTTCTCAGCCTTTCTTAGACAACCACTGACCTTTCAAGCTACATTCACTAATGAAAGTTACTAACATCCTTTCTGCTGAATAACAGTAGTATAGATTTAGGTGACAATGTTTAAAGCCACCAGATTGGGGTCCTTCAAATTCTATCTGTCCCATCCCCAGGGTAAAATTAAAGTTAAATTATACATGTATAGTTTACATGTATATATACTCCCTTAAGTGTTCTTAGACGGCAAGGAGATCAAATCAGTCAATCCTAAAGGAAATCAACCCTGAATCCTCATTGGAGGGACTGATGATAAAGCTGAAGCTCCAATACTTTGGCCACCTGATGCAAAGAGCTGGCTCACTGGAAAAGACCCTGATGCTGGGAAAGATTAAAGGCAAAAGTAGAAAAAGGCAGCAGAGGATGAGATGGTTGAATAGCATCACCTATTCAATGGACATGAACTTGGGCAAACTCTGGGAAATAGTGAGGGGCAGGGAGGCCGGGCATGCTGCAGTCTGTGGGTCGTAAAGAGTCAGACATGACCTAGGGACTAAACAATAGCAATATACATGTACACATACAAAGTATATACTACAGTGTTTTGAGGTAAATTATTGCATGTTAATGTCAGTTTAACAGACGCCAATAAATACAACCATCTTCTGTATTCCCTTTTTTAACTAATGGATATTATTGAACAATTTGTCTACATGTTTTGTACATAGAACATTAAAAATCGCAATGAAATGGTTATTGGATCAGGTTAGAAAAGCAATTTTAGATGACCTAAGAAACATCATATGCACAATCCTCCCATCCTAGTTACACTTCAGTGCCTAAAATACTCAAAAATGTACTAAAGTTGTCATTTTCTCACATATTGTGGCTCTTCACCTGTTTGGGGCTCTAAAGGCCAAGAGATGGAAGAGAAAAGGACCAGCATGTGAACACAGACAATTTTAAATTTGTTACAAATATTTTGCTAATAACTGTTTCCTTTATGACTGCTAACTTGAGTTTTATCTTGGTAGTGTTGATTACAACTTTAGAGATCAAAGAAATTTTAGGAAATGACAAAAATTAAATAGAATGTGTAAAAGAAGCAGGGGGAAAGCAACAGATAACATACAAGGGAACACCTGTAAAGCTGTCAGCAAATTTTTCAGCAGAAACTCTGCAGGCCACAAGGGAGTGGCATGATGCATTATTTAAAGTGGTCAAAGGGGAAAAATCTACAACCAAGAATACTCTACCCAAAAAGGATCTCATTCAGATTTGGGGAGATTAGAAACTTTACAGAAAAACAAAAGCTAGAATTTAGCACTGCCAAACAAGCTTTACAACAAAGGTTAAAATTTCTCTAGGTGGGTCTTCCCTGGTGGTCCAGTGGGTAAAGACCCCATCTTGCTGTGCCAGGGGCACCGGTTCGATCCCTGGCCTGGGAAGATCTCACTTGCCATGGAGCAACTGGACCAGTGTCTCCAATTACAAGCCAGTGCTCTGGAACACATGTGCCTAGAGCCGGTGCTCTACAATGAAAGAGGCCATTGCAATGGAAGGCCCACACAGGCCGAAAAATAAAGATGGATAAAAAATAAATAAACAAAAATTCAATATAAGAGGCCAAAATTTTAAAAAATCTAGGTAAGGGCTTTCCTGGTAGTTCAGTGGTAAAGAGCTTCCCTGCCAATGCAGGAGCCGCAGGTTTGATCCCTGATCTGGGGAGATCTCACAGTGGGGTAAGCAACCATCTTCTGTATTCCTTTTTAACTAATGGATATTATTGAACAATTTGTCTACATGTTTTGTACATAGAACATTAAAAATCGCAATGAAATGGTTATTGGATCAGGTTAGAAAAGCAATTTTAGATGACCTAAGAAACATCATATGCACAATCCTCCCATCCTAGTTACACTTCAGTGCCTAAAAGACTACTCAAAAATGTACTAAAGTTGTCATTTTCTCACATATTGTGGCTCTTCACCTGTTTGGGGCTCTAAAGGCCAAGAGATGGAAGAGAAAAGGACCAGCATGTGAACACAGACAATTTTAAATTTGTTACAAATATTTTGCTAATAACTGTTTCCTTTATGACTGCTAACTTGAGTTTTATCTTGGTAGTGTTGATTACAACTTTAGAGATCAAAGAAATTTTAGGAAATGACAAAAATTAAATAGAATGTGTAAAAGAAGCAGGGGGAAAGCAACAGATAACATACAAGGGAACACCTGTAAAGCTGTCAGCAAATTTTTCAGCAGAAACTCTGCAGGCCACAAGGGAGTGGCATGATGCATTATTTAAAGTGGTCAAAGGGGAAAAATCTACAACCAAGAATACTCTACCCAAAAAGGATCTCATTCAGATTTGGGGAGATTAGAAACTTTACAGAAAAACAAAAGCTAGAATTTAGCACTGCCAAACAAGCTTTACAACAAAGGTTAAAATTTCTCTAGGTGGGTCTTCCTGGTGGTCCAGTGGGTAAAGACCCCATCTTGCTGTGCCAGGGGCACCGGTTCGATCCCTGGCCTGGGAAGATCTCACTTGCCATGGAGCAACTGGACCAGTGTCTCCAATTACAAGCCAGTGCTCTGGAACACATGTGCCTAGAGCCGGTGCTCTACAATGAAAGAGGCCATTGCAATGGAAGGCCCACACAGGCCGAAAAATAAAGATGGATAAAAAATAAATAAACAAAAATTCAATATAAGAGGCCAAAATTTTAAAAAATCTAGGTAAGGGCTTTCCTGGTAGTTCAGTGGTAAAGAGCTTCCCTGCCAATGCAGGAGCCGCAGGTTTGATCCCTGATCTGGGGAGATCTCACATGCTGCAGAGCAGCTAAGCCCATGAGCCACAACTATTGAGACCCATGTGCCACAACTATTGAAGCCCGTGTGCCTTAGAGCCCATGCTCCACAACGAGAAGTCATTGCAACAAGAAGCCTGCTCACCTCAACTAGAGGGTAGCCACCACTCTCTGCAACTAGTGAAGAGCTCGCCAGCAGCAATGAAGACTCAGAATAGCCAAAAATAAATGAATAATTTTTTTAAAATTCTCTAGGTGAAAAGTAAAGGCTACATTTAGAAACAAGGGAGTTAGAAAATGAAACGCTCATCACTCAAAGCAAACACACAGTAAAGACAGGAAATCGTCCACAAACAAAACAAAAAGACAAAAATAGTAAAATCGCCAGGATCCACAACAAACAGTTAAGGGATACACAAAGAACTAGGTGATACACAGAGCAATTAGAGCAATTTCTGCTATCATATTTTACATCTAATTGTTTTGTGTATCCCATAACTGCTTAATAGATATATATATACATATATCTAGATATGTGGGCTTCCCAGGTGGCACTAATGGTAAAGAATTTGCCTGCCAATTCAGGAGAAAGGAGACACAGATTCCATCCCTGGATCAGGAAGATTCCCAGGAGGAGGAAATGGCAACCCACCCAGTATTCTTGCCAGGAGAATCTCATGAACAAGAGGAGCCTGGTGGGCTACAGCCCATGGGGTTGTAAAGAATTGGACATGACTAAGCATTTGAACATATCTAGATAGATAGACATAGATATATAGATTGCTATATATAAAATCTCATGGTAACCACAAGCCAAAAATCTACCATAGATATATATGCACAAAAGAAAAAGCAATGTAACACAATAATAAAAGATAATCATTAAATCATAATAGTACAGAACAAAAGAATAAAGGGAGAGGAGAAGACCCACAAAAACAAACCCCAAACAACAGAACGGTAATATGAACACACTTACAAGTAATTACCTTAAATGTAAATGGACTACATGCTCCAATCAGAAGAATGTCTGAATGGATTAAAAAAATAACACATATATATATATATATATATATATATATATACACATATATTTCCTACAGGATAATCACTTCAGATCTAAAGACATACTGACTAAAAGTAAGGGAATATAAGATATCCCATGCAAATGGAAATCAAATCACAAGTCAACTTTAAAATAAAGACCATTTCAAGAGACAACGACCACTACATAGTAATCAAGAGATAAATCCATGAAGAAGATATTATATCTAGTAGAAGGGGAAAAAATCATGAAGATCAAAGCATAAATAAATGAAATTTAAAAAAATAAGTGAAATAGCAACAAAACAATAGAAAATATCAATGAAACTAAAAGCTGTTTATTTGAAAAGATTTTTTAAAAACTGTTAAGTCTTTAGTCAGATTCATCATAAACAAAAACATGGAGAAGGCTCAGACAATAAAATTAGAATGAAAATTGAGAAGTTACAAGTGACAGCACTATATGTCAATAAAAGGGACAACCTAGAAAACATGGCTGAATTCTTAGAAAGGTCCAATTTTTCAGAAGTGAGCCAGGAAGAAACACAAAATACGAACAGAACAATCATAAGAAATGGAATTGAAACTGATTTAAAAATTTCCAAAAAACAAATGTCCAGGACTAGATGACTTCATAGGCAAATTCTATTTAAACATTTAGAAGAGAGTTAAAACCTATCCTTCTGATCTGAAACTATTTCAAAAATTTTCAGAGGAAGGAACACCACCAAACTCACTCTGACTGGCCTTGATACCAATACCAGACAAAAATACCACAAAAAGAGAAAATTATAGGTCAATATCACTGATGAACAGAGACACAAAAGTCCTCAACAAAATACCATCAAACAAAATCCAACAATACATTAAAAGGATCATACCATAATCCAGTGGGCATTAAACCAGGCAATCAAGGATTTTTTTATTACCTGCATATCAGTTTGATATACCATATTAACAAACCAGAGAATAAAAACCATATGATCTTCTCCATAGATGCAGAAAAACCTTTTGACAAAGTTAAACATTCACTTATGATTAAAAACTCTCCAGAAAGAAGTCACAAAGGGAACTTATCTCAACATAATAAAGCCCAAATATCACAAACCAACAGCAAACATCACCCTCCATGGTGAAAAACTGAAAGCATTTCCTCTCAGATCAAGAAAAAGGCAAGTATGTGCACTCTCGCCACCTGCACTCAACATAGTTTTGAAGTCCTAGAAATGGCAGTCCGAGAAACGAAAGAAAATGAATCCAGATTGGAAAACAGGAAGTAAAACTGTCATCATTTGCAGATGACATGATTCTATACATAGAAAATCCTAAAAATGCTATCAGAAAGCTACTAGAGCTCATCGATAAATTTGGTAAAGTTGCAGGATACAAAATTAATACACAGAAATCTGTTGCATTTCCATATACTAAAAATAAAGGTCAGAAAGAGAAATTAAGGAAAGAATCCCACTTACTATCACATCAGGGGAAAAAAAAAAAAAAGAATAAACCTAACTAAGGAGGCAAAGTGTTGAACTCCAAAACGTATAAAATGCTGATGAAAGAAATCAAAGATGGGCTTCCCTGGTGGTCCAGTGGGTAAAGAGCCCGCCTTGCAGTGCAAGGGGCACTGGTTCAATCCCTGGCCCAGGAAGATCTCACATGCCACAGAGTGACTGGACTGGTATGTCCAACTACCAGCCAGTGCTCTGGACCACATGCATGTGGAGTCAGTGCTCTGCAATGAGAAAGGCCACTGAGATGGGAGGCCCACAAAGGCTGAAGAATAAAGATGGATTAAAAATCAATAAATCCATAAAAAGAGGCCAAAATTAAAGAAAAAGATTATGAAAATAATTTAAAAAAAGAGAAATCAAAGATGCCACACACTGATGCAAAAATATACCATATAACTGAACTGAAAGAATCAGTAATCTACAGTAATTAAAGATTTACTAAGGAGAGGTGGGATTAGGGCAAGAGTGGCCTCTTTGCCTCATTGTGCCGTAGCAATGCCCAAACACCATTCTGGCTGCTGGCACCATGAAGATCTGGACTTTGGATCTTCCAAATCCCACTGGATTATGGTGTATAATCCTTTTAATGTATTGACATATTTGACCACCCATGGGAAACCATTACAACAGCTGCAATGCAGAAATACCCAAACTGAACACAGGCGTGACTGGAGTTGAAGTACTGGACAGACACATAAGTCCCTCTGGGAAGCTGCATATCTACAGACTTCTCAGCACAGCTTCAGCCAGAGGAAGCATACAGCAGCAACATTTGTGAAGAAATGATAATGGCAGTTGATATATGACACCCAGTTCCCCAGGTCTCTACAAGTGGCAGTATATTTATTTGCTATTTTAAAAATACAACTCTGGGCTTCCCCTGGTGGTCCAGTGGGTAAGGACACCGCCTTACAGTGCAAGGGGCACCGGTTCGAGCCATGGCCTGGGAAGATCCCACGTGCCGTGGAGCGGCTGGACTGATGTGTCCAATTACTGAGCCGGAGCTCTGAGCGCATGCGCCCAGAGCTGGCGCTCTGCAACGACGGACGCCACTGCGATGGGAGGCCCACAGGAGCCAAAGAACAAAGACTGATGAAACTAGATAAATGAAAGGCCAATAGAAGTGGCCCACCTGCTCCCCTCCCTCCCTCCCCAACCCGACCCCCGCCCAAAATTAATAAATAAATAAATCTTTAAAAAAAAAAATACAACTCTATTTTAGGTAGATTTTTCAGATAAGCTGAAGAAAAGCTGTCTGACTTGATCAAAAAAAGACGTGTGGGGTTTCTAAATAAAAGGGATCAGCTGAAATTAACAGTATCTGAAATGACAGAGTTTGAGGATTCCAGGATTTATATGAAAATGTAGCAATTTTTGAAAAGTACACTTTGAAATTGATATTGGCTGATGAAACTTCCTTAAGGTGGAATTTTAGTTTTTTGTGCATTGGAACTCTACTTGGCTGTGGACCAACCGCAGGACCAAGCCTCTGTGCAGATGCACCACTGCCCTGCTGAAGTAAACTTGGGAGAGATTACAGGAGGGAATGCTCTTTTAAAGCAGAAGTTACATCGTTTTAAAAAGACATTAATTTTATAAAATAAATTGCTCTGCTATAAATCACCATAAAAAATCACAATGTTTTGGGGCTTCCCTGGTGATCCAGTGGTTAAGAATCCATCTTCCAATGCAGGGGATGCAGGTTCAATCCCTAGTCAGGGAATTAAAATTCCACATGCTGCAACTAAGACCCAGCACAGCCAAATAAATAAACCCTTTTTTAAAAATCACAGTGTTTTAATTTTGTACTCTAATAACATTTTTGGAGTAAAAAATTATCACGAAAGTAATAAATGACTCCACCAAAAGTACATTTTGTTGTGTTAAAGAATATTGTATTGATTTGCCAAAGTTTGTTAACTTGTAAAGGTTTTACCTTCCTTGGATTTGTACTTTATGACTTAGTATGCTGTACTGTAGGTTGGTTATGTTAATTGAGAAAATAAAGTCATTACCAGAAAGAAAAAAAAAAAGATTTACTGAGCATGGCCTTGCCCACCAGAGCAAGACCCAGTTTTCCTCACAGCCTAGTCCTTCCCATTCATTAGGAAGCTTCCACAAGACTCTTAATCCCATCAGTGGGCAGACAGAATGAAAACCACAATCACAGATGATCACATGGATCACAGGCTTGTCTAACTCAATGAAACTATGAGTCATGTTGAGTAGGGCCACCCAAGACAGATGATCATGGTGGAGAGTTCTTACAGAACATGCTCTGCTGGCGAAGGCAATGGCAAACCACTTCAGGATTCTTCCCTTTGAGAACCCCACGAACAGTATGGAAAGGCAAAAAGGTATGACATTGAAAGATGAACTCCCTAGGTCAGTATGTGCCTAATATGCTACTGGAGAAGAGCAGAGAAACAGATCCAGAAGGAATGAAAAGCCTGAGCCACAGCAGAAACAACACCGTTATGGATGTGTTGGGTGGTGAAAGTCAAGTCCAGTGCTACAAAGAACAAGACTGCATAGGAACCTGGAATGATAGGTCAATGAATCAAGGTAAATTACTGGTCAAACATGAGCTAGGAAGAGTGAACATTGACATTTTAGGAATCAGTGAACTGAAATGGATAGGAATGGGTGAATTTAATTAGATGAACATTATATCTACTACAGTGGGCAAGAATCCCTTAGGAGAAATGGAGTAGCCCTCATAGTCAATGAAAGAGTCTGAAATGCAGTATGATCTCAGTTCATTTCCAAGGCAAACTATTTAATATCACAGTAAGCCAAGTCTATGTCCCATCCTCTAACAATGAAGAAGCTAAATTTGAGTGGTTCTATGAAGACCTACAAGATCTTCTCAAACTAACACCAAAAACAAATGTCCTTTTCATCACAGGAGACTGGAATGCAAAAGCAGGAAGTCAAGAGATACCACAATAACAAGCAAGTTTGGCCTTGGAGTACAAAATGAAGCATGGAAAGGCTAACAGAGTTTTGCCAAGAGAACACACTGACCATTTAAGTGTTTTATTTTTGAAAATAAAGTCATTACCAGAAAGGTTCTAACTTACTTGGATTTGTACTTTATGACTTAGTATGCTGTACTGTAGGTTGGTTATGTTAATTGAGAAAATAAAGTCATTGCCAGAAAGAAAAAAAAAAAGATTTACTGAGCATGGCCTTGCCCACCAGAGCAAGACCCAGTTTTCCTCACAGCCTAGTCCTTCCCATTCATTAGGAAGCTTCCACAAGACTCTTAATCCCATCAGTGGGCAGACAGAATGAAAACCACAATCACAGATGATCACATGGATCACAGGCTTGTCTAACTCAATGAAACTATGAGTCATGTTGAGTAGGGCCACCCAAGACAGATGATCATGGTGGAGAGTTCTTACAGAACATGCTCTGCTGGCGAAGGCAATGGCAAACCACTTCAGGATTCTTCCCTTTGAGAACCCCACGAACAGTATGGAAAGGCAAAAAGGTATGACATTGAAAGATGAACTCCCTAGGTCAGTATGTGCCTAATATGCTACTGGAGAAGAGCAGAGAAACAGATCCAGAAGGAATGAAAAGCCTGAGCCACAGCAGAAACAACACCGTTATGGATGTGTTGGGTGGTGAAAGTCAAGTCCAGTGCTACAAAGAACAAGACTGCATAGGAACCTGGAATGATAGGTCAATGAATCAAGGTAAATTACTGGTCAAACATGAGCTAGGAAGAGTGAACATTGACATTTTAGGAATCAGTGAACTGAAATGGATAGGAATGGGTGAATTTAATTAGATGAACATTATATCTACTACAGTGGGCAAGAATCCCTTAGGAGAAATGGAGTAGCCCTCATAGTCAATGAAAGAGTCTGAAATGCAGTATGATCTCAGTTCATTTCCAAGGCAAACTATTTAATATCACAGTAAGCCAAGTCTATGTCCCATCCTCTAACAATGAAGAAGCTAAATTTGAGTGGTTCTATGAAGACCTACAAGATCTTCTCAAACTAACACCAAAAACAAATGTCCTTTTCATCACAGGAGACTGGAATGCAAAAGCAGGAAGTCAAGAGATACCACAATAACAAGCAAGTTTGGCCTTGGAGTACAAAATGAAGCATGGAAAGGCTAACAGAGTTTTGCCAAGAGAACACACTGACCATTTAAACACCCTCTTACCACAATATAAGAGATGACTCTACACATGGTCATCACCAGATGTTAATTCCAAAATCAGATTGATTATATTCTTTGTAGCCAAAGATAGAGAAGCTGTATACAGTAAGCAAAAACAAGATCTAGAGCTAACTGTGGCTCAGATCATGAACTCCTTATTGCAAAATTCAACTTAAAAGGAGGTCGTTCAGGTATGACCTAAATCCCTTATGATTACACAGTGGAGGTGACACATAGATTCAAAGGATTAGACCTAGCAGAAAGAGTGCCTGTAGAACTATGGACAGAGGTTCATAACATACAGGAGGCAGTGATCAAAACTGTCCCAAAGAAAAGAATGCAAGAAGGCACCGCATTTCCTGAGGAGGCCTTACAAATAGCTGAGAAAAGAAGAGAAGTGAAAGGCAAAGGAGAAAAGGATAGATATACCCATCTGAATACAGAGTTCCACAGAATAGCAAGGATAGATAAAAAAGCATTCCTAAATGAACAATGCAAAGAAATAGAGGAAAACAATAGAATGGAAAAGACTAGCAATATTATCAAGAAAATCAGAGATGCCAAGGGAATATTTCATGCAAGGATAGGCACAATAAAGGACAGAAATGGTATGGACCTAACAGAAGCAGAAGATATTAAGAAGAGGTGGCAAGAATATACCAGAAGAATTATACAAAAAGATCTTAATCACCTGGATAGCCACAGTGGTGTGATCATTCATCTAGAGCTAGACATCATGGACTGTGAAGTCAAGCCAGCCTTAAGAAGCATCACTATGGACAAAGCTAGTGGAGGTGACTGGAATTCTAGCTGAGCTATTTCAAACCCTAAAAGATGATGCTGTTAAAATGCTATACTCAGTATGCCAGCAAATTTGGAACACTATGCAATAACTGGAAAAGCTAGTTTTCATTCTGATACCAAAGAAAATCAATGCCAAAGGATGTTCAAACTACTACACAGTTGCACTCATTTCATGTACTAGAAAAGACCAAAAAAGTTTTAGGAACCTCAAGAGATACCACAATAACAAGCAAGTTTGGCCTTGGAGTACAAAATGAAGCATGGAAAGGCTAACAGAGTTTTGCCAAGAGAACACACTGACCATTTAAACACCCTCTTACCACAATATAAGAGATGACTCTACACATGGTCATCACCAGATGTTAATTCCAAAATCAGATTGATTATATTCTTTGTAGCCAAAGATAGAGAAGCTGTATACAGTAAGCAAAAACAAGATCTAGAGCTAACTGTGGCTCAGATCATGAACTCCTTATTGCAAAATTCAACTTAAAAGGAGGTCGTTCAGGTATGACCTAAATCCCTTATGATTACACAGTGGAGGTGACACATAGATTCAAAGGATTAGACCTAGCAGAAAGAGTGCCTGTAGAACTATGGACAGAGGTTCATAACATACAGGAGGCAGTGATCAAAACTGTCCCAAAGAAAAGAATGCAAGAAGGCACCGCATTTCCTGAGGAGGCCTTACAAATAGCTGAGAAAAGAAGAGAAGTGAAAGGCAAAGGAGAAAAGGATAGATATACCCATCTGAATACAGAGTTCCACAGAATAGCAAGGATAGATAAAAAAGCATTCCTAAATGAACAATGCAAAGAAATAGAGGAAAACAATAGAATGGAAAAGACTAGCAATATTATCAAGAAAATCAGAGATGCCAAGGGAATATTTCATGCAAGGATAGGCACAATAAAGGACAGAAATGGTATGGACCTAACAGAAGCAGAAGATATTAAGAAGAGGTGGCAAGAATATACCAGAAGAATTATACAAAAAGATCTTAATCACCTGGATAGCCACAGTGGTGTGATCATTCATCTAGAGCTAGACATCATGGACTGTGAAGTCAAGCCAGCCTTAAGAAGCATCACTATGGACAAAGCTAGTGGAGGTGACTGGAATTCTAGCTGAGCTATTTCAAACCCTAAAAGATGATGCTGTTAAAATGCTATACTCAGTATGCCAGCAAATTTGGAACACTATGCAATAACTGGAAAAGCTAGTTTTCATTCTGATACCAAAGAAAATCAATGCCAAAGGATGTTCAAACTACTACACAGTTGCACTCATTTCATGTACTAGAAAAGTCATGTTCAAAATCCAGAGACCATAAAACTCTTGGAAGAAAAAATGAAAACTCTTGGAAAGGGCTTCCCTGGTGGCCCAGTGGGTAAAGAGTCCGTCTTGCAGTGCAACGGGCACTGGTGCAATCCCTGGCCTGGGAAGATCCCATGTGCCATAGAGCAGCTGGACAGGAGCGTCCAATTAGGAGCTAGTGCTCTGGAATGCGTGCACCCAGAGCCACTGCTGAGCAATGAGAGAGGCCACTGCAATGGGAGGCCCACACAAGCCAAAGAATAAAGATGGATGAAAATAAATAAATAAATAAAAAATAAAAGAGGCCAAAATTAAAAACAAACAAACAAACAAGAAACTCTTGGAGGAAAACATAGGCAGAACACTCAATGACATAAAGCAGGATCTTCTATGACCCGCCTCCTAGAGTAATGGACATAAAGGCAAAAATAGACAAGTGGGACCTAATGAAACATAGGAGCTTTTGCAAAGCAAAAGAAATTATAAACAAGGTGAAAAGACAACCTTCAGAATGGGAGAAAGTAATAGAAAATGAAACAACTGACAAAGAATTAATTCCCAAAATATATAAGCAGCTCAGACAACTCAACACCAAAAGGACAAAAAATCCAGTCAATAAATGAGAGAAAGACCTAAACAGGCATCTCTCCAAAGAAGACATACAGATGGCCAAAAAACATATAAAAAGATGCTCAACATCGCTCATTGTTAGAGAAATGCTAATCAAAACTACAATGAGATATCACCTCACACAAGTCAGAATGGTCATCATCAAAAAGTCTACAGAGGGCTTCCCCTGGTGGTCCAGTGGGTAAGGACACTGCCTTGCAGTTCAAGGGGCACCGGTTCGATCCCTGGCCTGGGAAGATCCCATGTGCCATAGAGCAGCTGGACAGGAGCGTCCAATTAGGAGCTAGTGCTCTGGAATGCGTGCACCCAGAGCCACTGCTGAGCAATGAGAGAGGCCACTGCAATGGGAGGCCCACACAAGCCAAAGAATAAAGATGGATGAAAATAAATAAATAAATAAAAAATAAAAGAGGCCAAAATTAAAAACAAACAAACAAACAAGAAACTCTTGGAGGAAAACATAGGCAGAACACTCAATGACATAAAGCAGGATCTTCTATGACCCGCCTCCTAGAGTAATGGACATAAAGGCAAAAATAGACAAGTGGGACCTAATGAAACATAGGAGCTTTTGCAAAGCAAAAGAAATTATAAACAAGGTGAAAAGACAACCTTCAGAATGGGAGAAAGTAATAGAAAATGAAACAACTGACAAAGAATTAATTCCCAAAATATATAAGCAGCTCAGACAACTCAACACCAAAAGGACAAAAAATCCAGTCAATAAATGAGAGAAAGACCTAAACAGGCATCTCTCCAAAGAAGACATACAGATGGCCAAAAAACATATAAAAAGATGCTCAACATCGCTCATTGTTAGAGAAATGCTAATCAAAACTACAATGAGATATCACCTCACACAAGTCAGAATGGTCATCATCAAAAAGTCTACAGAGGGCTTCCCCTGGTGGTCCAGTGGGTAAGGACACTGCCTTGCAGTTCAAGGGGCACCGGTTCGATCCCTGGCCTGGGAAGATCCCACGTGCCGCGGAGCGGCTGGACCAATGTGTCCAATTACCGAGCTGGAGCTCTGGGGCGCATGTGCCCAGAGCTGGCGCTCTGCGACGACAGACGCCACCGCGATGGGAGGCCCACAGGAGCCAAAGAACAAAGACGGATGAAAATGGAGAAATGAAAGACCAATAGAAGTGGCCCACCCGCTCCCCTCCCTCCACAACTGGACCCCCGCCCAAAATAAATAAATAAATATAAATCTTTAAAAAAAAAAAAGTCTACAAACAATAAATGCTGGAGAGAGTGTGGAGAAAAGGGAACCCTCTTGCACTGTTAGTGGGGAAAGTGAACTGATACAGCCACTTTGGGAGACAGTGTGGAGATTCCTCAAAAAACTAGGAATAGAGCCACCGTATGACTCAGCAATCCCACTACTAGGCATATACCCTGAGGAAATAAAAATCAGAAGAGATACATATACCCCATTGATCAGCACTCTTTACAATAGCTAGAACATGGAAGCAACCTAGATGTCCATCGACAGATGAATGGATAAAGCAGCTGTGGTACATACATACAATGAAATATTACTCAGCCATAAAAAGAAATGCATTTGAATCAGTTTTAATGAGATGAACAAATCTAGAGCCTATTATACAGAGAGATATGTCAGAGAGAAATGTAAATATTGTATACTTACACATGTGTATGGAATCTAGAAAGACAGTGCTGATAAATATATATGCAGAGCAGCAATGGAGAGGTGGACACGGAGAACAGTCTTATGGACATTGGTGTGAGAGAGGGGAATATGCTGTGAGACTAGGGGATCTCAAACAGGAGCTCTGTGGTGACCTGGAGTGGTGAGAATGGAGAGGGAGACAGGGTGTGGGGGAGGTTTGGGAGGGGAGGGACATATGTATACCTATGGCAAATTCAGGTCAATGTGTGGCAGTAAACAACAAAACCCTGTTTAAAAAAAAAAAAAAATCCTTCAAGCTAAGGTTTCAACAGAATATGAACCAAGAAATTCCAGATGTACAAGCTGGATTTAGAAAAGGCAGAGGCATCCTCAGTTCAAGGGCACCGGTTCGATCCCTGGCCTGGGAAGATCCCACGTGCCGCGGAGCGGCTGGACCAATGTGTCCAATTACCGAGCCGGAGCTCTGGGGCGCATGTGCCCAGAGCTGGCGCTCTGCGACGACAGACGCCACCGCGATGGGAGGCCCACAGGAGCCAAAGAACAAAGACGGATGAAAATGGAGAAATGAAAGACCAATAGAAGTGGCCCACCCGCTCCCCTCCCTCCACAACTGGACCCCCGCCCAAAATAAATAAATAAATATAAATCTTTAAAAAAAAAAAAGTCTACAAACAATAAATGCTGGAGAGAGTGTGGAGAAAAGGGAACCCTCTTGCACTGTTAGTGGGAATGTGAACTGATACAGCCACTTTGGGAGACAGTGTGGAGATTCCTCAAAAAACTAGGAATAGAGCCACCGTATGACTCAGCAATCCCACTACTAGGCATATACCCTGAGGAAATAAAAATCAGAAGAGATACATATACCCCATTGATCAGCACTCTTTACAATAGCTAGAACATGGAAGCAACCTAGATGTCCATCGACAGATGAATGGATAAAGCAGCTGTGGTACATACATACAATGAAATATTACTCAGCCATAAAAAGAAATGCATTTGAATCAGTTTTAATGAGATGAACAAATCTAGAGCCTATTATACAGAGAGATATGTCAGAGAGAAATGTAAATATTGTATACTTACACATGTGTATGGAATCTAGAAAGACAGTGCTGATAAATATATATGCAGAGCAGCAATGGAGAGGTGGACACGGAGAACAGTCTTATGGACATTGGTGTGAGAGAGGGGAATATGCTGTGAGACTAGGGGATCTCAAACAGGAGCTCTGTGGTGACCTGGAGTGGTGAGAATGGAGAGGGAGACAGGGTGTGGGGGAGGTTTGGGAGGGGAGGGACATATGTATACCTATGGCAAATTCAGGTCAATGTGTGGCAGTAAACAACAAAACCCTGTTTAAAAAAAAAAAAAAATCCTTCAAGCTAAGGTTTCAACAGAATATGAACCAAGAAATTCCAGATGTACAAGCTGGATTTAGAAAAGGCAGAGGAACCAGAGATCAAATTGCCAACATCCATTGGATCATAGAAAGCACAAGGGAATTCTAGAAAAACATCTGCTTCATTGACTGCCATAGAGCCTTTGACTGTGTGGATCACAAGAAACTGTGGAAAATTCTGAAAGAGATGGGAATACCAGATCACCTTACCTGCCTGCTGAGAAACCTGGATGCAGGTCAGGAAGTGACAGAATTGAACATGAACAAATGAACTGGTTCCAAATTGCGAAAGGCTGTATACTGTCATCCTGCCTATGTAACTTATATGCAATGTACATTATGTGAAATGCCAGTCCGGATGAAACACAAGATGGAATCAATATTACTGGGAGAAATATCAATAACCTCAGGTATGCAGATTACACCACTGTTGTGACAGAAAGTAAAGAGGAATTAAAGGGCCTCTTGATGAAGATGAAAGAGGAGAGTGAAAAAGCTGGCTTAAAACTCAACATTCAAAAATGATCAAGGTTGGGCACTATATTAGGGCAAGGCAGGGGGTGGGGGGCTTTCAGTCCCTCTGGTTCTGCGCCCCCATTCTTTCTTCAGGCCCCTCCTACTTGCAGCCTTTGGGGACTAACTGCCAGCAGAAACCAGGCTTCCGCTCCTGCCCCTGGTGCCGCTCTGTTCCTTAGGACTATCCTCTGTCCCCCACCTGCAGCGGGCTCGCTTGCTGCTTGCAAACCTCCACCCACCCAAAAAAGACTGAGGTTGGCTGTTGTGTCTTCCTGCCCCCCTGTCAACTACAGAGGGCCGCACATAGCCATTTCCGGGGCAGTTGCTCTCCCTGACAGGAACTCTCCCCACTCTGCAGCCCGGGGACACAGGAGGTGGCAAGGAGAAGGCACTGACCTGAGCTCTTGACAGGTATCATCTCTAAATCCTCAGAACATCTCAGGGAGCTCCACAGGGTCCCCTATCCTGAGTCATGAGTGAGCCAGAGGACTGCCCCTTGCAGTCCCATGGCTTCGAGTCTGTGGACCACCTGAAAGTCTGTCCCTACTACACAGCACTGTAGGCCGGCTCTGAGGATAACAGCATCGGTATGGAGAAGCTCGATACTCTGCAGCTGGAACTTGAGACCCTACTTTCCTCAGCCAGTTGACACCTGCAGGTGCTTGAGGCTGAAACCCAGTTCCTCACCAACTGGCAGGATAAGAAAGGTGACCTAAGATTCCTGAAGCTGGGTCAAGACCATAAGCTTAGAACTCCTCCCAAACATGGGAAGCCCAAGAAGCAGAAACTGGAAAGAAAGGCGGGACATGGACTGCTTGGTCCCCCAGATGAGCGGGCTTCATTTCTGGGTCATCCTCATCCTTCACCCTTCCCCACCCCATTTTCCCCCAAGAACTTCTCCTTTGTGGTTTTGTGTAGTGTAGACTTAAAAATAAAGCAGCTGATGGGCTTCCCTGGTGGTCCACTGGGTAAAGATACCTCCTTGCAGTGCAAGGGGCATCGGTCCGATCCCTTTCCAGGGAAGATCCCACATGCCGCAGAGTGGCTGGACCGATGTGTCCAAATACTGAGCCAGCGCTCTGGAGTGCATGCACCCAGAGCCGGAGCTCTACGAGAGAGAGGCCACTGCAATGCGAGGCCCACACAGGCTGAAGAATAAAGGTGGATGAAAATAAATAAATGAAAGACCAATAGAAGTGGCCAAAAAAAATACTACTACTAAGAAAGCAACTGGTGTGTTTTGTTTTTTTAAAGCAGAAACAACAACAAAATGAAGATTATAGCATCATTACTTCATGGTAAATAGATGGAAAAACAATGTGAAAGGGGTGAACTGACAGATCTGATTAAGGAGGCCAGGAGTTTTCCAAGGAAGAGGAGGAGGAAGGGGGAACAAACATTTTTAGTCAAGGTGCCTTCCCTTTGATTGCCACACCTATGACAATAATCGGTTTTGTCTAAGACTTTTCCTTTGGCCATGGGGCAGGATGGAGAAGGCACTGACCTGAGCTCTTGACAGGTATCATCTCTAAATCCTCAGAACATCTCAGAGCTCCACAGGGTCCCCTATCCTGAGTCATGAGTGAGCCAGAGGACTGCCCCTTGCAGTCCCATGGCTTCGAGTCTGTGGACCACCTGAAAGTCTGTCCCTACTACACAGCACTGTAGGCCGGCTCTGAGGATAACAGCATCGGTATGGAGAAGCTCGATACTCTGCAGCTGGAACTTGAGACCCTACTTTCCTCAGCCAGTTGACACCTGCAGGTGCTTGAGGCTGAAACCCAGTTCCTCACCAACTGGCAGGATAAGAAAGGTGACCTAAGATTCCTGAAGCTGGGTCAAGACCATAAGCTTAGAACTCCTCCCAAACATGGGAAGCCCAAGAAGCAGAAACTGGAAAGAAAGGCGGGACATGGACTGCTTGGTCCCCCAGATGAGCGGGCTTCATTTCTGGGTCATCCTCATCCTTCACCCTTCCCCACCCCATTTTCCCCCAAGAACTTCTCCTTTGTGGTTTTGTGTAGTGTAGACTTAAAAATAAAGCAGCTGATGGGCTTCCCTGGTGGTCCACTGGGTAAAGATACCTCCTTGCAGTGCAAGGGGCATCGGTCCGATCCCTTTCCAGGGAAGATCCCACATGCCGCAGAGTGGCTGGACCGATGTGTCCAAATACTGAGCCAGCGCTCTGGAGTGCATGCACCCAGAGCCGGTGCTCTGCAACGAGAGAGAGGCCACTGCAATGCGAGGCCCACACAGGCTGAAGAATAAAGGTGGATGAAAATAAATAAATGAAAGACCAATAGAAGTGGCCAAAAAAAATACTACTACTAAGAAAGCAACTGGTGTGTTTTGTTTTTTTAAAGCAGAAACAACAACAAAATGAAGATTATAGCATCATTACTTCATGGTAAATAGATGGAAAAACAATGTGAAAGGGGTGAACTGACAGATCTGATTAAGGAGGCCAGGAGTTTTCCAAGGAAGAGGAGGAGGAAGGGGGAACAAACATTTTTAGTCAAGGTGCCTTCCCTTTGATTGCCACACCTATGACAATAATCGGTTTTGTCTAAGACTTTTCCTTTGGCCATGGGGCAGGATGGAGACAGACACTGTTTAGGTCACTGATTAGTGGGCATGTCAAGGGGGCCTGGAGCACTGAGGATGGAAGGAAGAGGCTGGTGCTGAGGCATTTCAAAAGTCAGATTGTTCAGGACTCAGCTGCTGAGAGGTGGTATGGGGGAGGTTGAGGGTTTAAGGCACTGGCTGTTGTTGGGATTGGGGAAGCCAAAGACAGAGGACTCAGGACCAGAAAGGAAGCCTGGGAAAAGCAACTGTCCTCCAACCCCAACACTAAATCTCATTATGAGAGTATCAATACACACCTCACTTGTGATCAAGTCCTGTTTATTTTAGAAGGATAAACAGTGGAGCTAGGAAGGAGTGATGGGAACAAGACCCCAGTCTCCTTCACAGGGTCAGATCCAGCACAGGCTTTGTCTCTGTGTGTGGTCAAGGCTGACCCAGCAGCCTTTCCTGTGAGGACAGGGAGCCTAAGACTTCCTTTAAGCCCAGAGCTAATGTTTATAACAATGTATCTTGCTGGAGACATGTTGCTCCTTTATAGCCTGTACCTATGTTATCTAAAGATGTATGTTGTGGGTGTGGGTCTGGTAAGACTTTTATCACCTTAAAATATTCTTCTGATCTACTGTTAATAACCAACTGGAAAAGTACTAAATACCTCGCCTAAACTAGCTTCTGGAGGTAATCTATCCCCCTTCTAGTTCCTTTAGCTGGAAGCTTTCTCTATCCATTTTCTCTTTAATAAACCCTTACTGCACAAAGCTCAAATTGACCTTCCCTTTGGAGCCTAATGCTTTTGGATGAAAATAAATAAATGAAAGACCAATAGAAGTGGCCAAAAAAAATACTACTACTAAGAAAGCAACTGGTGTGTTTTGTTTTTTTAAAGCAGAAACAACAACAAAATGAAGATTATAGCATCATTACTTCATGGTAAATAGATGGAAAAACAATGTGAAAGGGGTGAACTGACAGATCTGATTAAGGAGGCCAGGAGTTTTCCAAGGAAGAGGAGGAGGAAGGGGGAACAAACATTTTTAGTCAAGGTGCCTTCCCTTTGATTGCCACACCTATGACAATAATCGGTTTTGTCTAAGACTTTTCCTTTGGCCATGGGGCAGGATGGAGACAGACACTGTTTAGGTCACTGATTAGTGGGCATGTCAAGGGGGCCTGGAGCACTGAGGATGGAAGGAAGAGGCTGGTGCTGAGGCATTTCAAAAGTCAGATTGTTCAGGACTCAGCTGCTGAGAGGTGGTATGGGGGAGGTTGAGGGTTTAAGGCACTGGCTGTTGTTGGGATTGGGGAAGCCAAAGACAGAGGACTCAGGACCAGAAAGGAAGCCTGGGAAAAGCAACTGTCCTCCAACCCCAACACTAAATCTCATTATGAGAGTATCAATACACACCTCACTTGTGATCAAGTCCTGTTTATTTTAGAAGGATAAACAGTGGAGCTAGGAAGGAGTGATGGGAACAAGACCCCAGTCTCCTTCACAGGGTCAGATCCAGCACAGGCTTTGTCTCTGTGTGTGGTCAAGGCTGACCCAGCAGCCTTTCCTGTGAGGACAGGGAGCCTAAGACTTCCTTTAAGCCCAGAGCTAATGTTTATAACAATGTATCTTGCTGGAGACATGTTGCTCCTTTATAGCCTGTACCTATGTTATCTAAAGATGTATGTTGTGGGTGTGGGTCTGGTAAGACTTTTATCACCTTAAAATATTCTTCTGATCTACTGTTAATAACCAACTGGAAAAGTACTAAATACCTCGCCTAAACTAGCTTCTGGAGGTAATCTATCCCCCTTCTAGTTCCTTTAGCTGGAAGCTTTCTCTATCCATTTTTTTCTTTATTAAACCCTTACTGCACAAAGCTCTGAGTGACCAAAGCCTAGCCTTTGATCCCAAAGTGAAAATCTTCCCCTTTGGAGATCACAAATCCTACATTGTTCACCATAAGCTATCTACCATCATCTATCAAATGGCAACAGTGAACAACTATTTTCTTGGGTTCCAAAATCACTGCAAATGGTGACGGCAGCCATGAAATCAAAGGATACTTGCTCCTTGGAAGAAAAGCTATGACAAACCTAGAAAGTGTATTAAAAAGGAGAAACATCACTTTGCCAACAAAGGTCCATACAGTGAAAGCTATGTTTTCTCCAGTAGTCATGTATGGATGTGAGAGTTGGACCATAAGGAAGGCTAGGCGTTGAAGAATTGATGCCTTCTAACTGTGGAGTTGGAGAAGACTCTTTGAGAGTCCCTTGGATGGCAAGGAGATCAATTCAGTCAATCCTAAAAGAAATCAATCCTGAATATTCGTTGGAAGGACTGATGCTGAGGCTGAAGCTCCAATACTTTGGCTACCTGATGCGAAGAGATGACTCATTGGGAAAGACACTGATGCTGGGAAAAAATAGAAGGCAGTAAGAGAAGGGGACAACAGAGGACAAGATGTTGGATGCCATCCCTGACTCAATGGACATGAGTTTGAGCAAGCTCTGGGAGATGGTGAAGGACAGAGAAGCCTGGCACGCTGCAGTCCACGGGGTCACAAAAGAGTCAGACATGATTGACTGAACTGAACTGACTCAACAGATTCAATGCATGCATGCATGCATACTCAGTCGTGTCCAACTCTTTGCAACCCCATTTACTGTAGCCTGGAATTTTCCAGGCAAGAATAGTGGAGTGGGTTGCCATTTCTTCCTCCAGGGATCTCACCAGAATCTATGTTGGGTGTGGGTCTGTTATCTAAAGATGTATGTTGTGGGTGTGGGTCTGGTAAGACTTTTATCACCTTAAAATATTCTTCTGATCTACTGTTAATAACCAACTGGAAAAGTACTAAATACCTCGCCTAAACTAGCTTCTGGAGGTAATCTATCCCCCTTCTAGTTCCTTTAGCTGGAAGCTTTCTCTATCCATTTTTTTCTTTATTAAACCCTTACTGCACAAAGCTCTGAGTGACCAAAGCCTAGCCTTTGATCCCAAAGTGAAAATCTTCCCCTTTGGAGATCACAAATCCTACATTGTTCACCATAAGCTATCTACCATCATCTATCAAATGGCAACAGTGAACAACTATTTTCTTGGGTTCCAAAATCACTGCAAATGGTGACGGCAGCCATGAAATCAAAGGATACTTGCTCCTTGGAAGAAAAGCTATGACAAACCTAGAAAGTGTATTAAAAAGGAGAAACATCACTTTGCCAACAAAGGTCCATACAGTGAAAGCTATGTTTTCTCCAGTAGTCATGTATGGATGTGAGAGTTGGACCATAAGGAAGGCTAGGCGTTGAAGAATTGATGCCTTCTAACTGTGGAGTTGGAGAAGACTCTTTGAGAGTCCCTTGGATGGCAAGGAGATCAATTCAGTCAATCCTAAAAGAAATCAATCCTGAATATTCGTTGGAAGGACTGATGCTGAGGCTGAAGCTCCAATACTTTGGCTACCTGATGCGAAGAGATGACTCATTGGGAAAGACACTGATGCTGGGAAAAAATAGAAGGCAGTAAGAGAAGGGGACAACAGAGGACAAGATGTTGGATGCCATCCCTGACTCAATGGACATGAGTTTGAGCAAGCTCTGGGAGATGGTGAAGGACAGAGAAGCCTGGCACGCTGCAGTCCACGGGGTCACAAAAGAGTCAGACATGATTGACTGAACTGAACTGACTCAACAGATTCAATGCATGCATGCATGCATACTCAGTCGTGTCCAACTCTTTGCAACCCCATTTACTGTAGCCTGGAATTTTCCAGGCAAGAATAGTGGAGTGGGTTGCCATTTCTTCCTCCAGGGAATCTTCCTTACCCAGAAATCTGCTTCGTCTCCTACATTGGCAGGTAGACTCTATTACCATTCAGTGCAATACCTATCAAATTACCAATGATATTTTTCATAGAAGTAGAAGAAAATAAAAGTAAGATCTGTAGGAAAACACAAAAGACTCAAAATAGTCAAAGCAGTCCTGGTAAAGACTAATGGAGCTGGAGGAATGAAGCCTGACTTCACGTTATACTGAAAAGCTGCAGTAAGCAAAGCAGTGCTGTATCAGCGCAAAAACAGAAATATAGACCAATGGAACAGGACTGAAAGCCCAGAAAGAAACTCATGAATCTATGCTCAATCTCTGACAAAGGAGGTAAGAATATACAAATGGATGGCTTCCCTAGTAGCTCAGTAGTAAAGAATCTGTCTGCCAATGTAGGAGACACAGGTTTAATCCCTGATCCAGGAAGATCCTACATGCTGTGGAGCAACTAAGTCTGTGAGCCACAACTACTGAGCCCATGTGCCACAACTACTGAAGCCTGTATGCCCTAGAGCCCGTGCTCCACAGCAAGAGAAGTCATTGTAACAAGAAGCCTGCTCATCTCAACTAGAGAGTGGTCCCCACTCCCTGCAACTAAGACCCAGAATAGCCAAAAATAAATAATAATAATAAAATCTTTTTAAAAAGAATATACAATGGAGAATAGACAGTCTTCTCAATAAATGGTGTTGGTAAAATTAGACAGCTACATATAAAATAATGACATTAGAATATTGGCTACCTGATGCCCGAAGAGATGACTCATTGGGAAAGACACTGATGCTGGGAAAAAATAGAAGGCAGTAAGAGAAGGGGACAACAGAGGACAAGATGTTGGATGCCATCCCTGACTCAATGGACATGAGTTTGAGCAAGCTCTGGGAGATGGTGAAGGACAGAGAAGCCTGGCACGCTGCAGTCCACGGGGTCACAAAAGAGTCAGACATGATTGACTGAACTGAACTGACTCAACAGATTCAATGCATGCATGCATGCATACTCAGTCGTGTCCAACTCTTTGCAACCCCATTTACTGTAGCCTGGAATTTTCCAGGCAAGAATAGTGGAGTGGGTTGCCATTTCTTCCTCCAGGGAATCTTCCTTACCCAGAAATCTGCTTCGTCTCCTACATTGGCAGGTAGACTCTATTACCATTCAGTGCAATACCTATCAAATTACCAATGATATTTTTCATAGAAGTAGAAGAAAATAAAAGTAAGATCTGTAGGAAAACACAAAAGACTCAAAATAGTCAAAGCAGTCCTGGTAAAGACTAATGGAGCTGGAGGAATGAAGCCTGACTTCACGTTATACTGAAAAGCTGCAGTAAGCAAAGCAGTGCTGTATCAGCGCAAAAACAGAAATATAGACCAATGGAACAGGACTGAAAGCCCAGAAAGAAACTCATGAATCTATGCTCAATCTCTGACAAAGGAGGTAAGAATATACAAATGGATGGCTTCCCTAGTAGCTCAGTAGTAAAGAATCTGTCTGCCAATGTAGGAGACACAGGTTTAATCCCTGATCCAGGAAGATCCTACATGCTGTGGAGCAACTAAGTCTGTGAGCCACAACTACTGAGCCCATGTGCCACAACTACTGAAGCCTGTATGCCCTAGAGCCCGTGCTCCACAGCAAGAGAAGTCATTGTAACAAGAAGCCTGCTCATCTCAACTAGAGAGTGGTCCCCACTCCCTGCAACTAAGACCCAGAATAGCCAAAAATAAATAATAATAATAAAATCTTTTTAAAAAGAATATACAATGGAGAATAGACAGTCTTCTCAATAAATGGTGTTGGTAAAATTAGACAGCTACATATAAAATAATGACATTAGAATATTCTCTAACACCATAAACAAAAACAAATGGAGGGCTTCCCCTGGTGGTCCAGTGGCTGGGGACGCCGCCTTGCAGTGCAGGGGGCGCCGGTTTGATCCCTGGCCTGGGAAGATCCCACGTACTGCGGAGCAGCTGGACCGATGTGTCCAGTTACCGAGCGGGAGCTCTGGGGCACATGCGCCCAGAGACGGCGCTCTGCGGGGACAGACGCCACCGCGATGGGAGGCCCACAGGAGCCAAGGAACAAAAAAGATGGATGAGACTAGAGAAATGCAAGACCAATAGAAGTGGCCCACCCACTGCCCTCCCTCCCCAACCTGACCCCCGAGCAAAAATAAATAAATAAATAAATCTTTTAAAAAAAAAAACAAAAAAAACAAATGGAAAGACCTAAATGTAAGACCAAATACTATAAAACTCTTGGAAGAGAACATAGGCAGAACACTCTTTGACATAAATTGCAGCAATGTCTTTTTGGATCCATTTACTAGAGTTGTGAAAATAAGAACCAAAATTGTTAAAAATGAGACCTAATTAAACTTAAAAGCTTTTCCACAGCAAACCATAAACAAAATCAAAAGAGAACACACAGAATGGGATAAAATGTTTACAAACAAAGCAACTGACAGGGCTTCCCTGGTGGTCCAGTGGGTAAGGACACCACCTTGCAGTGCAAGGGGCGCCGGTTCGATCCCTGGCCTGGGAAGATCCCACGTGCTTTGGAACGGCTGGACCGATGTGTCCAATTACTGAGCCGGAGCTCTGGGGTGCATGCGCCCAGAGCCGGCACTCTGCGACAACAGAGGCCACTGCAATGGGAGGCCCACATGGGCCAAAGAACCAAGATGGATGAAACTAGATAAATGAAAGACCAATAGAAGTGGCCCGCCCGCCCCCCTCCCCAACCCACCCTCTCAAAAGAAAAAAAAAAAAAAGCAACTGACAGCAGGTTAACCTCCAAAATATACAAATAGCCCATGCAGCTCAGTACTAAAAAAAAAGACTCCATTAAAAAAATTGTCAGAAGGTCTAAATGGACATCTCTGCAGACGACTTACTAAAAAGAAAAAAAAAAAGCCAAAAAGCCTGTGAAAAGATGTTCAATGTTGCTAATTCCTAGAGAAAGGCAAATAAAACCTACAACAAGGTATCACTTCACACCAGTCAGAACTGCCATCATCAAAACGTCTACCAACAATAAAATCTAGAGAAAGTGTGGATAAAAGGGAACACTTCTACACTCCTGGTGAGAATGTAAATTGTTACACACACTATGAAGAACAGTATGGAAGTTCCTTAAAAAAAACTAAAAATGTAAACTACCATATGATCCAGCAATCCTACTTGTGGGCATATATACAAAGAACAATCAGACTTCAAAAAGATACACTCTAGTGTTCATAGAAGCACGATTTACAATAGCCAAGACATGGAAGCAACTTAAATATCCATTGACAGAGGAATGAACAAAGAAGATGTGGTACATATATACAATGGAATTCTAGTCAGCCATAAAAAAGGATGAAATAACGCCATTTGCAGCAACATGGATAGACCAAGAGATTATCCTACTAAATTAGATAAAAAAGACAAATGTCAAATGATATCACTTGTATGCGGAATCTAAAAAAAAAGATACAATGAACTCAATTACAAAACAGACTTCAAAAACAAACTTACAGGTATCAAAAGGGAAAGTTGAAGAGGGAGGGATAAATTAGGAATTTGGGATTAAAATATACATACATGCAATGCCCAGTCATGTTCGACTCTTTGTAACTCCATGGATTGTAGCCATGGAGTCCTCTGTGTCTGTGGGATTTTCCTGGCAAGGATACTCTAGTGAGTTGCCAATTCCTGACTCATTAATCAAAAATCAACAAGGACCTCCTGTATAACAAAGGGAACTGTACTAAATATTTTTTAACAACTTATAGGGGAGAAGAATCTGAAAAGGAATCAATATATGTAAAACAGAATCACTTTGCTCTACAGCTGAAATCAACACATTGTAAATCAACTACCCAATATAAAATCAAAAATTTTAAAAACAGGGTGAAATATTACTCCAGACTTGTCTGAATAGCTGTCATCAAGAACAAGAGAAATAACATGATGGTCAGGATGTGGAGAAAAGAGAACCCTAGCACACTGTTGGTGGAAGTGTAAATTGGTATAGGTACTAGAGGAAACAATATGGAGATTTCTCAGAAAACTAAAACTAGAACTGTCATGTGACCCAGCAATTCCACTCCTGGGTACATATCCCAAAATACAAAAACATTAATTGAAAAATATGCATGAATCCTCATGCTCATAGTGGCATTATTTACAGTTGCCAAGACATGACAAGTGTCCATTGGCAGACAAGTGAATAAAGAATTTGCAGTATTTATAAACACAAACGTATCCATACACCCACAGTGGAATATTAGCCTTAAAAGTGAAATTTTGCCATTTTCAGCAATATGGATGGACTTGGAGGGCATTATGCTAGGTAAAATAAATCAGACAGAGAAAAACAAATATTGTATGATATCTCTTACAAGGGCTAGTGGTTACCAGTGGGGAGAGGGAGTGTGAGGGCAGATTATGGGGATGGGAGATGGAGAGGTACAAACTATTAGGTATACAATAATCTCCAGGGATCTATATGTTGTACAACATTGGGAATGTAGCCAATATTTTGTCTTTTAAATGGTTTGCCTCTTTTTATTGATTTTTATGTATTTATTTATCATCCATCTTTATTCTTCAGCCTGTGTGGGCCTCCCATTGCAGTGGCTTCTCTCGTTGCAGAGCACTGGCTCTTGGCACATGCAGTCCAGAGCACTGGCTCGTAATTAGATACATCCTTCCAGGCACTCAGTGGCACGTGGGATCCTCCTGGGCCAGGGATCGAACAAGCGCCCTTTGCACTGCAAGGCGGATTCCACCCACTGGACCACCAGGGAAGACCTATAGCCAATATTTTATGGTGACTATGAATGGAGAATAACCTTTGGAAACTGAGAGTCACTATGCTATACAACTATAGCTTGTATTTGTATAGTGTTGTACATCAACTATACAACAACTTAAATAGTTTTAAAAAAGTAATATGAGGAATTAGTGTCAAGATTGGTAAAGTTCAAAAGAGAAAGTTTTAAAATCACTATGTAATAATATACATTAAAAATAAAATTAATAATACACATTAAAAAAAAATCAATCACTTTGAATGACTGAATCCCTGATACCTTGCAGGAGATTAAAGAGAGAGAGTTAGAAGACAGAGCTAGTGTTGCAAGCCACTGAATAGTTAAGAACTAACGTCTGGCATTATACTTGGATTTGAATTCCAAGGCTGCCACTAATGAGGTTGGAAGTCCCCTGCTGTCTAGGTCTTGGGGTTTCTTCATCTATATGTGGGAGGGAGGGTGATGCCCATCTTCTTGGGTTGCCTTAATACTTATCAAGGGTGAATTAAATGAGAGTAGAATACACTAATAGCTCAGTGTTACAAGTGGCTTGTCTCTAATGTGGTGGACAGGACCTCTAGCAAGGCCAGTAGGAAATGCCCCAGAAAGTGGGAAAAATCACTGTTTTCCTAATACTGACCTCGTGGGTTCTAGGGTTTTCCAGGTGGCACTAATAGGAAAGAACCCACAGGTATTATACTAAACAGCTGTTTACAGATATGAACTCATTTCTCTAAAACAGTATTAACAAATAATCATTTTGGCATTACCATATTACTATTTCAGTTCCGTTAGTTCAGTTTACTCCTCCATCCTCTACCCTACCCAAAGTGTTTTCTTTCCAAAAAGAATTAGTTCATTAGTATTTGCCTGTATTTGGAGGCCCTTCTTGACACCATTTGACAAGATTAGTTATCTTGTTGACTCAAAGCAGAAGTGGAGCGATGTCTGGGGGGAGATTAAATATTTCTGCAGAAGTTCCTTGTCAACACTGGTCAACCCTCGGGAGGTGCTTTAGGAGGCTTGGAGCAGTGAGGAGAGAAGCTTCTAAAGCAGTTTCTGTGAGCAGAGTTAAACAAATCATGTTCAGCTTGTATCTAATGGTTCTTTTTTCTCCCCAAATGGAGCTGCCTGACCAAAATAGGTCAGAGAGGAGATGGACAAGAGAGGCAAGAACTCTGAAAGCTTTGTTGGACTGGAGGGTCCGGAAGGGACTCCTCTTTGTGTGTTCTATTGCTCATTCTGGAGTCATCCTTCCCTATCAGAATGACTGACAGGAATTTGTCTCTTCTCTCTGAGCTGCATCTACCCTCTTGCTATGGTATGTTGCCAACTGACAGGAAAAACCTGAGTCTGGAACAGTCAGGGCCCCAGATTTTTGGATGTTTGGATTTAATTGGAGGAGGGTCAGTAAGCTAGGTGGGAACCAGTATCAGTGACTAACATGGTTTTGCCAAGGCTAGAACAGTCAGAATCAAATCACTCTTAAGGTGGCTCTCAGAGGCTTATTCCCTCCAGCTGTATATCTATACTGATGTGTCTACAGACACATCTGAGAAAGGGCATAGGCCTTTTCCTCACTGGACTCAGCTTCTGTCACTCTGTAGTCATGGCTTGATAACACTCCTGTTGTGGTTGCCTTTTATTCCTTATCTCATTTCTCTATTTCTCTGTAGGGGTTCCCTCTAGCAAGGCCAGTAGGAAATGCCCCAGAAAGTGGGAAAAATCACTGTTTTCCTAATACTGACCTCGTGGGTTCTAGGGTTTTCCAGGTGGCACTAATAGGAAAGAACCCACAGGTATTATACTAAACAGCTGTTTACAGATATGAACTCATTTCTCTAAAACAGTATTAACAAATAATCATTTTGGCATTACCATATTACTATTTCAGTTCCGTTAGTTCAGTTTACTCCTCCATCCTCTACCCTACCCAAAGTGTTTTCTTTCCAAAAAGAATTAGTTCATTAGTATTTGCCTGTATTTGGAGGCCCTTCTTGACACCATTTGACAAGATTAGTTATCTTGTTGACTCAAAGCAGAAGTGGAGCGATGTCTGGGGGGAGATTAAATATTTCTGCAGAAGTTCCTTGTCAACACTGGTCAACCCTCGGGAGGTGCTTTAGGAGGCTTGGAGCAGTGAGGAGAGAAGCTTCTAAAGCAGTTTCTGTGAGCAGAGTTAAACAAATCATGCTCAGCTTGTATCTAATGGTTCTTTTTTCTCCCCAAATGGAGCTGCCTGACCAAAATAGGTCAGAGAGGAGATGGACAAGAGAGGCAAGAACTCTGAAAGCTTTGTTGGACTGGAGGGTCCGGAAGGGACTCCTCTTTGTGTGTTCTATTGCTCATTCTGGAGTCATCCTTCCCTATCAGAATGACTGACAGGAATTTGTCTCTTCTCTCTGAGCTGCATCTACCCTCTTGCTATGGTATGTTGCCAACTGACAGGAAAAACCTGAGTCTGGAACAGTCAGGGCCCCAGATTTTTGGATGTTTGGATTTAATTGGAGGAGGGTCAGTAAGCTAGGTGGGAACCAGTATCAGTGACTAACATGGTTTTGCCAAGGCTAGAACAGTCAGAATCAAATCACTCTTAAGGTGGCTCTCAGAGGCTTATTCCCTCCAGCTGTATATCTATACTGATGTGTCTACAGACACATCTGAGAAAGGGCATAGGCCTTTTCCTCACTGGACTCAGCTTCTGTCACTCACTGTAGTCATGGCTTGATAACACTCCTGTTGTGGTTGCCTTTTATTCCTTATCTCATTTCTCTATTTCTCTGTAGGGGTTCCCTCCACCATCCAGGCCATGTGCACTCAAATCCTTACTCTGGGGTCTGCTTCTGGGGAAACCAGAACTAAGGGTTTTATGCTAAAGTCTAATAACATGATAGTATAAAATAAGGAATATTTCATCTCCTAAAAGAGCATAGCTTTTATTCTTGAATGAATGAATAAATTTAACTAGGAAGACCCACTTTAGTTTCTCATCCTCATTTTGTCATATACATACACTAGTCAGTGAAGAATGTTTTCAGCATTAATTCAGTAGTGGATATAAATGAATAATAGTGAATGTCCCTTAACTTCTGGGTGAATATAGGGCTGTAAACACTTAAGAATTCCCATCATTATCTTCCCTACTCTTTATTATGTTTATGTCAGAGATGCCTTCTCACATTAGATTCTAAATCCTTAAAAACCCTACATTTTGGGGATTTCCCTAGAAGGCCAGTGGTTAAGACTACTCCTTCCAATGCATGGGGTGCAAGTTTGATCCCTGGTTGGAGACCTAAGATCCCACATGCTTGGCCACCGGGGATTCGATAAAGACTTTAAAATATTTTTTAAAAGGGCTTCCCTGGTGGTCCAGTGGGTAAGGACACCACCTTGCAGTGCAAGGCGCGCCAGTTCCATCCCTGGCCTGGGAAGATCCCACGTGCCGTGGAGCAGTTGGACCGATGTGTCCAACTACCGAGCTGGAGCTCTGCAGCGCATACCAAAGAACAAAAGATAAATAGATGAAAGACCAATAGAGTCTGGAACAGTCAGGGCCCCAGATTTTTGGATGTTTGGATTTAATTGGAGGAGGGTCAGTAAGCTAGGTGGGAACCAGTATCAGTGACTAACATGGTTTTGCCAAGGCTAGAACAGTCAGAATCAAATCACTCTTAAGGTGGCTCTCAGAGGCTTATTCCCTCCAGCTGTATATCTATACTGATGTGTCTACAGACACATCTGAGAAAGGGCATAGGCCTTTTCCTCACTGGACTCAGCTTCTGTCACTCACTGTAGTCATGGCTTGATAACACTCCTGTTGTGGTTGCCTTTTATTCCTTATCTCATTTCTCTATTTCTCTGTAGGGGTTCCCTCCACCATCCAGGCCATGTGCACTCAAATCCTTACTCTGGGGTCTGCTTCTGGGGAAACCAGAACTAAGGGTTTTATGCTAAAGTCTAATAACATGATAGTATAAAATAAGGAATATTTCATCTCCTAAAAAGAGCATAGCTTTTATTCTTGAATGAATGAATAAATTTAACTAGGAAGACCCACTTTAGTTTCTCATCCTCATTTTGTCATATACATACACTAGTCAGTGAAGAATGTTTTCAGCATTAATTCAGTAGTGGATATAAATGAATAATAGTGAATGTCCCTTAACTTCTGGGTGAATATAGGGCTGTAAACACTTAAGAATTCCCATCATTATCTTCCCTACTCTTTATTATGTTTATGTCAGAGATGCCTTCTCACATTAGATTCTAAATCCTTAAAAACCCTACATTTTGGGGATTTCCCTAGAAGGCCAGTGGTTAAGACTACTCCTTCCAATGCATGGGGTGCAAGTTTGATCCCTGGTTGGAGACCTAAGATCCCACATGCTTGGCCACCGGGGATTCGATAAAGACTTTAAAAATATTTTTTTAAAAAGGGCTTCCCTGGTGGTCCAGTGGGTAAGGACACCACCTTGCAGTGCAAGGAGCGCCAGTTCCATCCCTGGCCTGGGAAGATCCCACGTGCCGTGGAGCAGTTGGACCGATGTGTCCAACTACCGAGCTGGAGCTCTGCAGCGCATACCAAAGAACAAAAGATAAATAGATGAAAGACCAATAGAAGTGGCAAAAAAAAAAAAAAAAAAAAAAACCTTAAAAAAATATTAAAAAAAAAAAAAAACCTACATGTTTTAAGGTTTTTTTTTTTTTTTTTTTTTTTTTTTTTTTTTTTTTTTTTTGATGTGGACCATTTTTAAACTCTTTATTGAATTTGTTACAATGTTGCTTCTGGTTTGGTTTTCTGGCCACGAGGCAGTGGGACATTAGCATCCCGACCAGGGATCAGCACCCCTGCACTGGAAGGGAAGTCTCAACCACTGGACCACCAAGGAATTCCACCCCTCTCAAACCCTACTAGTCTTCACAGTCCTTGAAGCCTCTCAGGGTATGACTGCTCACCCCCACAGCAGTCTCTTGTGCTGCTGCTGCCGCATCTGTGAAAGGTGGAGTACTGAGTTTGTTACATTTTCTGAAAGAAACTAAAAAAAAAAACCAAACAAATAACCTTTCTAACAGTGTGCTAGACTCACAATCATATCAAGTACTTTAAAAAAAAATTGCTACTTCTCCTTACAGAAATTGCTCATGGGCTTCCCCTGGTGACTCAGTGGGTAAAGACACCGCCTTGCAGTGCAAGGGGTGTGCGGGTTCGATCCCTGGCCTGGGAAGATCCCACGTGCCGCGGAGCAGCTGGACCGATGTGTCCAATTACTGAGCCGGAGCTCTGGAGCGCATGCGCCCAGAGCCGGGGCTCTGCGATGACAGTGGCCACCGCGATGGGAGGCCCACAGGAGCCAAAGAACAAAGACGGATGAAAATAGAGAAATGAAAGACCAATAGAAGTGGCCCACCCATCCCCCTCCCTCCCCACCCCACCCTCCAAAAGATTAAAAAAAAAAAAAAAAAAAAAGAAATTGCTCATAAGGGAGAGAGTTGTTTTTTTCAGATATTTTATAGGAGTCCCATAGAAGTGATAAGGATACAAGCAGTTAAGTGCTGTGTTTTATAAAGAAATATAAAAGCTATTATGCTACATAAGTATACACATAAGATTCCTAAAATGTGTTCAGCTGGTCTTTATATTTTGCAGTTATCATAACAAAATGCTTAATTTACACTTATAAACAAATTTAACTTACAAATAAATCCATAAGATAGACCATTTTAAAATAACATTTTTTTTAGCTACTAAAATTTTTAAAAACATTTGGGGCAGAATTATAAATACAACTATCACCCTCCAGTTGTATCTCATACAATTTTAAAGCACTCCGAATTTAAATCTCTGATGATGTTGATGGTATTTGTTTAGGTAACATTTAGGAATCGAGATGTAGAAGTATAAAGTCTAAACCTTAAAAGTCTGCCTTCTGGTAGAAGAATAATCTATTGCTCATGTTTTCAATAAGAATGAATGAAATAGAGATGATAGTTTACAAACTAGGAAGTACTAGAGATGAAAATGGCAGTTTTTCCTAAAGACATTGCCATCACTGTGTTGACTTCTGGTTTCCCGCAAATCATGAGTGGTATCACTGTCTTCTTAACCCATTGAGTCGATTCAGAAGAAGTTTGTGCTTTCTTCTGAAAGGGTTTAAGAGCTAGGATTAATAGGCAGACTTGAAGGAGGCCAGTGAGTCCTAAGGAGGAGGAGGTGAAGGACAAAACGAAGGACAAGTATTTCTCTAACCTGAAATGTTTGTTATAATAAGATCAACTTGAAACTAACTTGACTGTTTTATGTTGACGCTGTGGGCCTAGAAAGGCCTTTACACCAGAATGTCTCACCTAGCCTGGAGACTATCCCTTGGCTAATCTCATGTTGTGAGTGTGGGAGTGCAAGGCCTTTAAAACCTTAAGCGATTGTTTTGATAACTGGAAAATACAAATTGTCATGATTAAACTGGCAAAGCGGGATACTCTTCCATCCCCCCTCCAGTGTCTGTGCTAGAAGCTTTCCCTATCCTTTCTTACTTTAATACAATTTTCACTGCATAAAGCTCTGAGTGACCATCGCTGAGTCTTTTGATCCCAGTGTGAATTCTTCTCCATTGGAGATTAAGAATCCGACACTGTTCACAGTAACTTACCATCATCTATCACCGATCACTTCCAGCATCTCATCTAGGCCAGAAGCACAGCCACAGGCATTTGTGCTTCACTGACAGCCAAGCCAAACTAACTGGCTTGTGTTCTTAGCCCCAGTTATGGAAGAAAACCAGTATCCTCACTAAGGGGCTATCCTGAGTGCTCCAGACCTTCTGCTACCTGGCCACAGTTTATACCTCTGCAACTCTACTACTGCTATGTCTTCTGTATTGGGACATTAGTAAATGCTGCAACTTTTCCCAACGAAGGATTCTTCTACATTCGACAGTTTCTAACAATATCCCACATAAATTGATGATGTTGATGGTATTTGTTTAGGTAACATTTAGGAATCGAGATGTAGAAGTATAAAGTCTAAACCTTAAAAGTCTGCCTTCTGGTAGAAGAATAATCTATTGCTCATGTTTTCAATAAGAATGAATGAAATAGAGATGATAGTTTACAAACTAGGAAGTACTAGAGATGAAAATGGCAGTTTTTCCTAAAGACATTGCCATCACTGTGTTGACTTCTGGTTTCCCGCAAATCATGAGTGGTATCACTGTCTTCTTAACCCATTGAGTCGATTCAGAAGAAGTTTGTGCTTTCTTCTGAAAGGGTTTAAGAGCTAGGATTAATAGGCAGACTTGAAGGAGGCCAGTGAGTCCTAAGGAGGAGGAGGTGAAGGACAAAACGAAGGACAAGTATTTCTCTAACCTGAAATGTTTGTTATAATAAGATCAACTTGAAACTAACTTGACTGTTTTATGTTGACGCTGTGGGCCTAGAAAGGCCTTTACACCAGAATGTCTCACCTAGCCTGGAGACTATCCCTTGGCTAATCTCATGTTGTGAGTGTGGGAGTGCAAGGCCTTTACAACCTTAAGCGATTGTTTTGATAACTGGAAAATACAAATTGTCATGATTAAACTGGCAAAGCGGGATACTCTTCCATCCCTCCAGTGTCTGTGCTAGAAGCTTTCCCTATCCTTTCTTACTTTAATACAATTTTCACTGCATAAAGCTCTGAGTGACCATCGCTGAGTCTTTTGATCCCAGTGTGAATTCTTCTCCATTGGAGATTAAGAATCCGACACTGTTCACAGTAACTTACCATCATCTATCACCGATCACTTCCAGCATCTCATCTAGGCCAGAAGCACAGCCACAGGCATTTGTGCTTCACTGACAGCCAAGCCAAACTAACTGGCTTGTGTTCTTAGCCCCAGTTATGGAAGAAAACCAGTATCCTCACTAAGGGGCTATCCTGAGTGCTCCAGACCTTCTGCTACCTGGCCACAGTTTATACCTCTGCAACTCTACTACTGCTATGTCTTCTGTATTGGGACATTAGTAAATGCTGCAACTTTTCCCAACGAAGGATTCTTCTACACTTGGCGACAGTTTCTAACAATATCCCACATCTATTTGGTTGGCCAAAAATTTCATTCGGGTGGTGATGGCAAAACCTAAATGAATTTTTTGGCCAACCCAATATAAAGCGGCACCCTGAGACAAACACATCAGTCTGCTTAGAGGTAGCCTGCAGGATTTCTGACCAATAAGAAAGCCAGATGTGGGGCTTCCCTGGTGGTCCAGTGGGTGGAGAGTCTACCTTGCAGTGCAGGGGGGACTGGTTCGATCCCTGGCCCAGGAAGATCCCACATGCAGAGGAGGGACTGGACCAGTGTGTCCAATTGTGAGCCTGTGCTCTGCAGCTAGAGGCCGCTGCGATGGGAGGCCCACACAGGCCAAAGAATAAAGATGGATGAAAATAAATAAAACAATAAAAGAGGCCAAAAAAAGCCGGATGCTAGGTCAGGACAGCTTTTAATCAATAATACTGTTGCAATAGGGAAAAGAATCTAGGGTAAATGATGCATATCTTTAATTTGTACAAAAATGATGGTGTTTTAAAGGGGAAAATGAAGGAATGAGGTGCCTGAGCAGGCGCTCAGTCAAGCCAGGGAGGCAAAATACTATAAGAAGCTGAAAGAGAGATGCTAGTCCATGTGAAAATCATCTGAGCTTGTTAACTGACTCCTGTCAGTCGGGCACCTCCACTCCCATAGCAGCTGGGAGACGGGCTCTATCTCAGTCGTCGGCTGGAACAGTGTTTCTTGCCCCTGCCTTTGTTCATGCTCTTCCCTCTGCTAACAATACTCTCTACTTCATATGAATGCTTGGAGGATTCCATGAGATCTAACATGTGAGGATCTGAACACCACGCTAAACCCATAATAAGTATTTGGTATTTATTACCTAAAATATAAAGACTCATCCTTTAGGGCTTCTCTGGTGATCCAGTGGGTAAAAAGTCTGCCTTGCAGTGCAAGGGGTGCCAGTTCGATCCCTGGCCCAGGAAGATTCCACGTGCAGCTGGGCCGGTGTGTCCAATCAAGAGCTAGTGCTCTGCAGCGAGAGGTGCCACTGCAATGGGAGGCCCACACAGGCCAAAGAATAAAGATGGATAAAATAAATAAGTAAAAAACAAAAGAGGCCAATATTTAAAAAAAAAAAAAAAAAAAGGACTTATCCTTCAATATTCAGCTTCTGTTTCTTCCTTCAAGAAGCCTACTTTCCTCCCAGAGTATTGCTGCAGGTTAGGTGTCCTTCTTTTTATGACGTTAGCTCCCTGAATATGCTGCTATCATTGTACCTACCATAGTCTATTACATGTATGGTCATGAGTCTCTCCCCCACTAGACTAAATTCTTATGGGGAAAGACTTTTTTTTTTAATTTCTGTACAGTATTTACAAATGTCCAGTGTGGTACCTGGTACCCACTAGGGTCTTAGTAATGATCGTTGTTATAATATATGATGTTTGCATGCATTTGTGAAATCCTCATCTTGACTATTTGGAAGCTTTTAAATTATTATTATTTTAAATGACAGGCTGTTTTTGGTTTGCTCCCTTTCTCTCTCAGATATGACTGAGTCTTTTCTTCTTCTTTTTTTTTTTGCCACTTCTATTGATCTTTCATTTATTTATTTCCATCCATCTTTGTTCTTTGGGCTGTATGGGGCTCCCATCACAGTGGCCTCCCTTGTTGCAGAGCACTGGCTGTGGACACGTGCTCCAGAGCTCCAGCTTGGTAGTTGGACACATCGGTCCAGCTGTTCCACGGCATGTAGGATGGATGTTCCCAGGTCAGGGATGGAACCGGCGCCCCTTGCACTTCAAGGCGGTGTCCTTACCCACTGGACCACCAGGGAAGCCCCGCTTTTAAATTATTGATTAGCCCTTCATCCTTGAGTATCTTTTCTCTATTTAATTTTCTATTAATTAGAGGTCAGCTGCAGACAATAGAAACCACCAGTTATTTTCAACAGAGGCGATTTAAACACCCCCCGCTAAACCCATAATAAGTATTTGGTATTTATTACCTAAAATATAAAGACTCATCCTTTAGGGCTTCTCTGGTGATCCAGTGGGTAAAAAGTCTGCCTTGCAGTGCAAGGGGTGCCAGTTCGATCCCTGGCCCAGGAAGATTCCACGTGCAGCTGGGCCGGTGTGTCCAATCAAGAGCTAGTGCTCTGCAGCGAGAGGTGCCACTGCAATGGGAGGCCCACACAGGCCAAAGAATAAAGATGGATAAAATAAATAAGTAAAAAACAAAAGAGGCCAAAATTAAAAAAAAAAAAAGGACTTATCCTTCAATATTCAGCTTCTGTTTCTTCCTTCAAGAAGCCTACTTTCCTCCCAGAGTATTGCTGCAGGTTAGGTGTCCTTCTTTTTATGACGTTAGCTCCCTGAATATGCTGCTATCATTGTACCTACCATAGTCTATTACATGTATGGTCATGAGTCTCTCCCCCACTAGACTAAATTCTTATGGGGAAAGACTTTTTTTTTTAATTTCTGTACAGTATTTACAAATGTCCAGTGTGGTACCTGGTACCCACTAGGGTCTTAGTAATGATCGTTGTTATAATATATGATGTTTGCATGCATTTGTGAAATCCTCATCTTGACTATTTGGAAGCTTTTAAATTATTATTATTTTAAATGACAGGCTGTGTTTGGTTTGCTCCCTTTCTCTCTCAGATATGACTGAGTCTTTTCTTCTTCTTTTTTTTTTTGCCACTTCTATTGATCTTTCATTTATTTATTTCCATCCATCTTTGTTCTTTGGGCTGTATGGGGCTCCCATCACAGTGGCCTCCCTTGTTGCAGAGCACTGGCTGTGGACACGTGCTCCAGAGCTCCAGCTTGGTAGTTGGACACATCGGTCCAGCTGTTCCACGGCATGTAGGATGGATGTTCCCAGGTCAGGGATGGAACCGGCGCCCCTTGCACTTCAAGGCGGTGTCCTTACCCACTGGACCACCAGGGAAGCCCCGCTTTTAAATTACTGATTAGCCCTTCATCCTTGAGTATCTTTTCTCTATTTAATTTTCTATTAATTAGAGGTCAGCTGCAGACAATAGAAACCACCAGTTATTTTCAACAGAGGGCGATTTAAACACCATTAAAATTGCTGGATGGAGAAGGAAATAGCAGCCCACTCCAGTATTCTTGCCTGGAAAATTCCATGGACAGAGAAGCCTGGTGAACTACAGTCCATGGGGTTGTACAGAGTCAGATACGACTTAGAAACTGAGCACAAGATTGTTGGAAGGACTGAAGAGCATGCCCTAGATCGGGTCTTCAGGAATGACTCTCAGATCACAGCAGAAATGACCGACTAGAAGACTGCTACTTCTCCCACCCTGGAAGATGAGAATTCAGGAAGCTGCCGCTGGTACCACTGACTTCAGGAACATACTGCCTTCACTGAGAGCCAGAGATCAGGAAGCCAACACAAGTGAACTTTCTGGTAGAGTCACACAAACAAAACATGAATTCCTAGGCCTTTGCCTCTTTCCCTCGGGAACCTGGGAACTGCATGCTGGTCACTGGCTGGGAGGGGCAGAGAAGCCAACAATTCCATGACTTTACTTGCTGGTAGAAGCAGCTCAGAAGTGCTATTCACATTTTACAGTCTCACTCAGATCACCTGATTCTCAGAACCTCCGTCACATCCAGACCCTCTGGTTGTTAAGGAAATCTGGGAAATGTAGTTTTCAGCCTTAACACTGCAGAAAAGCATCCCAACCTCACGGTTGACTGGTTAAGTCAGGGCACAGACTCCTCCACAGCTCGTGTGGCCCTGCTGCAGTCCTGGTCCACCGAGCCCCAGCTCTACTCGTCCCTGAGTCTCTCTGCTCATTTCAGCACCCCACCCAAAATGATTTTACCCCTGGTCACCACCCCTCCCCTCGAAATTGCCAGCTTTTTTTGGGGGGGGGTTTTTATGGGCACATCGGTCCAGCTGTTCCACGGCATGTGGATGGATGTTCCCAGGTCAGGGATGGAACCGGCGCCCCTTGCACTTCAAGGCGGTGTCCTTACCCACTGGACCACCAGGGAAGCCCCGCTTTTAAATTACTGATTAGCCCTTCATCCTTGAGTATCTTTTCTCTATTTAATTTTCTATTAATTAGAGGTCAGCTGCAGACAATAGAAACCACCAGTTATTTTCAACAGAGGGCGATTTAAACACCATTAAAATTGCTGGATGGAGAAGGAAATAGCAGCCCACTCCAGTATTCTTGCCTGGAAAATTCCATGGACAGAGAAGCCTGGTGAACTACAGTCCATGGGGTTGTACAGAGTCAGATACGACTTAGAAACTGAGCACAAGATTGTTGGAAGGACTGAAGAGCATGCCCTAGATCGGGTCTTCAGGAATGACTCTCAGATCACAGCAGAAATGACCGACTAGAAGACTGCTACTTCTCCCACCCTGGAAGATGAGAATTCAGGAAGCTGCCGCTGGTACCACTGACTTCAGGAACATACTGCCTTCACTGAGAGCCAGAGATCAGGAAGCCAACACAAGTGAACTTTCTGGTAGAGTCACACAAACAAAACATGAATTCCTAGGCCTTTGCCTCTTTCCCTCGGGAACCTGGGAACTGCATGCTGGTCACTGGCTGGGAGGGGCAGAGAAGCCAACAATTCCATGACTTTACTTGCTGGTAGAAGCAGCTCAGAAGTGCTATTCACATTTTACAGTCTCACTCAGATCACCTGATTCTCAGAACCTCCGTCACATCCAGACCCTCTGGTTGTTAAGGAAATCTGGGAAATGTAGTTTTCAGCCTTAACACTGCAGAAAAGCATCCCAGCCTCACGGTTGACTGGTTAAGTCAGGGCACAGACTCCTCCACAGCTCGTGTGGCCCTGCTGCAGTCCTGGTCCACCGAGCCCCAGCTCTACTCGTCCCTGAGTCTCTCTGCTCATTTCAGCACCCCACCCAAAATGATTTTACCCCTGGTCACCACCCCTCCCCTCGAAATTGCCTTGAATAGCAATTATACACATCTTCACTTCCTAGCCCAATTGAGAAATCTTACTTTCCAGCCCTGCCCTCCCTGCTAAGGTTGTTCTCGTGGTCCATGTGCCTTCAGCTGGTACCACTTGGGCATCCTGCCAGCATTTCACACTCCACATGTCTAAAATTAACCGTATCATTCCCTCCCCCAAATAAGCTCTACCTTTAGACATCCCTTTCTTTTCTCCTACCACCATTTCAGTCAACCATGCTTCAAACCGCACATATTTTCCATTCCACATTCAGTTTCTACATTTCCCTGTTATACAACTTGTTTTAAACTGTTTCTACCCTGTCCGCTGCAGCTGCACACCACTGCTGAAGCAACTTTTACCTCTGAAGACTGAATGTTCAGACACGATTGCCTCTTCATTTGAAGGCTTCCTCAATTTGAATGTGTCAGAGGCTAATATGAAAGGAAAGCAACAGAGAGGTATCTTAACTCTGAGCTTTTGTAGACCCATTTTTGGATTGGCCTGTTGTGGGATTATGCATGTCTAATCCCCACTCAGATCCTCAAGACTGAGAAAGGACAATTCCCATGTCCAGCTCTGCCAGGAAGTTTTCCTGATTACGGTTTGCCTGTTTTCTACCTCTGGTATCTGTATTCCTCCATCATATCAGTGGGAAAACACAAAATCTATGGGGCATAGGCACCTGGGAACCTGGACAGGTATGTATATACTCATTTCTCATTTGTTGTCTTATGTCCACTCTTTCTTGCTAAATGCTGGCCACTTCTTTTGAAATATGTTACTACTTTTATGTTCCTGCTCTCATCATCTTCATTTCTACTCTAACCCAATTCCTATCTTCTAGTGCATGGACCATGCTCAGAATCTTGTTGTTTCCTCATAGCTGTCAGATGATGAAGGTTTTAAACGTTTTTCCTTTTCTTGGCTGCACTTTGCAGCTTGTGGGATCTTAGTTTCCCAAAAGGGGATTGAACCTGGGTCCATGGCAGTGAAAGCACTGAGTCCTAACCATTGGACCACCAGGGAATTCCCTGAAGGTCTTCAAAAGTCAATTCATCAACTGTTTAGGACTCAAGGTAGATGATTACTCCAGATTAGAAAGAGATGAAGTAACACCTAACAAAATCTCCCCTTTTATGTTCAATAGAGACCAAAGAATCAGTTATGAAGAGTCAGGTTTTTATGAGCTAAATACAGTTTTTTCCTCTTATATGGATATACAAGTTTTAAAAATGTTGTTAGGATTTGTTTCATCCCTGTTTTAATGAAATCTGAGGCTTATTGATAACCACCTTTCCAAACTTGTGTCTTGGCCTAGAAAGTTCAAGAAAATTTGCTTTATTAAGTAGAAAAATAATTATAATTAAAAGAGCCCACAGCCAGCTCTCCCTTGAGCCGGCCGACTGTGAGGCCTGCTGTTCTCACAGTGTCTCCCACTCTAACCATGTCGGTTCTCCCTTTAGCTGGCCCACTGTTCTAGTAACGTCTTCCACTCTAACAATGCCGATTCTCCCTTAAGCCCACCTGCTGTACTGCCAGTGACTCTTCCTTCCCCGACTCTAATGAACTTTAATTTCCTCTCACTTGGCCTTGTGTCTGGAAATTCTTTTCCAACCTGCGCATGGACCTTGACATTTCTTCCCCCACCTCCTCACTTCTCTTTGCTCACAGGGACCCTCTGTGAAAAGGCCAGTGGCTGTGGAAGCAACTGAGGAACTCCGGTCAGGGTTCCCCTCTGGTGTGTTCCAAAGGCCCCACTGCTCACTGTGTCCCAGTAGCTGCCACCTGACTGGGTGAGGGTCTCTCCTCTGGACTTCTTTCTAACTGAGGACTAGGCCAAATAATATTGTGTGGGCATGGGTCAGGCATTTAAAAGTCACTAGGACACCTGCCAATTGAAGACTCCTGTGTGAGGATAAGGGGGTCACAGAATGGATCAGACCACAAGGGCATCTGCCCCCAGCAAAAGAACTTCCATGCATCATGTTAGGCACATAGTGGTTGAAGCAAAACATAGAGCCCATCTTTCCCTGGCCACCACCTCAAAGAGGATTGAACCTGGGTCCATGGCAGTGAAAGCACTGAGTCCTAACCATTGGACCACCAGGAATTCCCTGAAGGTCTTCAAAAGTCAATTCATCAACTGTTTAGGACTCAAGGTAGATGATTACTCCAGATTAGAAAGAGATGAAGTAACACCTAACAAAATCTCCCCTTTTATGTTCAATAGAGACCAAAGAATCAGTTATGAAGAGTCAGGTTTTTATGAGCTAAATACAGTTTTTTCCTCTTATATGGATATACAAGTTTTAAAAATGTTGTTAGGATTTGTTTCATCCCTGTTTTAATGAAATCTGAGGCTTATTGATAACCACCTTTCCAAACTTGTGTCTTGGCCTAGAAAGTTCAAGAAAATTTGCTTTATTAAGTAGAAAAATAATTATAATTAAAAGAGCCCACAGCCAGCTCTCCCTTGAGCCGGCCGACTGTGAGGCCTGCTGTTCTCACAGTGTCTCCCACTCTAACCATGTCGGTTCTCCCTTTAGCTGGCCCACTGTTCTAGTAACGTCTTCCACTCTAACAATGCCGATTCTCCCTTAAGCCCACCTGCTGTACTGCCAGTGACTCTTCCTTCCCCGACTCTAATGAACTTTAATTTCCTCTCACTTGGCCTTGTGTCTGGAAATTCTTTTCCAACCTGCGCATGGACCTTGACATTTCTTCCCCCACCTCCTCACTTCTCTTTGCTCACAGGGACCCTCTGTGAAAAGGCCAGTGGCTGTGGAAGCAACTGAGGAACTCCGGTCAGGGTTCCCCTCTGGTGTGTTCCAAAGGCCCCACTGCTCACTGTGTCCCAGTAGCTGCCACCTGACTGGGTGAGGGTCTCTCCTCTGGACTTCTTTCTAACTGAGGACTAGGCCAAATAATATTGTGTGGGCATGGGTCAGGCATTTAAAAGTCACTAGGACACCTGCCAATTGAAGACTCCTGTGTGAGGATAAGGGGGTCACAGAATGGATCAGACCACAAGGGCATCTGCCCCCAGCAAAAGAACTTCCATGCATCATGTTAGGCACATAGTGGTTGAAGCAAAACATAGAGCCCATCTTTCCCTGGCCACCACCTCCCTGATAGGATTTTAGGCAGAATCCTCGGTTTTCTTTCTGCTTACTCTTACTTCCTTTTCCTTGGCCCAGATCACCCTCAAAGGACCTTGCAGACCCCAAATCATCCTAACAACCACCTCCACATCTCTGAAGATCTTCTACTGGATACAACAAATTTAAAAGTGATAGTGCAACAAGAATATCACCCAGCCAATGCCCAGACAGTGCTGGAACAATCTGCCATATTGTTTCGCACCTTCCTCCCTAAATGTACCCTGACAGACAGCAGGCATTGGGAACCCAGAGCTCCATAACACCCCTGTATAGCCTGAAGAAGCCAGGGTCATCACCCCTTTTCCCTTGAGACTGGGTACCCAATTGCCTGAGAAGGGAAATAGGTAGATAGATAGACATGAGCAGGGTATCCAAAGGGGCCAAAGAATTGGCCCTAAAAATAAAGAGAGGGAGGAATGTAGTGCCCAAGGAGGAAAGAACAAGGCAAACTAGGAGGGTCTTGGAATGCAAGAGGAGATAAACCAGACCCTTATTGTCCTCCCGTCTCCCAGGCTATAGTACACTGCCCAATCCTTAAGAGCCCTAGGTCACTCCTTGAACCCTACTGTCTTTCCCTCATGCTGCAGTCATCATGCTGCAGTCATCACTCTGCCCCACCCAGTAGACTGTCCAATCGGCAAGGATCCTTAGGACCCCTATGCTACTCCTTAGACCCTGGCTATAAAATGGATGAAAGACCCCTTTTTGGGGTTGGCTCACCCTTGAGTCGGCCCACTGTGAGGCCTGTTGTTCTCACAATGTCTCCCACACTAACCATATTGGCTCTCCCTTGAGCCGACCTGCTGTTCTAGCAGTGTCTTCCACTTTAACAACACCGATTCTCCCTTAAGTCAGCCCACTGTACTGGCAGCGACTCTCCCTTTCCCCAATCTAATAAACTTTACTCTCAAAGAAAAAAAAAAAAAAAATATATATATATATGAGCTCACTTACTGTATATTTATTATGTGCTAGCCACTGTATTAACAGCTATTATGCATTAGCTCCTTTTAATTCCTTTCATTCTCACAACAGCTTCTTCAGGTTGGTACTATTATCCTCTGAGGTCTGGAGAGGTAAAAAAATTCCATGAAAACGGCACAGCTCCTAGGTACACCAGCAAGACTAGAGCCCAGGTCTGCTTCCAGGGCCCACGATCACAGCCACTGCACCCTCTATGATGTGACCTCCACAGTGAGCGCATTAAAATCAATGAGCTGTGTGTGTGAATGGAATTATTGCTTTAGTTTAACAGTAAACTTCCAAGAGCGGGGAAAAAAAGGAAGTCATGTCTTATTTATCATTGATTAAACATAAAGATCAACAAATAAGTAAATATATTTGGAAATAATTGTGGTACGGCTCTTCATTCTCAGAATAGTTACAAATACGGAAACCCAGTTGTGTTAAACTAGATTTGAAGATATTGATGGAAATGCACAGTATCTAAGAGATTTCTGTATGTGTACACGTGTACATATGTTTATTTCTTAGCTCAGTCTATTGACAGGACCTAGAAGCAATGACAATCTGTTAGCAATGATCACACCTAGGATCTAGATATGTGTTACTAATGATTACCTTCTACTGAAAGAAAGAGGAGAAATAGCTGCTTTCAGGCAAGTGTAGGAAATGTACAGGATAACTTTGATATCCTATGCCCCAGAAATTGGGCAAGGGCCTTAAAATGTATGCCAACATGTCAAAAGAATACAGGATAGCTATAGTCATTGCTCTGTGAGAAAAGGGGATCCTACAGAGGTGCTGTGTGACGGTCTGGAGGGATGGGATGGGGGGATATACATATGACTAATCTGGGAACATACATATCTGTAAACAACAAAACTCTGTAAAAGTTAAAAGTAAAATAAAAGTTAAAAAAAAAAAAAAAAGAATACAGGAACCAGTCAGAAAAACCTTTCACTGACCAAATCTAGGAGCATGAAAATAACAATGACAGTCACAGTTTGTGACCCACTAAATAAAAAAGAAGCCAATGAGGCCATACTGATTAAAATGGAAGAAAAAACTTTAACTCACAGTCAAATTTCAGGTAATAAATACAGAAAAAGTATGGAATTTTAAAACTACCATTTTGCATTTATAATAACTCACTCAGGCAATAATCATCAATGAATACCACAAATAGGGGGTGAAATTTTGATGAGGAACAGCATACATATACAGTCGAAATATCTTTCCACAAAATACCTAATATTTTTATATTAAAAAGCTTAAAAAATACTTAACAGTAAAGTAGAGAAACCTGTCAAATACCATCTTAAGTTATAAAAGTTAACATTAGGCCTAGTCATGGGTCAGATCCATATATGTATCCTCAGATGATATGCTGAGAAAACAGCATTTTGATATTCCTGCCCAACATGCATAATCTAAATTTAATGATGATGAAACATCAGACAATCCCAAAATAAAATGAACTTTATAAAGAAACAGGCCTGTACCCTTCCAAATGTTATGGCCATGAAAGATAAGGAAAGAGAAATATTCCCAGACCTAAGGAGTTAGAGGAAAAAAACCTAGAAACTAAAGATCACATGTACTCCTTGATTGGCTCCTGTGTTTAAAGAAGACAATACTGGGGCTTCCCTGGTGGTCCAGTGGGTAGGACACTGCCTTGCAGTGCAAGGGGCACCGGTTTGATCCCCAGCCTGGGAAGATCGCACGTGCCGCAGAGCAGTTGGAACAATGTGTCCAACAACAGAGCAAGAGCTCTGGAGCGCATGCACCCAGAGTCGGTGCTCTGCGACAAGAGAGCGACTGCGATGGGAGGCCCACACAGGCCAAAAGAACAAAGATAAATAAATGCAAGACCAATAGAAGTCGCCAAAAAAAAAAGGCAATATGGGAACAACAGCCAAAACAAGTGGGGAGGGGGCAACTGTGAAATAATCAATGATGAGTAGCATTGTTCATTTCCGGACTGTACTTTCATCAAGTGGGAGAGTACTCTTGTTACAAATTACAAACTGAAGTATTGCATTGGCCAAAGGATTCATTAAGGTTTAAACCCAAAGCAACATTTTGGCCAACTCAGTATTAAAGGTCAACATGCTTTTAGTCACTCAGTCATGCTCGGCTGTTTTTGACCCCATGGACTGCAGGCCCCTCCAGGCCCCTCTGTCCATGGGGATTCTCCTGGCAATACTGGAGTGGGTTGCCATTCCTTCCTCCAGGGGATCTTCCCAAATGCAGGTGAATTCTTTACTATTTAAACCAGCAGGGAAGCCCAAGGATAGTAGAGTGGGTAGCCTATCTCTTCTCAAGGGATCTTCCCAACCCAGGAATCAAACTGGGGTCACCTACATTGTAGGCAGATTCTTTATCAGCTGAGCTACCAGGGAAACCCTAGGGGGCATCTATTACTCCCTATTACTGTAAACCTCAAATAGCTCAGAGGGGAAATATATATAATGTAGTACAATAGGCATTTTATATACATATGTGGGTGTATATCCATGTGTCTATATAAAGATCCAATGATGAGGCAAATATAAAAATTTAACTAGGGAATCTCCATGAAGGGTAAATGGGAGTTCTGTTGTTTCTGCAATTTTTCTAGAATATGAAATTATGCCAAATAACGAATATTTAAATATATGTACGTAACTTTGGGATGATCTCTGTTCCTTCTGCCTGCCATTAGCACAGAAGATATGACACCTGTAACCTAGTTTAAGGATCCCATTCATAGCTGTGCCATAAACCGGCACTACAGCCACAACAATAACAATGCCTTCTATCTGTTGAGGTCTTTCTTACTTGGAGACAGCACCCAAACTGCTTTATACACAGTACCTTCCCTCCTACCAGGAGGATCAGGGACCCTCAGGATCAGGACCAGGACCACACAGCTGAAAGCTCCCCCTTTGCCTCTTACAAGGGTCTGTGGGGGCTGATCCCATTGCTGGAGCCCTCCTAGGTCTGGCTGTCAGAGTATCCCATCGGTAGTCCATCTCCTGTGCACCCAGTCTGACCCCATCTCTAGCCAGTGGATCTCTGACCAGACCAGGTTGCACTTTGTCCCCAAGGCTTTAAGGGACCACGAGACCATGGGAGTCACTTACAGTTTCACCAAACACCAGTATAGATCCTTCAGAACTTCATACATTCTCTTCAAATTATATACATACTGCTCATCAAATTTTCAAGTTTAATACTTTTCTGGCCAGAGACATTATGTCTATGTTTATGTAAAGCCTAAGTGTCTGCTACTGATGGCCTCTCTTGTATCATGATCATCTGACTGTGAAATACAATTTTCCATAGCCTTGGCACTCAGGCTGGGTTCTCAGCCCGCTCCCTGGTCCTCTCTTGATAATAACATCGTCACTCACTCCCCAGCTGGAAATGACAAGGGTTGCCATGACAAAACAAATAGGATTTACTGGCAGAGGCTTTTATATGTGGGTGTGTGCATCCTCTGTATCCTTGACTCTCAGGATTGATGAAATGGGCCCCTCCAGCAGCCTGAAAATAACAATAAAATACAGATGTCACAGGTAATGTGACAAGGTATTTTTTAAACATACATCAAGGCAGTAAGGCCTTGAAAAGAGGCAATTATTTAACTAGGGAATCTCCATGAAGGGTAAATGGGAGTTCTGTTGTTTCTGCAATTTTTCTAGAATATGAAATTATGCCAAATAACGAATATTTAAATATATGTACGTAACTTTGGGATGATCTCTGTTCCTTCTGCCTGCCATTAGCACAGAAGATATGACACCTGTAACCTAGTTTAAGGATCCCATTCATAGCTGTGCCATAAACCGGCACTACAGCCACAACAATAACAATGCCTTCTATCTGTTGAGGTCTTTCTTACTTGGAGACAGCACCCAAACTGCTTTATACACAGTACCTTCCCTCCTACCAGGAGGATCAGGGACCCTCAGGATCAGGACCAGGACCACACAGCTGAAAGCTCCCCCTTTGCCTCTTACAAGGGTCTGTGGGGGCTGATCCCATTGCTGGAGCCCTCCTAGGTCTGGCTGTCAGAGTATCCCATCGGTAGTCCATCTCCTGTGCACCCAGTCTGACCCCATCTCTAGCCAGTGGATCTCTGACCAGACCAGGTTGCACTTTGTCCCCAAGGCTTTAAGGGACCACGAGACCATGGGAGTCACTTACAGTTTCACCAAACACCAGTATAGATCCTTCAGAACTTCATACATTCTCTTCAAATTATATACATACTGCTCATCAAATTTTCAAGTTTAATACTTTTCTGGCCAGAGACATTATGTCTATGTTTATGTAAAGCCTAAGTGTCTGCTACTGATGGCCTCTCTTGTATCATGATCATCTGACTGTGAAATACAATTTTCCATAGCCTTGGCACTCAGGCTGGGTTCTCAGCCCGCTCCCTGGTCCTCTCTTGATAATAACATCGTCACTCACTCCCCAGCTGGAAATGACAAGGGTTGCCATGACAAAACAAATAGGATTTACTGGCAGAGGCTCTTATATGTGGGTGTGTGCATCCTCTGTATCCTTGACTCTCAGGATTGATGAAATGGGCCCCTCCAGCAGCCTGAAAATAACAATAAAATACAGATGTCACAGGTAATGTGACAAGGTATTTTTTAAACATACATCAAGGCAGTAAGGCCTTGAAAAGAGGCAATTATTTAAGCTGCTTAGGCCCAAGGAATCCAGAGGTTTAATAATAAAATATTCCCTTTCAATTCTAGATATAAGCTCTCCTGATAACACTGGCCTCTGCTAAAGAATATGATTTGTCCTTCTTTTCCTTATCACTATTTTTTTTTAAATAAATCAAACTGATTTAAGTGAGGGTCAATAATAACTGTTTGTGAAGGGCTGGCTCTGCCTGAAGACATAGGGACTTCATGTGCATCATTTGAATCCTCTCACCAACTGGCAACGGTTAAGTATCCTTATTCCTATTTTTTTTTTTAAAGATTTATTTATTTATTTATTTTTGGGCGGGGGTCAGGTTGGGGAGGGAGGGGAGCGGGCTGGCCACTTCTATTTGTCTTTCCTTTCTCTATTTTCATCCATCTTTGCTCTTTGGCCCATGTGGGCCTCCCATCGCGGTGGCCTCTGTTGTCGCAGAGGACCGGCTCTGGGCGCATACGCCCCAGAGCTCCGGCGCGGTAATTGGACACATCAGTCCAGCCGCTCCACGGCACGTGGGATCTTCCCAGGCCAGGGATCGAACTGGCGCCCCTTGCACTGCAAGGCTGTGTCCTTACCCACTGGACCACCAGGGCAAGCCCTCCTTATTCCTATTCTAAAGACAAAGAAACCTTAGTGCCAGAGCCAAGATCTGAACCCAGGTCATGTTGACACCAAAGCCTGTGTTTCATCTACCAAACACAGGTCAAGGAAAGTTATGCAAATAAGCATTACAGTTAATGTTCACTCTTTGGGCTTGACATTTTAGGGATGGGCTGGAAAAGAATACATTTGGGAACTAAGGCACCTTCCTGTATCCAAGGCAGCTCTGAGATAATGAATAAAACCAGCACAGAAAATCAACAGTCATGGGCTATAAATATTAACTTTATTCCCCATTTTGTTTTCTCCAGGCTGTTCCCATGGAGACATAGCTCCTCAATTTATCTGGAATTCAAACCGCCCAGGGGATGTGACTGTAAGAGCTTTGAGAGGGGCCCCGTAAGCGGTAGGTGCTGTGCAAAGCTCCAACCTCTGCCTGAGCCCACTCGACCTCTCTCCTCACTCTTTCTCATTTTCATTAGCAACTGACAGAGATGGATTTTGTAGTGCGATATGGACTCAGTAAAAGACTTCTCCATTTCCAAACATTCTCAGGGAGAAAAATAAACCTCTGTGGTGATCGGCCATTTGTAGGCAAGCCCACAGTCACCTTTCCGCAAAGCTATTCTCTCAGGGGTAGAAACCGTCCTTAGATCTGGTAGACATTACTGAATCCCATAGGGTATAATTAGACACTGCACACCCACACTGGGCTTTGGCTTAATTAAAACACTTATGCTACCATTTCAACACTGAGATTTCTTACAAACATTTCATTTCTTACAAACAATATGGACTCTTGAAAACAAAACTCACCATCAGATGGTCTAATGTGCCATCAAATGCTGCCTTGTGTTTTTATCTCAAATGAGATTTCTCATTTGGCCATTCTAGCATTATTTTCTTATTTTTCTAGCTAGGTATTGGGTAAAAAATAACTTAGGTAAAAAAAAAGTTCGGCTGTCCCTCAAAAGGTCAATACTCAGCATATGAAAAATGCTTAATAGAAAAATGAAAAATGGCTAAAAACATTAGTACTGAAAAGGCAAAACCTGATGATAAAAGTCAGATTATCTTGAAAAAAAAAAAAGAAAAAACACCCTGAGTATAAGTCACTCCTGTCTTCATTTTTCCTTTTGTTTTCTCCTCTTTCTTGTCTTCATAAATCAACAAAGAAGACTTTTATGAATGTATCATTGGTGTTCCTACCCCTTCTTGATCTTGCCTATAGAATAAATATCCTTAAAATTGGAAAGAGGGTGGGAATCAAAAGCTATTCCCTTCTTCATATATAAATATCTCATAAATAATCATAATAATAAAAGCCTAAAAATTAACCCTAGCCTCTACAGGTTGAAAGCCTGCTGTGTCTGCCACAAGCCAGAGTTTGGAGCTGTTCATCTGCATTTCTCACTGAATTCTCACAGCATTCTTACAAGACAGCATACTACAGCCATTTATCATTTCACCAGTGAAGAAACTGAGGCTCAGAAACATTAAGGAACCTGCCCAAAACTCACATTTGGTAAAAACTAGAGGCAGGATTGAAACCTACATGTGTCTCATCTGAAATGTTATTTTCTACTACTCCATGCTGTCACTTGAGTGCTGTGCTTGAGTATCCAAAGTATAAACAACGTTGTGACAAATAAAGAATGAATGGAGCTTCCTCTGGTGGTCCAGTGGGTAAGGACACCGCCTTGAAGTGCAAGGGGCGCCAGTTCGATCCCTGGCCTGGGAAGATCCCACGTGCCGCGGAGCAGGTGGACCGATGTGTCCAATTGCCGAGCCGGAGCTCTGGAGCACATGTGCCCAGAGCCGGCGCTCTGCAACGACAGATGCCACCTCGATGGGAGGCCCACAGGAGCCAAGGAACAGAGACGGATGAAAATAGAGAAATGAAAGACCAATGGAAGTGGCCTGCTGCTCCCCTCCCTCCTCAACCCGACCCCCGCTCAAAATAAATAAATCTTAAAAAAAAAAAAAAAAAGAATGAATGTGTTTCCTTAAACCCTAAAACCAGGTGTGTTTGAAGGAAATAGATTCGGAAGATTTTCTTCTAACACAGTAAAATGACTGGGACAAAACAGGAGTGAAACTAAACTTAGCTCCTCTTTCCTCAGATGGAGTGGCTTAACTTGTACTAGGGCAAGTTCCACTGATACATTGTAACACGCAACTGCAGTGGCTTGAAAAGTCTCCTCATTGCAGGCTGACGGAGCAGTTCTGTAGAAAATATTGGCATACACCATTCACAGCCCTGCCTCCCCTCTATCCATACCTCCTCCTAGCCCCCCTCCCCCTGCCCCCTCTGAGCCCTAATCCTATTCAAGGCCACAGAAAATGAGATTAAAGGAACACAGCTAGCCAGCAAGAAATCCTTTCTAACCTTCGTTTTAACGCTAGGCATTTTCTGAACACAGCATATAATCTTTATTAAGCACTGGATGCCCTTGTCATGGCTCCTCCTTCACCAAGATTGATCTTCTCAGGAAATGAATAGCACAGGACAGAAGGAGAAAGAATATAAATGGGCTGTGTTATTCCAGCTTTCAGTCTAAATGAAAAACAACCCAGCTTCCACAATTACAAAATGGTTGCTTCAAATCACGTGCTATGCAAATGGGTGTATTTTTATGAAGTAACCTACATGTGTCTCATCTGAAATGTTATTTTCTACTACTCCATGCTGTCACTTGAGTGCTGTGCTTGAGTATCCAAAGTATAAACAACGTTGTGACAAATAAAGAATGAATGGAGCTTCCTCTGGTGGTCCAGTGGGTAAGGACACCGCCTTGAAGTGCAAGGGGCGCCAGTTCGATCCCTGGCCTGGGAAGATCCCACGTGCCGTGGAGCAGGTGGACCGATGTGTCCAATTGCCGAGCCGGAGCTCTGGAGCACATGTGCCCAGAGCCGGCGCTCTGCAACGACAGATGCCACCTCGATGGGAGGCCCACAGGAGCCAAGGAACAGAGACGGATGAAAATAGAGAAATGAAAGACCAATGGAAGTGGCCTGCTGCTCCCCTCCCTCCTCAACCCGACCCCCGCTCAAAATAAATAAATCTTAAAAAAAAAAAAAAAAAGAATGAATGTGTTTCCTTAAACCCTAAAACCAGGTGTGTTTGAAGGAAATAGATTCGGAAGATTTTCTTCTAACACAGTAAAATGACTGGGACAAAACAGGAGTGAAACTAAACTTAGCTCCTCTTTCCTCAGATGGAGTGGCTTAACTTGTACTAGGGCAAGTTCCACTGATACATTGTAACACGCAACTGCAGTGGCTTGAAAAGTCTCCTCATTGCAGGCTGACGGAGCAGTTCTGTAGAAAATATTGGCATACACCATTCACAGCCCTGCCTCCCCTCTATCCATACCTCCTCCTAGCCCCCCTCCCCCTGCCCCCTCTGAGCCCTAATCCTATTCAAGGCCACAGAAAATGAGATTAAAGGAACACAGCTAGCCAGCAAGAAATCCTTTCTAACCTTCGTTTTAACGCTAGGCATTTTCTGAACACAGCATATAATCTTTATTAAGCACTGGATGCCCTTGTCATGGCTCCTCCTTCACCAAGATTGATCTTCTCAGGAAATGAATAGCACAGGACAGAAGGAGAAAGAATATAAATGGGCTGTGTTATTCCAGCTTTCAGTCTAAATGAAAAACAACCCAGCTTCCACAATTACAGCAGTAATACTGGTTGCTTCAAATCACGTGCTATGCAAATGGGTGTATTTTTGAAAGACCAGATCTGTACTATTCAGAGGATCCATAAGACTTTAAAATAAGCGCAGTTTCATTTGAGTCATTAATAGGACCCGGAGGTACCAAAGCCTATTCAACATTGGCTCTAATATTAACATTTCTCAACTGTTCTGTGAGGAAGCTTGTTACTTGAAATATGTATTGCTTTCTGAGGGTTATTGCAAATGAAGGGTTTTGTCTTTCCCTTATTCCTACCACTTTATCATCATCAACTTTTGTCCTCCTCTTTCTCTTTTCTCTTCTCTCCCAGGGTTTATTGAACCCCTTCACATTATGCAGTTAACATCTATTGATTGTAGTTTGTGCCATTGTTCTATTTACCTACTGTATATCCCTCCATTTTGATACCTTCTCATGAAGGAATATCTTGTTAAGACTTTCTGCAGGCTCTTGCCTGGGCTCTGGCTGAGCCTCAACCTCTTGGAGAACCTTTGGGGAGAGAGAAGTCATTTCCTCTAAATGTAAGGATGATGAGCCTGCAACCTGGTGAAAAGGGTTCCTGGGCCCAGTCACAGGAGGGACTGCCCCAAAAGGAGAGACAGGTGGGGTCCTTGTGGCTCCTTGAGGGTCGTCTTATCTAAGTTTCAAGTAATTGCTTTGTGACTTACGAAAACCACCGGTTTTGTGTTATACATTTTAAAAACATTTATTTTATTTATTTATTTTCATCCATCTTCATTCTTTGGTATGCGTGGGCCTCCCATTGTAGTGGCTTCTCTCACTGCAGAGCCCTGGATCTGGGTGCATGAGCTCCAGAGCACTGGCTCATAATTGGACACACCAGCCCAGCTGCTCTGCAGCATGTGGGATCTTCCTGGGTCAGGGATTGAATTGGTGCCCCTTGCACTGCAAGGTGGACTCTTTACCCACTGGACCACCAGCAAAGGCCTACGAAAACTACTTGTTTTAAAAAGCAAGTTAATGTGTGGCTGTGAATACAGTTCATGTGATTTTGAATACCTGTAGCCACGTGCTCCCTAGACAGTGAGCTTAAGTGCAGATGTAACTAACGCATTCTCAGATCCTGACTTGTCCTCAGAGGTGGAGGCTGCATGTTTAGCTGTATCTAGCAGGCTTTCCTAGTTTCCCTCCTTGATTTTTACCGCTGGAGTTTAGATTGATTTTTTAAAAACTATTACATTTACTCATTTTCATCTTCTCAGTTTCGTTGTCTTAGGCCTCAGATTTATTTTTGCTTATACTCAACTCCACTGTGTACTTTTTGCTATTTTGGGGTAAAAGATAAAAATAAATGTGATTTCTAATTCTGTACAAAAAAATAAAAGACTTTCTGCAGGATCACTAAAAACAATATTTTTACCTAATGTAAATGTTAAACCTTATTTCAGAGAGCAGTAATATCTAGCACAACTCTAAACCTTTCCAGAATTCACTGCAAAAGCAATTTTTACAAATCCACCAAGAAAGTGAGCCTTATTAGGAAGTAAGTAAGATACAATCTATTTCATCTCAAAATAAGATCCAAACTTTTGCTCAGTACTTAACACTAAGGCTTACATGTTTTAAGTAGTTTGTTCTGGGCTGGCGAAGGAGTGATCTTAGTGCGACATGAAAAGCCTCTTGTGTTTAATTCTCACTAGCAGGTATCACCCCATCTGGGACCAGTGACTCAGATCCAAATGGGGCCAAATCAGTTCAGCAGGATGACCTCAGAGTCTCCTCTGTCCTTAATGCTGCAAGTCTAAGAGGTCTATACATTTTAAAAACATTTATTTTATTTATTTATTTTCATCCATCTTCATTCTTTGGTATCGTGGGCCTCCCATTGTAGTGGCTTCTCTCACTGCAGAGCCCTGGATCTGGGTGCATGAGCTCCAGAGCACTGGCTCATAATTGGACACACCAGCCCAGCTGCTCTGCAGCATGTGGGATCTTCCTGGGTCAGGGATTGAATTGGTGCCCTTGCACTGCAAGGTGGACTCTTTACCCACTGGACCACCAGCAAAGGCCTACGAAAACTACTTGTTTTAAAAAGCAAGTTAATGTGTGGCTGTGAATACAGTTCATGTGATTTTGAATACCTGTAGCCACGTGCTCCCTAGACAGTGAGCTTAAGTGCAGATGTAACTAACGCATTCTCAGATCCTGACTTGTCCTCAGAGGTGGAGGCTGCATGTTTAGCTGTATCTAGCAGGCTTTCCTAGTTTCCCTCCTTGATTTTTACCGCTGGAGTTTAGATTGATTTTTTAAAAACTATTACATTTACTCATTTTCATCTTCTCAGTTTCGTTGTCTTAGGCCTCAGATTTATTTTTGCTTATACTCAACTCCACTGTGTACTTTTTGCTATTTTGGGGTAAAAGATAAAAATAAATGTGATTTCTAATTCTGTACAAAAAAATAAAAGACTTTCTGCAGGATCACTAAAAACAATATTTTTACCTAATGTAAATGTTAAACCTTATTTCAGAGAGCAGTAATATCTAGCACAACTCTAAACCTTTCCAGAATTCACTGCAAAAGCAATTTTTACAAATCCACCAAGAAAGTGAGCCTTATTAGGAAGTAAGTAAGATACAATCTATTTCATCTCAAAATAAGATCCAAACTTTTGCTCAGTACTTAACACTAAGGCTTACATGTTTTAAGTAGTTTGTTCTGGGCTGGCGAAGGAGTGATCTTAGTGCGACATGAAAAGCCTCTTGTGTTTAATTCTCACTAGCAGGTATCACCCCATCTGGGACCAGTGACTCAGATCCAAATGGGGCCAAATCAGTTCAGCAGGATGACCTCAGAGTCTCCTCTGTCCTTAATGCTGCAAGTCTAAGAGGTCTCCAAGCCTAGAATCAGGCTGGCCAGCATAAGCATCCCGTAGGACGTTGCAATCATAGGAGGACTGAAGCTACCTTGTCCTGTTATGATTAAGAGTGTACTATCTGCAATTCTGATCCTTGTATTTGAATTCTAACTGTACCACTTATAAACTGTCAACCAACTCCTTTGTTCCTGTTTTGTCACTTGTAAAATGGGCAAAAAATATACCTACTGGAACTTCCCTGATGGTCCAGTGAATAAGACTCTGCTTTCCCAAAGCAGGGGGTCTGGTTTGATCCCTGGTCAAAGAACTAGATCCCAAATGCTTCAACTAAGTTCACATGCCACAGGTAAAGATCCCACTTGCTGCAGTGAGTACCATGACTAAGACCCTGCACAGCCAAATGAATTAATTAAAAAAAAAAAAAAAACACTTAATGGGAAACAAGGTAATCATATCTGAATTTGGATATTTTGGTCAGACTATGACACTTCAGCTCATAAGGGTTAAAAGGCCCATAAAGTACTAAAAAAAAAAAAAACCTCCTAATTTCTATGATGAATAGGACTAAGTGAAATGAGATAAGGAAAGCATTTATAGCAGTACTTGACACATTGGCTATGACTATTTCTGCTATTAATATCAGTATTAGGGCTTCCCTGGTGGCTCAGTGGTAAAGAATCCACCTGCCAATGCAGGAGATGCTGGTTCGAGCCCTTGTCTGGGAAGACGGCACATGCTGTGGAGCAACTGAGCCTGTGTGCCACAGCTATTGAGCCTGTGCTCTAGTGCCTCGGAGCCGAAACCACTGAGTCCATGAGCTGCATATATAGGAAGTAAGTAAGATACAATCTATTTCATCTCAAAATAAGATCCAAACTTTTGCTCAGTACTTAACACTAAGGCTTACATGTTTTAAGTAGTTTGTTCTGGGCTGGCGAAGGAGTGATCTTAGTGCGACATGAAAAGCCTCTTGTGTTTAATTCTCACTAGCAGGTATCACCCCATCTGGGACCAGTGACTCAGATCCAAATGGGGCCAAATCAGTTCAGCAGGATGACCTCAGAGTCTCCTCTGTCCTTAATGCTGCAAGTCTAAGAGGTCTCCAAGCCTAGAATCAGGCTGGCCAGCATAAGCATCCCGTAGGACGTTGCAATCATAGGAGGACTGAAGCTACCTTGTCCTGTTATGATTAAGAGTGTACTATCTGCAATTCTGATCCTTGTATTTGAATTCTAACTGTACCACTTATAAACTGTCAACCAACTCCTTTGTTCCTGTTTTGTCACTTGTAAAATGGGCAAAAAATATACCTACTGGAACTTCCCTGATGGTCCAGTGAATAAGACTCTGCTTTCCCAAAGCAGGGGGTCTGGTTTGATCCCTGGTCAAAGAACTAGATCCCAAATGCTTCAACTAAGTTCACATGCCACAGGTAAAGATCCCACTTGCTGCAGTGAGTACCATGACTAAGACCCTGCACAGCCAAATGAATTAATTAAAAAAAAAAAAAAAACACTTAATGGGAAACAAGGTAATCATATCTGAATTTGGATATTTTGGTCAGACTATGACACTTCAGCTCATAAGGGTTAAAAGGCCCATAAAGTACTAAAAAAAAAAAAAACCTCCTAATTTCTATGATGAATAGGACTAAGTGAAATGAGATAAGGAAAGCATTTATAGCAGTACTTGACACATTGGCTATGACTATTTCTGCTATTAATATCAGTATTAGGGCTTCCCTGGTGGCTCAGTGGTAAAGAATCCACCTGCCAATGCAGGAGATGCTGGTTCGAGCCCTTGTCTGGGAAGACGGCACATGCTGTGGAGCAACTGAGCCTGTGTGCCACAGCTATTGAGCCTGTGCTCTAGTGCCTCGGAGCCGAAACCACTGAGTCCATGAGCTGCAATCACTGAAGCCCCGTGACCTTTGGAGCCTGTGCTCTGCAACAAGAGATGCCACCACAGTAAGAAGCCCACATACCACAATAAAGAGTAGCCCCTACTCACCACAACTAGAAAAAAGTCCATGCACCAGTGAAGACAGCACAACCAAAAATACATACATAAAAATTATTCCTTTAAAAAATTATTTTTCTTATGACAACAAAAGGAAGATTAAAGCTGATGTGCCAGGCCAGAATATATAATATTATCTAATTTTGTGGGAGTAGTTTGCAAGATTCATTAGCTTGGATCAAGAGCACATATTTGTTTTGTCTTCGATTTTAAAGGAAAATATTATCTTTCTACCTTTTTTGTATTTTTCTTATGAATCGTGCCTGTATTTTTTTACCTTTTTATTTATTTTTCGATATTCTAGGTTTTCACTGCTGCTGCAGGCTCTTCTGTAGTTGCAGGGAGTGGGGGCCACTCTCTAGTTGAGGTGAGCAGGCTTCCTGTTGCGGTGACTTCTCTTGGGGAACTCGGGTTCTGGGGCGTACGGGCTTCAATAGTTGTAGCACATGGGCTCAACAGTTGCAGCTTCAAGGCCCTAAAGCACAGGCTCAATAGTAGTGGCTCATGGGCTTAGATGTTCTGCAGCATGTGGGATCTTTCCAGATCAGGGATTGAATCTGTGTCTCCTGCATTGGCAGGTGAAGTCTTCACCACTGAGTTACCAGGGAAGACCACCTTTGTGTGTGTGTGTGTCTGTGAGACATATAACACACATGCAGAAGCAGAAGTAAAATACAAATAGTAGTTTAAGAAATTATGTTAAATTTAACACCCATGCAAACTCCTAGGTCAGAAGGGATATCATTAGAACCCCAAAAAACCTCTGCATGCCCTTTCCATGCCCTCCCAATAGTCAAAATTCTTACCTGAATATAATCACTTTTTTGCCTCTTTGTGCTTTAAACAAAAAGACCTAAAGACTATACTGTGGTCTTGCTGTCTTTTTACAACAAATATAAATGAAATTGTACAGTGTATGTATTTCTTGGTTTCTGGCTTCTTTTGATCAACAGTGCATTTGTAAGATTCCATATTTTACTTATTTTTGTATTCCACTGGATGAATATGCCTAATCTATATACTGTTTCTGCTCTTGAAAGACATTTGTGTTGTTTCCACTTTGTGTAGAGTGTTGTCTACACACTTGAACACGTCTTGGGGTCCACTTACATTTCATATACCTGGAGTAGAACTGCTTCAAAACACGAATGCAAATACTCAAATTTAGTTAACAATGTCACACTGTTTTCTAAGACCAATGCATTTATTCCGTTGGTCAAAACATTTGTTCAGGTCTTTCTATCTGATTTAGTGGGAAAATTTGAATGGACTTTTTGGCCAGCCCAATACCATTTACACTCTAACCAACAGTGACAAAGCTCCTGTTGCTCCAAATTCCCACCCCAAACTGGTCTTGTTAGACTTTTTAATCTCAGGTCATTCCTATGGATATAGGGTGGTATCTCACTGCATCTCCTGGATTACTAATAAGACTGAGCACTTTTTGAATTTTTAGTGACTATTTGGACATGTATATCTCTTGCTCATTTTCCTTTTGGGTTTTATCTTTTTCCTGTTGATCAGTAGGAGTTCTTACTATAGTCTGCATATGATTATTCTTGTTTAGGAGTATTTTCAATGTCTTCTCCTAATTTTTGGTCTGCATTTTCACTCTCTTAATGGTGTCTTTCGATGAAAAAGAGCTCATAGTTTTACTGTAGTTCAAGTTATCAATCTAGTCCTTTATGGGTGTTCCTTTTGTGTGTCCTGTTTCAAAAATGTTCCCAACCCTGAGATCATCAAGAAGCCTATATTGTCTTTGAAGATTTTTCTTGTTTCATCCTCCTCTGGGAAGGCTTTGTCTTAACTCAGGCTGCCATAAAATACCCGGGCTAAAAATCACCTGGGCTACAATATCTGTCATAAAAAATGCACTCTGCACACTAATCCCATCATGAGGGCCCCACCCTCATGACCTCATCTACACCTGATTACCTCCAAATGCTGGTACCTTGCCAATTTATGCTTTGCCACATGATTTTTGGATGGGGATACAAACATTCAGTCCTTTACAGTCTTACTCTGGAAATTCATTTTTATTAGTCATCTAATATTCTCTTCCGGATAACCAACTGCCCAGCACTTTTTGTTGAAAAGCAGTCCCATGGACTGCCAGAATACTGCAGTGGGTTGCTGTTTCCTTTTCCAGGGGGTCTTCCTGACCCAGGAAATAAACCTGTGTCTCTTGCATTGGCAGGCAGGTTCTTCACCAACTGCATCGTCTGGGAAGCCCATCTTTCAGCAACTCCTCAGCAGTATCAACTTCCGTGATAAACCAAATATTCATTTTTGTCTCTCAGTCTGGCTTTTTGGCTCTCTCTAGTGTTCCACAGTCAATTTGTTTATCCCAGAGCCCAATACTGTGGTTAGGATATTCAGGAGGAGCAATACCTCCTTTGTTCTTCATTGGGTAGGTCTAAGATTTTTGCATTTGTGTAGCAACTTTAGAACGAATTTCATTTAAAAAATTTGTGGGAATTTTTTGGGTTTGCATTGAATCTGGAGATAAATTTCAGGAGAACTGATGTATAACATCAAGTTCTCTGATGCACACAAATGAGATACATACTTAATTGAAATCTTGAATAATTCCTCCCAATAATAGGTTAGAGTTTTCTAACTAGTGATCTTGTACATTTTCTTTGGAGTTATTTTTAGGTATCTGATATTTCTTGATATTATAAACTGCTTTTTCTTAAAATATTATTTTCTAATCATTAGTTGCCTGCAAATAGCTCAAATGATTTTTTAAAGTTTACCTTGTATCAACAATCAGCAAACTCTTACTAGTTTAAATTGTTTTCTATACAATAAAATAATCTGAATGAGTTTTACTTATTCTTTTCAATATTATAGCTTCTTGTTCTCTTTCTTGCTGTATGCACAGGCTAGTAAAATGCTGAACAGAAGCAGAGGTAGGAGGCATCCTTTGCTTATTCCTGGCCTCAAGGCAAATGCTTTCAACATTTCACACTTAAGAACAGTGCTTGCTATATATAGTTTTGTAAATAGGCCATCATATAGAGAAAGTTCCCTCATATTGCTAAGTTTACTTAAGTGTTTTATCATGAATGGCACTTAACAAGAGTGGTGATGAATTACACAGCAAAAAATGTCTAACTAAAACAAACAAAAACCTAACAAACAGCCCTGTTATAACGCTAAATCTCCAGCAGGTGGAGGCAGCGAGCCACTGAAAAGATTTCAACCTACGATTTCCTGTTTCAGAGTCTCCTAGCTCCCGTTTAGGTTGAACTTAGGTTCAGTCAAGTGCTTAGGGTAGTGCCTTGCACAGATTCCAGATCAAGTCGGTGGAGCAGGTAGATCCTGTGTTTACCTCCTCCCAGAGACACACCAGAACTACAACCACATACAGAACGACTGCCTCTGAGAACTGACCTGAAGACTAGCACAACAGATTTTCTACAACTAAAAGTATAAGGAAAAGGCCACATTGGGAAAGGTAGGAGGCACAGAGTCCTGATATAGGGAGAACCCACCCCAACCAATCCCTGTCACTTCTGTGAGGCAACCCACAAACACGAGGGATGTCACAACCTCAGAAGTACCCCCCGAGGAGCAGAGATCCAAGTCCCACAGCAGGCTCCCCAGCCTGGGGGATCTGCATTGGGAAGCTGAGCCCTGTAACAGCTGGCTCTGAAAACGAGCAGGGCTTACCTCTGGGGGAGCCCAGGGGTGGTGGGAAAGAGAAGAGACCCCGCTCTTAAAGGACTCTCGCAGAAACTCACTGCTCCAAAGCCCAGCCCTAATAGTACTTGTACTTTCTTTAAAGGTATCTGATATTTCTTGATATTATAAACTGCTTTTTCTTAAAATATTATTTTCATTAGTTGCCTGCAAATAGCTCAAATGATTTTTTAAAGTTTACCTTGTATCAACAATCAGCAAACTCTTACTAGTTTAAATTGTTTTCTATACAATAAAATAATCTGAATGAGTTTTACTTATTCTTTTCAATATTATAGCTTCTTGTTCTCTTTCTTGCTGTATGCACAGGCTAGTAAAATGCTGAACAGAAGCAGAGGTAGGAGGCATCCTTTGCTTATTCCTGGCCTCAAGGCAAATGCTTTCAACATTTCACACTTAAGAACAGTGCTTGCTATATATAGTTTTGTAAATAGGCCATCATATAGAGAAAGTTCCCTCATATTGCTAAGTTTACTTAAGTGTTTTATCATGAATGGCACTTAACAAGAGTGGTGATGAATTACACAGCAAAAAATGTCTAACTAAAACAAACAAAAACCTAACAAACAGCCCTGTTATAACGCTAAATCTCCAGCAGGTGGAGGCAGCGAGCCACTGAAAAGATTTCAACCTACGATTTCCTGTTTCAGAGTCTCCTAGCTCCCGTTTAGGTTGAACTTAGGTTCAGTCAAGTGCTTAGGGTAGTGCCTTGCACAGATTCCAGATCAAGTCGGTGGAGCAGGTAGATCCTGTGTTTACCTCCTCCCAGAGACACACCAGAACTACAACCACATACAGAACGACTGCCTCTGAGAACTGACCTGAAGACTAGCACAACAGATTTTCTACAACTAAAAGTATAAGGAAAAGGCCACATTGGGAAAGGTAGGAGGCACAGAGTCCTGATATAGGGAGAACCCACCCCAACCAATCCCTGTCACTTCTGTGAGGCAACCCACAAACACGAGGGATGTCACAACCTCAGAAGTACCCCCCGAGGAGCAGAGATCCAAGTCCCACAGCAGGCTCCCCAGCCTGGGGGATCTGCATTGGGAAGCTGAGCCCTGTAACAGCTGGCTCTGAAAACGAGCAGGGCTTACCTCTGGGGGAGCCCAGGGGTGGTGGGAAAGAGAAGAGACCCCGCTCTTAAAGGACTCTCGCAGAAACTCACTCGTTCCAAAGCCCAGCCCAGAGGCAGCAGCTTGAAAAGCACCTGGGCCACACGAGGAGAGTCATTGACTTATTTCAGGGTGTGCATCAGAGGGGCAGAGGTGCAGTGGAACTTTCTCTGGGGATGAAAGTGCTGGCAAACACAATTTGCTTTTTACTTTTTTTCCATGTAGCTGGCCTGGTGCTGGTGAGCACCATTTCTATCAGTCTCCATCAGCCTAATACCACCTAACCTGTCTGTGCTTTCCCCTGAGAGCCCAAGAGGCCAGGCCTACACGCTGGCATCCCATCCCTGCCGCAGTTCAGCCAGGTCCTTTAGACAGCTGGACCAGGGACCACTCACCCACCAGCACACCAGCAACAACTGCTGTCCACCCATAACAGGAGAGCACACACACCCCACACAGGTGATACCCCTGGGGCACCTGGCTTTGCTGACAAGGGAGACTGCAACACTGAGCCCTACAGGACACCTCCTACATAAGGGCACTCCTTCAAGACTGGGCAACAAAGCTGATACACGTAGAAACAATGAGTTAGGCAAAGTGAAAAAACTACATCATATCTTTCAAAGGGAAGAACACAATGAAACCTCAGACAAAAGAACTAAACGAAAAAGAGATAAGAAGTTTATTAGATGAAGAATTCAGAGTAACGATCATAAAGATGTTCATCAGACTCAATAGAAAACTGGATGAATTCAATGAGTATTGCCTAAAGTCTCAATGAATGGCAAGCTTCATCAAAGGGCTAGAAGCTATAGAAAAGCAAGATTCAAGACTTTTGAATTCATTCACTGAAACAAAAAATACACTAATGGAAACCAGCAGGAGGTCAGAGAATGCAAGAAAACAGACCAGTGATCTGGATGACAAAGGTAGAAGTCACTCAATCAGAAAAGCAAAAATGAAAGAGAACAACGACAACAAAGGCAAGAACAGGGTCCATGAAGGGTCCTAGCTGCTCTGGCAGGGCAGGAGCGGCCATGGCCAGGCAGCCCAGCTTCCAGACTCCTCTCAGCACTCCTAGCACACGCTCACCCCACTGCCAGGGTGGTGGGAAAGAGAAGAGACCCCGCTCTTAAAGGACTCTGCAGAAACTCACTCGTTCCAAAGCCCAGCCCAGAGGCAGCAGCTTGAAAAGCACCTGGGCCACACGAGGAGAGTCATTGACTTATTTCAGGGTGTGCATCAGAGGGGCAGAGGTGCAGTGGAACTTTCTCTGGGGATGAAAGTGCTGGCAAACACAATTTGCTTTTTACTTTTTCCATGTAGCTGGCCTGGTGCTGGTGAGCACCATTTCTATCAGTCTCCATCAGCCTAATACCACCTAACCTGTCTGTGCTTTCCCCTGAGAGCCCAAGAGGCCAGGCCTACACGCTGGCATCCCATCCCTGCCGCAGTTCAGCCAGGTCCTTTAGACAGCTGGACCAGGGACCACTCACCCACCAGCACACCAGCAACAACTGCTGTCCACCCATAACAGGAGAGCACACACACCCCACACAGGTGATACCCCTGGGGCACCTGGCTTTGCTGACAAGGGAGACTGCAACACTGAGCCCTACAGGACACCTCCTACATAAGGGCACTCCTTCAAGACTGGGCAACAAAGCTGATACACGTAGAAACAATGAGTTAGGCAAAGTGAAAAAACTACATCATATCTTTCAAAGGGAAGAACACAATGAAACCTCAGACAAAAGAACTAAACGAAAAAGAGATAAGAAGTTTATTAGATGAAGAATTCAGAGTAACGATCATAAAGATGTTCATCAGACTCAATAGAAAACTGGATGAATTCAATGAGTATTGCCTAAAGTCTCAATGAATGGCAAGCTTCATCAAAGGGCTAGAAGCTATAGAAAAGCAAGATTCAAGACTTTTGAATTCATTCACTGAAACAAAAAATACACTAATGGAAACCAGCAGGAGGTCAGAGAATGCAAGAAAACAGACCAGTGATCTGGATGACAAAGGTAGAAGTCACTCAATCAGAAAAGCAAAAATGAAAGAGAACAACGACAACAAAGGCAAGAACAGGGTCCATGAAGGGTCCTAGCTGCTCTGGCAGGGCAGGAGCGGCCATGGCCAGGCAGCCCAGCTTCCAGACTCCTCTCAGCACTCCTAGCACACGCTCACCCCACTGCCAGGGTGTTTGAGAGGAAGGTCAGCTCTGCAGGGGGTGGGGAAGAAGGAATCCAAGTAGAGACCCAAGAGGTTGTCAGCTAAACCTGCTCCTCCCAAAGTGGAAACAAAGGCAAAGAAGGCAGCAAGAAAAGATATACCTTCAGACAAAAAAATGCAAATAAGAGAGAAAAGGGAAGGGAAAACAGGCAGAAGTGGCCAGCCAAGAGAATAAAGATTTACCTGCCTCAAATGGAGAGACTAAATGAGGAGAGCCCAGCCTCTGATGTAGCAGAAAAGAAGCCATATTCAATTAATATCACATGCCTAGTCCTATCAGCGGTCCCTGTCTACCTTCTCATACAATCCAGAGAAATATTTTTCTCAATTATTTTGTAAATGTAAGCTTTTTAGTAGCTTTAGTAGTATTTTTAAAAAGGTGGAAATCCTACTTAATCCATTTTTTTTTTTTTAAGATTTATTTATTTATTTATTTGAGGGGAGTGGGGTGGGGAGGGAGGGGAGCAGGCGGGCCACTTCTTTGGCCTTTCATTTGTTCATTTTCATCCATCTTTGTTCTTTGGCCCGTGTGGGCCTCCCATCACGGCGGCCTCTGTTGTCGCAGAGCACCGGCTCTGGGCGCATGCGCTCCAGAGCTCCGGCTCGGTAATTGGACACATCAGTCCAGCCGCTCCGCGGCACGTGGGATCTTCCCAGGCCAGGGATCCAACCAGCGCCCCTTGCACTGCAAGGCGGTGTCCTCACCCACTGGACCACCAGGGAAGCCCTATCCATTTTTAAAGTGTAAGTTTTTGTTGTTCTTTTTTCTTTTTCTTTTTGTAAATAAGAGCATAGTTGTTTGACACTGTTGTGTTTCAGGTACACAGAAAAGTGTATCAGTTACACATATATCCACTCTTTTTTATATTCTTTTCCTATGTAGGCCATTACAGAGTATTGAGTAGAGTTCCCTGTGCTAGAAAGCAGGTCTTTGTTAGTTATATATTTGATTGATACCATGTGTCTTTTGTCAATCCCAATTTATCCTCCCCTTCCTCCTGGTTATCATAAGTTGGCTTTCTGCTTCCAGACTCCTCTCAGCACTCCTAGCACACGCTCACCCCACTGCCAGGGTGTTTGAGAGGAAGGTCAGCTCTGCAGGGGGTGGGGAAGAAGGAATCCAAGTAGAGACCCAAGAGGTTGTCAGCTAAACCTGCTCCTCCCAAAGTGGAAACAAAGGCAAAGAAGGCAGCAAGAAAAGATATACCTTCAGACAAAAAAATGCAAATAAGAGAGAAAAGGGAAGGGAAAACAGGCAGAAGTGGCCAGCCAAGAGAATAAAGATTTACCTGCCTCAAATGGAGAGACTAAATGAGGAGAGCCCAGCCTCTGATGTAGCAGAAAAGAAGCCATATTCAATTAATATCACATGCCTAGTCCTATCAGCGGTCCCTGTCTACCTTCTCATACAATCCAGAGAAATATTTTTCTCAATTATTTTGTAAATGTAAGCTTTTTAGTAGCTTTAGTAGTATTTTTAAAAAGGTGGAAATCCTACTTAATCCATTTTTTTTTTTAAGATTTATTTATTTATTTATTTGAGGGGAGTGGGGTGGGGAGGGAGGGGAGCAGGCGGGCCACTTCTTTGGCCTTTCATTTGTTCATTTTCATCCATCTTTGTTCTTTGGCCCGTGTGGGCCTCCCATCACGGCGGCCTCTGTTGTCGCAGAGCACCGGCTCTGGGCGCATGCGCTCCAGAGCTCCGGCTCGGTAATTGGACACATCAGTCCAGCCGCTCCGCGGCACGTGGGATCTTCCCAGGCCAGGGATCCAACCAGCGCCCCTTGCACTGCAAGGCGGTGTCCTCACCCACTGGACCACCAGGGAAGCCCTATCCATTTTTAAAGTGTAAGTTTTTGTTGTTCTTTTTTCTTTTTCTTTTTGTAAATAAGAGCATAGTTGTTTGACACTGTTGTGTTTCAGGTACACAGAAAAGTGTATCAGTTACACATATATCCACTCTTTTTTATATTCTTTTCCTATGTAGGCCATTACAGAGTATTGAGTAGAGTTCCCTGTGCTAGAAAGCAGGTCTTTGTTAGTTATATATTTGATTGATACCATGTGTCTTTTGTCAATCCCAATTTATCCTCCCCTTCCTCCTGGTTATCATAAGTTGGCTTTCTGCATCTGTGACTATTTGTTTCATAAATAACTTTATTTGTACCACTTTTTTGTGTGTTGTTGTTATTTATTTTTATCCATCTTCATTCTTCGGCCTGTGGGGGCCTCCCATTGCAGTGGCCTCTCTGGTTGTAGAGCACCAACTCTAGGCACATGCGCTCTAGAACACTGGCTCCTAACTGGACACACGGGTACAGCTGCTTGGTGGCATGTTGGATTTTCCCGGGCCAGGGATCAAACTGGTGTCCCTCACATTGCAAGACGAACTCTAGCCACTTGACCACCAGGGGAGCCCTATTTGTACCATTTTAAAAAGATTCTGCATATGTGCTAAGTCGCTTCAGTCATGTCCACCTCTTTGTAATCCCATGGACTGTAACCTGCCAGGCTCCTCTTGTCCATGGAATTTTCCAGGCAAGAATACTGGAGTGGGTTACCATGCCCTCCTCCAGGGGATCTTCCTGATCCAGGGATAGAACCCCCATCTCTTTAAGTGTCCTGCATTGGCAGGTGGGTTCTTTACTACTAGTGCCACCTGGGAAGCAATTTGTACCATTTAAGATTCCACACATAAGTGATATTGTATGATATTTTTCTGACATTACTCAGTATGACAATCCCTAGGTCCACCCACGTTGCTGCAATACTTTTTATTAAAGAGTTAAAATTTTAAAAATACTTGATTGTGCTGAAGTCTTAGTTCTGGCATGTGGGATCTAGTTCCCTGCCCAGGGATTGAACCCAGGTTCCCTACATTGGGAACACAGTCTCAGACACTGGACCGCAGGGAAGTCCCCATTTATGTACTGTTGATGGACTCTCAGGTTGCTTCCATGTCTTGGCTATTTGAAAATAGTGCTGCTATGAACACTGAGGTGCATGTATCATTTTGAATTAGAGTTCTTTTTTGGATATATGTCCAGGAGTGGGATTGCTGGATTATATGGTAGCTCTATTTTTTTTTTTTTTTAAGATTTATTTATTTACTTTGGGCGGAGGTCAGGTTGGGGAAGGAGGGGAGCGGGCAGGCCGCTTCTATTGGTCTTTCATTTCTCTATTTTCATTCGTCTTCTTTTGTTTTTGGTTATAAGTTGCTTATCTGTGATTTTTTTATAATAACTTTATTTGTACCACTTTTTGTGTGTTGTTGTTATTTACTTTCATCCATCTTCATTCTTTGGCCTGTGTGGGCCTCCCATCACAGTGGCCTGTCTAGTTGTAGAGCACCAACTCTAGGCACATGCGCTCAAGAGCACTGGCTCCTACTTGGACACACGGGTACAGCTGCTTGGTGGCATGTTGGATTTTCCCGGGCCAGGGATCAAACTGGTGTCCCTCACATTGCAAGACGAACTCTAGCCACTTGACCACCAGGGGAGCCCTATTTGTACCATTTTAAAAAGATTCTGCATATGTGCTAAGTCGCTTCAGTCATGTCCACCTCTTTGTAATCCCATGGACTGTAACCTGCCAGGCTCCTCTTGTCCATGGAATTTTCCAGGCAAGAATACTGGAGTGGGTTACCATGCCCTCCTCCAGGGGATCTTCCTGATCCAGGGATAGAACCCCCATCTCTTTAAGTGTCCTGCATTGGCAGGTGGGTTCTTTACTACTAGTGCCACCTGGGAAGCAATTTGTACCATTTAAGATTCCACACATAAGTGATATTGTATGATATTTTTCTGACATTACTCAGTATGACAATCCCTAGGTCCACCCACGTTGCTGCAATACTTTTTATTAAAGAGTTAAAATTTTAAAAATACTTGATTGTGCTGAAGTCTTAGTTCTGGCATGTGGGATCTAGTTCCCTGCCCAGGGATTGAACCCAGGTTCCCTACATTGGGAACACAGTCTCAGACACTGGACCGCAGGGAAGTCCCCATTTATGTACTGTTGATGGACTCTCAGGTTGCTTCCATGTCTTGGCTATTTGAAAATAGTGCTGCTATGAACACTGAGGTGCATGTATCATTTTGAATTAGAGTTCTTTTTTGGATATATGTCCAGGAGTGGGATTGCTGGATTATATGGTAGCTCTATTTTTTTTTTTTTTTAAGATTTATTTATTTACTTTGGGCGGAGGTCAGGTTGGGGAAGGAGGGGAGCGGGCAGGCCGCTTCTATTGGTCTTTCATTTCTCTATTTTCATTCGTCTTCGTTCTTTGGCTCCTGTGGGCCTCCCATCGCGGTGGCCTCTGTTGTTGCAGAGCGCCGACTCTGGGCCCATGCGCTCCAGAGCTCCGGCTCGGTGATTGGACACATCAGTCCAGCCGCTCTGCGGCACGTGGGATCTTCCCAGGCCAGGGATGGAACCGGCGCCCCTTGCACTGCAAGGCGGTGTCCTTACCCACTGGACCACCAGGGAAGCCCGGTAGCTCTATTTTTAAGGAACCTTTATATTGTTTTCCATAGTAACAGCACCAATTTACATTTCCACCAATAATATAGGAGGGCTTTTTTTTCTCCACATTCTCTCCAGCATTTATTATTTGTAGACATTTTGATGATAGCCATTCTGACCTGCATGAGATGATATCTTTTTCTAGTTTCAATCCGCATTTCCCTAATAATTAGGGATGTTGAGCATCTTCTACATGTGCTTGTTGGCCACTTGTATGTCTTTGGAGAAACGTCTATTCAGATCTTCTGCCCATTTTTTGGCTGACTTGATTTTGTTATTGAGTTGTATGAACTGTTTGTATATTTTGGAGTTAACCCCTTGTCAGTTATATGGTTTGCGAATATTTTCTCCCATTTCATAGATTGTCTTTTTGTGCAACAATGCCCACTCTCATCACTTTGTTTCAATACAGTATTAGAAGTCTTAGTGGCAGTAATCAGACAAAAAAAAGTTAAAAGGTATCCAAATTGGAAGGGAAGAAGTAAGAGCATCATTATATAAAGATAATATGATATTCTCTATATAGGTCACATAGTATTCTATGTAGACAATCCTAAAGACTTTACACAAAATTTTTAAATAAATGAATTCAAACAAGGTGGCAGGATACAAAACATACAGAAGTCTGTTGCATTTCTTTACACAAAAAATGAACTACCAGAAAAAGTAAAAAAGAAAAAAATCCCATTTAAAAATAGCATTAGAGGGCTTCCCCTGGTGGTCCAGTGGGTAAGGACACTGCCTTGCAGTGCAAGGGGCGCCGGTTCCATCCCTGGCCTGGGAAGATTCCACGTGCCGCAGAGCGGCTAGACTGATGTGTCCAATCACCGAGCCGGAGCTCTGGAGCGCATGGGCCCAGAGCCGGCGCTCTGCAACAACAGAGGCCACCGCGATGGGAGGCCCACAGGAGCCAAAGAACGAAGACGAATGAAAATAAAGAAATAAAAAAAGACCAATAGAAGTGGCCTGCCCGCTCCCCTCCCTCCCCAACCCGACCCCCGCCCAAAGTAAATAAATAAATAAATCTTAAAAAAAAAAAAATAGCATTAGAGAAACTTCCCTGGTGCCCACTGGCTAGGACTCTAAGCTCCCAATGCAGGTAGCCCAAGTTTGATCCCCTGTCAGGAAACTGGATCCCTTGTGTCACAACTAAGACCCAGTGCAGCCAAATAAAATATTTTAAAAAATGGCATTAGAAACAATACCTCAAAATAAATCTAACCAAAGAGATGCAAGACCTAAACGTTGAAAACTGTAAAACACTGATAAATGAAATGGAAGAAAATTCAACAAAATGTTTTCAATCCTATGCTCTTGGATTGAAAGAATATTGGGTTTTTGTATTTTTTTATTTTTAGAAGAATATTGTTGAAAAGACCATGCTACCCAAAGCAATCTACAGATTTAATGCAATCCCTAACAAATGACTTTTTTTTTTTAATAGAACTAGAACCCTAAAATGTATATGAAACCACAAAGAACTCAAAAATTACCAAAGCAATTTGAGGAAAAAGAACTAAACTGGAGGAGTAACTCTCCCAGACATCAGATAGTACTACAAAGACCTGTGGATCAATGGAACAGAAAAGAACCCAGAAATAAACCCACACCTCCCAGTCAATTCATCTTCGACAAATAAGGCAGGAATACACAATGAGGAAAAGTCTCCTCAGCAAATGATATTGGGAAAGCTGGACAGCCTCATGAAACTGAATGAAATTAGAACATTCTGTAACATCATAGACAAAAATAAACTCAAAATGGTTTACAAACCTAAATGTAAGACATGATGCCATGTAACTTCTAGAACAAAGTAAAACATCCTGACATAAATCACAGCAATATTTTCTTAGCTTAGTCTCCCAAAGCAAAAGAAACAAAATCAAAAACAAATGGGACTTAATCAAACTTAAAAGCAAAGAAAACCATGAATAAAATAAAGAGACAACCCAGAGAGTTGGAGAAAATACTTATAGCTTTTGTTATGCCTATGTCCTTCTGGGAAACCTGCTACCTCTTTAATCGCTACGGATTCTCTAAAATTAGCCAGGCAAGGAGATTCTCCACCTGGGAAGGGAAGGCAGGTTTCCTGGAAGGCACGCGGCTTTGTCTTGCCTCCTCTTAGCAGGGTCTCTGTGGAATCACCTAGGGAGGTCAGAGACTTGATTCACCTATGGACTGGGAGCTAGTCTTTTAAACCTTTGTCGCTGTTTTGACTAAACACTTAAAAGTAACCAGTCACTTTTTTGACTACTTCTACAATTTATAATAATGGTAGTAATAACAGTGATGGCAGTGGTGTAGTAAACACATTGAATTACTCTGTGCCAAACAAGATACTGTTTTATACGCATCCTCTTGTTTACATATATATGTACGCATGAATTCAGAACTGTGGGGGATTTAGCAAGGTAGTAAATCAGCTGTATTATATACTATGGAACACAATTAGTAGGGTCTGTTAACTTGTAATCAAATACATGTATATACCTGCAGTGTAATGTATGAATATGGTAAATTAGCTAAAGGTCAACCATTTCAGATTAAGTTTGTGACCACATAAATTCAGATTAGGTTTAGGCTTTGGGACGAAAGATTTAGAGAGAATTTTGGAAATACAGATAAAGAAATATGAACCTTATGAATATTTCAGAGGATGAGTGCATACACAGTCCCTAAGTTGTGTCTGAGTCATTGCAACCCCATGGACTGTAGCTTGCCAGGCTCCAATATCTACGGGATTCCCTAGGCAAGAAAACTGGAGTGGCTTGCCATTTCCTCCTCCTGGGGTCCATAAAAGACTACAAAATACTAGTACTTCCTGACTATTACTAATCAAGGGGTTTTTCCTCCCACATCTGTATCTAGTTATTTAGCACTATTTGTTTAAATACTCCTTTCATTTAATTTTGGTGACTGTTGATCAATTGACCATATATGTATAGGTCCATTTCTAGGCTATCCTATTCCATTTATCTATTTAAATATCCTCACACCAAATGCCACACTAAAATTACTGTGGTTTGCACTAAAAACCTGAAATCAGGTAATATAATCCTACCACATTTGTTTTTCTTGGTCTTGAGTCTTCCAGGTTCACTGCACTTTCATATAAATGTTATAATCAACTTGACCATTACCACAATGACTGTTTCACAAAAAAGTTAGCTATTTGTAGGCAATATGATAATATACCTGGGAACCCCTAGACAGTCAATGATAAAACTAACTTAGTAGCAGGATATAAAGTGAACATGTGGGAGTCATTAATTAGCCTTCAAAGATACACACAGTACTCAACTACATGACAGAAAAATCCTAGTAACAAGATAAAACATTAGAAATACCTTTAATCAGAAATGTACAGATTTATGAGGAAAACTTTAAACTCTAATGAAACAAAATTAATTTTGATAAAAGGCTATCTCTCATATTTGGACAGGATGCCTCTCCATCTTAAAAATGTCAGTACTCCCAAGTTTATTTATAGATTTAACTCAGTTCTCCCCACAAATGCTAGCTTTTCTGTGAAGCTAGATAAGTTGATACATATTTCATATGAATAGTAAGAAATACAAAGAAAATTTATGAGGACCAGCCCAATACCTGCAGTGTAATGTATGAATATGGTAAATTAGCTAAAGGTCAACCATTTCAGATTAAGTTTGTGACCACATAAATTCAGATTAGGTTTAGGCTTTGGGACGAAAGATTTAGAGAGAATTTTGGAAATACAGATAAAGAAATATGAACCTTATGAATATTTCAGAGGATGAGTGCATACACAGTCCCTAAGTTGTGTCTGAGTCATTGCAACCCCATGGACTGTAGCTTGCCAGGCTCCAATATCTACGGGATTCCCTAGGCAAGAAAACTGGAGTGGCTTGCCATTTCCTCCTCCTGGGGTCCATAAAAGACTACAAAATACTAGTACTTCCTGACTATTACTAATCAAGGGGTTTTTCCTCCCACATCTGTATCTAGTTATTTAGCACTATTTGTTTAAATACTCCTTTCATTTAATTTTGGTGACTGTTGATCAATTGACCATATATGTATAGGTCCATTTCTAGGCTATCCTATTCCATTTATCTATTTAAATATCCTCACACCAAATGCCACACTAAAATTACTGTGGTTTGCACTAAAAACCTGAAATCAGGTAATATAATCCTACCACATTTGTTTTTCTTGGTCTTGAGTCTTCCAGGTTCACTGCACTTTCATATAAATGTTATAATCAACTTGACCATTACCACAATGACTGTTTCACAAAAAAGTTAGCTATTTGTAGGCAATATGATAATATACCTGGGAACCCCTAGACAGTCAATGATAAAACTAACTTAGTAGCAGGATATAAAGTGAACATGTGGGAGTCATTAATTAGCCTTCAAAGATACACACAGTACTCAACTACATGACAGAAAAATCCTAGTAACAAGATAAAACATTAGAAATACCTTTAATCAGAAATGTACAGATTTATGAGGAAAACTTTAAACTCTAATGAAACAAAATTAATTTTGATAAAAGGCTATCTCTCATATTTGGACAGGATGCCTCTCCATCTTAAAAATGTCAGTACTCCCAAGTTTATTTATAGATTTAACTCAGTTCTCCCCACAAATGCTAGCTTTTCTGTGAAGCTAGATAAGTTGATACATATTTCATATGAATAGTAAGAAATACAAAGAAAATTTATGAGGACCAGCCCACTACTCTACATAAATTAAAAACATACTGTAAAGTCTGTAACCAAAACTGCAATAACAGCATAATCAAAACTGTGGTAATAACAGGAAATCTGGAAGTTAACTCGAGTTCGTATGAAATCTTTAAAGTGGTATTTCAAGTCACTGAGACCAAGAAGGAATTTTAATAAATAGTGCTAGAACTGGCTGGCTGTTTGGAAAAAAGTTATACATGGTGTGAAGCATAAATCTAAGACTAAATTCCAAATGGCCTAGTGATTTGAATATAATAAAGATGGAACCACACAAGGACTGAGTAGAACTTGAGTAAATTCATCTTGATTCAAAAGAAAGGCTTTTCAACTGTGACTGAAAATACAGAAAGAACAAAAGAAAAATGGACAGATTTGATTACATAATACATTTTCAGGGCTAAAATACCATAAACCAAGTCAAAGTCAGGCTGACAAGTTGCAACATATATCACAGTTATAGCTCAGTATTTTTATTATATTAAAATTTAAAGGTGGAGGAAAAGGGCATGAATAAAGTATCTGGAGAAACAACTCATCCAAAAGTAAGGTAATAAACCATACACATGTCAAATAGTGTTTGACCTTGCTCATAAGAAACTACATTGAGATACTATTTCTTATCAGATTGGAAAAAGTATAACATGCTCTTTGGGCAAAGATTTGGGGAAATAGGCACTCTTACATTGCCTGTAGCTTTTCAAATTTGTGCAATTCTCTTAAAAGGCATCTTGGTAATATTTAATAAAACTACAATTGCATTTGATTTTTGACCCAACATTTACCTTTTTTCCTCTGGCTTGAATGGTTTTTTTTTTTTTTTTGATGAGAAGTTAGCTGTTATTTGTATAATTGTTCATCTTTAGGTGGTGTATTTTTCTCTGGTTGCTTTCAAGATTTCCCTTTATTATTATTATTTTTTAACAATTTGATTATGATGTGTCTGTGTGTTTTTCTTTGTTTATAGTTCTTGAATCTTTGTGTGTATCTGAGTTTCTTTGATCTGTGGGCTGATTATTTTATCAATTTTGAAGAATGCAAATACTTGTTTTGCTCTGTTCTCACTCTTCTTTTTCAGGGACCACAATTAGCAGTGTTAGGCCATTTGACAATGACTCACAGATCAATGCTCTATTCCTTTTTCTCTTTCATTCTGTTTGTGTTTACTATAATTTCTACTGACTTGTCAAGTTTACCAGTTCCTTCCTTTGCTGTGTTCAGTCTACTGATAACCCTACCAAAATATTCTTCATCTCTGAGGCCATTTTTTGTTTCTAACATTTTCCTTTGGCTCTGTTATAGTTTTCACATCTCTGCTAAAATGCACTCTTTGTTTACTCATGTTCTCTACCTTGTCAACCAGGTCCATTAACATATTCATCGATTTTTTGGGAAGAGTTCCTAACTGGTAATTTCAAGAGTTCTGTCATACCTTGACACAAAGACTGAGTAGAACTTGAGTAAATTCATCTTGATTCAAAAGAAAGGCTTTTCAACTGTGACTGAAAATACAGAAAGAACAAAAGAAAAATGGACAGATTTGATTACATAATACATTTTCAGGGCTAAAATACCATAAACCAAGTCAAAGTCAGGCTGACAAGTTGCAACATATATCACAGTTATAGCTCAGTATTTTTATTATATTAAAATTTAAAGGTGGAGGAAAAGGGCATGAATAAAGTATCTGGAGAAACAACTCATCCAAAAGTAAGGTAATAAACCATACACATGTCAAATAGTGTTTGACCTTGCTCATAAGAAACTACATTGAGATACTATTTCTTATCAGATTGGAAAAAGTATAACATGCTCTTTGGGCAAAGATTTGGGGAAATAGGCACTCTTACATTGCCTGTAGCTTTTCAAATTTGTGCAATTCTCTTAAAAGGCATCTTGGTAATATTTAATAAAACTACAATTGCATTTGATTTTTGACCCAACATTTACCTTTTTTCCTCTGGCTTGAATGGTTTTTTTTTTTTTTTTGATGAGAAGTTAGCTGTTATTTGTATAATTGTTCATCTTTAGGTGGTGTATTTTTCTCTGGTTGCTTTCAAGATTTCCCTTTATTATTATTATTTTTTAACAATTTGATTATGATGTGTCTGTGTGTTTTTCTTTGTTTATAGTTCTTGAATCTTTGTGTGTATCTGAGTTTCTTTGATCTGTGGGCTGATTATTTTATCAATTTTGAAGAATGCAAATACTTGTTTTGCTCTGTTCTCACTCTTCTTTTTCAGGGACCACAATTAGCAGTGTTAGGCCATTTGACAATGACTCACAGATCAATGCTCTATTCCTTTTTCTCTTTCATTCTGTTTGTGTTTACTATAATTTCTACTGACTTGTCAAGTTTACCAGTTCCTTCCTTTGCTGTGTTCAGTCTACTGATAACCCTACCAAAATATTCTTCATCTCTGAGGCCATTTTTTGTTTCTAACATTTTCCTTTGGCTCTGTTATAGTTTTCACATCTCTGCTAAAATGCACTCTTTGTTTACTCATGTTCTCTACCTTGTCAACCAGGTCCATTAACATATTCATCGATTTTTTGGGAAGAGTTCCTAACTGGTAATTTCAAGAGTTCTGTCATACCTGGGTTTCATTTTATAAGCTTCATGATTTTGGTGGAATGCAGTATATAACATGTTTAAAAATTGAAAAGGCTGAAATAATTCTTAAGTCCAGCAAGGGGTATATATTTTTCCATTAGGATGTTAGCCTTGGAGGCTGCATCAATCTAGTCTGTAGTTGATCTGAGCCTGGGCTTTACAGTTAGTTAGATTCAGCTCACCACAGACTAAGCTTTCTGAAAGTAAACATATTAGCTGCTCAGTCATGTCCAACTCTTTGCAAACCTGTGGACTACAGCTTGCCAGACTCCTCTGTCCATGGAATTCTCCAGGCAGGAATGCTGGAGGGTTGCCATGCCCTCCTCCAGGGGATCTTCCCAACCTAGGGATCGAACCCTTGTCTCCTGTATTACAGGCAGATTCTTTCCCAAGTTATTCAAGGCTCCATCAAAACATCATCTTTGACAAATTTGGTCTGTATGCCTGAAGAGCTGATTTTAGTTCTGTCCTGCTCTTCCTGGGAAGCAGGCCCCACGTGTTACCTCGTTGGGATGGGGGTAAGGTCTCTTGTAGAGAAGCTTTTCCCCCAGCTGAAAACTATGATAAGCAGCACAGGCTGAGAGAGCCTGAGGGTTTATGTTATTCCCTGGCTTTGCCCTCAGATTTCAGCAGGCCCCACAGACATGTACCTCAGCCAGTGTGTCCTTCAGCTCTCACTGCTTTGCCCCAAGTCTCTCATGGGCACTACATGAAAGCCCATGGAGCTACATGTGTCTCCCAGGGATTTTAAGAGCCCATATCAGGAAATTCCCTGGTGGCTCAGCGGTAAAGAATCCTCCGCAATGCAGGAGACAAAAGAGACACAAGTTCGATCCCTGAGCTTGGAAGATGCCCTGGAGATTGACCTTTTCTTCATTCTGTTTGTGTTTACTATAATTTCTACTGACTTGTCAAGTTTACCAGTTCCTTCCTTTGCTGTGTTCAGTCTACTGATAACCCTACCAAAATATTCTTCATCTCTGAGGCCATTTTTTGTTTCTAACATTTTCCTTTGGCTCTGTTATAGTTTTCACATCTCTGCTAAAATGCACTCTTTGTTTACTCATGTTCTCTACCTTGTCAACCAGGTCCATTAACATATTCATCGATTTTTTGGGAAGAGTTCCTAACTGGTAATTTCAAGAGTTCTGTCATACCTGGGTTTCATTTTATAAGCTTCATGATTTTGGTGGAATGCAGTATATAACATGTTTAAAAATTGAAAAGGCTGAAATAATTCTTAAGTCCAGCAAGGGGTATATATTTTTCCATTAGGATGTTAGCCTTGGAGGCTGCATCAATCTAGTCTGTAGTTGATCTGAGCCTGGGCTTTACAGTTAGTTAGATTCAGCTCACCACAGACTAAGCTTTCTGAAAGTAAACATATTAGCTGCTCAGTCATGTCCAACTCTTTGCAAACCTGTGGACTACAGCTTGCCAGACTCCTCTGTCCATGGAATTCTCCAGGCAGGAATGCTGGAGGGGGTTGCCATGCCCTCCTCCAGGGGATCTTCCCAACCTAGGGATCGAACCCTTGTCTCCTGTATTACAGGCAGATTCTTTCCCAAGTTATTCAAGGCTCCATCAAAACATCATCTTTGACAAATTTGGTCTGTATGCCTGAAGAGCTGATTTTAGTTCTGTCCTGCTCTTCCTGGGAAGCAGGCCCCACGTGTTACCTCGTTGGGATGGGGGTAAGGTCTCTTGTAGAGAAGCTTTTCCCCCAGCTGAAAACTATGATAAGCAGCACAGGCTGAGAGAGCCTGAGGGTTTATGTTATTCCCTGGCTTTGCCCTCAGATTTCAGCAGGCCCCACAGACATGTACCTCAGCCAGTGTGTCCTTCAGCTCTCACTGCTTTGCCCCAAGTCTCTCATGGGCACTACATGAAAGCCCATGGAGCTACATGTGTCTCCCAGGGATTTTAAGAGCCCATATCAGGAAATTCCCTGGTGGCTCAGCGGTAAAGAATCCTCCCGCAATGCAGGAGACAAAAGAGACACAAGTTCGATCCCTGAGCTTGGAAGATGCCCTGGAGAAGGAAACGGCAACCCACTGTAGTATTCTTGCCTCCGAAATCCCATGGGCAGAGGAGCCTGGTGGGCTACAGTCCATGGGATCTCTAAGAGTCTGATGCGACTAAAACAACAACACTCTATATTCATATGAGAGTGATTTGAGATGTCCTACTCGTTTAGCATGCATTTCCTATGCAAAATTATATTTTCTTATATAATCCATGCAGGTATTTTGGTACTACAGAACTTGATGTAGAGAAGAGGAGAGAATCTGCCAATTCATAATGGCTCTCATTTAAGCAGGAATTTGACTAAAGGCAAAAAATGGCCTCTGTTGACTATCATGATAAATTTTAACAGTAAAGGAATTTCACATATTCAGAGAAACATTGTAAGCTTGTTCCAAGAATGAAAGTATAGAAATAGTTCTCCCAGATCTGAAATACTCTAAGAAGTCAATGATCTAGAATTTTCTATATCAACATCTTTCCTTTCACCTATAAAAATGGTCAACCTACCAATCATTCCAAAAAGGTATACATTCTTAGAAGTGATTTATCAAGTATTTTAAGTAATAGACAGTTTGCACATCAAAAAGGTATGTGAAAAGCACACAGTAGGTATGCAACCTACTTTCCCTGCTGGCTCACATATTCTTTTTTTTTTTTTTTTTTTGGTCACTTCTATTGGTCTTTCATTTATTTCCATCTTTGTTCTTTGGCCTGTGTGGGCCTCCCATCGCAGAGACCTCAAACTGGCGGCCCTTGCACTGCAAGGCGGTGTCCTTACCCACTGGACCACCAGGGAAGCCCTGGCTCACATATTCTTAATAGAGGAAACCAAAAGGCTATAACAGTATTTTAAAGAACATCAAGTTTTTAGAGTTTCCAACATTTCCCAGCTAGGAAGAATTCAAGCCCTAAAAAAGGACAAGGTAATGAAACAGACATCATACTGACTGAAAAAGTCTGGTCTCAGAGAAAAATAAAGTAGACTATTTAAATGCATGTATGCACACATATGTATGGAATCACGTTTATTGGGCACCTCAGGTAGCCTGGTCCACAAGACTTGATTTAAAGGTGGGGGTGGGTAGGATTGGGCTTCCAGGTGGTGCTAGAGGTAAAGAATCTGCTTGCCAGTGCAGGAGACATAAGAGATGTGGGTTCAATCCCTGGTTTGGGAAAATCCCCTGGAGAAGGGCATGGAAACACACTCCAGTATTCCTACCTGGAGAATTCCATGGACATTAGGAGCCTGGCAGGCTATAGTCCATAGAGTTGCAAAGAATCTGACACAACTGAAGCAACTTAACACACATGCATGTGGGGAACACTTAATATATCTATATTATAGCTAGCTGGTGCCACAGGCCACTGCTTTTTAAAATATTTTTATTTATTTCTTTGGCTGCGCCAGGTCTTAGTTGCAACATATGAACTCTTAGTTTCAGCACGTGGGATCTGGTTTCATGACCAGGGAGCAAACTCAGCCCCCTGCATTGGCAATGTGGAGTCTTAACCACTGGACCACCAGAGAAGTTTCACACAGGCCACTGCTTTTTAAAAGTTTAACTGCTAGTGGCTTGCAGTAAGGAAAGTGGGTGAGACATCTGGAGATGGACACCAAGATATTTACCTAGAATGAGTACTAAGATATGATCATTTGAAGCAAAAGGTGTGAAACATGGCAGAGCCATGGCTGGAAGGAGGAAAAGGAGTAGAAAAAGTATTTTTGGAAAGTAAACATCAAATGTAGTCTCAAAGAGACAGTAAGAGTTAAAAAAGGAAAGGAGAGGAAGACATCCAATTTGGTTAAAAAAAACACAGGGATCAACTAGTGGGCACTGCAGTATGTATGTTGGGCTACACCCTCAGGACTACAAGCCTTGTAGTTGCCCAGCCTCGAGACCAAGAAAAAAGAGACCAGCAACAGACACATCAATGGTTTAATAGATGGGAGGCCTTGCATACCTGAAGAAGGTCCTGGAGCATACATGGAGAGGGGCTGCTGCACCGTAGACAAGACATGGGGGCATTCTTTGTTACATGGGGGGGAAAGGAGGGCACCATTTAAAGGGGGAATTGAGATCAGGTTGGCTCATCAGCTACCAGGGAAGCCAGCAGCTGAGGCTCATCCCTCATGGCCCCTTGGGTTAATGACCATCACAAGGGTAGATAGTGTCTTCTAAACTAGCAGGTGGAGCCATTCAGGCCTAAGGAGCAAGCACGTTTATGACAATAGGGCATAAGTGAAGCAGGGACTAGTCGAGCAGCGGCTAAAAAGCAAGAGAAGAGCCATCTTGTGTGGCCTGACCATACACTCACTCCTTCCCTACATACCATGAATGACTTTTACAGTCATGGGTGGTTACTGATGTCACACACAGCTGTTTTTAGACCCCAATGTTTTTTTGCAGTGCTTGAGGACTTGGGCAGGTCTTTCGTAATATCTTCCACCTGTTGTAACACACTGTAGAAGGCACAGGAAATAACGGCTATCATGCTATATCACTGCTCTGCCTCCTTCCTTGGCTAACGTCAGAAGCAAGGTGAACTCCAGTCCCCATCCAAGTCCTCCGAGGCTGCGCCAGGTCTTAGTTGCAACATATGAACTCTTAGTTTCAGCACGTGGGATCTGGTTTCATGACCAGGGAGCAAACTCAGCCCCCTGCATTGGCAATGTGGAGTCTTAACCACTGGACCACCAGAGAAGTTTCACACAGGCCACTGCTTTTTAAAAGTTTAACTGCTAGTGGCTTGCAGTAAGGAAAGTGGGTGAGACATCTGGAGATGGACACCAAGATATTTACCTAGAATGAGTACTAAGATATGATCATTTGAAGCAAAAGGTGTGAAACATGGCAGAGCCATGGCTGGAAGGAGGAAAAGGAGTAGAAAAAGTATTTTTGGAAAGTAAACATCAAATGTAGTCTCAAAGAGACAGTAAGAGTTAAAAAAGGAAAGGAGAGGAAGACATCCAATTTGGTTAAAAAAAACACAGGGATCAACTAGTGGGCACTGCAGTATGTATGTTGGGCTACACCCCTCAGGACTACAAGCCTTGTAGTTGCCCAGCCTCGAGACCAAGAAAAAAGAGACCAGCAACAGACACATCAATGGTTTAATAGATGGGAGGCCTTGCATACCTGAAGAAGGTCCTGGAGCATACATGGAGAGGGGCTGCTGCACCGTAGACAAGACATGGGGGCATTCTTTGTTACATGGGGGGGAAAGGAGGGCACCATTTAAAGGGGGAATTGAGATCAGGTTGGCTCATCAGCTACCAGGGAAGCCAGCAGCTGAGGCTCATCCCTCATGGCCCCTTGGGTTAATGACCATCACAAGGGTAGATAGTGTCTTCTAAACTAGCAGGTGGAGCCATTCAGGCCTAAGGAGCAAGCACGTTTATGACAATAGGGCATAAGTGAAGCAGGGACTAGTCGAGCAGCGGCTAAAAAGCAAGAGAAGAGCCATCTTGTGTGGCCTGACCATACACTCACTCCTTCCCTACATACCATGAATGACTTTTACAGTCATGGGTGGTTACTGATGTCACACACAGCTGTTTTTAGACCCCAATGTTTTTTTGCAGTGCTTGAGGACTTGGGCAGGTCTTTCGTAATATCTTCCACCTGTTGTAACACACTGTAGAAGGCACAGGAAATAACGGCTATCATGCTATATCACTGCTCTGCCTCCTTCCTTGGCTAACGTCAGAAGCCGAAGGTGCTCATTATTTGACCATTGCCACAGTCCCCATCCAAGTCCTCCGGGGCAACTGAACAAGTCCAGTCCACAAGCCTGCTCCCAAGTCCATGTCCTTAAAGCCTGTGTCTGTAATTGTTTAGGGGTATGCTTGCCTCCTGTAGCTAATCCAGGTCCCTACATTTTGTCCATATTAAGCCACCCCATGTAAACAAACCAACCAAGAACATGAGGCTGCTATTTTTAAACTGGAAAAAGACTGAGCATAAGAGAATATCAGCAATATAATGGAAGAATATCAGTCACAGTAGCCACCTGAACAGGAGACACACCCCACAAATACTAGTGAAAGGCCACCTTGGGATCACTCCTGCAGCTTCCTCTTCCCCGTCCTTATTTCCAAGGGTTTTGGTATTCATCAGGACTTTTCTTGGCCTCTTGGCTACCTTGCCAACTGTTGGGCTGCAACCCCCACCCCCAGCCTATAAGCTTTGTAGTTGTCCAACCTCAAGACTAAAGAAAAAGCTGAGAGACAGCAACACAGACATAAATGGCTTCATAGATGGGGACTCTTACCTGTCCGAAGCAGGGTCCTGGAGAGACACACCACCGTGTGCAGCAGATCCCAAGCGAAACGCAGCAGCCATCTTTGCCACAGTGAGTGTGGGGAGGAGCCTACCATTTATAGGGGGAATGATGTCAGGTTAGCTCATCAGTTACCAGAGAAACCAGCAGCTGAGGCGTGACCCTCAATGCTGCTTGGGTTAATGACCATCACAAGATGTTTCCCTTTAATAAACTAGCAGGTGGAGCTATTCTGGCCTAAGGTGGAGGAGGCATACAAGTTCATGTGAGTAGGGTATAGTTGAAGCAGGGGCTCAAAGAGCCATCTTGAGAGGTCTGACTGTGTAGTGTATGACTAAGGTCCCTGTGCTGACAGAGCAGCCCTGAGAGTAGAGGGTTTTGATGACTTCTAAGACCCAAGAGTTAGAGTTGAGAGGAGAGGGTAGGTGATCAGATTTCAGTTCAATCTTTCCACCAGAGAAGGTCGCAGCCAATCTTCTCTGTGTGTCCTCCAGTTATTAGGCACATATACAAATGCCTCTGCAAATATTAATCTTTCCCCATTGTCCATATTCATCACATTTCTCCTATTAGCATCACTTTTTAGAAAATTTTTTTTCTTTACCCCATCATGCCTCTTTTATGTATATTTATTTTTATCCATCCTTTTTATGCTTTAGCATGTGTGGGCCTCCCATTGCAGTGGCCTGCCTCACTGCAGAGCACTGGCTCTAGACACATGTGCTCCAGAGTGCTGGCTCATAATTGGACACACTGGTACAGCCACTCCATGGCATATGGGATCTTCCTGGGTCAGGGATCGAACGGGTGCCCCTTGCACTGCAAGGCAGACTCTTTACCCACTGGACCACCAGGGAAGCCCTAGCACCATTTCTATCTTATCTGTGAAATAATGTGCTCAGTTGTGTCAGGCTCTCTGTGACTCCATGGACTGTAACCCACAAGGTTCCTCTGTCCATGGGATTTCCCAGGCAAGGTTGCCATTTCCTGCTTCAGGGGATCTTTGAAATAAGAGCCCAAGTCTATCGTGTTAAGGAGCATTTGACTCTTTCTTGAACTTATTTACAATAAGTAAAAAGTTAGGACCATTTAATCAATAGGGAATAGGTCTGTTGCAGTAGTTCTCAAACTTGAGTGTACATTACAGTCACCTGGAAATTTTGTTAAACCACAGCTTGCTGGGCCTCATCTCACTCAGGATGTGAGTGGAAGTCTTGTGGAAGAAACAGAATTTACATGTCTAATAAGTCCTCAGGTGAGGCTGCTGCTCCTTTTTTAGGACGATTTGCTATATTACAGTCACCTGGGATGAATGATGATTTCCCCCCACCACCACCACACTCTTCTCTCCTTTGATAGAAGGAGAAGGAAGGACCATCTCAGTTCACATTGATAATGAAAAGGTTACATTCAAAATGCTGTACAATGGAGTACAACTCACCAGTGTGCTGACACCAGGCTTGAGAATAGTTTTAATCGATTGGCCAAAGGACAGGACTGGATTATTTATCACAGAGGCAAATGCTGTCAGCTGGGCAGAAGGCCAGGATAAGTATATTTCTGAGAGTCAGCCAGATACTTTTGAAGATTTCTTGAAAATTAAATGTTTCTTTAAATAGAGCTATGACAGTCACTCATTCGCACATTTTTTCTGACCTATGCAATAACATAGTCTGACATTTTCATGACATACAGATTTTATAGGTTTCTTGACGTCAACTTACTTGTATTCAATGAGATCATTTATTTCCATATTATTAGCATCACTTTTAGAAAATTTTTTCTTTACCCATCTCCCGTATATTTATTTTTATCCATCCTTTTTATGTTTCATGGGATCGGGGAACGGGTGCCCCTGGCTCATAATTGGACACACTGGTACAGCCACTCCATGGCATATGGGATCTTCCTGGGTCAGGGATCGAACGGGTGCCCCTTGCACTGCAAGGCAGACTCTTTACCCACTGGACCACCAGGGAAGCCCTAGCACCATTTCTATCTTATCTGTGAAATAATGTGCTCAGTTGTGTCAGGCTCTCTGTGACTCCATGGACTGTAACCCACAAGGTTCCTCTGTCCATGGGATTTCCCAGGCAAGGTTGCCATTTCCTGCTTCAGGGGATCTTTGAAATAAGAGCCCAAGTCTATCGTGTTAAGGAGCATTTGACTCTTTCTTGAACTTATTTACAATAAGTAAAAAGTTAGGACCATTTAATCAATAGGGAATAGGTCTGTTGCAGTAGTTCTCAAACTTGAGTGTACATTACAGTCACCTGGAAATTTTGTTAAACCACAGCTTGCTGGGCCTCATCTCACTCAGGATGTGAGTGGAAGTCTTGTGGAAGAAACAGAATTTACATGTCTAATAAGTCCTCAGGTGAGGCTGCTGCTCCTTTTTTAGGACGATTTGCTATATTACAGTCACCTGGGATGAATGATGATTTCCCCCCACCACCACCACACTCTTCTCTCCTTTGATAGAAGGAGAAGGAAGGACCATCTCAGTTCACATTGATAATGAAAAGGTTACATTCAAAATGCTGTACAATGGAGTACAACTCACCAGTGTGCTGACACCAGGCTTGAGAATAGTTTTAATCGATTGGCCAAAGGACAGGACTGGATTATTTATCACAGAGGCAAATGCTGTCAGCTGGGCAGAAGGCCAGGATAAGTATATTTCTGAGAGTCAGCCAGATACTTTTGAAGATTTCTTGAAAATTAAATGTTTCTTTAAATAGAGCTATGACAGTCACTCATTCGCACATTTTTTCTGACCTATGCAATAACATAGTCTGACATTTTCATGACATACAGATTTTATAGGTTTCTTGACGTCAACTTACTTGTATTCAATGAGATCATTTATTTCCTATCCTTATTTGTCATAAATGTATAATACTTCATTTCTTCACCAAGGAACAATTGATGAATATTTGTTGAATGAATATTTAACATTACAAAACTGAGTATAATTCTTTCATTGGCCTGTTCATTAAGTAGGGAGAAGAAACATGGTGCTAAGAACTCCAAATTGTTAAGGGGAGGGTCACACAGTGAGAGATGTTCAAAAGAAAGAATGTAGTGCTGTTTGACCGAGGAACCTCCAGCAAGAGCCTCTGTCTGTGACAGTTGGCTATGTGGATTACTGTCTGCACCAGAATGTGCAGTTAACATCACATGGGACTCTGCTCATCAAGCCATATCCCTGAGCATGGGGCTGCCATGCTCCAAGGAAAGACTGTGTGTGCTCAATCACTCGGTCGTACCTGACTCTTTGTGATCCCATGAACTGTAGTCCACCAGGCTCCTGTGTATATGGGATTTTCCAGCGAAGAACATTAAAGCAGGTTACCATTTCCTGCTCTAGGGAATCTCTCTGACCCAGTAATTGAACCTGCATCTCTTGTGCCTCCTGCTCAAAGACTCATTTGCTCAGCCATGTCCAAATCTCTGTGATACTTTGGACTATAGCCCACCAGACTCCATGGGATTTCCCAGGCAAGAATCCTGGAATGGGTTGCCATCTCCTCCTCCAGGGATCATCCTGATCCAAGGATTGAATCTGAGTTTCCTGCGTCCCCTGCACTATCGGCAGATTCTTTACGCTGAGCCTTGAGGGAAGCAGCAAGATTGGTCAGCTATTCCCCGCCATCACAGAGGCAAATGCTGTCAGCTGGGCAGGAAGTTTTAATCGATTGGCCAAAGGACAGGACTGGATTATTTATCACAGAGGCAAATGCTGTCAGCTGGGCAGAAGGCCAGGATAAGTATATTTCTGAGAGTCAGCCAGATACTTTTGAAGATTTCTTGAAAATTAAATGTTTCTTTAAATAGAGCTATGACAGTCACTCATTCGCACATTTTTTCTGACCTATGCAATAACATAGTCTGACATTTTCATGACATACAGATTTTATAGGTTTCTTGACGTCAACTTACTTGTATTCAATGAGATCATTTATTTCCTATCCTTATTTGTCATAAATGTATAATACTTCATTTCTTCACCAAGGAACAATTGATGAATATTTGTTGAATGAATATTTAACATTACAAAACTGAGTATAATTCTTTCATTGGCCTGTTCATTAAGTAGGGAGAAGAAACATGGTGCTAAGAACTCCAAATTGTTAAGGGGAGGGTCACACAGTGAGAGATGTTCAAAAGAAAGAATGTAGTGCTGTTTGACCGAGGAACCTCCAGCAAGAGCCTCTGTCTGTGACAGTTGGCTATGTGGATTACTGTCTGCACCAGAATGTGCAGTTAACATCACATGGGACTCTGCTCATCAAGCCATATCCCTGAGCATGGGGCTGCCATGCTCCAAGGAAAGACTGTGTGTGCTCAATCACTCGGTCGTACCTGACTCTTTGTGATCCCATGAACTGTAGTCCACCAGGCTCCTGTGTATATGGGATTTTCCAGCGAAGAACATTAAAGCAGGTTACCATTTCCTGCTCTAGGGAATCTCTCTGACCCAGTAATTGAACCTGCATCTCTTGTGCCTCCTGCTCAAAGACTCATTTGCTCAGCCATGTCCAAATCTCTGTGATACTTTGGACTATAGCCCACCAGACTCCATGGGATTTCCCAGGCAAGAATCCTGGAATGGGTTGCCATCTCCTCCTCCAGGGGATCATCCTGATCCAAGGATTGAATCTGAGTTTCCTGCGTCTCCTGCACTATCGGCAGATTCTTTACGCTGAGCCTTGAGGGAAGCAGCAAGATTGGTCAGCTATTGGCAGCCCAGCTTTCCTGTGCCCAGATGTTTCTCCAGGGGCCATTCATTAGTCATCAGTCATCTTGTAAATGTTGGAAGGTACATAGCATTACTAATTTTTTCACATGAACATTCCATGCATGGAACCCATGATGGACCTCCAAGAATTCCTTCTTGCCATGCCCCTGTTGACAGAGAACTGGACTCCTTTCTATGCACACAAAGCTTTACTTTGTGGATTTAGGGATTCTGGGAAGGCCTGATAAATGATCCCTAGAGGAATCTTACCCTATTTAACAACTAGAGCTTGACATTCCAATTTAATTTGATCTTCTTAGCTCAAGGCATATTGAAATGAAACAAGTAATTATGAATTATTCTGCTGTCAGCATATTGTTTGTAGCACCCTGTGGTTATGTATGTCAGTACTGAGCAGAGGAGACTATGGATTTACTTGGCTGAGCCATTTCCCTTCTCCTAGGCTCTCTGGGTCTTGTCTCAGTTTTGGTCATTTCATTTTCCCCACTACTTCCTACAGTATCTGCTACACAGTAGGCCCTCAGCAGTTGTTCACTGAATGAATAAAGCACCTGCAAACCTATCACATTCCTTCTTCAGTTCCTTCAGAAAATTAAAATTCTGTGTTCATATCCTCAAAATTTATTCTTAAGATACACTAAAGAAGAGTCTGATTTCTGATTTTCTGATCTAGATAGAGAAGCCAAATTAGTTCTCCACATCTTTAGATTTACAGATGTCTTACCACTTGAATAATCCTTCACTCGGTCGTACCTGACTCTTTGTGATCCCATGAACTGTAGTCCACCAGGCTCCTGTGTATATGGGATTTTCCAGCGAAGAACATTAAAGCAGGTTACCATTTCCTGCTCTAGGGAATCTCTCTGACCCAGTAATTGAACCTGCATCTCTTGTGCCTCCTGCTCAAAGACTCATTTGCTCAGCCATGTCCAAATCTCTGTGATACTTTGGACTATAGCCCACCAGACTCCATGGGATTTCCCAGGCAAGAATCCTGGAATGGGTTGCCATCTCCTCCTCCAGGGGATCATCCTGATCCAAGGATTGAATCTGAGTTTCCTGCGTCTCCTGCACTATCGGCAGATTCTTTACGCTGAGCCTTGAGGGAAGCAGCAAGATTGGTCAGCTATTGGCAGCCCAGCTTTCCTGTGCCCAGATGTTTCTCCAGGGGCCATTCATTAGTCATCAGTCATCTTGTAAATGTTGGAAGGTACATAGCATTACTAATTTTTTCACATGAACATTCCATGCATGGAACCCATGATGGACCTCCAAGAATTCCTTCTTGCCATGCCCCTGTTGACAGAGAACTGGACTCCTTTCTATGCACACAAAGCTTTACTTTGTGGATTTAGGGATTCTGGGAAGGCCTGATAAATGATCCCTAGAGGAATCTTACCCTATTTAACAACTAGAGCTTGACATTCCAATTTAATTTGATCTTCTTAGCTCAAGGCATATTGAAATGAAACAAGTAATTATGAATTATTCTGCTGTCAGCATATTGTTTGTAGCACCCTGTGGTTATGTATGTCAGTACTGAGCAGAGGAGACTATGGATTTACTTGGCTGAGCCATTTCCCTTCTCCTAGGCTCTCTGGGTCTTGTCTCAGTTTTGGTCATTTCATTTTCCCCACTACTTCCTACAGTATCTGCTACACAGTAGGCCCTCAGCAGTTGTTCACTGAATGAATAAAGCACCTGCAAACCTATCACATTCCTTCTTCAGTTCCTTCAGAAAAATTAAAATTCTGTGTTCATATCCTCAAAAATTTATTCTTAAGATACACTAAAGAAGAGTCTGATTTCTGATTTTCTGATCTAGATAGAGAAGCCAAATTAGTTCTCCACATCTTTAGATTTACAGATGTCTTACCACTTGGAATAAAAATCACTTCACAGAAAATGATTTCTGTCATTACCATCTGCTTCCTTAACTGTGCTCAATTTTCAAATGAGCTTTAAGATTCTATTCTAGTACATATTATTTTTGTTGTTGTTGCTTTTCTTCATATTTTGGGCATTTGCTCTGGCACTATCCAGTAAAGCATATCTTTCTCTAGCATAGAGCAACAGCTAGCAAATGGCTGTTCACCAAGGACTACATTTCCCAGCGCCCATTGTGTCAAGCTGTGGTCATATGACTAGTTCACACGAGTAAAATGTGATCAGAAATGACGTGATCTCCTAGGCCAATATACAAAGCATACTCATCTCCATACCCCTTTCTCCTTCTGCCATTTGGCATAGAGCAACAGTGAGGCTTGTAATTTTCACTGTACCCTGGATTCCATAGGCCCACGTCAGAAACTTCTGGATCCCTTTCCAGTATGTTTGTTAAATATATACAATAGTAGAATTATAAAGGAAACAAATTATACTGAATACAATTATTAGAATATTTAGAAAATCAATTACATGATAATATATCTGTGTATCTTCATTGTTTACCTCTATATAACAAATTACCCTAAAATTTAGCAGTTTAAAGAGTGTTTTTCATGTGGGTCAGGAGTGGCTTAGTTGGGCAGTTCTGGTCTAGAGTCTTTCAAAATGCTACATTCAAGGTGACAACTAGGAGCACAGTCATCTGGAAGCATGATTGGGGAAAAGATCCACTGCTAAGCTCTCTCAAAAGGCTTCTGGCAGGCTTCAGTCCTTTGTCACATCCACTTCTCCACAGAGTTGTCGCATGTCATGGCAGAATGACCTCCCCAAGATCAAGGGCTCAAAGAAAGGGCACAGAATCCATCCGTTATAGCCTAATCTCAGAAATGACATTGGAGTAGGCCCTCAGCAGTTGTTCACTGAATGAATAAAGCACCTGCAAACCTATCACATTCCTTCTTCAGTTCCTTCAGAAAATTAAAATTCTGTGTTCATATCCTCAAAAATTTATTCTTAAGATACACTAAAGAAGAGTCTGATTTCTGATTTTCTGATCTAGATAGAGAAGCCAAATTAGTTCTCCACATCTTTAGATTTACAGATGTCTTACCACTTGGAATAAAAATCACTTCACAGAAAATGATTTCTGTCATTACCATCTGCTTCCTTAACTGTGCTCAATTTTCAAATGAGCTTTAAGATTCTATTCTAGTACATATTATTTTTGTTGTTGTTGCTTTTCTTCATATTTTGGGCATTTGCTCTGGCACTATCCAGTAAAGCATATCTTTCTCTAGCATAGAGCAACAGCTAGCAAATGGCTGTTCACCAAGGACTACATTTCCCAGCGCCCATTGTGTCAAGCTGTGGTCATATGACTAGTTCACACGAGTAAAATGTGATCAGAAATGACGTGATCTCCTAGGCCAATATACAAAGCATACTCATCTCCATACCCCTTTCTCCTTCTGCCATTTGGCATAGAGCAACAGTGAGGCTTGTAATTTTCACTGTACCCTGGATTCCATAGGCCCACGTCAGAAACTTCTGGATCCCTTTCCAGTATGTTTGTTAAATATATACAATAGTAGAATTATAAAGGAAACAAATTATACTGAATACAATTATTAGAATATTTAGAAAATCAATTACATGATAATATATCTGTGTATCTTCATTGTTTACCTCTATATAACAAATTACCCTAAAATTTAGCAGTTTAAAGAGTGTTTTTCATGTGGGTCAGGAGTGGCTTAGTTGGGCAGTTCTGGTCTAGAGTCTTTCAAAATGCTACATTCAAGGTGACAACTAGGAGCACAGTCATCTGGAAGCATGATTGGGGAAAAGATCCACTGCTAAGCTCTCTCAAAAGGCTTCTGGCAGGCTTCAGTCCTTTGTCACATCCACTTCTCCACAGAGTTGTCGCATGTCATGGCAGAATGACCTCCCCAAGATCAAGGGCTCAAAGAAAGGGCACAGAATCCATCCGTTATAGCCTAATCTCAGAAATGACATTGGATCATTTTGCCAAACTCCATTCACTGGAAGAGGAATACACAAAGGCATGAATGCCAGGAAACTGGGAGGCATGCGAAAGACTGCCTACCACACTGAGTTTTCTGGTTTTGTTTGTATTAAAATACAAGATCTAGAGACCTGTCTAATAACCACTGCAATTCTGCAAGGGTACTGAGTCAAAATGATTCTCTGAACAATTGGCAATAACAGTGATGATTTAAAAAAAAAAAATCTGTGATTTGTTTGCTACAAAGATGGAAGTACTACTAGTACTTTTTGTGGTTTTTGCTTACATTCATAATTAAAGGAAATGGTAAATTTGGTTATAAGTTAACAGTGATGTAACTTTTCCCATGCAAGTATACTGGGAGCCCTAAATTCTTTTTTTTTTTTTTAAAGATTTATTTATTTATTTATTTATTTTGGGCAGAGGTCGGGTTGGGGGGGGGGAGCGGGTGGGCCACTTCTATTGGTCTTTCATTTCTCTATTTTCATCCGTCTTTGTTCTTTGGCTCCTGTGGGCCTCCCATCGCGGTGACGTCTGTCGTTGCAGAGCACCGGCTCTGGGTGCATGTGCTCCAGAGCTCCGGCTCGGTAATCGGACACATTGGTCCAGCCGCTCCATGGCACATGGGATCTTCCCAGGCCAGGGATCGAACCGGCGCCCCTTGCACTGCAAGGCAGTGTCCTTACCCACTGGACTACCAGGGGAAGCCCCCTAAATTCTATCTATGAAACCTTTGGAGGTTAATGCACTCTAGAATTCTAGCCATGGGTCCCATAAGACTGGAGAACCACATACCTTAGGATCCTAAATCACTGCTTGAGGAAATATTTACCAAATGAATACAGTTGAGAGAGAAAAAAGCCTTTAATGTGCATGAGCCATTATATATTTTGAAGTCTATTTATTATTAATACTATTTGCTGTTTAGTTGCTAAATCATGTTTGACTCTTCTGCAAGCCTATGGACTGTAGCCCACCAAGTGCCTTGGTCTATAGGATTTCCCAGGAAAGAATACTGGAGTGTGTCCGGGACCGTGGGGCGGCCCGGCCACATCCTATAGCCTCCTATATGTGAATGCTGCAATGCGCCACTTAAGATGGCGCCTAGCAGAGCCTTTCACGCATGAGCCCTGGCTGCACTTTGCAGCCTCCAGTTTAGGAGCATTGTCATGTTTGCACAAAGATGGCGCCTGGTGGATGTAGGGAGGTGTGGTTTAAGACGTGGCATATTGCTCTGATAGGTTGTTCCTGGTTTCCGTGCTCGTTATTAGTGCATGCTTCCCTTGCATTCCTATGGGGTCGGAAGTGCGTGTGCATCTGACCTTTTACATGATTGGCTTATGAGTAGCCCCTTCCTGTTTCTGTGTAGTATAAATATCCCTTGTTTCCGCAATAAAACAAGACTTGATCAGACTCCTGTCTTGTCTCTATTTCTCGTGTCTCTTGTCCTCTCAATTCCCACTCCCCCCCTTTAGGGCCTGCGTTGACGAATCCTAGGTCTGCGCTGACGAAGCCCATGGGTCGGGACAGGAGTGGGTTGCCATTTCCTCCTCCAGGGGATCTTCCAGATCCAGGAATCAAAACTGCATCTCTTGCATTGACAGGTGGATTATTTACCACCCAGCCACCGGTTCAGTTCAGTTCAGTCATTCAGCCCTGGTCGACTCTGTGATCCCACGGACTGCAGCATGCCAGGCTTCCCTGTCCTTCACCACCTCCCAGAGCTTGCTCAAACTCATGTCCACTGATTCAGTGAGCCACCAAGGAAGCCAATTTATTACAATAGCCTATCCTATACTCCCTAGTACATTTGCCAATTAATTCCAATATTATTACTACTTTATTTTGTCCTTGGGGGGGTGGGTTGGGGAGGGGGGAGGCAGGCAGGCCACTTCTATTGGTCTTTCATTTATCTATTTTCATCCATCTTTGTTCTTTGGCCCATGTGGGCCTCCCATCACGGTGGCCTCTGTTGTCGCAGAGCACTGGCTCTGGGCACATGCGCTCCAGAGCTCCGCTCGGTAATTGGACACATCGGTCCAGCTGCTCCGCGGCAGGTGGGATCTTCCCTGGCCAGGGATCGAACCGGTGCCCCCTGCACTGCAAGGCGGTGTCCTTACCCACTGGAACACCAGGGAAGCCCCCCAGCATACACTTTTAAGTAGAATTACAAGTTACCTCTGTGTTAAATTCCATATGTGTCTGATGTTATAGAGCGCTTTATCTCATTCCACTATTACCTAATTCATTAACTTAATATGTAGGTATAATAACGATGTGTAAGGCTTCCCTGGTGGTCCAGTGGGTAAAGAGTCCACCTTGCAGTGCAAAGGGCACCAGTTCGAGCCCTGGTCTGGGAAGATCCCACGTGCTGGACCAGTGTGTCCAATTATGAGCCAGTGCTCTGGAACACACGTGCCCAGAGCCAGTGCTCTGCAATGAGAGAGGCCACTGCAATGGGAGGCCCATATAGGCCAAACAATAAAACATGGATGAAAATAAATATAAATAAAAGAGGCATGATGGGGGAAAGAAAAAAATAACAACAACAAAAAGACATGTAGAGACTAAATTATATTATTCCAGCGATTTTTACTCCATTTTTTCCTCCAGTTTTCAGTTTTATACACCAGATGGTTGCCAGCTGTATCCCTATGAATAAATTGTGAATGGCCAATAATAATCAATATTTTTATGGCTCCTGCTCCTAAATGATATTTAAGCATGTTGATGAACTTGTTTTCAAACAATGAGCTTCTCATTACAGGACACAACAGATCATCCCACGGACTGCAGCATGCCAGGCTTCCCTGTCCTTCACCACCTCCCAGAGCTTGCTCAAACTCATGTCCACTGATTCAGTGAGCCACCAAGGAAGCCAATTTATTACAATAGCCTATCCTATACTCCCTAGTACATTTGCCAATTAATTCCAATATTATTACTACTTTATTTTGTCCTTGGGGGGGTGGGTTGGGGAGGGGGGAGGCAGGCAGGCCACTTCTATTGGTCTTTCATTTATCTATTTTCATCCATCTTTGTTCTTTGGCCCATGTGGGCCTCCCATCACGGTGGCCTCTGTTGTCGCAGAGCACTGGCTCTGGGCACATGCGCTCCAGAGCTCCGCTCGGTAATTGGACACATCGGTCCAGCTGCTCCGCGGCAGGTGGGATCTTCCCTGGCCAGGGATCGAACCGGTGCCCCCTGCACTGCAAGGCGGTGTCCTTACCCACTGGAACACCAGGGAAGCCCCCCAGCATACACTTTTAAGTAGAATTACAAGTTACCTCTGTGTTAAATTCCATATGTGTCTGATGTTATAGAGCGTTCATCTCATTCCACTATTACCTAATTCATTAACTTAATATGTAGGTATAATAACGATGTGTAAGGCTTCCCTGGTGGTCCAGTGGGTAAAGAGTCCACCTTGCAGTGCAAAGGGCACCAGTTCGAGCCCTGGTCTGGGAAGATCCCACGTGCTGGACCAGTGTGTCCAATTATGAGCCAGTGCTCTGGAACACACGTGCCCAGAGCCAGTGCTCTGCAATGAGAGAGGCCACTGCAATGGGAGGCCCATATAGGCCAAACAATAAAACATGGATGAAAATAAATATAAATAAAAGAGGCATGATGGGGGAAAGAAAAAAATAACAACAACAAAAAGACATGTAGAGACTAAATTATATTATTCCAGCGATTTTTACTCCATTTTTTCCTCCAGTTTTCAGTTTTATACACCAGATGGTTGCCAGCTGTATCCCTATGAATAAATTGTGAATGGCCAATAATAATCAATATTTTTATGGCTCCTGCTCCTAAATGATATTTAAGCATGTTGATGAACTTGTTTTCAAACAATGAGCTTCTCATTACAGGGACAACAGATCATTCCATATGCCACTGGCAGAAATATCTTCCTAGGATAAGTAATAGAGAGTGAAACACTGAATGTATCTGTGCAAAGCTACTGGATGGGTTTGTGTTAGCAGAGATGAATTTAGTTATAGTACAATGTTAAAGGGGCTGTGTTCTCACGGACATTGAATGAAAATGGCACAAACACTAAGAAAACAAAGTCGGGTCCATGATTTTACAATTCTTTCTATAACTGAATTTAAAAAATAAATAAGCCAGTGGTATTAAGTTCAACCTAACCAGACCCCATTATGATAAATGAATTTTGCAAATAATTGACTTACAAAAGATCAAGCCATTTTTAGGTATATATATTATGGTTGGTTGGAATTCAGTATTGAAAGGAGTTCATAGGTAGACTTGGTAAGGAGGCCAGCAGGTTCCAAGGACAAGAAGGAGGAGTGTGAGGAACAAATATTTTTAGCCAAGGTGCCTTCACCTTGATTGCCACACCTATGACAATAATCGATTTTGCCTAAGATGTTCTTTTAAGCCCAGAACTAAGGTGTATAAACAATGTATCTTGCTGGAGGACATGTTTCTCATCTTAACATGTACCTATGCTGTCTAAAGATGTATGTTGTGGGTGTGGGTCTGGTAAGACCATTATTGCCTCAATATATTCTTTTAAACTAGTGTTAATAACCAACTGAAAAAGTATAAAATGCTTCACCTAAAGTGGCTTCGCAGGATACTTTTCTATCCCCCTTCCAGTGACTGTCCTGGAAGCTCTTCCCTGTCCTTTCTTTAATAAACTTCTCACTGAATGAAACTCTGAGTGACCATTGCCGAGTCTTTTGATCTCAGGGTGAATTCTTCTCCACTGGAGATTAAGAATCTGACACCGTTCACAGTAAGCTACCATTGTCTGTCACCTATCAGTATAAAGATAATTAAGGATAAAAAATCACCATAGGGCGCAACCAGGAAAAAGGAGAAAAAGGAATAAGCAAATATCCCCCTAGCAGTAATTTAGAGCTAGATTTATCAAAATGGCAAATGAATATATTACTTTTCTCTATTATAGTTTCAACCATGATTTATAAGAACACATCCCAATAAAATCTTTTGTTAGTTAATTCTTAGTTCCTCATGATCTTACGTAATTCAAGTAAAACTAAATGGTCTAGGGATTCCCTGGTGGTTCAGTGGGTAAAGAGTCTGCCTTGCAGTGCAAGCAGCATGGGTTCCAACCCTGGCCTGGGAAGATCCCGCGTGCCACTGAGTGGCTGGGCTGGTGTGGCCAATTACGAGCCAGTGCTCTGGAGCATAGTGCCCAGAGCCAGCGCTCTGTAACGAGAGAGGTCATTGCAATGGGAGACCTACATATTCCAAAGAATAAAGATGGATGTAAACAAATAATGACTTAGAGGCAAAAAAAAAAAAAAAAAAGTAACAAAAAAACTAAATGGTCCAAATGAAAAACAAAATTGTATTATAAAAGTAGCCCTTTTTTTAGACCTTTTAGAATATACAGAAAAGCTCAACGCAACTAGAGAAAGCCCACACACAACAACGATCCAGTGCAGTCAAAAGATATAGGTCAAATAAATCTTAAAAAAGAGAAAAGAAAAAATGTTGTGCTACTCTGAAATCAGTTACAGAATGATTATATATGTACATTCTTATTATATAATTTTATTAATTCATTATTAAATTCTAATGCAGTTTTTTTATGAATGGCTACAGGATAAACAGTTAAACTCTGAGTCTCTAATAATGCTCATACGATATTTTAAGTAACATTCAAGGTCAAATTATTATGACCCTGTGCAAGATTATATAACTTACAATGGAAAGAACAAAGATGCAAATATGCAAATTCTGCAAAGACGGCCAGAATTCTTCTTATGACTTGGGTTTATCGCACAACTCCCAGTAACTTTAAAACCTAGATAAATATTTATTCCCTTTCTTTACAGTTGCTCTTTAAATCTTTTCAGTTTCTTGGGGCAAGAGTCAGGCATTTTCATAAACAAAGCATAGCCCAAGGTTTGGAGGAAGAGAGAATTCAGGTGTGCCACTGCTAATTTATTTTATTTCTTAATGAAAAATGTGCTGAATAACAGATTAAAATATGGCATCACAATTCATTTAGTTGACTTCACTTACTTTTCAAAATTCAATTTTCTTTTGCTTTTTTTTTTGACATCGACATAATCATTTATCTCTGGAAAGTTGGAGGGCCTACCTGCAGGTAAGCATACATTTATATCTGACCCATCTTCTCAGAGAGATTATTTAATTCTGCTTCCTCTTCCATACCTGTCATCCCATTGTATATACCCTTAGTACCTGATTTTTCTAATGCTTTAAACATTTAATTTCCAGTTAATGTGCACCTTAAATTCACCCTTGAGCTATCTATGGTTGAATGAGAATATCATTACCCTCAAGTCCATTTGATCCAATGAATTCACAATTTCTGTGCATTTTGTTATCCACACCCTCTTGTCTATTTTTAAAGCACTAATAAATATACGAGCTTGAAACCCTCCCAAGGATTTTCATTTCGCATCTATCCTTTTGCACACCCTTGTGCAGCACATCATTGTGACCCAGATCTGGGAACTACTTAGACTTCCTGAATGTGAGTAGTTCTGTGGTATGTGAGATGAGTCCATGTTAAGAGGCGAGTACACACAGTCATTGCTGAGAAAGTACAGCAGGGCAAGGAGAAGTGTGAATATTATTACTTATCTTACACCTTAATTGCATAAATAAAAAAGAAATTTGAAAAGACAGAAAACACTAACATTTAAAACTACAGTTCTACTTAAGGTAGAATTGTATCACACATCATTCATCTATCAAGACTATTTGATCATTACTTGGACACTGTGAAATTTCTTAAAATTTTTAAAAAAATTTATTCATTTATTTGACTGTGCCAGGTCTTAGCTGCAGCATGCAGGATCTTTAGTTGTGGCATGTGGGGTCCAGTTTTCTGACTAGTGATCACACCCAGGCCCCTGCAGTGGGAGTGTAGAGTCTTAGCCACTGGACCACCAGAAAAGTCCCTGAAATTTCTAAGTTTGTTTATTTGGGGATAATAAGAGAATTGTCCAGATATGCGAAAATATATACCAACAAAAAAAATTGGAACTTTAAATCTTTTCAGTTTCGGGCAAGAGTCAGGCATTTTCATAAACAAAGCATAGCCCAAGGTTTGGAGGAAGAGAGAATTCAGGTGTGCCACTGCTAATTTATTTTATTTCTTAATGAAAAATGTGCTGAATAACAGATTAAAATATGGCATCACAATTCATTTAGTTGACTTCACTTACTTTTCAAAATTCAATTTTCTTTTGCTTTTTTTGACATCGACATAATCATTTATCTCTGGAAAGTTGGAGGGCCTACCTGCAGGTAAGCATACATTTATATCTGACCCATCTTCTCAGAGAGATTATTTAATTCTGCTTCCTCTTCCATACCTGTCATCCCATTGTATATACCCTTAGTACCTGATTTTTCTAATGCTTTAAACATTTAATTTCCAGTTAATGTGCACCTTAAATTCACCCTTGAGCTATCTATGGTTGAATGAGAATATCATTACCCTCAAGTCCATTTGATCCAATGAATTCACAATTTCTGTGCATTTTGTTATCCACACCCTCTTGTCTATTTTTAAAGCACTAATAAATATACGAGCTTGAAACCCTCCCAAGGATTTTCATTTCGCATCTATCCTTTTGCACACCCTTGTGCAGCACATCATTGTGACCCAGATCTGGGAACTACTTAGACTTCCTGAATGTGAGTAGTTCTGTGGTATGTGAGATGAGTCCATGTTAAGAGGCGAGTACACACAGTCATTGCTGAGAAAGTACAGCAGGGCAAGGAGAAGTGTGAATATTATTACTTATCTTACACCTTAATTGCATAAATAAAAAAGAAATTTGAAAAGACAGAAAACACTAACATTTAAAACTACAGTTCTACTTAAGGTAGAATTGTATCACACATCATTCATCTATCAAGACTATTTGATCATTACTTGGACACTGTGAAATTTCTTAAAATTTTTAAAAAAATTTATTCATTTATTTGACTGTGCCAGGTCTTAGCTGCAGCATGCAGGATCTTTAGTTGTGGCATGTGGGGTCCAGTTTTCTGACTAGTGATCACACCCAGGCCCCTGCAGTGGGAGTGTAGAGTCTTAGCCACTGGACCACCAGAAAAGTCCCTGAAATTTCTAAGTTTGTTTATTTGGGGATAATAAGAGAATTGTCCAGATATGCGAAAATATATACACACATGCTAAAATATATATCCTATTACTTAGAATAAGATTTATGGGAACTATTACCAAGTTGCATATAAAAGGAACAGCACAAGGTTAGAGTGATCTAATACTACTTCTATTAAAAGTATTTACATGGTAAATACTTTTGTGAAAAGAAGATGGTCTTTAGAGCCCTATGGACATTTGATAAAATTTTGGTTTACATGTAACTTTAGGAAGATACTCTACTTCTCCAAGATTCTATTTCCTTATTGTTAAAATTTGGATTATTTATTGAATACTACACAGTCAGTTCTGCTAATAAAACACACATGTTCATAAAAATTCATGTGCCAGAGCCCCAAAATAAGCCCACACATGTACAGTCAGTTAATCTGTGACAAAAGAGGCAAGAATATACAATGGAGAAAATACAATCTCTTTAGCAAGTGGTGTTGGGCAAGGTGGACGGCTACATGTAAATCAATGAAGTTAGAACACATCTTCACATCACCCACAAAAGTAAACTCAAAAGCTTAAAGGCTTAAATATGACATGACACCATGAGGCACTGGTGGTCCAGTGGTTAAGACTCTACTTTCAGTGTAGGGGTCCAGGTTGGATCCCTGGTCAGGGAAATAAGATTCTACATATCACAACCATGATTCCACATGCAGCAATAAAGATCAAAGATCCCATGTGCTGCAACTAAGACTCAGCACAGCCAAATAAATAAATGTTAAAAATTAAACAAGGACATGATTCTATAAAACTCCTAGAAGAGAATGTAGGCAAAATATGCTCTGAAATTAATCATAACTTATTTTCTTAGGTCACTCTTAAAAGGCAAAAAAAGTGGACACAAAGATAAACAAATAGGACCTAATCAAACTTATGTGCTTTTGCACAACAAAGGAAATCATAAATAAAACAAAAAGACAACCTACTGACTTGGAGAAAATACTTCCATAATATACAAATAGCTCACACAACTCAATATCAAAAAGAGTAATAACTCTACCGAAAAATGGGTAGAAACCTAAACGGACATTTCTCCAAAGACATACAGATGGCCAATGAGCATATGAAAATATGCTAAACTTTGCTAATTATTAGGGAAATGCAAATCAGTCAAATCAGAATGACCATCATCAAAAAGTCTACAAACAATAAATGCTTGAGAAAGGTGTGGAGAAAACACTATGCTGTTGATGGGAATGTAAATTGGTGCAGCCATTTTTCTCTGTAAAATGAAGAACAGTATAGAGGTTCTTTAAAAAACTGAAAAAAGAGTAACAATAGGATCCAGAAATCCCACTCCCGTGCATATATCCAGAAAAGATGAGAACTCTAATAAGAAAAGATACACGCACTCCAGTCCTCATAGGAGCACTATTTAATAGTTGAGACACAGAAATAACGTAAATGTCCATTGACAGATAAATGGATAAAGATGTGGTGTATATATTTTATATACATATAATATATGCACAGATACAATAGAATATTAGTTATCCATAAAAAGGAAAGAAATATTGCCATTTGCTGTAACACAGATGGACCTAGAGATTATTATAGTAAGTAAAGTCAGAGAAAAAAAAATATTATATGATATCACTTATATGTGGAATCTAACATATGGCACAAATGGACTTATTATAAAACAGAAACAGTCACAGACATAACAAATCTTATGGTTACCAAAGGGGAAAGAAGGGAGGGATAAATTAGGAGTCTAGGATTAACAGATACATAGCATAATACTATATATAAAATAAACAAGGACCCAATATAGAGCACAGAAACCTATACTCACTGTCTTGAAACAACCTATAATGGAAAAGAATCTGAATAAGAATGTGTATATATATATATATATATATATATACACACACACAATATATATATACACATATGTATATTTATATATGTATTCAATCATATATGTGATTGAGTTACTTTGCTGTATACCTGAAAATAACACAACATTGTAAATCAACTATACTTCAACTTAAAAAATGTAAAGAGTAAGATGCTAGGCAAAATCACAATAAAAATCACAGGACTTTTGGGAAAAATAGGCTTCAGATATAATACACACAACTCAATATCAAAAAGAGTAATAACTCTACCGAAAAATGGGTAGAAACCTAAACGGACATTTCTCCAAAGACATACAGATGGCCAATGAGCATATGAAAATATGCTAAACTTTGCTAATTATTAGGGAAATGCAAATCAGTCAAATCAGAATGACCATCATCAAAAAGTCTACAAACAATAAATGCTTGAGAAAGGTGTGGAGAAAACACTATGCTGTTGATGGGAATGTAAATTGGTGCAGCCATTTTTCTCTGTAAAATGAAGAACAGTATAGAGGTTCTTTAAAAAACTGAAAAAAGAGTAACAATAGGATCCAGAAATCCCACTCCCGTGCATATATCCAGAAAAGATGAGAACTCTAATAAGAAAAGATACACGCACTCCAGTCCTCATAGGAGCACTATTTAATAGTTGAGACACAGAAATAACGTAAATGTCCATTGACAGATAAATGGATAAAGATGTGGTGTATATATTTTATATACATATAATATATGCACAGATACAATAGAATATTAGTTATCCATAAAAAGGAAAGAAATATTGCCATTTGCTGTAACACAGATGGACCTAGAGATTATTATAGTAAGTAAAGTCAGAGAAAAACAAATATTATATGATATCACTTATATGTGGAATCTAACATATGGCACAAATGGACTTATTATAAAACAGAAACAGTCACAGACATAACAAATCTTATGGTTACCAAAGGGGAAAGAAGGGAGGGATAAATTAGGAGTCTAGGATTAACAGATACATAGCATAATACTATATATAAAATAAACAAGGACCCAATATAGAGCACAGAAACCTATACTCACTGTCTTGAAACAACCTATAATGGAAAAGAATCTGAATAAGAATGTGTATATATATATATATATATATATATATATATACACACACAATATATATATACACATATGTATATTTATATATGTATTCAATCATATATGTGATTGAGTTACTTTGCTGTATACCTGAAAATAACACAACATTGTAAATCAACTATACTTCAACTTAAAAAATGTAAAGAGTAAGATGCTAGGCAAAATCACAATAAAAATCACAGGACTTTTGGGAAAAATAGGCTTCAGATATAATACACAAAAACTCCATCAGTTACACATGAAAAAAAAGAAGTTAACAAATATGGTAGCAGAGTTTCACACATGTTAAGTGATTAAAAAATAAGTAAATACTAAAATGAAATAGTATTTTTTATTTGAAGGATAATTGCTTTACAGAATTTCAAATATCAACATGAATCAGCCATAGAGATACATATGTCCCTTCCCTCTTGAACCTCCCTCCCATCGCCCTCTCCAACCGATCCTTCCAAGTTGTTACTGAGTCCCTCTATGAGTTCCCTGAATCATACATCAAGTTCCCATTGGCTATCTATTTTATATATGGTGACGTAAGTTTCCATGTTACTCTCTCCATACATCTCACATTCGCCTTCCCACCCCTCACCCCATCTGTAAAACTATTCTCTTTGCTGTTTTACTATTGTTGTCCTACAAATAAATTCACCAGCAACATCTTTCTAGATTGCATATGTATGCATTAGTATACAATACTGGTCTTTATTTCTAACTTCACTCTGTAAAATAGGCTCTAGGTTCATCCAACTCATTAGAACTGACTCAAATGAGTTCCTTTTTATGGTTGAATAATATTCCATTGTGTATATGTACTGTAGTTTATCCATTCATCTGTCAATTAACATCGAGGTTGCTTCCATGTTCTAGCCATTGTAAACAATGCTGCAATGAACATCTGGGTACATGTGTCTTTTTCAATTTTGGTTTCCTCAGGGTATATGCCTAGTAGTGGGATTGCTGGGTCATATGGTGGTTTTATTCCTAGTTTTTTTTTTTTAATTATTATTCCTAGTTTTTAAAGGAGTCTCTATACTCTTCCATAATGGCTGTATCAATTTACATTTACACCAAAAGTGCAAGATGGTTCTCTTTTCTCCACACCCTCTCCAGCATTTATTGTTTGCAGACTTTTTGCTGATGGAGGTTCTCACAGGTGTGAAGCAGTATCTCATTGTAGCTTTGCTTTGTATTTCTCTAATAATGAGTTCAACTGAGCATCTCTTCCTGTGTTTGCTAGCCATCTGTATATCTTCTTTGGAGAAATGTCCATTTAGGTCTTTTTCCCACCTTTTGATTGGGTTGTTTGTTTTTTTCTGGCACTGAATTATATGAGCTGCTTTTATATTTTGGTATTAATCCTTTATCAATTTTTAAAATTTGCTATTATTTTCTCCCATTCTGAGGGTTATATTACCACCTTGTTTATAGTTTCCTTTGCTGTGCAAAAGCTTTTATGTTTAATTAGGTCCCACCTGTTTATGTTTATTTCCATTATTCTAGGAGGTGAGTCATAAAGGATCTTGCTTTGATTTATGTCACTGATTGTTCCACCTATATTTTCCTGTAAGAGTTTTTATAGTTTCTGGTCTTACATTTAGGTCTTTAATCCATTTCAAGCTTATCTTTGTGTATGGTGTTAAGAAGTGTTCTAATTTCATTCTGTTACACATAGCTGTCTGGTTTTCCCAGTACCGCTTTTTGAAGAGGCTATCTTTTCTTCATTGTATAGTCTTGTCTCCTTTGTCAAAAATAAGGTAGCCATAGGTGTGTGGGTTTATCTATGGGCTATCTTGTTCCATTAATCTTTAGCTCTGTTTTGTTAAAAAACAGAAATACACTGTCTTGATGACAGTAGCTTTGTAGCATAGGCTGAAGTAAGGAAGGTTGATTCCTCCAGCTCCATTCTTCCTTTTCAAGACTGCTTTGGCTATTTGGGGTATTCTGTGTTTTCACATGAATTGTGAAATTTTTTGTCCCAGTTCTGTAAAAATAATATTTTATTCTAAAAATACCTGAAGTTTACTTGTAGAAATGGGTATCAAGAGGGTTGTGAGTTGCTGTGAAGTGGTAGAAGAAGAGTAAACTGAAATCAGAAGGAAAGTTGTAATGAGCAGAGGATGAACATGAGTTGACAGAGATGGCAGGTGAGTATTCCCACTCAGTTCAGTTCAGCTGGGTATAATTACAGCACTCATGTAGCGCTTCTTGCAGATGAAATTGCACAGGAGCATACTGTCCTTGTTTCTTGAACCTCACACAGCAAGAAGTACTTACTTCTTTTGGTCTGGTAGTCAGCCTCCAAGATGGTCTTCAATGACCTCCAGTTCGTGGTATTCACACTTTTGTATGGTCGGTTTTTATAGTGCACCAGGGATAGGTCTGGAAGATCAATAAAATACAGTAGAGAAATGATGTGTTACTTCTGAGATTATAAAAGATGGCAGCTTCTGTCTTGGGATCCCCTTTCTCCAATCATTAATTCTGGGGGAAGCCAGCTATAGCATGAGGAACTCAGGCATCCTGTGGAGAGGTCCATGTGATGAGGAACTGAAGTCTTGTGCCAACATGCACATGAGTGATCATGGAGTGAATCCTCAGACCAGATGACTACAGTCTTGGCTTGACTGCAACTTCATGAGAGACCTTAAGCCAGAGTCATCCAGATAACCACTCCCAGATTGCTGACCCACAGATACTGTGAAATTGTTGTTTAAAGCTACTAAGTTTTGTTATACAGGAACAGAGAACTAACACACTTGATTACATTTATCTCCTACCTCCCTAGCCTTTTTTTTCTCAATCTGCTGATTGGGTCCTCCTCCTTTTTTAACAACTGTATAAATGTTGAAATTTGCTGTAGGATATGGGAATCAAGTCATGCTGAAAAGCCTGTTAGAAAAATACGGCCATAAAGAAGTGCCTGTAGAAAAATAGGAACGATTGTTTACAGCTCCTAAGGCTCTAAACCATGACCAGATACATGGAGTTGCCATCTCAGATGAGATATGTGATTTTCAACCTCTGAGCATGGACTTTGGAATGCTGGGTCATGCATACATCAGAACGCTGATATATGCACTAGCTGTCTGTTCCAGTGATCTCCCTCCTGAGATATGGCCTCTTGCAGGAACTGGGTTTTCTAGTAAAGATAATTGATTAGATTGCTTTGATGATATTCATCTTTGTATGTGCACAGATGCAGCTTTTTCATAATCACTCACTGTCTCTTGATTTCCTACATTCTTTCTAAACCTCAATAAAAAGGCCACGAGAATCAGTGGGGTTGCCATCCTAGAGACTGCTGGTCCCCTGTCCCATGTTTTGCAGAAGCTTACATGTTCGTGGTACAGCACTCATGTAGCGCTTCTTGCAGATGAAATTGCACAGGAGCATACTGTCCTTGTTTCTTGAACCTCACACAGCAAGAAGTACTTACTTCTTTTGGTCTGGTAGTCAGCCTCCAAGATGGTCTTCAATGACCTCCAGTTCGTGGTATTCACACTTTTGTATGGTCGGTTTTTATAGTGCACCAGGGATAGGTCTGGAAGATCAATAAAATACAGTAGAGAAATGATGTGTTACTTCTGAGATTATAAAAGATGGCAGCTTCTGTCTTGGGATCCCCTTTCTCCAATCATTAATTCTGGGGGAAGCCAGCTATAGCATGAGGAACTCAGGCATCCTGTGGAGAGGTCCATGTGATGAGGAACTGAAGTCTTGTGCCAACATGCACATGAGTGATCATGGAGTGAATCCTCAGACCAGATGACTACAGTCTTGGCTTGACTGCAACTTCATGAGAGACCTTAAGCCAGAGTCATCCAGATAACCACTCCCAGATTGCTGACCCACAGATACTGTGAAATTGTTGTTTAAAGCTACTAAGTTTTGTTATACAGGAACAGAGAACTAACACACTTGATTACATTTATCTCCTACCTCCCTAGCCTTTTTTTTCTCAATCTGCTGATTGGGTCCTCCTCCTTTTTTAACAACTGTATAAATGTTGAAATTTGCTGTAGGATATGGGAATCAAGTCATGCTGAAAAGCCTGTTAGAAAAATACGGCCATAAAGAAGTGCCTGTAAAAAAATAGGAACGATTGTTTACAGCTCCTAAGGCTCTAAACCATGACCAGATACATGGAGTTGCCATCTCAGATGAGATATGTGATTTTCAACCTCTGAGCATGGACTTTGGAATGCTGGGTCATGCATACATCAGAACGCTGATATATGCACTAGCTGTCTGTTCCAGTGATCTCCTCCTGAGATATGGCCTCTTGCAGGAACTGGGTTTTCTAGTAAAGATAATTGATTAGATTGCTTTGATGATATTCATCTTTGTATGTGCACAGATGCAGCTTTTTCATAATCACTCACTGTCTCTTGATTTCCTACATTCTTTCTAAACCTCAATAAAAAGGACACGAGAATCAGTGGGGTTGCCTTAGTCCTAGAGACTGCTGGTCCCCTGTCCCATGTTTTGCAGAAGCTTACATGTTCGTGTCTTTAATTTTGATCGTCTGTGCCAAGAGCTGTGGCAGAAATTCTTTGGGATTCAGTCCTGGGTCATCTCTTCTCTCTATATATTTATATCATAATACTGTATGTATATCATACATATATATCTGTATGTATGTATCATACATACATATCTGTATGTATATCATCCTTTGATTTTTAATTATCATCTTTGTACTTTATCTCAAAGCTGGAATTCTCCTTTGAACTACAAACCTATACATTTGACTTCATACCTTGTCTCCCTACTTGGATGTTTCACACAGATCTTAAGCTTAACATAGTAAAAACGGAATTCGAGGGACTTCCTTTGTGCTCTGTTGGCTAAGACTCTGCACTCCCAATGCACGAGGTCTGGGTTCATCTCTGGTCAGGGAACTATATCCTGCACACCACAGCTAATGATCTCGCATGATGCAACTAAGACCCAGTACAACCAAATAAATAACGTGCTAAAAAAATGGAACTTCTAATGAATTCCTAATTTCCTTTCTGCCAATCTATTGATTCTTTCCTACCCTGTTATTTTCTTAAAACTTCTCACTTATTACAACACTATCAAAGTCGTTAATTAAGGCCCAAACCTAGGGAACAACACTATTTCCTCTTTCCCTAAATTTCTAATCCAATAAATCAGTAAGACATGTCACGCCATAAAGAAGTGCCTGTAGAAAATAGGAACGATTGTTTACAGCTCCTAAGGCTCTAAACCATGACCAGATACATGGAGTTGCCATCTCAGATGAGATATGTGATTTTCAACCTCTGAGCATGGACTTTGAATGCTGGGTCATGCATACATCAGAACGCTGATATATGCACTAGCTGTCTGTTCCAGTGATCTCCCTCCTGAGATATGGCCTCTTGCAGGAACTGGGTTTTCTAGTAAAGATAATTGATTAGATTGCTTTGATGATATTCATCTTTGTATGTGCACAGATGCAGCTTTTTCATAATCACTCACTGTCTCTTGATTTCCTACATTCTTTCTAAACCTCAATAAAAAGGACACGAGAATCAGTGGGGTTGCCTTAGTCCTAGAGACTGCTGGTCCCCTGTCCCATGTTTTGCAGAAGCTTACATGTTCGTGTCTTTAATTTTGATCGTCTGTGCCAAGAGCTGTGGCAGAAATTCTTTGGGATTCAGTCCTGGGTCATCTCTTCTCTCTATATATTTATATCATAATACTGTATGTATATCATACATATATATCTGTATGTATGTATCATACATACATATCTGTATGTATATCATCCTTTGATTTTTAATTATCATCTTTGTACTTTATCTCAAAGCTGGAATTCTCCTTTGAACTACAAACCTATACATTTGACTTCATACCTTGTCTCCCTACTTGGATGTTTCACACAGATCTTAAGCTTAACATAGTAAAAACGGAATTCGAGGGACTTCCTTTGTGCTCTGTTGGCTAAGACTCTGCACTCCCAATGCACGAGGTCTGGGTTCATCTCTGGTCAGGGAACTATATCCTGCACACCACAGCTAATGATCTCGCATGATGCAACTAAGACCCAGTACAACCAAATAAATAACGTGCTAAAAAAATGGAACTTCTAATGAATTCCTAATTTCCTTTCTGCCAATCTATTGATTCTTTCCTACCCTGTTATTTTCTTAAAACTTCTCACTTATTACAACACTATCAAAGTCGTTAATTAAGGCCCAAACCTAGGGAACAACACTATTTCCTCTTTCCCTAAATTTCTAATCCAATAAATCAGTAAGACATGTCAATTCATTTCCACAATACATTTATAATTATTTATATTTTCCTTTCCTTACAATGATCATTGTTACCTCACCTAAACTACTAAAACAGTCTCCTAGCTGGTCCCCTACCCACTGTCAATCCACTTCTCAGAGACAGCAACTTGAATGATCTTTTTCAAATAAATCATGTCATATCTGTGATTACAATCTTTTGATAACTTTCCACTACAGCTAGATTGAAACTCAGAGTCACTTACGTAGCTTACAAGCTTTTCATGACCTGCATTTATCTATTTATTCTCACCATGAACCACTTTCCTCTTGATTAATTTTGTTCTTTCCATTCCAGAAACACAATAAGATCTTTTCTACTCCAGAGATTTTGCACAGATCATTCTATATAACTGGAATAGTCTTCCTTCGATTTTTCCTACTTTTTATATTTTAGTTCTTCTCAGTCTTGTCCCCTCATGAGGACCTCCCTGATGAAGTACCTTCTCTAAAGTAAGTCTCCCTCTCATATTCTCTGCCACTTCCTTATTCAGTATCAGAGTCTGTTTCCACATGTTCTGTCTCCTTCACTAGAGTGACAGCCTCCTGGAGAGCAGTGTCAGTGTTAGTCTTTACACCATTCTGGCCCAAGCACCTGGCTCAGTGCCTGGACACTACACATACTTCATGTGCATTTGTTAAATGAATGAGTATGCGATGGAAGTCCCACCAACTCTTTAAAAGCTAGGTCTCCCCAACCATTGGCACTCTGCTCATGAAGTTGTCTTTTTTCACCTTCTGTTTTGAGAGTTACACCCTATCTCTACTAGATTTTGAGTTCCAACAGGGAAGTAGCAACAATGTCTTACTCCCATGATATGTGGAATATTACAGGTACTCAATAAATCAGTAGTTTTCAACCTTTAATATGTGTGCCTGATCTCACAAGATTCTGTTGTAGTAAGTATAAAGAGATTTACTAAGTTTGTGGTTTATTTTCAAAATAAGCAACCTAGGTTATTCTTGTATCATACTTTGAGGAAAAAACAGTACTGCTTGTTAATGTCTTTGATGATTTCTCTATACCAGGCTTAATTTTTAGTTCTATAAGCAAAGAGTGTGAGAATTCAACACTTCAAGTCTGAGGAGCAAATTTCCTCCTCTGGGGATCTTCTGAACCCTGGGAATGAACCCACATCTCCTGTGGCTCCTGCACTGAGGGTGGATTATTTACCAATGAGCCACTGGGAAAGCCCTATTATCGCCCTACTTCAGTGTAATATTTCATCACTTCTGGAAATCACCATACTGTTGAGCCCTCTGCTTATGCAGTTTTAATCCTCTGCTTGTGAGGTCAATTGATTTATTTTGTGTGTGAGCAGAACTGAGAATTTAGACCTTTTAGGGAACAAAGAAATAACTGTCAGTAGTTGTGTAACTGCTTTAAAACAAAGAGCATTATGCTCCTCTTATAATGTCTCTCAAGGAAGAAATGATTTTTGGTGACAAACCTAATCATAATTCCATTACCTCATTTGAGACGGTTCTCCTCTCTGTTCTTTAATAGTTACATTAAATAGCCAGCTGGCATAAATTTGTGGGCAAAGATTTCTTATGAAAATTTTGAAAGTATTACATATTTCATTTGTTGCAATAATCTTCAAAAGAAAGACACACATTAATCTTGGTTTGGACTTAGGGACAATGGTTAACAGTCATATTTTGATATTTCAATTTTTCTAAAATGGAGAAATGAATTATAAAGAACAATATTATCAAAAACAGTATTGATGTAATTTTAGTAATTTTACACTTTGGGGGGAAGAAACCTTCCACAGTGTTAGCAAGAAAAAAGAGGATAGAAAGAGCAGGCAAAAAAAAAAAAACAAAAAAAAACCATTCAACTTGTGCTCACCAGCAGGACGTGAAATAGACTTGGCAAGGGGAACCATTTATTTCAATAGTACAGATATGGAAAAATGCCAAACCATTTGAGGAAAAACATCCTCAAAAACGGAAACTGTCTCTACCCAAAACAGAGCATGCAATTGAGGGCTCTTGTTTGTGAGCTCACTCAGAGATTTACTGAAAGGTATCAGCTAGCTCCAACTATCAGTGCACATTTTATCATAATTAAAGGAAAAAAAGGAATCAATGCAAAGCCTTAGGAAAGACAGGAACAGAGAAGGCAGCAGAAATAATTTCCAACCACCGCTCCCCAGTCTACATAAGTGAAACTTCTGTTGGCCCCACTTCCTCTTTAGCCTGCTTCTCACTACTATTGTTGGGTTAGCCACAATTCTTATTCTCAGGGAGTGGGAAGACATCACCTCCAAATTTCCCCTCGACTTCAATTTCCCAAATGAGAAAACAGTTCTGATGTTGTTCAGCTTAACAAGACAAAACCAGTAGAATGAGGCCTTCCAGGTCTAACCCTCCAACCCCATTTTCTTTCTTGTCTTCTTTTTCCTTTTCAAACATCAAGTCTTTTCCAGTTCTCATTTCATTTATTCTAAATGAAACAAACCAAACCATAAGGAAAGTTTTCTAAACATACAGCAAATTGTCAATGACCTAAGCTGATTTATTAGATATAAAATACTTCAGTATTCCTTTTCTAGCCATTTATTTATCTTATTAAAAAGACTGGTCATTTGTTTACAATTTCTATTTCTTCTAGGGATAATTTATTTTTAGCAAATATCTTTTTTTTTTTTTCTGGCCACTTCTATTGGTCTTTCATTTATGTATTTTCATCCATCTTTTTTTTTCTTTGGCCTGTGTGGGCCTCCCATTGCAGTGGCCTCGGTTCCTGCATAACACCAGCTCTGTGCGCATGCACTCCAGAGCTCCGGCTTGGTAACTGGACACATTGGTACAGCCGCTCCACAGCACGTGGGATCTTCCCAGGCCAGGGATCGAACTGGTGTCCCTTGCACTGCAAGGCAGTGTCCTTACCCACTGGACCACCAGGGAAGCCCAATTCAATATCTTTTTGTTAAATGAGATCTTGATTTTCTTCCTATGTTCCTTTCTACCTTATTTGTATATCAACAGGGAAAAGTTGCAACAAAGAATGGAACTGTGATGGTGGAATTTCAGGTTTCGAAAGTCAAAGAACATACAGTGAAGTACATAAAACATGATCTATATTCAAGATACTCTAATTTTGGAGGCTGGTAAAAGCAAGTGTTGTATATCAAGTGAACCTACTTCAAGAGAAGCCTGGACTGCTTTTTATTAAAGATCTGTTGCTTTTTATTAAAGATCTGTTCCTTTGCTATTACTTCAGGTTATTTAAAAGCTCAGTTATACTGCCTCTGATAGAAAAGTGCCTTCGTTTTCAGTACATTCACAATAGAATTGCAGTGATAATAGCTCTAGCTTAAGATAACATCCTAGTTTGTAAAGCACTCTTGTCAGATTTTGCTGTATTTTGAAATAATAGTTGAGAGATTTTAGCCTTAAGAACCCCCCCCTTACCCTCGGAATAGTAGTTGTAATGAGCTATCAATGGTTTTTCCTTTTAATATAGCTTATCCATTCAACAAATATTTACTGAGCACCTACTGAATGCATGGGACTTACCAGTGCACGATACAGGCCCAAGATTACTGCTTCCACATCCTGATGGTGGTGGGGGGGTGAGGCGCAGGCTGTACAACAAGAAAAAACCGAGAATACATCCCGTGAAAATGAGGTATTTTTTCCAGTTAAGCTGGGAAAACTGGACTGTGAGGAGAGAACGCCCTGAGAACAGTGTTCCATTCACAACTAGGGCCCAATACTCGATTGCACTTAACTGACTTTAGAATGGTTGCTAATTACAACTTTGAAATCCTTTAAAGCAATCTAAATAACAAAGGTCCTTTAGGTCTCTAAACAACAAAGTAATAACGATTTCAGGCTCCAAGGAATTACGTGCAGGTAAGTATTAACAGAAAATGTGTTGTGACTCTTACTTGAAATTTTATCCAAATCAAATGTAGCCTCCCTATTCATAATCTGATTTATATTTTTGGCAGATTTGGTTGTGTTTCTGGGCCACCACAACTGGTAACGTTAAGCTTCGTGTTCTGCTTTATTTTTATGCTCATACCAGCGTTCCGAGGTGCCTAAGTGGTAATGCTTTAACTACTTCCGAGGAAAAGCAGCTTCCTCTGACGCAAACCACTAAGGCTTCGGAGTACTGCGGCGTGAACTCCAGGTAGTAGAGTTGGTGTGACGCCACTCAAGAACCTAACTCGAGATCGTGGCCACGTTTCTACTTTCTAAGTGCGCCGGCATATTGTCTATAAAAAGCAAAAGCGACACTTCCTAGTTTCCAGCTGGCGTGTGAGAAAAATCCCGGCGCATCCAGGCATAGGGAGAGGCACAGTGCTGAGCGTCCGCGTCTTTTCCTCAATGTGAAATTATCTTTTTGTTTCCGGCCTGCTCTGAGTTGGTCCCACAGAAAGAATCGACCATAAGAGCAAAAGTAGGGGCAATAAGAGCAAAAGTGGGGGCAAGAGAAGTCCGGAGGGGTCCTCATCGCAAAGCAAAGACCAGCGAACCCCACAGTGGGGACCCGCATACTCTCAGCCCCGCCTAAACACCCCGCCCACTTTCTACCGCCACCAAGGCGGAGGCGGCTGCTGAAGACCGGAAGGCGGAGCCGCCACATCCTCGCGCGAGATCAGCCACGGGATTTCCCAGAAAGCCTCAGGCACCATCTTTGGAGCTGCCAAAGAGCTGGTTGAGGGCGGTTGGGGGGGGTGGGGGTGGGCGGGGCTTGCCCAGTATTTAGCGGCACCGGAGGCCACGCCCAAGTCGGAAGTGACGAAGTGGAGCTAGCGCGTCGAAGATACCTCTATGGTTTTCCTGCCGTTCTTGAGTGGGGAAATGGCCGCTGTCTAGTTACACGGGAGATAAGTCCCGGGAACCGTGCTTCGGCGTATCAGGTAGGCCTAGCGTTGCGTTGGGATAACTCAAAGGGCGGTGTGTGTCGAGGAGGAATGGATATTGTTGAATCTTTTGTTGGTAGTGGTGGGTAGGCGGTGACAGGAGAGCCCAGGAGACTTTGCGTCGTTATTTACGCGTTTCCCCAGTGAGCTTTCCTCAGGCTTTCGAGGCAGTACGGGCCGAAAAGGTCGGGGTGGGGTGGGTGAGCAGCGAGAACGGTACGCGCGCGCTTGCGAGCCTAGCGCGAGACCCACGGCCCTCGCGGCCTTCCGTGCGCGTGCGCAGATCTCCCTCTTCAACCCTGCCCCCATTTTCCTCTGCCTGGACCTCTGCGCGCGGCCGACTGAAAGCTCGCCCCGCGCACGCGCGCTTCCTCCCCTCACCCTTCCCCGCCTACGGCTCGTGGGGCGGCTCGAGGTGCGGCTTGTGTTCGTTTCTCATGTGCTGGAGTCGCCACCCTTCTTCTCAGCCTTAGAGGCTTTGATAAAGTAACTAACCCTCAGCAAAGTGCTTTGGTTAGGTTAGCCCCTTTTCGCGAACCGTCTTTTAACTGCTTTTCCTCGACTTCACGCTCCCCGTCCGTTTATTTTTTGTTACCCTACTTTGTCTTAGGATCCAGTTCCGCGCTCTCTGACGCCGATATCCGCCTCTGGCCTTAGGGGTTGCGGGAGAATTTTCTTCGGGCCTAATTTAATCGCGTCCCGCAGGTAACACTGCTTTGAAGCGAGAGTGCACTCTTGACTCGTCTAGGAGTTGCTGCTTGGTTACGGTTTCCTAACTTGGGCAACGGTCTCAGCCGATGTATGTAAGGACGGCCCCGCCACTTCTGGGCCTAAAGGACAGTTCTGTTGTACCCGCGAAGCCACGTCCTTTCTGCAGGAAATGGAGTCCGTTGTATCTCGTTAGAAAAGTTGCATCCGCGATTGGGGGTTATAAGTGCATGGATGGGAGTGGTGAGTTGAGATTAGGGACTTTGCCCTCTTAATAAAGCCGTGGTTGGCTTGTTTGAAGGTGTATCATTAGAATCAAGCAGCAGTTTTGGCAACTACTCTTGTAATTTTTTTTTTTTTTTTTGAACATATAGAGCATTATAGAATTGAAAAAACAGAGACTAAATTTAGAGGCGAATATGACCAAAGATGATACACAGAGATCAGCTACTTCAGACTTGTTTCTTTTTGTGCTTCAATGCGTCTTAAATTAGGGGGATACTAAAAAGCAAAACCGTTTGTTATTTCTCAGTGTGAATTCTCATTGGACCCTCGTTGGAATGGTTGGGCTACAGTATAGACAATAAAGAACCTTTGCACAGGAAAAACCGCTACCTGTTTATTTGCATTTTTATGTGATCCTGGACAATTTGGGAACTAATTGAATCAAAGAATTGTGTGTCTGAAATAAGTCACTTTAGGTGAACAACCTGAAGCGATCTACTGATAGCAGTTAGCATCTTTTTTTTTTTTTTCTATCTTTCCCATATCTTATTTTTATTTTTTTTGCACATATACCAAGAAGTTGGACTGCTGGGTATAGCATCTTGTTTTAAGAATACCACACTTTCACTGTTCCATTGTGGTAGTCATTGGAATCCCCCTTATTCAGGTAATCAAAATCATGGCAAAGGAAATTTTTTGGTTAGAGGTGATTTTTGGCTTGGAAAAGCAGTAGTGTTTTAGGGCTTGGAGATAGATACGTAAAAACTTGTCACTTGGTAGGCTCAGGTTTAGTTCATTGTGTTGAATGTGGGCAGCTACCCGTGAGTAAGGACTTGTATTAGTAGAAACGGAAAAAGTCTTCATTTCTAGTATACATAGAGCTTTGGATTGGGGTTTTCCAGACACTACATTCAGAATCATTAGTTGAACGTTGTGTTAGCCCTTCGTTCGTGTCGGACTCTTTGCAACTCCGTGGTCTGTAGCCCACCAGGCTCCTCTGTCCTTGGTATTCTCCAGGCAAGAACGCTGGATTAGGTTGCCATTTCCTTCTCCAGGAAGTTGAACATTAGCTGAATTCTAATGTGTATATTACAGTGATTTATTAAATGACAGAGAAGTAGATAAGGGGATCAGGAAGTCCAGTTGTGTCTGGGTGGTAAGTGTACATTTTTAGCTTATAGCTGTAGGTTATGAATTTGTTCATTTTTCAACTCTAGTTTCTTAAACAGTGTTTGTCAGTGTTACCTCGTAGTGTTAAGTATTTAACAGTTTCTTTCCCCCAGCTGGAAAACAACAGTCTACAAACATGAGTAATAATACAGGTCGACATTTGTGTGTTATTTTGGAATTTTCAAACACTGTAATTTTACTTGACCCAGTATTTCTCCATATACTAGGAGGAGGCCAAAAAAGGTAGAAAACTTTTTAGGGCCACATGAACCAGGGAGCGGCACAAGTCTAGTCTGAAAAAGGTATTTTTCTCAGTTCTGCTTGCTTTTTTTTTTTTTTAAAAAAAAAAAAAAACAAAAAAACAGGCTGACAAGTAGCTCGACACAGAACTAAAAATTTGTGACTAAATCTATAATTTTTTTAAAAAAAGCTTTTACTTAAGAAAATAGTCAAGCACAAATGTAAAATAGTGAACTGTTATCTCGGTTTAATAATTATGGGCATTTGCCAACTTTAATATTACTTGCTTTTTTTCTAGGGTGTTTTATTTTTAATTATTTATATTTTCCTCTTTTTTTTGGCCATTTCTTTTGGTCTTTCATTTATTTCCATCTTTGTTCTTTGGCTTGTGTGGACCTCCCATTGCAGTGGCCTCTCTCTCTACCCATCGGCTCTGGGCGCATGCGCTCCAGAGCTCCAGCTCGGTAATTGGACAGGTAGTTGGACACATTGGTCCAGCCGCTCTGCGGCACATGGGATCTTCCCAGGCCAGGAATTGAACCAGCGCCCCTTGCACTGCAGGGCACTGGACCACCAGGGAAACCCTCTAGGGTGTTTTAAAAAACCATTTTATATTGGAGTATAGGCGATTAACATTGTGTTAGTTTCAGGTATACAGTAAAGTGATTTAGTCATACATGTGAAATCTGCTTTTTCAAATTCCTTTTTTTCTAGGGTGCCCTAAAGCGAAATTCTAGTCGTTTTATTTACCATTTCTTGAGTCTGGCGCCTTAGACCAGTTCGCCAGCCTTGCACCCTGTTAAGCATTTCTTGACTTTTTAGATGATGCTGATGAATGCTATATAAAAATATTAAATATAGAAATCATTTGAAGGAAAATCAATAAACTTCAGTTAAGACTGTCACAGACCAGTTAACTTGTACCATTTTAAGCATTATAGCTGTAGGTTATGAATTTGTTCATTTTTCAACTCTAGTTTCTTAAACAGTGTTTGTCAGTGTTACCTCGTAGTGTTAAGTATTTAACAGTTTCTTTCCCCCAGCTGGAAAACAACAGTCTACAAACATGAGTAATAATACAGGTCGACATTTGTGTGTTATTTTGGAATTTTCAAACACTGTAATTTTACTTGACCCAGTATTTCTCCATATACTAGGAGGAGGCCAAAAAAGGTAGAAAACTTTTTAGGGCCACATGAACCAGGGAGCGGCACAAGTCTAGTCTGAAAAAGGTATTTTTCTCAGTTCTGCTTGCTTTTTTTTTTTTTAAAAAAAAAAAAAAACAAAAAAACAGGCTGACAAGTAGCTCGACACAGAACTAAAAATTTGTGACTAAATCTATAATTTTTTTAAAAAAAGCTTTTACTTAAGAAAATAGTCAAGCACAAATGTAAAATAGTGAACTGTTATCTCGGTTTAATAATTATGGGCATTTGCCAACTTTAATATTACTTGCTTTTTTTCTAGGGTGTTTTATTTTTAATTATTTATATTTTCCTCTTTTTTTTGGCCATTTCTTTTGGTCTTTCATTTATTTCCATCTTTGTTCTTTGGCTTGTGTGGACCTCCCATTGCAGTGGCCTCTCTCTCTACCCATCGGCTCTGGGCGCATGCGCTCCAGAGCTCCAGCTCGGTAATTGGACAGGTAGTTGGACACATTGGTCCAGCCGCTCTGCGGCACATGGGATCTTCCCAGGCCAGGAATTGAACCAGCGCCCCTTGCACTGCAGGGCACTGGACCACCAGGGAAACCCTCTAGGGTGTTTTAAAAAACCATTTTATATTGGAGTATAGGCGATTAACATTGTGTTAGTTTCAGGTATACAGTAAAGTGATTTAGTCATACATGTGAAATCTGCTTTTTCAAATTCCTTTTTTTCTAGGGTGCCCTAAAGCGAAATTCTAGTCGTTTTATTTACCATTTCTTGAGTCTGGCGCCTTAGACCAGTTCGCCAGCCTTGCACCCTGTTAAGCATTTCTTGACTTTTTAGATGATGCTGATGAATGCTATATAAAAATATTAAATATAGAAATCATTTGAAGGAAAATCAATAAACTTCAGTTAAGACTGTCACAGACCAGTTAACATTTGAATACTTACCATGTGTCAAATAAGTTACATTTATTACTCTAGTTCATTTAACCTTAAACCTATGATTAAGAACTATTATTAGCCTTATTTTATATCTGGAAAGCGAAGCTGAAAGAGGTGAAGGTGATTTGTCCAAAGTTGGGTAACGAGTTAATTGTTCAGCTAGAGTTTTGAACCTAGTCAGTTGGAGTAATGGTCATGGGAGGTTATTTTTAGGCTTATTAAAGATAGGAATAACAGTAGTTTGTTTCCAAATATTTGAAGCCCAGATTTCCTGAATATGCTAAAGTTAAGATCTGGATCAAGTTTTATTGCTACTTCCACCTTTTAATTTGTCTCCCTTTTCTTCTCTACACAGCAGTCATCTTAAAATGTAGATAAGATGATGTGACTTCTCTTAACCAGACTTTCTAGGGCCTTCCCATTACAGTTAGAATAAGATCTAGATTCTATGCTGGCCTGCTTACTATATCCTATTTGATTTGCTCCATTCTCATCTCCTGTCTTATCTTACACTCATTGATCACAGTGCCTCAGCCTTCTTATTGGACTGTCTTGAATTTGCTTATTAGTTTGTGCCCTTGGCCTTGAATGCTTTTCTTTTCTTGGATCTTTGTAATGTTCCTTATCTTTAGCTTAACTATTACCTCTTTAAAGAGGATTCCAAGAACCCACTGTGATAGTCTTCCTTTCCTTCACATGACACTTCACTTTGTGTTCTTTGGTTTCCCTCTTCCCTGAGCTTGAACATTAGTTCCAGGAGAGTAGGGAGCTTAATATCTCAAAGTGCTGTATTTCTTACACTAGAATAGTAGTGTCTGGCTTGTGATAGGCACCGTTGTTGTAAATTCATATGAATTATGAAAGCTTAGGTTCTTTAAATAGCTTTAGAACTTCCTTGGGGAAGCTCAGTCTTTATTTACCATTTCTTGAGTCTGGCGCCTTAGACCAGTTCGCCAGCCTTGCACCCTGTTAAGCATTTCTTGACTTTTTAGATGATGCTGATGAATGCTATATAAAAATATTAAATATAGAAATCATTTGAAGGAAAATCAATAAACTTCAGTTAAGACTGTCACAGACCAGTTAACATTTGAATACTTACCATGTGTCAAATAAGTTACATTTATTACTCTAGTTCATTTAACCTTAAACCTATGATTAAGAACTATTATTAGCCTTATTTTATATCTGGAAAGCGAAGCTGAAAGAGGTGAAGGTGATTTGTCCAAAGTTGGGTAACGAGTTAATTGTTCAGCTAGAGTTTTGAACCTAGTCAGTTGGAGTAATGGTCATGGGAGGTTATTTTTAGGCTTATTAAAGATAGGAATAACAGTAGTTTGTTTCCAAATATTTGAAGCCCAGATTTCCTGAATATGCTAAAGTTAAGATCTGGATCAAGTTTTATTGCTACTTCCACCTTTTAATTTGTCTCCCTTTTCTTCTCTACACAGCAGTCATCTTAAAATGTAGATAAGATGATGTGACTTCTCTTAACCAGACTTTCTAGGGCCTTCCCATTACAGTTAGAATAAGATCTAGATTCTATGCTGGCCTGCTTACTATATCCTATTTGATTTGCTCCATTCTCATCTCCTGTCTTATCTTACACTCATTGATCACAGTGCCTCAGCCTTCTTATTGGACTGTCTTGAATTTGCTTATTAGTTTGTGCCCTTGGCCTTGAATGCTTTTCTTTTCTTGGATCTTTGTAATGTTCCTTATCTTTAGCTTAACTATTACCTCTTTAAAGAGGATTCCAAGAACCCACTGTGATAGTCTTCCTTTCCTTCACATGACACTTCACTTTGTGTTCTTTGGTTTCCCTCTTCCCTGAGCTTGAACATTAGTTCCAGGAGAGTAGGGAGCTTAATATCTCAAAGTGCTGTATTTCTTACACTAGAATAGTAGTGTCTGGCTTGTGATAGGCACCGTTGTTGTAAATTCATATGAATTATGAAAGCTTAGGTTCATCTAAAGATGGGGTTAAATATGTAGCTTATGAGATTATGAGGGTAATTTTATTTAAAGTCAGCTAGTGCAGTTTTTGGCACATTGTCGGTATTAAGATTAATTTGCAGTAATTTGTTGATTTCTGTTTCTCTCTAGTTGTTTTTTGCAGGGCAGCGACCTGTCATGTCTCCTAGAATATGTAGCACGGTGCTTTGTACATAGACTTTTATCTAAAAAAAAAAAGTGATTACAGTCCTTGACTACCTTAAATATTAGTAAATGTTATATGTTTGTAATCTGTATTATAAATTACTAAATATATTGTATGTCATATTTTATATATGATCACTGAGTTCTTGGTATGGATACTTGAATATATTCATCAATTGTGAGGAAGAAAGTGTTATCTGCTAGGCTAACAGCCCCTCCTTCCTCACTTTGCTATTTCTATCATATATTTTCTTGGAACTTCAGAAAATCATGACTTGGAGTAAGAGAGATTTGGCAATTCTTCTCTGGGTATACAGAAATTAAAATTAGCCTTTTAGAATTGTTTGAGGGAGCCTTGCATCGCTTCTATCAGGGAATCAGTAGTATTGGACTTCTAGGTCAGAATAAGGTTTCATAACAACACATTATTTGGGCTTCCCTGGTGGTCCAGTGGGTAAGGACACCGCCTTGCAGTGCAAGGGGCGCTGGTTCGATCCCTGGCCTGGGAAGATCCCACGTGCCGCGGAGCAGCTGGACCGAGCTCTGGAGTGCAAGTGCCCAGACGCCTTGATTCTTGATTTGCTTATTAGTTTGTGCCCTTGGCCTTGAATGCTTTTCTTTTCTTGGATCTTTGTAATGTTCCTTATCTTTAGCTTAACTATTACCTCTTTAAAGAGGATTCCAAGAACCCACTGTGATAGTCTTCCTTTCCTTCACATGACACTTCACTTTGTGTTCTTTGGTTTCCCTCTTCCCTGAGCTTGAACATTAGTTCCAGGAGAGTAGGGAGCTTAATATCTCAAAGTGCTGTATTTCTTACACTAGAATAGTAGTGTCTGGCTTGTGATAGGCACCGTTGTTGTAAATTCATATGAATTATGAAAGCTTAGGTTCATCTAAAGATGGGGTTAAATATGTAGCTTATGAGATTATGAGGGTAATTTTATTTAAAGTCAGCTAGTGCAGTTTTTGGCACATTGTCGGTATTAAGATTAATTTGCAGTAATTTGTTGATTTCTGTTTCTCTCTAGTTGTTTTTTGCAGGGCAGCGACCTGTCATGTCTCCTAGAATATGTAGCACGGTGCTTTGTACATAGACTTTTATCTAAAAAAAAAAAGTGATTACAGTCCTTGACTACCTTAAATATTAGTAAATGTTATATGTTTGTAATCTGTATTATAAATTACTAAATATATTGTATGTCATATTTTATATATGATCACTGAGTTCTTGGTATGGATACTTGAATATATTCATCAATTGTGAGGAAGAAAGTGTTATCTGCTAGGCTAACAGCCCCTCCTTCCTCACTTTGCTATTTCTATCATATATTTTCTTGGAACTTCAGAAAATCATGACTTGGAGTAAGAGAGATTTGGCAATTCTTCTCTGGGTATACAGAAATTAAAATTAGCCTTTTAGAATTGTTTGAGGGAGCCTTGCATCGCTTCTATCAGGGAATCAGTAGTATTGGACTTCTAGGTCAGAATAAGGTTTCATAACAACACATTATTTGGGCTTCCCTGGTGGTCCAGTGGGTAAGGACACCGCCTTGCAGTGCAAGGGGCGCTGGTTCGATCCCTGGCCTGGGAAGATCCCACGTGCCGCGGAGCAGCTGGACCGATGTGTCCAATTACCGAGCCGGAGCTCTGGAGTGCAAGTGCCCAGAGCCGGCGCTCTGCAACGACAGAGGCCACCGCGATGGGAGGCCCACAGGAGCCAAAGAACAAGGAAGGATGAAAATAGAGAAATGAAAGACCAATAAAAGTGGCCCGCCCGCACCCCTCCCTCCCCAACCCGACCCCCGCCCAAAATAAATAAATAAATAAATCTTAAAAAAAAACCACACACACATTATTTTAAAAGATGGGGGAGTTTTTTTCTGCCCACTTGGGGGATTTGATATTTTTAAAACTAAACATGGGAATGTATTAGAAATCTTTATGCTTTTGTATCCATGGTTTTTTGTTTTTGCTAATCCTTATTTTGGTGTATTTCTTTCTCTTAATTGCTAGGTTACTGTTCCTCTTTCCTATCTTAAAATGCAAATCCTTAATCCCCTCAGATGTGGGGCCAGGAGTGTTTTGGGGACATGTTCTTGATTTCCCAGTGTAATCTTATTTCTTCTACTTTATATTTTCTTTCTTTCTTTTTTTTTTTTTTTACATTTTTGATTGGATAGATAACTTGCTAAGACAGATTTTCATATTATGTGTTTTTCTCACATTTAAACTGTTTTATTAATTCCTTGAGTATAGGCATGTACAATCTCGTTTAGATTCTGTTCCCCTAGTATTTTGACAATCCTTTGTACATAATTGATAACGTGTGCTAAGTCACTTCAATTGTGTTTGACTCTGTGACCACTGTGGACTGTAGTTACCAGGCTTCTCTGTTTATGGGATTCTCTAGGCAGTAATACTATAGTGGATTGCCATGCTCTCCGGTTTTACTCAACCCCCCGGGGTTTTGGATCTGGGGCCCATAATTGTTTTAATAGCAGGTGAAATTAAAATTAGCCTTTTAGAATTGTTTGAGGGAGCCTTGCATCGCTTCTATCAGGGAATCAGTAGTATTGGACTTCTAGGTCAGAATAAGGTTTCATAACAACACATTATTTGGGCTTCCCTGGTGGTCCAGTGGGTAAGGACACCGCCTTGCAGTGCAAGGGGCGCTGGTTCGATCCCTGGCCTGGGAAGATCCCACGTGCCGCGGAGCAGCTGGACCGATGTGTCCAATTACCGAGCCGGAGCTCTGGAGTGCAAGTGCCCAGAGCCGGCGCTCTGCAACGACAGAGGCCACCGCGATGGGAGGCCCACAGGAGCCAAAGAACAAGGAAGGATGAAAATAGAGAAATGAAAGACCAATAAAAGTGGCCCGCCCGCACCCCTCCCTCCCCAACCCGACCCCCGCCCAAAATAAATAAATAAATAAATCTTAAAAAAAAACCACACACACATTATTTTAAAAGATGGGGGAGTTTTTTTCTGCCCACTTGGGGGATTTGATATTTTTAAAACTAAACATGGGAATGTATTAGAAATCTTTATGCTTTTGTATCCATGGTTTTTTGTTTTTGCTAATCCTTATTTTGGTGTATTTCTTTCTCTTAATTGCTAGGTTACTGTTCCTCTTTCCTATCTTAAAATGCAAATCCTTAATCCCCTCAGATGTGGGGCCAGGAGTGTTTTGGGGACATGTTCTTGATTTCCCAGTGTAATCTTATTTCTTCTACTTTATATTTTCTTTCTTTCTTTTTTTTTTTTTTTACATTTTTGATTGGATAGATAACTTGCTAAGACAGATTTTCATATTATGTGTTTTTCTCACATTTAAACTGTTTTATTAATTCCTTGAGTATAGGCATGTACAATCTCGTTTAGATTCTGTTCCCCTAGTATTTTTGACAATCCTTTGTACATAATTGATAACGTGTGCTAAGTCACTTCAATTGTGTTTGACTCTGTGACCACTGTGGACTGTAGTTACCAGGCTTCTCTGTTTATGGGATTCTCTAGGCAGTAATACTATAGTGGATTGCCATGCTCTCCTCCAGGGGATCTTCCTGAACTAGGGAACAAACCTGTGTCTCTTGGGTCTTCTGCATTGCAGGCGGGTTCTTTGCCACTAGCACCATCTGGGAAGCCCCATAATTGATACTAACTGAATGTTATCTATAAGGTTAAGCATTTTAGTAAATGCTGAAAGTGCTTAAGAGTTTATACAGAACTTAAATTTATTTGCATAGTAATGCAAATTAGTTTAGGAAGAGCATTGGCTTCCAGTAGATATTTGTTTCATCTACTGATTTTTTTTTTATTGGAACATCTGTGTGTATATATATATATACATATCAACATTGGTATATATATCAAAGTGCTTTTAGGGACATTATCGAGTTAACTATGATGACTATTACATTAAAAATCAGCTTCAGATGAAACTGAACAGTATGAAAGGAAATGGCCAGGTGAAAATAAGCTTAATAGCAGAGCATTAAAATAAATTCATGTTGTAGTTAAGTTATAAACTGTAACATTATGAATACTAACTAGATACATAACATAACATAACATGCTTTGATATACTGAGATGGCCACTTAATGCTAACCACTTTGGAATTTTCTGATAGGATGACAGCATAGCTCTTGTTTTCTAAAGCCAAGATTGCTACGATTAGAACTCAAGTATTTGAATTAAAGGTTCTATAGTTTCGTAATGCGCTGCTGCATTCTGATTAAAACAAAAGAAGTTAAGTTCTTTTATGCTTTTGTGGGTAAAAACTTATTTCCTGAGTCAGTATCCCATTTCTGAAATTTTTAGTGCCTTTATTAAGAGTTTATTGCATTGCAGAGTGGTGATGTGTTCTAAATAATTTGCCATAATTCAAACTCATTTCTTTTAATCTTTGCTAGGAATATAATTTCTCAGAACATCTTTCCAGGAAGAATCTTACAGTGTCTAAAAGACTTCACTTGACTGCTTGATCCTGCATAAAACCCAAGGTAGATAATAATTAGTTTTTCTTGCTTTCAGTTTTGGCTTTTTTAAGAAAATGTGACTTCTGAGCTTGTGATTTAGGCTGATTAAAAGCAATGTGGTCTGAAGCTTTTGTTTTGGTGACTTGTATGAAATAAGCCAGATTTTAAAAGTTGATTTTAGGGAAAAGATTCTCTCTTGTGCTTCTAGATTGTGTGTCTGTTTCTACCTCTAGAAACACATCTACTTAAAGGCTCAGAATACACAAAGCTACTTAAAAATAAACAGGACAAAATAACTCTTATTTAACTTATCTTCTTTTATGCATACAAGAGGAGTTCCATAACTTAGCTTTTTTCCCCCTTATGTGGATATTAAGGTAATTAAGGTTGAGTGCATATTATGTGCTAAATATTGTATTAAGTATATTACATGTATCAACTCATGTAATCCTCACTACAGCTCTGAGGAAGGTACTGTATTTCTTTCTCTTTTTTTTAACTTTAGTTTTGTATTTCTTAACTTGGAATTAAGAGTGAGAGAAGATGAAGATGGTATTTGTCTTGAAGATAGTTGTCATTCTGGAATACTTGAGAACTACTGAATTTGTCATTTATGTGGTTTTTATGGTGAGGAAGTATGCAGACATCTCTGCTGCCTCTGTAGTTTATCTGAATACTTTCTAATACTGTTTGATAATACTAGTTATGAAACAAAGTCTAGTTAGGTCAGAATGGTTTAAATATACCGCGATTGCAGGCTTTTAGGAACGTTTAGTGAGTTGATTTTTATGGAAAAAATGCTATGTATAAGTTAGTAGAAATTCAGAGATAATTGTAGCAGGAATAAACTTGGAGGTGTGTAGGTTTAATTTTGGAAAGAGTAGATCTTATAAATCATTTATTCCTGTTACTGATCTCTGTGAGGTCTGATTGTTGCATTAGATACTGGGTTTTGTTTAGAAAAATTAGAATATTGGTGCCCAAGTTCTCTTTTTCTTGTAGTCCCAATCTCTTTCTTGCAGCAATCTTTAGTTTATTCATATTTTACCCTTTTTCATCTTTTGACCAGAAAACTAAAGGGTGAATTAGGCATTGTCACATAAACCCATTTTTATTCAGCAGTCATGACTATTGAAAACAGCCATGGCTCTGGCTATTCAGAGACTTAGTAACCTTTATTCTACTAGGAGACTATCCATCACTATTCCAGAAGGTATTGTATACATGGAGTGGTTACTTTTGTCCCATTTCATGCTTAAAAATACCTGACTTGTGATGGAAAAGCACATTTTTTTTAAAAGCCAGATTTTAAAAGTTGATTTTAGGGAAAAGATTCTCTCTTGTGCTTCTAGATTGTGTGTCTGTTTCTACCTCTAGAAACACATCTACTTAAAGGCTCAGAATACACAAAGCTACTTAAAAATAAACAGGACAAAATAACTCTTATTTAACTTATCTTCTTTTATGCATACAAGAGGAGTTCCATAACTTAGCTTTTTTCCCCCTTATGTGGATATTAAGGTAATTAAGGTTGAGTGCATATTATGTGCTAAATATTGTATTAAGTATATTACATGTATCAACTCATGTAATCCTCACTACAGCTCTGAGGAAGGTACTGTATTTCTTTCTCTTTTTTTTAACTTTAGTTTTGTATTTCTTAACTTGGAATTAAGAGTGAGAGAAGATGAAGATGGTATTTGTCTTGAAGATAGTTGTCATTCTGGAATACTTGAGAACTACTGAATTTGTCATTTATGTGGTTTTTATGGTGAGGAAGTATGCAGACATCTCTGCTGCCTCTGTAGTTTATCTGAATACTTTCTAATACTGTTTGATAATACTAGTTATGAAACAAAGTCTAGTTAGGTCAGAATGGTTTAAATATACCGCGATTGCAGGCTTTTAGGAACGTTTAGTGAGTTGATTTTTATGGAAAAAATGCTATGTATAAGTTAGTAGAAATTCAGAGATAATTGTAGCAGGAATAAACTTGGAGGTGTGTAGGTTTAATTTTGGAAAGAGTAGATCTTATAAATCATTTATTCCTGTTACTGATCTCTGTGAGGTCTGATTGTTGCATTAGATACTGGGTTTTGTTTAGAAAAATTAGAATATTGGTGCCCAAGTTCTCTTTTTCTTGTAGTCCCAATCTCTTTCTTGCAGCAATCTTTAGTTTATTCATATTTTACCCTTTTTCATCTTTTGACCAGAAAACTAAAGGGTGAATTAGGCATTGTCACATAAACCCATTTTTATTCAGCAGTCATGACTATTGAAAACAGCCATGGCTCTGGCTATTCAGAGACTTAGTAACCTTTATTCTACTAGGAGACTATCCATCACTATTCCAGAAGGTATTGTATACATGGAGTGGTTACTTTTGTCCCATTTCAAGGCCATAAAGCACTTCTAATGACAGTTGTGTAGGTTTATTCTGTTTTTAAGTATTATGTAATTTGTATCTTTTTTTTCAGCTTATCTGTAATATTCTGATATATGTTTATTTTACAGTAGAGGTAGGCATTTGTTGCTGCAGTCTGATGTCATTGCTCTTACTGACTTCTGCAGCTTCTGCCTCTTTGGGTTGAGGTACATAAGTAGGACAGTCCATAGAAATCTTCTTTATGTCTTTACAGAATCTGCTATGCAAGTGAAAATACAGTTTTAGTTAGGCATAATTGACTGTCTTACTGCTCATCTGAATAATGATGGATAATATCCTTTGAGAAACTTACGTTTTATAAATTTAATTTGTGTCTGAAAATAAGTTAAATAATAGAAACTACTACTCTTATATTGTGATTTTAACCTTTTTGCCCTCTCATTCGACTAGGAGAAAAGAAATGGGTCGCTCCAATTCTAGATCCCATTCTTCAAGATCAAAGTCTAGATCACAGTCTAGTTCTCGATCAAGATCAAGATCACACTCAAGAAAGAAGAGATACAGGTGAATTACTGTGCTTTTAATTCTTTAAATGATAATCATATCTGCTAACACTTGTGGATTGCTTACACAGGCAGGGTGCTAAATTCTTCATCATTTTATTCTCCAAGAACCCTGTGAATGGATCTATTGTTTAGAGTTAGTTCATTGGGGAGTCTTGGAATGAATTCGCTGCAGATAAAGGGGGACTGCTGTAATGTTAAGAAATGAATTGAGTAACGTAAGAATTATTTGGCAGTAAACAGTCTTTTCATACTATTTCATAGTTTCTAGTTTCTGTGAGGTCTGATTGTGCATTAGATCCCAAGTTCTCTTTTTCTTGTAGTCCCAATCTCTTTCTTGCAGCAATCTTTAGTTTATTCATATTTTACCCTTTTTCATCTTTTGACCAGAAAACTAAAGGGTGAATTAGGCATTGTCACATAAACCCATTTTTATTCAGCAGTCATGACTATTGAAAACAGCCATGGCTCTGGCTATTCAGAGACTTAGTAACCTTTATTCTACTAGGAGACTATCCATCACTATTCCAGAAGGTATTGTATACATGGAGTGGTTACTTTTGTCCCATTTCAAGGCCATAAAGCACTTCTAATGACAGTTGTGTAGGTTTATTCTGTTTTTAAGTATTATGTAATTTGTATCTTTTTTTTCAGCTTATCTGTAATATTCTGATATATGTTTATTTTACAGTAGAGGTAGGCATTTGTTGCTGCAGTCTGATGTCATTGCTCTTACTGACTTCTGCAGCTTCTGCCTCTTTGGGTTGAGGTACATAAGTAGGACAGTCCATAGAAATCTTCTTTTATGTCTTTACAGAATCTGCTATGCAAGTGAAAATACAGTTTTAGTTAGGCATAATTGACTGTCTTACTGCTCATCTGAATAATGATGGATAATATCCTTTGAGAAACTTACGTTTTATAAATTTAATTTGTGTCTGAAAATAAGTTAAATAATAGAAACTACTACTCTTATATTGTGATTTTAACCTTTTTGCCCTCTCATTCGACTAGGAGAAAAGAAATGGGTCGCTCCAATTCTAGATCCCATTCTTCAAGATCAAAGTCTAGATCACAGTCTAGTTCTCGATCAAGATCAAGATCACACTCAAGAAAGAAGAGATACAGGTGAATTACTGTGCTTTTAATTCTTTAAATGATAATCATATCTGCTAACACTTGTGGATTGCTTACACAGGCAGGGTGCTAAATTCTTCATCATTTTATTCTCCAAGAACCCTGTGAATGGATCTATTGTTTAGAGTTAGTTCATTGGGGAGTCTTGGAATGAATTCGCTGCAGATAAAGGGGGACTGCTGTAATGTTAAGAAATGAATTGAGTAACGTAAGAATTATTTGGCAGTAAACAGTCTTTTCATACTATTTCATAGTTTCTAGTTTCTGACTGAGGTCTCAATAGGTTTATTCTTTAATGATTGGTTGTTTTCTCTTAAATAGTAGTACATACTTAGCATGGAAAATAAAAACTACAAGTTGAAAATAAGTGATCATAATCTCATTACGAATTAATACTAGTTTATGATTTTTTTCTGCTATTTTTGTAGGCCTGAATTTTTATTATGTATGTGTTTAGCCTGTGGTATTTCACTAATATTCTTCCATGGCATTACATACTCTTTTAACACTGTTACTTTAAGTGCCTGAATAAATGATTTGTTAGCGTGTCCTACTATTGGATGTTAGTTTTTCCCTGTTTTCTGTGCCCTCATTCCTAAGTCCATTTTTTCCTTGATATTCATCTTAGAATTGAGGTATTCTTCATTGGAAACAATAAACTTTCACTTTTATATAAATGAGTGGTTATTTTTCAATACATTTTTAGTTTTGACAATTTATTTGCATGGTATATTCATCCAGGAGTATTTAGAATGGTATGATGGAATAGTTTATTTTTCTTGCATTGATATTTATTTCATTTTTAGTTCTAGGTCTCGTTCCAGAACATATTCAAGATCTCGTAGTAGGGATCGAATTTATTCTAGAGATTATCGCCGAGATTACAGAAATAATAGAGGAATGAGACGGCCTTATGGATATAGAGGAAGGGGTAGAGGGTATTATCAAGGAGGAGGTGGTAGATACCATCGAGGTGGATATAGACCTGTTTGGAATAGAAGACACTCTAGGAGTCCTAGACGAGGTCGTTCGCGGTCCAGGAGTCCAAAAAGAAGATCCGTTTCTTCTCAACGATCCCGAAGCAGATCTCGCCGGTCATATAGGTCCTCTAGGTCTCCAAGATCATCATCCTCTCGTTCTTCATCCCCATATAGCAAGTCTCCTGTCTCTAAAAGACGAGGGTCTCAGGAAAAACAAACCAAAAAAGCTGAAGGGGAGCCCCAAGAAGAGAGTCCTTTGAAAAACAAATCACAGGAGGAACCGAAAGATACATTTGAACACGACCCGTCTGAATCTATTGATGAGTTTAATAAATCATCAGCCACATCTGGTGATATTTGGCCTGGCCTTTCAGCTTATGATAATAGCCCCAGATCACCTCATAGTCCTTCACCAATTGCTACACCACCTAGTCAGAGTTCGTCTTGCTCTGATGCCCCCATGCTCAGTACAGTACACTCAGCAAAAAACACCCCCTCTCAGCATTCACATTCCATTCAACATAGTCCAGAAAGGTCAGGGTCTGGTTCTGTTGGAAATGGATCTAGTAGATACAGCCCTTCGCAGAATAGTCCAATTCATCACATCCCTTCACGAAGAAGCCCTGCAAAGACAATCACACCACAGAATGCTCCAAGAGATGAGGCTAGGGGACGGTCCTCATTTTATCCTGATGGTGGAGATCAGGAAACTGCAAAGACAGGAAAATTCTTAAAAAGGTAAGAGCTAAGAGAATTTATAGATAGTAATGCTAATACTTCTCTTGAGTTCTATTTGGATTTATGACATAAAATTTTATTGTGATGTGTATTTAACTCTTTTTACACATGACTTCCTTTTTTATAGGGTGATCTAACATGTTTTTATTTACATCTTGTTAACTTTGAAAGTAAAGTGTTTTAATGTTTGTGAAGCTAATTCATATTTTCGGTTTTTTTAGTTCAGAATTAAGAATGTAAATAAGAAATTAAGTAGCATAAAACACAGCTAGTGGTTAACCTGTAAAAACAGTAAAATCAGAGGTTAATTTTATAAGTGGTAAAAGCTTATTTTGTTCTCTTCAACATTATAATGTGACCTATGTAAAATAATGCAGTTACATTACGTATTCTTATGTGGTAGTATAAACAGTCCAGCTGCCAATTTTTAATAAATCTTCCTGACTGTAGAAAAGGTGCTGTTGCTGCTTAGTCACTTCAGTCGTGTCCAACTCTGTGTGACCCCATGGTCTGTAGCCCGCCAGGCTCCTCCGTCCATGGAATTTTCCAGGCAAGAATACTGGAGTGGGTTGTCATGCCCTCCTCCAGGGGGATCTTCCCAACCCAGGGATGGAATCCAGGTCTCCTGCATCGCAGGCAGATTCCTCAGCACTGAGCTATCAGGGAAACTCCATATATGTGTATAGATAAGTATTTTAGACCCCATGGACTGTAGCTTGCCAGGCTTCTCCATCCATGGAAATTTACAGGCAGGAATACTGCGATGGGTTGCTATTTCCTATTGATTGTAGTAACATTTCAAAGAAATGACTTGGTTTAAATTCTAATTTTAAGCATTGCTAAAGGTTACTTAATGAAAATGGGTTGCTAAGGTAGTGGGATTGACTCATAAGTGAGAAAATACAGTGAGCTTGCTATTTATGGTTTAGTGCTCCCCAACCTAAAGTTAATTTTTTTCTTGATGCATAGTTTCTACTTAAATTGCCAGAAATCATTTTCCAATGCAAAATATATATAAACTACTTTGTGGTTTAGATAGAATATTAACTACATTCAAGTGCACTTTTTTGAACACTTACATTAGTAGATCCGTGAAAGAGTGAAATTTTGAGTGTAATCATAGGTAGAATTCAAATAGATAAGTATATTATCAAATAGATAAATATAGATAAGTTTTTTAGTGATTCTTAGCCTCAAGAAATAAACTTAAGTGCTATTGCGTGTCAAACTGGAAATTTGAATCTGTTAGTGTAGAATTATTTGGATTTGTTAGTGAACTGTGAGTAAATAGGACATTTTGAGAATGGCTTTACTTTTTTTAAACTTTAGAAGTCTCATATGTACATTTATTTAAAAGCTCAGCACATAAGCTTTATGGATGCTTTTAATGCTTTTTAAAAGTGGAATCTGGAAAAAAAAGCAGTTTTTGGCAGGATTTCCCCCTCTTATTACTGGTCCTGTGATATCGGGAAGCACAATTAAGTATGTAAGTGATCCAGAATGAATGCAATCCAGAGTTACCATCCTCTTCTTTGCTTATTCACAGGTTCACAGATGAAGAGTCTAGAGTATTCCTCCTTGATAGGGGTAATACCAGGGACAAAGAGGCTCCAAAGGAGAAAGGATCAGAGAAAGGGAGGGCTGAGGGAGAATGGGAGGATCAGGAAGTTCTAGATTACTTCAGTGATAAAGAGTCTGGAAAACAAAAGTTTAATGATTCAGAGGGGGATGACACGGAGGAAACAGAGGATTACAGACAGTTCAGGAAGTCAGTTCTTGCAGATCAGGGTAAAAATTTTGCTACTACGTCTCACCGGAATACTGAGGAGGAAGGACCCAAGTACAAGTCCAAAGTTTCATTGAAAGGCAATAGAGAAAGTGATGGATTTAGAGAAGAAAAAAATTATAAACTTAAAGAGACTGGATATGTAGTGGAAAGGCCTAGCACTGCAAAAGATAAGCACAAGGAAGATGACAAAAATCCTGAGAGAATAACAGTAAAGAAAGAAACTCAGTCACCTGAGCAGGTAAAGTCTGAAAAGCTCAAAGACCTCTTTGATTACAGTCCCCCTCTACACAAGAATCTGGATGCACGAGAAAAGTCTACCTTTAGAGAGGAGAGCCCACTTAGGATCAAAATGATAGCCAGTGATTCTCATCGTCCTGAAGTCAAACTCAAAATGGCACCTGTTCCTCTTGATGATTCTAACAGGTAATCCACATTGCTACCCAATAAATAATCTGTGGGTGGTTAGTTAATAATCCAGTTAATTACCTTATTTCTGACCATACTTCCCATATTCATATGCAAACCAATGGTATATTTTGTTTGTATGTGTCTGTTTGTTATCGATATGCTCCAGACCTGCTTCCTTGACTAAAGACAGGCTGCTTGCTAGTACACTTGTCCATTCTGTCAAGAAGGAGCAAGAATTCCGGTCCATCTTTGACCACATTAAGTTGCCACAGGCCAGCAAAAGCACATCAGAGTCATTTATTCAGCACATTGTGTCCTTGGTTCATCATGTTAAAGGTATGTTTAATAATTGTGAATTAAGTTTCTCTTGCAAGTGACAAAAAACCTAACAGCATAATTAATGCACCCTAGGGCTCTATGTAGACTTTATTAAAATTTTGAAAATATAGGACTTCATGAAAGAGATACCTCTTGATAATGTTAAGTATGTAAGTGATCCAGAATGAATGCAATCCAGAGTTACCATCCTCTTCTTTGCTTATTCACAGGTTCACAGATGAAGAGTCTAGAGTATTCCTCCTTGATAGGGGTAATACCAGGGACAAAGAGGCTCCAAAGGAGAAAGGATCAGAGAAAGGGAGGGCTGAGGGAGAATGGGAGGATCAGGAAGTTCTAGATTACTTCAGTGATAAAGAGTCTGGAAAACAAAAGTTTAATGATTCAGAGGGGGATGACACGGAGGAAACAGAGGATTACAGACAGTTCAGGAAGTCAGTTCTTGCAGATCAGGGTAAAAATTTTGCTACTACGTCTCACCGGAATACTGAGGAGGAAGGACCCAAGTACAAGTCCAAAGTTTCATTGAAAGGCAATAGAGAAAGTGATGGATTTAGAGAAGAAAAAAATTATAAACTTAAAGAGACTGGATATGTAGTGGAAAGGCCTAGCACTGCAAAAGATAAGCACAAGGAAGATGACAAAAATCCTGAGAGAATAACAGTAAAGAAAGAAACTCAGTCACCTGAGCAGGTAAAGTCTGAAAAGCTCAAAGACCTCTTTGATTACAGTCCCCCTCTACACAAGAATCTGGATGCACGAGAAAAGTCTACCTTTAGAGAGGAGAGCCCACTTAGGATCAAAATGATAGCCAGTGATTCTCATCGTCCTGAAGTCAAACTCAAAATGGCACCTGTTCCTCTTGATGATTCTAACAGGTAATCCACATTGCTACCCAATAAATAATCTGTGGGTGGTTAGTTAATAATCCAGTTAATTACCTTATTTCTGACCATACTTCCCATATTCATATGCAAACCAATGGTATATTTTGTTTGTATGTGTCTGTTTGTTATCGATATGCTCCAGACCTGCTTCCTTGACTAAAGACAGGCTGCTTGCTAGTACACTTGTCCATTCTGTCAAGAAGGAGCAAGAATTCCGGTCCATCTTTGACCACATTAAGTTGCCACAGGCCAGCAAAAGCACATCAGAGTCATTTATTCAGCACATTGTGTCCTTGGTTCATCATGTTAAAGGTATGTTTAATAATTGTGAATTAAGTTTCTCTTGCAAGTGACAAAAAACCTAACAGCATAATTAATGCACCCTAGGGCTCTATGTAGACTTTATTAAAATTTTGAAAATATAGGACTTCATGAAAGAGATACCTCTTGATAATGTTAAGACCTATTTTAATAAAGTGATTTTTATATTTAATAAAAAGTGAAATGTAAATAAAATTAAAACATACTTTAAAAATCTGTATCATGATAATAAAGCGTGATATAAATTATATAGTGCTAAAAATATTTTTGAAATGTACCGTAATACTGTCTTTGAAGTTTAGAGTACTTGCAGATTATCATTGATTGCGTTCATAGGACTTGTGTTAAGGTACTCTTGGCATAGATTTACAACAAAGTCAGGCAGTGTTGTTACTATTATTAAGAATTTCTTTTTAACTTTTAAAGAAACTTAACCAGTGGGGAGAAAACAATATTTCTGTGTTCATTTTGTATTGCTTAATTTGTTACAGTATTGGGGTTTTTTTAATGATAAATCAGAAAAAATTTTATTAGGATTTTTAAAGGGTTGAGAAAAGTTCAAGAAATTTAGAAGTATGATAGGTAAGTAGTGATCCTGTGACTAATGATGAAGGATAATAATGATGACATTCCTGTAGGTCCTGGGGAGGATGAGGATGTTTATTTCAACTGAAGTATTGATGTTCTCCCCTAACAGTGTGTAATTTTAGTTTCAGAGTTAGTAATAATTTTCAAAGATTTTAGTTATTTTGATGATTCTAACAGGTAATCCACATTGCTACCCAATAAATAATCTGTGGGTGGTTAGTTAATAATCCAGTTAATTACCTTATTTCTGACCATACTTCCCATATTCATATGCAAACCAATGGTATATTTTGTTTGTATGTGTCTGTTTGTTATCGATATGCTCCAGACCTGCTTCCTTGACTAAAGACAGGCTGCTTGCTAGTACACTTGTCCATTCTGTCAAGAAGGAGCAAGAATTCCGGTCCATCTTTGACCACATTAAGTTGCCACAGGCCAGCAAAAGCACATCAGAGTCATTTATTCAGCACATTGTGTCCTTGGTTCATCATGTTAAAGGTATGTTTAATAATTGTGAATTAAGTTTCTCTTGCAAGTGACAAAAAACCTAACAGCATAATTAATGCACCCTAGGGCTCTATGTAGACTTTATTAAAATTTTGAAAATATAGGACTTCATGAAAGAGATACCTCTTGATAATGTTAAGACCTATTTTAATAAAGTGATTTTTATATTTAATAAAAAGTGAAATGTAAATAAAATTAAAACATACTTTAAAAATCTGTATCATGATAATAAAGCGTGATATAAATTATATAGTGCTAAAAATATTTTTGAAATGTACCGTAATACTGTCTTTGAAGTTTAGAGTACTTGCAGATTATCATTGATTGCGTTCATAGGACTTGTGTTAAGGTACTCTTGGCATAGATTTACAACAAAGTCAGGCAGTGTTGTTACTATTATTAAGAATTTCTTTTTAACTTTTAAAGAAACTTAACCAGTGGGGAGAAAACAATATTTCTGTGTTCATTTTGTATTGCTTAATTTGTTACAGTATTGGGGTTTTTTTAATGATAAATCAGAAAAAATTTTATTAGGATTTTTAAAGGGTTGAGAAAAGTTCAAGAAATTTAGAAGTATGATAGGTAAGTAGTGATCCTGTGACTAATGATGAAGGATAATAATGATGACATTCCTGTAGGTCCTGGGGAGGATGAGGATGTTTATTTCAACTGAAGTATTGATGTTCTCCCCTAACAGTGTGTAATTTTAGTTTCAGAGTTAGTAATAATTTTCAAAGATTTTAGTATGCGACTTTTTGGGCAAATGGATTTTATTATTTTCTTTTTGTGTTTGAAAGCAGTTTACTTTGAAGTAGATTTCTTAACTTCTTAACCAGGAATCTCTGTGACTGTTGCTCTGAAGAGCCGTCTTTGGAAAGTTTGTTTTTGGACATGAGAACAACTCATAGCCCAGACTTGTCACTCAGGACTTCTTCATGAACTTGATATTTCCCAACAGTAAATAGTTAATGAATTTCTTTTTTACTGTAATTATTTAAACATAATAACAAAACAGTTTTACTGTTTGGCTATAACTAGGCTTATGAACCAGAGTATGACCATATTATTGTGGTGCATAGAATATGAAACATTAACATTTTTTCTTTTTTCACTTTTTTTTTTTTGACCTGTCTCCACATTTTACAATTTATTGCTGAATTTTGAGATCAGGTTTCAATAAATTTTTTTCCTTTTCCATTTTCTTTCTTTTTTTAAAAAAGAACTGTACTTATATTTCATTATTGGTATTGTGCAACCGGTCTGAACAGCTCTTACTTCATATAGAGCTGAAAATGCCCAGTGATGTTTTCTTTTTCATTGTAACTAGGTCCTGGAATATGTTTTGAAATGGCAAATCCATGTTTCAAAGTAAAATAGCTGTTGAAAGATACAGGCAAAGTTGAATCTTCTGTCTTCCTGGCAAAAATGGCATAAAAACTGAGTTGCTAGCTCAAATTCCTGGGTTTCATGGAATTATGATTGAGGCACTACGCTTGTAGTGGCCATTTCAAGTTTTAATGCTTGGTTATGACACATGTGCTGGATATTGGGCGGTAAGTTGACACAGATGTATGTTGACCTGTTAAGCAGATAGCTTGCTTCGTAATGTAACATTTCATTGACTTTATACGTCTTTTTGTATTACATCTACAGCGTATCTTGAAGTGGTTTAAAAAAGAATCGGTGTTGATATTACTAATTTTAAAATTGTTAAAGACAAGGCAGTAATATCAGATGTACTGTCAGATTTGCCAAGATGCCAGATTTTTGGACTAATTAGTGTTAATTGATGTAAAAAATACTTTTTCAATCAAAATGGCAGTATTCAGTTTTATCTTAAATCCTGCTTTTGTTATCAGCATAGTTCTTGCTGAAATAATTTTAGTTTGCTAAAACTAGCTTTGCAAGTTATTTTAGTATTTTTTATTTTCTGCAAAGATTACCGGAAGTTAACTTCATTGGTTCTTATAGGCATGGCTTAAGGATAGTCACATATTATTGTTCCTTTTTGTTCTGTTTGAGGAAGTGTAGTGTGTTACTGAGATGGAATTAGAGACTCTTTAGTATATTTATTGTTCTTGGGTTATATGTAATATTGACAGGGACCTGTGAGGAACTTTGCATCAGTTACCTGTTGAGGTACAAGTGATTTACAAGGGCCAGGCTAGCAGTTCTTTGTAACACTTGGTTCTCTTCTACTAGGTTTCTTGAGTATTTTATTTTCTATTCACCTGCAACATGTTCTTCTATCACAAATGAAAATCCGTTTTAAGGTAAAAGTAACTAATTGGGCAGTGTTTCTCCTAAATCAACAGAGCAGTACTTCAAATCATCTTCAATGACCCTAAACGAGAGGTTCACGTCGTATCAGAAAGCCTCTGAAGAACATAGTGCCCGGCAAAAGAGTCCTGAGATACACAGGTATGTTTACTGGGCATGGGAATATGTTTTGAAATGGCAAATCCATGTTTCAAAGTAAAATAGCTGTTGAAAGATACAGGCAAAGTTGAATCTTCTGTCTTCCTGGCAAAATGGCATAAAACTGAGTTGCTAGCTCAAATTCCTGGGTTTCATGGAATTATGATTGAGGCACTACGCTTGTAGTGGCCATTTCAAGTTTTAATGCTTGGTTATGACACATGTGCTGGATATTGGGCGGTAAGTTGACACAGATGTATGTTGACCTGTTAAGCAGATAGCTTGCTTCGTAATGTAACATTTCATTGACTTTATACGTCTTTTTGTATTACATCTACAGCGTATCTTGAAGTGGTTTAAAAAAGAATCGGTGTTGATATTACTAATTTTAAAATTGTTAAAGACAAGGCAGTAATATCAGATGTACTGTCAGATTTGCCAAGATGCCAGATTTTTGGACTAATTAGTGTTAATTGATGTAAAAAATACTTTTTCAATCAAAATGGCAGTATTCAGTTTTATCTTAAATCCTGCTTTTGTTATCAGCATAGTTCTTGCTGAAATAATTTTAGTTTGCTAAAACTAGCTTTGCAAGTTATTTTAGTATTTTTTATTTTCTGCAAAGATTACCGGAAGTTAACTTCATTGGTTCTTATAGGCATGGCTTAAGGATAGTCACATATTATTGTTCCTTTTTGTTCTGTTTGAGGAAGTGTAGTGTGTTACTGAGATGGAATTAGAGACTCTTTAGTATATTTATTGTTCTTGGGTTATATGTAATATTGACAGGGACCTGTGAGGAACTTTGCATCAGTTACCTGTTGAGGTACAAGTGATTTACAAGGGCCAGGCTAGCAGTTCTTTGTAACACTTGGTTCTCTTCTACTAGGTTTCTTGAGTATTTTTATTTTCTATTCACCTGCAACATGTTCTTCTATCACAAATGAAAATCCGTTTTAAGGTAAAAGTAACTAATTGGGCAGTGTTTCTCCTAAATCAACAGAGCAGTACTTCAAATCATCTTCAATGACCCTAAACGAGAGGTTCACGTCGTATCAGAAAGCCTCTGAAGAACATAGTGCCCGGCAAAAGAGTCCTGAGATACACAGGTATGTTTACTGGGCATGGGAAAATGTTGTTTTAATAGGAAGATGCTGCTTAAACAAGTTTATGTTGAACCTACACATATGATGTACGAAAGTTATGAAAGTTTGTAACGTACTATTTCTTTTTTAATTTTTGGTTTTATTTGGTTTAAACTGATTGTTAGAACTTAAAAATACTCTTGGCATTTCCCCAGTATGGAATTAAGTAGTTACTCATTTGTATTTGGGGAGGCGGTTGGATGCCTTGAGTAGGTTACCCTTAAATTTTACTTACTTCCAGTAAGTTTGTAAAGTAAAAATACTTGGGGAGATAGAATTGTTTTTCCATGAAAAGATCGTGAATGTTGAAGTCAAACGGTTAGGTTCAAGCCCTTGCTGTCACTTAATTGCATTGTGATAAAAAGTTGCTTAGTCTCCAAACATTTGGTTTTTCCATCTACAAGTAAGAATAACCGTACCTGTTTTGCAGGATGGTGGTGACAGTTAGTGTTAATTATAAAGTGTCTAATTCGGTGCTTAATACATAGTAGGCATGATTTTGGTGGTTACTGCGGAAGGGGCTCTGAGAAGATGCAACTGACACTAGCTTAAAAAGGCAAGAAGAGGCACAAAATAAAACCAAAGATACTGAATATGTGAAAATAATTGGAGATAACTTAAGAACAAATAATCCTATTTGTGTATTCATTGATACTTGATGTATTATAATTATATGATAATACTTAGTGATAATATTCATTTTAATCAATATGTTTTTGTTTTATTGATGATTAAACGAAGCTTGATGTCTTAAAAGATCAGGCTTCATTTATGTACAGATAATGTAAGGCATTTTTATTCCTAATAAATACAGTTTTTATTTCTTAACTATCTGTTAGGAATTAGATTAATAATCTTCCTATACTAAATTAGTCAACTGGGAGAGAAACAACTGTCTGATACTTCCTTTACAAAAATGGGCAAATTGGAACCATAAAGTTAATGTGACTACAAATAAACTTTATTTTACGTTAAGGAGAATTGACATCTCTCCAAGTGCCCTGAGGAAGCATACCCGCTTAGCAGGGGAAGAGAGAGTTTTTAAAGAAGAAAATCAAAAGGTATGTTTTGAATGGACTGTTTTGTGTTTGTTTGTTTGTTATGTTAACTTAATCTTAATGATACTTTTCTAATAACATAGTTTGTCTAGGCAAAATGTTTATAGGTGTCATGTATTTGTGACTTATAAAAACATTATATATATCTCTATGGTAGTATGATAGTATGTATATAGTGTCTCTTCTGAGAAAAAATTAAGCTTACCCTGTACTATATGTACTATGTATTAAACCAAGAACTGTTTTAAATGCTAATGAATGGAAAAAACCAGTTCAAAGAAAAAGGCAAAGAATCAGTGAGCAGACAAAGGAACATTATAACAGCGAAAGTACAAATTATATAAAGGTTTCTGTTAGAGGTGAAGCGGGTGATCCAGAATAAATATTCCTTGATTTATGTGTGCCTAAATTAATATCTCTGGATTCTTCACAGAGAGAACAAGAAGTAATCGCCATGCTACTGAGCATTTCTGATCTGGATTAAGAAATAACCATTTTAAGAACTGGTTTACAAATGAAATTTGTAATAAAAACTGTGTCACTATTGGAATATTTGTGGATTTGGGGGCAGAATGCTTTTAAACTTGAGAAAGGAATCTGAATGACTGGCATTGGAGTCGGGGGACTCTTAAGAATGAAATGCAGTAATTAAGGGGACTCCAGAATTGATACATTGACATTTTCTAGGTCGATTAGTCTATATTGACGGGCCATAAAATTCTAGTTGAAATGTGGTGCAGGGTTAAAAGGGAGCAACTGTGTTGTAGTGAAAAGGTTAGGGACTTGGAACAGTATTGTTTGGTTTTAATTGTGGCCATTACTGAGTACTGTCTTGATATTAGGAGTGTGACTAGCTTCTTGGACATTGGTTTTCTAATAAGAAAAATGAGAATACATCTGTTTTGCAGAGTTGAATAACTGGGCTGTTATGAAAACATTGGCACTTCTTTTTCTAGAAGCTGTTACTAAAGTTTTTTGTTTATAAGCTTTTCAATTAGGCATGCTATTTATTAGATAAATTCAGAGCTTAGAAAGAAAAGTGGTTGCTTTGCATGGGGCACATTGATCTTGGAAAAACATTCTGAGGATTTTGGCTTTTACTTTGAATATCTTGGGTTCAATGTTGATTAATTCTGTTTTGCCCACTGTTTAGTCCATTTTTATACTCTGACAGAATGTGCATGCTCCTTCTCTCTTCATTACTCAGACCAGATTTTGATCTAGAGGAGAGAAAATAGTGACAACTAATGGAAGGATAAGAGGAAAAGACATTGCTTTTTATCTTTATTTTCCTATATAAATGAGCATAACATATATGTGGTACTGTGTAGTTTATGTATATAGTTTGGTGTTTGCAAAGTACTTTCACGTATATTGTTACCTGTGGGCTTGTCAATAACATACTACTAGGCGAATAGGAAGGTTTTTGCTCTTGATTAGATTTTTCTCATAACTGTGGGAGCAAGTAGGTGAGTAGTTGATAACAGTTTGGGCATATGTTTCCAGTTTTAGGAATGTTTATGAGCATTATAGCTAGACTTCCCAGAGTAAGTACTTCTTATTGTTGAATACTAGCAAGGATGTCCACATTGCTTAGCATCTTACTGATGTAATAAAAACTGTGTCACATTGGAATATTTGTGGATTTGGGGGCAGAATGCTTTTAAACTTGAGAAAGGAATCTGAATGACTGGCATTGGAGTCGGGGGACTCTTAAGAATGAAATGCAGTAATTAAGGGGACTCCAGAATTGATACATTGACATTTTCTAGGTCGATTAGTCTATATTGACGGGCCATAAAATTCTAGTTGAAATGTGGTGCAGGGTTAAAAGGGAGCAACTGTGTTGTAGTGAAAAGGTTAGGGACTTGGAACAGTATTGTTTGGTTTTAATTGTGGCCATTACTGAGTACTGTCTTGATATTAGGAGTGTGACTAGCTTCTTGGACATTGGTTTTCTAATAAGAAAAATGAGAATACATCTGTTTTGCAGAGTTGAATAACTGGGCTGTTATGAAAACATTGGCACTTCTTTTTCTAGAAGCTGTTACTAAAGTTTTTTGTTTATAAGCTTTTCAATTAGGCATGCTATTTATTAGATAAATTCAGAGCTTAGAAAGAAAAGTGGTTGCTTTGCATGGGGCACATTGATCTTGGAAAAACATTCTGAGGATTTTGGCTTTTACTTTGAATATCTTGGGTTCAATGTTGATTAATTCTGTTTTGCCCACTGTTTAGTCCATTTTTATACTCTGACAGAATGTGCATGCTCCTTCTCTCTTCATTACTCAGACCAGATTTTGATCTAGAGGAGAGAAAATAGTGACAACTAATGGAAGGATAAGAGGAAAAGACATTGCTTTTTATCTTTATTTTCCTATATAAATGAGCATAACATATATGTGGTACTGTGTAGTTTATGTATATAGTTTGGTGTTTGCAAAGTACTTTCACGTATATTGTTACCTGTGGGCTTGTCAATAACATACTACTAGGCGAATAGGAAGGTTTTTGCTCTTGATTAGATTTTTCTCATAACTGTGGGAGCAAGTAGGTGAGTAGTTGATAACAGTTTGGGCATATGTTTCCAGTTTTAGGAATGTTTATGAGCATTATAGCTAGACTTCCCAGAGTAAGTACTTCTTATTGTTGAATACTAGCAAGGATGTCCACATTGCTTAGCATCTTACTGATGTATAATTTTTCTTCATTCCTAGATGCCTCTTTCCATCTTCCTAAATTATATAGTATTTGAAAAAGCAATGGAACAAGAAGGAGGTGAATTGTGACCCAGTTAAACTAATGTCCGTTGCAATACCTGAATTGAGAAAGGGCAGTATATGGCCCAGATACTGAGTACAGAATTGGGGATGATATCTTTCTGGCTTTGTTTCTACCCATGTTCAACCTCATTTGGTTTCATTAATTATATTACGCTTGCATGTTATGGAAAATACAGAATATTTAACTTTTGAAGTGATTTTTATTGGGTTGGTCAGCTAATTTGGGAAAAACTTGATGAAAAAAATCAGGCTTAAATGACAAGAACCATTACTTTAGGAACCCTTAACTTTATTGGCAGATGGCTGCACCCACAACTGAGTGTAATCTGTATCATTGTTAAAAGTATGTAAAAAGCTATTTCAAAAGATGAAGGATGATAATTAATGAGGATGCGTTGAGTAGAAAATAATTATAGCATTTTACTGTATGAAAGTTTATTGTGGATTGCTTTGAACAGAAGCCTATGACATTTTTAAGACAAATAGCTTTTAATTACTTCCTCAGTCCCATTGTACTTGTGTACACAGTGTTTAGTGGAAACAGCAAGTACTTTTTTAAACAAAAACTTAAGTGTGGAAGTAGTGTGTTAAGATTCATTCTTTGCTGCTGCTAAAATGCCAGCTTAGAAATTGGCCAAAAAAATTTGATGTGTTTTTTTAATATATATATATATATTTTTTTTTTTTCCTATAGTTTCACTGAAATCTGTACTTTACATCTGTCTTTTATAGGGAGATAAAAAATTAAGGTGTGATTCTGCTGACCTTCGGCATGACATAGATCGTCGGAGAAAAGAAAGAAGTAAAGAACGGGGGGATTCCAAGGGCTCCAGGGAATCCAGTGGATCAAGAAAGCAGGAAAAAACTCCAAAAGATTACAAGGAATACAAATCTTACAAAGATGACAGGTAATTGTTAAAACTGTCTGAGTTAGGTTTTAGCTTCTAATTAGCCTTTAATAATTGTCAGCTTAATTGCTTTCAATTTTGACTGTGTAATCGAATGTTTAAATTTAAACAATTAAAATTATTTGTTTTACAGCAAAAATGTATTTGTCTTTTACACGGCTTATGGTGGATGAGGACAAAAACTTTGGAATAGCAAGCTAACACTGAAAAAAAAAAATGACAAATTAATGTGTCCTATTATCCAGGCTACATCAGGAGGTTGGACTTCAATGCAGTGCATTTCTAGAAACAGTTTGTGTAAGAACTTTGGTTCGTTATGCTTGATTCCGCACTTTTTCAACTCATAACACCCAGAGTACAAGAGTTTTAAACTGATATCTAGTGGTTTAACATGGGAGAGATGGGGGGGAGGAAAGACTAGTTTTTAATGAAATAGCAATGTGTATTAATTAGCCTTTGAAAGTAATGTTTCCATGGATACTTTTAGAAGTGGTAAGAGTTATCGCAGGTATGACCTTTTCGGGTATTGGCATTAGGATCATGTAAAATTGGTCATCATAAAGTCAAATAAATAATAGGAATACTAAGTATCATAGTTAATCGTTTCTCTTGCTATTCATTAGGTAAATGGTGGTAATTGTGTTTATTACTTTATGATTAATTTTAATTTACTGGTATTTGTAATGTCATATGCTTTTTATTTCAATAACGGAGTTATGGCCCATATCAACTGTTCTTACCCAGAGTTGTACCAACTGCAGTCATTATGAAACATGGCCTTAAGAACATTCATACTTTTGCCTACTCTTCCCTTCTTTCCCTTAAAAAAAAATTTTTTTTAAATGTTGATGAACTGAACCTTATTTTTGAAGTGTCCAGACTGCTAGTTTCTAACTGGCAGGTTATAGGCTGTTTTTCCATAGTGATATAAAACATACTGGAGGAGAATGGAAACAGACTATGTCAAAGTTTTAACACCCAATCATTTTAGTTGTGTGATAATTTTAATAGGCAATAGTTTTTTTGACTTGAAAAATATCCCTCTTATTGTAAGATACAGCACGGTCTTTATCTTTTTAAAAAATAGCACATTTTTCTTGTTTGTTTTATTTATTTTTCAGTAAACATAAAAGTAGAGAGCAAGATCATTCTCGGTCTTCATCCTCTTCAGCGTCACCTTCTTCTCCCAGCTCTCGAGAAGAAAAGGAGAGTAAGAAGGAAAGAGAAGAAGACTTTAAAACTCACCACGAACTGAAGGAATACTCAGGCTTTGCAGGAGTTAGCCGACCACGAGGAACCTTTGTAAGTAATAAAGTTACCTTCTGTCTTTGATAGAACTTTAGAGTACTGTGCGTGAGGAAAGTAAAATACATGAGTTAGTCATTGTGTGTCATTACTTTTGTAGTCTTTAAAATGGTATTTGATATACCACTTCATTAAGAAGTGCCATTTGGGAGAGTGAAGAGGGACTGGAGCTGGGATGATGACTTTCTTTGTATAGAAAATAAAAAATATGTGTTTCTGCTTGATTTTGAAAAAATGACATCTTGAGATTTAGAAGAATGTGTATAAACTTGGTAACTTTGGAATCAATGTCTGTACATAGTGCTTAGAGACCCAAGAGTCAAGGGGAAGTTAATGATTGAGATCCATGTCTTTATCGCTTAGTTTCTTATTAGTAAGAACATGTCTTAACAAATCTGTTTGTTCATCTCTGTATTAACAACTATTTTCATTTTTGCCTCTTCAGGTTCTTGTTTATATGTGTATTAATCATAGAAGTTATATAACTTTCTACTACCTAGTATATGTAATTCCCATGTTTTCATAAATTTTTATAGTCATAAATTTAATGATTAAAATAGTGCATCTTCTTGACTCTTTAATTTCTAGATTCAGATTTCTACCTCGAGCAAGTATCCAGTTGGTTATTAGTAGCATTCATTAGTTAGATCAAAAATTTTTTAAATGTTGATGAACTGAACCTTATTTTTGAAGTGTCCAGACTGCTAGTTTCTAACTGGCAGGTTATAGGCTGTTTTTCCATAGTGATATAAAACATACTGGAGGAGAATGGAAACAGACTATGTCAAAGTTTTAACACCCAATCATTTTAGTTGTGTGATAATTTTAATAGGCAATAGTTTTTTTGACTTGAAAAATATCCCTCTTATTGTAAGATACAGCACGGTCTTTATCTTTTTAAAAAATAGCACATTTTTCTTGTTTGTTTTATTTATTTTTCAGTAAACATAAAAGTAGAGAGCAAGATCATTCTCGGTCTTCATCCTCTTCAGCGTCACCTTCTTCTCCCAGCTCTCGAGAAGAAAAGGAGAGTAAGAAGGAAAGAGAAGAAGACTTTAAAACTCACCACGAACTGAAGGAATACTCAGGCTTTGCAGGAGTTAGCCGACCACGAGGAACCTTTGTAAGTAATAAAGTTACCTTCTGTCTTTGATAGAACTTTAGAGTACTGTGCGTGAGGAAAGTAAAATACATGAGTTAGTCATTGTGTGTCATTACTTTTGTAGTCTTTAAAATGGTATTTGATATACCACTTCATTAAGAAGTGCCATTTGGGAGAGTGAAGAGGGACTGGAGCTGGGATGATGACTTTCTTTGTATAGAAAATAAAAAATATGTGTTTCTGCTTGATTTTGAAAAAATGACATCTTGAGATTTAGAAGAATGTGTATAAACTTGGTAACTTTGGAATCAATGTCTGTACATAGTGCTTAGAGACCCAAGAGTCAAGGGGAAGTTAATGATTGAGATCCATGTCTTTATCGCTTAGTTTCTTATTAGTAAGAACATGTCTTAACAAATCTGTTTGTTCATCTCTGTATTAACAACTATTTTCATTTTTGCCTCTTCAGGTTCTTGTTTATATGTGTATTAATCATAGAAGTTATATAACTTTCTACTACCTAGTATATGTAATTCCCATGTTTTCATAAATTTTTATAGTCATAAATTTAATGATTAAAATAGTGCATCTTCTTGACTCTTTAATTTCTAGATTCAGATTTCTACCTCGAGCAAGTATCCAGTTGGTTATTAGTAGCATTCATTAGTTAGATCATTTGGGAAAAGAGAAGAGTTTTGCCTATATGATGATAGGTATAGTTGAACACTTAGGACTCCTGTGTAATTCAAAGGAATTAAGACAACTCTTTTAGCTAGTGAAAGAGGAAAGAACTAACTTGATTATTTAAAATTTTTAGTTCAGGCCATGAAAGTGCAGTATTCTGACACTTAGATTGACTGTGCATTTCTTCTTAACCTATTTAGCTTTCAATAGGCAGAATTTATTCTCTCCTTACTAGTGTAAAATGGCCGCCTTTTCCATCCTCAATGGCTATGAAGTTGAGATTTAGGGACTAAATTAGGGAATGTTTTTTGTTACTGGGGTGAAATTAGAGTTTGCATGTAACTTAATACCTTTTGATTTCATTACTAAACAACTTTGTTAATGTTAATCAGTTTCGAATTAGAGGCAGAGGAAGAGCCAGAGGAGTTTTTGCTGGGACAAATACTGGTCCAAACAACTCAAATACTACTTTTCAAAAGAGACCGAAGGAAGAGGAATGGGATCCAGAATATACCCCAAAGAGCAAGAAGTACTTCTTGGTGGGTGTTAGAAATCTGTTTATTTGATTGCATTAATTTTCAAAGCATACTGGGTGAATACATTTGAGTACAGGTGTCCACTACTATGAGAAAATTTTACCGTGATACAGGAAACCTTTAAAGCATTACCCAGATGATACAAAGTTTTGAATGTGTGGGTCCCTTTAGTCCTGTTTATACGTGAATACATTGATCAGGGTAAAGAATGTGTATAAACTTGGTAACTTTGGAATCAATGTCTGTACATAGTGCTTAGAGACCCAAGAGTCAAGGGGAAGTTAATGATTGAGATCCATGTCTTTATCGCTTAGTTTCTTATTAGTAAGAACATGTCTTAACAAATCTGTTTGTTCATCTCTGTATTAACAACTATTTTCATTTTTGCCTCTTCAGGTTCTTGTTTATATGTGTATTAATCATAGAAGTTATATAACTTTCTACTACCTAGTATATGTAATTCCCATGTTTTCATAAATTTTTATAGTCATAAATTTAATGATTAAAATAGTGCATCTTCTTGACTCTTTAATTTCTAGATTCAGATTTCTACCTCGAGCAAGTATCCAGTTGGTTATTAGTAGCATTCATTAGTTAGATCATTTGGGAAAAGAGAAGAGTTTTGCCTATATGATGATAGGTATAGTTGAACACTTAGGACTCCTGTGTAATTCAAAGGAATTAAGACAACTCTTTTAGCTAGTGAAAGAGGAAAGAACTAACTTGATTATTTAAAATTTTTAGTTCAGGCCATGAAAGTGCAGTATTCTGACACTTAGATTGACTGTGCATTTCTTCTTAACCTATTTAGCTTTCAATAGGCAGAATTTATTCTCTCCTTACTAGTGTAAAATGGCCGCCTTTTCCATCCTCAATGGCTATGAAGTTGAGATTTAGGGACTAAATTAGGGAATGTTTTTTGTTACTGGGGTGAAATTAGAGTTTGCATGTAACTTAATACCTTTTGATTTCATTACTAAACAACTTTGTTAATGTTAATCAGTTTCGAATTAGAGGCAGAGGAAGAGCCAGAGGAGTTTTTGCTGGGACAAATACTGGTCCAAACAACTCAAATACTACTTTTCAAAAGAGACCGAAGGAAGAGGAATGGGATCCAGAATATACCCCAAAGAGCAAGAAGTACTTCTTGGTGGGTGTTAGAAATCTGTTTATTTGATTGCATTAATTTTCAAAGCATACTGGGTGAATACATTTGAGTACAGGTGTCCACTACTATGAGAAAATTTTACCGTGATACAGGAAACCTTTAAAGCATTACCCAGATGATACAAAGTTTTGAATGTGTGGGTCCCTTTAGTCCTGTTTATACGTTAATTGATATTACCTATGGGCTGATCAGGGTAAAGTAAAATTATATCTGATTTGATAGCCACATTCAGAAAGAACATTAACTTGTTTCCTATCTGTCTATAAGACAGTAAAATTAAGAAGGTAAATCATTAAGATTTCCCTTTCATCATTGCAACTATTTAATTGAAAGACAGGGAGAGAATTCTTTCACAGTACATGTAATTAAGATTCTCAGGAGACTGTTAACTTTTACTGGAGTAAAAGGAAGATGGAAAATTACATTATGGAAAAATTGCTAGATACACAGTAATTTGATGCTTCCTTGTGATGCTCCCCTATCTGAAGTAGTTTGCAAGAGAAAAGTTAGAGGAGGTTTGGTTCTGAAAGATTCAATAGGTAATGATGGAAATTTTTGCACTTTGGCAAGGGAAAAGAGAGTTATCTTCCATTATAGAAACTTAAGGAATTACCAGGAACTGTTACCAGAATACTCATTTTTGTCATAGCTTCTCAGGGAAGTCATGTTTTAGAGACTGTTTCTGAAGACTAGTTGGTTTTTTGAAGCAAGGAGGAAAATAGTACTGACATTTTAGAAACGTGTCTTGGTTTTGTATGAGTATATTTGAATAAACCTGAATGTCCATGGTGTCTGCCAAGGTAGACTGTAGAGCTGTATTCTAACTCGATCTGTGTTTTGTTTGAAGAATAGGCATTGTAGTTGTTTCAAAAATTAATTTCCATTAGCCTCTTTTTGGGGAGATACTTTAATGACCAAGAGTCTGAAAAAGTTAGATTTTCACAGAGTGCATTGTGCATAGTGTTCGCACAACCTATGCTCCTTTGAGGAGAAATTTAAGTAAGTAAGTGGGTTTTTTTGGCCAGTTGTCAATAACAACTTTCATTTCTTTGGCCTGTGTGGGCCTCCTGTGGCAGTGGCTTATCTTGTTGCAGAGCACCAGGTTAGTAGTTGGACACATCGGTCCAGCCGCTCCGTGGCACGTGGAATCTTCCCAGGCCAGGGATCAAACCGGTGCCCATTGCACTGCAAGGCAGTGTCCTTACCCACTGGACCACCAGAGAAGCCCTGAGGAGAAATTTACGCTTGAGTTGACAGCCTCTGGAAAGTGAAAGGTGTTTTATTTAGTTAAAGAAACGTTAAAAAATCTATTTCCTCTTTATGAATGGACTGCTGTTTGTGCTATGGATGGAAAGATACATAGGATTTCAGTTCTTGGCTTAAGAGATTGGTAATGGAGAACGTTCTGAATACATAAGGTGATTGTCCTCCCAAGGGGGAAATGGTGGATTATTGCAAAGGAGATACTGATTAGGAGAGACTTCAAAGAGAAATTTGGATTGATTGCTAGCTTTAAAAGATGAACAGGTGTGCCATAAGAAAGCAGAAGTGAAATATCCTAATAGAATTCCGGTGTTCAAATGACTAGATGATTGGTATAAGTTTGGGAAAATTAAGAAGCAGCAGGAGCCAAATTGTGAAAAACAGTAATATTGAGTAAATGTGGATGTTAAGCAGAGTTTGGAAAAGCATGCCTGCAACAAACACATCGGAGAAATAATTGAATATTGAAACTAAGGGGCTTAGATTTGACAGAAGCTAAAGTCATATTTATGAAGGCTTATTCAGAGACCCACTGGTTTGGTGTTGGTAGTGAGAAGAAGGGATATTGCAAGCATAGGGTATACAAGGGAAAGCAGCTCATTTGAGGTGAAGATTAAGTTCTGTTATGGAAATGCCCAGGAGGTATTCAGTGAAAATGTGCAGTAAGCAGTTGCGAATGCACATCTAGAGAGAAAAAATTCTAGGAGCCGTCATAGAGCCACAAAGCCATGGTTGTATCACCCAGTCAGAAGAGATTTAAAGACCAACCTTTCAAAAGTGGAGTGAGGAGTGAGTGGTAAAAATGCCAGACAGTAGAACAAGTGTGAAAGGACAAAAAGTCAAGAGGGAAATGAGAGATGAGCGAACAAGTTAAGTTTAACACTTGAAACGTTTTACAAATAATTAATTTAGGCCAGAACTTCGTTTTTCTCTGACATTTCTCTTAGTCTCCATTATCATAGGTTTTGTCTTAAATTGGGACATAATTATTTTTGATTAGCATGTAATTAGGCATTATTAGTTATAGTAGTCAAGAAGTGTTATTTAACATTTGTCACATTTCTTATTTGTCACATTTCTTATAAATCAGTTCCCAAAGTTAATTATTTTGGTTCTTAAGTAATGAGCTATTGGTATGACAACTTTGTTTTTCACACGGGAGTCTGCAAAGGTATTTTTCAGGCAACTAGTGTTGAGAATAGAAATATATATTTTAAAAATTCTAATTCAGAATAAATGAAATTGAAAGCTATAGACTTGTTCAGGTTTTTTTTTTTTTTTTCAGAATAATTAATAAACAAATTATATCCATAGTAATGAAACCTTTAATACTTAGTGATAATAATAGATAACATTTGCTGAGCATGTACTTTGCTAGGTACCATTATAAGTGTTTTACATATATTTATTTTCATGTTTATAAAGTCCTTTTAAATTAGGGTCATTATTCCATTTGTATAGATGAAAAACACAGGTACAGAGATTGAGTAGCTTGACCAATGGTACGTAGCCAGTAGGAGTGGGCTTAGGATTTTAACCCATGCCTTACAGCACATAATCATTTTTCCTTCGGTACTTAGTAACAGTTGTTACATTCTTATCTGAAATTTCCCTTCTCCAGACTTTGACTTATGCAAAAATAAGGTAATGTTTTCAATACTAAGTATTGTAGGAAAGATAATAGTCTTTAGAACCTGAGATTCTCTGGAGGGATTGAGAGTATTTAAAGAGTTGGAGCAAGTGGGAGAGTAAGTACCGAAATGGGCAAGTTCTCCATTTTGACGTAATGTCATCTGAGGAAGAGAAAAAAATCCCTTGTGGGGACAGAAATTTGGGTTGGAGCTTTAGTAGATTAATTGAAACTTGATCGTTCTGTAGAGAAGAGATAAGAGGATGCAGAAGGTTTTGGTTCTAATATGGCTTCATCTTTAAACTTTTTTTAAACTGGGGTTTTCTTTAATATATATATACAACTTTGTTTTTGACTGTGCTGTATCTTCATTGCTGCTTGTGCTTTTTATTCTGTTGCGGTGCTCAGACTTCTCGTTTAAGTGGCTTCTTTTGTGGAACATGGGTTCTAGGGTGCATGGGCTCAGCACTTGCAATTCCTGGGCTCTAGTGCACTGACTCAGTAGTTGTGACACACAGGCTTAATAAGCTCCTTGGCACTTGGGGTCTTTAAGGATTAGGGATTGAATATGTGACTCCTGTGTTGGCAAGTGGATTCTTTACCCCTGAGCCACCAGGGAAGACCTCTGTTAACATGCTTTACATTATGAATTATAAATATCTGACATCTCCTCTATCATCTGTGAAGTAGTTAATTTTAATTAGTCTGCAGTAGAACTGGAAATTTAGGATCTAAGAATGTGAGGATTAAGATTGAGTATGCTTTAGTGACTTGCCTGGTGGCCCAGTTGTTAAGACTGCTTCCATTGCAGGGGGCGTGGGTTCCATCCATGGTCTGGGAACAAAGATTGTGCATGCCATGTGGCCAAAAAAGAAAATGATGCTTATTAGCATCAGTGTCATCTAGGTAGCTGCTTGGGTACCCTTTGAAAAACAATGTGATGCAGCTGCTGTTTTCTTTAGTTGCAGATGATTGTGTAAGGTGATTGTACATTTAAAATAATTCCCAGTCTAACTCTGGTGTCCAGCTTTGCTATTGCTTTTCCTGTTTTTGGCTCTTAGCTATCTCATTTAGTTTTCATTTACTGTCACCATGATTCCCAGGAAACGTACTCTGGTTGATGGGCATAAAGGTCATTGGAAAAGACTGGCTCTGTGACCTTGGGCAAGTTACTCAACTTCTGTGTGCTTCAATTTCTTTATACCTGAAGTGGAGTTAGTAATAGTGTTTTACAGTTGTAGGAAAGATAATAGTCTTTAGAACCTGAGATTCTCTGGAGGGATTGAGAGTATTTAAAGAGTTGGAGCAAGTGGGAGAGTAAGTACCGAAATGGGCAAGTTCTCCATTTTGACGTAATGTCATCTGAGGAAGAGAAAAAAATCCCTTGTGGGGACAGAAATTTGGGTTGGAGCTTTAGTAGATTAATTGAAACTTGATCGTTCTGTAGAGAAGAGATAAGAGGATGCAGAAGGTTTTGGTTCTAATATGGCTTCATCTTTAAACTTTTTAAACTGGGGTTTTCTTTAATATATATATACAACTTTGTTTTTGACTGTGCTGTATCTTCATTGCTGCTTGTGCTTTTTATTCTGTTGCGGTGCTCAGACTTCTCGTTTAAGTGGCTTCTTTTGTGGAACATGGGTTCTAGGGTGCATGGGCTCAGCACTTGCAATTCCTGGGCTCTAGTGCACTGACTCAGTAGTTGTGACACACAGGCTTAATAAGCTCCTTGGCACTTGGGGTCTTTAAGGATTAGGGATTGAATATGTGACTCCTGTGTTGGCAAGTGGATTCTTTACCCCTGAGCCACCAGGGAAGACCTCTGTTAACATGCTTTACATTATGAATTATAAATATCTGACATCTCCTCTATCATCTGTGAAGTAGTTAATTTTAATTAGTCTGCAGTAGAACTGGAAATTTAGGATCTAAGAATGTGAGGATTAAGATTGAGTATGCTTTAGTGACTTGCCTGGTGGCCCAGTTGTTAAGACTGCTTCCATTGCAGGGGGCGTGGGTTCCATCCATGGTCTGGGAACAAAGATTGTGCATGCCATGTGGCCAAAAAAGAAAATGATGCTTATTAGCATCAGTGTCATCTAGGTAGCTGCTTGGGTACCCTTTGAAAAACAATGTGATGCAGCTGCTGTTTTCTTTAGTTGCAGATGATTGTGTAAGGTGATTGTACATTTAAAATAATTCCCAGTCTAACTCTGGTGTCCAGCTTTGCTATTGCTTTTCCTGTTTTTGGCTCTTAGCTATCTCATTTAGTTTTCATTTACTGTCACCATGATTCCCAGGAAACGTACTCTGGTTGATGGGCATAAAGGTCATTGGAAAAGACTGGCTCTGTGACCTTGGGCAAGTTACTCAACTTCTGTGTGCTTCAATTTCTTTATACCTGAAGTGGAGTTAGTAATAGTGTTTTACAGTTGTGAGGATTAGATGAGTAAATATATAGAAAGTGCTGAGAACAGTGTCTCATCCTTAGAAGTAAGCACCTTGTCAACATTTTTATCACCACCATTGATTTGAGTGCTTGCTTGTCAAGCACTGGTTGGGCACTTTTTACACAGATCATTTGAGTTTCTTCAAGACTACCTTTGTTTTTTTTAAAATGAGGAAGTGAAGTTCATTCAGTTTCTATTAAGATTTAAACCCATGCCTCTGGCTTCAACACGTGCTTGCTTCTTCCTAAAAATCCATGGAATGCTATGTAAATACCACAAAAGCATCAACTCTGTAGCGTTAGTTGTGCTGATACCAAAAAGGAGCCTGAAATTAGTATATGTGCATATTATTTTGAGTGGCAAGCTATTTTAAAATAGTTTATTTTGGGTTTACAGTTAAACTTTGACATGCTGAAATTTACGTTTTTGATAGTTCCTAACTTCATTCTTTGAGGTGTGCACACCTAGCTAGTCATCTTTCACTGGTTTGATAAAGCTAGGTTATTAGAAATTGGTGAGGGCTCTTTCACATAGTTGGTTAATTACATATGTGAACTTTTTTTTTTTTTTTAAATATTTATGTATTTATTTGACTCTGCTGGGTCTTAGTTGCAGTATGTGGGCTCTAGCTCTTTGACCAGGGATCGAACCCAGGCCCCCTGTATTGGGAGTCTGGAGTCTTAGCCACTGGTCCACCAGAGAAACCCCCCATATGTGAACTTTTTAAGTCATGCAGGAGGACAGTGTATATTATGTGAATACACACCAAGGCACATTCTGTGTTTAGAAATGGTGCTCACTTATGTATTATTATTATTAAAATGTTTAGTGACTTTTGGACAGTTGGTCAGTATCGGTACTCTACTGATACTCTACTGATACCAGTTATGCAGCTGTGTTTGCATTATGCCTATTGTCTCATGAAGGGGCATCATTCCCATTTCTGTAGGTACAAACTTAAAATGTTTGAGTTGGGCAGCAGTCACATTACAGGAGAACTTTTGTTCTTTGTTTTGTACTTTGGGATGCTGAGTCATCCACAAAGCCAAGTAGTTTAGCTTTTTCAGATTGTTTTGGTTAATAGAATGACTTGTAATTTGGGGAATAGTCTGTATTTGGATGCAGTTAATGAAAAATTAAGGTTGGGATGTAATAACTGCAAAATTTTAGGTTAGTGAAGAAGAAATAAGTTGAAGTATTATTCTAGGGACAAGGCCATTATGATTTGACTTATGAAATTTCCTTGCCAAGAAGATTGATGTGTAATACACTGCTTAAGATTTGAATCTCAGTAGGATTTTTAAAAATCTGTTGCTATATGTAAGATACAGTAGTTCTTACCACCTATTTTATTTAATAAATGTTACTGATAATGTTGTAATGACATTTTTATACTTTGTCACATATTTATGACTGAGGCAATTTGGGGGGGAAATATTTATCACTTTATCTTGTTTATGCACAATAGATTGAAATAATGGAAAGCAGAACAAAATATTTTGAAAATTGGCAGTAAGTTAGTGGTTGAGATTCTTCAGAAAATGGGACAACTCTCAAATGCTTGGGACACTATGTGTAATTATTTACTTTCATGATGCAGCATGTTTTTGTTGGAAGGTTGAGTTTTACTGGTTTTGTTGTGTTTTAGAACAGTACCTATTTCATGTACCCAGTCTTTAGAAGATTTATACAATGATATATGATTGGGGTTATAATCATATTCCTTATAAGAAAGACATTTCTTTCTTTGTTTAACCTTTCGTGTAGCATGATGACAGAGACGATGGTGTGGATTACTGGGCCAAAAGAGGAAGAGGGCGTGGCACTTTTCAACGTGGCAGAGGGCGCTTTAACTTCAAAAAATCAGGTAGCAGTCCAAAATGGACTCATGACAAATACCAAGGGGACGGGATTGTTGAAGATGAAGAAGAGACCATGGAAAATAATGAGGAAAAGAAGGACAGACGTAAAGAAGAAAAGGTAGAAATTTTCAACTTGTTAGTGGTTTTAACATTTTCTTTTGTATGAGTTTGGTGAACTAATAGGAATAATGATCATTTTGCATTATTTTCACTGTTTTATCTTTGCTAATCTTTATTCTTTCTTTTTATTTTTTTAGGAATAGGCAATGTGAAGTGAGATTACAACAGAGAACAGAACTTGCACCCACCATTTTTTTTTACATGATTTTTGTTTTCAAATAAGAATGTAAGCATTTTACTTAAATCTTACTGTTTGCAAGTAGTTTAGAGAAATTTTGTTTTAAATCTTCAATACCTTGAAAAATAGTAGAATGTATGTTGAAAATTGTACTGAAAGTAGAAAATTGTTACGTACCATATTTGTAACTATCAACTTTTAAAAAAATACTTTTACTGTTTTTGTTACATGCATTGTAATTCTGCTTTGTCTATAAGATATGGTCAAGTACAGCTCTGTGAAAGTTCTGATTCTCTCCCCTCCCTGTTTGTGTTAATGTTTATTCTGAAGTAAACGTTAGCTCTGCATACAAATCCCTGAAGAGGAATTGTTTATATAGAGACCACACTAATTATTTTAACTGTATACATCTGGTTAACATTCTCCTTAATTCAAACACACTACATCGTAGGGTGACTAATTTCTGAAGTGTAACTTGGGAAAAGTTGTTATTTGGTAAACTAAGCTAGTGTAACACCTCATCAAATGCCCGAGAAGGAGAAAGAAGCTTTGCCAATAGCTAAAAAGTACTAGCTGTTAAAAGTTAGATTGAAAAGTATGAAAAGTTCTTTTTTCTTAAACTGATAAGCAGTGGGCTATAAAAACCATTCTTAGTAGCCTTTACCGTTTGCATTCAAAATTCAATGTTCTCTTTCTGTTTTCTTTGAAAATTTGAGTCATGGTCTTGGATACAGGATGTTCTTTGAGAGAGGGAACTGGTTTAAAATAATGCAAATAAAGCCCTCATTCTTTGTGAAAGTCTTTAAAAAAAAAAAAAACAGAACAAAGCCTGTGATTCTGATATTGGTATGGAAAAGGATTATTCTACAGAATAACTTGATACATTAAAAAGATGTGTACCTGACGTCGTATTTATTTGAGCCTTTAGACAGCTGAATCACTATCGTTTGTAGGCTAACCATATGGAATAATAGGCAAACATAATATACTGCTCATTAGTAGTATTTTGAATAACTTGTATTTGAAATGTCACCGATAAAAACATTTGGCAGGAAGCTTGTCACAGCATTGATCTAACTTGTTATCCCCCCCACCCCATATTTCAGTTTGTAAAATGGTTTTTCTGTTGTTGTTCCCAAGGATTCTGTTCTTCAGGAAGATAATCTTTCAAATGTGAATTGCCTTTATGTTTATGATGATATCTCTTAGAAGGAATGAAAATCCGAAATAGTAAAATTGCAGTGTTAAGTCTGTCTGCTCTGTGAGCATAATATAAAAGTAGTCAAATTTCATTTGTTAATTTAACAATTAAATTAGTTATATTTGTTTGCGTTAAATTAAGGAGATAATGTTTATTCTGTTAGTGTAAACTTTTAAACATCGTAAGTGTATGACTGGTTTATCCTCACTGATAATTTGCAGTGCTTTAGCACCTTGAGGGCTGTCAGAAGCATTTAGCTAACAGTTATATGAGGGGAAAATGAAAAAAACAAAACTCAATATACGTGATGTTCATGGCCCTAATGAGATCCTTAAGCATTGCATGGTTTATTTTGTCTTTCTGAAATTGAGGGGAAAGGAAACTCTGTCAAAGCAAGTCTTAAGTTGCATCAATCAGGACATAACTAATATTCTCTTAGGCAGAATAACATGTAATTAATTATAGACTAAAGCAGCATGGATTTGATCTCTGACACAGAAGGATTTTCATGACCATTTTATTTTATACAAACAAAATCATCTTGTATTTTAACAGTTACTTGGTTAGATACTAAATCTCTTTGCATGACTATGAATATGCAATTTTGCTTTTCCGCGTAAGAGAAAAGGGGAATTTATTGAGAAATTCTTTAATACGGAGTAAGAATAAAGCTACCTAAATCCTATCAGCAAGTGCAAGTGCATTGCTTTAGCCCAAATATATTCATGATTTGCTTAATTTTATTAAATAAAATTGAAGGAAAAAGTATGCTTTTAGAATATAGTGGTAAGGGAGATTGTGAAAATACTGCAATAGAATGCCATTGTGGCTGTTATCTTTGTTTTAGTGCCAAGCATAAAAGTAGCTTGTGTCATTTCTTTAAACCACAGTTCAACTCCACACTTCATGACATATTATAAAAGCTGAATGGTTGCTCTTGGTAAGGATATTTGTTTACAAGTGCCAGAAGATAGTGACTCTTTGATAACCTGCATTAAAGACTTCCTTTTGCTTAGAGAAGGCAACTAAAAATAACCAAAGGATATCTCCAGAAAGGATTAAGAAAGCTGTTTAAGAAGACCATGACTCAGTCCTTAGCTGTGTACACTTTTCGACATCTTAGAAGTTTTAATATAAAAAAGCAAAATTTGTTTTTCCAGTTGCAACCTATTTTAGGGAATTACTGTTTTTCCCTCTTGTCACAAGTTAAAATCAAGTGCTGGGAATTCAATTATAATTTGAGTAAAAATATACCCATTAAGAATGAATGTAGATGGCTAAACGATTCTTACTCAGTGTGATGTATAATGCAACAGGGACCCTTGTAAATTGTCATATGCCAATAAAATGTCATAAGTGGTAATAGCTGTTGTTTGTTTACCTGATTTTGAGACTGCTTCTGTGTCTGTTAATGACCATGTCTAATTTTAGGATGCCAGCTCATCTGTTAGTAAAATTACTGGTATGATGTGGCTTTTTGGAGAGATTGGTAAATACTTCATAAAACTGTTCAAATTCATAACTTTTTTTATTTTCTTTTTCTGGGAAAATAGGAAATTTTGCAGTGGTGATTGTAAGCCATTGTTAAAGAATACAGCAATTCCAGATTTCTAGTCCTGTTCCTGTGTTCTTACAGGAACTGTCAGCTCCAAATTATGATGGAGACATCAGCATTCTTGTAAAAATATAGTAGTTAATAGCTAAAAAGGGTTTTTTTTATTGTTTTTAACTTTTTTCACTTTGAGTTAGATGACTATGAATATGCAATTTTGCTTTTCAGCGTAAGAGAAGGGGAATTTATTGAGAAATTCTTTAAGAGTAAGAATAGGGCTACCTAAATCCTATCAGCAAGTGCAAGTGCATTGCTTTAGCCCAAATATATTCATGATTTGCTTAATTTTATTAAATAAAATTGAAGGAAAAAGTATGCTTTTAGAATATAGTGGTAAGGGAGATTGTGAAAATACTGCAATAGAATGCCATTGTGGCTGTTATCTTTGTTTTAGTGCCAAGCATAAAAGTAGCTTGTGTCATTTCTTTAAACCACAGTTCAACTCCACACTTCATGACATATTATAAAAGCTGAATGGTTGCTCTTGGTAAGGATATTTGTTTACAAGTGCCAGAAGATAGTGACTCTTTGATAACCTGCATTAAAGACTTCCTTTTGCTTAGAGAAGGCAACTAAAAATAACCAAAGGATATCTCCAGAAAGGATTAAGAAAGCTGTTTAAGAAGACCATGACTCAGTCCTTAGCTGTGTACACTTTTCGACATCTTAGAAGTTTTAATATAAAAAAGCAAAATTTGTTTTTCCAGTTGCAACCTATTTTAGGGAATTACTGTTTTTCCCTCTTGTCACAAGTTAAAATCAAGTGCTGGGAATTCAATTATAATTTGAGTAAAAATATACCCATTAAGAATGAATGTAGATGGCTAAACGATTCTTACTCAGTGTGATGTATAATGCAACAGGGACCCTTGTAAATTGTCATATGCCAATAAAATGTCATAAGTGGTAATAGCTGTTGTTTGTTTACCTGATTTTGAGACTGCTTCTGTGTCTGTTAATGACCATGTCTAATTTTAGGATGCCAGCTCATCTGTTAGTAAAATTACTGGTATGATGTGGCTTTTTGGAGAGATTGGTAAATACTTCATAAAACTGTTCAAATTCATAACTTTTTTTTTTTTCTTTTTTTCCCCTGGGAAAATAGGAAATTTTGCAGTGGTGATTGTAAGCCATTGTTAAAGAATACAGCAATTCCAGATTTCTAGTCCTGTTCCTGTGTTCTTACAGGAACTGTCAGCTCCAAATTATGATGGAGACATCAGCATTCTTGTAAAAATATAGTAGTTAATAGCTAAAAAGGGTTTTTTTTATTGTTTTTAACTTTTTTCACTTTGAGTTAGATTTGGTGTAATTCTTACTTCACTTAACCAGTACTTGAAGTATAAAGTGAGCCATTCTGTAACTTTCACAGAAATTTGTTTGTTAAGACAGATAACATTTTGATTAATACAAATGGACATTAAAACTTTAAATGTTTCTCTACAACTTCGTTAAAGAAGTAAGGATTCTGTATGTGTATGTTTAATTATACTGTGTCATTTTGACATGTATCAGCTACCTACATAAATGTTAGTTGCTTTTTTTTTTTCTTTCTGACTGTAGTATGAAGGATCTTAGTTCCCGGAGCAGGGTTCAAACCTGTTTCCCTGCAAAGCGAGGAGCCCTAGCTACTGGATGGCCAGAGAATCACTCTTTGGCTTTTCAACTGGAATCTCTTTGGGATATACTTTGTTCCTTATGGAATGATATTCTTTTCATGGAAAGAAAAGTACAGAGAACTGTCTGAATTTGTAAGTTGCTTAAATAGGAAAGGAACATGTAGAAATGAACCTTCAGCCTCATGAAATTGTATTTGATTGCATTCAATCTATATGAGTAGTCAAGTTTGATACATCCTTTGACAGAATTTTAGAATATTATGTTACATTCATCTTGGATTGTTAGATAGTTGAAACCATTGGTAAATGTGAATGTCAAAGGTCTAACTGTTTAGTTTATTGGGGTGGATGTTAAAAATTTGGAATCTGTTAATGAAACTTAAAGTTTTATCTTGGAATCTAGGAATATATATAAGAGATTATTGTATTCCATTGTCTGACTTGGAAGCTTTAGTAGAGATTGTAGATTTATGAACTGGACTCATGTTTCAGAAACATTCAGTAATTAGTGTCTGTCAGTTACGCAAATGAATCCAAAGTTATACATCGTGTGCTAGTTTTCTGTATTGTGTTACCTCCTTACCTACTAGTTTTTTCAAAAACGGATCCCACTCGGAGAGAACAGGAAGTAGGATGACACTTCTCCGCCACTACTGGGAGAGAAGTTCCAAATAACGTGTCTTGATTTATAATGATCTGTACATAAGAAAGGTACTTTCCTCAAGGACGTTTTAAGTATTTCACAACAGTGAGTTGATTTGGAACAATTTTAAAAGTGCAGAAGATAATCTTGATTCTTGAAAGTAGGAAAAGGGTTGGATAAGTATAAAGTGAGCCATTCTGTAACTTTCACAGAAATTTGTTTGTTAAGACAGATAACATTTTGATTAATACAAATGGACATTAAAACTTTAAATGTTTCTCTACAACTTCGTTAAAGAAGTAAGGATTCTGTATGTGTATGTTTAATTATACTGTGTCATTTTGACATGTATCAGCTACCTACATAAATGTTAGTTGCTTTTTTTTTTTTCTTTCTGACTGTAGTATGAAGGATCTTAGTTCCCGGAGCAGGGTTCAAACCTGTTTCCCTGCAAAGCGAGGAGCCCTAGCTACTGGATGGCCAGAGAATCACTCTTTGGCTTTTCAACTGGAATCTCTTTGGGATATACTTTGTTCCTTATGGAATGATACTCTTTTCATGGAAAGAAAAGTACAGAGAACTGTCTGAATTTGTAAGTTGCTTAAATAGGAAAGGAACATGTAGAAATGAACCTTCAGCCTCATGAAATTGTATTTGATTGCATTCAATCTATATGAGTAGTCAAGTTTGATACATCCTTTGACAGAATTTTAGAATATTATGTTACATTCATCTTGGATTGTTAGATAGTTGAAACCATTGGTAAATGTGAATGTCAAAGGTCTAACTGTTTAGTTTATTGGGGTGGATGTTAAAAATTTGGAATCTGTTAATGAAACTTAAAGTTTTATCTTGGAATCTAGGAATATATATAAGAGATTATTGTATTCCATTGTCTGACTTGGAAGCTTTAGTAGAGATTGTAGATTTATGAACTGGACTCATGTTTCAGAAACATTCAGTAATTAGTGTCTGTCAGTTACGCAAATGAATCCAAAGTTATACATCGTGTGCTAGTTTTCTGTATTGTGTTACCTCCTTACCTACTAGTTTTTTCAAAAACGGATCCCACTCGGAGAGAACAGGAAGTAGGATGACACTTCTCCGCCACTACTGGGAGAGAAGTTCCAAATAACGTGTCTTGATTTATAATGATCTGTACATAAGAAAGGTACTTTCCTCAAGGACGTTTTAAGTATTTCACAACAGTGAGTTGATTTGGAACAATTTTAAAAGTGCAGAAGATAATCTTGATTCTTGAAAGTAGGAAAAGGGTTGGATAAGTGGCTTTAATGCTGTTCTCCTAAGAATTAGAATCAGATTTTTCTTAGTATAGGGTTGCACAGCTTCCTGATTCAGTAATAATGAGCTCTAAACATAGATGATATATATAAAATAGATAAACAACAAAGAAGCACAGGGAAGAACTCTGCTCAGTATTCTGTAGTAGCCTAAATGGAAACAGATTTGAAAAAGCATAGATATAACTGAGTTCTCACTTGGATATACACCTGAAACTAACACATTGTAAATTGACTATAGTCCAATATAATAAAAATTTTTAAAATCCCTCCTCCGCCACAAAAACCACTCCATAAAATAAATTGGGAAAAGTAAAAAAAAAAAAAAAAAAAAAGAATCATAGATGGTAGTAAGTATACCATACACTTAGGTGATGAAAGGATGTATGTTCACAGCATGAACTCTATTTGGCATACAGAATTCTTGGTACTACTGTAGTAATTGCAAATTCCATGGCCTGGTAAAAAGCCACAGAAAATTACCACTCTCACCCTCCAGAATAGTGGTTTATTTGCAGTCTTACCTAGTAGTCCTTGGTTATGAGAGGTCATAATTTTTCTTTCTTTTTTCTCTGTCTTATTTGCAGTATAAAAGGAAACGTAGGAACTTTTTTTTTTTTAGGCTATGCCATACAGCTTGCAGCTTTTTAAAATTTTTGGCCACTTTTTATTGGTCTTTCATTCATTTATTTTCATCCATCTCTGTTCCCTGGTCTGTGTGGACCTCCCATTGCAGTGGCCTCTCCTGTAGCAGAGCACCAGCTCTGGGCACTTGCGCTCCAGAGTGCTGGCTTGTAATTGGACACACCGGTCCAGCCGCTCCGCGGCATGTGGGATCTTCCCATGCCATGGACCAAACTGGCACCCCTTGCACTGCAAGGCGGGCTCTTTACCCACCGGACCAGCAGGGAAACCCCAGCTTGCAGTCTTACTAGTTTCCTTAGCAGAGATTGAGCCTGGGACCTGCAGTGAAAGGGTCTAATTGTAATCACTAGACACTCAGAAAATTCCCTACGATCTTTAATTTCCATGGTGCTTCAAAGGCTTCTATGAGGGGAATTTTAAATACACTTGGGGTTTTTTTGAAAGCAGTTGAGTATCATCACCAAATGGAGGCATAAAACGATAGATTAGATACAGAATCTAGGAAATTGCTGGTGGTCCAGTGGTTAAGAATCTGCCTTGCAATGCAGGTGACACGGGTTTGATACATAGTTAGAAAACTTAGCAACTGATCCCGAGCACCCTAACTACTGTGCCCACGAATCCCAGCTAGAGAGCGTCCCCGCACCACAAGTGATCCTGCATGATGCAACTAATACCTGAGGTAGGCAAATAATATTAAAAAGTCAACATAACAGCTTAATGCCAGTATATAGTGATTTTTTTTTTTTTAATGCCTACATTGGGTGATAATATGCAACTTTGAAAGTATGTGGTTCTTCCTGTCTGTGTGATAACTGATAGACATGCTCTTCATTTGCTACAGTATTCATATTTGGAAACCTTGACCTTTATTTTTCTAAATTTTATTTATTCTGTTCTGGATTTATTTATCCTGCTCTGAATTTTCATTGCTGCTGCAGGCTCTTCTCTAGTTGCAGGGATTGGGGATTACTCTACTTGATATGAGTAGGCTTCTGTTGCAGTGACTTCTCTTGTGGAACCCGGGCTCTAGAGCACAGGCTCAGTAGTAGTGACTCGTGGGATTAGTTGCTCCGCAGCATGTGGTATCTTCCTGGATCAGGGATTGAACCCGTGTCTCCTGTATTGGCAGGCGAACTCTTCACCACTGAGCTACCAGGGAAGCCCACCTTGACCTTTAAATTTCGTCTTTTAATTGCTGTTGGTGGAATGTTTTTCAGTTGAAAAAAGTCTAAGTTTGATGACTTACTGCCTAAATCTTAGTCAAGATGAACTTTTAAGAATTTCCTATGAGTTGGTTTTTTCTTCCCCCTTCGACTTTATCGTACTCCTTGTTCACTTACCTATCTTAAAATCTTATACCCTAGCAAAAATGGAAAAACTACTCCTTGTTCTCATTCTTTTAGGCTGGCATCTCATTCTGCTTATGTGTCATGCTTTATTAGAATACGTTTAGTACTTAGCATTGTGTAAGACATACATATTATAGGTATGTAATAAATGCTCCTTGAGTGTCTAAATGAGAGCATGGAAACTGCATATATATAGAAATGTGATTGGTATAAGCCAACTTGAATCAATCTAAGCCACATTTAAAATGTACTAACAGGAGAGAGTTCAGATTGCTGTGAATACAGGAGTTGGATCATTAATGTTTAAATACATGGCCAAAGTTACATTTTGTGTATTTGGAGTACCATGATTTTAAGGTAAAACATTTAGTATAATTAAAGGAAGACCTACAAGCTTGAGGTCTGAAATAATTGGAAAACTGGTGAATGATTGGGAAAAGTATGTTTACTATAGAAACATGATGACTGAAATTAATCCTTGGTAGCATTCTTAAGGGCTCTCCCTCAGAAGAGAAAACAGCATACAATTCAGATCATATAGGACCGGGAAGAAAAATTGGTATAGCATTGCCCAGCCTCATCATCTTAACATGTTATATATTTATAGGGCAGAACCAGAGACAGTGGATTAAAACCCCAGACACTCTTTTTTTGACTTGGTGAACTAATTTTGGTACCTAGATATTTTAAAAGAGTAGGCATTGACATAAATCAACAGTCTTTTTGGATCAGTCTCTTAAGAGTAATAGAAGTAAAACCAAAAGTTAACAAGTGGGACCTAGTTAAAAGCTTTTCAAAAAGAAACCATAAACCAAAAACCAGCATACAGAATGGGAGAAAATATTTGCAAACAGTGTGACCAACAGATTGTCCAAAATATACAAGCAGCTCAGACAGCTCTTTATCAAAAAACAAGCCACTGAAAAAAAATGTGTAGAAGACCTAAATAGACATTTCTCCAGGAAGACATACAAAAGGCACATGAAAAGATGTTCAATATCATTATGAGATGGCAAATCAAAAGTACAATGAAGGGCTTCCCTGGTGGTCCAGTGGGTAAGGACACCGCCTTGCAGTGCAAGGGGCACCGGTTCGATCCCCGACCTGGGAAGATCCCATGTGCTGCGGAGGGGCTGGACTGATGTGTCCAGTGACCGAACTGGAGCTCTGGAGTGCATGCGCCCAGAGCTGGTGCTCTGCGACAACAGACGCCACCGCGATGGGAGGCCTACAGGGGCCAAAGAACAAAAATGGATGAAACTAAACAAATGAAAGACCAGTGGAAGTGGCCTGCCCACCCCCATCCCTCCCCACCACCGCCAAAATAAATAAATGTTTAAAACTGCATCCCTTAAAAAAAAAAAGTACAATGAAGTATCACCTCACACCAGTCAAATAATAATAAACACTGGAGAGGGAGTGGGAGAAAATGGAACACTCCTACCCTCATGGTGGGAATGTAAACTGGTATACTGTGGAGAACAATATGGAAGTTCCTTAAAAAACTGGAAATAGAGCTACATTATAACTTGCACTCCTGGGCATATATCTGGAGAAAGCCATAATTTGAAAAAAATACTTGCACTTCAACGTTTGCAGCATCACTATTTTCAGTAACCAAGACATGGAAACAATCTAAATGTCCATTGATGTATGGATAAGAATATGTGACATAAGCATATATACAGTGGAATATTACTCATAGAAAAGAATGAAATGCCATTTGCAACAACATAGATGGACCTAGAGATCATTATGTGATTTTGCTTCTGCGTGGAATTTGTAAAGAAGTTACAAATAGACTTACATGCAAAACAGTTCCACAGACATAGAAAACAAAGGGAAAAGGCTGGGGGGAGGATAAATTAGAAGTTTAGGATTAACATACACACATTGTTGTCCCTTCACTTAAGTCGACTTATGACCACCATTGACTGCAGCACATGAGGCTCTTATGCCCTCCACTACTGGAGTTTACTCAAATTCATGTCCACTGAGCAGGTGATGCTAACCGTCTCGTCATCTACTGCCCATCTCATCCTTTTGCCTTCAGTCTTTCCCAGCATCAGGGTCTTTTCCAGTGAGTTGGTTCTTTGTGTCAGGTAGCCAGTGTTTTGGAGCTTCAGCAACAGTCCTTCCAATGAATATTCAGGGTTGATTTCCTTTAGGATTGATTGGTTTCATCTTGTTGTGCAAGGGACTCTCGAGTTCTCCAGTACCGCAATTCAAAAGCAATTCTTTGGCGTTCAGCTTTCTTTATGGTCTGACTCACATTCACACATGACTACTGGAAGAAGCATGACTTTGACTGTACTCACCTTTGTTGGCAAAGTTATTTAGGTCATACCTGAATGGGCTAGTGGTTTTCCCTATTTCTAAAGTTTAAGCCTGAATTTTGCAATTGCAGCTTGTGATCTAAGTCACAGACAGCTCCAGGTCTTGTTTTTGCTAACTATATAGAGCTCCATCTTCTAGTACAAAAAACCAGATCAATCTGATTTTGGTATTGACCATCTGGTGATGTTCATATATAGAGTTGTCCCTTGGGGTTTTGGTAAAAGGGTTTTTGCTATGATCAGCATGTTCTCTTGACAAAACTTTTAAGTTAGTCTTTGCCCTGCTTCATTGCTTGTTATTCTGGTATCTCTTGACTTTTGCACTCCAATCCCCTATGATGGAAGGACATTTTTTTTTTTTTTTTGGTGTTCTGAAAGGTCTTGTAGGTCTTCATAGAACCAGTTAACTTCAACTTCTTTGGCATCAGTGGTTGGGGGCATAGGTTTGGATTACTGTGATGTTGAATATTGCCTTGGAAATGAACCTAGATCATTCTTTCTCTTTTTTTGCCTCTTAAGTCATCAGTTTTATTTTTCATCCATCTTTACTCTTTTTCACATGTATGGGCCTCCCATTGCAGTGGCGCCTCTCATTGCAGAGCACCAGCTCTGGGCGCATGCGCTCCAGAGCACTGGCTCACAATTGGACGTACTGGCCCAGCAGTTACTCGGCACATGGGATCTTACCAGGTCAGGGATGGAACCGGTGCCCCTTGCACTGCAAGGCGGACTCTCCACCCACTGGACCACCAGGGAAGCCCGCATTCCCTCATCTTTGAGATTGCACCCCAAGTACTGTGTTTCAGACTCTTCTTTTGACTATATGAGGGTTACTCCATTTCTTCTAAGGGATTCTTGCCCACAGGAGTAGATATAAAGGTCATCTGAGTTAAATTAGCCCATTCCTGTCCATTTTAGTTCACTGATACCTCAGATGTCAATATTCAGTCTTTGCCATCTCCTGCTTGACCACTTGCAGTTTACCTTGATTCATGGAGCTAACATTCCACGTTCCTGCACAGTACTGTCCTTTATGGGATCAGATTTTACTGTCACCACCAGGCACATCCACAGCTGAGCATCGTTTCCACTTTGGCCCAGCTGCTTCATTATTTCTGGAGCTATTAGTAATTGCCTGCCACTCTTCACCAGTAGTACTGGACATCTTCTGACCTGGTGGGCTCATCTTCTGGTGTCACATCTTTCTGCCTTTTTATGCTGTTTGTGGCACAAGTATTCTCTAGGCAAAAATACTGGATGGAGTGGGTTGCCGTTGCCTCCTCCAGTGGGCCATGTTTTGTCAGAATGCTTCACTATGATCTGTCCACCTTGGGTGGGCCTGCATGGAATAGCTCATAGCTTCAATGAGTTACGCAGGCCTCTTTGCCAAGACAAGGCTGTGATCCATGAAGGGGTTATGCTTTTAGAGAAGTCCAAACATTTTTGTTCAAAAATAGTATGAGTAGCCAGTAACTACATAAGAACTTTGGATTCAAACATTTTTATGTGAATTACTTAAAAGTTCAAATGTTATAAATCCTGCTTCTAGAATTAACTTAGATTTTAAAGTTTTAATATGTCACAAGTAAATAGAAATATATAGACTTATAGCAGATACATAGGTAATAGGTCTCAACTGTGTTTTACATTATTTAATCATTGTCATTGTCAGTACAAAAAGATGTTCAGGATAATTTAGTTTTAAACATGATTTTTAATGTCAAGGACAGTCTTGGTCCTAATTAGTATTAAACTTCAATTTTTTTGGATAAACAATTGGAAAGTCTTAATGACATTTTAAGAAGTATGTACAGGTGGCTGAGTGGTGAAAAATCTGCCTGTCAGTGCTAGAGATGTGGGTTTGACCTCTGGATGAGGAAGATCCTCTGGAGAAGGAAATGGTAACCCATCCCAGTATTCTTGCCTGAGCAATCCCATGGACAGAGAAGCCTGGTGGGCTACAGTCTGGTGGTGCAAGAGTGGGACATGAGTTAGTGACTAAATTACAAACAACTGTCTTTTAAATAGTGGTGATTGGTTTCAGTGTACTGTGTTACTACTACACCAGAAAGGTTTCAAACATAGGCTGCAGAACAGAAGGAAAAAGGCCCTAAATATTTTTCCTTTTTTTTGAAATGTAAAAGTGAACTTTCTGGGCATGTGCATCTCAGGATAATTTAATTATCCTGGATACCACCTTTTCATGAAGTCCTATATTTAAGTTTGGAGAGGCTATTGCCTACTTGGTAGAATGTTACATTGAATCCTGCCACATTACTTAAGATATTACAATAATTCGAGTTCTCCTAATCACCTAACATTTAGGTTTGTGTCAAAATGCTAATGGGGTTTCTACCAAGCAGTTCACAAGATTAAGTACCCATCTTTCTAACCTTTGTTTACACCAGGCCTCAGCCTCTGTTTATTCACTGGGGAAGTATGCCTAGCATTGGGTGTAAAGTTGAATAAAAACGTCTTGCTCTCAAGGATACAGAACCTACTGTAGCTACAATGTATTATTAATGGTTCTGGGAAAATGAAAAAATACATCTAGATGATAAAACCAAATTATCTTTGGACAGCATTTGCAATCAAATTAAGTGACAAGATTTTCCCATGAAGCTGCAAATACTGGGATGGGGACGGATCACCAGCCTGCCTGGTATTGATGCCTGTGTGAGTAAAAGTAAGCATTGGATAGCATCTGACAGGCTGCAAAAGGAGATTCTCAAGTGGGCCTTCTAAACTGGGGCTTTGTCCTTTCCAGTAATGCACAAGGCACCCATAGTAAGCACTGGAGTGACTGGAGCACCTGACCGCAGTGGAACCTAAAAATGGACCTGCTCAAGACAAGACTCCCTTTTAAGGACAGGACCGCACGCTGAGAAAGTACTGAAAGTGGAATCCTAATGAGCAGAGTAGAGATAGGAGATGGAGAGGGCCTAGCATCCACTGGGGAGGGAAAACAGTCAGGGAAACCTTAGAAAAAGCAGGCTACCAGCCTATTTCCGAACACTACTCAAAAATGACAGAAAAGGTGGAAAAGATTGAATTCTGCATCATTCTAAAAACTCAGGACAGTGATTTCGCTTAAAAGCAATAGAAAATTATTAATGTCAAGGATGATTACCAAGATGTGTGGTATGTAGGAATGTTTTAGTATACATAAGATGGAGGAGAGTTCTCCGAAGAATTAATCTTAGAGGGAAGTTTTCAGCAAAGTGTTCATGGAAGATGTAGCCTTTGACCTGGGCCCACCTTGCTGTTACCTAAATCTGAGTTGAATGTTGAGCTCTTATTATTACTTGCAGCCTGCAGGCGGCTTTAGTACTACTGATTTCCCTCTCATGCTTTCAGGTGATGGTCACCTTTTGGCCCTATTACGTGTTGTTTGATATCAGATTGGAAACGGGGGGTTGTAAGATCATGATTTATTTGTGAAGGTAAAGGGGAAGGACTAGGAAGCTGAGAAAATTTACAATATGCTTTCTCTTACATGTGTCCAGCACCCCTCTCCTGCTCCTTTCATCCTTATCTAGCTTAGACTACTGGGCCTGTCATGAGAATCCCCATTGTCCTGCCAGTCTCTCTCTCTCTCTCTTTTTTTTAAAGATTTATTTATTTATTTATTTATTTTGGGCGGGGGTCGGGTTGGGGAGGGAGGGGAGCGGGTGGGCCACTTCTATTGGTCTTTCATTTCTGTATTTTCATCCGTCTTTGTTCTTTGGCTCCTGTGGGCCTCCCATCGCGGTGGGGTCTGTCGCTGCAGAGCACCGGCTCTGGGCGCATGCGCCCCAGAGCTCCGGCTCGGTAATTGGACACATCGGTCCAGCCGCTCCGCGGCACGTGGGATCTTCCCAGGCCAGGGATGGAACCGGCGCCCCTTGCACTGCAAGGCGGTGTCCTTACCCACTGGACCACCAGGGGAAGCCCCCTGCCAGTCTCTTTGAGTCGAAACATTCTTGGTGTCTGTTTTCTCTTATCCTATATCAACTTATTTTATTCAACACATACTAATTGAAGCCCATCAGAAATACCAGACATTCCTCTAAAGAGCTGGGGATACAGCATGGGTCAAAACAGAGTTCCCGTTTGGCGGTTTAGTTTGGGAATAGGTGGAGGGTAAGTGTACATGGTCTAAGTGCTAGAAACAAAAATAAATCATGGAGAGAGAAAGTGGAGACAGATACTATTTATATGGTGCTCAGAGACACCTTCTCTGAGGTTTCCACTAGAATGTAAGCTCCAGGAGGGCAAGGACCTTAGCTGCCTTGTTCATTGCATTCCCTGTGGTTAGAATGATCCCTTGCATACAGTAGACATTCAAAGGTAGTGAATGAATACATGTGGTGGACACACAAATTTGTTGAAAAATGCTACCATTTAAAAATTGTTGGTCAGCAGCAGACACAGTTGATCTTAAATTATGTCACTCCAATACATTTCTCGTTGAAATAAGAGAAGCAGTAGCTGTTTTTTCTCGTGAAGCCAGTAACGTCAGATTGGAACTGAAAATTGGGATATCACCTGCCAGGACTTGGTCGTCACTTCACCATCGTCGGCTAGGCCAGGTTAGCATTTGGCTCATATTTGACAGCTCAGATAACCTGAAGCATTTTTAAAATAATGCACATTCTTCCATGACAGCATTTAGCATCTGCTAGTCCCGTTAGCAAATAAATACTCACTGAATGGACGAATAATTAAACAATACAACGCGACACCCCACGGTAAGCTGACTTGGGAGAGCAGGCTCACTTCAGGTCTGTATGTAGAGGATGACACACTTTACCTGCGATGGTCTGTATGGGGCACGAACTCTGGATCGTGAGCCTGACCCAAATTCCGTAACACCGGTATATGAGAGTACCTGGGAAACCTAAACTGTCAGCACGGTGGCATGCCCTGAGCTATAGTGGCTAGTACTTGTGTTCTGGCAGCAGCAACCTCGGTTCGAACAGGAGTCATGGCATCGTTTCCCTATTTCATCGTTTCCTTACCAGGTGGCGCTGGTGGTAAAGAACCCGCCTGCCAGTGCAGGAAGACGTAAGAGAGACAGGTTCCATCCCTGGGTCAGGAAGATCCCCTGGAGGAAGGGCATAGCAATCCACTCCAGTATTCCTGCCTGCAAAGTCCCATGGACAGAGAAGCCTGGTGAGCCCCAGTCCATAGGATTAAAAAGAGTTGGACACGGTTGAGCGATTTAGCACGCCTGCAGGAAAACCCTAAAGATGCATCTGAGCAAGCGTCGCCATTTCCGTGAGGCCTGCCCTAAGCTTCCATTGGCTGCTCAGCTGAAGGCCGGGTCTCGCGAAGGAGGACGCTCAGTAGCGAGTCTGAATAACCTGACGTCATCCCCTAGCCAATCACAAGCAGCGATCTTGTCCAATGAGATCGGGCACGGGTCAAGGCCCGCGGAGTTGAATTTTCATCTGGGAACGCGGAAGTAGCGATCGGGTCTAAGTCGCAGGTTGGGTGGCGTACGGGAGGAGGGGTGCGCCTCCATGCCAGTGACCCCGGCTGGGTGAGGGGCTTCAGGGCCAAGCCCCGGGCCGGTAAGGGCATCGTTTTCCGCCTGTGGCAGGCAAACCGGGGAGTGCGGGCGAGCACGTGTGGACCTCTGCGCTCCTGGATCAGGACGAGTGCACGCCCAGCGTCGTCCTCTGCGGATTCCGCGGCAAGGTGCCTTGCACTGCCCTTTGACAGCTCAGATAACCTGAAGCATTTTTAAAATAATGCACATTCTTCCATGACAGCATTTAGCATCTGCTAGTCCCGTTAGCAAATAAATACTCACTGAATGGACGAATAATTAAACAATACAACGCGACACCCCACGGTAAGCTGACTTGGGAGAGCAGGCTCACTTCAGGTCTGTATGTAGAGGATGACACACTTTACCTGCGATGGTCTGTATGGGGCACGAACTCTGGATCGTGAGCCTGACCCAAATTCCGTAACACCGGTATATGAGAGTACCTGGGAAACCTAAACTGTCAGCACGGTGGCATGCCCTGAGCTATAGTGGCTAGTACTTGTGTTCTGGCAGCAGCAACCTCGGTTCGAACAGGAGTCATGGCATCGTTTCCCTATTTCATCGTTTCCTTACCAGGTGGCGCTGGTGGTAAAGAACCCGCCTGCCAGTGCAGGAAGACGTAAGAGAGACAGGTTCCATCCCTGGGTCAGGAAGATCCCCTGGAGGAAGGGCATAGCAATCCACTCCAGTATTCCTGCCTGCAAAGTCCCATGGACAGAGAAGCCTGGTGAGCCCCAGTCCATAGGATTAAAAAGAGTTGGACACGGTTGAGCGATTTAGCACGCCTGCAGGAAAACCCTAAAGATGCATCTGAGCAAGCGTCGCCATTTCCGTGAGGCCTGCCCTAAGCTTCCATTGGCTGCTCAGCTGAAGGCCGGGTCTCGCGAAGGAGGACGCTCAGTAGCGAGTCTGAATAACCTGACGTCATCCCCTAGCCAATCACAAGCAGCGATCTTGTCCAATGAGATCGGGCACGGGTCAAGGCCCGCGGAGTTGAATTTTCATCTGGGAACGCGGAAGTAGCGATCGGGTCTAAGTCGCAGGTTGGGTGGCGTACGGGAGGAGGGGTGCGCCTCCATGCCAGTGACCCCGGCTGGGTGAGGGGCTTCAGGGCCAAGCCCCGGGCCGGTAAGGGCATCGTTTTCCGCCTGTGGCAGGCAAACCGGGGAGTGCGGGCGAGCACGTGTGGACCTCTGCGCTCCTGGATCAGGACGAGTGCACGCCCAGCGTCGTCCTCTGCGGATTCCGCGGCAAGGTTCCTTAGCGACTGCCCTTGAAGTGCCCGTGACTGCCAGGGGGCTGGCTTCGGAGGAAGGTGAGTCAGGCAACGGGGCTGGGTTAGGAGAAACTCAGAGGAGACTTGGAGCCAAAGCGAGCGCCATAAGCTGGAGCTAGTCTCGGTCTAGTGTATAGTAGGTGGGTGACTAAGTTACGTCACCTATCTGCGGTGCGTAGTCCTTATCTTTAGAGTGAACGGGCAGGGATGGCTGGTACTCCGATACGGTAGTAACGGAGAGTTATCATTCCTTTTGTCTTTGAGTCCGCCGCCTGCTTGCTCTCAGGGAAGGCCTGAACTCATCATCCCTGCTCGGTCTCAGCCCGAATCTTTCGCAGGGAGGGAGCGTCGCTGTTGCAACTAACTTAAAGGCTTCCTGCTAAGTTTTAAGTCTATCCTTGATTGGTATTTTATTAACTAGGTGGCGCGGTGGTAATGAATCCGCCTGACAAATGCAGGAGAGGCAGGTTTGATCCCAGGGTTGCGAAGATCCCCTGGAGGAGGCTGAGGCAACCCACTCCAGTATTCTTGCCTGAAAAATTCCGTGGACAGAGGAGCTTGGAGGGCTGCAGTCCAATAGATCTCAAACAGACACTGCCGAGCAACTTAGCACTAGCACTAGGTCCCTTCCAAGGTGGTTCAAAAAATCCTATGAACTTTTAGTACAACTTAACTGATAAATTGAAGGGTTGGTTTGTTTTTTAACCACCCCTCCCCTATTCTCCCAATCCTCTTTTTCTCTCCTCACCTCAAAATAATGCTGGCCAGAGATTAGTTTAGTTGATGGTGTAATGTGTTACGAAAGGTTTGTGTATGTGTGGCAGTTATTCATTTATCAAGAGGATGTTTTCTTATTTTCTCCCCTTAAGATACCAAGAAACAATGTTTCCTTGAACTTGCTTCTGTATTTGCTTCATCAATGTCATTCATATTGAGTATCTTAAGAGAGATGCTGGAATATTTTGGTGTTCCTGTAAATCAGGTAAATGTTTTTTTTATGGATTTGAATGAATCTGTTGTATTTGAGGTCTTACTTTGGAAATGATTTACATGTCAACAATTCAAGGCAAAATTGTTACTTCTCTATAAGGTGTAACAAAGGCAAATTTGCAATAGTGTAGCTTTGATAATTTGAGTTAAAAAAGGGATGTAATTATTAGGAACCTGTTTACTTAAATGGTCAAAAGCCCACGAAAGATAGAAACCAAGCAAAAGATAGACATGACCTTCATGGATAAAAATTAAAAAAAAAAAAAAAAAATCTAGTGGTTTTATTTAAGGTAATTTAAGTTTGAACCTGAAACTAACATAATAGTGTTAATCAACTCCAATATAAAATAAAAAGTTAAAAGTTTGACATTGGGATATAGAATAACAAGTTATAGTTCAGCAAATTCAGAATCAATCTTAAGGAGAGAGGTTGACTTAGGTGTGAGAATTATAAGCAAATCAGATATTGTCTGCTTATTGAGTAGCTATGACATCTAAGACAATATGTATGGTTCTGTAGGTAATACAGAGTAGCAGTATAGGGTTCTTGTATTCATGCAGCTTAAAATATAAGATGTAAGAAACATATACATATAACATAGAAGTGAATATAAGAGACAAAAATAATAGAGGGACTTACAGAAAATGTGCTTCCCAGGTGGCACTTGTAAAGAAGATGCCTGCCCACACAGGAGACATAAGAGACAGAGTTCGATCATTGGGTCAGAAAGGATCTCCTGGAGGAGAACATGACCACCCACTCTGGTATTCTTGCCTAGAAAATTCCATGGACAGAGGAGCCTGGCAGGCTACAGTCCATAGGGTCGTAAAGAGTGAGACACGACTGAAGAGACTTAGCATGCAGGGAAAATGGGCAAATTGTTGCTGTTTGGTGTGGTGAATTATGCTAATCAAGGATAATTAAAATATTTTGAACAAAATTAAGTTGAAAAATGAGCCATTAATATAAATGGACAACTAAGTATGAGAAACTAGTTAAGGGAAGTCAGAAATGCTGTTGGAATATATATATACAGATATAAATATAAACATACACACACACACACACACATATATATATATATATAATGAAAATACAAATATCCTGCAGATATAATTAGGTATATGGTTCTGGGTGTAGGAAAGAAAAGAGATTCAGATTTGGAGTTGTCTATGTTCTTTTGATAGTTGACTTTGATGACATAATAGAGGAGGTTCATCCTGAAGCATTTTGAGTTTCAAAATTGAGGTTAAAAATAACAAAGAATGAGTGATAGTTGAAGATTTGCTTATCAGTAGTTGCTGATAGTTGCTTATCAGATTTTTGTGGCCTTAGGGATTTCTGGAGGTGGAGAGCGGCAGCTGAACTGTAGTGGTTTGAAGAATGATCAAGGAAGGGAAGTGGCATCAGCAACCTTCAATGTTAGAGACAGCTTCATGTTTGTAAACCCTGGGAAAGAACCTCATAGAGAAAAATTAAGATACAAGTGAGAGTGATTGAGCAATGCCCAGCAAAAGGTAGTTGGTCAGGGTATGTAAGCAGAGACCTTGGAAAGGTGGATGGTCAGAAGTAGAACAGAAGTAACAAAATAACGCCATTTGCAGCCACGTGGATGCAATTAGAGATTACTGCAGTAAATGAAGTAAGTCAGAAAGAGAAAGACAATGACCATGTGATATCACTTACACGTGGAATCTGAAATACGGCACAAATGAACCTATCTACAAATCAGAAACAGACTCACAGATTAAGAGACTTGTAGTTGCCAAGGTGGGGATCAGGAAAGGAAGGACTGGGAGTTTGGGAGGGATTAGCAGGTGTAAACTATTTTATATAGGATGACTAAACAACAAGATACTGTGTAGCACAGGGGGCTATGTTCACTATCCTGTGATAAGCCATAATGAAAAAGAATATAGAAAAGAATGTTTGTGTATATGAGTCACTTTGTTGTACAGCAGAGACTGGCACAACATTGTGAATCAACTGCACATCGATTAAAACTAGTAAAATGTCAAGCACACCAACAAAAAAGAGGAGAATAAAAGTGAGAGATGGTGGAGAGATTTTGAATGCAGAGAAATAAATGTAAGGTGAAGTATGTTAAATCAGCTGCTGGTTTTCTCAATAAGAGTAGAGACAAGGCTGCTTGCAGGTAATGGAAATGGTGGCCCTGGGGATTTCAGAGATGGGCAGTTGCTTTGGGCAACACAAGAGTGAACAAAACATGTTATGAAGGGGTTGCAGAAAGCCTTGCTCAAGTCCACATGGATTTGTTGTCTTTCTAAATATTGTTATTTTGTCTTTTTTTTTCCCTCTAGCTAAGAGTCCTTGAAGTGGTTCATCCATTAGTAACATAAGAATACATAATATCAAAAAAATGAACTTTTTTTGTTGAGTAGTAATGAGCATATCATTGAAACAATTAACATGAAAATCCCTATTTAGTAGGAGAGTCATTGAAGTCAATATGAGGGTGCTGGAGCAGGAATGGAAGAGGGTAGTGCAATCTTCAGAGTGGTGAAGATGGTCAGTGGCTTTGAAGGAATGAAAGAGAAGGACAAGGGCTTCCCCTGGTGGTCCAGTGGGTAAGGACACCGCCTTGCAGTGCAAGGGGCGCTAGTTCGATCCCTGGCCTGGGAAGATCCCACGTGCCGCGGAGCGGCTGAACGGATGTGTCCAATCTCCGAGCCGGAGCTCTGGAGCGCATGCGCCCAGAGCTGGCGCTCTGCGACAACAGACCCCACCGTTATGGGAGGCCTGCAGGAGCCAAAGAACAAAGACGGATGAAAAATAGAGAAATGGAAGACCAATAGAAGTGGCCCACCCACTCCCCTCCCTCCCCAACCCGACCCCTGCCCAAATAAATAAATAAATAAATAAATCTTTAAAAAAAAAAGAGAAGGACAGGAGTTTGTCAGCAGAGCAAGACATGAAGGTAGCATTCACGTTAACCAAGAGTTATGTGACTGTATGTACAGTAGTAGCCCTCGCTGTAACGAAGCCTCTAGGCCTGTAGTTCTTAGCAAGGGTGTACCTGGGAGTGCTCCACTGAACCACAGAGATCCTGATGTTCTAAGTCTGGCATCTATACCCTAGGCTCTGCTGATCAGTGTGGGAGCCATGGGCCAGATGCCACTTTTAAATCCTTGAAATATAAATTGAGATCTGTCGTAGATGTAAAATATACAATGGATTTTAAAGACAGTGTGAAAAAAAGAATATATTAGAAAATAATCTTATTATTTTAAAAATGTTGATTATACATTGAAATGGTAGTATGTACCTCCTGAGTTTAAAAACATTAAGGAAATTAATTGTACTTGTCTCTTTTTACTTTTCATATATGGCTACTAGAAAGTTGTATGAGCTGTTTGTATGCTTTGGATATTATCCAGTTGTTGGTTGCAAATATTTTCTCCCATTCTGTAGGTTGTCTTTCTGTTTTGTTTATGGTTTCTTTTGTGGTGTAAAAGCTTTTGAGTTTGATTAAGTCCCATTTGTTTGTTTTTGCTTTTTTTTTCTTTTGCTTTAGGAGACTGATCTGAAAAAATATCACTGCAATTTGTGTCTGAGAATATTATGCCTATGTTCTCTTCTAGAAGTTTTATGGTGTCATATCTTATGTTTAACCATTTTGAGTTTATTTTTTTGCATGGTCTAAGGAACCGTTCTAATTTCATTGATTTGCATGTAGGTGTGCAACTTTCCAATACCACTTGCTAAAGAGACTGTTTTTTCTTCATTGTATTTTCTTGCCTCCCATGTCATAGATTAATTGATCATGCGTGTGTGGGTTTCTTTCTGGGCTCTGCCTTCTCTTCCACTGATGTGTATGTCTGTTTTTGTGCCAATGTCACATTAAATAAAGCATTCTTAAATTGTTTAGGGCATGATTCATTTATTCACCTCTTTATTTCTCCTTTAAAGGAAATTACGTGAGTAGTAGCTCAGATGGTAAAAAATCTGCCTGCAATGTGGGAGAACTGTGTTCGATTCCTAGGATCGGGAAGATCCCCTGGAGAAGGGAATGGCAATCCACCCCAGTATTCTTGCTTGGAGAATCCCATGGACAGAGGAGCCTGTTGGGCTATAGTCCATGGGTTTCAAAGAGTCAGACACAACTGAGCAACTAACACATGCACATACTCTCTGTATGACTTCATTATTTGAGAAATTGGCATTCTCAGTTTTAAAAATTATTAGTTTATCTACTTGGCTGCACTGGGTTTTAGCTGTGGCACGGGAGATCTTCGTGGTGTCATACATGATCTTTTAATGTGCCACACGTACTCTAGTTGTGGAATGTAGGCTCCAAAGTACATGGGCTCAGCAGTTGTGGTGCCTAGGCCCAGCTGCTCTGTGGCACATGGGATCCTAGTTCCCCAACCAGGGATCAAGCCAGTGTCCCTGCATTGCAAGGTAGACGCCTAACCTCTGGATCACCAGGGAAGTCCTGACATTGTCAATTTCTTACTTTTCATATATGGCTACTAGAAAGTTGTATGAGCTGTTTGTATGCTTTGGATATTATCCAGTTGTTGGTTGCAAATATTTTCTCCCATTCTGTAGGTTGTCTTTCTGTTTTGTTTATGGTTTCTTTTGTGGTGTAAAAGCTTTTGAGTTTGATTAAGTCCCATTTGTTTGTTTTTGCTTTTTTTTTCTTTTGCTTTAGGAGACTGATCTGCAAAAATATCACTGCAATTTGTGTCTGAGAATATTATGCCTATGTTCTCTTCTAGAAGTTTTATGGTGTCATATCTTATGTTTAACCATTTTGAGTTTATTTTTTTGCATGGTCTAAGGAACCGTTCTAATTTCATTGATTTGCATGTAGGTGTGCAACTTTCCAATACCACTTGCTAAAGAGACTGTTTTTTCTTCATTGTATTTTCTTGCCTCCCATGTCATAGATTAATTGATCATGCGTGTGTGGGTTTCTTTCTGGGCTCTGCCTTCTCTTCCACTGATGTGTATGTCTGTTTTTGTGCCAATGTCACATTAAATAAAGCATTCTTAAATTGTTTAGGGCATGATTCATTTATTCACCTCTTTATTTCTCCTTTAAAGGAAATTACGTGAGTAGTAGCTCAGATGGTAAAAAATCTGCCTGCAATGTGGGAGAACTGTGTTCGATTCCTAGGATCGGGAAGATCCCCTGGAGAAGGGAATGGCAATCCACCCCAGTATTCTTGCTTGGAGAATCCCATGGACAGAGGAGCCTGTTGGGCTATAGTCCATGGGTTTCAAAGAGTCAGACACAACTGAGCAACTAACACATGCACATACTCTCTGTATGACTTCATTATTTGAGAAATTGGCATTCTCAGTTTTAAAAATTATTAGTTTATCTACTTGGCTGCACTGGGTTTTAGCTGTGGCACGGGAGATCTTCGTGGTGTCATACATGATCTTTTAATGTGCCACACGTACTCTAGTTGTGGAATGTAGGCTCCAAAGTACATGGGCTCAGCAGTTGTGGTGCCTAGGCCCAGCTGCTCTGTGGCACATGGGATCCTAGTTCCCCAACCAGGGATCAAGCCAGTGTCCCCTGCATTGCAAGGTAGACGCCTAACCTCTGGATCACCAGGGAAGTCCTGACATTGTCAATTTCTGATTAGTCCAAAAGATGGAATTTTTAGTTGGGAGGAAGGGAGACAGTGTTTCTGAATGAAGTTCCCCAAGATACTTGGTCATTATCAGAAATAAAAGGAAATGAATTTGTGGATTTGTGATGCTTTCTCCAGAGATCTTCCTGGAATGTGCATATGTTAACTGGCACTCTGCCACATTGCTCCCCACCCCTGCTTTTTTTTTTTTTTAAACTATAAATATAAATAAAGTTTGATTCTTTGGAGAAAATAGCTTAAAAGTATGCCCATTCTGCACTTTTCAAAAATAAGTGTTATTCCATCTTTAACATTTGTTCTTTTCATAAACAATATAAATATGCTCAGTAGAGTTCCACTTTTAAAATAATGCTTAATGTTTAAATAGGTTTTGCAGAGTTGGGAAAATAAAGACTATGGATCAGCTCGGAGCATTGTTCGTATCATTGGGAAACTTCTTCCTTTAGATCCTTGTCCCAGGCCTAAGTTTGAGGTAAGTCGGTCAACACGCATTGTTTAAGCACCATGTCTAAAAATTTTCCAGATACTCCTAGGGACCTAGGATGGAACTAAAGAAGAAATGTTTCATGCAAACCAAAAACCTGTAGCTTATCCTGGAAACAAGTCACTTCACCTGTGTTTTCGTCTTGATTACTTTGAATAATTATATCTAAAGATTGGCAGATGTGAAACAATTCCTGAGTCATTCATTTGGTTTTTCTCGCCTCTGTTTTATGTTGGTGACATTCCCTAGGGGAGAGAATATTACCACATGTGTAGACTGTAGACTTTCAGAATAATATTTTCCTGAGTCATTTTTCTTGCTAACAGGTGTATACGGTGTATGGCACACCCCTGTTTCCTTGTCACGCTGTGGATTGTTAACTTACATAAGTAGTTTCCACTGTGTCTTCCCCTGACTCCCCGCAGAGCTCTGATGTTGTTTTTCCTTTTTCCCTTTAGCTGGTTCCACTCTTGAACTCAGTGGACCCGGGGAACAGTGCATCTGTAGTTCCATCTTTTGCAGACGTTTGGTGTGTGGCAAATGATGAAGAAACAAGTTATCTCAGATTTCGGTAATTTTTCTTCTTGGCAAGTGGGGTGTAGGCTATAATCTGAATTCTTGCTTGTGTTGAAGTGTGTTCGCAGAGTCTTTTTTATTTTTTTTATTATTTATTTATTTATTTATTTTGGGGGGGTGAGGTGAGGAGGGAGGTGGGGGTAGCAGGCGGGTTACTTCTATTGGTCTTTCATTTCTCTATTTTCATCCGTCTTTGTTCTTTGGCCCGCGTGGGCCTCCCATCGCGGTGGCCTCTGTTGTCGCTGAGCGCCGGCTCTGGGCGCATGCGCTCCAGAGCTCCAGCTCGGTAATTGGACACACTGGTCCAGCTGCTCCGCGGCACGTGGGATCTTCCCGTCCAGGGATTGAACCAGTGCGCCTTGCCCTACAAGACGGACTGTTCACCCACTGGACCACCAGGGAAGCCCTGGCTGGTTTTTCTTAATGCGCATTTAAACCTCATCCTAGGCCTAGGAAGGAATGATATTAAAAGGACATGAAGATCACCGCATTCATTTGTAGGAGAAAGCCCTTTCCTATATGCTAAATACTAGATCTTTTTTATTTTTTTCTGACTGCTCTAGGTCGTTGTTGCTGTGTGCAGGCTTTCTCTAGTTGTGGAGAACTGCTCCCTAATTATAGTGCAGGGGCTTCTCACTGCAGTAGCCTCTCTTGTTGCAGAGCACCAGCTCTAGAGTGTGGGCTCAGTAATTGCAGCTTGTGGGCTCTAGAGCACAGGCTCAGTAGTTGTGGTGTACAGGCTTGGTTGCTTCTCAGCAAGTGGAATCTTCCTGGGCCAGGGATTGAACTACTGTTCCCTGTGTTGGCAGGGGAATTCTAGCCACTGGACCACCAGGGAAGTCCAACACTAGATCTATTTTATTTTATGTGTTTAGCCAAAAGTCATATAGTGTTCACTATGTATCTTTCATCATTAGGATGTTTTACTGCTTGGGAATGCTAACTTAGGTGTTAGTGTATTCAGTTACAGGCTTTAAGTATAATAAAGGTCAATTATTCAAAATATCTGGTTAAATTTATTCTGTGTCAATCTGGTTTACAAATTTTCAAAAAATTAGAGTTCTTACCCCAATGTAACATGGAATCCTTTAGTACTTTACATTGCAAGTATTGTAGAATTTCAAAATAAATTCACTTTATTTCTAATTAAATCAGTTTGTATTGTTTGAAGTTTATAGGATAATTATATTTGGTTTGCAGGCTGAGAGTAGGATGTGTTCCTTCATTCACTGATCACTTCCTGGTCACTGATTAACGACAGCATTCTGTTCTGGCTATTGAAAATACAAAGTTGCCTAAGATATTTGTCCTCAGTGAGTCTAGAGATAGTTATAAAATAAACAGAGCATTCTGATTTTTTTTTTGGTGTCTTTGTTCTTTAACTGAAAGAAATGATTTCTCTTAGAAAATTTTCCCTCCTCCATCTCTCCTTTCATTTTTTCCTCCATTCTACACTTAGAAATAGTATATGGAACAATGAAGAAGAGGAGAAAATTGCATCTTTCCATCCTTTACAACTAGTTGAAAGTCCACTGACACCTGCTCTGAGGCATAACAAATCAAGAAAAAATGATTGGCCTGAAAGCGAAACTGCAATTAAAAAAATAGCTGCCCTTGAAGATGAGCTAGCTTTTCTTCGCTCTCAGATTGCTGCAATTGTGGGAAGACAAGAACTGGGAAACAGTATGAATGCTGGTAAACAACGTTGGGTTTTTATTTTGGTTGGATGATACTGCTCTAGTATTTAAGTCAGTGCAGTTCTAAGTAAGAAAAGAATGTTTGCTGCTAACACTTCCACCAAATCTAGGTGAATACTGCTTTGTAGATGATTCTTTTTAAATTTTTAGAGTTGTGACTTGCTTTAAATAAAATATACATACACATACAATATCAATGTGTATATAAAAATACCTATATAAATACATATGTAATTTGTATATAACCCATATTTATACAGTAGTATATAGTTATAATTTATATGAAATGTTATATAGTATATATAATAAATGAAATATATATATAGGTTTTTTTAAAGCAGTCATATTGCACATGATTTTAGGAGCAAATTTGTTGTGAAAAAGTTAAAAGTTGGTATGCATTTTAGGCTCTTTCCTAGTAAATAGACACGTGGGTGTTTCTACAGTGTCATCATAGAGTGAATGTATCAGTTTGCGTGTTTCTAGCCACAAGCTATTGATCGTGTTTTATCTTTCATAAACTGAGGATGAAATTCAGATTGTATGTGAAAACATTTTTCACTTTCTCCTTAAAATAATTTTGCTCTCTTCCCCCTACACAGAAAATTCTAATTGGATTAAAAAGACATTTACTATTTGCTTGACTCTTTCAGAAATTACTAAGCAGATGGGATTGCTTCTCCTTCTTGGCCACCATATCATTATTTTGGTAGCATTACAGAAATTATTCCTATTTTGATTCTAATTAGTGTTATGTGTTATATTAGAGACAATTTTGCATGATTTTTCAACAGACTAAATTTTCTTTAGGGTCCTTGAACTTGAACGACAGGCCTAGTGGTTTGGGACAAATGCCGTCACCAGGGACGACTCAACTCAATGTCAAACAAGATTCATTTTCAAGTTCAGTGCTTCGCTCTCCTCCTCCACCACCACTGCCTCTTCAGACTTCTCTACAGCTTCTGTGTTCTCCTCTCGTGCAAACAGCATCTAATAATACTCGTACATCAGATAATACAGCAGCTGAGGTGAATAAACAGCACTCAGGTGCTAGAAAGACCAATTATAGTCATCATTCAAAAAGCCAGAAAAATAAAGATATTCCAAACATGTTGGATGTTCTAAAGGATATGAATAAGGTTAAGCTGCGTGCTATTGAAAGGTATGTTGTCATAATTTGACAAATGAACCAATATTTTATCAGTGGTATTTAAACAAATTATTTATTAAAGGAAACATATGTACGTCTTCTCTTTAATTCTTCTTCACCCTAATACCCCTCCTAGAGAGAATCATTCTCAAATTTTTGTGACTTTCTTCTAGTCTCTTATCTTCATATATATAATTTTAAAGATTTATTTATTTATGACTATGTTGGGTCTTTGTTGCTAGACTTGGGTGGGCTTTCTCTATTCGCGCTGAGCGGGAGCTACTCCTTGCAGTGGCCTGTCTTGTGGCTCAGAGGCTCCAGAGCAGCACTTGTGTATGGACTTAGTTGCTCTATGGCATGTGGGATCTTCCCCAACCAGGAATCAAACCTGTGTCCCCTGCCCTGAGAGGCAAATTCTTAACCACTGGCCTGCAAAGGAAGTCCTGTATTTTTGAAACAACATACTACTTTTGCAATTTTTTGGCTGTTTTAGTTATATTTACTTACAGTTGTTAAAGATCTGGAATACGTTCTCCTTGACATTCTACCTCCTAACATGCACATACACTTGTTATTACATCCTCTTAATAGGGTTAAGTTGCAGTCTTTACTGAAATCCACATTCAGAATTTATATCCTTATTATAGCAGTAAACATTCACAGCCAAGCCATTTCATCTGCCGCAATTACATTTTGTTTGCTAACTGATTTTATTTTTGATTGCAGTGGATTATTGCCTGTTTGAATTCTCTTACCCCTGGAGATCCCCTCCTGGAGCCCTCTGTCCTGCTCTAATCTTACTTGTTGCTCTAAACCTGCTGCACTGTCATCCTAAGGATTTCCTTCTCTTCATGGGCATTCTCTTTGTCCTTTGTTGCATTGCCCATTTCCTGGGTTTCCTATCTTCCTGTAGTTTCCTGAGGAGTGCATGAAAGATAAATTATTTTAAGATTTTGCATATCTGAAAAAATTTTTTTTTTTAATTCTTACACTTACTTGCTAGTTTTTGGGGGTATATAATTGGCAGAAAATCATTTTCCTCAGAATTGTGAAGACATTATTCCATTGGTTTCAAGCTCTCAGTGTTCCTGTGGAGAGGTGAATGTCATTTTGATACCTAATACTATGGAGGAAACTTGTTTTTTCTTGAAGCATTTGAGATCTTCTTTGGTCTGAATGTTCTCAAAATTCATGATGATTAGCCTTAGAGCATTCTTTTAAAATTTCTTAGGCTGAGCATTTATGGCCTCAATCAGTTGTCCTTTATTTTTGGAAAATTTTTATAACATTTTTCTGATACTTTTCTCTTATTCTTTCCCTCTTTTCTTGGAACTCAAGTTTTAATGCCAAAATTATTTGTCTTGTCTTCATATCAGGCTTATTTCTCTTTGCCTTTTTATTGTACTTTTTGAGAAAATCCTTTTCAGTTTTTCTTTGCATTTCTCTTGACATCATTTTTTTGAGGAGAGGCTGTACTCAAATTTATATCTGCTCAATGGTCCCCACTACCACCCTATATAACTTGGTCTTTTGCTGTTACCTCGAATCAAACCTGTGTCCCCTGCCCTGAGAGGCAAATTCTTAACCACTGGCCTGCAAAGGAAGTCCTGTATTTTTGAAACAACATACTACTTTTGCAATTTTTTGGCTGTTTTAGTTATATTTACTTACAGTTGTTAAAGATCTGGAATACGTTCTCCTTGACATTCTACCTCCTAACATGCACATACACTTGTTATTACATCCTCTTAATAGGGTTAAGTTGCAGTCTTTACTGAAATCCACATTCAGAATTTATATCCTTATTATAGCAGTAAACATTCACAGCCAAGCCATTTCATCTGCCGCAATTACATTTTGTTTGCTAACTGATTTTATTTTTGATTGCAGTGGATTATTGCCTGTTTGAATTCTCTTACCCCTGGAGATCCCCTCCTGGAGCCCTCTGTCCTGCTCTAATCTTACTTGTTGCTCTAAACCTGCTGCACTGTCATCCTAAGGATTTCCTTCTCTTCATGGGCATTCTCTTTGTCCTTTGTTGCATTGCCCATTTCCTGGGTTTCCTATCTTCCTGTAGTTTCCTGAGGAGTGCATGAAAGATAAATTATTTTAAGATTTTGCATATCTGAAAAAATTTTTTTTTAATTCTTACACTTACTTGCTAGTTTTTGGGGGTATATAATTGGCAGAAAATCATTTTCCTCAGAATTGTGAAGACATTATTCCATTGGTTTCAAGCTCTCAGTGTTCCTGTGGAGAGGTGAATGTCATTTTGATACCTAATACTATGGAGGAAACTTGTTTTTTCTTGAAGCATTTGAGATCTTCTTTGGTCTGAATGTTCTCAAAATTCATGATGATTAGCCTTAGAGCATTCTTTTAAAATTTCTTAGGCTGAGCATTTATGGCCTCAATCAGTTGTCCTTTATTTTTGGAAAATTTTTATAACATTTTTCTGATACTTTTCTCTTATTCTTTCCCTCTTTTCTTGGAACTCAAGTTTTAATGCCAAAATTATTTGTCTTGTCTTCATATCAGGCTTATTTCTCTTTGCCTTTTTATTGTACTTTTTGAGAAAATCCTTTTCAGTTTTTCTTTGCATTTCTCTTGACATCATTTTTTTGAGGGGAGAGGCTGTACTCAAATTTATATCTGCTCAATGGTCCCCACTACCACCCTATATAACTTGGACTTTTGCTGTTACCTCCTAACTGGTTGCTCTCTTTCAATCTTCTTCTCTGTTCTCCGTATATTAATAATAACCAGAGTGAGCTTTAAAAATTGAAGTCAGAGCATACCATTCCCCTACTTAAAATCCTTTGGTGATTTTCACTGGGCTTAGGATGAAATCTTGACACCTTGTGGTGGCCTGGGTTCGGCCCTCATGTCTGACGTCATGTCCTGTATCCCATCTCATGTTACTGCGCTCCACTTGTACCTATTTTTCCTTTCTCACAGAGGTCAGCCTCCTTTCTGATGAATCCATAGGATGTTTACAATAAAACCAGCTGCTTGTCATTTCCTTAACAAGAATGGCATCTACTCCTCTATGAGGCTTTTCTTCTTCATCTCAATGAAAGTGCTTCGTAGCCACTATCACATTTACCTCTTTTATTTATTTTTAAAAGTACTTATTTGACTGTACCAGGTCTTAGTTGCAGCTTGCGAACTCTTAGTCATGGATATAGTTCCCTGAGCTTGGTTCAAACGTGGACTTCCGCCTTTGAGAGTGGAGAGTCTCAACCAGTGGACCACAAGGTCCCTCCCTCTTTTAGTTTTTTCACAGCAGTGATTGCTGCCCCAGAATGTTTTTGCTTACTTGTTCACCAAGGAACTCCTGCCCGCAGTGATCAAGATACTTCTCTACCCCCAAAGTGTAAAATGGAGCTTGGCAAAATAAACGAAGAAACAGTTAACCTGATGTTTTTCTCTTCATGAGCTCCATAATCGTTTTAAAAGTTCTTAAGTATTTCTTTAAACTTTTCTACCCACTGGAGAATTAGAAAATAAAAAATAAAGATGATATTTGATAAATCCTAGGTTATGACGGACTGTGGTCACAGCATTCCAATGTCTTGAAGATAAATTAGATTGTAGTAAATTATGCTTATGTTTCTGCTGTGTAATGCTTATATTTTTGTTATGCTTGTTAATAAAGAACTTAAATTACACAAAGTTTTAAGTTGTTCCATTTTTTCAAAGGTCCCCTGGAGGCAGACCCATTCACAAGAGGAAAAGGGAAGACTCACCTTGGGATCCAGTGTCTCTAATATCCCATGCACTTAAGCAGAAATTTGCATTCCAAGAAGAAGATTCCTTTGAGAAAGAAAATAATTGTTGGGAGTCTTCTCCATTTTCAAGTCCAGAAACTTCAAGGGTGCGCTTATAATGTAAGGTTAAATTTTCAGTTTTTCTCATACGTATTGCTCATAGTACACTTGAACTTTACTTTCAAGTTCTCTTAAAATAATTATGTGGAATGGGCTATAAGATTGTTTGCTGATGCTCTGTGCTGCTAAAGTTTCTGTTGTTTGTACTGACTTTCACATACATGCTTATTTTAGCTTCTAGTGTACTATGAAGTTTTTTGAGGTAAAACACTTGATTTGAAAAATACTTGTACATAATAGTTTATCCTGAACCCATGCTGACTTGACACTGCTGTCTGTAGTGTGAACTGGCCGTCTGAAACTTTGAGAGTACCAGAGAAGAATGGTGTGATAGATTCAGCATGACTGTATTTAAATATGAATCCTCCCAGTATTTTTCCCAGTCAAGTGTAAAGACTGGATTTAAAATAGTCTTAGTTGCAGCTTGCGAACTCTTAGTCATGGATATAGTTCCCTGAGCTTGGTTCAAACGTGGACTTCCGCCTTTGAGAGTGGAGAGTCTCAACCAGTGGACCACAAGGTCCCTCCCTCTTTTAGTTTTTTCACAGCAGTGATTGCTGCCCCAGAATGTTTTTGCTTACTTGTTCACCAAGGAACTCCTGCCCGCAGTGATCAAGATACTTCTCTACCCCCAAAGTGTAAAATGGAGCTTGGCAAAATAAACGAAGAAACAGTTAACCTGATGTTTTTCTCTTCATGAGCTCCATAATCGTTTTAAAAGTTCTTAAGTATTTCTTTAAACTTTTCTACCCACTGGAGAATTAGAAAATAAAAAATAAAGATGATATTTGATAAATCCTAGGTTATGACGGACTGTGGTCACAGCATTCCAATGTCTTGAAGATAAATTAGATTGTAGTAAATTATGCTTATGTTTCTGCTGTGTAATGCTTATATTTTTGTTATGCTTGTTAATAAAGAACTTAAATTACACAAAGTTTTAAGTTGTTCCATTTTTTCAAAGGTCCCCTGGAGGCAGACCCATTCACAAGAGGAAAAGGGAAGACTCACCTTGGGATCCAGTGTCTCTAATATCCCATGCACTTAAGCAGAAATTTGCATTCCAAGAAGAAGATTCCTTTGAGAAAGAAAATAATTGTTGGGAGTCTTCTCCATTTTCAAGTCCAGAAACTTCAAGGGTGCGCTTATAATGTAAGGTTAAATTTTCAGTTTTTCTCATACGTATTGCTCATAGTACACTTGAACTTTACTTTCAAGTTCTCTTAAAATAATTATGTGGAATGGGCTATAAGATTGTTTGCTGATGCTCTGTGCTGCTAAAGTTTCTGTTGTTTGTACTGACTTTCACATACATGCTTATTTTAGCTTCTAGTGTACTATGAAGTTTTTTGAGGTAAAACACTTGATTTGAAAAATACTTGTACATAATAGTTTATCCTGAACCCATGCTGACTTGACACTGCTGTCTGTAGTGTGAACTGGCCGTCTGAAACTTTGAGAGTACCAGAGAAGAATGGTGTGATAGATTCAGCATGACTGTATTTAAATATGAATCCTCCCAGTATTTTTCCCAGTCAAGTGTAAAGACTGGATTATTTAGATAAATAGAATATTTTGGATTGTGCTTTTGACAATGCAAATGAGATCATAATTATCTTCAATGACCATGTTCACTGACCCTTAAAAATGTTTATAATCTATTTCAACTCTTGACCTTAAAAATTGCTCCTTACTTGAACCCTCTTTTCTTTAGCTCAGATATAATCCTAATCTGGGGGGTCGTTTCCCACCTCGTAATTTAGTTAAGGTAGTAAACAAGAATAAGCCTTGGGAACAAGAAGACAGTGCAAGAGGGACAGAGACTGAAGTCTGGTGGGTGGGACTGGAGTGGCAAAGGAGGAGGTGGGGAAACTGAAAAGGAGATGGCAGCTCAAAGAGCACAGCGGGACCGGGGAGAACTGTTCTCCTCAGTCGGCTCCAGGAGGACTGAGGACTCACGGTCACGTCCTCAGCCACGGGCACCATGCCTGACACGTGGTCTGCTCTCAAACAACCACTCAACTATGTTCTGCCGTTCTTTTTTTTTTTTTTTCTTTAATCAAAATAATATGTTAAACATTTGCTTTCTTTCAGTTTGGACATGATATTTTACAGTCAGAAGTATGTTGAACTAGAAGAATGCCGGGCCAGCCGGCAATCGAGCAGGTCCTGAAGAGAGTGGCAGATAGGCTAAGAAAAGAAAGAAGGACAGAATAATTGTTGGGAGTCTTCTCCATTTTCAAGTCCAGAAACTTCAAGGGTGCGCTTATAATGTAAGGTTAAATTTTCAGTTTTTCTCATACGTATTGCTCATAGTACACTTGAACTTTACTTTCAAGTTCTCTTAAAATAATTATGTGGAATGGGCTATAAGATTGTTTGCTGATGCTCTGTGCTGCTAAAGTTTCTGTTGTTTGTACTGACTTTCACATACATGCTTATTTTAGCTTCTAGTGTACTATGAAGTTTTTTGAGGTAAAACACTTGATTTGAAAAATACTTGTACATAATAGTTTATCCTGAACCCATGCTGACTTGACACTGCTGTCTGTAGTGTGAACTGGCCGTCTGAAACTTTGAGAGTACCAGAGAAGAATGGTGTGATAGATTCAGCATGACTGTATTTAAATATGAATCCTCCCAGTATTTTTCCCAGTCAAGTGTAAAGACTGGATTATTTAGATAAATAGAATATTTTGGATTGTGCTTTTGACAATGCAAATGAGATCATAATTATCTTCAATGACCATGTTCACTGACCCTTAAAAATGTTTATAATCTATTTCAACTCTTGACCTTAAAAATTGCTCCTTACTTGAACCCTCTTTTCTTTAGCTCAGATATAATCCTAATCTGGGGGGTCGTTTCCCACCTCGTAATTTAGTTAAGGTAGTAAACAAGAATAAGCCTTGGGAACAAGAAGACAGTGCAAGAGGGACAGAGACTGAAGTCTGGTGGGTGGGACTGGAGTGGCAAAGGAGGAGGTGGGGAAACTGAAAAGGAGATGGCAGCTCAAAGAGCACAGCGGGACCGGGGAGAACTGTTCTCCTCAGTCGGCTCCAGGAGGACTGAGGACTCACGGTCACGTCCTCAGCCACGGGCACCATGCCTGACACGTGGTCTGCTCTCAAACAACCACTCAACTATGTTCTGCCGTTCTTTTTTTTTTTTTTTCTTTAATCAAAATAATATGTTAAACATTTGCTTTCTTTCAGTTTGGACATGATATTTTACAGTCAGAAGTATGTTGAACTAGAAGAATGCCGGGCCAGCCGGCAATCGAGCAGGTCCTGAAGAGAGTGGCAGATAGGCTAAGAAAAGAAAGAAGGACAGAAAAGATGGGGCTGAGAGGGACAGCAAGAAGGCAGACAACTCTACAGGTTGCTGACAAGTTGCTGACAAGTTTATTGAATTCGCTCATCCCTTCTATACTTCACACAACAAGCAATTGTGTACACGTGCTTTAGGCCAGGTGTCGATCATAACACGTGCTTTAGGCCAGGTGTCGATCATAAACTAGGTGTTACCTCCTGGTGTGTTATTACAATGGTTCTCGGTCATAATGCCCCTCAAGCCCTGTAAAGAGGCTCCAGGTGTTCTTTATGATAGCTCAGGAACGTCTTCACAACACCTGGGGTGGCGGGACAGAGAGCTATGCTGTTATCAGCCCCTGTTGCCAGGGCAGCTCCCAGAGCTATGTTTCCTTAAAGGAAACCTCTTGAAACAGGGCAGCTCCCCGCAGAAGAATAAGTGATAGCTTTTCACATAGTAGGTGCAGATCCAGCCATGAACAACAGGGGCTGTGTCTGCACCTAGAAGAGAGGAGTGCAGAAGCATGCCTGCTTGTGAAAGGATCTCATCTCCTGTTAGTGAAGTTCAGTGTAGTCTATTCACTGGGGTATATCAGTGCAAGAGCTAAAGGATCTTGACCTGTCTCTGGTCTTATAAGATCTGGCACTCAACTGGCTACTGATGATAGTTAGGAATATGTATCTTTTTAATCTTGTCCATGTATGTTAATGTTATTAAGGCTGAATATACACTTTGAATGATTTTCCTAAGAGCTTAATAATAAAGGATGTAATATTTTTATTAGAGAACAGTAAGGTCTCGTTATAAGGTAACAGAAACCGTTTAGTGGATTAAGAAAGTGATGTAAACTAAGTCTGTATTTTACTACTCAGCAGCTGATAATATACTCGGGGCTTTTTTAAACTTTTTTTTTATTTGAATTTTGGCCTCTTTTATCAGGTTTTTATTTGTTTATTTTCATCCATCTTTGTCTGTAAAAATGAAATCAGTTTGGACATGATATTTTACAGTCAGAAGTATGTTGAACTAGAAGAATGCCGGGCCAGCCGGCAATCGAGCAGGTCCTGAAGAGAGTGGCAGATAGGCTAAGAAAAGAAAGAAGGACAGAAAAGATGGGGCTGAGAGGGACAGCAAGAAGGCAGACAACTCTACAGGTTGCTGACAAGTTGCTGACAAGTTTATTGAATTCGCTCATCCCTTCTATACTTCACACAACAAGCAATTGTGTACACGTGCTTTAGGCCAGGTGTCGATCATAACACGTGCTTTAGGCCAGGTGTCGATCATAAACTAGGTGTTACCTCCTGGTGTGTTATTACAATGGTTCTCGGTCATAATGCCCCTCAAGCCCTGTAAAGAGGCTCCAGGTGTTCTTTATGATAGCTCAGGAACGTCTTCACAACACCTGGGGTGGCGGGACAGAGAGCTATGCTGTTATCAGCCCCTGTTGCCAGGGCAGCTCCCAGAGCTATGTTTCCTTAAAGGAAACCTCTTGAAACAGGGCAGCTCCCCGCAGAAGAATAAGTGATAGCTTTTCACATAGTAGGTGCAGATCCAGCCATGAACAACAGGGGCTGTGTCTGCACCTAGAAGAGAGGAGTGCAGAAGCATGCCTGCTTGTGAAAGGATCTCATCTCCTGTTAGTGAAGTTCAGTGTAGTCTATTCACTGGGGTATATCAGTGCAAGAGCTAAAGGATCTTGACCTGTCTCTGGTCTTATAAGATCTGGCACTCAACTGGCTACTGATGATAGTTAGGAATATGTATCTTTTTAATCTTGTCCATGTATGTTAATGTTATTAAGGCTGAATATACACTTTGAATGATTTTCCTAAGAGCTTAATAATAAAGGATGTAATATTTTTATTAGAGAACAGTAAGGTCTCGTTATAAGGTAACAGAAACCGTTTAGTGGATTAAGAAAGTGATGTAAACTAAGTCTGTATTTTACTACTCAGCAGCTGATAATATACTCGGGGCTTTTTTAAACTTTTTTTTTATTTGAATTTTGGCCTCTTTTATCAGGTTTTTATTTGTTTATTTTCATCCATCTTTATTCTTTGGCCTGTGTGGGCCTCCCATTGCAGTGGCCTCTCTCGTTGCATAGCACCGGCTCTGGGTGCATGTGCTCCAGAGCACTGACTCCATACACACTGGCCCGGCTGCTCCATGGCACGTGGGATCTTCCCTGGCCAGGGACTGAACTGGTTCCCCTTGCACTACAAGGCGGACTCTTTACCCACCGGACCACCAGAGAAGCCCGTACACTCGGGATTTTTAAAAAAGAGATTTCTTAAAGCAGTATGACTGGCTGACTTAAGAGCTTTGAATCTTGTGATCTGGTGTACCTGGCCTCCAGCAACTTGGAGGATTTCAAAGAGTATAAAATGAGAATTTTTTCACCTAAGAGAGTCATACTTTGAATCATAGATTGAGCCTTCAAGAAACTCTTCTGGAGGTGGTAAAGAATTAATCTTAGAAGCTGATTTTGATTGTTAAATGCTGGATGGTAGAAGTATTTAAAGAGTCTTCCTGATAAGTTTTGCCTGCACTTGATATGTGAATACGTATACCTATCATTTTATTTCCTTTGTTCTTTATTATACTCTGTTCTTTTATAAATAAATATGCCTCTTGGAACTTGTGTTTTACAGTGGTTCAAATTCATGTTGTGTCCTCACTACGTTTAGAATGTCTAAGCTTTTGGGGAGAAAGAGGGTTGTGTAGTTATTTTTTTGGTCAATATGATGAAACATCTAAGTTTGGAATATGTATCTTTTAATCTTGTCCATGTATGTTAATGTTATTAAGGCTGAATATACACTTTGAATGATTTTCCTAAGAGCTTAATAATAAAGGATGTAATATTTTATTAGAGAACAGTAAGGTCTCGTTATAAGGTAACAGAAACCGTTTAGTGGATTAAGAAAGTGATGTAAACTAAGTCTGTATTTTACTACTCAGCAGCTGATAATATACTCGGGGCTTTTTTAAACTTTTTTTTTATTTGAATTTTGGCCTCTTTTATCAGGTTTTTATTTGTTTATTTTCATCCATCTTTATTCTTTGGCCTGTGTGGGCCTCCCATTGCAGTGGCCTCTCTCGTTGCATAGCACCGGCTCTGGGTGCATGTGCTCCAGAGCACTGACTCCATACACACTGGCCCGGCTGCTCCATGGCACGTGGGATCTTCCCTGGCCAGGGACTGAACTGGTTCCCCTTGCACTACAAGGCGGACTCTTTACCCACCGGACCACCAGAGAAGCCCGTACACTCGGGATTTTTAAAAAAGAGATTTCTTAAAGCAGTATGACTGGCTGACTTAAGAGCTTTGAATCTTGTGATCTGGTGTACCTGGCCTCCAGCAACTTGGAGGATTTCAAAGAGTATAAAATGAGAATTTTTTCACCTAAGAGAGTCATACTTTGAATCATAGATTGAGCCTTCAAGAAACTCTTCTGGAGGTGGTAAAGAATTAATCTTAGAAGCTGATTTTGATTGTTAAATGCTGGATGGTAGAAGTATTTAAAGAGTCTTCCTGATAAGTTTTGCCTGCACTTGATATGTGAATACGTATACCTATCATTTTATTTCCTTTGTTCTTTATTATACTCTGTTCTTTTATAAATAAATATGCCTCTTGGAACTTGTGTTTTACAGTGGTTCAAATTCATGTTGTGTCCTCACTACGTTTAGAATGTCTAAGCTTTTGGGGAGAAAGAGGGTTGTGTAGTTATTTTTTTGGTCAATATGATGAAACATCTAAGTTTGGAATAGGTATTTTTTCCCTCTGCCCTTATACTGATGTGTGTGGGTATTTACATGTTTCCCTAGAAATGAAACTTAGATTCCATTTGGATGGACTCAGCAGTCACCCATTTTGCAGGCTCCCTCCCGGTTTTAAAAAAGCCCGGTTTGCTCACAGGTTTCATGTTACTGTGGTTGAGAGTCGGCTGTCCAGTTATCTCCATTCCTGACCCCTTTCTCCACTCCTTTCTGGGACTTTCCAGTTAGGGCTGGCTCTGCAGCAGCTGTCTTATGGCCACGAGGAGTAGGCTTTGAGTCACAGAGACGTGAACCCCGACATCAGTGAGCTGTTGAACTAACACCAGCAAGAGCCATCTGCAGACTATTACACGAGAGAGATTAAAAAAATATATGCTTAGTGACTTTTCTGTTCTTTGCAGCCAGAAGCATTCATAGTGATACAGCAAGTACACCGGTGTGGCTTTGCTACCTGCCTGCTGCTCCTTCCGCGGAGTCTTCTGATACTTCTCATCCTGTGGCCATAGTTGGTTCTTGCTGTTGTTCCCGCCCTTCCTAGACATTGCCCCACTCTGCCTTTCCTCATCTTGTCCTTGTAATTAGAGTCCCTCTTGCTCTGAAGTAACCACTTTTTATCCCCTAGGGTAGTCTTGCATTTTGAATTTTATAGTTTCCTTATTTAGAGATGTTTAATGAATAATTCTTCCCCCACAACCAGCAGGAATATATGTAAGAAAACTATCTCCTGCCAAGTGAGGTCTGTTTCTTAAAAAAACCTCAAGTTGTTTTTGTTTTGCAGGGGTTGTTGGGGCAGTGGGCGGGGTGGGGTGGGGGGAGCGGTGCTTTTCGGTTCTTCTGAATGAATTTCCTGCTTGCCCAAAGCACGTCACCACTAGGATGCATCAGGATTGCGAGAATCTTAGGCTCACCTCTATTTGCTTACCTGCTGGCTTATGATAGTCTGCCTGCAATGCAGGAAATCCAGGTTTGATCCCTGGGTTGGGAAGGTCCCTTGGAGAAGGGAATGGCTACCCACTCCATATTCTTGCCTGGAGAATCCCCAAAATAGAGGAGCCTGGTGGACTACCGTCAATGGGATTGCAAAGAGTCAGTCTTCGCTAAGCAACTAATACCTCTAGAAGACTGACTTCCAATGTCCTGGGGGACACGAGACCATGCTCTGGAATTCCCCTTTGTGAGGCCTTCTGAATGGCCGACGTTTGGATTCCTGGTGACTTACGTTGACTGTAGAGTTTGTGAGAGTTTAGGCTTTCATCATGAATCTATATATAAATTGTCTAATACTAAGTGTTATTTATAATATTATATTTTGAACTTGACTGGACATCCTGTGAATGCGGAAACTTTCTCTTGGAAGTTAAACATCAGCTTTTCTTTCCTGACTCCAAGACATTAATCCTCCCACTTGGCCTCAAAGAGTCCCTCTTTTCTCTTTCGTTTTCCTCATATGCCTTAAACTAAGTGGCATTCTCTTTATTGATCGACTGCTGGCTAATCCTTATAAAAGAATTAAGGCATTTGACAAAGCATTCTAATCCTATTTTATATTTGGAAAAAATTTCGGTTTTATACTATAGATTACAGGAAGTTAATGCTGTTCAAAATCTTGACTGGTTGAGACATGCATATAATAGAGATTGTCAGGACAGGAAGGGGAGATGGGACTTACTAGGAGCATACAGCAGAATCTGGAGGGGGCCCCCAAGTTGCAAATAGTGTCATGGGAGGGGTTGCCAAAAGCCCTTGCTCTTACAGTGAGAATGCATTTGTGTTTCAGTTATGATATTTACATAAAAATTAGGTTGGAAGAGAAGAAGCCAATTACAATATCAAAAGAGGGCTGTTCAGGCACTACCCTGGTGGTGGTTCAGTGGTTAAGAATCTGCTTTGCAATGTAGGGGACATGGGTTTGATCCTTGGTCAGGGAACTAAGATCCTACGTGCTGAGGGGTAACTAAGCTCATGTACTGCAACAACTGAGTCTGAGAACTCAAGAGCCCACGTGACTCAATGAGATAGTCCGTGTGCTGCAAAGAAGATCTCTTGTGCTGCAACTAGGACCTGATGCAGCCTCATAAATATTAAACAAAAAAGAGAGCTATTGGAACTTGCATGGAGGCCCAGTGGTTAAGAATCTGTGCTTCCCATTGCAGGAGGCTCAGGTTCAATCCCTGGTCAGGGAACTAACCTGTCACACATGCTGTGTGTTGTGGCCAAAAAGATACAAATAATAATAATAAATAAAAAACAAGGGCTATTGAAGGTTGGGTCCTCTAGGGGGCATACTGTGAGAGAGGGGTTAATGTGAGGAAATCTTTCTGATTGTGATCTCAGGAGCATACCCCCACTAGGGAAGGAAGCAGGACTGGGTGAGGGAGAAGCGGGGCTGTAATGTTGCCTCAGCAAGGGCCTAGGTGCATTCCAGAGGGAGCTCTGAAGCTGGTATAGCCCCCCCAGAGTAGTCTACCCAGGCAGTGCTTGACTGGACATCCTGTGAATGCGGAAACTTTCTCTTGGAAGTTAAACATCAGCTTTTCTTTCCTGACTCCAAGACATTAATCCTCCCACTTGGCCTCAAAGAGTCCCTCTTTCTCTTCGTTTTCCTCATATGCCTTAAACTAAGTGGCATTCTCTTTATTGATCGACTGCTGGCTAATCCTTATAAAAGAATTAAGGCATTTGACAAAGCATTCTAATCCTATTTTATATTTGGAAAAAATTTCGGTTTTATACTATAGATTACAGGAAGTTAATGCTGTTCAAAATCTTGACTGGTTGAGACATGCATATAATAGAGATTGTCAGGACAGGAAGGGGAGATGGGACTTACTAGGAGCATACAGCAGAATCTGGAGGGGGCCCCCAAGTTGCAAATAGTGTCATGGGAGGGGTTGCCAAAAGCCCTTGCTCTTACAGTGAGAATGCATTTGTGTTTCAGTTATGATATTTACATAAAAATTAGGTTGGAAGAGAAGAAGCCAATTACAATATCAAAAGAGGGCTGTTCAGGCACTACCCTGGTGGTGGTTCAGTGGTTAAGAATCTGCTTTGCAATGTAGGGGACATGGGTTTGATCCTTGGTCAGGGAACTAAGATCCTACGTGCTGAGGGGTAACTAAGCTCATGTACTGCAACAACTGAGTCTGAGAACTCAAGAGCCCACGTGACTCAATGAGATAGTCCGTGTGCTGCAAAGAAGATCTCTTGTGCTGCAACTAGGACCTGATGCAGCCTCATAAATATTAAACAAAAAAGAGAGCTATTGGAACTTGCATGGAGGCCCAGTGGTTAAGAATCTGTGCTTCCCATTGCAGGAGGCTCAGGTTCAATCCCTGGTCAGGGAACTAACCTGTCACACATGCTGTGTGTTGTGGCCAAAAAGATACAAATAATAATAATAAATAAAAAACAAGGGCTATTGAAGGTTGGGTCCTCTAGGGGGCATACTGTGAGAGAGGGATTAATGTGAGGAAATCTTTCTGATTGTGATCTCAGGAGCATACCCCCACTAGGGAAGGAAGCAGGACTGGGTGAGGGAGAAGCGGGGCTGTAATGTTGCCTCAGCAAGGGCCTAGGTGCATTCCAGAGGGAGCTCTGAAGCTGGTATAGCCCCCCCAGAGTAGTCTACCCAGGCAGTGCTCGTGGTAAAGAACCCACTTGCCAATGCTAGAAATGTGCCAGGAGGACTGAGTTATTACTTCTTGGGCCCCAAGCTCCTCGACTATAAAATGATGTGGGTTCTTAGGTACAATATTAACATCTTATGACTTACTTGCTTAGGTGGGAAGAGATGTAATTATAGGTCAATTTGATTGCCATTTCAGTTTCTGTACTCTGAGCCAGATATACTTACTAAGGAGATGTGGTCTTGGAGTAGACACTGTGGGGGAAATGGTCTGTGGATAATTGAGAATGGTTACACTGCATTTGGCAGTGGGCTGTAATTTGTTATTCCAATTAGAGCAAATAGCTCTGATTTTGAAAGGCATTGGTGTACCAGCTCTTGTTTGTAGTGCTTAGCATATGTTGACTCTTATCCTCATGATAAGACAAGGTACCATGGTTAACCTCATTTCACAGATGAGGACTTAGACATGGGGGCCGACTTCTATAGATGGTAAGAGGCCACACTGGGATTTGAAAAAGCAGCTAATATTAAATACAGCACATGGGTTTGAAACACACACACGCATGCGTGCACACACAGACAATTTTATATATATATATATATATATTTAAAACACATATTTTTAGCCCCTGGGAAACACTGCTCATCTCGTAAATTTGTTTATTTGTTTGTTTTGATTTTCCCGTTTTATGCTGAAAATATTTAAGGCAGTTTACAAGGATGTATAAAACTTGGCAGAATAACAAACTGAAAGGGAAAAAACTTCAGACTGCAGTTTTCTACATTTGCCACAAGAGGGAAGTATAGCACTAGAGAGCACCTAGGTTGCTCTTTAAATCATTAAGCACCATTTGGATGTCAAATTTGTAAAAGTTACCAAGTGAGTAGTTTAGCATAACTTCAAGCAGGAGGCTCTTTTGGTCAGGGAACTAACCTGTCACACATGCTGTGTGTTGTGGCCAAAAAGATACAAATAATAATAATAAATAAAAAACAAGGGCTATTGAAGGTTGGGTCCTCTAGGGGGCATACTGTGAGAGCGGGATTACTGTGAGGAAATCTTTCTGATTGTGATCTCAGGAGCATACCCCCACTAGGGAAGGAAGCAGGACTGGGTGAGGGAGAAGCGGGGCTGTAATGTTGCCTCAGCAAGGGCCTAGGTGCATTCCAGAGGGAGCTCTGAAGCTGGTATAGCCCCCCCAGAGTAGTCTACCCAGGCAGTGCTCGTGGTAAAGAACCCACTTGCCAATGCTAGAAATGTGCCAGGAGGACTGAGTTATTACTTCTTGGGCCCCAAGCTCCTCGACTATAAAATGATGTGGGTTCTTAGGTACAATATTAACATCTTATGACTTACTTGCTTAGGTGGGAAGAGATGTAATTATAGGTCAATTTGATTGCCATTTCAGTTTCTGTACTCTGAGCCAGATATACTTACTAAGGAGATGTGGTCTTGGAGTAGACACTGTGGGGGAAATGGTCTGTGGATAATTGAGAATGGTTACACTGCATTTGGCAGTGGGCTGTAATTTGTTATTCCAATTAGAGCAAATAGCTCTGATTTTGAAAGGCATTGGTGTACCAGCTCTTGTTTGTAGTGCTTAGCATATGTTGACTCTTATCCTCATGATAAGACAAGGTACCATGGTTAACCTCATTTCACAGATGAGGACTTAGACATGGGGGCCGACTTCTATAGATGGTAAGAGGCCACACTGGGATTTGAAAAAGCAGCTAATATTAAATACAGCACATGGGTTTGAAACACACACACGCATGCGTGCACACACAGACAATTTTATATATATATATATATATATATTTAAAACACATATTTTTAGCCCCTGGGAAACACTGCTCATCTCGTAAATTTGTTTATTTGTTTGTTTTGATTTTCCCGTTTTATGCTGAAAATATTTAAGGCAGTTTACAAGGATGTATAAAACTTGGCAGAATAACAAACTGAAAGGGAAAAAACTTCAGACTGCAGTTTTCTACATTTGCCACAAGAGGGAAGTATAGCACTAGAGAGCACCTAGGTTGCTCTTTAAATCATTAAGCACCATTTGGATGTCAAATTTGTAAAAGTTACCAAGTAGAGTTAGATTTAGCATAACTTGCAAAAGCAGCCAATATTAAAGCACAATCACGAATTACAAACAACCGTGGACTTTATTGATCTTAGATTTGTCATCAAACTAATTCAACTTTTTTTTTTAATTGAAGTATATTTGATTTACAAAATTTCAGGTGTACAGCAAAGAGATTCAGTTAACTGAATTCTTTATTATTATTTTTTTAATTTTACTTTACTTTTACAGAGTTTTGTTGTGTACAACTATACATAAACCCAAATCAATCATAGTTATACCCTTGACCCTTCCCACCTGAGCCCTTCTCCCTCTCCCCCTGCCCCTACCCTCCAGGTGGATGCACAACCCCCAAGTAAGTTCCCTAAATGTTACACTGTATTCACAATGATTGTCTCTTTTACATATGGTCGTGTATGCTTCCATGTTACTCTTTCCATACCTCTCACCCACTTTTCCCTCCCCTCAATGTCCATAAGTCTGTTCTCTATATCTGTTTCTCCACTGCTGCTCTGCATATGCATTTATCAGTACCATTTTTCTAGATTCCATATATATGTGTTAGTATACTGTATTTGTCCTTCTCTTTTTTACTTACTTCACATAGGTTCTAGATTCATCTACCTCATTAGGACTGATTGAAATGCATTTCTTTTTTTTTTTGGAATTTTTTTTTTTTTAACCTTTATTTTGCTTGTAACTTTTACAGAGTTTTGTTGTTTACAGATATGTATGTTCCCAGATTAGTCATATGTATATCCCCCCCCCTTCCCACCCCTCCCAACCATCACACAGCACCCCTGAAGGATCCCCTTTTCTCAAAGAGCAATGACTATAGCTATTTCCTTCACGTATGATAGTACAGGCCTTCATGCTACTTCCTTTACGCCTCCCACCCTCTGTTCCTTCCCCACAATGTCCATATGTCCACTGTCCATGTCTGTCTTTCCGTTGCTTCACTGTGTGTGCCATCATCACCATCCTACTAGATTCCATATATATGTGTTAATATACTATATTTGTCCTTCTCTTTCTGACTGACTTCACTTTTTATGATACATTCTAGATCCAGCCACCGCATTAGGGCTGATTCTTCTGCATTTGTCTTTATAGCTGTGTCGTATTCCATTGTATATATGTACCAGAGCTTTTGTATCCATTCGTTCATCGATGGGCACCTAGGTTGCTTCCATGTTCTAGCTATTGTATAGACAGCTGCAATGAACACTGGGGTACAGGTGCTTCTTTCAGATTTTTTTTTTTATTCTTTATTTTAAAGGTTTTACAGAGTTTTGTTGTTCACAGACATGTATGTTCCCAGATCAGTCATATGCATATCCATGGTCCCCACCTGCCCAGATCCCCCCATCCCACCCCTCCACACCTTCGCCCCAAGCCATTGTAAGCACTCCTATTCCCTTAGCACTATGACACTAGCTATCTTTTCCACACATAACTCTATAGGTTTCCTTGTTACTTCCTCCATGCTTCCCCCTCCCTATTTCTTCACCACGATGTCCCTATGTCTATGCTCTGTCTTTTTTTCCATGAGTTCCCTGCGTGTGATATCAAGACCGTCCTACTAGATTCCAAATATGCGTGTTAGTATACTGTATTTGTCTTCCTCTTTTTGACTCACTTCACTTTTTAGGATAGGTTCTAGAGCCAGCCACTTCATTAGGACTGAGTCTTCTGCATTTCTTTTAACAGCTGAGTAGTATTCCATTGTATATATGTACCAGAGCTTCTGGATCCATTCATTCGTCGATGGACATCTAGGTTGCTTCCATGTTCTGGCTATTGTATAGAGAGCTGCAATGAACATTGGGGTACAGGTGCTTCTTTCAGTTTTGATTTCATCAGGATATAAGCCTAATAGTGGGATTGCTGGGTCACAGGGTGCTTCTATTTTTAGTTTTTTAAGAAATCTCCATACCGTCTTCCATAGAGGCTGTATCAATCTACATTCCCACCAGCAATACAAGAGGGTTCCCTTTTCTCCGCACCCTCTCCAGCATTTATTGTCTGTCGATTTGTGGATGATGGCCATTCTGACGGGTGTGAGGTGATATCTCATTGTAGTTTTGATTTGCATTTTTCTAATTATAAGTGAAGTTGAGCATCGTTTCATGTGCTTTTGGGCCATCTGTATGTCATCGTTGGAGAGGTGTCTGTTTAGGTCCTTTTCCCATTTTTTGATTGGGTTGTTCATTTTTCCGGTGCTGAGTTGTCTGAGTTGCTTGTAGATTTTGGAGATTAATTCTTTGTCTGTTGTTTCATTTTCTCTGATTTTCTCCCATTCTGTGAGCTGTCTGTTTAGCTTTTTTTGTGATTTCTTTTGCTGTACAAAAGCTTTTAAGTTTCATGAGGTCCCACATGTTCATTTTTCTTTTTAGTTCCGCTATTCTAGTAGGTGGGTCAGAGAAGTTCTGGCTTTGATTATACAGAGTTTTGTTGTTCACAGACATGTATGTTCCCAGATCAGTCATATGCATATCCATGGTCCCCACCTGCCCAGATCCCCCCATCCCACCCCTCCACACCTTCGCCCCAAGCCATTGTAAGCACTCCTATTCCCTTAGCACTATGACACTAGCTATCTTTTCCACACATAACTCTATAGGTTTCCTTGTTACTTCCTCCATGCTTCCCCCTCCCTATTTCTTCACCACGATGTCCCTATGTCTATGCTCTGTCTTTTTTTCCATGAGTTCCCTGCGTGTGATATCAAGACCGTCCTACTAGATTCCAAATATGCGTGTTAGTATACTGTATTTGTCTTCCTCTTTTTGACTCACTTCACTTTTTAGGATAGGTTCTAGAGCCAGCCACTTCATTAGGACTGAGTCTTCTGCATTTCTTTTAACAGCTGAGTAGTATTCCATTGTATATATGTACCAGAGCTTCTGGATCCATTCATTCGTCGATGGACATCTAGGTTGCTTCCATGTTCTGGCTATTGTATAGAGAGCTGCAATGAACATTGGGGTACAGGTGCTTCTTTCAGTTTTGATTTCATCAGGATATAAGCCTAATAGTGGGATTGCTGGGTCACAGGGTGCTTCTATTTTTAGTTTTTTAAGAAATCTCCATACCGTCTTCCATAGAGGCTGTATCAATCTACATTCCCACCAGCAATACAAGAGGGTTCCCTTTTCTCCGCACCCTCTCCAGCATTTATTGTCTGTCGATTTGTGGATGATGGCCATTCTGACGGGTGTGAGGTGATATCTCATTGTAGTTTTGATTTGCATTTTTCTAATTATAAGTGAAGTTGAGCATCGTTTCATGTGCTTTTGGGCCATCTGTATGTCATCGTTGGAGAGGTGTCTGTTTAGGTCCTTTTCCCATTTTTTGATTGGGTTGTTCATTTTTCCGGTGCTGAGTTGTCTGAGTTGCTTGTAGATTTTGGAGATTAATTCTTTGTCTGTTGTTTCATTTTCTCTGATTTTCTCCCATTCTGTGAGCTGTCTGTTTAGCTTTTTTTGTGATTTCTTTTGCTGTACAAAAGCTTTTAAGTTTCATGAGGTCCCACATGTTCATTTTTCTTTTTAGTTCCGCTATTCTAGTAGGTGGGTCTGAGAAGATCTTGCTTTGATTTATGTCCTTGAGGGTTTTACCTATATTCTCCTCTAAGAGCTTGATGGTTTCTGGTCTTTTAGGTCTGAAATGCATTTCTTTTTACGACTGAGAAATATTCCATGATATATATGTACCATAACTTCTTTATCCACTCATTTGTCGATGGATATCTAGGTTTCTTCTAACTGAATTCTTTTTCAGATTCTTTTCCATTATAGGTTATTACAAGATTTTGAATACAGTTCCCCATGCTAGACAGAAGGTCCTTCTTATTTATCTATAATGGTGTGTATCTGTTAATCTCAAATTCCCAACTTATCCTTCCCCCTTTGATAATCATTAGTTTGTTTTCTATGTCTGTGAGTCTATTTCTTTTTGTAAACAATTTCATTTGTATTATTTTTTTTTGAATTCCACATATAAGTGATATCATATGATATTTATCTTTCTCTGACTTCATTTAATATAATCTCTAGGTCCATCCATGTTGCTGCAAATGGCATTACTTCATTCTCTTTTTATGGCTGAGTACTATTACACTGTATATATGTACCACATCTTCTTTATCTGTTCATCTGTTGATAGATACTCAGGTTGCTTGCATGTCTAGGCTAGGCTTTCCTGGTTTCTCAGATAGTAACAAATCTGCCTGCAATGTAGGAGACCTGGGTTTAATCCTGGGTTAAAAGATCCCTTGGAGAATATGGCCATTCTGACGGTGTGAGGTGATATCTCATTGTAGTTTTGATTTGCATTTTTCTAATTATAAGTGAAGTTGAGCATCGTTTCATGTGCTTTTGGGCCATCTGTATGTCATCGTTGGAGAGGTGTCTGTTTAGGTCCTTTTCCCATTTTTTGATTGGGTTGTTCATTTTTCCGGTGCTGAGTTGTCTGAGTTGCTTGTAGATTTTGGAGATTAATTCTTTGTCTGTTGTTTCATTTGCTCTGATTTTCTCCCATTCTGTGAGCTGTCTGTTTAGCTTTTTTTGTGATTTCTTTTGCTGTACAAAAGCTTTTAAGTTTCATGAGGTCCCACATGTTCATTTTTCTTTTTAGTTCCGCTATTCTAGTAGGTGGGTCTGAGAAGATCTTGCTTTGATTTATGTCCTTGAGGGTTTTACCTATATTCTCCTCTAAGAGCTTGATGGTTTCTGGTCTTTTAGGTCTGAAATGCATTTCTTTTTACGACTGAGAAATATTCCATGATATATATGTACCATAACTTCTTTATCCACTCATTTGTCGATGGATATCTAGGTTTCTTCTAACTGAATTCTTTTTCAGATTCTTTTCCATTATAGGTTATTACAAGATTTTGAATACAGTTCCCCATGCTAGACAGAAGGTCCTTCTTATTTATCTATAATGGTGTGTATCTGTTAATCTCAAATTCCCAACTTATCCTTCCCCCTTTGATAATCATTAGTTTGTTTTCTATGTCTGTGAGTCTATTTCTCTTTTGTAAACAATTTCATTTGTATTATTTTTTTTTGAATTCCACATATAAGTGATATCATATGATATTTATCTTTCTCTGACTTCATTTAATATAATCTCTAGGTCCATCCATGTTGCTGCAAATGGCATTACTTCATTCTCTTTTTATGGCTGAGTACTATTACACTGTATATATGTACCACATCTTCTTTATCTGTTCATCTGTTGATAGATACTCAGGTTGCTTGCATGTCTAGGCTAGGCTTTCCTGGTTTCTCAGATAGTAACAAATCTGCCTGCAATGTAGGAGACCTGGGTTTAATCCCTGGGTTAAAAGATCCCTTGGAGAAGGGAATAGCTACCCACTCCAGTATTCTTGCCTGGAGAATTCCTTGGACAGAGGAACCTGGTGGGCTACAGTTCATGAGACCACAAAGAGGTGGACATGAGTGAGCAACTAACACTTAAACACGTGTAGGCTATTGTAAATAATGGTGCTATGAACACTGGGATGCTTGTATCTTTTTGTAATCTAACACTTTCCCTAACAAAAAGTAAATATTCCATATAATTCAAGGAAAAGAACAGCAGCTAGTATTGCTAAACTTTAGGATTTCAGTGAGCTGTTTTAAGTTCTTCAGTGTGAGTAGGGCTATTATTTCACTACTAGAGAAAAGCATAGGACTTATTATGAGTAATAGGATTATAGTTTTTGCTTTTATTCCAGTAAAGGTTGGTACATTAAATTGGTGGACTTTTGGATTTCCTTGGCAGTCTAGTGGGTAAAATTCCGAGTTTCCAAAGCAGGGGGCATGTGTTCCATCCCTGGTTGGGGGACTAAAATCTTATATAATGGAGCCGAAAAAAGAGGTTTGCTGTAACTTACACTTGAAAATTAGTGTTTCCAAAGACATTATAATTATTTAAATTATAATTATTTCCCCTTCTTTACCGCCTTCCCCCAACCCCCGCCAGTGGACGCTTCTGTATTAGCCTGGCATCTTCCGGCAGCTGAGATAAGCCTTGTTAGAAGCTAATCTGGAGAGGAGTGTTCGCAATTTCAGAGCTACCTGCTGGGACATGGAAGTATGATGTGGCACCGCAGGGCCCGAGCGGGACCACACTCTGTCTCATGTAGTTTCAGCCTTGGCTCGGTCTCTGTTCCTCCCCACTAAGGGCCATTGAGTTCCCCCCAACCTTCATGGTCAGGTTTTCCACCTTGCTGTAAACAGCTGGGAGCCGGGGAGCCTGTGCTGTGTCCGCTCTTGTCAGCCCTTCGTCCCTGGGAACCAGACCATGTCTTTTGGCCTCTGTAGGTCCTGCTGCCTCTGGTCGGTAATGATGATCATCAGTCACAATAGCTAAACTTGTTGACAACTTAATTTGCTCTGGTCTCTGAACTAGATGTTTTCCAAGTATTAACCTGTGAAGTTATATTCCCTTTTTACAGATGAGGAAACTGGAGAGCAGAGAGGATGGGTACTTATCCATCCATGTTCATGCTACCAGTAAGCTGCTAGACTGGAGTTCAGACTCGGGGTTTTAGAGTCTGAGTTCTTTCCTGATAAACCAGCCCCTCCCACTGGATGCCGCTACTGCCTCATCTGACCTCCAATGGCAGCAGTAACATCCCGTGCCCAGAGTGTCAAGCCAGCAGACCTCTGTGTTCTGGCACTTTCTTCTTTCTGCCACACGGGGTTTCCCATGTAACCTTTAAGACCCAGTTTAGAGGACATTTTTTCTCAAAAACCTTTTCTGAATCTCCCTTTCTCCTAAAGCAGTCATGACACTTCCCATGAACTGAGTGTTTCTCTTTGTTGCCAGTTTGTTGCCGTTCTAATTGCTTCTGGGTGGGTCTCACTCCAGGTTACTGGGCACTTAAAATTTTTTATTTATTTATTGGACTGTCCTGGGTCTTTTTGTTGCTGCACCCAGGCTCTCTCTAGTTGCTGTGAATGGGGGCTGCTCTTTGTTGTGGCACGCAAGTCTCTCAGTGTAGTGGCTTCTCTTGTTGCAGAGCCCAGGCTCTGGAGGGTGCGGGCTTAGTTGCTCTGTGACATGTGGGAGCTTCCCCGGCCAGGGATCGAACCCATGGCCCCTGCGTTGACAGGCGAATTTTTAATTACTGGCAAAAACTGGGTTTTGTTCATCTCCTTCCCTCCTATATCCAAAGAGCATAACACTTAAGCACTTCCATGTGTTAAGGATGCTTGGGATAGAGGTTATCTCATTTAGTCACAACCCTTTGAGAGAGATATTTTTATTCCCACTTACAGGCAGAAACAGAGTTCAGAGAACTGCTGAGAACTGGAAGAGCTGGTCTTAAACCCAGGCATGTCTGACCTCCGAGCCTGTCTGTGTAATTATTAGAATCTGTGGCTTTCTTTGACATATATGATAGAAAATGATATAAATTTATTTAGTTAAAACAGCATCTGGGCTTCCCTGGTGGTCCAGTGGGTAAGGACACCGCCTTGCAGTGCAAGGGGCGCCAGTTCGATCCCTGGCCTGGGAAGATCCCATGTGCCGCGGAGCGGCCGGACTGATGTGTTCAATTACCGAGCCGGAGCTCTGGGGCGCATGCACCCAGAGCTGGTGCTCTGCGACGACAGAGTCCACCGCGATGGGAGGCCCACAGGAGCCAAAGAACAAAGACGGATGAAAATAGAGAAATGGAAGACCAATAGAAGTGGCCCGCCCGTCCCCCTCCCTCCGCACCCCACCCCCCCAAAAGATAAATAAATAAAATAAATGTTAAAAAAACTACAACAACAACAACAGCATCTGTCAGGTAAGAACAGACTTTATCCAAAAATATAAAACATAGTGCAAGTTAATTGCTCACATCTAAGTAGCCAGTAGATTTCAGAGCTGGTTTAAGCCAGACCTGCCGAGGCCAGGGCTGCTGCCCTCAGTCTTTGTGGCCCATGTTTGGAGGGCAAGACCTTTCTCAGGCCAGGCTTTCTCAGCTGATAGGTCAGGCTGGAGCCACTGACTGCCTGAACCAGCCACAGGATGACAAGGCCTTTGGCCCTCACAGGACCACCAGCCTGGTTGACACCTCTGACCATGAGTGGACCCCAGTGAGCAGGTCCCTGCCTGACCCAGGCTCCCTCACACTTTCTGCTAGCTCTGTATCTCAGGATGTACCGCCGAAGAGCCTGCCCCAGAACTGCTTCAGAGTCTTCGGAAAACTACTTCCAGCAAGAGTAGCTGTTTCTCCTCTGAGAATGAATTTGATTTCTGGAAATAGACAAGCACCAAGTCTGTTGAATGAAGGGTTCATCAAGCTGGATGATATCATGACTGGTCACAAATGACGTCCGACTTGCAAATAATTCAAGTCATTTTCTTGCAAGAATTGTTGTAATCTGCTTCTGAAGGCATTTCCTGAAGACTGATTCCAAAAATATTTTTGAGCAGTGTCTACAACAGTTGCATTTCCCAGGATGACTTTTCAAAGCAAAAGACTCACTTAAGGTATTTTAAGTGCTCTTTATTACACCCAAAACATTTTTATTGGGTCATAGCCAATTCACAGTTTTCTGATAGTTTCAGGTGAACAATGAAGGGGCTTGGCCATACATACACATGTATCCATTCTTCCCCAAACACCCTCCCATCCAGGCTGGTACATAACATTAAGCCGAGTTCCATGTGCTGTGGAATAGATTTTTTTTGGTTATCCATTTCAGACATGGCAGTGTGTACATGACTTTCCCAAAGTCCCCAACCATCCCCTCCCCTCTGCAAGCATAAGTTTGTTTTCTAAGTTAGTGAGTCTCTTTCTCTGTTTTATAAATAAGTTCATTTATATTGTTTCTTTTTAGAATCCACATAAAAGGGATGCCATATGATATTTCTCCTCTGTCTGACTTACATCGCTCAGTAAATACACAATTTCTGATAGAAGTGTCAGTGCATCCATCATAGGGCTTTAAAATCATCCTTGTGTTTTATGATTGGTATTGCCTTGTCTCAGGCCAGCCTGCGAGGCCAGGGCTGCTGCCCTCAGTCTTTGTGGCCCATGTTTGGAGGGCAAGACCTTTCTCAGGCCAGGCTTTCTCAGCTGATAGGTCAGGCTGGAGCCACTGACTGCCTGAACCAGCCACAGGATGACAAGGCCTTTGGCCCTCACAGGACCACCAGCCTGGTTGACACCTCTGACCATGAGTGGACCCCAGTGAGCAGGTCCCTGCCTGACCCAGGCTCCCTCACACTTTCTGCTAGCTCTGTATCTCAGGATGTACCGCCGAAGAGCCTGCCCCAGAACTGCTTCAGAGTCTTCGGAAAACTACTTCCAGCAAGAGTAGCTGTTTCTCCTCTGAGAATGAATTTGATTTCTGGAAATAGACAAGCACCAAGTCTGTTGAATGAAGGGTTCATCAAGCTGGATGATATCATGACTGGTCACAAATGACGTCCGACTTGCAAATAATTCAAGTCATTTTCTTGCAAGAATTGTTGTAATCTGCTTCTGAAGGCATTTCCTGAAGACTGATTCCAAAAATATTTTTGAGCAGTGTCTACAACAGTTGCATTTCCCAGGATGACTTTTCAAAGCAAAAGACTCACTTAAGGTATTTTAAGTGCTCTTTATTACACCCAAAACATTTTTATTGGGTCATAGCCAATTCACAGTTTTCTGATAGTTTCAGGTGAACAATGAAGGGGCTTGGCCATACATACACATGTATCCATTCTTCCCCAAACACCCTCCCATCCAGGCTGGTACATAACATTAAGCCGAGTTCCATGTGCTGTGGAATAGATTTTTTTTGGTTATCCATTTCAGACATGGCAGTGTGTACATGACTTTCCCAAAGTCCCCAAGCGTCCCCTCCCCGCTGCAACCATAAATTCGTTTTCTAAGTTTGTGAGTCTCTGTTTTATAAATAAGTTCATTTATATTGTTTCTTTTTAGAATCCACATAAAAGGGATGCCATATGATATTTCTCCTCTGTCTGACTTACATCGCTCAGTAAATACACAATTTCTGATAGAAGTGTCAGTGCATCCATCATAGGGCTTTAAAATCATCCTTGTGTTTTATGATTGGTATTGCCTGAATAGGTGTTTGGATCCAAGATTTAAAATGTTAGTTTTAACAGATCATAGAGTAACGTTTTGGATGAAGATAAAGTATTCTTGTCTCCTTAGATCAAAAGCAGGTTAGTTTTGACAAAAGCTACTGGAATATTATGAGCTTCCCTGGTGGCTCAGTGGTGAAGAATCCTCCTGCCAGTGCAGAGGACCTGGGTTTGACCTCTGGGTTGGGAAGATCCCCTGGAGAAGGAAATAACAACCCACTCTAATATTCTTACCTGGAGAATCCCATGGACAGAAGAGTCTGTCTGGTATGGTCCATGGGGTCACAAAGAGTTGGACAGGACTGAGCAACTAAACAACAACAATTGGAATATTCCATCATAAATACATCTATATTTGTTTAAGATATACATAGAAATGTTATACCTATCTGTTATTTTCAACTTGAATCGAATATTCATTCTGACCAAATTGAGTTATTAAAAAAGTAGATGGTGGGCAAAATACTCCAGATGTTGATTTCTTTTCCTTTAAAGAAATCTACCTGTGGCTGGGATTCCCTCACCTTATAAATTACTGACCCTGGTGATAATCAGTTGGATGGGAAAAAAACATTATTTTGTTGAGGTCAACCAGTCTTTGAGCATTTCATCTACTGTATGCTATGTTGAGTATTAGTTTCATAGTTTTTATTTTTTAATTTATTTTGGCCATGTAACTTGCCGGATCTTAGTTCTGCAATCAGGGGTAGAAGCCAGGCCCCCTGCAGTGGAAGCTTGAAAGCCTAACTACTGGGCATGCCAGGGAGCTCCCAGTTTCATAGTTCTTAGTACAAGCTTTATTTTGTAAGAATTCCAACTTTAGCCTTTTTCAACCTCATTTCAGAACTAGAGTTTGAGGAAAGCTTAATAAAATGGACTCGTGTGCATTCTGTTACAGTGGTCTGTCTTCTCCTTTCCTCTGTCCTGATGCGACGGGCAGTTGTGATGAATAGAATGAGTCCTGGGGGTGCGACAGCAATGATTGTCTGACTTACATCGCTCAGTAAATACACAATTTCTGATAGAAGTGTCAGTGCATCCATCATAGGGCTTTAAAATCATCCTTGTGTTTTATGATTGGTATTGCCTGAATAGGTGTTTGGATCCAAGATTTAAAATGTTAGTTTTAACAGATCATAGAGTAACGTTTTGGATGAAGATAAAGTATTCTTGTCTCCTTAGATCAAAAGCAGGTTAGTTTTGACAAAAGCTACTGGAATATTATGAGCTTCCCTGGTGGCTCAGTGGTGAAGAATCCTCCTGCCAGTGCAGAGGACCTGGGTTTGACCTCTGGGTTGGGAAGATCCCCTGGAGAAGGAAATAACAACCCACTCTAATATTCTTACCTGGAGAATCCCATGGACAGAAGAGTCTGTCTGGTATGGTCCATGGGGTCACAAAGAGTTGGACAGGACTGAGCAACTAAACAACAACAATTGGAATATTCCATCATAAATACATCTATATTTGTTTAAGATATACATAGAAATGTTATACCTATCTGTTATTTTCAACTTGAATCGAATATTCATTCTGACCAAATTGAGTTATTAAAAAAGTAGATGGTGGGCAAAATACTCCAGATGTTGATTTCTTTTCCTTTAAAGAAATCTACCTGTGGCTGGGATTCCCTCACCTTATAAATTACTGACCCTGGTGATAATCAGTTGGATGGGAAAAAAACATTATTTTGTTGAGGTCAACCAGTCTTTGAGCATTTCATCTACTGTATGCTATGTTGAGTATTAGTTTCATAGTTTTTATTTTTTAATTTATTTTGGCCATGTAACTTGCCGGATCTTAGTTCTGCAATCAGGGGTAGAAGCCAGGCCCCCTGCAGTGGAAGCTTGAAAGCCTAACTACTGGGCATGCCAGGGAGCTCCCAGTTTCATAGTTCTTAGTACAAGCTTTATTTTGTAAGAATTCCAACTTTAGCCTTTTTCAACCTCATTTCAGAACTAGAGTTTGAGGAAAGCTTAATAAAATGGACTCGTGTGCATTCTGTTACAGTGGTCTGTCTTCTCCTTTCCCTCTGTCCTGATGCGACGGGGCAGTTGTGATGAATAGAATGAGCCCAGACTGGGCACTGGGAGGTTAGAGAGCTAGTTACAGCAATGATTCCAATGTAACAGATCATATTAGTCACGTCTTAAATACCATATGACATCACTTAGACATGGAATTGGCTTCCCAGGTGGCACTGGTGGTAAAGAACCCACCTGTCAAGGAAGGAGACGTAAGAGATGCCGTCTGATCCCTGAGTCGGGAAGATGCCCTGGAGGGGGGCATGTCAGCCCACTTCAGTATTCTTGCCTGGAGAATCCCATGGACAGAGGAGCCTGGCAAACTACAGTTGAAAGGATTTGCAGAGAGTCAGACACAACTGAAGTGACTGAGCACACATGCACGCATACATGGAATCTAAACTATGATGCAAAGGAACTTACCTAGGAAACAGAAACAGACTTGCAGACATAAAGAAAGGACTTGTGTTTGCCAAGGTTGGGGAAAGGTGGTGGAGAAGGGCTGGACTGAGAGTCTGAGACTAGTAGATGCGACTTATTACATACAGAATGGATAAATAATAAGGTCCTTCTTACTGTATAGCACAGGAAGATATGCTCCATATCTTGTGATAAACCATAATAAAAAAGAATACGAAAAAGAATGTTTATATATGTATAACCTGAATCATTTTGCTGTACTACAGAAATGAATACTTTGTAAATCAATTATATTTCAATAAAATAAATTAAAAAATATTAGTCAAGTCTTTTAACATCTTTTGACCTCTATTTCCTTCTCTGTAAATGAAGACTTCTGAAAAACTCTAAAACAAAATGTGTATTTTAAAGGTTTTATCAGGCTTCCCAGGTGGTCCAGAAGGTAAGAGTCCGCCTTGCAGTGCAAGGCACCAGTTTGATCCCTGACATGGAGACCCACATGCCACAGAGCAGCTGGACTGGTGTGTCCAATTACAAGCCAGCACTCTGGAGTGCATGTGCCCAGTACAAGCTTTATTTTGTAAGAATTCCAACTTTAGCCTTTTTCAACCTCATTTCAGAACTAGAGTTTGAGGAAAGCTTAATAAAATGGACTCGTGTGCATTCTGTTACAGTGGTCTGTCTTCTCCTTTCCTCTGTCCTGATGCGACGGGGCAGTTGTGATGAATAGAATGAGCCCAGACTGGGCACTGGGAGGTTAGAGAGCTAGTTACAGCAATGATTCCAATGTAACAGATCATATTAGTCACGTCTTAAATACCATATGACATCACTTAGACATGGAATTGGCTTCCCAGGTGGCACTGGTGGTAAAGAACCCACCTGTCAAGGAAGGAGACGTAAGAGATGCCGTCTGATCCCTGAGTCGGGAAGATGCCCTGGAGGGGGGCATGTCAGCCCACTTCAGTATTCTTGCCTGGAGAATCCCATGGACAGAGGAGCCTGGCAAACTACAGTTGAAAGGATTTGCAGAGAGTCAGACACAACTGAAGTGACTGAGCACACATGCACGCATACATGGAATCTAAACTATGATGCAAAGGAACTTACCTAGGAAACAGAAACAGACTTGCAGACATAAAGAAAGGACTTGTGTTTGCCAAGGTTGGGGAAAGGTGGTGGAGAAGGGCTGGACTGAGAGTCTGAGACTAGTAGATGCGACTTATTACATACAGAATGGATAAATAATAAGGTCCTTCTTACTGTATAGCACAGGAAGATATGCTCCATATCTTGTGATAAACCATAATAAAAAAGAATACGAAAAAGAATGTTTATATATGTATAACCTGAATCATTTTGCTGTACTACAGAAATGAATACTTTGTAAATCAATTATATTTCAATAAAATAAATTAAAAAATATTAGTCAAGTCTTTTAACATCTTTTGACCTCTATTTCCTTCTCTGTAAATGAAGACTTCTGAAAAACTCTAAAACAAAAATGTGTATTTTAAAGGTTTTATCAGGCTTCCCAGGTGGTCCAGAAGGTAAAGAGTCCGCCTTGCAGTGCAAGGGGCACCAGTTTGATCCCTGACATGGGGAGACCCCACATGCCACAGAGCAGCTGGACTGGTGTGTCCAATTACAAGCCAGCACTCTGGAGTGCATGTGCCCAGAGCCGGTGCTCTGCAACGAGAGAGGCCACTGCGATAGGAGGCCCACACAGGCGGAAGAATAAAATTGAATTAAAATGAGTAAATAAAAAACCAATAAAAGAGGCCAAAAATTAAAGGTCATATCATGTATATATTATCCCTTATTGTAGCAGAACCAATGTCTAAGTATGTTGATACTTTGCTTGCTAGGCAAGTCCAAGATGACACTACCATGCTTATACTTACTCTCCTTAAAGGCCTGAAATATTTTCTCTTTCCCAATTAATTCATGGAACATCAATGATCCTTTAAGGACACTGAACCGTGAAACATTTCTATTTCCTAGTTATGCTTGTATCACACTGGTTTGTTCTTCTGGTAGGAAGTAAGGGTGGGGCATGAATTTCTGTTTTTTGGTTTTACTATTTCATGGATGTATCTTACCACCATACACTTACAAGTATGTGTGCAGATGTAAGTGGCATATAGGTAAAGAATTTCTTTTATTTCTTTTTATTTATTTGTATCCCTGACAAATAGAATAGAGTCTGAGTCCCAAGTACCCACTATTTTCCAGGTACCATGCTAGGTGCTTGAGATGTAATAAAACACTTTAAAAGGTCACTCCAACTGCAACTCTTATTTAGCCTAACTTATAATTATTGAAAGTTTGCCTAAAACAGTTGGTACAGGACCAGTTAATCTATTTCCAAGACATGTAGCTCATATGTTTTGAAGCTCAAAAAAAAAAAAAATTTCTAGCTTTGATTATATAATTTCCAGAGGTATCCTGCTCTTTGTAGAGATTTGTAATTTAGTTTTTGAGAACACTTAATAGTTAGCTGCATGTATTTCTTTTTTCTTTGACCTAGAGGAATGTTAGGGTTGGTGAATTTTAATAAGATGCTAAGATGTTTTCTGAAGAAAAAGGGAAATTTATTCACACAGTCATAAAAATTCCAACTATTAGGGCAACAAACTCAAAATATACCTGGAATGAAATGGATATTCCTAAACAAATACCTTTTCCCAAATAAACAGATGAACAAAATGTATGTACATTTAGGTTACAGGAGTAGAAGTAATATCTATTCATTCTACTGTATATTGAACAATTCAGATGATCCTTGGAATAACGATCTGTTGGAGATTTGTTGCTGTTAGATCCTTGGAAGAATAAAATTGAATTAAAATGAGTAAATAAAAAACCAATAAAAGAGGCCAAAAATTAAAGGTCATATCATGTATATATTATCCCTTATTGTAGCAGAACCAATGTCTAAGTATGTTGATACTTTGCTTGCTAGGCAAGTCCAAGATGACACTACCATGCTTATACTTACTCTCCTTAAAGGCCTGAAATATTTTCTCTTTCCCAATTAATTCATGGAACATCAATGATCCTTTAAGGACACTGAACCGTGAAACATTTCTATTTCCTAGTTATGCTTGTATCACACTGGTTTGTTCTTCTGGTAGGAAGTAAGGGTGGGGCATGAATTTCTGTTTTTTGGTTTTACTATTTCATGGATGTATCTTACCACCATACACTTACAAGTATGTGTGCAGATGTAAGTGGCATATAGGTAAAGAATTTCTTTTATTTCTTTTTATTTATTTGTATCCCTGACAAATAGAATAGAGTCTGAGTCCCAAGTACCCACTATTTTCCAGGTACCATGCTAGGTGCTTGAGATGTAATAAAACACTTTAAAAGGTCACTCCAACTGCAACTCTTATTTAGCCTAACTTATAATTATTGAAAGTTTGCCTAAAACAGTTGGTACAGGACCAGTTAATCTATTTCCAAGACATGTAGCTCATATGTTTTGAAGCTCAAAAAAAAAAAAAATTTCTAGCTTTGATTATATAATTTCCAGAGGTATCCTGCTCTTTGTAGAGATTTGTAATTTAGTTTTTGAGAACACTTAATAGTTAGCTGCATGTATTTCTTTTTTCTTTGACCTAGAGGAATGTTAGGGTTGGTGAATTTTAATAAGATGCTAAGATGTTTTCTGAAGAAAAAGGGAAATTTATTCACACAGTCATAAAAATTCCAACTATTAGGGCAACAAACTCAAAATATACCTGGAATGAAATGGATATTCCTAAACAAATACCTTTTCCCAAATAAACAGATGAACAAAATGTATGTACATTTAGGTTACAGGAGTAGAAGTAATATCTATTCATTCTACTGTATATTGAACAATTCAGATGATCCTTGGAATAACGTATCTGTTGGAGATTTTTGTTGCTGTTAGTCCATCCAGAGAAGTTGGATTAGGGTGGTGAGTGAACAGATGCCCTATTTTATAAGGAGGAGTTCATCTAGTTGGGTGCACTTAATTTGGAAGAAGAGATTGATAGAGTGTGTAGAGCTCTTCATATAGAGAGTGAAAGTGTTAGTCACTCAGTTGTGTCTGACTGTTTGCAACCCGTGAACTGTAACCCCCCAGGCTCCTCTGTCTCTGGGATTCTCCAGGCAAGAATACTGGAGTAGGTAGCCATTCTTCTCTGGGGAATCTTCCTGACCCAGGGATTGAACTTGGGTCTCCCGCGTTGCAGGCAGATTCTCTACCATCTGAGCTGCCTGGGAACCCCCATATAGAGAGGGATCCATCTTATGTGTTGCTCCAGATGGAAGCACCAAGCTTGTGGGTGGAAATTAAAGGAAGGCAGATGAAGGCTCTGAGTTAGGAAGAGGCTTCTTGCCCTGAGAGCTGTCCTACCTGAGGTCAAAATCTGTGAGGCCGTGGATCAGAGCATCCCGTAATAGTTTGCATGCCATGATTTGAACATTAAGTTACATTGCATTTAGAATATCCATTTCCAAAAATAAAAGAAAAATCCATTTCTATTTGAACAATGAGTTTAATTTATTGTAATAATGGTCATGATAATGACACAGCACTTTCTCATTTAGTATAATGAATGCACTTACGTTCAATATAATGAAAAAGAAAAGTGACAAAGATTTTTACTTAGAAGATTCAGTTTAAGAACAAGAGGAAATATTCCAATTAAGCTGTGTGGAATTTTCAGAGACGTATCACTGACTTTTTCATTAAAGGTAGTCTGCAGCCTGTAGCACTGCTGCACTTTGAAAAGTGACTTCAAGAAAGTGACATTACCTTCCTCTTTAGACAGTCTTCCTTTCATAGTTCTATTTATTTTATTTTTCACTCTTTAAGGAAACTTGCAGTAGGAGAAGCCATTTTCCTTTAAGCCAGATTCTATGTATAAACAGATAGAGAAATAAAATAAAAATGAGAAGGCAACATATAGTTTTAAGTTTATTAACATGTAAATCGCTAATGGTTTAAAATTATGTGATATCTCAAGATATCTTGGGTTTTTTAGTCACATCACTTGGGGGAAGTTATCTGTATTTTCAGAAACAGCAAAAGCCTTGTTCACAGGGGATAATGTAATGTCACGGAGTGCTTTACAATTAGAAGGGGACTTTTCTTATGTATTATCTTATTGAATGCTTGAAATTATGCCTACCTTATTGAACTAGGTAGACATAATCTACCCTTTGAAAAGGTAGGGATTGTTATCATTTCCATTTTATCGAGTAACTAGAAAGTCATATGGTCCAGAAGGAGGCTTGGAGCTGGATTCTATAAAAAACTTTTTATTTTATATTGGAATATAGCCAATTAACAATGTTGTGATAGTTTCAGGTGCATGACAAAGGGGCTCAGCCATACATAAAAATGTCTCCAGATGGAAGCACCAAGCTTGTGGGTGGAAATTAAAGGAAGGCAGATGAAGGCTCTGAGTTAGGAAGAGGCTTCTTGCCCTGAGAGCTGTCCTACCCGAGGTCAAAATCTGTGAGGCCGTGGATCAGAGCATCCCGTAATAGTTTGCGTGCCATGATTTGAACATTAAGTTACATTGCATTTAGAATATCCATTTCCAAAAATAAAAGAAAAATCCATTTCTATTTGAACAATGAGTTTAATTTATTGTAATAATGGTCATGATAATGACACAGCACTTTCTCATTTAGTATAATGAATGCACTTACGTTCAATATAATGAAAAAGAAAAGTGACAAAGATTTTTACTTAGAAGATTCAGTTTAAGAACAAGAGGAAATATTCCAATTAAGCTGTGTGGAATTTTCAGAGACGTATCACTGACTTTTTCATTAAAGGTAGTCTGCAGCCTGTAGCACTGCTGCACTTTGAAAAGTGACTTCAAGAAAGTGACATTACCTTCCTCTTTAGACAGTCTTCCTTTCATAGTTCTATTTATTTTATTTTTCACTCTTTAAGGAAACTTGCAGTAGGAGAAGCCATTTTCCTTTAAGCCAGATTCTATGTATAAACAGATAGAGAAATAAAATAAAAATGAGAAGGCAACATATAGTTTTAAGTTTATTAACATGTAAATCGCTAATGGTTTAAAATTATGTGATATCTCAAGATATCTTGGGTTTTTTAGTCACATCACTTGGGGGAAGTTATCTGTATTTTCAGAAACAGCAAAAGCCTTGTTCACAGGGGATAATGTAATGTCACGGAGTGCTTTACAATTAGAAGGGGACTTTTCTTATGTATTATCTTATTGAATGCTTGAAATTATGCCTACCTTATTGAACTAGGTAGGCATAATCTACCCTTTGAAAAGGTAGGGATTGTTATCATTTCCATTTTATCGAGTAACTAGAAAGTCATATGGTCCAGAAGGAGGCTTGGAGCTGGATTCTATAAAAAACTTTTTATTTTATATTGGAATATAGCCAATTAACAATGTTGTGATAGTTTCAGGTGCATGACAAAGGGGCTCAGCCATACATAAAAATGTAGTCGTATTCCCCTAAACTCCTCTCCCATCCAGGCTGCCACATAACACTGAGCAGAGTTCCCTGATATACATAGGCTGTGGTTGGTTATCCATTTTAAATACAGCAGCATGTGCATGTCGATCTCAAACACCCTAACTCCTCCTTCTATGGGGCTGGATGACTGACTGTAAATCCCATGTTCTGTGGGCGGGACATAATACCAGAAGTAAGAGGATGAAAAAAAAAATGCAGTTTCTAAAATAATATCCACTTACCTAGATGTCAACTGTGACCATACCATGTGCTTTTTAGGGACATCAGCCTCAACACTGTCCAGTTATAAATGCTACTGGACAGATATAATCAGGAAATCCTCTTGGTTTCCCTGGACTAAACCTTGATTTCTCTGTGAGCATTGGTTATCTGTCTGAGATGCAGTTCTGGGTTCAGATGTTTTCAAAAATGTAGAGAAAAATAGCAGTTGCGTCTGCTTCTAAGGTTCTCTTTCCCTCTCCTACTCCGGAACCCATCCTCCTCCCTCCATAGCTCAGACTTCCTTCTGACCACAGGGACAGCAAGAACCAAAACCCTGAAGATCTGAGAAAGGTGGAGGGTTCATTCCTAAGCCTTCCTTTGAATCTCTTCTGCAAGATTTCCAGCTGCCTTCTACAGCTGAAACCGAGTTGCGTCTCATCGTTTTCTTCACACAGGCAGCTAAACACTGATTTTTTTTTTTTTTTTAAAGATTTATTTATTTATTTATTTTGGGCAGGGGTCCGGTTGGGGAGGGAGGGGAGCGGGCGGGTCACTTCTATTGGTCTTTCATTTCTCTATTTTCATCCGTCTTTGTTCTTTGGCTCCTGTGGGCCTCCTATCGCGGTGGCGTCTGTTGTCGCAGAGCACCGGCTCCGGGTGCGTGCGCTCCAGAGCTCCGGCTGTGTGATTGGACACATCAGTCCAGCTGCACCGTGGCACGTGGGATCCTATATTAGGCATAATCTACCCTTTGAAAAGGTAGGGATTGTTATCCATTTTATCGAGTAACTAGAAAGTCATATGGTCCAGAAGGAGGCTTGGAGCTGGATTCTATAAAAACTTTTATTTTATATTGGAATATAGCCAATTAACAATGTTGTGATAGTTTCAGGTGCATGACAAAGGGGCTCAGCCATACATAAAAATGTAGTCGTATTCCCCTAAACTCCTCTCCCATCCAGGCTGCCACATAACACTGAGCAGAGTTCCCTGATATACATAGGCTGTGGTTGGTTATCCATTTTAAATACAGCAGCATGTGCATGTCGATCTCAAACACCCTAACTCCTCCTTCTATGGGGCTGGATGACTGACTGTAAATCCCATGTTCTGTGGGCGGGACATAATACCAGAAGTAAGAGGATGAAAAAAAAAATGCAGTTTCTAAAATAATATCCACTTACCTAGATGTCAACTGTGACCATACCATGTGCTTTTTAGGGACATCAGCCTCAACACTGTCCAGTTATAAATGCTACTGGACAGATATAATCAGGAAATCCTTTTGGGTTTTCCCCTGGACTAAACCTTGATTTCTCTGTGAGCATTGGTTATCTGTCTGAGATGCAGTTCTGGGTTCAGATGTTTTCAAAAATGTAGAGAAAAATAGCAGTTGCGTCTGCTTCTAAGGTTCTCTTTCCCTCTCCTACTCCGGAACCCATCCTCCTCCCTCCATAGCTCAGACTTCCTTCTGACCACAGGGACAGCAAGAACCAAAACCCTGAAGATCTGAGAAAGGTGGAGGGTTCATTCCTAAGCCTTCCTTTGAATCTCTTCTGCAAGATTTCCAGCTGCCTTCTACAGCTGAAACCGAGTTGCGTCTCATCGTTTTCTTCACACAGGCAGCTAAACACTGATTTTTTTTTTTTTTTAAAGATTTATTTATTTATTTATTTTGGGCAGAGGTCCGGTTGGGGAGGGAGGGGAGCGGGCGGGTCACTTCTATTGGTCTTTCATTTCTCTATTTTCATCCGTCTTTGTTCTTTGGCTCCTGTGGGCCTCCTATCGCGGTGGCGTCTGTTGTCGCAGAGCACCGGCTCCGGGTGCGTGCGCTCCAGAGCTCCGGCTGTGTGATTGGACACATCAGTCCAGCTGCACCGTGGCACGTGGGATCCTCCCAGGCCAGGGATGGAACCGGCGCCCCTTGCACTGCAAGGCGGTGTCCTTACCCACTGGACCACCAGGGGAAGCCCTGATTTTTTTTTTTTTTTCTTTTTAAGTATAGAGGCAATACAATCACATTATCCACAAGTAGGGAATAGAACAAATTTGGGAAACCCTTGCTAATATGACTGCTAAGCAGTTTACCATAATTTATTTCAACCCTGCTTTCCTTTTTTGTACTTTGTGTGGTAATCTAGGGTTGGCTGTGCCCTATGTGGTCTTTGTGAAGAGAATCCATTCAATTTAGTGCCATTGGGAGGAAAGTAGAAATTACTGGCCCTTTCCTTAGGGATTTGGAGGAGAAGCTTTACCAGTTTAGCTTCTGCACCAAAGGGCTTATGGAACCATCTTTCCAACAAAAGTAAGTTCCTCACCCCACCTTCAGAAGAAATGCTCATGCCAGCTGCTAAGAGAAGACACATTTTTTCACATTATTGCAATGTCAGTTACACTGCACATATAGTACTTTGCTCTTTAATTAATAGTATCATCTAAACATTTTCCTTTCTCAACCTGCCTTCTAAGTCCCCAGCTTTTAATGACTGTATAATATATGCACGAAGAGACATCTTCTCATGTACTCATTCGTTCTCCTAATTGTTATGTACATAGATTGCTTTGTTCTTTTATTTTTGATTGACCAGTAATGAATATTTGATTTTCTTTGGGTTATTTATTTAACATTTTAAAAATTTTAAATTTCACTTTTTTAAAGGTATGCTTTGTGCACATGTATATGTAAAAATGTAAACATGATCAAAAGATTTACAAGGAAAAACACATTCCCCAGCACCCAGCTATCCAGGTCCTCTCTTTAGAGGCAGCTGTGGTCTTCAGGTTTAGGTGTTGCTCTGTGCGTGGATGTATGTGCACTTCTTTCTGTTTTACTTCTACAAGACTATGGGCTGCTGCATAGTGTGTGGTTTGTGCAAGGACCCTGCCCTGAGGCTGCTTCCACTTAAAGAAAACTCCCACCAAGGGACTACCCACTGTTTAAGACTGCAGGGGGCACAGAGGCAGAGCAGAGAAGTCAGCTTTGTAGACTAGGGCCTTGGGTAGTTAATCCCATATTTAGCTAGTTATCTCTTGATGGAAATGTGAGTTCTTGCCTGTACAGATTACAGCTTTGCAACAAACAACATCTACACGCACACCTGTGGATTTAATTATTGGAAGTGCCCTTGCTGTCAAAAAAGGCATGTGTAACAGTACCTCCATCCACACCAAAGAAATTCACGACCAGAGCTGGCTGGCCATGTAAAGACTTACCTGCTTTGGAGACTTCAAGCAAGGACACTCTTCAGGGAAGATCTGAAGGGCCATCCAACACCATCAGGCTCTGGAGCCAGTTGGCCTGGTTTCACTGCCGCTGACAAGGATTTAACCCTTTGGTTTACCTTCAGTTTTCTCACGCTAGGAGAATCCTAGCATTCAGTTCACGGGGCTTTTGTGAATTTATTCACACAGAGCTCTTAAAACAATATGTTAAGAAGTGCTTTAACATATGTTAGCTGCATCCTGCAATGTCAGTTACACTGCACATATAGTACTTTGCTCTTTAATTAATAGTATCATCTAAACATTTTCCTTTCTCAACCTGCCTTCTAAGTCCCCAGCTTTTAATGACTGTATAATATATGCACGAAGAGACATCTTCTCATGTACTCATTCGTTCTCCTAATTGTTATGTACATAGATTGCTTTGTTCTTTTATTTTTGATTGACCAGTAATGAATATTTGATTTTCTTTGGGTTATTTATTTAACATTTTAAAAATTTTAAATTTCACTTTTTTAAAGGTATGCTTTGTGCACATGTATATGTAAAAATGTAAACATGATCAAAAGATTTACAAGGAAAAACACATTCCCCAGCACCCAGCTATCCAGGTCCTCTCTTTAGAGGCAGCTGTGGTCTTCAGGTTTAGGTGTTGCTCTGTGCGTGGATGTATGTGCACTTCTTTCTGTTTTACTTCTACAAGACTATGGGCTGCTGCATAGTGTGTGGTTTGTGCAAGGACCCTGCCCTGAGGCTGCTTCCACTTAAAGAAAACTCCCACCAAGGGACTACCCACTGTTTAAGACTGCAGGGGGCACAGAGGCAGAGCAGAGAAGTCAGCTTTGTAGACTAGGGCCTTGGGTAGTTAATCCCATATTTAGCTAGTTATCTCTTGATGGAAATGTGAGTTCTTGCCTGTACAGATTACAGCTTTGCAACAAACAACATCTACACGCACACCTGTGGATTTAATTATTGGAAGTGCCCTTGCTGTCAAAAAAGGCATGTGTAACAGTACCTCCATCCACACCAAAGAAATTCACGACCAGAGCTGGCTGGCCATGTAAAGACTTACCTGCTTTGGAGACTTCAAGCAAGGACACTCTTCAGGGAAGATCTGAAGGGCCATCCAACACCATCAGGCTCTGGAGCCAGTTGGCCTGGTTTCACTGCCGCTGACAAGGATTTAACCCTTTGGTTTACCTTCAGTTTTCTCACGCTAGGAGAATCCTAGCATTCAGTTCACGGGGCTTTTGTGAATTTATTCACACAGAGCTCTTAAAACAATATGTTAAGAAGTGCTTTAACATATGTTAGCTGTTACCATCATCATCCTCATGCTATTCCTGTGGTCTGGGAAGACTCTCTGAGAACCACTTTCATACTTTAGGTCCTTTTGATTTCAGTAGCCTCTCAGGTTACTGGATTTTAGTTAGGGTCAACATTTGTGATGAATTTGCACTCTGCTTCCCTGTATAACTCGCCCCTGGATTAGCTGCCAGAATTTGAGACTCTTGGGCTTATACTGCATCCTGTCTCTCCAGTGTAGTTCTTCTCTGCCTCTTAGTGAGACCCCAGCAGTGTGGGTCGCTCTGGTTGTGTGGGTTTGCATGCATGTGCACAAGTGAGGTTTGGGTGTGGGGTGATTTGTGACCCTCGGCCTCATCCTCTGGATGGTCCTTAGCCCAGATCCAGTTGCAGGGGCCTTGCCAGGGTACTGCCATAGGCAAACAAGTGGTAGAAAGGGAGGAGCAGGTGTCCCCACTCGCTGACTAATTGGCCTGGCTCTTGACCTCATTTTCCATGTTCTGAAAGGGTTTTGGCAACCATTCCAGCTCCCAATGTTAGCTGAAGGCTGCGTGTGGGTAAAACAGTTTGCCACTCTGTCAGAGGCTGAGAAAAGTTGCTTTTCCTCAAGGCGATGACAATTTTCAGTGTTGCAGAAGGAACAAAGGTATTATTTGCAAATTAACACATCAGTACACGTAAATGTAATTCAAATAGCCAAAACAAGGCCCAGAAGCAGGGTCAGTCCTCTTCCACCTGGAGACAGCTTGCGTGACTTCCCTTCTCATTATGGTGTGGCGGGCAGCATACCCTCAGGGCCCTGGGCTTCTGCCGGTAGTCTTTGTTTACGTCATTTTTGCAAAATCAGTGTGGTGTTTAAAGCACTCGGTTTCCTAGAGGCTGTGTATTTGTTACAGATTGCCTGTGCCCTTCCATGAAGTCAGAGAAGATTCACAGAGCTGTCTTTGGCCAAAGGGGCCTGTTTCAGTAGCTTTAAATTGCTCTTGCTGTCTGAGCAGTTCAGTTCACGGGCTTTTGTGAATTTATTCACACAGGGCTCTTAAAACAATATGTTAAGAAGTGCTTTAACATATGTTAGCTGTTACCATCATCATCCTCATGCTATTCCTGTGGTCTGGGAAGACTCTCTGAGAACCACTTTCATACTTTAGGTCCTTTTGATTTCAGTAGCCTCTCAGGTTACTGGATTTTAGTTAGGGTCAACATTTGTGATGAATTTGCACTCTGCTTCCCTGTATAACTCGCCCCTGGATTAGCTGCCAGAATTTGAGACTCTTGGGCTTATACTGCATCCTGTCTCTCCAGTGTAGTTCTTCTCTGCCTCTTAGTGAGACCCCAGCAGTGTGGGTCGCTCTGGTTGTGTGGGTTTGCATGCATGTGCACAAGTGAGGTTTGGGTGTGGGGTGATTTGTGACCCTCGGCCTCATCCTCTGGATGGTCCTTAGCCCAGATCCAGTTGCAGGGGCCTTGCCAGGGTACTGCCATAGGCAAACAAGTGGTAGAAAGGGAGGAGCAGGTGTCCCCACTCGCTGACTAATTGGCCTGGCTCTTGACCTCATTTTCCATGTTCTGAAAGGGTTTTGGCAACCATTCCAGCTCCCAATGTTAGCTGAAGGCTGCGTGTGGGTAAAACAGTTTGCCACTCTGTCAGAGGCTGAGAAAAGTTGCTTTTCCTCAAGGCGATGACAATTTTCAGTGTTGCAGAAGGAACAAAGGTATTATTTGCAAATTAACACATCAGTACACGTAAATGTAATTCAAATAGCCAAAACAAGGCCCAGAAGCAGGGTCAGTCCTCTTCCACCTGGAGACAGCTTGCGTGACTTCCCTTCTCATTATGGTGTGGCGGGCAGCATACCCTCAGGGCCCTGGGCTTCTGCCGGTATCTTTGTTTACGTCATTTTTGCAAAATCAGTGTGGTGTTTAAAGCACTCGGTTTCCTAGAGGCTGTGTATTTGTTACAGATTGCCTGTGCCCTTCCATGAAGTCAGAGAAGATTCACAGAGCTGTCTTTGGCCAAAGGGGCCTGTTTCAGTAGCTTTAAATTGCTCTTGCTGTCTGAGCTCATGTCTGCCCCAAAGACACATTGTGTTCTTTCTGTAGAGCTTTTATTTCTTACTCCTTTTTTCTTTTAAGGAATGGTGCTCCATTCCCTGTGTTTCTGCCTCTCTCTGAGATGTGTATGGGACTGAAGAGTATCATTACATTTCCCACCCAATTAATATTACACAAGTATATCTGGGTGGGTGCAAAGTTAGTATGGTCTCATTTCTTTCTGTGCCCCCCAGATATTTTGCAGTGACTTCAGTAGGGTCATTTCTGTGGTTTGCTTCTGGTTTTGATAGGGACAGAGTAGAATAGGTAGGTGGTTGTAGAGTGCTAGTAGGGGATGATAGGTAGAAGGGAGACACCTGAGAAAGACTGGGAGGCCAGTGAGTTGATGATAACTCAGGAGAGCTGCTCCTTGTTCAGTAAAGCAGGCTCAACTGGGTATAAACAGCTGATGAAGGAGGAGCCAGCGAAGAAGCAACCAATGATGTATGTCCTGCATCTGCGTCTACTTGAGGGGGGGGGGTGGTCATCTTCTACCATCCTATATATATGGCTGCCCACTCAATTGAAGGAGAGCAGAGCAGAGCTTTCCTGCCTGCCCGCTTGCGTCTCTTACAAGTACCCTATCCTAATAAATCCTCTTCTTGCCTATTACTCTGCCTCTCGATGAATTCCTTCTGTGTTGAGGCACGAAGAACCGGAGCCTCAGTGGGTCCAGACGTTGGGTGAGTGCTGGATTAAGTCCCGGCCATGTGGGTTCGAGTCCCAGACAGGGTTTTGGCCAGGGTTGAGTCCTGACTACGTGGATTCACGTCCCAAGCAGGGTTTTGGCTGGGGTTAAGCCTTAGCCACATGGGTTCGAGTCCCAAACTGGGTTTTGGCTAGGTTCAAGCCCCAGCCACGTGGGTTCAAGTCCAAAACAGGGCTCAATCAGGTCTGGGCCCTGGGTTTAAGTCTCAAATTGAGGTAAAACCCTTTCAGTTTCACTAGTCTTTTGGTGAATATGTTTATTTCCATTATGATAGGTACCTAAAATGCAATTTTAGAGGTGTATTCTTGTCTTAAGAGCAAATTAGATGTCAAAGCCGATGGTTTTGTTGGTTTGTGGTCTGATTCTCTGGTAGACGTCAGAAGGACTGTTAATCCCGGGCAGGATTTTACATGAGAAAATTTAAAAGAGTAGTCATTTTCTTAGAAGGTTAAAAAATGTTACAAAATCAGAGTTCCACATTGAGTGAGGACTTTGGTCCCGCCAGCCCTGTCTTTACTTTGCTATGGATAATAAAGGGTCATTTATAATAATAGAGTGTTCTCCTGGACACAATCTTACTTGTCCTCCAAACTGAGGTATGAAATATGAGGTAGTGGCGTTGTTTAGTCACGAAGTTGTGTCCGATTCTTTCGCGACCCTGTGGATGGTAACCTTCCAGGCTCCTCTATCTGTGGGATTTCCTAGGCAAGAATATTGAAGTGGGTTGCCTGGGATTGAACCTGTGTCTTTGGCATTGTGGGTAGATTCTTTACTGCTGAGCCACCAGGGAAGCCCCAAAGTATGAGGTAGAACTGTAATAATTATAGATGACTTTTCTGACTCCCCACCTGTATGTCCTGCATCTGCGTCTACTTGAGGGGGTGGTCACCCTTACCATCCTATATATATGGCTGCCCACTCAATTGAAGGAGAGCAGAGCAGAGCTTTCCTGCCTGCCCGCCATGCCTCTTACAAGTACCCTATCCTAATAAATCCTCTTCTTGCCTATTACTCTGCCTCTCGATGAATTCCTTCTGTGTTGAGGCACGAAGAACCGGAGCCTCAGTGGGTCCAGACGTTGGGTGAGTGCTGGATTAAGTCCCGGCCATGTGGGTTCGAGTCCCAGACAGGGTTTTGGCCAGGGTTGAGTCCTGACTACGTGGATTCACGTCCCAAGCAGGGTTTTGGCTGGGGTTAAGCCTTAGCCACATGGGTTCGAGTCCCAAACTGGGTTTTGGCTAGGTTCAAGCCCCAGCCACGTGGGTTCAAGTCCAAAACAGGGCTCAATCAGGTCTGGGCCCTGGGTTTAAGTCTCAAATTGAGGTAAAACCCTTTCAGTTTCACTAGTCTTTTGGTGAATATGTTTATTTCCATTATGATAGGTACCTAAAATGCAATTTTAGAGGTGTATTCTTGTCTTAAGAGCAAATTAGATGTCAAAGCCGATGGTTTTGTTGGTTTGTGGTCTGATTCTCTGGTAGACGTCAGAAGGACTGTTAATCCCGGGCAGGATTTTACATGAGAAAATTTAAAAGAGTAGTCATTTTCTTAGAAGGTTAAAAAATGTTACAAAATCAGAGTTCCACATTGAGTGAGGACTTTGGTCCCGCCAGCCCTGTCTTTACTTTGCTATGGATAATAAAGGGTCATTTATAATAATAGAGTGTTCTCCTGGACACAATCTTACTTGTCCTCCAAACTGAGGTATGAAATATGAGGTAGTGGCGTTGTTTAGTCACGAAGTTGTGTCCGATTCTTTCGCGACCCTGTGGATGGTAACCTTCCAGGCTCCTCTATCTGTGGGATTTCCTAGGCAAGAATATTGAAGTGGGTTGCCTGGGATTGAACCTGTGTCTTTGGCATTGTGGGTAGATTCTTTACTGCTGAGCCACCAGGGAAGCCCCAAAGTATGAGGTAGAACTGTAATAATTATAGATGACTTTTCTGACTCCCCCCACCTCGGCCCCAAAGGCAATTATAACAGGCTCTACTAAACAGAAAAGGTGGCTGTGAATCATCTGGGTCTTCCTGACACTGAGGGGGTTCCCAGGATGCGGGGGCTTTCCACTTTGAAATGAAGACAGACCTGGGCAAAGCAGGAGGTATTGATCACCCTGCCACTCTCTGCCTACGTCACAGGTGCCAGTCTTCTCTGGGGCTCTCCATCCATCCTGCTGCCCATCCTGGCCTCATCTTCTCATCTGGGGGCCCTTGCCAGGTCTGCCTCCCAACCCCCACCAGCTCTAGAGCAAAACTTAAATATAGAAGGTCCCCTGTTATAAGGAAAAAGAGAAGTGAACTCAAAACCAGAAGTCTAGGGGTTTCCCTGGTGGTACAGGGACTAAGGCTCTATACGCCCAGTGCACGGGGCCTGGGTTTGATCCCTGGTCAGGGAACTAGATTCCCACATGCTGCAACTAAGAGTTTGCATGCTGCAATGAAAGATTCCACGCAGCGCAACTAAGACCCGAGAGCCAATTACATCAATATTTAAAAAAAAAGGATAAGAAAAATAAAAGCTAGAAGTCTAGTCCTAGCTCCACTTTTACTTTCTGTGGGAACTTGCCGAGTAACTTATTAATGTCGAGTTTGAGTCTGCTTAGTCATATATGACAGGGCCCTTTTGAGACTCCATTCAAATAGTATGTGTGGAAGCAAACATGAAGAAATGTGAAGTCACTTATTTTGCACTTTGGAATAAAATTTCTGCATGATTGCACTTAAGACACTGGCTATGCTTCCTGGTCTTGTCTCTCTCTGCGAGTTTGCCTTTTCACCTCTCAGGTCTCTCCCATTTGCCAGGTAACCTGAGAACTAGTTTTGTCCCAATGACTAGTTGTCTGTTAAGTTGGATCATGGCTGTGACACAGTCATTGGTTTTATCTGGGAAGCTAAGCTCTACACACTCTTCCTTTACCACTACTTGGAAACTTCTGTAGTTTCTATGTGTGGGTGTGCATGCTATATTGCTTCAGTCATGTCCAGCTCTTTATAATACTATGGACTATAGCCTGCCAGGCTCCTCTGTCCATGGAATTCTCCAGCTAAGAATAATGGAGTGGGTTTCTGTGCCTTCCCCCAGGGGATCTTCCTGACCCAGCGATTGCACCTGCGTATCTTACATCTCCTGCATTGGCAGGTGGGTTCTTTACCACTAGTGCCACCTGGGAAAGTCTTACTATTACTAATGGGCCTAATTTTCCTGAGTATATGGTAATGCATTATCTCTTTTACAAAATTTGTTTCATAAATACTGATTTCCCTTACAGAGAATTTAGATTTCTTGTATGCTTCCTCTGCTTTGCTGCCCTCTGGTTTGTTTTGGATTCTCAGATTAGTCGCTTGGCTAAACCTCATCCCACGGCAACCCTCCTTCCACCAACTGCTGAGAGTTCCAGCTAATGAGGGCTTCTAGAAGATGAAGCATTTCAATTTCCCCTTGTCAGCTCTTATATTGCTATGGTAACAAAAGTATCTTGATTTCTCTTTCTGTTTTATCTTTCAGGAGATGTGGGGGTAAATAACTTAGTCAACACCATTTCCCTCATGTCCTGAGCATTCCAGTGGGACCTTTGTCCCTTTGCCCATGGTTAGATTTTGAGGCTGGGCCTGTTATGGCTTGTTGGCAGGCCTTACAGTCGTACAGGGCTTCCTTAATGGCTCAGATGGTAGAGAATCTGCCTGTAATGCAGGAGACCTGGGCTTGATCCGTGGGTTGGGAGGATCCCTAAAGAATGATACAGTATCCATGTGTGGAAGCAAACATGAAGAAATGTGAAGTCACTTATTTTGCACTTTGGAATAAAATTTCTGCATGATTGCACTTAAGACACTGGCTATGCTTCCTGGTCTTGTCTCTCTCTGCGAGTTTGCCTTTTCACCTCTCAGGTCTCTCCCATTTGCCAGGTAACCTGAGAACTAGTTTTGTCCCAATGACTAGTTGTCTGTTAAGTTGGATCATGGCTGTGACACAGTCATTGGTTTTATCTGGGAAGCTAAGCTCTACACACTCTTCCTTTACCACTACTTGGAAACTTCTGTAGTTTCTATGTGTGGGTGTGCATGCTATATTGCTTCAGTCATGTCCAGCTCTTTATAATACTATGGACTATAGCCTGCCAGGCTCCTCTGTCCATGGAATTCTCCAGCTAAGAATAATGGAGTGGGTTTCTGTGCCTTCCCCCAGGGGATCTTCCTGACCCAGCGATTGCACCTGCGTATCTTACATCTCCTGCATTGGCAGGTGGGTTCTTTACCACTAGTGCCACCTGGGAAAGTCTTACTATTACTAATGGGCCTAATTTTCCTGAGTATATGGTAATGCATTATCTCTTTTACAAAATTTGTTTCATAAATACTGATTTCCCTTACAGAGAATTTAGATTTCTTGTATGCTTCCTCTGCTTTGCTGCCCTCTGGTTTGTTTTGGATTCTCAGATTAGTCGCTTGGCTAAACCTCATCCCACGGCAACCCTCCTTCCACCAACTGCTGAGAGTTCCAGCTAATGAGGGCTTCTAGAAGATGAAGCATTTCAATTTCCCCTTGTCAGCTCTTATATTGCTATGGTAACAAAAGTATCTTGATTTCTCTTTCTCTGTTTTATCTTTCAGGAGATGTGGGGGTAAATAACTTAGTCAACACCATTTCCCTCATGTCCTGAGCATTCCAGTGGGACCTTTGTCCCTTTGCCCATGGTTAGATTTTGAGGCTGGGCCTGTTATGGCTTGTTGGCAGGCCTTACAGTCGTACAGGGCTTCCTTAATGGCTCAGATGGTAGAGAATCTGCCTGTAATGCAGGAGACCTGGGCTTGATCCGTGGGTTGGGAGGATCCCCTAAAAAAAGAATGACTTCCCATTCCAGTATCCTTTTTCTTTTTTGCTCATAATTATCTCATTGTCTTTTATTTAAAAGCACAAAACAAGAGGCCCTCTCCAGTATTCTTGCCTAGAGAATTCCATTGGCAGAGGAGCCTGATGGGCTACAGTCCACGGGGTCACAAAGAGTAAGACTTGACTGAGCCACTAAATACACACAGTTGTACAATGGTTGCTTGATTGTTTTACTATTTACAGAACAAGCTCTTGTGAAAAATCCTTCTCACAACTTATTTATAAATGCATAGATTTTTTAAAAGTTAATTTAGAGAATAATTACTTTACAATATTGTGACAGTTTTTGCCATACATCAACATGAATCAGACACAGCTATACATGTATCCTCCCCTGCCAATCTTGAACTCCCCCTCCCAGCTCCCTCCCCACCCTGTCCCTTTGGGTTGTCTCAGAGCACTGGATTTGGGTGCCCAGCTTGATGCATCAAATTTGCACTGGTCGTCTGTTTTACATATGGTAATGCACATGTTTCAGTGCTATTCTCTCAAATCACTCCACCCTCACCTTCTCCTGTCCAAAAGTCTGTTCTTTACATCTGTGTCTCCTTTGCTGCTCTGCCTTGTAGGATCATTGGTACCATCTTTCTAAATTCCATATAGTATTTGTCTCTTTTTTTTTTTTTTTTAATTCTTTATTTTAAAGATTTTGCAGAGTTTTGTTGTTCACTGACATGTATGTTCCCAGATCATTCATATGCATATCCCTGGTCCCCCCCCACCCCTCCGGACTATCGCCCCAAGTGATTGTAGGCACTCCTATTCCCTTAGCACAATGACAATAGCTATCTTTTCCACACACGACAGTATGTCTTTCTCTTTTTGACTTCACTCTATAATAGGCTCCAGGTTCATCCACCTCATTAGAACCAATTCAGCTATGTTCCTTTTTATAGCTGAGTAATATTCCTTTAATTCATAGATATTTCTAATTAAGTTCCAGCACATACCTTTTCTTATGAAGGAACTCTGCTCTCATGATTACAACTCCAGAAATGTCTTTGACTTCTGAAATGTGGGCAAATATGGAGGCACCAAATTAAACAAATAAAGCTCGTGAAGCCATTTACATCCAGTCTGTCTGGTTTCTGGGTATTAAATCATTTGCCCGTCCTTCAATTTGATAAGCTCTTATTGAGCACAGTGGTTTTAGGTGTTGGGTTTTATAACAGCAAATAATACACAGATTATATTCCTGAATTGCTCAAGTCCAGCCAGTGAAACATACACAGCACCAGTGGTGAGAATATTGAGTTGTAAGTGCCATTGTAGAGAGTATGATAGCTGTCCGATGGAGGGCAGCCAATCAAAGAGAATTGTTTGAATTGGTCCAGAAAGGGTGAGGTGAAGAATGAGCATTCCCACTGGAGGAAACTGCAGGTGGGAGGGCTCACAGATGAGAAATAACACCGGGGCTTCAGAAATCAGCAAGCGTCTGCAACAACTGGACTCAAGACTGGGCATGACGGGGAGGCAAGAGGGTGGTTCAGTGATGGTGAGCAGGCTGTGGGGATTGGCAGAGTTCAAGGTATAAAGACCTTAGTGTCCTAAAGAGTTGAGATTTTGGGACTTCCCTGGTGACCCAGTGGCTGGACTCCATGCTCCCAGTGGAGGCGGCTTGGGTTTTTTTTTTTTTTTAATTTTTTATTGTTTTATATTTTTACAGAGTTTTGTTGTTCACAGACATGCATGTTCCCAGATCAGTCATATGCATATCCCTGTCCTCCCCCCCCCTCAGCCCCCCTCTCAGTCGCCCTCATCCCACCCCTCCAGGGGCCTGGGTTTGATCCCTGGTCAGGGGCCTAGATTCCACACGCTGCAACTAAGACCTGGCACAGCCAAATTAATAAATCTTAAAAAAAAAGAGAAAGAGCTGATTTTTTTCCCCTGAAAATCCACAGGGAAGACCATTCAATGACTCCAAAAAGTCTAGTTAGCTTAGCATTTTAGAAAGACTATTGGATTAACAGACTGGCTGTTAATATTTCAGATGGGGAACTAGGAAGCCTGAACAAAATCTGTATATGGGAAATGGAGAAGGACAGGGGATCTGGAAGGTCGAATCAATACGGGTGAGAGAGAAGGAAGAATGATCAGACTTCCAGATTTGTTTTGCTTTGGCTGACTGGGTAGATGGACACCTTGGTCATTTACAAGATAGAAAATAAGAAGCCAGTTTTGTGGAGAAGGTGTGCTCTGATTGATACATTCAGCTATATTGACAGTTTGGTTTGTAGGAGGTATGGACTGGGTAACCACCATCCAGATGTATCAGTAGTTCTTAAAGCCTTGAGTTGAATGAGGTCACCAATGAGACTCTATAGGGTCAGAAGGCCAAGGATGGCACCCTTGAGACACTAAATTTTAGTAGTGAGTGGAAGACTCAGAGACTTCAAAAGGAGACTTAAGACTGGGATGATTAGCTTTTCCACTTTGCTCTGGAGGGAGGTTTTTGTTTTCTTTTTGCACCTCAAAACACTTTTCAGAAGATTCATATATATACACATTTCTTTGTAAAAGCCCTGAGAGAAGGAGAAAGAGAATAAAACAAAATGTATAGGAACAAATTAGCTGGATATGCAAACTAAGCTATTAGACTCAAGACTGGGCATGACGGGAGGCAAGAGGGTGGTTCAGTGATGGTGAGCAGGCTGTGGGGATTGGCAGAGTTCAAGGTATAAAGACCTTAGTGTCCTAAAGAGTTGAGATTTTGGGACTTCCCTGGTGACCCAGTGGCTGGACTCCATGCTCCCAGTGGAGGCGGCTTGGGTTTTTTTTTTTTTTTAATTTTTTTATTGTTTTATATTTTTACAGAGTTTTGTTGTTCACAGACATGCATGTTCCCAGATCAGTCATATGCATATCCCTGTCCTCCCCCCCCCTCAGCCCCCCTCTCAGTCGCCCTCATCCCACCCCTCCAGGGGCCTGGGTTTGATCCCTGGTCAGGGGCCTAGATTCCACACGCTGCAACTAAGACCTGGCACAGCCAAATTAATAAATCTTAAAAAAAAAGAGAAAGAGCTGATTTTTTTCCCCTGAAAATCCACAGGGAAGACCATTCAATGACTCCAAAAAGTCTAGTTAGCTTAGCATTTTAGAAAGACTATTGGATTAACAGACTGGCTGTTAATATTTCAGATGGGGAACTAGGAAGCCTGAACAAAATCTGTATATGGGAAATGGAGAAGGACAGGGGATCTGGAAGGTCGAATCAATACGGGTGAGAGAGAAGGAAGAATGATCAGACTTCCAGATTTGTTTTGCTTTGGCTGACTGGGTAGATGGACACCTTGGTCATTTACAAGATAGAAAATAAGAAGCCAGTTTTGTGGAGAAGGTGTGCTCTGATTGATACATTCAGCTATATTGACAGTTTGGTTTGTAGGAGGTATGGACTGGGTAACCACCATCCAGATGTATCAGTAGTTCTTAAAGCCTTGAGTTGAATGAGGTCACCAATGAGACTCTATAGGGTCAGAAGGCCAAGGATGGCACCCTTGAGACACTAAATTTTAGTAGTGAGTGGAAGACTCAGAGACTTCAAAAGGAGACTTAAGACTGGGATGATTAGCTTTTCCACTTTGCTCTGGAGGGAGGTTTTTGTTTTCTTTTTGCACCTCAAAACACTTTTCAGAAGATTCATATATATACACATTTCTTTGTAAAAGCCCTGAGAGAAGGAGAAAGAGAATAAAACAAAATGTATAGGAACAAATTAGCTGGATATGCAAACTAAGCTATTATTCACTCAGAGTTTAAACAAATCACAAATTTCACAGTTTAATATTGGGGGAGAGGAAAGAACAACAGACGATATATTTCTCAATCTCTCTAATAAAATGTGCCAAGACGTTATGAGGGGTTTTTTGAGATGTCACATTTTCAGTGCTAAAACTGGGAGGCTCCTAGACAAATAGAGATGGTCACTCTATTTGGCTAGAAGATATAGAGAGCAAAATCAGGAGAATATGATGCAAATAAGCATGTTTAAAGGAAGAAACAGTGAGTCCCAAATGAAAAGACAGGGACATGTTAGATCAGAATAGATATACCATCTGAATTTGGATAGATAAGAAGTTTCATGGGCACTTTTAAGATAGAAATTGGACTATCAGTGACTTTTAAGAGCTCATGGGAAGGGCACACAGAGCTTTAGCATCTTTTGGGGAGTTATTTTTCTTTTCTCCCCTGGTTGCCCTGGGTCTTAGTTGTAGCATGCAGGATCTTGTTCTTCGACCAGGGATTGAACCTGGGCGTCTTGCTTTGGGAACCTGGAGTCTTAACCTCTGGACCACTGGGGAAGTCGCTGGAGAGGTTTTGCCTTTTTGTTGGATGTGTACCGTTTTTAAAGTCTTTACTGAATTTATTACAATATTCTTTCTTTTTTATTTTTTTGGCTATGAGACATGTGTGATTTTAGTTCCCTGACCAGGGATGGAACCCATGAATTGGACAGTGAAGTCTTAGCCACTGGACCATAAGGGAAGTCCCCCTTAAGAAATTTCTTTCTTTTTTTTTTTTTTAAATGATTAAAGTGGTGTATTTTGTGCTTTGTACTTTTATTTATGTATTTTTGGATATTCTGGGTTTTCACTGCTGCTGCAGGCTCTTCTCTAGTTGCAGGGAGTGGGGGCTACTCTCTAGTTGAGGTGAGCATGCTTCTTGTTGTGGTGACTTCTCTTGTTGTGGAACTTGGGCTCTAGGGCACATGGGCTTCAATAGTTGCAGCACATGGGCTCAATAGTTGCAGCTCCGAGGCTCTAGAGCACAGGCTCAGTAGTTGTGGTTCATGGGCTTAGTTGCTCAATAGCATGTGGGATCTTCCTGGATTAGGGATCCTTGTCTCCTGCATTAGTAGGCGAATTCTTTACCACTGAGCTACCAGGCAAGCTTAAACAGGTTTTGAAATGGTGAGATTCTAGTTTTTTTTGCACCTTAATTGATCTGTAACAGCTATCATAAAATATATACAAAAAGAGAAAATTGTCCCTATTTCTTAGATGAATAAAAGGTAAGTTTTCTACTGTTTCTATGCCTAAATTATTATTTTTGATTATGTTTTGATAAGCTATTATGATTCCCTAAGTGAATATATTTTATTTGACCTGAGACTATGGACGACCCTCGCCCTTGAGTTCCATTGAATCTGGTTTAGGGAGTAATTCTTTGTCAAGTTGTGCAAGCGTCTGATGGTTATTCTTTTTTTACATGTTTTCTACATGATTGGAAAATGAATACTCGCAGTATTGAGTTGTAAGAATTCTTAGGATGAAAACAAAAAGCATTTAAATATCTTAAGATACACCTGAAACTAAGAAAGCATTGTAAAGCAACTGTACTTCAGTTTAAAAAACATGTGAAGTATGATCACAAAAAATTGTTTTAGGAAATGGAGGAAAAATCAGGGAAGAACATGAGGTGAGACCTGGAAAAGAATGGAAGGAATTCTTACAGCTTTGTGAAAAGGACCTCTGCTAATGGAAACAGAGAGGTCTCATTAAGACAGACACCGTTCTCCGTGGCAATTGCTGTCTTTGTCTTGTTTGGGATTCTCCCAAATATGCCTTTACTATTGTTTTACCAAGATGTTGGAAGTTTGCCTCATTTATTCCTAGTAATCAAAAAAAAAAAAATCTTTTGGCCACATTGGACAGCATGTGAGATCTTAGTTCCTCAACCAAGGATCAGATCTGTGCCCTGGGCAGTGGAGTGTGTGAGCTAAGTTGCTGCAGTCGTGTCTAGCTCTTTGTGACTGTATGGACTATAGCCCGCCAGGCTCCTTTGTCCTTGGGATCCTCCAGGCAAGAATACTGGAGTGGGTTGCCATGCCTTCCTCCTGGGCATCTTCCTAACTCTTATGTCTCATGCATTGGTAGGCAGATTCTTTACCACTAGTGCCAAGCTTGGAGTCTTAACTACTGAACTGCTAGGGAGGTACCCCTAGTAACTTCGATGGCTCTAAGCAGCCTAGCTATTGTGCTTTACCAGAAAGGATGAATGATGGTGGAGGAGCCATGATTGGGTAGGAGATACTGGAAAGATGAACTGGAGTTCCATTTCCCAGGTGTTGGTTTACAGGCCATTCTGCCCATTCGTTGGTTGGCTGCTCCTAGATATTTCCATTTTTTGCACTCTCTTGTATCACTATTTTGTCTGAGGTTTCATTTAGTTGTACAATCATTCTTGGAGGACCTATTATCTGCTAGATATTTGGGTATATTCTGGGCTTGAACTGGTGAATCAGACAATTTTTGGGAAGACTGTCTAGGGGCATCAACTCCAAAAGTTATGACAGTGATCTTGCAACATCTACATGATTGGAAAATGAATACTCGCAGTATTGAGTTGTAAGAATTCTTAGGATGAAAACAAAAAGCATTTAAATATCTTAAGATACACCTGAAACTAAGAAAGCATTGTAAAGCAACTGTACTTCAGTTTAAAAAACATGTGAAGTATGATCACAAAAAATTGTTTTAGGAAATGGAGGAAAAATCAGGGAAGAACATGAGGTGAGACCTGGAAAAGAATGGAAGGAATTCTTACAGCTTTGTGAAAAGGACCTCTGCTAATGGAAACAGAGAGGTCTCATTAAGACAGACACCGTTCTCCGTGGCAATTGCTGTCTTTGTCTTGTTTGGGATTCTCCCAAATATGCCTTTACTATTGTTTTACCAAGATGTTGGAAGTTTGCCTCATTTATTCCTAGTAATCAAAAAAAAAAAAAAAATCTTTTGGCCACATTGGACAGCATGTGAGATCTTAGTTCCTCAACCAAGGATCAGATCTGTGCCCTGGGCAGTGGAGTGTGTGAGCTAAGTTGCTGCAGTCGTGTCTAGCTCTTTGTGACTGTATGGACTATAGCCCGCCAGGCTCCTTTGTCCTTGGGATCCTCCAGGCAAGAATACTGGAGTGGGTTGCCATGCCTTCCTCCTGGGCATCTTCCTAACTCTTATGTCTCATGCATTGGTAGGCAGATTCTTTACCACTAGTGCCAAGCTTGGAGTCTTAACTACTGAACTGCTAGGGAGGTACCCCTAGTAACTTCGATGGCTCTAAGCAGCCTAGCTATTGTGCTTTACCAGAAAGGATGAATGATGGTGGAGGAGCCATGATTGGGTAGGAGATACTGGAAAGATGAACTGGAGTTCCATTTCCCAGGTGTTGGTTTACAGGCCATTCTGCCCATTCGTTGGTTGGCTGCTCCTAGATATTTCCATTTTTTGCACTCTCTTGTATCACTATTTTGTCTGAGGTTTCATTTAGTTGTACAATCATTCTTGGAGGACCTATTATCTGCTAGATATTTGGGTATATTCTGGGCTTGAACTGGTGAATCAGACAATTTTTGGGAAGACTGTCTAGGGGCATCAACTCCAAAAGTTATGACAGTGATCTTGCAACATCTACCATGTAATTAAAAACTGAACCATATACTGAAAATAGTGCGTTCAGTAACCCTTGAGTTCTGAGCAAGGTGTGAACATTTCCTATTCGCATCACCATTGAACAAAATACTAGTCCTGTTCCAACTCATTTGACCCTTGTAATAACCCTGTGAGTGGTACTATTATTACCTCATTGATGTGACAGGGACACAAAGAGATGAAGAAGCCCACCAAGGGATAATCAGCTGCTAAGTGGTCAAGCCAGACTTCCAGTTCAGACAGTCTTCCTGTAACCAGTCCTCTATGCTCTTTCTCCACTGGTCACCACTAGAAATCACTGGTGTGGTAGACAGCTGCTGGTTAATCATATTAGAGTTGGGGTTTTGTGGGGAAGGGAAGAAAAACATCCCAAATGTTGCATTCTTCGGGTGAGCGTCTGAGAAGCTGTAGTAACCACCTAAACCAAGCCATCCACCATTTTTCTATCAACCCTTTCTTGAACTCACCCGATGTCCTCATATAACTTCAGTATATCTTGTGCTTCAGTCTAAAGATTACTGAGTTGAGTCTTGATTTGGAAATTATGCTCTATTTCAAATTGGTGCTTGTTGTTGGTAGTAGAATTACCATGTAACTCTTTCATTTCTAGAGAATATTGAATTATAGATCCTGTGATTCTAGGAGGAAGAAGGCCTCTGCACATAATGTTAATAGAAGATGCAGTTGCATTTGAGAACCTTTACTGAGCTCTCTAAAATACTAAATAAAAATTCCAGGAAGGCTTGGAGGCTTCTGGGCAGCAAAGTCACTTCAGAGAAAAGAGATATTTGGTAGGAGATACTGGAAAGATGAACTGGAGTTCCATTTCCCAGGTGTTGGTTTACAGGCCATTCTGCCCATTCGTTGGTTGGCTGCTCCTAGATATTTCCATTTTTTGCACTCTCTTGTATCACTATTTTGTCTGAGGTTTCATTTAGTTGTACAATCATTCTTGGAGGACCTATTATCTGCTAGATATTTGGGTATATTCTGGGCTTGAACTGGTGAATCAGACAATTTTTGGGAAGACTGTCTAGGGGCATCAACTCCAAAAGTTATGACAGTGATCTTGCAACATCTACCATGTAATTAAAAACTGAACCATATACTGAAAATAGTGCGTTCAGTAACCCTTGAGTTCTGAGCAAGGTGTGAACATTTCCTATTCGCATCACCATTGAACAAAATACTAGTCCTGTTCCAACTCATTTGACCCTTGTAATAACCCTGTGAGTGGTACTATTATTACCTCATTGATGTGACAGGGACACAAAGAGATGAAGAAGCCCACCAAGGGATAATCAGCTGCTAAGTGGTCAAGCCAGACTTCCAGTTCAGACAGTCTTCCTGTAACCAGTCCTCTATGCTCTTTCTCCACTGGTCACCACTAGAAATCACTGGTGTGGTAGACAGCTGCTGGTTAATCATATTAGAGTTGGGGTTTTGTGGGGAAGGGAAGAAAAACATCCCAAATGTTGCATTCTTCGGGTGAGCGTCTGAGAAGCTGTAGTAACCACCTAAACCAAGCCATCCACCATTTTTCTATCAACCCTTTCTTGAACTCACCCGATGTCCTCATATAACTTCAGTATATCTTGTGCTTCAGTCTAAAGATTACTGAGTTGAGTCTTGATTTGGAAATTATGCTCTATTTCAAATTGGTGCTTGTTGTTGGTAGTAGAATTACCATGTAACTCTTTCATTTCTAGAGAATATTGAATTATAGATCCTGTGATTCTAGGAGGAAGAAGGCCTCTGCACATAATGTTAATAGAAGATGCAGTTGCATTTGAGAACCTTTACTGAGCTCTCTAAAATACTAAATAAAAATTCCAGGAAGGCTTGGAGGCTTCTGGGCAGCAAAGTCACTTCAGAGAAAAAGAGATATTTTATTTTCCAGCAAGTTCTCAAATTCTAAGAATGATCTCTTTCTTAAATAAGAAATCTTCATACAACACAGTTGTTGTCTAAGAAGTCTCTCTCTCTTTGTGTTCTCCATTGCTTTTTTGAGAGGCAACTGATTAGAAGTAAGAGGGCTAGAGTGGAGCCTTTTTTTTTTTTTTTTCCTGCTGGTTTCTGGGCCTCTTTTTCTCCCTGAGCTGAGTTAGAATTTAGATGAAATTCTGGATGTTGCTTGATTTATACTTTACAGAGGGATTGCATGCATTTCTATTGTGTAATTAGAAATATTTATCAAAAAGCATTTATTTACCTTTTTGTATCCACTTTTAGTCTTTGCTGCTACATAATATTCTCCATTATTAAAGAGTGGCCCATTTGGGTGGTAAGGGGTAAATTTCTTTACATTTATTCAGATTTTTTATATCTCCATCTCATCCAGAAAACTGGCAGATTTTCCTGTTACCCTTCCTGTTGATGACCCTTCCTGTTACAGCGAGCTGCCTGGGCTCACAGTTGACCTCTGGGGAGACAGTGCAAAGGAGACTTTAAAAGTGTTAGCTACAGACCCTATCTGTGCCTCCAGACTGCACACAGAATCTATAACAGAAGTATTTCTGGGCTTGGAGTCGCCCAAGGAGAAGCTGAACTGATTGTATGCTGAGATAGCCTGGTTGTTGCTGCTTTTCAAAGAGCCTGCTCCCGCCAGCCCTCCCAGCCCCTAACCACTCTCTGGATGCAATTGCAAGTTACTTGTGCCTGGAATCTCCCTGGGCCCGTCACAGTCAATCTAGACCATAGGTCACTTCTTTGAAGAGCTCAGGGTTTCTCTTTTTCTCAAAGCTTGGAAGTGGGTCTAGAAAGACTTTGTAAATCCCTGAGGGTCTCCTTCTGGCCACAAAGGTAATGTTGGGACCAGTTCTCTGGGCAATCAAATGGGCAGTTAACCCACCCTCCCCTACCTGGTTTACCACCTAAGATTAATACTTCCTCCATTCATTGTCTTCTTCCATAGCCCCATATCCCATGTTTGTAAAATAGGGCTCTCTTAAAATACTAAATAAAATTCCAGGAAGGCTTGGATGCTTCTGGGCAGCAAAGTCACTTCAGAGAAAAAGAGATATTTTATTTTCCAGCAAGTTCTCAAATTCTAAGAATGATCTCTTTCTTAAATAAGAAATCTTCATACAACACAGTTGTTGTCTAAGAAGTCTCTCTCTCTTTGTGTTCTCCATTGCTTTTTTGAGAGGCAACTGATTAGAAGTAAGAGGGCTAGAGTGGAGCCTTTTTTTTTTTTCCTGCTGGTTTCTGGGCCTTTTTTTCTCCCTGAGCTGAGTTAGAATTTAGATGAAATTCTGGATGTTGCTTGATTTATACTTTACAGAGGGATTGCATGCATTTCTATTGTGTAATTAGAAATATTTATCAAAAAGCATTTATTTACCTTTTTGTATCCACTTTTAGTCTTTGCTGCTACATAATATTCTCCATTATTAAAGAGTGGCCCATTTGGGTGGTAAGGGGTAAATTTCTTTACATTTATTCAGATTTTTTATATCTCCATCTCATCCAGAAAACTGGCAGATTTTCCTGTTACCCTTCCTGTTGATGACCCTTCCTGTTACAGCGAGCTGCCTGGGCTCACAGTTGACCTCTGGGGAGACAGTGCAAAGGAGACTTTAAAAGTGTTAGCTACAGACCCTATCTGTGCCTCCAGACTGCACACAGAATCTATAACAGAAGTATTTCTGGGCTTGGAGTCGCCCAAGGAGAAGCTGAACTGATTGTATGCTGAGATAGCCTGGTTGTTGCTGCTTTTCAAAGAGCCTGCTCCCGCCAGCCCTCCCAGCCCCTAACCACTCTCTGGATGCAATTGCAAGTTACTTGTGCCTGGAATCTCCCTGGGCCCGTCACAGTCAATCTAGACCATAGGTCACTTCTTTGAAGAGCTCAGGGTTTCTCTTTTTCTCAAAGCTTGGAAGTGGGTCTAGAAAGACTTTGTAAATCCCTGAGGGTCTCCTTCTGGCCACAAAGGTAATGTTGGGACCAGTTCTCTGGGCAATCAAATGGGCAGTTAACCCACCCTCCCCTACCTGGTTTACCACCTAAGATTAATACTTCCTCCATTCATTGTCTTCTTCCATAGCCCCATATCCCATGTTTGTGTGATCTAACCTTCTCTCAGCAGAGTCCTCCTTCCTGACCCTTGTAGTACATTCTCTAGTGCTCCCAGAATAGGATAGATACACAGTTACGCCCTCTATCTCTGTATCTGACATTCCTTTATCCTTCATACTTTAACAGAAAATTACCCTCTAAACACTCTGCTTTGAATATGCCTCTCAAGTGGAGGCCATCTTTTGCTAAGTGTCCATCATGTCAGGACTGGAAAATTGGATTGGTGTCCCCTTAGAGACAATTAGTCCTCTGCCTTCACTAAGAGATCCAAAATCCTAAAACTCTTTTTCCTGGGGTTCCTGTCATGTAGCAGCACCACCCCCTTTTCTTGGCTATCATTTGATGTTCCATATTCTCTGTTTCAGTTACTCGAAAGGCCCCAGGATTCTCATCCCAAATCCTGCCTGCATCCTGTGTGTCGTGACTTCAGCACAAAGTCAATGACTTATCTGCCACCAGGTCCTTTTGGTTCCTTATCTACACTAACCCTCTCCTCCACTTCCTGAAGCTACCCACTCCTCTGGCCAGCCCTCCTGGATCTGTTGTTTTGCTTCCAAAATACTAGTGAATAAATGGATTGGAGTGTCTGAAATGTTAGTGAAGATGAGAGAGTGAAGAAGCCAAAATGTAGAATAAGACTTCACACTGTCATCTCCAGATGGCAGGTGCCAGAGAGATTTTCAAGATTTTTTTTTTTTTTTCTGAGACAGATCTGAATTAGTAAGGGAAGATGACACAAAGATATGCTTTCGATCTTCTTTCCTGTAAGACTTCCCAAGATTTTCTCATCAGATATGCAAAAGCAACCCTAACTCAGTCCTGAAGCGATCTGGTCCAGCAGCCTCACTCAGGAATAATCGGGAAGATGTGTATGTACTGTGTGTGGATGTGTGTGTGTGAGGCCATGGGTGGTAAACACAGGATAGATTGGTGTGCAGTGTCGAGGGGAATTGGGCTGAATAGCACCCCCATCTCCATAACATTCTACCTAGAATTCTAACATAAATAAATTCTAACATAAATTCTACCTAGAACCTCAGAATGGGACCTTCCTTGGAAATACTTCTTGTAGCTGTAACTAGTTCACATGAGGTCAGACTAGATTTGGGCGGATCCTAACCCCATGACTGATTTCCCATGGCTAGCAGACTGGAAACCACCAGACGCTAGAAGAGACTAGAAAGGCTTCCTCCTGGGAGCCTCTGGAGGGCGTGTGGCTCTGAGGGTATCTTGGTTTCAGGCTTCAGCCTCCAGTCCTGGGAGAGAAGAGATGCTTGTGGTGTTAAGCTGCTCAGTTTGTGGTGATTTGTTACAGCAGCCTCAGGACACTGATACAGCCAGGGAGCAGTAAACATTGTTTCAGCTTGGTTATCCTTCCTTAAATGCTTATTTTCCTTTCTACGTTAACAGAAAACAAATAAAGTCTCACTTCCCTCTCTTTTTCTCCTCCTTGCCCCCCATCTCCATCGCCAGCCTCATTTGAGTTGGAAGAAGAATTGAAAAGGGGGCTTCCCCAGTGGCTTTTTACCTGTGGCAGAGAATCTGCCTGCGATGCCAGAGACCCGAATTTGAACTCTTGGGTTGGGAAGATCCCCTGGAGAAGGAAATAACAGCCCACTCCTTTCTAGAGAATTCCCTGGACAGAAGAGCCTGGCAGGCTACAGTCCATGGGATTTTCAAGGAGTCAGACATGACTGAGCAACTAACACACACAGCATATTAGTAGAATCCAAAAAATCCAGTGTGACAGGCACGATGAGAAGCAGGGATAACTCACCTTTTGCACTTTTTGAGTATATTAAATTTAAACTTTTAGTGGGATGATTGATACTGTTTTTAAAAATTTTGGCCTCTTTTATTGTTTTTTTATTTGTTTATTTTCATCCATCTTTATTCTTTGGCCTGTGTGGACCTCCCATTACAGTGGCCTCTCTCATTGCAGAGCACCAGCTCTGGGCATACGTGCTCCAGCTGCTCCGTGGTACGTGGGGTCTTCCCAGGCTGGGGATTGAACGGGTGCCCCTTGCAATGCAAGGAGGACTCTTTACCCACCGGACCACCAGGGAAGCCCCTGATACATTTTTAGTAACTTATTTCCAGGGCAGGAATGGACATGCAGACCCAGAGAATGGACATATGAACACAGTGGGGTAAGGGGACGGTGGGATGAGCTGGGAGATTAGGATCGACATACACACTACTGTGTGTCAAACAGATAGCTGGCAGGAACCTGTTGTAAAGCACAGGAATCTCAGCTCTGTGCTCTGTGATGACCTGGATGGGTGGGATGAGGGGCGAGGAGTGGAAGCTCCAGGAGGGAGAGGATATGTGTATTCATATAGCTGGTACACTTTGTGGTACAGCAGAAACTGACACAGCATTGTAAAGCAATTATATGCCTGTGTGTGTGTGTGTGTTCAGTGTCTGACTCTTTGAGAGCCCAAGGACTATAGCCCACCAGGCTCCTCTGTCCATGGGATTTCCAAAGAATACTGGAATGGGTTGCCATTTTCTTCTCCATGAAATCTTCCTGATCTAAGGATCAAACCTGCATTTCCTGTGTCTCCTGCATTCTCAGTTGGATTCTTTACCATTGAGCCACCTGGGAATCCCAGAGCAATTATACTCCAATTAAAAAAAAAAAAGAAAATGGAAAAAAGAAAGTAGAAGCATCTAAGAACTATTTCGTAACATGCTACATAACCCAAGGATTTAAAGATCCAACTAAACTTTTTTGTTCTTCCCCAAGTCAGTCAGGTTAACACTTGAAAATCTGGCTGTAATTCAGAACCTATTTCTTGTTTTATGCTGCTTTATGACACTAGGTATTTTGTTTCCATTTGTAAGATCTAGAGCATATTAGTAGAATCCAAAAAATCCAGTGTGACAGGCACGATGAGAAGCAGGGATAACTCACCTTTTGCACTTTTTGAGTATATTAAATTTAAACTTTTAGTGGGATGATTGATACTGTTTTTAAAAATTTTGGCCTCTTTTATTGTTTTTTTATTTGTTTATTTTCATCCATCTTTATTCTTTGGCCTGTGTGGACCTCCCATTACAGTGGCCTCTCTCATTGCAGAGCACCAGCTCTGGGCATACGTGCTCCAGCTGCTCCGTGGTACGTGGGGTCTTCCCAGGCTGGGGATTGAACGGGTGCCCCTTGCAATGCAAGGAGGACTCTTTACCCACCGGACCACCAGGGAAGCCCCTGATACATTTTTAGTAACTTATTTCCAGGGCAGGAATGGACATGCAGACCCAGAGAATGGACATATGAACACAGTGGGGTAAGGGACGGTGGGATGAGCTGGGAGATTAGGATCGACATACACACTACTGTGTGTCAAACAGATAGCTGGCAGGAACCTGTTGTAAAGCACAGGAATCTCAGCTCTGTGCTCTGTGATGACCTGGATGGGTGGGATGAGGGGCGAGGAGTGGAAGCTCCAGGAGGGAGAGGATATGTGTATTCATATAGCTGGTACACTTTGTGGTACAGCAGAAACTGACACAGCATTGTAAAGCAATTATATGCCTGTGTGTGTGTGTGTTCAGTGTCTGACTCTTTGAGAGCCCAAGGACTATAGCCCACCAGGCTCCTCTGTCCATGGGATTTCCAAAGAATACTGGAATGGGTTGCCATTTTCTTCTCCATGAAATCTTCCTGATCTAAGGATCAAACCTGCATTTCCTGTGTCTCCTGCATTCTCAGTTGGATTCTTTACCATTGAGCCACCTGGGAATCCCAGAGCAATTATACTCCAATTAAAAAAAAAAAAGAAAATGGAAAAAAGAAAGTAGAAGCATCTAAGAACTATTTCGTAACATGCTACATAACCCAAGGATTTAAAGATCCAACTAAACTTTTTTGTTCTTCCCCAAGTCAGTCAGGTTAACACTTGAAAATCTGGCTGTAATTCAGAACCTATTTCTTGTTTTATGCTGCTTTATGACACTAGGTATTTTGTTTCCATTTGTAAGTTATTTTTCTTCAAGTGAGGATAAAAGTCCATTGATATGTTGAGTCTGAGTCTGGTTAGAAAGGTCCAAACAAAAACAGTGGAAAGTGGAAAGAGATAAATACCCCAAGAACTGACCCTTCATTTTGATCCCTTTAGGCTTTACTTAGCTTACAACTTAAAAAAATGCACGTGTAATTGCTTCCTGGGAAAAGAAAGCAGGAGTTAGTTATATGTGATCATAAGTACTTGAAACAGATAACACAGGAGATTCATCTGCTCCACTCCTGTGCCTTTTAAAAGATGAGGGTTGGGATTTATGTCTGTCTTTTCTTGGATTGTGTGTTACAACAGGGGACTTTTATTAGCTCTGGAAAGGAAGCAATTTAGTGCTCCTTCTGTAGGTTTCTTTTCTATTTGGATGAAAAAGAAAACAAACTAGAAATCTTTGGGCATTGAGTTTTTTAGAGGAATTATCTTTGCTGTCACCATTCAAGAGTAGGCTCATAAACTGGGAGGAGAAAACATGTTGTCTGTCTAAATCTTTTTCTTAGAGACAATGTAAGTCTACCGGAAAGAAATTCAGCAAAATTGAAAAACAACATTGGTATTCAAATTATGGGACATTTATTATTCCAGTTGCAACGTGTTTGTTTGAATTTAAATGTTGATGTATTGCTCTGACATGATTTTCAATTTATCAAGCAAAATTATGTTCTTTCATTTAAGAAGTATTCGTTTTGTACTTTCTGTACTACACTATGGAGAATATATTAAAAAGGATAGTTACTCCTGTTATCAAAGACCTTTTAGGTCAGGAGGTGAGGGACTTGTTGGTTTTTGTTAATATTTATTGAGTGCTTTCTCTGTGCCAGGCACTGTTTCAAGTGCTTTATATGAATGAATTCTTTCAATCCTTAGAAACTCTATGAAATAGGTAATATTTTTGTCATCATTTTACCAATGAAGGAACCAAGGCACAAAAGTTTGAATTCTTTCAATCCTTAGAAACTCAAAGTTATCAGTCAGGTTAACACTTGAAAATCTGGCTGTAATTCAGAACCTATTTCTTGTTTTATGCTGCTTTATGACACTAGGTATTTTGTTTCCATTTGTAAGTTATTTTTCTTCAAGTGAGGATAAAAGTCCATTGATATGTTGAGTCTGAGTCTGGTTAGAAAGGTCCAAACAAAAACAGTGGAAAGTGGAAAGAGATAAATACCCCAAGAACTGACCCTTCATTTTGATCCCTTTAGGCTTTACTTAGCTTACAACTTAAAAAAATGCACGTGTAATTGCTTCCTGGGAAAAGAAAGCAGGAGTTAGTTATATGTGATCATAAGTACTTGAAACAGATAACACAGGAGATTCATCTGCTCCACTCCTGTGCCTTTTAAAAGATGAGGGTTGGGATTTATGTCTGTCTTTTCTTGGATTGTGTGTTACAACAGGGGACTTTTATTAGCTCTGGAAAGGAAGCAATTTAGTGCTCCTTCTGTAGGTTTCTTTTCTATTTGGATGAAAAAGAAAACAAACTAGAAATCTTTGGGCATTGAGTTTTTTAGAGGAATTATCTTTGCTGTCACCATTCAAGAGTAGGCTCATAAACTGGGAGGAGAAAACATGTTGTCTGTCTAAATCTTTTTCTTAGAGACAATGTAAGTCTACCGGAAAGAAATTCAGCAAAATTGAAAAACAACATTGGTATTCAAATTATGGGACATTTATTATTCCAGTTGCAACGTGTTTGTTTGAATTTAAATGTTGATGTATTGCTCTGACATGATTTTCAATTTATCAAGCAAAATTATGTTCTTTCATTTAAGAAGTATTCGTTTTGTACTTTCTGTACTACACTATGGAGAATATATTAAAAAGGATAGTTACTCCTGTTATCAAAGACCTTTTAGGTCAGGAGGTGAGGGACTTGTTGGTTTTTGTTAATATTTATTGAGTGCTTTCTCTGTGCCAGGCACTGTTTCAAGTGCTTTATATGAATGAATTCTTTCAATCCTTAGAAACTCTATGAAATAGGTAATATTTTTTTGTCATCATTTTACCAATGAAGGAACCAAGGCACAAAAAGTTTTTGGAAACTTACGCAAAGTCAGGTACCTAGTAAGTGGTAAATTCAAGTCACAAACTCAATCAAGCAAGTTAACCACAATATGATATTACATCTCAAGTTGGGCAGAAAATGCACATATCAATAATAATAAGTAACTAATAATCACCAACAAAAATAAAGCAAATGATAAATGGGGAGATCATTCTGGGTTGATGTGGTCAAGGAATCCTTGATGATATGAAGCTGGAAGTTAGATCTGAATAATAGATCTGTAGTCTTCTTGGAGTTGTGGCTTAGCATACGGGAGGTTCTGAGAAGCATACAGGAGAAGAACTTGGGTGTTTAATTTAGGGTTTCTTAAATTTCTTTGACTATGAAACCATTAAAAAATTTTTTTAAATTTGTCTGCCTGGCATAGCTTATAGGGTCTTATTTCCTGAGCAGGGATTGAACCTAGTGCCTCCTCCAGTGAAGCATGGCATCTTAACCACTGGACGTCCAGGGAAGTCCCAGCAGCCATTGTTTCTCCCCAAGGAATACTTAACAAATACCTTTTAATATATGCATTATCAAGCATCATTTGGAAGAACAGAATCTATTTTAAGATCATCTGTTCACAGAGACTCCTCTGGATCCTCCACATTTGCTGTCAGTGGCCAGGAGGGATCTAATATTACAGGTGGAAGGGCCACTGGACATTTCTATGGATAGAATTTATAGGGTATGAATGGTATTCAAATTATGGGACATTTATTATTCCAGTTGCAACGTGTTTGTTTGAATTTAAATGTTGATGTATTGCTCTGACATGATTTTCAATTTATCAAGCAAAATTATGTTCTTTCATTTAAGAAGTATTCGTTTTGTACTTTCTGTACTACACTATGGAGAATATATTAAAAAGGATAGTTACTCCTGTTATCAAAGACCTTTTAGGTCAGGAGGTGAGGGACTTGTTGGTTTTTGTTAATATTTATTGAGTGCTTTCTCTGTGCCAGGCACTGTTTCAAGTGCTTTATATGAATGAATTCTTTCAATCCTTAGAAACTCTATGAAATAGGTAATATTTTTTTGTCATCATTTTACCAATGAAGGAACCAAGGCACAAAAAGTTTTTGGAAACTTACGCAAAGTCAGGTACCTAGTAAGTGGTAAATTCAAGTCACAAACTCAATCAAGCAAGTTAACCACAATATGATATTACATCTCAAGTTGGGCAGAAAATGCACATATCAATAATAATAAGTAACTAATAATCACCAACAAAAATAAAGCAAATGATAAATGGGGAGATCATTCTGGGTTGATGTGGTCAAGGAATCCTTGATGATATGAAGCTGGAAGTTAGATCTGAATAATAGATCTGTAGTCTTCTTGGAGTTGTGGCTTAGCATACGGGAGGTTCTGAGAAGCATACAGGAGAAGAACTTGGGTGTTTAATTTAGGGTTTCTTAAATTTCTTTGACTATGAAACCATTAAAAAATTTTTTTTAAGTTTGTCTGCCTGGCATAGCTTATAGGGTCTTATTTCCTGAGCAGGGATTGAACCTAGTGCCTCCTCCAGTGAAGCATGGCATCTTAACCACTGGACGTCCAGGGAAGTCCCAGCAGCCATTGTTTCTCCCCAAGGAATACTTAACAAATACCTTTTAATATATGCATTATCAAGCATCATTTGGAAGAACAGAATCTATTTTAAGATCATCTGTTCACAGAGACTCCTCTGGATCCTCCACATTTGCTGTCAGTGGCCAGGAGGGATCTAATATTACAGGTGGAAGGGCCACTGGACATTTCTATGGATAGAATTTATAGGGTATGAATGGAATTCATGAAAGCTTGACAGGGTATCAAGTTTTGTTTGTTAACTAAATAAACAGGATTGTGCGATCACTACCTCTAGGAAAGGCTTGACAGACTGGCTCTCTCCGGCTAGGCTGAAGAGTATTTTACTTTACATACAGAAAAGATGGTTCAGCTTCCTGGTGGCTTAGATGGTAAGGAACTCACCTGCAATGGAGGAGATCCAGGTTTGACCCCTGGGTCAGGAAGATTCTCTGGAGAAGGAAATGGCAAACCCACTCCAGTATTTTTGCCTGGGATAATCCCATGGACAGAGGAGCCTGGTGGCCTGTAGTACACAGGGTCACAGGGTCAGACACGATCAAGCAGCTAATACTTATTTGTCCCCGGTCTTATACATGCATTGTTAGTACCTTAGGGACACTGTCTTCTTCTATAATTATTTTTTACAACATTTTGTCCTTATTATAAGGATTGTTTTATAGGCAAACTGCTCACCTGTAAATATAATCATGTTCAATGTCTATTAATGGCCTTGTGTTTTGTTTTCTTTTACATATATATATATAGAGAGAGAGAGATTTTGCTTTTTGGCTTTTATAGGGTTTTGTTGTTTACAGGCATGTATAATTCCAAATTAGTCATATGTATTCCCATTCCCTCCATCCCACCCCTCCAGGCCATCTCATAGCCCCCATATATGATCCCTTAGTCTCACAGTGCATTGACAATAGTTACTTCTTTTACATATGGTAGTACAGGGTTCCATGTTGCTCTTTCTCTCTCACTCACTCTTCCCTCTCCCCAGTGTCCATAAATCTGTTCTCTATGATTGTTTTTCCATTGATGCTCTGCATGTGTATTTATCAGTACGATCTTACTAGATTCCATAGGTATGTGTTGGTGTACTGTACTTGTCCTTCTCTTTTTGGCTTCACTTAGTATAATAGTGCACCTTTTGCACACAAAAGGTACAGCGCAGGGAAAGCAAAAGCCATATTCCAACTCCTACTTTGTAAATTTTTGTTCTTTAAACGATGTAAGAGTTGATATTTGTTGAGTATCCTCTTTCTGCTAGAAACTGTGCTCTATGTTTTTGTGTGTCCTCTGATTTGACCTCACACTGCCCTGTGAGGTAAGTGTTGCTCCCATTTTATATATGAGGAAATGGAAGTGCAGAGAGGTGAAGTTGACTGCTTGGGGTTAATAGCAAGTGATAGAGGCCTTTGAATTCTGGGCTGCCTCCAAAGCCCACACTTGTGAAACTCTATCGTACCACTTCCTTAAAAGGACAAAATTATGGAGATTAAATCAGTACTAGCAATACTAGTATTTAAAGTATTTCAGGGAATTGACTCAAAGACACACCATTCCTTAGATGACTAAGCAAGGCAATCATGCATCTTCAAACGATATCAGCTAAAACTTAAAAATGTTTCTAATAACCTCTCTGGCTTACTTAAAAAAAAAACAAAAAACCATCACAGATCACTTCATAGTTATAAGCTTCTTGTTTAGTCATTATTCTAATGCTTGTCCATCACATTCCTATAGAGACAGGACAGACTCTTTTCCCTTCTCCAACACGTTGCTGTTGTTAGGAAATGCCTCTGTTTTCTGTCCTGCCCTGGAACAGACAGTGCACTTTGGCTGAGAACACGTTTGGACATGTGTGAGTGAGAGAACCAAAGTGCATCTGGAGGCACCAGCTCATGCCCGCTCCCGCAGAGCGTGTCTGTGTGTGTGCTGAGTCACTTCAGTCATGTTACAAAGGCCATGAAAGCCCAACAAATGTTTGGAGATTGACGCAGATGACAAGAGCCATCACTAGCCGAATGAGGAGCTCTGGCGGCAGAGTCACGATGGAGATAAATGACTCTCATTTTGTTCTTAGGAGCTGTTTCCCGCATAGGCATTTCTAACAAAACTGCTAACAAAAGATACATTATCAGTTCTAGAATACAGAGCACTAAACAGAAAAGCAGACTGTGACTACAGCAAAAGTTTTCATCAGATAACCTTTTTACCCAAGTGTGCCAATCAACAAGTACATAAATGAACCAGTTTGTTTAAAAATAATATAAAAGTGAGTCTGACTTCCCAGTGTAAGATCACTAGCATTTCTTTACTACATTATTCCTCCAATATTATTCACATTCTTACCCACGTGTGAATGGCTATTTGTAACTGGTAATTTAAGAGGAGAGAGCTTGCATCTTTTAAAAGCCTCTCATGTACTAGACAGAATGCTGGGTGCTTCTTGTATGTGATCTCTTCTATTTTTTTTTTTTTTTAAAGATTTATTTATTTATTTATTTTGGGCAGGGGCTGGGTTGGGGAGGGAGGGGAGCGGGCGGGACACTTCTATTGGTCTTCCATTTCTCTATTTTTCATCCGTCTTTGTTCTTTGGCTCCTGTGGGCCTCCCATCGCGGTGGCCTCTGTCGTTGCAGAGCACCGGCTCTGGGCGCATGCGCTCCAGAGCTCCGGCTTGGTAATTGGACACATCAGTCCAGCCACTCCACGGCACCTGGGATCTTCCCAGGCCAGGGATCGAACCGGCGCCCCTTGCACTGCAAGGCGGTGTCCTTACCCACTGGACCACCAGGGGAAGCCCGATCTCTTCTATTTTTAAAAGTTTTTAAATTAATTAATTAATTAATGTTTGGCTATGCTGGGCCTTCATTGCTGTCCCAGTGCTTTCTTTAGTTGTAGCAAGCGGGGGCTACTCTTCGTTGTGGGGTGTAGACTTCTCATTGTGGTGGCTTCTCTTGTTGCAGAGCACAGGCTCTAGGCATGTGGACTTCAGTAGTTGTGGTACACAGACGTAGCTGCCCTGAGGCATGTGGTTTCTTCCCAGACAGTAATTAAACCATTATTGTTCAGTAACTTGCCTGCAGTCACAGAATAAGTTAGTGACAGAACTGAGATTGGGACCACTTTTGCTTTCAAAGCTTATCTGCATGATACTATGTTGTTCTGCAGAAGTTGAGCCCTCACAGGGGTTTGCATGAAATCTCAGAAGAGTTTACTGGTAATGTAAATTTCGGACACAAGTCTGATTGCTCCTGAAGGGACTGGGTCTATTTTTTTTTTCCTTCAATTTCTTGGCTGCACTGCAAGATCTTAATTCTTAATGTAGTATCTTAATTCCCTGACCAAGGATGGAACCTGTGCCCTCTGCAGTGGAAGTCATCAGGGAAGTCCCAGATTGTGTGTATGCTAGTCACTTAGTTGTGTCCAATTCTTTGTAACCATTTGGACTGTAGCCGGTTAGGCCCCTCTGTCCATGGAGTTCTCCAGACAAGAATACTGGAGTGGGCTGCTATTTGCTTTTCCAGGGGATCTTCCCATTGTAGGGATTGAACCTGGGTCTCCTGCATGACTGGCAAATTCTTTACTCTCTGAGTCACCAGGGAAGCATATGTATCTAGCCCAACCTACGGCACATAGTAGATCCTCAACTAATATTTGAATTCCATTCAGCTTCTCATAATGGCTTGGCCCATTTGATGATGTTTCTGCTCGGTTCCTGGTATGTTTGAAAGTCATGTCTGACCTTTACTTGAAAAACCATTGGGATCCCACTTTTGATTTTTTTTTTTCTAGTTTAAAGATTTTTTCTTTTAATTAATTAATTAATTTATTTTTGGATATTCTGGGTTTTCACTGCTGCCATAGGCTCTTCTCTAGGTGCAGGGAGTGGGGGCTTCTCTCTAGTTGAGGTAAGATAGGCTTCTTGCCTATCTTGTTGTGGTGACTTCTCTTGTTGTGGAACTTGGGCTCTAGGGCACATGGGCTTCAATAGTTGCAGCTCCGAGGCTCTAGAGCACAGGCTGCATAGTTGTGGCTCACGGGCTTAGTTGTTCTGCAGCATGTGGGATCTTCCCAGATCAGGGATTGAACCAGTGTCTCTTGCATTGGCAGGCGAACTCTCCACCATTGAGCTACCAGGGAAAACGCTCCACTTTTAATTTTGATTGGATGAAGTAGAGTGTTGGTAAATGAAAAAAGTGACTTTACATTTAGACATGGGGAAGCGTTAAAGAATCAGTGAGGTTCTGAATATAAATCTTAACAGAAAAGATATGCTGCTGCTGAGTCACCCAGTTGTGTCTGACTCTGTGTCCCCATGGACTATAAGCCTGCCAGGTTCCTCTGTCCATGGGATTTTTCAGGCAAGAATACTGAAGGGGATATATAAAGATACAACACTGTTTATGGGAAACATGAATGGTGTTTGTTTTTCTTCTCTATTTCCAGATAGATTTAGACATTCAGTTGTCCTGCCTGAACTGTTTTGTTGTTCTTGGTGGCTTCCAGTCCTGAAATACAAGTAAGTCTTCAATGGCTTCACAAACTAAAACACTGTACCTCATTCTCATTTATATACGAATCTGCAAATATGGATCAGAAAAATACCAGGATTCAAGAAAAAGGCAGAAGTGAATGGTGGCCCTTTTCTCCTATTTTGTCCAATGATAACTTCATGGATATGGCTGTTTCTGCAGCATCCAGTGGGATGAGTCATGTCAGCCATGTTTGCAGCAATGCTCTTGACCTCAAATCTGATTGGTTGGCTGGTAACATGTTACCTGGTGAAAATCACAGTATTTTTCATATTGCAGTATTTTTAAGAAATTATCTTTATTTTATTTTTAATTGTTTTTCTAGACATGCCAATGGATATTTAGGGCACATTTTGAGCAAAAATTCACAAGGTTTTTTTTTTTTCCAAACCTCACATGTGTACACAAAACAACACAATTTTAAGGGTTTTCATAAAAGAACAAAGCATAAGAAATATAGTGAGATACAAGCTCATAACCAATGTTCAAATCAGTGAGCAGATCTGATTCAACATGAGAAAAGGTTACAAAACAAGTCTCTGATTTGTAGGAAGCACTATCTGGTGACAGTGTTGCCGAACACGATCCACGTCCCATTGCGGGAAGCCGTAGGCAGGGAGAAACAGAGCAGGATGTTTGCTCAGCCTATCAGGGAGTGATGGGGAGGTCAGTGTTTCAGGAACAAGGTTCTGACTGTTCAACGGTAGAAAGGAAAAGCAGGCTTTGCCTATCAGGCCTGGCAGTGATATCTATTCTCTCTTTTGAGTGTAACTTTAAAAGAGCCCTTTGATTCCTTTCTTCTCAAGCACTGCAGGAATTAAACTTGGGAAGTCAACTTGTGACAATCTAGGGACTAAGAAAAAGAATGTGAAGATAAAGTCCCCAGGTAATCCAACAGCTGTGTCTTAACTAGTAATCAGACTCCTTCTATAGAAATATTACAAGATAGCCACCAGTAGGCAAGGTAAAAAAAAAATGTTTTCACATTCTTTTTTTTTTTAATCAAAAAATGAAGAACTCAGGAAATTGCCATATGTTTGAGAGGAGGACACAAATGTAACGAGGTTATGCATCACATCTCATTTTGTTGTTCTTGGTGGCTTCCAGTCCTGAAATACAAGTAAGTCTTCAATGGCTTCACAAACTAAAACACTGTACCTCATTCTCATTTATATACGAATCTGCAAATATGGATCAGAAAAATACCAGGATTCAAGAAAAAGGCAGAAGTGAATGGTGGCCCTTTTCTCCTATTTTGTCCAATGATAACTTCATGGATATGGCTGTTTCTGCAGCATCCAGTGGGATGAGTCATGTCAGCCATGTTTGCAGCAATGCTCTTGACCTCAAATCTGATTGGTTGGCTGGTAACATGTTACCTGGTGAAAATCACAGTATTTTTCATATTGCAGTATTTTTAAGAAATTATCTTTATTTTATTTTTAATTGTTTTTCTAGACATGCCAATGGATATTTAGGGCACATTTTGAGCAAAAATTCACAAGGTTTTTTTTTTTTCCAAACCTCACATGTGTACACAAAACAACACAATTTTAAGGGTTTTCATAAAAGAACAAAGCATAAGAAATATAGTGAGATACAAGCTCATAACCAATGTTCAAATCAGTGAGCAGATCTGATTCAACATGAGAAAAGGTTACAAAACAAGTCTCTGATTTGTAGGAAGCACTATCTGGTGACAGTGTTGCCGAACACGATCCACGTCCCATTGCGGGAAGCCGTAGGCAGGGAGAAACAGAGCAGGATGTTTGCTCAGCCTATCAGGGAGTGATGGGGAGGTCAGTGTTTCAGGAACAAGGTTCTGACTGTTCAACGGTAGAAAGGAAAAGCAGGCTTTGCCTATCAGGCCTGGCAGTGATATCTATTCTCTCTTTTGAGTGTAACTTTAAAAGAGCCCTTTGATTCCTTTCTTCTCAAGCACTGCAGGAATTAAACTTGGGAAGTCAACTTGTGACAATCTAGGGACTAAGAAAAAGAATGTGAAGATAAAGTCCCCAGGTAATCCAACAGCTGTGTCTTAACTAGTAATCAGACTCCTTCTATAGAAATATTACAAGATAGCCACCAGTAGGCAAGGTAAAAAAAAAATGTTTTCACATTCTTTTTTTTTTTAATCAAAAAATGAAGAACTCAGGAAATTGCCATATGTTTGAGAGAAGGACACAAATGTAACTAGTTTATGCATCACATCTCATTTTGCTTCAGATTTTTATTGTACTAGTAGCTGCTTTGTAGGCTTAACTGTTAGATATTTGGTAGTTTGTGAGCTCTTCTTTAAGACCTAACGTACTTGTGTCCTATAAATTTGGAACTATGAAAAATGCCTCTGGTTTTATTTATTTAAATTATGATATAAATACAGTTTAAACAAAGTTCGTTTCCTAAACCCAAAGGAGAGGTTCCACTAGCTAAAAATGTCTTCTTTCTTATCTTTCCTATATCTTCCCCAGAAACTGCTTTCCTTGATTCAATCTCAGAAACATTAAAAATAGACTACTCAAAAGTCCTCTGCATCACCAAACCAAAATGAGGGAGTTAGGAAGCAGAAATACATTCAATACATTCTCTTTTTGGGACTCACCAGGCTGAGTTTCAGAGTATTAAAGCAATAAAGAATCATGTGTCAGTCTATAGTTATTACAAACAAAACAGAACAAACCCAAAGTCAGTGTTAAGTTTTCACAACTTCTCTTACCCATATCAATAATTTCCAACTTATTATCTACTTATTTCATGAGCTTTTCACACTTTCTTTAGTACCATCTGACTCTCTCCCTGCTTTAATGAGACTACAACCAACTTTCCAAATTCCCTCTAAACCTTAACTCTGCAAGCCTCAGTCTTTCTGTAGGAACTTAATACAATCCAGTCAAGTTTCTCACATCTCATTTGTATGTTAGGAGGGAAAAAAAAAAGAGTTGCTCTTAGGAAATGAGAATTAGCTGACATTCTGTCAGCTTGAAAAACAGCTTGATAGTGGCAGAAATAATCATATTATCATTCTGCCCACTGCCACATTGTTGAAGGTGAAAAGAAAGGGGACACTGACAATTTTCATCTAACATTAGTTATTCTGGAACTTCTGAAGAGAAGGTTCAATGCAGAGAGTTTTGCCGACTAGAGAAGAAAGCTGTAATAAATTGCCTTTTTGGCCAAGGGTCTGCAGAAAAAACTGGTAACAAAATTTCAAGGTGACTCCACTAGCTACAGTCATAATTAACCACAACCTGCCAGGAAGGTAAGTTCTACCAGGCACTGAAATATTTTCTTTCCTTAAATGATGTTAATGTCTGCTAAACAGTATATGAAATAAGGGAGAAAGAAAAATCCAGTTACTAATAATACCAAAGAAACGCACACCAACCGTAAGCCAAAAGTACTTTGGTACTATAGCCAGAACAGAGGATGGTGTTACAGGGGATCAGGGAGGTCCCTGACAGTTAGACGACAGGGTCATGGAAGGTTGGTGAGACCTGCTACGTGTCCCGCGAGGCGGACACACCGCCATGTCCATGACAAGAGCTGTAGAAACACGAGCTTATCAGCTGGCTTGTTAAAACAGAGTGCAACGTCGCTGTGTTGAAAGTGACTTCAGGCTTGTTGAAGGGTCTTGTTCATCTGAGGAAACCATGCTTGGTGCCATAGATTAAACACTATGGTCTCAAGTGGAATGCATGTGAAGTTTCCAAAATATTTCCTCAAAGACTTTATTCAGTTTTGGTTTGTGACCTTAGCTGGAAAGCATCAAGATGGACATGGGTAGGCAGTTCAGAAGGACATCTGTGAGGATTTAAGTTGGGCAGCTTTCAGAAAATGAAAGATGTTTAAAATTAAGGCCTTTATCTGCAAACAATAGTATATTAATAAACTCTATACCATATTTACAATGCATTCTCTTGTATTAAAACTAATAGTATTCTGTTCACAGTGCCATTGTTTATACAGGTAGCAATCCCATAATACTCATGTATTTTGGCATGGGAATCAGTAGCGCTTGATATTTACAGAAAATGTACAGTTGTGAAAATAAACATGTCGCTGAATCTGAGTTATTGATAAAAGACAGATTGGCTAATGGTGCAAAGGAATGAACTGTACAGCACCTTCCCCTCAGATTGGATAGGAAACGTGATTTCTTAAATTGAGAAGATGCCAAATCTCTGACCCAAAGTGGCATAAAGTCTGTAACAAAACAATGAACCCCCGTTCGTGTTTGGGTACACTGAGTAATCTCTGTCCAGAGTTTTAGATCCATTGTCTAGTGCATGAAATAGAAAAGTTAAAAAGATTTATTATTATTTTTATAATAATAATTATTATTAAAATAGAAGGTACTTCTGTCCTACTCTCATTTGTGCTCTTGCACTTAAGACCAATATCCTTGGAGTTCCAGATATGCTGGTGTTTTGTCATGCAGATCAGCGGTCCGACAGCCAAGACTAAAATGCTCTGACTTAGGAAGCGCCTGCCGTCACAGTGTGACCCAGGGCCCGAGGGGCCCCGGCAGGAGCACCTCTTTCTGACTCTCCAGTCTTCTTCTCCAGGGCCAAGCCGGCCCCTGGAATCAGCTCCCTCATTGTGGAATGGAGTTGCTCATTTCGGCAGCTAATGCTGAGGTGACGGATGGCTGTACACTTAGAAAAAGGAGGGAGACAGGTGAGTGAGAGAAGGGTGGGTTCCAGAGAGCTGCTCGAGGATGCCCAGAGAGGGGCTGGGATTATCGGTAAGAGCCACTCAGAGCATCCGCCCTCCCAGAGGCCTCTGCGTAAGGAGGCTTGTCAATCTCAGTGTGCAGAGCAGGGCGGATGCCTCGCTGGCACTACGGGGCGTCGCCTTCGGTCACAGTCTGCTCCGCGTCCTCAGAGGCTGGGCCTGTGTGCTCTGGGCTGCCACTGCTGCTGCTTCTGTGTTGTTTGGGCAGCAGGCTCTTCCACTGGGCTTTGTTGTGCGCGAGATGGCTTAGCATGCTCTCAGACAGGGCGCTGTGTCCTGTGAAGCGGGCCCATTCCCGGAAGAGGGGCTCCACGATGTAGGTCATGAAACCTGGAACAGGCAAGGCCAAGTCATCACTAGCGGGCTAGTAAGACCCATTTTTTTTCTTCCTCACACACACAATTGGGCCCATGATGTACTCGGCTGAGGGCCATGAAGGCCACCAAAATGTCCGTGCCCTCAGTTTAGGGGCGTAAGTCACCTTGGGCTTGGTCTCTAACCTCTCCTTGCCTCAATTTTTGCATTTGTAAAGAATTAAGAAGGATACCAGACCAGGGTTGTTATGATAAGGAAATGACCCAAAGTGGCATAAAGTCTGTAACAAAACAATGAACCCCGTCGTGTTTGGGTACACTGAGTAATCTCTGTCCAGAGTTTTAGATCCATTGTCTAGTGCATGAAATAGAAAAGTTAAAAGATTTATTATTATTTTATAATAATAATTATTATTAAAATAGAAGGTACTTCTGTCCTACTCTCATTTGTGCTCTTGCACTTAAGACCAATATCCTTGGAGTTCCAGATATGCTGGTGTTTTGTCATGCAGATCAGCGGTCCGACAGCCAAGACTAAAATGCTCTGACTTAGGAAGCGCCTGCCGTCACAGTGTGACCCAGGGCCCGAGGGGCCCCGGCAGGAGCACCTCTTTCTGACTCTCCAGTCTTCTTCTCCAGGGCCAAGCCGGCCCCTGGAATCAGCTCCCTCATTGTGGAATGGAGTTGCTCATTTCGGCAGCTAATGCTGAGGTGACGGATGGCTGTACACTTAGAAAAAGGAGGGAGACAGGTGAGTGAGAGAAGGGTGGGTTCCAGAGAGCTGCTCGAGGATGCCCAGAGAGGGGCTGGGATTATCGGTAAGAGCCACTCAGAGCATCCGCCCTCCCAGAGGCCTCTGCGTAAGGAGGCTTGTCAATCTCAGTGTGCAGAGCAGGGCGGATGCCTCGCTGGCACTACGGGGCGTCGCCTTCGGTCACAGTCTGCTCCGCGTCCTCAGAGGCTGGGCCTGTGTGCTCTGGGCTGCCACTGCTGCTGCTTCTGTGTTGTTTGGGCAGCAGGCTCTTCCACTGGGCTTTGTTGTGCGCGAGATGGCTTAGCATGCTCTCAGACAGGGCGCTGTGTCCTGTGAAGCGGGCCCATTCCCGGAAGAGGGGCTCCACGATGTAGGTCATGAAACCTGGAACAGGCAAGGCCAAGTCATCACTAGCGGGCTAGTAAGACCCATTTTTTTTCTTCCCTCACACACACAATTGGGCCCATGATGTACTCGGCTGAGGGCCATGAAGGCCACCAAAATGTCCGTGCCCTCAGTTTAGGGGCGTAAGTCACCTTGGGCTTGGTCTCTAACCTCTCCTTGCCTCAATTTTTGCATTTGTAAAGAATTAAGAAGGATACCAGACCAGGGTTGTTATGATAATGAAATGACCTAACACATGTGAAATACTTAGAAAGCTCCTGATACAGAGTAAACAATAAATATTGGGTATTTTTTTTTTTTTTAATTTTTATTTTACTTTTTACTTTTACAGAGTTTTGTTGTTTACAGATACGTACTATCCCAGCTTAGTCATATGTATATCCCCCTCATCCTACCCCTCCAGGCCTTCGCACAGCACCCCTGCAGGATCCCTTTTTCTCACAGCGCCATGACAATAGCTATTTTTTTCACATATGATAATACAGGTTTTCATGCTACTTCCTGTATTGGCTATTTTTTCTCTTTTTTTTATAAATTTATTTTTAATTGGAGAATCACTTGCAATGTTGTGATGGTTTCTGCCATACAACAGTGTGAATCAGTCATAAGTATACATCTGTCCCCTCCCTCGTGAGCCTCCCTCCCACTGAAACCATATCTTTCTCACTCCAATTTATGACACGTGGTCAGTGTATATTGGCTATTATTAATTGAAGAAGGAAAGAGACATACAAAGAAAAAAGATTAAAAAAAATGTTTGTGCTAAAAGGTGGATGAGGGAGAGGAGGAAAGGGAAGAATGACACCAGGAAGCCACAGACCATCTGAAGAGTTCATACATTCATCCCGTAGGACATTCCTTCAGGGTTATCATTTCTTGTTTTTGTCTCACTTTCAATTATGGTAAACAGCTAGGTGTAGATGATAAAAAGTTCATTTGTCTATAATACAGATATTTACCTGCATACAAGTTCTGTTTGAATGATGAGATAAGATGGGTTGATATGAGACCATTCTGTGCTGGGGCCTTTTGTTGTGCGAGATGGCTTAGCATGCTCTCAGACAGGGCGCTGTGTCCTGTGAAGCGGGCCCATTCCCGGAAGAGGGCTCCACGATGTAGGTCATGAAACCTGGAACAGGCAAGGCCAAGTCATCACTAGCGGGCTAGTAAGACCCATTTTTTCTTCCTCACACACACAATTGGGCCCATGATGTACTCGGCTGAGGGCCATGAAGGCCACCAAAATGTCCGTGCCCTCAGTTTAGGGGCGTAAGTCACCTTGGGCTTGGTCTCTAACCTCTCCTTGCCTCAATTTTTGCATTTGTAAAGAATTAAGAAGGATACCAGACCAGGGTTGTTATGATAATGAAATGACCTAACACATGTGAAATACTTAGAAAGCTCCTGATACAGAGTAAACAATAAATATTGGGTATTTTTTTTTTTTTTAATTTTTATTTTACTTTTTACTTTTACAGAGTTTTGTTGTTTACAGATACGTACTATCCCAGCTTAGTCATATGTATATCCCCCTCATCCTACCCCTCCAGGCCTTCGCACAGCACCCCTGCAGGATCCCTTTTTCTCACAGCGCCATGACAATAGCTATTTTTTTCACATATGATAATACAGGTTTTCATGCTACTTCCTGTATTGGCTATTTTTTCTCTTTTTTTTATAAATTTATTTTTAATTGGAGAATCACTTGCAATGTTGTGATGGTTTCTGCCATACAACAGTGTGAATCAGTCATAAGTATACATCTGTCCCCTCCCTCGTGAGCCTCCCTCCCACTGAAACCATATCTTTCTCACTCCAATTTATGACACGTGGTCAGTGTATATTGGCTATTATTAATTGAAGAAGGAAAGAGACATACAAAGAAAAAAGATTAAAAAAAATGTTTGTGCTAAAAGGTGGATGAGGGAGAGGAGGAAAGGGAAGAATGACACCAGGAAGCCACAGACCATCTGAAGAGTTCATACATTCATCCCGTAGGACATTCCTTCAGGGTTATCATTTCTTGTTTTTGTCTCACTTTCAATTATGGTAAACAGCTAGGTGTAGATGATAAAAAGTTCATTTGTCTATAATACAGATATTTACCTGCATACAAGTTCTGTTTGAATGATGAGATAAGATGGGTTGATATGAGACATTTTTGTTTGCATGTCTGTTCTCAATTATTTTGGCCTTGTTACTTTCTAATCATGGCTCACTGTTAATGTGCTTTCCATATTAAGCATGATTTATTAAAGCAAAGACAAGTTCCGCTCTAGGCTGGAATTATTGGATTCATCACAAACTTGGATATATATAGGTTTTTTTGTATTCCCTTGAAATGGAGGTAAAGGGAGAAAAGGCAAGTGTTCTTCAACATAACAAAATTTTATGAGCACTAAATTTGTATGTTCACAGGCATGTGAATTATAAGACTTGATGTGATTTTTTTTTATTGGATAAACAGCAGATACTTAGCCTTTGAGGATGCTCTAGAGATAAGAAAAGGATGATATCAATGCAAAATGTTAGTATACATGTCTGCATCATCTCATTAGATGTGAAATGTAATTTAAATATTATAAGATTAGGTTAGATGACCTGAACCTAAGGAGCAAAGTTAAGCCAGCAACTTAACTGTCTACATTTTGATAAGGTTATATATGAGCCAGCAAGTAAGGATGCCATTCTGGATTGCTCTTGCTTACTATTCTAGACAACTCCATTGCATACTTAGTCTCTAATTTGTGTCTGTTTTTGACCTCATGGACTGCAGCCACAAGGCTCCTCTATCCATTGGGATTCTCCAAGCAAGAATACTAGAGTGGGTTGCCATGCCCTCCTCCAGAGGATCTTCCCAACCCAGGGATCACACCCAGGTCTCCCACATTGCAGGTGGATTCTTTACCATCTGAGCCACCATGGAAGCCCAAGATTACTGGAGTGGGTAAGCCTGTCTTTCGCCAGGGCATCTTCCTAACCCAAGAATCAAACCGGGGTCACCTCCATTACAGGAGGATTCTTTACCAGTTGAGCTACCAGGGAAGCCCAGACAACTCCATATCTAATTTCTAATATCTTCCATCTCAAGAGAGATTAGATGTTAGATACCTAAAGAGATAGTCTGCAATATTGTTACACTATTCTAAAGTTGAAGATGTCAATATTTATAAGGTTTAACTGAAGTATTAAAAAAGTTACCAATCACACATTTAAAAATCTAGTACTTACAGAAAAAAAAGAAAACAACTCATTTTCTTCCTGAAATTATCCTGGAATTGCAGCTCCACATTTCTACTCATCAGATATAAAGAGCTCTTATAGGAAGGAGACAGGAGAGTGATTTTGAAGTCTGAATAGCCACCATGAGGCAGTTTTTCCCATAAAGAGCAGCTTCTGCATCATCAGATTTGGGAGGCTGCACCATTGGTTCCCAGTGTATTTGTGCAGGCCTCCCTCTTCTACAAGTGAGGTGGAGCTTTACTTTGTGGGAATAGTGTCCTCCTGGAAGGTAGGGGTAGGGGAGGGGAGAAATGATGGCCTTGGCACTAATAAGGATTGAAGGAAGGCCTCTTTCTGTTCATCTTTCTAGGGTTATTTTTTAATGGCTTGTGAGATCCTAGTTCCCCAACCGAGGATCAAACCTTGGCCCCAGGCAGTGGGACCACTGAGTCTTAACCACTGGACTGCCAGGGGATTCCCATCTCCTCATCTTTCTGTGAAAGTGAACGTGTTGGTTGCTCAGTCAGGTCCTACTCTGTGACTCCATGGATTGCCAGGCATCTCTGTCCATGGGATTCTCCAGGCAAGAATACTGGAGTGGTTGCCATTTCCTTCTACAGGGGTTCTTCTTGATCCAGGGCTTGAACCTGAATCTCCTGCATTGCAGCTCAATTCCTTACCATCTGAGCCACTGGGGGAAACCCATCTTTCTATGTTTCACCAACTGGAGATTCATTTGATTTAACACTTTTTAAAATGTAGAGTTTGATGGGAGTGGGGAGGATTGTGGGCGAGGGGGGTATATTAAATTCTTATTTCACTTGGGTAAATATGAATTACTTACAAAGAGAATCAGATGGAAGCCTGAGAAGGCACTTAGGAAATTCTCACTGTGGATTGGGAAAGGAAAAAGGAGACATTTTCAGTCCCAGGAGAATCAGGACAGAGGAACTACCTGCCTTAAAATTTTATAGTTTCATTTGAATCTCTAGACAACTCCATATCTAATTTCTAATATCTTCCATCTCAAGAGAGATTAGATGTTAGATACCTAAAGAGATAGTCTGCAATATTGTTACACTATTCTAAAGTTGAAGATGTCAATATTTATAAGGTTTAACTGAAGTATTAAAAAAGTTACCAATCACACATTTAAAAATCTAGTACTTACAGAAAAAAAAGAAAACAACTCATTTTCTTCCTGAAATTATCCTGGAATTGCAGCTCCACATTTCTACTCATCAGATATAAAGAGCTCTTATAGGAAGGAGACAGGAGAGTGATTTTGAAGTCTGAATAGCCACCATGAGGCAGTTTTTCCCATAAAGAGCAGCTTCTGCATCATCAGATTTGGGAGGCTGCACCATTGGTTCCCAGTGTATTTGTGCAGGCCTCCCTCTTCTACAAGTGAGGTGGAGCTTTACTTTGTGGGAATAGTGTCCTCCTGGAAGGTAGGGGTAGGGGAGGGGAGAAATGATGGCCTTGGCACTAATAAGGATTGAAGGAAGGCCTCTTTCTGTTCATCTTTCTAGGGTTATTTTTTAATGGCTTGTGAGATCCTAGTTCCCCAACCGAGGATCAAACCTTGGCCCCAGGCAGTGGGACCACTGAGTCTTAACCACTGGACTGCCAGGGGATTCCCATCTCCTCATCTTTCTGTGAAAGTGAACGTGTTGGTTGCTCAGTCAGGTCCTACTCTGTGACTCCATGGATTGCCAGGCATCTCTGTCCATGGGATTCTCCAGGCAAGAATACTGGAGTGGTTGCCATTTCCTTCTACAGGGGTTCTTCTTGATCCAGGGCTTGAACCTGAATCTCCTGCATTGCAGCTCAATTCCTTACCATCTGAGCCACTGGGGAAGCCCATCTTTCTATGTTTCACCAACTGGAGATTCATTTGATTTAACACTTTTTAAAATGTAGAGTTTGATGGGAGTGGGGAGGATTGTGGGCGAGGGGTGTATATTAAATTCTTATTTCACTTGGGTAAATATGAATTACTTACAAAGAGAATCAGATGGAAGCCTGAGAAGGCACTTAGGAAATTCTCACTGTGGATTGGGAAAGGAAAAAGGAGACATTTTCAGTCCCAGGAGAATCAGGACAGAGGAACTACCTGCCTTACTCATATCCACTGGAAAAATCTTTATCTGGGAGGCTGAAGCCCACAGCTTCCATTAGAGTTTGTTTATCTACCTGGGTTTTTCCAGTTTAGCTTGATCCACCCCTACACACCATCCCTCTGGCCTTGAACCTACCGGGCTGGGAGATGCGGAACAGAGACAGAAAGATTTCGCCACTAAGGGTTGTTTTATAATGACTTTTTCTCTTTATTGTTGGTGTGCTGGTGTAGCATCCATGGGATTCTCCTATTCACTCAATCCTCATCCCATTTTAAAAACAGGTATCTATGGTAACCACATTTTTGTGAGCTGAAAATCAGGACATATGATCTGACAAAATAAGTGTGTTCTCATGACAACAAGAGAATAGAATCTCTGAAATCAAGTCTGTCTTGCAAATCCAGGTTGTATGCTTAACAATAGGAGTACTTTTCTCTGGGGGCTCGAAATGTCTTTAACAGGTGCCTGGCAAATTTCTTTCTAACCAGAGTTCAACGAACTAGGTCCCAAGGTTAGGATTTGGGTTGGGATCTATTTCCTTTGGATCACATCTGCAGAATTTCCAACTGGATACAGCTTTGAATCCAAGGAGACTGAGACTGCCTCTCTGTTGATACTGCTGCATTCCCCCTCCCCAGCAATTCTGTAGCTTCCTTTGCTCTGAATTCTTCAAGGGTTCTGTTTTTTGTTTGTTTCTTTTGTTTTGTTTTAACACCCCTCTCCCTTTTTCAGGTGAAGGAATCAGTTTAACTGTAAACAGAACAGAACAATATTAAGGGCAATTTTGGATAAAAAGATCACCAATAATCTCAGAGTTCCAACGTATCTATTTCAATATTTGTATATTCCCTTCAGATTGTTTAAACTAAATTGACCTTGTTCCTATTTCCTTAGGTTGACTTTGCAACTCTTTTGTGAGACTGTGGATTCAACTGGACCCTCAGTAATTGGAAGCATATCATTTTAACTGACTCTGGTTTTCTCAGTTTTCAGCTGACCTTTTCAGGTGCCCCATGCCCTCCCAGTCTCCAGGTGTTAAGCCTTGAGCCTTGCAAAGGTTTGCAGCCCTGTGAATGTGTTAAGCTGTCTTTGAGAAACATGAAATGGTACACATCAGGGCCATAGTTTATAGGTAAAAGAGTTAAAGTTCTGAGTTCAGTCTTAATTGGAGGGAACTGGAAGGAAAAGAAAGACTTCCTTTAAACATAGGTGTATACAACACAACTCTGTAAAACTATTGTCACCAATGTAGGCGAGATTTGTAGTGTTTCAAGGAATGAGAAACGAATATTTATTTTAGAGGTATTAGTATCACAGATTAACAGTTTATTGCAATTGACACTTGAGAGTGTGATCCTAAGGGAACAAGACTGAAAATACATTTTGAAGTGAAGATTAGAGAGGCATGGGACCCCACATCACATGGCTTGTGGGGCCTGGGCCGGGGGATCCAACCCTTGAGATTATGTACTGAGGAAGAAGGGTAATGACCAGAACAGAAGGATCCTAAACTGCAGACGTCCCACCCTTTGAGTTCTAAAAAGAGTGTGAGCAGCCAATGGTTGGTTCTTGTTACTTTCCTCCATTTTGTTTTGATTAAATTCTGAACTACAAAGTTAGTACAGGTTATTTATTAAGGCTCCATAACAGAGACTTTGCCCAATGAAAGTCATGTACACACTGCAATGTTTGAAATGGATAACTGACAATAATCTATTATATAGCAAAAAAAAAAAAAAGACTTTACCCTATTTTTCATCTTACTTGGTAATTACTTACTAAGCCATGGATAAAGTATTTATTTGGACTCAGTCATTCAAAGAGGCATTAATTAAACCTCTAGTTTGGATCTTTCGAAAGCTGTGTGTTTATCTTTGTGACTCTTGGCAGAGATGTCAAAATTATTCATTTAATATTAAGATTGAATTCAACTCACCAATTTGTATACTAGGGATTGAGTCTTTCTGTTGATTGCAAAGAGGACTGATTTCCAGTTCAAATTTCTGTTCAAGGTCACCTGAGGAGAAAGACGAAGAAACACATTGGTAATCTAGAACTTACAAAAACGAGTGTTGAAATTATTAATGGTCTAGTTGAAAGAAGTTATCTGGGAATGACTATTTCCTGCCTTGTCACCAGGAATGCTCTAGCAATGACTGGCTCTGCCCTGCTCTGGTAGCTTCTGTGAACATTTAAAATATCAGAGAGTCAATAATCATTTGCAGTCGGCTGATTGTAAGTAAATCTGCTCTGGGATTAGAGTAAACTTTTGAACGCAATTTTATAAAAATCAGAAAATAAATGTCCAGTTTACAAATATAAGATGGAAATTCTGGTTTTAAGTTACAGATTAGCTTACAGGTTTAGATGATAGGTTTTGTGCTTTTCCCTTCTTTCAGTCTGTCTGACCCTCATCTGGTTTCACCTGAACAACCAGGAATAATAAGTAGGCAGGAAATAAGGAAGAGGAATTATTAATAGAAAGATCTCATTTGAAGAGCATTTCTGTAGCTACAGAAATCTGAGATAAGGGTCTGATTCTTTCATTCCGACTCCTTAGAACTTTACTTAGTATAACTGAAAGTTAAAGAAAGTATAAAGGTCAGGATGATCTTTTTTGAAAACTGTTATTTTTGTATCAGGGTATAACCAATTAACAATGTTGTGATAGTTTCAGATGAACAGTGAAGAGGCTCAGCCATGCATATACATGTAAGGATGATCTTTCTTTTTAATAACTCTGTCAGCTAGAAGACCAAAGGTGCGGGCTTGGGGGAGGGGGAACCATCATGCAAAGCTTTATCAAAATGTTTTATCAAATCTTCCTGAAGGTGAAAAATCGTGGGTAATTTTCTTGTTGGGAAAAGCAATCTGGTTAATCATTAGAGAAGTTGGTTCTCAGAACCACTAGCTGAATTAAGAGTTGTGAATGCACTCCTCTAAATTAGAGGAGAGAAATACATACGTTTTTATTGTACTTACATTTTGTCAGGCATGGTTCTAAGCATTTTATCTATTAATTAATTTAACCCTCATAATAAACTCACTATAACCACCATTTTATCTGATGAGGAAGTTGAGATGAAGCATAGAGAAGTATCTGACCTAAGGTTCTTCTTCCAGTGGGGAGGGGAGTCTGGATTCCAACCTGGAAGTCTGGCTTCAGAGGGTGTGCACATAACCACTAAGCTATGATCTTTGGAGATGCCACCTTTCTGTCATTTTCTCTAAGTCTGTAGCCATGGCTCCCATGGCAGTTCTCAAAACTGATGTGAGGAAATCACTTTGGCTTAACCTGAGGAGTTGGAGGAAGCCAGGTGATAATAGCCTTCTGAGGAGAGATATGATACCAATTACTAGCAAAATGAATTCTCAAGTTGATTTTACTCCTCACCTCCTCAGCTCTGTTAACAGTGATTTTTCCATCAAGTGTGAGACTTTGAAGGGAAGTTGCCCTTCTCTTTAACCTCTGTATAGAGGCAACAATTCTTGTTTATTCCTCTGTTGAAGTATCTTTTTTCCCTGCTTTCACTCTAGTCTGCTGCTTTCTTTCTTTTTTAAAAATTGAAAAAGAAAAAAGGTTTTTTTTCCATTTGCAATATATATTACTTTTTGTATCAGGGTATAACCAATTAACAATGTTGTGATAGTTTCAGATGAACAGTGAAGAGGCTCAGCCATGCATATACATGTAAGGATGATCTTTCTTTTTAATAACTCTGTCAGCTAGAAGACCAAAGGTGCGGGCTTGGGGGAGGGGGAACCATCATGCAAAGCTTTATCAAAATGTTTTATCAAATCTTCCTGAAGGTGAAAAATCGTGGGTAATTTTCTTGTTGGGAAAAGCAATCTGGTTAATCATTAGAGAAGTTGGTTCTCAGAACCACTAGCTGAATTAAGAGTTGTGAATGCACTCCTCTAAATTAGAGGAGAGAAATACATACGTTTTTATTGTACTTACATTTTGTCAGGCATGGTTCTAAGCATTTTATCTATTAATTAATTTAACCCTCATAATAAACTCACTATAACCACCATTTTATCTGATGAGGAAGTTGAGATGAAGCATAGAGAAGTATCTGACCTAAGGTTCTTCTTCCAGTGGGGAGGGGAGTCTGGATTCCAACCTGGAAGTCTGGCTTCAGAGGGTGTGCACATAACCACTAAGCTATGATCTTTGGAGATGCCACCTTTCTGTCATTTTCTCTAAGTCTGTAGCCATGGCTCCCATGGCAGTTCTCAAAACTGATGTGAGGAAATCACTTTGGCTTAACCTGAGGAGTTGGAGGAAGCCAGGTGATAATAGCCTTCTGAGGAGAGATATGATACCAATTACTAGCAAAATGAATTCTCAAGTTGATTTTACTCCTCACCTCCTCAGCTCTGTTAACAGTGATTTTTCCATCAAGTGTGAGACTTTGAAGGGAAGTTGCCCTTCTCTTTAACCTCTGTATAGAGGCAACAATTCTTGTTTATTCCTCTGTTGAAGTATCTTTTTTCCCTGCTTTCACTCTAGTCTGCTGCTTTCTTTCTTTTTTTTTTAAATTGAAGAATAGTTGATTTGCAATATTATATTACTTTCAGGTATACAACATAGTGGTTCAATATTTTTATAGATTATATCCCATTTAAAGTTATTATAAAATATTCACTATATTCCCTATGCTGTATATTACATCCTTGTATCTTATTTATTTTATACCTATCAGTTTGTACCTATTATTCCCTTACCACTGTCTTTCCCATCTCCCTTCCCTCTCACCACTGGTAGCCTCTAGTTTTTTCTCTGGGAGTCTATTTCTGTTTTGTTACACTCATTCCTTTGCTTTATTTTTTAGATTTTACATATACGTGAAAACATACAGTATTTATCTCTGTCTGGTTTATTTCACTAAACATAGCACCCTCCAGGTCTGTGCATGTGGTTGCAAATGTCAAAATTTCAGTCTTTTTTATGGCTGAGTAACATTCCATTGTGGGTTTCCCTGGTGGCTCAGAGGTAAAGAATCTGCCTGCCAAGGCAGGAGACGTGGGTCAGTTCCTGGGTCAGGAAGATCCCCTGGAGAAGGAAATGGCAACTAATTCCAGTATTCCTTCCTGGGAAATTCTCATGGACAGAGGAGCCTGGTGGGCTATAGTCCATGGTGTTGAAGAGTTGGACACAACTTAGTGACTAAACAACAAAAACTAAAGTAAACATACAATGTGTGTATTTTCTTTATCTGGTTTCTTAAAAACTCATTCTTATTTTTTGTTTCTTAGCTAGTTTCTTTAGTGTTTCTTCTACTTCAACTATATATATTTGCCCTACTTGTACTTTTTAAGATGACCCCTATTTGTCATGGTGTCTGCTTCAGCCTGGTGTACAGGAGCCTCAACAGGTCCTCTTATCTCACTTCTCTGGGACCAAACTGGTCTATGAGGCAGGGGGATGGGCACCTCCTCTGTGCTTCCGGGTCATTTCCACTCCTCTCTACCAAGATCAGTGTGACTTTCTTCAATAATGGAAATACTCTCTCCACTGCCCACTATAGTAGCCCCTTGAAATAAGCCCCTTGAAATAAAACCGAGGAACTAAATTTTACATTTGATTTAATCTAGTTAATTTAAATTTAACAGCCACATATGCCTGGTGGCTATCCTACTGGACAGTGCAGTCACTGAACATCCTTTTCTACCCAGCTCAGACCCTGTGTCCTCCACACTCGGTCTTCTCCTGTGGCATCCACCATAAGAGGGCTTTCCTCCCATTGGATCATTTCTTCACGTATTTCAACATATTTACCAAGCACTGTATATTTCAGACACTTTGCTAATCAGTGTAGAAAATACAATGAGAAAAATGCAGTTTCTCTTCTCCAGGAACTTTACTGATTAGTATTTTTAGCTTGTGAGACATTAACTTTAATTTCCGGCTCCTTCATTACACCCCCACTGGGGCTTTGCACATAGGAAAGTCACAGATTTGCTCAGGCTTAGACAAAGCTGGAAGCAGATGTTCAATGAAAACTTTTGGGACTCTTGGTTGACTGGGAAGATACCGAAATATAGTTACCATAGGACAGAAATTCTACATTTTTAAGTCATTGAGGGCAAGAGGGTGGATGATGTTTGAATCCTAATATCTGTCTGAGAATCTGACACTCTTCCTAACTCATGGGATCTCATCCTCCTTTCCCTCTCCATCCTCATACTTGATTTTATGACTTTTCCTTTCTCAGCATCATGAATCATTAAAGATACTTTGGCTGGAATTGTTAGCAGTCTGTGGAAGCCCAACCCCTAAATGGAAATCCAGAAGAAAATTAATCAAAAGGATACAAAAATAGCGCTTTATAGAATTCTAAAAAAAAAAAAATTCACAAATGTTCTAGATTGTTCTATGCTTATAATGCTGCTTCTTGTTGTTGTTGTTGCTGTTGTTTAATCACTAAGTTGTGTTTGAATCTTTGTGACGCCATGGACTGTAGCCCACCAGGCTCCTGGGTCCTTGAAATTTTTGAGGCAAGAATACTGGAGTGGGTTGCCATTTCCTTCTCCAGGAAATCTTCCGGACCCAGGGATGGAAACTGCATCTCCTGCCTTGGCAGGCTGATTCTTACCGCTGAGCCACCAGGGAACCCCTATAATGCTGCACATGTGTATTATTATGAAGATAAATTTTTGCAAAGACATCTTACAGATTACATTTATTGGTTGATCCTGTTTGTTCCACATAGTTAATAACATCAGTTTACCAGCTCTGCGGGCCTTGCCATCTGCCCAAGAAATATGATCCCTGCCCCAGGCAGCTAATAATCCAAAGAGGGTGTAAAGGAAGTAATGGTTAAATACCAATCAGTGTCAACAAGAACACATGACTGAGTCCCAAATAACATACCTGTATATTTCAGACACTTTGCTAATCAGTGTAGAAAATACAATGAGAAAAATGCAGTTTCTCTTCTCCAGGAACTTTACTGATTAGTATTTTTAGCTTGTGAGACATTAACTTTAATTTCCGGCTCCTTCATTACACCCCCACTGGGGCTTTGCACATAGGAAAGTCACAGATTTGCTCAGGCTTAGACAAAGCTGGAAGCAGATGTTCAATGAAAACTTTTGGGACTCTTGGTTGACTGGGAAGATACCGAAATATAGTTACCATAGGACAGAAATTCTACATTTTTAAGTCATTGAGGGCAAGAGGGTGGATGATGTTTGAATCCTAATATCTGTCTGAGAATCTGACACTCTTCCTAACTCATGGGATCTCATCCCCCTTTTCCCCTCTCCATCCTCATACTTGATTTTATGACTTTTCCTTTCTCAGCATCATGAATCATTAAAGATACTTTGGCTGGAATTGTTAGCAGTCTGTGGAAGCCCAACCCCTAAATGGAAATCCAGAAGAAAATTAATCAAAAGGATACAAAAATAGCGCTTTATAGAATTCTAAAAAAAAAAAAATTCACAAATGTTCTAGATTGTTCTATGCTTATAATGCTGCTTCTTGTTGTTGTTGTTGCTGTTGTTTAATCACTAAGTTGTGTTTGAATCTTTGTGACGCCATGGACTGTAGCCCACCAGGCTCCTGGGTCCTTGAAATTTTTGAGGCAAGAATACTGGAGTGGGTTGCCATTTCCTTCTCCAGGAAATCTTCCGGACCCAGGGATGGAAACTGCATCTCCTGCCTTGGCAGGCTGATTCTTTACCGCTGAGCCACCAGGGAACCCCTATAATGCTGCACATGTGTATTATTATGAAGATAAATTTTTGCAAAGACATCTTACAGATTACATTTATTGGTTGATCCTGTTTGTTCCACATAGTTAATAACATCAGTTTACCAGCTCTGCGGGCCTTGCCATCTGCCCAAGAAATATGATCCCTGCCCCAGGTAGCTCATAATCCAAAGAGGGTGTAAAGTAAGTAATGATAATGGTTAAATACCAATCAGTGTCAACAAGAACACATGACTGAGTCAAAACCACGAGGGACAGAGTGGCATTTTCACTGTCCCATTGCTTGATTTCCAAGGATGAAGATCCTAGCCCTTTTCTCACTGTGCTATTTCAATATTTTCTATATTTTCCAGTAAAGAAAGTATATATCTTATCTAATCTAACACCTCCTTGCTCCAAGTCCATCATATTTCCTTTTGTTTTTCCCTCAGTGGAGACCTTACATCAGGGCAACTGGAACTGACCATTTGAATTCTAGCCCTCACACTGATTTGAAGCGAAATTTTGCAGAGTGGACACGACATGAGTGCTTTTATTCAAGGGAAAGAGATGGGGAGCAGAGCCTCCTGGCCCCACGTGAACCCAGTCTGCTCTGGTTTGTCTTCTGTATTTGGGACCATCTTGATGTCATTGACTCATCTTTCTACAGAGGCTTCTCCAAAAGGCTTATTGTTGCTACCTGACCTCCCCACAGAGCTGGTATGTGACACGTTTCAGGCTTTATTTGTTCTCAGCCTTTCCAACCTGATCCTGTCACTAACATCAGGGCACTGTTGTGCCTGAAAAAACATCCTGCGTGCTGAAACCTGGCCTCAAGGAACAAGCTGTGTTTAAAGGCCAGGATCCTACTCAGCGTCAATATTCTCCTATTAATTCATTGTCTTACTTCTCAATGAGGTTAAGCTCTTAAAAATTATACTCTAACTTGGGACCATTTGTCTTTCACTATATATATATATATATATATATATATACACACACACATACACACATATATACACACACACAAGTACATATATAGTGAACTCTGGCTAACTACGCTCTGTTTCATTATTCACTTTAAGAAAGCAAGGGAAAGATACCAAAAAAGTCGAAGTCTTTCTGTCAGAGTGAAAAATATTGACCCCCAAACGGCATTTAGCCTTAGGCCATGCTCAGCTCATTAAAATGAAGGTCAGAGTCAAAAGCAAACTTACCCACACATTCTTATATCCACAGAGAAAAGCCATTGAAATTATCTACATATCCCTCTATTGCTCATTTTGAGTGTACCTCATTACTACTTGTTTCCATAGTAAATCAACTTATTTATTTTTAAATCATTTCCAAAAAAGGGCCAGATGGTTTGCAAAAGGTTTAGAGAGAGAGGTGGGAATAATAAGAGTTGATGAAATAACAAATGTCATGATAGATGATCCATTTCCTGTTTTATTAGGATAGATACCTAAAAGGAGAGGGGGCAGTGAACACCCAGCTGTCGGTCACTACTAACCTTGCCTGTAGAATTCTTCACAGACCCTTTCACTCCATTGCTTGCTCATCTCCCAGATTCTACAGGGATTGCAAATGTCAGCACACTTCAAGGCAATCTGAGAAATGACAGGCCAGGGAGAGATGGTCAGAGGATTAGCCTTGAGCAGCAAATGCACCCCAAGCCCAAAAGGCTGTCAGACCTGCCCATCGACCTCATGGTGCCAGGCCCATATTTACAGAGGCCTCCATTTTGTGCCTTTTCAGGAAATAGCACTTACTTACCTCTGCATAGAACCTTCATTCAGAACTTCCACTTTATAGCAGTGAGTAGGAGAGAAGAGCCACCGTCTAAGGACGTGGAGCTTCCTGGAGGAGACCAGGGGTGGACAGGCCAGGGAAAGCCATGGCCTGGTTCCTTCTGTTGCCCCAGCCCTCGTGGACAGGGATGCCACAGGGCCCCCAGCCAGGCTCAAGGGAGATCACTGGGGCCTTACCTCACAGTGGCCACATTGGCCGACTCCATACATCACTTACATTATGTGTGTTTGCATTTATATGTCTGTGTCTGTGTATGTCAGCAAGCTCAGACTTCCAGCCAGGGACCTAAGTTATATCAGACCTAGGGGTGTTGGTTGGCAGAGAGAAATCCGGGTCTTCTTGGCTTGCCTCACATAGTTTACATCTGGGATGCCAGCTTTCGTCAGAGCTGCTAACCCTAGGAGGATTCTCTTGAATTTCCAAAGAAGCAGGTTCTCCTTTTTAACTAACAAATGCCAAGAAACTGCAGCCCAGATGGGCTTCTTGTGGTGTGCCTTTTCATTAGTAAGGTCTACTGGTTTTGACCTAGATCACAGAACTGCTGTGATCATATTAAGCCTGGGTCATAGTTGCAAATGTGGTTGTTTCTTTATTTCCAGGTGAATGGGGCAATAGTGCATGTTGGAGGAGGTCAGGGGCCAAAGCCCCTCCAGGGATGCATGTGTGTAAGCAAGCTTTCCTTTTGGAATGCCAGTGTCCAGGCCAAATTTTTCAGCTACCCATGACTTGAGACTCTAAAGTCAGCCATTGGTGGCACTCGGGGACTAGAAGACCAGTTTGGGAAGAAAGAAGGAGGAAGGTACAGTTTTACAGCTGGGAGGAGGGTATTTCCTGAAAAGGAGCAGCTGGACAGCTTGAGAAGACAGCCTGAAGGCATGGAAGGAGAACCACTATATGGTTCAGTCTGCTGCATGCAGCTCCATCTCTAGATGCATTCAGGATCCACCCAGTCGGTATTTTGTGCCAAAAGGAAAGAAGGAAGATGAGAGAAAATGGAAGATCAAGCAAAAGACTCTGGTTTGGATGCTGGGTCAGACCTCTGCTTCTGAGGTCTACATCTCCCCTTCACCTCACAAATGGCTTCTTGCCATGGAAGGAAGTAGAAAGTGTTGGGCTTGATATGATTCAATTCATTCAGTGAAACTTATTTCTTTATTGGTGTCTAAAAATGGTAAGACTAGGTCACCATGTTTGAGCCTCACATGAAAAGATGAGTTTAGGTTTTAAAAAGAAGTCAAGCAAGATTTAATGAAATAGGCTTCAGATAAAGGAGGCATACTCATTTCTCAGTTTTTGTTAGTACTCTAGTTAACATAATATACTCTTGTATTAAATAAAGTTTTCTATATTGCAAAAGTATGATAATGATCAGCTTTACATCAAGCCAGAAAATGTGGTGAATTCTTACTGCATGCAACTACCCGGCTAGGGGGTTACTTTGTGGTGAAGCAAATACCAAACAAGGAAAAATAAGGTATCAACTTACTGACATGAAACCCAGATTTTACTTGCTTGGAAACCACTTAAAAATTTGATGTGTCTCAAAGTTGTTAACAAAGTAGGTCACTCCTCTTGCATATAAAGATCCTCCTCAGATCCAAAGAAGCAGGTTCTCCTTTTAACTAACAAATGCCAAGAAACTGCAGCCCAGATGGGCTTTTTTTTTAAACTGGTTTTGACCTAGATCACAGAACTGCTGTGATCATATTAAGCCTGGGTCATAGTTGCAAATGTGGTTGTTTCTTTATTTCCAGGTGAATGGGGCAATAGTGCATGTTGGAGGAGGTCAGGGGCCAAAGCCCCTCCAGGGATGCATGTGTGTAAGCAAGCTTTCCTTTTGGAATGCCAGTGTCCAGGCCAAATTTTTCAGCTACCCATGACTTGAGACTCTAAAGTCAGCCATTGGTGGCACTCGGGGACTAGAAGACCAGTTTGGGAAGAAAGAAGGAGGAAGGTACAGTTTTACAGCTGGGAGGAGGGTATTTCCTGAAAAGGAGCAGCTGGACAGCTTGAGAAGACAGCCTGAAGGCATGGAAGGAGAACCACTATATGGTTCAGTCTGCTGCATGCAGCTCCATCTCTAGATGCATTCAGGATCCACCCAGTCGGTATTTTGTGCCAAAAGGAAAGAAGGAAGATGAGAGAAAATGGAAGATCAAGCAAAAGACTCTGGTTTGGATGCTGGGTCAGACCTCTGCTTCTGAGGTCTACATCTCCCCTTCACCTCACAAATGGCTTCTTGCCATGGAAGGAAGTAGAAAGTGTTGGGCTTGATATGATTCAATTCATTCAGTGAAACTTATTTCTTTATTGGTGTCTAAAAATGGTAAGACTAGGTCACCATGTTTGAGCCTCACATGAAAAGATGAGTTTGGGTTTTTAAAAAAGAAGTCAAGCAAGATTTAATGAAATAGGCTTCAGATAAAGGAGGCATACTCATTTCTCAGTTTTTGTTAGTACTCTAGTTAACATAATATACTCTTGTATTAAATAAAGTTTTCTATATTGCAAAAGTATGATAATGATCAGCTTTACATCAAGCCAGAAAATGTGGTGAATTCTTACTGCATGCAACTACCCGGCTAGGGGGTTACTTTGTGGTGAAGCAAATACCAAACAAGGAAAAATAAGGTATCAACTTACTGACATGAAACCCAGATTTTACTTGCTTGGAAACCACTTAAAAATTTGATGTGTCTCAAAGTTGTTAACAAAGTAGGTCACTCCTCTTGCTTATATACCAGGGGAGATCCTCCTCAGATGTGTTAAAATGATCGATTGTATCCTTCAGTGTTTTACGCAGCAAGGAAAATGATGTCTTTTTGTTGTTGTTGTTTACCTGAAGCATAAAGTGCCTGTCGTGTACATCCTCCAGTCTTAAGTCTTTATTGTGGAGGTGAGCTTTCAATCTGGTCAAAAATTCATTCTGCCTGTTGATGTCTGTTGCCAAGATCAAGGAGCCCAGCTGCTGTTCAATATCCTGTCTGCATCCACAAGAATGAGAGAGAAAACAAACACACAAAGCAAATCCCTCTGAGGAGGGTGACTGATTCTGTCATCATCAGGTGGACTGTCTTCTCATTTCTGCCTCTGATACTGTTTAACATACAGAGTCCCCGCCCCCTGCAGCCTGAGCATGACTCTCTCATCCACCATTACTTCTGTCCTTGGATGGGAACAGAGATTGAAACCTTGGGTAAACAGAGTTGTGGCAGTTTATACATTCCCATGGTTCCTGTGGGTGGGAAGATCCAACCAGAAATGTATGATTTAAAGAGAACACATTTCGATTGTGCTTTTTATAGACTTCAAACCTTAAGATGTGAGGGAAAAACACATAATAATAGTAATAGTAATGAAGACAACCATAGTGACGGATTCATAGTGACGGATGGAAAGATCTATCAGGGAAGCAAAATGGATAGGCTGGAAAGAGATACTTGAACTTATAAAAGAGTCACAGTAGATTAAAGTACCATTAAAAAGCAGTGTTCAGGGCTTCTCTGGTGGTCAAGTGGGTAAAGAGTCCGCCTTGCAATGCAAGAGGCACTGGTTTGATCCCTGGCCTGGGAAGATCCCACGTGCCATGGAGCGGCTGAGCCGGTGTGTCCAATTATGAGCCAGTGCTCTGGAGCGCATGTGCCCGGAGCCAGTGCTCTGCATCGAGAGAGGCCACTGCAATGGGAGGCCCACACAGGCCAAAGAATAAAGATGGATGAAAATAAATACACAAAAATAAACAATAAAAGAGGCCAAAATTAAAAAAAAAAAAAAAAAGAGCAGTGTTCAAACAATATGTCGGTCAACAAATGGTATACGGAAAATGGGGTGTTTTGGAAAAATAAAGCAAATTAGGGCTTTTCCTCACATATGGAAAGTAATCAATGAGAGGAAAATCTGTTCTATTTTAAAAATTCACCTTTAAAAGTAAAGTATGGTTAAACAGAGTGCATAGGGCATACATATAGAATTTAATCGATAAATTATAAAAACATCTTACAGTCACCACCCAGGGCAAGACTGTTGCCTGCCAACACCTTCAGGAGGTCCTCAGTGTGTCTCTCAGCCAGGCTTACTTTCCCTCAACCCCTGGAGCAACCACTCTCTTGACCTTTGTTTTAATAACTTCCTTGCTACTGAAAATAATTCTACCGTTTTTGTGTGCATGCCTAATTCTATGGTTTAACTTAAACTGTGTTTGCACTTTAAGTTGTGCAGTAAATATCAGTTTGTGACTTGCTTCTTTAGTGTAACATATTTTTGGAAGTCCCCCAAGTTGGTGTGTAAGCTTCAGGATCAGATTGTATCCCAATGTAGGACTATACTTCAATGTATGTACCTCTTCTACTTTTGATGGTCGCCTGACCATCTAGTTTTCTAGTTTCTATATTGCAAAGGTATGACAATGATCAATTCTAGTTTCTAGTTGTTGATTATTATGAAAAAAAAGACACAATAAGCACCATTATATGCCTTCTGTTATACGTGTGTGAAGTTTTCCTAGGGACTATGTCCAGGAATAAAATGACTGGATCACAGACTATGTTCATTTTCAGTTTCTTAAATATTGCTTATTATTTCCAAAAACAGTTGTATAAATTTACACTTCAAGCACTAATACATAAACTTCCCATTGCTTCACAGTCTTACCCTTTACATTTATTTATTTTTGTTATTTTGCCAATGTCATGCAACTCATTGTGATTTAGTATGGGTTTCCGTGATTACTAATGAGGTTGGCATGCCTTTTTTTTTATTCTAATGTTCTGCAATGGGAGGCCCACACAGGCCAAAGAATAAAGATGGATGAAAATAAATACACAAAAATAAACAATAAAAGAGGCCAAAATTAAAAAAAAAAAAAAAAAGAGCAGTGTTCAAACAATATGTCGGTCAACAAATGGTATACGGAAAATGGGGTGTTTTGGAAAAATAAAGCAATTAGGGCTTTTCCTCACATATGGAAAGTAATCAATGAGAGGAAAATCTGTTCTATTTTAAAAATTCACCTTTAAAAGTAAAGTATGGTTAAACAGAGTGCATAGGGCATACATATAGAATTTAATCGATAAATTATAAAACATCTTACAGTCACCACCCAGGGCAAGACTGTTGCCTGCCAACACCTTCAGGAGGTCCTCAGTGTGTCTCTCAGCCAGGCTTACTTTCCCTCAACCCCTGGAGCAACCACTCTCTTGACCTTTGTTTTAATAACTTCCTTGCTACTGAAAATAATTCTACCGTTTTTGTGTGCATGCCTAATTCTATGGTTTAACTTAAACTGTGTTTGCACTTTAAGTTGTGCAGTAAATATCAGTTTGTGACTTGCTTCTTTAGTGTAACATATTTTTGGAAGTCCCCTAAGTTGGTGTGTAAGCTTCAGGATCAGATTGTATCCCAATGTAGGACTATACTTCAATGTATGTACCTCTTCTACTTTTGATGGTCGCCTGACCATCTAGTTTTCTAGTTTCTATATTGCAAAGGTATGACAATGATCAATTCTAGTTTCTAGTTGTTGATTATTATGAAAAAAAAGACACAATAAGCACCATTATATGCCTTCTGTTATACGTGTGTGAAGTTTTCCTAGGGACTATGTCCAGGAATAAAATGACTGGATCACAGACTATGTTCATTTTCAGTTTCTTAAATATTGCTTATTATTTCCAAAAACAGTTGTATAAATTTACACTTCAAGCACTAATACATAAACTTCCCATTGCTTCACAGTCTTACCCTTTACATTTATTTATTTTTGCTATTTTGCCAATGTCATGCAACTCATTGTGATTTAATATGAATTTCCTTGATTACTAATGAGGTTGGCATGCATTCGTGTGTTTATTGTTTGTTTCTATTTCTTTTTTTGCTAAGTTTCTATCTTAGATGTTACCTGCTAGGGCATTACTAGGACAAATCTGATCCCAGGCTCATCCCCTCTTTTCCTGTCATTTTGTTCTTTCCTGTCTCCTTCTCTTTCCCTCCCTTCTCCTTCGCTCTTAAAGTGGCTTCCTTGCCCTTCACCTCCCCTTTTTTCCTCCTCCTAACTTGATTTGTGGCTTTAGGTGTTAGTTCTGTTTGCACTTAAATCTTTTGATCTTTGGAATGTATTGTTTTAGTAAAAGACATGAGTGTTTATTCCCTGCATGAGGATTGATTTTATTTGGTTCCAGGGGGTAAAATGTTATCAGAACTGAAGTTCCTTCCACAAATTCCACATCCCTCTGGGTGCTAGGAAACTGGCATGAGACAGGACCAGAGGGCAGGAGTAAATCTGTGTGCCTTGAACTTCTTGCTGCTCTACTGAGAGACACCACATGGTTCTTGACCTTGGTGCCCTTCAGAAAGAGGGTCCAGGAGTCTGTTTACTTGTTCCCTCCTAGATAACTTGGGTTCTGTGCATTTGAATTAGATAGGAGTTAATAGTGACATTGGAAGACATTGCAGCTGCTGAATTAAGGCCAATACTGTACAGCAGCTAAAAGGCCAGATGGAAATGAGGCCATGGTCCTGGATTTAGTAGGACTTGGCCCAAATAGCCAGCCTAACAAACAGTGGAGCAGGAAACTAGGATTGCCCCTTCTGTTTAAAATGCAAGAAGCATTCCTGGTGAAAAAAAAATTCCTGGGGCTCATCCAGTCACTTACAAAAGATGGTTTAGAACAGAATTTCTGACTTCTCCTTTTGCTAAGACTGGCAATGACCAAACCCTCTTTATTGAACTAAGTCTAGCTTGGGAACTCCCCTGCTCCTTCTTGATAAATATTTATTATTTGGATCTACACAAGAGGACAATTTTGCTAACATAAAAGACAGGACTTTGGCAAAGCACAGTGTTGAGGCCGAAGAGTGTGAAAGCTGAGAACTGTTCAGTTATCTCTTTTCCTGACATTCAGTCCTACACTCTCCAGGCCCTTTCAGAGCTCACAGAAGGACTCTGGTTTCTGGGTTGCTGTAACTGACACCACATCTCCTCCAACAGGCGACCGAGGGAGCGTGGGCCGGAAGCCCTGCCGACTGGCTCCCTGCCATTCACCCTGGAGGTCTCAAGCCCAAGAGAACGCGGCTTATCTCTAACGTGTGGACATCGGTATGTTTCATCTCTACGCCACTTACGTCATTTCCTTTGGCAAGTGAGCCAGAAGCCTTGATTCTCGAAGCATGCCGATTGTAGATCGCCAGTGGTGATTCTCTAGCACAGACATATTCTAGAAAGAAAGAAAAGTAAAAGTATAAATGGGGCGGCGGGGTGGGGGGGGGTGGGGCGGAGAAGCCAGATATTGATCTCTCTAGCTGAACATAGCTCTGTGGAGGCCAGTATTTTCCCTCCGGGCATTTCCTACCAGGGTTGCAATGCCTTCCACAAATTCCACATCCCTCTGGGTGCTAGGAAACTGGCATGAGACAGGACCAGAGGGCAGGAGTAAATCTGTGTGCCTTGAACTTCTGGGACCCTTTTGGTGCCCTTCAGAAAGAGGGTCCAGGAGTCTGTTTACTTGTTCCCTCCTAGATAACTTGGGTTCTGTGCATTTGAATTAGATAGGAGTTAATAGTGACATTGGAAGACATTGCAGCTGCTGAATTAAGGCCAATACTGTACAGCAGCTAAAAGGCCAGATGGAAATGAGGCCATGGTCCTGGATTTAGTAGGACTTGGCCCAAATAGCCAGCCTAACAAACAGTGGAGCAGGAAACTAGGATTGCCCCTTCTGTTTAAAATGCAAGAAGCATTCCTGGTGAAAAAAAAATTCCTGGGGCTCATCCAGTCACTTACAAAAGATGGTTTAGAACAGAATTTCTGACTTCTCCTTTTGCTAAGACTGGCAATGACCAAACCCTCTTTATTGAACTAAGTCTAGCTTGGGAACTCCCGTGCTCCTTCTTGATAAATATTTATTATTTGGATCTACACAAGAGGACAATTTTGCTAACATAAAAGACAGGACTTTGGCAAAGCACAGTGTTGAGGCCGAAGAGTGTGAAAGCTGAGAACTGTTCAGTTATCTCTTTTCCTGACATTCAGTCCTACACTCTCCAGGCCCTTTCAGAGCTCACAGAAGGACTCTGGTTTCTGGGTTGCTGTAACTGACACCACATCTCCTCCAACAGGCGACCGAGGGAGCGTGGGCCGGAAGCCCTGCCGACTGGCTCCCTGCCATTCACCCTGGAGGTCTCAAGCCCAAGAGAACGCGGCTTATCTCTAACGTGTGGACATCGGTATGTTTCATCTCTACGCCACTTACGTCATTTCCTTTGGCAAGTGAGCCAGAAGCCTTGATTCTCGAAGCATGCCGATTGTAGATCGCCAGTGGTGATTCTCTAGCACAGACATATTCTAGAAAGAAAGAAAAGTAAAAGTATAAATGGGGCGCGGGGTGGGGTGGGGTGGGGCGGAGAAGCCAGATATTGATCTCTCTAGCTGAACATAGCTCTGTGGAGGCCAGTATTTTCCCTCCGGGCATTTCCTACCTGAGGACACAGAGGCCGAGCAGGAGTGAAACACAAAACAACCGCAGACCTATTCTCAAGGCTCTAATAACCATGAGGGAGTGGCAAGACCCCGCTGCCCACCCCTGGAGGATTGCAGGACGGTCTATTTCTAGCAGCCATAGTCCTGCCTCTGCCCCTGTTTTCAAAAGCTCCTTGAGGTAACACTTCCATAGAAGAAAGAGAGGCAGTAAAAATAGGTAGTAATGGATACCTTAGGGCTATGTGCATAATATAATCCAAAATCATAAGACTCCGTTGAACAGAGGCAGACCTCACAGCCTGCCCCATTATCAACTCTGGGAAGAGCCTGCAGTGCCTCAGCCACTGGGCAGCTGAGGGCCTGGGTAGCAGTTAAGAGTTTTGTTTAGGTAGTTTTATGATCACTAATTATTGTGAACACCAAAGTCTCAGAACCAGGATCAATAGTCCCTCATGACCCGTATATTGGCACAAAGCTCTATAACTTCTGGCTTTGAATCCACAGTTGCTTTTCTCTTCAGCTGTGGGAGCCTCTACTATGTCCAGTCTCTCCTTTGACCTGAAATATGCTGCTTCTCTGAACATTAGCTAACTATTTAAATCATGACTATTTCTTACAATCTATTGTGTTTTATTCTAAATTAGCAAACAGTATGGCCTTACCACTGATTTTATCCACAGAGAAAACCTTTTCTAGTTTTCAGGACATCTTTTCCTTTATTTTCTTATTTGTCTATTTATCAGGAGCGTGGGCCGGAAGCCCTGCCGACTGGCTCCTGCCATTCACCCTGGAGGTCTCAAGCCCAAGAGAACGCGGCTTATCTCTAACGTGTGGACATCGGTATGTTTCATCTCTACGCCACTTACGTCATTTCCTTTGGCAAGTGAGCCAGAAGCCTTGATTCTCGAAGCATGCCGATTGTAGATCGCCAGTGGTGATTCTCTAGCACAGACATATTCTAGAAAGAAAGAAAAGTAAAAGTATAAATGGGGGCGGGGTGGGGGTGGGGTGGGGCGGAGAAGCCAGATATTGATCTCTCTAGCTGAACATAGCTCTGTGGAGGCCAGTATTTTCCCTCCGGGCATTTCCTACCTGAGGACACAGAGGCCGAGCAGGAGTGAAACACAAAACAACCGCAGACCTATTCTCAAGGCTCTAATAACCATGAGGGAGTGGCAAGACCCCGCTGCCCACCCCTGGAGGATTGCAGGACGGTCTATTTCTAGCAGCCATAGTCCTGCCTCTGCCCCTGTTTTCAAAAGCTCCTTGAGGTAACACTTCCATAGAAGAAAGAGAGGCAGTAAAAATAGGTAGTAATGGATACCTTAGGGCTATGTGCATAATATAATCCAAAATCATAAGACTCCGTTGAACAGAGGCAGACCTCACAGCCTGCCCCATTATCAACTCTGGGAAGAGCCTGCAGTGCCTCAGCCACTGGGCAGCTGAGGGCCTGGGTAGCAGTTAAGAGTTTTGTTTAGGTAGTTTTATGATCACTAATTATTGTGAACACCAAAGTCTCAGAACCAGGATCAATAGTCCCTCATGACCCGTATATTGGCACAAAGCTCTATAACTTCTGGCTTTGAATCCACAGTTGCTTTTCTCTTCAGCTGTGGGAGCCTCTACTATGTCCAGTCTCTCCTTTGACCTGAAATATGCTGCTTCTCTGAACATTAGCTAACTATTTAAATCATGACTATTTCTTACAATCTATTGTGTTTTATTCTAAATTAGCAAACAGTATGGCCTTACCACTGATTTTATCCACAGAGAAAAACCTTTTCTAGTTTTCAGGACATCTTTTCCCTTTATTTTCTTATTTGTCTATTTATTCATCACTTCTTGGCCCTCTGGCTAAGATCAAGAGTTATTTATCATTTTCCATTTTCTTTCAAGAAGGGCTTTAAACTTACAAAAATATAGAGGAAGATAGCATTTATTTAAAGTGAGATTACATTGCCAAAGTACAGAAACAAACTGTCCATCAACAGACAAATGGATAAAGAAGATGTGGTATGTATAATGGAATACTGTAACGATACACTACTCAGCCATAAAAAGGAATGAAGTTGTGCCATTTGCAACAAGATGGGTGGATTTGGAGGGTATTATCCTAAGTGAAGGGCATCCCTGGTGGCTCAGCAGTAAAGAATCTGCCTGCAATGTGGGAGACTCAGGGTTTGATCCCTGGGTTGGGAAGAGCCCTTGGAGAAGGAAATGACAACCCACTCCACTATTCTTTTTTTTTTTTTAATTTTTTAAAAAAAAAATTTGGCCTCTTTTATTGTTTTATTTATTTATTTTTATCCATCTTTATTATCTCACCTGTGTGGGCCTCCCATTTCAGTGGCCTCTCTCGTTGCAGAGCACCAGCTCTGGGCACATGTGCTCCAGAGCACTGGCTCATAACTGGACATACCAGTCCAGCTGCTCCGCGGCATGTGGGGTATTCCCTGGCCAGGGATTGAACCAGTGCCCCTTGCTCTGCAAGGTGGACTCTTTACCCATTGGACCACCAGGGAAGCCCGCACTCCAGTATTCTTGCCTGGAAAATCCCATGGACAGAGGAGCCTGGTGAGCTACAAGATTCATGGAGTCACAAGAGTTGAACACGACTTAACAACTAAACCATCACGACTACCACCATCCTAAGTCAAATGAGGCAGACAGAGAAAGACAGATAGTGTTATAATACAGCTATATGTTAAATCTAAAAATAATGCAACTAAAAAGCTGTGGGAGCCTCTACTATGTCCAGTCTCTCCTTTGACCTGAAATATGCTGCTTCTCTGAACATTAGCTAACTATTTAAATCATGACTATTTCTTACAATCTATTGTGTTTTATTCTAAATTAGCAAACAGTATGGCCTTACCACTGATTTTATCCACAGAGAAAAACCTTTTCTAGTTTTCAGGACATCTTTTCCCTTTATTTTCTTATTTGTCTATTTATTCATCACTTCTTGGCCCTCTGGCTAAGATCAAGAGTTATTTATCATTTTCCATTTTCTTTCAAGAAGGGCTTTAAACTTACAAAAATATAGAGGAAGATAGCATTTATTTAAAGTGAGATTACATTGCCAAAGTACAGAAACAAACTGTCCATCAACAGACAAATGGATAAAGAAGATGTGGTATGTATAATGGAATACTGTAACGATACACTACTCAGCCATAAAAAGGAATGAAGTTGTGCCATTTGCAACAAGATGGGTGGATTTGGAGGGTATTATCCTAAGTGAAGGGCATCCCTGGTGGCTCAGCAGTAAAGAATCTGCCTGCAATGTGGGAGACTCAGGGTTTGATCCCTGGGTTGGGAAGAGCCCTTGGAGAAGGAAATGACAACCCACTCCACTATTCTTTTTTTTTTTTTAATTTTGACCTCTTTTATTGTTTTATTTATTTATTTTTATCCATCTTTATTATCTCACCTGTGTGGGCCTCCCATTTCAGTGGCCTCTCTCGTTGCAGAGCACCAGCTCTGGGCACATGTGCTCCAGAGCACTGGCTCATAACTGGACATACCAGTCCAGCTGCTCCGCGGCATGTGGGGTATTCCCTGGCCAGGGATTGAACCAGTGCCCCTTGCTCTGCAAGGTGGACTCTTTACCCATTGGACCACCAGGGAAGCCCGCACTCCAGTATTCTTGCCTGGAAAATCCCATGGACAGAGGAGCCTGGTGAGCTACAAGATTCATGGAGTCACAAGAGTTGAACACGACTTAACAACTAAACCATCACGACTACCACCATCCTAAGTCAAATGAGGCAGACAGAGAAAGACAGATAGTGTATAATACAGCTTATATGTTAAATCTAAAAAATAATGCAACTAAAAAAACAAAAACAGACTCACAGATATAGAGAATAACTCGTGATTACCTTTGGGAAAAGGGGAGGGAGAGGGACAACACAGGGGAAAGGGATTAAGAAGTACACACTATTAGGTATAAAATAAGCTACAAAGATGGATTGTATAACATAGAGAATAGAGCCAATATTTTATAATAACTATAAATGGAGTATAACCTTTAAAAAATTATGAATCACTCAATTGTACACCTGCAAGACTATATCAGTTATACTTCAATTAAAAAAAAGTGAGGGGTGAAGGGATTTCCCTGTTGGTCCACTGGTTAAGACTTTGCCTTCCATTGCAGGGGGTGCTGGTTCAATCTCTGGTCATGGAGCTAAGATCCCACGTGCCTTGCGGCCAAGAAAGCAAAACATAAAAACATAAAACAGAAGCAATATTGTAACATATTCAATAAAGACTTTAACAATGGTCCACATACACACACACAAACCCTAAAAAAATAGGGGACAATTGTGTGATTCTGATTACATGTGATGGAAAGAATGGCAGTTGCCAGTGAGGCTGAGGGAATAGGTAGTAGTTACTTAGTCACTACAGAGTTTCAGTTTTGCAACATAAAAAGAATTCTAGAGGGCCTCCCTGGTGGTCCAGTGGGTAAGTACACCGCCTTGTAGTGCAAGGGGCACCGGTTCGATCCCTGGCCTGGGAAGATCCCACGTGCTGTGGAGCAGCTGGACCGATGCGTCTAATTACTGAGCCGGAGCTCTGGAGTGCATGTGCCCCGGGCAGGTGCTCTGCGACAACAGAGGCCACTGTGATGAGCAGCCTACACGGGCCAAAGAACAAAGATGGATGAAAATAGATAAATGAAAGACCAATAGAAGTGGCCCGCCCCCCCACCCCCAAATAGAATTCTAGAGATGGATTGTGGATCTGATGACCACCCAACAAGGTGAATGTACTTAATACCACAGTACACTAACAAATGGTGAAACATGGGCATACCTATGATTCATGATTGGTAGAAACCAATGCAATACTGTAAAGCAATTACTTCAGTTAAAAACAAATAAATTAAAAAAAGAAAAAATCGTCCAGATGGTAAATTTTGTATTATGTGTATTTTGCCACAATTTAAAAGAAATGAGGGAAAAGAAGCAAGAAAATAACAGTGGAGACTAATGGGAGCAAGACAGACTGAAAACCCTGCCATCATTATGCACCCCCACCCTTCTTGCCACTGTATCTGTGTCGTCCAGCAAAGGCTCAACTTTGTCAGCAAATGAGAAAAGAAACCCCCATGAGTGACACAATCCAGGGTGCAGTAGGAAAAAACAAGCTCAAGAAAACTGCACCAATTCTTGGTTTTAAATCCAGATCATGATTTATTTGCAGGACCTTGTAGACTGAGTTTATGAAGTGGAGTCTTATTCTGACCCTCTATATAGGCTGCTTTATTGCTATTCTTTCAGTGGCTAGTCCACGTGCCTTGCCAAGAAAGCAAAACATAAAAACATAAAACAGAAGCAATATTGTAACATATTCAATAAAGACTTTAACAATGGTCCATACACACACACAAACCCTAAAAAAATAGGGGACAATTGTGTGATTCTGATTACATGTGATGGAAAGAATGGCAGTTGCCAGTGAGGCTGAGGGAATAGGTAGTAGTTACTTAGTCACTACAGAGTTTCAGTTTTGCAACATAAAAAGAATTCTAGAGGGCCTCCCTGGTGGTCCAGTGGGTAAGTACACCGCCTTGTAGTGCAAGGGGCACCGGTTCGATCCCTGGCCTGGGAAGATCCCACGTGCTGTGGAGCAGCTGGACCGATGCGTCTAATTACTGAGCCGGAGCTCTGGAGTGCATGTGCCCCGGGCAGGTGCTCTGCGACAACAGAGGCCACTGTGATGAGCAGCCTACACGGGCCAAAGAACAAAGATGGATGAAAATAGATAAATGAAAGACCAATAGAAGTGGCCCGCCCGCCCCCCCACCCCCCCCAAAAAAGAATTCTAGAGATGGATTGTGGATCTGATGACCACCCAACAAGGTGAATGTACTTAATACCACAGTACACTAACAAATGGTGAAACATGGGCATACCTATGATTCATGATTGGTAGAAACCAATGCAATACTGTAAAGCAATTACTTCAGTTAAAAACAAATAAATTAAAAAAAGAAAAAATCGTCCAGATGGTAAATTTTGTATTATGTGTATTTTGCCACAATTTAAAAGAAATGAGGGAAAAGAAGCAAGAAAATAACAGTGGAGACTAATGGAGGCAAGACAGACTGAAAAACCCTGCCATCATTATGCACCCCCACCCTTCTTGCCACTGTATCTGTGTCGTCCAGCAAAGGCTCAACTTTGTCAGCAAATGAGAAAAGAAACCCCCATGAGTGACACAATCCAGGGTGCAGTAGGAAAAAACAAGCTCAAGAAAACTGCACCAATTCTTGGTTTTAAATCCAGATCATGATTTATTTGCAGGACCTTGTAGACTGAGTTTATGAAGTGGAGTCTTATTCTGACCCTCTATATAGGCTGCTTTATTGCTATTCATTTCTTTCCTTGCCAAGTCATTATGCCTTACTCACCACTTGACCAGCTTTGAACCTGTGATGAGATTTTACTTTTATCAGCTGGTCTATTATCTCCTTTTGGGCATGAGCCACACACAACAGAAGACAATGTTTATGAGAAACATTCTGCTAGACTAATTTGTTTTGGTTGTAAAGATTTATGAGAGCAGAGAGTAATAGGTTAGTGTGATGTAACAGATGTCCTATCCCTGCCGTGACATTTAATTCAGTCACTCGTGAGCGTTGGCTTGCAAGACTAATTCTAGTAGATGTGACACGGGTACCCTCATGTGAGTTTTTCAAGAGGCCCAGAAAACTGTCACAAGACCTAATGATAAATGACGCCATATTCATGTTGAGTAGAACAAAAGTGTCTGGAGAATTGCCTTAAGCATTGTTATTTATGCCAGCCTGGCTTAACATCTTCATTAATAATCTTCCTGAAGACAGAATAAAAGGATGCTGGGGAGATCTGCTGGTGAAACCATATTTGGAGATAAGCACCAGGAAAATGCAAGGAAATGGAGGAGGTTAGGAAGCTGGCACAGAATTAAAAAAAAAAAAAAATAGTGCATACCTTACAAACACAATATTTCAGGGAGCTGTCGTTACAAATAAAAGTATGTTCTAGTCAGAACTGTGTTGGAGGTGAGCATACTCCAGTGGATTCCAGAGGGAAAAAAAGGGGTGAATAGGGAGGAAATGAACATTTCTGAAGCACCTACTATGTGCCAAGCAAAAAATCGTCCAGATGGTAAATTTTGTATTATGTGTATTTTGCCACAATTTAAAAGAAATGAGGGAAAAGAAGCAAGAAAATAACAGTGGAGACTAATGGAGGCAAGACAGACTGAAAACCCTGCCATCATTATGCACCCCCACCCTTCTTGCCACTGTATCTGTGTCGTCCAGCAAAGGCTCAACTTTGTCAGCAAATGAGAAAAGAAACCCCCATGAGTGACACAATCCAGGGTGCAGTAGGAAAAAACAAGCTCAAGAAAACTGCACCAATTCTTGGTTTTAAATCCAGATCATGATTTATTTGCAGGACCTTGTAGACTGAGTTTATGAAGTGGAGTCTTATTCTGACCCTCTATATAGGCTGCTTTATTGCTATTCATTTCTTTCCTTGCCAAGTCATTATGCCTTACTCACCACTTGACCAGCTTTGAACCTGTGATGAGATTTTACTTTTATCAGCTGGTCTATTATCTCCTTTTGGGCATGAGCCACACACAACAGAAGACAATGTTTATGAGAAACATTCTGCTAGACTAATTTGTTTTGGTTGTAAAGATTTATGAGAGCAGAGAGTAATAGGTTAGTGTGATGTAACAGATGTCCTATCCCTGCCGTGACATTTAATTCAGTCACTCGTGAGCGTTGGCTTGCAAGACTAATTCTAGTAGATGTGACACGGGTACCCTCATGTGAGTTTTCAAGAGGCCCAGAAAACTGTCACAAGACCTAATGATAAATGACGCCATATTCATGTTGAGTAGAACAAAAGTGTCTGGAGAATTGCCTTAAGCATTGTTATTTATGCCAGCCTGGCTTAACATCTTCATTAATAATCTTCCTGAAGACAGAATAAAAGGATGCTGGGGAGATCTGCTGGTGAAACCATATTTGGAGATAAGCACCAGGAAAATGCAAGGAAATGGAGGAGGTTAGGAAGCTGGCACAGAATTAAAAAAAAAAAAAAATAGTGCATACCTTACAAACACAATATTTCAGGGAGCTGTCGTTACAAATAAAAGTATGTTCTAGTCAGAACTGTGTTGGAGGTGAGCATACTCCAGTGGATTCCAGAGGGAAAAAAAGGGGTGAATAGGGAGGGGGAAATGAACATTTCTGAAGCACCTACTATGTGCCAAGCACTTTACATGATCTCAATGAATTCTTGCAATAACTGTTTATGACTTACTCATTAACCCACAGATAATAAAAGCCCAGGTTTCTCTGCGAGGCCACACAGCTCGTCAGTAGCTGAGAAAGACCTTAAACTCAGGGGTGCAGGCATCAAGACCTAAGCTTTGCACACCCTCCCTTGCTGCCTCCCCAGAATTACCTCTGCTTGGCCACATCCAAGCATTCAGAGCCTGACATACATAAACTTAGGAGTGCTTGCAGTTGTGCTTAATTTCCCCCCAAATCATCTAAAGTTGCTGTTTTCAAGGTTCACGGTTGGGAACTTCCGTGGCAGTTCAGTGGTTGAGACTCCATGCTTCCCATGCAGGGGCCTCAGGTTCCATCTCTGGTCAGGGAACTAAGATCCTACATGCCACGTGGCATGGTCCTCCCAACAAAACAAATTTTAAAAGGCCCATGATTGCATCTACCTATCACTAAGTTTCCCATGTTTTTGTTCATTAATTCTTTAAAGTGTTTTGAATAAAAACACTTTCCCTATATTTTGAACCACTGATATTTAAAATCACAAATTTCTGTGGTAAAATATATAATGTCATGCCTATTTGTGGATGTTGGTATTTTAATATAATCATTATATCACAGTTTTATGTATTCAATGGATCCAAGAGAGTCTAAATATAATAGCAGTACCCACTCATCACCTATTTAAGAGAACACATGACTTCTGTCACAATGTAAGGCCCAGAAAACTGTCACAAGACCTAATGATAAATGACGCCATATTCATGTTGAGTAGAACAAAAGTGTCTGGAGAATTGCCTTAAGCATTGTTATTTATGCCAGCCTGGCTTAACATCTTCATTAATAATCTTCCTGAAGACAGAATAAAAGGATGCTGGGGAGATCTGCTGGTGAAACCATATTTGGAGATAAGCACCAGGAAAATGCAAGGAAATGGAGGAGGTTAGGAAGCTGGCACAGAATTAAAAAAAAAAAAAAATAGTGCATACCTTACAAACACAATATTTCAGGGAGCTGTCGTTACAAATAAAAGTATGTTCTAGTCAGAACTGTGTTGGAGGTGAGCATACTCCAGTGGATTCCAGAGGGAAAAAAAGGGGTGAATAGGGAGGGAAATGAACATTTCTGAAGCACCTACTATGTGCCAAGCACTTTACATGATCTCAATGAATTCTTGCAATAACTGTTTATGACTTACTCATTAACCCACAGATAATAAAAGCCCAGGTTTCTCTGCGAGGCCACACAGCTCGTCAGTAGCTGAGAAAGACCTTAAACTCAGGGGTGCAGGCATCAAGACCTAAGCTTTGCACACCCTCCCTTGCTGCCTCCCCAGAATTACCTCTGCTTGGCCACATCCAAGCATTCAGAGCCTGACATACATAAACTTAGGAGTGCTTGCAGTTGTGCTTAATTTCCCCCCAAATCATCTAAAGTTGCTGTTTTCAAGGTTCACGGTTGGGAACTTCCGTGGCAGTTCAGTGGTTGAGACTCCATGCTTCCCATGCAGGGGCCTCAGGTTCCATCTCTGGTCAGGGAACTAAGATCCTACATGCCACGTGGCATGGTCCTCCCAACAAAACAAATTTTAAAAGGCCCATGATTGCATCTACCTATCACTAAGTTTCCCATGTTTTTGTTCATTAATTCTTTAAAGTGTTTTGAATAAAAACACTTTCCCTATATTTTGAACCACTGATATTTAAAATCACAAATTTCTGTGGTAAAATATATAATGTCATGCCTATTTGTGGATGTTGGTATTTTAATATAATCATTATATCACAGTTTTATGTATTCAATGGATCCAAGAGAGTCTAAATATAATAGCATTTAGTACCCACTCATCACCTATTTAAGAGAACACATGAATAATTTATTCTTTAAGTCAACAATAAGAAATTTATTCTTCTCCGTCTAGAACTTATATTGCCATTCTATTCCTAAAATAATTAAAAAAAAAAAATTTGGTCTCTTCCGGGCTTCCCCTGGTGGTCCAGTAGGTAAGGACACCGCCTTGCAGTGCAAGGGGCGCCGGTTCGATCCCTGGCCTGGGAAGATCCCACGTGCCGCGGAGCGGCTGGACTGATGTGTCCAACTACCGAGCCGGAGCTCTGGAGCGCATGCGCCCAGAGCCGGTGCTCTGCAACGACAGAGGCCACTGCGATGGGAGGCCCACAGGAGCCAAAGAACAAAGACGGATGAAAATAGAGAAATGAAAGACCAATAGAAGTGGCCCGCCCGCTCCCCTCCCTCCCCAACCCGACCCCCGCCCAAAATAAATAAATAAATAAATCTTAAAAAAAAATTTTTTTTGGTCTCTTCCATTGGTTCTTTATTTTTTAATTTATTTATTTCCATCCATCCTTATTCTTTGGCCTGTGTGGGCTTCCCACTGCAGTGACCTCTGTCCTTGCAGAGCACTGGCTCCAGGCACATGGGCTCCAGAGCACTGGCTTGTAATTGGACATACCAATCCAGCCGCTCTGTGGCACATGGGATCTTCCCGGCCAGGGATCGAACCCATACCCTCTGGACTGTAAGGCGGACTCTTTACCCCCTAAACCAGCAGGGCAGCCCAGAATATTATTTTAATGTAATATAGTTTCATGTGTGGAACTCTCTGATCATCACCCTATCATATCTCTCTGCAACAAAAGTATATAAACTGAAATTTTAACAAATTTTCTTAATATCAGGCTCTAAGTAGTAAACATTTTCCAGCTCGAGTTTACAATGCAATTGTTTTTAGTAACTGATCAAAATACATTTATATTGCAAATTTGGAAAAAATTATGCTTAAAAATAAATTTTTTTTGACAATGCATCTATTCATGAGACGACTGGGAGCATTATAGTACCTCAGTTCCAGGAGATTCCCTTTAATACTTTTGGCTATTCCTCTGATATTTTTTTCACAGTGGGGGTAACATACAATATCAGCACAACTGGAGCAAGCAATATGCAGCATGCATAAGAGAAACGCCTTTGTCTTAACTGTAGGAACATGGTACTTGTGACATAGGAGTTGAAAGTAGAACCGGCTGGACTGTCCTGTAAGCATACTCCAGGCGGGTCAGTTTAGGAAGTTGCAAATGAGTTCTCTGAGCACTATTTATGCATGTGCACTGCTTGAAAAGTCTTCATGTATCCCGACGGGCATGCACGCCTAGTCTGAAGCTGTTGCCATACGTGACTGCCATTGAGAACGAGGAGCAGATCTTATTCATCTTTGCGCTCCAGTAAGTGGCACAGTGCCATTTCAATAAGTAAATATTTGTTGAAAGGATATGGAGTAGTTAACTTCCAACACCCCAAAGTTCCCTAGATCTATAAGTTTTAAGTATCTAAAAGTTACAGGGTCCTATTAATTTTGGGGTCAATATCTGATAAAAGTCAGACTTGGACTTTTCCATTGTGAAATGCTTAGACTTAGGTGAAAGCCAAAGAGATTTAAAAATTACTATAGCAAAAGGCTCTCCCACTATTCACTTACAGATGACCAGGATCAAATAAATGACTCAGAAAAAACATATCAGAGTGCATGTGTGTGTGCTACATCACTGAGTTGTGTCTGACCTTTTGCAACCCCATGGACTGTAGCCCGCCAGGCTTCTCTGTCCATGGGATTCTCCAGGAAAGCATATTGGAATGGGTCGCCATGCCTTCCTCCAGGGGATCTTCCCAACCCAGGGATCGAACCCGCGTCTCTTACGTCTCCTGTATTGGCAGGCAGGTTCTTTACCACTAGCACCACTTGGGAAGCATTTATATCCAAGAGCATTTGTCAATTGCAAGATAAAGACAAATATCGTTAGAAAGAATTTTTCATAATGCTTAGTCTTCATGGTATACTCTTGATGGAGGAAGTAAGAGTACAATAATCAGCACAAGTATCCACTAAGTGGACAGTGAGGATATATACCTTCTGGTCTGCGTGCTGCTGCCTCTCTTTGTCAGATTTCCACTCTGGGTCCCTGGGCAAAATCACTGTTGTCCATATTGCTGATATTTCAGTGTTACTCTATTTCTTGCTGCCTGGGTCCATTCTGTGTATCCATGCATGTATCCATCCACTTACTCATTCATTAAGCCTCCCACCACCCAGCAGACATTCACTGAGCATGAGACTGTGCCCAGTGCTGAAAATACAGCAGTGGACAAGGCTGGGGCCTAGAAGCTTTCAGACTATGGGGGTGGCAGTGGGTACAGACATCGAATCAGGAAGTGGCAGTTTACAGAGAGCAACATCATGACAGAGGAAGCAAGAGAGGGCTGTAAAATCATATAGGAGGGGCAGGGAAGATGGATTTTGGAATGCTTTCAGGAGGAAAATTTGTCCAAGTTGAGATCAAAAGGGTGAGTGAGTTAGACAGGAGGCAGGGAGTGCAGGTAATAAGGGAGTGCATTTCATGAAAACAGACTGAAGGTGCATGTGTGTGAAGACCTGGAGCAAGAGGGACACTTTCTATCTTCCTTCCCTGTTTTATTTATTTTTTTGTTGTTGAAATTATTTTTTTTTTTAAATTTTAGCCTCTTTAATTGGTTTTTTATTTATTTGTTTTCACCCATATTTATCCTTTGGCCTGTCTGGGCCTCCCATTACAGTGGCCCCTCGGTTGCAGAGGACCAGCTCTGTGCGTGTGCGTTCCGGAGCACTGTCTCCTGATTGGACACACTGGTCCAGCCGTTCCGCGGCATGTGGGATCTTCCAGGGCCAGGGATCAAACCGGTGCCCCCTGCTCACTGGGCCACCAGGGAAGCCCCCTGTTTTATTTTTTATCTAAAAAAATTTTTTGGCTGTATGGCATGTGAACTGAACCCAAGGGACTGAACTTGTGGCCCCTGCTTTGGAAACATGCTGTCTTAAGCACTGGACTGTCAAGGAAGTCCTTTTATTTATTTTTTAATCATTGGAAACAATCACTTTCTAACATACTATGTGTTTTCGTTATTTTCTGATTCCCCTGGTAGAAAGCAGTGATGTTTATTTGTTTTGTTCATCTTCTGTACTGCCAGCATTTGGCATATATGTTGGCTCTGAGAGTTGTTCAGATGGGCTGATGCAGGGAGCCTGAGAGTCATGGTGGAAAGTGGGGCTGGAAAGTGTGGTGAGAGTCAGATTGGGATGAGGCTTGTAAGCTGAGTGAAGATATTTGGACTTCACCCTGAGAGCAGTGGGAGCTTAAGCAGGTGTCTAAGTGTCAGAGTTGAGTTTCAGGAACTCATTCTGGCTGCACAGTGAAGGAAGGCATAGAGCCAGGCAAGGCTGGGTGTAGAGGAGAGGATGAAAGATGCTGGTGTCTTGCACTAGGGGAGGATCAAGGGAGAGCGGACTGGGAGGTCCTGGTGAGTCATAGGGAATGACTGGAGTTATCTTTGTCCTTTCTAACAAAGGGGAGGTGCTTCTGATCCTAAAGACTCACTGATCTTCGCAACAGCGCAGACCAACATCAGCCAAAGGTGGATTGAAAATAAAAGAAAGTCATCAGAAATGCTCATGGAGATCTGAACACAGGATAACACAATCCCATTCTAGTACTCATTGAAATCCCAGTGCTCTGGAATCCCATAGTAGGTACATCATTTGTCTGCCTCCAGAAGCATGAGCTCAACAAATCACATCATCCCAATGACAGCATGTTCTGGTGTCACAAACTCTTCACATTTGTAGCCTTAAGAATAGTCTTCATCATATGAAAGAGTAAACATCCACCTTTGTGGCAACAAAGCTAATCAGAATTTATTTTGAACAAAATAAAACCCTTCAAACCCTCCATTGCAAAACCTTTGTTTCCCCTTTTATCTGAATAATTAAGTATTATCTACCCTGAGAACAAAACAATCCCTTTGTTCCGGAATAACAACACATCTGGCATTTAATATACCACCAACACAGGTTTTCAAATTAAATCAAGAGTCAATTTGTCAAAGAGAGTCTGGCAGAGCAGATTTGCTATCACACAAAGCGGTTTTAAACTGCTGTTTTTTTTTTTTTTTTTTTCCTCCTATTTATCGGACACTTTCTTTGATTAAAAGACTTAGACTGATGTTGATAAACTGAGTCTAGTGTACAGCAAGACTCAGAGTTAATTATACCTTTTAAACCAGCGGAGGCAGGAAGAAAACCACAACAATAGGAACGTCGTCTGTGTTTTCATTTTTAATTGCTCACGAAACTGGGAAGCAAGTATCCAGGAGATAATGAAGTCACTGAGCTCTTCCCTGTTAACAAGCCCAGTGGTCCCCTTGGTGACACTGCCAGAGCCCCAGCTCAGGAGGTCTCAGAGGAACAGAAACTCCTTGGGGCCTGAATGAGACCTTGGCCCTTGAAGCAACTACAGCACTGGTGTGTTTCCTGCCTGCTGGAAGACGTCTTTCTCTTGTTTGATCTACGTCTGCCAAAGCAGGCAAGGAGGGGCAGGCCTGGGTTCAGATCAGGGCCATGGAGAAGCCCCCCACCAGATACCTCAGGATGAACACCAGAAACTTTATGAAACAGAAAATCAGATTTGGACCTCCTTTTCACAATTGTCACTCTACTTGCCCCAAACACTTTTCATGCTGCAAAGATTATGGGGTTACATATAATCCTTGCAGTTGCTTGTTTAAGTAGTCACAGGACTGTGTGGGAGGAACATGTCTCCTGGCTCTGTCAACTTCATATTTATGATTCAGAGTCGTTATGAATAAAAAAGTGGTTAAAAATGCTGGCCTTTTCTAAGTGCTTGTGATAAATGACTGAGAAACATGATTATAAACCTTGCAAGACAAGTAGTGAATGTAATAAATATGATGTTTCATGGAACAACTAATTCTATTATTTATTGAATTGCTCTATCAATAGTTAATATGTAGTTGGACTCTACCAAAAGCAATTAAACCTTTTTTATCTGAATAATTAAGTATTATCTACCCTGAGAACAAAACAATCCCTTTGTTCCGGAATAACAACACATCTGGCATTTAATATACCACCAACACAGGTTTTCAAATTAAATCAAGAGTCAATTTGTCAAAGAGAGTCTGGCAGAGCAGATTTGCTATCACACAAAGCGGTTTTAAACTGCTGTTTTTTTTTTTTTTTTTTTCCTCCTATTTATCGGACACTTTCTTTGATTAAAAGACTTAGACTGATGTTGATAAACTGAGTCTAGTGTACAGCAAGACTCAGAGTTAATTATACCTTTTAAACCAGCGGAGGCAGGAAGAAAACCACAACAATAGGAACGTCGTCTGTGTTTTCATTTTTAATTGCTCACGAAACTGGGAAGCAAGTATCCAGGAGATAATGAAGTCACTGAGCTCTTCCCTGTTAACAAGCCCAGTGGTCCCCTTGGTGACACTGCCAGAGCCCCAGCTCAGGAGGTCTCAGAGGAACAGAAACTCCTTGGGGCCTGAATGAGACCTTGGCCCTTGAAGCAACTACAGCACTGGTGTGTTTCCTGCCTGCTGGAAGACGTCTTTCTCTTGTTTGATCTACGTCTGCCAAAGCAGGCAAGGAGGGGCAGGCCTGGGTTCAGATCAGGGCCATGGAGAAGCCCCCCACCAGATACCTCAGGATGAACACCAGAAACTTTATGAAACAGAAAATCAGATTTGGACCTCCTTTTCACAATTGTCACTCTACTTGCCCCAAACACTTTTCATGCTGCAAAGATTATGGGGTTACATATAATCCTTGCAGTTGCTTGTTTAAGTAGTCACAGGACTGTGTGGGAGGAACATGTCTCCTGGCTCTGTCAACTTCATATTTATGATTCAGAGTCGTTATGAATAAAAAAGTGGTTAAAAATGCTGGCCTTTTCTAAGTGCTTGTGATAAATGACTGAGAAACATGATTATAAACCTTGCAAGACAAGTAGTGAATGTAATAAATATGATGTTTCATGGAACAACTAATTCTATTATTTATTGAATTGCTCTATCAATAGTTAATATGTAGTTGGACTCTACCAAAAGCAATTAAAACTTTTATACGGTTTATTACAAGATATTGAATGTAGTCTCCTGTGCTATATCCTCATGGCTTATCTATTTTATGTATAGTGGCTTGTATCTGCTGATCCCAAACTCCTAATGTACCCCCACCTTCCCCTTCGGTAACCATAAGTCGGTTTTCTGTGTCTGTGAGACTGTTTCTGCTTTGTGGATAAGTTCATTTGTATCACATTCTAGATTTTAAATGGAAATGACAGCAATCCCTTTTATAATTGTAATAAGCAGTATCATATCTGATTCATTGTTTACTTTGCAAGACTGCTGAACTCACATGTTGGAAGATGGGAGGGTGGAGGGGCAGAGAAAATAATTCTCATCTGCATCTCTCGCATGCTCTTAGGCACCCTCTTAGTCCTCCGCAGACACCTGGACTGCTTCCAGTGTGATGAGAGAGATGCCAGGTGGAAACGCCTTCATCGTCTTCATGTTGAACTTGGGTTGGCAGTCCAGCTAGTGAGTCTGACCCAGACAGAGGACAATGGGAGAGTGTCTTCTGACCTGGCCTTCACTCCAGCTGCCCTGACTCTCTATCTCAGGGCAGAAGCACAGCCTGGGCCTTATGCAATGATCTTATTTATTAGAACTAAAAGAGCACAGCCAACAAAAGGAGGGAGAGGAAGCCCTCTTCCATCTTATCTCATTTATAGTAATTCTGGATTGTACACAGTCACGCACAGGGCGTTCTCGTAGCCACATAATTCCTGGCACAGCTTCTTGGCTATTCTTGTTGACTAAATTTGTATGCATCTTCATGTACAGTTTTTGTTTATATGTATGCATCTATATTGGGCTTCCCAGGTGACACTCTGGAAAAGAGCTTGTGTGCCAATGTAGGAAACAGATGTAGAAGAGATGTGAATTCAGTCCCTGGGATGGGAAGACACCCTGAAGGAGGGCCTGGAAACCCACTCCAGTATTCTTGCCTGGAGAATTCCATGTGCTTGTGATAAATGACTGACTAAACCTAAAGGGGGCGAAAATTCTATTATTTATTGAATTGCTCTATCAATAGTTAATATGTAGTTGGACTCTACCAAAAGCAATTAAAACTTTTATACGGTTTATTACAAGATATTGAATGTAGTCTCCTGTGCTATATCCTCATGGCTTATCTATTTTATGTATAGTGGCTTGTATCTGCTGATCCCAAACTCCTAATGTACCCCCACCTTCCCCTTCGGTAACCATAAGTCGGTTTTCTGTGTCTGTGAGACTGTTTCTGCTTTGTGGATAAGTTCATTTGTATCACATTCTAGATTTTAAATGGAAATGACAGCAATCCCTTTTATAATTGTAATAAGCAGTATCATATCTGATTCATTGTTTACTTTGCAAGACTGCTGAACTCACATGTTGGAAGATGGGAGGGTGGAGGGGCAGAGAAAATAATTCTCATCTGCATCTCTCGCATGCTCTTAGGCACCCTCTTAGTCCTCCGCAGACACCTGGACTGCTTCCAGTGTGATGAGAGAGATGCCAGGTGGAAACGCCTTCATCGTCTTCATGTTGAACTTGGGTTGGCAGTCCAGCTAGTGAGTCTGACCCAGACAGAGGACAATGGGAGAGTGTCTTCTGACCTGGCCTTCACTCCAGCTGCCCTGACTCTCTATCTCAGGGCAGAAGCACAGCCTGGGCCTTATGCAATGATCTTATTTATTAGAACTAAAAGAGCACAGCCAACAAAAGGAGGGAGAGGAAGCCCTCTTCCATCTTATCTCATTTATAGTAATTCTGGATTGTACACAGTCACGCACAGGGCGTTCTCGTAGCCACATAATTCCTGGCACAGCTTCTTGGCTATTCTTGTTGACTAAATTTGTATGCATCTTCATGTACAGTTTTTGTTTATATGTATGCATCTATATTGGGCTTCCCAGGTGACACTCTGGAAAAGAGCTTGTGTGCCAATGTAGGAAACAGATGTAGAAGAGATGTGAATTCAGTCCCTGGGATGGGAAGACACCCTGAAGGAGGGCCTGGAAACCCACTCCAGTATTCTTGCCTGGAGAATTCCATGGACAGTGGTGCCTGGGCTGGCTACCATCCATGGGGTTGCAAAGAGTGAAGTGGCTTAGCACACACACATGCATTATGTAATATATCATGACCCCATGGATGGTACATCATGGTACATCATATTAAAATCTGCATATAGTTTTCTGAAAGTCTATTTACGTGTCAACCAACAGGCCTATGGTAGGCCGAAAGGCTACATTTCCAAAGACTTTTAAATGTCATGTGTTTTTAATGGTCTTGCTGAGTTGATGTTTTATATAACACAGTATTTTTCCTTTGAAGTTGAAAACCTGAAGAATTACGGCAGTATCTCATTGACAACTTAATGCAGAGTGAAGATTTTCTGACTCAGGTCACGTTTTGTACAGCCAATCTACACTGTCTATAAAAGAGAGATGATGAACTTCATTGTAACATTCCCAAGCCATTGAGCTGAGGATAAGCGCCATTCCTGACAGGACTACACTCAGCTCAAGGCCATGGAAACAGTCCATTTGCAGTTCCTCTGGAGCTGTGGATTTTTATCCCCAAACAATATCAGCTTGGGCTGCCTTTGGTGCCAAACTCTCAGCCCTGCTACTTGAAATGTCAGTCACATTCTAAGACCCTATTTACATAGCTCTTCCTCCATGAAGTTTCTTTTTGTTTTGTTTTGGAATTTTTTTTTTTTTTTTCCAGAAGCCACCCACAGAATCAATTTCTCTTTCTCCTCTGTTTTCCCATCACATTTTGTAGCTAGCTGCTGTAGAGTATTTAGGAAAGGCTCTCCCATATTAGGCTACTCGTTTCCTCAAGGAGGGCTTGGAGGAGAGTTCTTAGTCTCCTGCACGTGGTAGGTGATCCATATGAATTTTAGAGGTGGTGTGTACAGTACTTAGGGACTTTGGCTCTGGAGACAGAAGTCTTGAGTTTGAATTCCAGCTCTACCATTAATTAGCTGTTTATTATCAGCAAGTGTTAGTCACTCAGTTGTGCCTGACTCTTTGTGGCCTCATGAACTGTAGACCTCCAGGCTCCACTGTCCATGGGAATTTCCAGGCAAGAATACAGGAGTGGGTAGTCATTCCTTTTTTACTTCCCTACCCAGAGATCGAACCTGGGTCTCCTGCATTACAGGCAGATTCTTTACAATCTGAGCCACCAGGGAAGCCCACATGAATTTAATGACAATTTTCCTTTTTCTAGAAAATAGATATGATGATAGTACCCACCTAATTGGACTATTGTGAAGATTAAATAATACAATAGATAAAAATTTTTTAGCCAGTGTTTGTTTGAATCATAGCAAGTGTTGAATAAATATTAGTTATACAGGGACTTCCCTGGTGGTCCTGTGGTTAGGACTCTGTATTCCCAATGCAGGGGGCCTGGGTTCGATCCCTGGTCAGGGAACTAGATCCCACATGCTGCAACTAAGACCCAGCGGCGCCAAATAAATAAATAACAATAAAAAAAGATTAGTTATACAATTCATTGAACTGAATTAAAAAAAAAAAAAAACGTCTTTTGGCTGCACTGCACAGTATGTGGGATCTTAGTTCCCTGACCAGGGATCAAACCTGCACCCCATGTACTGGCAGGATGGAATCTTAACCATTGTACCACCAGAGAAGTTCTTGAACTGAATTTTAAAGGGAACTTTCTTTATCTTTTGGAGTTCCTTCATATAGTAAATAAGCAATGGTGTTTAATAAGCAATATCAGTGGCTCAGTCATGTTTGACTCCTTGTGATCCCATGGGCTGTAGCCTATCAGGCTGTCCATGGGATTCTGTCCGTGGAATTCTCCAGGCAAGAATACTGGGGTGGACAAGGACATAAATCAAAGCAAGATCGTCTCGGACCCACCTACTAGAATAGCGGAACCAAAAAGAAAAATGAACATGTGGGACCTCATGAAACTTAAAAGCTTTTGTACAGCAAAAAAAACTACAAAAAAGCTGAACAGACAACCCACAGAATGGGAGAATATCATAGCAAATGAAACAACAGACAAAGAATTAATCTCCAAAATCTACAAGCAACTCAGACAACTTAGCACCGGAAAAATGAACAACCCAATCAAAAAATGGGAAAAGGACCTAAACAGACACCTCTCCAAAAAGGACATACAGATGGCTCCAAAACACCTCACTTACAATTAGAGAAATGCAGATCAAAACTACAATGAGATATCACCTCACACCCATCAGAATGGCCATCATCCACAAATCGACAGACAATAAACACTGGAGAGGGCACGGAGAAAAGGGAACCCTCTTGCATTGCTGGTGGGAATGTAAATTGATACAGCCTCTGTGGAAGACAGTATGGAGATTCCTTAAAAACCTAAAAATAGAAGCACCATACGACCCAGCAATCCCACTCTTAGGCTTATACCCTGATGAAATCAAAACTGAAAGAAGCACCTGTACCCCAATGTTCATTGCAGCTGTCTATACAACAGCTAGAACATGGAAGCAACCTAGATGCCCACTGACAAATGAATGGATAAAGGAGCTCTGATACATATATACAATGGAATACTACACAGCTGTAAAAAGAAATGCAGAAGATTCAGTCCTACTAATGAGGTGGCTGGATCTAGAACCTATCATAAAAAGTGAGGTCAGTCAAAAAGAGAAGGACAAGTACAATATACTAACACATATATATGGAATATAGCAGGATGGGAATGATCACACACACAGTGAAGCGATGGAAAAACAGACATGGACAGTAGACATATGGACATTGTGGGGAAGGAACAGTGGGTGGGAGGCGTAAAGGAAGTAGCATGAAGGCCTGTACTATCATACGTGAAGAAAATAGCTATAGTCATTGCTCTTTGAGAAAAGGGGATCCTGCAGGGGTGCTGTGTGATGGTCTGGAGAGGTGGGATGGGGTGAATATACATATGACTAATCTGGGAATATATATCTGTAAACAACAAAACTGTAAAAGTTAAAAGTAAAATAAAAGTTAAAAAAAAAAAATACTGGAGTAGGTTGCCATTTCTTTCTCCAAATAAGCAATGGTATATAGCCAAATGTAAAAGCCATCATATTTTTTTTCTTTGGACAAAATTAAAATCTCATATTATTTTCAGGTTCTCTTAATAATTTTTACTTTTAATAGGTTAAGTCCCAATTTGGCAGATAAAAAGTTTTATACGTTTATACTAGTAAGCTCTAGGATATTGGAAGTATCTTTATGACATTAAGTGATGCTGGTTTGCTTTCAACACTGTTCCTAAAATATAAAGACATGGATCCTGGCCTCCAAGAGAGCCTAAGACCGTTTGAGCAGGGGACTGATGGAGATAATATCTTGAATGTGGTGTTTGAATCTTTTAGGCTAATTTCTGTTTAGTCATTAGCCAAAAAATCCTTCTCTTTCTTATTGAGGATCAGGCCAGTTAAGATGCATAAATGCACTGTTAGAAAAAAAGTATAGCTCATTTTATTGTTGTAACATCTTAGGATACAAAGAACATCATGGGTTTTTATTTTTCAGAGACTTTATAAAAAGTTGTCTCTGTGTAAGTATACACCTGTACCCCAATGTTCAAGCAACCGCTAGAACATGGAAGCAACCTAGATGCCCACTGACAAATGAATGGATAAAGGAGCTCTGATACATATATACAATGGAATACTACACAGCTGTAAAAAGAAATGCAGAAGATTCAGTCCTACTAATGAGGTGGCTGGATCTAGAACCTATCATAAAAAGTGAGGTCAGTCAAAAAGAGAAGGACAAGTACAATATACTAACACATATATATGGAATATAGCAGGATGGGAATGATCACACACACAGTGAAGCGATGGAAAAACAGACATGGACAGTAGACATATGGACATTGTGGGGAAGGAACAGTGGGTGGGAGGCGTAAAGGAAGTAGCATGAAGGCCTGTACTATCATACGTGAAGAAAATAGCTATAGTCATTGCTCTTTGAGAAAAGGGGATCCTGCAGGGGTGCTGTGTGATGGTCTGGAGAGGTGGGATGGGGTGAATATACATATGACTAATCTGGGAATATATATCTGTAAACAACAAAACTGTAAAAGTTAAAAGTAAAATAAAAGTTAAAAAAAAAAAATACTGGAGTAGGTTGCCATTTCTTTCTCCAAATAAGCAATGGTATATAGCCAAATGTAAAAGCCATCATATTTTTTTTCTTTGGACAAAATTAAAATCTCATATTATTTTCAGGTTCTCTTAATAATTTTTACTTTTAATAGGTTAAGTCCCAATTTGGCAGATAAAAAGTTTTATACGTTTATACTAGTAAGCTCTAGGATATTGGAAGTATCTTTATGACATTAAGTGATGCTGGTTTGCTTTCAACACTGTTCCTAAAATATAAAGACATGGATCCTGGCCTCCAAGAGAGCCTAAGACCGTTTGAGCAGGGGACTGATGGAGATAATATCTTGAATGTGGTGTTTGAATCTTTTAGGCTAATTTCTGTTTAGTCATTAGCCAAAAAATCCTTCTCTTTCTTATTGAGGATCAGGCCAGTTAAGATGCATAAATGCACTGTTAGAAAAAAAGTATAGCTCATTTTATTGTTGTAACATCTTAGGATACAAAGAACATCATGGGTTTTTATTTTTCAGAGACTTTATAAAAAGTTGTCTCTGTGTAAGTATACAGAGTTAGACATTTGGCTAACCCCTCTAACATTTTTTAAACTGGGATTCAGTTTCCTTGGATTTTGTACATTTTGATCATCTGAGTTTGAACCATTGTTCAAGGGCAGAGATTATATTTTATTTCTCTTTGTAGTCTTAGATCCTAGTATATTATCTGATGCATGTAATAAATAGTTGCTAGTTCAAAATATACAAGACTATATGCTCTGCTGAAAATACCGCAGAAGTTGGTTATATTGGAATGTTTATTCTTAACATAGAGATGAAATAGTTAAAACATTACACTTCAAAAGTTTGAGTAAGGAATCCATTTTTTTGAGACCATTTTTTTTTTTTTCAGTTGAACAAGATAGATTGCATTTTTAACTGAACAAGATAGACTGCAATATCTTTCTTTTGAACCGGTGGCCCTTGCACTGTAAGGCGGTGTCCCTACCCAGTGGACCACCAGGGAAGCCCCAATATATCTTTCTTTTGAGAATCAATTTTTTTTAATTAGCAGTGAGTAGTTAATTGATGAATTCAACATTTCCTTTCCTTTTTTTTTTGCATCTTTAACATCTGGCATATTTCTTTCTGACCTTCTGTCTAAATATTTACCCACTTCATGTTTTATATACTATTATACATGTCAAAGCAGTTTTATGACCCTTATTTTTATGTACAAATCAGGCAGTAGAGTAGATACTCTCTTAAACTCCACTGATGCAATTTATTTAATGATGAGAAATTAGAATTAGGTAAGCATTTACATTTCTTGGAGAAGAAAATGGCAACCCACACCAGTATTGTTGCTTGAGGATCCCATGGACAGAAGAGCCTGGTGCGCTACAGTCCATGGGGTCTCAAAGAGTTGGACACAATTGAACACACACACCCAAGCATTTACATTATATGGAAGCAGATCAAATAGCCAGTCTTGTTACTTTATTTTCTTTGTTTATAGACTTCTGAAAAGTTAGACTTAAATATGACAGGAACTGAAAGTCTATTTGGGAGCTTTCAGTTCAGTCATTCATTTTTTTTCCCAAGTCAAATCTTTATGTTTTTTCCCAAGCAATACATTTAGCCCCTGAGATAGTTTAGTAGGTTTAATTTTAATTTTCTTTCTTTAGTTTTTAGTTCATCATCAAAAGTTTTTCCAAACTTTGTCATCCTATCCCCTCTTTATGGTCATTTCTACCCCACCTCCAGGAGCTGGCTGACAGCCCATGAGAGCCCAGTGCTGAAGTATGTACTAGGGAGATTCATAAACCTTGGTATGCCACTTCCTGTCTGGACCAAATTTAATCAAATTAATGGAAACAGGCTTTGTTTTATGTTTTTGTGGTACTTTATCGAAAACTAATATATCAACAAGCTCTACCATCTTGTGTAATGCACCTGTTTTATGGGAATCCTTCAGAAAATCTTCCTGAACTGATTTTTTTCCCAAAAGATCTATTTTTTTTCCCCAAAAGAGCTATTAAAATTGAGATCAATGACTCCCTTGATTTTGCTAATGACAACCAAAGGTCTCCCAAAAACTGTGCTGAAAATTCTGGGACTAATTCATTTATGATATAGGGTTATAATATCTGAAATGATGTCATAGATAAAGTTCTTCAGGCTAAACTACGAGTGCTGCTGAAATATTTTATAACAAGAAAGTATGCCTATTGTCTTTGATAATATACCTGGGTCTCACAAGCCAAAAAAGTAATAACTCTAAATGAAGTATAGTCTATAAAACTGTTGAATCACTATATTGTATATCTGAAATTAATATATTGTAAACCAATTATACTGCAATAAAAAATAAAAATATGATATAAAAAAAGAAATGGTCCTAGATATGTAAGTTAGACTAAAAATTGCACCTGGGCAGCATATTTTATAGACACTCTACAAGGATTGACTTCAACTGTCTATTACATATCAGATGGTTCCCATGACAGATGGTCTCAAAGAGTTGGACACAATTGAACACACACACCCAAGCATTTACATTATATGGAAGCAGATCAAATAGCCAGTCTTGTTACTTTATTTTCTTTGTTTATAGACTTCTGAAAAGTTAGACTTAAATATGACAGGAACTGAAAGTCTATTTGGGAGCTTTCAGTTCAGTCATTCATTTTTTTTCCCAAGTCAAATCTTTATGTTTTTTCCCAAGCAATACATTTAGCCCCTGAGATAGTTTAGTAGGTTTAATTTTAATTTTCTTTCTTTAGTTTTTAGTTCATCATCAAAAGTTTTTCCAAACTTTGTCATCCTATCCCCTCTTTATGGTCATTTCTACCCCACCTCCAGGAGCTGGCTGACAGCCCATGAGAGCCCAGTGCTGAAGTATGTACTAGGGAGATTCATAAACCTTGGTATGCCACTTCCTGTCTGGACCAAATTTAATCAAATTAATGGAAACAGGCTTTGTTTTATGTTTTTGTGGTACTTTATCGAAAACTAATATATCAACAAGCTCTACCATCTTGTGTAATGCACCTGTTTTATGGGAATCCTTCAGAAAATCTTCCTGAACTGATTTTTTTCCCAAAAGATCTATTTTTTTTCCCCAAAAGAGCTATTAAAATTGAGATCAATGACTCCCTTGATTTTGCTAATGACAACCAAAGGTCTCCCAAAAACTGTGCTGAAAATTCTGGGACTAATTCATTTATGATATAGGGTTATAATATCTGAAATGATGTCATAGATAAAGTTCTTCAGGCTAAACTACGAGTGCTGCTGAAATATTTTATAACAAGAAAGTATGCCTATTGTCTTTGATAATATACCTGGGTCTCACAAGCCAAAAAAGTAATAACTCTAAATGAAGTATAGTCTATAAAACTGTTGAATCACTATATTGTATATCTGAAATTAATATATTGTAAACCAATTATACTGCAATAAAAAATAAAAATATGATATAAAAAAAGAAATGGTCCTAGATATGTAAGTTAGACTAAAAATTGCACCTGGGCAGCATATTTTATAGACACTCTACAAGGATTGACTTCAACTGTCTATTACATATCAGATGGTTCCCATGACAGATGGTCTCAGACCATGAGAAGACAGACTCAGGAATCATGTTTGACTTAGGACAATTTCAAATCTACTCTGGAACAAATTAAATTCCTTAAATATCCTTGCAAACCAATTTTATCTTCCTAGGCAGATATTCTGGACCTGTTACAAATCCATGTTCTTCGGGTGTGGTCGTTATTGAAGGTGACCCTGAGTGAAGGCTGTCTCCAAGACTGAGATTCGGGCTCCAGCATTGGGCTTAAAGCAGTTAAGCATATTTGTATCATGTTGCCTTCCGTACCTGATATAGGTTGGCGAGGTGGTGGTTCGTTTTGATCAAAAATGGCTGGTTCACTCCTGGGTGGTCAACATCGTGGGCTGCTGCAGCCAGCAATCCAAGCATGATGTCCAGAGGTGTGAGGAAGCTGGCCAGCTGTTTAAAAAAATGGAGTTGGGAGATTGGTGTGTTTCCAGAAATAGGTTAGTCTTTGTTTTGGCTAACTCACACTGAATGAATCATCATGTTAGTATTGTTCAGGCCTGTCATCCAGTCCTGAACCTTCTGAAGCTGTCATTAAGGTAAGAGCCCCATGGCATTTCAGGAAAAAAGAAAGAACTTGGAGGAAAGGAACTCAGCCACTCAAACTGTGTAGTTCTTCCAGGTGGCCTCCTCATCATGCTGCTAGTCAGTCATGTTTTGTTGTTGTAATAGCATGGCCTATTGGTAACACTGCTCTCTATGGTAGGTAGGGAGAAGGCAGAGTCTAAAGTAGCCTTGCTCCCAGGAAAGTTGAAAGTGAAGGAAAAGGCTGAAGCCAAAGTGATGGGCACATTAAACAAAAAAATCACTTGTGTATTTCAACCATTTGATATATTATTGTCATTTCTTTGAATATGAAATCAATAGTAGACTGGATTGCAAAATTTGCATATTTCTCCATTGTTTAATCAATTGGGGGAGTGTGAGAATTCTTTTTCTTTTTTTTGGTTAGCTAAGAAAACAAGCAGGAAAATGGGAATCCAGTACTAACTTTAAATATATAACTCTGATATATTAAAATTATTTTGGGATTAAATAACCAAACCTTTAATGTTTTGGAATATTTTATAAGGATGAGGCATACCCAGTTTTGTCTTGGGAATGCTTGTCTGGCATCTGTATATTTAGTGGTTGATGTTAAAACTGATTGAACTAAACAGAGTCTTGGACTGAAATATTATTTTCCAAAAACCCTAACAAAACTCATCCTGTCTGTTATACCGGCTAGATTTTATATGGCTAACAAATTGTCTAGGTTTTGGGTAACAAGCATTATTATCATGGTTTAAATTTTTGATGGAATATATTGCATCTGGGCATATTTTTAAGATGTCTTTGAGGATCACTAGTTCTCTTGGGCTGGAATCCAGATGCCTAGTTGCTTCAGTAGGAAATGGAACTTGAGTCTTAGGAGTTTTAACTCTACTAGCTGATCCAAAACCATGAGGTGGGAGACGTCCTAGAAAAGTTCAGTGCTGGTACTGTTTGTGGCATAGTTTCAATGCAAAAGCAGCTAACTTCTGTGACTGATGAAGATATCTAAGATGTAGATGGTCTTAGAGAGGGTTGTTTTTGTCCTAATGCAGCCTTGAAAATATATACATTATGAAACAGAAACTCTGAAAATGTATGTTCTCTTTCATGAGTGTTATACAGCTTTCAGAGCTGATAGTAAAACGTTTTTAAAAAGTTTTTGAAAGTTTTTTTGATGTGGACTATTTCTCTAAATAGTCTTTAATGAATTTGTTACATATTGTTTATGTTCTGATTTTTTTTTTTTTTTTTGGCCTCGAAGCATGTGGAATTTTAGTTCCCTGACCAAGGATTGAACCTGAACCCCCTACTTTGGAAGGCCAAGTGCTAACTACTAGATTGCCAGGGAAAACCCTGGGTCCTTCACATAAACAATTTGTATTCTTGCTATAAATGGTTCAGTTGCTCTGTTACGTTGGGTGATCTGGGACCTCTCAGGTAGTTTAGATGGCATTTCCAGATGGCCAAAAGGGCAGGGGTCTTGTCTTACCTTTGGCTCCTTTAGGTAGCAGTGCATGGCCTGGGTGACGTCAGCCGCATGAACAGCATTGTGATATGGGTTTTGGCTGTGATAATCTTCTTGAACCATGACTAGGAAGTAAACAGATAACTCAATCAGCTATAAACCAAACACAATAGACATGCAAGCTCAGATTTTTTGAAGGTCCCTTTTGCTTAAAAATAGCAGTGTCTCCAAAATGCACTGCCTGGGGTTGCCTTACAAATGACCATGGTTTGCCAGCTTGGCAGTTCTACTGGGTTGTTAGTGGAGAGGAGGGGGAGGGTGGAGGGAAGAAAGGCTAGAAGGATTTGTGAGGCCCTTGGGATTCCTCACCACCTTCATAAATCACCTCTTTCTGTCATTCATGAAGGCACTCATTCATTGGAAAAATAAATATGCAGGAAAAGGACAACTTTATTTCACACTACAGTTTAATTAAGCTCACTGCTGTTTATGAATAATATGCCATAAAAGAGGCTTCCTTTTAAAGAGCCCTACTCTTACCAAAGATGGCTTTATCACTTAAATAACAAATGCAGACTAGAGCAGATCTTGGGATTCTTCAGGTGGGAATTCATTGATTCAGCTGAAGAATCCTCGGGTTTATTTCTATCTTATTCAGATTAAATGATCATCTTTCATGGCCTTCTGATCTAAGGACCAGAGTGCTCTTAGTATGAAACAGAGACATAAGGCCATTTGTTTTGCTATTTATAGAAGCCACTTGCCTGCTTTAGCTAATAACCAAGGCAATGCCTAGGACTCAATATATTTAGTGTGTATAGGACATCCTGATTTTCGAGTGTGGCCATATTCTCTCAGCCCAGCCTACAACTTTGGCTCTGGATTCTGGTAGTATTTCTGTCATGGACTCTGGCTTTTTCACACCTACTCTGGTGTGTACATATGTCCAAAGTATCTGTGTTCTCCCTCTTTAGACAAATCCAAATTATTTGGCTTTATTCATGGCCATTACATTACTCAATCAATCCAAACACAATTTGCTTGAGATTATTTGTATTTCTGGAATGAGACTTGCTCTGGCTTGTTTCTAGTATTTCTTTGTGCCATGTGTATCTTATATTCAGCAAGTTTATCTTATAATTATGTCCCTGGCCCTATTACTTATCTGTATTGGGAAAGTTACTTAACCAACATTTTCCTTCATTTCTTTTTCTATAAGATGGGGATAACAATAGCTTTGATCTCAAAGGCATATTGTAAACATCAAATCGGTTAATATAGTTCTTAGAAGTTCTATAGCAAGTTCTTAAGAGTTCCCAGCCTGTGTGAACACCACATAAGCCCAGTGGCTGCTGTTGCTGTTGTTATTACCATTACCATTATTTTACTCTTGATGTATCAAATCAGTTTCCAAATTTAAAGCACTGCCACCTGGCAAGTCAAAGAAGCCAGGAATACCCTAAGAGGCAGAGGAAAGTTACTTGGTAATTAAAAATGTGCCCTAGCTGGGGCTTCCCTGGTGGCTCAGTGGTAAAGAGTCAGCTGCCAGTGCAGAAGACATGGGTTCAACCCTTGGTCCTGGAAGATCCCACATGCCATGGAGCAGCTAGGCCCATGAGCCACAACCGCTGAGCCTGCGCACTGGAGCCTATGAGCTGCAACTATGGAGCCCATGTGTAGCAACTACTGAAGTCTATGGGCCCTGTAGCCTGTGTTCTGCAGACTAGAGCAGATCTTGGGATTCTTCAGGTGGGAATTCATTGATTCAGCTGAAGAATCCTCGGGTTTATTTCTATCTTATTCAGATTAAATGATCATCTTTCATGGCCTTCTGATCTAAGGACCAGAGTGCTCTTAGTATGAAACAGAGACATAAGGCCATTTGTTTTGCTATTTATAGAAGCCACTTGCCTGCTTTAGCTAATAACCAAGGCAATGCCTAGGACTCAATATATTTAGTGTGTATAGGACATCCTGATTTTCGAGTGTGGCCATATTCTCTCAGCCCAGCCTACAACTTTGGCTCTGGATTCTGGTAGTATTTCTGTCATGGACTCTGGCTTTTTCACACCTACTCTGGTGTGTACATATGTCCAAAGTATCTGTGTTCTCCCTCTTTAGACAAATCCAAATTATTTGGCTTTATTCATGGCCATTACATTACTCAATCAATCCAAACACAATTTGCTTGAGATTATTTGTATTTCTGGAATGAGACTTGCTCTGGCTTGTTTCTAGTATTTCTTTGTGCCATGTGTATCTTATATTCAGCAAGTTTATCTTATAATTATGTCCCTGGCCCTATTACTTATCTGTATTGGGAAAGTTACTTAACCAACATTTTCCTTCATTTCTTTTTCTATAAGATGGGGATAACAATAGCTTTGATCTCAAAGGCATATTGTAAACATCAAATCGGTTAATATAGTTCTTAGAAGTTCTATAGCAAGTTCTTAAGAGTTCCCAGCCTGTGTGAACACCACATAAGCCCAGTGGCTGCTGTTGCTGTTGTTATTACCATTACCATTATTTTACTCTTGATGTATCAAATCAGTTTCCAAATTTAAAGCACTGCCACCTGGCAAGTCAAAGAAGCCAGGAATACCCTAAGAGGCAGAGGAAAGTTACTTGGTAATTAAAAAAGTGCCTAGCTGGGGCTTCCCTGGTGGCTCAGTGGTAAAGAGTCAGCTGCCAGTGCAGAAGACATGGGTTCAACCCTTGGTCCTGGAAGATCCCACATGCCATGGAGCAGCTAGGCCCATGAGCCACAACCGCTGAGCCTGCGCACTGGAGCCTATGAGCTGCAACTATGGAGCCCATGTGTAGCAACTACTGAAGTCTATGGGCCCTGTAGCCTGTGTTCTGCAACTAGAGCAGCCCTCCTACCACCACTAGAGAGTAGACCCCACTTGTTGCAACTAGAGAAAAGCCCAAGAAGCAACAAAGATGTAGCAGGGCCAAAATAAATCAGTAAATAAAAATATAAAAACTGTTGCCTGGATGATTCACTGGAAGATACATAAGAATATGAATAAAGTCCAATGAATGCTGCTTTTGGATGAAGAGTGATGGTGGAGTTGGCTGGAAAGATGCTGGGCTTTCAAATCAGACAGACCTGGGCTGGGATGAAGGCTCTGCCAATTACAATTTGCTGACCTTGAGCAAGTTACAAAACTACTTTGTATTTCTTCTTATCTGTGGGTCAAACACTGATAAAACCCAGCTAACAGGGTTGTTGAAACTATTAGAAATAACATACCCAAAGGACCCTGCATATAGTGTGTGCTCCATACATAGTAGTTCTTATCATTAAAAAAAAAAGTCTATTGAATATTAAACACCTCACATCCAGAGTGGCAGTATTTGAGGAGGAGGACTTTGTTGGAGCTTTGTTTATATGTGAGCAAATCAGTAATTTCTTTGACAGTTATCTGCTCTTGATGATCGTCTTCACATTGTTGCTATTATTTAGTCGTGTCCAGCTATTTAGGACCCCGTAGATTGTAGCCCACCAGGCTCCTCTGTCCATGGAATTTTCCAGGCAAGAATATTGGACTGGGTTGCATTTCTTTCTTTCTTTTTTTTAAAGATTTATTTATTTATTTATTTTGGTGGGGGAGGGGTGGGGAGGGAGGGGAGCAGGCGGGCCACTTCTATTGGTCTTTCATTTGTCCGTTTTCATCCACCTTTGTTCTTTGGCCCGTGTGGGCCTCCCATCGCAGTGGCCTCTGTTGTCGCAGAGCACCGGCTCTGGGCGCATGCGCTCCAGAGCTCCGGCTTGGTAGTTGGACACATCGGTCCAGCCACTCCGCAGCACATGGGATCTTCCCAGGCCAGGGATCGAACCGGCACCCCTTGCACTGCAAGGTGGTGTCCTTGCCCACTGGACCACCAGGGAAGCCCCTGGATTGCATTTCTTTCTCCATGACATCTTCCCAACACAGGGACTGAGCCTGCATTTGTGGTATTGCAGACAGGTTCTATACTGCTAAGCCACCAGCAGAACCCCCATCTTTAATAGCCTTTATATATTTAAGTATAACTAATCAGGAAAATGTTTTTTCAGTAATTTAAATAGATAAACTATATCTTAAAATTAAGAGAAATAATTTAAGACCAATATGAGGTCTTCATCAACCATGCTATGGCTCTTACTACTTTGTATTAAAGAGTATTATAGACTTCACTTATTCATAAGAAATAGGGTAGAAATGTGGGGAAAAAAGGACTTACCTAAAAATCTGTGTAAGGTCACCATATCTAACTTGAAATGGTGAATGAGTCCATGGGTGTTGAAGAGGTGGCACAGCAGTGTTACCAGGCTATTTCCTATAGGAAAACAGTCAACTGCTTTAATTCATTTTCATCAAAATTAAAATATCATGACTGACAGTAAGATCTAAAGTTTCTGTATGAAAGGTTCTCTGATAGGATCATTTTTTTTCACTTTTAGATTTGAAATTATTCAAGTACAAAAGATATTATTACAATGATCTGGACCCAGAAACACCCCTCAGTCCAGAGTGGCAGTATTTGAGGAGGAGGACTTTGTTGGAGCTTTGTTTATATGTGAGCAAATCAGTAATTTCTTTGACAGTTATCTGCTCTTGATGATCGTCTTCACATTGTTGCTATTATTTAGTCGTGTCCAGCTATTTAGGACCCGAGATTGTAGCCCACCAGGCTCCTCTGTCCATGGAATTTTCCAGGCAAGAATATTGGACTGGGTTGCATTTCTTTCTTTCTTTTTTTTAAAGATTTATTTATTTATTTATTTTGGTGGGGGAGGGGTGGGGAGGGAGGGGAGCAGGCGGGCCACTTCTATTGGTCTTTCATTTGTCCGTTTTCATCCACCTTTGTTCTTTGGCCCGTGTGGGCCTCCCATCGCAGTGGCCTCTGTTGTCGCAGAGCACCGGCTCTGGGCGCATGCGCTCCAGAGCTCCGGCTTGGTAGTTGGACACATCGGTCCAGCCACTCCGCAGCACATGGGATCTTCCCAGGCCAGGGATCGAACCGGCACCCCTTGCACTGCAAGGTGGTGTCCTTGCCCACTGGACCACCAGGGAAGCCCCTGGATTGCATTTCTTTCTCCATGACATCTTCCCAACACAGGGACTGAGCCTGCATTTGTGGTATTGCAGACAGGTTCTATACTGCTAAGCCACCAGCAGAACCCCCATCTTTAATAGCCTTTATATATTTAAGTATAACTAATCAGGAAAATGTTTTTTCAGTAATTTAAATAGATAAACTATATCTTAAAATTAAGAGAAATAATTTAAGACCAATATGAGGTCTTCATCAACCATGCTATGGCTCTTACTACTTTGTATTAAAGAGTATTATAGACTTCACTTATTCATAAGAAATAGGGTAGAAATGTGGGGAAAAAAAAGGACTTACCTAAAAATCTGTGTAAGGTCACCATATCTAACTTGAAATGGTGAATGAGTCCATGGGTGTTGAAGAGGTGGCACAGCAGTGTTACCAGGCTATTTCCTATAGGAAAACAGTCAACTGCTTTAATTCATTTTCATCAAAATTAAAATATCATGACTGACAGTAAGATCTAAAGTTTCTGTATGAAAGGTTCTCTGATAGGATCATTTTTTTTCACTTTTAGATTTGAAATTATTCAAGTACAAAAGATATTATTACAATGATCTGGACCCATGTTTTCTTTTATTGTACAAGTAAAATTAACTTAGATGTTCTCCATATACCAATGGCAGTGAAAACACTGAGTTAAAAGGAGTCGGCCTCCAGCAGTATCCGGGATACATACTTGTGTGCATGTGTTTATATTGGTATTTAAAAAAAAATACACAGTTTAACGATCCTTGAAAATGTGTTTTAAGTTCCTTTAGGAGTTTCTAAGCCACCATATTGCCTACCCTTCCTTTGGAAAATCACCCAAGATGAGATTTGACCATGAGATATTTTATAACTCAAGCCAGCAAAGGTGCAACACTGAAGCTAAAATAACTTTGTAAGCATTCAAGAATAATGTTCATTAGAGAATAAGGACTTCTAATTTTAAAAGCATTATAGTATTTTCGAAGGACATGGACTAAAAAAATGACTAGTGTCTTAAATGGAAAACTAGGTGTTGCCTAAGCACACTCTTCCAGGGTACCTGACTCTGTGTTTTATAGCTTTCATTATGCAGATGACTCTTGTCCATATACATGCAAAGGAAATTAGATGCAAATACAATAATCTTCCCCCTCCCAGTTTCCCAGCTACTAACAGATTCATTTCAGCATTTCTTACTGCTTATATATGTATGGCTCTTTGAATTTTCCTTTGAATTAGCTGTAGCATTTTACTGACTCTGTAATTAATTGAATCAAATAAAATCATAGATACATTCATTTCATATTTTTCTGAGTTGTGATTATACTCTCTTTTCAATAAAGGCCATTGAACAAATTCTCTTGTTTATGGTTAATTTCATGTACTGGTCCCCATCTCTCAATTGATCTGAATGAGGTAAAATACAAAATTATGAGATACATCCCTGTATGGTCTAGTTAGGTTTCCACAGTGTAAAGCTCAGCTCTGGGCTTCCCAGGTGGCACTGTGTGTGCTAAGTCACTTCAGTCATGTCTGGCTCTTTGCAACCCTATGGGCTACAGCCCCTTCCAAGCTTCTCTCTCCATGGGATTCTCCGGGCAAGAATACTGGAGTGGGTTGCCATTCCCTTCTCTAAGGGATCTTCCCAACCCAGGGATGGAACCTGTGTCTCTTATGTCTGGAAGCCCAGGTAATACTGGTGGTAAAGAACTTGTCTGCCAATGCAGGAGATGTAAGAGACGCGGGTTCCATCCCTGGGTTGGGGAGATCCTCTGGAGGAGGGAATGGCAACCCACTCCCATATTCTTGCCTGGAGAATCTCATGGACAGAGGAGCCTGACAGGCTACAGTCCATAGAGTCGCAAAGAGTCAGACATGACTGAAGCACACATGCACTCAAAACTCAGTTTCAGGGTCTTAGGCTGTATCTCTCTCTACTGTGTGTTGGTTGTCAGTAACAGAATGGTGAGAAAAATCATCTGTAATGACTTAAAACATTAGCCTGGTAGATGATAGGAGGAACAAAGGCTAGTGTGAAATGTGATGTCTTTCATGGGCTCCCTATTATCAGCAATGGTTTAATGGGCAGATGAAAATAGGATTACATCTGCCCATTAATTACAGTAGGATTTTATTATTAATCCTGTTAATTACAATAGGATCTTATTATTTTCTTAAGAGAAGACCTCTGTAGGCACAAAAATTTAAAAAATGGAGCCAATAAGAACTGTATGTTTCCCTTCAGTGGCTGCCTAAGCTTCTACACTCTATGCTTAGCAACTGTTTTCTCCTGATGATGCCAAGAATATTGGAAGAATACCTGCAATGGGGCCGACTCGCTCACTTACTAAAAGTGCAAAACCACTGGCCCCTTAAGAGTCAGGACTGATTGGATGCACTTTTCTGTTTCTAGTTTTCGTCTGCTAACAACGAACTCCCTCCTTCTGCATGTGGCCAAAGTGTTCTGCAAGGAAAGATCTAATCTGTGGTTTCCAAATGCCTTTGGAGTCATCTAGACCAGAAGGAAATTAATTATCTTAAGATCTGAAGTCCAAATTCAACCTTTCTTCTTCATTTGAACGAATTGTCCCTTGCCCTGGTCCTTCTTGAGTGGCTGTAGATTTATGAATGTGGGGAAAAAAAACATAGAAAAAAATACCAGTGTTTAAAAATAAATTTTGTTTTTCACAAAATGAATCCCACTTTATGGTGTGCACTTTAGTGAGAATTCTTTTGGGTGACTTACCATTTGTCAAGCGATCAAACAAGAAAATGTCAAAATCCCACATTCCCACTTTGGAGAGCATGTGCTGAAAAGGCAAACAAAAAACAGCACTCACATGAATCATACTGGAGACTCAGACATTTACTTTAAGACATAGTGAATTAAACAATTAAACAGTTGAAAATAGTAGCATGCTACTATCTATGTATGACTGGTTGGAATGAAACAAAATCTTACTCTACTCCCTAATAACAACAGTGTTAAAGGGACATGTTCTGGAATCAGACTGCCACATCTTATGTCAGCTGCATGTCTTACTGGCTGTGGTACCTCGGGCAAGTTCCGTAACTTCTCTGTACTTCAGTTTCCTAACTTGAAAACTGTAGCTGATAACACTATTGTTTCAGAGGGCTGTTGTGGAGATTAAATCAGGTAATATATGGAAGGGCTTCCCAGGTGGTACTGGGATAAAAAAACTGCCTGCCAATGCAGGAGAATGAAGAGACACGGGCTCAATCCCTGGGTCGGAAAGATTCCCTGCAGGAGGCCATGGCAACCCACTCTGGTAGTTTTGCCTGGAGAATTTCATGGACAGAGCCACCTAGCGGGCTACAGTCCATAGAGTCACAAAGAGTCAGACACGACTGAGCAACATTAATATTTAAGGGAAAAGCCCAGATGTGTTGAATAACTGTTGAGAGGCACTGAGCTCCTGAGTGCCTGAAGCAGGCTCGAACCAGATGCTACCAGTGGAGGTCGGGGAGGTGGGAAGGTAGGGGGAGGCGCAGGCTCCCAGCCACTGGCCTGGGGTAAGGCGACAGAGGGGTAAGCTCACCCTTGCTTGCCCAAGGTAGTCCTCATCCAGCAGGTGGAGAGGGACTTGTGGGATAATTCCACGAAGCAGCCTCGATGCATGGAAGTATCTCTGAAAGCTTAACAGTCTTTTCACCTTTTTCTTGGTGCCAATTTCCCCTGAGTGTGTTGTATCTGTGGAAAAGAAACAAATTCCAAAGTTCTACATTTAAAAAGCCTGATTTTCTCCACTCTGTAAAAACAGAGTGTGTTATAAAGGACAGAAACCTAAGAGACTGTCTCAGTGCTTTGTTAAATACAGACCATGTAACTCTGCCTTCAAAATTTTTCTAAAACAAAACGGATATTTTTTATATGCTACATTCATTAAAGGAAGATATTTCTAATTTTGGAAGACATGAAAACTGTGAATAAAAACCTCACTTCTTAATAATGACACTAATAAACTTAGTGAGTGAATTCACACACCTCTGCATGTATTTAAGGAAAAGATTTTTTTTTTTTATTCTTTATTTTAAAGATTTTACAGAGTTTTGTTGTTCACAGACATGTATGTTCCCAGATCAGTCATATGCATATCCCTGGTCCCCACCCCAACCCAGTTTGCCCCATCCCACCCCTCCAGACCATCGCCCCAAGCCATTGTAAGCACTCCTATTCCCTTAGCACAATGACACTAGCTATCTTTTCCACACATAACTCTATAGGTTTCCTTGTTACTCCCTCCATGCTTCCCCCTCCCTATTTCTTCCCCACAATGTCCCTATGTCTATGCTCTGTCTGTTTTTCCACGTGTTCACTGTGTGTGTTATCAAGACTATCCTACTAGATTCCATATATGTGTGTTAGTATACTGTATTTGTCTTTCTCTTTTTGACTTACTTCACTTTTTATGATAGGTTCTAGAGCCAGCCACTTCATTAGGACTGAGTCTTCTGCATTTCTTTTAACAGCTGAGTAGTATTCCATTGTATATATGTACCAGAGCTTCTGGATCCATTCATTCGTCGATGGACATCTAGGTTGCTTCCAAGTTCTGGCTATTGTATAGAGAGCTGCAATGAACATTGGGATATAGGTGCTTCTTTCAGTTTTGATTTCATCAGGATATAAGCCTAATAGTGGGATTGCTGGGTCATAGGGTGCTTCTATTTTTAGTTTTTTAAGAAATCTCCATACTGTCTTCCATAGAGACTGTATCAATCTACATTCCCACCAGCAATGCAAGAGGGTTCCTTTTTCTCCGCACCCTCTCCAGCATTTATTGTCTGCAGATTTTTTGATGATGGCCATTCTCACGGGTGTGAGGTGGTATCTCATTGTAGTTTTAATTTGCATTTCTCTAATATCGTTTCATGTGCTTTTGGGTCATCTGTATGTCCTCTTTGGAGAGGCGTCTCTAGATCTTTTTCCCATTTTTTGATTGGGTTGTTCGTTTTTCCTGTGCTGAGTTATCTAAGTTGCTTGTAGATTTTGGAGATCGATTCTTTGTCTGTTGTTTCATTTGCTATGATTTTCTCCCACTCTGTGGGGTGTCTGTTGAGCTTTTTTGTAATTTCTTTTGCTGTACAAAAGCTTTTAGGTTTCATGAGGTCCCACGTGTTCATTTTTCTTTTCAGTTCCGCTATTTCAGTTGCTGGGTCAGAGAAGATCTTGCTTTGATTGATGTCCTTGAGGGTTTTGCCTATATTCTCCTCTAAGAGTTTGATGGTTTCTGGTCTTACATTTAGGTCTTTAATCCATTTTGAGTTGATCTTAGTGTATGGTGTCAGGGAATGTTCCAACTTCATTTTTTTGCATGTAGCTGTTCAATTTTCCCAGCACCACTTGTTGAAGAGGCTGTCTTTGTCCCATTTTATAGTTTCTCCTCCTTTATCAAAAATAAGGTACCCATAGGTGCGTGGCTTTATCTCTGGGTTCTCAATCTTGTTCCATTGGTCTATAGTTCTGTTTTTGTGCCAGTACCATACTGTCTTGATGACTGTTGCTTTGTAGTAGAGTCTGAAGTTAGGGGGGCTGATTCCTCCAACTCCGTTTTTCTTTCTCAGGATTGCTTTGGCTGTTCGAGGTCTTTTGTGTTTCCATATGAACTATGTTATTCTTTGGTCTAGTTCTGTGAAAAATGTCAACGGTAGTTGAATAGGTATTGCATTGAATCTGTAGATGATATTTGGTAGTATGGTCATTTTCACAATATTGATTCTTCCGACCCAGGAACATGGAATATCTCTCCATCTGTTTAAGTCTTCTTTAATTTCTCTCATGAGTGTCTTGTAATTTTCTGTGTACAATTCTTTTGTTTCTTTGGGTAGGCTTATTCCTAGATATTTGATCCTTTTGGTTGCAATGGTGAAGGGGACTGCCTCTTTGATTTCGTTTTCTGATTTTTCATTGTTTGTGTATAGGAATGCCAGTGATTTCTGTGTGTTGATTTTGTATCCTGTGACTTTGCTGAATTCGTTGATTAGCTCTAGTAGCTTTGTAATAGAGTCTTTGGGATTTTCTATGTATAATATCATGTCGTCTGCAAAAAGAGAGAGCTTGACTTCTTCCTTTCCAATCTGGATTCCTTTGATTTCTTTCTCTTTCCTTAATTCCCACTCTGTTGTCTGTTGAGCTTTTTTGTAATTTCTTTTGCTGTACAAAAGCTTTTAGGTTTCATGAGGTCCCACGTGTTCATTTTTCTTTTCAGTTCCGCTATTTCAGTTGCTGGGTCAGAGAAGATCTTGCTTTGATTGATGTCCTTGAGGGTTTTGCCTATATTCTCCTCTAAGAGTTTGATGGTTTCTGGTCTTACATTTAGGTCTTTAATCCATTTTGAGTTGATCTTAGTGTATGGTGTCAGGGAATGTTCCAACTTCATTTTTTTGCATGTAGCTGTTCAATTTTCCCAGCACCACTTGTTGAAGAGGCTGTCTTTGTCCCATTTTATAGTTTCTCCTCCTTTATCAAAAATAAGGTACCCATAGGTGCGTGGCTTTATCTCTGGGTTCTCAATCTTGTTCCATTGGTCTATAGTTCTGTTTTTGTGCCAGTACCATACTGTCTTGATGACTGTTGCTTTGTAGTCGAGTCTGAAATTAGGGAGGCTGATTCCTCCAACTCCGTTTTTCTTTCTCAGGATTGCTTTGGCTGTTCGAGGTCTTTTGTGTTTCCATATGAACTATGTTATTCTTTGGTCTAGTTCTGTGAAAAATGTCAACGGTAGTTGAATAGGTATTGCATTGAATCTGTAGATGATATTTGGTAGTATGGTCATTTTCACAATATTGATTCTTCCGACCCAGGAACATGGAATATCTCTCCATCTGTTTAAGTCTTCTTTAATTTCTCTCATGAGTGTCTTGTAATTTTCTGTGTACAATTCTTTTGTTTCTTTGGGTAGGCTTATTCCTAGATATTTGATCCTTTTGGTTGCAATGGTGAAGGGGACTGCCTCTTTGATTTCGTTTTCTGATTTTTCATTGTTTGTGTATAGGAATGCCAGTGATTTCTGTGTGTTGATTTTGTATCCTGTGACTTTGCTGAATTCGTTGATTAGCTCTAGTAGCTTTGTAATAGAGTCTTTGGGATTTTCTATGTATAATATCATGTCGTCTGCAAAAAGAGAGAGCTTGACTTCTTCCTTTCCAATCTGGATTCCTTTGATTTCTTTCTCTTCTCTTATTGCCGTTGCTAGAACTTCCAGGACTATGTTAAATAGTAGTGGTGAAAGTGGACACCCCTGTCTTGTTCCTGATCTTAGAGGGAATACTTTCAGTTTTTCACCGTTGAGAATAATGTTCGCTGTGGGCTTCTCATATATGGCTTTCACTATGTTGAGATAGGTTCCTTCTCTGCCCATTTTCTGAAGAGTTTTTATCATAAATGGATGTTGTACTTTGTTGAAGGCTTTTTCTGCATCTATTTAGATGATCCTGTGATTTTTGTCTTTCAGTTTGTTGATATGGTGTATCACATTGATTGATTTGCGGATGTTGAAGAATCCTTGCATGCCTGGGATGAACCCGACTTGACCATGATGTATGAGTTTTTTGATGTGTCGTTGAATTTTGTTTGCTAGGATTTTCTTGAGGATCTTGGCATCTAAGTTCATCAGGGAAATTGGTCTGTAATTTTCCTTTTTTGTGTTGTCTTTGCCTGGTTTGGGTATCAGGGTGATGGTGGCCTTGTAGAATGTGTTTGGAAGTTTTCCTTCCTGTGCAATTTTTTGAAAGAGTTTTAGAAGGACAAGCATTAGCTCTTCTTTAAATGTCTGGTAGAATTCCACTGTCAAGCCATCTGGCCCTGGGCTTTTATTTTTGGGTAGATTTTTAATCACAGATTCAATTTCTGAGCTTGTGATTGGGTTGTTCAAAGTATCTGTTTCTTCCTGGGTCAGTCTTGGGAGATTGATCTTCCCCAAGAAACTGTCCATTTCTTCCAGGTTGTCCAGTTTGTTGCCATAGAGTTGCTCATAATAGTCTCTTAGAATCCTTTGGATTTCTGCATGATCTGTTGTAATCTCTCCTTTTTCGTTTTTGATTTTGTTGATCTGGTTCTTCTCTCTCTTTCTCTTGATGAGTCTGGCCAGTGGCTTGTCAATTTTTTTTACCTTTTCAAAGAACCAGCTTTTTGTTTTATTTATCCGTACTATAGTTTCTTTCATTTCTTTCTCATTTATTTCTGCTCTAGTCTTTATAATTTCTCGTCTTCTGCTGGCTTTGGGAAGTTTTTGTTCTTCTTTCTCCAATTGTTTTAAGCGGAGGGTTAGGTCATCTGCTTCATATTTTCCTAATTTCTTGAGGTGGGATTGTATTGCTATAAATTTACCTCTTAGAATTGCTTTTGCGGTATCCCATAGGTTTTGCACGGTCATATGTTCATTGTCATTTTCTTCTAGGAATTGTTTCAATGGCTGTTCATTTCATGTTGAGATATCCTTCTGCCCATTTTCTGAAAAGTTTTTATCATAAATGGATGTTGTACTTTGTTGAAGGCTTTTTCTGCATCTATTTAGATGATCCTGTGATTTTTGTCTTTCAGTTTGTTGATATGGTGTATCACATTGATTGATTTGCGGATGTTGAAGAATCCTTGCATGCCTGGGATGAACCCGACTTGACCATGATGTATGAGTTTTTTGATGTGTCGTTGAATTTTGTTTGCTAGGATTTTCTTGAGGATCTTGGCATCTAAGTTCATCAGGGAAATTGGTCTGTAATTTTCCTTTTTTGTGTTGTCTTTGCCTGGTTTGGGTATCAGGGTGATGGTGGCCTTGTAGAATGTGTTTGGAAGTTTTCCTTCCTGTGCAATTTTTTGAAAGAGTTTTAGAAGGACAAGCATTAGCTCTTCTTTAAATGTCTGGTAGAATTCCACTGTCAAGCCATCTGGCCCTGGGCTTTTATTTTTGGGTAGATTTTTAATCACAGATTCAATTTCTGAGCTTGTGATTGGGTTGTTCAAAGTATCTGTTTCTTCCTGGGTCAGTCTTGGGAGATTGATCTTCCCCAAGAAACTGTCCATTTCTTCCAGGTTGTCCAGTTTGTTGCCATAGAGTTGCTCATAATAGTCTCTTAGAATCCTTTGGATTTCTGCATGATCTGTTGTAATCTCTCCTTTTTCGTTTTTGATTTTGTTGATCTGGTTCTTCTCTCTCTTTCTCTTGATGAGTCTGGCCAGTGGCTTGTCAATTTTTTTTACCTTTTCAAAGAACCAGCTTTTTGTTTTATTTATCCGTACTATAGTTTCTTTCATTTCTTTCTCATTTATTTCTGCTCTAGTCTTTATAATTTCTCGTCTTCTGCTGGCTTTGGGAAGTTTTTGTTCTTCTTTCTCCAATTGTTTTAAGCGGAGGGTTAGGTCATCTGCTTCATATTTTCCTAATTTCTTGAGGTGGGATTGTATTGCTATAAATTTACCTCTTAGAATTGCTTTTGCGGTATCCCATAGGTTTTGCACGGTCATATGTTCATTGTCATTTTCTTCTAGGAATTGTTTAATTTCTCCTTTGATTTCCTCAGTAATCAGTTGGTTTTTTAGGTATGTGTTGTTTAATCGCCATGTGTTTGTATTCTTAGCAGTTTTTTTCCTGTAGCTGATCTCTAGTCTCATTGCATTGTGGTCCGAGAAGATGGCTGATACAATTTCAGTTTTCTTGAATTGACTGAGGTTAGATTTGTGGCCCAAGATGTGGTCTATCCTGGAGAATGTTCCGTGAGCACTTGAGAAGAAAGTGTATTCTTCTGCTTTTGGATGGAACGTCCTAAAGATATCGATGAGGTCCATCTTTTCTAGTGTGGCATTTAAGGCTTGTGTTTCTTTATTAATTTTCTGTTTGGATGATCTATCCATTGGTGTGAGAGGAGTGTTAAAGTCTCCTACTATTATTGTGTTATTATTGATTTCTTCTTTTAAGTCTGAAAGTATCTGTCTGATGTACTGAGGTGCCCCTGTGTTGGGTGTGTAGATATTCATGACTGTTATGTCTTCCTCTTGGATGGATCCCTTAATCATGATGTAGTGACCTGCCTTGTCTCTTAGAATCTTCTTTACTTTAAAATCTATTTTGTCTGAATTAGGATTGCTACCCCAGCTTTCTTTTGATTTCCATTTGCATGGAATATCTTTTTCCAGCCGCTCACTTTCAGTCTATGGGTGTCTCTAGGTCTGAAGTGGGTCTCTTGTAAGCAGCATATATATGGGTCATGTTTCTTGATCCATTCCGCCAACCTGTGTTGTTTGGTTGGAGCATTTAATCCATTTACATTCAAAGTAATTATTGATACAAATGTTCCTATTGTCATCTTCTTAGAAGTTTGGGGTTTGATTTGTAGGACTTCTTCTTCTCTTGTATTTATTGGCTATATCAGGCCGTTTAACACCTGTTGTAGGGCTGGTTTTGTGGTACAGAATTCTTTTAATTTTTGTCTGTCTGAGAAGCTTTTGACTTCTCCATCAATTCTGAATGAGATTCTTGCTGGGTAGAGAATTCTTGGTTGGAGGTTATTCTCTTTTAGCCGTTTAAATGTGTCTTGCCATTCTCTTCTGGCCTGCAGGGTTTCTGTTGAGAAGGGCTTTTGACTTCTTAAATTTCTAGGTCCTCATTGTCATTTTTAGGAATTGTTTAATTTCTCCTTTGATTTCCTCAGTAATCAGTTGGTTTTTTAGGTATGTGTTGTTTAATCGCCATGTGTTTGTATTCTTAGCAGTTTTTTTCCTGTAGCTGATCTCTAGTCTCATTGCATTGTGGTCCGAGAAGATGGCTGATACAATTTCAGTTTTCTTGAATTGACTGAGGTTAGATTTGTGGCCCAAGATGTGGTCTATCCTGGAGAATGTTCCGTGAGCACTTGAGAAGAAAGTGTATTCTTCTGCTTTTGGATGGAACGTCCTAAAGATATCGATGAGGTCCATCTTTTCTAGTGTGGCATTTAAGGCTTGTGTTTCTTTATTAATTTTCTGTTTGGATGATCTATCCATTGGTGTGAGAGGAGTGTTAAAGTCTCCTACTATTATTGTGTTATTATTGATTTCTTCTTTTAAGTCTGAAAGTATCTGTCTGATGTACTGAGGTGCCCCTGTGTTGGGTGTGTAGATATTCATGACTGTTATGTCTTCCTCTTGGATGGATCCCTTAATCATGATGTAGTGACCTGCCTTGTCTCTTAGAATCTTCTTTACTTTAAAATCTATTTTGTCTGAATTAGGATTGCTACCCCAGCTTTCTTTTGATTTCCATTTGCATGGAATATCTTTTTCCAGCCGCTCACTTTCAGTCTATGGGTGTCTCTAGGTCTGAAGTGGGTCTCTTGTAAGCAGCATATATATGGGTCATGTTTCTTGATCCATTCCGCCAACCTGTGTTGTTTGGTTGGAGCATTTAATCCATTTACATTCAAAGTAATTATTGATACAAATGTTCCTATTGTCATCTTCTTAGAAGTTTGGGGTTTGATTTGTAGGACTTCTTCTTCTCTTGTATTTATTGGCTATATCAGGCCGTTTAACACCTGTTGTAGGGCTGGTTTTGTGGTACAGAATTCTTTTAATTTTTGTCTGTCTGAGAAGCTTTTGACTTCTCCATCAATTCTGAATGAGATTCTTGCTGGGTAGAGAATTCTTGGTTGGAGGTTATTCTCTTTTAGCCGTTTAAATGTGTCTTGCCATTCTCTTCTGGCCTGCAGGGTTTCTGTTGAGAGATCCGCAGTTAGACGTATGGGGTTTCCTTTATATGTTATTTGTTGTTTGCTTCTAGCTGCTTTTAGTAATCTGTCTTTATATTTAGTCTGCGTTAGTTTGATTAGTATGTGCCTTGGTGTATTTCTTCTGGTGTTTATCCTGTATGGAACTCTTTGTGCTTCTTGGACTTGGTTGACTATTTCCTTTCCCATGCTGGGGAAGTTTTTTAAGGAAAAGTTATGCCTTTTTTTTCTGTGATACTGAAACCAAGGATCCAAAACTTACAACATGTTCTCACCTTACGCTCTCTCTAGTCTGAGGAAATCCTTCATCTGAATTAGAAGATTTGAGAATACACTAGCTTAGACATGAGGAAAGGTTTCCTAATGTCCCAGGAACATAGGCAGCACAGGAATTAAAAATCTCAGCACAAGAGTGACCTAGATTCCCATGACATGAAGCAGAAAGGGTATTTATTTTCTAATTGACTATATTCTCTTTCACTGGTGCCCATAAAAATCTGATTCTGTCAGTAGAGATATTTTAATATTCCTGTCACATGCACCTTTTTAAAAATTGACTGTTTATTGTCCAGAAATACCCCAAGCACATTCTTTGAATATCTGTCAACGTATGTCTTATCTCAGCTGAAATTCTATGAATCACTTGGCCACATAAGTGATGTCTGCTGCCAATTTTAGATCAGGAGTCAACAGAACGGTCCTAGTAGGAAAATGTACAATTCATATATAAAGAAATTTTGGCTTCTCTCATGTCTCCTCCCATGTCCCCTTTTTCTTTATAGAACTCAAAATCACAGAGACTATTATTGATACAAATGTTCCTATTGTCATCTTCTTAGAAGTTTGGGGTTTGATTTGTAGGACTTCTTCTTCTCTTGTATTTATTGGCTATATCAGGCCGTTTAACACCTGTTGTAGGGCTGGTTTTGTGGTACAGAATTCTTTTAATTTTTGTCTGTCTGAGAAGCTTTTGACTTCTCCATCAATTCTGAATGAGATTCTTGCTGGGTAGAGAATTCTTGGTTGGAGGTTATTCTCTTTTAGCCGTTTAAATGTGTCTTGCCATTCTCTTCTGGCCTGCAGGGTTTCTGTTGAGAGATCCGCAGTTAGACGTATGGGGTTTCCTTTATATGTTATTTGTTGTTTGCTTCTAGCTGCTTTTAGTAATCTGTCTTTATATTTAGTCTGCGTTAGTTTGATTAGTATGTGCCTTGGTGTATTTCTTCTGGTGTTTATCCTGTATGGAACTCTTTGTGCTTCTTGGACTTGGTTGACTATTTCCTTTCCCATGCTGGGGAAGTTTTTTAAGGAAAAGTTATGCCTTTTTTTTCTGTGATACTGAAACCAAGGATCCAAAACTTACAACATGTTCTCACCTTACGCTCTCTCTAGTCTGAGGAAATCCTTCATCTGAATTAGAAGATTTGAGAATACACTAGCTTAGACATGAGGAAAGGTTTCCTAATGTCCCAGGAACATAGGCAGCACAGGAATTAAAAATCTCAGCACAAGAGTGACCTAGATTCCCATGACATGAAGCAGAAAGGGTATTTATTTTCTAATTGACTATATTCTCTTTCACTGGTGCCCATAAAAATCTGATTCTGTCAGTAGAGATATTTTAATATTCCTGTCACATGCACCTTTTAAAACTTGACTGTTGATTGTCCAGAAATACCCCAAGCACATTCTTTGAATATCTGTCAACGTATGTCTTATCTCAGCTGAAATTCTATGAATCACTTGGCCACATAAGTGATGTCTGCTGCCAATTTTAGATCAGGAGTCAACAGAACGGTCCTAGTAGGAAAATGTACAATTCATATATAAAGAAATTTTGGCTTCTCTCATGTCTCCTCCCATGTCCCCTTTTTCTTTATAGAACTCAAAATCACAGAGACTATTAGAAGCAGAGGAATCAATGGAAAATGACCTCTTGAGAAATGTGGCACTTACTAAGGGCAGGGAAGGATCAAAATCAGTAAGTTACTTGGGTTTATTACACATGCAAAGACTTAACTCAGGGCAGACAAAACTCACAACTTTTTGAAAATGCCACCTGACTAAAATTCTTTTGATTTTAAATTGGTTCTAGACTTCATGTGTGGAGAAATGTAAACAAAAAAAGAGTAAACTGAAGTTGGGTGCTTAGGCACCCAGCTAAATGTGGACTCAGTTCTATTGTTGGATTCTCACTCATTTCTATCTGTTTATCAAGTCAAAGTATAGGCTAAAAGCATTTCTTCCTTAAAAAAATGTTTTGTGGCAATTCCCTGGTGGTCCAGTGGTTAGGACTTGGCACTTCACTGGCAAGGCCTGTGTTTGATTCCTGGTTGGGGAACTAAGATCCCACAAGGCATATGGTGAGGCCAAAAGAAAAAGAAAAAAAAAAAAGTATTGGGTGTTACTAAGGAACAGACACTGTTCCAGATCCTTGGTGAGATCTTTCAGTTCTAGATCCTCTACAGAGCACAACAAAGATCCCTGTCCTCAAGAAGGTTGCATTTTAGCATAGAGAGATAGAAAATAAGAAATAAACACAAAAGTAATTCATAATGATGACTTAGAAGCTGGTATGTGTCATAGGAGAATGGGGAACACAGAGGATGAGGGATCAGGAGTTCTGTGCTGGGGTAGTCAAGGCTGGCTTCCTTACAGGTGATGATTTGATCAGAACTTGAAGGACAGGAAGGAGCTGACTGAGCAGCTATTTGGGGAGATGTTTTCGTTACAGGGTGACCAGCTTAAATAACCTTAGAAGGGGAGTGAGGCTGGGTTGCTGGCACGTGGGGTGAGAGAAAAATGGAGAAGTAAAAGAGGTGGTCGTAGAGCAAAGTGGGTGTGTATGTCTGTGAGAATTTTGCCCTGAAAACTATCAGAACCACTTGGGCTCTACTCTCAGTAAAACATGGAACCACAGTAACATTTCAAGAGGAAGAGTAATATGGAAACACAACATTTAAAAAGGGTGGTTGTGGCTTCTGTATTAAGACCAGACTGTAGCAGCAAGCTTCTGATGCAGTGAGATCTGTTCTGTGGTTACTGGAATAATCCAGGCAAGAAATGACAGTTAGTTAGACTATGGGGTGAGTTGTGGAGACAGTAGAATGGGAGGGATTCTGAATATATTTTGAGTGCCTTCAAGTTTTTGGTCTGAATACCTGGGGGAATGGAGCTGTCATCATCTGAAATGAGGAAGGCTACAGCTGGTATACTTTTGAAAATGCCACCTGACTAAAATTCTTTTGATTTTAAATTGGTTCTAGACTTCATGTGTGGAGAAATGTAAACAAAAAGAGTAACTGAAGTTGGGTGCTTAGGCACCCAGCTAAATGTGGACTCAGTTCTATTGTTGGATTCTCACTCATTTCTATCTGTTTATCAAGTCAAAGTATAGGCTAAAAGCATTTCTTCCTTAAAAAAATGTTTTGTGGCAATTCCCTGGTGGTCCAGTGGTTAGGACTTGGCACTTCACTGGCAAGGCCTGTGTTTGATTCCTGGTTGGGGAACTAAGATCCCACAAGGCATATGGTGAGGCCAAATGAAAAAAAAAAAAAGTATTGGGTGTTACTAAGGAACAGACACTGTTCCAGATCCTTGGTGAGATCTTTCAGTTCTAGATCCTCTACAGAGCACAACAAAGATCCCTGTCCTCAAGAAGGTTGCATTTTAGCATAGAGAGATAGAAAATAAGAAATAAACACAAAAGTAATTCATAATGATGACTTAGAAGCTGGTATGTGTCATAGGAGAATGGGGAACACAGAGGATGAGGGATCAGGAGTTCTGTGCTGGGGTAGTCAAGGCTGGCTTCCTTACAGGTGATGATTTGATCAGAACTTGAAGGACAGGAAGGAGCTGACTGAGCAGCTATTTGGGGAGATGTTTTCGTTACAGGGTGACCAGCTTAAATAACCTTAGAAGGGGAGTGAGGCTGGGTTGCTGGCACGTGGGGTGAGAGAAAAATGGAGAAGTAAAAGAGGTGGTCGTAGAGCAAAGTGGGTGTGTATGTCTGTGAGAATTTTGCCCTGAAAACTATCAGAACCACTTGGGCTCTACTCTCAGTAAAACATGGAACCACAGTAACATTTCAAGAGGAAGAGTAATATGGAAACACAACATTTAAAAAGGGTGGTTGTGGCTTCTGTATTAAGACCAGACTGTAGCAGCAAGCTTCTGATGCAGTGAGATCTGTTCTGTGGTTACTGGAATAATCCAGGCAAGAAATGACAGTTAGTTAGACTATGGGGTGAGTTGTGGAGACAGTAGAATGGGAGGGATTCTGAATATATTTTGAGTGCCTTCAAGTTTTTGGTCTGAATACCTGGGGGAATGGAGCTGTCATCATCTGAAATGAGGAAGGCTACAGCTGGAACAGGAGTTGAGGTGGACTTCAGTTTGGCACATATTGAATTTGGATGTCTATTGGAAATTCAGGTGACAATGTCAAGTAGAAATAAGTGGATATGAAGTCCAGGGCTTTGGGGAGAAGACCAGGTTTTGAGATATAAATTTGGGAGTAGTCAGATGAGATTTACCTAGGGAGTGAGTGTAGCTATAGATGAGTCTGAGTTCTGGAGTACTTCAACTTAAAAGGGTAAGGAGAAGAGTAGGCAGGATAGATGAAAACCAATAGAAGATGTTTCCTGGAAGCCTAGTGAAGACAATATTGCAAAGAGGAAGCTTTGATCTTCAAGTGCTGCTAATAGATCAAGTACATAAGACTGAGAATTGACCACAGGTGTGTCAAAATTCATCAAAATTCATGGAACTCCGCTCTTAAGCGAGCACATTTTATTGTATGCTTAGAAGCAACAATACCCAGTAGCTACAAGCATATCAAGCACTTAGAGTTTGTTATTTAAATACAATTTATAGCTAAGAGGAGCCAGATAACCTTGGTGAAATGTCTGAGTCTAGGAATGGGGCAGGCAGAGTACAAGATGAACTGTAACTTCTTGTAATGCCAGGAAATAAGGCAGAGTTCAAGAAATGATGGACTCAGCAAAATGACAGAGTAGACAATGGGAAGGGCATCTTTCTGAGCAAATATGGGAAAATTTGAAGCTCAGCATGACTAACAAGAAAGTGGATTATAAACCACTGACTGAAAAACAAAAAAGACTCCACCAGTCCATAGTGATAGTGAGTCAGTAAATCAACAAGGGAAAGAGAAAGCGAAAAGCAAGTACATTCAAAATTGGAAACACAACATTTAAAAGGGTGGTTGTGGCTTCTGTATTAAGACCAGACTGTAGCAGCAAGCTTCTGATGCAGTGAGATCTGTTCTGTGGTTACTGGAATAATCCAGGCAAGAAATGACAGTTAGTTAGACTATGGGGTGAGTTGTGGAGACAGTAGAATGGGAGGGATTCTGAATATATTTTGAGTGCCTTCAAGTTTTTGGTCTGAATACCTGGGGGAATGGAGCTGTCATCATCTGAAATGAGGAAGGCTACAGCTGGAACAGGAGTTGAGGTGGACTTCAGTTTGGCACATATTGAATTTGGATGTCTATTGGAAATTCAGGTGACAATGTCAAGTAGAAATAAGTGGATATGAAGTCCAGGGCTTTGGGGAGAAGACCAGGTTTTGAGATATAAATTTGGGAGTAGTCAGATGAGATTTACCTAGGGAGTGAGTGTAGCTATAGATGAGTCTGAGTTCTGGAGTACTTCAACTTAAAAGGGTAAGGAGAAGAGTAGGCAGGATAGATGAAAACCAATAGAAGATGTTTCCTGGAAGCCTAGTGAAGACAATATTGCAAAGAGGAAGCTTTGATCTTCAAGTGCTGCTAATAGATCAAGTACATAAGACTGAGAATTGACCACAGGTGTGTCAAAATTCATCAAAATTCATGGAACTCCGCTCTTAAGCGAGCACATTTTATTGTATGCTTAGAAGCAACAATACCCAGTAGCTACAAGCATATCAAGCACTTAGAGTTTGTTATTTAAATACAATTTATAGCTAAGAGGAGCCAGATAACCTTGGTGAAATGTCTGAGTCTAGGAATGGGGCAGGCAGAGTACAAGATGAACTGTAACTTCTTGTAATGCCAGGAAATAAGGCAGAGTTCAAGAAATGATGGACTCAGCAAAATGACAGAGTAGACAATGGGAAGGGCATCTTTCTGAGCAAATATGGGAAAATTTGAAGCTCAGCATGACTAACAAGAAAGTGGATTATAAACCACTGACTGAAAAACAAAAAAGACTCCACCAGTCCATAGTGATAGTGAGTCAGTAAATCAACAAGGGAAAGAGAAAGCTCTGACCAATTAGGTAGAAGAAATACTGAGTTATTAGTAGAAAATTACCATTTTGTAGCCTTTATAGTAATAACTGATTCAGGCCCAAATCATTAACAGATAATAAAATTAAGTAAAAGTTTAAAAAAGCAACAGGATAATTATGTAGTATCAAAGTATCTCTTCATAGGTGATATTAATTGGAAAAGAAAAAATGGATAGCTTTCTAGTGGACAAACGTAGACAGGGTACTATCTTCACTAACTATTCAGAGTTAACATCATCTGTCATGGGAGAAGCTGATATCTTACTCTGTCTGATGCAATTCCTGGTGATATAATATCTTAAGCAGAGTCTCAGCTAAGATAATGATACTTGTTATATATAGTAAATATAAGTGGTAAGAGATAATAGTTTCTAGTCACCAAAATAATCATTTTGACTAAAATATTGCTAATCTATTGATGCTATGAGCTGGGGATATTAAATTGAGAAACATTTTTTTTCCCTTAAACAAAAGAGTATTTTTTTTCCCACCAAACAAAAGAGCCATGTTTTTTCCTTAAACAAAAGAGAAATTTTTTTACCCTGTAGGCAAACTAGTCATAGACTACTAACATGACAATGTAGATCTCTTCCAACCTTTATTTCAAGTTTTGATATTTTTTGTCCTTAATTTTTATTTTGAAAGTATTAATTTAAAAAATGAAATATTTAAATTATTGAGTCACTTGGTACCTTCTAAAATTTTGCACCTGAGGTAAATGTCTCACTTGCCCCAGCCTAGTTTTGGCCCTGAGTTTGTTATTTAAATACAATTTATAGCTAAGAGGAGCCAGATAACCTTGGTGAAATGTCTGAGTCTAGGAATGGGGCAGGCAGAGTACAAGATGAACTGTAACTTCTTGTAATGCCAGGAAATAAGGCAGAGTTCAAGAAATGATGGACTCAGCAAAATGACAGAGTAGACAATGGGAAGGGCATCTTTCTGAGCAAATATGGGAAAATTTGAAGCTCAGCATGACTAACAAGAAAGTGGATTATAAACCACTGACTGAAAAACAAAAAAGACTCCACCAGTCCATAGTGATAGTGAGTCAGTAAATCAACAAGGGAAAGAGAAAGCTCTGACCAATTAGGTAGAAGAAATACTGAGTTATTAGTAGAAAATTACCATTTTGTAGCCTTTATAGTAATAACTGATTCAGGCCCAAATCATTAACAGATAATAAAATTAAGTAAAAGTTTAAAAAAGCAACAGGATAATTATGTAGTATCAAAGTATCTCTTCATAGGTGATATTAATTGGAAAAGAAAAAATGGATAGCTTTCTAGTGGACAAACGTAGACAGGGTACTATCTTCACTAACTATTCAGAGTTAACATCATCTGTCATGGGAGAAGCTGATATCTTACTCTGTCTGATGCAATTCCTGGTGATATAATATCTTAAGCAGAGTCTCAGCTAAGATAATGATACTTGTTATATATAGTAAATATAAGTGGTAAGAGATAATAGTTTCTAGTCACCAAAATAATCATTTTGACTAAAATATTGCTAATCTATTGATGCTATGAGCTGGGGATATTAAATTGAGAAACATTTTTTTTCCCTTAAACAAAAGAGTATTTTTTTTCCCACCAAACAAAAGAGCCATGTTTTTTCCTTAAACAAAAGAGAAATTTTTTTACCCTGTAGGCAAACTAGTCATAGACTACTAACATGACAATGTAGATCTCTTCCAACCTTTATTTCAAGTTTTGATATTTTTTGTCCTTAATTTTTATTTTGAAAGTATTAATTTAAAAAATGAAATATTTAAATTATTGAGTCACTTGGTACCTTCTAAAATTTTGCACCTGAGGTAAATGTCTCACTTGCCCCAGCCTAGTTTTGGCCCTGTCTTGCATCTTTTGTAGCAGAAGCTCAGATAATGTAAAAAATTCAATATTAAAATAAATCTCTATATACAATCTTCTCATAGTTAATTTTTTATGCTAGTGAGTAGGTTAAAAAAGTACTAATAGCATCTAATGTCATTCACTGTGAGAGTTTGGAATCATTTGATTGTAATGATATGCATTCTTTATTTCTGTGACTTCATACTTACTGTCTGACTGTCAAGTTATAGTATTTGTCGGTGGCCAATATTTTCTAAAATACCAAAGCAAATCATAACTAGCACTGTTCCCTGAGTCATTCTTTAATGCACAAGAAAATAATTCAGAAGTGACGCTGGGTAACTGTTTATGAAAATGATAAGGCTTAGTTTTCTTACATGAGGCCATTCATGAAGTTAAATGAAAAAATCCTTATGGTAGCTGTCTTGAAGAGATTCAATCATGATAGAAAAATAAGTTTATTTTAAAATAATATTAATAACATATTTATCAATTGTCATATAGGAAGCACTTTGTGCTGTGTCATAATAGAAAACCAAAATATAAACTGAAGGTATAGTTGGGAGAAAAAATCTGTATAAAGAACAACCTGTTAATAAATCACCGTGCTGTATAATAATCCTAGGTATTGGTTTTTGACGTGTTGAAATGTGTTATACAGTTATTAAATATGATCTGTCACATTTGTTTCCAAAAGGACTTCCAATGAGTAGCTTGTTTTTGTTTTCATTATTAAGGAGTATAGTGATAGGCATTTCTTTTTTTATATACTTTATTTCTTTATTGACTGTTCTTCGTCACTGTGCAGTGGCTCCTTGTTACAGATCATGGGCTCTAGGGTGTGCAGCCTCAGTAGTTGGGGTGCACAGGCTTAGCTACTCTGAGGCATGTGGGATCTTCCTGGACCAGGGATCGAACTGGTGTCCCCTGCCTTGCAAGGCCAACTCCCAACCACCAGACCACCAGGAAAGCTCCATGATAGGCATTTCCAGACAGAAATTTAAATGATTGGCTAAGATAAATTTTGCAGATAGCTCAGTTAAAATTGGGCTTTCCTGGTGACTTAGAGGGTAGGTAGAGAATCTCCCTGCAATGCAGGAAACCCAGGTTTGATCCCTGAATCAAGAAAATCCCTTGTAGAAGGGATCAGAACCTACTCCAGTATTCTTGCATGGAGAATTCCATGGACAGAGGAGCTTGGCTGGTTACAGTCCATGCAGTTGCCAAGAGTTGGACATGACTGAGCACAGAACACTTTCACTTTCAGTTAAAATCAGCTTGCAAAAATTTAAAGAATCTTAACAAAGTGTGTAATAATAAAATGCTATGTTTATTTAATACTTTTATATAATTAAAAAAAAACATTATTTAAAGGCATTCACAGCTTTTTGTTTGGGTTTTGTTGTTTAAAGAGCTATGGGTCCCCGTATTCTCATTTGGAAGCTACAAAATGGTGCTCCAGAAGGTTTCACTGCCTAGTCTATGTACGCATTGACCCTGACTGTGAAAGTCATTTTCTGCTTACTTGTTCTTTTACAAATTTCACAAATTGTACATATTAACACATTTCTGCACTATTTAGACACTAATTTTAGGGTTATGAAGTTTATATTGGCACTGCTCATATGGTAATTTTCAAATTTCACAAGATGGGATTGGCTTAAATGCAAAAAATATTAATAAAAATTATTTTCATTTTGAGTGCCTTTCTATGGCATATTCCCTTTACAGGGTGGATAAATTTTGGTACTAGGAGAAATCTTAAACCTAGAAAAATACATCTGGGACAAAAAACAGCTGTAAGCAAACGTATATGATGAGGCTCTTTCTGTCAACCGTATACACAATTCCTTCACAATCTACTATTGGGTTGGCTTAAAAGTTTGGGTTTTCCGTATTATCATACCGAAAAACTCAAATGAACTTTTTGGCCAACCCAATATTTCCAGAATTTGAATAGTCAGTAATTGATGCAGAAGTAACTCAGGTGTTACTGAGAACAAAGAAGGCTTTTATGTTTAAGTGAGAAGAACTTGCTTCCACAACATGGAGATTCAACTAATATGCCTTGCAAGGCCAACCCCCAACCCCCAGACCACCAGGAAAGCCCCATGATAGGCATTTCCAGACAGAAATTTAAATGATTGGCTAAGATAAATTTTGCAGATAGCTCAGTTAAAATTGGGCTTTCCTGGTGACTTAGAGGGTAGGTAGAGAATCTCCCTGCAATGCAGGAAACCCAGGTTTGATCCCTGAATCAAGAAAATCCCTTGTAGAAGGGATCAGAACCTACTCCAGTATTCTTGCATGGAGAATTCCATGGACAGAGGAGCTTGGCTGGTTACAGTCCATGCAGTTGCCAAGAGTTGGACATGACTGAGCACAGAACACTTTCACTTTCAGTTAAAATCAGCTTGCAAAAATTTAAAGAATCTTAACAAAGTGTGTAATAATAAAATGCTATGTTTATTTAATACTTTTATATAATTAAAAAAAAACATTATTTAAAGGCATTCACAGCTTTTTGTTTGGGTTTTGTTGTTTAAAGAGCTATGGGTCCCCGTATTCTCATTTGGAAGCTACAAAATGGTGCTCCAGAAGGTTTCACTGCCTAGTCTATGTACGCATTGACCCTGACTGTGAAAGTCATTTTCTGCTTACTTGTTCTTTTACAAATTTCACAAATTGTACATATTAACACATTTCTGCACTATTTAGACACTAATTTTAGGGTTATGAAGTTTATATTGGCACTGCTCATATGGTAATTTTCAAATTTCACAAGATGGGATTGGCTTAAATGCAAAAAATATTAATAAAAATTATTTTCATTTTGAGTGCCTTTCTATGGCATATTCCCTTTACAGGGTGGATAAATTTTGGTACTAGGAGAAATCTTAAACCTAGAAAAATACATCTGGGACAAAAAACAGCTGTAAGCAAACGTATATGATGAGGCTCTTTCTGTCAACCGTATACACAATTCCTTCACCAATCTACTATTGGGTTGGCTTAAAAGTTTGGGTTTTCCGTATTATCATACCGAAAAACTCAAATGAACTTTTTGGCCAACCCAATATTTCCAGAATTTGAATAGTCAGTAATTGATGCAGAAGTAACTCAGGTGTTACTGAGAACAAAGAAGGCTTTTATGTTTAAGTGAGAAGAACTTGCTTCCACCAAACATGGAGATTCAACTAATATCAATATTTTCAGAGCATTAATTCCACTGAATATTTAAAATAATGTTATTAATAAATGCCATAACCTGGTACTTATTATACTAGTAATTACACTAATTGTATATTACATAAGTATTAGATAATTATATATAATTAGTATGCTATAATAATTATAATGAAATTTCTGCTGGGTTAGTGGCTATCAAATACTATTTATACTCTTTTATAGAATTTTTACTATGTCTTGCACTAAAGAGATATTGGTATAAATAACTTATTATTCCTCAAGGTCAGAAATCATCTTATCCAACTTTTAAGTCCTTGTATCTAGTGTATAATTTTGCTAATAATGAAAGCCCTGTACAAAATTTTTTGTTATAATCTGAATCAATGATCTCAGTTTATAGAAATATCAAGAGCCATTTTAAAATAATAAGCCAATTTGTAAAGTGTCTGATTCTAAAACTTCCATTTATAGGTTAGCTTTTTTTTTTTTTTAAAGATTTATTTATTTATTTATTTTGGGCGGGGGTCGGGTTGGGGAGGGAGGGGAGCGGGCAGGACACTTCTATTGGTCTTTCATTTCTGTTTTCATCTGTCTTTGTTCTTTGGCCCGTGTGGGCCTCCCATCGCGGTGGCATCTCTTGTCGCAGAGCGCCGGCTCTGGGCGCATGTGCTCCAGAGCTCTGGCTCGGTGACTGGACACATCAGTCCAGCCGCTCCGTGGCACGTGGGATCTTCCCAGGCCAGGGATCGAACCAGTGCCCCTTGCACTGCAAGGCGGTGTCCTTATCCACTGGACCACCAGGGGAAGCCCTATATGTTAGCTTTTAAAATCAATTTTTCAACCCCCAAATGGAGTTCCAGGGACAAAGTCTTCCTGCTGCTGCCATTTCCTGTGATTGACCTCCACTATAAGTCCATGCCCTATGTGACTGCAAATTTACTCCTACTGACACATCTATATCTTGGGTCAACTTTCCTATTAGGCTCCATAGTCTCAGAGGCCAGATTCCTGATAGTTTTCTTTGAGTTTTTACAATATTCTGCAACATATAGTTGTTAAATACATGATGATAGAATTAAATAACTTTCCTGTATCTGTGCTCCAGTTCTAAGTCGAAGAATGAATGAGCTTTGGAGAAATCAGGTTGAAATTCTAGTTTTAAATATATGATTTTAAAAAGGATGAAAAAAGTTAATCAGTGTGATTTTATGGGTCCTGAAACACAAATAGCAGGTTTCCACTATATTTATTTCTTTTGTATAGGCAATTCTACTAGTTTTAGGATTTAGGATTCTTGCAAAACTGGAAGAGGAGTGGAGTTATTTGAGAGGGCAGTCTTCTTGAAAGCATTCATGAAGGTTTTAAGATTGAAATAGCCTATGCTAAGATGCAGTTGCCCTGTAGATACAATTTTTAAAGTAGACTACTTTTAAAAAATGGAAAAAAAGCCTAGTAAAGAGGTTGAAATAATATCAATGGATTTAAAAAGTGTGCAATGTAGACTTCTAGTTTTCTTGACAAGTTGTTGAATGAGACTAGTGCTCACTTCAGTCTATATTAAACACTGCAATCTATCTTCATGTGTGTTTAGCAAATTTCATGGGCTTCCCAGGTGGTACTAGTGGCAAAGAACCTGTATGTCAGTGCAGGAGATGTAAGCAATGTCCCTGGGTCAGAAAGATCCTCTGGAGAAGGGAAAGGAAACCCACTCCAGTACTCCTACCTGGAAAATTTCATGGACAGAGAAGTATGGTGGGCTATAGTCCATGGGGCCACAAAGAATCAGACATGACTGAGCGACTAAGCACAAACAAACATTCAGACTGGGCTGTAATGACTCTAGTCAGATCCCAGCTTTCACAGATTAGTACCTCTAGACCTTAAAGTCTTCATTTCTTCATAAAAGAACCAGAGGCCAAAAACCTTGACAATATAAAAATGATATTATGATACTCATACATAATATACAGAAAGCTCTAAAGACGCCATCAAAAAAACTCTTAGAATAATTGACTTCAATAAAGTTACCAGATAAAAAATCAACACACAAAGATCTGTTGCCCTTCTATACACTAATAACAAACTATCAGAATGAAAACTTTAGAAAACAATGTCATATACAATTACATTAAAAAGAATAAAATGCTGAGAAATACATTTAACCAAGGAGGTGAAAGACCTATATACTAAAAACTTCAAGACACTAGTAAAAAAAACTGGAGACAAATGAATGGAAGGATATTCTGTGCTCATCAATTGGTAGAATTAATATTGTATACAGTTCCATACTATCCAAAATATCCCACAGAGTTAATGCAATTCTTGTCAAAATTCCAGTGACATCCTCCACAAAAATAGAACAAACAATCAGAAAATTTGGAGTACCACAAAAGACCCTAGATAGCTGAAGCAACCTTGACAACAAGAGCTGAGCTGGAGGCAACACTCTGGCTGATTTCAAACTATTTTACAAAGCAGTAATTACACAGTACAGTACTGGCATAAAAACAAAGAAGTAGATTAATGAAACACAATAGAGAACATATAAATAAACGTCTAACATATATGGTTAATTAACTTATGAGAAAGGCACCAAAGGGGCCAATGGGAAACGATTCTCTTCAATAAATGGTGGTGTCATTTATAACAACATGAATGGACTTTGAGGGCATTATGTTAAGTGAAGTAAATCAGTCAGAGAAAAGATAAATGCCATATAATCTCTTTTATATGTGGAATCTCAAAAACAAAACAAAAGAAAACAAAACTTAGGCTCATAAATATAGAGAAGAGATTGGTGGTTACCCAGAGATGGGGCTAGGGGTGACCAAAATGGGATAGTCCATGGGGCCACAAAGAATCAGACATGACTGAGCGACTAAGCACAAACAAACATTCAGACTGGGCTGTAATGACTCTAGTCAGATCCCAGCTTTCACAGATTAGTACCTCTAGACCTTAAAGTCTTCATTTCTTCATAAAAGAACCAGAGGCCAAAAACCTTGACAATATAAAAATGATATTATGATACTCATACATAATATACAGAAAGCTCTAAAGACGCCATCAAAAAAACTCTTAGAATAATTGACTTCAATAAAGTTACCAGATAAAAAATCAACACACAAAGATCTGTTGCCCTTCTATACACTAATAACAAACTATCAGAATGAAAACTTTAGAAAACAATGTCATATACAATTACATTAAAAAGAATAAAATGCTGAGAAATACATTTAACCAAGGAGGTGAAAGACCTATATACTAAAAACTTCAAGACACTAGTAAAAAAAACTGGAGACAAATGAATGGAAGGATATTCTGTGCTCATCAATTGGTAGAATTAATATTGTATACAGTTCCATACTATCCAAAATATCCCACAGAGTTAATGCAATTCTTGTCAAAATTCCAGTGACATCCTCCACAAAAATAGAACAAACAATCAGAAAATTTGGAGTACCACAAAAGACCCTAGATAGCTGAAGCAACCTTGACAACAAGAGCTGAGCTGGAGGCAACACTCTGGCTGATTTCAAACTATTTTACAAAGCAGTAATTACACAGTACAGTACTGGCATAAAAACAAAGAAGTAGATTAATGAAACACAATAGAGAACATATAAATAAACGTCTAACATATATGGTTAATTAACTTATGAGAAAGGCACCAAAGGGGCCAATGGGGAAACGATTCTCTTCAATAAATGGTGGTGTCATTTATAACAACATGAATGGACTTTGAGGGCATTATGTTAAGTGAAGTAAATCAGTCAGAGAAAAGATAAATGCCATATAATCTCTTTTATATGTGGAATCTCAAAAACAAAACAAAAGAAAACAAAACTTAGGCTCATAAATATAGAGAAGAGATTGGTGGTTACCCAGAGATGGGGCTAGGGGTGACCAAAATGGATGAAGAGGGTATTAAATATTTTAAAAAGAAAAGACCAGAAGAGATAATACTATGTCTACCCTGGTCTTTCAAAAACCATCAGTGGTCATAAATAACCATATTTGTTTATTTTTCCTGTACATATTACCAGCAGTCAGAAAATCGTACTTAGAAACTAAGGACAATCAAAGATGTTATTTGTCCTATGACAACACATGTGGAGACTGTTCTCGCATGGGCTGACATGTATTTAAGATAAAGTCAGTACAAATGACCTCTGAAATCCCCCAGAGCAATTGGGGGATTTAATTTAATATAAATTAAATTCCTTAGCATTTGGGGAATTTTCTAAGGTATTTAACAGGAAGGTAAGAAAGTCAGTTGTGATATTCAAAAACAAACAAAAATACACACAACATAACTTTAACGATAATAAAAACACCAAAAAAAAAAAAAAAAAAAAAGAAAGGAACAAAAGGAAAACAAACGTAAACCAAAAGAAAATTCATCATTACCTTAAAATTCAACTAGAAGTTGGAAAATCAATTTGAGTGAAAAGGAGCTAAGTTATTTTAAGTTTCCTAAACTCAGGTCTTGAACAGAAGTGTACTAAAGCCTCATGTCGTTAGTTCTTCAATGTACAACAAATATTCATGACTTCTTGATGGCTGTCACTAGAAGAAGAGCTTTGCTTTCACACTGCCATGGAGTGGAGGAGGTGGAGGAAGAGGAGTCTTATTCAAGAGAAAGAGAACTGTTTCCCTAGTTCTACTTTTTAACACACTTATTTTTTTAAATTGCCATTTCTCTTTTATGCTCTTGACAGTGAAGAGAAAACCAATATGACTGATATGAGTCACAGAATCGAATGAACTCCTTCCCCAGTTCACTGTACCCACACCTGCTGCCTCGGTTCTGGAGAACGTGCTCAGAAAGTGTTTGAGAGGGTAAAAATCTTGTTCTCCTCAAACATCCACTGTGCTGGTTTATGGCAAAATGTCTATTGTTTTGCCTACCCTCACATCCATTTCAATCCATGGATTATGAGTCTGTAACTTACAGGGTTCAGGGATAGTTGAAAAACTATTATTTCCTTTCTGTAAGGAAGGAAAGAGGCTTTAAAAATAAGCTCTTAAGATTTCTCTGGGTAATAGAGAGGTTTTTCAAAATCTCAGTTTGAATGAAATTTAAATGAATTAGTAAGCATCAAATTTCTTCAGTTTGAAAGAAGAAATACATGCCAGGCACAGTGTGGTTTTATTGAACCCTCCGCTTCTCAGCGTTTGAAATGTTTAGCAAATCCCAAGTTTTGAGGGCAATGGTTTGTGGTGAGCAAATTAAGGTGACCAAACTTTCAGTTGATTCTAAGTCTCCAGAGGTTAAAAACTGCTGCATTAACTCTCTAGCTCTCAGCATATATTTAAAATAAATGTGGTCTCTCATCTGGATATGTGCTTGGATTGTTCTACTTCACTACAAAAATTCCAGATGTGTGTTGTAATGTACATCTGCTCCTCGCCTTTCACTCTGTCTGCTGGTTCTACACTCTGCCCTCAATCTCCACCCCGAGAGAGGGGAGCAACTCTGATGGTCTCCAGTTGTCCCCTCCAATCTCTCTCACCTACCACTGACAGATTTATTCCCCAAGCACAGCTCCCACCACACATCAGCCCCCCCACCCTCCGCTCCAAATTCTTCAGTGGCTCCCCAATGTCTACATAGTTATGCTTATAATATTTTCTCTGGTATTTATGGTCCTCGACAACGTGATGTCAACTTATTTTCCCATTTTTGTCTCCACCCGTCCCCTTGCTGATAGATAGGTCTCTGTCCTTGCTGTGTTTTTCCCTCTCAGGTCCCTCAAGTGTCTGTATGATTCTCACACTTCTCATTTGATTACTATCTCCACCTATAGAAAGGCCAGCAACCCTTTAACAGCCCATCTCAAATCATTCCTCACTTCCCTGTCAGATGCATTTAGATCCTCTGTGAGTCCCCCTAATGCCTTCCAGTTGAAATTGGAGTAACAGGTGTTCTTAGTTCTCCTACTCCTTGTTGTACATGCTACTCGAATCCCTATGAAGGCAGAACCATGTAGGTGGTGCTAGTGGTAAAGAATCATCTGGCAATGCTGGAGACACAAGAGATGCAGGTTCGATCCCTGGTCAGAAAGGTTCTCTGGAGGAGGAAACGGCAACCCACTCCACTATTCTTGACTAGAAAATCTCTTGGACAGAGAAGCCTGGTGGGCTACTAGGAGGCTGCAAAGAGTTGGGGTGTATGGGCTTGCAGAGTCAGACATGACTGAGCATGCGTGCATGCACACATGGTGGCTGGCTTAAAAGGTGCTCACTGGGGGAACCCTCCGCTTCTCAGCGTTTGAAATGTTTAGCAAATCCCAAGTTTTGAGGGCAATGGTTTGTGGTGAGCAAATTAAGGTGACCAAACTTTCAGTTGATTCTAAGTCTCCAGAGGTTAAAAACTGCTGCATTAACTCTCTAGCTCTCAGCATATATTTAAAATAAATGTGGTCTCTCATCTGGATATGTGCTTGGATTGTTCTACTTCACTACAAAAATTCCAGATGTGTGTTGTAATGTACATCTGCTCCTCGCCTTTCACTCTGTCTGCTGGTTCTACACTCTGCCCTCAATCTCCACCCCGAGAGAGGGGAGCAACTCTGATGGTCTCCAGTTGTCCCCTCCAATCTCTCTCACCTACCACTGACAGATTTATTCCCCAAGCACAGCTCCCACCACACATCAGCCCCCCCACCCTCCGCTCCAAATTCTTCAGTGGCTCCCCAATGTCTACATAGTTATGCTTATAATATTTTCTCTGGTATTTATGGTCCTCGACAACGTGATGTCAACTTATTTTCCCATTTTTGTCTCCACCCGTCCCCTTGCTGATAGATAGGTCTCTGTCCTTGCTGTGTTTTTCCCTCTCAGGTCCCTCAAGTGTCTGTATGATTCTCACACTTCTCATTTGATTACTATCTCCACCTATAGAAAGGCCAGCAACCCTTTAACAGCCCATCTCAAATCATTCCTCACTTCCCTGTCAGATGCATTTAGATCCTCTGTGAGTCCCCCTAATGCCTTCCAGTTGAAATTGGAGTAACAGGTGTTCTTAGTTCTCCTACTCCTTGTTGTACATGCTACTCGAATCCCTATGAAGGCAGAACCATGTAGGTGGTGCTAGTGGTAAAGAATCATCTGGCAATGCTGGAGACACAAGAGATGCAGGTTCGATCCCTGGTCAGAAAGGTTCTCTGGAGGAGGAAACGGCAACCCACTCCACTATTCTTGACTAGAAAATCTCTTGGACAGAGAAGCCTGGTGGGCTACTAGGAGGCTGCAAAGAGTTGGGGTGTATGGGCTTGCAGAGTCAGACATGACTGAGCATGCGTGCATGCACACATGGTGGCTGGCTTAAAAGGTGCTCACTGAATGAGGAAAGAGGTGATTATCATTTTTTCACCATTTAAAAAATTGAAATATAGTTGATTTATAATTCAGCAAAGTGGTTCCATTAGACTCACACACATGCACACACACATATGTATCTATTCTTTCTTCACATTCTTCTCTGTTATAGATTATTATAAGATACTGAATATCTGTGCTGTATATAGTCCCCTGTGCTAAACGGTAGGTACTTGTTGTTTATTTATTTTATGCATAGTGATGTGTATATGTTAATCCCAAATTTCTAATTTATCTCTCCTGGTTCCCTCCCACCCCACCCCACTTGGTAACCATAAATTTGCTTTCTATATCTGCAGACCTATTTCCGTTTTATAAATAAGTTCCCTTGTATAATTTATTTTGGCCACTTCTACTGGTCTTCATTTATTTATTTTCATCTATCTTTGTTCCTTGGCCTGTGTGGGCCTCCCATCGTGTTGACCTCTCTCGCTGCAGAGCACTGGCTCTGGGCGCATGTGCTCCAGAGTTCTGGCTTGGTAGTTGGACACATCGGTCCAGCCACTCCACGGCATGTGGGATCTTCCAAGGCCAGGGATCGAACCGGCTCCCCTTGCACTGCAAGACGGTGTCCTTACCCACTGGACCACCAGGGAAGCCCCACTTGTATAATTTTTTAAGCTTCCACATATAAGTGATATGATATTTGTCTTTCTCTTTCTGACTTACTTCATTTGATATGATAAACTCTAGGTTTATCCATGATGCCATAAATGGTATTGTTTCCTTTATTCTTTCTGATGGCTGAGTAATTTTCCATTGCTATATGTTCTTATTAAAAATGTATTTTTTTAATTGAAGGATAATTTGCTTTACAATATTGTGTTGGTTTCTGCCATACATCAATGTGAATCAGCCATATGTATACATATGTCCCCTCCCTTGTGAACCTCCCTCCCATGCTGTCCCACCCCTATAGACTGTCACAGAGCATTCTTTATGGAATGAGGTGGTTATTGGCTGAGATAGAAACTTTTGTTTTTAAACTTTTATTTATTTATTTTTGGCTGTGCTGGGTCTTTGTTGATGTGTGGGTTTAGCTGCTCTGTGGTATGTGGGATCTTCCCAGATCAGGGATTGAACCTGTGTCTCCTGCATTGGCAGACGGGTTCTTATCCACTGAGCCACAAGATAGAAACTTTTTGTTTTTCCTACCTCCCGTAGCACATTATCTTCCTCATGGTGGATACTACCATAGAAGAGGTAATAAGAATGAATTGTCCAGAGCAGGGAAGATTTATTCATCTAACACAATATATAATGGTGTAAACTGTACAAAAGAACTTGGACTTCTATTTCTTTTGGAATTTGTTGGATTAAAAAAAAATGATTCTAAGTATATTTTTAGCATGGTGGTACATTAGTACTAAGTGTATCCATCAGCAAAGACCTGGATAGGAACATGGATCTCCAAAAACTTTCAGAAAAGGATCCTTTATGTTTTATTCTTTGGAAAGGAAATTCATTGTGAGTGAATTCCTTTCTCTTTATGGGTTACAATGGCTGCTTGAATTATGGTTCACCTGAGTGAATCCTCTGATTTAATGGACTGAATCAAGTGGGTATTATATGCAGTTGGAATACAGCTCTTTAAATGCAAACATCCCCTCCAGTTCAGGAGAGCTGGAGATTCTACCTGCATATTGACATTTGTCTCTTATGGCCCATGGCTCTCTATGGGTTATAATGCCATCTTAGTTGTAATCATATCTATGCTCTTGATGTAGGACACTGTTAAGGAACAAGCTTCCACTAAGACACATACCATTAATAGGTCATGGGAAGTGATAGATTTGCATATGGAGTTAGATCAGAGAGAAGGAATTGTTTTAGATAATTATTCCAGTGTCCATTGCATGGGCACCTGAACTGTCTCCAAAGATATAATTGAGGTATTTAATCTAGAACAAGGATCCTGGCCCCCTATTCCATTTATTCTATCCATATAAAAAATCAGACTTGGGGCCTGGCAGGGGAGGATGGGACTGAGAAATATTGAGCACCTATTGATAATTTACATTTGTCATCCTATTTTATTTTCAGAACAGTGGGTACTGTGAGGTTGATATTACTAGGTACATTCTATAGATGAAGGAGTGGATTTAGAAGAGTTTACTAAGTTATCCAAAGCTGCACAACTGGTAAGTAGCCGAGCAGAGACTGGAACCTAGGTCTATCTCATCTTTCAAGATGTTCTGTTCATCATATTCTTCTCTGTATAGGAAAGCACAAGAAAGAGAGGCATGTGACAGTCCAGTATGGGGCCCTGCTTTCCCTGAGGCACAGAGATGTATGGATGCTCAAGGAATCTCAGATTTACTTCTTTTAAAAAAAAATAATAGTAAAAATAAAAGCAAAAAAGGACATTTCAATGTCATTCATAAATACAAGTACTTTAAAACAGTAAAGATCTAAAGGTTGAAGATTAAACTCAGTATCATTGACTAGGAAGGTCAGAGCAAGAAATACTGGAGGACTAATACTGAAAGACAACCTGTAAAATTACTAGGGAACAACCAGAGAAATAGCTTCACGGCAAAACTTGGAAGTGATTCTATGTATGTAACTTTCTTGTTTCTCTCACTAAATGTACAAATGGAATACTAGGAGGTGAATAATAAATCACTTGTGGGTTTTAAAATTGAAAACACATGTATTACTGACACTGACTTAATGTGATTTGATTATTATGTTATTACACAAAGAAAGTCGCAGACATTGGTTAGTACCTCAAGCTTTGGAAAAGACAAACATTTTTGTTGTGTACATAGAACAGAGCGGCCGTTTCTGGGGAAGGGAAAGAGTGGGGGGAAGGTACAATATGCTCTTGATGTAGGACACTGTTAAGGAACAAGCTTCCACTAAGACACATACCATTAATAGGTCATGGGAAGTGATAGATTTGCATATGGAGTTAGATCAGAGAGAAGGAATTGTTTTAGATAATTATTCCAGTGTCCATTGCATGGGCACCTGAACTGTCTCCAAAGATATAATTGAGGTATTTAATCTAGAACAAGGATCCTGGCCCCCTATTCCATTTATTCTATCCATATAAAAAATCAGAGTTGGGGCCTGGCAGGGGAGGGTGGGACTGAGAAATATTGAGCACCTATTGATAATTTACATTTGTCATCCTATTTTATTTTCAGAACAGTGGGTACTGTGAGGTTGATATTACTAGGTACATTCTATAGATGAAGGAGTGGATTTAGAAGAGTTTACTAAGTTATCCAAAGCTGCACAACTGGTAAGTAGCCGAGCAGAGACTGGAACCTAGGTCTATCTCATCTTTCAAGATGTTCTGTTCATCATATTCTTCTCTGTATAGGAAAGCACAAGAAAGAGAGGCATGTGACAGTCCAGTATGGGGCCCTGCTTTCCCTGAGGCACAGAGATGTATGGATGCTCAAGGAATCTCAGATTTACTTCTTTTAAAAAAAAATAATAGTAAAAATAAAAGCAAAAAAGGACATTTCAATGTCATTCATAAATACAAGTACTTTAAAACAGTAAAGATCTAAAGGTTGAAGATTAAACTCAGTATCATTGACTAGGAAGGTCAGAGCAAGAAATACTGGAGGACTAATACTGAAAGACAACCTGTAAAATTACTAGGGAACAACCAGAGAAATAGCTTCACGGCAAAACTTGGAAGTGATTCTATGTATGTAACTTTCTTGTTTCTCTCACTAAATGTACAAATGGAATACTAGGAGGTGAATAATAAATCACTTGTGGGTTTTAAAATTGAAAACACATGTATTACTGACACTGACTTAATGTGATTTGATTATTATGTTATTACACAAAGAAAGTCGCAGACATTGGTTAGTACCTCAAGCTTTGGAAAAGACAAACATTTTTGTTGTGTACATAGAACAGAGCGGCCGTTTCTGGGGAAGGGAAAGAGTGGGAGGTACTTGGGCAAACAGGCTGCTCAAAATAAAACTGTGACAGGATGCACACCGGCCTTGTGTTTAACTATTTTCAAGGCGGGCCTTCCAGTCTCCTTGGACTTTAACCTGAAGGACTTCTGTTGCTTGAGATGTGATCTGAGAATGTAATCTTATTTGTTTCACAGGGCCCATGGGATTTCTCTTCTTCTTCTTCTTTTTTTTTTTTTAAAGATTTATTTATTTATTTACTTTAGGCGGGGGTCGGGTTGGGGAGGGAGGGGAGTGGGCGGGCCACTTCTATTGGTCTTTCATTTCTCCATTTTCATTCGTCTTCGTTCCTTGGCTCCCGTGGGCCTCCCATCGCGGTGGCGTCTGTCGTTACAGAGCACCGGCTCTGGGCGCATGCGCTCCAGAGCTCCGGCTCGGTGATTGGACACATCGGTCCACCCAGGCCAGGGCTCGAACTGGCGCCCCTTGCACTGCAAGGCGGTGTCCTTAGCCACTGGACCACCAGGGAAAGCCCGGGGGATTTCTCTTCTTTTCTCCAGCCTTCTTCCCTCTAGAAAACTCATCTATCTTTTATGTGTTTCCTGAATGTTTCTAATTACCTCTATAATGTTAAATAATATTCTAATTGGGAATGGTTATTTAATAAATATCTAAAATTCTTTGGTTGCTGTTTATGAATGAAAATGAAGTACTTTAAGCATAAATGGTTGTTTTTTTTTTTCTTTTTCTGAGTATCTTTTGGTGTTTAGATCTAGGCAATTCCATCATAATATTAGGAAAGCTCCACCTACAAATATTCACTGAGCACCTACTCTGTGCAAGGTATTGTGTACTTGAATGCACAGGATGTTCAAGACAGTGTTTCTGTCCCCAACTACTCAGAGGAAGGTGGTGGGATGATCTCTTTATTGTCTTCACTACTTTTGTTTCTACTTCAGCAGTGATGGGTAAGGGGTATTTTAATATAAAAATGTCTATAAATTATCATATAAAGTGGAAAATACGAGCAAGGAAAAGACTTTGTCTAGTGTACTCTACTCTCAAGAATGGGATCACTCATTTTTTTTTCCCTGATATGAACCATTTGTTATGATATTGCTCCTGTCTTATGTTTGATTTTTCAGCCACAAGGCATGTTGGATCTGAGCTTCCTGACCAGGGATTGAACTCACGCTGCCTACACTGGAAGGGGAAGTCTTTACCACTGGACTTCTGGGGAAGTCCTGGCATGATTCACTTTGCCCCTTGCTCTGGAATGGAGTCAGAAACCTATCTTCCCACAAGGGATAGAGGCAAGTTAGTGCCTGGGATGTTGGTAGGGGATGTGGCAGGGTGATGAGCCTGAGTGGACAGAGCAGGAGAAAAGAAAAGAGGAAGAGAGATCAAAAGAGAAGAGACCTACAAGCACCCATTGGCAGTGGTCTCTGTACTATTAAAGTCAACCTGAGAAGAAATGTAAGGAATTTGTTGTCACACGTTCTGAATTCCATGTGGGTTTGGGATTTCCTACAGTGCAGTTGTGTTTGTCCTGGTAATGGATTGGGTCTTGCATGTTCTTCCAGATGAGGTCAAGCCTGACTGCAAGAGTAGAGGCGTCAGGCAGAAATATGTTCCTGTTCTTAGGACTATAGAGATGATAGAGCTCTAAAAACAAGTTTATAGAGGCCTGTACTGAAAAAAAAATAAAAGAAGTGAATATACATACAACTTGCTACTTGCTACAAGGCCTGCTCAGGAAAGAGTTGTGGGGATGCACTTGGCAAGGAATGGAAACAGAGTGACAGAGAAGTGTGTGAAGAAGTACTGAAGTGTGTGTGCTGAGGTTTCTCTTGCCTCCTTCCTCCTCCCTCATTAGCACCAGACTGCTCAGAATGAGGTGTTTAATTGCTGTGTTTGAAGGAGGGGGTGACAGCTATGGAATCAATTCAGCCAAGGGCTTGTGGAGAGACCTTGAGAATATCTGTCCCCAGATTTCTCAATAGCTCACCTTTCCTTCCATCTCCACCCCTTCCCTTTCCTTTCATCTCCACCCCTTCCCTTTCCTTCCTTCTTCCTTCCTTTCCACCCCCAAACTTTAAATAAGGGTTTACTTTGGTCTAGACACTGGGTGGTGCTGGGGGTTCAGAGATGATGAAGTCTCTTCTCTTCAGAGTTCCTTGTCAAGAGGAGAGCTCACTCCTGTTCCTCCACAGCAGAAATAGTCAAAAAATGTAAGCCTGGGCTTCCCTGGTGGTCCAGTGGGTAAGGACACCACCTTGCAGTGCAAGGGGCGCTGGTTCAATCCCTGGCCTGGGAAGATCCCATGTGCCGCGGAGTGGCTGGACTGATGTGTCCAATCACCGAGCCGGAGCTCTGGAGTGCATGCGCCCAGAGCTGGTACTCTGTGACAACAGAGGCCACTGTGATGGGAGGCCCACATGGGCCAAAGAACAAAGATGGATGAAAATAGAGAAATGAAAGACCAATAGAAGTGGCCCGCCCACCCCCGTCCCTCCTCAACCTGCCCCCACAAAAATTAAAACAAAATGTAAGCCTGACTTGGGAGGGTGATATTGCACTCTCTTGCGACCCTCAACTGCGCTTCTAACAGGCAGCTAAGCAATGCCCTTGGGTGATCTGGTCTTTGGAAGCAATTATGATGCCATAATGGTTCTTGTTTCACCTCACATAGGTGAGCCACGTTAGCATGATCCTACTGCTCCGCTTGGAGTCTCAGCCAGTGGGGTGGTCTAGCTATGCGGAACCTACAAACTGTGATAAAAAGTGTAGTATTATGTGGTATCGCATATTTGTGGAATCTTCAAAAATGATACAAATGAACTTATTTACAAAAACAGAAACAGATGCACAGACTATAGAGATGATAGAGCTCTAAAAACAAGTTTATAGAGGCCTGTACTGAAAAAAAAATAAAAGAAGTGAATATACATACAACTTGCTACTTGCTACAAGGCCTGCTCAGGAAAGAGTTGTGGGGATGCACTTGGCAAGGAATGGAAACAGAGTGACAGAGAAGTGTGTGAAGAAGTACTGAAGTGTGTGTGCTGAGGTTTCTCTTGCCTCCTTCCTCCTCCCTCATTAGCACCAGACTGCTCAGAATGAGGTGTTTAATTGCTGTGTTTGAAGGAGGGGGTGACAGCTATGGAATCAATTCAGCCAAGGGCTTGTGGAGAGACCTTGAGAATATCTGTCCCCAGATTTCTCAATAGCTCACCTTTCCTTCCATCTCCACCCCTTCCCTTTCCTTTCATCTCCACCCCTTCCCTTTCCTTCCTTCTTCCTTCCTTTCCACCCCCAAACTTTAAATAAGGGTTTACTTTGGTCTAGACACTGGGTGGTGCTGGGGGTTCAGAGATGATGAAGTCTCTTCTCTTCAGAGTTCCTTGTCAAGAGGAGAGCTCACTCCTGTTCCTCCACAGCAGAAATAGTCAAAAAATGTAAGCCTGGGCTTCCCTGGTGGTCCAGTGGGTAAGGACACCACCTTGCAGTGCAAGGGGCGCTGGTTCAATCCCTGGCCTGGGAAGATCCCATGTGCCGCGGAGTGGCTGGACTGATGTGTCCAATCACCGAGCCGGAGCTCTGGAGTGCATGCGCCCAGAGCTGGTACTCTGTGACAACAGAGGCCACTGTGATGGGAGGCCCACATGGGCCAAAGAACAAAGATGGATGAAAATAGAGAAATGAAAGACCAATAGAAGTGGCCCGCCCACCCCCGTCCCTCCTCAACCTGCCCCCACAAAAATTAAAACAAAATGTAAGCCTGACTTGGGAGGGTGATATTGCACTCTCTTGCGACCCTCAACTGCGCTTCTAACAGGCAGCTAAGCAATGCCCTTGGGTGATCTGGTCTTTGGAAGCAATTATGATGCCATAATGGTTCTTGTTTCACCTCACATAGGTGAGCCACGTTAGCATGATCCTACTGCTCCGCTTGGAGTCTCAGCCAGTGGGGTGGTCTAGCTATGCGGAACCTACAAACTGTGATAAAAAGTGTAGTATTATGTGGTATCGCATATTTGTGGAATCTTCAAAAATGATACAAATGAACTTATTTACAAAAACAGAAACAGATGCACAGACTTAACAGTATGAACTTATGGCTACCCGGAGGGAAGACTGGGTGGTGGGGGGAGGGATGATTAGGGAGCTTGTGACTGACATGTACACACTGCTATATTTAAAATGGATAACCAACAAGGACCTACTGTACAGCACAAGGAATGTTATGTATTAATAACAACCTAATTGAGAAAAGAATCTGAAATAGAATCGATGCATGTATACGTATAACTAAATCGCTTTGCTGTACACCTGAAACTAACACAGCATTGTTAATTAACTATGTGTGTATGTGCTGTGCTCAGTTGTGACTGACTCTTTGTGACCCCATGGACTGTAGCCCATCAGGCTCCACAGCCCATGGAATTTTCCAGGCAAGAATATTGGAGTGAGTTGCCATTTCCTACTCCAGGAGATCTTCCCAACTCAGGGATCAAATAATTGATTAACACAACATTGTTCATCAACTATATTTCAAAATAAAATTAAAACTTTCCCCAAAAAGTATAATTCCAAGAAAAAAGCATTTGGTCAAGAGTGAGGTCACCAGGTTCAAGCTTTGGTTTTTCAATTCTGATGAACTGAAATTAATCCACACAGCACATGCTCAATAAAGATTAGTGAAATGTGTAAGGCAGTCCTAGTCAGAATTCAACTATCAGCTGGAAAAAGTTACTTAACCAATCAGTGAATAGCTTATCTTGACTTAGTCTGCAATTAGATAGGCGATATCAATCACATAGATTCTGCTGGAAGAGGCAGAAGGAACATTTTAAAACTTGGGGGAGGGTGATATTGCACTCTCTTGCGACCCTCAACTGCGCTTCTAACAGGCAGCTAAGCAATGCCCTTGGGTGATCTGGTCTTTGGAAGCAATTATGATGCCATAATGGTTCTTGTTTCACCTCACATAGGTGAGCCACGTTAGCATGATCCTACTGCTCCGCTTGGAGTCTCAGCCAGTGGGGTGGTCTAGCTATGCGGAACCTACAAACTGTGATAAAAAGTGTAGTATTATGTGGTATCGCATATTTGTGGAATCTTCAAAAATGATACAAATGAACTTATTTACAAAAACAGAAACAGATGCACAGACTTAACAGTATGAACTTATGGCTACCCGGAGGGAAGACTGGGTGGTGGGGGGAGGGATGATTAGGGAGCTTGTGACTGACATGTACACACTGCTATATTTAAAATGGATAACCAACAAGGACCTACTGTACAGCACAAGGAATGTTATGTATTAATAACAACCTAATTGAGAAAAGAATCTGAAATAGAATCGATGCATGTATACGTATAACTAAATCGCTTTGCTGTACACCTGAAACTAACACAGCATTGTTAATTAACTATGTGTGTATGTGCTGTGCTCAGTTGTGACTGACTCTTTGTGACCCCATGGACTGTAGCCCATCAGGCTCCACAGCCCATGGAATTTTCCAGGCAAGAATATTGGAGTGAGTTGCCATTTCCTACTCCAGGAGATCTTCCCAACTCAGGGATCAAATAATTGATTAACACAACATTGTTCATCAACTATATTTCAAAATAAAATTAAAACTTTCCCCAAAAAGTATAATTCCAAGAAAAAAGCATTTGGTCAAGAGTGAGGTCACCAGGTTCAAGCTTTGGTTTTTCAATTCTGATGAACTGAAATTAATCCACACAGCACATGCTCAATAAAGATTAGTGAAATGTGTAAGGCAGTCCTAGTCAGAATTCAACTATCAGCTGGAAAAAGTTACTTAACCAATCAGTGAATAGCTTATCTTGACTTAGTCTGCAATTAGATAGGCGATATCAATCACATAGATTCTGCTGGAAGAGGCAGAAGGAACATTTTAAAACTTGGGGTTCTATCTCAGAAGAGCACTCTCTATTTTGGGGACAGCTGGAAGTTGGGGTGGAGAGTCTGAGAGAGGAGACACAGGATGGTGAAAAGTCTTTTCCATTCTTCCTAGTGGTTGCTGGTGTTCTGTGCTGGGTTCCCATAGCAACTCCACCTCCAACGATATTCAGCAAAGCAGTTATTCATTTGTATCAGAATTGTCATATTTATTTGTCTTTCTCACCTACTAAACTGTTAGTTCCTTGAAGGCAGAAACTATGCCTGATTGACCTTTTACTCCCCAGCATTTAGCACAATGGAATGAGTTAAAGAAGGTATGAGAGAAAAAGTTAAACTTCATTGATTTGGTAAATTTGGCCAGAGGTTCCAGTTCTCCAATTAAAAAAACCTGAATTGCTATCCTGATTCCAAGTTTGTAAGCAGAGAAACAGAGTAACAAAGTTTTAAGGAACTTAGTTTAAACAAACACACGCACACACACACAAAGAGCTAGAACCAGTAGAACAAGAGACATCTAAGAGTTCCAATCCATTTCAGTAAGTGATATTGTTTCCTTGAGTCCACAATAGAATTAATTAAAAAAAAATCAAGTTCTATCTTTGGCTGAGGCAAATGTTTTAAACTTCCCATTTTCTGCAAATAAAGCTCAGTTAGTTATTTTCAATGATCAGCTTTTGGATAAGAAGAGAATGAATGGCAAATTGTTACTTTGATAGCTTGTGTGTTAGTTGGCTCAGTTGTGTCTGAGTTTTTGTAACCCTATGGACTGTAGCCCACCAGGATCTTCTGTCCATGGGATTCTCAAGGCAAGAATACTGGAGTGGGTTGCCATTCCCTTCTCCAGGGGATCTTCCCGACCCAGGGTTCAAACCCAGGTCTCCCGCATCACAGGCAGATTCTTTACAGTCTGAGTCACCAGCAAAGCCTGGTTGTGTAGGACATTCTTTTTTTAAAAGCACATGTGCTAAGCCAGCCTTCCCAATATATGACATCTCTTTCTCAAGAAAGAGACTCAAGTTCTCAGTAAAAGGCAGAATCTGCCCATCTTCTTCTGAGTCCTAGAGAACATCTCTCTCATAATAACAAGTCACAAACTGCCCTCTTGATGACCTAGTTGGGCTGGCAGATTTCACACTGTTTAAGAATGAAGAGCGAGGAGTGTGCACTTGAGCCTCTCCAGAGCAACTCCTCAAAGTGTCAGAAAGATCACAACAGGGCGTGAAGTTCAAAAGTTCAGTTAAGTTTAAGGTCCTTCACCCTGGAAAGTTTTCATTAACTTTTTTTTTTCTCTTTCTTGTACATCCCAATGAATGCTGCAGTTGCAAATTTCTCAGCATGACTTGGTCAAAACCCACTCAAAATCATGCCAAGAATCTGCTTTTAAAGCTATGCTGTCAAAATTTGCAGCCCTAGGAGGCTTAGATAATTCAGAAAGTATCTGATTTTCAGTAACCAGCTTTCTAGCTGTATTGAATTTCGGATTCTTCCAGAAGCCCCAACTCTGAAATATATTTTTTAAAGCAACCAAACTCTCTGAAACTTACTTTAAAAAATACTTACTCTTTACTAACTTTAAGCCAATAAACTTTGTACTTAACAAGTCATGATTAAGAAAACTTTTGTAATAGTAATCAAATAGAATATTTTTATAATCACTTTAGAAGCCATAGAGCCAATGTTTTATATTTAAGATACTTTAGAACCAGATGCTATCACTGATAAATAGAAAACTCAAACTGGATTAATAACATATGAAAAACTTGTTAATAACAAATTAAAAACTGAAACTGGATTAATAACAAGTCCTAAAGGATAGCCATTAGTCAGCAGTGAAGAGCTTAAGAAACAACTAAACCTAAGAGTGCTACTGGATCCATGAGATCAACATGGTAGGCCCTTGGGAGATACTGGGGGACATTTTTGGTTGTCACAACAACAGAAAGAGCCTGAATGGAATTTAGTGGAAGGGAGCCAGGAACACTGGGTGTCCTGAAGTGTGTGGGATAGTCCCACACATCAAACAGTTGTCCTGTGTCTTGTTCCAACTCTTCAGTGGCTACTCAGGTACGCATGGAGGTGAAAAGTCTGTTTATAATTATCTGAATCTGGAACCTACTCCTGTTTCCTTGTTTTATATAAGCACAAAATATTCTTTTGCATAGTTTAATAGTCCCTTTTCAGGAATGCAACTACTATGCAAATTAAGAAAGGAATGTAATTTTGGCAGGGAGGGGCGTTGAACAGGACTTTATGAGACATTGTTCTCCATCTTAGGAAGTCACCAGTGGCAAAACTGCTTATAAGAATGTTATTGTGAATGTAATTAAGGGTAATTAATAACACAATCCAAATATATAATGACATGGAGACAAATTAAAAAAAAAAAAAAAAGAATGTTATTGTGTTACTGAAACCATTTACCTCAGATTTGGGACTTGAAACCAAAGCCCAGTTTGTGACTCGAACCCATGTGGCCAGGACTCGAACCCAGCCAAAACCTTGCTTGGGACTTGAACCCATGTGGCTGGGACTCAAGCCCAGCCAAAACGCATGATACTTGGTTTCAGGACCTAATGGAGCCCAGGTTCTTGATGTCTCATTGTAGAAAAGAATTCAATGAGAGACAAAGTCACAGGTAGAAAGTATTCAGATTCAGAGACAAACACACTCCACAGACCAAGTGTGGACCATCACAGAGAGCAAGTGCAGTGGCCTTGAAAATGTGGCGCTTAGGTTTTAGGGGTGGGTAATTTCTTATGCTAATGAGTGGGAGGATTACTCCAGTGCTTTTGGGGAAGGGGCAGAACTGTCATGGTGCCTCTCAGTGTGTCATTTAGCTTACTGATTGAGGATCAAGGTCTAATCTGCCATCTTGGACCCATTTGATTCTAATGGTTTATGTTTGTCCTTGGGCTTAATTTTTTTCATTCTTTCAGAAGTTAAGAAACAACTAAACCTAAGAGTGCTACTGGATCCATGAGATCAACATGGTAGGCCCTTGGGAGATACTGGGGGACATTTTTGGTTGTCACAACAACAGAAAGAGCCTGAATGGAATTTAGTGGAAGGAGCCAGGAACACTGGGTGTCCTGAAGTGTGTGGGATAGTCCACACATCAAACAGTTGTCCTGTGTCTTGTTCCAACTCTTCAGTGGCTACTCAGGTACGCATGGAGGTGAAAAGTCTGTTTATAATTATCTGAATCTGGAACCTACTCCTGTTTCCTTGTTTTATATAAGCACAAAATATTCTTTTGCATAGTTTAATAGTCCCTTTTCAGGAATGCAACTACTATGCAAATTAAGAAAGGAATGTAATTTTGGCAGGGAGGGGCGTTGAACAGGACTTTATGAGACATTGTTCTCCATCTTAGGAAGTCACCAGTGGCAAAACTGCTTATAAGAATGTTATTGTGAATGTAATTAAGGGTAATTAATAACACAATCCAAATATATAATGACATGGAGACAAATTAAAAAAAAAAAAAAAAAGAATGTTATTGTGTTACTGAAACCATTTACCTCAGATTTGGGACTTGAAACCAAAGCCCAGTTTGTGACTCGAACCCATGTGGCCAGGACTCGAACCCAGCCAAAACCTTGCTTGGGACTTGAACCCATGTGGCTGGGACTCAAGCCCAGCCAAAACGCATGATACTTGGTTTCAGGACCTAATGGAGCCCAGGTTCTTGATGTCTCATTGTAGAAAAGAATTCAATGAGAGACAAAGTCACAGGTAGAAAGTATTCAGATTCAGAGACAAACACACTCCACAGACCAAGTGTGGACCATCACAGAGAGCAAGTGCAGTGGCCTTGAAAATGTGGCGCTTAGGTTTTAGGGGTGGGTAATTTCTTATGCTAATGAGTGGGAGGATTACTCCAGTGCTTTTGGGGAAGGGGCAGAACTGTCATGGTGCCTCTCAGTGTGTCATTTAGCTTACTGATTGAGGATCAAGGTCTAATCTGCCATCTTGGACCCATTTGATTCTAATGGTTTATGTTTGTCCTTGGGCTATGTCATTCTTTCAGAAGTTGCGCCCTTCCCCTTTCCCTCCTGTTACATTACTGACATAATACACTTGGACCAGTCTGTAGTAGTAGCAGTTGTCATTCACAGTGATTCTGCTTGTGGGTGCTATATCTGACTCGATCATTGTGCCTTCTCAGGTGGTTATCCCTAGGTCTTTACGTACTGAAAACATTATTAAGTCACATGTTGCTTGCCTTGTATTTTTGCTTTATACTACTGCCAGGACCTTAGATTGAGTTTTGTTTCAAACTTAGGTGAACAAGTAGGTTACAGATTTCCTATCAAGATAATATGGGAGGACATTATAAATTATGTACTATAAAATGGAATCATTGAGTCTGAGAAGGACAAAAGCCTTCCTGCCATGTGAAAACCTAGCTGGTGAAGGTGGTAGAACAACAGACTCCAGTCCTGTAATAAGGTCCCCTTAAGGATGCAGAATGTGTCTTATTCCAACCAAGAACGAAGGTCAGAGTCACTCAACTTTCATTCATCCATGAGCCATTATTACAGTCTTTATCCTATCTGCTTACACAACAATTTACTTAGTGTGTGTGTGTGTGTGTTAGTCAATTGCCTGACTCTGCCACTCCATGGACTATCGCCCACCAAGCTGCTCTGTCCATGGAATTCTCCAGGCAAGAATACTGGAGTGGGTTGCCATTCCTTTCTCCAGGGGATCTTCCTGACCCAGGGATCAAATCCGGTTCTTCCGCATTGCCAGCAGTTTATTTACTGTCTGAGCTACCACGGAAGCCCCATTTACTTAGTATCTTTCCTTCAATCAAATAAATTCATTTTCACCTAAATGTATCTTATATCAATTTGGTATCAATAAAAAGTAGATTTGATGTGTTAGCTACATTTTCCTTATTTCATTAAAATAAACATGTAACTATTAAAGGAAAAAAAAAAGGTTGTTCCTACCTATAACAACAAGATCTTCCTCTATATCCATTTATATGTGTACATTTAAATTCATGAAATTGTGCTGCAAGTGATATACGCTAACAAAGGGGGTTGGAAAACACAATTTAAGGGCAAAGGAAAATTTAGTTACATATGCTAATTTTCTTTATTCCTTAGGAAAAAGCATATGTTCCTTTTGCTAAAATATATCCTAAATACCGCATTTTAAGTATTAATGCTTTGCCACAGATATGAATACTTTAGAATGAAACATAATGTAACAGGGTACCTGTACCACATAATGTTGCTAATCTTCTTGAAAATATTCTTTACTGAATTCTTACTTGAAATATTTCTTGTAACAAGGCAAACCTTCAGTCACTATTGTCAGCATACTATATACAACTCAACTTTAGTAAAAATAGAATACACCATCCATAGCAATGAGTATTTTTGAATAAACACCCTAAATGTGTTTATTCATTCAATATATATTTGTCAAGCCCTATCATGTGCAAAGCATTGTTCTAGGATACAGCAATGAACAAAATAAAGTTTCTTTCCATCAAGATAATATGGGAGGACATTATAAATTATGTACTATAAAATGGAATCATTGAAGGCCTTCCTGCCATGTGAAAACCTAGCTGGTGAAGGTGGTAGAACAACAGACTCCAGTCCTGTAATAAGGTCCCCTTAAGGATGCAGAATGTGTCTTATTCCAACCAAGAACGAAGGTCAGAGTCACTCAACTTTCATTCATCCATGAGCCATTATTACAGTCTTTATCCTATCTGCTTACACAACAATTTACTTAGTGTGTGTGTGTGTGTTAGTCAATTGCCTGACTCTGCCACTCCATGGACTATCGCCCACCAAGCTGCTCTGTCCATGGAATTCTCCAGGCAAGAATACTGGAGTGGGTTGCCATTCCTTTCTCCAGGGGATCTTCCTGACCCAGGGATCAAATCCGGTTCTTCCGCATTGCCAGCAGTTTATTTACTGTCTGAGCTACCACGGAAGCCCCATTTACTTAGTATCTTTCCTTCAATCAAATAAATTCATTTTCACCTAAATGTATCTTATATCAATTTGGTATCAATAAAAAGTAGATTTGATGTGTTAGCTACATTTTCCTTATTTCATTAAAATAAACATGTAACTATTAAAGGAAAAAAAAAAGGTTGTTCCTACCTATAACAACAAGATCTTCCTCTATATCCATTTATATGTGTACATTTAAATTCATGAAATTGTGCTGCAAGTGATATACGCTAACAAAGGGGGTTGGAAAACACAATTTAAGGGCAAAGGAAAATTTAGTTACATATGCTAATTTTCTTTATTCCTTAGGAAAAAGCATATGTTCCTTTTGCTAAAATATATCCTAAATACCGCATTTTAAGTATTAATGCTTTGCCACAGATATGAATACTTTAGAATGAAACATAATGTAACAGGGTACCTGTACCACATAATGTTGCTAATCTTCTTGAAAATATTCTTTACTGAATTCTTACTTGAAATATTTCTTGTAACAAGGCAAACCTTCAGTCACTATTGTCAGCATACTATATACAACTCAACTTTAGTAAAAATAGAATACACCATCCATAGCAATGAGTATTTTTGAATAAACACCCTAAATGTGTTTATTCATTCAATATATATTTGTCAAGCCCCTATCATGTGCAAAGCATTGTTCTAGGATACAGCAATGAACAAAATAAAGTTTCTTTCCATGCATACCTTTTATTTTATTGATGGAAAATAGAATAAAAGCAAAATTAATCTTTATTCATTCTGAGAAGGAAGCCTAAGTTTGGCATCAGGGGATGTGCACACATGATACTATCATTTGGCATTGAATTTTATACAGCTAAATGATTTTAATATTCTTTTGTTCAATCTCTTTTATTTATTTATTTATCTTTATCCATCTTTATTCTTTGGCCTGTGTGGGCCTCCCATTTCAGTGGCCTCTCGCTGCAGAGCACTGGCTCTGGGTGCATGTGCTCCAGGGCGCTGGCTCGTAATTGGACACGCTGGTCCAGCCGCTGCTTGGCATGTGGGATCTTCCCAGGCCAGAGATCGAACCAGTGCCCCTTGCACTGCAAGGTGGACTCTTTACCCACTGGACTACTAGGGAAGCCCTATTCAATGTCTTTTAACAATATACTATTTTGTTGAGTTCACAGAGTTCAGACGCAAACAAACAACTCAATGAAAAAATGAGCAAAAGGGGCTTCCCTGGTAGCTCAGTGGTAAAAGAGTTCACCTGCCAATGCAGGAGACATGATTTAAATCCCTGATCTGGGAAGATCCCAAGTGCTGCAGAGCAGCTAAGCCTGTGAGCCACAACTATTGAGTCTGTGCTCTAGAGCCTTGGAGCCACAACTATTGAAGTCCATGTGCCCTAGAGCCCAAGTTCCACAACAAGAGAAGTCACTGCAACAAGAAGCCTGCTCACCTCAACTAGAGAGTAGTCCCCACTCCCTGCAACTAGAGAAGAGCCTGCTGTAGCAGTGAAAACCCAGAACAGCCAAAAATAAATAAATAAATAAAATTAAAAAAAAATGGGCAAAAGACCTAAATAGACATGTCTTCAAAAAAGACATATAGACAGACGATAGTCAGATAAAAAATGCTCAATATTGGAAATTATTAGAGAAATGCTAATCAAAACTACAACCAAGTATCCCCTCACTGTCTCCCACATTGCAGGTGGATTCTTTACCGTCTTAGCCACCAGGGAAGCCCCTAGTCAGAATGGCCATCATCACAAAGTCGACAAACATTAAATCCTGGAAAGAGTGTAAAGGAACATTCTTAACACTGTTGGTGGGAATGTAAATTGGTGCAGCCACTATGGAGAACAGTATGGACACTCCTTAAAAAACTAACAACAGAGTTACCATAGGATCCTGCAATCATATTCCTGGTCATATATCTACAGAAAACTACAATTTGAAGAAATACATACACTCCAGTGTTCATTGCACCACTAGCTGTAGTAGCTAAGGCACTTAGGCAACCTAAATATCCATCAACAGATGAATGGATAAAGAAGATGTGGTATATATATATATATATATATATACACACACACACACACATATATATATATACACACATACAAATGTGTGTGTGTGTGTGTGTGTGTGTGTGTGTGTGTACTTGTTTAGTTGCTAAGTCATGTCTGACTCTTTTGCAACTCCATGGACTGTAGCCCACCAGGCTTCTTTGTCCATGGGATTCTCCAGGCAAGAATACTGGAATGGATTGCTATTTCTTTCTCCAGGAGATCTTCACAGACCAGGGATCAAACCTGTGTCTTCTGCACTGTCAGGCAGATTTTTTTTTAAAACTGAGCTACCAGGGAAGCTTACACACACACACACACACACAATTACTCAGCCATAAAAAAGAATGAAACAATGCCATTTGCCAGGTCCATGGATGGACCTGGAAATTATCATACTAAGTGAAGTAAACCAAAGACCAATATCTGATATTGCTTGTATGGGAATCTGAAAAAACCATACAAATGATCTTACTTATGCTCACAGACATACTTATGGTTACTAAAGGGGATAGTGAGGGAGTGATAAATTAGGAGTTTGGAATTAATATATACATACTACTATATAAAAAATAGGTAACCAACAAGGACCTACTGTATAGCACAGGGAACTAGATATTTTATAGTAACCAATAAGGAAAAAGAATCTGAAAAAGAAAAAAAAGTATATATGTAACTGAATCACCTTCCTGCATGCTGAAAACTAACACATCATTGCAAATCATAAAAAAAAAGCTAATCAAAACTACAACCAAGTATCCCTCACTGTCTCCCACATTGCAGGTGGATTCTTTACCGTCTTAGCCACCAGGAAGCCCTAGTCAGAATGGCCATCATCACAAAGTCGACAAACATTAAATCCTGGAAAGAGTGTAAAGGAACATTCTTAACACTGTTGGTGGGAATGTAAATTGGTGCAGCCACTATGGAGAACAGTATGGACACCCCTTTAAAAAAACTAACAACAGAGTTACCATAGGATCCTGCAATCATATTCCTGGTCATATATCTACAGAAAACTACAATTTGAAGAAATACATACACTCCAGTGTTCATTGCACCACTAGCTGTAGTAGCTAAGGCACTTAGGCAACCTAAATATCCATCAACAGATGAATGGATAAAGAAGATGTGGTATATATATATATATATATATATACACACACACACACACATATATATATATACACACATACAAATGTGTGTGTGTGTGTGTGTGTGTGTGTGTGTGTGTACTTGTTTAGTTGCTAAGTCATGTCTGACTCTTTTGCAACTCCATGGACTGTAGCCCACCAGGCTTCTTTGTCCATGGGATTCTCCAGGCAAGAATACTGGAATGGATTGCTATTTCTTTCTCCAGGAGATCTTCACAGACCAGGGATCAAACCTGTGTCTTCTGCACTGTCAGGCAGATTTTTTTTTAAAACTGAGCTACCAGGGAAGCTTACACACACACACACACACAATTACTCAGCCATAAAAAAGAATGAAACAATGCCATTTGCCAGGTCCATGGATGGACCTGGAAATTATCATACTAAGTGAAGTAAACCAAAGACCAATATCTGATATTGCTTGTATGGGAATCTGAAAAAACCATACAAATGATCTTACTTATGCTCACAGACATACTTATGGTTACTAAAGGGGATAGTGAGGGAGTGATAAATTAGGAGTTTGGAATTAATATATACATACTACTATATAAAAAATAGGTAACCAACAAGGACCTACTGTATAGCACAGGGAACTAGATATTTTATAGTAACCAATAAGGAAAAAGAATCTGAAAAAGAAAAAAAAGTATATATGTAACTGAATCACCTTCCTGCATGCTGAAAACTAACACATCATTGCAAATCAATTATACTTCAATTATATATATATATATATAGTTTTATTGATGTTTTGCACATATATCTCATCCCATTTTAGATTCTACTCTACAATGTAAAAAGTGGAATTTAAGAATCCCTTAATACTTCAGCTAAAGTTTTCATTTTTCATATGTAATTTAAATTTTCCCTAAATCACCTTGACTCACATGTTCCTATTATTCATGTCACTAATATCATTGGTAAATGGTTATCAGAGCCTTTTAATTATCCTTTGAAGGAGTATAATGTTCCCTCTCTTAATAGGCTCTATTTAAGACACTTAAAAAATAATACCAATGGGTGATTTAAGATGGTAAAAACTGTTAAATAGGTAGTTCAAAAATACTTAGGAGAACATTCCCGTCATATGATTATAGTGACATCTTATTAATTTCTAAATATAGTGGGTGTTTCTCCCTTATCCAGCTATTAAAGTTAGATGAAATTTATTCACTGTATTACTCTGTTAAGTCATTTTCAAACAACTGAAATTAAAAAAACCCTGTCTTTGGTTATTTCCAAAATCTCAAGTGGTACCACTGGTCTGTGCAAGTTGAGAAAAGGAAATTTTAAAAATAAGAAGGCTAACCCCCCTCACAAAGATTGTTTTGAAGCTCAAGTTAATAATTGATGTTAAAAATAATTGACTCTGGGGGCTTCCCTGGTAGTCCAGTGGGTAAGGACACCGCCTTGCAGTGCAAGGGGCACCGGTTTGACCCTGGCCTGGGAAGATCCCATGTGCCACAGAGCGATTGGACTGATGTGTCCAATGACCGAGCCGGAGCTCTGGAGCGCATGCGCCCAGAGCCGGTGTTCTGTGACAACAGAGGCCACCGCGATGGGAGGCCCACATGGGCCAAAGAACAAAGAAGCGTGAAAATAGAGAAATGAAAGACCAATAGAAGTGGCCCTCCCACCCCACTCCCTTCCCAACCCGCCCCCCTGCAAAAAAAAAAAAAACAACCTTGAAAAGAAAAATTGACTCTGAAGCCTTCTAAGATTCTGAGATATCATGAGTCACTGAAGAAAAACTAAGTTATGCCCCACAGAGTTTTGTGTTAGGAGATTCTGGTTCTGTTATAATTATTTCAAAACAGGTTATCTGTGTTTGGCAAGTACCAATTAAAAAAGTATACTGCTAGAATATATTTTCTTTCAATATACTAGTCAACCCTTATCTTTTAAGTCATTTCCCTCTGAGGTATTGTCATTTACTTGTCTCTGAAAATAATTTTTTACATGAAGATTAAGGTGCTTTGGCAGTGCTATCATTTTGGAGACTTAATGAGACCTAAGAGAGATAAATGTGATAGAGAAAATGCCCTAAAAAGAAGAAATGCCTTTAAAAGAAGGAAACTTGTTTTTTGTTTCCTTTCCCCTATTGGAGCTAAGCCATTAGAACAGTGCCTGATACATAGTAGGTGCTCAATAAATAACTCTTGATTGAGTGTGCGTGCTCAGTGCTGTCTGACTCTTTTGCTACCCCATGGACTGTAGTCCTCCAGGCTCCTCTGTCCATGGAATCTCCCAGGCAAAAATAATGGAGTGGATTGCCGTTTCCTTCTCCAAGTGATCTTCCTGACTCTGGGATAGAACCCGCATCTCCTGCATTGGCAGGTGGATTCTTTACCACTGCACCATCTGGGAAGCCAACTGAGTGAATAAGTTAATGAAAGAGAAGATCCCAGCAGCTTGAGTGTGTCTGAAGACATGCCTAAGGAGGATGCCATTCTCATCAGGGAGGGTGGTGGCAAGCCTTCCAGCGGAAGGTTTCAGACGCCCATCTTTATAACCTACTGTGTGGCTTGGCAACCTGTGGACTTCAGCCTTTTCTCTGTGCCTCCCCTGCCTTTTGTGTCAATTGAAGATTAAAAATAATTATCAGAATCTACCACAGTGTCAAGAGGGATAAATAAAGTCATACATAAAAAGTACTTAGCATATAGAACACTCTCAATAAATATCAACCAATTTTAGAATTACAGTGATACATTTTATATTGATATTGGATTGAGATCCCACACTTTCTATGTAACAATTTGAAATAGAATTGGATGCCAAGAACAGTATATGCTGATTTTACAAAGCTATCATTAAAGAAGTCTTGCTGTTAGGTGTAGAAGAGTGGACCTAAGGTTTTGAATTGGTAGAGAATGAAGTTTCATTTACAGACAGGAATCACTGGCCGTTTCATTGTAATGTGGTTTGAATATTAAGAAGAAGCAACCACTTCTGTGGAAGGTACAATGAAGGAGAAAATGTGTTTTTCTTTACACAGGAACCTTCAGTGATTCTCCATTTTATTATTATTTTACAGAGTAAATGACAAACTAGTAATAAAGGGTCTCTGAAAATAATTTTTTACATGAAGATTAAGGTGCTTTGGCAGTGCTATCATTTTGGAGACTTAATGAGACCTAAGAGAGATAAATGTGATAGAGAAAATGCCCTAAAAAGAAGAAATGCCTTTAAAAGAAGGAAACTTGTTTTTTGTTTCCTTTCCCCTATTGGAGCTAAGCCATTAGAACAGTGCCTGATACATAGTAGGTGCTCAATAAATAACTCTTGATTGAGTGTGCGTGCTCAGTGCTGTCTGACTCTTTTGCTACCCCATGGACTGTAGTCCTCCAGGCTCCTCTGTCCATGGAATCTCCCAGGCAAAAATAATGGAGTGGATTGCCGTTTCCTTCTCCAAGTGATCTTCCTGACTCTGGGATAGAACCCGCATCTCCTGCATTGGCAGGTGGATTCTTTACCACTGCACCATCTGGGAAGCCAACTGAGTGAATAAGTTAATGAAAGAGAAGATCCCAGCAGCTTGAGTGTGTCTGAAGACATGCCTAAGGAGGATGCCATTCTCATCAGGGAGGGTGGTGGCAAGCCTTCCAGCGGAAGGTTTCAGACGCCCATCTTTATAACCTACTGTGTGGCTTGGCAACCTGTGGACTTCAGCCTTTTCTCTGTGCCTCCCCTGCCTTTTGTGTCAATTGAAGATTAAAAATAATTATCAGAATCTACCACAGTGTCAAGAGGGATAAATAAAGTCATACATAAAAAGTACTTAGCATATAGAACACTCTCAATAAATATCAACCAATTTTAGAATTACAGTGATACATTTTATATTGATATTGGATTGAGATCCCACACTTTCTATGTAACAATTTGAAATAGAATTGGATGCCAAGAACAGTATATGCTGATTTTACAAAGCTATCATTAAAGAAGTCTTGCTGTTAGGTGTAGAAGAGTGGACCTAAGGTTTTGAATTGGTAGAGAATGAAGTTTCATTTACAGACAGGAATCACTGGCCGTTTCATTGTAATGTGGTTTGAATATTAAGAAGAAGCAACCACTTCTGTGGAAGGTACAATGAAGGAGAAAATGTGTTTTTCTTTACACAGGAACCTTCAGTGATTCTCCATTTTATTATTATTTTTACAGAGTAAATGACAAACTAGTATTCAGGTTAACGTCTGGTCTAGTTATAACCAATCACCATGGTTTAGTAAAAGTTCAGCCTAATTTTACATTAATTCTGATTATGTTCTCTCCAACTGGACAACTCCCTCACTTCAATGCTATACATTCACTGCAGGATTTGAAGACACTCACCTTTTGAATGAATCCAGCCTTTTACCACCTCTGCAATTATTTTGAATGCACTTTAATAATGTCCACTTATAAAAACTCAACCATTGTCTGAGTACAAATGCCAACTTCTCCATGAGGTCCTTCACCAGAATGTCGATACTCTCTCCATGGAGCCTCCTTGGCACCTGTTGGTTTATCCACTGTTCATTTATCTGGTGTTTGTCTGAATTGTGTGCCAGCCTTTCCCCAAATGTTCTGTTTATCTTTTATCTCCTGTAGCTCATATCCTGGCATTCAGTATATTCTTAATACGTGTTTAATCAAGTTTACCTTTTCTTTTTTTTAAAAGAGAGAGATTTACTCTAGGACTTCCAAGGTTTTCTAGGTGGACTTTATCCTTCTTATTCTGTACCAAGAATTATCTCCAAAATAGAAAATAAAGCAAATCTAGTAAAGCATAAAATAAAAGAATGAGAAAAGACAAAGACAGGAGATGAGGGACTTTACTTTTCCACCTGGCAAGGACTGTCAGAAAGTGGTGGATGAGAGGGAAGAGGGGTAGGAGGGCTTGCAGTGGACACTAAGGTTAAATTCATTCCCTGGACTACTCCTTGGTGACTCTGGAGAGAGAAGGGAGAAATCCCAAATAAAAAGTACTTAGCATATAGAACACTCTCAATAAATATCAACCAATTTTAGAATTACAGTGATACATTTTATATTGATATTGGATTGAGATCCCACACTTTCTATGTAACAATTTGAAATAGAATTGGATGCCAAGAACAGTATATGCTGATTTTACAAAGCTATCATTAAAGAAGTCTTGCTGTTAGGTGTAGAAGAGTGGACCTAAGGTTTTGAATTGGTAGAGAATGAAGTTTCATTTACAGACAGGAATCACTGGCCGTTTCATTGTAATGTGGTTTGAATATTAAGAAGAAGCAACCACTTCTGTGGAAGGTACAATGAAGGAGAAAATGTGTTTTTCTTTACACAGGAACCTTCAGTGATTCTCCATTTTATTATTATTTTTACAGAGTAAATGACAAACTAGTATTCAGGTTAACGTCTGGTCTAGTTATAACCAATCACCATGGTTTAGTAAAAGTTCAGCCTAATTTTACATTAATTCTGATTATGTTCTCTCCAACTGGACAACTCCCTCACTTCAATGCTATACATTCACTGCAGGATTTGAAGACACTCACCTTTTGAATGAATCCAGCCTTTTACCACCTCTGCAATTATTTTGAATGCACTTTAATAATGTCCACTTATAAAAACTCAACCATTGTCTGAGTACAAATGCCAACTTCTCCATGAGGTCCTTCACCAGAATGTCGATACTCTCTCCATGGAGCCTCCTTGGCACCTGTTGGTTTATCCACTGTTCATTTATCTGGTGTTTGTCTGAATTGTGTGCCAGCCTTTCCCCAAATGTTCTGTTTATCTTTTATCTCCTGTAGCTCATATCCTGGCATTCAGTATATTCTTAATACGTGTTTAATCAAGTTTACCTTTTCTTTTTTTTAAAAGAGAGAGATTTACTCTAGGACTTCCAAGGTTTTCTAGGTGGACTTTATCCTTCTTATTCTGTACCAAGAATTATCTCCAAAATAGAAAATAAAGCAAATCTAGTAAAGCATAAAATAAAAGAATGAGAAAAGACAAAGACAGGAGATGAGGGACTTTACTTTTCCACCTGGCAAGGACTGTCAGAAAGTGGTGGATGAGAGGGAAGAGGGGTAGGAGGGCTTGCAGTGGACACTAAGGTTAAATTCATTCCCTGGACTACTCCTTGGTGACTCTGGAGAGAGAAGGTGCTAGAAATATTCACACTGCCATAGGATCCACAGGCAGTGGGGAAGAAGGACAAGGGGGGAGCATCTGCCAGCCCCTGCCTAGAAGCAAACTAGCTGCACCCACGGCTGTTCTCCCGAGATCAACTGGTTCCTGTGGGTGGTCGTGGCCGGGGGTCGGAGGCGGGGGGCGGCGTGTGCGTGGGGCAGAGACACTGCAGACAGAAGTAAAACCTGTTTTCATGGCTGGACATTCTGTCCAGATTGTATTACCCCCAGAGCACAAATAAACCCAAGAAAGAGGAGTCTTTCTTGTTTTCAGATTTGTGCTGTGTAGAGATGTGAGAGAGCTGACAGTGGGGCAGGAAGGGGGCCAAGCTTATCCATACCAGTCCACACCAGCAGAAAAAGCGAAGCAACGATACAGGCTTAGCTGTCCAAGGTCGGGCCAGGCCAGCATCTTGTTGTTGGAATTTTCCTTTTGGCGGCGCCACAGCTGTGAGACCACAGTTGCTGAGTGCAGGTGGCCAGGTGGAGCACAGAATTATCTCTCTGGGCCATAAATGCACGATCATGAAACTCGGAGGGCCCTCTAGTCCCCTGTCTCTACCACCTTCCACCTTGCTTCCTACTTTATGGAGAGACTGAAAGTCACTTGGTGGGTAATTCCATACCATTTTTCTACAAAATCTATAAAATTTCCTACTCTGCAGTCATTCTTTCCTCCATTCTCTCTGTTCTATTAGACAGCTGCCTTCTTTTCTAAGTCCCTCTACTACCTTTCCAGAATATTTTGCTTTGTTGCAGCCCTGGGCAAGTTACCCCCAAATATGCCTCAATGGTATGCTGATTATTTTGAATTAAAGTTACTTATGAAATGGCCAACACACAAGGGATGCTCTGATTTTCCTCTCTGTATCTTTAAAGGCAGGACATCAGTCTCTCATGGGAAAGCAGCACTCCTGTATCCAGAGGTAGAAGGATACCCTTATCATTGGGGACTGGGAACTTGGGCAAAGAAACGTGCATGAACAAACCTTATTTCTTTTTTTTAATTTACAAGCCTAAACTCTGTTTAGATTCCTCACTGACTGGGCACCTCATACCTAAGTTTCTTCACCCTGTCAATTCCTCACAGATTTATTTTGTATAAAAAGTATAAAAAGTAGACTTCTTTGGCCATTTCTTAGGTTCCATTTCTAATAGTCCGTCAAGCCCAGGAATTAAATTGTGTTTCTTTTTCTCCTGCTCAACTGTCTGCTGTCCATGTTATTATTAGTTCGGCCACAAGAACTCAAGAGGGAGAGAAGGGGAAATTCCCCCAGCTCAACAACTCCCAGTTAGGATTTTTCTCTCTCATGAACTCCATTGCTCTTTCTCAACCAGATCTTTCTCACCATAATTTCATCATGCTTAAAGGTCTTGCAAAAACAAAACTAAAAGCTTCCAACCTCATGTTTCCAGCTACCATTTTCTCTCTACCACTTTATTTACAGCAATACTTGGGAAAGAGGTGGGCCTGGCATTGCAGGGGGAGCTCAATAAATATTTGCCGAAAGAATGAAAAAGTGAATGCCGCCTAGTACAGCCATAAAAAAGGTCTCCAATAATTTTTAAAAATTCATAGAAATTAAATTAAAGAAATTGCAATTAGCAAAAAAGGAGTGAATATGTAAACAAATGAAAAACGGTACAGGGGTTTGTAAAGCAACCATCAATCAACTAAAAATAAATATTCAAAACAACTATAAAGGGTTAAGTCACTCACTTCAATCTAAGTCAAATGTGTCATGGATTATAGACTTTTGTCACAAGCATTTGTTCGTGTGGTCACAGAGAACAAGGAACATGAATAACAATAATAATAAAACCCCACATTTACTGAGGATCCCTCCTGTGACAGGGACGGTGTGAGCTTTACACACACTTAACTTCTTGCTTTTCACCACAACCCTATGAGTTCTGCACTTTTCAATCATTTTCAAGCCCAGGAAGTTGGAGGACAGAGAGGTCTGGACAGTCGCTGCTGCCAGAACCCAAATCCAGGCAGCCGGCTCCTACCACCTTCAGGGGGAAACTGCCTTATTTTTATCTCTCACCACAAGTGGTCAAATTTGTTTTATATCTTTAAAGGGACATTTAAATAAGGCAGGGCCATGTGACTGTGTGGATAAACCATGTCAAAAGGCCTGAGTCTTGGACCTTAACTCTTTCATTACCTTGCAATGAATCACTTGGCCTCTTTTTGTTACTTGTTTTTTTTGATATTAAAACAGAAATGAGTGCCTTCATTTAAAAGCTTTGTGAAAGTAAAGTGCTGTTTAAATGTGAATTAGAAGTTTGGTTTCATGTCATTAGGAATAAACTTCATCTTAAAAGGACAAGCCATCGTGGCTTCTGTAATGACCTCACAACCTCCTATCAGTGTTCAAAGTAGCCTAGTAAAATAAATAATGTTTTCTGGGGCCATGGCAACAACTTCATTTTCTGCATGCTGATACAACTTTATTTAGGAACAAAAGGTAAAGGTTCTATTTCTAGTCAACATTGAGTTTTTCTTTTTAATAAAATTTCTTTTATTTCTGTGTACAAGAGGAATGTATGCTTATGATATAAAAAACAGAAAGAGGAAAATAAAATCTTCTAGAAACAATCCCTGTTAAAATTCTGGTGTATTTTTAAAATCATAACTGAGATCTTCGTTTAAGATACACAATTTGCATCCTGCTTATTTTTACTTAATGTATTATAAACATATTCAGAAACTCTTTCAATGATGCAGCTTGCATGACAGGAAATAACTAACTCCCCCTTGATAAAAATTAAAGTCACCCGTGGCTGCCTCAAATCTGGCTTAGATTTGTCACAATAGTGAGTCCATTTCCTTCTTGGGGACAGTTGACAAGTGTCCTCAGCTGTCACCACCACACCCTTCTCTTCCTTACAAAGAACATAAGGTTAGGTGATGAACTGAGCAGTTTGTCACTCAGCACCACCTGCCAGATCAGTAGGAATACTGGAAAACAGAATTGAATAGTTCAAAATCTGTATTTAAGTGTACACAATTTTCATCATTTTCAAGCCCAGGAAGTTGGAGGACAGAGAGGTCTGGACAGTCGCTGCCAGAACCCAAATCCAGGCAGCCGGCTCCTACCACCTTCAGGGGGAAACTGCCTTATTTTTATCTCTCACCACAAGTGGTCAAATTTGTTTTATATCTTTAAAGGGACATTTAAATAAGGCAGGGCCATGTGACTGTGTGGATAAACCATGTCAAAAGGCCTGAGTCTTGGACCTTAACTCTTTCATTACCTTGCAATGAATCACTTGGCCTCTTTTTGTTACTTGTTTTTTTTGATATTAAAACAGAAATGAGTGCCTTCATTTAAAAGCTTTGTGAAAGTAAAGTGCTGTTTAAATGTGAATTAGAAGTTTGGTTTCATGTCATTAGGAATAAACTTCATCTTAAAAGGACAAGCCATCGTGGCTTCTGTAATGACCTCACAACCTCCTATCAGTGTTCAAAGTAGCCTAGTAAAATAAATAATGTTTTCTGGGGCCATGGCAACAACTTCATTTTCTGCATGCTGATACAACTTTATTTAGGAACAAAAGGTAAAGGTTCTATTTCTAGTCAACATTGAGTTTTTCTTTTTAATAAAATTTCTTTTATTTCTGTGTACAAGAGGAATGTATGCTTATGATATAAAAAACAGAAAGAGGAAAATAAAATCTTCTAGAAACAATCCCTGTTAAAATTCTGGTGTATTTTTAAAATCATAACTGAGATCTTCGTTTAAGATACACAATTTGCATCCTGCTTATTTTTACTTAATGTATTATAAACATATTCAGAAACTCTTTCAATGATGCAGCTTGCATGACAGGAAATAACTAACTCCCCCTTGATAAAAATTAAAGTCACCCGTGGCTGCCTCAAATCTGGCTTAGATTTGTCACAATAGTGAGTCCATTTCCTTCTTGGGGACAGTTGACAAGTGTCCTCAGCTGTCACCACCACACCCTTCTCTTCCTTACAAAGAACATAAGGTTAGGTGATGAACTGAGCAGTTTGTCACTCAGCACCACCTGCCAGATCAGTAGGAATACTGGAAAACAGAATTGAATAGTTGCAAAATCTAGTATTTAAGTGTATAATTATAAATTTCTTGTTAAGTTATAGAAATGTGTTCAATGATATTGAGGCAATTCCATATCAAAAAGGAAATTGTTTAAATGTACTAAAAAAGAAAATGGTTATAATGTAAAAAATTAATATAAATAATTGGCACTTAAAAGTAATATATGGCAGGGCTTCCCTGGTGGTCCAATGGGTAAGGACACTGCCTTGCAGTGCAAGGGGTGTGGGTTTGATCCCTGGCCCAGAAGGATCCCTCATGCTGCAGAGTGGCTGGACTAATGTGTCCAACTACCGAGCGTGAGCTCTGGAGTGCATGCGCCCAGAGCTGGTGCTCTGCAGTGAGAGAGGCCACTGCAGTGGGAGGCGCACACAGGCCAAAGAACAAAGATGGATGGAAATGAATAAATGAAAGATCAATAGAAGTGGCCAAAAAAAAAAAAAAAAGGTAATATATGGCATATATGATTGCCTTTGAATATTAAAATTCATATATCTAAAGAAGAATCATACTCAGTATGGTTAAGAACTTGTGCTTTGGGATTGTATTTTTGAGGTTTGAATTCTGGTGAACAACTTACTTCTTGTTTCTCTTCTCTGGGCTTCAGTTTCCTGTGTTAAATAGTAATGCCTACTTTATAGAGATCTTGTGGGGATTAAATGAGTCAATCTGTGCAAAGCATGTAAAGCAGTGTCTAGAACCTAAAGGCTCCACACATCTTAGCTATTATTATTATTATTGATATTATCATTTGATATGTGCTTGGCATAAGTGACCTTGTCAGTGGTTTCAAAATACCCATGGAAGGTCCAGGTTTGCTGCGCCAGATCACTCAGCATGTTTCAAGAATATACCATCTAAAGATGTAGGTTCAAGGAGTTTGCAGTTACAGACTGATGGATACTTTCTTGAAGATGTGGAGGTAACACAGAAGTGGGAATAATTAATTCCTTAGGAGGGTCAATGAAGTCTCCAAAGGTCATAATGCTGGGTGAGGGCTCGAGCAGTGAGTACAGACCCCCATTCCTATCCGTGGGTTCTGTATCTGTGGGTTCCTCATTCATGAATAAGGACAGCAGGTATCATAAGGGATCTAAGGGCTGATTTTGGTATCTGTGTGCATGAGGCTCCTGAAACCAATCCTCTGTGGGCACTGAGGGATGAATGTGTTGCAGGGAAAAAGTCAGTCTTGACCCCTTGATGGAACTGTTTCGTTGACTTGCTTATTGTTGCTTTTGTTACTCTAGTCATACAGAATGGTTTGCCTCAGAGAATCCTGCCCCTCTGCCTGACCGTTAAAGTGACTTTGTTCAGAACCCCGTTCACCTGTGGATGGCAGGAAGGGAGAAATTAATACATCCCCTGCCCGAGGCTTGCCGTTCTAGGAGATGTTGGCAAGATTAACAGCCATTTTGCTTTGCTTCCTTACCTCCTTCCATCTCCGATCTATAAAAGAGTCTGGCATCCAGACCCGGATAAGATGGTTTTTTTGAGGTGCTAGCCTGCTCTTTGGTCAACTGCTTCCCAAATAAAGCTGTTTTCCTTGCTTCAACACCTCATCTCTTGGATTCATTGGCCTGTTGTGCAGTGGGCATGGGCTCTGTAACAAATGTGGATGTCTCCTAGAAGAAGGGGTGGCTGGGTAGGGGTATACTCAGCAGAGGCAGTGGATACATCCTAAGTTTGACTACACCATTGTGTGGGCCTCTTAGGAGCCAGACAGCATGCTGGACACATTGTTCTCATGTAACTCTCATGCCCCTCTCATACCCCAGTGAGGCTGGTGTTCCAATGTTCTTCCACCTGCTTGGACATTAAGTAATTTGGATATCTTTCCCAGGCTCACAAAATATGTAGGGTTAAAACTTGGGTAGGCTTGAAAGTTCCACCATCTTTCCATCAGGCACTTTTGCTGACCATGGTTCAGTGTGCACAGGGCTCTGGCGGGCAGCCAAGCCTTTTCTGTGGGTAGGCCCCACAGAAGAGCAGCCTGTGGAGGTGGGAAGGCCTCTTATTCCTATGTTCACATCAGCCCTCCTGTGCTTCTTGACCCTGGAGAGACTGAGCCAGCCTTGCCTGGAGAGTGGCTGCCAGCATGCAGGCCCAGGGATTAAGCACCTCTTTAGTGTCCTGTGGGGGGCATGAGTTCTGTATCGGGGCTCATTCATGAATAAGGACAGCAGGTATCATAAGGGATCTAAGGGCTGATTTTGGTATCTGTGTGCATGAGGCTCCTGAAACCAATCCTCTGTGGGCACTGAGGGATGAATGTGTTGCAGGGAAAAAGTCAGTCTTGACCCCTTGATGGAACTGTTTCGTTGACTTGCTTATTGTTGCTTTTGTTACTCTAGTCATACAGAATGGTTTGCCTCAGAGAATCCTGCCCCTCTGCCTGACCGTTAAAGTGACTTTGTTCAGAACCCCGTTCACCTGTGGATGGCAGGAAGGGAGAAATTAATACATCCCCTGCCCGAGGCTTGCCGTTCTAGGAGATGTTGGCAAGATTAACAGCCATTTTGCTTTGCTTCCTTACCTCCTTCCATCTCCGATCTATAAAAGAGTCTGGCATCCAGACCCGGATAAGATGGTTTTTTTGAGGTGCTAGCCTGCTCTTTGGTCAACTGCTTCCCAAATAAAGCTGTTTTCCTTGCTTCAACACCTCATCTCTTGGATTCATTGGCCTGTTGTGCAGTGGGCATGGGCTCTGTAACAAATGTGGATGTCTCCTAGAAGAAGGGGTGGCTGGGTAGGGGTATACTCAGCAGAGGCAGTGGATACATCCTAAGTTTGACTACACCATTGTGTGGGCCTCTTAGGAGCCAGACAGCATGCTGGACACATTGTTCTCATGTAACTCTCATGCCCCTCTCATACCCCAGTGAGGCTGGTGTTCCAATGTTCTTCCACCTGCTTGGACATTAAGTAATTTGGATATCTTTCCCAGGCTCACAAAATATGTAGGGTTAAAACTTGGGTAGGCTTGAAAGTTCCACCATCTTTCCATCAGGCACTTTTGCTGACCATGGTTCAGTGTGCACAGGGCTCTGGCGGGCAGCCAAGCCTTTTCTGTGGGTAGGCCCCACAGAAGAGCAGCCTGTGGAGGTGGGAAGGCCTCTTATTCCTATGTTCACATCAGCCCTCCTGTGCTTCTTGACCCTGGAGAGACTGCAGCCTCGGGGAGCCTTGCCTGAGACAGCTTTAGTGCCAGCTGCCAGCATGCAGGCCCAGGGATTAAGCACCTCCCAGGTTAATACTGTTGTGGTGGCCGTTGTTAGGTGCAGTGACACTGGCCACCTTCTCTTGGGACTTTCCTCTGCAATTGCTGCCACTTTTCTCAGGCATGGGTTCCACTGCCCTCCCTCCTAAGGTTACTTATCACTCAGGGGGCCCCCAAAGGGAATTTGGTTTGCTAGTTAGAAAGAAAACTAGATCTCGATCTTGTGTGTTAAACCTGAGCTCTCAGTTTGGAAACACACAAAAAAGATTTTAAGGATGGAAACACTATTTTTCCATATATATATATTGCTCAATGGGGACCAGGGCAAGTCTTTTAGAATTTTCTGAAACTCCGAGGTTAGGCTGGTAATCAGGGGATATAATCCCTCATTTTGTTTATTAATGAAGTCACAAGAGATTGCCTGTGCCTGCTTCTGGGTAGGAGGTTGAATTTAATGTTATTGAACAAACAAGTCATTCTAGCTCAGTGACTCAGAGGGAAACTTCAGTCAAAAGAAATTTGACTTGCTCTTGTTTCCTATCTATATTTTATTGTCTCCAGAAATCCAAAGTCACCACTTTATGCCAGAAATACTCTTGGTAGGTTAGGGTTTTACTCAAGGAAATACTACAGTAGAAAATTACCATTAATCTGTGCTGTATTCAAGTGAGTTAGCAAACCCTCCGCGGTATGACACAGGCAGCCCCGTTTGGTTTTTAGAATCCAAGAGGGGGTGGGGTGAGTCTGAACTGAGGTGTCCAAATTATTTCTCACAGAGGAAGAAACTGCTGGTGAGACTTCCTTCTTTGTGGGCTTTATCATCAACTGTCTTGTGCTTTGCTAAATCAAGAATATTAGAAACTGGACTTCCCTGGTGGCTCAGTGGTGAAGAGTTCGCCTGCCAATGCAGGAAACACGGGTCCAGTCCCTGATCTGGGAAGATCCCACATGCTACAGAACTACGAAGCCCGTGAGCCACAACTACTGAGCCTGTGCTCTGAGGGGCTGCAACTGTTGAGCCCATGTGCCACAACTATTGAAGCTCATACGCCCTAGAGCCCGAGCTATGTTCACATCAGCCCTCCTGTGCTTCTTGACCCTGGAGAGACTGCAGCCTCGGGAGCCTTGCCTGAGACAGCTTTAGTGCCAGCTGCCAGCATGCAGGCCCAGGGATTAAGCACCTCCCAGGTTAATACTGTTGTGGTGGCCGTTGTTAGGTGCAGTGACACTGGCCACCTTCTCTTGGGACTTTCCTCTGCAATTGCTGCCACTTTTCTCAGGCATGGGTTCCACTGCCCTCCCTCCTAAGGTTACTTATCACTCAGGGGCCCCAAGGCAATTTGGTTTGCTAGTTAGAAAGAAAACTAGATCTCGATCTTGTGTGTTAAACCTGAGCTCTCAGTTTGGAAACACACAAAAAAGATTTTAAGGATGGAAACACTATTTTTCCATATATATATATTGCTCAATGGGGACCAGGGCAAGTCTTTTAGAATTTTCTGAAACTCCGAGGTTAGGCTGGTAATCAGGGGATATAATCCCTCATTTTGTTTATTAATGAAGTCACAAGAGATTGCCTGTGCCTGCTTCTGGGTAGGAGGTTGAATTTAATGTTATTGAACAAACAAGTCATTCTAGCTCAGTGACTCAGAGGGAAACTTCAGTCAAAAGAAATTTGACTTGCTCTTGTTTCCTATCTATATTTTATTGTCTCCAGAAATCCAAAGTCACCACTTTATGCCAGAAATACTCTTGGTAGGTTAGGGTTTTACTCAAGGAAATACTACAGTAGAAAATTACCATTAATCTGTGCTGTATTCAAGTGAGTTAGCAAACCCTCCGCGGTATGACACAGGCAGCCCCGTTTGGTTTTTAGAATCCAAGAGGGGGTGGGGTGAGTCTGAACTGAGGTGTCCAAATTATTTCTCACAGAGGAAGAAACTGCTGGTGAGACTTCCTTCTTTGTGGGCTTTATCATCAACTGTCTTGTGCTTTGCTAAATCAAGAATATTAGAAACTGGACTTCCCTGGTGGCTCAGTGGTGAAGAGTTCGCCTGCCAATGCAGGAAACACGGGTCCAGTCCCTGATCTGGGAAGATCCCACATGCTACAGAACTACGAAGCCCGTGAGCCACAACTACTGAGCCTGTGCTCTAGAGCCTCGGAGCTGCAACTGTTGAGCCCATGTGCCACAACTATTGAAGCTCATACGCCCTAGAGCCCGAGTTCTACTACAAGAGAAGTCACCGCAACAAGAAGCCTGCTCCCCTCAACTAGAGAGCAGCCCCCACTCCCTGCAACTAGAGAAGAGCCTGCAGCAGCAGTGAAAACTCAGAATAGCCAAAAATAAATAAATAAATAGAATTTAAAAAAAAATTTTTAAGAATATTAGAAACTAATGGCCTACGAGCATTTTAACAAAGCAGTTGATTTGGTGATACCTGCTCTGGCTGTATGACTCACGGATGGATGCGATTCCCAAGTGGAGCATCCAAGACAGGCCTCTCTCCCTTGCACTGCAAGCCCTTATATCCAGCTTTGCCCTGGATATTTCCACTTGACTCTTCTGCAAACAACGTATCCCAGCTGAGCTCACCATCTTTTCCCCATCACCGTTCACTTTCCTCACCCTTGGCCTCACTTGAGGTTTTTCAGATGACCAGACCAACCCGGGGAGGCCTGGTCTTCAGGATCAGCATGCTTCATCTTCTCTTCCCCATTTCATCTCTGGACTCACACCTTTATTTCTACTGCTGTCGTCATCTGCTGCCTATTTTTTTTTTTTTTGATTCATTGGGTTTGTTCTTCTTAACATATGGATGTGAGTTAATTTTTTGAAATATGATTTTATCTATGTTTTTCTTAAAATTCTCCAGAGATCTCTTCGCTTAATGAATCAAGTTCAAATTCTTTATGTTGGCATTCCAAGCCTTTTCATTTTCTCTCTAATCAACACATACTTTACTACTTTTGGGCCCTTTTTCCTACTCAATGACTTAATGTATCCCATATGTTAGCACAGACTCACCTCTAGGCAATTTTTGAACCAGTCAGCACTGTGCCTTATCTTTCAGATTTCAGCGCAAGACCATGAAGCCCTCTTCTCTAGCTCAGAGCACTTTTTGCCTTCTCTTGTCTCTGCTTTACTGTATGGAGCAGTTATTTAAGAAGTAGTTTGTTTATGGCCTTGTATGGTCTTTGGCTTAACATGTATTTATCTTAGCCATGTAATAATGTTGTTGGGAATAATAATAATAATACTATTAATAATAACAATAATAATAATGTAATAATGTTGTAATAATGTAATAATATTGTTGAGGGTAGAGGAATATCTAAAGGTTTCCTTTAAACACTCAGAATCTTCAGCCCAGGAATAGAATGCTGCAGGTGTCACCTCCAGCCCTGGTTGACTTAAAATGAATTCTTCAGGTATTTGTGTTTGGCGGGTCTGGCAGGCTCTGGTCCACTGTCATCTGAGACAGAAACGAGCCATCATGTGAAAGGCTGTCTCAGCCCCGTGGTCATTGGTGTGGCTCAGGGCACCCTGGCCTCATGGCCTGCTTGGCATAGAGTGAGTGTTGAATGAATAGATAATAGACCGGAGGAAATATTGGGATCATGGAGTCAATCTGCTGCTTTTCATCACTCAGATAAAAAATCAATCTATTAAATGATGCCATCCAGGTAAAGAAAAGGCAAGGGCTATTTTCAGTTTTGCCTTTAGATGGTGAAAACTGTTTCTTTTTGAATATGGTTTTCCTGAGACAATCAGGGGATACTGCATGATCTCTTCTGACTTCCTGCTTGGCTCCTCCTTGAATACCACATCCTTCAGTAACATTTATACCCAGCTGAGTAGACTGGTTGATGACTCTTTCCTGCTTCCTTAGGTCCTGAAGCCCTAAACCCTGGCCTCTGTGTGCAGCCTTCCTTCACATCATTGTTGTTTCAGAGCTGCTCAGGCTTTAGTTCCTTCAGAAAGCCTTCTTTCACTTCCCAAGACAGAGTTAATTCTTCTTCTCATTTACTTCCCCAAAGTTTATCCCTCTCTTCTCAAAATTTGGTTACACATATAAGTCATGTTCAACTCTTTGAGACCTCACGGCCTATAGCCCTCCAGGCTCCTCTGTCCATGGGGTTTTCCAGGCAATTTTTGAACCAGTCAGCACTGTGCCTTATCTTTCAGATTTCAGCGAAGACCATGAAGCCCTCTTCTCTAGCTCAGAGCACTTTTTGCCTTCTCTTGTCTCTGCTTTACTGTATGGAGCAGTTATTTAAGAAGTAGTTTGTTTATGGCCTTGTATGGTCTTTGGCTTAACATGTATTTATCTTAGCCATGTAATAATGTTGTTGGGAATAATAATAATAATACTATTAATAATAACAATAATAATAATGTAATAATGTTGTAATAATGTAATAATATTGTTGAGGGTAGAGGAATATCTAAAGGTTTCCTTTAAACACTCAGAATCTTCAGCCCAGGAATAGAATGCTGCAGGTGTCACCTCCAGCCCTGGTTGACTTAAAATGAATTCTTCAGGTATTTGTGTTTGGCGGGTCTGGCAGGCTCTGGTCCACTGTCATCTGAGACAGAAACGAGCCATCATGTGAAAGGCTGTCTCAGCCCCGTGGTCATTGGTGTGGCTCAGGGCACCCTGGCCTCATGGCCTGCTTGGCATAGAGTGAGTGTTGAATGAATAGATAATAGACCGGAGGAAATATTGGGATCATGGAGTCAATCTGCTGCTTTTCATCACTCAGATAAAAAATCAATCTATTAAATGATGCCATCCAGGTAAAGAAAAGGCAAGGGCTATTTTCAGTTTTGCCTTTAGATGGTGAAAACTGTTTCTTTTTGAATATGGTTTTCCTGAGACAATCAGGGGATACTGCATGATCTCTTCTGACTTCCTGCTTGGCTCCTCCTTGAATACCACATCCTTCAGTAACATTTATACCCAGCTGAGTAGACTGGTTGATGACTCTTTCCTGCTTCCTTAGGTCCTGAAGCCCTAAACCCTGGCCTCTGTGTGCAGCCTTCCTTCACATCATTGTTGTTTCAGAGCTGCTCAGGCTTTAGTTCCTTCAGAAAGCCTTCTTTCACTTCCCAAGACAGAGTTAATTCTTCTTCTCTTTTACTTCCCCAAAGTTTATCCCTCTCTTCTCAAAATTTGGTTACACATATAAGTCATGTTCAACTCTTTGAGACCTCACGGCCTATAGCCCTCCAGGCTCCTCTGTCCATGGGGTTTTCCAGGCAAGAACACTGGTGAAGGTAGCCATTTCCTCCTCCATGGGATCTTCCTGATCCAGGATTGAACCCTTGTCTCTTCTGTCTCCCACATTGGCAGGTAGATTCTTTACCACCGAGCCACTTGGGAAGCTCACTTTTATTCTGTACACATATATTATTAGATGTACTACATCGCAGCAAAATATATTTGCTTATGTCTCTGTAAATTCTTTGAAGGCAGTGGCTATGTCTCTCTCATGTATCTTTGTAACTTTGGTGCCTGGCATACTGCGTACCCAAGGAGGCAATCCACTGGTGGCCAGTGAAGGCATACTGACAGGGAATGAGGGAAAATGGGAGGATACCATCAACGTGTCTTCTTCAAAGTAGTGGCATTTCGGCGGCTAACCATCTTAAGGGTCTGGCACTTCCGTATCTGAAGTACCGGGAGCCTGCAGCCAGAAACCTTGAGTGCCCCTCATGGAGTACGTTCCAGGTGAGTCAGAAGGCACCACAACCACAACCAATGCCTTGCCTTTCTTCCAGAGGAAGGCAAATATTTAACTTTGAAATTGTGGGGCGTTCACCTTGGCACTGGAAAACTTTGAGCTCATCCCAACTAGCGCCTCCCTCCTCTGTTTGGGCAGTTTGGGACTGGGGTTCAGGGGTGATGGGATATCATGCTCTGGGCATGACTTCTTTCAAATCACAGTAACCTTTTTTTTTTTTTAAAGTTTTTATTTTATTTTCTCTTTTTAACTTTTTTGACTGCCACATGGCATTCAGGATGTTTGTTCCCTGACTAGGGGTCGAACCTGTGCCCCCTGCAGTGGAAGGTCAGAGTCTTAACCACTGGACTGCCAAAGAAGTTCGTATTTTCTGTTTTTATTTTTTTTTTTTAAATTTGAAATATAATGACATAGAACATTATATAAGTTTAAGGAAAAAACATGCTGATTTGATTAGTTCAGTTTAGTTGCTCAGTTGTGTCTGACTCTCTGTGACCCCATGGACTGCAGCATGGCAGGCCTCTCTGTCCTTCACCATCTCCTAGAGCTTGCTCCAACTCATGCCCATGGACTCAGTGATTCCATCCAACCATCTTGTTCTCTGTCGTCCCCTTCTCCTTCTGCCTTCTATTTTTCCCAGTATCAGGGTCTTTTCCAATGAGTCATCTCTTCATACCAGGTGGCCAAAGTATAGGAGCTTCAACTTCAGCTGATTTGATACCTCTATATATTACAATATGATCACCACCAGAGTGATAGTTAACATCTCTATTCCTTCACTTAGTTACCATTTCTCTTTCTGTGGTGATAAGGGTTAAGATCTAGTCTCTTGGCAACTTTGAAGTATATTGTTAGTTAAAGTCACTATGCTGTGCATCGTCTTCAGAACTTATTTATCTATTAGTTGCAAGTTTGTACTTTAAACAATATCTTACCTTTAAGATTTTAGCTTAGGTTCCTTAAATTTTGTGTGATTCTCACAGGTAACATTAAAAGTTATTTAAGGGAGTGGTGAGGGGAGGTTGGGATTAGCATATACACACTACTGTATATAAAAGGGGCTTCCTTGCTGGCTCAGTGGTGAAGAATCCAACTGCCAATGCAGGAGACATGAGAGATGTGGTTCCATTCCTGGGTCAGGAAGATCCCCTGGAGGAGTGCATGGAAACCCACTCCAGTATTCTTGTCTGGAGAATCCCACAGACAGAGAAGCCTACAGACCATAGAGTTGTAAAGAGTTGGACTCGACTGAACATGTACATATCTATAATACAGATCTCCAACAAGGACCTTTGCTATAACACAGGTAACTATACTCAGTATTTTATAATAACCTATAAGGTGAGAGAATCTGAAGGAAAAATAAATATCTGAATTGCTGTACTCTACACCTGAAGCTAACAAACACTGTAAATCAGCGATACTTCAATTTTTAAAAAAAGGTGGAAAAAAGTTATCTTGCAGAAGATTACTGAAAGGCTATCACCATCTGCTAGGAATTCTCCAGTACAAAATGGAGTTTATAATGAAATTGCTCCTGCCTCTTTAAGATGGGGGTGTCATTGGGCACCAGACAGTTTGTAACATGCAAGGTGGCTTTGGTGACTGTCATTTTGTGAACATATTTTATACGCAGGGTCTAATAGGTTTAGATGGAAACTTTCAAGAAAGCCTTTGAGTCTCTGGGTGACTCCATATAAAGGCTAATGTATACATGTTTGTAAATATTCTCTTTTGGAAATGATGATCAAACGAAAATATTTTGGTAGTTCTACTTGTGCCGCTAAAAGGGCCCTGCCTGGAGATGCAGATCTGGAGGAATAGAAGTTCAAATATCAAAATTAGCAAATTAACTGATAGGAAAAGCAAAATAACCAATTAAAATACTACTGCACAGCCCCGGGGCTGGTCTGGAGCTCCAGGCTCTCTGCAGCCACTGATACTTAACGCCCCAACACCTCTGGCTGATGCTCCTTCCTCCCCTCCAGCTCCAGTCATGGGCATGTTTGCTTTGTATGTCACTTCCTCTGCTGATTTAGGCTTAGGTTCCTTAAATTTTGTGTGATTCTCACAGGTAACATTAAAAGTTATTTAAGGGAGTGGTGAGGGGAGGTTGGGATTAGCATATACACACTACTGTATATAAAAGGGGCTTCCTTGCTGGCTCAGTGGTGAAGAATCCAACTGCCAATGCAGGAGACATGAGAGATGTGGTTCCATTCCTGGGTCAGGAAGATCCCCTGGAGGAGTGCATGGAAACCCACTCCAGTATTCTTGTCTGGAGAATCCCACAGACAGAGAAGCCTACAGACCATAGAGTTGTAAAGAGTTGGACTCGACTGAACATGTACATATCTATAATACAGATCTCCAACAAGGACCTTTGCTATAACACAGGTAACTATACTCAGTATTTTATAATAACCTATAAGGTGAGAGAATCTGAAGGAAAAATAAATATCTGAATTGCTGTACTCTACACCTGAAGCTAACAAACACTGTAAATCAGCGATACTTCAATTTTTAAAAAAAGGTGGAAAAAAGTTATCTTGCAGAAGATTACTGAAAGGCTATCACCATCTGCTAGGAATTCTCCAGTACAAAATGGAGTTTATAATGAAATTGCTCCTGCCTCTTTAAGATGGGGGTGTCATTGGGCACCAGACAGTTTGTAACATGCAAGGTGGCTTTGGTGACTGTCATTTTGTGAACATATTTTATACGCAGGGTCTAATAGGTTTAGATGGAAACTTTCAAGAAAGCCTTTGAGTCTCTGGGTGACTCCATATAAAGGCTAATGTATACATGTTTGTAAATATTCTCTTTTGGAAATGATGATCAAACGAAAATATTTTGGTAGTTCTACTTGTGCCGCTAAAAGGGCCCTGCCTGGAGATGCAGATCTGGAGGAATAGAAGTTCAAATATCAAAATTAGCAAATTAACTGATAGGAAAAGCAAAATAACCAATTAAAATACTACTGCACAGCCCCGGGGCTGGTCTGGAGCTCCAGGCTCTCTGCAGCCACTGATACTTAACGCCCCAACACCTCTGGCTGATGCTCCTTCCTCCCCTCCAGCTCCAGTCATGGGCATGTTTGCTTTGTATGTCACTTCCTCTGCTGAGCCCATGTGGAAATCACATCCTGTTGCTCTGAAATGGTTGCCACGGGAACAGCTCCACCTAGTCATTATCTGCTCAGGCTCCTGATTATATTAAGCCAAGAGACAGAGATGTAGCAGGGATCACGGCAGCCACCTGCTCTGCAGAAAACTGTAATTGCTTCTGCGACGTTCACCTCTGCGACCACCTGCCTCTCTGAACACTCTTCTCTACATTTTCTCCTCTCGTTTCCCCCTAAACAAAGTCAGTAAATGAAATTAGTACGTCAGAAACCAGGTGGGGGATAATACGAGAAATCACATCTCTATCCCCTCTGCTTTCCTCCAGTCTACTGTTTTAGAACCCTATGTGGAATAAAAATAATTGTCACCTTTTTTCTAAGATAACTCTTTAAAAGTCTACAGCTCCTGGGTCCCACATAGTAGTGCTGAAACCACAGTTTCCTGCTCCTGATTCAGGAAAGCTTCTTGAAATTCATAGAGATGCCTCTTTTCTAAATGGTCTAAAATATAAACAGGAAATGAAATTGGCTATTAACAAGTAATTTTTTCTCACATGTTTCTACTGATCTGGATGAATTTCTTGTGAGGAGGATTTTCTGATCTTTATTCTCAGATTGCAGCCAATGAGGGAGGGATATTGTCTTGGAGTACTTTTTTTGTGGGAAAAACCATATAATTCATTGGCATTGTAATTTTTTTGTCCAAGGCTGGATATTACGGAAGTTGAAAGGTGGCACTGTTAATTTGTATGTACAGACAACAGGAACAAATTCGGACTATCTCAGGCAAAGAAAGTATATATTGTCAATCTACATGTAGATGACAGGTACATGATTACTGTAATACTCTGTCCTCAAAAAGTATGGGGAAAGAACAGCCTCTTGCAGAAGAACATTTGTACATTTGGAAATTATAATTGTGGAGTTTGAAATCTGGGTCAGCAAGAGAGTGTCACTTTCAGTTTATATTTCTCTTGTATGTAAATTTGGTTAATGTGAGTCCATTCTTAAACTCATGGCACTGGGAAGTAAAAAGATAAGAATGAATATTAACAAAGGAAAATAGGCTAGTCTGAAGGTACCTATAGAGATATCATAAGTTCTTCTACCTTGATTAAAAATCTAACTTAAAGTTTGGTAACTTTTTTTTCTGTAAGGGGCCATATATTAAGTGTTTGGGACTTTGTGGACCACATGGTCTTTGTTGCAGTTGCTCTGCCATTGTAGGGTGAACATAGCTATAGATGACATATAAATGGATGGGCAGAGCTGTATTCCAATAAAATCTTGTTGACAAAACATGCAGGGCAGGAACACAGATTTGGAGTCTTAGCTGTTGTTTGCCCATCCTGGGTCTAGTTCTCTGCTTTAATATCTAGAAGCTGTGTTCTGATAGAAGGACAGCTATTTTAGATATGATGCCTCCTGTCCTACTGTGACAGCATGGGGCTGTGGCTAATGGGAGAAGTACAATGGATCTTACTACTTAGTGCATGTTTATGCTTAGGCATGTTTCAGCCATTCAAGGCATAGCTGGTGGGTAGTAGAGGGCAAGCCATCATGCACATGCCAGACAGGGAATGGCAGTCATGTGGTTTTCATGTAGCCTTTTAGGAGGAAGGCTGGAGGGATGCAGACACAGAGGAGAGAGGCTATTGCGATTCAGTTTTTCCTATAAATGCTTTTTTTTAAGTCCTTGATGAAATTCTACCTTGGAAAAGTGTACAGAACTGCAAGCACCTGTGGAAAATGGTTCTGTGCCTATTCTTGGAAAAATGGACACAAAATGAAAGTAAATTGCATTAAAAGATCACCTGAGCTTGGTACTTGGTGTAGGATTCGAATCAGCTGGTAAAACTAAACGTTTCAGGAGGAAGTCCCAAAATATTCTTAGGGGTTTATTTTAATTTTTTAATAAAGTTATATTTATAAAGTTATAAAATATTTCCCTTCAGGAAGAAAGCACACACTAACAACTCAGGTAAACCACAAGATGGACAAGGATGAGATCAAAGAGAATTAAGTAGACTGTATACTATAAGGCAGTAGGAGACATGATGTATTATATCTTGTGTGACTCCATATAGCACAGATACCACACATCTGCTGCTACTTAGTGACCAAGCTGCTTCAATTCTAGACTGAGGAAACTGGAGAGTGACCATAGGAACGTCAATGGTTCTAGACAATGGAATGCGTAGCATCACAAATGAGGAAAAGTCTCAGTGGGCTTCCATTCTACCTGAGCTTCTCAGCTAAATGAAGAGGATGATGTACATTTGTAATGATCTAATATAATATTTTTCAAGGGGACCCTTTAATTGGTAAGTTGCCAGGAGCTACTAAGAGGTCAACAACTATCAAGAGAATATCATTTAGAATTCTATAGTCTACCTAGGGATGAGGCTTTTTGTACCTAGGAAAAAACTGAGACTACTTATAAAACAAAGGACAGCAAAGACACATTAATATTGTCTTACTGATAAAGAGACATGAGTGAGTTATCACAGTGGAGGGCAAACAGAGGAGAAAGGGAATTACAGGATGGATGGCCAACACTGTTAGTCAGGAGGTCATGAGCAACAGGCGAGGTGAAATGGGGATGGAGGGCAGAGAGCATCCTGGGTCAACGGAAGGAGGTGAGGGAAGTTTCTGGAGGATTGACAGCACAGGGATGACGGGAAGGCACCAGGCTATAGATGATCTATTTCACTGTGAATAATATTGTCTACATTTACTTTCTGTTTAATTTTTTTTACATTTTCAGTTTTTTCAGCTTAAGTGAAAACAAAGTGTTCAAAAATCCAAGTGTTATAGAAACCTGAGATGTAGACAATTATATTCCATAACCCCATCTGCGAGGATAACCATTATTAACAGTTGATGCTGCTCATTCACACTAGGATACATATATTTTAAAAAGTTTATCATTTGGAACTTTGGAATTATAAGGAGAAATGTCTCCTAGTCTCCTAGTTTGTTCAAGCTGTATACTAGAACTCATGCTATAACATCTCATTTACCATTGAGAAGAAGCTTTTTGATTGTTTTCTGCCTGTAACCCTCAGTACAGCTGTTGAGGGTCCCGGTCTATGTAGGACAGTGAACTGGACCTTTGCTCATCCCCATACTGCTCGGTGAAGCAATATACCTGGGACCTGGAAATCCAAACAGGCTAGAGGCTGTCAAAAGGGTAACTTCTATGAGTAGCTGGAACAACTCATTCGAGCTTATCACCCATTCAGGCCTATAAGGAGGGATAAGAGACACTGTTGGCTTCCCTGGTGTCACAGTGGTAAAGAATTCACCTGCCAATGCAGGAGATATGGGTTCGATCCCCGAGTTGGGAAGATCCCTTGGAGGAGGAAATGACCATGCACTCCAGTATTCTTGCCTGGGAAATCCCATGCACAGAGGAGCCTGGTGGGCTACAGTCCATGGTGGTCACAAAGAGTCGGACATGACTTAGCGACTAAACAAGAGGCACTGTCAGAGCTCCCCACAGGCTGTGACCAATATTGCATTAGCCTAGGAATTCAGTTCTATTCTTTAAAATGCATTTTTTGGGGGAATGGATCGGGGAAGTTGTCTCTAGTATGAAAAGTACGTGCTAAGTCACTTCAGTCGTGCCTGCCTCTTTGCAATTTACCCCCAAGTCCTAAGTGAAGGATGATTGCAATAGAAAATGTGAAATCTGGAGGAGTGACTGGTACTGCTTTAGGTTTCTAAAGGAACCTGAGATAAAGAGAATTATGAACGAGATGTTTAGCAAATCTCCAAAGGAAGAATAGGATAGAAAAGGGAAAGGTAGAAATAAATGAACTTCTGAAGTAGTCATAATAGAGGAAGCAGCAACAAGTAAAGGCTGAAAACACTTTGCCATGGGAAAGAGTTTTAACAGGGATGCAAGAGTGGACCTTAGAGACTTGGATAAAGAAGGGAAAATGAGAAAATGGATGGTTACTAGGGGCAGCTATAGCATAGGGTTCCCTGGGGAGTTTTAAAAATAAGATAGAATCTCATCTAGTCTAGTCCTGGCTGAAGGTGAAGAAAATGTTGTGGATAGTGAAAGCAATTGTTTCCTCGTATATGGCTTCACTGTTTTGAAGATTTGCATTTGTTAAGCTGGCATGACTTTATTGGACCCTCCTGGAAGCTCTGAGAGGTAGGGCAGAGACGGAATGACTTCACTACTAAGGAAATCTAAAGACCAAGGGTCAATTTGCTTTTGGGAGGGGAGACACAGAGGAAGGAAGACAGAACCTCTGAGGGTTTTGAAGTTCAGAGGGAAGTGAGAATTTTTTTCAAGGAAACATTTGTTCCTTTCCAGGTACACTTGATTACTCACTGTTAAGGAGGCGGAAGTCGATGAATGGGTAGGAGCCGCGGCGTTCAGCAGGAACCCCTGTCTGACCCCTCAGTCGTACATCTCCTAGAAAACAAAATCCAAACAAATGTTGGAAAATGTTGCCAAGTGTGTTCACTTTTCCCCTGTAAATACTCTTACCCACTTATGTCACTGGAAGCAACACCAAATATCAGGAGAAAAATGATTCCATTCACCTCATTTAAGAGAGCGCTATGTGGAAAGGGATATTTAATGAATGCTGAGTGTAATGGACTTGGCAATATTCTAACCAATGAAGCAGCACGCCTTTATATCTGCCTGGAAGATGGGTCTGTGAACATTTTGGTAATTTGTAAAGTTTCCCCAGTCTTTTCATTCTTCCTATCACCATAAAGATGAAACATCTTAATCTAGAGGACAAATGGTATGCTGGGATTATAGCTTTTATTCTAATTAGAAGTTTTAATTGCCCACAGTGCTATTTCTCTTGGTTCCAGCACTTTTTTCTAGGCGTCCACCTTCTTTGTTTCTCAGGTTGTATCAATTATGAACGAGATGTTTAGCAAATCTCCAAAGGAAGAATAGGATAGAAAAGGGAAAGGTAGAAATAAATGAACTTCTGAAGTAGTCATAATAGAGGAAGCAGCAACAAGTAAAGGCTGAAAACACTTTGCCATGGGAAAGAGTTTTAACAGGGATGCAAGAGTGGACCTTAGAGACTTGGATAAAGAAGGGAAAATGAGAAAATGGATGGTTACTAGGGGCAGCTATAGCATAGGGTTCCCTGGGGAGTTTTAAAAATAAGATAGAATCTCATCTAGTCTAGTCCTGGCTGAAGGTGAAGAAAATGTTGTGGATAGTGAAAGCAATTGTTTCCTCGTATATGGCTTCACTGTTTTGAAGATTTGCATTTGTTAAGCTGGCATGACTTTATTGGACCCTCCTGGAAGCTCTGAGAGGTAGGGCAGAGACGGAATGACTTCACTACTAAGGAAATCTAAAGACCAAGGGTCAATTTGCTTTTGGGAGGGGAGACACAGAGGAAGGAAGACAGAACCTCTGAGGGTTTTGAAGTTCAGAGGGAAGTGAGAATTTTTTTCAAGGAAACATTTGTTCCTTTCCAGGTACACTTGATTACTCACTGTTAAGGAGGCGGAAGTCGATGAATGGGTAGGAGCCGCGGCGTTCAGCAGGAACCCCTGTCTGACCCCTCAGTCGTACATCTCCTAGAAAACAAAATCCAAACAAATGTTGGAAAATGTTGCCAAGTGTGTTCACTTTTCCCCTGTAAATACTCTTACCCACTTATGTCACTGGAAGCAACACCAAATATCAGGAGAAAAATGATTCCATTCACCTCATTTAAGAGAGCGCTATGTGGAAAGGGATATTTAATGAATGCTGAGTGTAATGGACTTGGCAATATTCTAACCAATGAAGCAGCACGCCTTTATATCTGCCTGGAAGATGGGTCTGTGAACATTTTGGTAATTTGTAAAGTTTCCCCAGTCTTTTCATTCTTCCTATCACCATAAAGATGAAACATCTTAATCTAGAGGACAAATGGTATGCTGGGATTATAGCTTTTATTCTAATTAGAAGTTTTAATTGCCCACAGTGCTATTTCTCTTGGTTCCAGCACTTTTTTTTTTTTTCCTGACAGGCGTCCACCTTCTTTGTTTCTCAGGTTGTATCATTTGACCTGCTTTAGAATCTGCTCAGATCAGAACCAATCTAGCTCTTGGTACATTAGACACTCAGTATGTACAGCTTCTAGTACTTATTCATTTGCTGTTGTTCAGTCGCTAAGTTGTGTTTGACCTGTGACTGTGAACTGTAGCCTGCCAGGCTCCTCTGTCCTTCACTATCTCCCGGAGTTTGCTCATATTCACATCCATTGGGCTGGTGATGCTATCTAACAATCTCATCTTCTGCCATCCTGCTTCCTTTTGCCTTTGATCTTTCCCAGGATCAGGGTCTTTTCCAACAAGTCGGCTCTTCCTATGATGCAGCCAAAGTACTGGAGCTTCAGCTTTAGCAACATTAGAACAAGATATGGATAACCTTGGTTTAGACACTTGCTACCTGTGTGATCTTGGAAAATTTATTTCTCTGAGCCTCAGTTGCCTCATTTCAAGGTGCAACTGGTTGGAAAATCTAAAATAACACTCGTTGCCTGGAAATAAATGGTGGTTTTACCTTCCTTCTAAATTCCTGCAAAGCAGAAATTATGCATAGGATGTGTTCTGCATCTCTTTGTGTGTTGTCTGATACTTCGCAGACTCTAAGTGAATGCCTTCTATTGACAAGAATAGACAGAAACCAAATTCACCAGTTAGTACATATAATATGAAATCACAGGAGAGAGAAAAATACATGTGTGCTACCTGTGAGCTAAATCACTTCAGTCATGTTTGACTCTTTGTGACCCTATGGGTTGTAGCCTACCAGATTTCTGGGCTTGTGGATTTGTTTACCTGCTGTGTCTTCCTTTTAGGCTTTTCCTATGGGTTTCAGGCTCACCAGTTGGGACTCACTTCTTCTCTAGTGTTTTCTCCTCTGTGTTACTTAAGAGTTTCTCCTTCTTTCATAGTTCTGATGGCACTATTTTCCCAGAAAATTTCTTATATTTATGTGGGTTTTAAAGCGTCTGGCAGAGCTCATTCCATTGAAGACCTTAGTTTTAGAGAACTGTGAGGAAACAGCACCAGGTGGCAGAGCAGGTGAAGGGGGGAAGACATGCTAGAATCAGGAAACTCCTGTTACTGAGAGGACTAGCATTTCAACATCTTGGGTGACCTTGGGGTAATCAATAACCACTTCAAGGTCCAGTTTTTTAATATTTAAATTTGTATTAAGTAGCATTTTTCCATACCTCACAGGATTGTTGTGAGGAAATTATCAGCTGCCTGAAGAATAACACAATGGTTAGCATTATTGAATATTTTTGCTGTGTTGAATATTTTCCATGCATTGTCTCATAGCACCTACCCAACAACCCAATGAAGGAGGTAATATTATTATTATTATTATACCATTCACTGACAAGGAAACTGAAGCCAATGGAAATTTGATATTTTGTCTTTGCTCACAGCTAGTGAGTGGGGAGTCTGTGCTTAAACTCAGAACTGGATCCAAACCCTCTGTTCTTGACCAACCATCCTCCTATGGTATCAGGATAAAAAAACCTTGTATAAACAGTTAAGCATTAACTTTTTATTGCATAATGTATGCTCTGATTGTTTTTGCCCATAAACCAAATATATATTTATCATGATTCCTGGAAATAAATGGTGGTTTTACCTTCCTTCTAAATTCCTGCAAAGCAGAAATTATGCATAGGATGTGTTCTGCATCTCTTTGTGTGTTGTCTGATACTTCGCAGACTCTAAGTGAATGCCTTCTATTGACAAGAATAGACAGAAACCAAATTCACCAGTTAGTACATATAATATGAAATCACAGGAGAGAGAAAAATACATGTGTGCTACCTGTGAGCTAAATCACTTCAGTCATGTTTGACTCTTTGTGACCCTATGGGTTGTAGCCTACCAGATTTCTGGGCTTGTGGATTTGTTTACCTGCTGTGTCTTCCTTTTAGGCTTTTCCTATGGGTTTCAGGCTCACCAGTTGGGACTCACTTCTTCTCTAGTGTTTTCTCCTCTGTGTTACTTAAGAGTTTCTCCTTCTTTCATAGTTCTGATGGCACTATTTTCCCAGAAAATTTCTTATATTTATGTGGGTTTTAAAGCGTCTGGCAGAGCTCATTCCATTGAAGACCTTAGTTTTAGAGAACTGTGAGGAAACAGCACCAGGTGGCAGAGCAGGTGAAGGGGGGAAGACATGCTAGAATCAGGAAACTCCTGTTACTGAGAGGACTAGCATTTCAACATCTTGGGTGACCTTGGGGTAATCAATAACCACTTCAAGGTCCAGTTTTTTAATATTTAAATTTGTATTAAGTAGCATTTTTCCATACCTCACAGGATTGTTGTGAGGAAATTATCAGCTGCCTGAAGAATAACACAATGGTTAGCATTATTGAATATTTTTGCTGTGTTGAATATTTTCCATGCATTGTCTCATAGCACCTACCCAACAACCCAATGAAGGAGGTAATATTATTATTATTATTATACCATTCACTGACAAGGAAACTGAAGCCAATGGAAATTTGATATTTTGTCTTTGCTCACAGCTAGTGAGTGGGGAGTCTGTGCTTAAACTCAGAACTGGATCCAAACCCTCTGTTCTTGACCAACCATCCTCCTATGGTATCAGGATAAAAAAACCTTGTATAAACAGTTAAGCATTAACTTTTTATTGCATAATGTATGCTCTGATTGTTTTTGCCCATAAACCAAATATATATTTATCATGATTCCTGGAAACTAAATACCAGGGAAATCCACCCCCTTGATGAATTTGAGATTCAATCAGATAGATGTTTATTCAAATAGCAGTTCAGTGGAAATGGGATGTATGAATAAGACAAGCAAATCCTGCTCTGGATCAACAAGACATCTATTATTTTCAAGTAAGAAATGGAAGGCAATTATTAAAAATATTATTCAGCAGAACTCAAACGACCTGGCAACTCAAGCTGTTAATTAAGAGAATGTTTTTAATGATGCAATCCCACTTTTGAGAAAAAGAGACAAATAACAATGAAACAGGTTGATAGCAAAGATACCTAAACAAACAAAAGACATCAATGGCAACAACAACAAGCTACAGAACCCATACTTGAAAGATCCTGTTAAAGGCTTATTCTGGCTATAACTACAATTACAGTCTGGGAAGCAGATACCTAAAGCAATGCCCTTTAGGTGTGGTAGATCACTGTTTTAAAGAAGGATAAAACCATGTTAAAAACACAAGTGGGGCAAGAGTCAGGACAACTCTAAGTGGGCTAACAATGCATTTTAGAAATTTTTGAGCATGAAACGTTAAATACAAACAAACCAAAGATTCCGTATCCTGAGTGAAGCTTGAATGGGTTAAATTCTTACATAGAAAGTTTTTGTTCCTTCTCCCTGTTTTCATGAGCTCCTTCTCATATTAAATTGCTTTAATATGCTTTTGGGAAAAGAGAAATAATTCAGTTAACAGTGGTCCCTGGAGGAGCAGAGGCCACTGGTCTGAAGAACAGAATGTGTGGTGTCCTGCTGCCCTGGCCTGTGGTTTCAAGCAATTATCTATTTACCTAAGGTCTTATATCCAACCTAAACAATTGTTTTGACTATTCCTTAGACCCCTGTTTAACTAAAGCAACTTTTTTTCCTTTTTTCTGGCAAACGCAAGGTGCTGTGGAAGCAGGGGAGGAAGCGTTGACAGCTCAGAGTCCTGTCCTTAGTCTGTTCTTTTTGTGTTCCAAAACGAAACAAACAGCAGGGGAATTCTTATTTTGAAAAGTCTGCTTCTCTTTTGTCCCTTCAGGCTGAAAACACAACATGTCGTCCTCGGGTATTTAAAGCTGCCAACACGAGCAGGGAGCTGGGACAGTCACTCACCCTCCCAGGGGACGTGGTTCTGGGATGGACCTCTTGCCCACTTGGCCTTCTGGGCTGTCTCTGTGTAATAAAAGCTTGGAAGGGAGCAGACGTTATGTGGCCTCTTATGTAACTGGCAAAGAGGGTGGAGACTCTGACAGCGATGACAACTTACAGTGGCTGAAACATGGGCCACATGACAAGAACCAGACTCCAGACCCAGTTGTGGTGTCAAGGTCATTTCAGGGTAGAGCAAACAGGTAGGAAAGGGACAGAGCTGTAGCTACTGTGTGGCATCTAAGATGAATGAAGAAGATAATGAGACCAGCAGCAGGGACCTGGGCTAGATGGTCATAGGGCACCACAATGAATAAGAAATATGAGGTAGTGATGGAGTCAGGATGATGCTCTTGAGCAGCCCAAATTCGGCAAGAGAGAAGACACGCTCATGAAAGGTAACTTCCTTAGACATTTCTAACTCATGTCACTGCCACAAATGTGCAAAACAAAGGCAGAGAGAACCCAGATCCACAAATTACACTTAAGCACTTTCAACAGGCAGCCCTGCTTCAGTACTGGTGGCTTCAAACATTTCAGATGACTACTCTCAATTAGCAAAATGAATTATTTCTCCTTTTCCCAAAGCATTTTACTTAGATGAATATTAAATTGCTTTAATATGCTTTTGGGAAAAGAGAAATAATTCAGTAACAGTGGTCCCTGGAGGAGCAGAGGCCACTGGTCTGAAGAACAGAATGTGTGGTGTCCTGCTGCCCTGGCCTGTGGTTTCAAGCAATTATCTATTTACCTAAGGTCTTATATCCAACCTAAACAATTGTTTTGACTATTCCTTAGACCCCTGTTTAACTAAAGCAACTTTTTTTCCTTTTTTCTGGCAAACGCAAGGTGCTGTGGAAGCAGGGGAGGAAGCGTTGACAGCTCAGAGTCCTGTCCTTAGTCTGTTCTTTTTGTGTTCCAAAACGAAACAAACAGCAGGGGAATTCTTATTTTGAAAAGTCTGCTTCTCTTTTGTCCCTTCAGGCTGAAAACACAACATGTCGTCCTCGGGTATTTAAAGCTGCCAACACGAGCAGGGAGCTGGGACAGTCACTCACCCTCCCAGGGGACGTGGTTCTGGGATGGACCTCTTGCCCACTTGGCCTTCTGGGCTGTCTCTGTGTAATAAAAGCTTGGAAGGGAGCAGACGTTATGTGGCCTCTTATGTAACTGGCAAAGAGGGTGGAGACTCTGACAGCGATGACAACTTACAGTGGCTGAAACATGGGCCACATGACAAGAACCAGACTCCAGACCCAGTTGTGGTGTCAAGGTCATTTCAGGGTAGAGCAAACAGGTAGGAAAGGGACAGAGCTGTAGCTACTGTGTGGCATCTAAGATGAATGAAGAAGATAATGAGACCAGCAGCAGGGACCTGGGCTAGATGGTCATAGGGCACCACAATGAATAAGAAATATGAGGTAGTGATGGAGTCAGGATGATGCTCTTGAGCAGCCCAAATTCGGCAAGAGAGAAGACACGCTCATGAAAGGTAACTTCCTTAGACATTTCTAACTCATGTCACTGCCACAAATGTGCAAAACAAAGGCAGAGAGAACCCAGATCCACAAATTACACTTAAGCACTTTCAACAGGCAGCCCTGCTTCAGTACTGGTGGCTTCAAACATTTCAGATGACTACTCTCAATTAGCAAAATGAATTATTTCTCCTAAGATGTGTATCTAGCCAAACAAACAGGAGAAAGGTTGTGCAATTTAATCACTCCACAGATTTATTGGATATGACAGGCAGTCCATTTAGATAAGTCAGGCCGAGAGAACCATTCTGAGGACTGTGAGCTCAAAGGAGATCCAAGATGGCTGACTAGACTCAAGTTTCCCTCCCAGAGGTTCTATCTTCTACTTCACTTAAGTGAGACTGCTTGGTTACTCAGAACTTGTCCAGTGATCTGTTGCACTATTGTGCATTTCTGGGCTACTGTGGAGGAAGGTTTGTGTGTAGGAAAGAGAGGAACCAAGAGCTAGTTGTCCAGAAGCCACGGTTTTGGCACAAGGAACAATATAAAGCTTTCCTTGCATGTGAAAAAAAAAGTTCTTTCTCTCTTCCCTTTTAAAAAAAGCTCGAACTTCACATCAAAAATCAGACAAAGTGGAATTTCACCAGTAAGAGTCAATATTCTATTGCCTAACTATATTACCTTGCAATCTTAGTTTAGAATTGTTGAAGACTTTGTGACAAATGAACACTTTTGCACTTAAATGGTGTGAAAATGAATATCTGAATAGCAGAGCTTTTATTTTCTAGAGCAGGTCTGGTATGTTTTAACTCAGACTAGATATTTTTCAGCTTGATGGTTTTACAGAGGGGAAAATGAGAGAAAGAAATGTTATAATCACTAGGAACACAGGAGACCAATAAAAAAGGATATTGAACAAGAAGCAGTAGGAATGCCTAAAGAATAGAAATGAATAAGAAATAGGTGTGATGGAGATCAGGATGATGAATGAAGAAGATAATGAGACCAGCAGCAGGGACCTGGGCTAGATGGTCATAGGGCACCACAATGAATAAGAAATATGAGGTAGTGATGGAGTCAGGATGATGCTCTTGAGCAGCCCAAATTCGGCAAGAGAGAAGACACGCTCATGAAAGGTAACTTCCTTAGACATTTCTAACTCATGTCACTGCCACAAATGTGCAAAACAAAGGCAGAGAGAACCCAGATCCACAAATTACACTTAAGCACTTTCAACAGGCAGCCCTGCTTCAGTACTGGTGGCTTCAAACATTTCAGATGACTACTCTCAATTAGCAAAATGAATTATTTCTCCTAAGATGTGTATCTAGCCAAACAAACAGGAGAAAGGTTGTGCAATTTAATCACTCCACAGATTTATTGGATATGACAGGCAGTCCATTTAGATAAGTCAGGCCGAGAGAACCATTCTGAGGACTGTGAGCTCAAAGGAGATCCAAGATGGCTGACTAGACTCAAGTTTCCCTCCCAGAGGTTCTATCTTCTACTTCACTTAAGTGAGACTGCTTGGTTACTCAGAACTTGTCCAGTGATCTGTTGCACTATTGTGCATTTCTGGGCTACTGTGGAGGAAGGTTTGTGTGTGGGAAAAGAGAGGAACCAAGAGCTAGTTGTCCAGAAGCCACGGTTTTGGCACAAGGAACAATATAAAGCTTTCCTTGCATGTGAAAAAAGTTCTTTCTCTCTTCCCTTTTAAAAAAAGCTCGAACTTCACATCAAAAATCAGACAAAGTGGAATTTCACCAGTAAGAGTCAATATTCTATTGCCTAACTATATTACCTTGCAATCTTAGTTTAGAATTGTTGAAGACTTTGTGACAAATGAACACTTTTGCACTTAAATGGTGTGAAAATGAATATACGAATAGCAGAGCTTTTATTTTCTAGAGCAGGTCTGGTATGTTTTAACTCAGACTAGATATTTTTCAGCTTGATGGTTTTACAGAGGGGAAAATGAGAGAAAGAAATGTTATAATCACTAGGAACACAGGAGACCAATAAAAAAGGATATTGAACAAGAAGCAGTAGGAATGCCTAAAGAAAATTCCAAGAAATTGAAAAAAAAGCACCAAAAACTTAAAGGAACACAAAGAGCATGTATTCTTGTAAAGACTGAGAAGGAGAATAAACTGAGGAGCCATTTTAGGGAATATGTGATCTGGATCTGCCTTTTTTTTTTTTTTTGGAATCTGCCTTAAGTAAGGAAAACACCAGTGTAAGCTTGCACATGACTCACTTATTTCTTGGATAATGCTTTTTATCTCCAGAATGTCACCAAAGCACATTTTGTCGTTTTTAAATAAATGTATAATACACACTCACAATGCCTGATACATCAAAAAACCTCAGTACTCTTACCACCATTTTGTTATTGTTCTGAGATTCCAGCCCCCTGCCCCATAACAGTAGGTATTTAGGAGAATTTCAAAGTCAGGAATGGTTTTAACATGTATGAACTGGTTTAGCAATGTAATGTGTATGTATACATATGAACTGGTTTAGTTCTCATAACCATTTCCCTGAGGCAGGTGTATATAACATCTCCACTGTGCTGAGGAATATAGAGTTTGTAAGTCACTGCATCAGGAGCAGAAGCCACATGGTCTCAGGAGTCCTTGCTCTTTAAACCACAGCTGTGCAGAAGCAATGTTTCCCTTCTCCACCAGAGCAATCAGTTGGTTCACTCATGCTGTTATTCATGGCTCCCTTGATCTTCCAGGCTGTATTTCTCCTTTCTCTGCTGGGGCAGGTCAGAGTTAACGAAAGTCGGTACCAAGGCTGTGTCCTGAGGAAAGTCAAATCCTAGTGCTTCATGCCAATATTGTAAGTCCAGGACAAACAGAGGAGCTTCAGATCCTGACATGAGAAGCCACAAGTATCCAGTGATGCAGGTTAGACCACAGGGAATCTAGACTCCACTGGAGAGCCATGTATCCTGTAGGGTAGTAGTACTTTTGGGTAAGTGTTTCAATAAAGTCAATTCCAGAGTAGGCTCTGAGAAGACCCTAGACTAATTCAGTTCTTTTCAATAAGTACTCATATAAACATTATACAAAATGTTGGGGATGGGAAGCTAGAGCAGGTCTGGTATGTTTTAACTCAGACTAGATATTTTTCAGCTTGATGGTTTTACAGAGGGGAAAATGAGAGAAAGAAATGTTATAATCACTAGGAACACAGGAGACCAAAAAGATAGGAATGGCCTAAAGAAAATTCCAAGAAATTGAAAAAAAAGCACCAAAAACTTAAAGGAACACAAAGAGCATGTATTCTTGTAAAGACTGAGAAGGAGAATAAACTGAGGAGCCATTTTAGGGAATATGTGATCTGGATCTGCCTTTTTTTTTTTTTTTGGAATCTGCCTTAAGTAAGGAAAACACCAGTGTAAGCTTGCACATGACTCACTTATTTCTTGGATAATGCTTTTTATCTCCAGAATGTCACCAAAGCACATTTTGTCGTTTTTAAATAAATGTATAATACACACTCACAATGCCTGATACATCAAAAAACCTCAGTACTCTTACCACCATTTTGTTATTGTTCTGAGATTCCAGCCCCCTGCCCCATAACAGTAGGTATTTAGGAGAATTTCAAAGTCAGGAATGGTTTTAACATGTATGAACTGGTTTAGCAATGTAATGTGTATGTATACATATGAACTGGTTTAGTTCTCATAACCATTTCCTGAGGCAGGTGTATATAACATCTCCACTGTGCTGAGGAATATAGAGTTTGTAAGTCACTGCATCAGGAGCAGAAGCCACATGGTCTCAGGAGTCCTTGCTCTTTAAACCACAGCTGTGCAGAAGCAATGTTTCCCTTCTCCACCAGAGCAATCAGTTGGTTCACTCATGCTGTTATTCATGGCTCCCTTGATCTTCCAGGCTGTATTTCTCCTTTCTCTGCTGGGGCAGGTCAGAGTTAACGAAAGTCGGTACCAAGGCTGTGTCCTGAGGAAAGTCAAATCCTAGTGCTTCATGCCAATATTGTAAGTCCAGGACAAACAGAGGAGCTTCAGATCCTGACATGAGAAGCCACAAGTATCCAGTGATGCAGGTTAGACCACAGGGAATCTAGACTCCACTGGAGAGCCATGTATCCTGTAGGGTAGTAGTACTTTTGGGTAAGTGTTTCAATAAAGTCAATTCCAGAGTAGGCTCTGAGAAGACCCTAGACTAATTCAGTTCTTTTCAATAAGTACTCATATAAAACATTATACAAAATGTTGAGGGGTAGGTGGGGAAAGGGAAACAAAAAGGTACAGAAGAAACAGAGGGTGGGAGGCATAAAGGAAGTAGCATGAAGGCCTGCACTATCATAAGTGAAGAAAATAGCTATAGTCATTGCTCTGTGAGCAAAGGAGATCCTTCAGGGATGCTGTGTGATGGTCAGGAGGGGTGTGCGAAGTGGGGGATATACATATGACTAATCTGGGAACATACATATCTGTAAACAACAAAACTCTGTAAAAGTTAAAAGTAGGGCTTCCCCTGGTGGTCCAGAGGGTAAGGACACCGCCTTGCAGTGCAAGGGGCGCCGGTTCGATCCCTGGCCTGGGAAGATCCCAGGTGCCGCGGAGCGGCTGGACAGATGTGTCCAATTACCGAGCCGAAGCTCTGGCGCGGGTGTGCCCAGAGCCGGCGCTCTGCGACGACAGACCCCGCCGAGATGGGAGGCCCACAGGAGCCAAAGAACAAAGACGGATGAAAATAGAGAAATGAAAGACCAATAGAAGTGTCCCGCCCATCCCCCTCCCTCCCCATCCCACCCCCTAAAAGATAAATAAATAAATAAAATAAATGTTAAAAAAAAAGTTAAAAGAAAAATAGAAGTTTAAAAAAAAAGGTACAGAAGATGTCATCTTGCCATTCTGATAATTAATAATCTATTACAAGAGACCCATAGAAATGAGCAAATGTGTATAAGCAGAAGAAATCTAACTTGTACTGAGATTGGGATATTTAGGTTTGGATCTCTCAGAAGCAGTGTGAGGTTTTATGATTTTATATGGATAAATAACTTGGACATTTCTGGGTCTAAAATGACTCCCTAGTAACCCTATAAAAATGTGTCAGTAGAATTGAAAGAGAATTATTAGATGTTCAGTTTGAAAATTTAATATCATTTTACATTTAAAAGACCTCACATTTTAGAACAGTGATTGAAGCTGTGATTTGGACTTTCATACCAGGTCCTCAGTAAGCAAATTTCTGTGGGTACAGGCAAATAATTTAAATTAGCAGCACTATTTTCAGAAACCACTAGTCATGAAGAAGAGATGTCCTTCATATCTAATTAGTGTTTTAACTTTCTGGAAAAAAAACACAGCAGGAGAAGTGGGGGAGGAGGAGGAGAGAGAAGAGAGAGGAGGAGGAGAGAGAGAAGGCCACAAACAAAGTGGATCCAAGGAGGAACTAAATCCCAGGGCTGAGGGAGAGGAAGGTAGCAGAGACGATTTGTAGTGTTCTGTCTTACATGACTATACGGTTGGTTGACCCAATCATAGAAAAAGAAATTTCTCAAAGAGGAGTCATGTTCTTCATTTGATAAGTGTAATATATATATTATATTTATAAAACATGGTATCTTTGGCAGGCAATACAATGGCAAAGAACCTTGAGAAGAAACTTGGCCTCATGCAGTTTGCTATCTATTATAGGGGATAGTACAGAACAATCATGTATGAATGTAAAGTTGCAGCTTTGGGTAGTGGAAAAAAGGAGAGGTATATTGACATTAAGAAAGTTGTAATGAACTTCCCTATGCTAGGGAGGTTGTTGTGAGTCTCCTGAGGAGATGACATTTGATTGGAGATCTGGGGAATGGACAGGAGTCAATTTAAGGTGAACACATGTCCCAGTTTGCCTGGAAAGTCTTGATTTAGGCCTGTGGTCTTGCCTGCTGTGTTTAGTAATATTGCCTCTTTCACACTCAAAAATATTCTGATTGGCTTACACACGATTGCCTTAAGTGTAGCAATCCAGAGAGACAGACATGTGCGTCTAAAACTTTTATTTCAGGAGGAAGGCATATCTGACCTTCTGTAACAAGGCCAAGAATAGTATAGAAAGAACAAAGTGGATATGGTAGGTCATGGTGCAAAATGAGGTTGAAGAGGTGTCAGGGTTTTGTAGGACAGGCTGAGGAGTTTAACCTTATCCCAAGAGAATTAGGAAGTGATGGGATGGGCTTCCCCAGAGGCTCAGAGGTAAAGAATCTGCCTGCAATACAGGAGACATGGGTTTGATCCCTGGGTTGAGAAGATTCCCTGGAGGTGGGCATGGCAACCACTCCAGTATTCTTACTGGGAGAATCCCATGGACAGATAAGGCTGGTGGGCTACAGTACGTGGGGTCACAAAGAGTTGGACATGACTGAAGCAATAGAGATTGAGCACACACACATGGAACGATTCTAAGGGGAAAACGAAGTAATTAGATTTGCATGTTGGAAAAAACAATTTTGGTTGTATAATAGAGAGGGATTGGAAGGGACAAGAAGGACTAGTTAGGAGACCGTTGTGGTAGTCAAGGTGAGAAAGAGAGTAGCTTGGAGTATAGTAGTGATCTTGGCAGTGAAGTGAATAGATTTTAGAGATGTTTAGTAGGGAGAATTGCCTGTGGAATTGCCTGGCAGGTCTGAGGGGCAGGGAAGTATCAAAGATAATTCTTAGATTTCTAGCTTTTATAACTGGATGACTGATTGCACTAACCACAGAAAAAGGGAATTTTGAAAAGACCAGATTTGTGAGAAGTTCATGTGATCAACTTTGGCTACTCTGAGTTTAAGTATTACTGGGATTTCAAAGCAAAAATAGCAAGTAGGCAGTCAAACTATGGGCATGTACAACTATGTCTAGAAAATGAAGTGATAAGTGAATAAGGCTTGGCATCCAGGTTTAAGCAACACCTACATTTAATATCTTGCTAGAGGAGGAGTCTATAAAGGAGAGGAGACATCCATAAAGGTGGGAAGAAATCCAGAGGCTCATTTTGTTATGAAAGAGAGTTTAAAAAGTTTCAAAAGCTTTTTAGTCCAATTGTGAATTATGCAGAGGCCTTTGAACACCACCTGGAGTTGGGAAACTGGGAAAGTTTCACAAAGAAGCCAATATTTATTGGGGGTATCTGACCTTCTGTAACAAGGCCAAGAATAGTATAGAAAGAACAAAGTGGATATGGTAGGTCATGGTGCAAAATGAGGTTGAAGAGGTGTCAGGGTTTTGTAGGACAGGCTGAGGAGTTTAACCTTATCCCAAGAGAATTAGGAAGTGATGGGATGGGCTTCCCCAGAGGCTCAGAGGTAAAGAATCTGCCTGCAATACAGGAGACATGGGTTTGATCCCTGGGTTGAGAAGATTCCCTGGAGGTGGGCATGGCAACCACTCCAGTATTCTTACTGGGAGAATCCCATGGACAGATAAGGCTGGTGGGCTACAGTACGTGGGGTCACAAAGAGTTGGACATGACTGAAGCAATAGAGATTGAGCACACACACATGGAACGATTCTAAGGGGAAAACGAAGTAATTAGATTTGCATGTTGGAAAAAACAATTTTGGTTGTATAATAGAGAGGGATTGGAAGGGACAAGAAGGACTAGTTAGGAGACCGTTGTGGTAGTCAAGGTGAGAAAGAGAGTAGCTTGGAGTATAGTAGTGATCTTGGCAGTGAAGTGAATAGATTTTAGAGATGTTTAGTAGGGAGAATTGCCTGTGGAATTGCCTGGCAGGTCTGAGGGGCAGGGAAGTATCAAAGATAATTCTTAGATTTCTAGCTTTTATAACTGGATGACTGATTGCACTAACCACAGAAAAAGGGAATTTTGAAAAGACCAGATTTGTGAGAAGTTCATGTGATCAACTTTGGCTACTCTGAGTTTAAGTATTACTGGGATTTCAAAGCAAAAATAGCAAGTAGGCAGTCAAACTATGGGCATGTACAACTATGTCTAGAAAATGAAGTGATAAGTGAATAAGGCTTGGCATCCAGGTTTAAGCAACACCTACATTTAATATCTTGCTAGAGGAGGAGTCTATAAAGGAGAGGAGACATCCATAAAGGTGGGAAGAAATCCAGAGGCTCATTTTGTTATGAAAGAGAGTAATTCAAGAGGGAATGGTTTTCAGAGAGATCTTGCTGAAAGTGTAAGTGAAATGATAATTGAAAAAAAGTCCATTGGAATTAGTGGAGTGATCATGGTACAAAATAGAAGCAGAGGCCTTTGAACACCACCTGGAGTTGGGAAACTGGGAAAGTTTCACAAAGAAGCCAATATTTAGGTGATCTTAAATGCTAAGTACAATTTTAAAAAGTAGCACTTTATAGTGTTGGCTTGCAGTTGATCCAACTATGATCACTGAGATGAAGGGAAGAAATTTTTAGGACAAAAAAATCATGCTAATCTTAAGAAAAGTGGTAATCCTTAAAAAATTGATATTAATAACAAAATATAATTTGAAAATTGCCCAGAGGATAAAATAGCTCTGATCACGAAAATGCTTGCAATTTTTTTTCCAAAATACTGTGTAATCACTGCTTATACCTAAATATACTTAAAGAAAAAAAAGTCTAATGGAAATCAGTGCCAAGAAAAGCATTTGTTGGGAAGAAAAGGATGGGCACATTAATGAGAAGAAATGTAATTAATAAGAAAAAATACCATATCCAAATATCACTGAATAATTTCTTGTTTTCTTGAACTTTGAATAATTTGAGAGAAGTGTTTCTATGTATTGTTTGTTTTCATGTGCTTCTGCACTTCCTGATTCTGGCCGGGAACAAGGACAAACCTGCCAAAATACTGCAAGAGGAGATGCTGCTGATCACGGGCAGGAAATACTCAAAGTCCCATGAGATAGCCTGTTCTGAGGAGACTTCCACACCAAGTCTGCTGACCTCAGGAGGACCATCAGGCCACCAAGCTCACTGTTGGAACCTGCTCAGGGCCAGAGGTGTTTGGGAGCTCTTCATTTCAGGCATCCATGACAACACAACACTTGGGATTCTTTTAAGCTCCAAGTGCTGCTCATTTTTTGTTTATTTTTCAGAAGGAAAGCAGATGGCAAAAACTGGACTCAGCTGGGAAATGGTTGAATCCGTTATATTATATCCATATTATAGGATGTTAATTTGCTATCAAAACCAGCCACTTATATTTCTATACTAATGTGTTGTGTTCAGTCATTAAACCATATCTGACTCTTTGTGACCCCATGGACTGCAGCATGCCAGCCTTCCCTGTCCTTCACTATTTCCCAGAGTTTGCTCAAATTCACGTCCATTAAGTCAGTGACGCTATCTAACCAGCTCATCCTTTTCTGTCACCCGCTTCTCCTTTTGCCTTCAATCTTTCCCAGCCTCAGGGTCTTTTCCAATGAGTCTATAGTAATATCTAATATTTATTGAGCATTTAGCATGTTCTTGGTAATGTTTGAAGTACTTTTCATGAATTAACTCATCATCCTCTCAAGAGCCCCTTAAGTACTGTTCTATATGTCATGAAAATTTTTTATGAAAAAAAGATATTAATAACAAAATATAATTTGAAAATTGCCCAGAGGATAAAATAGCTCTGATCACGAAAATGCTTGCAATTTTTTTTCCAAAATACTGTGTAATCACTGCTTATACCTAAATATACTTAAAGAAAAAAAAGTCTAATGGAAATCAGTGCCAAGAAAAGCATTTGTTGGGAAGAAAAGGATGGGCACATTAATGAGAAGAAATGTAATTAATAAGAAAAAATACCATATCCAAATATCACTGAATAATTTCTTGTTTTCTTGAACTTTGAATAATTTGAGAGAAGTGTTTCTATGTATTGTTTGTTTTCATGTGCTTCTGCACTTCCTGATTCTGGCCGGGAACAAGGACAAACCTGCCAAAATACTGCAAGAGGAGATGCTGCTGATCACGGGCAGGAAATACTCAAAGTCCCATGAGATAGCCTGTTCTGAGGAGACTTCCACACCAAGTCTGCTGACCTCAGGAGGACCATCAGGCCACCAAGCTCACTGTTGGAACCTGCTCAGGGCCAGAGGTGTTTGGGAGCTCTTCATTTCAGGCATCCATGACAACACAACACTTGGGATTCTTTTAAGCTCCAAGTGCTGCTCATTTTTTGTTTATTTTTCAGAAGGAAAGCAGATGGCAAAAACTGGACTCAGCTGGGAAATGGTTGAATCCGTTATATTATATCCATATTATAGGATGTTAATTTGCTATCAAAACCAGCCACTTATATTTCTATACTAATGTGTTGTGTTCAGTCATTAAACCATATCTGACTCTTTGTGACCCCATGGACTGCAGCATGCCAGCCTTCCCTGTCCTTCACTATTTCCCAGAGTTTGCTCAAATTCACGTCCATTAAGTCAGTGACGCTATCTAACCAGCTCATCCTTTTCTGTCACCCGCTTCTCCTTTTGCCTTCAATCTTTCCCAGCCTCAGGGTCTTTTCCAATGAGTCTATAGTAATATCTAATATTTATTGAGCATTTAGCATGTTCTTGGTAATGTTTGAAGTACTTTTCATGAATTAACTCATTTCATCCTCTCAAGAGCCCCTTAAGTACTGTTCTATATGTCATACCTGAGAGACAGAGCTGTTAAATTACTTTTCCAAGATGGCATAGTGAGCATGAGTGTGATTTGCGACCAGGGTGACTGGCTCCTCAGTCTGTGCTTTTAACTTATATGGGAAAATCCCTGTTGATCTGAAGTGACAGCCATGATATATCCTTAAGGAGGGTGGGCATTATATAGTACTGGAAAACTGTACCAAAAAGAAGTCAATACTATGAGAAGTTATTTATGACCTCTATGACCTTGGTAAGTATTGACCATTCTGGGTTTTGCTTAATCTATTTCAGTAAGTAGGGATAACAATATCTGCCTTGTATACCTCACAGAAGGTAGGAATCAAACCATATCAATAAAGTGTTTTGTCAATCATTTTGTAATAAAGTTTTATTATTAAGAATATTCTTATTTATATTGCTATATAAATATTAAGGATCTATTACATCTATATTATCTTATATTTTATATATTATATATTGATATTGCTATAAAAATCTTGGTCATTGCTAAGATACATTCAAACTAAGAAGCATTACTCTTGATATGTAATTAAGTGCGACTGAAGGGAACTGTAGTCAAATGTGCTTGCAAAACATAGTTTTAATAAAGTTAAACTTTTAAAAGTGGCAATGTTACGGGCTAAATTGTGCCTTCCCCACCCTCAATCATATATCGGGCTTTCCTAGTGGCTCAAACTGTAAAGAATCCGCCTGCAATGCAGGAAACCAGGTTTGATCTCTGGTCAGGAGGCTGGAGAAGGGAATTAAGTTTTCTAGACTGGGGGGAGGAACTGGGGACATTGTGCTGGCCCCTGCAGCATGCCAGCCTTCCCTGTCCTTCACTATTTCCCAGAGTTTGCTCAAATTCACGTCCATTAAGTCAGTGACGCTATCTAACCAGCTCATCCTTTTCTGTCACCCGCTTCTCCTTTTGCCTTCAATCTTTCCCAGCCTCAGGGTCTTTTCCAATGAGTCTATAGTAATATCTAATATTTATTGAGCATTTAGCATGTTCTTGGTAATGTTTGAAGTACTTTTCATGAATTAACTCATTTCATCCTCTCAAGAGCCCCTTAAGTACTGTTCTATATGTCATACCTGAGAGACAGAGCTGTTAAATTACTTTTCCAAGATGGCATAGTGAGCATGAGTGTGATTTGCGACCAGGGTGACTGGCTCCTCAGTCTGTGCTTTTAACTTATATGGGAAAATCCCTGTTGATCTGAAGTGACAGCCATGATATATCCTTAAGGAGGGTGGGCATTATATAGTACTGGAAAACTGTCCCAAAAAAGAAGTCAATACTATGAGAAGTTATTTATGACCTCTATGACCTTGGTAAGTATTGACCATTCTGGGTTTTGCTTAATCTATTTCAGTAAGTAGGGATAACAATATCTGCCTTGTATACCTCACAGAAGGTAGGAATCAAACCATATCAATAAAGTGTTTTGTCAATCATTTTGTAATAAAGTTTTATTATTAAGAATATTCTTATTTATATTGCTATATAAATATTAAGGATCTATTACATCTATATTATCTTATATTTTATATATTATATATTGATATTGCTATAAAAATCTTGGTCATTGCTAAGATACATTCAAACTAAGAAGCATTACTCTTGATATGTAATTAAGTGCGACTGAAGGGAACTGTAGTCAAATGTGCTTGCAAAACATAGTTTTAATAAAGTTAAACTTTTAAAAGTGGCAATGTTACGGGCTAAATTGTGCCTTCCCCACCCTCAATCATATATCGGGCTTTCCTAGTGGCTCAAACTGTAAAGAATCCGCCTGCAATGCAGGAAACCAGGTTTGATCTCTGGTCAGGAGGCTCCCCTGGAGAAGGGAATGGTTACTCACTCCAGTATTCTTGCCTGGAGAATTCCATGGACAGAGGAGCCTGGAGGGCTACAGTCCATGGGGTCACAAAGAGTCAGACACGACTGGGTGACTAACAGTTTTCACTTTCACATTCATATATTGAATTTGTAATTCCCTAGTACCTCAGAGTGTGATTGTATTTTGAGATTGGGTCCTTAAAGAGGTGATTAGGTTAAAATGAAGCCATTATGGTGGGCTCTAATCTAATCTGACTGGTTATTTTATAAAAAAAGAGGACATTTGGACACACAAGGAAACTCCAGTTTTGTGTGAGCATAGAGAAAAGGCCATTTGGGGACACAATGAGAAGGTGGCCATTCTGAAAGCCAAGGAGAGAGGACTCAGAAGACACCATGTTGATACCTTGAAATTGGACTAACTTCTAGAACTGTGAGTAAACACATTTCTAATATTTAAGACACTTAGTCTATGGTATTTCAATAGGCAGAGACTGCGTCTAGTGGCAAAGACACATCAGAATTTGGGGTTCAATGTCCCCAGCTCCATCAGGGGTTTCCCAATATGTCTCCATTCCAATTTTCAGGATCCCATTCCTTCCTAATCAATGCCCTCACTTTTGTAGTAGACACCCTCCAATGTTGGGAATTCAATTGTTTTGTAATTCAGCCACTAGCAGTCTGAGATTCTGGGCTTGGTTTTCAGGAATCTCAGCTTTGCAGCTACAGGAAATGAATCTTTTTCAGGGCAGACATAGAAGCTTTCAAGTCATTTATACAGAAATTGAGCTGGAAATTTGAATCATTTAGGTCATTTTTTTCTTTTCTCACTTTGTCCTGCAACATTAGAAGTAACCAGTCAATCTCATTTACTTGTTAGTTTGAAAAAAAATAAAACAGTTGAAGGGAATGTATATGCGGGTACTCAGAAATTTGCCTCTTAAAAGTATTTCATTAGGAGTATCCAATGTTGATATTTTGCTTATTTCTATTGCCACAACATACCACTTGGATTCATCAGGGGTCCCTTTATTAATAAAAATAATTAACATCTTTAAATCTAATCATACTAGACAACCAATCCCAGACATCCCAGACCAATTCAGAAAACCCATCCTTAAGATTCTGTTCCTCTTGAACCAATCTTGGCAAAACCCATGATGGGTGCCATGGGGTCACAAAGAGTCAGACACGACTGGGTGACTAACAGTTTTCACTTTCACATTCATATATTGAATTTGTAATTCCCTAGTACCTCAGAGTGTGATTGTATTTTGAGATTGGGTCCTTAAAGAGGTGATTAGGTTAAAATGAAGCCATTATGGTGGGCTCTAATCTAATCTGACTGGTTATTTTATAAAAAAAGAGGACATTTGGACACACAAGGAAACTCCAGTTTTGTGTGAGCATAGAGAAAAGGCCATTTGGGGACACAATGAGAAGGTGGCCATTCTGAAAGCCAAGGAGAGAGGACTCAGAAGACACCATGTTGATACCTTGAAATTGGACTAACTTCTAGAACTGTGAGTAAACACATTTCTAATATTTAAGACACTTAGTCTATGGTATTTCAATAGGCAGAGACTGCGTCTAGTGGCAAAGACACATCAGAATTTGGGGTTCAATGTCCCCAGCTCCATCAGGGGTTTCCCAATATGTCTCCATTCCAATTTTCAGGATCCCATTCCTTCCTAATCAATGCCCTCACTTTTGTAGTAGACACCCTCCAATGTTGGGAATTCAATTGTTTTGTAATTCAGCCACTAGCAGTCTGAGATTCTGGGCTTGGTTTTCAGGAATCTCAGCTTTGCAGCTACAGGAAATGAATCTTTTTCAGGGCAGACATAGAAGCTTTCAAGTCATTTATACAGAAATTGAGCTGGAAATTTGAATCATTTAGGTCATTTTTTTCTTTTCTCACTTTGTCCTGCAACATTAGAAGTAACCAGTCAATCTCATTTACTTGTTAGTTTGAAAAAAATAAAACAGTTGAAGGGAATGTATATGCGGGTACTCAGAAATTTGCCTCTTAAAAGTATTTCATTAGGAGTATCCAATGTTGATATTTTGCTTATTTCTATTGCCACAACATACCACTTGGATTCATCAGGGGTCCCTTTATTAATAAAAATAATTAACATCTTTAAATCTAATCATACTAGACAACCAATCCCAGACATCCCAGACCAATTCAGAAAACCCATCCTTAAGATTCTGTTCCTCTTGAACCAATCTTGGCACCAAAATGTGTACTAGTCAGGGTTTTGTTTCTCCGAACAACCCTTACTAACACATGTGAGACTTTCTTCAAACTATTGATCTTCACTGTGAATATCCAAGAAGTTGAGACCACACAGCAGTTCCCAAACACCTGTGTCCATAAAACATGTTTTTGCAGTATCTTCTAAGATGACAATTTTGAGGAAGATAATTGAATATATACTGTTCTACATGGAGCCTGCCTTTGTGTATGTGTCTAATACTTACGTCAAAATCTCAGCAGTGGAAGGAGCTTTGAGATTCCCCAGTGCCCTTCTCTGATACCATCTTTGTATTCTTGTCCTGTATGGTTAAGTCCACACTTAACCATACCACTTAACTGGTTCGAATTGCTTTTTTTAGGGTACAGACCAACTGAATATTCACTTATTCCTCACATATGTGTTTGAATGCCTACTATGTGCCAGGCCCTGTTCTAGACTAAGAGTATGGCAGTAAACAAAACAGAACACACCTGCTCAGATTCAAGTGGGGAAAGACAGACAATAGTAGACAAAGTCAACAAGTCATTGCAGATAGAGACTTGATGCTGTGGGGTGAAATAAAGTAGAAAAGGGATAACGGAGTTCTGGGTGGCCTGGTTGGGGCTGCAGATTAAACAAAGGAAGATCTGGAAAAGCTACTCTGGGGTGACTTGAACTCTGGAGTGAAGCCTTGAATGAAATGAGGGAGGAACCATGGAACCATATGGGAGGAGCAGTTCAGGCTCTACTTTTTAATGGGAGGTTAGCAGCTTGAGACTCATGGAGAAGGTGTCTCATTTACTTGTTAGTTTGAAAAAATAAAACAGTTGAAGGGAATGTATATGCGGTACTCAGAAATTTGCCTCTTAAAAGTATTTCATTAGGAGTATCCAATGTTGATATTTTGCTTATTTCTATTGCCACAACATACCACTTGGATTCATCAGGGGTCCCTTTATTAATAAAAATAATTAACATCTTTAAATCTAATCATACTAGACAACCAATCCCAGACATCCCAGACCAATTCAGAAAACCCATCCTTAAGATTCTGTTCCTCTTGAACCAATCTTGGCACCAAAATGTGTACTAGTCAGGGTTTTGTTTCTCCGAACAACCCTTACTAACACATGTGAGACTTTCTTCAAACTATTGATCTTCACTGTGAATATCCAAGAAGTTGAGACCACACAGCAGTTCCCAAACACCTGTGTCCATAAAACATGTTTTTGCAGTATCTTCTAAGATGACAATTTTGAGGAAGATAATTGAATATATACTGTTCTACATGGAGCCTGCCTTTGTGTATGTGTCTAATACTTACGTCAAAATCTCAGCAGTGGAAGGAGCTTTGAGATTCCCCAGTGCCCTTCTCTGATACCATCTTTGTATTCTTGTCCTGTATGGTTAAGTCCACACTTAACCATACCACTTAACTGGTTCGAATTGCTTTTTTTAGGGTACAGACCAACTGAATATTCACTTATTCCTCACATATGTGTTTGAATGCCTACTATGTGCCAGGCCCTGTTCTAGACTAAGAGTATGGCAGTAAACAAAACAGAACACACCTGCTCAGATTCAAGTGGGGAAAGACAGACAATAGTAGACAAAGTCAACAAGTCATTGCAGATAGAGACTTGATGCTGTGGGGTGAAATAAAGTAGAAAAGGGATAACGGAGTTCTGGGTGGCCTGGTTGGGGCTGCAGATTAAACAAAGGAAGATCTGGAAAAGCTACTCTGGGGTGACTTGAACTCTGGAGTGAAGCCTTGAATGAAATGAGGGAGGAACCATGGAACCATATGGGAGGAGCAGTTCAGGCTCAGGGAGTAGCAAGCACAGGAAACAAGGAACATGCTTGATATGTTCTAGAATGAGCAAGAAGGCCAATACACTTGAGCAGCGAGAGTGTAGTGAGGACAGAGAGATGACAGGTGGAGAAGGGTGGGCAAGGAGCACGGCAGAAGTTTAGAGACTCAGAGAGAAACAGAGACACAAGAAAGATTCGGAGAAAGTGACATGATCTGACCAGTGTTTTTAAAGGACAGTGCTGGCTGCTTTATGGGAATAGACTTTTAGGAAGCTTTCTATATTTAATGGATCCTTAGCCTAATATTGTCTTCCGATAACCCAGGTCCTGTCTTGTGTCCTAGTTATGACAAGTCCAGTCAGCCACCAAGGCCAGTTATTGTGTGCTGCCCCCACCTTCTAATGCTCTATTAAAGCAGATGTGTGCAGGCTTTCTCTAGAAAAGGAGGTTTAGACACAATACATATTCTTCTGGCTTCATGGAGAAGGCAGAGAAATTGGTAAAGTCACATGGTTCTGTGACTACTTCATTTGTACAACTTGCCATCAATCTTATAAGCAGGTAGGATGCAAATGCAGCTATTTTAGGGAGAGGTAGATTTTGGAGTATTTTACTATCTGCAAAATAAATTAAACTGGTCCTAGCAGAATACATACTTGGAAGAAAAGCTTTATAGGACTTCCCTGGTGGTCCAATAGTTAAGATTCCACCTGCCAGTGCAGGGGACATAGGTTCGATCTGTGGTCTGGGAAGATTCCACATGCCAAGGGGCAAGAAAGCCTATGTGCCACAACTACTGAGTCCATGTGCTGCAACTCCTGAAGCCTGGGTGCTCTAAAGCCTGTGCTCTGCAACAAGAGAAGCCACTGCAATGAGAGCTCTGCAGTGAGAAGCCCACATACTGCAGCTAGAGAGTAGACCCCATTCGTGGCAACTAAAGAATAGCAGAAAGACCCAGTGTCGCCAAAAACAAACAAAAATAAAAAAGGAAAGACCTTGCAGTATACTGACTTCAAATAAGAACTACTTAAGAAATAGATGAAATATAAAACTCAATGAACATTAGCTCCTATAGAGACTGTCCCTGAAACTGGCACTTCTGTACCTGGACATCATGACAGGGTCAACTGAAACATACATTAATTTACCCCCTTGGAATTCTGCTCTCTAGCTTGTTTACCCAGCCATCATAGCTACCCTTGAAGTGGAGGTACTTCATAAACAGAGACTATTTGATTTTTTGTAACCAAGTAATATTCAGACAACTATTGCCTTTTTCTAGTTTTCTGACTCTTTCTCAATCTCCATAGTTCCACCAGGATTATTGGCAGGGATTTAGCAAATTGACCTGCAGATAGCTGTGACTGTAATTCCTTAGACCCAGAAACTTGAATTTATGTGAAATGATCTTTGTTTTTATTTGTTATTTCTTTTTCACTCTCTTGGGCTTCTATTCTAGTCCTCTACACTGACCCTGTTTAAAACAAAACTCTACCTTTTCTACTTTGAGTTTATTCTTTTTGACAAAGAGAAAGAAAAAAAGGGTATTTATCATTTATTGCTTTTTCTGTCTACTACTGCTCTTAACATTTTGTTGCTTTTGTGGGCCATAGGCTGATCCTTTTGCATCCTTGTTCTTTTTTTTTTTTTTTTGGCCACTTCTACTGGTCTTGCATCTATTTATCTTTTGTTCTTTGGCCTCTGTGGGCCTCCCATCACTGTGGCCTCTTTCGTCACAGAGCACCAGCTCTGGGTGCATGCGCTCCAGAGCTCCCGGTAGTTGGACATATCAGTCTAGCCGCTCCATGGCACGTGGGATCTTCCCATGCCAAGGGGCAAGAAAGCCTATGTGCCACTGAGTCCATGTGCTGCAACTCCTGAAGCCTGGGTGCTCTAAAGCCTGTGCTCTGCAACAAGAGAAGCCACTGCAATGAGAGCTCTGCAGTGAGAAGCCCACATACTGCAGCTAGAGAGTAGACCCCATTCGTGGCAACTAAAGAATAGCAGAAAGACCCAGTGTCGCCAAAAACAAACAAAAATAAAAAAGGAAAGACCTTGCAGTATACTGACTTCAAATAAGAACTACTTAAGAAATAGATGAAATATAAAACTCAATGAACATTAGCTCCTATAGAGACTGTCCCTGAAACTGGCACTTCTGTACCTGGACATCATGACAGGGTCAACTGAAACATACATTAATTTACCCCCTTGGAATTCTGCTCTCTAGCTTGTTTACCCAGCCATCATAGCTACCCTTGAAGTGGAGGTACTTCATAAACAGAGACTATTTGATTTTTTGTAACCAAGTAATATTCAGACAACTATTGCCTTTTTCTAGTTTTCTGACTCTTTCTCAATCTCCATAGTTCCACCAGGATTATTGGCAGGGATTTAGCAAATTGACCTGCAGATAGCTGTGACTGTAATTCCTTAGACCCAGAAACTTGAATTTATGTGAAATGATCTTTGTTTCATTTGTTATTTCTTTTTCACTCTCTTGGGCTTCTATTCTAGTCCTCTACACTGACCCTGTTTAAAACAAAACTCTACCTTTTCTACTTTGAGTTTATTCTTTTTGACAAAGAGAAAGAAAAAAAGGGTATTTATCATTTATTGCTTTTTCTGTCTACTACTGCTCTTAACATTTTGTTGCTTTTGTGGGCCATAGGCTGATCCTTTTGCATCCTTGTTCTTTTTTTTTTTTTTTTGGCCACTTCTACTGGTCTTGCATCTATTTATCTTTTGTTCTTTGGCCTCTGTGGGCCTCCCATCACTGTGGCCTCTTTCGTCACAGAGCACCAGCTCTGGGTGCATGCGCTCCAGAGCTCCCGGTAGTTGGACATATCAGTCTAGCCGCTCCATGGCACGTGGGATCTTCCCAGGCCAGGGATGGAACCAGCACCCCTTGCACTGCCAGGCGGTGTCCTTACCCACTGGACCACCAGGGAAGCCCTCATCCTTGTTTGTTAAAGAACATTTAAATAAATCCTTTAAAAAATCCTTTCTTATTGGTTTGCATCACGCATTTCTGTTTGCCTTTGGTTAGACAGACTTTTCTCTGTCTTTTCATGTTATTAATATTTAAACAAAATTTGAACTCATCAAAGAACCTTTTATACACCTTTATTGACTTCTCTGGGTAAGCTTATTTATTCTTGCTTACTGAGATAATTTGTGATCTCAATATAAAGTGATTTCTATGTTTCCTTTTTTGAGGGGGCCACGACCCACTATTTGTGGGATCCCTGTTCCCTAACCAGGGACTGAACCCAGGGCCCCAGTAGTGAAAGCCTGGAATCCTAACCATTAGGCTACCAGGGATCTCCCTGATTTCCACGTTTCTTACCTACAAACGCAGAAGTCTGAGAACACATCTTAGCCATCACTGGGAAAATGATGTCTGAATTAAATGAATAAATGCTCATTTTATTAAGTTTGTATTTTAGATTTTTCTGCCCTTATCAAGTCTTACACCCTTTTAGAATCTATTTTGATGGTGATATACATCTCACCTTATGAAATTAAAGTTGAACAATGCCCAGAATTCTTTTCACTGCATCATTTTCCTTTTGTGATAATTAAAGCCAGAGAAACAGTTCAAACCTAATTATGTGATTTTACTCTGTTTAGAACTGGAACTAAAAAACTGATTCAAATATATGAAATAATTCTTTTGGAGATGATAAATAAATAAACAATATTTGTTTTTAATCAATGTCCATTGACTGCCAATTGGAAGTTTATTGTACTCGTGCATTATTATATTAAGAATTACTTTGTGAGCAATATAATGTAATGTTCCTCTCGAGTGATATTGGGAGACAATTTCTTTGAGTATTAATTGCTTAGTTTTTCATATCTGATGTGCTGCTGCTTATGCCTTTATTCTTATAACTGATGGATTTTTATACAGTATAAAATTTCTACTGCACTGAGTAAAACTTGGTGCTTTGTCTCATTTTAGACACTCAAGATTCTATGTAGAGTGTTTATATGTATTTCTCCAGGACTTCCCTGTTTTTCATTTCATAACATACAGAAAATAACATTTGACATCCATTGGGTTAAATGTACCTGCTTTCTCAAGTTGAGAGCCTATAGAACTGGGATCTTGAATGATCCAGGCTTCTCTGGCTATCCAGAAACTGAGGGTATCAACATCTCAGCCACTGGAAACCCATTCACAGCACATTAGTTGGGTAACTCTGATCTGTATGATTAAGATGATCTGGGGCTTCCCTGATGGCTCAGTGGTAAAGAACCTGCCTGTGAATGTGGGGGACACAGGTTTGATCCTTGGGTTGGGAAGATCCCCTGGAGAAGGAAATGGCAACCCATTCCAGTATTCTTGCACTGAGAATTCCATGGAGAGAGGATGACATTACCTGAATACAATCTTCAGAATAGCTTATATGTTTGACTTATTAGAATATATGCTTCCTGAGGTCAATAGACTTCACAGAATCATGGAATCAGTCTTTAGAGGACCCTACAAATCATCATCAGGGGTTGGGGAGAGTGAAATGGGAAAGTGGAGTAGATAGGGTGGACTATCATTGAAAGCAAATAGTTTATTTTTCTGGACTGGCATGTCAATGAAATTAAAGTTGAACAATGCCCAGAATTCTTTTCACTGCATCATTTTCCTTTTGTGATAATTAAAGCCAGAGAAACAGTTCAAACCTAATTATGTGATTTTACTCTGTTTAGAACTGGAACTAAAAAACTGATTCAAATATATGAAATAATTCTTTTGGAGATGATAAATAAATAAACAATATTTGTTTTTAATCAATGTCCATTGACTGCCAATTGGAAGTTTATTGTACTCGTGCATTATTATATTAAGAATTACTTTGTGAGCAATATAATGTAATGTTCCTCTCGAGTGATATTGGGAGACAATTTCTTTGAGTATTAATTGCTTAGTTTTTCATATCTGATGTGCTGCTGCTTATGCCTTTATTCTTATAACTGATGGATTTTTATACAGTATAAAATTTCTACTGCACTGAGTAAAACTTGGTGCTTTGTCTCATTTTAGACACTCAAGATTCTATGTAGAGTGTTTATATGTATTTCTCCAGGACTTCCCTGTTTTTCATTTCATAACATACAGAAAATAACATTTGACATCCATTGGGTTAAATGTACCTGCTTTCTCAAGTTGAGAGCCTATAGAACTGGGATCTTGAATGATCCAGGCTTCTCTGGCTATCCAGAAACTGAGGGTATCAACATCTCAGCCACTGGAAACCCATTCACAGCACATTAGTTGGGTAACTCTGATCTGTATGATTAAGATGATCTGGGGCTTCCCTGATGGCTCAGTGGTAAAGAACCTGCCTGTGAATGTGGGGGACACAGGTTTGATCCTTGGGTTGGGAAGATCCCCTGGAGAAGGAAATGGCAACCCATTCCAGTATTCTTGCACTGAGAATTCCATGGAGAGAGGATGACATTACCTGAATACAATCTTCAGAATAGCTTATATGTTTGACTTATTAGAATATATGCTTCCTGAGGTCAATAGACTTCACAGAATCATGGAATCAGTCTTTAGAGGACCCTACAAATCATCATCAGGGGTTGGGGAGAGTGAAATGGGAAAGTGGAGTAGATAGGGTGGACTATCATTTAAAGCAAATAGTTTATTTCTCTGGACTGACATGGCAATGACCTGGAAAAAGATAAGGTCTTGCCTCCTTTTAACTTTCCAGTCATATGATACAGCAGGATACTTAAAATTTCTTTTCCCATTATATTTTGAAACTGGTCAGAACTTTCCCTCTTCATTTCAGGATAGAGGGAAAAAGAAATTAGACTAACATTCTACTCTGATTCACAGCCATCTAAGATCAGTTGTTTTCAATCACATCTTCTGATTTAATTGGTCTGGGGTGAGTCTAAGCATAGGTACCTTTTCCAAAGTTTATCCAGTGACTCTAGTGGGAAGACATGGGTATGAATGACTGATGAGTACCCCACTTTGTAACTGAGCATGTATGTGAAAGGACACCCTTCACTAAAAAGGGTACGTTTGAGGCAAAAAGCAAAGAGTACAGGAAGTAAATATTTATACTGAATAATAAGTATCATCTTTGGGCATTTCTGAGTTATGTCTCATGGAATTTGGACACTTCAATTAGGGAAATGAATTATCACTCTTCTGGTGAGTGGGGAGAGGTTTTGTGGAACAGATCAACTTATGGAACATTTTAAAAGAAAAAGGTAGTGAAAATTTGGAGTATGAATTCAAAGACCAGAAGAAAAAAGGGACCAGAGCAGCACATGGAGCATTAGATGGAGGAAATGGTTTGCTTGGCGAAAGAAAACTTGCAGGGGGTGGGTAGCAGAGAAATGGGGAGGACTCTTGACCTGCAGATGAGAAGCTCAGTCACTGAGGAAAAGTCAGGGTGATTTACAAGTGGCCTGGTTCAGATTTAGAAGGCTAACTGGCACATTTTTTTCTTGGATTAGGCAATCAGAGCTGAGAAAGGACTTTGTCAACAATAATCTGTACTCGCACTCAAAGGAAAACTTCCACAAAAACAATACAGCATACTACCATGGAAAATATTTACTGACAAGATTAACAGCACAATAAAGTACAGATATACTTCATATTATATAGTATATGCGTGTGTGTATTAAGTTGTTTCAAGGCCTAATATGGACTGTAGCCTCTCATTCAGGATATATAAGATAAAAGCAAATAGTTTATTTCTCTGGACTGACATGGCAATGACCTGGAAAAAGATAAGGTCTTGCCTCCTTTTAACTTTCCAGTCATATGATACAGCAGGATACTTAAAATTTCTTTTCCCATTATATTTTGAAACTGGTCAGAACTTTCCCTCTTCATTTCAGGATAGAGGGAAAAAGAAATTAGACTAACATTCTACTCTGATTCACAGCCATCTAAGATCAGTTGTTTTCAATCACATCTTCTGATTTAATTGGTCTGGGGTGAGTCTAAGCATAGGTACCTTTTCCAAAGTTTATCCAGTGACTCTAGTGGGAAGACATGGGTATGAATGACTGATGAGTACCCCACTTTGTAACTGAGCATGTATGTGAAAGGACACCCTTCACTAAAAAGGGTACGTTTGAGGCAAAAAGCAAAGAGTACAGGAAGTAAATATTTATACTGAATAATAAGTATCATCTTTGGGCATTTCTGAGTTATGTCTCATGGAATTTGGACACTTCAATTAGGGAAATGAATTATCACTCTTCTGGTGAGTGGGGAGAGGTTTTGTGGAACAGATCAACTTATGGAACATTTTAAAAGAAAAAGGTAGTGAAAATTTGGAGTATGAATTCAAAGACCAGAAGAAAAAAGGGACCAGAGCAGCACATGGAGCATTAGATGGAGGAAATGGTTTGCTTGGCGAAAGAAAACTTGCAGGGGGTGGGTAGCAGAGAAATGGGGAGGACTCTTGACCTGCAGATGAGAAGCTCAGTCACTGAGGAAAAGTCAGGGTGATTTACAAGTGGCCTGGTTCAGATTTAGAAGGCTAACTGGCACATTTTTTTCTTGGATTAGGCAATCAGAGCTGAGAAAGGACTTTGTCAACAATAATCTGTACTCGCACTCAAAGGAAAACTTCCACAAAAACAATACAGCATACTACCATGGAAAATATTTACTGACAAGATTAACAGCACAATAAAGTACAGATATACTTCATATTATATAGTATATGCGTGTGTGTATTAAGTTGTTTCAGTAATGTCTGGCTTTCTGTGAACCTATGGACTGTAGCCTGCCAGGTTCCTCTGTCCATGGGATTCTCCATGCAAGAGTACTGGAGTGGGTTGTCATGCCCTCCTCCAGGGAATCTTCCCAACCAGAGATTGAACCCGCGTCTCCTGCAGCCCCTGCATTGCAGGCAAATTCTTTATTGCTGAACCACCGGGGAAGCCCTTATATAGTAAAAAGAAGTCACAATTCGAGTGAAAGTAAAATACAGGTAGCAATCCAAAGCCTAACTCTAATGCAAATCTCTGAAGCCATCTCAAATCTACAATCCCTTCATTTAGAAACACAAATCTTCCGAATTTCTAAACAAGGACTTTGAGCGACAACTCATTCACCAGATTTATGGAGGATTTATTTCTGGATCCTTTCTTTAATTTTCAGTATAGCTTCTTATTTTAAACATGATGCTCCACACATGTTCAGCCTTCCTCATAGCTAGTGAATGGCCCCATGCTACTCTGCCAATTGAAGGATATTATTCCTGAGCGTACAAAATGAACAGTCATTTCTAGGTTTTCAAGGTTAATGTCGATATAGCACTCTTTGGGTTATTTAAAAATCTCATTTGGTGCCTTGCAGTATTTCATATGGTACACATGATCACTAGCAATCACTATGTGCATCACTAAGATAGTTTGGAAAGATGGATGGTTCCAGGGGGATTATATGCCTGTGATTGGGCAGGATATTCTTGACTCCTACCAAAGAGTTCAAAGTGATTTCTGAGCACTAGAGATAGAAAATAAGGAAGAGAGAAAAGATACACACAAAGAAGTAAATGTTTGGAATGTTACTCTGCAAGGGTGTTGAGTTCTGCCTAAATGTGACAAATATATGTCATAAATTTAAAATGTCCAAAAACTATTTTGTTATTTTACTTTATTCAAGTACATTTTTTCCCACTTGGGAATATGCCTTATATAAAGATGCATAAAGTGTTCACTTTGGCAAATTCACTTCCATTCATTTCTTGTTTTTCGGCATTCGGAAAATCTACAACGGTGTCAATATAACATTCTGATTATGTTTTTCAACTTCTCCATTCATTTACTTGGCTTTATACAAAAATAATATTCAAAAGATGGCCCCAAAGAAAATACGCTGGGTACCAGGGTCATCAAGTGAACAATTGCATCTTTCTCTGAGAAGGGAGCTGGGGAAGTGAACCAAATTGCAGGAGGTAGAAGCACATGTTTGTAGTCTTCTCTTTTCTCCATTTTTAATAGCATGGAACCATTTATTTATTGACTGCTTGAAATAAATTCAAATAGAAGAACTTTGTAAGGGCTGCAGTCTCTGGTAAGACCTACCTGGTGCCAATCTTTTTTGTTATTTACGAGAGAGCCTCAGAGAACTTGAATGTCTGCTCTTTTCATCTAAGAGTTGTGTTGTTGTCAGCTAAAGCACTTTTGTCTGGAAAAGATGCTGGATGATAATTCACAAGCTCACAACTCTCTTAGGACTGAATTGGGACCCCATCAAACCTCACACTTAAGTGGGTTTCAAATGTGGTTAGAAAATGAGGCACCCGTGTTCTCTGAAGAGTATTTCACTGTTTGTAAGTGAGCAAGACTATTTCATAGCTCCCTCTGTTTTGTTTCCTGTGGGTAGGCGGGAAGAGAGGGCAGGCTGTGAGGTTGGGGTCCTGAGGGAAAAATTCCATCCCTGAGGACTTTCACTTACTTAGCTTTTCTTTATCCAATTTTAAAATTACCTTAGATTTTAAAATAATGGCTTTATTAAAATATAATTTATATACCACACAATTCACCCATTTAAAGTATACAGTTCAACAGTTGTTAGTACTTTCACAGACGTGTGTTACCATCATGACCGTCAACTTTGGGACATTTTCATCACCTCAAACAGAAACCCTGTACCCTTCACTTATCATCCCCTTTATCCACCGTCCCCATTCTCTTTGGTCTTGAGCAGCCACTGGTCTATATTCTGACTCCATAGAATTCCCCATTCTGAACATTTCATACAAATGGAATCATGTAACATGTGGCCTTTTGTTCTCTCGGCTTTTAATCTCATTTTGTCTTATGACATTTGTAGCCATGTTGCCTTGCACTGTTGTGCTTTGAAAACTTGCCACCTGTCCCTGCCTTTTCTCCTCAGGAAATGTATGGTCTCTCTGAGTCAGGGACCCAGCCAATTAGTATGTGTGAATTTTGGAAGCAACTTCCTCTTGTTTTCTTTTCTAATACAAAGAGAAGTTCTCTGCAATACCTCTCTAAACAAAGTCATCCTGCTTCACTCCTACATTATGAAGCAGTCTCTTCTCACTCCCCTCCAGTATAATAAGCCATGATAGCACATATAGTACATGTACAGTACACATGACAGCATGCTAAAAGCCAAGGTCTGCATCTCCTGTACTGAACTTCTAGTACAACTGTCTCCATCTGCTCTTATCTCTCTTCCATCCTATTTTCAAGGAATGCTCATAAGAGCCTACTTGTTTGGTTTGAAGCTATCCTGGTAAAAAAAAAAAAAACCCATTAACGCTGAACCTCAGGTCATGCGGGTTCTGGTGTGCTGGTAATGGGATGGATCACTCTAGAATTCCTACTGATTGTCCACTCTTCCTTATTGAGGTTCAGTGAAAAGAATTTGTCCCACCAGGATAGATTTGCTGAAACCATGGAAAATATAATCACTTTGCTTATTTATTTAAATTTCTGAGATAATTCTAAGGGGAAAACCTTTACCAATTTCAGTTGTAGAACATAACTCCACTTGCTGCACATCTGTACTGTCTTACAATCTAAATAAGCACGTGAGAACAAATTGCCCTCACACTAGGATTATGTGTGTGTGTGTGTATTTCTCAAAGGGACATGTGTATATATGAGGATTCTTTTTTATTGCCCATTTGAAGAAGACTATGCTATTTAGTTAGGAAACTATGCATGTCTTGAACATATTGAAAAGGAGGGACATGAAGTGATTACTTTCTAATTGTTTATCTCAGTTAATGCTTTTGAATCTCAAAGAACTGCTTCTGTACAGCCAGAGTTGAAAGCTAATTAGGACTCATTTTTACAGACTTGATTTACATTCCAAGGTAGAAGAAAATTGGGGAGTGGGGAGGAAATGCCTCTTGGTAAATACAAACTTAAAAGAAAATATATTTTTTCCTTCTCTGCACAGAGGTAAAACATTGTCTTTTTTAGGGAAATTCTGAAGAACTGTTTTTTTTTTTTTTTTGGTTAACAAAACTTCCAGTTCCCAGCTAGAGAGCTTGAAAAAATGGATTGATCCATGCGGGCTGGTGTATTAATCGACCTTTGAAGTTCACTTGTATTTGTTTATGTCTGTACCATTCATCAACCAAAGATGACCAGCCATATTACAATCGACATTTCCATCATACAGCTGGGACTTCCCTGCGGTGCAGTGCTTAAAACTTTGCCTTTCAGTGAAGGGGGTGTGGGTTCGATCCCTGGTCAGGAGCTAAGATCCCTCATGCCTTGTGGCCAAAAAAACAAAACAAAAAACCAAAAACCAAAACATGAAACAGAAGCAGTGGTGTAAAAAATTCAAAAAAGACTTTGAAATAAAGTGCACATTGAAAAAGTTCTTGGAAAAATAAACCATACAATTATTTGTTATAAAAAGGTAAAACAAAAGAGAAAGAGGTTTCCCTTTTCAATATCCTCCCTTTCTCATTTCAACCTATGAAGGGACAATGAGTGGTAAAGAAAGGACCTAAGGAATTGCAGATATAATTTTGATGCATAGAACAACAGGGCCCCTTTCTAGTTTGCATGGGAAGGTGCTTTTCCCCAGAGCCTGGCCCAGGCTTCCTGCAGTTAGGGTGGTGATTGGCACATTCCTGTGCCAATGGGAATAACAGCTGGGCTTCTCAAGAGTCTTCCAAAGCAGCTGCCCCATCCACCTTGGCACTGTTTGCGTAAAGTTTTAGTTGCTGACGTTCTCAGATGGCTGCTGAGTATCTCTAATAACAGTACTTTCCATTTTATTGCTTTTTCTTCTGAATAAAATATCTGCATCTTCAATCTTTAGTCCAAGGAAATGCAATGAAAAATTGCCCCAGGATGAAAGGCATGCTCATAGTCAGGCTAGTGTTAAGGTTTCTGTAAGCTACTGTGGTCAGGAAAAGAGAAACTGAATTTTTATATATAGCAATGCTGGGACACGTGCTTTTTGGACAAGTTTCAATTTGAGGCCAAAGTAGAATAAAAGAAGGGGGAGCTGGGATGAATTTTTATGTATATAATGTGTGTGTGTGTGCATGGCTGTTTAGTCACTTAGTTGTGTCTGACTCTGTGACTGCATCAAATGTAGTTCACCAGGCTCTTCTGTAAATGGGATTCTCCAGACAAGAATACTAGAGGGAGTAGCTATTCTCTTCTCCAGGGGATCTTCCTGATCCAAGAATCAAACCTGGGTCTCCTGCATCATTGCAAGTGGATACTTTACTGTCTTGAGCCACTAGGAAAGCTATCTGCATCTATATCTATATCCACACACTTCCACTATATATATACATATATACATATATATACACACACACATATGGTAGTATACCACTATATATATATATACATATACGCATACATACACTAGTATGCACAAAATAGATAACTAATGAGAACCTACTGTATAGCACAGAATGCTGCTCAATGTTCTGTTGTGACCTAAATGGGTAGAAATCTTAAAAAGAGGTTATATAGGTATGTGTAAAGCTGATTCACTTTGATGTACAGCAGAAACTAACATAACATTGTAAAGCAACTATACACCAAGAAAAATTAAGAAAAAATAAAATTAAGTAAAAAAGAAGAGTGAAGGAAAAAAGCTGAAGTATATGGGAATATTTAAAATACTAAATATTCATTAAGAAATGAATTAGAACACTGAAAGTATCAGCTGCATCTAGACAGGGCAAGGAATCCTGGCATAAGAAGAGATGCAAGACAAGTTCAGACTATTCAGAATGGTTCAGAGTACTCAGACATTCTCCAAGCCCAGGAGTTACAACTCCAGTCACCCAGACACACAATCCAAACACAGAAAACAGGATAATGAGAAAAAGTCTCTTCTGACGAAGATGCCTCTTGATGGGGCCTATTAGGAAGTGCCTATTAGGAGAACTGTCTGCTGGGCAAATATTAAAACTACCTCTGTAAAAGCGAAGCAATCACAGCTCAGCAGGGGATTGTAGAACTTGGTCAAGAGAGCAACACTATAAGGATATCTGGGGGCAAACGTCCTGTGGATAATAATCCCAAAAGACAAAGCTCAGGCTTTAATAATCACCTGCAGGTGACATGAGTTATAAAATACTGCTGAGTTTGCACTGAGGCCTTCACAGTTCAGTTACACTCTGTCATCTCCGTGTCGCCCAGTCAGGCAGAGTACAGTGAATTACAGGGAGTACAGGGATTAAAGTGGGCAAAGACATGCAATAAACACGATACTTAACATTCACTTCCCAGTTAAAAATGGGGAGCTATTCTGGGAAATGGGTGAGAGCTTCATAAATTCCTTTTACTTTTAATATCGAGAGGAAGTATTCCTTTTCTTTCCATTCTTTTGTCTCAGCTCTTTGTCTTTAGCCCTGCATGCTCTGGATAACCAGCTTCCTACTGATGAATGTCAAGATGCTCATATCTGCCTGAGGACATTAACTGAGTCTAGCAACCAAGAGTCAGCCAGGTAGGAGCCCTTTCTCTGAACACCCAGTTTTCCTGTGCATTATAAAAACAAAACCAACTGGGATACCAGCGTAAACGTCTTGTCTTTGCTTTCCACAAATCCCCATACATTTCAACAAACTAATACCAGGCTAGCACTGTTGGCATCAGTATGCAAAGCCAAGACACAACAAAGAATTTCCTGATGTATTCTTTATGTGTAGTTTCTATGAAAAGAATAATTCTTTTTTCTCTTGCTTCTGAGAAGTGAATAATGTGACAGGAAAGAGGGGTAGATCAATTTTTCTTTTCCTGTTTCAGAGCTGGGAAGTTAAGTTGGACTGTGACATCAAAGGCTCACCAACAAAAAGATCCTGTACCATTGGTGCATCATTGACCGCTCTAAGACCCTCTGAAATGTCTCTGATACAGTAATGCCTTTTTGAAAAGATTTACTGTGGGAAAGCACTGGACTGGTCATCTCCAGGATGTGCCCTGTCCACTGCACCCAGCTCTCCTGTAAGTACCAGAACTAAGCCATAGTGACCAGTCATCAGATGGCCCAGAGCTGAGACCTAGAAGGGAAATGAGAGGAGAGAGAAAGAGTGGTGGTGGTGGGTGTTTTGGAGGGAAAAAGAGGCTGAATTTCTAGAGTGTTTTCTCCACTCTTTGAAATCAGTGCCTCCTTCCCTCAAATCATATGGAATACATCATTCCTAGGTTTTGATTTACTAAAGCACAAGAAAAAAATTCTCCCTTCTAGTAGAGACTACTGGTGTTTATCCTAAATCTCAGAAATACGAAACTGGCCCCAACTATATGGCATACTCATCACTAAGGCAATAGTGTTAATCTTTCAGGCTGTGAAATTTCTCTTGTTCTTTCCTTCCCTTCTTGGAGATATGTCTAGAGTTCACGATACTTAACATTCACTTCCCAGTTAAAATGGGGAGCTATTCTGGGAAATGGGTGAGAGCTTCATAAATTCCTTTTACTTTTAATATCGAGAGGAAGTATTCCTTTTCTTTCCATTCTTTTGTCTCAGCTCTTTGTCTTTAGCCCTGCATGCTCTGGATAACCAGCTTCCTACTGATGAATGTCAAGATGCTCATATCTGCCTGAGGACATTAACTGAGTCTAGCAACCAAGAGTCAGCCAGGTAGGAGCCCTTTCTCTGAACACCCAGTTTTCCTGTGCATTATAAAAACAAAACCAACTGGGATACCAGCGTAAACGTCTTGTCTTTGCTTTCCACAAATCCCCATACATTTCAACAAACTAATACCAGGCTAGCACTGTTGGCATCAGTATGCAAAGCCAAGACACAACAAAGAATTTCCTGATGTATTCTTTATGTGTAGTTTCTATGAAAAGAATAATTCTTTTTTCTCTTGCTTCTGAGAAGTGAATAATGTGACAGGAAAGAGGGGTAGATCAATTTTTCTTTTCCTGTTTCAGAGCTGGGAAGTTAAGTTGGACTGTGACATCAAAGGCTCACCAACAAAAAGATCCTGTACCATTGGTGCATCATTGACCGCTCTAAGACCCTCTGAAATGTCTCTGATACAGTAATGCCTTTTTGAAAAGATTTACTGTGGGAAAGCACTGGACTGGTCATCTCCAGGATGTGCCCTGTCCACTGCACCCAGCTCTCCTGTAAGTACCAGAACTAAGCCATAGTGACCAGTCATCAGATGGCCCAGAGCTGAGACCTAAAAGGGGAAATGAGAGGAGAGAGAAAGAGTGGTGGTGGTGGGTGTTTTGGAGGGAAAAAGAGGCTGAATTTCTAGAGTGTTTTCTCCACTCTTTGAAATCAGTGCCTCCTTCCCTCAAATCATATGGAATACATCATTCCTAGGTTTTGATTTACTAAAGCACAAGAAAAAAATTCTCCCTTCTAGTAGAGACTACTGGTGTTTATCCTAAATCTCAGAAATACGAAACTGGCCCCAACTATATGGCATACTCATCACTAAGGCAATAGTGTTAATCTTTCAGGCTGTGAAATTTCTCTTGTTCTTTCCTTCCCTTCTTGGAGATATGTCTAGAGTTCAAGTGGAAAGTACATTTCTGATAAGATATTTCATGTAAAAATGGACTTCAATCCACATTACATACTTTCCCAAGATAATAATTGATTTGAGATAACATAGATTTGACCAGTCAAAGCTTCTATGTCATGAAAAGTCACTGTACTTCATGGAAAGTGTGTTAGTCACTCAATCATGTCTGATTCTTGGAGACCCCCTGGACTGTAGCCCACCAGGGCTTTTCAGATCAGAAGCAGCCTTGTCTCCTGCCTCATCTCTTGAAGCTCCTGCCTGGCAGGCAGATTCTTTATCTCTGAGCCACCAGGGACCACTTCATTGAGGTTTGTCTCATTTTTAATGAACTGGGATATTTGGGTTTGACCCTCTTTCTCAGAGGGTTGTGAGGCTTCATGACTTTATATAAATAAATAACTTGAAGATTTATGGATCGGAGTGATTTCCTAGAGACTATAAAATGTCCCAGTTAGTAGTACTGAAGCAGAAATATCTGAATGTTTAATTTTTAAGTCAAATAAAATTGTACATAGAAAAGTCCTTCACATTAAGAACTATGATTGAAGGTGTGATTCAGACTCTCACACCAGGTTTCCAGTAAGCAAGTTTTTATGAGCATAAGCAAACAATTCAAACTCACAAAGTCTATTTTCAGAAACCATTTGATATGTCTCCTGCATCTGATGAGTTTACGGCTGTCTGAAAACAAAAACCAGATAGAGCAGGGGAACTGAGGAGGAGAGAGAAAGAGAGAAGAAGAGGGCAAGGAGGGAGACAGGAGGAGGAGGGGAAGGAGGTGACGAGGCTCCAAAGAAAATGGTTCGTGAAGGAGAGCCAATCCTAATCCAGCTGTTCCAAGCCAACCAAAGCATCTGGTTTCTTTAATTTAGTACACTTCATACTAAAAGGCCAGCTTGTTTACACTGTATATTTGGAGTTATTTAAACTGTCTCTTCCAAACCATTGGGTTTGCAACTTCAGGGGAGGCTTTTCAAATGTGGCTGGAAAGGATTCCCACATCAATATCACATGGCATGAATGATATGGAAAGAAAAAGTTATAGATATTCTAAGAGTAGTTAGCATGCCATTTCAGACTATTTTATTAGGATTTTCTAAGAGGACTGAAAATGTCCCCATGTAAGCCTCTATACCATGCAAATGAAGCCATGTTCTCTATACCAATGGGCACACAGGCAAGTGGGTGCATTCATGCCATCAGCTGTATGGGGTATCTCTCCATTGGCTACGCTGTTCCAGAAATACTATTTATATTTTAAGTAAAACACAAACTGAAAATACACAGAAGTATCAAATCCAAGGAGAACTTACTTGGAACCCTCTGGAAATTTGGTTAGGGTTTAGTCCTTAATCCTCTGTTTCTTCACAGAACTTCTCTCATCACTTGACAGGGTCTTAGTTTTTCCCTGTAAGTAGGGATGTCCCAACAGGATCTTCCAAACCACTATTTCTCACCCAAACTCTAGTCCTAAGTTCCTAACCATTTCAAAACACTTCCACTTGCCTGCCCCACAATCACCTGGATGTCCAAGACAGAACTCAGCATTGTACCTACACTAGTTCTTCCACAACCTTTCTATGCATTTTTGTAACCTAAATCTCATTAGCTCCTTAGCTATTTCACCCAACATAGCCCTTCATCAGAGAGAAGCTTTTACTATTTTCTTGATAATATTCGTTTTTTTCTTGCCCTCTCACACCAGGTTTCCAGTAAGCAAGTTTTTATGAGCATAAGCAAACAATTCAAACTCACAAAGTCTATTTTCAGAAACCATTTGATATGTCTCCTGCATCTGATGAGTTTACGGCTGTCTGAAAACAAAAACCAGATAGAGCAGGGGAACTGAGGAGGAGAGAGAAAGAGAGAAGAAGAGGGCAAGGAGGGAGACAGGAGGAGGAGGGGAAGGAGGTGACGAGGCTCCAAAGAAAATGGTTCGTGAAGGAGAGCCAATCCTAATCCAGCTGTTCCAAGCCAACCAAAGCATCTGGTTTCTTTAATTTAGTACACTTCATACTAAAAGGCCAGCTTGTTTACACTGTATATTTGGAGTTATTTAAACTGTCTCTTCCAAACCATTGGGTTTGCAACTTCAGGGGAGGCTTTTCAAATGTGGCTGGAAAGGATTCCCACATCAATATCACATGGCATGAATGATATGGAAAGAAAAAGTTATAGATATTCTAAGAGTAGTTAGCATGCCATTTCAGACTATTTTATTAGGATTTTCTAAGAGGACTGAAAATGTCCCCATGTAAGCCTCTATACCATGCAAATGAAGCCATGTTCTCTATACCAATGGGCACACAGGCAAGTGGGTGCATTCATGCCATCAGCTGTATGGGGTATCTCTCCATTGGCTACGCTGTTCCAGAAATACTATTTATATTTTAAGTAAAACACAAACTGAAAATACACAGAAGTATCAAATCCAAGGAGAACTTACTTGGAACCCTCTGGAAATTTGGTTAGGGTTTAGTCCTTAATCCTCTGTTTCTTCACAGAACTTCTCTCATCACTTGACAGGGTCTTAGTTTTTCCCTGTAAGTAGGGATGTCCCAACAGGATCTTCCAAACCACTATTTCTCACCCAAACTCTAGTCCTAAGTTCCTAACCATTTCAAAACACTTCCACTTGCCTGCCCCACAATCACCTGGATGTCCAAGACAGAACTCAGCATTGTACCTACACTAGTTCTTCCACAACCTTTATGTAACTGATGCCATTCTTCTCCTGGTCAAACAGTTGGAAATCTGAGAGTCAATTTCAACTCTCATTAGCTCCCCTTAGCTATTTCACCCAACATAGCCCCTTCATCAGAGAAGCGAAGCTTTTTTACTATTTTCTTGATAATATTCGTTAAATTTGCCCCTTCTTTCCACTTCCCTTGCTCTCTCTTCATTTGATACCCAAATTACTCAATGATTTGTTGCTTAATTTTCCTATATGTGAGACTGAAAAATATATACCTGAAGGCAAAGACCAGAAAAACTTCTGAATATTATGAGTAAACAGAAGGAGCTTAACTCTGCCTAGAAGCAATCCATAATTTGAAACCATTCAAGAGAAAGCTAATTCATAGCTAGGCATTCGGCAAGCCATTTCATTCACAATGCTCCCATGAGGTAGGTCCTTACCCATTTATCTTTTTTGTGTTCCAGGCTGACTGAATCACTGGCTCTGAGCTGATCATTGCAGCCCTTCCACTGTCTGACAGTACTGGGAAATCTCGCTACTTTCTCCAGGTTTACTGATCTTTGACTTTTTAACTCAGAAGTTCAGACAAAGGAACGTTTGCTCCCATTGCTCAAGTCTCTCCAGCTGGGATTGTTTGACCTCATCAAGAGCCGTAACTGCAGTAACTTACAGACCAATAGCAACAGCAATTCCCAAGGGGAAATACAGCTGATAAACAGAAGGCAAGAACTAGGTGGTAAGGGGTTGGCCATAAACACTTAAGGCCTCAGTGTGACACCTTTGTGGCCTGTGTAATTCCCATTGACGTCAATTCCATGTTATGGATACTTTAGGACCACAGGAAAGAACCTTACATTGCTTCATCAATTAAGAGGTATTCCCACTACAAGCTCAGAGTGTAACCCTTAGACCAGCAATACTGGCAAGTATAAAGTGGCTAGGAATGCAAATTCATGGACCTTATACAGACTGACCTTCTAAATCATAATGCCTGGGATTAAGGCTCAGGAAATTAGTTTAAGAAAGTCTTCACTTGATTCTAATTTGTGCTATCATTTGAGAAACACTGTGCCTTCCAATATATGATGATAATAACTAGATCTGAGTAAACAATCAAATAAGTATGCAAATAAAAATGAGATAAAGAGCAATTGGAATAGAGGGTCTATTTTCTCTTGTACTTACAATGCTTAGCACAGAATAAATCTAAGTAAACACTGCTGACGAAGTGACTGAAAGGATCTTACATAGGTAGATGCCAGAATTGAAAATATTCCATCTAACAAATGATGTCTTTGGTTTGTTTGCTTATTTGTTTTAAAAATCAGTGAAGTCTAGAAAACAGATGTGCACAGAACATCCCAAACACACTCTTCCTCTCTGTTTCATGCCTTCAGAATGTTTCATATATTTCACATTTCAAAGTAGATGTTCTGATAATAACCACCCCTTCCTCAAAGCAAGCCTTAAAAGACTGTTTTCTTGTCACTCAATCATCCTTGAAACCATTCTAGCTCCCTTCTTTTTTTTCCTAAACTTTTATTTTACCTTTAACTTTTACAGAGTTTTGTTGTTTACAGATATGTATGTTCCCAGATTAGTCATATGTATATTCCCCCATCCCACCCCTCCAGACCATCACACAGTAACCCTGAAGGATCTCCTTTTCTCACAGAGCAACAACTACAGCTATTTTCTTCACATATGATAGTACAGGCCTTCATGTTACTTCCTTTATGCCTCCTACCCACTGTTCCTTCCCCACAACGTCCATATGTCCACTGTCCATGTCTGTTTCTCCATCACTTCACCACATGTGCCATCATTCCCATCCTACTAGATTCCATATATATGTGTTAGTATATTGTACTTGTCCTTCTCTTTTTGACTGACCTCACTTTTTATAATAGGTTCTAGATACAGGCACCTCATTAGGGCTGATTCTTCTGCATCTCTTTTTACATCTAGCTCCCTTCTATTTGTCCAACTGGTTATCAGAGCCTGAAATTTTTACCTTCTAATATTTATTGAAATCATTTCATTGGGCACTTTCTAGACCATCACCATTCCCTTAGTTTAAGCATTAATTAACCTTTAGTCACTATTAATTTGGTATGTGCCTCTCTCCTCTCACTTGTGTCCTCCTTTAGACCATCCCCTACTAACATACCACATGAATCTTCTCTGAAATGATGAGTGTCTCTTGTCGTTGCCATGTTTAGAAGGCTGCAGAGGCTTTATGTCACCTTCAGGATGAAACACAGGACTTCCCATTATCTGACTCCCTGCCTGATCTCCAACCTTATTGCCTGCCCGATGTACCGTGGCAAGCTCACCCATTTGCAAACCCACACTTCTGCAAACCTCATGCCTTTTTCCCTTTTTACTGTGTTGGGATATTCCTTCCTGTCTTCACAGTTTGACTAATTGATAGCTGTCCTTTAGGACTCAGTTCAAGTCTCCCCCTGCTAGAGGAAGCTTTTTCGGATGCTATCCCCTCACACCTTTTCAATGGGTGCCTCTCCTCTGTGCAGGATTCCATCTCAGCACCCATCACCTCTTGCTTCTCTTTTTCCTTTAGAGCTTCCTAAGGACAGGAACTGTTTCTTATTAATGTTTGTAAAAATGACTCTTGGCTGTTTCCCTGGTGCACAGCAACTGCTCCATAAATGTGCATTAAGTAAAGACAATAGCTCTTCCTAAGGCTTCACCTTCGGCTGGAGAATTGAGGCATACCTCCATGTCACAGTGGTGTACCTGGAACACAAAGGGCTCTGAAGCAGAGTTAAGATAGCTCATATCAAGTGAGAAATGACTCCTAGCCTTCCTGCAGGCGACAAACCAGACCACGTGGGGAACCTGGAGAAACTGAGAATCTCTTTTCATGCTCCTATTTTCTTCTCATATTTCCATCCTCCTGTTAGGACTAGGGGAAGATGTGCTGAAATGAAATCCCAAAGGCCATTTCGAGGAAGTTAAAATTTAAGTGGAAGGAGGAAGGATAAGAAATTTTCTGTGGGAATGTTTGTCGTCACTGCCAAACTTTCAGTCTCCAGAGATTTAAGAAGGGCGCCCGTGTGAGACAGAAGAATATGCAATGTTAGGTGCTCATTCAAACTGAACATAAATTTTGAAAATTTGAAAGTTTATCTTCTCAAATCACTGGAACAAGCCTGTGAATTTTGTACCCTAGAGACACAGAGACCAAGAAGGGGGAGGGGTTACTTGCTCAGCCTGAGAATATGATACTGAACACATGTGGTTTTTTCCTCTTCTCTTCTTTTCCCCATTTTTATAACATAAGATCTAGAGGAACTGCAGGTGCATGGTTGGTTCGTATCCCAGTTTCCAGACCCCACTGCTCATTAATTGTCCTTGTTTTTTTATATTCTGAAATTTGGAGTGATTTTCCAGCTGAAATAGAATGGGACCCAATCTACGAGATACCCTCAAGCTCACCCTTTAAACCCTTCTGCAAACCTCATGCCTTTTTACTGTGTTGGGATATTCCTTCCTGTCTTCACAGTTTGACTAATTGATAGCTGTCCTTTAGGACTCAGTTCAAGTCTCCCCCTGCTAGAGGAAGCTTTTTCGGATGCTATCCCCTCACACCTTTTCAATGGGTGCCTCTCCTCTGTGCAGGATTCCATCTCAGCACCCATCACCTCTTGCTTCTCTTTTTCCTTTAGAGCTTCCTAAGGACAGGAACTGTTTCTTATTAATGTTTGTAAAAATGACTCTTGGCTGTTTCCCTGGTGCACAGCAACTGCTCCATAAATGTGCATTAAGTAAAGACAATAGCTCTTCCTAAGGCTTCACCTTCGGCTGGAGAATTGAGGCATACCTCCATGTCACAGTGGTGTACCTGGAACACAAAGGGCTCTGAAGCAGAGTTAAGATAGCTCATATCAAGTGAGAAATGACTCCTAGCCTTCCTGCAGGCGACAAACCAGACCACGTGGGGAACCTGGAGAAACTGAGAATCTCTTTTCATGCTCCTATTTTCTTCTCATATTTCCATCCTCCTGTTAGGACTAGGGGAAGATGTGCTGAAATGAAATCCCAAAGGCCATTTCGAGGAAGTTAAAATTTAAGTGGAAGGAGGAAGGATAAGAAATTTTCTGTGGGAATGTTTGTCGTCACTGCCAAACTTTCAGTCTCCAGAGATTTAAGAAGGGCGCCCGTGTGAGACAGAAGAATATGCAATGTTAGGTGCTCATTCAAACTGAACATAAATTTTGAAAATTTGAAAGTTTATCTTCTCAAATCACTGGAACAAGCCTGTGAATTTTGTACCCTAGAGACACAGAGACCAAGAAGGGGGAGGGGTTACTTGCTCAGCCTGAGAATATGATACTGAACACATGTGGTTTTTTCCTCTTCTCTTCTTTTCCCCATTTTTATAACATAAGATCTAGAGGAACTGCAGGTGCATGGTTGGTTCGTATCCCAGTTTCCAGACCCCACTGCTCATTAATTGTCCTTGTTTTTTTATATTCTGAAATTTGGAGTGATTTTCCCACGCTGAAATAGAATGGGACCCAATCTACCAGAGAGCACCTACCCTCAAGCTCTCACACTCATTCTGAGTGAACAAGAGCCATGATATCTCAATCAGTGGAGCAAAGTGTTACAAAGAGTGTTATTCTGGTCACCAGAACACCTGCAAGACAAGAGCTTTGAGAAATCACTGGATACAGTAGGAAAGTCTCTTTGCCTGCCTTATCCAAATGATTGGCCACTTGAGTTGTAACTTCTGGCTTCTACAGTGGGACTTAATCCCACATTACATTGGCAAGGTTCAAAAGTCAAACCTCTTGGAAAATTCAGGTATTTCAATAAAGCCTCAGCCCTTAAGCAATCCATGTCTGAAAAACATCTGATTCCAATACAGCACATTAGAACATTCTGCAGTGATGGAATTCTGTCTTGTCCAACAGTGTAGCCATATGTGGCTTGTGAGTCCTTGAAGTGTGCTTAGTGTAACTCAGAAACTGAATTTTAAACTTTATTGAATTTTCATTAATTTAAATTTAAGTAGTCACACATGGCTGATGACTACTGTATTGGACAATGCAGTTTCAAGATATGGTATTAATGTGTAAGCAGATACACTGAGCATGCAAAGGATGGTTTTTTACAAAGGAGAACTAAGCCAGGGTACTACCATGCCTGATGGAAGTTTATCTACTCATTAAGAGTATGTAAGTCTCCTGATTAGACAGCAGTATGAAGGGCAGAGCCCCATCTATACAAAATTGCACATGGTTCATATAGAGATATCTGGAAAAGTATTAATAAAATAGGCTTCTCTGGTTGATAGCATTTGGGCTATTTTTTATTTTGAACTTCTCTCTCTCTTTTTTTTTAAAATATCTGTAATAGCAGTCCTTTTGGCTGCTTTATAAGAATTAGTGTCATTTAAATTTTAAACTGCAGGTGATGGTTGGGGGGGTTACTTGCTCAGCCTGAGAATATGATACTGAACACATGTGGTTTTTTCCTCTTCTCTTCTTTTCCCCATTTTTATAACATAAGATCTAGAGGAACTGCAGGTGCATGGTTGGTTCGTATCCCAGTTTCCAGACCCCACTGCTCATTAATTGTCCTTGTTTTTTTATATTCTGAAATTTGGAGTGATTTTCCCACGCTGAAATAGAATGGGACCCAATCTACCAGAGAGCACCTACCCTCAAGCTCTCACACTCATTCTGAGTGAACAAGAGCCATGATATCTCAATCAGTGGAGCAAAGTGTTACAAAGAGTGTTATTCTGGTCACCAGAACACCTGCAAGACAAGAGCTTTGAGAAATCACTGGATACAGTAGGAAAGTCTCTTTGCCTGCCTTATCCAAATGATTGGCCACTTGAGTTGTAACTTCTGGCTTCTACAGTGGGACTTAATCCCACATTACATTGGCAAGGTTCAAAAGTCAAACCTCTTGGAAAATTCAGGTATTTCAATAAAGCCTCAGCCCTTAAGCAATCCATGTCTGAAAAACATCTGATTCCAATACAGCACATTAGAACATTCTGCAGTGATGGAATTCTGTCTTGTCCAACAGTGTAGCCATATGTGGCTTGTGAGTCCTTGAAGTGTGCTTAGTGTAACTCAGAAACTGAATTTTAAACTTTATTGAATTTTCATTAATTTAAATTTAAGTAGTCACACATGGCTGATGACTACTGTATTGGACAATGCAGTTTCAAGATATGGTATTAATGTGTAAGCAGATACACTGAGCATGCAAAGGATGGTTTTTTACAAAGGAGAACTAAGCCAGGGTACTACCATGCCTGATGGAAGTTTATCTACTCATTAAGAGTATGTAAGTCTCCTGATTAGACAGCAGTATGAAGGGCAGAGCCCCATCTATACAAAATTGCACATGGTTCATATAGAGATATCTGGAAAAGTATTAATAAAATAGGCTTCTCTGGTTGATAGCATTTGGGCTATTTTTTATTTTGAACTTCTCTCTCTCTTTTTTTTTAAAATATCTGTAATAAGCAGGTACAATCAAAACAATTTAAGGCTGCTTTATAAGAATTAGTGTACAGCTTTCAAGATTATTTAGTCTAAAATATATAGGTACTTTTCAAGCATGAATTCAGCTACCTCTTATGTTATGATTTACACTGGCCAAAAGAAGAATATTTAGGAATTGGGAGAGGTTCTTGCACACGGAGCCGTGTGGACAGCTTGCTAATCAAAAACCAAAGGGATTCTTTGTCTTTTGTCTTTGTTTTTTTAAAGGGTATTTAAAGTTTTTCATCATCATTGGATTTCTGAGATACCCCTGCAGTATTAATATTCATTTGGATGCTCAGATACCCAAGTCTATGTTAACACTGAGGCCTTTCAGGGAATCAGGTGTGGACCAGATAGGATCTTTCAGGGGCAGATACAGAAGAGGTTATTGTCTGAGAAGGGGTCATTGTATGATCGTAAGAGTTGTCAGGAAAAAAAAAAAGAGTTCTCAGGTGGGCGGTTTTGTCCATTTTTCCCTAAGTCAAAGGTGTTGTGAAGGAATAGTGGTCTTAACTAAATATTAGAAAGGCATTCCAAGAATACAGTCTTCATCAGATACCTATCCACAGATGAGTATAGCTCACATTCAGCCCTCACTGGCACTGGGATTTCTTTCCTTTTTTTTTTTTTTACTTCAATTTGGGGGGACTTCTCTGGTGGTCCAGTGGGTGAAGAGTCCACCTTGCAGTGCAAGAGGCACCGGTTCAATCCCTGGCCCAAGAAGGTCCCATGTAGTCACACATGCAGTATTGGACAATGCAGTTTCAAGATATGGTATTAATGTGTAAGCAGATACACTGAGCATGCAAAGGATGGTTTTTTACAAAGGAGAACTAAGCCAGGGTACTACCATGCCTGATGGAAGTTTATCTACTCATTAAGAGTATGTAAGTCTCCTGATTAGACAGCAGTATGAAGGGCAGAGCCCCATCTATACAAAATTGCACATGGTTCATATAGAGATATCTGGAAAAGTATTAATAAAATAGGCTTCTCTGGTTGATAGCATTTGGGCTATTTTTTATTTTGAACTTCTCTCTCTCTTTTTTTTTAAAATATCTGTAATAAGCAGGTACAATCAAAACAATTTAAGGCTGCTTTATAAGAATTAGTGTACAGCTTTCAAGATTATTTAGTCTAAAATATATAGGTACTTTTCAAGCATGAATTCAGCTACCTCTTATGTTATGATTTACACTGGCCAAAAGAAGAATATTTAGGAATTGGGAGAGGTTCTTGCACACGGAGCCGTGTGGACAGCTTGCTAATCAAAAACCAAAGGGATTCTTTGTCTTTTGTCTTTGTTTTTTTAAAGGGTATTTAAAGTTTTTCATCATCATTGGATTTCTGAGATACCCCTGCAGTATTAATATTCATTTGGATGCTCAGATACCCAAGTCTATGTTAACACTGAGGCCTTTCAGGGAATCAGGTGTGGACCAGATAGGATCTTTCAGGGGCAGATACAGAAGAGGTTATTGTCTGAGAAGGGGTCATTGTATGATCGTAAGAGTTGTCAGGAAAAAAAAAAAGAGTTCTCAGGTGGGCGGTTTTGTCCATTTTTCCCTAAGTCAAAGGTGTTGTGAAGGAATAGTGGTCTTAACTAAATATTAGAAAGGCATTCCAAGAATACAGTCTTCATCAGATACCTATCCACAGATGAGTATAGCTCACATTCAGCCCTCACTGGCACTGGGATTTCTTTCCTTTTTTTTTTTTTTACTTCAATTTGGGGGGACTTCTCTGGTGGTCCAGTGGGTGAAGAGTCCACCTTGCAGTGCAAGAGGCACCGGTTCAATCCCTGGCCCAAGAAGGTCCCATGTGCCATGGAGTGGCTGGGCCAGTGTGTCCAATTATGAGCCAGTGCTCTGAATGCATGTGCCCAGAGCTGGTGCTCTACAAGGAGAGAGGTCACTGCAATGGGAGGCCCACACAGGCCAAAGAATAAAGATGGATGAAAATGAATAAAAAATAATAAAAATTAAAGTGTCATAAAAAACTAAAAAAATGCATTTATTTTTAATTGGAGGATAACTGATTTATGATATGGTGTTGGTCTCTGTCATGTATCAACATGAATCAGTCACAGGCATATGTATGAGCTAGTCCTCTGAAGTCCTGCAAAGGCATATATACCCTCTTTGTACCTGACGCACAACTCTGTTCAATATTCTTACAGGAGAGTACCATGTGCCTAGGCTAAAACATCAGTCACTTGTGATCGCTCTTTCCTCAATTTATCACCTGGCATCCTCAGCTCACATGGAGCTTGGCACCAGGCTCACAGGCAACTGAAATGAACATTCCATCCAGTAGCTGACCTCAATTCATCCTGGGATGAGATTAGAACCAGGCAGCCTGGCCAGGTTTGAATTAGTAATGAATGACTCCATAAGATTTCAAATAAACATGGAAACCAGTATGTGTGTGAGGGAGCCAGATTGGACCTTCAAATTGTTTGTGTTCATTATCAAGGGACTCAGCTTTTCAATAAACAACAAAAGAAAATACATCTTACATTAAAAAAAGTAAAAATCCAGGATGGATGAAACCTATTTCACAGGCATATATGCAGGAATATTATACAATACAATCATAATTTTAAAGACTTGCATTTGCAAAATTCTGATTTTTAGATAGACTTGCATTTGCAAAATTCTGATTTTTAGATACTTTAAGATTAATGTTTATTAAAAAATACTCTTTCATTTAAAAATAATGTTGAAACAGATATTTCATACGGGTTAATTAACCCAATATTTTAAATTTAATTTAAACTTTCATATAAACAATATGACACATAGTTTAAAAACTCAAATAAGGCCAAGAAGCTAACAACAATAAAAAATTCATCCTTTTTCTCACCATCCATTTCCAGTCACCAGTTATGCACCCCACTGACAGTTTCAAACTTTAAAGAGTTTCAAATTTTTAAATTAATTTAATTTTTTAATTTAAAATTTTTTTTAAATGTTTAAATTTACCTCCATGTTTCTCCAAAATAATTTTTTCACTGTGTCCAATTATGAGCCAGTGCTCTGAATGCATGTGCCCAGAGCTGGTGCTCTACAAGGAGAGAGGTCACTGCAATGGGAGGCCCACACAGGCCAAAGAATAAAGATGGATGAAAATGAATAAAAAATAATAAAAATTAAAGTGTCATAAAAAACTAAAAAAATGCATTTATTTTTAATTGGAGGATAACTGATTTATGATATGGTGTTGGTCTCTGTCATGTATCAACATGAATCAGTCACAGGCATATGTATGAGCTAGTCCTCTGAAGTCCTGCAAAGGCATATATACCCTCTTTGTACCTGACGCACAACTCTGTTCAATATTCTTACAGGAGAGTACCATGTGCCTAGGCTAAAACATCAGTCACTTGTGATCGCTCTTTCCTCAATTTATCACCTGGCATCCTCAGCTCACATGGAGCTTGGCACCAGGCTCACAGGCAACTGAAATGAACATTCCATCCAGTAGCTGACCTCAATTCATCCTGGGATGAGATTAGAACCAGGCAGCCTGGCCAGGTTTGAATTAGTAATGAATGACTCCATAAGATTTCAAATAAACATGGAAACCAGTATGTGTGTGAGGGAGCCAGATTGGACCTTCAAATTGTTTGTGTTCATTATCAAGGGACTCAGCTTTTCAATAAACAACAAAAGAAAATACATCTTACATTAAAAAGTAAAAATCCAGGATGGATGAAACCTATTTCACAGGCATATATGCAGGAATATTATACAATACAATCATAATTTTAAAGACTTGCATTTGCAAAATTCTGATTTTTAGATAGACTTGCATTTGCAAAATTCTGATTTTTAGATACTTTAAGATTAATGTTTATTAAAAAATACTCTTTCATTTAAAAATAATGTTGAAACAGATATTTCATACGGGTTAATTAACCCAATATTTTAAATTTAATTTAAACTTTCATATAAACAATATGACACATAGTTTAAAAACTCAAATAAGGCCAAGAAGCTAACAACAATAAAAAATTCATCCTTTTTCTCACCATCCATTTCCAGTCACCAGTTATGCACCCCACTGACAGTTTCAAACTTTAAAGAGTTTCAAATTTTTAAATTAATTTAATTTTTTAATTTAAAATTTTTTTTAAATGTTTAAATTTACCTCCATGTTTCTCCAAAAAAATTTTTTTTTTCACTGTGCTGCATGGGATGTGGGATCTTAGTTCCCTGATCAGGGCTCAAGCCCATGCCTCCTCCATTAGAAGTGTGGAGTCTCAACCACTGGATCACCAGGGATGTCCTACCTCTATGTTTCTAAAGAATATTTTTACATTGCTATATCTTGATTTTCAGATTTAGACACTTAGCTATTAGCACTCTTACCCAGCCTCTTTTCTCCATCATATTTTCTGTTCTCTAATTATTTCAACTTGTGTTAAATCATAATATCCATTATTACAGTCTTAATATTTTACAGCTGGGCCCCACTGGATACTGTGTTGACCTTTCATTTATTGTATACTCTTTTTCAGTTTGCTTAGTGTGTATATAGTGGGGAGGGTGGGCAGAGATTTGGGGGTCTAATTGGAACCCATATAGATTTTGAACCAATTTTTTTCACTTTTAGCACTTTCCTGTCTCCTTTGGCCCTTGTTGGTGGCTTCAGTTCCTGAGAGTTTTAAGGTTTGAGGCACAAATCTGCTTAATTTGTCCAAGTTTCCTCCTTCTGCACTCAGTGGTACGAAGAAGTAAACATAACTCAGGCATCACCCTTCCATCCACTTTCCACCCTCCAAATGCATCTCTTGCTTGCTTACTGGTATCTCCTTTTACACTCTTTTCTTTGGTAGGGGAGGGTTATTCTTTTTTTTTTTTTTTAATTAACTGTTGCTGCATTATGAGTTTTTGAGATAAACAGTTGTGTTCAAATCTATCGCATTTATTTTCCCTATTAAAAAGTACAGCTTCCCAGGTGGCACTAGCAGCAAAGAACCCACCTGGCAATGCAGGAGATGTAAGAGATGGGGGTTCAATCCCTGGATTGGGAAGATCCCCTGGAGGATGGCATGGAAGTCCACTCCAGTATTCTTGACTGGAGAATTCCATGGACAGAGGAGCCTGGTGGCCTACAGTCCACGGGACTGCAGAGTCGGACATGACTGAAGGGACTTAGCATGCACACTATTAAAAAGTAAAGACAAAACATTTTGTCACTGTGTAGATGCAGAAATTGAGACACAGAACAATAATGTGTAATCATCATCCTAGATAAATGAGTGACGTAGTCAGGGGCAAAGTTTGCTTTCTCTGCCTCTGAGCAGTCCTGCCTCTTCTTGAGGCATTGTCTGTCCTTGAGAATTTGTTAAATAATTCAGGTAACTCTTCTTAACAGTGAGTACCATTCCAGGGGTCATTCTAATAAGAGGGGTCCCTAGAAGAGGGAAAGAGTCAACCGGAAGGGGCAGTTAGGGAGAAAAGGCCATCAAGCCATACACATAGTAGGCACTCTAAATTATAATCTGCAACCACACTTCACTCAGAATTAGGTCTTCGAATGATAAAATGGGTGCCACTGCAAATTAGAACAAACAAAACCCATACAGCTGATGGAGAGATGGTACAACGTTCATCCTTGTTATAATGGGGGAGAGTGAGCAGCATTGTAGTCATGAGTGTATCTCAGCTATTGTGTCAGCTTTAAAATATCTCAATTATTGGGGCTCCCCTGGTGGTCCAGTGGGTAAGGACACCGCCTTGCAGTGGGGCACCGTGGAAGTGGGGGGTGGGCAGAGATTTGGGGGTCTAATTGGAACCCATATAGATTTTGAACCAATTTTTTTCACTTTTAGCACTTTCCTGTCTCCTTTGGCCCTTGTTGGTGGCTTCAGTTCCTGAGAGTTTTAAGGTTTGAGGCACAAATCTGCTTAATTTGTCCAAGTTTCCTCCTTCTGCACTCAGTGGTACGAAGAAGTAAACATAACTCAGGCATCACCCTTCCATCCACTTTCCACCCTCCAAATGCATCTCTTGCTTGCTTACTGGTATCTCCTTTTACACTCTTTTCTTTGGTAGGGGAGGGTTATTCTTTTTTTTTTTTTTTAATTAACTGTTGCTGCATTATGAGTTTTTGAGATAAACAGTTGTGTTCAAATCTATCGCATTTATTTTCCCTATTAAAAAGTACAGCTTCCCAGGTGGCACTAGCAGCAAAGAACCCACCTGGCAATGCAGGAGATGTAAGAGATGGGGGTTCAATCCCTGGATTGGGAAGATCCCCTGGAGGATGGCATGGAAGTCCACTCCAGTATTCTTGACTGGAGAATTCCATGGACAGAGGAGCCTGGTGGCCTACAGTCCACGGGACTGCAGAGTCGGACATGACTGAAGGGACTTAGCATGCACACTATTAAAAAGTAAAGACAAAACATTTTGTCACTGTGTAGATGCAGAAATTGAGACACAGAACAATAATGTGTAATCATCATCCTAGATAAATGAGTGACGTAGTCAGGGGCAAAGTTTGCTTTCTCTGCCTCTGAGCAGTCCTGCCTCTTCTTGAGGCATTGTCTGTCCTTGAGAATTTGTTAAATAATTCAGGTAACTCTTCTTAACAGTGAGTACCATTCCAGGGGTCATTCTAATAAGAGGGGCTCCTAGAAGAGGGAAAGAGTGAAAGGGAAGGGGCAGTTAGGGAGAAAAGGCCATCAAGCCATACACATAGTAGGCACTCTAAATTATAATCTGCAACCACACTTCACTCAGAATTAGGTCTTCGAATGATAAAATGGGTGCCACTGCAAATTAGAACAAACAAAACCCATACAGCTGATGGAGAGATGGTACAACGTTCATCCTTGTTATAATGGGGGAGAGTGAGCAGCATTGTAGTCATGAGTGTATCTCAGCTATTGTGTCAGCTTTAAAATATCTCAATTATTGGGGCTCCCCTGGTGGTCCAGTGGGTAAGGACACCGCCTTGCAGTTCAAGGGGCACCAGTTCGATACCTGGCCTGGGAGGATCCCACGTGCGGCAGAGTGGCTGGACCGATCCAATTACCAAGCCAGAGCTCTGGAGCGCATGCACCCAGAGCCGGTGCTCTGCGACAACAGAGGCCACTGCGATGGGAGGCCCACACAGGCCAAAGAACAAAGACGGATGAAAATAGAGAAATGAAAGACCAATAGAAGTGGCCCGCCTGCTCCCCTCCCTCCCCAACCCGACCCCCACACAAATAAATAAAAATAAATAAATAAATAAATAAATAAATTCTAAAAAATAAAATAAAATAAAATAAAATATCTCATTTATTATGTACACAAAGGAAAAGTCATCAACAGTTCTAAGCAATACAGTTCACATGCTTTCTTTTTTGTGAGAATCTGAAGAGGGTGGATCTTTCACGTTTACCAAGTCTTTGTAATCCTAATACATTAATAATTTGCATGATATTGTAGCTGTCAGAGAACATCAAGATAATGTTCTGATTCTTCCAGTCCTTTCATGTTTTCAACAATTCAAGTTTAAGAGAGTTTAAAATATGCTTTTGTTGTGACTAAACATAAACATTCAGGAGAGGAGAAACATAAACAGATAGAGGAAGACTGAGGCATGAAAATATTTGCTTTCTCTGCCTCTGAGCAGTCCTGCCTCTTCTTGAGGCATTGTCTGTCCTTGAGAATTTGTTAAATAATTCAGGTAACTCTTCTTAACAGTGAGTACCATTCCAGGGGTCATTCTAATAAGAGGGGCTCCTAGAAGAGGGAAAGAGTGAAAGGGAAGGGGCAGTTAGGGAGAAAAGGCCATCAAGCCATACACATAGTAGGCACTCTAAATTATAATCTGCAACCACACTTCACTCAGAATTAGGTCTTCGAATGATAAAATGGGTGCCACTGCAAATTAGAACAAACAAAACCCATACAGCTGATGGAGAGATGGTACAACGTTCATCCTTGTTATAATGGGGGAGAGTGAGCAGCATTGTAGTCATGAGTGTATCTCAGCTATTGTGTCAGCTTTAAAATATCTCAATTATTGGGGCTCCCCTGGTGGTCCAGTGGGTAAGGACACCGCCTTGCAGTTCAAGGGGCACCAGTTCGATACCTGGCCTGGGAGGATCCCACGTGCGGCAGAGTGGCTGGACCGATCCAATTACCAAGCCAGAGCTCTGGAGCGCATGCACCCAGAGCCGGTGCTCTGCGACAACAGAGCCGCCGTGATGGGAGGCCCACACGGGCCAAAGAACAAAGACGGATGAAAATAGACAAATGAAAAAGCCAATAGAAGTGGCCCGCCCGCCCCCCCAACCTGCCACCCCCACACAAATAAATAAAAATAAATAAATAAATAAATAAATAAATTCTAAAAAATAAAATAAAATAAAATAAAATATCTCATTTATTATGTACACAAAGGAAAAGTCATCAACAGTTCTAAGCAATACAGTTCACATGCTTTCTTTTTTGTGAGAATCTGAAGAGGGTGGATCTTTCACGTTTACCAAGTCTTTGTAATCCTAATACATTAATAATTTGCATGATATTGTAGCTGTCAGAGAACATCAAGATAATGTTCTGATTCTTCCAGTCCTTTCATGTTTTCAACAATTCAAGTTTAAGAGAGTTTAAAATATGCTTTTGTTGTGACTAAACATAAACATTCAGGAGAGGAGAAACATAAACAGATAGAGGAAGACTGAGGCATGAAAATATTTTTTTCATGAACAAAAATGTCCATCAGGGCTACCCTGGTGGTCCAGTAGGTAAAGAGTCTGCCTTGTAATGCAGGGGGCACTGGTTCCATCCCTGGCCTGGAAAGATCCCACATGCTGTGGAGCGGCTGGACCTGTGTGTCCAATTGCAAGCTGGTGCTTTGGAGTCCACGCGCCCAAAGCTGGTGCTCTGCAATGGGAGGTCCACATAGACCAAAAAATAGATGGATGAAAATAAATAAATAAAAAACCAATAAAAGAGGCCAAAATTTTAAAAAATAATTTAAAAAATGGCCATCAAAGTCTTTGATTTTCCAAAGTTGCTTCAGAACTTTTCCCTCATTAAAATTTACCACTTAATGATCTCATGTAGGGGAATGAAATCTAGTTTACCCTAATTTCTTTCTGTCTTTGCAATGGGGTTGGAATGAATTCCCCACCAAAGAATTAAGTCTATTGGGTAGCACATGGGTAGTAAATGTTTTCATTTGATTCACATATGGAATGTCTGGTGAGATTTCTTTTTCTATTAGCATTTTACTTTCAGAACAAGTTATTAGAAAACAGGTTAAAATTCTCACCTAGAAAGATATAAATTAGCATCACCCATAGACATATATTCTGATACACTTTGGTGATATAGTTCTAGATTTATACTTTATGTGGCTATGAGGATGCTGTTATGGGCTGAATTGTCCCCCTTCCTGTCCATTTATATATTAAAGTCCTAAATCCCAGTACCTCAGAATGTGACTGTATTTGTAGATGTATGCATGTTCAGTCACTTCAGCCATGTCTGACTCTTCGCAACCCTATGGACTGTAGCCTGCCAGCCTCCTCTATCCATGGGCTTCTCCAGGCAAGAATACTACAGTGGACTGGGGATCTTCTTGACCCAGGGATTGAATCCAGGTCACCTGCATTGGCAGGTGGGTTCTTTACCACTAGTGTCACCTGGAAAGCGTGTATTTGGAAATAGGGTCTTTAAAAAGTTAATTAAGTTAATTAAGTTCAGGTAAGGTGGGACCTAATTCAATGTCTTTACAAGAAGAGGAAATCTGGTCACAGGCACAGAGGGATGACTATGTGCAGAGCATGGCCATCTACCAGTGAAGGAGAAAGGCCTCAGAGGAAACCCACACTGCAAACACCTTGGACTTTAAATCTCCAGAACTGTGAGAAATAAATTCCTATGGTTTAAGCTATGGTACTTTGTTAAGGCAGACCCAGCAAATGAATATACAGATGCCCATAATTTTGTGATTCAGGAAAGAATTTTCACTTCAATCCAATCACACTCCTTTTTTAAATTACAAATAAAAATTTTTTTTTCTTGGGCTTTCCTGGTGGTCCAGTGGGTAAGGATACCACCTTTCAGTGCAAGGGGCGCCAGTTCGATCCCTGGCCTGGGAAGATCCCACGTGCCGTGGAGCAACTGGACCAATGTGTCCAACTACCGAGCCAGAGCCCTGGAGCGCATGTGCCCAAAGCTGGTGCACTGTGAAGAGAGAGGCCACTGCGAAGGGAGGCCCACACAGGCCAAAGAACAAAGACAAATAAATGAAAGATCAATAGAAGTAACCAAAAAAATTTTTTTTTTCTTTTCTTGGCCATGCTGGAAGGTGGGTGCTTAGTTCCCTGACCAGGAATGTAACCCACACAGCTGCCCCTACTGACTTTGCTACCTCAGATATTCCATCCACACCCTTTACCCAAGAGAGTAGCCAAAATGACGTAAGGACCAATGTTGTTCTCAGAGCATGCCAGCCACAAGCAACACTCCTCCCTGGGGGCTCTCCAAAAAGATGAGGGTGAGCGGAGTGGCTCTTAGCTGTTCCTATCAGAATGTGCAGGTGAGCCAATAAAAGCCACATGACCAGCTACATCAAGAGCTGCTGACAAGCCCGAAGATCCAAAATGGACACCTGACCCTTGTCTGTTGTCAAGACATTATCCACCATGGCAACTGGGCCAGTTTCCACTGCACATGCCACTCTACAGCTCAACTGAGAGGGATCAAGAGAGTCAGGATTCCAAATATCAACTGTATCGGTCTGTCATCTCCTCTCCTGTGACCTTTCTCAGAAAAGGAAATGTAATGACAAAATGAAAGCTAACTGGACTATCCATGTCCAGAAGAGTCTTCAGTGGTCTAGCTTCTGTCTGAATGATTCTGTCCTACTGATTCATCACAGTCTTTCCAAAGAGTAACGTGACAACGTGAAACTTATGCTAAAACTGGGTAAGGTAAAATAAAGTTATTGGAAGACATTTTTTCTCTTAAGATCAATAGAAAAATAAAAATCAAGTATCAGTTTATGCTTTGAGCTATCTAATCAGGTTCCCTCTGCCCCTACTATGTCCCATCTCTGAACCTTCTTCAATCCCTTCACACTGCTGATGAGAGTTTTGATCTGTCTGTCTCCCCCATCCTTTTCTTCACTTTTTTTTTCTGTTTTCCTCAATAGATTGTGACTTCCACTAGGGTAAGAACTATATTTGTTGTGTTTGCCAATGTCTATTCAGAACTTGCTGCATAATCAGTGTTCAAAAACACTTGTTGAGTGACTGAAAATTGATGAAAAATGTCAGTGGAAACCAAGAAAAGAAGCTGATATCTATTTAGTTCTTACTGTGCTGTGCATCTTATAAAGCCCTGTCATAAACTCATCTCATTCACTCTTAAAATGTTAAAACGATGTATTCTGAACACTGTTTTTTTCTCATGTGGAAACTGAGGCCCAGAGAGGTGTCACGTTCTGGTGTTTCTGTATTTAAAGTGGAATGAACTCTCTGTTCCCCTTGCTAGCACTTTGAAAATAAAATTCCTAATACTCTGGAATTCAGTTTTATTCTATATGTGTATCTGTGGCTTCCCTCCTCCCCAGCTTACATTTTCTCTTGTCCAAGCTTTCTGATGCTTTAGTGATTCTAAAGTTAGAGAAATGCTGAGGTGAAAGTGGAGGTTGGCTGCTGAGACCATGGCACCTCAGCTACAAAACAGCCTCTGTAATTTTGTTTTCATTGGTTATTTTCAATGCATTTATTGGTTGTTAAACTGAACCATGTTGACTGTCCCCGGCCAAGTTTCTTACAGTACAAATGGCACATTAACTATGCAGCTATAGTGAAAGGAGTTAGTACTCCTAGGTAAGTGCTTGCATATGAAACAGATGGGTAACCCCTGAGTGGGTTGAAGGTTCAACACGATCTTTTCCAAACCTCTCTGGTTTGGAAATCTAACTAGAAACCTCCTGGGGTCCAGGCTTCTGATGAGATTCCTGGAGCTTCTTGGTCCAGGCGTGGGTTTGGAATACTTGGGAAATAGTCAACCACAGGGATCTCAGGGCTCCTCATTCTGGCTCGGCTGGGAAGTACTGAGCTGCATGAAAAGTAGGACACTTGAGGGGGTTGTGGAGAGAGTTTCAAACCTCAACAGGAATTTCAATTGTTCACTTGGGTAGGAGTTTGCATTCTATCTAAGCCCCCCAAACTTGTTTTCTACTGACTATACGCTTTTATGTTGTAAGGGTTCAAGTATTTTAGTTTGATGAGAATAAAAAGTCAATATGCTGCAAATTTAAAAAAGTCAGAGTGCCTTTCTAAAATGATCACTTTTTCTTCGTTGGTATTTTGAAGTATACAAAAATACGGCAAAAAAAATGTCTAAAATGCTATTCCAGCTGAATCAATTACTGACCATTTTCAGTGAAGGAGATTAGAGTACACTTAATATTTTTTCCTTTGAACAATATTGTCATTCAATATTATGCCAATGTTAATATTTGAGAACTACATATTAATATAATCATGTAAAATGGGAAAAATATAGGTCTGAAAGCAAACTGAGTGGGTATTCATACAGCTTAATAAAATTCCTAATACTCTGGAATTCAGTTTTATTCTATATGTGTATCTGTGGCTTCCCTCCTCCCCAGCTTACATTTTCTCTTGTCCAAGCTTTCTGATGCTTTAGTGATTCTAAAGTTAGAGAAATGCTGAGGTGAAAGTGGAGGTTGGCTGCTGAGACCATGGCACCTCAGCTACAAAACAGCCTCTGTAATTTTGTTTTCATTGGTTATTTTCAATGCATTTATTGGTTGTTAAACTGAACCATGTTGACTGTCCCCGGCCAAGTTTCTTACAGTACAAATGGCACATTAACTATGCAGCTATAGTGAAAGGAGTTAGTACTCCTAGGTAAGTGCTTGCATATGAAACAGATGGGTAACCCCTGAGTGGGTTGAAGGTTCAACACGATCTTTCCAAACCTCTCTGGTTTGGAAATCTAACTAGAAACCTCCTGGGGTCCAGGCTTCTGATGAGATTCCTGGAGCTTCTTGGTCCAGGCGTGGGTTTGGAATACTTGGGAAATAGTCAACCACAGGGATCTCAGGGCTCCTCATTCTGGCTCGGCTGGGAAGTACTGAGCTGCATGAAAAGTAGGACACTTGAGGGGGTTGTGGAGAGAGTTTCAAACCTCAACAGGAATTTCAATTGTTCACTTGGGTAGGAGTTTGCATTCTATCTAAGCCCCCCAAACTTGTTTTCTACTGACTATACGCTTTTATGTTGTAAGGGTTCAAGTATTTTAGTTTGATGAGAATAAAAAGTCAATATGCTGCAAATTTAAAAAAGTCAGAGTGCCTTTCTAAAATGATCACTTTTTCTTCGTTGGTATTTTGAAGTATACAAAAATACGGCAAAAAAAATGTCTAAAATGCTATTCCAGCTGAATCAATTACTGACCATTTTCAGTGAAGGAGATTAGAGTACACTTAATATTTTTTCCTTTGAACAATATTGTCATTCAATATTATGCCAATGTTAATATTTGAGAACTACATATTAATATAATCATGTAAAATGGGAAAAATATAGGTCTGAAAGCAAACTGAGTGGGTATTCATACAGCTTAATAAATATTCTTCTACCTGGACATCATTGTGAAATTATACACAATTTGCCTTAACCTATTGCATCTAATCCAAAGGAATTAAAAGTGATGGATATTTTTTTTTCTCCTTAATCATTGGAATTTGAGGACTCAATCCACTTCTAAGTAAACTCTTCTGTGTCTCACATCAATATGGTATGCTACCATCTAGTTTTGAGTATAAGTAGTTGTTTCTTAAAATTGATTTTAAATCCTGCTTCTGCTTTTTTAAGGCTTTGATTCTTTAAAATACAGTGCACTATATTTTAATTACCTGTAGCCTAATATGTATGTTCAGGAAGAACTGACCAGTGACAGTGGTGAGGAATTATTAATTCCCTTATTTATCAATTTAATACTCTTTGAATGTTGGTATCTTTTGTGCTCAGTTTAGCTTAGACTTGCTGTTTGGACAATACATTTCCTTTAATGGTGAACCAGTCTGGAAAAAGAGAAAGGATATACCTTATATTTACGTTAAGCCTTATATTTACCATTGTGTATTTATTTTTTAACAATCATTTTTTGTGATATTTTTACCAAAGCAAAAATATCTGAGTTTTTTTATCTGAGTTATTTCCTGAATGGAGATAATGTGATTTTAACACACTAGTAAAAGCAAAGAAATACACTAAAATTTAAAACTATTTTTCCTATTTTATAACTGTATCTTACAGAACAAAGTTTTCAAAAACACTGGAAAGAATTCATTGAAAAGACTCAAGTTTAATTTAATTGGCTAGATATCACTTTAAAACATTTAAAATTTAGGGTAGGAGTTTGCTTTTGCCCCCAAACTTGTTTTCTACTGACTATACGCTTTTAAGTCAATTTTGGGCTGCAAATTTAAAAAGTCAGAGTGCCTTTCTAAAATGATCACTTTTTCTTCGTTGGTATTTTGAAGTATACAAAAATACGGCAAAAAAAATGTCTAAAATGCTATTCCAGCTGAATCAATTACTGACCATTTTCAGTGAAGGAGATTAGAGTACACTTAATATTTTTTCCTTTGAACAATATTGTCATTCAATATTATGCCAATGTTAATATTTGAGAACTACATATTAATATAATCATGTAAAATGGGAAAAATATAGGTCTGAAAGCAAACTGAGTGGGTATTCATACAGCTTAATAAATATTCTTCTACCTGGACATCATTGTGAAATTATACACAATTTGCCTTAACCTATTGCATCTAATCCAAAGGAATTAAAAGTGATGGATATTTTTTTTTCTCCTTAATCATTGGAATTTGAGGACTCAATCCACTTCTAAGTAAACTCTTCTGTGTCTCACATCAATATGGTATGCTACCATCTAGTTTTGAGTATAAGTAGTTGTTTCTTAAAATTGATTTTAAATCCTGCTTCTGCTTTTTTAAGGCTTTGATTCTTTAAAATACAGTGCACTATATTTTAATTACCTGTAGCCTAATATGTATGTTCAGGAAGAACTGACCAGTGACAGTGGTGAGGAATTATTAATTCCCTTATTTATCAATTTAATACTCTTTGAATGTTGGTATCTTTTGTGCTCAGTTTAGCTTAGACTTGCTGTTTGGACAATACATTTCCTTTAATGGTGAACCAGTCTGGAAAAAGAGAAAGGATATACCTTATATTTACGTTAAGCCTTATATTTACCATTGTGTATTTATTTTTTAACAATCATTTTTTGTGATATTTTTACCAAAGCAAAAATATCTGAGTTTTTTTATCTGAGTTATTTCCTGAATGGAGATAATGTGATTTTAACACACTAGTAAAAGCAAAGAAATACACTAAAATTTAAAACTATTTTTCCTATTTTATAACTGTATCTTACAGAACAAAGTTTTCAAAAACACTGGAAAGAATTCATTGAAAAGACTCAAGTTTAATTTAATTGGCTAGATATCACTTTAAAACATTTAAAATAGACAGTGTATTACTAACTGTACTCAAATGCCCTCAAAACTCTGCATTTATATAATCAAATGCTGCTTAAACTACCAGCCATGCATTTTTTGAGAGTTTGAAACCGGTTGATTTTAAGAACTGAAGTTGAAGGGGGAAAATCATGACTTTCTGTCTGAGGACAGGTTCCCTGACAGGTTCAAATTCCTCCTTGAGTGTGATCTAACATGACCTCACACATCCATATTCACACACATGCGTGCAGTCATACACAGTCTTTCAAATGGTTTACAGATTGATTCAGGGTACGCAGAGAGCATTTTGTCTCTTACGATTGTCTCTGCTCCCTCACTGCTTCCAGCTCCTCCGCCTTTAAAGTTTCATCGACAGCACATTTTCCAATTATTTTAAGATTGTTTTTCCTGTGCTATGCAGATTAATGCAATGTGGGCAGTTAAGAATTGAACTGTACGATGAAAACATAAATCACAAACTTTCCTTTCAGATTGAGTTTCTTCTTCTCCTGAAGAAAATCAACTACCAGAAATTCCTTCTACATTAATTAGAAGATCATTGTTTGCTGCTTTTCCTCTTCCTGACCTTCTCTTTTCATTGACTCTGTCTAAAGGGAAGTGTGTGCAACACTCATTTCAAAGGAATGCTTGCAATTTGGTGGTAGATTATGCAAACTCCAATTAGTGATCCGCAAGGTGTTGAAAAAACAGGGTCCGATGTGTGGGAAACCCAGGGCGGCTCACTTCCAGCAACTTGAAAAACACCTCCCTTGCTTAGATGTGAAGCCACATCTATATCAACACGAAATGCTGGTCAGAGTCACATCTACCATAATTGAAATGGAAAACCAAATCAAACCAAAAGGAAAAAAAGAAAGTAAAATGCCTTAATTCTACTTATGTTTCGTGCACAGAAGTCCTTACACATGGCTTTCAAGTCCTAATTGCAATGTCCTATATAGCTTTTGATTTTATAATTTATTTTTTAAATTAAATTTTTATTGAGGTACAGTTGATTCACAATATAATGTTAGTTCCAGGTATACAGCACAGTGACTCAGTTATACAAAATATATGTATATTCTTTCTTGGATCCTCTTCCTATAAGATAATTGAAAATATTCAGTATAGTTCCCTGTGCTATATGGTAAGACCTTGTTGATTATCTGTTTTATATATAGTACTGTGCATATGTTAATCCCAAACTCCTCATTTATCCTCGGTTTTCTAATTTAAATACTTTTCATTCACTCATTTCCATTAAAAAATATTTATGCTCAGTTTAGGTTGTACACGCCTCACAGACCATGGAGTCGAGTGAGATGAGGGTGAAAGCTGACAGTGGAAAACAACAAATGCAGATGGTTCGAGTTGAGAAGTAGAAACTGAATACCATCTCATTTAGAACTGAGATTGTTTAGTCTAGAGAGAAATAGGTAAACTGTTACTATAAAAATGCCTTGATCTCAAACATCTTATATGTATACTTTATCTTCTTATATAAAGCATTTCTGAGAATGAGGAATTATTTCAAATGTGTGAAGGAATTTTCGTACAGAAAGAAGAAATGGGTGTCCAGAGGACGACTCTGGGAGTCGCCGACGAAGATGCCAAAACAACTCCTATTTCTCTATCGTCAGGTTTCTGCTCTGTCTTCCAATTCTTCTGATTCGGTTACTATGTGAGGTTGTACAACTTTGTTTTCTTTTTAAATAATATTTATCATGTTACTTTATGTAATAGAATATACTACAATTTAATAAAAAAACACTTTTATTTTAGATGTCTTTTCCCATAATTAGTTTGCATCTGCATAGTGAGAGTCAATCAGCTATTCGTCCTATTGCCTAGGTTATGCCTGTTCCATGAATTTGTCCAGAACATCACATTCTGTAAGGGCTTTGCTTTTCTCAATTTAAGGATGCTCCAATGAGGAAATGATAGCCACATCTATATCAACACGAAATGCTGGTCAGAGTCACATCTACCATAATTGAAATGGAAAACCAAATCAAACCAAAAGGAAAAAAAGAAAGTAAAATGCCTTAATTCTACTTATGTTTCGTGCACAGAAGTCCTTACACATGGCTTTCAAGTCCTAATTGCAATGTCCTATATAGCTTTTGATTTTATAATTTATTTTTTAAATTAAATTTTTATTGAGGTACAGTTGATTCACAATATAATGTTAGTTCCAGGTATACAGCACAGTGACTCAGTTATACAAAATATATGTATATTCTTTCTTGGATCCTCTTCCTATAAGATAATTGAAAATATTCAGTATAGTTCCCTGTGCTATATGGTAAGACCTTGTTGATTATCTGTTTTATATATAGTACTGTGCATATGTTAATCCCAAACTCCTCATTTATCCTCGGTTTTCTAATTTAAATACTTTTCATTCACTCATTTCCATTAAAAAATATTTATGCTCAGTTTAGGTTGTACAGCGCCTCACAGACCATGGAGTCGAGTGAGATGAGGGTGAAAGCTGACAGTGGAAAACAACAAATGCAGATGGTTCGAGTTGAGAAGTAGAAACTGAATACCATCTCATTTAGAACTGAGATTGTTTAGTCTAGAGAGAAATAGGTAAACTGTTACTATAAAAATGCCTTGATCTCAAACATCTTATATGTATACTTTATCTTCTTATATAAAGCATTTCTGAGAATGAGGAATTATTTCAAATGTGTGAAGGAATTTTCGTACAGAAAGAAGAAATGGGTGTCCAGAGGACGACTCTGGGAGTCGCCGACGAAGATGCCAAAACAACTCCTATTTCTCTATCGTCAGGTTTCTGCTCTGTCTTCCAATTCTTCTGATTCGGTTACTATGTGAGGTTGTACAACTTTGTTTTCTTTTTAAATAATATTTATCATGTTACTTTATGTAATAGAATATACTACAATTTAATAAAAAAACACTTTTATTTTAGATGTCTTTTCCCATAATTAGTTTGCATCTGCATAGTGAGAGTCAATCAGCTATTCGTCCTATTGCCTAGGTTATGCCTGTTCCATGAATTTGTCCAGAACATCACATTCTGTAAGGGCTTTGCTTTTCTCAATTTAAGGATGCTCCAATGAGGAAATGATGGCTTTATAAATGAGAATCAACAAGGTTTCATTCCGTTTAGGGTTTAGTCCTGAATCACTCCACATCCTCCTACCATATCATTGCCTTCTAGAAACACCAAACCAGATTCAAACAGCAAACAAGGAATCCAGGGTACAACTTTGCTCTCAGGGCTCACTATGTCATCCTGGGGTAAGAGGTGGTAGGTTTCCCTTGCTCAAGGACAAGGGCTTGGGCACAGGAATCAGAGATGCTGTGGAAGGGGAATAGGATGGCTGCCCTGTTTTGTTAATACTTCCCTCTGGACTGCAGTGAAGTCAGCCTGACTGAAAATAAGAAAAGAGCCATGTGGACATGCCTGGATAAAACTTAAAAAAAGGAAGACAAATTTTTATGGAAACCATTGGAATGTGAGAAGCTTTGAGGAAGCCCTGTGGCATTGATGTGTGAATTGATGACCTGATTGTAAACCACTGCTGAGAACACTGAATATCACAGAGGGAAATACTATTTTTGTGTTATTACTAAGAACTGATAGAAATAAAGAGCATAGCTTAGTGCGTAAAGTTTGAAATATTAACTGTTCAATGACAGCTGTTACTCTAGAAGATGGATCTTTCTAAAATTTCTGCCTACTTGGATATTTTTTTTAATACAGAACAAAATATTTAGATGAACACATCACAGAACCAGCATTCCACCTAATCAGATATACGGGATTGTGTAATTTAATAGCATTGTTGCATACACAGTCATGCACTCTGCATTCCTTGTTTGCTCTTTAGGTTTGGTGGTCCCTTAGGAAGGCAAAGGTCCTACAGTCGTAGGGTATTTGGAAGTGGTAGGAAGGTTTTGGACAACTGCAAGCCTTCCTCAGCTAGAGGTAAAGGAGCAAGTCTCCTAGCACCCTAGGATTAAATTATATGATTGCCCAAAATCATCAAACTATCACCAATTATAATAAAAGCAATGGACTTACAAAACAGTCAACTCAAGTCCAAGGTCTTTGTAAATTAGCTTGACACTCACAAGCATTTGCATGGCTACTAGTATAAGAGAAAAAAGTCGTCAGTTTCAGTTTTTCATGTCATTCCACTCCTGGGACTTCACCTCAAAGGGAGTTTTGCAAAGCAAATGTTTAATTTGATAAGTTTCTTTGTAAATAATTGTGTAGGAGAAACAGTTATTAACATAATTCCATGACATCTTCAAGGTAAACTGAGAAAATGCTGCAAGCCTAGGTTTCAGCAGCATTCCCAGGGATCTGCTGCTAAGTTTTCTCATCCCCAGATGAATCCATGTGGGTGTCTCCCCCACGGACTTTAAGGCACAGGTGAAATTGTGCCTTGTGTCACTTGGGCGATGGGTGGTCTGTAAGGGTTAGGTGTAAATGTCGTTGCACACACACATACCCATGCCACCCTTGTAAACCTACTTTTGGACTCTGGTACTTGTTTGTTTATTCATTTATTGACAACACATGTTTACGGAGTCTCTATGATGTGCCAGGGAGAAAGCAGAGACAAACACTATTTCTGCTTCTCAAGGGATTATGATGCTTTAAGCAAAGACAGAAATTAAATACATGATTACAAGCATCATGAAGGAGGATGAAGGATGCAGTAGGAGCATGTCTTCTGGAAAGAGTGACGATTAAGCTAAAGAACATGAAAGCAATGCTTTATGGGCTGTGAGATAGATTCCCTTTTAGAAGGTGGGGAAGTGAATGGAGCTGATTGTCTTTTTTTAAAATTTCTGCCTACTTGGATATTTTTTTTAATACAGAACAAAATATTTAGATGAACACATCACAGAACCAGCATTCCACCTAATCAGATATACGGGATTGTGTAATTTAATAGCATTGTTGCATACACAGTCATGCACTCTGCATTCCTTGTTTGCTCTTTAGGTTTGGTGGTCCCTTAGGAAGGCAAAGGTCCTACAGTCGTAGGGTATTTGGAAGTGGTAGGAAGGTTTTGGACAACTGCAAGCCTTCCTCAGCTAGAGGTAAAGGAGCAAGTCTCCTAGCACCCTAGGATTAAATTATATGATTGCCCAAAATCATCAAACTATCACCAATTATAATAAAAGCAATGGACTTACAAAACAGTCAACTCAAGTCCAAGGTCTTTGTAAATTAGCTTGACACTCACAAGCATTTGCATGGCTACTAGTATAAGAGAAAAAAGTCGTCAGTTTCAGTTTTTCATGTCATTCCACTCCTGGGACTTCACCTCAAAGGGAGTTTTGCAAAGCAAATGTTTAATTTGATAAGTTTCTTTGTAAATAATTGTGTAGGAGAAACAGTTATTAACATAATTCCATGACATCTTCAAGGTAAACTGAGAAAATGCTGCAAGCCTAGGTTTCAGCAGCATTCCCAGGGATCTGCTGCTAAGTTTTCTCATCCCCAGATGAATCCATGTGGGTGTCTCCCCCACGGACTTTAAGGCACAGGTGAAATTGTGCCTTGTGTCACTTGGCGATGGGTGGTCTGTAAGGGTTAGGTGTAAATGTCGTCGCACACACACATACCCATGCCACCCTTGTAAACCTACTTTTGGACTCTGGTACTTGTTTGTTTATTCATTTATTGACAACACATGTTTACGGAGTCTCTATGATGTGCCAGGGAGAAAGCAGAGACAAACACTATTTCTGCTTCTCAAGGGATTATGATGCTTTAAGCAAAGACAGAAATTAAATACATGATTACAAGCATCATGAAGGAGGATGAAGGATGCAGTAGGAGCATGTCTTCTGGAAAGAGTGACGATTAAGCTAAAGAACATGAAAGCAATGCTTTATGGGCTGTGAGATAGATTCCCTTTTAGAAGGTGGGGAAGTGAATGGAGCTGATTGTCTTACTTCCATTGCCAAGTTCTTGGTCAAGATTCCAGATATGAAGGTGGAGATGATTCTATGAGATAGTTGACAAGCGGTCAGACTGGGCCAGGAAACCAAATAGGACTCAATCTAAGACCCTCAGAGTTTTGAGAGAAGCATGGCATCCATTCAGGCCCCATGTTTGAGGGAAGAAGTTGCCTCTTGTTGATTCTTTCTCTTGAGCCCTTTGTCCCTAGTCTAGAATTCAATGAATTTGCCACCAACAGAGAAGCAGATAGGTAGCTTTTGCATTTATGAGCTAGAAAACTGTTATTTTTTTTTTTTTTTGGCCTATTGTTGGGCAATTTTTGGCTCCTCATGCACAGACAGAACATAATTATAAGTAATTTGATTTGTTTTTCTTCTTTTACAGCATTTGTTTGACCTGTTTGTGTTTTTCCTTTATAGCTGCAATGTTAATACAGCTGCACTTTCAGAAAAATTTTAGCTACTAATAGTCTTCTGTTGTACAATAAAATGAAAGAACACCAGGGTAAAAACATGTACACAAGATGTTGTGAATATTTTTACAGTTTTATCACATGTTAATAGAATCCTAAACCAGATGCTATTCCACACATTGTATTTAAAAACAATGATGTTCTGCATTCAATCTTATAATTAATTAATTAATTATACTTTAATAGGTGCCTGTCTTGCCAGGTTGGAGGGAAATTTATTATGTGGCCAGGGAGACTTAAAATATACAGTAATAACTATAGCATAAGCCAGAAGGTAAAAAAGAAAATGTTATGGGTCACAAGTGTGGGAATGTTTAGTACTGAGATAGAAGGGAAGGCTACACAAGGATATTTATTAGGCTGAACATTGAAGGTTAAGGACATTTAGATGATAGGTTTGGGGATGAAGCATGAATGTCCAGGGGAGATAGCTTTGGGTAAATGTTCAGAGTGAGAAAATAACAGTGAGCCTGTGAAACATCGACTGTCCTGTTTTGTTGGTGCAAAGGGAAAGTGAAGCAGAGGAGTGGAGTAAGGAACGGGGCCAGCTCACGATTCATCTTGGATGCCAGATCAATGGGGAGCCCTGGAAGATTTTGAGCCAGAGTAGTAAAAGCAGAGCTCTGCCTCAGATGGAGTGATCTATGTTCAGGATGGATCTGTCTTTAGGACATGTTGAAAGCAGGGAATGCAGGTAGAGGACCATAACAGCAATCTAAGTATGAAATAAGGAAGTCCTGACTTTCTAGGGTGATGGGAGAAATGGGCTGGAGATTGAGGGCAGGGAAGATATTAATGGGTGTATGGAGTTCCTCTGATCTTGTGAGATATTTCTGGGTTATTTCTCTTTTTTTGGCCACTTTTATTGGTCTTTCATTTATCTATTTTCATCCATCTTTGTTTCTTGGCCTGTGTGGGCCTCCCATAGCAGTGGCCTCTGTCGCTGCAGAGCACCAGCTCTGGGCACATGTGCTCCAGAGCTCTGGCTCAGTAGTTGGACACATCAGTCCAGCCGCTCTGAGGCATGTGGGATCTTTCCAGGCCAGGGATCGAACCGGCGCCCCTTGCACTGCAAGGCGGTGTCCTTGTCCACTGGACCACCAGGGAAGCCCCTGGGTTACTTCTTAATCTCAAAATATCCTCTTGTGGTTTTAATTGCTATCTGTGAGCTTTATCAGTTACAAAGCTAGATTCCCTATGTGCCTAGGTTAATCAGATTCGTTAAGTGAATTCTGCTCATTCTTCCAAGTCACTGGCTACAATTTTGCAAGTCTTCACATTATTTTCCCCTGTATTTACTTAAGTTTCATTTTCACCTATACTGTCCCTTACAGACTCTTGTTTTTGTAGGCAGGGTAATTAGTCTCACTTTACTGAGAACCTGCCCAAGCTTATATTGGTAACAAATATTTGACTGAAGTTCTTTTTCACTGTTTCATTCTTGTCTCTCTGTCTACCTCAATTTTGAGGGTTCAAGCTAATCTTGAGACTCTGGAATGGCAATTAGAAATCTAATCCAAACTCAGGTCACTGTGGTCAGTTCCTGTGCCTCTTGTTTCTTCTCTCCATCCCTCTTGCTGCACAAGACTTCAAGATGGTCTAGAACTAGTTGATAGACTATAGTGCATTCCTAGGACCTATAGTCAGTTCATCTTGGATGCCAGATCAATGGGGAGCCCTGGAAGATTTTGAGCCAGAGTAGTAAAAGCAGAGCTCTGCCTCAGATGGAGTGATCTATGTTCAGGATGGATCTGTCTTTAGGACATGTTGAAAGCAGGGAATGCAGGTAGAGGACCATAACAGCAATCTAAGTATGAAATAAGGAAGTCCTGACTTTCTAGGGTGATGGGAGAAATGGGCTGGAGATTGAGGGCAGGGAAGATATTAATGGGTGTATGGAGTTCCTCTGATCTTGTGAGATATTTCTGGGTTATTTCTCTTTTTTTGGCCACTTTTATTGGTCTTTCATTTATCTATTTTCATCCATCTTTGTTTCTTGGCCTGTGTGGGCCTCCCATAGCAGTGGCCTCTGTCGCTGCAGAGCACCAGCTCTGGGCACATGTGCTCCAGAGCTCTGGCTCAGTAGTTGGACACATCAGTCCAGCCGCTCTGAGGCATGTGGGATCTTTCCAGGCCAGGGATCGAACCGGCGCCCCTTGCACTGCAAGGCGGTGTCCTTGTCCACTGGACCACCAGGGAAGCCCCTGGGTTACTTCTTAATCTCAAAATATCCTCTTGTGGTTTTAATTGCTATCTGTGAGCTTTATCAGTTACAAAGCTAGATTCCCTATGTGCCTAGGTTAATCAGATTCGTTAAGTGAATTCTGCTCATTCTTCCAAGTCACTGGCTACAATTTTGCAAGTCTTCACATTATTTTCCCCTGTATTTACTTAAGTTTCATTTTCACCTATACTGTCCCTTACAGACTCTTGTTTTTGTAGGCAGGGTAATTAGTCTCACTTTACTGAGAACCTGCCCAAGCTTATATTGGTAACAAATATTTGACTGAAGTTCTTTTTCACTGTTTCATTCTTGTCTCTCTGTCTACCTCAATTTTGAGGGTTCAAGCTAATCTTGAGACTCTGGAATGGCAATTAGAAATCTAATCCAAACTCAGGTCACTGTGGTCAGTTCCTGTGCCTCTTGTTTCTTCTCTCCATCCCTCTTGCTGCACAAGACTTCAAGATGGTCTAGAACTAGTTGATAGACTATAGTGCATTCCTAGGACCATATCAGCCTACAGTTCAGTCTGAGGCCTTGAAAATGACTGCAGAGCCACTCTGGAGAGAGTTCTGGGCCCTGAGGTTGGGAAGGCGCCTCACTGGGCATTGGAGGAGGAGAGGGTGGGGTGGCTGGAGGAAAGAGTCTTTCAGGACCCCAGAGCTCCTGTTCTTAGGCCTAAATGGTTTTCTTCTATTTTGTTTACATGGCAGCTCTCTGATCCTCTGAAAATCCTCCATGGAAAGAGGCTATGTGCCATCCTGGTTAATAGTGTGGGCTCTCGAGACCCCAAACGTGAGTTCAAATTCTGCCTCACTAGCTGCGTGACTTTAAGACAACTGTCCTAACCTCTTGGTGCCTTTGTTTTCCCATTCATGTAATAGGCTAATAGAATGTACCTCATCAGCGTGGTAGAAGCTTGAGGACACAGTTTGGTTTATGACCATGTTGTAACCTCTGAGGCCTTTAGTCTTCTATACTCTCACAGATCCTTGACTTCTATCACAGCAAACATCACAGAGTATTTTATTATTTCCATTTCTGCCTTTTCACTAGCCCATGAGCTCCTTAAGGGCTGTTTCAGTAACGCTAATATCCCATGCTTGAGGTCTGGCAACGTACCAGGAACTGTGCTAACTTACACAGGAGAAGACCAAGGACCAAGAGGTTAGACACTTTGCCAAGAATCACATGTGTAGTAAGCAACAGACTGGGATCCAAAGCTGGGCATGTTAAGCTGCATTCTCTGGTCATATCCTAGCCTTAGTCATCTTTGTACCCCTGGGGCCTGGTGCGATGCCCAGCATGGATTAGATGCTCATTTAATGCTTAATGTTTGATGAATAGGGTTGCCGGATTTTACCCTATGGGTGGTTGAGTTTCAATACACCTCATGTGACCTCTGTGGGGTGTCGCTAAGTAGCTAAACACATTGAGAGGTACTGTTATCCTTGTTTTCCAAACCCCTCTAACTTTCAGATTTGGCAGGTAAGGGTATCCTTCTTCCTTCGATGGGGGAGAGAGGGAGAGGAGTCACCAAAGATTAAGTTAATGACCTGAGGATTCCTGATGTTAGACTCCTTCTCAGGCCTTTTTTATCTAAAACAACTATCCTTGAATTGCTGGAGGATTTCTTATTCTCTTGATGAGACTCCCCTGAAAACAATGCTATTAACTCTAACATTGATTCATTTGGAAGTAAAACTGCTGTACTTACTTCAGTTATTAGCTACTGGCTAATAACTAAATTTATTTAAGAGTAAAATAAAACAGAGGGTGGCAGTCAACTTCATAGCATTTGCCTCGTTCACTCGCATTCATGCATTCAAGACATTGTTCCTTAGCATCTACCATATTACATGGCAACCACCCTGCACAGCACAACCATTCTTGGCAAGAGTATGACAATCTTCCTGCTGGGGTTTGCCCTAAAAGAGCAACCAGAACAACCAGAAGGACTTTACTTTTTCTTTTTCTTTTTTTTTTTAAAAGAAATAGAATGTATAAAAGGACGTGTATTGAGTGAAAAGAACCCTAGATTTGGAGTCAGAAGCAGAAACTCACAACCCTGGCTCTGTTATACAGTAGATAAAAACCTAGGCTTCACTGAGGACCTACTTAATTGGCAGATAACATTCAAAGCCATCTCATTTATTATGATTATTAAATATAAAAACCAGCTTTACTGAGATTTACTGACATGTAAAAATTATATTTATTTTATGTATATAACTTGATGCTTTGTTAAACATATACATTGGGAAATGTTCACCATAATCAAGCTAATCATCATATCCAGTGCCTCCATGCAGTTACCATTGTGTATGTGTGTTGAGAAGATTTAATTTAGCATCTATCCTTGCAGTATACTCTTACAGTATACCATACAGTATACTCTTGGTACTGTGCCGTGCATTAAATTTACAGGTTTGGAAATGACCCTTATTCAGAAACAAAAACTTGGCAAAATGGTAATTAGCTAAGGAAGACTATTAATTAATTAGATATTCATTTTTATCAATTAGATTTAAAATTTGTTCATTTTGGTTCTGAAGTATTTTAATTGTTCAGACTAATATTCTACATTGCAATATAAGAGTTAGAATTGTTATGTAATGTTTCATGCTCAATTTCTTGATTCCAAACTGCATTGCAAATTCTCAAGAGGAGGGGATTGTAATTTGTACTTTTGTGTCCCTCTTGAGGTGTGGCAGAAGTGTAAGTTTTGGTAGGTAAGAATGATGAATTTAGAGCAAATACTTTTGGTAAAGTGATGCTCAATGTCCCTAACATTACCATTGTTATTTTTTTTAATTGAAAAGTAAGATTCTAGCTTTTTATTTATGAAAGTAGTTCATTTATTTCAACCATGAGGAGGTGAGAGCTAAAATCTTGAATGTAAAATAGTTATGAAAACTGAAAGGCATGGTTTGGGGAGATTAATCAAGTGGACTTTAGGATATTATTCAAACAGTCAGTATGTTCTTGGAGTTTGCATGATTAAAACTGAGAAATTCATGCCTAGTGCCTTGGTTTTTCCTGCTCAAACGCAGCAAAACACCACGGTCCTCCTGCCCCCAGACCTTGCCAAAGTTGTCATTCTGAGCTTAAGCCAAACATGGGCTTGGTTTCAAGTGACTGTGCCCTCCTGGCGGGGTTCCATCAAAGCTCAGATCTCCAGGGCTCACACTTTGGCTGGCTCTGGTGCAGAGAGAGGAACGTTTACATCTGCATAGCAAGTAGGAAGGTGCCTTTTGATTCCACATCCAGGGATTTGATTAATTCTGCATAATTGCATTGAGAAACTCCAGAGAGATCAGAGCCAGGGATGTCATCTGCATTCATTCTTCTGTCTTCTCTCTGCCTCAACAATGAATCACTTCTATGCTGTAAAGTTGCTATTAGACCACCTCTGGTCCAAAGCACAGGTCAACTTGACATGTCAACACTGCTCAGGCTGAACAAGGGCTCAGGGTGGCTCATTCGTAATTCATGCATCTGAAAAGTGGATTACGTGTGTTTAGGTTGTTGAATTTCCAGTCGTACTTCTGATACTTTCACAGCAGAACCTAAAAGCCTTACATTCTATTAAACTATTTCTTACATAAATCACATTTTTTCTTTCAAATCAGTGTCCTCAATGGAATTCATTTTGGTCTATGTAAGAAGTACATATAAAGTACATAGGCGTGATATAGTATGTTTTTCTCTGCATTTTGTAAAATATCATCTAAATCACTCTTCCCTCTGCTCCCCACTTTCATCTTTCCCAAACCCCCATATTTTACATCATACAGGCATGCTAAGTCACTTAAGTCACTTCAGTTGTGTCCAGCTCTTTGCGACCCTATGGGATTCTCTAGGCAAGAATACTGGAGTGAGTTACCATACCCTCCTCCAAGGGATCTTCTCTACCCAGTCACTGAACCCACATCTCTTTCATCTCCTGCACTGGCAAGCAGGTTCTTTACCACTAGTGTCACCTGGAAAGCCCTTTACAGCATGAGAAAATACCAACTTGAGCTGATAAGACATGAGGTATCTAAGCTTCCTGAAACTAACATTGCTCAAAACATTGGAATATCATAAACTAGGGCTACGAATGAGATGTCCATTCTGAACTGGGATAATTTTTTACTAATCTATTCCTCTAAAAGCAATGAATCAGATATTCTTTTTCTTAATTCTCTTTGATTGTTATTTCTTCTAGACTTTGAAGGTGGGATGGAGACACAGTCTTTGTTCAATAAACATGCCCATAGTTTCAGGCATGTTTGGACATTTTGGGGAGAGCAGGTGTTATATTATTTCAGGGTGCCTTTGTTGCCAGCTGAAGATACTACAAACTCTGTAATCTCATGAGAAAATATAATGGTTTTTTCTTCCACATAACTGGAAGTCTGTTCCATTAGGAAATGAGCTATTATGTTGATCTCAAAAATTCCCTGTTTTGAGAAGTTTCTCAGCTGTGTGGTGCCTTGGATAGGTCTGCTGCTTGTCAAAAGCGATCAATCTTGATTCCTAAAAAGCTGTGGGTGGAATTCTAATGGCAATGCTATGAACTGACTCTTTTTGCATTAATAAGTCTTAAGCCAATATTGTCCTGACAAAATGGTTGTTGAATTTCCAGTCGTACTTCTGATACTTTCACAGCAGAACCTAAAAGCCTTACATTCTATTAAACTATTTCTTACATAAATCACATTTTTTCTTTCAAATCAGTGTCCTCAATGGAATTCATTTTGGTCTATGTAAGAAGTACATATAAAGTACATAGGCGTGATATAGTATGTTTTTCTCTGCATTTTGTAAAATATCATCTAAATCACTCTTCCCTCTGCTCCCCACTTTCATCTTTCCCAAACCCCCATATTTTACATCATACAGGCATGCTAAGTCACTTAAGTCACTTCAGTTGTGTCCAGCTCTTTGCGACCCTATGGGATTCTCTAGGCAAGAATACTGGAGTGAGTTACCATACCCTCCTCCAAGGGATCTTCTCTACCCAGTCACTGAACCCACATCTCTTTCATCTCCTGCACTGGCAAGCAGGTTCTTTACCACTAGTGTCACCTGGAAAGCCCTTTACAGCATGAGAAAATACCAACTTGAGCTGATAAGACATGAGGTATCTAAGCTTCCTGAAACTAACATTGCTCAAAACATTGGAATATCATAAACTAGGGCTACGAATGAGATGTCCATTCTGAACTGGGATAATTTTTTACTAATCTATTCCTCTAAAAGCAATGAATCAGATATTCTTTTTCTTAATTCTCTTTGATTGTTATTTCTTCTAGACTTTGAAGGTGGGATGGAGACACAGTCTTTGTTCAATAAACATGCCCATAGTTTCAGGCATGTTTGGACATTTTGGGGAGAGCAGGTGTTATATTATTTCAGGGTGCCTTTGTTGCCAGCTGAAGATACTACAAACTCTGTAATCTCATGAGAAAATATAATGGTTTTTTCTTCCACATAACTGGAAGTCTGTTCCATTAGGAAATGAGCTATTATGTTGATCTCAAAAATTCCCTGTTTTGAGAAGTTTCTCAGCTGTGTGGTGCCTTGGATAGGTCTGCTGCTTGTCAAAAGCGATCAATCTTGATTCCTAAAAAGCTGTGGGTGGAATTCTAATGGCAATGCTATGAACTGACTCTTTTTGCATTAATAAGTCTTAAGCCAATATTGTCCTGACAAAATGGTAATCCAGAGAATAATTCAAGTAAAATACTTTGTGATTAAATAGATTTTTGATCTTAAGTGGCCATTCATACATAGATGAGTACTCAAAAATGAGAACACAAAGCCTCTCACATTTAAATTTACTTCAGCTAAGGACTTAGGTGATGATTGGATATTGGAAAATTCAATGTGCTTTTAGATATTACTTTTGCATATACTTTGACCCAGCCAAACCTTAAATTCCATTTTTCCACCCCTAATCAATCAGAACCTTCTGGCACTTGGATGATTAGAAGAACTAATTTTCACTGTACACGCTGATATATAATGGATAAAAGTTTGATTAAAAATGATAAGGAAAGGGTACTTTCAAATTTTATCACTGGAACTGCAAATCTAATTAGGTCCAAACCATATTCTATGACTTTTCTTTCCACTATATTTATGACTCAGAGTAATCCACCTGGATGAGGGAATGTGCATTAAATGCTCCCTGCTTTTTTCAGTGATAAACTAAAAACCCTCCTTACTACTTCTGAGAAATGATTAGAAATAAGAATAGTGTGGGATAATAATCACTAATACTTAGAGTATTTACTATGTACTAGCAGTTTGCTGGTTTCTTCATGGGAATCATCTGACTTGGTCTTGCACATAATGCTGTATTTATTGCTATCTTTATTTTACAGATGGGAAAACAGAGGTCCAAAGAGTTCAGTAAAGATACAAAGCAGTCTTTGTTCAATAAACATGCCCATAGTTTCAGGCATGTTTGGACATTTTGGGGAGAGCAGGTGTTATATTATTTCAGGGTGCCTTTGTTGCCAGCTGAAGATACTACAAACTCTGTAATCTCATGAGAAAATATAATGGTTTTTTCTTCCACATAACTGGAAGTCTGTTCCATTAGGAAATGAGCTATTATGTTGATCTCAAAAATTCCCTGTTTTGAGAAGTTTCTCAGCTGTGTGGTGCCTTGGATAGGTCTGCTGCTTGTCAAAAGCGATCAATCTTGATTCCTAAAAAGCTGTGGGTGGAATTCTAATGGCAATGCTATGAACTGACTCTTTTTGCATTAATAAGTCTTAAGCCAATATTGTCCTGACAAAATGGTAATCCAGAGAATAATTCAAGTAAAATACTTTGTGATTAAATAGATTTTTGATCTTAAGTGGCCATTCATACATAGATGAGTACTCAAAAATGAGAACACAAAGCCTCTCACATTTAAATTTACTTCAGCTAAGGACTTAGGTGATGATTGGATATTGGAAAATTCAATGTGCTTTTAGATATTACTTTTGCATATACTTTGACCCAGCCAAACCTTAAATTCCATTTTTCCACCCCTAATCAATCAGAACCTTCTGGCACTTGGATGATTAGAAGAACTAATTTTCACTGTACACGCTGATATATAATGGATAAAAGTTTGATTAAAAATGATAAGGAAAGGGTACTTTCAAATTTTATCACTGGAACTGCAAATCTAATTAGGTCCAAACCATATTCTATGACTTTTCTTTCCACTATATTTATGACTCAGAGTAATCCACCTGGATGAGGGAATGTGCATTAAATGCTCCCTGCTTTTTTCAGTGATAAACTAAAAACCCTCCTTACTACTTCTGAGAAATGATTAGAAATAAGAATAGTGTGGGATAATAATCACTAATACTTAGAGTATTTACTATGTACTAGCAGTTTGCTGGTTTCTTCATGGGAATCATCTGACTTGGTCTTGCACATAATGCTGTATTTATTGCTATCTTTATTTTACAGATGGGAAAACAGAGGTCCAAAGAGTTCAGTAAAGATACAAAGCAGTCTGACTTCAGAGCCCACCTTTTAACTGTGATGATGAAGTGAAGGGAAGTATTCGCAGTGATAGAGTTAAAGGGGGTATTGGGTAGTAGGCAGTTATTAATTGTTCATAAGATTAAGAGAAAAGAACATTAACCCTATGAAAATGGAGTCTGTTCCCCAAGGAATTGAGAATTAAAGGCTCCCTGAGAAGTGTGGCCCTTTACTCTTTAAATTTCAGCTTTGTGGGGCAAGAACAAACAATAGTGACTATAGAAAGAACCCAGCCACCTCAAAGGTGGGCCCAGTAGCCTGTAAAGAGCACAATTCTGATTCAGAGTAACCTTACAGTAGTGAGTATACTGTATGCCTGGTTTGCATGTATCTTGCTTGGCCCTTAGTTCAAGTTGGGTTTTCAATTAAAGTGCAGTTATTCAACTTGTTTAGCTCAGCAAAAACTGACAAAAATATAGAAATATACAGCTTTTATTGTTAATAAGGGGATCATTTTGATCTGTGGAGCTGTGAGAAACAGCAGCTCAGCTCTAAAAAGTTGGAAGATGCAGTAACACGTCTTTCCAGGGCATTCAGACTCTACGTCTTTCTATTCTCTGTGCCACTTTTGGCATTGTCTAGTTTAGGCCTCCTTCCTCAACTCCATGGCTCTTCTTAGAAAGCAGGTGCTACTCTGCCCAGTATGCTTCCTCTCATTTTCTACTCTTTTCCTTACTTGTTTTGCAAGATCACTGTCCTGTATACAATGCTTGGACAAAGCAATCTGTCCCAGCACACACTGGTAACCCTCCTCGGTGAGTTTATTTGGAAGTCGTCTCAGAAAAGGTGTCTGGACTGCAGCTCTCCATACATGAACACCCAGCTGCTCATCACATTTTCACTGAATAGGAATAAATTTTCGATTTTTGTGCTTCATTACCTGGATGAGGGAATGTGCATTAAATGCTCCCTGCTTTTTTCAGTGATAAACTAAAAACCCTCCTTACTACTTCTGAGAAATGATTAGAAATAAGAATAGTGTGGGATAATAATCACTAATACTTAGAGTATTTACTATGTACTAGCAGTTTGCTGGTTTCTTCATGGGAATCATCTGACTTGGTCTTGCACATAATGCTGTATTTATTGCTATCTTTATTTTACAGATGGGAAAACAGAGGTCCAAAGAGTTCAGTAAAGATACAAAGCAGTCTGACTTCAGAGCCCACCTTTTAACTGTGATGATGAAGTGAAGGGAAGTATTCGCAGTGATAGAGTTAAAGGGGGTATTGGGTAGTAGGCAGTTATTAATTGTTCATAAGATTAAGAGAAAAGAACATTAACCCTATGAAAATGGAGTCTGTTCCCCAAGGAATTGAGAATTAAAGGCTCCCTGAGAAGTGTGGCCCTTTACTCTTTAAATTTCAGCTTTGTGGGGCAAGAACAAACAATAGTGACTATAGAAAGAACCCAGCCACCTCAAAGGTGGGCCCAGTAGCCTGTAAAGAGCACAATTCTGATTCAGAGTAACCTTACAGTAGTGAGTATACTGTATGCCTGGTTTGCATGTATCTTGCTTGGCCCTTAGTTCAAGTTGGGTTTTCAATTAAAGTGCAGTTATTCAACTTGTTTAGCTCAGCAAAAACTGACAAAAATATAGAAATATACAGCTTTTATTGTTAATAAGGGGATCATTTTGATCTGTGGAGCTGTGAGAAACAGCAGCTCAGCTCTAAAAAGTTGGAAGATGCAGTAACACGTCTTTCCAGGGCATTCAGACTCTACGTCTTTCTATTCTCTGTGCCACTTTTGGCATTGTCTAGTTTAGGCCTCCTTCCTCAACTCCATGGCTCTTCTTAGAAAGCAGGTGCTACTCTGCCCAGTATGCTTCCTCTCATTTTCTACTCTTTTCCTTACTTGTTTTGCAAGATCACTGTCCTGTATACAATGCTTGGACAAAGCAATCTGTCCCAGCACACACTGGTAACCCTCCTCGGTGAGTTTATTTGGAAGTCGTCTCAGAAAAGGTGTCTGGACTGCAGCTCTCCATACATGAACACCCAGCTGCTCATCACATTTTCACTGAATAGGAATAAATCCATATGTTTCCAGTATTTATTGTGCTTCATTGAATATGTTTATCTTTTAATTTAGATACATATACTCTTTCCAATTTTCTGAATCCTTGGTAAATATTAAAAGGTTTTCACTGAGCAGAATATTAGGTGAAGTATGGGAAGTGGTTTCAAATGAAATGAAAAATGCATTCAGATAATATTTATTCTGAACTTTTAATACAACATGTATGTTTTGGGTGTTTATGAGTGTTTAATACAACAGCTATGTTTTGGGTTCATATGTTGAGGAAATATTGATGAAATAAAGGCTTAGTTGTGATACTCAAAGCACAAGAGTATCAAACAAAAGCCCAGAGAAACCTCAACACTTACAATTAATTAGGACACCTTACCAATGAGTATTTAATTAGAGCCGAATCTCTGGCATGACCAAAGGCAAATATAAAAATCACTTCTACCATCTAACAGGAGGCATTTGCTTCTTATTTTTCTCTTTCCATTTTAATGATTATAATGGCAGGTATGAGCATTAGGAGACTGGTAGAACTGTTGGATGTTTCAGGGGCTGTAACCTAACTTGATACATTCATGAGAACTGAATCCTTCACTGAAGCTTGCATTTCCTTCCTGAGACAACAAGCTTTCATTCTCACTCCCACAGTTATGCACAAGTTCTTGACCCTTTTTAAAACAAGTTCTTGACCTTTTTATTTTTTCTAATTTTTGGCCTCTTTTATTGTTTTATTTATTTTCATCCATCTTTATTCTTTGGCCTGTCTGGGCCTCCCATTGCAGTGGCCTCTCTCGTTGCAGAGCACTGGCTCTGGGCACATTCTCATAACTGGACACACTCTGCAGCATGTGGGATCTTCCCAGGCCAGGGATTGAACTGGTGCCCCCTGCACTGCTTGGTGGACTCTTTACCCATTGGACCACCAAGGAAGCCCTTGACCTCTTTTTAAGTCTGACTCCTTATTATATCAGGCAGCTCCAAAGTCACAATGGGGCGACCTCAATGAATGGTCTCTATGGAACCATCTTTTACTGAGAAAGTCTGTAGAAACTCCCCAAATTTCTAAGAAAGACATCCTTCATTATCATACAGAGAGTCCTCATCAAATTGGCTCCACGTACCCAAAGTCAGGAAATTTTCCCCCCATCTACAATGAATGCTGTAGCCCTAATTTTTCCCCTTTCACCCTGTCTGCTAGGAAGTTCAGATCTCAGTTTTGCTTAGTTATTTTGCATATTTATTCTCCTTTCCTCCTACTTTACTATATAGCTTTACTATTTGTCTTTTATCAGGACAGGATGGCTTTATGTCTTTGTATACTTATGGATTATTATAACCTTATTAGAAGCTTGCAAGTCTTTTCAGAAATAGATGTTGTATAAGTAAGGTCTTATCCTCAACATTTTTTAAATTTTAAATTTACACATAATGCAATATTGACTTAAATCTTGATTAATTTCTTACCTCATCCTCATACATGTGCCTAATGGTTGAGTTCCATAGTTCTGGTTCTGAAGTTATGAAAACTTTTCACAGGGGAATGTATTCCCTGTGTCATTTCTAGCTAACCAGCCCATAAAGAATTTGTTGTGGAATGGAGGTGGTGATGCCCAAATAAAAGTGATAATCATGATGACTGGAGTTACTGAATACTTGGGCATATTTTGGTAAGGGTTATTATCATATTATCAAAGACATTTCATAGTCATAGCTTAGTTATCAAGATTGGGAAAGTTAAACTTGAGGAAGCAAACTCCTTCTGAGACAAACCAGAGTTAGTTTCCTATGTCTTATTAACATTCAGCTTCATCCAAGATTTATAATGCACTAAGCAAGTTGAATTGGCTATAGGACTAATTTAGAAGCTCTGTGTAACGTCTTTGAATACCTTAATGTTGACATTAATCCATAGTTCACAATTTCAGGATGTGCTTCTTGTGGGGAAGAGAGGAGGGCAGGGGCAAAACAACAATGCAAGAGTTCAAAAGGGTGGAAGATGCACTCAGGGTATTTGGATTGGCACTGCAGAGCTCACGGATGCTTGTGATTGCTTATCTGACTTATCTAAACTGCTGACGTCAAAAGAATTAGGCTAGAAATCTTATGATTACAGCTTTTCTTGTGATCTTTTCTGGTATTTCCTGTTTCCTGTCAAGCCAAATATACTTTGAGAGAGGGTTATTTTATGGCAACTCACCGTTTCTGCCTCAGAGAGAGCCAGAGGTACAGGGAGCATGAAGTACAAATAATTAAGAACAACGTCAGAAAGCTCTGTCTGCCACCACCCTGCCTCATAGTCACTGATATTTCTTTTTAAACATCAAAAAAGTTTCTGTAATGATTCAGAGTAGGGTCTTATTTGTAATAGAACAAGGTCTATTTTTCATTAAAAAGAAGAAGCCTCTTCAATTGTATTTCTAACTATTACCTTATTTGGGTGGTAAGGAGCAGACAGGCTGTGAATGACACAATTCAAGCAGCCTAGAAGGCTTCAGAGAGAAAGAAGAGTTTCAGAGGAAAAAGGAGGGAAACTGACCATGAAAGGCTATATTTTCCCTTTGCAAACACAAACACCTTATAAAAGCAGGAAAGAAAAAAAAAAAAAAAGGGTAGTTGAGGATGAGCTTCATCAAATCTTGCCTAAATGTAGCTAAATTTTCAACTTGCTTTCAACTCCACGCTGATGTTTGCATATAGAGTCCAAGGGATCAAGAGGTTAATCCTCAATGGTTTATGGGCAAATGTACTACAGACCTAAGCTTCCAACAGCCGCACACACTGGCTCTGTCCATGCCCCTGCCCCCTCCGCCCTGAAATTCTATCTCCAAGTGACAGGCAGAAAGAAGCAGAACTATGGAACAAGATCACAGGAATGTTTCCTATGATGGTTTCAGCAACCAGTAACTACCATCTCTATTTATCTTATGTGTAACTTCCTTTAACCTCACTCTTCGATTTAAATTTTCACTTCTAGCATTCTTTTCTGGTGAACAACTGCCATTTTAGTGCACTGCAGACACTCCAGTGGGGAAATTCACAAAGAGAGGGCTTGGGACTTGCCCAAAACAATTTATAATCAAAGAATGAAAACAAGAAAGACACATGTATATATATATACACCTACATATGCATGCATAGGTACATCTGTAACTCTTGCTTGTGTCTAAGATGGACAACACACACTTACAGAATGCAATCACAGAGATGCTGACACTTGAGAGAGAAAATAATAGAAAAAATTGATTTAGAGAGATTATCATGTAGAGAGGTATTTTTGGAATGAGAGACTTAAAATTTGGACTGTGGCAGAAGGCATGACTGAGTCAACAGCATGGCTGGACATCAAGGAACCTCGAATTGTTTACAAGTGTTATTGTGTAATCTCCAAGTACATCAAACTGTCTTACCTAAGAAAATGCAGATGATTTTAAAGGCACTTTCCATTATACAATGCGAAGAATTATCTGCTTCTCCCCTAGCATTTTTCTTTTTTGGTGGGTGGGGTGCAGTGGGGAGGGAGGGGGGCAGGCACTTCTATTGGTCTTTTCATTTATCTATTTTTATCCATCTTTGTTCTTTGGCCCGTGTGGGCCTCCCATCACGGTGGCCTCTGTTGTCCAGAGCACTGGCTCTGGGCACATGCGCCCAGAGCTCCGCTCGGTAATTGGACACGTCGGTCCAGCTGCTCCGCGGCATGTGGGATCTTCCCAGGCCATGGATTGAACCGGTGCCCCTTGCGCTGTAAGGTGGTGTCCTTACCCACTGGACCACCAGGGAAGCCCTCCCCTCGCATTTTTCAATAGTTCTACAAAGGTTAAGATTTCTTGTTCATGTGCACTTTGGTCCTCCTGATGTCACGTCTTTATGCTTTTCCTACTACTCTTTATGGCAAACATCAGACCAAGTTAACAAATCTTCATTTCTCAATACTTTCTTATACTTTTCTGCCTTTGTATCTACATTTGTATTAATTCCTTCACCAAGAAAATCACCTTGTCATATCTTGTTGAGATCTTAACTGTTTTAAAGACGTAGCTATAATGATCAGTCCACAGAGTCGCTGTCTGTCATTAAAGAGATGGGTGAATTAATGTCCAGTCCTCATGGAGTATCTGTCACACTTGGTTTGCATTTGAGTAAGTAGTTATTTCTAACTCAATACATTAGAAGCTATGTAAGAATTGAGTTATTTTTACACATTTTTCTTATCTATCCTGTGGCACTTAGCCTTGAAAAACTGTTTGCTTAAAAGATCACAGAAACCTGAAGACAGGAAGAAACATGACTTGGCAAAGTAGAAGGCTTGTGTCTAAGATGGACAACACACACTTACAGAATGCAATCACAGAGATGCTGACACTTGAGAGAGAAAATAATAGAAAAAATTGATTTAGAGAGATTATCATGTAGAGAGGTATTTTTGGAATGAGAGACTTAAAATTTGGACTGTGGCAGAAGGCATGACTGAGTCAACAGCATGGCTGGACATCAAGGAACCTCGAATTGTTTACAAGTGTTATTGTGTAATCTCCAAGTACATCAAACTGTCTTACCTAAGAAAATGCAGATGATTTTAAAGGCACTTTCCATTATACAATGCGAAGAATTATCTGCTTCTCCCCTAGCATTTTTCTTTTTTGGTGGGTGGGGTGCAGTGGGGAGGGAGGGGGGCAGGCACTTCTATTGGTCTTTTCATTTATCTATTTTTATCCATCTTTGTTCTTTGGCCCATGTGGGCCTCCCATCACGGTGGCCTCTGTTGTCGCAGAGCACTGGCTCTGGGCACATGCGCTCCAGAGCTCCGCTCGGTAATTGGACACGTCGGTCCAGCTGCTCCGCGGCATGTGGGATCTTCCCAGGCCATGGATTGAACCGGTGCCCCTTGCGCTGTAAGGTGGTGTCCTTACCCACTGGACCACCAGGGAAGCCCTCCCCTCGCATTTTTCAATAGTTCTACAAAGGTTAAGATTTCTTGTTCATGTGCACTTTGGTCCTCCTGATGTCACGTCTTTATGCTTTTCCTACTACTCTTTATGGCAAACATCAGACCAAGTTAACAAATCTTCATTTCTCAATACTTTCTTATACTTTTCTGCCTTTGTATCTACATTTGTATTAATTCCTTCACCAAGAAAATCACCTTGTCATATCTTGTTGAGATCTTAACTGTTTTAAAGACGTAGCTATAATGATCAGTCCACAGAGTCGCTGTCTGTCATTAAAGAGATGGGTGAATTAATGTCCAGTCCTCATGGAGTATCTGTCACACTTGGTTTGCATTTGAGTAAGTAGTTATTTCTAACTCAATACATTAGAAGCTATGTAAGAATTGAGTTATTTTTACACATTTTTCTTATCTATCCTGTGGCACTTAGCCTTGAAAAAACTGTTTGCTTAAAAGATCACAGAAACCTGAAGACAGGAAGAAACATGACTTGGCAAAGTAGAAGGGATAGACTGTTCTAAGATTGGGAGGATAAATTGTGTCAGGTTTTGAATTTGGGGAGGAGATGAGCACAACTTAGAATGGGAGGTCCGGATAAAGGAATATCAAGGATGCAAATCCTTCAGGACAGGGTAGTGTCAGGTGGTACAGGGCTTTGGCTTGATAATTAGTGTATTATTGCTTGTAGGATGCTACAGCGCTTGGGAAAGTTGGTTTGTAAATTAAAGAAAAATATTTACCATCTCAAAAATCTCAATATCTGCTATGTACGGTCAATGAACACCAAACTGATTGCTAGAAATTCATTGGTATCTTTACCCAAGTCCAGTTCTCCACCAGCCACTGTTGCTAGAGTGACATTTCTAAAATGTAAAATTTATTGCTTCCCACTGAAATTACTTGAAACTTTCTCATTGTCTGGAAGAAACATCTACCTTAAAAAGGCAGATGAAGTCCTTGGTAACCTGTCTCCAAGTCTGCCTTTCTAGTCTCATCCTTGGAAGTATTTCTCATCTTTCTGTAATATTTCATATCTCACTACTTGGCATTGCCCAGAATTTCTTGTGCTTGGTTTGACTATGTCTTTTTTCCCCATAATGTCCTCTATTTCTTCTTCATTTGGAGAAATATAAATTACTTTGATTGGTACCTCTAAACAACCTCCTCTCTGAAGACTCATTCACCACCCATAATTCATGTAGAGTTAATTACTCTCTTGTGTATTGAACTGACTTTGTGTAGGCATTTGTGTGCTCACTCACTTCAGTTGTGTTGACTCTTCTTGACCCTCCTCCAGGGAATCTTCCCAACCCAGAGATCAAACTCGCGTCTCCTATGTCTCTTGCATTGCAGGCAGATTCTTTACTGCTAAGCCAGTGGGGAAGCCTGATATAGGTACCTCCAGTTTAACATATCTCACCTACTTAGCTTGCTCTGTCTGTCTATCTGTCTGTCTATATCTACCTATCTATGTTTACCCATCTATTCATTCATTCATTCATTTACCTCAACGCTCTTGGTTCATGAATTTCTAGTTTTTGAGAAAGAAGACTGACACATGATAATTGCTAAAAAACACTTAGTTGAATCAGTAGACTTGGTCCTTCTTCAGGGTCCCTACAGAGTATTATTTCTACTATATTTTAAACATGCCATTCTGTCTAATAACTGTAAGTTGTTCATAGACTTATATTTTCTAATAGGAGGTAATCTCATTTCCTTCTGCTTTCCTCCCAGGTACATTAACAATGCTGTGCACTGAGTAGACACTCAGAAGATAGTTCAACCGAATAACAGATTAAACCTAGACATTTGAATTATTTACTTCCCTATATGAATATCTTGAATAAACAACCAGTAAACATAGGTCTCAATTTCTTCTATTTCTAGATGGGGAATAAATTCCCATTCAACTGATGCTTACTGTATTGTGAAATGAAGTGGAAGTGTTAGTTGCTCTGTCCAACTCTTTGCGACCCCATGGAATGTAGTCTGCCAGGCTACTCTGTTCATGAGATTTTCCAGGTAAGAATGCTGGAGTAGCTTACTATTCCCTTCTCCCAACACAGGGATCAAATCGGGTATCCTGCATTGCAGGCAGACTCTTTGCTATCTGAGCCACCAGGCAGAATAAGCTAAATACTTGTACATAATATTGAAACATCATTTTCCATTCTATGACCTCCTAGAGTGTTTCAAATTACTTTTGGAGTGTTTGAAATATTTTCAAAAATGTTTTCAAAGCCAAATTTGTTTTAGCCCAATATTTTATATTCACATTCTAGGTGCATGTATCATCAAATCAAAGAATAGGGCATTTAGGATTGAAGAGGGTAGAAATTATCTGCTTTAGAGTTTATATGTCCTGTGAATTCACAATTCTTGATTTTATATACTGACTTAATTGACAAGGAAATATTTCCTTTTGTCCTACTGTAGAATTAGGGACTTCTCCAAGAAAAACAGCCTGGAACTCAACTACTATTCAAAAGGGATAATGTGGGCAAAAAAGATATATCTCAACCTCAAGTGATTTATAGAGAGGACAGAGAAGTAGGAGCAGTATTAGCTACCATGGAGGAAGCCACACTGGTTCCTGTTACAACACTAGAAAAAATAACTATCCCTGTTATAGTATGTAGATTTCCTGTTCTTCATACTAGTATGCTTCTCCCAGCACCTTCCACCTCATCTTCTCCTTAGGGGCCAAGGTTCAGAGAAAGGAGACTAAGAAGTCTCCAGAATTTCCAATTACTACATTCAAGCAGTGATAATGTATTAGATCTGACCCTAGTACAATGCACTGTATGATTATGACAACAATCTCAATTTGCATTAGATGTAAAACTTCAGCTTTCAATGGGGAACTTGATCAGAAAAGTTTGACTTTTATCCATCCTGTTTCATGCATTATGATCATTCAGTTGAAACTTTCGGTGTCAAGAGTCCTGAAGTGGTTGCTCAAATGCACAAGCATATTTTAAGAGACAGGGAGAGGGAGGAGAAAGGGAGAATGATTGGGTTGAGCACATGCATGGGAATGTAACTAGAATAAATAATATTGAGTATGCAGTTCTCAAGTACAGGGTTCAGCACATGGTAGCACAACGAGGGTATAAAGGAGATCATATTTTTAGAAAAAGATCCATGTGATTTTCTTTTGCATTCTCTTATGTATATCTTCCCCATCCACCACACCAGAGGCAACCACTGTGAATGGTTAGGACTACTATAGCAAGAAGAAAAAGAGAGAAAAGGAGTCCTTATTCACCATTTCATCTTCAGAATAAGGTTTTATGTTCTGTTCATCGTGCATGTGTGTGTGTGTGTGAGTGAATTTGTGGCAGAACAATGATCTTAATTAAGAACTGGCCTTTGTGAATAGATAAAGGCACTCTCTGTACTCATTTATCAGATCTCATTAACACTGAGAGGTAGGCTGTGGATATGATTTTTTGTCCCTTAAACACTAAAGCTTCCTCCTTTTGGGAAAGGTGCTATGGCACAGAGCAAGGGCATCTACTCCTGACACCCTGGAGAATCGTGTGGAAGAGAATCAGACAGAGCCCAGTGGTCAGATGGACATGCTACCCTTCTCAACCTCAAGTGATTTATAGAGAGGACAGAGAAGTAGGAGCAGTATTAGCTACCATGGAGGAAGCCACACTGGTTCCTGTTACAACACTAGAAAAAATAACTATCCCTGTTATAGTATGTAGATTTCCTGTTCTTCATACTAGTATGCTTCTCCCAGCACCTTCCACCTCATCTTCTCCTTAGGGGCCAAGGTTCAGAGAAAGGAGACTAAGAAGTCTCCAGAATTTCCAATTACTACATTCAAGCAGTGATAATGTATTAGATCTGACCCTAGTACAATGCACTGTATGATTATGACAACAATCTCAATTTGCATTAGATGTAAAACTTCAGCTTTCAATGGGGAACTTGATCAGAAAAGTTTGACTTTTATCCATCCTGTTTCATGCATTATGATCATTCAGTTGAAACTTTCGGTGTCAAGAGTCCTGAAGTGGTTGCTCAAATGCACAAGCATATTTTAAGAGACAGGGAGAGGGAGGAGAAAGGGGAGAATGATTGGGTTGAGCACATGCATGGGAATGTAACTAGAATAAATAATATTGAGTATGCAGTTCTCAAGTACAGGGTTCAGCACATGGTAGCACAACGAGGGTATAAAGGAGATCATATTTTTAGAAAAAGATCCATGTGATTTTCTTTTGCATTCTCTTATGTATATCTTCCCCATCCACCACACCAGAGGCAACCACTGTGAATGGTTAGGACTACTATAGCAAGAAGAAAAAGAGAGAAAAGGAGTCCTTATTCACCATTTCATCTTCAGAATAAGGTTTTATGTTCTGTTCATCGTGCATGTGTGTGTGTGTGTGAGTGAATTTGTGGCAGAACAATGATCTTAATTAAGAACTGGCCTTTGTGAATAGATAAAGGCACTCTCTGTACTCATTTATCAGATCTCATTAACACTGAGAGGTAGGCTGTGGATATGATTTTTTGTCCCTTAAACACTAAAGCTTCCTCCTTTTGGGAAAGGTGCTATGGCACAGAGCAAGGGCATCTACTCCTGACACCCTGGAGAATCGTGTGGAAGAGAATCAGACAGAGCCCAGTGGTCAGATGGACATGCTACCCTTTCTCAGACTTTGCGTCATGTGTGGGAACTCGAGACACATCCATCAGAAAGCATCCTAGAGAGGAGCAAGAGGAGGCAAGTATTTATTAAAAAGAAGTCATTTCATCCAGAAGAGACTGACCACCACCTTGATAACTAACAACTTCACATTTTCTTAGCCCTTATTAGGGTGAGTTCCAGAGGAAGATGTGATTAGGGGAAGAAAAAGAAGTGGAGTACATTTCTTGTACGTTTGAATGTGGAAATTTGAGATCTTTGTGATACATGTTTTTAACAGAAACTACTTCCTCTTTACTTCTGTACATGTTTTTGATTACGTTTCTTATACTTGGATCCAATTTCTTTGCAGTAACCTCATCTTTCTTCCTTCTCCTTGCTGTTCTATGCTTGGCTCTACCTGTCCCCTTCTGTTTTCTTTTTCAGCCATTTTTTCAGCAAATTCTATCTTTTGAATGATTTATTTTGGTCACAGATACTGTAAATGATACATTTTTTGGGTTTTCTGAAGTTCTCGTCATGTCTATAGATTTTTGTTAGATATTCATATTTGTGCCATCCAAAACAAAAAAACAAAACACAGATGGAGAGGAAGCAAGAAAGAGAATCCTGTGCTTTGGCTTTAATTCTAGAGGTTGAGGAATATCTGAAGATTTAATGGGAAAAGTTCTGATGATTAAATTATATATCTCATTACCCTTGATTACTTAATTTTATTTTATAATACATTGACAAAAGATTTACATTCATTCTCATTATATCTCTCACCTTTATTCTATTTTACACTTTTCTGGCTTTTCCTCCTACCAATTTCTACTTCCATGTATGTGCAAAAGCATGCTACTTGATCTCTTTTGAAATTTGTAGTTTTCTCTCTAGAGATTTTGTTTTCTGGAGTAGACTTGGCACCTTGGACTCACTTTTAAGATTATATACAACTAAACACTGCTTTGTATTGTCAACTGTGCTTTTCAATAGCACATTTCAAAATGCTGCCTTTTAGGTTTTATCTTGTTACTAATGATCAAGATCATAACCTATGTGTTCTCCTGTAGGACCCTCTTAACGCTGTGTTAGAGCCCCAAAATCACAAAATGCTCAGGATAGGGGCTTGCTTTATAATCTATAAAGTATCATGCCATGCGGATTATTTTAGGTAAGAAGTACTCTGCAGTAAAGGTCTCTGATAATTTTGTAGTTTGAGGAAATTTGAGACAAGTACAGAGATACAAATTCAAACTCTTGGGGTAGTCTCTTAATATTTTAGGGCTTCCCTGGTGGCTCAACAGTAAGAGTCCACCTGCAGTGCAGGAGACATAGGAGACACAAGTACAATCCCTGGCTTGGAAAGATACCCTGAAGGAAGAAATGGCAATCCACTCCACTATTCTTGCCTGGGAAATCCCATGGACAGAGGAGTCTCATGGGCTTGAAAAGAGTCAGGTATGACTAAGTACGCATGCAAAGAGATTAAGGTCAAGTCTAAATACAAATGCATGAAAAGGCAGAGGGAGATAAATAGGAAAATAACGAATAAGGTCTACATTGTGAGCACATCCAGGCTAGGGCTGTGTTAAATCACAACTACTTTGAGCTTTGCTCCATATTGCATTTTGAATATGTACCATGGTACCATACCATACCATAGTACCATGTACTATGAAGTGTATTGATAATTAAAGAGAGAAAATAATCAGACAATAGAAGAGAGCACACACTTCCAGCTGCTTCTGTGAGTTAAAAAATAACTTGGAGCTTTTGGTCTTTAATTAATAAAATTTCTAATGTTTTCCTTTTAGAAATTAGATGCACAAGTTAATGCTTTGCTCCTCAGTGAAACCAGCCTTGTTTTTTTTTTAAAAAAAAAAAAACAGAGAGAGAGAAAAAAAAAAGAAAAAAAGAAGCTGTTTCTAGGCAAAGAGCAGAGGACATGGGAATAACATCCTCCATTCAGCTCCATCCCCTGAAAAGCTCATTTGTAGAACCGGGTAAACACATACCTTCCGCATTCTATTTTTGAAATTACGTTGAGAAATATACAGACTGTTATCTGTAAAAGAAGCAACTTCTGAAACTTCAGATGATGTAAAATGTTCCAAGATTCATGAACAGAGTAATTATTTTAAAAGTATATAAAAGCAGGCATAATTTAATGCATTTGCATTAAATGACAACTCCTCTATATGAAGAGAGAACTGTTTCATATGAGTTTTACACATACTTTATACCTTTTTAATGGCCCTGAAATTCACTCTTGTGTATTCTTTTCTTTCCTTTAAAAGCTGTAATGACTAATCCTGATCTTCTGCCAGAATATAAGTTTAAAAATAATTCCATTAAAAGAAAGAGCGAGAATTCATATTTCTTAAGTAATCTGTGCCTAGAAAAAAGTTCATTCATACATTTAATGGCAACTTGTAAGCTTTTTTATTCCTTATGAACATTTTTTTTTCACCTATCAAAGTGTATTCAGCGGCTGACATGTGAAAGATGCTAGGGAGAACACAAAGAAAACAGAATGTTCTCCAGATTCTCAAAAAAGTGAAAATCTAGGAAGGAAGGAAGAAAATGCATATTACTTATAACAAAATAGAAAAACAATTTACCTGTGTAATAAATACAAACAAAACTCTGTAAGACTTCAGAAGAGAAAGGCACACCATTCCTCGGTGACCTCCAAGAGGCCCACAAGTGTGGTCTTCAGGGATGGCAGGAGTTGGGGACATGGAGACAAGTAAAGTAATTTTAGGCACTGGCAACAATGAGAAGAAAAGAGTAGGAGGCTATGAGATGCTTGTCCTGTCAGGGTGGAACACAAGTACTCGGAATTAGTAAGATGGGAAAAGTGAGCTAGTTTCAGTGTGGAGAGCTCTGAATGCAGGATAAGAGAATTTGGACTTTCTTGACAGACATGAAAAATCACTGAATGATTTTGAAAGGAGGGGGCTATATCCTGATTTTTCTCAGGATGTTACTTATCTAAATGATGGAAGAGAAAGAAGAGGGCAGAGGCAGGACTAGAGTTGGAGGTTCTTGGAAGGTAATAGACCCAAACAACATAAGGTTTAGCTCAGGGCCATGCAAATGAATAAAAAAAGCAATGGGCTGTTGAGGAAATAGACAATTTGAGTTGGAGGTCCCTGTAAAACGTATGAAACTAAATATACAGACTGTTATCTGTAAAAGAAGCAACTTCTGAAACTTCAGATGATGTAAAATGTTCCAAGATTCATGAACAGAGTAATTATTTTAAAAGTATATAAAAGCAGGCATAATTTAATGCATTTGCATTAAATGACAACTCCTCTATATGAAGAGAGAACTGTTTCATATGAGTTTTACACATACTTTATACCTTTTTAATGGCCCTGAAATTCACTCTTGTGTATTCTTTTCTTTCCTTTAAAAGCTGTAATGACTAATCCTGATCTTCTGCCAGAATATAAGTTTAAAAATAATTCCATTAAAAGAAAGAGCGAGAATTCATATTTCTTAAGTAATCTGTGCCTAGAAAAAAGTTCATTCATACATTTAATGGCAACTTGTAAGCTTTTTTATTCCTTATGAACATTTTTTTTTTTTCACCTATCAAAGTGTATTCAGCGGCTGACATGTGAAAGATGCTAGGGAGAACACAAAGAAAACAGAATGTTCTCCAGATTCTCAAAAAAGTGAAAATCTAGGAAGGAAGGAAGAAAATGCATATTACTTATAACAAAATAGAAAAACAATTTACCTGTGTAATAAATACAAACAAAACTCTGTAAGACTTCAGAAGAGAAAGGCACACCATTCCTCGGTGACCTCCAAGAGGCCCACAAGTGTGGTCTTCAGGGATGGCAGGAGTTGGGGACATGGAGACAAGTAAAGTAATTTTAGGCACTGGCAACAATGAGAAGAAAAGAGTAGGAGGCTATGAGATGCTTGTCCTGTCAGGGTGGAACACAAGTACTCGGAATTAGTAAGATGGGAAAAGTGAGCTAGTTTCAGTGTGGAGAGCTCTGAATGCAGGATAAGAGAATTTGGACTTTCTTGACAGACATGAAAAATCACTGAATGATTTTGAAAGGAGGGGGCTATATCCTGATTTTTCTCAGGATGTTACTTATCTAAATGATGGAAGAGAAAGAAGAGGGGCAGAGGCAGGACTAGAGTTGGAGGTTCTTGGAAGGTAATAGACCCAAACAACATAAGGTTTAGCTCAGGGCCATGCAAATGAATAGAAAGAAAGCAATGGGTCAGCTGTTGAGGAAATAGCAGCAATAATGATGATAGTGAATGTTTATTGAGAACAGGGAAGGATGTAGGCTTTCTTTAAGGCGCTCTTTTGTAGTATCTCATTTAATCTTTACCTTTTGCAGAGGTGGTTGTTTTTACTTCCTTTTTTAAAGAAGGGACAGTGAAGGTGCATAAAAGTGAAGTAATTTGCACAGTTTACATAGTTCATAACAGAAAGGCAAGACTTAAAATTTTTTAAAATCTCAACATTGCATCGACATCCTGCTACTCTTAACCTATTTTGTGGATTTGGAGCCAACTGGAATTGGAAAGCTGAGGGAGAAGTTTTGAACTTGGGTTTCTGCAGGCCTGATACCATTTATGAAAACTAGGAAGTCAGATGAAGAACAGGTTTAGTTCAAAGTGAGACGATGTGTCCCAGTTTTCATTCAATTTTGCATTCACAACAAAATGAACGAACTGACATATCAATGACTATTATCCATTAACTACAGATTGAACAGCCTTTTCTGGTGCCTCTGTGGTAAAGAATCCCCCTGCTAATGCAGGAGACTTGGATTGATACCTGGGTTAGGAAGATCTCCTGGAGAAAGAAATAGCAACCCCCTCCAGTATTCTTGCTGAGTAAATTTCAAGGACAGAGCAGCCTGGTAGGCTACTCTGTCAATGGGATTACAATAAAGTCAGACACGATTTAGCAACTAAACAACAAAAGACTGAGAGGAGGTTAATATCTACAAGAACAGAGAAAAATGTTATAAATTAATGTCAAGTTATTTACTGTCATGACTGACTGATTCTTTGATCAAAGCAATTTGTCCTGCTTTAAATGAAATCATTAATAATAAGTAGCATTTGAAAGTGTGCTTGAGCTTTTTTTTTTTAATAGAGTTTCTTGAATTTTACTGGCCAGTTTTTATAACCAATACTTTGAGCTGACACAGAAGTTTAAACTAACAAATGCTTGTTTTCACAGTGAAGTTCTAGATGGAATTCTGATTCATAAATTTGTAATTATTCTTCTCTTGTTAAGTCTGATTGCTCCCTGAGTCTTTGGCACCTACCACAGTCCCTGATATATATTACAGTCTAATAAAAGTACCTTGATTTATAATAATAAAAAGTTCAGTCTTCAACTATATCATGCTTGATATTTGAGATATTTAAACAGAGTCCCTTTGTCAATTTGAATTTTATTGTTCTGGAATCAATGAACTGTTTTTAGATATCTTCTCTTCTGAAGTTATTTGATTTTCAGAGCTTAATATAAAGCAAATTTCTGATATTTTTATTCTCCTTGAAGACAGGACAATGGCTATAGGGAAAATGAATGCTTTTTTTTTGAGGAATGTGTATGTTTTATATATTTCTGTAACCAAAGGTTATTGAAATGGAAACAAGCTTAATGAATAAGTAAAACATAATGTAAAATTTAGACCACAGATACCAAAATGAAAGGTGAGCTCCACAGCTGCAGAGTTTGCAGTTATTTGGTTGAATTCTGAAATCAAATTATTTATTCAACTAAGACCAAGTTTTGCTAGGGGATGTCTAGTCTTAGGCTGCTGACTAGAATCACAATTAGAATAATATTTGCACTCACAGCATTTAAGAAACTGTTTATTTATTCTCCGTCTTTCTTCTCTCTCCTCACTCCCCTCTTCTGGGCATTTTCTATTGATAGAGATGGAGACTGTCCCCCTGGGAATCTTCCCAGCACTGGAGCCTTGGACTGAAGTCTGAAGCCCACAAAATAAGCTTAAAAATGTAAAGGAAGCTCAATTATTTGACTTATTTTGCATGGTAATATTTTTCCTGCCTGGATCAAGGTTTATCTTGCCTCCCATGTCCCTGTGTTTGCCCATCAACATATAATCCAAAAAACAGTGCTTTGGTTTAAATTGGAATTACCCAGCTTGTGCTCCGATCATGTCAGTGTTGTGGACTGGGTTGGAAGATTGAGAAGGCTGGATTCTGATGATGTCAAATCTGGACAAACTGTGTAGTCTCTAACTCACTGACTCGTTGGTGTTAGACAATTAGAACATCCTTCATTTGCTTCATAAAGGGAAAATGATATGAGTGTTAATAAAATTAAATACTTGGGTCCACATTAGTGAATGGAGATGATATTCCAAATGTGAGCATGCTGATATATTCCAGAGTCCCTCTCTGGGGCAAGCAGTGCCTCTGCCAATGTTCTGTTCCCAGGGCCATGCCTAGAAGCACACATGCAGATTTGTGAAGCTGAAGAGCCTCTCTTTCTCCTATCATTTCTCATTCCCTCTTCCAATCTACTGTTTTGTTTGTTTTTTAGAATGGTCTATGGACATGGGGGAAAGAGAGTGAGCAGGAAGGAGAGGGTGGGACCAATTGAGAGTGTAGCATTGGCATATATACGCCATCATGTGTAAAATAGAGAGCTATTGGGAAGCTGCTGTGTAGCACAGGGAGCTCAGCTCTGTGCTCTGTGATGACCTAGAGGGGTGGAATGGGGGTAGGGGTGGAAGGGAGGCTCAGGAGGAAAGAGATGAATGAACACATAATTGGTTCACGCTGATGTATAGCAGAAAGTAACACAACAGTGTAAACCAATTACACTCTAATTAAAAAAAGTAAAAATTAATACTTCTGTGCCACTTATCCTTTGGTCCTTTCCTGTTAAATAAAGACTTAAAAAACAAACAACATATAAACAAAAACCAACCTATTGCTTTAAAAGCCACATCCAGCAAAGATATCCCCATGTATTACCTCCCGCCTAGCACTTCCTTGCTCTTTTCAGGCGACCCTGCTCCTTTCTGTCTTCCATCACTCACAATTCAGTGTACTTCATCTTAAACATCTCTCCTGAATACTTATGTATGTATTTATCTTCCCACAAATCCTTTTGGTCTTTTCATTTATTATCCAAGCAAAATCTCAGAATGCTTCTCTATTTCACTTAGGAGAAACAAATTCCAGTTTTGACGAAGAAGTATGAGCACAAATAACAATGCCCTTCACTAAGGAAAAGAAAAGCCAGAACTTTTAAAGTTAATTTCAGCTTACTAAGAAATGGTGACCTCAGTCTCTAACTCACTGACTCGTTGGTGTTAGACAATTAGAACATCCTTCATTTGCTTCATAAAGGGAAAATGATATGAGTGTTAATAAAATTAAATACTTGGGTCCACATTAGTGAATGGAGATGATATTCCAAATGTGAGCATGCTGATATATTCCAGAGTCCCTCTCTGGGGCAAGCAGTGCCTCTGCCAATGTTCTGTTCCCAGGGCCATGCCTAGAAGCACACATGCAGATTTGTGAAGCTGAAGAGCCTCTCTTTCTCCTATCATTTCTCATTCCCTCTTCCAATCTACTGTTTTGTTTGTTTTTTAGAATGGTCTATGGACATGGGGGAAAGAGAGTGAGCAGGAAGGAGAGGGTGGGACCAATTGAGAGTGTAGCATTGGCATATATACGCCATCATGTGTAAAATAGAGAGCTATTGGGAAGCTGCTGTGTAGCACAGGGAGCTCAGCTCTGTGCTCTGTGATGACCTAGAGGGGTGGAATGGGGGTAGGGGTGGAAGGGAGGCTCAGGAGGAAAGAGATGAATGAACACATAATTGGTTCACGCTGATGTATAGCAGAAAGTAACACAACAGTGTAAACCAATTACACTCTAATTAAAAAAAGTAAAAATTAATACTTCTGTGCCACTTATCCTTTGGTCCTTTCCTGTTAAATAAAGACTTAAAAAACAAACAACATATAAACAAAAACCAACCTATTGCTTTAAAAGCCACATCCAGCAAAGATATCCCCATGTATTACCTCCCGCCTAGCACTTCCTTGCTCTTTTCAGGCGACCCTGCTCCTTTCTGTCTTCCATCACTCACAATTCAGTGTACTTCATCTTAAACATCTCTCCTGAATACTTATGTATGTATTTATCTTCCCACAAATCCTTTTGGTCTTTTCATTTATTATCCAAGCAAAATCTCAGAATGCTTCTCTATTTCACTTAGGAGAAACAAATTCCAGTTTTGACGAAGAAGTATGAGCACAAATAACAATGCCCTTCACTAAGGAAAAGAAAAGCCAGAACTTTTAAAGTTAATTTCAGCTTACTAAGAAATGGTGACCTCAGTCTCTATAAAGTTCTCTGGACTGTTGATTCTCTTCAGAATTTCTACAGTTTCACGGTTTTTAGAAATGCAAACTTATCTGTTATTACAAGCAATTGAAATATACATAGAATGTTATGATATTTAATTTTCCTGTTTTTAGTTACTAGCATGGCAAAAATTGTGTACTAGAAATATAGTATGTTAAATTCCTACAGGTAAAGAAAGTAAAAGAGGGAATAGATGCCTGTAGGGGAAGATTTGGGAGTGGGGGATGGAGAGTAGGAAAGCCATTGCCAAAAAAAGGGACGCGAGAGCTGGATTCTGTAGTTTGAATTAAAATTTTCAGTTGCCTAAGTCAAAAAAGACATTCCACGCACAAGGCAAGGCTCAGTGGCAATGTCTGTTGAGCAACAGAGATTGTTTCCAGTTGTCAAAGTATTTATACATTGTCTAAGGATCCTGAGGCTAGAGTCAGACTTTTAAAAAAAATTTTAGCCTCTTATTTATTTATTTTCATCCATCTTTATTCTTTGGCCTGTGTGGGCCTCCCATAGCAGTGGCCTCTCCGGGCGCATAGCACCGGCTCTGGGCGCATGAGCTTCAGAGCGCCCGCTCCTAATTGGAGACACCCATCCAGTCGCTCCGTGAAACCTGAGATCATTCAGGGCCAGGGATTGAACCAGTGCTCCTTATACTGCAAGGCGGACTCTTTGCCCACTGGACCACGAGGGAAGCCGCTAAGGTCAGATTTGAGAAGGAAAGAGAGGGAGAGAAGAAGGTCATCATGTGTCTTGATGTTTTTTGAAAAACGTTCGGCTTAACCCCCTGTAGACAACCTGAAGACAGTTTAAACCAAGTCTGTCTAAAAATGAAAGCTGCCAGGCTTTTGGAAATAATCCACAAGTGTTCCTGAGGTCCTCATCATCATGCTGGTATGGGGAGAAGGGCACAGAGCACTTAATGAGAGGTGAAAATTCAGCCTCAGCGACAAGACAAGAGAACAACGAATAAGACAATTTGGAAAGTGAATCAACTGTCTTTGGGGCTTCATCCTATGGCCCCATGCTGTGCATACGGATGAAAATGGCTTTCCATGCATGTCAGAAAGTGTGAGGCTTATATCTCCTTGAGGCTGGCAAGGCCTGGAAGGAAGAAGAGAAGGCAAGCAGGCAGCTTTTGGGGGAGATGCTGAAACAGAGCTTGCTTCCGGCATGCAGGACAAGGGTGAGGAGCAGGGTGCGGCCTTCCTGGGCACCAGCATGGCCACTGGGCTATATTCCACCAAGTGGGGAAGTAGAGGTCCAGGATCACAGTAAGACTCAAGTAGCTCAACTTTACAAAATCCAAAAAGTGTACCTAAGTGACAAAAAGTTGTACGGTTTTTGTTTTCTCTGTGTAATATTGCTTTTCCAGGAATTAGACGCTAGTATATAAATAATAACACACGTATCTCTACAGACAAGCTAACATCTGTTAAATTAAGTAGTTTTACCAAAGGTGCAATTTGAAATATGCATTTTAATCATTTAATATACTGAAACAAACCAAGAGTGGTTAAAGTTTAAGTGTCATAGTTAAGTTTTCTGCCCAGGTGGGTTTTTCCACTTTTCTTGAACTCACATGAAATATGGGACGACTTTAGCATTACCTCATTTTTTCTGACCAAGACCCATTTCCCTGGGCATCCATCTCCTGAATGCCACATAAACCTCAGTCTCATTGGTTTCCTTCTCTTTCCTAAGCATTTATTATTTACTAGAGACCAGCACTGTTGTTTTTTAATTCCTTTCAAATCTGTCTTCCTCTTGCCCAGAGCATTCTTTTTTTTTTTTTAAATAATGCTCTCTTTAGATTATTAGGCGACTTAAAAAAGTTTGTGCATAAATGATTAAAAACAAAATTAGCTGAGTTTTGATTTCCTAGTCTCTTTCCACAAAAAAAAAGAGGTAATTTCTGGTATAGCTTTCCCATCTAGTTTCCTATCTCTCACCACCAATGGCATGTCAGGATTCCACGCATCAGGCTAGCCAAGACTTCAAATGCATAAACACATGCTCACGTTTGTTCTTCTAAATGAAACCCCACTTTCCAAATATCTACCAACGTAGTCCCCTAAGGAAAAGCACATCCTGCATTATCAGTTTACGATGTTATCAGAGTCCCTGGGGGTCCTCCACAGGGATCCCAGGTATATTTGTGGTGTGGTCCCCACTGTTGAAAATACAGCGAAGTTCTCTTCAACTATCCCAAACACAGCACATTCTTAGAACATGACAAGGCTCCTATGAATCATCATTTCCACATTTGTGAGCTGATTTTTCCTCATATCAATGAAGAAATTTGTATTATTGTTATTTGTCAAAAGGGGAAGTTAAGGCAAGGAAGTTTATCAACTTTCTCACATAAAAAATGCCCAGTTCAAACTCATTCCTGGGAACATTTACCCAGGCTGCAATCCCATAGTTCAAAATGAGAAAACATATTTTACTTTGCTCAAAGCATGACAAAAAAGCAACACCAGAAGAATATTCTCTCAGAGACAACTGGTTTATCAACAGGAAATTGCAGACAGGATAGATATTTGGAAGTGCCCAATTTCATCCCCCTCCTTATGAGGACTAAGGCTTAGGAAATTTCACTTGTTTAAACCATGGGTCAATCAAGTGACAAGCCCAGATCCCAGATTTCTTGATTTTCCATCTATTCATGTTCCTCCTGCCACATCACTCTTAATTTGAAGATGCATTTCAATAAAAGAGCAAACATTCATTAATTACAGCCTTTGGGCCCTATGCTGCACAGTTTGCCATCCCTCCTTTTCCCACTTTTAGGTTTTTGGTTCTCCAAGGAAGGGACTGAAAGTCATCAGACTCAGCCCTGGAGCCTCACACCTCCCAGTCAGTTTACCTGGAATGCTGTGGAGAGCATCTTCATTCTCCAGAATGCCTCTCTGTTTGGACGCCTGCAGCTCACTTTTGGATTTCCAGACCAGCTTTACCATCCTGATCATCTCTGGCAAGTCCCAGGGCAGTGGCCTCCGCGGGCACCCTGGCCGGCTACCCAGGGGGGCGGCCAGCTCACCTTCTGGGGCTGTCCACCTTCTGCCCAGCTCTGCGGAGTGGAAATAGCGCTCCAGCACAGGCATTCTGCCCTGGTCCCCAGAAGAGGAGGTCGGGCTGCTGCTGCTGTTGCTGCTGCTGCCGCCGCCAAAGCGGCTGCTGCTACCAGAGGGAAAATTCTTCCCAGGCAGGGGAAGGCGAATCCCCGGAAAAATCCTCTCCAGTTTCGGAAGGGCAAGCCTCCTCCAGCCTGGCACAGCCCCCCAGTCCCTCCAGTTCCTTTACAAACACTGACGCCGCCGCCGCCGAGTGCGACTCACTTCCCAAGGTTTCTCACTGATGAGAACGGTTCCTGTCCTCCTTCCTCAGAGAGAGAAAGCATTTGTTTCCCCCTTCTCTCTCAGGCACTGACTTCTCAGCACTTAATTAATCCCAGGCTACAGCTGGAACGACAGCAGGGGGGAAAAAAGCCATGGAGGTTTTAGCCTTTGCTTTTTGTCTTCTCCTGATTTATTTGTTCTCAGTTCTCTTGTGGTGCTTGTCAAAGTTTGTCAAGTGGTTTGCTTAGCCCTTAAGGACATCACGCAAAGCGCTGGGGGTTCCTCTTTGCCAGCGTCTCAGAGGGGTCCTCCACGGGTCAGTTACCTGAAGGTGTTAGGTAAGGAATCACCCTGGTGGTGCAGGAAACCTAGAAGCTTCCCTGGCTCCAGCCCTGCAAGCCTCCAGGAGCAAACAGGGGAGGCTGAGCACTGGCAGAACCAGTTCGCAGCCGCTCCCTCCTGGAAGCTCTGGCAGGGCCACCTTGCCTGTTCACCCCCGTCTGCACTGAGCTGAGGTTATTTGAAAGGCTCTAGGCTTGCTCTTGGGAACCACAGTTCACACTCCCTCCTCCACGCCCCTCCCCCTCTGCTATCACTCCGTTCTCAGCAACCTTAACTGAGTTTTGGACTATTAGTTCAATCCCTTTGTAACCTCAGCTGCCCCTTCAGCTGGACGGGAAATAACAGTGAATCACATTCCAGAGCTAACTGAGATCCTCATGCAAACGTGCGGTGAGGTTGCAAATCCTGGACACATAGCTTGTGACGGTTAACAACTTATTTCAAAGGAATAATAATTTCCCTTCACAATAATTTTAAAGGAGATCCATTGGGATATACATGACAGCCAAAAGAAAGCGCTGAATATTCACTTTCCAAAGACAGAACACTGCGGACATAGCATTTGGGCCACGAAGGGCTCGCTCACCTGACAGTGGTTGAATTGAGGACACCCAGCTGCCCTGCGTCTTGGATCCTGAGGCTCAGAGATGGAGGTGTTCAGCCTGGAAGTGAGAACCCACACAGCAGAGCGGTTGCCCCCTGGAGCTAGTGTGAAAAGCCCTGGGCACAAACGAAAGTGGGGTGGTATTTTGCCAGCAAATTGAGTTTGTAGGAACAATTTGAACGTGGACATTCATGTGGCGAGCTCCTATTTTCTCGGGGAGGCCATTGTAACAATCCCACCTTTCCTTTTCAGTCTCTGCATCGCAAAGGCCTTTATTTTGCTTGGCATTTTATTTTGCTGATGTACAATCTGTTGCTCCTGCTCCACATTCCTTTTGGGGCTGTTCTATCACACAATCATTTGCTGTTTCTTTAGAAGAGGGGACTTGAGGGAGAGGAGAAGGACCATTGTAGGGTGTGTATTATCTTCATCGCCCTCACCTCGTGTTTTAAAAGTTGAAACCAGCAAAGGTGACTGTCATGGTGTTATTGTTATTATGATTATTTTTCTCTAACTCTAAGCCTAAGCCTACCCTAACACGTGGTTGAGAAGTTTATTTTTCCACACTGAATTAAGTGGCTTTTCTTTTTTCTGGGTGGAAAAACACACTGGCAAACCTTTCTTAAGAGGTGAAGAAGGGTCAACATCCTGTAAGGCCGAGACACAACAAGACATTTAAGACACTGCTGCTTGTGAGTTTCATTATTAAAATATCGATCAAGCAGCTCTTCCTTAACAACCAAATATGCATACAACTTAATTAGGGAGTAATCAGTGATCCACTTAAGAGAAAGAGGTGCCTTTTTTAACTTCTCTCTTTGTTAAGAGATGAAGGGATGTAAGCCTCAGTGTGAATTCCACCACTTCTGCCTACCCTCCTGCTTCTTATCTTACCCTTTCATCAGGCAGAGGGCATTCAGGCTCTCTAGAATGGAGACAATTTTATTCAATAAGCACATGTAGGCTGTTGTCCTCTATTAACATATTTCCTGAATAATGTCTCATACTCACTTCTCAGTCACAAACTTCCTTGACATAACAACCGAAGAGTTTCCTAAGTGTTTGACTATTTTTATTTTTGTTCAGTTATTTTGTAATAGTACTTAGCATCAGGATATCCTGACCCTTGGAACAAAGGGGTTAAGAACAAAGAAAACAAATATATGATATAATATGTCACATACACTAATGTATTAAGAGTATAACTCTTCATTACACATTTCTTCAAGAATGACTTTTTAAAAAACCCAAGGATACAAGTTTCTACGGTATTCTCTATATAACTTTACATATTTCCTTGTAAACATATCTTGGAGAAGTTACAAAATGTTGAATTACTGGACATGAACACTTCCTAGTGGAAATAAATTAAGGCTAAGCAAATACCATCTTATGTTTTCAATCTCACATAGGAGTTTTCTTCATTTGAATATTTGGAAATTAAAAATACTGTACAATTAAAAACAAAAATTCTCCCCAATATGGGATTATCTTCACTCCAGGGTAGAAGTGCAGAAATACCACAAGGAAGGTCATTCTCATGGTATTTCTGGCTCACATAGAAACAGGAAGTACAGGAAATCTTGCGAGAAAGCTTGGCTCAGGAGAGTTTTGGCTCAACTGCTTGTTCAAGAGATTGGGACACATTGATGAGATGCTGGCACTAGTTGGACTAAAACTACTATCCCTCACAAATCCTCTAAAAGGTGATTTGGCTCCATTTTGGAGGCTAGCATCTCTTTTGTCTTTCAGATAATTACTTTAGAAGAACATGCCTGTAACCTACGATTTTTCCCCTTACTCAGTGAACATCATTCACCAGTTACTATACCAGGGATGGGGAGAAAGGGCAGATGGGTGGTGGTGGGGGGGGGGTCTGTGCCCAGAGGACTCATGGGAGCAGAGTGACCTCATCTAAGTGACCTGTAAGGATTCTCCTAAGTCTTAATCTCAGTACTTAATGTGCTACAAATAGAAAATTTAAGATGGACTTTCCAAATAATCTATTTTTTTTTTCAAGCATTTTGAGTCAATCTAATTTCCCATGAAGAGGAAAACAGCGTAGTTCACTTCTTGTGTGAAAGAAATGTCATGAGAACTAACAAAATCAAAACAGCTTGTTCCAATGGATTCCTAATTCTCTCAAAAATATCAACCTTTGCTGTGTGTTTGCAGCAAGAAAGGAGAGAACTGATAACCACAATGTTAAAGTATATGACCAAGTGAATTAAGAATTTTTTTTTTTTTTGGAAAATATAATATGTCACATACACTAATGTATTAAGAGTATAACTCTTCATTACACATTTCTTCAAGAATGACTTTTTAAAAAACCCAAGGATACAAGTTTCTACGGTATTCTCTATATAACTTTACATATTTCCTTGTAAACATATCTTGGAGAAGTTACAAAATGTTGAATTACTGGACATGAACACTTCCTAGTGGAAATAAATTAAGGCTAAGCAAATACCATCTTATGTTTTCAATCTCACATAGGAGTTTTCTTCATTTGAATATTTGGAAATTAAAAATACTGTACAATTAAAAACAAAAATTCTCCCCAATATGGGATTATCTTCACTCCAGGGTAGAAGTGCAGAAATACCACAAGGAAGGTCATTCTCATGGTATTTCTGGCTCACATAGAAACAGGAAGTACAGGAAATCTTGCGAGAAAGCTTGGCTCAGGAGAGTTTTGGCTCAACTGCTTGTTCAAGAGATTGGGACACATTGATGAGATGCTGGCACTAGTTGGACTAAAACTACTATCCCTCACAAATCCTCTAAAGGTGATTTGGCTCCATTTTGGAGGCTAGCATCTCTTTTGTCTTTCAGATAATTACTTTAGAAGAACATGCCTGTAACCTACGATTTTTCCCCTTACTCAGTGAACATCATTCACCAGTTACTATACCAGGGATGGGGAGAAAGGGCAGATGGGTGGTGGTGGGGGGGGGGTCTGTGCCCAGAGGACTCATGGGAGCAGAGTGACCTCATCTAAGTGACCTGTAAGGATTCTCCTAAGTCTTAATCTCAGTACTTAATGTGCTACAAATAGAAAATTTAAGATGGACTTTCCAAATAATCTATTTTTTTTTTCAAGCATTTTGAGTCAATCTAATTTCCCATGAAGAGGAAAACAGCGTAGTTCACTTCTTGTGTGAAAGAAATGTCATGAGAACTAACAAAATCAAAACAGCTTGTTCCAATGGATTCCTAATTCTCTCAAAAATATCAACCTTTGCTGTGTGTTTGCAGCAAGAAAGGAGAGAACTGATAACCACAATGTTAAAGTATATGACCAAGAGAAAAGATTTGGAAACTTGAGTGTCTTAGAACCTGGATCATCTTGAAGAATTTCTAGTGTTCTGGGGGCTATGTAAAAATTATGTGGATTTACAGTGGTTCTAATTGCTAGGCAGATAAGTCCTTGTAATACATGACTTTAAAAAGAAAATATTAACAATATTAAATATTTCTAATCATTCTAGAGAATGTACATTTAAAAATGGAAACAAATATACATTCATTTCAATTTTAGATTAGATTGAATCTATCAATAGTTCTCACAAAACTTCATTTTAATTAATGAAAGTCTTCTCACTCAGATATTTTGCAAACACTTAAAATATTAACACTCATCCTGATTCTATATTTAAAGGAAATTTTCAGACTATTGAAGGGATTTATTTATTTTGTTCTGGCCTTTTCTCTCCATCAGTTCAAATATGGATGAATACACACACACACACACACACACACACACACACACACGACCACCCAGTGTTTCACAAATGTAATTCAAATGAAATTCATAATGAGCAAGGGAGGAAAAACAGGTCTTTCAACTTTGTTTAATGTGATCTAAGTAGAAGCTCAAACAATTTACAGTGTCCTTCAGGAGACATGGATATGTAATAACTTTGGCCTTAACTAATCTTGAGGAATCATGCCAGCAAGTAGGAAAAAGGACTTGGTCTACAGACTGACCATAGAAGGCAGCACAGATTTCCACCGTCAGATAGGAAGGGAGCAGAGGGACTGGGCAAGATGAGGAAAGGGGGGTGGGGGGAGGTGGAAGGAGGCTGAGCTGACAGATTCAGAGTGTGATTTTCACAACAGGTTTCTAAACTATAACCAATAATTCCCTTATTCACTCTGTAAATATGTATTAACAGCCAGAGCAACAGCAGAGGAGAGAACTTCTTGTGCCAGCCCTGGGTCCTTTCTCAGGTGCTGGGACCTGTCTGGCCTTTCCTATCTTGATTAGGCCGTCTTTCTTGTTCCAATGGATTCCTAATTCTCTCAAAAATATCAACCTTTGCTGTGTGTTTGCAGCAAGAAAGGAGAGAACTGATAACCACAATGTTAAAGTATATGACCAAGAGAAAAGATTTGGAAACTTGAGTGTCTTAGAACCTGGATCATCTTGAAGAATTTCTAGTGTTCTGGGGGCTATGTAAAAATTATGTGGATTTACAGTGGTTCTAATTGCTAGGCAGATAAGTCCTTGTAATACATGACTTTAAAAAGAAAATATTAACAATATTAAATATTTCTAATCATTCTAGAGAATGTACATTTAAAAATGGAAACAAATATACATTCATTTCAATTTTAGATTAGATTGAATCTATCAATAGTTCTCACAAAACTTCATTTTAATTAATGAAAGTCTTCTCACTCAGATATTTTGCAAACACTTAAAATATTAACACTCATCCTGATTCTATATTTAAAGGAAATTTTCAGACTATTGAAGGGATTTATTTATTTTGTTCTGGCCTTTTCTCTCCATCAGTTCAAATATGGATGAATACACACACACACACACACACACACACACACACACACGACCACCCAGTGTTTCACAAATGTAATTCAAATGAAATTCATAATGAGCAAGGGAGGAAAAACAGGTCTTTCAACTTTGTTTAATGTGATCTAAGTAGAAGCTCAAACAATTTACAGTGTCCTTCAGGAGACATGGATATGTAATAACTTTGGCCTTAACTAATCTTGAGGAATCATGCCAGCAAGTAGGAAAAAGGACTTGGTCTACAGACTGACCATAGAAGGCAGCACAGATTTCCACCGTCAGATAGGAAGGGAGCAGAGGGACTGGGCAAGATGAGGAAAGGGGGGTGGGGGGAGGTGGAAGGAGGCTGAGCTGACAGATTCAGAGTGTGATTTTCACAACAGGTTTCTAAACTATAACCAATAATTCCCTTATTCACTCTGTAAATATGTATTAACAGCCAGAGCAACAGCAGAGGAGAGAACTTCTTGTGCCAGCCCCTGGGTCCTTTCTCAGGTGCTGGGACCTGTCTGGCCTTTCCTATCTTGATTAGGGTCTTCTCTGTGCATTAGGTCTTCTGTTTTCTCTGGACATTTAAAGGGAGAAGCCAGGGGTTTAGCTGGCATCAAACCTCTATCCTGGCTCTCCAATACCTACTGATGCTAAGTTTCCCATTGCTGACAGTTAACCTGCCAGAAATGTGGGGTTGAAAACAAAATGACTGGAAGATTTCATTTTCTCTATCTGGCTGCCCCTTGCTGCTTTTCTCTCCATGACCTGATGCTTTGCTGTTTGACAATGGCATCCTCTGGTTGAAACCTTCCTGAGATTTCAGAACTTCTTTTTTATTTGGCTGTGCTGTGCAGCATGCAGGATCTTAGTTCTCCAACTAGGGCTCAAACCCATGCCTTCTGCATTGGGAATGCAGAATCTTAACCATGAGACCACCAAGGAAACTTATTTCTAATTGTCAAAGTTTCAAGCGGTGGTACACTTTTCAAATGTCATGTTTGGGGATATGTCTTCTTCAAAAATACCTACAATGATGAACTCTCCAAGAAGTTCTTCAAGACTATTATGAATACCGTAGGGTTACAAAAACTGTATTTAGTCCCAATTTATCACTTGAGCTCTGCCTCAGACTTACAGACTTATGTATAAATGGGTATGATACCAATAACCACCTTATCCATCATGTGGGGAAACAAATCAGTGAAGGTTTTTGCAGCTTTGGCCAAACCAGGAGAAAACCATCTTAGAAATGAAAAAGCTAAGACAAAAGCAAGCTGACTCAGTTCACATGAGCTCATTAGATGGGGTCATACTAAACAGCAACAGGTGGGAGATCTGCTATGGACTTTGGAACCTTCAGTTTTTCTAGCTATGCAGCAGTTCCCCTAATAGGAAGGGAGCAGAGGGACTGGGCAAGATGAGGAAAGGGGGGTGGGGGGAGGTGGAAGGAGGCTGAGCTGACAGATTCAGAGTGTGATTTTCACAACAGGTTTCTAAACTATAACCAATAATTCCCTTATTCACTCTGTAAATATGTATTAACAGCCAGAGCAACAGCAGAGGAGAGAACTTCTTGTGCCAGCCCCTGGGTCCTTTCTCAGGTGCTGGGACCTGTCTGGCCTTTCCTATCTTGATTAGGGTCTTCTCTGTGCATTAGGTCTTCTGTTTTCTCTGGACATTTAAAGGGAGAAGCCAGGGGTTTAGCTGGCATCAAACCTCTATCCTGGCTCTCCAATACCTACTGATGCTAAGTTTCCCATTGCTGACAGTTAACCTGCCAGAAATGTGGGGTTGAAAACAAAATGACTGGAAGATTTCATTTTCTCTATCTGGCTGCCCCTTGCTGCTTTTCTCTCCATGACCTGATGCTTTGCTGTTTGACAATGGCATCCTCTGGTTGAAACCTTCCTGAGATTTCAGAACTTCTTTTTTATTTGGCTGTGCTGTGCAGCATGCAGGATCTTAGTTCTCCAACTAGGGCTCAAACCCATGCCTTCTGCATTGGGAATGCAGAATCTTAACCATGAGACCACCAAGGAAACTTATTTCTAATTGTCAAAGTTTCAAGCGGTGGTACACTTTTCAAATGTCATGTTTGGGGATATGTCTTCTTCAAAAATACCTACAATGATGAACTCTCCAAGAAGTTCTTCAAGACTATTATGAATACCGTAGGGTTACAAAAACTGTATTTAGTCCCAATTTATCACTTGAGCTCTGCCTCAGACTTACAGACTTATGTATAAATGGGTATGATACCAATAACCACCTTATCCATCATGTGGGGAAACAAATCAGTGAAGGTTTTTGCAGCTTTGGCCAAACCAGGAGAAAACCATCTTAGAAATGAAAAAGCTAAGACAAAAGCAAGCTGACTCAGTTCACATGAGCTCATTAGATGGGGTCATACTAAACAGCAACAGGTGGGAGATCTGCTATGGACTTTGGAACGCTGGGTCTGTGCAGACTCCTTAACTTCTTGCCGGTACCGTGGCTCCTCAGCTGTAACGCGCCCTCTCCATTGGGAAGATAATGTCAGCAACTTAGAGTTACAAAGGGTGATTATTGAATAGGGCTGTGACTGATTCCCAGCCTGTGCTAATATCATTCCCTGTAAACACCTGGAGGTTTTAGCACTGAATAAAAGCGGACTGGTGAATGTGTTCAGGGCCTTGACTCAAGAAGTCTTAAGCTCTCCAATCCCATCCTTTCTCTCTGTCTGTATGTCGGTGTGTATTTCTTAAAGTCTTGTCACACCTGCTGTTCTCTATGTACCTGGCTGATGAGCTGTGGCACATCATACCTTTAATCTTATTTGTAAGATTAAAAGAGGATTCAATAAGCAATAATGTGTTGTAAAATTCTGAAATATTTTTAAGCTATAAGAAATTATAATGTACTATTTATCTAAACTCAAATTTTGGCTCTAGTTTCCTGCAATTTATAAGAACTGAAAAGTCAACCCCCAGCTCCTACCCCTCCTTGAATGAGGTCTCACTTTGGAAATCCTTGCTCCATGTGTAGATGCAGGAATAGAGGAAGTCAGAGACAGGATACTGGACAGAGTGCTGGAGAATGGCCCCATGGGATAGACAGTGAGGTGAGGTGAGGTAGGCAAAATGATTGACCTGTGAATGACAGTAGATGAAGGATAAAATGTGTGTTAAAAGAAGAATCTCAGGAGGATAAATATTTTTTGCAACTGCACTGGGAGATACGATACATGTTATGAATCACGTCTGGAGTATGAGCCTGTATGATCTTTACCATGGGTTATTTCATGCTCTGGTTAATACCATATCCATCTCCATGATTAGGAAGTTTGAATTTCAGGCCACAGTGACTAATGGGTGTGCTTGATGTTCATGAGCCATACTGCTTTGTGAGGTAGGCTGTGTGGTGAACATGTGTCTTAGGCCTCCCCCGGCCTCATTTCTCTAAACAAATTATATGGGCCTCCAATATTTGCTTGGGGTCTATAGTCTTCACACATTTTAATAATTTTGATAGCTCCTAGCTCATCTCCATTGAATTGACAAGTGTTTTTCAAGGTAGTATAGTATATAAGACAAAATATGATGTTTCAAAAGTGACTTAAAGTCTGAAATATGCTTTATGTCATTTTTTTGCAAATAAGATATGTGGGTTCTGGAAGCTCTCAAGAGTTGGGCCAGTCTGAGAAGACCTCAAGGAGGTTCAAGGGAAGATTATCCAGACATCCTCAAAGGCCTGCTAGGAAATGCCCGAGTGAGATTTTATCCCCCTCTTAATATAATCAAAATAAACTAGATCATTAATAAGATACAGAAATATTATTAGGATAAACAACATAAAAAGAAAGTGAGAAAATGGTAAGGAGTAAAACCTAATAGCATTTATTTTTTTACTCTTTGGCATTCATTTATGTTTATGTTTATGGAGTTCAAAGTCAATTTGGAAGAAGGAAGTTTTGACTATATGTGTACGAAGAAGTGTAATCATATTGCCTCCTCAAATTATTATTTATTTTTCCTTCCTTCACATATTACCTCTTTAAAATTTCTGAATGACAAAGTAAGATTGAAGGTCTCACTTTGGAAATCCTTGCTCCATGTGTAGATGCAGGAATAGAGGAAGTCAGAGACAGGATACTGGACAGAGTGCTGGAGAATGGCCCCATGGGATAGACAGTGAGGTGAGGTGAGGTAGGCAAAATGATTGACCTGTGAATGACAGTAGATGAAGGATAAAATGTGTGTTAAAAGAAGAATCTCAGGAGGATAAATATTTTTTGCAACTGCACTGGGAGATACGATACATGTTATGAATCACGTCTGGAGTATGAGCCTGTATGATCTTTACCATGGGTTATTTCATGCTCTGGTTAATACCATATCCATCTCCATGATTAGGAAGTTTGAATTTCAGGCCACAGTGACTAATGGGTGTGCTTGATGTTCATGAGCCATACTGCTTTGTGAGGTAGGCTGTGTGGTGAACATGTGTCTTAGGCCTCCCCCGGCCTCATTTCTCTAAACAAATTATATGGGCCTCCAATATTTGCTTGGGGTCTATAGTCTTCACACATTTTAATAATTTTGATAGCTCCTAGCTCATCTCCATTGAATTGACAAGTGTTTTTCAAGGTAGTATAGTATATAAGACAAAATATGATGTTTCAAAAGTGACTTAAAGTCTGAAATATGCTTTATGTCATTTTTTTGCAAATAAGATATGTGGGTTCTGGAAGCTCTCAAGAGTTGGGCCAGTCTGAGAAGACCTCAAGGAGGTTCAAGGGAAGATTATCCAGACATCCTCAAAGGCCTGCTAGGAAATGCCCGAGTGAGATTTTATCCCCCTCTTAATATAATCAAAATAAACTAGATCATTAATAAGATACAGAAATATTATTAGGATAAACAACATAAAAAGAAAGTGAGAAAATGGTAAGGAGTAAAACCTAATAGCATTTATTTTTTTACTCTTTGGCATTCATTTATGTTTATGTTTATGGAGTTCAAAGTCAATTTGGAAGAAGGAAGTTTTGACTATATGTGTACGAAGAAGTGTAATCATATTGCCTCCTCAAATTATTATTTATTTTTCCTTCCTTCACATATTACCTCTTGGTGATTATGAATTACATTAAATATCTATGCCAAGAGGTGTCTTTCAGATGCTGTTCTAGAGCAATTGTCAGATATTAGTGTGCACACAAATCACCTGGAGATTCTATCAAAATGCAAATTCCAGTTGCGTAGATCTGGGTGGGGACCTGAGACCCTCCATTTCTAGGAAGATCTGTGGGGATGACAAGGTTGCTGGTGTGTGGTCCCCACTCTGGGAGGCAAGGCAAGAAGACTGCTTTGTGGCAGATATTTTCTGCCTATTCCATGTTAGGTGTTTATGAAGAAAATGCAGCAATAGTACCCTTCTTTATAGGAAGATGTATAAAGACTTCTGAAAACAATCAACAGTGGCCCAGGATAACTACTCTCATTTGGAAATAAGCAACCAGAAGTGCAATATAAGCACAAGGGCTATGTCCAGGGATGTTCATGATACTGAACCACTACTTAGTTTTAAAATTTTGTTTCATCCACTTTTTTTCCCTTGTGAATTAACTTTAAAAATAAGGTTGATTATCCAGTATGGGCCACTGTGATGAAGAATATATATACAGTGGAGTCAACTTCAAAGCCAAAGGGCTATTTTGAAATTTCAAGCAAAATTTACTTAGACTAATTTTGCCATCTGTCCCTCTTCCTAGCATTTTGTTGTGCTCTCTCTCTCTGTGTGTGTCTGTGTGTGTGTGTGTGTTCAGTCTCTCAGTTGTGTCTGACTCTTTGTGACCACATGGACTGTAGACTGCCAGCCTCCTCTGGCCATGAGATTTCCCATGCAAGAATACTGGAGTGGGTTGCCATTTCCTTTTCAAGGGGATCTTCCCAACCCAGGGATCGAACCTGTGTCTCCTGAGTTGCCTGTATTGGCAGGCACTTTACCACTGAGCCACCAGGGACTACTGCTATTTTCAGAATGACTGAAATACAGGAAAGGCTGAGTCTTTGATCTCCATCATCAGGGATATCCTCACCAAGACCTACTCTTTCATTTGATTTATTGAGGGTCTATGTGAAGCGGTCTTTGGATGAAGCCTGGTAATCTTTTCCACTGTAATATTCCAGGCGTGAACGAATGGTGACCAGATGAATCCATAAAGCAAAGATGGAAGGAAAGAAAGTAGGCATTCACGGAGCTATAACCAGTGAGTAACCCATAGTGCTGCTGATTCAGAGAAATGTACTGCAATGTCCCAGCAAAATACAATACAAAACCAAAAAAAAAAAAACTCTGCAACAGGCTACCCTGTTCAGCAGGTATCACTTGGAGTTCACACAGTTCCAGACATAGCATTGGCAGCAGAGTGATGCAGTGTTTTTTTGCCAGAAGTAAAGGACATGGGAAATCAACTGTAAGACAAGGGTAATCAAGAGCATGAGGTTGGAACACTATCACATTTATATGATTAAAAATTTGTACAGTTAACTGAATAAGAATGCTTAGAACAAATGGGAGCATCTGCTGGTAATTGGTAACCCTTCTTTATAGGTTAAAGACTAACTCAACAGTGGAATTTTGGAAATAAGCAACCAGAAGTGCAATATAAGCACAAGGGCTATGTCCAGGGATGTTCATGATACTGAACCACTACTTAGTTTTAAAATTTTGTTTCATCCACTTTTTTTCCCTTGTGAATTAACTTTAAAAATAAGGTTGATTATCCAGTATGGGCCACTGTGATGAAGAATATATATACAGTGGAGTCAACTTCAAAGCCAAAGGGCTATTTTGAAATTTCAAGCAAAATTTACTTAGACTAATTTTGCCATCTGTCCCTCTTCCTAGCATTTTGTTGTGCTCTCTCTCTCTGTGTGTGTCTGTGTGTGTGTGTGTGTTCAGTCTCTCAGTTGTGTCTGACTCTTTGTGACCACATGGACTGTAGACTGCCAGCCTCCTCTGGCCATGAGATTTCCCATGCAAGAATACTGGAGTGGGTTGCCATTTCCTTTTCAAGGGGATCTTCCCAACCCAGGGATCGAACCTGTGTCTCCTGAGTTGCCTGTATTGGCAGGCACTTTACCACTGAGCCACCAGGGACTACTGCTATTTTCAGAATGACTGAAATACAGGAAAGGCTGAGTCTTTGATCTCCATCATCAGGGATATCCTCACCAAGACCTACTCTTTCATTTGATTTATTGAGGGTCTATGTGAAGCGGTCTTTGGATGAAGCCTGGTAATCTTTTCCACTGTAATATTCCAGGCGTGAACGAATGGTGACCAGATGAATCCATAAAGCAAAGATGGAAGGAAAGAAAGTAGGCATTCACGGAGCTATAACCAGTGAGTAACCCATAGTGCTGCTGATTCAGAGAAATGTACTGCAATGTCCCAGCAAAATACAATACAAAACCAAAAAAAAAAAAACTCTGCAACAGGCTACCCTGTTCAGCAGGTATCACTTGGAGTTCACACAGTTCCAGACATAGCATTGGCAGCAGAGTGATGCAGTGTTTTTTTGCCAGAAGTAAAGGACATGGGAAATCAACTGTAAGACAAGGGTAATCAAGAGCATGAGGTTGGAACACTATCACATTTATATGATTAAAAATTTGTACAGTTAACTGAATAAGAATGCTTAGAACAAATGGGAGCATCTGCTGGTAATTGGAAACACAGTTGGCTGTATTTTTTCCCCTTTGTCTTTCCTGGTTCTTTCTAAGGCTAAGTGCTTTGCTACAATGATGAACCCCTATATTTCCTGTCATATACAGGAGTAACTAAAAAATAAGAAGAGGAAAACTGGAAGATAATGGATTAAAAATGAATATATATCATGGTCCTTTTCAAGGTAATTTTGGAACCTCTTTTCCTCTGATGGCAGAAAAATAGAGGGGGAAAAGTAAAGGTGAGGTGGGACTTTCCTGAAGGTCCAGTGGTTAAGACTCTGAACTTCCACTGAGTGGTGGAAAGGTTGGCATATGGTGCAACCAAACCAAACAAACCAAAACAGTTTTTTTAAAATAATATAAAAGAAGGAATTAGAAAAGCACTCAGGGAAATGGCTTGACAGAAGATAGTCATCTTAAAAAAATAAGTAACAGTGAGGCTATTTGAGGTATATAGACAATATACAACACACACTGTGTAGTATGGTTCAGGAATGCCAACTGAACTCCACCCCCTTTTATGGTATGTAGTGTTGCTGGAAGAATAACAGCAGTATAACCAAGGAAAGAAAGCCTAATACACTAGAATAATTGAAAACACTGATAACACATATGAGATCTTCGTTGTCTAAATACCCTCTAAGAGTTTGCTTTTAGTAACCTTCTTTTCCATCCCACATTTAAATTCTGACTCAAAATTGCTTTTTCATTCCATAAAGTACCTGAGATGATTGCACCTCTTTTTGATTCTAAGATGTGGTTACCATGGGTCCTGCTCTCTTTTCTTCTCTGGGCCTCTGGGCCCTCCTATTTTCTGTCCTCCATGATCTTCTCCTGAAACTGTTCTGTAGTCTGTCCATGAGACTTCCTGCATTCTTTGTCCTCTTCTACATTTTTGCTTTGGATCTTCCTGTCTTGTTGCCTATTTTAAGTGGAAGGTAAAAATGCCTGCCTTTGACTTGTGTGTATTCATATACCTTGCTGCTCTTATGTCTGTGTACCTCGATTAGAGGATACGGGGTCAACTCCATAACCACCTGTAACTAGGCTGTTAAAAATACCTTTCTATGTTTTATTCCTTCTTTGCTTTCAAAGTTTGAGGAGTAAATTGACTGAGCTATTTCTAAAATGTGCTTTTCAAGTCTCTCATTAATAGTTAAAAAAATGTTCAACAAAGTCTTAATTATCTTTAAAAGTTATGGTATTGTGAATTAGACATACCTTATAATCATGTCATTTTCTAATGTGTAACAAATAAAAAGTGATGGCATCTATTAGCACTAATTCAACACAAAAGAGAACTATTACTTAAAGAAGTAGTCTAAATGCCTTTGTTTGGTATTCAACATTTAAAAAAATAGGCTCCCACTGACCTAGCCTTGGAAACTCACTCAAACTTACATTTAACACTCAAAATTCTTATGGAATAATATTGTTGCCCATATATGCTAGATGCACTGTGATATTCTGTGAGGTAGGCAGAATAATGACCTCCCAAACATGTCCACATCCTAATCTCTAGAACCTGTTAATCCCTAGAACTAGTTTACATGTCGAAGAGGAACTTCAGTAGCAAAAGGAATAAACGTTGCTAATCAACTGATGTCAAGATAGGGAGACTCTTGACAGGGACAAGGGAGACTGGCGAATCAGAGTCAAACTAATGGGATACCAGGAAGAACCCTCAACTAGTCAGTGCTGGCTTTGAAGAGAGAAAGAACCCTCAACCTAAAGAATGAGGGAGGCCTTTCAAAGAAAGAAAAGGTAAAAACTACATTCTCTTTAGAGTCATTAGAAAGGAATGCAGACCTGCGGGCACTTTGATTTTAGCTTAGTGGAACTCATTTTAGACTTCTAATCTCCAAAACTGCAAGATAAAATATCTGTGTTTGTTTGATAAGGGTTTTCTGTCCTCCATGATCTTCTCCTGAAACTGTTCTGTAGTCTGTCCATGAGACTTCCTGCATTCTTTGTCCTCTTCTACATTTTTGCTTTGGATCTTCCTGTCTTGTTGCCTATTTTAAGTGGAAGGTAAAAATGCCTGCCTTTGACTTGTGTGTATTCATATACCTTGCTGCTCTTATGTCTGTGTACCTCGATTAGAGGATACGGGGTCAACTCCATAACCACCTGTAACTAGGCTGTTAAAAATACCTTTCTATGTTTTATTCCTTCTTTGCTTTCAAAGTTTGAGGAGTAAATTGACTGAGCTATTTCTAAAATGTGCTTTTCAAGTCTCTCATTAATAGTTAAAAAAATGTTCAACAAAGTCTTAATTATCTTTAAAAGTTATGGTATTGTGAATTAGACATACCTTATAATCATGTCATTTTCTAATGTGTAACAAATAAAAAGTGATGGCATCTATTAGCACTAATTCAACACAAAAGAGAACTATTACTTAAAGAAGTAGTCTAAATGCCTTTGTTTGGTATTCAACATTTAAAAAAATAGGCTCCCACTGACCTAGCCTTGGAAACTCACTCAAACTTACATTTAACACTCAAAATTCTTATGGAATAATATTGTTGCCCATATATGCTAGATGCACTGTGATATTCTGTGAGGTAGGCAGAATAATGACCTCCCAAACATGTCCACATCCTAATCTCTAGAACCTGTTAATCCCTAGAACTAGTTTACATGTCGAAGAGGAACTTCAGTAGCAAAAGGAATAAACGTTGCTAATCAACTGATGTCAAGATAGGGAGACTCTTGACAGGGACAAGGGAGACTGGCGAATCAGAGTCAAACTAATGGGATACCAGGAAGAACCCTCAACTAGTCAGTGCTGGCTTTGAAGAGAGAAAGAACCCTCAACCTAAAGAATGAGGGAGGCCTTTCAAAGAAAGAAAAGGTAAAAACTACATTCTCTTTAGAGTCATTAGAAAGGAATGCAGACCTGCGGGCACTTTGATTTTAGCTTAGTGGAACTCATTTTAGACTTCTAATCTCCAAAACTGCAAGATAAAATATCTGTGTTTGTTTTAAGCCATTAAGTTTGTGGTAATTTGTTACAGCCGCATCAGAAAACTAATATTTATTGCTCACATTATTCTTCTCTTTATTGGAAAAGATTTTGCCACTCATCTAATCCAAAAAAAGTCCCATTTTCTCCTTCATGAAGTCTTGTGCCCACTTTAACTGGCTATTTTATTTAAATAAAGCAGCACCTCTTTCTTGTCCGTTTCATTTATCTGTAAGATAACTTTATTTGTATCACTATTTGCCTTTAACACTCCAGCCTGTCTTTTAATTTAGACTGTAGGGAACATTATTTCATACTTTGTATAACAATATAAAATCCTGGGATGTAGCCTTCCTTTCCGCCTTCCTTTTGCATTTACTGAGTGGCTAGTAACTTACTGTCTCATGCTAATTGGCTTATATACAAAACCATAGTCCCTGTCTTTAAAGTTATTTATAAATTTAGTGGAGAAACAAACACATAAACAACTAACCATAAAGCACAATACATTGTAATATTAAAATATAATTATGTAAAGAACAGGTCTCAGCTAGTGTTTGTTATTAATAATGATGAAAACTAACTTTTTTTCATTAAATGTTTCTTATATCTTGGCAAGATAATGACTAGAAATGTATTTAAAACAAAAAAAATTATGAACTATATTATATAGAGTTTGTATGCTGTCAGGATAATTAGATGATTAATTATATTTTGTTGATCATTTTTTATTTGCTGATAGGATTTTTGTTAAGTTTAGCTATAATTATTTTAAAACTTCAAGAATCTTCTTACCACTTTTCTCAGGTGAGTTGATACTGTGTTCCTAGTGACTGGGAAGTTTAGGCAAAGTTCTTATTCCTAGATAGCCAAGAAAGACAAATCATGCAATGCTAGTTTTAAGGGACTTTAGAGATATATTAACCATTTCGATCAGATCATGTCTTTTAGCTCAAGCTGCAGACTGGATGGCTTAAACAACAGAAATTTGTTTCTCACAATTTCAGAGTCTGGCAGTCTGAAATCAGAATGTCAGCATGGTTAGGATCTGGAGAGGCGCCTCAATCCCAAGGCTGCCTTCTCACTACATCTTCATATGGTGGAAAGATCACCTCTTTTGAGTCTTTTCTTAAAATCTCATTTAGGAGGGCACCACTCTCATGACCCAGTTACTCATCATACTGGGCTTAGAGTTTCAACATAAGATTTTTGGGAGGACACAAACATTCAATCCGCAGCAGATCATTTTCTAATTATACCAATCATGACAACATAAGCCCTGGTCTCAGGTCTCAGAGACCTGAGCTTAAGCATATCCTTTTGACTGCTTATGTACCCAAGATAGCACTAAACATTTTCTATGATATGCCTTATTTTATCCTTACAAGATCCCCAGATGAAGTGGGTATAATCATGATTCCCCATGAAAATAATCTGCTCAAGATTCAGATGCTACCAAGCTTTCAAAGAGTGACCTAAACCAAGGCAGGCTGATTCCACAGCAGGCTCTCTTTATACTGTGCTATACACCCTGTGTGGTTGGGTGTCATATAAAGCAGTAGGAGTAGCTCTGCTTGCTCAACACACTGCAACCATATCTGGCTGTATCATGAACATATACATGAGGCAAGTCAGATGGAAAGAAAGAGTAATTATGACACCTCCAGCACCTACTTCTATATCAATTCTTCATGGTAGGATTGTATCCAGTGTCTTTCAGAACATATTCACACCCATTGTGGTCAAGACTGTAGCCACCAGCTTGAATTTGAGATTTTTGCCATAATCTTCATCCAGAAAGTGCTAAAGAAGGTCTTCCCCTTTCAGTCTGATTGCAGAGAAATAACGTGGTGCACACAGACATCTTTTTAAAAATCAGGTGACCACCTGGTCTCCGTAATGGGATGGTTTCCTCAGCCTCTATATTCCTAAAAATAACTTCATTCCTTATGAAAACTGACTTGATTTACCTACACCATCCTGTGTGATTGCCATTGCTGGGCACTGAACTCTTCAGGATAGTGATGGAAGATGATCAGAGTAGTTTCTATGTGATTTAAACATCAGAAACTCTGCTGTCTCTGACCTAAATCTTGGATCTGAAAAACCAGAGAACAGTGATGTAGAACTGGTGAATGGAGATGACTAGATTTCCCCAAGACCCTGGAGGGATATTTTCCTTTTCGAGCTATTTAGCCATGCTACTTACAATATCACTGTGCCAGCTGCATCTGGGTTTTCTAAACAGCTTGGCCAGAAATGGGGGAAAAAAACTTAAGTGTTTCCAAGTGTTAAGGAAATGACTTGGGTCACTTTTTGCATGTACAATACATGTGGGGAAATCCGAATTTGGTCCTCAGCTGATTTCTGTCCTGGGGTCATGGATGGGAGATGAAGTTGAGGACAGTTACATTTCCTACGGGCCAGGCATTTTCTGTTTTCTGCTGTAGCAACTTTTCTTGGCTTTATTTCCACATTGTAAATTTGGTTACCTAGTAATTTATGTTCACATTCCTTCTACTAGGAAATGTAAACCTATAAATTTCACAACACCTTTATATAACATTCACAAAGTGACCTAAACCAAGGCAGGCTGATTCCACAGCAGGCTCTCTTTATACTGTGCTATACACCCTGTGTGGTTGGGTGTCATATAAAGCAGTAGGAGTAGCTCTGCTTGCTCAACACACTGCAACCATATCTGGCTGTATCATGAACATATACATGAGGCAAGTCAGATGGAAAGAAAGAGTAATTATGACACCTCCAGCACCTACTTCTATATCAATTCTTCATGGTAGGATTGTATCCAGTGTCTTTCAGAACATATTCACACCCATTGTGGTCAAGACTGTAGCCACCAGCTTGAATTTGAGATTTTTGCCATAATCTTCATCCAGAAAGTGCTAAAGAAGGTCTTCCCCTTTCAGTCTGATTGCAGAGAAATAACGTGGTGCACACAGACATCTTTTTAAAAATCAGGTGACCACCTGGTCTCCGTAATGGGATGGTTTCCTCAGCCTCTATATTCCTAAAAATAACTTCATTCCTTATGAAAACTGACTTGATTTACCTACACCATCCTGTGTGATTGCCATTGCTGGGCACTGAACTCTTCAGGATAGTGATGGAAGATGATCAGAGTAGTTTCTATGTGATTTAAACATCAGAAACTCTGCTGTCTCTGACCTAAATCTTGGATCTGAAAAACCAGAGAACAGTGATGTAGAACTGGTGAATGGAGATGACTAGATTTCCCCAAGACCCTGGAGGGATATTTTCCTTTTCGAGCTATTTAGCCATGCTACTTACAATATCACTGTGCCAGCTGCATCTGGGTTTTCTAAACAGCTTGGCCAGAAATGGGGAAAAAATCTTAAGTGTTTCCAAGTGTTAAGGAAATGACTTGGGTCACTTTTTGCATGTACAATACATGTGGGGAAATCCGAATTTGGTCCTCAGCTGATTTCTGTCCTGGGGTCATGGATGGGAGATGAAGTTGAGGACAGTTACATTTCCTACGGGCCAGGCATTTTCTGTTTTCTGCTGTAGCAACTTTTCTTGGCTTTATTTCCACATGGTAAATTTGGTTACCTAGTCATTTATATTCACAGTCCTTCTACTAGGGGAAAAGTAAACCTATAAATTTCACAACACCTTTATATAACACCTTCTTTATAAGGTGTTGCAAAGTGACAGAAGGGCTTGGCTCTTCAGAAATGTCCCTATGGAGAGGAAAGTTCAAAGCCTGGGGCAAATCATTCTGACGTTCAGAGTGTGCAGCATCTGTGGGTATTGCCCTAACCCTGTTCCCAGTAATAATTTAATAATAAATTAATTCACTTTTTTGAAATAAGAAAATAAGGAAAGATACTAAATCTTTGCCCAACCAAACCCAATTAAGCCCAACCATTCCATTTGTCCTCCAATCAATTACAATTGATAGCTTATTTTATTTAACATTTTTATCTATGTCCATCATGCATGTAAATTCTATATTTCATTTTTGTGATATTAAGAGTACGGGCACTGATTTCTTTGTAGCTTCCTTAGAGCCCTCTCAAGTGGTCAAGATTACAACAAATGTTGAAATAGTACTATTGTTTCTGTGGTGAAACTAAGAAGAAGGCTCGGTAGGGGATAGCCGCAGCATTTTTGGGAAACTGCAGAAGGGATACTTGGTGTTATGAACTCAAGTACTCTTTTTGACCTATACTATATATTGGTTTTCTTGAAATTATTGAAGGGTTAGAATTTTTCCCTGCTAACATGCTTGGTAAAGTCACATTTCCTCCTAAGAGCACAAATGTACAAATGAAAGATGGGTTACACAAATATACTTGAAATTTCTTATAAAACCTACCCAATTATTTCTTATCTCTAACCTATGGGTCAAATGTGCCTCTTACATCTATTTTCTTCAACTTGGCATGTCTTGGAAGCTTTTCCTTTAGAATCTTTGGAAATAAAGTTTTCATAAGTGAAATCGGGCCAGAAATCGGGCAATTTGGTCCTCAGCTGATTTCTGTCCTGGGGTCATGGATGGGAGATGAAGTTGAGGACAGTTACATTTCCTACGGGCCAGGCATTTTCTGTTTTCTGCTGTAGCAACTTTTCTTGGCTTTATTTCCACATGGTAAATTTGGTTACCTAGTCATTTATATTCACAGTCCTTCTACTAGGGAAATGTAAACCTATAAATTTCACAACACCTTTATATAACACCTTCTTTATAAGGTGTTGCAAAGTGACAGAAGGGCTTGGCTCTTCAGAAATGTCCCTATGGAGAGGAAAGTTCAAAGCCTGGGGCAAATCATTCTGACGTTCAGAGTGTGCAGCATCTGTGGGTATTGCCCTAACCCTGTTCCCAGTAATAATTTAATAATAAATTAATTCACTTTTTTGAAATAAGAAAATAAGGAAAGATACTAAATCTTTGCCCAACCAAACCCAATTAAGCCCAACCATTCCATTTGTCCTCCAATCAATTACAATTGATAGCTTATTTTATTTAACATTTTTATCTATGTCCATCATGCATGTAAATTCTATATTTCATTTTTGTGATATTAAGAGTACGGGCACTGATTTCTTTGTAGCTTCCTTAGAGCCCTCTCAAGTGGTCAAGATTACAACAAATGTTGAAATAGTACTATTGTTTCTGTGGTGAAACTAAGAAGAAGGTTCAGTAGGGGATAGCCACAGCATTTTTGGGAAACTTCAGAAGGGATACTTGGTGTTATGAAATCAAGTACTCTTTTTGACCTATACTATATATTGGTTTTCTTGAAATTATTGAAGGGTTAGAATTTTTCCCTGCTAACATGCTTGGTAAAGTCACATTTCCTCCTAAGAGCACAAATGTACAAATGAAAGATGGGTTACACAAATATACTTGAAATTTCTTATAAAACCTACCCAATTATTTCTTATCTCTAACCTATGGGTCAAATGTGCCTCTTACATCTATTTTCTTCAACTTGGCATGTCTTGGAAGCTTTTCCTTTAGAATCTTTGGAAATAAAGTTTTCATAAATGAAACAAAACCCAGAAGAGCCTTTATCCTCCAGTAGAACCAGGGTGTAGGAAAAATGAAACTGAGTTCTTGGGACAATTGTGAGGATTAAATGAGAAAATCTGTGTAGAGTATGTAGAACAAGGCCAGGGGCAAAGCAGGTGTTCAGTAAAAGCCAGTTATGGATATCTGCTCTAAATTACCTACTCTCTTTTGCATGGAGCTGGTACCAATAGCCCACTTGGACCTGTGTGGCATCAGTAAACCCAGAGGTGACATACGGAGGGTAAAAAATGATAGAGACAAAAAAAGAGGGGAGAATAAATTAGGAGTCTGGGATTAACACATGACTATATATAAAATAGACACACAACAGGGGCCCACAGTGTAACCAGGGTACTATATTCAATATCTTATAATAATCTATAATGGAAAGGAATATGAAGAAGAATATATACATGGATAAAATAATGTATATATGTGTAAAACTGAATAACTGCTGCACACCTGAAACTAACAATGTTGTAAATAAATTATACACTTCAGTCATTTTGCAAAAAAGAGGTAAAAGTAAGTGTGTGGAGTGGTCAAGGAGACGGAGAAAAAGAAGACAAACATTAAAGAATGAAACTACAAAGAAAAATAAAGCATGGCTTTTCACTATCAATGATCATAAAGGTTACTCCAGGATCCTGGAGAACATCAGCTGTTGGGTCCTTCTGTTCAATATTGGGCTGTTCCACCTCTTTTCTTCATGTTACCCAACCATCCTCTAGTAGGGATAGCCACAGCATTTTGGGAAACTTCAGAAGGGATACTTGGTGTTATGAAATCAAGTACTCTTTTGACCTATACTATATATTGGTTTTCTTGAAATTATTGAAGGGTTAGAATTTTTCCCTGCTAACATGCTTGGTAAAGTCACATTTCCTCCTAAGAGCACAAATGTACAAATGAAAGATGGGTTACACAAATATACTTGAAATTTCTTATAAAACCTACCCAATTATTTCTTATCTCTAACCTATGGGTCAAATGTGCCTCTTACATCTATTTTCTTCAACTTGGCATGTCTTGGAAGCTTTTCCTTTAGAATCTTTGGAAATAAAGTTTTCATAAATGAAACAAAACCCAGAAGAGCCTTTATCCTCCAGTAGAACCAGGGTGTAGGAAAAATGAAACTGAGTTCTTGGGACAATTGTGAGGATTAAATGAGAAAATCTGTGTAGAGTATGTAGAACAAGGCCAGGGGCAAAGCAGGTGTTCAGTAAAAGCCAGTTATGGATATCTGCTCTAAATTACCTACTCTCTTTTGCATGGAGCTGGTACCAATAGCCCACTTGGACCTGTGTGGCATCAGTAAACCCAGAGGTGACATACGGAGGGTAAAAAATGATAGAGACAAAAAAAGAGGGGAGAATAAATTAGGAGTCTGGGATTAACACATGACTATATATAAAATAGACACACAACAGGGGCCCACAGTGTAACCAGGGTACTATATTCAATATCTTATAATAATCTATAATGGAAAGGAATATGAAGAAGAATATATACATGGATAAAATAATGTATATATGTGTAAAACTGAATAACTGCTGCACACCTGAAACTAACAATGTTGTAAATAAATTATACACTTCAGTCATTTTGCAAAAAAGAGGTAAAAGTAAGTGTGTGGAGTGGTCAAGGAGACGGAGAAAAAGAAGACAAACATTAAAGAATGAAACTACAAAGAAAAATAAAGCATGGCTTTTCACTATCAATGATCATAAAGGTTACTCCAGGATCCTGGAGAACATCAGCTGTTGGGTCCTTCTGTTCAATATTGGGCTGTTCCCACCTCTTTTCTTCATGTTCTAACCTCTAACATGAGTTTCAGATGAACTGGAAGGTTCTCCAGATCCAGTTGTACAAAACGTGGGTTAAAATTAACTTTTCTAGCGTAGTTTAAAGAGACAGCCATAGTCATTGAGTACCCAGCTAGTTTCTCTTTAGCTTTCTAGAAACCCATGATAACATAATTATTCCTAGAGAATAGTTCTTTTAAAAGTCATAATTTCCTCACTTTCCATCAAAGGATGTCCTTGAAAGTGAAAGCTGCTCAGCTGTGTCCGACTCTTTACAATCCCATGGACCAGCCATGGAACTCTCCAGGCAGGAACACTGGAGTGGGTAGTCATTCCCTCTTCCAGAATATCTTCCCAGCCCAGGTTTCCTGCACTGGAGGTGGCTTCTTTACCATCTGAACCACCAGGGAAGCCCAAAGAATGTAGTTACTCAAGTATCAAATCTTTCTTGATAAGACCCTGTCCTCTGTAAATGTGTCACTTGTAAGAATTATGCTCCTGGCTGGTCATTAAAAGCTGGGACACTCCTTTACTTTATGAGTGTGATTTAGAGCCTTACAGTACCAATTTTCTAAACACCATCCTTATGGTCTGAAAAAAGGTAAAGCAACTTCAAAAAACAAAAAATAAATATTTATTTATTTACTTTTGCCATGAGATGGCTCCTATATTGAAAGAAATCAGAGGTTTATTATGAGAGTGTGAAATGACTTTTGCAGTTCTTGGGAAAAGATTGTAGAAACTGACTGTGTCAAAAGAAAAGTAAGAGAATGGCCCCCCCTATATTGAAAGAAATCAGTAGGTTTATTGAAGGGGAGTAACTAAAATGCTGGGTAAAACTGAATAACTGCTGCACACCTGAAACTAACAATGTTGTAAATAAATTATACACTTCAGTCATTTTGCAAAAAAGAGGTAAAAGTAAGTGTGTGGAGTGGTCAAGGAGACGGAGAAAAAGAAGACAAACATTAAAGAATGAAACTACAAAGAAAAATAAAGCATGGCTTTTCACTATCAATGATCATAAAGGTTACTCCAGGATCCTGGAGAACATCAGCTGTTGGGTCCTTCTGTTCAATATTGGGCTGTTCCCACCTCTTTTCTTCATGTTCTAACCTCTAACATGAGTTTCAGATGAACTGGAAGGTTCTCCAGATCCAGTTGTACAAAACGTGGGTTAAAATTAACTTTTCTAGCGTAGTTTAAAGAGACAGCCATAGTCATTGAGTACCCAGCTAGTTTCTCTTTAGCTTTCTAGAAACCCATGATAACATAATTATTCCTAGAGAATAGTTCTTTTAAAAGTCATAATTTCCTCACTTTCCATCAAAGGATGTCCTTGAAAGTGAAAGCTGCTCAGCTGTGTCCGACTCTTTACAATCCCATGGACCAGCCATGGAACTCTCCAGGCAGGAACACTGGAGTGGGTAGTCATTCCCTCTTCCAGAATATCTTCCCAGCCCAGGTTTCCTGCACTGGAGGTGGCTTCTTTACCATCTGAACCACCAGGGAAGCCCAAAGAATGTAGTTACTCAAGTATCAAATCTTTCTTGATAAGACCCTGTCCTCTGTAAATGTGTCACTTGTAAGAATTATGCTCCTGGCTGGTCATTAAAAGCTGGGACACTCCTTTACTTTATGAGTGTGATTTAGAGCCTTACAGTACCAATTTTCTAAACACCATCCTTATGGTCTGAAAAAAGGTAAAGCAACTTCAAAAAACAAAAAATAAATATTTATTTATTTACTTTTGCCATGAGATGGCTCCTATATTGAAAGAAATCAGAGGTTTATTATGAGAGTGTGAAATGACTTTTGCAGTTCTTGGGAAAAGATTGTAGAAACTGACTGTGTCAAAAGAAAAGTAAGAGAATGGCTTTCTTCTCCACTAGCAAAGGATCAGGATGGTGATAGAAAGGTGCTCTGTTCAAGGAGCACTGGGGAGCTGTAATGACAGAACTACTCTGAACTGTCCATTCCTCAGCCCCTCCATTGAAGACTGAAGAAGGGCTGTTGGCAAGATGAGTGTAGTGTGGGACTAAGGGACAACTCGGGAGATCTGGGGGCCTCGGTCTTAAATCAAAGGTGTGGAAAGAAAATTTCTAAGCATCAACTTTTCTTTAGAATTTTGCTCAACCCACCTGGGGGCTGTAGACAATCTTTGAGCTTGTCAGACCTGACAAGACCCTGGATTGGGATTTTCGGCACTGAGAGATAAGCCTGAACCAAGAGTGATCTTAACTACCATACCACTGTTCAGAGCAGACTATTCCTCAGGTGTAGCAGATATCTGTTCAATGAATGAATGGCCATGCACCCCTGAGTGGCCTCATGAGTATCTAAAAGCAGCTCCATAATTTGGAAAAAATCTTGGATTTTCTCAGTGGATTTATGGAAACTCAGCCAGTGTAGCAGTGTATTAGCAAATAGCCAGAAAGAAAGGTTTCATGGGGCAGTGGGGTAAAATGGGCGAGTGAGCTGATTTTTTTTTTTCTGAGACCATCCTGTTTCTCTCTGTCCCTTTTTTCCTTTTTTTGCTTTCCATTTGTGATCTCAGACTTACTAGAAATAGTGCTTTGCAGCTTCTTCCACCCACTCTACCAGCGCTCCCTAGGGGGACAAGTAAATCTGATGCCAAGAGCTCAGTCACTACCTGTCCAAAGTCTTAGACCAACTCTGGGGAAGGGTCAGGATTTTGGGTGTGCCACACACAGGTTCGGCACTCAGTCCCCATCACACTGCCCAGGTCAGGCAGGGAGGTCATCCTTCTGATACCTGAAGAGCGGTGGCTTTCACCTCCTGCACTGTGGGTATAACTGCACATGGTCAGGGCAATGGGACAAAAGAGATCACTCTGACTCTTCAGGTGTCAAGATTAGGAAAATCAATGTCATGGCACAAAGGATGCAACTGCTGGGAACAAAAGGTTACTACACACTGACCACCAGTTGTTACAAAAACACTGACTAGGTGCTCAAGGATGGAAAAGAGATGAGATCTCTTGACCCTAGATGACAAATCTTTTCCGGGTACACTCTGAGGCACAGTACTTCATTCACCTTGTCAATAGCCAAGGCAGGAGGATGAACTGAACAGCAATGAGCAACAACCATTTACGAAGCACCTTTTATGGGCTAGGCACTAGTGGGGGCCAGAAGCAAAGTTTGAAACAAGTCAGACTTTACATTCCAGTGAGAAAAGCCAGAAACACACACAAGAATACATTAACAAGACAATACTTGGTCATTATCAGAGCCATTATAAACAAAATTAGTTAACTGATTAACTAGTGGCTAAGGAGGGATTTTAATTGTATGATCAGGAGAGGCCTCTTGAACCAAGTGATGTTTGGGCTGAAGATTAATGACAAGGAAAAGATTAATGGCTAGGCAGAGATCTGGGAAAGAAGATTTTAGGCAGAGGAACAACTGAGGGAAAGACTCTAAAGGAAGAACTAGCTGGCTGTGTCTGAAAAATGAAAAGTGGATGACAGAGATTCAGTGAGCGAGGGAGAGGGACTGGCATGTGAGGGAAAGAGGGCAGCTGAATTCTAGTATCCTAGTTATTGGCTGGGATGGGAAGACACAGTTTTAGATGTGGTGCTCATCAAACATTTAGTTGGATATTGGGAGTTTGGGATGCCTTTCAGATGCCCTAGTAGATGACAAGTAGATAGTCCGAGTATAGAGTCTAGGGGGAAAGCCAGCCCTTACATATTAATTTGGGAATTACATAAAATTAACGCGCTCCCTAGGGGACAAGTAAATCTGATGCCAAGAGCTCAGTCACTACCTGTCCAAAGTCTTAGACCAACTCTGGGGAAGGGTCAGGATTTTGGGTGTGCCACACACAGGTTCGGCACTCAGTCCCCATCACACTGCCCAGGTCAGGCAGGGAGGTCATCCTTCTGATACCTGAAGAGCGGTGGCTTTCACCTCCTGCACTGTGGGTATAACTGCACATGGTCAGGGCAATGGGACAAAAGAGATCACTCTGACTCTTCAGGTGTCAAGATTAGGAAAATCAATGTCATGGCACAAAGGATGCAACTGCTGGGAACAAAAGGTTACTACACACTGACCACCAGTTGTTACAAAAACACTGACTAGGTGCTCAAGGATGGAAAAGAGATGAGATCTCTTGACCCTAGATGACAAATCTTTTCCGGGTACACTCTGAGGCACAGTACTTCATTCACCTTGTCAATAGCCAAGGCAGGAGGATGAACTGAACAGCAATGAGCAACAACCATTTACGAAGCACCTTTTATGGGCTAGGCACTAGTGGGGGCCAGAAGCAAAGTTTGAAACAAGTCAGACTTTACATTCCAGTGAGAAAAGCCAGAAACACACACAAGAATACATTAACAAGACAATACTTGGTCATTATCAGAGCCATTATAAACAAAATTAGTTAACTGATTAACTAGTGGCTAAGGAGGGATTTTAATTGTATGATCAGGAGGCCTCTTGAACCAAGTGATGTTTGGGCTGAAGATTAATGACAAGGAAAAGATTAATGGCTAGGCAGAGATCTGGGAAAGAAGATTTTAGGCAGAGGAACAACTGAGGGAAAGACTCTAAAGGAAGAACTAGCTGGCTGTGTCTGAAAAATGAAAAGTGGATGACAGAGATTCAGTGAGCGAGGGAGAGGGACTGGCATGTGAGGGAAAGAGGGCAGCTGAATTCTAGTATCCTAGTTATTGGCTGGGATGGGAAGACACAGTTTTAGATGTGGTGCTCATCAAACATTTAGTTGGATATTGGGAGTTTGGGATGCCTTTCAGATGCCCTAGTAGATGACAAGTAGATAGTCCGAGTATAGAGTCTAGGGGGAAAGCCAGCCCTTACATATTAATTTGGGAATTATTGGCATATGAAGAGATTTAAAGAAAACAAAACATTGTGTCTGGTTCAGTCCAGCTGATTCCATCCCAAATTGACACTTATGGAACTAAGTATAGTAAATGCTAAAGATAAAGAGATCAAAAAGCCCATAACCCCAGAGGAAGGGATAGGTCAAAGTGGGCATGATTGTTATAATGCAATGATAAAATGGAGGAAGGTACAGACACAAGGGAAACTATATTATGGAGCAAATAATTATTCCTGGGAAGGTCACAGGCAGTGGAGAGAAGAGGTGATCTGAGAGACAGTCATTTGTTAGAAACAATTTTCTTGTGAGTCCCTTTTAAAATAAGAGCTTATACAGAGACTATAGAAAGTAGATGGGATTGGTTGCAGAAGTGTTATGGACAAAAGAAAATTCCATTTTTTAATGGCTGTTTGATCTTGGAGATGGCAGTAATCACACTACAACTTATTCTCCTCTGTGAAAAGAGAAGATTGAGTTCAATGCAGTTTCCTGCTAAGAGAGATGATAAGACAGGGAATCATGACAGGTAACCTATTTTTTCAACATATTTAAAAGCTATATTATACTACCACCCATATTTCAATATAGGAAATGGCTTGTGCATACTAAGTTGCTTCAGTCCTGTCTGACTCTTTGTGACCCTATGGACTGTAGCCTGCCAGGCTCCTCTGCCCACGGGATTCTCCAGGCAAGAATACTGGAGTGGGTTGCCCTGTCCTCCTTCAGGGGATCTTCCTGAGTCAGGGATCGAACCCTTGCCTCTTACGTCTTCTGCACTGGAAGGCAGGTTCTTTACCACTAGCACCACCTGGGAATCCCAGTAAATAGTTTAATACAGAGACAGATACACTTTTAAGAATATCGTATATATGCTTTAAAATTTTTTTTTTTTCTTTCTCCCCACCATGCCTCTTTTATTTTTTATATTTATTTTCATTGATGTTTTTATTCTTTGGCCTGTGTGGGCCTCTCATTGCAGTGGCCTCTCTCATTGCAGAGCACCAGCTCTGGGCACATGCACCCCAGAGCTCTGGCTCAGTAGTTGGACACATCAGTCCAACTGCTCTGCAGCACATGGGATCTTCCCAGGCCAGGGATCGAATCGGCACCCCTTGCACTGCAAGGTGGTGTCCTTACCCACTGGACCACCAGGGAAGCCCCTTATATATGCTTTTAGTAGGAACAAAATATTTACCATTGATACATTAATAAAATAATAAAATAAATTGCCTTATGCTGAAAATCTCAAATTCTTAGTTGAAATAAACCCGTTAACACCTTACTGAGCACAAGGTCTAGTTGATTGTAGTTAATAAAGAGGAAAGAGAAAAAACAGAATAATTATTGCCAAATCAATACAATTTCACAGATAAAATATTTTAAACCATGAGTACATTGGGGGGACAATGAGAAAAAGCATATTTGGTAGAGCCCTGATATGTATAGTTTTACTATTTAAGAGATTTTCCTTTTTTCTTTTTAAGCTGTAGTAGATGCTTGACTTCTCTGTCACTTATTTTCACGCTTTGTGAAATTAAAAATGTTTTCTGGGAATTAATTTCTTAATCATATGAAACAATGCAACTTGTCTCAAGGCATGTAATTTACCAGAAAAAATTTGACTACAGAGTCTTGGAATGTCCTTCACTTTATTCATCTTATAGGATTAAACAATTTACTCCCAGAGAGTCATTTATTAACCTCAGAAGCAGATAAATTTTAAAAACAATACTTTGTATTTCTGTAGTATTTATTTCCAGGATTGTGTTTTAAAAAATCCACTCAGTAGTATGCATGATGTAGTAGTAGTAATAGTTGCAGTCATAGCAGTGTGGCTTAGCAGTATGACTCCATGAAGGTGAGAGATACTTAGACACAAAGATCAGTTAATGCATAAGCTAAATCCATATGCAGGGGATTAAATAAAGCATGATCACCAAAGATTTTTGTAATAAATATTTGTTTTTTTGGACGCATATAGTTTTAAAGTATGGTAAGAAATATCAGAACACTTGGACTTTAAGTGATGAAGATTCTTTTGTTGTTTTGAGTTACTTAGATGAAGAGTTGTTAGTATCCACCATGCCTCTTTTATTTTTATATTTATTTTCATTGATGTTTTTATTCTTTGGCCTGTGTGGGCCTCTCATTGCAGTGGCCTCTCTCATTGCAGAGCACCAGCTCTGGGCACATGCACCCCAGAGCTCTGGCTCAGTAGTTGGACACATCAGTCCAACTGCTCTGCAGCACATGGGATCTTCCCAGGCCAGGGATCGAATCGGCACCCCTTGCACTGCAAGGTGGTGTCCTTACCCACTGGACCACCAGGGAAGCCCCTTATATATGCTTTTAGTAGGAACAAAATATTTACCATTGATACATTAATAAAATAATAAAATAAATTGCCTTATGCTGAAAATCTCAAATTCTTAGTTGAAATAAACCCGTTAACACCTTACTGAGCACAAGGTCTAGTTGATTGTAGTTAATAAAGAGGAAAGAGAAAAAACAGAATAATTATTGCCAAATCAATACAATTTCACAGATAAAATATTTTAAACCATGAGTACATTGGGGGGACAATGAGAAAAAGCATATTTGGTAGAGCCCTGATATGTATAGTTTTACTATTTAAGAGATTTTCCTTTTTTCTTTTTAAGCTGTAGTAGATGCTTGACTTCTCTGTCACTTATTTTCACGCTTTGTGAAATTAAAAAAATGTTTTCTGGGAATTAATTTCTTAATCATATGAAACAATGCAACTTGTCTCAAGGCATGTAATTTACCAGAAAAAATTTGACTACAGAGTCTTGGAATGTCCTTCACTTTATTCATCTTATAGGATTAAACAATTTACTCCCAGAGAGTCATTTATTAACCTCAGAAGCAGATAAATTTTAAAAACAATACTTTGTATTTCTGTAGTATTTATTTCCAGGATTGTGTTTTAAAAAATCCACTCAGTAGTATGCATGATGTAGTAGTAGTAATAGTTGCAGTCATAGCAGTGTGGCTTAGCAGTATGACTCCATGAAGGTGAGAGATACTTAGACACAAAGATCAGTTAATGCATAAGCTAAATCCATATGCAGGGGATTAAATAAAGCATGATCACCAAAGATTTTTGTAATAAATATTTGTTTTTTTGGACGCATATAGTTTTAAAGTATGGTAAGAAATATCAGAACACTTGGACTTTAAGTGATGAAGATTCTTTTGTTGTTTTGAGTTACTTAGATGAAGAGGTACCATGTTCTTTTTGTTACTTAGGGTGTTCAAAGGTTTTCTTATGTCCATGCCCAATCATGTCTGACTCTTTGGGACCCCATGGACTGTAGCCCACTCGGCTCCTCTGTCCATGGGATTCTCCAGGCAAAAGTACTGGGGAGAAATGGCATTTCCTCCTCCAGGGGATCTTCCCAACCCAGGGACTAAACCCATTTCCTGCAATGGCAGGTGGATTCTTTACCACTGAGCCACCTCAAAAGCCCTCAAAGATTTTCACTTGACTTTAAATGATATGATGGTCCAGATTACATGCTAAGAGTTGGCCTCCTTTTTCTTGACTGGGTTAGGATCGGGGTTGTTTGTGATGCTGAGGAGTTGATCACCTTTAGTCAGGTGGGCTGTAATGCTCAGGTGCTAGGTGTATGATTTTTCCATATCTATCTGAGGCCATTGAGGATAAAGGCCAAAAGTCTTCAGGGGAAGAATATATCCCAGAGTGATCACCTACTGATCTAATTTGCATGGGGCTACCAGGACATAGGGATATCTGAGAGGAGTCTGAGACTAAATAGGGAATGCATTGGAGTAATGCTCTAAACAAAGAAACAGGTGAAAGGAAAATCAGTCCATCTCTCCGGTGAAGTGTTGTCTGGTCCTCATTCATGAGCTTCCCAAAGACTCTGGTTGGGGGCTACTCAGGTGGGGGCAGGGACTCTGGTTGAGGTGTGTCTTCCTGATTTACTCTAGATTCAGTCATCTGTGTTCTCGTGGTGAATACATTCTGTTCTGCCAATCATATACTGAGATTGGAATTCCTCTGGGGATCTAATGATTTGTCCCCAGTGCACGAAAATCTACAGATAAAAGTCAGAAGACAACTATGCCTTTAAAAATCCCATGTCAGGGCTTCCCCTGGTGGTCCAGTGGGTAAGGACACCGCCTTGCAGTGCAAGGGGTGCTGGTTCGAGCCCTGGCTTGGGAGGATCCCACGTGCCGTGGAGCGGCTGAACTGATGTGTCCAACTACCGAGCCAGAGCTCTGGAGCGCATGCGCCCAGAGCCGGAGCTCTGCAACGACAGACGCCACCGCGATGGGAGGCCCACAGGAGCCAAAGAACAAAGACGGATGAACACAGAGAAACCAAGGACCAAAAGAAGTGGCCCGCCTGCTCCCTTCCCTCCCCAACCCGACCCTCGCCCAAAATAAATAAATAAATAAATAAATCTTTAAAAATCCCATGTCAGTATTTGATGCTGTTGAAACTTTCCCTGGCTACTTTGTCCACTGCTGTCATAGTCCCTAACTTCCCAGGGCTATCAACCAATGTTGTCAATGTATATTGAAACATAACTTGTTCAGTCAACAACACTTAGGGTAAAAATTCTTAGAGGAGTGTGCTTGTTTCTAGATAATGTGTTCATTTTCTTCCTGATCATATTTTATGTTAAAATATTAGTGGCAAAATTAAAAGTTGCCGTTCCTTCTTAAAATGGTGCAAGAACCCATTTCCCATGCTAGCATACTAGTCAGTGATGTGTGCCTGATACAAGATTTGCCTTTGGTGACACTTGGATCACCTAGTTCAAAAAATTATATACAATGGAGTCTAGAAAAGCAAAAACTAAAGTTTATATGGTTAAATTTTAAGGATTAATAATGAAAAAGTTAATTTTGTAAAAACCCTTCAACTATCTAAAACTATCAACAGAGGAAATGAATATATTTAAGTGAATATTCTCCCTGCTGATACTTCCTATTTAAGTCCCTGATCTAAAAACAACTAACTATACTTGGATGAAATTTGTTTTTTATATAAAATGTGTAGCACATTTCTGTTCTGTTTCAACCATTTTTATGACTATCAGTTACTTCAAAGACACATATGGTAAGGGCTCCAGGTTACTACATCTTTAAAAAAGTTTTGGGTTAGCATTTGGCAGGTTTTCAGAATTCCTTTTTCTTGTTCTCAAGGCAATTGACTTCAGAAACTTGCCCGTACCTTCAGTTCTATTGCTTCACATCTTCTAGAGGCTGTGAGACCAAATAACCAAGCTGATTAAATATCCTTGAATAAGTACTACTTATGCATTATGCTTATGTACTTGCATTATGCTTGTGAATAAGCCAGCTTAGAGATCGCTACCGGGAATTCCTCTCACAGGTGAGAAGGCCAGCTACCTTGTCTTTTATTTTAGTTTACTTCTGGTTTCCCTATCCTGTTCCAGATGATGGAATTCACCCAAGGCCTGCTTGCCCAATACTTCATACACTTCAGTAGGTGTGGCATATGCAGGGGGAAAGCCAGGAGTTCTGGAGAGGATCTCAGTTGAAATTCTGGCTCTGTCATAATCCTTCTGTGTGACACTGGGCAAGTTACTTGACCTCCCAAGCCTTAGTTTCATCGACGGGAAAATGAGAATGAAAATAAACACTGTCCTTAGTTATTGTGAGGATAAAACGAGGTGTGTGGTATGATAATAGCTAATATTTATAGAGTATTTATTATGTGCCAGGTACACAGTTAGCACTCATAAATGGTAGCTCCTCAACACATACCTGGCTTTGTGCCCTTACCAGTTGGACTTTACACAATTAATCCACTGAAATCCTCAAACTACTTTTTCCAAATGCCATAGAAAATAACAAGGAGGCAGAAAGGAATGCATCAGAAAGACTACTCTGTACAGTCAACAGGTGAGAAATTTTACTTATATTGTATCACCTAATCATCTCAGTAGCCCTTTGAAATAGGACCTATTATCTTCACTGTACGAATGAGAACTAAAAAAGGGGCAGAGAGGTTGTTTTATACACTTACATGATAATAGATAAAGGAGTCACATAAGTAGAGCAAATATAGTACACTTGAGATTCTGTTACAGTAAATTACAATTCCGACATTAATAATCTAGTTAATTTCTTCTCATTAATTAGCAAGTCACCAGTCACATTTTCTTTTATAGAGTTAAAATAAAAAAAATGTAAAACATTTGTCCACATATTAAAAATAGAGATATCAAATTCATTTTATTCTGCTTAACATAGATGTTCTCATAGATCCTTGCATGAGTAAAAGACTAAATTACTTTGTTTCACTCATAATACATACTGAGGCTTGTTTTTGCTGCCAAAACTGTTCTCTGGTTTAGAAAATTTCCCCTAGGTCATTTAGAAGTATTCCCAGAAAAGATGAAAATGCCAAAAACCTGGTTAAATTTTTTTTCAAGTATTGCACCAAGTATGGAAAGAATCTGGGAATCAAGAGTGTATATTTATCTGGTCACAAGGAGAACAGGGGTTATCTGAATGCCTTAGTTGACAATTTCCCCTTTATTCTCTTGCTAATTTCATGTACGGTGTGATCAATCCTCCACCCTTTCTCTTATTTTCAATTTTATTCCTTATTCTCAGGAAGAAAGGCACTTGAGAAAAATTTCTTCTGGGGATGCCACCTTTTCAAAGAAAGATGGAAATTAGATGTAGTAAATTTGTAATTCTCTTTCCATTTTTTAAAAGAAATAGCAGTCAGGTATTGGTCTGCTCTGTCACCTGGAGTCAGAAAATAGCTCCATGTGGTTTATCTAGTTTTTGATATCTCACACTTCAAGGGAAGGCATGAAATAACGGAGGCAGTGTGTATGATAATAGCTAATATTTATAGAGTATTTATTATGTGCCAGGTACACAGTTAGCACTCATAAATGGTAGCTCCTCAACACATACCTGGCTTTGTGCCCTTACCAGTTGGACTTTACACAATTAATCCACTGAAATCCTCAAACTACTTTTTCCAAATGCCATAGAAAATAACAAGGAGGCAGAAAGGAATGCATCAGAAAGACTACTCTGTACAGTCAACAGGTGAGAAATTTTACTTATATTGTATCACCTAATCATCTCAGTAGCCCTTTGAAATAGGACCTATTATCTCCACTGTACGGATGAGAAATAAAAAGGGTCAGAGAGGTTGTTTTATACACTTACATGATAATAGATAAAGGAGTCACATAAGTAGAGCAAATATAGTACACTTGAGATTCTGTTACAGTAAATTACAATTCCGACATTAATAATCTAGTTAATTTCTTCTCATTAATTAGCAAGTCACCAGTCACATTTTCTTTTATAGAGTTAAAATAAAAAAAATGTAAAACATTTGTCCACATATTAAAAATAGAGATATCAAATTCATTTTATTCTGCTTAACATAGATGTTCTCATAGATCCTTGCATGAGTAAAAGACTAAATTACTTTGTTTCACTCATAATACATACTGAGGCTTGTTTTTGCTGCCAAAACTGTTCTCTGGTTTAGAAAATTTCCCCTAGGTCATTTAGAAGTATTCCCAGAAAAGATGAAAATGCCAAAAACCTGGTTAAATTTTTTTTCAAGTATTGCACCAAGTATGGAAAGAATCTGGGAATCAAGAGTGTATATTTATCTGGTCACAAGGAGAACAGGGGTTATCTGAATGCCTTAGTTGACAATTTCCCCTTTATTCTCTTGCTAATTTCATGTACGGTGTGATCAATCCTCCACCCTTTCTCTTATTTTCAATTTTATTCCTTATTCTCAGGAAGAAAGGCACTTGAGAAAAATTTCTTCTGGGGATGCCACCTTTTCAAAGAAAGATGGAAATTAGATGTAGTAAATTTGTAATTCTCTTTCCATTTTTTAAAAGAAATAGCAGTCAGGTATTGGTCTGCTCTGTCACCTGGAGTCAGAAAATAGCTCCATGTGGTTTATCTAGTTTTTGATATCTCACACTTCAAAGGAAGGCAAGGGTTATATCCGCTGACAGTGGTGCAAGCCTGTGCAAGCAAAAAAATCAAATCTTCCCTGACCCCTGCAGTGATCAGTATGTATATCCCGAAGCACAGAGATCTGATGACGTCTGTTGTGGTTTGCTGGTTCCCAACAGACTTGATTCTGCAGGCTTGACTCAGGAAAAAGAATCCCACTAGCTTCAAGCAAAATTGTGCCCAAGGGAAGATGACTAATAAAAATACCATGGAATTGGGCTCCAGTGCTACTTTAGGTCTTAAGATTCTGTGTGTGTATTTGTATGTTCGCACCTGTGCACACCTATGTGTATTTCAACTTCATCATCCACATTCGGTGCAATCTTTTAGAATTCTTTGCAGCTTTAATACACCATTTAAGCCTTCAGGGAGCAATTTGGCATATACAACTGGTTTAACGTTCCACCGATATCCATGTGGACTCTCTAAGGTCAGACTTGGTTCTTAATTTATGGAGAAGTAAGAGAGGGCTGATATGTTTTATATATTATGAATTCAAAGAGATGAGGCTTTTGATTAGAAATATTAATCACCAACCTTTAATTTCACTTGTAATTCATATTCTACCTGCTTTCAAAATAACCCCAGTATCTTTCTAGCTCTGTCTTGGTTATGCAACTGCTGTCTGCTTTGGATGCCCCATCTGCAATACAGTGATAATAATACTTGCCACCTATGTCATTTCACGGTGGTGTCTTAAAACTAATGAATAGAGGCTTGCATGAGCCCGAAGGTCTTTGAACTACAACAGCTTTATAGCTTACAAATTATTTTCAATGGGGCTGAAAATTACATACTAGATACAGTTATACAAAGAATTGCAAAATAAGAACATATTTGTAAATTATATAATTGAAGTTGGTTTAAAATCAATGAAATACGTATCACATGTAAGCACGTAATAAAAGAAGGAATACATCCAAAAATTAGGAAATATTTCTACAGAAAAGCTTAGAAAAAATAATATTCTACAAAAGAATAAGCTTTAGCTTTAAATTCCTTGATCCCCTTGGGGCCCATTTTTAAAAGAAATAGCAGTCAGGTATTGGTCTGCTCTGTCACCTGGAGTCAGAAAATAGCTCCATGTGGTTTATCTAGTTTTTGATATCTCACACTTCAAAGGAAGGCAAGGGTTATATCCGCTGACAGTGGTGCAAGCCTGTGCAAGCAAAAAAATCAAATCTTCCCTGACCCCTGCAGTGATCAGTATGTATATCCCGAAGCACAGAGATCTGATGACGTCTGTTGTGGTTTGCTGGTTCCCAACAGACTTGATTCTGCAGGCTTGACTCAGGAAAAAGAATCCCACTAGCTTCAAGCAAAATTGTGCCCAAGGGAAGATGACTAATAAAAATACCATGGAATTGGGCTCCAGTGCTACTTTAGGTCTTAAGATTCTGTGTGTGTATTTGTATGTTCGCACCTGTGCACACCTATGTGTATTTCAACTTCATCATCCACATTCGGTGCAATCTTTTAGAATTCTTTGCAGCTTTAATACACCATTTAAGCCTTCAGGGAGCAATTTGGCATATACAACTGGTTTAACGTTCCACCGATATCCATGTGGACTCTCTAAGGTCAGACTTGGTTCTTAATTTATGGAGAAGTAAGAGAGGGCTGATATGTTTTATATATTATGAATTCAAAGAGATGAGGCTTTTGATTAGAAATATTAATCACCAACCTTTAATTTCACTTGTAATTCATATTCTACCTGCTTTCAAAATAACCCCAGTATCTTTCTAGCTCTGTCTTGGTTATGCAACTGCTGTCTGCTTTGGATGCCCCATCTGCAATACAGTGATAATAATACTTGCCACCTATGTCATTTCACGGTGGTGTCTTAAAACTAATGAATAGAGGCTTGCATGAGCCCGAAGGTCTTTGAACTACAACAGCTTTATAGCTTACAAATTATTTTCAATGGGGCTGAAAATTACATACTAGATACAGTTATACAAAGAATTGCAAAATAAGAACATATTTGTAAATTATATAATTGAAGTTGGTTTAAAATCAATGAAATACGTATCACATGTAAGCACGTACATAAAAAGAAGGAATACATCCAACTTGCTAAAAACTTAGGAAATATTTCTACAGAAAAGCTTAGAAAATAATATAATGAATATTCTATGCAAATTAATATTGACAATGGTTATCAGCGTTGGTGGTACTATGGCTAATTTTATTTTCTTCTATATAGGTTTCTTCTGTATTCCAAGGTTCCTAAAAGTGGGGTGAAAGTGTTAGTAATGTAGCTGTGTAGTTAGTCGTGTAGTTAGTTGGCCGTGTAGCTGTGTAGTCATGTAGCTAGTATTGTAGCTGTATCCAAGGACTGTAGCCTGCCATGCTCCTCTGTCCATGGAATTGTCCAGGCAAGAATCCTGCAGTGGGGATCTCCAGGGGATCTTCCCAACCCAGAGTCTGAGCTAGGGTCTCCTACATTGCAAGCAGATTCTTTACTGTTTGAATCACCAGGGAAGCCTTCAAATGAATATGTAGTTTGTCCAAAATCAAGAAAATAATCTCAGATATCTTTATAAAGAATAACTGGGCATGATAGAAACAAGTGTCAGAACTTTTAAGAAAAAAGTCCTTTGAATTCTTAAAGAGTGAATTTGGGTTGGACATTAATGATATATGTGCCAGTAACATAGGACTTGTGTTAAAACCCAGTAGGAAGTTCAGAAAAACTATCATTTAAAGAATATATTAAAAGTCTTTGTTCATAACTATAGTCAATTTTTCTTTTTTCCACAAGTTTGTATGGTGTGCCAGCAGTTTAACCTAGTCTTATCTATTTAACTAGCATGCTACTGAATGTTCATAAATTTAATATATTCAAAAAGTGCAAAAGGGCAGTTCTAATAAGTAAGTTATCCCTACTCCCCATTGTGCCTGTCACACTGGATTTCTTTGGATCTTACTAACATGCTTGTGTGTGTTACTTGCTCGGTCATGTCTGACTTTTTGCGACCCCATGAGTCCATGGAGCGCACTAGGCTCCTCTGTCCATGGAACTCTCCAAGCAAGAACACTGGAGTGGGTTGCCATTCCCTCTTCCTGGGCATTGTTTTTGTGTTACTTGCTCGGTCATGTCTGACTTTCTTAAAAACGTAATATCAGCGTATTGTAAGCACGTAATAAAAGAAGGAATACATCCAACTTGCTAAAAACTTAGGAAATATTTCTACAGAAAAGCTTAGAAAATAATATAATGAATATTCTATGCAAATTAATATTGACAATGGTTATCAGCGTTGGTGGTACTATGGCTAATTTTATTTTCTTCTATATAGGTTTCTTCTGTATTCCAAGGTTCCTAAAAGTGGGGTGAAAGTGTTAGTAATGTAGCTGTGTAGTTAGTCGTGTAGTTAGTTGGCCGTGTAGCTGTGTAGTCATGTAGCTAGTATTGTAGCTGTATCCAAGGACTGTAGCCTGCCATGCTCCTCTGTCCATGGAATTGTCCAGGCAAGAATCCTGCAGTGGGGATCTCCAGGGGATCTTCCCAACCCAGAGTCTGAGCTAGGGTCTCCTACATTGCAAGCAGATTCTTTACTGTTTGAATCACCAGGGAAGCCTTCAAATGAATATGTAGTTTGTCCAAAATCAAGAAAATAATCTCAGATATCTTTATAAAGAATAACTGGGCATGATAGAAACAAGTGTCAGAACTTTTAAGAAAAAAGTCCTTTGAATTCTTAAAGAGTGAATTTGGGTTGGACATTAATGATATATGTGCCAGTAACATAGGACTTGTGTTAAAACCCAGTAGGAAGTTCAGAAAAAAACTATCATTTAAAGAATATATTAAAAGTCTTTGTTCATAACTATAGTCAATTTTTCTTTTTTCCACAAGTTTGTATGGTGTGCCAGCAGTTTAACCTAGTCTTATCTATTTAACTAGCATGCTACTGAATGTTCATAAATTTAATATATTCAAAAAGTGCAAAAGGGCAGTTCTAATAAGTAAGTTATCCCTACTCCCCATTGTGCCTGTCACACTGGATTTCTTTGGATCTTACTAACATGCTTGTGTGTGTTACTTGCTCGGTCATGTCTGACTTTTTGCGACCCCATGAGTCCATGGAGCGCACTAGGCTCCTCTGTCCATGGAACTCTCCAAGCAAGAACACTGGAGTGGGTTGCCATTCCCTCTTCCTGGGGGTCTTCATAACCCAGAAATCAAACCCAGGTCTCCTGCATTTAAGATAGATTTCTGACCATCTGTGCTACCAGGAAGCCCTCACTAATATGCTACTAATTCTCTTGTCTCTAGGTCTTCTCACATGCTGTTCCAACTTTCTGGAACATTACTTGTACTCTTTCACCAGGCTCATTCCTACATATATGTTTGATTCTCACCCTTTCCACAAATAGTATCCTGATCTTTAGACCAAGTTTGATGGCCTCTCATGTGCTCCCCAGCATGGATGGCCATCCATGTTCACTCCCCACAGCATGCTGTCTTACCTACGATCTCTGGTATGAAAGTCATTTGAGGGCAGGGATTTCTGCATCTGGCATACAGAAAGTCTGACTCACTAGACAAGGACTGCCGTAACTTCTCCAATTCAACAACTACTCCTGTCTCTGGATTTGGGACGAGAGAGAAAGACCTCAGTCTTTGCCACTGTCATTATGCCTGTGTTTTTCTCCCATAAAATCACTAGTAAAAAGGGGAAGACAATTTTAAGATTTATTATATGGAAATTTTAATTTAACTTGCTGAAATATGTATTTAGTTAAATTTGTTATGCATAAAAAAATACCCTGGCTTGCTCTTAGAGAAATGACTACATACACAGAGGAATTTTAAAATAAAAAAGATGAAAAAGATTTTTTTTCTCCTTCTGACTATTGTTAAGTCTCAAAGGCAGGCATTTTGTTAGTTCTACACATGTTACATCAAAGATAACATGATTTGTGCTTCTTCTTTGAAAAATGTCCTTCATCTGTAAGTCATTAGCTTTTGCTTGGCTCTTTTGTTATATTGGATGAAATCCTTGAATGCTCCGTGTCTCCGTTTTTCTGACTGTAGAATGGGACTAAATTTATTCTCCACGGTGAAGATAATATTAGGAAAAAATTCATACTGGAATACAGATTATAGTTTTCAAAAAGTGAAAAAAAAAGGGCAGTTCTAATAAGTAAGTTATCCCTACTCCCCATTGTGCCTGTCACACTGGATTTCTTTGGATCTTACTAACATGCTTGTGTGTGTTACTTGCTCGGTCATGTCTGACTTTTTGCGACCCCATGAGTCCATGGAGCGCACTAGGCTCCTCTGTCCATGGAACTCTCCAAGCAAGAACACTGGAGTGGGTTGCCATTCCCTCTTCCTGGGGGTCTTCATAACCCAGAAATCAAACCCAGGTCTCCTGCATTTAAGATAGATTTCTGACCATCTGTGCTACCAGGAAGCCCTCACTAATATGCTACTAATTCTCTTGTCTCTAGGTCTTCTCACATGCTGTTCCAACTTTCTGGAACATTACTTGTACTCTTTCACCAGGCTCATTCCTACATATATGTTTGATTCTCACCCTTTCCACAAATAGTATCCTGATCTTTAGACCAAGTTTGATGGCCTCTCATGTGCTCCCCAGCATGGATGGCCATCCATGTTCACTCCCCACAGCATGCTGTCTTACCTACGATCTCTGGTATGAAAGTCATTTGAGGGCAGGGATTTCTGCATCTGGCATACAGAAAGTCTGACTCACTAGACAAGGACTGCCGTAACTTCTCCAATTCAACAACTACTCCTGTCTCTGGATTTGGGACGAGAGAGAAAGACCTCAGTCTTTGCCACTGTCATTATGCCTGTGTTTTTCTCCCATAAAATCACTAGTAAAAAGGGGAAGACAATTTTAAGATTTATTATATGGAAATTTTAATTTAACTTGCTGAAATATGTATTTAGTTAAATTTGTTATGCATAAAAAAATACCCTGGCTTGCTCTTAGAGAAATGACTACATACACAGAGGAATTTTAAAATAAAAAAGATGAAAAAGATTTTTTTTCTCCTTCTGACTATTGTTAAGTCTCAAAGGCAGGCATTTTGTTAGTTCTACACATGTTACATCAAAGATAACATGATTTGTGCTTCTTCTTTGAAAAATGTCCTTCATCTGTAAGTCATTAGCTTTTGCTTGGCTCTTTTGTTATATTGGATGAAATCCTTGAATGCTCCGTGTCTCCGTTTTTCTGACTGTAGAATGGGACTAAATTTATTCTCCACGGTGAAGATAATATTAGGAAAAAATTCATACTGGAATACAGATGTTAGCTGTGTATTAATTGAAATGGCAAAGATCACTTTCACGTTACAGTACTTTTGCCAGAATACTCTCTTTAACAAAGGAATTACAGCCTTCTTTTTCTTATATTTTAACTAGCTCTTTCACATAGAGACTTTTCACATTTTCCTTGTTCAGTTCCTAGCTAAAATGGTGGAACTGCTGAAAAACCATGATATGATTGAAAGGTGGTTCCCTAAGTACCCGTAAGAAAGGGGAAAATACATATGCTTCACTCCCTCACCTTTCTATTCACAACTCTGAAACTATTTGTGAACAGACATATTCATAAAATGAATACATTAGGACAAAGCACTTACTTAAGCCAGTCTTGTTCTCTAAGCCATCTCTCTAAGTCTGTGTGTCTATCTGTTAAAGAAACTTTGATTTCTCTCATTCTTTAGACATTGCTGATAGTGAGTAGGAGCTGGTGTGGGGTCAAAACCAGATCAGAAGAGTGAAAAGAGAGTTTATGGAAAAGGACTCATTTTACTGACAGTGGCTCCTCCCCCTAGAAAAGAAAAAGGGGGAGGGTGATTCTGGGGAGATTGTTGGAAGGGATGGGCCCCGAGAGTAGGTACCAAGTGGAGGGAGAGGCGGTAAATCTGGGAATTAAAAGTCGCTCAAGTGCTTTTCTTGGTTTTTTATTTTTTCCAATTGTCACAAATATGTTACAGGCTTGGAATTGGATTTTCCACCTCATGAGAGATGCATACAAAACAAAGACCCCAAAGTCTTTATCTGAGGGACACACATAAACCATTTTCTAAACCATTATCATTTCCTATCAATCCAAATTAAGCTATATTCTCAAACTTCTTCCTCTTCTTTTTTTTTAAAAAACAAGAATCTAACAACAGATGCCTACAGAGCCTGTGAATCCAAACCCAACCACCCTGGATAATGTGAGAGATGAAGACCTAATTGAGGCTGTTTCATCAAGCTACCCAGTATCCATACAGCTCGTCCCATGTCAGTTCAGGCACTTAGAAATAAACACACACCCTAATGCTTCCCTACTCTGATCCATCCACAGTAAGCCTATGGTTAGCCAAGATAGACAAGTTTGGGTAAAAAAGGAGAATATTATTCAAAAGGCCAAGATCCACATTTGGACATAGGGATAGTGCAGAAGGGTGATTCCAAGGTCAGGCAGCATGGCAACTTTTTAAAAAAAAATATTGACATAGTTTGGTGTAATAAATGGCTAGAGACTTTCACATTTTCCTTGTTCAGTTCCTAGCTAAAATGGTGGAACTGCTGAAAAACCATGATATGATTGAAAGGTGGTTCCCTAAGTACCCGTAAGAAAGGGGAAAATACATATGCTTCACTCCCTCACCTTTCTATTCACAACTCTGAAACTATTTGTGAACAGACATATTCATAAAATGAATACATTAGGACAAAGCACTTACTTAAGCCAGTCTTGTTCTCTAAGCCATCTCTCTAAGTCTGTGTGTCTATCTGTTAAAGAAACTTTGATTTCTCTCATTCTTTAGACATTGCTGATAGTGAGTAGGAGCTGGTGTGGGGTCAAAACCAGATCAGAAGAGTGAAAAGAGAGTTTATGGAAAAGGACTCATTTTACTGACAGTGGCTCCTCCCCCTAGAAAAGAAAAAAGGGAGAGGGTGATTCTGGGGAGATTGTTGGAAGGGATGGGCCCCGAGAGTAGGTACCAAGTGGAGGGAGAGGCGGTAAATCTGGGAATTAAAAGTCGCTCAAGTGCTTTTCTTGGTTTTTTATTTTTTCCAATTGTCACAAATATGTTACAGGCTTGGAATTGGATTTTCCACCTCATGAGAGATGCATACAAAACAAAGACCCCAAAGTCTTTATCTGAGGGACACACATAAACCATTTTCTAAACCATTATCATTTCCTATCAATCCAAATTAAGCTATATTCTCAAACTTCTTCCTCTTCTTTTTTAAAAAACAAGAATCTAACAACAGATGCCTACAGAGCCTGTGAATCCAAACCCAACCACCCTGGATAATGTGAGAGATGAAGACCTAATTGAGGCTGTTTCATCAAGCTACCCAGTATCCATACAGCTCGTCCCATGTCAGTTCAGGCACTTAGAAATAAACACACACCCTAATGCTTCCCTACTCTGATCCATCCACAGTAAGCCTATGGTTAGCCAAGATAGACAAGTTTGGGTAAAAAAGGAGAATATTATTCAAAAGGCCAAGATCCACATTTGGACATAGGGATAGTGCAGAAGGGTGATTCCAAGGTCAGGCAGCATGGCAACTATTAATAATAAAGGAGTATTATGAAATGATTATTGTATTTTCTATGACTTTGGCTCTATGGTTCAGATCCTGTAATATTTAAATAAGTAGTGATAAATGGGCTTTTGGTGACATAAAGTGAGTCTTACTCTGAGAAGACAGATGTTCCATGTTTAAGATTCATCAAGAAAGGAGATGACTAAATATTGAGAGCCATGGAATATAGCTGTCTCTATAACAGATCAGCCTGGGAATTTGGGACACATTCTACACATATTTCTGCTGTAAAGAAGAAAAGGGAACATAAAAACTTTTCTTTTTTTCTGTTAGAAGTGAAAAAGCACTATTAGGGTGTATTTCTTTCCCCATCAACCATCTGCAAAAGTATTAAAACTAATTCTAGTTTATGATTAGGTCTGAGATGTGAGTAAAATGTAAATTCAACCAGAAAGTGATCTCTTCAGCACATGACATGGACTAGAATTCTCAGTGAATGAAATCTGGGAGTGCCCCGTGCTAGCTCAGCAGGCCTTCAGGAACTGGCCTCTCAGACTTGACCTTGTTCTAGCTCTAGAACTAGGACTGCAGTGGTTTTTCCCTCACCGCCTGACCCTGATCTCCTGTGATGCTATGATTCCAGGCAGGGAATCCACTTCTCATTGCTATATATTTCTGACCTTACTTTTCATTTACACCTTCTTTTTCTCTTTGATTTAACTTATGAACCAAAAGCTGACTTCAAATCTTATTAACTTTGCCAAAGTATTGGTTAAGCCTATTTTTTTTTCTTTAGGTTATAAGAAAAAAATAAACTAGAAAGTGAACTGAAAGAAGGGCAGAGTCTAGGAATGAAGTTAGGTCCAATGCCTACTCATGCCCCTGTGGGTTAGTTCCTAAATACTGGTATACTGTTTAAGTGTTGACCTCAAAAGGCAAGCAAAGATTTGTTTATGAACTCTGTGATTTTTTTTTTTAAATGTCACCTGGTGGTTTGTGAAAGAAATATCTCTCAAGATACACACTATCTACACCCTTCCCAAACTAGACTGAACCCCAATCATCTTCGTTGCTAGAATCCTTTAATTTTTCTAGTCTGTGGCAAAGAAGGGTGATTCCAAGGTCAGGCAGCATGGCAACTATTAATAATAAAGGAGTATTATGAAATGATTATTGTATTTTCTATGACTTTGGCTCTATGGTTCAGATCCTGTAATATTTAAATAAGTAGTGATAAATGGGCTTTTGGTGACATAAAGTGAGTCTTACTCTGAGAAGACAGATGTTCCATGTTTAAGATTCATCAAGAAAGGAGATGACTAAATATTGAGAGCCATGGAATATAGCTGTCTCTATAACAGATCAGCCTGGGAATTTGGGACACATTCTACACATATTTCTGCTGTAAAGAAGAAAAGGGAACATAAAAACTTTTCTTTTTTTCTGTTAGAAGTGAAAAAGCACTATTAGGGTGTATTTCTTTCCCCATCAACCATCTGCAAAAGTATTAAAACTAATTCTAGTTTATGATTAGGTCTGAGATGTGAGTAAAATGTAAATTCAACCAGAAAGTGATCTCTTCAGCACATGACATGGACTAGAATTCTCAGTGAATGAAATCTGGGAGTGCCCCGTGCTAGCTCAGCAGGCCTTCAGGAACTGGCCTCTCAGACTTGACCTTGTTCTAGCTCTAGAACTAGGACTGCAGGGGTTTTTTCCCCTCACCGCCTGACCCTGATCTCCTGTGATGCTATGATTCCAGGCAGGGAATCCACTTCTCATTGCTATATATTTCTGACCTTACTTTTCATTTACACCTTCTTTTTCTCTTTGATTTAACTTATGAACCAAAAGCTGACTTCAAATCTTATTAACTTTGCCAAAGTATTGGTTAAGCCTATTTTTTTTTCTTTAGGTTATAAGAAAAAAATAAACTAGAAAGTGAACTGAAAGAAGGGCAGAGTCTAGGAATGAAGTTAGGTCCAATGCCTACTCATGCCCCTGTGGGTTAGTTCCTAAATACTGGTATACTGTTTAAGTGTTGACCTCAAAAGGCAAGCAAAGATTTGTTTATGAACTCTGTGATTTTTTTTTTTAAATGTCACCTGGTGGTTTGTGAAAGAAATATCTCTCAAGATACACACTATCTACACCCTTCCCAAACTAGACTGAACCCCAATCATCTTCGTTGCTAGAATCCTTTAATTTTTCTAGTCTGTGGCAAAGAAGAGGTGTGGGCTTGCCATTCTGTTCCCCCTTCCTCAGCGTATAGGAAAATTAAATTTCCTAACTTCCCTTGTAGTGGACTTTGGACCTGTATTTCTGAGTTCTTTTCTTTCTTTTTTCTCCTTTCATTCTCTTCTTCCCTCCCCATCTCTCTTCCTTCTTACCTTCTTGCCACTATTTGAATCACCAATAAGAAAGGAATGAGAATTGTAATGTTCTAGTATCACTTTTTGGAACTTTCAAGCTATCGCTGTTGGTTTTAAGGAAAGGTTGAAAAATAATGTAAAGTACATATCACATATAAAACATGGAAAATATTATTTATTAAGGTAACTAATGGGTTTTCCTTAGTCTATAGGAATCAGGCTTTACCGTGGTCTTCAGTTTCCTTCCTGTTGGTCAGAATTCCAATCGGTAGCAAAAGGAATGGTGGTCAAACTGTCTTCACAGGCCAAACTGTCACAGGGTGCCCTGGGAAAACTATGAAAGGCCCTCTTCCTCTACCTCCAAGAAATGTCATTATGTAATCATTGGGGATTTTTCTTATCAAAATATTATTTCAAATACATTATATCAGTTAATTCTAGCATGCTCTTTCTTATGAGATAAAATTACCTTTGTCTATGAATCAAGAGTTGATTTAGAGATTTTTCCCAACATCATGCAGTTTACAATGTAAGACAGCTTGGAAAGTAAGTGTTCTGAATTCATTTCTGGTGTTAACAGGCTGTGTATAATTGCTTGTTTTGTGAAATGTGAGAAATGCTTCCAGTGATAAGGGACAATATTAAGAAGGGAAGAATCAGGTATAATTCCCCACCCATCAACTAATGTTAGCCTTTCCTGTTTTCTTTCCAGTCTTTTCCAGATACAGACATAACATGTATTTTATATTATGCCTGCATAATAGTTGATATTATATCATTTGTACCATTTTGTGTTCTTTTTCACTTAACATTGTAAGAAACCAGTTCTCTTTGTCATTAAAACTTTTCATAAACCTAGTGTTTAATGGCTGCATAATGTTTCAACATATGCTTTGATGATACTTAAATTCATCTCTTTCCTATTCTTAAACATGTGGATTGTCATTAAATCTTTGGTTCTTATAAATAACACTGATGAAACATCTCTATATAAAAATCTTTTATGTATTTTAGATTTTCTTAGAATATAGAGATTCTTAATAGTGGATTTACAAAAAAAGAACAAATGTGTATATTTTCCCCAAAAAACTATTTCCTCTGATTCTTGAAATTATCACACAGCTAATAAACAATAACAACAAAGTAGTTCAGAAAACAGGCACAAGCTTAAAGGGAATGACAGTTTCCAGCTTCTTTTTGGACCAGGGGGTCAAAAGTGTCAGTTCAGGGGTGATGGGTCTGAGTGTTTCTTATCAGCCTTAATATTTGGCCACCGTGTTATATTTCCAAAGAACTGCAATTAGAATTTATTGTGACTAACCCTCACAGCACCCTTGTGCTCTAAGTGGGGTTGTTATTTCTCAGAGAGGGAAGAACATCAAACAATATCCTCACTGTGCTCTGCCCTGGGCCTTTCAGATTTCCTCTCACAAGTGCTGTGCCCACTGGAAAAGAATTAGGCTAACTACCTGGATGTTTCTCTGTGTTGGATCAAAAACAACCAGGCCAAGATAAAAGACCACATTTGGGGTCAAATGGGTGTCTTTCTGCTGTTTAACATTCCACAATGGAACAGAGAATGAGTTTAAAAGAGGAGAGGACACCTTTCTCTGCAACAAAGCTAGATTGTTTAAATAGGTTCAATTGACAAAGTCACAAAACACTCCTCCTTGTCCTATATTGATAAAAATCTTCACTTTTGTCTATGCCATTTTCCTATCCTTTGTAATGGTAGAAAATGAAAACATTACTTTTTTTTTCTTAACCTTTAGGAGTCTATATAATATATAATTTAAAGGAAATCTAAATATATCACATAATATAATTGGTTGCTGAATCATTTGGGAAATGAGTGGGTTTCTGAGTGAGGTTAACTTTTTGCTCAAAAATATTTATGACCTATATAAGAGTGAGCATCATTGCGTGATTTATTTGGATAAATAAATAAATCTAGACCTCTAGAAAAACAAATTTGAAAGACATGCTTCTTGATAAATAAGCCAATAATTGTGTCAAAATGTAGTCATGAGTTTGAAATTAGAAGATTCGATGCTATTATTCTCAACATGTTTATTTAGGTTTGTATCTCGGACATTATGTCTTCTGGGAAAGTTACCTAAATCTAAACATATATCAATGATAAGTAGAGATGTTTTCCCAGTTCAGGGTGAAATTTAAATGAGATTTAATTAAGTTGGAAGAACAATTTTTAAAAACCAATCTCGCTCTCTCTCTCTGTATATATCCCTTTATTTAAAGAAAGCTAGGAAATTGAATGTTAATTAGAAATTAAATTAAAAATAGTTCCTATATAACAGACTTTTAAAGAAAATAATCTTTTTTATTTAATTCCTTTCCACTAATTTTTATTTTCATGTATTTCCAATTATTTCCTGAAAAATACATTAACTAGTATATTTACTTATAATGCATTAAAATTATGTTATAGTTCGAAGTTCTTACACATATTAGATAATGGCCAAGGCTTTGCACTGATGTCTCTGGCCCGGCAAGATTGCCTTTCAGGCCAATCAGCTGCTCAGGACAGACGGGACCTTGTTCTGGCAAGATTAGGAGAGATTGTAGGTATGTTAGCTTGAAGAACTTCATCATGTTATCATTTCCGAACAGCAGGGAATACTTTTCTAGTCTCCTCAGAAAAGACCAAATTTCCACTTGCACTCATGGCTTTCATTCCCACTGTCACCTCGAACTAGCTCACAAACATGATTCCTCCCAGCTACAGTGCTAACAAAAAAACAGCATTTGTATTTCTTTCAGAAGAAGACCTTTAACAAAACAGCTCTTTTAGAATCTTTAATATTTTTAAGATACTGGGATTCAGGCAAATTTCTATGGACACAAACTGCTTCCTTTTCCTGGATCTATCTGAGCAAGTTTCAAGTCTAATAAAAATTAAATCACATAATATAATTGGTTGCTGAATCATTTGGGAATGGGGCAATTAATTTTGCTAAAAATAATGACCTATATAAGAGTGAGCATCATTGCGTGATTTATTTGGATAAATAAATAAATCTAGACCTCTAGAAAAACAAATTTGAAAGACATGCTTCTTGATAAATAAGCCAATAATTGTGTCAAAATGTAGTCATGAGTTTGAAATTAGAAGATTCGATGCTATTATTCTCAACATGTTTATTTAGGTTTGTATCTCGGACATTATGTCTTCTGGGAAAGTTACCTAAATCTAAACATATATCAATGATAAGTAGAGATGTTTTCCCAGTTCAGGGTGAAATTTAAATGAGATTTAATTAAGTTGGAAGAACAATTTTTAAAAACCAATCTCGCTCTCTCTCTCTGTATATATCCCTTTATTTAAAGAAAGCTAGGAAATTGAATGTTAATTAGAAATTAAATTAAAAATAGTTCCTATATAACAGACTTTTAAAGAAAATAATCTTTTTTATTTAATTCCTTTCCACTAATTTTTATTTTCATGTATTTCCAATTATTTCCTGAAAAATACATTAACTAGTATATTTACTTATAATGCATTAAAATTATGTTATAGTTCGAAGTTCTTACACATATTAGATAATGGCCAAGGCTTTGCACTGATGTCTCTGGCCCGGCAAGATTGCCTTTCAGGCCAATCAGCTGCTCAGGACAGACGGGACCTTGTTCTGGCAAGATTAGGAGAGATTGTAGGTATGTTAGCTTGAAGAACTTCATCATGTTATCATTTCCGAACAGCAGGGAATACTTTTCTAGTCTCCTCAGAAAAGACCAAATTTCCACTTGCACTCATGGCTTTCATTCCCACTGTCACCTCGAACTAGCTCACAAACATGATTCCTCCCAGCTACAGTGCTAACAAAAAAACAGCATTTGTATTTCTTTCAGAAGAAGACCTTTAACAAAACAGCTCTTTTAGAATCTTTAATATTTTTAAGATACTGGGATTCAGGCAAATTTCTATGGACACAAACTGCTTCCTTTTCCTGGATCTATCTGAGCAAGTTTCAAGTCTGGGGCTGGGTTTTGATAGACAAGTAGGAACTGAGCCGGGGTGGGGGGGGGGGGGGGGGGGGGTGGGGGTGGGGGGGGGGGGGGGGGGGGGGGGGGGGGGGGGGGGGGGGGGGGGGGGGGGGGTGGGGGTGTGGGGGTGGGTGGGGCTTAACATGTGGGAGGGGGAACGGGACAGAGGCAGAGGATTTTGAAGCCTAAAGGATGAGTGTAGTAACGGCCAGGGTAGAGAGGGCTGTGAGGGAGCTGTGGTCTGACTGACTACAGACTATAGAGTGGGGGTGGGGAGAAACTCATGACAAATCACAATCAAGGATCTACTTCCAAATCAGCTTTGATTCTGACATGAACAAGCTGGACCTGGTTTGTTGGCAATGGACAGCTAATATTTACTACTAATGAAAGTGCTATTTTGTAAAAGTTTGCTAAATCGAGGAAAGAGCGAAACTGAGCCCTAGGGCTCTTGACCCAACTTGTATTATGTCCTTCCAGCTGCTGACAATACTCAGTGTTTCTTGTCCACATTTCTTTTTCCAGCAATAGCACATATTTAAATGGAACTTTAATCTATGCTGTCTTATATTTAAAATAATACACCTATGATATTGAGTAGCAGTCTCTGCTCATTTGATACATATTTTGTAATTATGAGAGAGCCCCATACTATTTTTCACTCGCAACAAGGTTGAAACTGTGAGTGATCCTCAAGAAATACTAGTTGAGTAAAATTAAATACATGTGCTTCTTTCCCCTTCTAATGTAATGGAAGCAAGTCGTTGACTTTAGAAAGTCTACTCCAAGGGGGTGGGTGGGAGGGAGGCTGAAAAGGGAGGGCATATATATAGTTTTGATTGATTTGAGCTGTTGTACAGCAGAAAACAATACAATCCTTTAAAACTCAGCTCTAGCTTTATATTTTTAAAAATGATTCCTCCCAGCTACAGTGCTAACAAAAACAGCATTTGTATTTCTTTCAGAAGAAGACCTTTAACAAAACAGCTCTTTTAGAATCTTTAATATTTTTAAGATACTGGGATTCAGGCAAATTTCTATGGACACAAACTGCTTCCTTTTCCTGGATCTATCTGAGCAAGTTTCAAGTCTGGGGCTGGGTTTTGATAGACAAGTAGGAACTGAGCCGGGGTGGGGGGTGGGGGGGGGGGGGTGGGGGTGGGGGGGGGGGGGTGGGGGGTGGGGGTGGGGTGGGGGGGGGGGTGGGGTGGGGGTGGGGGTAAATATGTGGGTGGGTGGGGCTTAACATGTGGGAGGGGGAACGGGACAGAGGCAGAGGATTTTGAAGCCTAAAGGATGAGTGTAGTAACGGCCAGGGTAGAGAGGGCTGTGAGGGAGCTGTGGTCTGACTGACTACAGACTATAGAGTGGGGGTGGGGAGAAACTCATGACAAATCACAATCAAGGATCTACTTCCAAATCAGCTTTGATTCTGACATGAACAAGCTGGACCTGGTTTGTTGGCAATGGACAGCTAATATTTACTACTAATGAAAGTGCTATTTTGTAAAAGTTTGCTAAATCGAGGAAAGAGCGAAACTGAGCCCTAGGGCTCTTGACCCAACTTGTATTATGTCCTTCCAGCTGCTGACAATACTCAGTGTTTCTTGTCCACATTTCTTTTTCCAGCAATAGCACATATTTAAATGGAACTTTAATCTATGCTGTCTTATATTTAAAATAATACACCTATGATATTGAGTAGCAGTCTCTGCTCATTTGATACATATTTTGTAATTATGAGAGAGCCCCATACTATTTTTCACTCGCAACAAGGTTGAAACTGTGAGTGATCCTCAAGAAATACTAGTTGAGTAAAATTAAATACATGTGCTTCTTTCCCCTTCTAATGTAATGGAAGCAAGTCGTTGACTTTAGAAAGTCTACTCCAAGGGGTGGGTGGGAGGGAGGCTGAAAAGGGAGGGCATATATATAGTTTTGATTGATTTGAGCTGTTGTACAGCAGAAAACAATACAATACTGTAAAATAATTATCCTCCAAGTAAAAAATAAGTAAGTCCACTCCAGTTGCCTGTTTATGGTGTATTGCAGGTTCATCTTCTATAAATCACTGAGACATTTTGAATGATTTTGAGTGATTCAGTGATTTTCTGATTATGAATTCATTTATATAAATGCTTAGCAAAAAGTTACTAATTATGTATCTCCTTTCTCTAGGTAGGGTAGGGTCAAATATACTTTTGGTGAAAGAGAAACTGCAGTTGCAATTTCTATATTGAACCTTGTTAAGAACTACAATGTAATTTTTTCCTCTGGTCGTGTAACTTTGTATGATACATTCATCTCCTCACAGTCATCTGAAATGAATTATTTCTTACTACTCATGCATCTTAATAAACTTACTTGTTCTTAGGGTGCTTCAATGGAAGTTCAATGGAACTTTCTCACACACATGTACACGTAATCAAGTCCAATATAGGGGGAGGGAATAGCTATTGATGTAATTTCTAGGGGTTTCTTTGTGCAGGGGATTAATAAGAGAAGGGGTAGTTTAAGGACAGACCCTTGGTCCCTCTTAGATTTCTAGAAGTTGTTTTTCAGGCTGCTGTTTATTACTTTGCTGACTCAAGTAAATTATAGCTCTCCTCCTATGTCTATCTGGATAGACTCAAGTTTTTATAAGGGCTGGTCCACGTACACTTTACTGGTAAAGGAAAGAAAGCATCCTTTTTATGACTACCAGTGCTTGTCTTATGAGAGATAGGAAACTCAAAGTTAAACCTGAAATCTTGTCCACATTTCTTTTTCCAGCAATAGCACATATTTAAATGGAACTTTAATCTATGCTGTCTTATATTTAAAATAATACACCTATGATATTGAGTAGCAGTCTCTGCTCATTTGATACATATTTTGTAATTATGAGAGAGCCCCATACTATTTTTCACTCGCAACAAGGTTGAAACTGTGAGTGATCCTCAAGAAATACTAGTTGAGTAAAATTAAATACATGTGCTTCTTTCCCCTTCTAATGTAATGGAAGCAAGTCGTTGACTTTAGAAAGTCTACTCCAAGGGGGTGGGTGGGAGGGAGGCTGAAAAGGGAGGGCATATATATAGTTTTGATTGATTTGAGCTGTTGTACAGCAGAAAACAATACAATACTGTAAAATAATTATCCTCCAAGTAAAAAATAAGTAAGTCCACTCCAGTTGCCTGTTTATGGTGTATTGCAGGTTCATCTTCTATAAATCACTGAGACATTTTGAATGATTTTGAGTGATTCAGTGATTTTCTGATTATGAATTCATTTATATAAATGCTTAGCAAAAAGTTACTAATTATGTATCTCCTTTCTCTAGGTAGGGTAGGGTCAAATATACTTTTGGTGAAAGAGAAACTGCAGTTGCAATTTCTATATTGAACCTTGTTAAGAACTACAATGTAATTTTTTCCTCTGGTCGTGTAACTTTGTATGATACATTCATCTCCTCACAGTCATCTGAAATGAATTATTTCTTACTACTCATGCATCTTAATAAACTTACTTGTTCTTAGGGTGCTTCAATGGAAGTTCAATGGAACTTTCTCACACACATGTACACGTAATCAAGTCCAATATAGGGAGAGGAAATAGCTATTGATGTAATTTCTAGGGGTTTCTTTGTGCAGGGGATTAATAAGAGAAGGGGTAGTTTAAGGACAGACCCTTGGTCCCTCTTAGATTTCTAGAAGTTGTTTTTCAGGCTGCTGTTTATTACTTTGCTGACTCAAGTAAATTATAGCTCTCCTCCTATGTCTATCTGGATAGACTCAAGTTTTTATAAGGGCTGGTCCACGTACACTTTACTGGTAAAGGAAAGAAAGCATCCTTTTTATGACTACCAGTGCTTGTCTTATGAGAGATAGGAAACTCAAAGTTAAACCTGAAATCTGTACCTTCACATTGGTCACTTTGTTAATCTGCCCGAATTTTGAGGTTCGATCTGCCTTAATGCTCACCATTAATACAGCCCATCCGTTAACCATAAGCCCTTTAATAATAGCCCACAGGAATTCCCTGGTAGACACAACTTTCTGACTTGTTTGGAAATTATACAAGGCCTCCACATAGAAATGGTTGGGGCTGTCAACAGACATGCTCTTTTTACCTAGTTTGAAGAGAAAAAAGGTGACTTCTGTGCCAACTTATAACAGTCTTGCTTCCATTTCAGCTGTATCAGTGGATCTCAATCCTGGCTGCAAAACTCGTCACCTGGGGAGCTTTCAAAAATATCAATGTTTATGCCCCATCATAGATGCACAGAGAGGGAGGCTAGAACATTTGAGTTAAGAAAATATTCCCAGGTGATTCTAAGGGTTAGCCAGGTTTGAAAAATCACAGGGTTTAGGACCAAGAAGATACACTTCTCTGAAAGAGGACATAGGTGATACTTTCTTTCTTTTTTTTTTTTTTTTAAAGATTTTTTTTTTTTTAATTTTTTATTTATTTTATTTTTTAATTTTTTTTGGATGGGAGTGGGTTGGGGAGGGGGGGTGGGTGGGTCACTTCTATTGGTCTTTCATTTATTCAGTTTCATCCATCTTTGTTCTTTGGCCTGTGTGGGCCTCCCATCGTAGCAGTCTTAGGTGATACTTTCAAAGTTACTGTGGCCGGCTGAGATGTTGGTGAAGACTAGACTGTGCATGTCTACTTTTAGGATGGCCTCCATCTCCTTCCAGTCAAAAGTCTACCTATAAAAGAGCTCTCTCCTTCCCTTTACGCCACCTACGAAACATGACCTGGCTCAGCTCAGTGGAAGTTGACCAGACGTAGGACAGTGGGGCGCGGAGGAGCTCAGCTCATGGTGACAATGGATGAGACAGTTGAGCGTGGATAACACAAGTATCTGGACAAGCAATTGGTTTCATAATTCACTGTGTGATTTTGGGTAAACCACTGACTATTCCTAGACATTTTTTCCCTTCTGAGTAAATAAGAGGTAATAACCCCATGCTTACTTCACAGGCTTTTGGGAGCTTTATGAAATTGTGTCCTTGAAGCATTTTAGAAACTCTAGTCTCATACTTCATTGAGGCTAGTATTCCCACTTGTGTGAGAGAGGAGTTGTTTCAAAGTGAGGCCTCCACAAAAAGCCCATCCGTTAACCATAAGCCCTTTAATAATAGCCCACAGGAATTCCCTGGTAGACACAACTTTCTGACTTGTTTGGAAATTATACAAGGCCTCCACATAGAAATGGTTGGGGCTGTCAACAGACATGCTCTTTTTACCTAGTTTGAAGAGAAAAAAGGTGACTTCTGTGCCAACTTATAACAGTCTTGCTTCCATTTCAGCTGTATCAGTGGATCTCAATCCTGGCTGCAAAACTCGTCACCTGGGGAGCTTTCAAAAATATCAATGTTTATGCCCCATCATAGATGCACAGAGAGGGAGGCTAGAACATTTGAGTTAAGAAAATATTCCCAGGTGATTCTAAGGGTTAGCCAGGTTTGAAAAATCACAGGGTTTAGGACCAAGAAGATACACTTCTCTGAAAGAGGACATAGGTGATACTTTCTTTCTTTTTTTTTTTTTAAAGATTTTTTTTTTTTTTATTTATTTTATTTTTAATTTTTTTGGATGGGAGTGGGTTGGGGAGGGGGGGGGGTGGGTCACTTCTATTGGTCTTTCATTTATTCAGTTTCATCCATCTTTGTTCTTTGGCCTGTGTGGGCCTCCCATCGTAGCAGTCTTAGGTGATACTTTCAAAGTTACTGTGGCCGGCTGAGATGTTGGTGAAGACTAGACTGTGCATGTCTACTTTTAGGATGGCCTCCATCTCCTTCCAGTCAAAAGTCTACCTATAAAAGAGCTCTCTCCTTTCCTTTTACGCCACCTACCGAAACATGACCTGGCTCAGCTCAGTGGAAGTTGACCAGACGTAGGACAGTGGGGCGCGGAGGAGCTCAGCTCATGGTGACAATGGATGAGACAGTTGAGCGTGGATAACACAAGTATCTGGACAAGCAATTGGTTTCATAATTCACTGTGTGATTTTGGGTAAACCACTGACTATTCCTAGACATTTTTTCCCTTCTGAGTAAATAAGAGGTAATAACCCCATGCTTACTTCACAGGCTTTTGGGAGCTTTATGAAATTGTGTCCTTGAAGCATTTTAGAAACTCTAGTCTCATACTTCATTGAGGCTAGTATTCCCACTTGTGTGAGAGAGGAGTTGTTTCAAAGTGTTCTTTCCATGGACCAAATATTGGAAAATAAGATTTTAAGATCTGAAGACGAAATATGAACAGATATATAGCTCAGATGGTGCATCATATTTTCCTACATTTGATAAAAGATAAATTTACCTTGATGGTAAACCACCCCCTAAATCTAGCTATAGGGAACAATAAAGTAAAAAAGGCAAAGTTGTTTATTCTGATATTTTAAAGCAAGAACAGAGAAAACCTAAAATATTATAATGTCACAAATGCTACTGAATGTTTATTGCCCATAACTATGTTAGGCATTGTATAACACAGGCTTAATTTGAACTTGGAGATATTATAAACTAAAAATAATCTGAAGTAAAAATAAATAATGTGTATTTGAAAACTACAATGAACTGGTGAAAGTCAAAGTGTTAGTCGCTCAGTCATGTCCGACTCTTTGCGACCCCATGGACTGTAGCCACCAGGCTTCTCTGTCCATGGAATTCTCCAGGCAAGAACACTGGGCTGGTAGGGCTTACCTGGTAGCTCAGTGGTGAAGAGTTCACCTGCCAATGCAGGAGACACGGGTCCGATCCCTGATCCAGGAGGATCCCACAAAGTGAGGATCAACTAAGCCCGTGACCCACTATTATTGAGCCTGTGCTCTAGAGCCTCCAAGCTGCAACTATTAAAGCCCATGTGCCCTAGAGCCCGAATTCCACAATGAGAGAACAGGAGGCCTGCTCATCTCAGCTAGGGAGCAGCCCCCATTCCCTGCAACTAGAGAAGAGCCTGTGGCAGCAGTGAAAACCCAGAATAGCCATAAATAAATAAATAAATAAAAATTAAAAAAAAAAAAAAGAATACTGGGGTGGGTTGCCAATTCCTTCTCTAGGGGAATCTTCCTAACCCGGGGATTGAACATAGGTTTCCTGCACTGCAGATAAATTCCCACATTGCAGGTAAATGAACTAGAGCTAACACCTAAAACAGACGACTTATGAAGTGGAATTTCCTAAGAGATTTCTTTGGTGAAAAAGTCTAGACTAACATGTGTAATGAAATGAAGAGCCAGCCACCTTCAGTCTTTGCTTTGATTTATCACAGTAATGATGAAAATGAATGAACTATGGCTTATAAACTGTGAATGAACTGTGTCACTATGAATTACAGTGATGATTTTAATTGACAAAATTTTTGACTCTTTTGTGGATTAGACAACAACGACAATAACCAAAACAAACTAAAAATCCTCAGGAATCACAAGAAATAGTATAGCATGATTTTGTAGCTACAGGGGGAAAAATTTAGCTTCATGAAGGTCTTCAAATTAACACGCTTGTTGAAGCTAATTCAAGGCATGGCTGTAAAATCTGGAAAGTTCACAGCCTCTTTTCTCTTTATAGCTCCATGTTCACCCACATTACTGGAACCTCTCTCTTTCTGCCTTTAGGTAATATTCTCTTGTTTGTCATCACACTTAAAAAATGATTTGTTATGCATGACTAAAAAGCATTCACAGAAACTACTACCTCAGCCATGCATTATTATTTTTTTTTTTTAAAGATTTATTTATTTATTTATTTTGGGCGGGGGTCGGGTTGGGGAGGGCGGGGAGGGGGCGGCCACTTCTATTGGTCTTTCAATTCTCTGTTCTCATCCGTCATTGTTCTTTGGCTCCTGTGGGCTTCCCATCGCGGTGGCCTCTGTCGCTGCAGAGCGCCGGCTCTGGGCACATGCACTCCAGAGCTCCGGCTCAGCAATCGGACACATCAGTCCAGCTGCTCCGCGGCATGTGGGATCTTCCCAGGCCAGGGCTCGAACCAGCGCCCCTTGCACTGCAAGGCGGTGTCCATACCCACTGGACCACCAGGGGAAGCCCGCATTATTTTAATCTATGATTGCAATACATGATATTACTGGGTTTATGGTCATTATGTAAGTATGTCCATAAAGTAATACTAACAATATTAATCTGATTGTGGATTTAAAGGCTTTTCTCCCTTTAAGGGATTTTAGGCATCAGCAGGCTGGAAGTGAGTAATCATTTGAGGACAATTTGCTTATACTGGTGGGTGTGAATATAGGGAGCAGTGGAGTAAGGGAGGGGAGCAGAGAAGAGCAAAAGAATGACCTTTAATTTCTTCATGTCTGATCTCAACTCCTGGCAGGCTGGATGCTTTGACCCATGTTGTAGAGACTTTGTTTCAGAGCTGTAGGAGAACAGAGCCTCTATAGTTCTCACCACCAGTTTCCAAGAGAACCCAAAGTTTATTGTTTCTCAACCCAAAGTTTATTGTTTCTCAAAAGTAAATGTGCACCAGGTTTAGAAGAGCAATGTCTAAACAGGTTATTGGGCCCAAATTCCAGAGTTTCTGACTTAATGTGTCCTGTCCTAAGACAGAATTTGCATTTCGAGTAAAATCTCAAGTGATGCTGAAGGAAAACCCTTTGAGAACCATTGCTTTAGACTGACCATCTGTGACTAAACTTTGTCTTCCATTTTATGGATGAGCTACCTGGGGTCTTGGATGTTAAATAATACCCAACATTCTGATAAAAATTAAGGCTTCCTATTCCCCAGGCCAGTGTTTTTGTCTCACTTAGTTCTCTACCTTCATTTGAGAAGAATGTGTGTTCTACTCTCTTAAAACAAGGCATTGGAGTGTGTAATTGTTGGTTTCATTTTTTTTTTTTCATGCTGCAACCATAGTTTGCAAAAATGCACTCCCTATAAATCTATATTTTCCATGCTTTTGTTTTATATAATCTTTGTTTCTGACCCACAAGAGTTTCAGTGAAGCAAAATTTCTAGTAGAATCGGTTAGTAAAATTTCCCCCAAATCTAAAACCTTTCTCACTGTACATTTTCAAAGAGGCATAACCAATATTCAAATCTGATTTGAGTACCGCATCTTCATATTCATTTGTTGCTCATGCAGTAACAAAACTGCAGCAGGAGAAGGTAAACAGAAAGAAACCAAATGCCCTGGATGATGCAAGTGGGTAGTTCTTGAAAAACCAACATAGACAACTGTCAATGAAGCAACTATCTAGTGGAATTTGATTGATATGTTTTTATCATATCAATCATTTGAATCATTAGCTCTCTGAAAATAATTTTCCATTAACTCAATACATTTTTATTGAGCACTTTCTGGTGGCAGGCACCATGAAAGGCAAGAAGGAATACAGTGATGGAGCAGTGGAGTAAGGGAGGGAGCAGAGAAGAGCAAAGAATGACCTTTAATTTCTTCATGTCTGATCTCAACTCCTGGCAGGCTGGATGCTTTGACCCATGTTGTAGAGACTTTGTTTCAGAGCTGTAGGAGAACAGAGCCTCTATAGTTCTCACCACCAGTTTCCAAGAGAACCCAAAGTTTATTGTTTCTCAACCCAAAGTTTATTGTTTCTCAAAAGTAAATGTGCACCAGGTTTAGAAGAGCAATGTCTAAACAGGTTATTGGGCCCAAATTCCAGAGTTTCTGACTTAATGTGTCCTGTCCTAAGACAGAATTTGCATTTCGAGTAAAATCTCAAGTGATGCTGAAGGAAAACCCTTTGAGAACCATTGCTTTAGACTGACCATCTGTGACTAAACTTTGTCTTCCATTTTATGGATGAGCTACCTGGGGTCTTGGATGTTAAATAATACCCAACATTCTGATAAAAATTAAGGCTTCCTATTCCCCAGGCCAGTGTTTTTGTCTCACTTAGTTCTCTACCTTCATTTGAGAAGAATGTGTGTTCTACTCTCTTAAAACAAGGCATTGGAGTGTGTAATTGTTGGTTTCATTTTTTTTTTTTCATGCTGCAACCATAGTTTGCAAAAATGCACTCCCTATAAATCTATATTTTCCATGCTTTTGTTTTATATAATCTTTGTTTCTGACCCACAAGAGTTTCAGTGAAGCAAAATTTCTAGTAGAATCGGTTAGTAAAATTTCCCCCAAATCTAAAACCTTTCTCACTGTACATTTTCAAAGAGGCATAACCAATATTCAAATCTGATTTGAGTACCGCATCTTCATATTCATTTGTTGCTCATGCAGTAACAAAACTGCAGCAGGAGAAGGTAAACAGAAAGAAACCAAATGCCCTGGATGATGCACGAAGTGGGTAGTTCTTGAAAAACCAACATAGACAACTGTCAATGAAGCAACTATCTAGTGGAATTTGATTGATATGTTTTTATCATATCAATCATTTGAATCATTAGCTCTCTGAAAATAATTTTCCATTAACTCAATACATTTTTATTGAGCACTTTCTGGTGGCAGGCACCATGAAAGGCAAGAAGGAATACAGTGATGGACAAAACAGAAACTCTCCTCTCTCCATTATCTCAAAGTCCAGTAAGTTTAGTCACTCATTGGAATCATACATGTTTTATCAAGTTCTTCTAATTTATACTCATTAGGTTGGTTGGATTTTCAGTTAGTTTAATTAAACAGAACTCAATTTTTTAGACAAGAGAGCAGATTAATTTGAAACGTGTATCTTTGTTAGAAGAAACTGAATTCTTATACATTTCTAACTGAAAAAAAGAAAAGAGTATTTTATTCTAGAACTCTGTGTATTTAGGAGTGGCTAAGATTATATATGTGATACATTTACTTAGTACAGGCAGATAACTGGCAAGACCTTAGTTTAGATTGAGATTAATTTTTCCTACAGCATGTTAAGTTACTGTTTTCTTAGATCATAAAAATCTATCAGTTTGCGCTTTCCATAGAAAATATACAGTTCACAAAATAAACAATAATGTATGCCCTTAAAACATGATAAAACAACAAAACTCGTCCCTTATCTCATGATTCATTTGAGATGAGATTTGTCCTAATTATCAAACAGTTCTTTGTTTTAAAGTATTTCTACCCATTTGGTCTGAAAATTATATTTCTTTGAATGCTTTATCTAAGTACATCCTAAAGGAAGAGCACATTCTGGATCCCTCTTCATATAGCACAAAATAATATTGTATATCTGGCCCTTATATTCTTTCTCCTATGCATATTTGAATCATTTAAAGAGTAGCTTCCATTAGAAGCTGAGCTCTTAAAACATAGCATCTTAGACTCAGAATAGACTGTGGAGAGATCCACTCCCAAATTCTGCCTAAATTCAAACTGCTGCTAGAACATGCCTGGAAGAGGACAGTCAATCTGAAGGAGCTCCATTCTGAAGACCTTACTATATAATTTGGGGAATCGCCTTCTTTGCAGTAACAAAACTGCAGCAGGAGAAGGTAAACAGAAAGAAACCAAATGCCCTGGATGATGCAAAGTGGGTAGTTCTTGAAAAACCAACATAGACAACTGTCAATGAAGCAACTATCTAGTGGAATTTGATTGATATGTTTTTATCATATCAATCATTTGAATCATTAGCTCTCTGAAAATAATTTTCCATTAACTCAATACATTTTTATTGAGCACTTTCTGGTGGCAGGCACCATGAAAGGCAAGAAGGAATACAGTGATGGACAAAACAGAAACTCTCCTCTCTCCATTATCTCAAAGTCCAGTAAGTTTAGTCACTCATTGGAATCATACATGTTTTATCAAGTTCTTCTAATTTATACTCATTAGGTTGGTTGGATTTTCAGTTAGTTTAATTAAACAGAACTCAATTTTTTAGACAAGAGAGCAGATTAATTTGAAACGTGTATCTTTGTTAGAAGAAACTGAATTCTTATACATTTCTAACTGAAAAAAAGAAAAGAGTATTTTATTCTAGAACTCTGTGTATTTAGGAGTGGCTAAGATTATATATGTGATACATTTACTTAGTACAGGCAGATAACTGGCAAGACCTTAGTTTAGATTGAGATTAATTTTTCCTACAGCATGTTAAGTTACTGTTTTCTTAGATCATAAAAATCTATCAGTTTGCGCTTTCCATAGAAAATATACAGTTCACAAAATAAACAATAATGTATGCCCTTAAAACATGATAAAACAACAAAACTCGTCCCTTATCTCATGATTCATTTGAGATGAGATTTGTCCTAATTATCAAACAGTTCTTTGTTTTAAAGTATTTCTACCCATTTGGTCTGAAAATTATATTTCTTTGAATGCTTTATCTAAGTACATCCTAAAGGAAGAGCACATTCTGGATCCCTCTTCATATAGCACAAAATAATATTGTATATCTGGCCCTTATATTCTTTCTCCTATGCATATTTGAATCATTTAAAGAGTAGCTTCCATTAGAAGCTGAGCTCTTAAAACATAGCATCTTAGACTCAGAATAGACTGTGGAGAGATCCACTCCCAAATTCTGCCTAAATTCAAACTGCTGCTAGAACATGCCTGGAAGAGGACAGTCAATCTGAAGGAGCTCCATTCTGAAGACCTTACTATATAATTTGGGGGAAGTTCTCTTTATTCAGAAGTTCTGTCTTATACATTTCCAAAATCTACCTCCTTCTAATTTCCACTTATTCTGTTATTAAACTATAAATGAGTCAAGTCCTTTTTCAATGATATAAATGAACTTATTTACAAAGCAGAAAGAGACTCACAGCCTTAGAAAATGGAACTCATGGTTGCATGGTGGAGGGGATAGTTAAGGACTTTGGGAAGACCATGTACATACACATTGTTATATTTAAAATCTATTGTACAGCACATGGAACTCTGCTCAATGTTATGTGCTAGCCTGGATGGGAGGGGGGTTTGGGGAGAGAATGGATACATATATATGTATGGTCAAGTCCCTGAGTCCCTTCACTGTTCACCTGAAACTATCACAACATTGTTAATTGGGCATACCTCGGTACAAAATGGTTTTGGTGTGGAAAAAAAAAAAAGAAAGAAGTCAAGTCCTTCTTCAATATGTAACTCTTCAAATATCTTCAAAAAATCTCTGTGGGCTGTGTCCTCTCTTAGATTTTTCCATTTTAGCTTCAAAGAGCTGTGGTTTCTTCAACATCAATAACTCTTTTCATTTCTAGTACTTTGACTGGTTCTCCTTATCATTAATCCACATGACCTATAGTGTTTGAAAGTGCTAATTGCTCATTTGTGTCTGACTCTTTGCAACCCCATAGCCTGCCAGGCTCCCCTGTCCATGGAATTCTTCAGGCAAGAACACTGGAGTGGGCAGCCATTCCATTCTCAAGGGAATCTTCCTGACCCAGGGATCAAACCTGGGTCTTCCGCATTGCAGCAAGTATCCTTCTCATCTGAGCTACCAGGGAAGACCAACTATAGTGCTTACGTCAGGCATAATAGTACCTCTCAAGACTGTGTATCACACATGTGATGAGCATGTATTACGGACTGACGGACAGGGTGCTATCCTCCAGTACCAGTCTCCAAATTCATACGCTGAAGTCCTAACCCCAGTGTGACGATCTGTGGAGACGGGGGCTTTAGGAGGTAACTGGATTAGATGAGGTCGCTGGGGTGAGGCTCTCATAAAAAAGAACCCACGGTGCTTGCTCTTTCACCGCCTCTGCCACAGCAAAAGGGGTCCTTTTGCAGACAGGCTCTCCCCAGGAACTGACCATGCTGGCACCATGATCTCAGACTTCTAGCCTCCGGAACTGCAGGAAAATAAATTTCTGCGGTTTAAGCTATCCAGTCCGTGTTACGGCAGCCCACACAGACTAAGACAGTGAAAGAGGGAAAATAATTTTGGTGGAATTACTATGATTTATTCAACAGATTATCTGAATTTTTAAAGAGCTTAAATCCGTTGCATGGTGGAGGGGATAGTTAAGGACTTTGGGAAGACCATGTACATACACATTGTTATATTTAAAATCTATTGTACAGCACATGGAACTCTGCTCAATGTTATGTGCTAGCCTGGATGGGAGGGGGGTTTGGGGAGAGAATGGATACATATATATGTATGGTCAAGTCCCTGAGTCCCTTCACTGTTCACCTGAAACTATCACAACATTGTTAATTGGGCATACCTCGGTACAAAATGGTTTTGGTGTGGAAAAAAAAAAAAAGAAAGAAGTCAAGTCCTTCTTCAATATGTAACTCTTCAAATATCTTCAAAAAATCTCTGTGGGCTGTGTCCTCTCTTAGATTTTTCCATTTTAGCTTCAAAGAGCTGTGGTTTCTTCAACATCAATAACTCTTTTCATTTCTAGTACTTTGACTGGTTCTCCTTATCATTAATCCACATGACCTATAGTGTTTGAAAGTGCTAATTGCTCATTTGTGTCTGACTCTTTGCAACCCCATAGCCTGCCAGGCTCCCCTGTCCATGGAATTCTTCAGGCAAGAACACTGGAGTGGGCAGCCATTCCATTCTCAAGGGAATCTTCCTGACCCAGGGATCAAACCTGGGTCTTCCGCATTGCAGCAAGTATCCTTCTCATCTGAGCTACCAGGGAAGACCAACTATAGTGCTTACGTCAGGCATAATAGTACCTCTCAAGACTGTGTATCACACATGTGATGAGCATGTATTACGGACTGACGGACAGGGTGCTATCCTCCAGTACCAGTCTCCAAATTCATACGCTGAAGTCCTAACCCCAGTGTGACGATCTGTGGAGACGGGGGCTTTAGGAGGTAACTGGATTAGATGAGGTCGCTGGGGTGAGGCTCTCATAAAAAAGAACCCACGGTGCTTGCTCTTTCACCGCCTCTGCCACAGCAAAAGGGGTCCTTTTGCAGACAGGCTCTCCCCAGGAACTGACCATGCTGGCACCATGATCTCAGACTTCTAGCCTCCGGAACTGCAGGAAAATAAATTTCTGCGGTTTAAGCTATCCAGTCCGTGTTACGGCAGCCCACACAGACTAAGACAGTGAAAAAGAGGGAAAATAATTTTGGTGGAATTACTATGATTTATTCAACAGATTATCTGAATTTTAAAAATACACACATACTTTCAAAATCTTGCTTTATGATTTTCACGTTGAAGTCCTGTGATTGTGAAAAGAGGCAGCTTTGATATAGTGCCTCCTTCCCTTTCATCATTTGTATAATAAATATGTGTTGATCTATACATGTATAAACGCACACATATGTCTTTGTTTCTTGCCTAGCAAATGTTCACCTTCTTATGCCAGTATCTGTGAATCAAGGCAGAAACATGAACCGCCCTTTGTGGAGAAATGTGTCTTATTTAGATAAAACGGTCTTATTCTTTCTCCTCTGGAAGAAAGAAGTGGGAGTAGTTTTTACAACCAGACTACTAGTTCTCATTGGTGTGTCCACAAACATACTCTTTGGAGCAGATGCACATCTCTAGGAACAAGTGGGCTCTGTCATAATCAAGGTAATTCAGCTATCACTCTCTGTGGAGCAACCAAGGAAGGAAGACTCAGGTCTGGCTGCCTCTATTCTATACACCACAGTCACAGACGCAGTGCAGGTACACACAGTATTTGAGTCTAATACAGGGAATTCCCCAGTGATTGAGCTCAGGAGTCACACCATTCATCTCACAGGTCAGAGGCCTGGGACTCACACTCAGTACAAACTCCAGAGGGGTCGTGCCCCAGATACCTATGAACTGGCATGACCTTATCCTTACCATCAATCCAGAGGCACTTCCTGCAGTTCTGACCAACCTTCATCTGAGCAGAGACTATGATCCTGAGTCATTTAAAAAGGGCTAAACTCAGTTCATGACTGCCTGTTCCTCTAGATGTGTCCTGCATCATAGATGCATTACAAAGTTAGAGATTACTTTTATTATTTGGGGAAAAGTTTCAGTTACTTGTAAAGATAATCTACTCTGGATGGAGATATTCCTTCCAAGATATGAGGTCTACACACACTCTCCCTTAATAAGGTAGCGCTAGCTGAAAGTTTACAGGATTATCACAGCTCCCTCCTAGAAGTTTCCACAGAAAAACTGATTTGGAGCTCAATGTACCAACAACAATCTTGCTTCCTCTTCTGCCCCATGTGTAACAAGATTGTTCCTAAGATAAGCAGATCTTAGAATGGGGTTATCTTATTCTCTTGTTCCACAAACAGGATATTTTATTCCTCTTCTTCTCACCCCTAATGAGGTGTGACCTACTTCATTAGATTTTTGGTTGGGGTAGACTGGACTTTAAAAACACATACTTTCAAAATCTTCTTTACGTTGAAGTCCTGTGATTGTGAAAAGAGGCAGCTTTGATATAGTGCCTCCTTCCCTTTCATCATTTGTATAATAAATATGTGTTGATCTATACATGTATAAACGCACACATATGTCTTTGTTTCTTGCCTAGCAAATGTTCACCTTCTTATGCCAGTATCTGTGAATCAAGGCAGAAACATGAACCGCCCTTTGTGGAGAAATGTGTCTTATTTAGATAAAACGGTCTTATTCTTTCTCCTCTGGAAGAAAGAAGTGGGAGTAGTTTTTACAACCAGACTACTAGTTCTCATTGGTGTGTCCACAAACATACTCTTTGGAGCAGATGCACATCTCTAGGAACAAGTGGGCTCTGTCATAATCAAGGTAATTCAGCTATCACTCTCTGTGGAGCAACCAAGGAAGGAAGACTCAGGTCTGGCTGCCTCTATTCTATACACCACAGTCACAGACGCAGTGCAGGTACACACAGTATTTGAGTCTAATACAGGGAATTCCCCAGTGATTGAGCTCAGGAGTCACACCATTCATCTCACAGGTCAGAGGCCTGGGACTCACACTCAGTACAAACTCCAGAGGGATCGTGCCCCAGATACCTATGAACTGGCATGACCTTATCCTTACCATCAATCCAGAGGCACTTCCTGCAGTTCTGACCAACCTTCATCTGAGCAGAGACTATGATCCTGAGTCATTTAAAAAGGGCTAAACTCAGTTCATGACTGCCTGTTCCTCTAGATGTGTCCTGCATCATAGATGCATTACAAAGTTAGAGATTACTTTTATTATTTGGGGAAAAGTTTCAGTTACTTGTAAAGATAATCTACTCTGGATGGAGATATTCCTTCCAAGATATGAGGTCTACACACACTCCCTTAATAAGGTAGCGCTAGCTGAAAGTTTACAGGATTATCACAGCTCCCTCCTAGAAGTTTCCACAGAAAAACTGATTTGGAGCTCAATGTACCAACAACAATCTTGCTTCCTCTTCTGCCCCATGTGTAACAAGATTGTTCCTAAGATAAGCAGATCTTAGAATGGGGTTATCTTATTCTCTTGTTCCACAAACAGGATATTTTATTCCTCTTCTTCTCACCCCTAATGAGGTGTGACCTACTTCATTAGATTTTTGGTTGGGGTAGACTGGAACTTTGGGAGAGGAAAAATGGACTATCCTAGTGATCAGAACTTGGACAAATAATATAAAACATATTTTATTGGAACTTCAACATTCAGGATTTGTTGTTTTCTAATATCTCTTTCTGAAAGAAGCTTCTTGAAGAAAGTGACCCGAATACAGGGGTCATCACACAAAGAAGAGTTGGGAAAAATAAGCAGGGAAAGAATTTTGATTGTATTGTTCCCTTTTCTCACTCCTGTGTTCTTCAGATCTGATAGATAGAGCTGTCCAGGACATATGTAGTGTCAAAATGTGAATAGAGTACCTGTGTCAGCTTTCTGGGAGCCATGAATGAGGATGTTGACAACAACTGTAACTGTATTTTATCTTTCTAATTACTAGCCTGGTCCTATTCTATAAGAAAAGTGTGATCGAGATTCTTTAGTATCCAGCTTATAAAATGCTTGCTTAACTAGATGGCTATCACACTTTACTAAATGTTTTCCCTTAAATAAATAATATCAATAAATTGATCTAAAGGTCACCATTTTGCAATGTTCAGAAAGAACATTTTGGTTTGTTTAGACATTTTCATACCATGCGCCTGGAGGAGAGCACTGAAAGGAAAATGTCACATCTCACTTTTTGAAATTACTCTCATTTCGGAGATATTTTGGTAAACAAATCAAGGCAGCTCACACTGCCATCAGTCAGATTTCCCTGCATGTACTCACAACAGGTTAGGGTTGGGTTCTCTACAGGTTCCATAATGTGAATACGAGGAGCACACACTGAACAGAGCTCTGATGCCAGGGTCTCTGGTGAGCAGTATGAGTACCTTCTATAACATGCAAGGCTAAAATCTCTGCTAGAGAAGTAACCATGCTGTAATTGGATTCCAGGAGGTTTATTAGCCATGGGAGGGGAGGGGAGTGGAGAGCATCACAGGGTTCTTGAGCAATAAGTCTTGCAAACACCCTGCTCTATGGGGTCAGGAGACAGAAAGCTGTTCTCCAGGGCTCAGTGGCCCCTGTGTGCGGCCGGCCTGGGCAGGACTATCGGCACTGGTGCTTCTCCAAGCCATCCAAGTCTCCAGTGCATTGAGGAAAGTTTCAGTTGCTCTGAACAGGAAGTATTTGGAATTAAGCTGGCTTGACTTGAACTAGTGAAAAGATCACTGGTTCTATTTTTCCTACCTTCCAAATCCTTTCAGGGGACAGAAATACTTTTCGGTCCTCCAGCTATGTTTATCCGTCTTATCTTTTGTGTGATGCAAGAAATGTGGTTAGATGAACTAAAATTGTCCACAGCAAATTTAGTTTTGATGCAGCAGTTTTGCCAAAGGGGAGTCCATGTCCAAAAAGACCATTCCATTTAGAGATATGCAAGATGATCTTTAGACTAATTTTCCTGTTCCTTCGACATCCATCTTCATCTCTCTGCTGTTCTAGAAAAAAAAAAAATTGTAGAGTACTCTGGATTCCCCAGAGCAGTGACATTTCTGGGAGAGTCTGAAGACTTCTATAGTTTTCTCATCCTACCCAACTGCAGAAACCTGCAGCCTGGGGGCCTTTGGGGGACAGATGCCACCACAGGGCAGTTGTGGCTAAACAGGGGAAACCAAGTTATTTGGAGGGGTTTGTGCATTTCCCAATGGGGTTTCTCTCTGAATTTGTGGCAAATACAGTAACCAGTCACTCTCTTTACTTTCAAGGACAGTTATGGGGAGAGGAATGCACATAATCAAATGTAAAGTCTGATACCAGAGTTAGCCTGGTAGCAAAAGGGCAGGTGAAAGGGGTGGTCATATCCAGTTTGCTAATAGAAAACTTTCATTTCATTCCATGGCTTCTAAGGGTATGACAGTGGTTCTAGAAAGTTCTCCAAGGCTCCCTTCCATGTAACCTTTGAATTTTCCTTTGTTGCTGCTCTCTTTTCCTGACGATTGGTGAAGATTGCATGGAGCTGGACAAGTGGGATTAGAGCTGTGTAGTGCCCGTTAGCGCTCTGTGCTCTTCCCAAGTGCCCACTCTGCATACATCACCCATGTGACCCCAGCAGACTCTCACAGTGACTGTTTCCATAATTACAGATGAAGTACCCAGCATGTTATAGGCAAGAAACTTCTGTTATGAAAATTCAATTGATTACAGAGCCCAGGTTTATAACTACTGCAATAGAAATCTTTGTTCTCATTTTTCAAATATTAAATCCCAGTCTAAATCTTGCTTTCTATATGAAAATTCAGTATTTTTTTCTTTTTTGGCCTAGAGTATGTAGAGGATTGGATATGTACCAAAGCCACCAGTTGGCCTGTGAGATACCCCTGGTCAGTCATCCAATGCGCCTCTTCGACTGGCAAATTAACGTAAGAATTTGTCAGTCTGTTTCTGTAATTAAGGGAATTAACTGTTCAAATTGAAAATGTCTACATCTCTCAGATTAGATGAAGATATTTTGAAAGAGAATAGCAGTATGATCTGTGGGGTTCTAATTTAGCAGTAGCCAGGAGCTGTCATTTCTGAATGTGTGCTAGCATCTGAATGACATTAACTTTTTTTAAAAAAATTGGGAGACTGCAATCTACTTCCAGGTCTTCTGATGAATAACCTTGATGTCTTAGGCAGGGACTCCACCATCGTCCTCCTTACCTCAAGCTGACTGTTTTATCAACAACACTGGCTGATGAAAAATCTTCCTGTAATTGTTTTATTCTTATTCAAAGCATGCCTCTTTCCCCCATTCCAGCTGGTCTAATAGGTGGATAAAAGAATTGCCAAAAACACACTGCATGAGCATCTGGTTCTGACGAAAAACATACCAAGCTTATTTGCCTCGATCTGTTGCTTTAGAATTTGCAGTATATTGAGGAAGTCTGTTTTGCAAGAGGTTACTAATGATGGGAGTGAATGCTCCTTGCTTGGCATGCAAGCACACACGTATGGGAAATGGAGAAACTCAAGTAAATACGGGTATGACAGTGGTTCTAGAAAGTTCTCCAAGGCTCCCTTCCATGTAACCTTTGAATTTTCCTTTGTTGCTGCTCTCTTTCCTGACGATTGGTGAAGATTGCATGGAGCTGGACAAGTGGGATTAGAGCTGTGTAGTGCCCGTTAGCGCTCTGTGCTCTTCCCAAGTGCCCACTCTGCATACATCACCCATGTGACCCCAGCAGACTCTCACAGTGACTGTTTCCATAATTACAGATGAAGTACCCAGCATGTTATAGGCAAGAAACTTCTGTTATGAAAATTCAATTGATTACAGAGCCCAGGTTTATAACTACTGCAATAGAAATCTTTGTTCTCATTTTTCAAATATTAAATCCCAGTCTAAATCTTGCTTTCTATATGAAAATTCAGTATTTTTTTCTTTTTTGGCCTAGAGTATGTAGAGGATTGGATATGTACCAAAGCCACCAGTTGGCCTGTGAGATACCCCTGGTCAGTCATCCAATGCGCCTCTTCGACTGGCAAATTAACGTAAGAATTTGTCAGTCTGTTTCTGTAATTAAGGGAATTAACTGTTCAAATTGAAAATGTCTACATCTCTCAGATTAGATGAAGATATTTTGAAAGAGAATAGCAGTATGATCTGTGGGGTTCTAATTTAGCAGTAGCCAGGAGCTGTCATTTCTGAATGTGTGCTAGCATCTGAATGACATTAACTTTTTTTAAAAAAATTGGGAGACTGCAATCTACTTCCAGGTCTTCTGATGAATAACCTTGATGTCTTAGGCAGGGACTCCAACATGCGTCACTCCTTACCTCAAGCTGACTGTTTTATCAACAACACTGGCTGATGAAAAATCTTCCTGTAATTGTTTTATTCTTATTCAAAGCATGCCTCTTTCCCCCATTCCAGCTGGTCTAATAGGTGGATAAAAGAATTGCCAAAAACACACTGCATGAGCATCTGGTTCTGACGAAAAACATACCAAGCTTATTTGCCTCGATCTGTTGCTTTAGAATTTGCAGTATATTGAGGAAGTCTGTTTTGCAAGAGGTTACTAATGATGGGAGTGAATGCTCCTTGCTTGGCATGCAAGCACACACGTATGGGAAATGAAGAAACTCAAGTAAATACGAGGTCTTGCTGGCAGCAACTAATGTCTTCCAAGATTTTCTGGCCCCCTGGGTGTAAGAGCAACAAACTCCTCAAACATTTTACAATGGATTCCAGGTGTTTATACTCAAGATCGATACATTTTTATCTTTAGGAATCAATGAAATGTGAGAGTCTGCAGAGGATCTCTTGCTTGGGAAGGCTTAGAAAAATGCCTATAGGATATTTGAAACTACTTTCATTAAAACGCTCTGATATGAGATAGGAAAAAGAAAGCAGTACTTATTTAGAAAAGCTTAAATTTCATTAAAATGCTCCAATATGAGACAGGAAAAAGAAAAGAGTCCTTATTTAGGAAAGTTCAATGTCATGACCAAAGTGCTTAAATTGGCTTTAGTTTTTTAAAAAAGGGTTTAGACAAATTCAATAGTTAGGGCTCTTCCTAAACCTTGCATCAACTAAGAATTAGGGTGTGCAGCCTTACCCCTCTTTTCCTCTTCTGCTGGCTGAATGTTTATGAATGTGGCTAGTTTTCCTCATGAAAATGCTTAACTGATATTATGCATATCAAAATGCAAACATGAACATCAGGGACAGATTCTGCATAAATTACCTGGATAATTTTACCCGGGGCATAGCTGGGTCTATTTGGCTACCATCCATTATTCTGAAGCCAGTTCAGAGCCCCATAGGTTCTGCTGAGCCAGCAAGAATCCATGGCTTCTGTAAAGTCCAACTGAAGCTTGTGCACTTCAACTTTGTACTATTTTGAGACAATGGGCAGCCTTATGCCTATCTTGTCTTCAGATTTTTCTTGGTCTGCTTGCCACAGTGACCAAATGACTCCATTGGACATTCAGTCCTTTGGGAATAGAGCTTATTTTCTCAAAGAAAAAAGCAAATATCCAAATATTTTTAAAATATTTGGATTTAATCAATACTTGCTGATTAGGTTATGAATAATCATGTGGATTTGTTCTCATTTCTTTTGTCCATGAAAAAACTACAAACAATAAGATTTGCAGTATATTGAAAGTCTGTTTTGCAAGAGGTTACTAATGATGGGAGTGAATGCTCCTTGCTTGGCATGCAAGCACACACGTATGGGAAATGAAGAAACTCAAGTAAATACGAGGTCTTGCTGGCAGCAACTAATGTCTTCCAAGATTTTCTGGCCCCCTGGGTGTAAGAGCAACAAACTCCTCAAACATTTTACAATGGATTCCAGGTGTTTATACTCAAGATCGATACATTTTTATCTTTAGGAATCAATGAAATGTGAGAGTCTGCAGAGGATCTCTTGCTTGGGAAGGCTTAGAAAAATGCCTATAGGATATTTGAAACTACTTTCATTAAAACGCTCTGATATGAGATAGGAAAAAGAAAGCAGTACTTATTTAGAAAAGCTTAAATTTCATTAAAATGCTCCAATATGAGACAGGAAAAAGAAAAGAGTCCTTATTTAGGAAAGTTCAATGTCATGACCAAAGTGCTTAAATTGGCTTTAGTTTTTTAAAAAAGGGTTTAGACAAATTCAATAGTTAGGGCTCTTCCTAAACCTTGCATCAACTAAGAATTAGGGTGTGCAGCCTTACCCCTCTTTTCCTCTTCTGCTGGCTGAATGTTTATGAATGTGGCTAGTTTTCCTCATGAAAATGCTTAACTGATATTATGCATATCAAAATGCAAACATGAACATCAGGGACAGATTCTGCATAAATTACCTGGATAATTTTACCCGGGGCATAGCTGGGTCTATTTGGCTACCATCCATTATTCTGAAGCCAGTTCAGAGCCCCATAGGTTCTGCTGAGCCAGCAAGAATCCATGGCTTCTGTAAAGTCCAACTGAAGCTTGTGCACTTCAACTTTGTACTATTTTGAGACAATGGGCAGCCTTATGCCTATCTTGTCTTCAGATTTTTCTTGGTCTGCTAGCCACAGTGACCAAATGACTCCATTGGACATTCAGTCCTTTGGGAATAGAGCTTATTTTCTCAAAGAAAAAAGCAAATATCCAAATATTTTTAAAATATTTGGATTTAATCAATACTTGCTGATTAGGTTATGAATAATCATGTGGATTTGTTCTCATTTCTTTTGTCCATGAAAACTATACAATAACAAACAGTTAAGGATTAGGCATTTTGATGAGGTTAGTTGTTAAAGGATTATGAGAAAAACACACTTAGAGAGCATAAGGGTTTTCTCAGAGGACAAGCACACCTGAATAAAATACACTCTGTGTCAAGGGGTTATTACTACAAACAAAGCTAGTGGAGGTGATGAAATTCCAGCAGAGCTATTTTAAGTCCTAAAAGATGATGCTGTTAAAGCGCTGTACTCAACATGCCAGCAAATTTGCAAAACTCAACAGTGGCCACAGGACTGGAAAAATTCAGTTTATATTCCAATTCCAGAGAAGGGCAATGTCAAAGAATGTTCAAATTACTGTATAATTGCACTTAATTCACATGCTAGCAAGATTATGCTCAAAGTTCTTCAAGCTAGGCTTCAGCAGTACATGAACTGAGAACTTCCAGATGTACAAGCTAGATTTAGAAAAGGCAGAAGAACTAGAGATCAAATTGGATCCACTGGATCATAGAAATCAAGGGAATTCCAAAAAAAAATCTACTTCTGCTTCATTGCCTACGCTAAAGCCTTCTACTGTGGATCACAACAAACTGCGGAATACTCTTAAAGAGAATGGAATACCAGACCATCTTACCTGCCTACTGAGAAACCTGTATGCAGGTCATGAAGCAATAGTTAGAACTGGACATGGAAAAACAAATTGGTTCCGCATTGGGAAAGGAGTATGTCAAGGCTGTATATTGTCACCCTGCTTATTTAAATTGTATGCAGAGTACATAATATGAAATGCTGGGCTGGATGACACAATATGGACTCAAGATTATGGGGAGAACCTGTACCCCAATGTTCATTGCAGCTCTCTATACAATAGCCAGAACATGGAAGCAACCTAGATATCCATCGATGAATGAATGGATAAAGCAGCTCTGGTACATATATACAATGGAATACTACTCAGCTGTTAAAAGAAATGCAGAAGACTCAGTCCTAATGAAGTGGCTGGCTCTAGAACCTATCATAAAAAGTGAAGTAAGTCAAAAAGAGAAAGATAAATGCAGTATACTAACACACATATATGGAATCTAGTAGGATGGTCTTGATAACACATGCAGTGAACTCATGGAAAAATAGACAGAGCATAGACATATGGACATCGTGGGGAAGAAATAGGGAGGGGGAGGCATGGAGGGAGTAACATGGAAACCTATACTGTCATGTGTGGAAAAGATAGCTATTGTCATTGTGCTAAGGGAATAGGAATGCTCACAATGGCATGGGGCAATAGTCCAGAGGGGTGGGATGGGGGGAAGTGGGGGGGTGGGGACCAGGGATATGCATATGACTGATCTGGGAACATACATGTCTGTGAACAACAAAACTCTGTAAAACCTTTAAAATAAAGAATTAAAAAAAAAAGATTGCTGGGAGAAATATCAACAACCTCAAATATGCAGACGAGACTACTTTAAAGGCAGAAAGTGAAGAGGAGCAAAAGAGTCTATTGATAAAGGTGAAAGAGGAAAAATCTGGCTTAAAATTTAGCATTCAAAAAATTAGGATCATGGCATCTGGTCCCATCACTTCATGGCAAATAGATATGGAAAAAGTGGAAACAGTGTCAGATTTCATTTTCTTGGGCTCCAAAATCACTAAGAATGGTGACTGCAGCCACAAAATTAAAAGATGCTTACGCCCTGGAAGGTATGACAAACTTAGACAGTGTATTTAGAAGCAGAGACACCACTTTGTTGACTAAGGTCCATGTAGTCAAAGCTATAGCTCTTCCAGTAGACATGTATAGATGTGAAAGTTGAACCATAAAGAAGGCTGAGTGCCAAAGAACTGATGTTTTCAAACTGTGGTGCTGTAGAAGACTCAAGAGTCCCTTAGACAGCAAGGAGATCAAACCAGCCAATCCTAAAGGAAATCAACCCTGAATATTTATTGGAAGGATTGGTGCTGAAGTTGAAGCTCCAGTACTCTGAGCACCTGAGGTGAAGAGTCAACTCTTTGGAAAAGACCCTGATGCTGGGCAAGACTGAGGGCAAGAGGAGAAGAGAGTACAGAGGATGAGATAGTTGGATGGCATCACTGACTCAATGGGTACGAGTTTGAGCAAACTCAGGTGATAGTAAAGGACAGGGAAGCTTGGCATGCTGCAGGCATGGGGTCGCAAAAAGTCAGACATGACTTAGTGACTGAACTACAATTACGACAAGGGGAGATGAGAACATAGGGGCCAGAAGAGGGCCATGAAGTAATGTGTGCCACTTTGCAGGGTAAAAGAAAAAGTGGAGCCATTGTATTGGGAATTGGTCCAGCCCATCTTCTATAACTGCTATATGGTAAAAAGGGAATAGGAATGCTCACAATGGCATGGGGCAATAGTCCAGAGGGGTGGGATGGGGGGAAGTGGGGGGGTGGGGACCAGGGATATGCATATGACTGATCTGGGAACATACATGTCTGTGAACAACAAAACTCTGTAAAACCTTTAAAATAAAGAATTAAAAAAAAAAGATTGCTGGGAGAAATATCAACAACCTCAAATATGCAGACGAGACTACTTTAAAGGCAGAAAGTGAAGAGGAGCAAAAGAGTCTATTGATAAAGGTGAAAGAGGAAAAATCTGGCTTAAAATTTAGCATTCAAAAAATTAGGATCATGGCATCTGGTCCCATCACTTCATGGCAAATAGATATGGAAAAAGTGGAAACAGTGTCAGATTTCATTTTCTTGGGCTCCAAAATCACTAAGAATGGTGACTGCAGCCACAAAATTAAAAGATGCTTACGCCCTGGAAGGTATGACAAACTTAGACAGTGTATTTAGAAGCAGAGACACCACTTTGTTGACTAAGGTCCATGTAGTCAAAGCTATAGCTCTTCCAGTAGACATGTATAGATGTGAAAGTTGAACCATAAAGAAGGCTGAGTGCCAAAGAACTGATGTTTTCAAACTGTGGTGCTGTAGAAGACTCAAGAGTCCCTTAGACAGCAAGGAGATCAAACCAGCCAATCCTAAAGGAAATCAACCCTGAATATTTATTGGAAGGATTGGTGCTGAAGTTGAAGCTCCAGTACTCTGAGCACCTGAGGTGAAGAGTCAACTCTTTGGAAAAGACCCTGATGCTGGGCAAGACTGAGGGCAAGAGGAGAAGAGAGTACAGAGGATGAGATAGTTGGATGGCATCACTGACTCAATGGGTACGAGTTTGAGCAAACTCAGGTGATAGTAAAGGACAGGGAAGCTTGGCATGCTGCAGGCATGGGGTCGCAAAAAGTCAGACATGACTTAGTGACTGAACTACAATTACGACAAGGGGAGATGAGAACATAGGGGCCAGAAGAGGGCCATGAAGTAATGTGTGCCACTTTGCAGGGTAAAAGAAAAAGTGGAGCCATTGTATTGGGAATTGGTCCAGCCCATCTTCTATAACTGCTATATGTGAATCAAAGCAGCAGTATTACCTAGGGGCTTTTTAAAAATGCAGAATCTCCAGCCTTATTCCAGACTCAATCAGAATTTACACTTAAACCAGATAACCATTTGATTTGTCTGCACATTGTAGTTTGAGAAGCATGGGTCACTGCGACTAGATTCCTCTGAGTTATGGTGCCCTCAGTAGTTTGTGGTGTCATATGTAGTTATGGTGTCATACGTAGTTATGGTGTTATACGTAGTTATGGTGTCATACGTACCTCCTAGTGGGTCCTGAATGGACAAGAGCTGTAGGGAAATTCCAAGTTGTGCCAATGAGATTCTTACTCTGTATTTATATATTAAGACAAAAGAAAATGAGAAACAAGGTAAGAGGGAGAAGGAGAGAGGCTACCATGTGGATAAATCTAGTGCAGAAAGAGAAAACAAATGAAGCAGATATTCAGAAAAGGAGACACAAGCTCTCTAATTCTTACGTCTAGTTCCTTTCCAAGTCTGACCAAAAGATTTACTAAACTTGAGTTCCACGTAGTCCTCCTGGCTCCTTATAATAAACCCCTCCTCACTTTGTGCTTATCCTAGCTTGGCATTACGTTTGATAGGTCGGAACAAGAGTCCTAATAAATAAAGCTGGCATGAGTTTGAGTTGGGTCTAGAAAGGGGAGGCAGGAAGGGGCCAAAATGTAACTACAGGTTTCTCTGACTTATCCCAGGTAGAAGAGTGATAACATACTCACTGGCATGAGTTTGAGTTGGGTCTAGAAAGGGAGCGCCAGAAGGTTCGATTAGCCAGTGAGCACTCTTTGGAAAAGACCCTGATGCTGGGCAAGACTGAGGGCAAGAGGAGAAGAGAGTACAGAGGATGAGATAGTTGGATGGCATCACTGACTCAATGGGTACGAGTTTGAGCAAACTCAGGTGATAGTAAAGGACAGGGAAGCTTGGCATGCTGCAGGCATGGGGTCGCAAAAAGTCAGACATGACTTAGTGACTGAACTACAATTACGACAAGGGGAGATGAGAACATAGGGGCCAGAAGAGGGCCATGAAGTAATGTGTGCCACTTTGCAGGGTAAAAGAAAAAGTGGAGCCATTGTATTGGGAATTGGTCCAGCCCATCTTCTATAACTGCTATATGTGAATCAAAGCAGCAGTATTACCTAGGGGCTTTTTAAAAATGCAGAATCTCCAGCCTTATTCCAGACTCAATCAGAATTTACACTTAAACCAGATAACCATTTGATTTGTCTGCACATTGTAGTTTGAGAAGCATGGGTCACTGCGACTAGATTCCTCTGAGTTATGGTGTCATACGTAGTTTGTGGTGTCATATGTAGTTATGGTGTCATACGTAGTTATGGTGTTATACGTAGTTATGGTGTCATACGTACCTCCTAGTGGGTCCTGAATGGACAAGAGCTGTAGGGAAATTCCAAGTTGTGCCAATGAGATTCTTACTCTGTATTTATATATTAAGACAAAAGAAAATGAGAAACAAGGTAAGAGGGAGAAGGAGAGAGGCTACCATGTGGATAAATCTAGTGCAGAAAGAGAAAACAAATGAAGCAGATATTCAGAAAAGGAGACACAAGCTCTCTAATTCTTACGTCTAGTTCCTTTCCAAGTCTGACCAAAAGATTTACTAAACTTGAGTTCCACGTAGTCCTCCTGGCTCCTTATAATAAACCCCTCCTCACTTTGTGCTTATCCTAGCTTGGCATTACGTTTGATAGGTCGGAACAAGAGTCCTAATAAATAAAGCTGGCATGAGTTTGAGTTGGGTCTAGAAAGGGGAGGCAGGAAGGGGCCAAAATGTAACTACAGGTTTCTCTGACTTATCCCAGGTAGAAGAGAGTGATAACATACTCACTATGTGTGAGTGCCCCATAAACCTTCTGAACTAATGAACTGAGGTATTGTTCTCAGTCTTTTGAAGTGTATTTTTATGCTAATCACAAGCAATTCCACTTCAAATTGGGAGCGCCTGAGAGATGGTCATCTGAGTTGGCCAGTGTTTTTTATGCTACCCACCATTCCCTCAGTCTTTCTCTCCTTTCATACCTCATTCTATTCTCTGCTCTTGCTCCTGGTCTCACCAGCTCAATGATAATAAACTGGTCTCTGTTCCCAGTTGGAAACAAGGTAAGAGGGAGAAGGAGAGAGGCTACCATGTGGGAGAGCTCTGTCAGTCATATCTGCTCCAATGGGGTGGCTATTGCTATGGGATTAACCAGTAGCGGGATGACTCTGTCTCTTTGAACAGATGATGTAGACTGTTGGCTTCTTGTAGGGGCCTCTCTTTCTGTCCTCGCTGGTCTCAGTTCACTTCCCCACGCCCATCTTAACCATAATATTGGTAGTTGTGACAAGTTGCCCTTAAGCTCTGTTAGAAAATACATATTTCAGAGGATAGATTTCTCTTCCCCCATATCTGAACATATTCTTAGAATGCTGGGAAAACTCACCAATGGCCATTATGTAGTACTTATATGTAAGGAATTCTAGATAATGAATGGGTAGAAAGTATGTGATCACAGGACATAATAGAGCACGGATGAACCAGCAAGAAGCCTAAATCAAGAGACTGTTAATGCTATTATCCCCAAAGTCATTACTGTATGGCTTGTACATCATAGGCTATTTGAGAATTATGAGGAATTTGATTGCCAAAGCAAAACTAAACTAGAACAAATTAGGGGAAATAGCCCAAGAAACAAATGCTAGGTAAGGAAATCACACAGGATCTCTGAAACATTTCCTCACATTTGCTGTTGTTTAAAAGATGAGCGAAGAAACCGTCCCCATTTCACTAATTCTGTTCTCTCACAGATCCAGATAAAGGTACAACCAATGAAGTCTAGAGATCTGAAATGATCCAGATAAAAGTATAATAAATAAATTCTAGAGAGATATAAAAAAAGAAAAAAAAAAAGAATCCTGCACTTTCCTGGAGCTCTGCTGTACCTGCTTCTCTTTGCCTTTCCAACATGTGTCTTATCACTGCAGAGTCTCTCCAGTGAGCTGTGTGAAACCAAGCTCCCAGAAGCAGTCATCTGGGAAACAGTGAAATTGCCCTCTAAGGACCATTATGAGAGCTGAGAACTCACAGTGACGACCTGCAGACTCTGAACGCTCCCTCTGCTCCCCTAGGTGGTCCAGGAAAGCAAAAGCTGAACTGTGGAGAACACTAGCTAAGGAATAAAGAGTCAAAGTTCAGAAGGAATCAATTTTGAGTTTAATCACTCTTGATAAAAATTCTTCTAAGGGATAACATATTTTCCTGCCTTCTACAAGTACGCCCAACTTGTAAACAACCGACAGTCTCCGACAAGCGATGGTTTAGGTAACAATTTTTTGAGTTTACATGGTGTAAAAGCATTATATATTTAGCAGAAGCCATACTTCAAATTTTGAATTTTGATCTTCTCCTGGGCTAGCGGGATGTATTAAGATCATCTCTCATGATGCTAGTGGAAGCGAACTGAAGCTCCCACTCAGCCACATGATCTGGAGGACGAACAACTGATCCACTCAAAACCACTTGGTACGGAGACAACCGATCTGTTTTCACTTTCAGTGCAGTGCTCAATAAATTACATGAGATGTTTAGCACTTTTATGAAATTGGTAGAAATTTTGTATAATAGAGCACGGATGAACCAGCAAGAAGCCTAAATCAAGAGACTGTTAATGCTATTATCCCCAAAGTCATTACTGTATGGCTTGTACATCATAGGCTATTTGAGAATTATGAGGAATTTGATTGCCAAAGCAAAACTAAACTAGAACAAATTAGGAAATAGCCCAAGAAACAAATGCTAGGTAAGGAAATCACACAGGATCTCTGAAACATTTCCTCACATTTGCTGTTGTTTAAAAGATGAGCGAAGAAACCGTCCCCATTTCACTAATTCTGTTCTCTCACAGATCCAGATAAAGGTACAACCAATGAAGTCTAGAGATCTGAAATGATCCAGATAAAAGTATAATAAATAAATTCTAGAGAGATATAAAAAAAGAAAAAAAAAAAGAATCCTGCACTTTCCTGGAGCTCTGCTGTACCTGCTTCTCTTTGCCTTTCCAACATGTGTCTTATCACTGCAGAGTCTCTCCAGTGAGCTGTGTGAAACCAAGCTCCCAGAAGCAGTCATCTGGGAAACAGTGAAATTGCCCTCTAAGGACCATTATGAGAGCTGAGAACTCACAGTGACGACCTGCAGACTCTGAACGCTCCCTCTGCTCCCCTAGGTGGTCCAGGAAAGCAAAAGCTGAACTGTGGAGAACACTAGCTAAGGAATAAAGAGTCAAAGTTCAGAAGGAATCAATTTTGAGTTTAATCACTCTTGATAAAAATTCTTCTAAGGGATAACATATTTTCCTGCCTTCTACAAGTACGCCCAACTTGTAAACAACCGACAGTCTCCGACAAGCGATGGTTTAGGTAACAATTTTTTGAGTTTACATGGTGTAAAAGCATTATATATTTAGCAGAAGCCATACTTCAAATTTTGAATTTTGATCTTCTCCTGGGCTAGCGGGATGTATTAAGATCATCTCTCATGATGCTAGTGGAAGCGAACTGAAGCTCCCACTCAGCCACATGATCTGGAGGACGAACAACTGATCCACTCAAAACCACTTGGTACGGAGACAACCGATCTGTTTTCACTTTCAGTGCAGTGCTCAATAAATTACATGAGATGTTTAGCACTTTTTATGAAATAGGCTTTGTGGTAGATAACTTTTGTTTCAGATAGGCTGAGCTAAAGTTATGATGTTCAGTAGGTCAGGTGCATTGAATGCACTTTGACTTAGAGAGTTTCCAACTTAGGGTAGATTTATTGGGACGTAACCCCATTGTAAGTTGAAGAAAATCTGTAATTTGATTATCAGCGATTTAATAAATGGTCTGTTTTCAGGGATCCCTATGAACAGATTCCTCTGATGTCTGCTGTGGTCTGGATGTTAGAACACTACAATTTGACTTCCCTCGGTCTTACTTTTCAGTAAAAAAAAAAAAAAAAAAAAACTTCATATAGGGGTTCTCAACATTACCAAATTCTGCCTTCTGTTGTCATTCACTCCTTGGAGACATCCTCTGTAGGTTACTTTCCTATCTCACTGTTGTGGGTGAGTCTAGTTCACGTCCATTTCTTTTGTTATGGGAATTAAACCAGTTCTTTTGATTTAATTATTTTCTCTCTTCTTCTTTTTTTAAGCCTTTATTTTGCTTTTAACTTTTACAGAGTTTTGCTGTTTACAGATATGTATGTTCCCAGATTAGTCATAGGTATATCTCCCCCCCACCCCCGTCCCACCCCTCCCGACCATCAGTGACCTGTAAGGGCATATGAACACTGCAAGGCTCTCCTTCCTTGGAGAAATCCAGACCTGTACTCATTCTTGTCTGTGCTGATGCTACATTACATATGGTGCTATCCAAAGGTGAGAGGGAAGGGGACGGATTGCTGTCTTTAAAGGACCTACTTTTCACTTTCCCCAACCTCATACCTTTCCCAGTGGAAGGGAGGTGCTTCTTGAGACATCCCTCTGAGTGTGAGAGAGCAGAGAGGAGAAGCCCTGAGAGGAGTAGGGTAGAAACACAGTGGGCATATCTCTCTTCTTCCATGAGAATCCCTAATGTAGAAGTTGCAAAAGGATGGCCTCGCAAACTTGACTGCATTGTATTTAAAAGAAAGGAAAATGACATAAGCTGCCAACATTTACAAAACAGGATATTTGCACAGATAGCTAAATTTCCAAATTGTCTTGGAAAAATCGTGAACTATGTGGCTATGTAAAATTAGCATGTGGTAGGAGCTGAGCAGCAGCTGCATGCTGTAGGTGGGACATTTGCTCTCCATGTGGCCTCAGTGCCACCAGCATGTCTTGTATTGAACTCAGTCAGTTTCACTCTTACACATCACCTCCAGAGGCATGTGAGTATGTGATCTCTGGGACAATCCCTGGAGAGGTAAGTTGGAGGTGTGCAAATCCATTCATAGAAACAGCAGCACCGTATCTTGGAAACAATAAGAACTTGACACATGCTTATTGGATTGATGTGATTTTTGAATCTTTGGACCAGAAAACATGACACCAGGAGGACCCTGATTGCAGGTTTAGTTTGGAGGTTTTGCAAATCCAAATTCTGCCTTCTGTTGTCATTCACTCCTTGGAGACATCCTCTGTAGGTTACTTTCCTATCTCACTGTTGTGGGTGAGTCTAGTTCACGTCCATTTCTTTTGTTATGGGAATTAAACCAGTTCTTTTGATTTAATTATTTTCTCTCTTCTTCTTTTTTTAAGCCTTTATTTTGCTTTTAACTTTTACAGAGTTTTGCTGTTTACAGATATGTATGTTCCCAGATTAGTCATAGGTATATCTCCCCCCCACCCCCGTCCCACCCCTCCCGACCATCAGTGACCTGTAAGGGCATATGAACACTGCAAGGCTCTCCTTCCTTGGAGAAATCCAGACCTGTACTCATTCTTGTCTGTGCTGATGCTACATTACATATGGTGCTATCCAAAGGTGAGAGGGAAGGGGACGGATTGCTGTCTTTAAAGGACCTACTTTTCACTTTCCCCAACCTCATACCTTTCCCAGTGGAAGGGAGGTGCTTCTTGAGACATCCCTCTGAGTGTGAGAGAGCAGAGAGGAGAAGCCCTGAGAGGAGTAGGGTAGAAACACAGTGGGCATATCTCTCTTCTTCCATGAGAATCCCTAATGTAGAAGTTGCAAAAGGATGGCCTCGCAAACTTGACTGCATTGTATTTAAAAGAAAGGAAAATGACATAAGCTGCCAACATTTACAAAACAGGATATTTGCACAGATAGCTAAATTTCCAAATTGTCTTGGAAAAATCGTGAACTATGTGGCTATGTAAAATTAGCATGTGGTAGGAGCTGAGCAGCAGCTGCATGCTGTAGGTGGGACATTTGCTCTCCATGTGGCCTCAGTGCCACCAGCATGTCTTGTATTGAACTCAGTCAGTTTCACTCTTACACATCACCTCCAGAGGCATGTGAGTATGTGATCTCTGGGACAATCCCTGGAGAGGTAAGTTGGAGGTGTGCAAATCCATTCATAGAAACAGCAGCACCGTATCTTGGAAACAATAAGAACTTGACACATGCTTATTGGATTGATGTGATTTTTGAATCTTTGGACCAGAAAACATGACACCAGGAGGACCCTAGACTTGCATGATAACATTGATTATATAGCTATCATTAAAGAGTGATAGATGTTGATTTTGTTCAAGTACAACAAATGTCTATCACATACTCCTGACATATTGAAAACACTTTCTGGGATTTAAGTGTCTTGTTATTTTATCAGGCATCTTGCAAAGAAATGACATGCATTTTACAATCACCCAGCCTGTAAAAGAAAGTCAGACCATTGCCTATCCAATGCTGACTATTTCTGGATTTGTGCAGTCTGAGCCACTGAGGAGAAATAGTCTACTTTCATTTCTTTCACCTTAACTTGCTACTTCTTTGAATATAAATCACTAACATTTTACTGCTTTAATTGTTTGGCATCTCAGGGTTAGTGGATTAGGAGACAGAGTGAACATCCATAGAATGAAAACTAAGAAAATCTAGTATTTGGAAGATAAAGAGGATGAAATAAAATACCTATCCATTTGGTTCAATTTGAAAGAAAAGAAATGGATAGAATTTAAAATGTTGCAGGTTTTATTTTGAGGACTGATGACATAATGCATGGAAAGCACATCACACAGTCTGGCAACTAGAAGTGTCCAGTTAATTGTTAGCTATTATTAGTTTATAGCAAGTGCTTAGCCTTCATCTCAGTATCTGAAAAGAACCTACTTTGAACACTCTATTGTTAAAATGTTAGTGGAGATCTGGACTTGGTCATGGCTTAGTGTCACTCTTCAGTTTTTAATTTCCAAGTCTCAGTCCAGGTGCTGAGGATCCCTTGGGCACGGAGACTGAATTATCTTCCTTGTCCTTTGAGTGAGGCTCAAAGAGCCAGGACGCAGAAGTGGCTGGTGATGCCTCAGTTTGGTAATTGCTCTCCATGAGGCAGCTAAATTGTTACAGTTCTAATGGGCATCTTCCAACAAAACATAATTTATTACAGAAAACGAAGGACACTATTAAAGGGATCAAAATAAGCCCCAAGACCTGGGGAGGAGGAGTGGATAATTGTTTAATGACAGTTTCTGTGCCTTCCTCTTCCCTCCCCTCCCCCACTTCACCTTAACTGTGCCAAGAACATCATAGCTACCATCAGAACATCATAGCAACCATCTTTCTGTCTTGGGTTTCCTCTCTATTCAGTCCGTCGCTAAAGCTCAGGAAAACCTCGTGGTTTATTTCAATGAACTGCATAATTTGATGCAACAGTGGTAGCTAAAATGGTTCCCTTTCAGCCAACAGAGTACTGATTTATAGCATAGACACTGAACTTCTTATTGTTTAAATAAAAATTCCTGCACAGAATAATACTTCCCGTCCACACAGTTCTGAGAATCATACTGTCATTTTTTTTTTTTTTTTTGATGGGAGTGATTTAGCAAATAAACACACCAACTTCAAAGATTTCCATCTTGTTTTCATATAACCTAAATGAGATTAGCTGACTAGTGATTTATGCTACCACAACCTTCCGTTGCTCCCCACTTTAAATAAAAATATGGTTATAATTAAAATCACATGAACTTGAAATTTTTAGCTTCTAAAAAATAAGATGGATGACTCGATGGTTGCCAAGAGAGACTCCGGAGTATCCTCATCACATCAAGGCACATGGCTCTGGAGCTGCACGCCTGGCGTGTGCCCGCTGTCCACCAGAACTCAGCCTCCATCAGAGTGGAAACGCTTCCCACAGCAGCAGCAACAACCAAACAATCACCACAACCCACACTTACATAAGGCTCTATACTTTGTGAACTACTTCCACTTGTATTTTTACTTTATTGTGATCTCTCAGCAGCCTGAGAGGATATGTGCGTGGGTCCTGTTATCTCCATTTCTGATGAGAAAACTAAGGCTCAGAGAGTGGAAGGGGCTTGCTCAACTCAAGGGACTTGTGCAAAAAAATAAGTGGAAGAGTTAGAACTTACCAATGAGCCATGTCCTCTGAATTCTGATCCAAGGATCTTTCTACTCTATCACTCTGACTCAAATCGTATCACTACTTTCTGGGGTTTCAAATAAAATTTTCCTTCTGACACTACTCATTCTCAAATTGGGGCTTTCACACAGGCTCAAACACTATTCTCTCTTCCTGGAAATTTCCTTTCCCAACCTTAAAATCAACTCCTTCTCAGAGAGAGTCGACCTTACACAGCCCCTCCTCTACTGTTTTGGTTTGCTGCTATGACAATATTACTCGGCTTAAAGAGAGATTTGTTGTCTCACAGTTTTGGAGGCTGAAAGCCCAAAGTAAAAGCGTTGGCAGGGCTGACTCCCTTGCAGGATATAGGGAAGGATCTGTTTCAGGCCTCTCTCGCTGATGTGTAGATGGCTATCATCATGTTCACATGGCATTCTCCCTGTCAACATAGCTGTGTCCAAAGTTCTTTTTTGTATAAGGATACTAGTGATACCGGATTTGGGCCCACCCCAATCATCTCATTTTACCTTAATTATCCCTTTAAAAACTTTGTCATATACAGCGAAGTAAGTCAGCAAGAGAAAACATATCATACATTAATGCATATATGGAATGTATAAAAATGGTACAGATGAACTCATTTGCAGGGTAGGATAGAGATGCAGATGTAGAGCATGGATGTGTGGATACGGGGGTGGAGTAAACGGGGAGCTGGGATTGACATATATACACTGCCATGAATAAAATATAGATAGCTAGTGGGAACCTGGAGTATAGCACAGGCAGCTCAGTTCGGCGCTCTGTGATCACTTAGATGAGTGGGATGGGGTGGATGGGAGGGAGGCTCATGAGGGAGGGGCTTCCCTGGGCTCACTGGTAAAGAATCCGCCTGCAATGCAGGAAATCAGGGTTTGATCCCCCAACTGGGAAGATCCCCCGGAGGAGGGCATGGCAACCCACTCCAGTATTCTTGAAGTGACTAAGCAGCAGCAGTGGCAACAATATATACATATCAGCTATATATATATAGCTGATTCTTGCTGTACAGAAAGCTAACACAACATTGTAAAGCAACTTATGTTGCTGTTTAGTGGCTTAGTCATGTGTGACTCTTTGTGACCACAGAGGCTGTAGCCCACCAGGCTCCTCTGTCCTTGAGATTTCCAGACAAGAATAATGGAGTGGGTTGCCATTTACTTCTCCAGGAGTTCTTCCCAATTCAGGGATCAAACTTGCATGTCCTACGTTGGCAGGTTCATTTCTTACTGCTGAGCCACCAGGGAAGGCCCCCAAAGCAACTATACCCCGGTCCAAAAAATAGCCCTATTTCCAAATACAGTCACATTCTGAGATACTGAGGGTCAGGGCTTCAACATATGAATTACAGGGGGACACAGTTCAGTCCTGAATACCTGACTCCTCAGTGCATGTCTCTCTCAACTGTCCTGCTCTCCATCTCCATCAGTGGCATCACATTTTATGCAGCTGCTTCAGCCAACTCTGAATAATTCTCTCATTTCTTCTGTTTGCTACATTCCATTCATCAGCACTGAGCTGAGCCCCCTGTGCTACTCTCCAGGTTCCCAAATCATCTCATTTTAACCTTAATTAATCCCTTTAAAAAACTTTGTCATATACAGCGAAGTAAGTCAGCAAGAGAAAACATATCATACATTAATGCATATATGGAATGTATAAAAATGGTACAGATGAACTCATTTGCAGGGTAGGATAGAGATGCAGATGTAGAGCATGGATGTGTGGATACGGGGGTGGAGTAAACGGGGAGCTGGGATTGACATATATACACTGCCATGAATAAAATATAGATAGCTAGTGGGAACCTGGAGTATAGCACAGGCAGCTCAGTTCGGCGCTCTGTGATCACTTAGATGAGTGGGATGGGGTGGATGGGAGGGAGGCTCATGAGGGAGGGGCTTCCCTGGGCTCACTGGTAAAGAATCCGCCTGCAATGCAGGAAATCAGGGTTTGATCCCCCAACTGGGAAGATCCCCCGGAGGAGGGCATGGCAACCCACTCCAGTATTCTTGAAGTGACTAAGCAGCAGCAGTGGCAACAATATATACATATCAGCTATATATATATAGCTGATTCTTGCTGTACAGAAAGCTAACACAACATTGTAAAGCAACTTATGTTGCTGTTTAGTGGCTTAGTCATGTGTGACTCTTTGTGACCACAGAGGCTGTAGCCCACCAGGCTCCTCTGTCCTTGAGATTTCCAGACAAGAATAATGGAGTGGGTTGCCATTTACTTCTCCAGGAGTTCTTCCCAATTCAGGGATCAAACTTGCATGTCCTACGTTGGCAGGTTCATTTCTTACTGCTGAGCCACCAGGGAAGGCCCCCAAAGCAACTATACCCCGGTCCAAAAAATAGCCCTATTTCCAAATACAGTCACATTCTGAGATACTGAGGGTCAGGGCTTCAACATATGAATTACAGGGGGACACAGTTCAGTCCTGAATACCTGACTCCTCAGTGCATGTCTCTCTCAACTGTCCTGCTCTCCATCTCCATCAGTGGCATCACATTTTATGCAGCTGCTTCAGCCAACTCTGAATAATTCTCTCATTTCTTCTGTTTGCTACATTCCATTCATCAGCACTGAGCTGAGCCCCCTGTGCTACTCTCCAGGTTCCCAAATCATTGCCTGAACCCAAACGTCTCACTCCTCCATTACAGCTTTCCTAGCTCAAACTACTAATCTGCTTAAATGAACATCAGCATTTGTTTCCAGTGACCACCAAAGAGCTTCTTTTTCACCCAGACATAAGTGTGAGCTCCTTAAAAAATAGAGATTCTGTCATGCTACTTCCTCTTCAAAACACTGCATTTGAAACAAAAATCTGAACTTTTTATCATGGATTAAAGACATGATATTCTAAATGTGTTCCTGGGACCAGCATTATTAGTATCACTTAAGAGCTTGTTAGATATGTGGAATCTTAGACATTTTACTGACACAAAATCAGCATTTTTGCAATATTGCAAAGGTGACTTGTGTGCATTTTAAAGTTTGAGAAGAACATGCCTAGAGAAGACTGCAGGATCTCCTGTGTGTGTCTTCCAACCCTTCTCCTTCTCATCAGTCTTACTTTTGTTCAACCCATTCCAGACACTGGCCTTGCTGTTCTCATCCCTTCCTGGGTCCCTCTCTGTATCTGGAATGCCTTCTTAGAGGTGGCCCCATTTAAAAAGTCTACTCTCTCTATGTCACTCTGTGTCCCTCTTATCCTGTTTTGTTTTTTCCGAATAGTTGCTACCACTATCTAAAATTGAGTAAGTACATGTTTACCTATTTTTATTTCCATCAATAAAATGTAAACTTTCTGAGATCAGAGATCTGGTTTACTTTTGTTGTTGTTTAGTCATTGTGTCTGACTCTTTGCAACCCCATGGACTGTAGCACACCAGGCTCTTCTGTCCTCCACTATCGCGTAGAGTTTGCTTAAATTAACATCTATGGAGTCAGTGATGCAATCTAACCATCTCATCCTCTGCTGCCCCCTTGTCCTTTTGCCTTCAATCTTTCCTTGCATCAGGGTCTTTTCCAATGAGTTGACTCTTCACCTCAAGTGGCCAAAGTATGGGAGCGTCAGTATCAGTCCTTCCAATGAATATTCAGGGTTGATTTCCTTTAGGATTGGCTGGTTTGATCTCCTTGCAGTCCAAGGAACTCTCAAAAGTCTTCTCCAGCACCACGATTCAGAAGTGTCAATTCTTCGGTGCTCAGCCTTCTTTATGGGTCCAATTCTCACATCTATACATGACTCCTGGGAAAACCATGGCTTTGACTATATGGGCCTTTGTTAACAAAGTGGTGTCTCTGCTTTTTAGTATGCTGTCTAGGTTTACTTTACTCATGGATATTTTCTCCTAGGCAGAGAGGAATGGTTGGCACATAGTAGGTAATCAATAAACATTTACTGAAACTATTACTGAAACTATAAATATCTGGACTTTTGAAACAAGAGAAGTCACTATTCGGTGCTGATTCAATTATTTTCTCTAGTTAACACTCAGGCTACTGTTGACTATAGCATGGTATTTTACTAATTTACCACTCTTCATAATTTTCCCTCTCATCCTATAACCCCTCCTTTTTCACTGTAATAGCCTTGGGGTTATTTTCCATTATATGCTTCATTAAGAATGGCTGGGACAGATACAACAGGCAGCTTCTACTTCTAAAACAGTAAGAAATAATATAGGCTTTATAATGATTTTATTGTGTGGCAGTTACTGATTAGAACTTCTGAACTTAAGTTTTTGACATCTAAGAGACTTTTAAAATTCTGCTTTTACTATAAAATCTTGGCAGTAAACTCGACACAGATGGTAGCAACATTTCAAGCTTTGCTTATAAGCTAGTGACCTTATCTTTTGATCTGTGAGACCCCCTTTGGTTTTTAATTAGTCAAAGGAAGATTCTGAAAAAAAGTTAAGGGGCAATGAGTTCTGATTAGTTCTCCCTTATAGAGAAGCTTCCTTTTAAAGCTATCCCTAGAAAAATACATAGTTTAATATGTATATGATTTTAATACATATATACATATGTAATATGTATATAATGTGTATATGATATGTATGTAATGTGTATATGATATGTATGAAGAGGTCATTTTAAACTGAGGTTCTTGAGTTATTTCTTTCAACATGATTTTAAATCTGCTTCAGTGTGGCCGAATGCAGGCCTTTCTTCAAAAGCCACAGTATTCTTGCCAAGTCTTCTGAACAGAATATTTCCTCAGGAGTCACTGACTTTCTCTTTTCTCAGCTACTTTGGCTTGGAGATTTGCAGTTTCCGGGGGTCTTCAGGTCTGGTCCCAGTGTCCTTGACTTCCTTTTGCCATCATTTATGTCCTTCCTCCCGCAACCTCTCGTTGCCACCTCTTAATCCCAGTGCTCATTCTGCCAAAAGCTTTCCTACATCATCAATATGTGTTTTTGGAAATACAGATCAGCAAAACCAATTAATTTAATGCAAATTAAGAATCAATGGGCTTTAAAAAGGGGAAATATGGACTTAAACCCTAAAAAGTTCATCAGGAAATTTATTCCAGGGATATTGGTTAGCCAAGTCTGCTAGAGGTGCCTGATAAAAGAAAGACTGTTATAGAAAATTAGGTACTTCTGATTCCAGGTTATAAGTTTTAAGACTATCTCTTTCAGATCATTAGCTCAGCTTTTCGAAAGGTGAAATATTGGCGATGACAGGTCTGTTCAATTAGCTATCTTTCACTGAAGGCAAACTAAAGCAAAGGCTAGTTCATAAACTACCACAGTTTCTTTTTTTTTTAATATTTATTTTACTTTTATTATTTATTTGCCTGTGACTGATCTTAGTTGGGGCATGTGGGATCTAGTTCTTTAACCAGGGATTGAATCCAGGTCCCCTGCATTTGGAGCATGGAGTTTTTTTTTTTTTTTTAATAATTATTTTTATTTTACTTTTTACTTTTAGAGTTTTGTTGTTTACAGATATGTATAATCCCAGATTAGTCATATGTCTCTCACTGGCTCCCTCCCTCCTCCACCCACCTCCGAGTCCCCCCCATCCCACCCCTCCAGGCCATCACACAGTGCCCCTGCAAGATCCCCTATTCTCACAGTGCAATGACAATAGCTATCTTTTTCACATATAATAGCATAAGTTTCCATGTTACTCCCTCTATGCCTCCCGCCCCCTGTTCATTCCCCACAACGTCCATATGTCTTCTCTCTAGAGCATGGAGTCTTTGCCACTGGACTACCAAGAGAATGCTCTATCATAGCTCCTAAAACGTGACCTTACCTCTGGACTGCACAGTTTTTTCCCCATGTACTTACTCCTACCACTTTATTTGCAAACTCATGAATGAGGATTTGTTATGGAGTAGTTAGGGTGTTGTTGGCAATGTTTGAGGGATGAAGAACTTGAAATAGAAAGAGATTGTGACAGAACATTAGGGGAAGAGGCAGGGCATGAAATCAAGTCTCTGGACTCTCATTTGAGCATATTCATTAGAGTTTTCCAGGCCCATCAATGCTTCACCAGGATTAGCATGAAACAACTCTGAAGGGATGAGGTCCTGGGATAATGTGAATATTCACACATTTTTAAGAAAAATACCACTGCAGGGAAGACACCAATCATGCTCCATTGTCTGCTTTTAGCTTATAGAGCTGAAAGGTCAGATGGTATAACGTTAGAAAATAAGAAGGTTGGAGGATGGGGACATACTATTTCTTCCTATCTCTACTATCAAGCATTAGTTCTATGATTACAGTAGATGTTCAATTATCGTTGGCTAAGAAGAATAGACACTTGCATACTATCTTTTGGGACTCTTTCTCTGAGCTATGGTATAAACTCTCTACTGTTTTGTCTTAAGAAATTCCCACAGATTTTTCTTTTGAGGTAAAATTTAAGTGAATGGGAGCAGAGAAAGGCTGGTATTTTCATTTTCTAACTGAATAAGTTAAAGAAAACACTGGCATCCGTTCATGGCTTTCAGACAAAATGGGCTTCAGAGAAGCCAACGAAAATATAACAACATGCTTCACCCTACTTCTCAGGGTCTCTGCTGCAACTCCAGGGGGTGCCGTTCACATACTAGTCTAAGGTCAACGGCACCATGGAAGTGGACCACCTTCCAAGAATCCAGTGCATCCATTCTTTGCCATGACTTTCAGGTCTTGCTTAAGTCTGATAATACTTGCAAACACTTACTCTTAAAATAATTGGGAAAGGAGAGGTTTCCCTTTCCTTTGGTTTTTCAGTTCAGTTCATTCGCTCAGTCACGTGACCTCTATGCCTCCCGCCCCTGTTCATTCCCACAACGTCCATATGTCTTCTCTCTAGAGCATGGAGTCTTTGCCACTGGACTACCAAGAGAATGCTCTATCATAGCTCCTAAAACGTGACCTTACCTCTGGACTGCACAGTTTTTTCCCCATGTACTTACTCCTACCACTTTATTTGCAAACTCATGAATGAGGATTTGTTATGGAGTAGTTAGGGTGTTGTTGGCAATGTTTGAGGGATGAAGAACTTGAAATAGAAAGAGATTGTGACAGAACATTAGGGGAAGAGGCAGGGCATGAAATCAAGTCTCTGGACTCTCATTTGAGCATATTCATTAGAGTTTTCCAGGCCCATCAATGCTTCACCAGGATTAGCATGAAACAACTCTGAAGGGATGAGGTCCTGGGATAATGTGAATATTCACACATTTTTAAGAAAAATACCACTGCAGGGAAGACACCAATCATGCTCCATTGTCTGCTTTTAGCTTATAGAGCTGAAAGGTCAGATGGTATAACGTTAGAAAATAAGAAGGTTGGAGGATGGGGACATACTATTTCTTCCTATCTCTACTATCAAGCATTAGTTCTATGATTACAGTAGATGTTCAATTATCGTTGGCTAAGAAGAATAGACACTTGCATACTATCTTTTGGGACTCTTTCTCTGAGCTATGGTATAAACTCTCTACTGTTTTGTCTTAAGAAATTCCCACAGATTTTTCTTTTGAGGTAAAATTTAAGTGAATGGGAGCAGAGAAAGGCTGGTATTTTCATTTTCTAACTGAATAAGTTAAAGAAAACACTGGCATCCGTTCATGGCTTTCAGACAAAATGGGCTTCAGAGAAGCCAACGAAAATATAACAACATGCTTCACCCTACTTCTCAGGGTCTCTGCTGCAACTCCAGGGGGTGCCGTTCACATACTAGTCTAAGGTCAACGGCACCATGGAAGTGGACCACCTTCCAAGAATCCAGTGCATCCATTCTTTGCCATGACTTTCAGGTCTTGCTTAAGTCTGATAATACTTGCAAACACTTACTCTTAAAAATAATTGGGAAAGGAGAGGTTTCCCTTTCCTTTGGTTTTTCAGTTCAGTTCATTCGCTCAGTCACGTCTGACTCTTTGCAACCCCATGGTATGTAGAACACCAGGCTTCTCTGTCCTTCACCGTCTCCCAGAGCCTGCTCAAACTCATGTCCAATGACTCAGTGATGCCATTCAACCATCTCATCCTCTGTCATCCCCTTTTCCTTTTGCCTGCTATTTTTCCCAACATCAGGCTCTTTTCGTATGAGTTGTTTCTTTGCATCAGGTGGCCAATCCTTCTGGTGATTATTCAGGGTTGATTTCCTTTAGGGTTGAGTAGTTTGATCTCCTCTCGACTCTCAAGAGCCTTCTCCAACATCACAGTTCAAAGGCATCAATTCTTCATCGTTCAGCCTTCCTTATGGTCTGATGCTCACATCCATACATGACTACTGGAAAAACCACAGCTTTGACTATGTGGTCTTTTGTCAGCAAAGCGATGTCTCTGCTTTTGAATACACTGTCTAGGTTTGTCATAGCTTTTCTTCCAAGGTGCAAGCACTTTTTAATTTCATGGCTATAGTCACCATCTGCAGTGCTTTTGGAGACCAAGAAAATAAAGTCTGTCACTGTTTCCATTGTTTGCCCATCTATCTGTCATGAAGTGATGGGACCAGATGCCATGATCTTCATTTTTTGAATGTTAAGTTTTAGGCCAGCTTTTTCACTCTCCTCTTTCATTTTCATCAGGAGACTCTTGGTTTTTAGTAAGTAGGCCATTAGCTATGATTCCAAGCTACTATTTCGGAAAATTAAGAGTCTAAGAAGGAAAAAGAGATAGCCTTTCCCATTAAAAAAGTCACTGTAAAGACAAATTCCCCTAAGGAAGGAAAATTTTCTAGAGATGAGATTGCCAATTACCTTTCCTTTCTAAATCCTAATCATTTCAAAGTCATACTTCCTCTAGTTGAACTCTCTACTAATAAGTTAGATGAACATGAATCATTTCATTTATTTGGAACATGTATAACATATAGTGCTATATCTGTTCACTGTTGTTTTCCTAAATACATTCTTTCAAGTACCCATTCTAGTCCAGTGAGAAAATACTCTGCTAAAACCATGCAAGCATTCTTTTATTGCTTTGTTATTTTTTTTTAAATGTTACTTTTTTTTTTTTAACCAGCACCTTAAAATGGAGGTCCACTCATGTGACACCAATGCTCAAAATTTTGTGATGGTTCCTCATTTCCAGCTGAGAAAATCCAGAGGCCTCACAGTGACTCACAAGGCTCTGGTCCCAGGACCTCTGAGCTCCTCCTCCTCCTCCTTGGGGCTCTGCACGCTTTTCTCTCTTTGCTCCTAGGGCTGTCGAGGGAGCCTACGGCTTCAGGATATTCTTCTGCAGAGCCTGTCGATGCTCCCCTTCTCAGAGAAAGCCTTGGCAGTTCTAGTTAAAATCAGGTCCAACACCTCCACCTCTCCCATCTTTATCCCACCCTTCTAGGTACCCTGCCTGATTTCCTCCTTAGTAGAATTTCTTCCATTGTCCTCTTTAAAGCCAATTACATTATTTACCAGCCTTCCTTATGGTCTGATGCTCACATCCATACATGACTACTGGAAAAACCACAGCTTTGACTATGTGGTCTTTTGTCAGCAAAGCGATGTCTCTGCTTTTGAATACACTGTCTAGGTTTGTCATAGCTTTTCTTCCAAGGTGCAAGCACTTTTTAATTTCATGGCTATAGTCACCATCTGCAGTGCTTTTGGAGACCAAGAAAATAAAGTCTGTCACTGTTTCCATTGTTTGCCCATCTATCTGTCATGAAGTGATGGGACCAGATGCCATGATCTTCATTTTTTGAATGTTAAGTTTTAGGCCAGCTTTTTCACTCTCCTCTTTCATTTTCATCAGGAGACTTTTGGGTTTTTTAGTAAGTAGGCCATTAGCTATGATTCCAAGCTACTATTTCGGAAAATTAAGAGTCTAAGAAGGAAAAAGAGATAGCCTTTCCCATTAAAAAAGTCACTGTAAAGACAAATTCCCCTAAGGAAGGAAAATTTTCTAGAGATGAGATTGCCAATTACCTTTCCTTTCTAAATCCTAATCATTTCAAAGTCATACTTCCTCTAGTTGAACTCTCTACTAATAAGTTAGATGAACATGAATCATTTCATTTATTTGGAACATGTATAACATATAGTGCTATATCTGTTCACTGTTGTTTTCCTAAATACATTCTTTCAAGTACCCATTCTAGTCCAGTGAGAAAATACTCTGCTAAAACCATGCAAGCATTCTTTTATTGCTTTGTTATTTTTTTTTAAATGTTACTTTTTTTTTTTTAACCAGCACCTTAAAATGGAGGTCCACTCATGTGACACCAATGCTCAAAATTTTGTGATGGTTCCTCATTTCCAGCTGAGAAAATCCAGAGGCCTCACAGTGACTCACAAGGCTCTGGTCCCAGGACCTCTGAGCTCCTCCTCCTCCTCCTTGGGGCTCTGCACGCTTTTCTCTCTTTGCTCCTAGGGCTGTCGAGGGAGCCTACGGCTTCAGGATATTCTTCTGCAGAGCCTGTCGATGCTCCCCTTCTCAGAGAAAGCCTTGGCAGTTCTAGTTAAAATCAGGTCCAACACCTCCACCTCTCCCATCTTTATCCCACCCTTCTAGGTACCCTGCCTGATTTCCTCCTTAGTAGAATTTCTTCCATTGTCCTCTTTAAAATTAAGCACAAGATTTACATTATTTACCATCCATCCTTTACCCTGTTCTGTTAGGGTAGCATTTTTGTCTATTTTATTCATTGCTGTTTTTCTAACGCATGGAAGAATGTACACACTTTTAAGATGCTTAATATCCATTTCTGTTGAACAATTTGCATTAGCATATCATGAAGTTATAGAATATTATGTGTTATACACTGTAGATTAGCCAGGCTCATATTGCAAGCAAAATGTTGCACAATTTTTCCTTCCTTAATCATTAATTTACAAGTGGACTTTAGAAATCTTAATATATTACTACTATTTAACTTTGCTCTTTGTAAGGACAATGATTATAGATGAGATTCAGAAGCTGTGGATTTTTAGGGAAGTCACTGAATTTCCTTCTACTGGATGGTTTACTTTAAAAATGAACCCCCAAAAAAGTCTTTATTGGAAAAACAAAGGGGTTACTAAAGGGGTCTATGATGGAGCCTGAACAAATGCCTGAACAAATATCTCTTAGTTCTTGGAAAGGTTTGATGCCAAGGCCTGGTCCCTGGACAGTCTCTCAGAACCTCTGCAGAGCTCACAAAAGTAGAACTATACACTGCTTTCAGCCTTTCTCCTATGTTGTTTACTCCTTTTTAATTTTTTATAGTTACTAGCAGCAACTCCTGACCCTAGATATGCATAGCTTCCACCATAATCAATACCCCCCACTGGAGGGTTATCTTTGTGACAATGAACCTACACTGACACATCATTTTCACCCAAAGTTCCAAGTTTACATTATGTCCAGTCTTGGATTTGTACATTCTGGATTTGGACAAATTCATAATGATATGTATCTACCATTATAGGATCACACAACGTAGTTTCACTGCCCTGAGGTCCTTTTTTAGGTTTATGGTTTTTCTATTATAAGAGTAATACAGGGCTTCCCTGGTGGTCCAGTGAGTAGTCTGCCTTGCAGTGCAAGGGGCACCAGTTTGATCTCTGGCCCAGGAAGATCCCACGTGCTATGGAGAGGCTGGACTGGTGCGTCCAATTAGAAGCCAGCACTCTGGAGCACATGCGCCCAGAGCCGGTGCTCAGCAGTGAGAGGGGCCACTGAAATGGGAGGCCCATACATGCCAAAAAATTAAAAAGATGGATGAAAATAAATATAAATAAAAGAGGCATGACAGGGAAAATTTTTTTAAAAAAAGAGTAATACATGCTTCACACACACACACATGTATCTGATTAGAGATTGAATGTGCGTCCCCTGCAGTGGAAGAGTGAAATCTTAACCCCTGGACCACCAGGGAAGTCCACAAAAGAGCAAAATTATTAGTAAAAGTAAAGCATACAGGTGGTAGGCAAGCTGTGAAATTCAGGAAAATACGATGAATCAAGTAAAGTTAAACTTTTTCCTACTGCTAAAATTTATTGCACACACATATGCAACCTTCTCTATTTGGCAGAACACAGTCTATATGTAGTTCTCTATATACTACTACATTAGCAGCATCTTCCTTTTTTGTTGAGACACTTTAGGACATTTGGAGCTATTAAGCATTTATCCTTGTATTTTCTCTGAATACTGAAAATAAACTAACTGGTTGTGCAAAATAAATGCCTACATACCTTTATTCCCTTAGACAAAACCTTCTGCTTTTTGGGTTCCAGTTGAGAAGAAAGGATCAAAACACAGATCTTGAACTTGGAAATGGTCAACTGTCTTCATTTGTTTTTAGCCTAATGAAAGCTACAGTCTCTAGAAATAATTGAAACACCTCTTTGTGTCACCTCTGGGGAGGGGTGGTCTCTGGGGCAGACTGTGTGTGTGTTCACACACGCATGTATATCTCTGTGTGTATTACATCTAACAATTCTGAGAACCCAAGGAATTTCCATAGTATTCTGTTCTACATTGTTTCAGAGCATTTGTGCAATGAACCCTCTTCCATCCCTGGTGTAATGGGCTCTTAACATTTGTTTTGGAAGGCTTCCATTTACCATGGAACCACGAGTAACCTCAGTTACTTGACTTTCATATTGCTTTGCAATTTCAGTGCTATTTCATGGGGGGTGTCAATGGCTGGCACTTTTCACATATGACACAAGGCACAAAGGTGACATGCAGAATACATAGCTGATCTCAGAAACTCCATTCATCTGAGGAAAGGTCACTCTGTGAGAGAGAATTCAATGAAAGCCCAACTCATCTCCAAGAAGTAGCAACTGGAGTAGTGGTTGGTTACTCCAAGGCACTGTTCCTGTTGAAAATACCTCTTCATTTATGACTAGTTTCCCACTAGAATAAGTGTCTGAGTTTCAACACTTATCAGGAGTAGGTTTTAGTAAAGCAAACAACAATAAGAAAAACCTTTGAAGCCAGAAAGAGTGATTGTTTTGTTGAACACTTGGAAAATATACAGAGACAAAAAGAAGGAAATAAAAATCATCTATGAACCCTTCATCCAGGCAGCCCAAAACACTTCTTGAGTATTGGGAAATAATAGTTCTCTAATGTGACTCAGTTCTGATACTGACAAATGGTGACTTTCATAGGTTAGCTATTAAGCATTTTTTCCTTGTATTTTCTTTTGAGCATCTTCCTTTTTGTTGAGACACTTTAGGACATTTGGAGCTATTAAGCATTTATCCTTGTATTTTCTCTGAATACTGAAAATAAACTAACTGGTTGTGCAAAATAAATGCCTACATACCTTTATTCCCTTAGACAAAACCTTCTGCTTTTTGGGTTCCAGTTGAGAAGAAAGGATCAAAACACAGATCTTGAACTTGGAAATGGTCAACTGTCTTCATTTGTTTTTAGCCTAATGAAAGCTACAGTCTCTAGAAATAATTGAAACACCTCTTTGTGTCACCTCTGGGGAGGGGTGGTCTCTGGGGCAGACTGTGTGTGTGTTCACACACGCATGTATATCTCTGTGTGTATTACATCTAACAATTCTGAGAACCCAAGGAATTTCCATAGTATTCTGTTCTACATTGTTTCAGAGCATTTGTGCAATGAACCCTCTTCCATCCCTGGTGTAATGGGCTCTTAACATTTGTTTTGGAAGGCTTCCATTTACCATGGAACCACGAGTAACCTCAGTTACTTGACTTTCATATTGCTTTGCAATTTCAGTGCTATTTCATGGGGGGTGTCAATGGCTGGCACTTTTCACATATGACACAAGGCACAAAGGTGACATGCAGAATACATAGCTGATCTCAGAAACTCCATTCATCTGAGGAAAGGTCACTCTGTGAGAGAAATTCAATGAAAGCCCAACTCATCTCCAAGAAGTAGCAACTGGAGTAGTGGTTGGTTACTCCAAGGCACTGTTCCTGTTGAAAATACCTCTTCATTTATGACTAGTTTCCCACTAGAATAAGTGTCTGAGTTTCAACACTTATCAGGAGTAGGTTTTAGTAAAGCAAACAACAATAAGAAAAACCTTTGAAGCCAGAAAGAGTGATTGTTTTGTTGAACACTTGGAAAATATACAGAGACAAAAAGAAGGAAATAAAAATCATCTATGAACCCTTCATCCAGGCAGCCCAAAACACTTCTTGAGTATTGGGAAATAATAGTTCTCTAATGTGACTCAGTTCTGATACTGACAAATGGTGACTTTCCTATCACCACCTGGACATGTCCCATACTGAAAGAAACTGATAAAAAGAGCAAAGTGGAAATGCTTTTTGCTTCATTCCTAAAGCAACCATGAATAAATCCACAAAACACAACATATGAGTGTTAAATTTAGAATCACTATGCTGTGTAATTTCATAGTGAGGGGCTAGCCTGTTGATTTTTCACAATTAGATGCTTTAATTATAATTTTCATATCTTAATTTTCATTTTATAACTTCTTATAACTTCAGATCTGTTAAAAGATAAATGTGTATTTTCAGTAAAAGAAAAAATGGAGATTAATTATCTCAACAGAAACTGGGGTATTGTTTCTGGTTCTACTATGGATGGGGAGGCATTTCTTAGGATCATTTGTGGGACACTTAATTTCAAGTGTTTGACAAGGAATAACTATTAATTTGTTTATGCAATAAAGTCCATCAATTCATGGATGTTCACTGATAATCAAAAATTAAAATATACCTGCTTTATTACTATTATCAACTGGATGATTTGTTTATATAAGTGATAATTGTGGTCTTCATTAAAGACGATCACATGAAATGTTTATACTGAGTTGAATGATGAATTATGCACTCTAACTTTACTTAATGATAATTATTGTATGTTAAATTATTTCTGGGACTTTTATACACAGCTGGTGGGAAGATAAATTGGTTCAGTCACTTTGTAAAACTATTTGCCAAAAAGTTAAAGTTGAATATATACATACTTTATGACCCAATAGTTGCAATTCTAGTACAATTAAGTACTCAAGAGAAAATGTGTAGTTTTGTGTACAAAAAGAAGTGTACGACAATATTCACAGCTGTATTAATATTTGTAACAGTCCCAAAACAAGGACAGTCTAATGGTTATTACCTCTAGAATTAATAGTCACTTGCACACACATATGCACACATACACTACAACACACTACTCTGTGTGACCCTATGGACTGAAGCCCGCTAGGCTCCTCTGTCCATGGAATTCTCTAGGCAAGAATACTGGAGTGGGTTACCATGCCCTTCTCCAGGGGATCTTCTTGACCTCAGGGATTGAAACCAGGTCTACTGCATTGCAGGCAGATTCTTTACCCACTGAGCTACCAGGGAAGCCCAGAACACTTTACAGCAGGGCTTAGAAATCTTTTTCTGTAATATGTTAGGCTTTGGAAATTATATGAGCTCTAATACAACTACTCTACTCTACCAATGCATTGTGGAAACAGTCTTAGACAATACATAATGAATGGGTATGGCTATATTCTACTAAAACTTAATATACAAAAGCAACTGGTGGGCCAATCTTATCCCGTAAGCTGTTACTTGCTGACCACTATTCTATAGCAAAAACAAACAAACAAATAGAAAAAGAATGAATAATAGCTGTATGCAAGAGAATGGATGAATCTCATAGATAATGCCAAGTTAAGGAAGGTGATGAAAACCGGTGTATACTTTTTGATTCTATTTGTAAAAATGTCAGCGTTAGGGTAGGGTGACAGAAGGCAGTGAGTCTGGGTCTCTGGGAGGTAATGTCTGGGAGATCTTTTCAAAGTGTTTGACAAGGAATAACTATTAATTTGTTTATGCAATAAAGTCCATCAATTCATGGATGTTCACTGATAATCAAAAATTAAAATATACCTGCTTTATTACTATTATCAACTGGATGATTTGTTTATATAAGTGATAATTGTGGTCTTCATTAAAGACGATCACATGAAATGTTTATACTGAGTTGAATGATGAATTATGCACTCTAACTTTACTTAATGATAATTATTGTATGTTAAATTATTTCTGGGACTTTTATACACAGCTGGTGGGAAGATAAATTGGTTCAGTCACTTTGTAAAACTATTTGCCAAAAAGTTAAAGTTGAATATATACATACTTTATGACCCAATAGTTGCAATTCTAGTACAATTAAGTACTCAAGAGAAAATGTGTAGTTTTGTGTACAAAAAGAAGTGTACGACAATATTCACAGCTGTATTAATATTTGTAACAGTCCCAAAACAAGGACAGTCTAATGGTTATTACCTCTAGAATTAATAGTCACTTGCACACACATATGCACACATACACTACAACACACTACTCTGTGTGACCCTATGGACTGAAGCCCGCTAGGCTCCTCTGTCCATGGAATTCTCTAGGCAAGAATACTGGAGTGGGTTACCATGCCCTTCTCCAGGGGATCTTCTTGACCTCAGGGATTGAAACCAGGTCTACTGCATTGCAGGCAGATTCTTTACCCACTGAGCTACCAGGGAAGCCCAGAACACTTTACAGCAGGGCTTAGAAATCTTTTTCTGTAATATGTTAGGCTTTGGAAATTATATGAGCTCTAATACAACTACTCTACTCTACCAATGCATTGTGGAAACAGTCTTAGACAATACATAATGAATGGGTATGGCTATATTCTACTAAAACTTAATATACAAAAGCAACTGGTGGGCCAATCTTATCCCGTAAGCTGTTACTTGCTGACCACTATTCTATAGCAAAAACAAACAAACAAATAGAAAAAGAATGAATAATAGCTGTATGCAAGAGAATGGATGAATCTCATAGATAATGCCAAGTTAAGGAAGGTGATGAAAACCGGTGTATACTTTTTGATTCTATTTGTAAAAATGTCAGCGTTAGGGTAGGGTGACAGAAGGCAGTGAGTCTGGGTCTCTGGGAGGTAATGTCTGGGAGGCGGTACAAGGAAAGCTGTCCACAGTGGTCTGTGTGGTTCCACATGGATGCATTAACTTTGTAAGAATGAAGAATAAATCTAAAAATTTGATACTTATCAGAATTTAAGCTAAGATTCAATAAAATGTAAGAAAAGAATTTCTACCTAAATAAGTCAACAGCTAAATAAACTAATAGCAGAGGCACTAGAAGTGCCAGTCAGTATACAAACTACAGTTTAAATTGTTGAGGGATTGCAAGCTATTGATACATATAGGCTGAGACACATGTACACATTTGCCAATGCTAAATTAATGGAAAAGTTGCTTTTTTAAAAATGCTAACGTTTGAAATGAGTCTTCCAAGTTTTCCCTACAAGAAAACAAAGAAAATCAATACTCACACTCAAACTGTTTCTTTTCAAAAAATAAAATTAGATACTTCTCCATTTCTAACAGTACAATTGCTATAGAGGAAACTTCCTTTATTTATTGTAATGGCCTAAAATTTTATAGAACTCTGTGTAGTTACAAAATTGAGACCTGACCCCGAACTTCAGGAATCCAGGCAGGTGGATTAGGTTGAGAGAAATTACTGGCTCCTTCTCCTACTTGACTCTCAAAACTTCTTTCAGCCCTAAACTCCTATGAAAGCAACACCTGAAGGAAGTGATCTCCTGTTGCAAACATGATCTGTGAAAGAAGACTCCTTTCTACAAAAAGCAAAACAACAAAGTAAGGAACATTTCCCACTGACTGCCTGGTGGAACTGATTATTAACAAACCTGTTCTATAAAGGAAACAGTAATTCAGAAATAAGATGTTAAACTTTTCCTGAGACATGTGGAAAATGTACTTTGAATTCTATAGGCAAAACATAACTATAACAAAAAAAAAAGCAACTGGTGGGCCAATCTTATCCCGTAATGAATAATACCCCTGTATGCAAGAGAATGGATGAATCTCATAGATAATGCCAAGTTAAGGAAGGTGATGAAAACCGGTGTATACTTTTTGATTCTATTTGTAAAAATGTCAGCGTTAGGGTAGGGTGACAGAAGGCAGTGAGTCTGGGTCTCTGGGAGGTAATGTCTGGGAGGCGGTACAAGGAAAGCTGTCCACAGTGGTCTGTGTGGTTCCACATGGATGCATTAACTTTGTAAGAATGAAGAATAAATCTAAAAATTTGATACTTATCAGAATTTAAGCTAAGATTCAATAAAATGTAAGAAAAGAATTTCTACCTAAATAAGTCAACAGCTAAATAAACTAATAGCAGAGGCACTAGAAGTGCCAGTCAGTATACAAACTACAGTTTAAATTGTTGAGGGATTGCAAGCTATTGATACATATAGGCTGAGACACATGTACACATTTGCCAATGCTAAATTAATGGAAAAGTTGCTTTTTTAAAAATGCTAACGTTTGAAATGAGTCTTCCAAGTTTTCCCTACAAGAAAACAAAGAAAATCAATACTCACACTCAAACTGTTTCTTTTCAAAAAATAAAATTAGATACTTCTCCATTTCTAACAGTACAATTGCTACAGAGGAAACTTCCTTTATTTATTGTAATGGCCTAAAATTTTATAGAACTCTGTGTAGTTACAAAATTGAGACCTGACCCCGAACTTCAGGAATCCAGGCAGGTGGATTAGGTTGAGAGAAATTACTGGCTCCTTCTCCTACTTGACTCTCAAAACTTCTTTCAGCCCTAAACTCCTATGAAAGCAACACCTGAAGGAAGTGATCTCCTGTTGCAAACATGATCTGTGAAAGAAGACTCCTTTCTACAAAAAGCAAAACAACAAAGTAAGGAACATTTCCCACTGACTGCCTGGTGGAACTGATTATTAACAAACCTGTTCTATAAAGGAAACAGTAATTCAGAAATAAGATGTTAAACTTTTCCTGAGACATGTGGAAAATGTACTTTTGAATTCAGTAAGTACTTTAAAAATGTTCAACTGTGTTTTCCAAGTATTTAATTTTCTAAACAAAGACAAACTATTGAAATGTATTTTCTTGACATTGCAATATAATTTCACGCGTTTTAACACATTTCCCAGCTCTATTGAGGTACCATTTTGAAATGTATATATTTAGGTTGCACAATAGAATCTTTGACAGGTTTGCAACCTGATGGTTTAATATGTGTGCATGTGTGTATGTGTGCATGTGTGTGTGTGTGTGTGCATGTGTTCAGTTGAGTCTGAACCTGTGTGAAATGATTACTATAGTAAAATTAGCACATCCATCACCTCACAAAGTTACCGCTTTTCTTTGGTGGTAAGAATGCAGTATCTCCTGTCTTACTATACATACTGTAAAAACTCTCAGATTTATAGTTTATGATTGTCACTGAACAATGAAGATAACTGATCTTAGGGAATTCTATAACCTATTAGCATAATCTTAGGGAATTCTATAACCTATTAGCATTTTTGATATTATTTTCTTATACTTAAAAATGTGTTGGCCTCTTTCAGAATTAAGTTTTCTACTATGCCACACAGAATTAGAGCCATAAGAATCCAGANTTCAGCTAAGGATAAAAATGATACTATACAAGATTTCATAATGTTAACTACCACATTAAGTTACAAGTCATAAAAGTTTTAAATGTTGACTGTAAACCCAAAGTATTAAACTCATGTATGGTTGACTATCCAAAAGCTGGCAAAACAAATTCTTTGCATTTGATTATTATTATATTTAACATACTTTTGGATTGCCTTTAAGATTTCTGCAGTAAGAAAATCAGTAATTAAGAGAAATTACTTGAGACCTGACCCCGAACTTCAGGAATCCAGGCAGGTGGATTAGGTTGAGAGAAATTACTGGCTCCTTCTCCTACTTGACTCTCAAAACTTCTTTCAGCCCTAAACTCCTATGAAAGCAACACCTGAAGGAAGTGATCTCCTGTTGCAAACATGATCTGTGAAAGAAGACTCCTTTCTACAAAAAGCAAAACAACAAAGTAAGGAACATTTCCCACTGACTGCCTGGTGGAACTGATTATTAACAAACCTGTTCTATAAAGGAAACAGTAATTCAGAAATAAGATGTTAAACTTTTCCTGAGACATGTGGAAAATGTACTTTTGAATTCAGTAAGTACTTTAAAAATGTTCAACTGTGTTTTCCAAGTATTTAATTTTCTAAACAAAGACAAACTATTGAAATGTATTTTCTTGACATTGCAATATAATTTCATGGTTTTTAAAATATTTCCCAGCTCTATTGAGGTACCATTTTGAAATGTATATATTTAGGTTGCACAATAGAATCTTTGACAGGTTTGCAACCTGATGGTTTAATATGTGTGCATGTGTGTATGTGTGCATGTGTGTGTGTGTGTGTGCATGTGTTCAGTTGAGTCTGAACCTGTGTGAAATGATTACTATAGTAAAATTAGCACATCCATCACCTCACAAAGTTACCGCTTTTCTTTGGTGGTAAGAATGCAGTATCTCCTGTCTTACTATACATACTGTAAAAACTCTCAGATTTATAGTTTATGATTGTCACTGAACAATGAAGATAACTGATCTTAGGGAATTCTATAACCTATTAGCATAATCTTAGGGAATTCTATAACCTATTAGCATTTTTGATATTATTTTCTTATACTTAAAAATGTGTTGGCCTCTTTCAGAATTAAGTTTTCTACTATGCCACACAGAATTAGAGCCCTCAGAATCCAGAATTCAGTTAAGGATAAAAATGATACTATACAAGATTTCATAATGTTAACTACCTCATTAAGTTACAAGTCATAAAAAGTTTTAAATGTTGACTGTAAACCCAAAGTATTAAACTCATGTATGGTTGACTATCCAAAAGCTGGCAAAACAAATTCTTTGCATTTGATTATTATTATATTTAACATACTTTTGGATTGCCTTTAAGATTTCTGCAGTAAGAAAATCAGTAATTAATTTTGATTGTGTCTAAGCTAACTTCACAAAAGTTGAAAACTTGCATTAACCTGTCAATGTGAAAGCTTTGGGTTTATGGTAACTGTGCTTTCTTTACCACCAGTTAGCTGTCTCATTGGAACTGATATTCTGGCAAGTTGATAAAAATATCTTTTGGCATTTACATATGACATAATGTTACAGCTCAAAGACAAAAATTGATATAATGGGAACCAATATTTATTTTATCTAAAATTATCTTTTTTATAATGTACATTCATTTGTCTCATTCTTTGAAAATTTCTGTATTTGTGAAAATAGAAGTTAGAAAACAGTAGAACATTGGAAAACATAGACTTATAGCTGCCAAGGCAGGCAGTTTGAGATTGACAGGTTGGGACCTCTTAAGCCATGCTGGAGAGCTAATCATTATGAATAATTTATCTATTAAAAATTTACAGTGAAGGGGCTTCCGTGGTGAGTCAGTGGTGAAGAATCCACCTGCCAATGCAGGAGACAGAGGTTTGACCCCTGGTTCGGGAAGATTCCACATACTGTGAAACAACTAAGCCAGTGGGTCACAGCTATTGAGCCTGGGAGCCACAACTATTGAGCCCATTTGTCACAGCTAATGAAGCCACCAGGCCCTAGAGCCTGTGTTCTGCAGCAAGAGAAGCCACTGCAATGAGAAGCCCACACACCACAACAAAGAGGAGCCCCTACTCACTACAGCAAATCCTACTTAGCAACGAAGACCCAGTACAGCCAAAAATAAATTTTGGGCTTCCCTGGTGGTGCACTGGGTAAAGAGTTTGCCTTGCAGTGCAAGGGGCACTGGTTCAATCCCTGGCCCGGAAAGATCCCATGTGCCCGGAGAAGCTGGACCAGTGTGTCCAATTACCAGCCAGCGCTCTGGAGTGAATGTACCCAGGGCCAGAGTTCAGCAACAAGAGAGGCCACTGCCATGGGAGGCTCACATAGGCCAAAGAACAGAGACAGGTGAAAATAAATGGATAAAAAATCAATAAAAGAGGCCAATTTTTTTTTTAAAGTTAAAAAACAAATTTAAAAAATCTATAATGAGTATATAATCTATAAAAAATATTTACGGTGGAAAAAAATATTTACGGTGGAATACAATTAAAATCTTTATTTATTCCAATAAAAAGCCCAACATTGTCTTTGGGTCAAGACAGAAATGACTGTCTCTGAACAAGTGGTGGCAGGGATTCTACCAAGCTCACTACTACATCAACTTTCAGAGTAAACTATTGGAGGGCTAGGCGTAGCATAGTGCTCAAGAAATATCTGAGAATCACCTATATTCTTAGATAATTTCTAATTGCCTGTTTGTTGAGAACTATGCATTTTACATTTTCTGTGAAGTCACTCAGTCGTATCGGACTCTTTGCAACCCATGGATGAGTCCTGGAATTCTCCAGGCAAGAATACTGGAGTGGGTAGTCTTTCCCTTCTCCAGGGGAACTTCTCAACCCAGGAATAGAACTGGGGTCTCCTGCATTGCTGGTGGATTCTTAAACAGCTGAGCTACAACGGAATCCTCTCTCTAACCCAGTGGGTGAAGAATCCACCTGCCAATGCAGGAGACAGAGGTTTGACCCCTGGTTCGGGAAGATTCCACATACTGTGAAACAACTAAGCCAGTGGGTCACAGCTATTGAGCCTGGGAGCCACAACTATTGAGCCCATTTGTCACAGCTAATGAAGCCACCAGGCCCTAGAGCCTGTGTTCTGCAGCAAGAGAAGCCACTGCAATGAGAAGCCCACACACCACAACAAAGAGGAGCCCCTACTCACTACAGCAAATCCTACTTAGCAACGAAGACCCAGTACAGCCAAAAATAAATTTTGGGCTTCCCTGGTGGTGCACTGGGTAAAGAGTTTGCCTTGCAGTGCAAGGGGCACTGGTTCAATCCCTGGCCCGGAAAGATCCCATGTGCCCGGAGAAGCTGGACCAGTGTGTCCAATTACCAGCCAGCGCTCTGGAGTGAATGTACCCAGGGCCAGAGTTCAGCAACAAGAGAGGCCACTGCCATGGGAGGCTCACATAGGCCAAAGAACAGAGACAGGTGAAAATAAATGGATAAAAAATCAATAAAAGAGGCCAATTTTTTTTAAAGTTAAAAAACAAATTTAAAAAATCTATAATGAGTATATAATCTATAAAAAATATTTACGGTGGAAAAAAATATTTACGGTGGAATACAATTAAAATCTTTATTTATTCCAATAAAAAGCCCAACATTGTCTTTGGGTCAAGACAGAAATGACTGTCTCTGAACAAGTGGTGGCAGGGATTCTACCAAGCTCACTACTACATCAACTTTCAGAGTAAACTATTGGAGGGCTAGGCGTAGCATAGTGCTCAAGAAATATCTGAGAATCACCTATATTCTTAGATAATTTCTAATTGCCTGTTTGTTGAGAACTATGCATTTTACATTTTCTGTGAAGTCACTCAGTCGTATCGGACTCTTTGCAACCCATGGATGAGTCCTGGAATTCTCCAGGCAAGAATACTGGAGTGGGTAGTCTTTCCCTTCTCCAGGGGAACTTCTCAACCCAGGAATAGAACTGGGGTCTCCTGCATTGCTGGTGGATTCTTAAACAGCTGAGCTACAACGGAATCCCCTTACATCCTCTAACCCAGAGTAATATGCTTGGGGAACTGCCACATAGTTTCCTTAAGAGTTGACCCATTCTTTGGCTGAGTTAGCAAAGGGACTTAAATGCTACAACCAACAGTCTGGTGTATCTGGGCCATACTGTACCGATGATAATCATGCTATTTCGACAAATGCATTGGCACATATTATTTTGCCTTAAAAGAGATTGTGCATTAATTTTTAAGAAAAAATGCATAAGCCCCCAAATTGTCTACATACAAAAAATCATGCCAGTGATGAGCAGAATTTTAACATAAACTCCTAATTTTATTAGATGAAAAAGTTCTAAAAATTAATATTTTATTCCATTGCAAAAGATAACAATATTGTTGTACTTCTTAAAGTACTATGATATCTGAAAATTGAAGAGAAAATATAAAATTAATATATATTAAAAAATCAAGCCTAGAATTCAGGCCATTAGATTCAAATATATATTGGGTTAAAATGATTTAATTTCACAACTATTTGGTGACAACTATTTCAATGCTGCCCAGCAGAAACTAGATTGTAGACTATTCTATTATACCTTCTATCTAATTTTTTTTTTTGACCACTTCTATTGGTCTTTCATTTATTTGTCTTTGTTCTTTGACCCGTGTGGGCCTCCCATTGCAGTGGCTTCTCTCATCGCAGAGCACTGGCCATGGGCGCATGCGCTCCAGAGCTCCAGCTTGGTAATTGGACACATCAGTCCAGCTGCTCCGGGCACGTGGGATCTTCCCAGGCCAGGGATGGAACTGGCACCTCTTGTACTGCAAGGCAGTGTCCTTACCCACTGGACCACCAGGGAAGCTCTCTATCTAAATTTTTAAAATGCTGTCTAACCGACTAAATAAAAGGGACTGAACACTCTATCATCTGGTACTTCGGTCCTTTTTACAATGGATGGTAACAGTCAAACTGTCTAAAATAAAGCCTCATATTCCTTTCCAATTTATCCTTTCACACTCCTTCCTTCTCCACTCCTCAGCTTTTCTGTATGTAGGCTTTTAAACATGGTCATGCATCCACCTAGAATGCTGCCTCTTTCTTGGTTTTGCCTATCTCAATCCATGTGTCCTCATATGCCAATTGTATGCACTCTCTTCGTCCTCTGAAGTCCTAACACTCTTCTTTTCTATCACTTGTCACTCTCAAGCCAGCATTGCAGATTTTGCAGTTTGGGACGTGAATCTCTGCCTGGACTATAAAGCCTTTGTGCTTCACTGGCCTTTGCATTCCTCTTACCTAGCATAGGACCTTGACTATTTCGACAAAACATTGGCACATATTATTTTGCCTTAAAAGAGATTGTGCATTAATTTTTAAGAAAAAATGCATAAGCCCCCAAATTGTCTACATACAAAAAATCATGCCAGTGATGAGCAGAATTTTAACATAAACTCCTAATTTTATTAGATGAAAAAGTTCTAAAAATTAATATTTTATTCCATTGCAAAAGATAACAATATTGTTGTACTTCTTAAAGTACTATGATATCTGAAAATTGAAGAGAAAATATAAAATTAATATATATTAAAAAATCAAGCCTAGAATTCAGGCCATTAGATTCAAATATATATTGGGTTAAAATGATTTAATTTCACAACTATTTGGTGACAACTATTTCAATGCTGCCCAGCAGAAACTAGATTGTAGACTATTCTATTATACCTTCTATCTAATTTTTTTTTTTGACCACTTCTATTGGTCTTTCATTTATTTGTCTTTGTTCTTTGACCCGTGTGGGCCTCCCATTGCAGTGGCTTCTCTCATCGCAGAGCACTGGCCATGGGCGCATGCGCTCCAGAGCTCCAGCTTGGTAATTGGACACATCAGTCCAGCTGCTCCGGGCACGTGGGATCTTCCCAGGCCAGGGATGGAACTGGCACCTCTTGTACTGCAAGGCAGTGTCCTTACCCACTGGACCACCAGGGAAGCTCTCTATCTAAATTTTTAAAATGCTGTCTAACCGACTAAATAAAAGGGACTGAACACTCTATCATCTGGTACTTGGTCCTTTTTACAATGGATGGTAACAGTCAAACTGTCTAAAATAAAGCCTCATATTCCTTTCCAATTTATCCTTTCACACTCCTTCCTTCTCCACTCCTCAGCTTTTCTGTATGTAGGCTTTTAAACATGGTCATGCATCCACCTAGAATGCTGCCTCTTTCTTGGTTTTGCCTATCTCAATCCATGTGTCCTCATATGCCAATTGTATGCACTCTCTTCGTCCTCTGAAGTCCTAACACTCTTCTTTTCTATCACTTGTCACTCTCAAGCCAGCATTGCAGATTTTGCAGTTTGGGACGTGAATCTCTGCCTGGACTATAAAGCCTTTGTGCTTCACTGGCCTTTGCATTCCTCTTACCTAGCATAGGACCTTGCATATAGTAGATGCTCAATGAATATCTATCTGTTGAATGAATATTAGACGATGTCTTTGAGGCACATCAAAATTTTTGTGTATTTGCTATTTAAAAAACTGCCCTCAGGCTTCCCTGGTGGTCCAGTGGATAAGGACACCGCCTTGCAGTGCAAGCTGCACCGTTCATTCCTGGCCTGGGAGGATCCCACGACTGCTGGAGTGGCTGGCCTGACGTGTTCAACTACTAAGCCGGAGCTCTGGAGTCCATGCGCCCGGAGCCGGTGTTCTGTGACGGGAAAGGCCACTGTGGTGGGAGGCCCACACAGGCCAAAGAACAAAGATGAAAATAAATGAAAATAAATGAAAGACCAATAGAAGTGGCCAAAAAAAAAAAAAACGCCCTCACATTTGCATGATGGTTTATCTTTTCAATTGCTTTTCTAAACACTGTCAATGTCATTAATAGATCATTTACTATTTATTTGTTTATTATTGTTTATCAATTTAGGTTGTTTTATTATTTATTTGTTAATTCACTGATACATATACCATATCTAGAGCACTGTAGCAGGCAATGTCTCCTCACAGAGCACCATATTCTGTATGTCCAGGACAACCCCTGGGCTTGAAGGGACAGACAATTTTATTGCTACTTTGTAGAAAAACTACAAATGATAGTCTAAAAGATGAAGCAACTTCTGAATGAACCCAGTTAATTTTTCAAAGGTAGGATCAGAAAGCAAGTCTCTCTGTGCTCACGTTGAATGTTGGTAAACATTGATTTTGTGGTATTCTAGGGATTCTTATAAAAACTTGTCTAAAATAAAGCCTCATATTCCTTTCCAATTTATCCTTTCACACTCCTTCCTTCTCCACTCCTCAGCTTTTCTGTATGTAGGCTTTTAAACATGGTCATGCATCCACCTAGAATGCTGCCTCTTTCTTGGTTTTGCCTATCTCAATCCATGTGTCCTCATATGCCAATTGTATGCACTCTCTTCGTCCTCTGAAGTCCTAACACTCTTCTTTTCTATCACTTGTCACTCTCAAGCCAGCATTGCAGATTTTGCAGTTTGGGACGTGAATCTCTGCCTGGACTATAAAGCCTTTGTGCTTCACTGGCCTTTGCATTCCTCTTACCTAGCATAGGACCTTGCATATAGTAGATGCTCAATGAATATCTATCTGTTGAATGAATATTAGACGATGTCTTTGAGGCACATCAAAATTTTTGTGTATTTGCTATTTAAAAAACTGCCCTCAGGCTTCCCTGGTGGTCCAGTGGATAAGGACACCGCCTTGCAGTGCAAGCTGCACCGGTTCATTCCCTGGCCTGGGAGGATCCCACGTACCGCGGAGTGGCTGGCCTGACGTGTTCAACTACTAAGCCGGAGCTCTGGAGTCCATGCGCCCGGAGCCGGTGTTCTGTGACGGGAAAGGCCACTGTGGTGGGAGGCCCACACAGGCCAAAGAACAAAGATGAAAATAAATGAAAATAAATGAAAGACCAATAGAAGTGGCCAAAAAAAAAAAAAACGCCCTCACATTTGCATGATGGTTTATCTTTTCAATTGCTTTTCTAAACACTGTCAATGTCATTAATAGATCATTTACTATTTATTTGTTTATTATTGTTTATCAATTTAGGTTGTTTTATTATTTATTTGTTAATTCACTGATACATATACCATATCTAGAGCACTGTAGCAGGCAATGTCTCCTCACAGAGCACCATATTCTGTATGTCCAGGACAACCCCTGGGCTTGAAGGGACAGACAATTTTATTGCTACTTTGTAGAAAAACTACAAATGATAGTCTAAAAGATGAAGCAACTTCTGAATGAACCCAGTTAATTTTTCAAAGGTAGGATCAGAAAGCAAGTCTCTCTGTGCTCACGTTGAATGTTGGTAAACATTGATTTTGTGGTATTCTATTTCTTTGAAAACTTATGATCGCTTGAAAGGATTTACAAAAATATTTCAACCAGAAACATGACAAGATGACCACTGTTTTCTAAGCTGTGGAAGGTAAGAAAAATATATACTCACATGCGACTAACATGACATCAATTAGCATGAAAGGAATCACACGTGAAACAAAAGCAGGGCCACTGAAAATCTCAGTAAAATTACAAGGGAAGGAAGAGGCATCAAGTCTGATCTGGAACCCTTTTTTAGAAACATTTCCCTCGCTAGGATTTTAGCATTTCCTAGACCGAAGATGGAAGTTAGCGAATCAACTAAGAAGTGAATCAATGATGATCATTTTATGTTGTTTCTTTAAATACTCCTGGTTCTTTGTACCTAACGGTTTCATTGTACTTTGAAAAATAAAGTCCGTTTAGGAACTGGCCATACTTCATGCATTAACTGTGGAATGAGCAATCACTTCTCTCCCAATTTCTTCTTCCTTTGGAATCAGTTCATTACTCCTAATTAAGGGACACATCTTACTACACAGTATGTACTTTTTGATATAGTTGCATAAATTTCGAGATTTATCTGAACTTGAAAGAAATCTTATAGCTAAATTTAAAAAAAGGAGGTGGATGAGAATTTGTAATTTCAAACTCCTTAAGTGTGAAGGAAAGAAGAAAGCAACATTTATTACAGTTTGGTGCTTATCACTGTTAACAATTGCCCTATGGCAGAGTCATTTTGTTCTACAGTAGAAAGTAACACAACTTATACTAACAACATAAAATAACACAACTATACTCCAATAAAAATTAATTACAAAATAAAATTGATCCTTGTGTACTTGAAAATAAAAGCCAAGATCTTGAGAACAAAAAATTTAAAGAGAACATATATAAAACTGGAAAAGGATGAATAGATATTATCCTTTGGAAAAACTCTTAATTATTTGCAGTAAGAATTTGTCATGGTTTATAATAAAAGTCCAACTACCGAAAAAGGAATACTACCTCTGCAGGACGTCTTTATTTATCTTCATATCCAACAGAAAAGATGAAGCAACTTCTGAATGAACCCAGTTAATTTTTCAAAGGTAGGATCAGAAAGCAAGTCTCTGTGCTCACGTTGAATGTTGGTAAACATTGATTTTGTGGTATTCTATTTCTTTGAAAACTTATGATCGCTTGAAAGGATTTACAAAAATATTTCAACCAGAAACATGACAAGATGACCACTGTTTTCTAAGCTGTGGAAGGTAAGAAAAATATATACTCACATGCGACTAACATGACATCAATTAGCATGAAAGGAATCACACGTGAAACAAAAGCAGGGCCACTGAAAATCTCAGTAAAATTACAAGGGAAGGAAGAGGCATCAAGTCTGATCTGGAACCCTTTTTTAGAAACATTTCCCTCGCTAGGATTTTAGCATTTCCTAGACCGAAGATGGAAGTTAGCGAATCAACTAAGAAGTGAATCAATGATGATCATTTTATGTTGTTTCTTTAAATACTCCTGGTTCTTTGTACCTAACGGTTTCATTGTACTTTGAAAAATAAAGTCCGTTTAGGAACTGGCCATACTTCATGCATTAACTGTGGAATGAGCAATCACTTCTCTCCCAATTTCTTCTTCCTTTGGAATCAGTTCATTACTCCTAATTAAGGGACACATCTTACTACACAGTATGTACTTTTTGATATAGTTGCATAAATTTCGAGATTTATCTGAACTTGAAAGAAATCTTATAGCTAAATTTAAAAAAAGGAGGTGGATGAGAATTTGTAATTTCAAACTCCTTAAGTGTGAAGGAAAGAAGAAAGCAACATTTATTACAGTTTGGTGCTTATCACTGTTAACAATTGCCCTATGGCAGAGTCATTTTGTTCTACAGTAGAAAGTAACACAACTTATACTAACAACATAAAATAACACAACTATACTCCAATAAAAATTAATTACAAAATAAAATTGATCCTTGTGTACTTGAAAATAAAAGCCAAGATCTTGAGAACAAAAAATTTAAAGAGAACATATATAAAACTGGAAAAGGATGAATAGATATTATCCTTTGGAAAAACTCTTAATTATTTGCAGTAAGAATTTGTCATGGTTTATAATAAAAGTCCAACTACCGATGAAAAAGGAATACTACCTCTGCAGGACGTCTTTATTTATCTTCATATCCAACAGAAACTACTCCTCTGAACGTAGAAATGATTGCCTGTAAGACCCATACATGACAATAGTCTACTCTCATTTAAAATTGCTTTGAATTTAGAGTTGCAGAGTAACTTCAGGTGTATTTTACACTAATGCCTCATTAAATGTAATGACTGCAAAGCCCAAGTTTGATGAGGATAACTTGTGAGGTAAACGATTGAAAGCACAAAAATGGTATTTTTCTGAATGATCTGGGACACACCAGTGGGACAGAAGAAAATTGCAAATGGTGTGCCTGGCTAGTGATCCTCTTCCTTATTCCATCTCAAATATGCTGAAACCAGAGCACAGCTGGAGTCCAGGCAGGACTTCCAAACCTGGTGTGAGTGAGTAGAGGGGGAACCTCATACGGGGTGAGCCAAGAACTTGACAGTTCAAAGCTATGGATGTTTCAGGTTGGCCTCCATCATGGATCTCAATATTGGGGTGGTATGATGATCAGGATGGAACCTGGGTCTCCTGCATGGCAGGCAGATTGTTTACCATCTGAGCCACCAGAGAAGCCACAAGTAGGAGTAAGTCTAAGTCTTTTTTGAGTTTTAATCTTGAGGGCATAATTTTCATTATCGGAGTAACTCAAGCTCACAAGACATAGTAGTAAATTCAACATTCAATAAATATTTACCACCTACTTTAGAGGTAAAATGTGTAATTGTTCTTCCTACTCTATCTTTAATTATTCCACAAAAATTTCATTATCATGGTTCCTTTATATTAACAATTGCCATGGCAAGCATTTTTTCTACAGTAGAAAGTAACACAACTTATACTAACAACATAAAATAACACAACTATACTCCAATAAAAATTAATTACAAAATAAAATTGATCCTTGTGTACTTGAAAATAAAAGCCAAGATCTTGAGAACAAAAAATTTAAAGAGAACATATATAAAACTGGAAAAGGATGAATAGATATTATCCTTTGGAAAAACTCTTAATTATTTGCAGTAAGAATTTGTCATGGTTTATAATAAAAGTCCAACTACCGATGAAAAAGGAATACTACCTCTGCAGGACGTCTTTATTTATCTTCATATCCAACAGAAACTACTCCTCTGAACGTAGAAATGATTGCCTGTAAGACCCATACATGACAATAGTCTACTCTCATTTAAAATTGCTTTGAATTTAGAGTTGCAGAGTAACTTCAGGTGTATTTTACACTAATGCCTCATTAAATGTAATGACTGCAAAGCCCAAGTTTGATGAGGATAACTTGTGAGGTAAACGATTGAAAGCACAAAAATGGTATTTTTCTGAATGATCTGGGACACACCAGTGGGACAGAAGAAAATTGCAAATGGTGTGCCTGGCTAGTGATCCTCTTCCTTATTCCATCTCAAATATGCTGAAACCAGAGCACAGCTGGAGTCCAGGCAGGACTTCCAAACCTGGTGTGAGTGAGTAGAGGGGGAACCTCATACGGGGTGAGCCAAGAACTTGACAGTTCAAAGCTATGGATGTTTCAGGTTGGCCTCCATCATGGATCTCAATATTGGGGTGGTATGATGATCAGGGATGGAACCTGGGTCTCCTGCATGGCAGGCAGATTGTTTACCATCTGAGCCACCAGAGAAGCCACAAGTAGGAGTAAGTCTAAGTCTTTTTTGAGTTTTAATCTTGAGGGCATAATTTTCATTATCGGAGTAACTCAAGCTCACAAGACATAGTAGTAAATTCAACATTCAATAAATATTTACCACCTACTTTAGAGGTAAAATGTGTAATTGTTCTTCCTACTCTATCTTTAATTATTCCACATCCTTCAACTAATAAAAACTTTCATTATCATGGTTCCTTTATATTAACTCTTATTCTTAAGAAAATAGAAGTCTAATAAACTAATGAAACCTACAAGCTTAATAAAACACTGATGTTGTCAAAGATATCTATATTTTAAAAGACAGGTCATGTCCTAAGTTACCTAGAATAAATGATCTAATTATATAAGATGCTTAGGATGGACCTCACCTGTCACATATTTAAGTACTCAATTAATTGAAATTCTTATGACAGTGATAGTAACATAAAGGTGACTTATATTTTGTGGAATTTGGCAGATTCATTGAGGGAAAGGATTTGATGGCCAGGAATATCTTCTCATTAGCGTTATAGATCACAGCATATTATCAAGAAGAAATGGAAAGATGGTTGGCTTTAAATGAAGTCAAGTCTACAGGCTAAAGTGGACAGTCTGTTTTGTCCTTGTCCTAGCTATAACCTAATCAAGCAACTCACATGGGAGGCAATACAAGGAAAAATTCAATCAAAATAAGTGATATGCTCACGTGCTTAAAATCATCATGAGTTAAAACTGAGTTAAAAAGTGTGTATTTGCTATTTAAAAAACTGCCCTCAGGCATCCCCGGTGGCCCAGTGGGTAAGGACACCACCTTGCACTGCAAGGGGCGCCAGTTCGATCCCTGGCCTGGGAAGATCCCATGTGCCATGGAGTGGCTGGACCCATGTGTCCAGTTACCCAGCCGGAGCTCTGGAGCACATGCGCCCAGAGCCGGCGCTCTGCGACAACAGAGGCCACCGCGATGGGAGGCCCACAAGAGCCAAAAAGAACAAAGACGGATGAAAATAGAGAAATGAAAGCCCAACAGAAGTGGCCCGCCCGTCCTCCTGCCTCCCGACCCCACCACCCAAAAGATAAATAAATAAAAAATAAAATAAATATTAAAAAAAAATGATTCACGTTATTAGATCATGTAGAAGCTATAGTCAAATAACATTTTAGTGGAATTAAAGTACCTATGGTATTCTATGATCTGCCTTAATTTTTTCCCTGTAAAATGAGGATTATAACAGCTCCAATACACCTTGTTACTGTGAAAATTAAGTAAGTTAGTTGAAAAATAGACATGATATGGCAAAGAGATGATTTCCTCAAAATCCAAGGTTGGGACATCTGCTGGTACAAATAATTTTTTCTGCTTCCATTTCTCTCCCATTTATAATCTGCATTATTACCATTTTGAGGCATTTTCATGGTTAAGAAAAAGGAACACAGGATATTTTAAATGTATTTATGGATGCTGTGCTGTATACATTGGTCATGTGCTTCCAGGAAAATGTTCATTTTCCAGTGGACATGTTATAGAGTAACCATATTGTTGTTGTTTAGTTGCTAAGTCTGTGACCCCCATGGACTGTAGCCCACCAGGCTCCTCTGTCCATGGCATTTCCCAGGCAAGAAAATGGAGTGGGTTGTCATTTCTTCCTCCAGGGAATCTTTCCTACCCAGGGATCAAACTCAGATCTCCTGCATTGCAGGTGGATTCTTTACTTACTGAGCCACCAGGAAAGCCCCACTATATAGTCACTGACTTAATTAAAATAAAAACATAAAAATTGCAACAGAGAGGTTTAAAACTATTCAATCAAAATAAGTGATATGCTCACGTGCTTAAAATCATCATGAGTTAAAACTGAGTTAAAAAGTGTGTATTTGCTATTTAAAAAACTGCCCTCAGGCATCCCCGGTGGCCCAGTGGGTAAGGACACCACCTTGCACTGCAAGGGGCGCCAGTTCGATCCCTGGCCTGGGAAGATCCCATGTGCCATGGAGTGGCTGGACCCATGTGTCCAGTTACCCAGCCGGAGCTCTGGAGCACATGCGCCCAGAGCCGGCGCTCTGCGACAACAGAGGCCACCGCGATGGGAGGCCCACAAGAGCCAAAAAGAACAAAGACGGATGAAAATAGAGAAATGAAAGCCCAACAGAAGTGGCCCGCCTGCCTCCTGCCTCCCGACCCCACCACCCAAAAGATAAATAAATAAAAAATAAAATAAATATTAAAAAAAAATGATTCACGTTATTAGATCATGTAGAAGCTATAGTCAAATAACATTTTAGTGGAATTAAAGTACCTATGGTATTCTATGATCTGCCTTAATTTTTTCCCTGTAAAATGAGGATTATAACAGCTCCAATACACCTTGTTACTGTGAAAATTAAGTAAGTTAGTTGAAAAATAGACATGATATGGCAAAGAGATGATTTCCTCAAAATCCAAGGTTGGGACATCTGCTGGTACAAATAATTTTTTCTGCTTCCATTTCTCTCCCATTTATAATCTGCATTATTACCATTTTGAGGCATTTTCATGGTTAAGAAAAAGGAACACAGGATATTTTAAATGTATTTATGGATGCTGTGCTGTATACATTGGTCATGTGCTTCCAGGAAAATGTTCATTTTCCAGTGGACATGTTATAGAGTAACCATATTGTTGTTGTTTAGTTGCTAAGTCTGTGACCCCCATGGACTGTAGCCCACCAGGCTCCTCTGTCCATGGCATTTCCCAGGCAAGAAAATGGAGTGGGTTGTCATTTCTTCCTCCAGGGAATCTTTCCTACCCAGGGATCAAACTCAGATCTCCTGCATTGCAGGTGGATTCTTTACTTACTGAGCCACCAGGAAAGCCCCACTATATAGTCACTGACTTAATTAAAATAAAAACATAAAAATTGCAACAGAGAGGTTTAAAACTATTCAAGAAAATAAAGATTAGAAAATTAGGAAACTATGGTACTTGTGTTTATTTGTTATCTGTTTTTTGTGTTTTTTTTTCCTTAGGTCATAAGGAACCTTTGATTATTTATTATCCTGAATTATAAATTACCAAGATATTTCTCTGCCTCTATCTTGCTGCTTTTGAGTCATACTACCAATATCTAAAGCTGTCAACATATGAGGAAGCCAGATAAAATGGAAGAACCTGAAAAATTCATCTTTTTCTTTGCTTATGAGTATGTTTCAAAATTGGAAGGGATGAGGGTGAAACTTCGATGACAGTCAAATATAACAATTATTTTTATTTATTCATGCTACTATTTTAAATTACATAATTTAAAGCTCATTGGACATAGCTTGTATGTGTGTGCTCTGTTGTGTCCAACTCTTTGTGACCCCCTGTACTGTCGCCCACCAGGCTCCTCTGTCTTGGAATTTTCCAGGCAAGAATTCTGGAGTGGATTACCATTTACTAATCCAGCGACATAGTTTAGTGGTTCAAATAAGACCTAGACACTAGACCTAAAATTTTACAGTTTAGAAACTTTTATACCATGATTTGGATCATTTCTCAATTTCAGATAAAGTATATCACATATTCTCTGTAATAGTTTTCTAACCTATAAAATAAGGAAAATAATATCAACTGTATTTTAATAGAATATTATATATTAAAGAGTTTGTGAATAGCATTGATGATATATCATCCCACAAGAACAAATGACTGTTCATCATAATGCTGTGATTTTTATTACAAATGCAATATAACTACTGTGCCAACTTCATCTTAGTTCAAATGCATATTTCTCCCAAGCCTCGTAAGTACATTGTGCTGTGGTGTAAATACTTAATAGTTTACTCATCCAGCATACCATCTCTAGTTTAGGATTTAAAATGTGATTCTTCTTAAGACTATGTTTTCATTACAGTTGCCTGAATACAATGCAACCAATACTATGTTATACTGATGCTCCAAGAAAAATTTTGCAAGATTCAGAAGCATGGTATCTGAATTATTGACACATTACAATCAAATCCTTTCTTTATCATCAAGTGTTCCACATATAAATGTGTTACAGCTGTCCATAAACCTACAAATGTGCCAGTTAGCCTCTGCTGTATGGAACAAGAGACAATCAGTAAGGCAACAGAACAACTGTAAGCCCACATGACATCAACATGCTTTTAAAAAAAATCACGCATGCAAATGCAAGATTATTTATTATCCGATTTTCTATTTTTTGCTGCTTTTGTTTTTGCTGTCAACATATGAGGAAGCCAGATAAAATGGAAGAACCTGAAAAATTCATCTTTTTCTTTGCTTATGAGTATGTTTCAAAATTGGAAGGGATGAGGGTGAAACTTCGATGACAGTCAAATATAACAATTATTTTTATTTATTCATGCTACTATTTTAAATTACATAATTTAAAGCTCATTGGACATAGCTTGTATGTGTGTGCTCTGTTGTGTCCAACTCTTTGTGACCCCCTGTACTGTCGCCCACCAGGCTCCTCTGTCTTGGAATTTTCCAGGCAAGAATTCTGGAGTGGATTACCATTTACTAATCCAGCGACATAGTTTAGTGGTTCAAATAAGACCTAGACACTAGACCTAAAATTTTACAGTTTAGAAACTTTTATACCATGATTTGGATCATTTCTCAATTTCAGATAAAGTATATCACATATTCTCTGTAATAGTTTTCTAACCTATAAAATAAGGAAAATAATATCAACTGTATTTTAATAGAATATTATATATTAAAGAGTTTGTGAATAGCATTGATGATATATCATCCCACAAGAACAAATGACTGTTCATCATAATGCTGTGATTTTTATTACAAATGCAATATAACTACTGTGCCAACTTCATCTTAGTTCAAATGCATATTTCTCCCAAGCCTCGTAAGTACATTGTGCTGTGGTGTAAATACTTAATAGTTTACTCATCCAGCATACCATCTCTAGTTTAGGATTTAAAATGTGATTCTTCTTAAGACTATGTTTTCATTACAGTTGCCTGAATACAATGCAACCAATACTATGTTATACTGATGCTCCAAGAAAAATTTTGCAAGATTCAGAAGCATGGTATCTGAATTATTGACACATTACAATCAAATCCTTTCTTTATCATCAAGTGTTCCACATATAAATGTGTTACAGCTGTCCATAAACCTACAAATGTGCCAGTTAGCCTCTGCTGTATGGAACAAGAGACAATCAGTAAGGCAACAGAACAACTGTAAGCCCACATGACATCAACATGCTTAATAGATTTAAAATGAGAAGAGTTCTTACCTAGCATGCAAACACATTTGACATTCTGATCAGGGTTTTCAAACAAGATTTCACCACACCTCTGAAATAGAAAGAAAATCAAGATTATTTTAAGATTTTCTTTTAGAATTCCAAAAGCAACGTATTTATGCAATTTAACATCATCACAACATGATTTTACCCTTCATGTTTTCTATAGCTACCTGAGCCTAGGGACATGTGTCATAAGCAGAGACTTCCCAGTAGCAAAATATTTGAGAGGTAAGTTGGGGATTCACTGTTCCTGCCTGCCTCATGACCCTGCCTAGAGCTGACTCCATATGCTCCTGTGAGGGGTCATAGCAAGACCACTTAGTGTCCAACAGTTTCTATTTCAGTGGAAGAAACACAGTCTATTCTATCTAATACTCTGAGGCTAATCACTCTCAAAACTTGTCCTTCTTCAGCACTGAAATTATTCTAAGTTACCTACTTTGCAATCAAGGGGATATTTCCAAACACAAACTTAGGTGGTCTAACTTAGCTCTGAACTTGCAGATTCTGAATGCTCAGCACAAATAAGGAAATGATGAAAAAGTGGCATTCATAATGCTTTTTCAGAAGCATCGACTCATGGAAATGTCAACTTTCTTATCTACATCTCAGTGTTAACTTGCTTGTTAAAATTTTTGTGCAGGACAAACTCTAGAGATGCAGTCAGGGCTTTATGAATAGCATACATTTACGTATGTGATTGACCAACAGTTAGTACCCAAACATGTAAATAAATCCTCCAAATCAATAAGAAAATAACTAATAATCCAAAGAAAAGTGGATAAAGGATAAAAGATCCTATTAGCCTCTGTGGTAGAGGACATAAGCCATTCATGGAAGAGGAAATATGAATGGCTATTAAACAGAGAGAATACTGGAGCGCACGTGCCCAGAGCCGGTGCTCTGCGACAACAGAGGCCACTGCGATGGGAGGCCCACACAGGCCAAAGAACAAAGATGGATGAAAATAGATAAACGAAAGACCAATAGAAGTAGCCTGCCTGCCCCCTCCCTCCCCAACCCACACCAACCCTTCCCCAAAAACAGAGAGAATATAGTCAACCATACTAATGATTTCAGCCACCCCCTCTGAAATAGAAAGAAAATCAAGATTATTTTAAGATTTTCTTTTAGAATTCCAAAAGCAACGTATTTATGCAATTTAACATCATCACAACATGATTTTACCCTTCATGTTTTCTATAGCTACCTGAGCCTAGGGACATGTGTCATAAGCAGAGACTTCCCAGTAGCAAAATATTTGAGAGGTAAGTTGGGGATTCACTGTTCCTGCCTGCCTCATGACCCTGCCTAGAGCTGACTCCATATGCTCCTGTGAGGGGTCATAGCAAGACCACTTAGTGTCCAACAGTTTCTATTTCAGTGGAAGAAACACAGTCTATTCTATCTAATACTCTGAGGCTAATCACTCTCAAAACTTGTCCTTCTTCAGCACTGAAATTATTCTAAGTTACCTACTTTGCAATCAAGGGGATATTTCCAAACACAAACTTAGGTGGTCTAACTTAGCTCTGAACTTGCAGATTCTGAATGCTCAGCACAAATAAGGAAATGATGAAAAAGTGGCATTCATAATGCTTTTTCAGAAGCATCGACTCATGGAAATGTCAACTTTCTTATCTACATCTCAGTGTTAACTTGCTTGTTAAAATTTTTGTGCAGGACAAACTCTAGAGATGCAGTCAGGGCTTTATGAATAGCATACATTTACGTATGTGATTGACCAACAGTTAGTACCCAAACATGTAAATAAATCCTCCAAATCAATAAGAAAATAACTAATAATCCAAAGAAAAGTGGATAAAGGATAAAAGATCCTATTAGCCTCTGTGGTAGAGGACATAAGCCATTCATGGAAGAGGAAATATGAATGGCTATTAAACAGAGAGAATACTGGAGCGCACGTGCCCAGAGCCGGTGCTCTGCGACAACAGAGGCCACTGCGATGGGAGGCCCACACAGGCCAAAGAACAAAGATGGATGAAAATAGATAAACGAAAGACCAATAGAAGTAGCCTGCCTGCCCCCTCCCTCCCCAACCCACACCAACCCCCCTCCCCCCCAAAAAACAGAGAGAATATAGTCAACCATACTAATGATCAGAAACCAGAAAATTAAAGGTAAAATTAAACAAGCCTATTTTGAACCCAATGACGTGGGAAGACTTAGAAATCTGGCAAAAATGAATTTATAAAAAATGTAGAGAAATGGATATTCTCATACACTGTGAGTTGGAATATAAAATGAAGGAACTATTTTGGAGAAAAGCTAACAAAATCTTTACTAGATTCTACTAATTACTTACTAGACTTCATTCTTAATAAGTTAAAATGTGCATATGTTATGACCTACCAAGTCATCTTATAGACTGATACCCAGTGAAACTTTAACATCCAGTTACATAACAGATAAATGCTATTCATATACTGGAATGTTACATGGCAGTTAAAAATAAAAATTAGGGCTACGTTACTGTAAAAACGCATTGTATATATAATGTTGTTGTTAGTCACTCAGAGTTGTGCCCAACTCTTTGCAGTCCCATGAACTGTAGCCCACTGGGCACCTTTGTCCATGGGATTCTCCAGGCAAGAATATTGGAGTGAGTAGCCATTTCCTTCTCCAGGGGATCATTATGACCCAGGGATCACACCTGGGTCTCCTGCATTGCAGGCAGATTCTTTACCATCTGAACCACCAGAGAATAATTATACATATATGAGTATATATATATATATATAATATGCATCCATAATATTAATATAATATATAATATTCAAATCATATAACATAAATGTAATTTTTTTCTCTTTTTTGGGGGGGGGGGGGGGGGGGGGAGGGGAGCAGGCGGGCCACTTCTATTGATCTTTCATTTATCTATTTTCATCCATCTTTTTTGTTCTTTGGCCCGTGTGGGCCTCCCATCGCAGTGGCCTCTGCTGTCACAGAGCACCGGCTCTGGGCACATGTACCCCAGAGCTCTGGCTCAGTAATTGGACACATCGGTCCAGCTGCTCTGCAGCACGTGGGATCTTCCCAGGGCAGGGCTCGAACCGGCACCCCTTGCAGTGCAAGGCGGTGTCCTTACCCACTGGACCGCCAGGGAAGCCCATAAATGTAATTCTTAAAGCATAATATATATATATATATATATAGATAGATAGATAGATAGATAGATACACATATACATATATGTATATATATATATTTGAATCATGAAAAAGTATGTTAGGTAAAAACCTATCTCCATTTTTTATGAAGTTGAAAATATCTAAAAATAGTACATATTATTTATGAATACATTAATTTACAGAAAAAGGGTAAAAAAAGACAATGGACAAGAAACATCAAATTTAGGGTTGAGGGTAAATATACAGAGTAATGAAATGTTGGAGGGTATACAGAGATTATCAACTTTTTCTATAATGATTTGTTCCTGAAATTATTCTGTTTTCTAAGCTTGAAATATTTCATAAGTAAGAACTGCCCCTATTTGCAACACTCTGGATATAAAAATGGCCCTCTAGATACAGCTTCTCTGTACCATTTTCCATGGGCTTATAGCAGTCATTTAGTGCCAGGCTGGATTTGTTTTCACCATTTATTTCTCTGTCCTAAGGAAGACAGAGGACATCTACTTTAGTCCATTTCCTCTTTCTTTCACTGTCCACAACTTGGTTAATTCTACTTCTGTCAATCTGTGTTGTACTTACAGTGAAAATATCATAAAATAAAGTAATCTGGGGGGAAAACAATTCCCAGATGTGAGAATTTATATTCTTCACACCTAACAATGAAACTTCCTGGTACACAGAGGCACTGGTTGAGAGGGAAAGGTTGAGAATGACATTCGAATCAACCTATTTTCTGAAATGACCTACATAGTGCACAGAGATGGACCCTTGGCTCAAGACCACGAAAAGCAAGCCAGCTGCTGGCTTGCTTGACTCCCTTCGGCAAGTCAAGAGGAGGGACTGTGGAGCAGGAAAGCTAGGTGCATGTGAAGGCTGCAGGAGGGCATGGAATACTAAATGGAAAGTACATATCATGAACTTTTCTCCTGGTTACTCTGCTGAGCTAAATATCATGTGATACGTATCATGCTATTTAATCTCTTTAGGCCTCATTTCTCTGTAAATATCATGGGGATGCTAATACATGCCACAAACTCAGATCAGAGAGCAAATGTGAGGATTAATGACCCGTGGAGTCTGTGGATCTGTCTGTGGCTGTTTTGTTTGTGCTTTGGCAGAGGTTAAACTCTTTCAAACTGCTAGCATCCATTTCCTGCATTACATGCTTTTTAAAGTGGTATTTTTGATGACTTGAAAGAGTTAATAATTATTTTTAGTTGAAATATCAGAGGTTTCTAAACTGTTTTCAGCCTCCTGGTAAAACAAAGTGCTAGGAAGCTCTATCAGTCCATATTTGGCTCCTACAGAGTAAATAACTCTGGAGTGATCCTCACCTTTGTTAAGGACGAAGCCCACACATGTGCTAGGATGGGAGAGTTTCCTTCTTTAATTGCAGGGGCTTGCAGTGGATGCTGGGTAACTTCCTATAGCTACCCAAGTCCAGGGACAGCCTTAGAGCTACTCCTCGAATTGCAGGTAGTGTGGTGAGAGCAGAGGTCTTGCTTCCTTTCCTGGACATGAACTGGGAAATTTCTGATATTTGCAGTCATTTAGTGCCAGGCTGGATTTGTTTTCACCATTTATTTCTCTGTCCTAAGGAAGACAGAGGACATCTACTTTAGTCCATTTCCTCTTTCTTTCACTGTCCACAACTTGGTTAATTCTACTTCTGTCAATCTGTGTTGTACTTACAGTGAAAATATCATAAAATAAAGTAATCTGGGGGGAAAACAATTCCCAGATGTGAGAATTTATATTCTTCACACCTAACAATGAAACTTCCTGGTACACAGAGGCACTGGTTGAGAGGGAAAGGTTGAGAATGACATTCGAATCAACCTATTTTCTGAAATGACCTACATAGTGCACAGAGATGGACCCTTGGCTCAAGACCACGAAAAGCAAGCCAGCTGCTGGCTTGCTTGACTCCCTTCGGCAAGTCAAGAGGAGGGACTGTGGAGCAGGAAAGCTAGGTGCATGTGAAGGCTGCAGGAGGGCATGGAATACTAAATGGAAAGTACATATCATGAACTTTTCTCCTGGTTACTCTGCTGAGCTAAATATCATGTGATACGTATCATGCTATTTAATCTCTTTAGGCCTCATTTCTCTGTAAATATCATGGGGATGCTAATACATGCCACAAACTCAGATCAGAGAGCAAATGTGAGGATTAATGACCCGTGGAGTCTGTGGATCTGTCTGTGGCTGTTTTGTTTGTGCTTTGGCAGAGGTTAAACTCTTTCAAACTGCTAGCATCCATTTCCTGCATTACATGCTTTTTAAAGTGGTATTTTTGATGACTTGAAAGAGTTAATAATTATTTTTAGTTGAAATATCAGAGGTTTCTAAACTGTTTTCAGCCTCCTGGTAAAACAAAGTGCTAGGAAGCTCTATCAGTCCATATTTGGCTCCTACAGAGTAAATAACTCTGGAGTGATCCCTCACCTTTGTTAAGGACGAAGCCCACACATGTGCTAGGATGGGAGAGTTTCCCTTCTTTAATTGCAGGGGCTTGCAGTGGATGCTGGGTAACTTCCTATAGCTACCCAAGTCCAGGGACAGCCTTAGAGCTACTCCTCGAATTGCAGGTAGTGTGGTGAGAGCAGAGGTCTTGCTTCCTTTCCTGGACATGAACAAGTCCAGGAGAAGTTTCTGATACTCCTGCGAAATCTGCATTCCTTAAAAGCCATGGCCTGCCTGGGTTCAGTGGCCACAAAAGCTAACGGCCAAACAGCAAGAGCAGGTGTGGTGGCCTGTTCAATGAGCATGAGGCAGTCCTCTTCCTTGTCTTTATCTCCCTGGCTATCTGAAAGGTAAATGAGGCACCTCTAACTAGTTCTTTAATTGCCCTGCTTTGTAAAGTTACCTGATGGTGCCCAGAAGGAAATCTGATTGCATTCAGTTCTCAGGACTTGAAAGAAACCAGATTTTTTCCAGCGCTTTTTCTCATCAATGCCACAGTTTACAAGGCCTTTGCTGCCAGATTCCTGCTTGCTGTGCAACCCAGGGTGAGACTCAGGTTAGAAGATTAATTGGGCTAAACCACAGGGTCTGAGTCTCAGAAGACTGCAAGTTCTGCAGTGGGGGAAGGGCCCATGCCGTCTTGGGGTCTTTGGGCTGCAGCCCCCTCCTCTGGCTGCTCTACCTGGTCATGCATGTTGGGACTCCACCACCCAGCCCCTTGCAGATGGATAACCCTGACTTTGTTCCAGTTCTCATCTCCAAGCTTCCACCGATTCTCAGAATCTCATCTCTCCAAAGGATCTCCATCTTTGTTTTGTCTTCTGTGTCTAAAATAATGAGACCAGCTTGCCTTGCTTGTGCCCATCACTTCCAGCTAGTACTGCCCCTCCATAACAGGCATAGTTACTGAAGTATACATCTAAGGGGCTGGAGCCCTGCTAACAGCAGAGGGAGCCTCCTTGCACATGCTCTCCTCCACAGCACAAAGACTATGCTACACGTGAACCAGGTGTGAAAAGGCTATTGTCCTCATAGATCATGAAGAATCAAACCAATTTCATTGATAAGGTTTTTAATATGCCTCATTATTATAATTCTAATGCCTCGTACACCTAGATCCTTAATAGATACTTATAAACTAGCTAACATTTCTGTAGCCCATACTGTGGGTTAAGCATTTTTCTAAGGACTATCCATATACCTACCATCTTGTACTCTGATCATACTCTTTTATGATGGTAGAAAATTGAGGCACTGAGAGTACCACTCACTACTGAATATTCCTCCCTCCTCTGAGTGAGAGAAAAGCAGATGGCTATCCTAAGGCTTGACCAGATTCCCAAATACTGGCTACTGCAGGCTTCATTATTGCCTTGGCCAAGTATGCCCAGTATAATTATATCTCTGTCTCTTATTCATTAGCCATTGCTGTTTGAAACAGTTGCCTTCTATTAGAACATATGCCTTGAATTAGATAGACGCAAGTTCAAATCCTGTTGCTTCATGCAGGCTTGTACTTGAAAGAAACCAGATTTTTCCAGCGCTTTTCTCATCAATGCCACAGTTTACAAGGCCTTTGCTGCCAGATTCCTGCTTGCTGTGCAACCCAGGGTGAGACTCAGGTTAGAAGATTAATTGGGCTAAACCACAGGGTCTGAGTCTCAGAAGACTGCAAGTTCTGCAGTGGGGGAAGGGCCCATGCCGTCTTGGGGTCTTTGGGCTGCAGCCCCCTCCTCTGGCTGCTCTACCTGGTCATGCATGTTGGGACTCCACCACCCAGCCCCTTGCAGATGGATAACCCTGACTTTGTTCCAGTTCTCATCTCCAAGCTTCCACCGATTCTCAGAATCTCATCTCTCCAAAGGATCTCCATCTTTGTTTTGTCTTCTGTGTCTAAAATAATGAGACCAGCTTGCCTTGCTTGTGCCCATCACTTCCAGCTAGTACTGCCCCTCCATAACAGGCATAGTTACTGAAGTATACATCTAAGGGGCTGGAGCCCTGCTAACAGCAGAGGGAGCCTCCTTGCACATGCTCTCCTCCACAGCACAAAGACTATGCTACACGTGAACCAGGTGTGAAAAGGCTATTGTCCTCATAGATCATGAAGAATCAAACCAATTTCATTGATAAGGTTTTTAATATGCCTCATTATTATAATTCTAATGCCTCGTACACCTAGATCCTTAATAGATACTTATAAACTAGCTAACATTTCTGTAGCCCATACTGTGGGTTAAGCATTTTTCTAAGGACTATCCATATACCTACCATCTTGTACTCTGATCATACTCTTTTATGATGGTAGAAAATTGAGGCACTGAGAGTACCACTCACTACTGAATATTCCTCCCTCCTCTGAGTGAGAGAAAAGCAGATGGCTATCCTAAGGCTTGACCAGATTCCCAAATACTGGCTACTGCAGGCTTCATTATTGCCTTGGCCAAGTATGCCCAGTATAATTATATCTCTGTCTCTTATTCATTAGCCATTGCTGTTTGAAACAGTTGCCTTCTATTAGAACATATGCCTTGAATTAGATAGACGCAAGTTCAAATCCTGTTGCTTCATGCATGTACTTACTCTACCATTCTGGACAATTCAGTTCTGCTAAACTTGTTCTTCACATCTGTAAAGTGAGGTAATATTATCTATATCATAGAATCATTTCAAACTTAGTTTTTAATTCATTATGAGCCAGAATGTACTGATTTAAATGACTATAGATGAGATTTTAATATGAAAATAGGAATTAATAAATTGAACTCACCCATTATAATTCCATTTTAATACCCATCTTATTATTTAAGAATATAATGCAGAAATACATATAATTTTAAAAGTCAGAATGTTTTACAAGTTAGTTGCTAATTTTACTTACTAAAAATTTTCTGCATTAAATCTAAAATTGACCTTTTAGTCAGGAAGAACAAGATGGATGTTATAAAATACTGCATGTACTCTAGTATATTAAAATTTTATATTAAAAATATTTAATTTCATTAGTTTAATTATGTGTTCCAGCAAAATGTACAATATAGTATATTTCTCTTAAGTGTATTTTCTCATTATGTTCATCACAAAATTAGTCTTGAAAAATTAATATTTAGTATAACTTAAAAAATCACATTTAAGTAGTCAGCAGACTTATTTTCTTAAGGGAAAGGTATATCTGAAGTGAAAATAATATTCAAATATTAAAATAGTAACATGTTGTTTAATTGCTAAGTTGTGTCCTACTCTTTGTGACCCCATGGGCTATAGTCCACTGGGCTCCTCTATCCATGGGACTTTCCAGATGAGAAACTGGAGTGGGTTGACATTTTCTTCTCTAGAACACTACCATATTATACTCAAAGGAAGTAATAAAATTAACGATAGTGGAGTTTACACACTGTTCAACTAGCAGCACTTCTAACTTTCTTAAACCAGTAAATATTTTTATTTCTTTTTGCTTCACATAAGATTTCATACTCTTTTTTTCCGAATATTTGTTAGCACCTGAGTGGGCAAGTATGCCTCATTTTACTATGTACTGCTTTATTTTGGTTTTTACAGATTGAAGATTTGTGACAACCCTGTGTCAAGCCAATCTACTGATGCCAGGTCCCAACAGCATTTGCTCACTTTGTGTCACATTATGGTAATTTTCAAGATCTTTCAAATCCTCCACCAGCAAAAAGATTACAGGGCTTCCCTGGTGGTCCAGTGGGTAAGGACACTGCCTTGTGGAACAGGGAGTGCCAGTTCAACCCCTGGCCTGGGAGGATCCGTGTTATATCAAATTAGATCTTAAATGACTATAGATGAGATTTTAATATGAAAATAGGAATTAATAAATTGAACTCACCCATTATAATTCCATTTTAATACCCATCTTATTATTTAAGAATATAATGCAGAAATACATATAATTTTAAAAGTCAGAATGTTTTACAAGTTAGTTGCTAATTTTACTTACTAAAAATTTTCTGCATTAAATCTAAAATTGACCTTTTAGTCAGGAAGAACAAGATGGATGTTATAAAATACTGCATGTACTCTAGTATATTAAAATTTTATATTAAAAATATTTAATTTCATTAGTTTAATTATGTGTTCCAGCAAAATGTACAATATAGTATATTTCTCTTAAGTGTATTTTCTCATTATGTTCATCACAAAATTAGTCTTGAAAAATTAATATTTAGTATAACTTAAAAAATCACATTTAAGTAGTCAGCAGACTTATTTTCTTAAGGGAAAGGTATATCTGAAGTGAAAATAATATTCAAATATTAAAATAGTAACATGTTGTTTAATTGCTAAGTTGTGTCCTACTCTTTGTGACCCCATGGGCTATAGTCCACTGGGCTCCTCTATCCATGGGACTTTCCAGATGAGAAACTGGAGTGGGTTGACATTTTCTTCTCTAGAACACTACCATATTATACTCAAAGGAAGTAATAAAATTAACGATAGTGGAGTTTACACACTGTTCAACTAGCAGCACTTCTAACTTTCTTAAACCAGTAAATATTTTTATTTCTTTTTGCTTCACATAAGATTTCATACTCTTTTTTTCCGAATATTTGTTAGCACCTGAGTGGGCAAGTATGCCTCATTTTACTATGTACTGCTTTATTTTGGTTTTTACAGATTGAAGATTTGTGACAACCCTGTGTCAAGCCAATCTACTGATGCCAGGTCCCAACAGCATTTGCTCACTTTGTGTCACATTATGGTAATTTTCAAGATCTTTCAAATCCTCCACCAGCAAAAAGATTACAGGGCTTCCCTGGTGGTCCAGTGGGTAAGGACACTGCCTTGTGGAACAGGGAGTGCCAGTTCAACCCCTGGCCTGGGAGGATCCCGTGCACCGCAGAGTGTCTGGACCAGTGTGTCCAATTAAGACCCAGAGCTCTGGAGAGCATGTACCCAGAGCCGGCGCTCTGTGGCGACAGGGGCCACTGTGGTGGGAGGCCCACGCGGGCCAAAGAACAAAGATGGATGAAAATAGATACATGAAGAACAATAGAAGTGCCCTCCCTCCAAAAAAAAATTCTTAAAAAAAAATTACAATTCACTGAAGGGTTAGATGACAGTTACCATTTTTTTTTACAGTAAAATATTCTAAAATTAAGGTATATACATTGTTTCTAAAGACATAATGCTATTGCACACTCAGAAAATAATCGTATGGTATAATGATAACTTTCATTTACACTGGGAAACCAAAACATTCATGTGACTTGCTTTATGGTGATATTCAGTTTATTGTGGTGGTCTGGAACTGAATCTACAATGTCTCTGAGGTCTGTCTGTGTTTAGTCGCTCAGCAGGTCTTCAGCCACTGGTCTTTTCAGGTCAGGTATATTGATATTTTTGGACAGGTGGCAACATTAGCAAACAAATAAAACCCAAGACAAATTTTTGTTGTTTGTTCCCCCCCAGTGTTAGCAGAGGCAATAGCTGTTTTCCTCAAGCAGGTAATGTTAAATGTTACCAGCAAATAATCAATAGCTGTGATTCTTTGATTATTTCCTTCTACCCTGATAACTTTTTTTTTAAGCCAAAAAGAAATTACTAAAGGAAATCAGGTACTTATAACATCACTGGAGCAGGTTATAGACTTTGGAAACCAGTAAATATTTTTATTTCTTTTTGCTTCACATAAGATTTCATACTCTTTTTTTCCGAATATTTGTTAGCACCTGAGTGGGCAAGTATGCCTCATTTTACTATGTACTGCTTTATTTTGGTTTTTACAGATTGAAGATTTGTGACAACCCTGTGTCAAGCCAATCTACTGATGCCAGGTCCCAACAGCATTTGCTCACTTTGTGTCACATTATGGTAATTTTCAAGATCTTTCAAATCCTCCACCAGCAAAAAGATTACAGGGCTTCCCTGGTGGTCCAGTGGGTAAGGACACTGCCTTGTGGAACAGGGAGTGCCAGTTCAACCCCTGGCCTGGGAGGATCCCGTGCACCGCAGAGTGTCTGGACCAGTGTGTCCAATTAAGACCCAGAGCTCTGGAGAGCATGTACCCAGAGCCGGCGCTCTGTGGCGACAGGGGCCACTGTGGTGGGAGGCCCACGCGGGCCAAAGAACAAAGATGGATGAAAATAGATACATGAAGAACAATAGAAGTGCCCTCCCTCCAAAAAAAAATTCTTAAAAAAAAATTACAATTCACTGAAGGGTTAGATGACAGTTACCATTTTTTTTTACAGTAAAATATTCTAAAATTAAGGTATATACATTGTTTCTAAAGACATAATGCTATTGCACACTCAGAAAATAATCGTATGGTATAATGATAACTTTCATTTACACTGGGAAACCAAAACATTCATGTGACTTGCTTTATGGTGATATTCAGTTTATTGTGGTGGTCTGGAACTGAATCTACAATGTCTCTGAGGTCTGTCTGTGTTTAGTCGCTCAGCAGGTCTTCAGCCACTGGTCTTTTCAGGTCAGGTATATTGATATTTTTGGACAGGTGGCAACATTAGCAAACAAATAAAACCCAAGACAAATTTTTGTTGTTTGTTCCCCCCCAGTGTTAGCAGAGGCAATAGCTGTTTTCCTCAAGCAGGTAATGTTAAATGTTACCAGCAAATAATCAATAGCTGTGATTCTTTTATTATTTCCTTCTACCCTGATAACTTTTTTTTTAAGCCAAAAAGAAATTACTAAAGGAAATCAGGTACTTATAACATCACTGGAGCAGGTTATAGACTGGGCCTCTGGGAATGACTCAGAGAAAAATGAGACATTGACTCATGAGGGGATCTAATGGTGGGCCACAACTGGAAAAGTGAGGAAAGAGAAGGAATCACTGGCTGGTCCAAAGTCCCATCATCATGGCAGTGATCCAGGGATTAGACAGCTCTGGGTACAAGTGCCTCTTGACACCCATGGAGCTAGTGACTGATGCTACTGCAGATGTAGAAAAACCCAACATTTCCATGGCTGTACTTGATAGCTCACTCAACAAAACAAAGCATGAAAGATTTCTGACGTATGATTAGACCTATTTAAAAAAAAAATTAAAAAAATAAAAAGAAAACTGAGTGTCCTGATCTGAAGAAGAGCTAACCATGGTCACTGGTAGAAAGGGAAGCCCATCTCATTTATTTCCAGTAGAAACAGGAACAATCGAGAGGAGGCATGTCCTTAGCACACGCTGCATTCAAGCCACTCTCACCCCATGTTTAAGTGCTTGGATTCTGCAAGTTTGCCATTCAATACAAGAATTTCTCTAGTGAGGTTTTTCAGTAAATAAAGCAAATGCCCGTATGCTGATGCATCTGTTTTCTCCAATCATCCCTTACGCATCTAGCACGATGACTAATGCATAACAGCACTCCCAATGTTAATTAAAGAAATGAAGAAATAATTCCTAACTGAAATTCTGTGGGATATACTTGAGATTTACTATTATCCGAGGGTAGTACAAGGGAAGACTTTTCTTTGGATATTTATGTATTCTCACCAGCAACTGCTGTTGTTCGATGCAGCCGTGTGATGTGAAGCTGCAAAGGGGCTGATGGAAGGGCAACTTGACATTGAAAAGGTATCTCAAAACATCTGGGTCGTTTCCCATCTCACATTTTCCCCAAACAGAGAACTGAACGATACTAATTAAAGCCAGACCTCAGCAGTGTTAGCAGAGGCAATAGCTGTTTTCCTCAAGCAGGTAATGTTAAATGTTACCAGCAAATAATCAATAGCTGTGATTCTTTGATTATTTCCTTCTACCCTGATAACTTTTTTTTTAAGCCAAAAAGAAATTACTAAAGGAAATCAGGTACTTATAACATCACTGGAGCAGGTTATAGACTGGGCCTCTGGGAATGACTCAGAGAAAAATGAGACATTGACTCATGAGGGGATCTAATGGTGGGCCACAACTGGAAAAGTGAGGAAAGAGAAGGAATCACTGGCTGGTCCAAAGTCCCATCATCATGGCAGTGATCCAGGGATTAGACAGCTCTGGGTACAAGTGCCTCTTGACACCCATGGAGCTAGTGACTGATGCTACTGCAGATGTAGAAAAACCCAACATTTCCATGGCTGTACTTGATAGCTCACTCAACAAAACAAAGCATGAAAGATTTCTGACGTATGATTAGACCTATTTAAAAAAAAAATTAAAAAAATAAAAAGAAAACTGAGTGTCCTGATCTGAAGAAGAGCTAACCATGGTCACTGGTAGAAAGGGAAGCCCATCTCATTTATTTCCAGTAGAAACAGGAACAATCGAGAGGAGGCATGTCCTTAGCACACGCTGCATTCAAGCCACTCTCACCCCATGTTTAAGTGCTTGGATTCTGCAAGTTTGCCATTCAATACAAGAATTTCTCTAGTGGGGTTTTTCAGTAAATAAAGCAAATGCCCGTATGCTGATGCATCTGTTTTCTCCAATCATCCCTTACGCATCTAGCACGATGACTAATGCATAACAGCACTCCCAATGTTAATTAAAGAAATGAAGAAATAATTCCTAACTGAAATTCTGTGGGATATACTTGAGATTTACTATTATCCGAGGGTAGTACAAGGGAAGACTTTTCTTTGGATATTTATGTATTCTCACCAGCAACTGCTGTTGTTCGATGCAGCCGTGTGATGTGAAGCTGCAAAGGGGCTGATGGAAGGGCAACTTGACATTGAAAAGGTATCTCAAAACATCTGGGTCGTTTCCCATCTCACATTTTCCCCAAACAGAGAACTGAACGATACTAATTAAAGCCAGACTCCTGGAAGATCAGCTTGGGGAGAACATGGCTTAGGTCTGTAGATCGTAAAATCATAGGCTCTGTTAAGGGATTGTACTCCCTGAAGTCTAACTTGGCCTGGAAGCTCAGGACTCCATTACTATCTATCAAATGACTGACTGAATGAATGAAAATTCAAAAACACACCATTATCAAATGCCTAACCTATGCAAGCACTGTACTGAGGGCTGCCAAAAAAAAAAAAAAAATCCAATGAGATTTAGGTTAGATCCTATCCTCAGAATTTTTAAAGCCTTGTCTGAAGTCAGAATATAAAATGCTATGGGCGTCCTCAATGGTGGACACCCAACACTGCCTGAGGCTTCTAGAAAGCTTCTGAAATGAGATGACCACAGGAAGAAATTGCCTGACAGAAGAGAGGGCCCCTCCTGGCAGAGATAGCTGACCGTGCAAAGCCCAGGGACCCTGTGAGGACCCTTCAGTAGTAGGCCAGATGGGAGCAAGGTTGTGGTGGGTCAGGGTAGAGGGTTTAATCAAAGTAGCAGTCACTGGCAGATGGAAGGTAAGTAGGGGCTAGCGGTGATTTTATACATACATATATATAGACAGATATCTATCTCTATCTATCTAACTATATATGGTGGGCTGGAGAAAGAGAGAATTCCCTGGAGGTCCAGTGGTTAGGACTCTGTGTTTCCACTACAGGAGGCGTGGGTTCGATCCCTGATTGGGGAACTAAGGTCCTGAATCCTTCATGCCACCTTGCATGGCCAATATTTCTTTCTAAGCTGGAATAGCAAGGCTATTTTTAAAGAGCCAAGATGCTCAATCTTTCAGCAACATGACAAATACTTACAATACAGTGGTACCAGATCTCTCTCACCAACAATATTGGCTGCAATCTTTTTGTCCATTTCTACCTCAGAAAAGGAACCAAGCCTGAGGTGTTCCTTATTCCTTTTGGGGGTCATTACGCAGGATGGCTATGCCCAAAGGAACAACCCCAAACCACCCGGTTGAAACTTCCTGGTATCTCAAAACATCTGGCTTCCATCTCACATTTTCCCAAACAGAGAACTGAACGATACTAATTAAAGCCAGACTCCTGGAAGATCAGCTTGGGAGAACATGGCTTAGGTCTGTAGATCGTAAAATCATAGGCTCTGTTAAGGGATTGTACTCCCTGAAGTCTAACTTGGCCTGGAAGCTCAGGACTCCATTACTATCTATCAAATGACTGACTGAATGAATGAAAATTCAAAAACACACCATTATCAAATGCCTAACCTATGCAAGCACTGTACTGAGGGCTGCCAAAAAAAAAAAAAAAATCCAATGAGATTTAGGTTAGATCCTATCCTCAGAATTTTTAAAGCCTTGTCTGAAGTCAGAATATAAAATGCTATGGGCGTCCTCAATGGTGGACACCCAACACTGCCTGAGGCTTCTAGAAAGCTTCTGAAATGAGATGACCACAGGAAGAAATTGCCTGACAGAAGAGAGGGCCCCTCCTGGCAGAGATAGCTGCCCGTGCAAAGCCCAGGGACCCTGTGAGGACCCTTCAGTAGTAGGCCAGATGGGAGCAAGGTTGTGGTGGGTCAGGGTAGAGGGTTTAATCAAAGTAGCAGTCACTGGCAGATGGAAGGTAAGTAGGGGCTAGCGGTGATTTTATACATACATATATATAGACAGATATCTATCTCTATCTATCTAACTATATATGGTGGGCTGGAGAAAGAGAGAATTCCCTGGAGGTCCAGTGGTTAGGACTCTGTGTTTCCACTACAGGAGGCGTGGGTTCGATCCCTGATTGGGGAACTAAGGTCCTGAATCCTTCATGCCACCTTGCATGGCCAATATTTCTTTCTAAGCTGGAATAGCAAGGCTATTTTTAAAGAGCCAAGATGCTCAATCTTTCAGCAACATGACAAATACTTACAATACAGTGGTACCAGATCTCTCTCACCAACAATATTGGCTGCAATCTTTTTGTCCATTTCTACCTCAGAAAAGGAACCAAGCCTGAGGTGTTCCTTATTCCTTTTTTGGGGGGGGTCATTACGCAGGATGGCTATGCCCAAAGGAACAACCCCAAACCACCCGGTTGAAACTTCCTGTGAGGCCGACTTCTGCTACTCCTGGAGCCATTAGCACCTAGAATTGAGCCCATTATCATTTCCCTGGCGCCCTTTTTCAGCGGCTCCAACCCCACAGTGGCCGAGTCCCTCCTACCCTGTGGGTGGCACAGCCAGACCTTCATCTCTAAACACTGTGCAGCCCTTTGTGGCAGAGGATGGCAGATTTGGACCTGGGGCTGATTTCGGCTCAAGCTCATGTTTTCCTTTCTAAGTTTTTCCAGTGAAAGAGCAGATTTCCATCTCACTGCAGGCTGTTAAAACGTCAGACTAATAAGTTTTCAACAATCTGTCAGTGCAGATCTCCAGCAACAACCTGGCTCTGTCTTTGAATCGGGGCCCCATCGTCCAACCTGACCTCAGCCAGTCAAAATAAGAGACACACCAGCAGCAGCAGCAGCAGAAAAAAAAAAAAAGATAATCACCTTGAGCTGAGTAGAAATTCTTCACAAATCCATTGTTGCCAACAGCCAAGAGCCAATCTGTGGGCTGCCTAACCTCAGGTGACCCGTTGGGAAGGGCTATTTCTCATAAACCTCTAATTAGCTATGGTTAGCAGTGACTTGAAAGATATTAATGTTATTGCTATTGGAAAATGAGCCTACCAGCTTTTAACAGTTTTGTTTTCTTCTTCAGTCAAATGTTCACTCAGTGCGTATGCTTTCTATTAGAGAAGTGCCAGGGGCAGCAATCTCCAGAGAGTCTCTCAGCATTTTATTACACACCCCTATTTTTAAATGTTTAAAAACTACTTATTATGAACCCAAACTTGGAAAACCTGGTTTCAGCCCAAGAGTAATTTTTTAAGTTATTAAACAAGCATCCAGAGTGAACTGTGTTTCCTGTCATTCTAGCCCTGGACAGTAGAGGGCACCAGAAAGGCTGTATCTCTAAGGGTCCAGTTGGGCCCCCTCAGGGAGATCCTGGGGTCAGATAAGTCACAGGTTCAAAGCTGTGTTAGATTATTTTATGCCCTTCCATTTCTGCAGACTTTACCATGGACTGCTTTTAGTCTTGAATTCCACTGCACACATCAAAATGCACCTTGGAAACCACACATCATGCAAAACAATGACAACAGCCTCTAGGCAAACCCAGTTTTAGCAGAACCTCTAGCTGTGAGGACAGGCGGCATGTGGAATATAACTGAGGTATCTCTCTAATGTACCCAGTTATAGTAACTGAGTGGGGATCGTGGTCCAAGGCACTCTGGGAATAATTCTGATATGAACTTGGAGAATTCTCCATCAGACACAAATAACAATGCCATAAATTTTGATTGAAACAGAGCAAAAATTATGAACAAATTTTGCAATATAACTTTACCTTTTATTCTCTCAGAGTTTCAAGTATTGCTAATAAGCTATAGCTAGTTTTCAGAGAGAAAGAAAGACACTTCTGTGAAAGCAAACCACGAACCCCCTAACCATTCCCCTACACGAAGGGATTTCTGAAAAGTGAAGTCCATAGACAACTGGTGTTAGAGAAAACAGAGAACAGTACAGAAAGAGGACAGGCTGGTACATATAGAGGAAAGAACTTAGAATATCTGGATTTAAATCCCAACCCTATACCTTACTAGCTGTGTGATCTCAGATATATCTTACCTTTCTGAACCTCCTTGTAGAACAGAGTAACAATGCTCACCCTTCTAGGGAAATAATGTAAGATATGTGAAAGTATCTCATGCATTCTGAAACTCATCACAGGGCCTGGTGTGAATGTTGTTTTGTGGAAGAAAAGAGGTGGAAGTAGGAGAAGGCCACTTGGTGGTATACGTACAAGACAGACAACATAGTTCTACTGTGAAAGGCATGGGATTTTACGAGGGGAAAATTTTTGCTCCTCTCACAGTGGAGAGCACTGGTCCCTCCAAGGGTAACTTGCAAAACCAGGCATCTGAGAACAGAGGTCCACAGGGCAGAAAAGAGGCAAGAAGCTTGGGCTGGATAGTAGTAGCAGCCTTAGAGCAAGTACTTGAGAAAGAGAGGAAGCAAAATCTGATGTGAGGTGCAGATGCAAAAGAATGCAGGAAAAGGAAGAGGGGCTGTGGAGGATTTGCGGTTTGGACAGAGCTTCTCTGAAACAAAGACTGTTAATCCGGGAGGGACTGGGGAGACCATTGTGGCCAGCGAAGTCACGTTCTAGATGTAGCAGACAGACAAGTCTCTGTTGGGTCAGGTGATTTTCCATTCCAAGGTATTATGATGAGCAGAGTATGGGCTCTTGAGTTCAGATCAAGACTTCAGTATTTACTGGATGCATCACTTTGGGCAAGTGGCTCAATAATTCTTTGCCTCAATTTCCTTATACATAAGATGGAGATAACTCTACTGCCCGCATCATGGATTTATCATGAGGGTCAAGTGAGGATTAATGTAAAGCACCTAAAATAGTGTCTGGTAGAAGTGGGTGTCCAATAAATTATTATTTTGAATAGTATACAATTATTCAGAAGCAGAGAAGTCATGAATACCACGGCTTTTCAATTGTCATTCAGTGTAACTCCATGCTACCTCCTTGTTTTGGACATTGAGCTATTGCCTGGGGCAGCCTCATGTCCTCTGACGCGTGCATAGAAACACAGAAGCCAGTTGTACCTGTTAGATGGGAGGGTCTCAAAATATTTACTCAGTAAATGAATGGGAAATCAGAAGGCAAAGGGCAGATTGAAAACTGGACCAATCCTCATCAGATAGAGATCTCCAGTTCCTACAAGGGAGGAGCTTGAAGATCTAAAGTCAAGCCTCACTTTTTTAAATTGAATGTTTCATTCAAAATATCCATCCAGAAAACCTTCATTGGTGACTTTCCAATTCAGTAAAAGCACTGACATGTCTGTCATTAGCTGCTTATGCTGCACGTATTAAATTCAGGTCTTCTCTCTTTTGATTACATTATTTTCAAATAATTCATGTGTGTCTGAAGTCCTAATTAAGGAGGATTAAGCAGACTTTCTGTGTCTGTGTAGTGGCTATGCTAACTGTAGGAGGTCCCTAAAGACCATCTGGTTACTGGACTAATGCTCAGGGACCATCTAGCTCTCCCTGATACACTCTTATCCTTGGCATCAAGGAAGAAGGAAGAACCCAAATGAGTTTGGGAAAGTGGAAATTTCTCATGGTGCTCAGGTACACTAGCCACATCCTGATGGGTGTGAAAGAGTTTCTGAATACTATATTCTGATTGGGTAGGGGAAAAACTTGTTATTAATCGAGTCCTCAGTGGGCTGGGGGAAGACATTGAAGGTCATGAGATAAGCTGTAACAGCATCTGTTCTAGGTACCACAAACTGTAGGTGCAAAAGCCTAAAGGTGATTAAAGAAGTGAAGGAAGCTAAGAATGGCTAGAAGGAGATGAGGTTCAGAAAATCAGGAGAATTGGGGAGTGAAGAGACAGGAGGCTAAGGAAATAAGCAGGGAACAGACCATTGATGTGATTGGACAGCAGCCTGGATTCTGTAGACCCTGGATCTGAACAAAGTCGCTGCAGGTCACAAGCCAACTGTTCAAGGCAGTAGAGAAATTCCAACAGTGTTTAGAAAGCTTTAGCTACAGGAATACTGTACACCAGCCACACTGCTGACCAATAGTGCCCTTTCCAACTCTTTTTTTTTTTTTTTTTAAGATTTATTTGTTTATTTATTTTGGGCGGGGGTCGGGTTGGGGAGGGAGGGAACCTGGCGGGCCACTTCTATTGGTCTTTCATTTCTCTATTTTCATCCGTCTTTGTTCTTTGGCTCCTGTGGGCCTCCCATCGCAGTGGCGTCTGTCGTTGCAGAGCACCGGCTCTGGGCGCATGCGCTCCAGAGCTCCGGCTCAGCAACTGGACACATCGGTCCAGCCACTCCGCGGCATGTGGGATCTTCCCAGGCCAGGGATCGAACCGGCGCCCCTTGCACTGCAAGGTGGTGTCCGTACCCACGGGACCACCAGGGGAAGCCCCCCTTTCCAACTCTTGACAGTGCCCTTTGGTGAGAGACGGTTCTGCTATGTGACTAAAGCGCCATCTTATAATTGAGTGTTTAATGACAGGACCCTACTAACCTTAAGACTTCTGGCAATCAGCAATGTTAGGGAATTCCACAGAACTGATCATCCATTCTCACTATCTAGTATTACCTCACATAGAGTGTCCACAATCAGATTCCTCTTGATTTAGTGTATCCATGAAACCCTGACGAAGGGCAGACCATGGAAATGAGACTGTGACTTGCTATGTTTCCTAGTCTGGAACAACTATATGTTTTTACATTGTATTAATATATAGTGGAGACCAGGCCTTCCAAATCTTGCATGGAGTGAGGGTTGGGAACACACAGAAAAGAATGATTAGCACTCAAGACCCCAAAGCCTAGGAGATGGAAGAACTAGACTCCTGGAACAGAAATCCTTCCCTAACACTTGAAAAGGCATCTTCTCAGAAACAACTGGAAAAGCATGCTGTACTTAAAAAAAAAAAAAAATCATTCCTTTATTCGACTGTCACCTTCAGAGTATAATTTGAACCAGAACAGGAAATTCCCTCCTTGCAGCAGCCTGGATTCTGTAGACCCTGGATCTGAACAAAGTCGCTGCAGGTCACAAGCCAACTGTTCAAGGCAGTAGAGAAATTCCAACAGTGTTTAGAAAGCTTTAGCTACAGGAATACTGTACACCAGCCACACTGCTGACCAATAGTGCCCTTTCCAACTCTTTTTTTTTTTTTTTTTAAGATTTATTTGTTTATTTATTTTGGGCGGGGGTCGGGTTGGGGAGGGAGGGAACCTGGCGGGCCACTTCTATTGGTCTTTCATTTCTCTATTTTCATCCGTCTTTGTTCTTTGGCTCCTGTGGGCCTCCCATCGCAGTGGCGTCTGTCGTTGCAGAGCACCGGCTCTGGGCGCATGCGCTCCAGAGCTCCGGCTCAGCAACTGGACACATCGGTCCAGCCACTCCGCGGCATGTGGGATCTTCCCAGGCCAGGGATCGAACCGGCGCCCCTTGCACTGCAAGGTGGTGTCCGTACCCACGGGACCACCAGGGGAAGCCCCCCTTTCCAACTCTTGACAGTGCCCTTTGGTGAGAGACGGTTCTGCTATGTGACTAAAGCGCCATCTTATAATTGAGTGTTTAATGACAGGACCCTACTAACCTTAAGACTTCTGGCAATCAGCAATGTTAGGGAATTCCACAGAACTGATCATCCATTCTCACTATCTAGTATTACCTCACATAGAGTGTCCACAATCAGATTCCTCTTGATTTAGTGTATCCATGAAACCCTGACGAAGGGCAGACCATGGAAATGAGACTGTGACTTGCTATGTTTCCTAGTCTGGAACAACTATATGTTTTTACATTGTATTAATATATAGTGGAGACCAGGCCTTCCAAATCTTGCATGGAGTGAGGGTTGGGAACACACAGAAAAGAATGATTAGCACTCAAGACCCCAAAGCCTAGGAGATGGAAGAACTAGACTCCTGGAACAGAAATCCTTCCCTAACACTTGAAAAGGCATCTTCTCAGAAACAACTGGAAAAGCATGCTGTACTTAAAAAAAAAAAAAAATCATTCCTTTATTCGACTGTCACCTTCAGAGTATAATTTGAACCAGAACAGGACTCTACATTCCTGCCCTTCAAGCTGATACAACGTGCAGCAATGCCCTGCTCTGTTCTCCTGCTGCCCATAGAAGGCCGCTGCTGAGTGCTTGGAACAACTGCCTTATTGTCTGACCTGTGTCCTGCCAACAATATGTACTCACAATGGCTCAGCTCCAGCCATCTGGTCAAAGCGTCCAAGCTTTAGACATTGTTTTTCTTGATTTACACTGCAATTTCTAAGCCACTTTATATGACCCTATAGACAGCAAAAGTTTAATAGATAGTATCAGCAGTATCTCCAAATCCTTGCACAGACGTCACGATTCAGAGATTCATGGGACCTCATCCAACCTGTAACTGAATGAATATTTACTCAAGACAAAGGAGTACTTATAATGTACTCCCCGCAACTCAGGGCAGTAATGCTCCTGTACATAAACCAACAATTAAATGTAATCCTATACACTTATAGTTTTAAAAGAAATTCAAACCAGTCCTTGGAATTAAATAACCCCAGTGCTAGAGAAAATGACTTCCAGAACATCAAGCCTGACATGCACACACGGGGTCTCTGAGCCACAAAGGAACAAACACTTTTCCACAGGGATAAGGGCCTGTTGTATAACTACTTGTGAGGTCAAAGATCCAGATGTTTCCATAGACAATCAAAAAACTATTTCTGGTCAAGTTGTATTGACTATCTCCATATGACAAGCTCTGAGAGATAGATCTGGCCTGAGAAAGGAGATTTCTGTAAATTCTTCTGGCAATCAATGGCAACCCCAGGTTAGACCTGGAAGAATCTAATATCTTGAAGAAATAACTGACAGGTTTTATAAGCTGCAAGTGCAAATGAAAATAACTGTTTATTTTGCTAACAGTTACATACTGGTTTGGTATCACTCAACCCCACAGCTTCATTTGAAAAGAGCAAGATTAAATGGTCACCTCCTCTTAGGTCTCTCTTGGGGGTTGAGACTTTTGGCCTAGTTCACTGTCCCCCGGCACCTAGATCAGTGTGTGTCACATCCTAGGTTCTCAGTAAATATTGCTTGAAGAAAGAATGAACAAATGAGTTGGGACAAAATATACCCAATCCCTTCATTACTATATTTCAGTCAAGTTGAAAATCTGTAAGATGGTGTCAATTTAAATTGAAACAGAATAATAAAGGACTGAAGTTATACTTAAAATAGGCTCAATTGCAAGTTTTGCTGCCCATAGAAGGCCGCTGCTGATTGTTTTTGACCTGTGTCCTGCCAACAATATGTACTCACAATGGCTCAGCTCCAGCCATCTGGTCAAAGCGTCCAAGCTTTAGACATTGTTTTTCTTGATTTACACTGCAATTTCTAAGCCACTTTATATGACCCTATAGACAGCAAAAGTTTAATAGATAGTATCAGCAGTATCTCCAAATCCTTGCACAGACGTCACGATTCAGAGATTCATGGGACCTCATCCAACCTGTAACTGAATGAATATTTACTCAAGACAAAGGAGTACTTATAATGTACTCCCCGCAACTCAGGGCAGTAATGCTCCTGTACATAAACCAACAATTAAATGTAATCCTATACACTTATAGTTTTAAAAGAAATTCAAACCAGTCCTTGGAATTAAATAACCCCAGTGCTAGAGAAAATGACTTCCAGAACATCAAGCCTGACATGCACACACGGGGTCTCTGAGCCACAAAGGAACAAACACTTTTCCACAGGGATAAGGGCCTGTTGTATAACTACTTGTGAGGTCAAAGATCCAGATGTTTCCATAGACAATCAAAAAACTATTTCTGGTCAAGTTGTATTGACTATCTCCATATGACAAGCTCTGAGAGATAGATCTGGCCTGAGAAAGGAGATTTCTGTAAATTCTTCTGGCAATCAATGGCAACCCCAGGTTAGACCTGGAAGAATCTAATATCTTGAAGAAATAACTGACAGGTTTTATAAGCTGCAAGTGCAAATGAAAATAACTGTTTATTTTGCTAACAGTTACATACTGGTTTGGTATCACTCAACCCCACAGCTTCATTTGAAAAGAGCAAGATTAAATGGTCACCTCCTCTTAGGTCTCTCTTGGGGGTTGAGACTTTTGGCCTAGTTCACTGTCCCCCGGCACCTAGATCAGTGTGTGTCACATCCTAGGTTCTCAGTAAATATTGCTTGAAGAAAGAATGAACAAATGAGTTGGGACAAAAATATACCCAATCCCTTCATTACTATATTTCAGTCAAGTTGAAAATCTGTAAGATGGTGTCAATTTAAATTGAAACAGAATAATAAAGGACTGAAGTTATACTTAAAATAGGCTCAATTGCAAGTTTTGATGCCATTACTCCATTAAAAAGTTGGCATCTGGGATTGTGCAGTGGATCTACTACGAATTCCTTTAAGTGGAGTCCAACCCAAGAAAAAGATTGGTCCAAGTACTGTATTTTTGAAAGATAATTTTCCCTGGGGAAAGTAAGAATCACAAATACTTCTTTTTTTTCAAACAGCAGCTCTTTTCACTGACAGATATTACCAGAATTAAACAACGAAACAAAAATTGTCTTATATATTCTTGTCAGATTTAATATCAGGAAAACAGAGGCAATATCTATATTCTATCTCCATAGTATAGGCTTAAGGGTTAAACCAGGAAAAGTTCTTTCAGTGTCTGAGAAGAAAACTCGTATAAAAGTCACTTGGGGATTACATAGGGTGGGAAGGACTGTAATGTTGATAGTTCATGATTCTCATTAATCACTTTATTGTCTCAAGATCTTCTGCAGCCTTTTTTACAGGTTAGAGATGATCATTGATATAACATTTAATTCTTAATGGTGTCAGTGAACCCAAGAAATCCTGAAGATAATGCTTTTTTACCTTCCTGGCAAATCTGCCTGTGAAACTAACATGCAGTATGACATGTATTCTTGGCAAACTAGCAGGTTCCGGCTTATATTGTATCTTTTAAACCTAATGACATAAAACTGTTATGCATTTTTCACAAAGCAATAGCAATTAACCTTTGAAATAGAGTAATGATTATAGACCCATTGTATTCATTGAACAGCCTTGAATTTCAAAAGGGTAGTTTATTTATGGATAAGAGATATGCCTTAACTTTGAATTTTGGCATCTAGCAGAATGGCACAAAGTGAGTGACCAATAAATGCTATCTAATGCAGAACGAAGAAAATAACACAAACCAAGGAAAGTGATCATCAGTTAAACAAATTCTACTAAACTCTGACATGTCCCCAGTACAATCATTGCCATCCTAGGTTCTCAGTAAATATTGCTTGAAGAAAGAATGAACAAATGAGTTGGGACAAAATATACCCAATCCCTTCATTACTATATTTCAGTCAAGTTGAAAATCTGTAAGATGGTGTCAATTTAAATTGAAACAGAATAATAAAGGACTGAAGTTATACTTAAAATAGGCTCAATTGCAAGTTTTGATGCCATTACTCCATTAAAAAGTTGGCATCTGGGATTGTGCAGTGGATCTACTACGAATTCCTTTAAGTGGAGTCCAACCCAAGAAAAAGATTGGTCCAAGTACTGTATTTTTGAAAGATAATTTTCCCTGGGGAAAGTAAGAATCACAAATACTTCTTTTTTTTCAAACAGCAGCTCTTTTCACTGACAGATATTACCAGAATTAAACAACGAAACAAAAATTGTCTTATATATTCTTGTCAGATTTAATATCAGGAAAACAGAGGCAATATCTATATTCTATCTCCATAGTATAGGCTTAAGGGTTAAACCAGGAAAAGTTCTTTCAGTGTCTGAGAAGAAAACTCGTATAAAAGTCACTTGGGGATTACATAGGGTGGGAAGGACTGTAATGTTGATAGTTCATGATTCTCATTAATCACTTTATTGTCTCAAGATCTTCTGCAGCCTTTTTTACAGGTTAGAGATGATCATTGATATAACATTTAATTCTTAATGGTGTCAGTGAACCCAAGAAATCCTGAAGATAATGCTTTTTTACCTTCCTGGCAAATCTGCCTGTGAAACTAACATGCAGTATGACATGTATTCTTGGCAAACTAGCAGGTTCCGGCTTATATTGTATCTTTTAAACCTAATGACATAAAACTGTTATGCATTTTTCACAAAGCAATAGCAATTAACCTTTGAAATAGAGTAATGATTATAGACCCATTGTATTCATTGAACAGCCTTGAATTTCAAAAGGGTAGTTTATTTATGGATAAGAGATATGCCTTAACTTTGAATTTTGGCATCTAGCAGAATGGCACAAAGTGAGTGACCAATAAATGCTATCTAATGCAGAACGAAGAAAATAACACAAACCAAGGAAAGTGATCATCAGTTAAACAAATTCTACTAAACTCTGACATGTCAACACAAGCATTTCTGGATATCACTGCTAAGTATGAAAAATGTGTGTGTTTGTGCACACATATTTACATAAGTATACACATATATGGGCTTCCCAGGTAGCGCCAGTGGTAAAGAACCCATCTGCCATGCAGGAGACATAAGATGTGGGTCTGATCCCTAGACTGGCAATATCCCCTGGAGGAGGGCCTGGCAACCCACTCCAGTATTCTTGCCTGGAGAATCCCATGGACAGAGGAGCCTGGTGGGCTACAGGCCACCGCGTCACAAAGAGTTGGACATGACTGAGTTACTTAGCACACACACATGCATACACATATATTTACATATTCATACACATATATATTATATCCATACACACACAATGTACATCACATAACTTTGCTTTCTAGGGCACTGTAGTTCAGTGGTTAAAAGTACAGGCTCTTGTCTGAAGTCTCATGACAGTGAGTTTGAATCACAGATTCAGCATTTCCTAATGCATTGACCTTGAAAACTGGCTTATGCTTTCTCTCTAAGCCTGTTTCCTTACCTAAAAAACTGAGACAATACAGGATTGTTAGTTGATGAAGTGACATAACACACATAAGGTTCTTAGAGCAGTGCCCAGTACACAGGAAGTGGACAACACATGCCATCTGTGACTATTATACCCTTACCCTCTGGCCTTCATCAGGTCAAATAAACAAAGCGGGAAAAGCCTTCCTTTTCACTCTGGATATTGTGAAATTCAGCTTGTCCTCCAATCAAAGTGAATATTTGCTGTTTCCTTTGTTTGTCTTGCAAGTTCATGTCTGCAAATCTGTGAGGAAGTGTAAAGAAGTGGCGACAGAGAGCTGGGGCTTTGGAGTCCAGCAGCTCGTGGGTGACCTCAAGAAACCCTCTGAACTTGCTTCATCCTCTCTATACTAATGTGATAAAACCTACCTCACTGGGCTGTCCTGAGCATTTGATGTTACCAGTAAAGTTCTTGGCTCTGCAGCATTATGATATGTATGTACACATCTATGTACTTATCTATCTCTGTTAGTGTTTTCACTTCAGTATCAATCTTCCCTTCTCTGTATGTTCAAAATTATTCCTATTCTTCACAGTCTGAATATAAAGGTGATCCTTTGTGAAGTTTTCTTGATATTTTGGAGCCTACGTTAACCCTGTAACAGCTACCTTCCACTTTCTACTTGATATTTTTGTTACTTCATTTATTAGCCCACCTGGATGAAGTACTAAATGCAGATCTATTTTGATTATTCCATTTATTTTTCATTCAACCTCCAGAGACTGTCTCTGTGTGTGTGCATGTGTGTGTTTAAGTATATGGTAATGAAAAAATATACAAGTATCTGTTCCAAAAATCTTGTTACAAAGATTAGTCTACAAAGATTTTGAGGCAGATGTATGTTTCACTTACTGATAGGTGTATGTTAATACACAGATCATCATTCCTCCCCCAACACAAACCCCTACACACACACATATTTCAGAAGTCTGGAATTCAAACTTCAAAATGTTCCAAAGAAGAATATGTAGCACACAGTGGTAAACTCATTGTGGAATTCAGTTCTTCATGTTGAAATCTCCTATTTGTTTTGAAGTGATTAAGAGAGGACACAGTCTCTTGTAACACTTCCTGTAATATATTTTGTTATTATTCCAGGAAAAAGTTTTGATCACTGTTACTTATTTATTACAAATGAAAATACTAAACTTTGGAATCAAGGAAGTAATATTCAGCTGCTTTCTTGGCCCGCCACCATTCATACCTTTCACTTTGACCACTGCCAACATTCTTCTAGAGTCCTTTGTTCCCGAAACATTTCTTCATCTCCACCCCAAGAGTAATTCTTTTTTATTTTCTAAATGAGCAGTCTTCATGTTGGATAACACCCTCAGTGCCACTACTACAAACGGATCATCAGTACTTCATATGCTATCATCCATATCAGACAAAGAATATTCTTTTTTTTTTTTACTTTTTTTTCTTTTCCCCATCATGCCTCTTTTATTTATATTTATTTTCATCCATCTTTTTATTTCTGGCATGTGTAGGCCTCCCATTGCAGTGGCCTCTCTCAGCAGAGCACCAGCTCTGGGAGCACGTGCTCCAGAGTGCTGGCCTGTAATTAAACACACTGGTCCAGCCACTTCATGGCACGTGGGATCCTCCTGGGCCAGGGATCAAACCGGTGCCCGCTGCATGGCAAGGCAGACTCTTCACCCACTGGACCACCAGGGAAGCCCCAGAGAATATTCTTTTAAAGAGAGCACTTAGTTGGAATTAATGAACAAAGAAATAAAATTATGAAATTTGGTTAAAAATAAAGTTCTAAAATCAAGTCTGATTTTAAGTACCTTTAATGACTCAATTTCATGAAATAATTACTAGTGCTTATTTTCAAATTTTACACCTTTATGTGGTTTCTGCTCCCTAAAAAGGAAAATTAACATCTTTTCTGACCTTTTGGGCCAAATCTTTAATGTAAGGCAAATTTTAAGGAAGATAAAATATCAGCCAACCTATTAACAACCAATGTTTCAAATAAGTGGTTAGGTAAATTGGCAAGAATGATTTCTCATAAGGAAACTATTTTGATGGTCAGAATAATAAAGCCAAAGAGCTCTGGCAGATGATACTTTAAAAAAAATGAAATAAAACACAAACTGAATTGCACATAAACTCCAATAGCCCAGAAATCTTATGGTGAATAAGAAAGTAAATGCATATTAGAGTCTTTGTCATGCATCTACCACTAAAATATTTAGAATCTGAATATCTTGGAAATAATTTTATGGCATTTTAAATTTCTTCCTTCTTTTCTAGCTCAATTGCACCAGTCAGAATCCTCGGTGTCTCATTTGATTTCTCCGTTTTTCTTGCTGCCTCCTACCCTTGCTTCCTCGGACTCAAAACAATTTAATAAATTTTTAAGTCCTTTTGTTTCTCTTCTCAGATTCATCTACTTTCCCTGTCCCACTGCCAATTCTCATTTCCTGAAGCACTGTCATCCTGGGCTTTAGGTTCTGCACAACTGCCTTATAAATCTTTTTAAAATGTCCCTTCCCTCCATTCTGGTAGCTCAGATAGTAGAGAATCTGCCTGCAGTGCAGAAGTCCTGTGTTCGATCTCTGGGTCAGGAAAATCCCCTGGAGAAGGAAATGGAAACCCACTCCAGAATTCTTTCCTGGAAAATCCCATGGACAGAGGATTCTGGTGGGCTATAGTCCATGGGGTCACAAAGAGTGGAGCAGGACAGAGCAACTAACACTTTCCCTCCATTCTAACTGTCACGTAGCTAGAATGGTCAGTGAGTCTGAGTCCATCACTTCTCTGCTTAAAAGCCTTACATGGCCACTTTTCCCATCATCCTGACCTAGAATTCTTAGTCTGGCCCACGAGGCTCTTGGTCCACAGACTCTTGCTCCCCAGCCGCACTCTTGCTCTAGGCTCAGCGAGCCACCATTCCAAAACCTCATTGTCCTGCCTCACCTGGAGACCTCTGCACTTTCACCAAGGACTGCCTCCTTATCTATCTTTCAGCTTACAGCTTTGACATCACCTGCTCCAAGATGCAGGTTTTATCCCTGGGTTGAGAAGATTCCCCTGGAGGAGGGCACAGCAAACTGCTCCAGTATTCTTGCCTGGAGAATCCCATGGACAGAGGAGCCTAGTGGGCTACAGTCCAGTGGGTCTCAAAGAGTTGGACATGACTTAGCACACAGACGTGCTTTTTCTGGAGGCCTTCTTCAACCTCAAGGTGCGGCCGAGTGCCTCTTCCTAGTGCCCTAGTAGCACCCAGGATAGATATCTATGGATCCATTAAGCACATTGATATCATTTCCTAGAGTCTTTGTCATGCATCTACCACTAAAATATTTAGAATCTGAATATCTTGGAAATAATTTTATGGCATTTTAAATTTCTTCCTTCTTTTCTAGCTCAATTGCACCAGTCAGAATCCTCGGTGTCTCATTTGATTTCTCCGTTTTTCTTGCTGCCTCCTACCCTTGCTTCCTCGGACTCAAAACAATTTAATAAATTTTTAAGTCCTTTTGTTTCTCTTCTCAGATTCATCTACTTTCCCTGTCCCACTGCCAATTCTCATTTCCTGAAGCACTGTCATCCTGGGCTTTAGGTTCTGCACAACTGCCTTATAAATCTTTTTTTAAAATGTCCCTTCCCTCCATTCTGGTAGCTCAGATAGTAGAGAATCTGCCTGCAGTGCAGAAGTCCTGTGTTCGATCTCTGGGTCAGGAAAATCCCCTGGAGAAGGAAATGGAAACCCACTCCAGAATTCTTTCCTGGAAAATCCCATGGACAGAGGATTCTGGTGGGCTATAGTCCATGGGGTCACAAAGAGTGGAGCAGGACAGAGCAACTAACACTTTCCCTCCATTCTAACTGTCACGTAGCTAGAATGGTCAGTGAGTCTGAGTCCATCACTTCTCTGCTTAAAAGCCTTACATGGCCACTTTTCCCATCATCCTGACCTAGAATTCTTAGTCTGGCCCACGAGGCTCTTGGTCCACAGACTCTTGCTCCCCAGCCGCACTCTTGCTCTAGGCTCAGCGAGCCACCATTCCAAAACCTCATTGTCCTGCCTCACCTGGAGACCTCTGCACTTTCACCAAGGACTGCCTCCTTATCTATCTTTCAGCTTACAGCTTTGACATCACCTGCTCCAAGATGCAGGTTTTATCCCTGGGTTGAGAAGATTCCCCTGGAGGAGGGCACAGCAAACTGCTCCAGTATTCTTGCCTGGAGAATCCCATGGACAGAGGAGCCTAGTGGGCTACAGTCCAGTGGGTCTCAAAGAGTTGGACATGACTTAGCACACAGACGTGCTTTTTCTGGAGGCCTTCTTCAACCTCAAGGTGCGGCCGAGTGCCTCTTCCTAGTGCCCTAGTAGCACCCAGGATAGATATCTATGGATCCATTAAGCACATTGATATCATTTCCTTGAGTATAGTCAGGTAAGGCTCCTAGCTTTTTTTTTCCAGTTATTCTCTCGGTGCTTTTATATAGTGCCTCTTACTTAAACATTTGTTCAGTGAAAGAAGCAATGAAGGAAGCAGGAATAGAAGGACAAATAATACTTGTAGAACAAAAGAGAACACAAACAAAAGTCTACCTCATAATCCAAGAGTATCTCCAAAGTATGAGAAAATCTGTAGTCAAAGCAATAGTCAAATAAACAATGAAAACCCATGACACTCTCTTGATACCAGAGTTTCTGTCTTACTGAAGAACAAAGGCTTTGGGGGCTGAGAATAATGCAGACTAGATGTATCACATACTTATTATTTGTTAATAACATAAAAATATCACTAGAAAATATTAGAGTTCACTGTATGTAGATTGATTTGGTTTTGGACCTCTGCTTATTGTGTAAACACAGACATATGTTTAAAATGTTAGCATTTTAAAGTTTATATTTATTAAAGAAAAATCCTAATGATCAGAAATTTTAAGACTAAATAACTTCTTTCTCCATAGCAGCACACAGTCATATATTTTGGAACTTGTGTTATACATGACTGAACATATAGCTAAAAAAGTATACAAGCAGCTAAATATGTTTATGAGAGGCAAAGATCTAATCACTTGCAAGTTTTAAAATACTTATAGCTATCATGTAAATTTTATGGTTTTACCCCTTCTAGTTTTTGAACCATTCTGTACTTTTTTGATTACGCTCAACACAAAGAGATAAGGAAATTTTATTTGATTTCAAAAAAATAAATTCAAATAAGAGAAAGATACCTTTTCTACTTGAGGAAACTTCATTAAAATGAATGAAATTGAAAATACAAATTAAAATTTAAGCAGTGACAGTGGTATTTTGAGGTGACAAAAACCAATATATCATTGCCTATTTTACCTGCCTACCAGATCTGACTTAAAGACCACCTTCCCAATCTATTCCCCCACCCACCATGTCACACTGATGTGTTATCCACAAGTGATTTCCTCTTCTCTAAATCTCCATGCTAATTTGCATCTTTTAATAATCAACATTGTCTGCCTTATAAGCAACATCTTTATGTTGTTGGGTGTTCAGTTGCTAAGTCATGTACGACTCTTTGTGACCCCATGGACTGCAGCACACCAGGCTTCCAGAATTTGCTCAGACTCATGTCCACTGAGTTGGTGATGCGATTCAACCATCTTATCCTCTGTCTTCCTCTTCTCCTCCTGCCCTCAGTTCTCCCCAGGACAGGGGTCTTTTCCAAAGAGTTGGTTCTTTTATCAGCTGACCAAAGTATGAGAAAATCTGTAGTCAAAGCAATAGTCAAATAAACAATGAAAACCCATGACACTCTCTTGATACCAGAGTTTCTGTCTTACTGAAGAACAAAGGCTTTGGGGGCTGAGAATAATGCAGACTAGATGTATCACATACTTATTATTTGTTAATAACATAAAAATATCACTAGAAAATATTAGAGTTCACTGTATGTAGATTGATTTGGTTTTGGACCTCTGCTTATTGTGTAAACACAGACATATGTTTAAAATGTTAGCATTTTAAAGTTTATATTTATTAAAGAAAAATCCTAATGATCAGAAATTTTAAGACTAAATAACTTCTTTCTCCATAGCAGCACACAGTCATATATTTTGGAACTTGTGTTATACATGACTGAACATATAGCTAAAAAAGTATACAAGCAGCTAAATATGTTTATGAGAGGCAAAGATCTAATCACTTGCAAGTTTTAAAATACTTATAGCTATCATGTAAATTTTATGGTTTTACCCCTTCTAGTTTTTGAACCATTCTGTACTTTTTTGATTACGCTCAACACAAAAGAGATAAGGAAATTTTATTTGATTTCAAAAAAATAAATTCAAATAAGAGAAAGATACCTTTTCTACTTGAGGAAACTTCATTAAAATGAATGAAATTGAAAATACAAATTAAAATTTAAGCAGTGACAGTGGTATTTTGAGGTGACAAAAACCAATATATCATTGCCTATTTTACCTGCCTACCAGATCTGACTTAAAGACCACCTTCCCAATCTATTCCCCCACCCACCATGTCACACTGATGTGTTAGCCACAAGTGATTTCCCTCTTCTCTAAATCTCCATGCTAATTTGCATCTTTTAATAATCAACATTGTCTGCCTTATAAGCAACATCTTTATGTTGTTGGGTGTTCAGTTGCTAAGTCATGTACGACTCTTTGTGACCCCATGGACTGCAGCACACCAGGCTTCCAGAATTTGCTCAGACTCATGTCCACTGAGTTGGTGATGCGATTCAACCATCTTATCCTCTGTCTTCCTCTTCTCCTCCTGCCCTCAGTTCTCCCCAGGATAGGGGTCTTTTCCAAAGAGTTGGTTCTTTTTATCAGCTGACCAAAGTATCGGGGCTTCAGAATCAGTATCAGACCTTCCAATGAATATTCAGGGTTGATTTCCTTTAGAATTAACTGGGTTGATCTCCTTGCTGTCCAAGGGACTCTCAAGAGTCTCCTCCAACACCACAGCTTGAAGGAATTAATTCTTTGGCACTCAGCCTTCTTTATGATTATATTCTCACATCCATACATGACTATTGAAAAAAACATATTTTTGACTCTATGAAAGTTTGTTGTCAAAGTGATGTCTCTGCTTTCTAGCACAATGTGCAGGTCTGTCATAGCTTTTCTTCCAAGGAGCGAGCATCTTTTAATCTTTATGTTAGGATTCATTACTTCTATTTAGATTTTAAGCTCATTAAAGAGTAGAAGTATTTCTTCTATTTGGATACATAATATGACCTAGATAACACAATTAATTGTTGAATTAAATCTCTGACAAATAGAAAGAACACATAGGTATTTGTTTTTGCTACTGTGTTTTTCATTACTAATAACACTGATAGTATTCCAAGGCTTCCAGCAGCATGAAAATGTAGCAGTTATACAGTAATGTTTACCTCATAAGAATCCCTTTCTAATCTTATTTTTTCATCACTTCCCAGAATGATTCCTAGATACCACTGATATAATATTCTTCATACATATTTATATATATATGTATGACTTATTCATAACCAATTTTGTGTATTCATCCAGGTGGTTTTTCTGGTAGCTCAGTGGTAAAGAATCTGCCTGACAAGCAGGAGACTCAAGTTCAATCCCTGGGTTGGAAAGATCCCCTCGAGAAGGAAATCGCAACCCACTCCAGCATTCTTGCCTGGAAAATTCCATGGACAGAGGAGCCTGGTAGACTACAGCCCATGAGGTCGCCAAAGAGTCAGACATGATTTAGAAACTAAACAACAACAGTAATGGTACAGTTCACTGGCTGATGTACTTTCCTGCAAGAAGGCTTTCGTAATTAATCTCTCTACATGTGGATCAGGCTTTCAAAGTGCCTACTTCAACATATATTTAATTTATATATGCTTTTTGTATTTAAGGAAAATGTTTTGCATTTTTTAAAAACGTTTGTGATATATAAGGGGTATTGATTCTCAAACTCTGACATAAAAGTTAGCTGATGTGTTTGCTAAAATGGCTAGTCCTGGGTTCTATCGTGAGGCAACAGGACCTAGGAATTTAAACATGTAAGCAGTACCTTTGGTGATGTTGGTGATGGTGTCCTTTTCTGTTACTTTTGGAAATTCTGGCAAAGCAGAACCCATTGCTAAGAGTGAGGAGATGTGGGTCCCAGAGCCAGCTCTGATTCCAGGCATTTTTCACAACTTGTGTGAGCCTAAGCTTTCCCGCTGGGGAAATAGGAGAGATGGACTAGATGTTTGTCAATACCCCCTGATCCTGTTTTTACTTTTGTGATTTTCTTCCAGTCTAGTAATAAGCAAGGAGCAGATCTTCAAACTGACCTAAATCGCTGGGATATAGAAATCCTGAGTCCCATACCCAGCTCTATGCCTATACTTAGACCTTTTTTCTAAAGTTTTCTTATTTTTCAGTAACACAATTAATTGTTGAATTAAATCTCTGACAAATAGAAAGAACACATAGGTATTTGTTTTTGCTACTGTGTTTTTCATTACTAATAACACTGATAGTATTCCAAGGCTTCCAGCAGCATGAAAATGTAGCAGTTATACAGTAATGTTTACCTCATAAGAATCCCTTTCTAATCTTATTTTTTCATCACTTCCCAGAATGATTCCTAGATACCACTGATATAATATTCTTCATACATATTTATATATATATGTATGACTTATTCATAACCAATTTTGTGTATTCATCCAGGTGGTTTTTCTGGTAGCTCAGTGGTAAAGAATCTGCCTGACAAGCAGGAGACTCAAGTTCAATCCCTGGGTTGGAAAGATCCCCTCGAGAAGGAAATCGCAACCCACTCCAGCATTCTTGCCTGGAAAATTCCATGGACAGAGGAGCCTGGTAGACTACAGCCCATGAGGTCGCCAAAGAGTCAGACATGATTTAGAAACTAAACAACAACAGTAATGGTACAGTTCACTGGCTGATGTACTTTCCTGCAAGAAGGCTTTCGTAATTAATCTCTCTACATGTGGATCAGGCTTTCAAAGTGCCTACTTCAACATATATTTAATTTATATATGCTTTTTGTATTTAAGGAAAATGTTTTGCATTTTTTAAAAACGTTTGTGATATATAAGGGGTATTGATTCTCAAACTCTGACATAAAAGTTAGCTGATGTGTTTGCTAAAATGGCTAGTCCTGGGTTCTATCGTGAGGCAACAGGACCTAGGAATTTAAACATGTAAGCAGTACCTTTGGTGATGTTGGTGATGGTGTCCTTTTCTGTTACTTTTGGAAATTCTGGCAAAGCAGAACCCATTGCTAAGAGTGAGGAGATGTGGGTCCCAGAGCCAGCTCTGATTCCAGGCATTTTTCACAACTTGTGTGAGCCTAAGCTTTCCCGCTGGGGAAATAGGAGAGATGGACTAGATGTTTGTCAATACCCCCTGATCCTGTTTTTTACTTTTGTGATTTTCTTCCAGTCTAGTAATAAGCAAGGAGCAGATCTTCAAACTGACCTAAATCGCTGGGATATAGAAATCCTGAGTCCCATACCCAGCTCTATGAGCTTAGGCAGATTTCTACTACTTGCTGCTGTTGTTTAGTCGCTAAGTCCTGTCCAACTCTTTGGTGACCCCATGAACTCTCTTTTGGTATCCCAGAGGACCCCGCTAGGCTCCTCTGTCCATGGGACTTCCCAGGCAAGGATACTAGAGTGGGTTGCCATTTCCCACTCCAGAGGATCATCCAGATCCAGGAATTAAACCTGGGTATCTTACACTGCAGGCAGGTTCTTATTGCTGAGGCACCAGAAAAGTCCTAAAGCCAGCTGCTTCCACAGTGAACAGGGTATGAACCTGCACAGGGAGATCCTATGGGATTTTAAGTCCACCAGCCATCGCTGCTGCTTCAATCTTGAAAAGTATTTGATTTTATCCTAATATTTCTTGTGTGCCTCATTTTATAGACTTGGCCTCAAGAAAGATAAATCAAATACACAAAAAGCAGTCAGACTAGAAAGATACAGCTCTGTAAGGAATAAACCCTTTAAGTGGCTACATACTTTGATTTTTCCCCCAAAAGAATTATTTTTAATTTAAATAAAGTGATTGAAATTAACTAGGAAAATGAATTTGAATATTATGTTGCAATGATCAGATTTATAATTGGCAGAGTTCATATATTTTTAACAAAATTTCCCAGAAGTTCTGTAAACATTAGTCATCTTGCCAACTTTCACATTTCTGCAAATCTAAAAGTTAGCTGATGTGTTTGCTAAAATGGCTAGTCCTGGGTTCTATCGTGAGGCAACAGGACCTAGGAATTTAAACATGTAAGCAGTACCTTTGGTGATGTTGGTGATGGTGTCCTTTTCTGTTACTTTTGGAAATTCTGGCAAAGCAGAACCCATTGCTAAGAGTGAGGAGATGTGGGTCCCAGAGCCAGCTCTGATTCCAGGCATTTTTCACAACTTGTGTGAGCCTAAGCTTTCCCGCTGGGGAAATAGGAGAGATGGACTAGATGTTTGTCAATACCCCCTGATCCTGTTTTTTACTTTTGTGATTTTCTTCCAGTCTAGTAATAAGCAAGGAGCAGATCTTCAAACTGACCTAAATCGCTGGGATATAGAAATCCTGAGTCCCATACCCAGCTCTATGAGCTTAGGCAGATTTCTACTACTTGCTGCTGTTGTTTAGTCGCTAAGTCCTGTCCAACTCTTTGGTGACCCCATGAACTCTCTTTTGGTATCCCAGAGGACCCCGCTAGGCTCCTCTGTCCATGGGACTTCCCAGGCAAGGATACTAGAGTGGGTTGCCATTTCCCACTCCAGAGGATCATCCAGATCCAGGAATTAAACCTGGGTATCTTACACTGCAGGCAGGTTCTTATTGCTGAGGCACCAGAAAAGTCCTAAAGCCAGCTGCTTCCACAGTGAACAGGGTATGAACCTGCACAGGGAGATCCTATGGGATTTTAAGTCCACCAGCCATCGCTGCTGCTTCAATCTTGAAAAGTATTTGATTTTATCCTAATATTTCTTGTGTGCCTCATTTTATAGACTTGGCCTCAAGAAAGATAAATCAAATACACAAAAAGCAGTCAGACTAGAAAGATACAGCTCTGTAAGGAATAAACCCTTTAAGTGGCTACATACTTTGATTTTTCCCCCAAAAGAATTATTTTTAATTTAAATAAAGTGATTGAAATTAACTAGGAAAATGAATTTGAATATTATGTTGCAATGATCAGATTTATAATTGGCAGAGTTCATATATTTTTTTAACAAAATTTCCCAGAAGTTCTGTAAACATTAGTCATCTTGCCAACTTTCACACTTCATGAAAATATACTATCAATAAAATTTTTTCTGCCCAAGATCAGTATAGACAAACATAACAAACCTTATGAACCGCATGAATTACTGTACTTTCATAAGTGTACTGAAAAAACTTATTTAAAAATGCAGTGTGACTCTTTGTGGCACACTGTACTGTTAGATGTAAGAATGTTGGAGTGGGTAGCTGTTCTCTTCTCCAGGGGATCTTCCCAACCCAGGGATGGAACCCAGGTCTCCCGCATTGCAGGTAGAATTCTTTACCATCTGAGCCACCAGGGAAGCCAGCCTGGAGAAATAATCTACAACTAAAATTTCATTCTACCTTAGCAAGCTAGGAACTATAAAAAATATACTCTATTTAAAATTCGTGGACACATACACACTGCTGAATTCAAGAAAAATTGAAATTAAGGCCAGTTTTTCCATCTGGATGTAATATAATCCAGTGGAATGATAACAAAATATTGGTTTTGGTTTATATTTTTTGTGTGTTTTATGTAATATTTCACTGCCTTATGGGGACTCTTCTGTTAGTCTATTAAGAAACACTCAGTGTTGACATTCAATTCACTTTCAAAAAACATCTTACTAATAGCTTGCTTCTTACAAAGAGAAATCTGCTTCTTTTAGCAATTTGGTTTTTAGTCATTGACAGAAGTTAATGACACATGATAACAGAATTTAGAAGCTCCAGAGGGACAAGGTTGTTTCAGTAGTCATATTTAAAGAATCATAACCTGTGTGCATGATCAAACAACTTCTTAGCTGGTAGAATGGCATTACTGACAAAGACCCCTCTTGTTAACACACACACACACACACACACACACACTTGCACACACACCCTCCAGATACAGGGACAAAGAGAGAAAGCAGTACTTCCTCCATGATAGATGCTGTCCTGTACCTTTCATACATCATCTCACAATGACTCTGAACTGACACATGCATCAGGATTTAGAATTCATATACTCAATTCCAAAATTCACAGGTAAAGGTAAAAATCTTAATAATTTACTCTCAACAGCAACAAACAGAATGCCAATTGTTACTTTTCTGAGAGTCATTGGCCATCATCTCTATGACCCTGAGTCGATTTCAGAACCCAGTTCAGAAACCTCAAAGACAAGACTTCCCCTGGTGGCACAGTAGATGAGAATCTGTCTGTCAAGGCAGGAGACATGGGTTTAATCTCTGGTCTGGGAAGATCCTATATATCACAGAGCAGCTAAGCCCATGCAATACAACCACTGACCTTGGATGCTGTTACTCCCAAAGTCAGAGTGCTTGAATTCAGTGATGGCTGGCAACACTGGTTTTCAATGAGCTTCACAGTGGGTGTAGGTTCAGAAAGGAGACTAACTAAGATTTCAGGTTCCAGCACTGTCCCCATTCCACCTCCCCAAAGACCCACTGAGTCAATCTCTGTGCTGGAAGTTCCAAAATCATTGCTAAGCACATAAGTTTGAGACCCACTCAACTGAGTCAAAGAGAAAGGGAACAGGGCTAAAGTCAGGTTGATACTTGATGTTTGATTACTAAACTGACCCATGTGTAAAAACTCTTTTAGGGGCCTTCCCTGGTGGTCCAGTGGGTAAGGACACCACCTTGCAGTGCAAGGGGCACCGGTTCGATCCCTGGTCTGGGAAGATCCCATGTGCCACGGAGTGGCTGGACTGATGTGTCCAATTACCGAGCCGGAGCTCTGGAGCACATGCACCCAGAGCTGGTGCTCTGTGACAACAGAGGCCACTGTGATGGGAGGCCCACATGGGCCAAAGAACAAAGATGGATGAAAATAGATAAATGAAAGACCAATAGAAGTGGCCTGCCCGCCCTCCTACCTCCCCAACCTGCTCCCCCAACAAAAAATAAATAAAATAGAAAAAAAAAAACAAACCTCTTTTAGAAGCAATAATTTTCAGACAGATTTTGGGAAACCATTTGCTGATGTATCAATCATTTGACAACAATGTTAATGAAAATATTTTTATGTACTTAAAATTATAATAAAAATACCATGCATAACTAAATGGTCCTTTAACAATTTTGATGAAACAAACAAGGAGCATGGTAGAGTTACTTTGGAAGTCAGGAATAGGGTCTCTTCTGCCATCTCTGGCTCTGTATTTGAAATTTTCATAAGTGCATTCCTGTCTGTAACTATTGAACTGTGATTAATGTATTTTTATATAAATATCATATAATTTATTCAACACATTTTCTAGAAATTGCATTATTGGATCAAATATCCTAACTGAAAAAAGTTTTTAATACTTACTGTCAAACAAATTTCCAGAAAATATATTCTAGTATAAACTAGAATTGAATGAGGTTTCCTGTGTACCTTCATAGCATTACTGCTATGTCTATTAAAAAATCATCAGGGCTTCCCTGGTGGTCCAGTGGGTAAGGACACTGCCTTGCAGTGCAAGGGGCACCAGTTCGACCCCTGGCCTGGGAAGATCCCACGTGCTGTGGAGTGGTTGGACCGATGTGTCCAACTACCAGAGCCAGAGCTCTGGAGTGCATGTGCTAAGAGCCAGTTTTCTGCAGCGAGAGAGGCCACTGCGATGAGAGGCCCACAAAGGCCAAAGAACAAAGATGGAAATGAAAGACCAATAAAAGTGGCCAAAAAAAAAATCATCAATTTGAAAAGCAAAAAATTATTATTGTTGTCAATTAGTTTTCTTTGATTACTACTGTTGTTTAATCTACATTCATATCATCACTTTTTTGAATTTCCTTCATTGTGTATTTCTACTGCATGATTAGTAATATTAGTAGATTCATGTCAGATCTTCAGTTATAAATATGCTATCAAGTTTGTCATTTGTGTTTTAATTTTACAAAATTTATATATGTAACTTCTACATTGTCAAATTTGACATTTGTCCTCTCCTTCATAAATTCTATACCTGGAAACTCCTTCCCTATTCTAAGACCTTTTCATATATGTACCTTCATAATATTCTATAGAAGTGGCCTGCCCGCCTCCTACCTCCCCAACCTGCTCCCCAACAAATACAATAAAAAAAAAAAAAAAAAACAAACCTCTTTTAGAAGCAATAATTTTCAGACAGATTTTGGGAAACCATTTGCTGATGTATCAATCATTTGACAACAATGTTAATGAAAATATTTTTATGTACTTAAAATTATAATAAAAATACCATGCATAACTAAATGGTCCTTTAACAATTTTGATGAAACAAACAAGGAGCATGGTAGAGTTACTTTGGAAGTCAGGAATAGGGTCTCTTCTGCCATCTCTGGCTCTGTATTTGAAATTTTCATAAGTGCATTCCTGTCTGTAACTATTGAACTGTGATTAATGTATTTTTATATAAATATCATATAATTTATTCAACACATTTTCTAGAAATTGCATTATTGGATCAAATATCCTAACTGAAAAAAGTTTTTAATACTTACTGTCAAACAAATTTCCAGAAAATATATTCTAGTATAAACTAGAATTGAATGAGGTTTCCTGTGTACCTTCATAGCATTACTGCTATGTCTATTAAAAAATCATCAGGGCTTCCCTGGTGGTCCAGTGGGTAAGGACACTGACTTGAAGTGCAAGGGGCCCTGGTTCGATCCCTGGCCTGGGAAGATCCCACGTGCTGTGGAGTGGTTGGACCGATGTGTCCAACTACCAGAGCCAGAGCTCTGGAGTGCATGTGCTAAGAGCCAGTTTTCTGCAGCGAGAGAGGCCACTGCGATGAGAGGCCCACAAAGGCCAAAGAACAAAGATGGAAATGAAAGACCAATAAAAGTGGCCAAAAAAAAAATCATCAATTTGAAAAGCAAAAAATTATTATTGTTGTCAATTAGTTTTCTTTGATTACTACTGTTGTTTAATCTACATTCATATCATCACTTTTTTGAATTTCCTTCATTGTGTATTTCTACTGCATGATTAGTAATATTAGTAGATTCATGTCAGATCTTCAGTTATAAATATGCTATCAAGTTTGTCATTTGTGTTTTAATTTTACAAAATTTATATATGTAACTTCTACATTGTCAAATTTGACATTTGTCCTCTCCTTCATAAATTCTATACCTGGAAACTCCTTCCCTATTCTAAGACCTTTTCATATATGTACAGTAATATTTTCTTCTATTTTATATGGTTCTTAATATATACCATCAACTATTAATCTACTTTAATTGGTGTTCTGCTTGAAGTTGGTATAATTTATACTTTTCTCTAAATAGTCAGTTTTTCCTATACCATTTATTGAAAGACCTGCCACTTTGCCATTGCTTGAGAACTTTTGCTTACCACATATTAAGTTATTTCATATACAATAGAGTTACTTAGCTTCAATTTTTACATACCTTTAAATTTTCTATCAAATATGACATTATACAAATATCTCCAGGCTTCCTAGGTGGTGCTAGTGGTAAAGAACCTACCTGCCAATGCAGGAGACCTAAGAGATGCGGGTTTAATCCCTGGGTCGCAAAGATCCCCTGGAAAAGGGCATGGTAACCCATTCCAGAACTCTTGCCTGGAGAATCTCATGGATAGAAGAGCTTGGCGGGCTATAGTCATAGGGTTGCAAAGAGTTGGACATAACTTAAGCTACTTAGCACAGACACACAAAAGTACCTCCACACATCTTATATATATATATATATATATATATATATATATATATATATATTTGTTTGTTTGTTTGTTTGTTTGTTTTTAATTTTGGCCTCTCTTTTTTTTTAGGTTTTTTGCCCCTAAGTCATCATTTTATTTATTTTTCACCCATCTTTTTACTCTTTGGCCTGTGTGGGCCTTCCATTGCAATGGCCTCTCTTGTTGCAGAGCACTGCCTCTGGGTGCATGTGCTCCAGAGCTGCGGCTCGTAATTGTACATACTGGCCCAGCTGTACCTTGGCATGTGGGATCTTCCCAGGTCAGGGACAAAACCAGTGCCCCTTGCACTGCAAGGTGAACTCTATCCACTGCAACACCAGGGAAGCCCCTAATTTTGGCCTCTTTTATTGGTTTCTTGTTTATTTATTTTCATCCACCTTTATTCTTTGGCCTGTGTGGGCCTCCCATTGCAATGGCCTCTTTCATTGCAGAGTACCGGCTCTGGGCACATGTGCTCCAGAGTGCTGGCTCATAATTGGACACATCGGTCTAGCAACTCTGCTGCATGTGGAATCTTCCCGGGACAGGGATTGAACTGGTGGCCCTTGCACTGCAAGGGGGACTCTTTATCCACTAGACCATCAGGGAAGCCCTCATAGATTATTTTTGATTATTTGATTTAGTCTTTTATAATGTAGTATTTCCTCTGTGTAGCTTCTCCTAAACAGGTCACACATTTTCTTGGTGTCTGCTGTGCCTAGTACATAGTAGGCACTCAACACACGGTTGTGGAATTGCATGAACTCTTCTCTTGAGAAATGTTCTATTCTGTGCAACAAAAGGACTGCAAAGCAAGTTACACTGATTGTGTTGGCTACTTCAGTTTCTTTTCCTTCTTTCTTTTTGAAATAAACACAAATAAAACAGGATTGATATCTCTTGAAAGTTCTAGTAGAGCAAGGAGATTTTCCAGAAGGTGGCTGCATCCCTTTATTAAAAGCATCTATGTCACAGACACTGGATGAAACCCAAACAACCTGAAGTGGCTGGCTCTGGGAAATTGCAGGGATAGAAGCCGGCCAAGTTCTGAGATGGAACAAAGTGTAAAATCACACTGCATCTTAATTTGATGACTGAGAGGAAAGATCTTTCTGTCTCATCAAATGTTATAAAACAAGGTGATTTATGATGTCCTTGTGAGCACAGCTGGTAACAACAGCAATATATAATAATGCTATTTTATAGATTTGACATAGTACTCTGCTTGTTCTGATATCTTATAATTAAGTTTTCTACTTTCATTTTCTCTGTATATGATTGGTTTTATATTCTGTGTTTCATAATAGACACACATTTTCAGTGAAACATTCTTACATTGAAAAAGAAATCCTCTGGGAATATCATCTTAGTGAATATTCACAGTAATAAGGGTGTATATCTCAAAAGATGAAAATGTCAGATAGTTCCTCTCCAATATGATAAATAATCACTGAGAATCAACTCTAGGTGATCTGTTTAGTGGGGTGGTAGAGAGCACTGAAAAATGCAGATGAACTTGACTGAATTTTTTTGGAATGGTTCCTATACTTCTATATGAAGAAGAGAGTGACTTATGCCCTTGAGAATTCACAGCACATCAAACCAAATTAGGAAGCCAGACAGCTGTGACCTGCTTTTGTAAGGGCCAAGAAAGCTATAGAGTTTCACTACTGAACCTTGCGACTCAGAATGATTCCCTGGTTCCCATGCCATTTGGGACACAGGAGCACCTCACTGGCTCATAAACACCACTCTGGGCTCCTATTTTCTCTTAATCCAGAATTATATATGAGGAAATAAAGACTTTGATGTGAGAGATCTTGAGAATGACATTCTGCAGAAGAGAAAATGAAAATAAGAATTAGAATGAACAATGTTAGCCAGTAAGAACTTGGATTCAAGTTTTATCTTATCCCGTGAAAAGACTGACCTTATATGATGAAAACAAACCTCGTGAACTGAACTCTAATGCTAATGCTTATTTCATGGATGTTGAATTGTAGGAGGCATAAGTCAGTCAATTGACTAGTCTGCCGAGTCTGACTCATTATATTTTATTTTTCATTGTTTTGGGGATGCTTCTGGGAAGGATAGGAGAGGAAATGAATATTGAAATTAAAGGCTGGAATGAGAATATAAGAGAGAGTTGAAGCTCTTTTTTTTTTTTTTTTTGGTAGTACGAGGCGATATGGAGAATTGGTTAGAGAGAGGCTTTAGTTTTTTGTTATTTGAGTTTTGAATATATTCTTCCAACTTCTGATGTCCTCACAACCTACAAATTAGTATGGCTTTTGGAACCTAGTTAACATACTCTGAAGACATTATATAAAACTGTGAGCTATATTTAATTCATTTTTATTGGCATATCAGCCTTGTTTCTTGAAGAAAATTAAAATCTCTTCCTGCAAACAACAATTTCTTATATAGTTTTTCTTGAAAAAAAAACACAAACATGCAGAGTATCCAGTATGCATTCTGTTGTGAAAATTATAAGGGAACATACAATGGAAGGAGCCTAATAAGCAAGGGATTTTCATATGCTTATTTCTGTAAAAACTTTTTTTTTTAAAATATTTTTTTGGTAATTTTTTTCATGCAGATGAACTTGACTGAATTTTTGGAATGGTTCCTATACTTCTATATGAAGAAGAGAGTGACTTATGCCCTTGAGAATTCACAGCACATCAAACCAAATTAGGAAGCCAGACAGCTGTGACCTGCTTTTGTAAGGGCCAAGAAAGCTATAGAGTTTCACTACTGAACCTTGCGACTCAGAATGATTCCCTGGTTCCCATGCCATTTGGGACACAGGAGCACCTCACTGGCTCATAAACACCACTCTGGGCTCCTATTTTCTCTTAATCCAGAATTATATATGAGGAAATAAAGACTTTGATGTGAGAGATCTTGAGAATGACATTCTGCAGAAGAGAAAATGAAAATAAGAATTAGAATGAACAATGTTAGCCAGTAAGAACTTGGATTCAAGTTTTATCTTATCCCGTGAAAAGACTGACCTTATATGATGAAAACAAACCTCGTGAACTGAACTCTAATGCTAATGCTTATTTCATGGATGTTGAATTGTAGGAGGCATAAGTCAGTCAATTGACTAGTCTGCCGAGTCTGACTCATTATATTTTATTTTTCATTGTTTTGGGGATGCTTCTGGGAAGGATAGGAGAGGAAATGAATATTGAAATTAAAGGCTGGAATGAGAATATAAGAGAGAGTTGAAGCTCTTTTTTTTTTTTTTTTTGGTAGTACGAGGCGATATGGAGAATTGGTTAGAGAGAGGCTTTAGTTTTTTGTTATTTGAGTTTTGAATATATTCTTCCAACTTCTGATGTCCTCACAACCTACAAATTAGTATGGCTTTTGGAACCTAGTTAACATACTCTGAAGACATTATATAAAACTGTGAGCTATATTTAATTCATTTTTATTGGCATATCAGCCTTGTTTCTTGAAGAAAATTAAAATCTCTTCCTGCAAACAACAATTTCTTATATAGTTTTTCTTGAAAAAAAAACACAAACATGCAGAGTATCCAGTATGCATTCTGTTGTGAAAATTATAAGGGAACATACAATGGAAGGAGCCTAATAAGCAAGGGATTTTCATATGCTTATTTCTGTAAAAACTCTAGTATTATTTTTATTCCTAGTTTAGTGACAAGCAATATGTTCTCTTGGCTTTTGTTCAGGGGTAAATCTTGCAAAACCGCCTGTTAGTTTCTTTCATTGCTATTGTTGCGGCTGGAGGAGCTTTCACCACCACTGTGCTACCCATCAGCCTCCTGAATATACCCACTCAGCTAAGAAAAGTGTTAATTCCAAGATAACCTTTGCTATTTGGACTCTACCACAGAGTGTTAGGAGGGAGACTGAAACAGCAGACAAGCGGTGGATAGTTGGAAATAGCTTATTTTCCACGAAACTCTATTTCTTTACTTATGTTGCACTCAAAGAGGAGTGAAACCTGACCAAAATATTGTCCTCGGCACTCCCTGATTCTAATAGGTAGTCCTCTTTGGCGTCTGAGCATTCCCAAGCTCTTTCTGTCTTACTCGCTGTTGCTCTTTAAACAAAGCTTTAAAATGAATTAGGAACTCTGCTGGCTCTTCCCAAGAGACAGAGAATCCACCAGCGGCAACTACCAGTACCACATTGTTTATCAGAACATAAAGTTCGGTAGAAATCCCACAGTGACGTCACCCCCAGCCCTTGCTGATGAAGCTGGAGACATTTCCAAGATATTTTCAACTGGATTGGCCACTCTTTTACAGGAAATGGTCAACCAGCTCTCACATCAAAGGCCTTTCCTTTACTAGGTTGTGTTTAGCTTATAAAAGAAGTGGAAAGTAACCTAAATCATAGACTCAGTCTAAACTGGTACTGAAAGGACTCCAAAAGAACTTCATGTGCTGGGATTAACTTTTTGGTTTTGTGTTTTTAGCTTAAAATTTTAAGAGAAGTGGAAAAAAAGTTAACCCAAGTCAAGCTCACAATGGTTTGGAAGGAAATGCTCATTGGCTATATTTAATTCATTTTTATTGGCATATTAGCCTTGTTTCTTGAAGAAAATTAAAATCTCTTCCTGCAAACAACAATTTCTTATATAGTTTTTCTTGAAAAAAAAACACAAACATGCAGAGTATCCAGTATGCATTCTGTTGTGAAAATTATAAGGGAACATACAATGGAAGGAGCCTAATAAGCAAGGGATTTTCATATGCTTATTTCTGTAAAAACTCTAGTATTATTTTTATTCCTAGTTTAGTGACAAGCAATATGTTCTCTTGGCTTTTGTTCAGGGGTAAATCTTGCAAAACCGCCTGTTAGTTTCTTTCATTGCTATTGTTGCGGCTGGAGGAGCTTTCACCACCACTGTGCTACCCATCAGCCTCCTGAATATACCCACTCAGCTAAGAAAAGTGTTAATTCCAAGATAACCTTTGCTATTTGGACTCTACCACAGAGTGTTAGGAGGGAGACTGAAACAGCAGACAAGCGGTGGATAGTTGGAAATAGCTTATTTTCCACGAAACTCTATTTCTTTACTTATGTTGCACTCAAAGAGGAGTGAAACCTGACCAAAATATTGTCCTCGGCACTCCCTGATTCTAATAGGTAGTCCTCTTTGGCGTCTGAGCATTCCCAAGCTCTTTCTGTCTTACTCGCTGTTGCTCTTTAAACAAAGCTTTAAAATGAATTAGGAACTCTGCTGGCTCTTCCCAAGAGACAGAGAATCCACCAGCGGCAACTACCAGTACCACATTGTTTATCAGAACATAAAGTTCGGTAGAAATCCCACAGTGACGTCACCCCCAGCCCTTGCTGATGAAGCTGGAGACATTTCCAAGATATTTTCAACTGGATTGGCCACTCTTTTACAGGAAATGGTCAACCAGCTCTCACATCAAAGGCCTTTCCTTTACTAGGTTGTGTTTAGCTTATAAAAGAAGTGGAAAGTAACCTAAATCATAGACTCAGTCTAAACTGGTACTGAAAGGACTCCAAAAGAACTTCATGTGCTGGGATTAATTTTCTATGGGTTGATTAGTTAACTATAATTACTGATATTTAGGTGAATCCCCTTTTGAAACACTTTTAAACTAGGAGAGTCACGCTATGGGGAATAAAGAATCGTTTAAAGAGACTCATACGTGGAAACCACACACAAAAATAGTCTTGGAGGCGGACTCGTTTTGCCAGAGGTCAAGCCACAGATGGTTTGGAAGGGAAACTGTCTACATTGATAGAGGGCATCATGCGTAGCTGGGAGTTGAAAACTAGGATCAAAGAAATAACTTTTCAAAAGATTAAAGGATTAAAAATTGAGATACATTTATTTAGAAGGAAAAAGGTACATGGAGAGAAAGTGAAATGGTATATGCCAGTCAAGGAACGACACCTTTAGCATGTTTTGTTATCTATTATGGCAAAGGATGCTATATTCTAATTATAAAGGATGCTATAGGGGACTAAACAGATAAAGAGATAGAGTCACAATTTTTATTAGTAGAAATATATCATGATCTTGAACTCTCTTCTATCAAGGATATTGTCGGGTGACACTAAAAATATCCTTGCTATGCATGCTTGCTAAGTTGCTTCAGTTGTGTCTCACTCTGTGACCCTGTGCACTATAGCTCTCCAGGCTCCTCTGTCCATGGGATTCTCCAGGCAAGAACACTGGAGTGGGGTGCCATGTCCTCCTCCAGGGGATCTTCCTGATTCAGGGATCGAACCCATGCCTCTCATATCTCCTGCATTGGCAGGCCAGTTCTTTACTGCTAGCGACATCGTGCAATTATTATTTAATTTAAATATACAACCAAGCTAAACTCAGCAAAGGCCCATCACCAACATGAAAAATATTTTAATGCTACCGAGGAAAACTGAGACAGAAGCACAGCCTTTTAGAGTTAGAAGACCTATAGCTAAGATTGCTGTTCTTATTATAAAATAAGGATAACTCCTTGAAAAGTCTATTTTAAAGACAAAATAAATGAATTTTAAAGAGTTTTGTAAACAGTAATAATAATGATGATGACAAAACAATAGGTTAAATTTGCAATATGCAAAGCACCACTGTGACCTGAATTAGCTCTCTTAATTTTCACAACTCTCCCGTAGAGAAAGTACTATACTAGTAACCGTTTAACATATAAAGTGGGTCAAGTAAAGGTTAAATAATTTGCTCAAGGTCATTTAGCTGTTAAGTGGAAGAGTCTCAGTTTAAACTCTGGGACTTCTGTTTCCACAGTTACTTCCCACTGTAAAGTGCATATTGAAATACTAGGATAAACAAAATACAGTGTGTTTTGCCTAAAGACTGCCTATGTAGCAAGCACAAGTTATCCTAATGGGTCTTAAGTGATCACAGTGGGAATATACCATTGTCATGTTGAGAAAAGAATAAACCTATGAGTGATTGTAGAGAGCAACAGAACAATTCACAGCAAGGACAAGATTACTTAAGTGTCTAATTTACATAATCCTTGGTAACATTTTATTAGGTAGCTGTATTTTAGACTTTTTTTCCCTCTTAACAAGATTCAGTAATCATAATAAGCCAGAGTTAAAGATGTAACATCTGGAAGACTGGATCCTTAGGTGAGCCTTGTAAAAAGGGTCCCTGTTAGGTCAAAAGAAACAAAATAGGCCTTATCTTCTGCCCTTAATTTTCAATTGAAACCGAAGTAAGAAATTTTCAAAACAAGGAGGCTTGAGGTAGCACAGGTGGAAAGACTGGCTTGGATTGTTATCCTCTCATGTTATAGCCAGAGGAGCTCTTTTATTTTGAGAAGGCACCTGTGAGTGTTTCAACGAGCTGAATGCACATTTTCCCTGGAGAATGACTCCCACATGCTGTTGACTTGAGGAAGTTTGACATGATATCTAGACACTTTCCTATTTCCCCCTATTAGGAATAATAATTTGGGACCTGTTTTAAATTAGTACACTGGCAGTTAGCTTCATAAAGTTTCCATAAGACCATAGAGGAAATAAACAAAGCACAAAACAAGCCGCATGTTAAAATGTACCAGCAGACTTGCAGTGATAATCTGACTGGGAACGTTTCATTCATTATAAAATGTTAGATGCCATATTTCAAACATGAGAGGCCTCTTTACTTAACTCTCTGCCCAAGCAGGAATGGAATGTCTTAAAAGCCACAGATACTGTATTTCTACCTTAAAAAAATACCTTGGTGGCACCTCTGTAAATCACACACAAGAATTGTCCATGATAAAAAAAAGTTAATTTGTTTCAAATAAAACTGAAATTTCAAGTATTTTCCAAAGTTATTTTATAAAATACATCCTAATGTAGATGCATTAAATTGAAATACTAGGATAAACAAAAAATACAGTGTGTTTTGCCTAAAGACTGCCTATGTAGCAAGCACAAGTTATCCTAATGGGTCTTAAGTGATCACAGTGGGAATATACCATTGTCATGTTGAGAAAAGAATAAACCTATGAGTGATTGTAGAGAGCAACAGAACAATTCACAGCAAGGACAAGATTACTTAAGTGTCTAATTTACATAATCCTTGGTAACATTTTATTAGGTAGCTGTATTTTAGACTTTTTTTCCCTCTTAACAAGATTCAGTAATCATAATAAGCCAGAGTTAAAGATGTAACATCTGGAAGACTGGATCCTTAGGTGAGCCTTGTAAAAGGCTCCCTGTTAGGTCAAAAGAAACAAAATAGGCCTTATCTTCTGCCCTTAATTTTCAATTGAAACCGAAGTAAGAAATTTTCAAAACAAGGAGGCTTGAGGTAGCACAGGTGGAAAGACTGGCTTGGATTGTTATCCTCTCATGTTATAGCCAGAGGAGCTCTTTTATTTTGAGAAGGCACCTGTGAGTGTTTCAACGAGCTGAATGCACATTTTCCCTGGAGAATGACTCCCACATGCTGTTGACTTGAGGAAGTTTGACATGATATCTAGACACTTTCCTATTTCCCCCTATTAGGAATAATAATTTGGGACCTGTTTTAAATTAGTACACTGGCAGTTAGCTTCATAAAGTTTCCATAAGACCATAGAGGAAATAAACAAAGCACAAAACAAGCCGCATGTTAAAATGTACCAGCAGACTTGCAGTGATAATCTGACTGGGAACGTTTCATTCATTATAAAATGTTAGATGCCATATTTCAAACATGAGAGGCCTCTTTACTTAACTCTCTGCCCAAGCAGGAATGGAATGTCTTAAAAGCCACAGATACTGTATTTCTACCTTAAAAAAATACCTTGGTGGCACCTCTGTAAATCACACACAAGAATTGTCCATGATAAAAAAAAGTTAATTTGTTTCAAATAAAACTGAAATTTCAAGTATTTTCCAAAGTTATTTTATAAAATACATCCTAATGTAGAATCACATTCTACAGGAATATAAACTTTAGCAGGACATATGTTACTACTACAAATAGTTTCACCCTGCTTTAGAGCTGCACATATGTAAGTAGCAGTGAAGAAACAAAATTGGAATTCTGGTTTCAGAGATGAAACCAAATGCAAAAGATGAAGAAAACATCTGAAGCCTAAGGCTTTTCTTTAATATTCATAAAAAATGAGATGGGTAGTTTCCCTTCCCAGCCACAAAGAACAAATTGATAATGATGAGCTCATCTGGCCATAAACAATGGAAAGATGGGAAAGTATCTGAAGCAATTGTTTTTAGATATTGGAAGGCACTTAGCATGGAACCATGGTCACTGAGAGGGACGAATCACTTCATGAGAGCTCCCTGATTATCCCACATCTCTGCACAGACACAGGGAAGTGGCGCCAAAGCAGCGCACAGTGGTCTTGCCAAGCCAGTGAGGCAGATACTCCTTGGAGCTGATCCTCAAGAATTTTGGAGGATGATCCTCAAGGGAAGAGAATTGGGAACTGCATAAAGAAGAAACAACAGAAATCTGTAAGATGGTCCCTTTAAGACCTCATTTTATTGGATAAATACTAACATATTCATGCCTTGGGGCTTCCACAGAGGTTCAGTGGTAAAGAGTCTTCCTGGTGTGCAGGAGATGCCGGAGATGCGGTTTGATCCCTGGGTTGGGAAGATGCCCTGGAGAAGAGCATGGGAACCCACTCCAGTATTTCTGCCTGAAGAATCCCATGGACAGAGGACCCTGGTGGGCTACAGTCCATAGGGCACAATAAGCTGGACACGACTGAATCAAACTGAGCATGCATTCATGCTCAGGGCAAGATCTGTGAGGTACAGCAAAGTGGAGCTACTATGAAGCTGGGCCTGGAATGGAGATGCCAGGGGGACACAAGGCTGTGAGTTGTAGGAGTTCTGACCAGCCAGACACTGAGCTCTGGGCATGCAATTGAAACCTGAAAATCACCACACTTTAGGAGGAAGGCCATTCTTTCCCTAGAGTAAGAGTTACACTAAACCTGCTCTAACAAATCTTGAAAGGGTCAACTGATTCCTAAGTACCTTAACTTCCTATAGAACAAAATTCAATAATTACCAAATGAAGACAACAAAATTCAGATTCTCAGCAAGTTAGAATTTACAAAATTCAGCACACCAAAAAAACACTGTAAACATGCAAAATATGAGAAAAATTTAAGTTGCAACTAGAAAAAGTCAACAGAGACAGACCTAAAACGACAAAGGTGTTGGGATCAGCAAACAAGCTAATACTCCAGAACACCTCTTTAGGATACTTAAATCTTACTCAACTTTGAAGGCTCTGGCCTTGGGTACAATAGCTTTATTCACTTAAATGAACAGTGAGGTTTTGAAGGCAGGTAGAGAAACCAACATATTCCCAACAAGAGTCATCAAAAAGACCAGCGTAAGAGTTTACCTCGAGGGCTTCCCAGGTAGCACAGTGGTAAAGAGTTCGCCTGGCAATGCAGGAGACATGGGTTCGATCCCTGATCCGGGAAGATCCCACATGCTGCAGAGCAACTATGCCTGTGAGTCACAACTATTGTGCCTGTGCTCTAGAGCCTCGGAGCCATAACTATTTAGCCCATCTGCCACAGCTATTGAAGCCAGTGTGTCCTAGAGCCCAAGTTCCACAACAAGAGAAGTCACTACAACAAGAAGCCTGATCACCTCAACTAGAGTGTAGCCCCCAGTCTCTGCAACTAGAGAAGAGCCTGTGGCTTCAGTAAAAACCCAGAATAGGCAACAATTAATAAATAAATAAATAAAAGGGTTTACCTAGTTAAAAAGAAAAAAAGCTATTATTAAAACATTCAAAGGAAAAAGATCAATATAATGAGTAAGTAAATAGATAACAAATATCAGTAGAAGCCTGGAAAGTGATAAAGACAAACAAATGAAGCTTTTAGAATTGAAAATTTCAATATCCTAAATTAAAAACTTATTTGATGGGGCCTGGCAACAGATTTGCCATGACAAAAGATGAAAGTAAGTGATAATGAAAACTGGAAAATAAAAACTATACAAAATTGAGGCAAAAAACGTTTAAAAATTCCCTGCAGACTTCAGTGAAAATTTCTGTTAATTCTGACATATATGTGAAAATGAGAAGGATCTAGAATAGTCAATCACTTAAACATGAAATTTATGTCTTGAAAGGGTCAACTGATTCCTAAGTACCTTAACTTCCTATAGAACAAAATTCAATAATTACCAAATGAAGACAACAAAATTCAGATTCTCAGCAAGTTAGAATTTACAAAATTCAGCACACCAAAAAAACACTGTAAACATGCAAAATATGAGAAAAATTTAAGTTGCAACTAGAAAAAGTCAACAGAGACAGACCTAAAACGACAAAGGTGTTGGGATCAGCAAACAAGCTAATACTCCAGAACACCTCTTTAGGATACTTAAATCTTACTCAACTTTGAAGGCTCTGGCCTTGGGTACAATAGCTTTATTCACTTAAATGAACAGTGAGGTTTTGAAGGCAGGTAGAGAAACCAACATATTCCCAACAAGAGTCATCAAAAAGACCAGCGTAAGAGTTTACCTCGAGGGCTTCCCAGGTAGCACAGTGGTAAAGAGTTCGCCTGGCAATGCAGGAGACATGGGTTCGATCCCTGATCCGGGAAGATCCCACATGCTGCAGAGCAACTATGCCTGTGAGTCACAACTATTGTGCCTGTGCTCTAGAGCCTCGGAGCCATAACTATTTAGCCCATCTGCCACAGCTATTGAAGCCAGTGTGTCCTAGAGCCCAAGTTCCACAACAAGAGAAGTCACTACAACAAGAAGCCTGATCACCTCAACTAGAGTGTAGCCCCCAGTCTCTGCAACTAGAGAAGAGCCTGTGGCTTCAGTAAAAACCCAGAATAGGCAACAATTAATAAATAAATAAATAAAAGGGTTTACCTAGTTAAAAAAAGAAAAAAAAAGCTATTATTAAAACATTCAAAGGAAAAAGATCAATATAATGAGTAAGTAAATAGATAACAAATATCAGTAGAAGCCTGGAAAGTGATAAAGACAAACAAATGAAGCTTTTAGAATTGAAAATTTCAATATCCTAAATTAAAAACTTATTTGATGGGGCCTGGCAACAGATTTGCCATGACAAAAGATGAAAGTAAGTGATAATGAAAACTGGAAAATAAAAACTATACAAAATTGAGGCAAAAAACGTTTAAAAATTCCCTGCAGACTTCAGTGAAAATTTATGTTAATTCTGAAATATATGTGAAAATGAGAAGGATCTAGAATAGTCAATACACTTTTGAAAAAGAACACTGTTGAAGGATTATTGTTTTAAGTTTTGTTATAAAGCTTGAATAATGACTATAGTGTAGTATTACCATATCGTACACACACACAAAATAATTTTATGTCTCAGACCTAATGTAAAAGTGAAAATAACAAAGTTTCTGGTAGAAAACACAAAGTTATTGCAACATTGAGGTAGGCAAAATTTTCTTATATAGAATATCAAAACGACTAACTATAAAAAATTTTTTGATAAATTAGATGTCATCAAATAAAAACATTTTCTCACCAAACAAGTATTTGTGCTTTACAAAATATATTCATTAACGTGTGTTATGGATTACATCAATATATTATACTATATACTAATATATTATAAGGATATATAAGTAACATTATATTTACTTGTATTATAATATATTTCTTTGAAGCCATACACAGAAAGAAATACATAGCTGACAAAGGAATTATATGCAAAGATATGTAAAGAAAACTACAATCCAGTCAATTGATTAGAGTTCAGCAACAAACAGATAACCCAGTAAAAATGAAAAAAATACTTGAGCAGACATTTCATCAAGGAAAATATAAAAATGGACAAATAGTACATGATTAGTCATCAGGTAAATGTGGCACCACCACAATGAGATATCACCACACACCAATTAGAAGGGGTAAACTTAAAAGAAAAAGCTGAAAAAAATCTGACAAGGATGTGGAACAACTGAAACTCATACTTTGTGGGTGGAAATGCAAAGTGGGAAAGCCACTTTGGAAAACAGCTTGGAAACTCTTTCTAAAGGTAAACTTATACCTACTTTATGACCCAGCAATTCCACTTCTAGCTCTTTATTCAAGAGAAATAAAAATGTTTCTTCAAAAACATGCTTGAAAAAAAATCTGTAGGAATTTTAGTCACAGTAGGCAAAACCTGGGAACAACTAAAATATAGTCTACCAACAGAGAATGGATAAACAAATTGTGGGCTTTTTTGTACAAAGGAACACTACTCAGAAATGAAAGGAAATGCCCTTTGCAACTTGGATGAACTTCCAAGCACAACAGGCAGGGCTAAAGAAGCTGGTCACAAAAAAAGGACACTTTGCATAATTCCATATATGTGAAGCTCTACAACATGCAAAAGTAATCTATGGTGGAAAAATCCACATGTGTGCCAGGAGGAAACTGATAGTATAAGGGTACAAAGGGAATCCATAGTGAACTAGCTGTTGTCTCTACCTTGATCTTCTGTGAGTTACAGAAAGGGTGTGCATTTGTCAACTCACCTAACTTTATCATGTAAGCTCATTGTACTATATAGAAATTACACCAAAAAAAGAAATAAGTGATATTTCCAAGGAAATCCAAATTAAAAACACAGTGAAATACACTTACTAGACGCACCTACAAGAATGGTTAAAATGAACAAGACAGATAATGCCAAGTATTGGCAAGAATGTAGACCATCTGGAATTCACACATATTACTGATGGGAACGCAAAGTGTTACAGTGACTTTGGAAAATGGTTTGGCCATTTCTTATAAAGGTAAATATAACACTCGCCCTATGACCATTCCTAGGTATTTATTCAAGAGAAGTGAAAACACATTCGCGCCAAGACCTGTCCACTGCAGCTTTAGTTGTAACAGACAAAACCCCAAATGTCCATCACAGGGGGGATGGGTAATTAAATTTTGGCACAGCCATACATTGGAATAATAATCAACAGTAACACAAAGTAAATGGGAAACTATAGGGATGAATCCTCAAAGTATTATAGAGAGTGAAAGAAACTGTCCAGAAGTTTGACTGCTGCTTGATTCTATGTCTCAGAAAGGGACAGAAAGCAGATTCCTGGTCCTGAGGCTCAGAGTGGATGAATGGGATTGACAAGGGAGCACAGTTCAATTTCTGGAGTGATGGAATGTGTACTTTTATTGTGTTCTGTATGCTGTTGTATACAGTTTCCAAACTCAACTCACCAGGGCGACTTTTAGTGGATGTAATTATATCTCAATAAAAAGGTGAATGACTTGAATATTTGACATACATTTTTGTTCCTAAAATGGTGACTATATGCCCTTACTGTTCAGAATTAGTAGCTGTTCTAGTTGACTTAGGTGGGAGGAGGAAAAAGTCACAGGGCTTAAAGCCATGGGTCATAAGAGAATCAAGTAAATCCCCTGGCCTCAGCTTTGGGCCAGCAAGATCTCTGGCTAACAGTATATTCCACTCAATTCTGCATTTCTGAGAAACTTTATGTCAATCACCATGCCAGTGACGAGTGGGTTACAGAGCAAAGAAAGTGACACAATCACTGTCATCCAGGAATTGATAGTTTTAAGAAACTGACAAGCTTATCATTCACATAATGAGACTAGGATCATGAAAAACTTTGTGTATCTCTTTTCATGCCTTAAATGGTGCCTAGAAGTTCTGTGCTGTGTAAATAATGCATATTCTTCCAAGGAACATTTTTTAAAAGTATATCAGAAGGAATAACAAAAAGTAGAGTTTTACTAAAGCAAGTTTAATTGCTTATACTTTTAAAAACAAGTTGTGTGACAGCTCTTCCTGGTACACATCAAGTGAGAAAAGGTAATTATTTTTATACCTTCAAAGAACTCTTTTTGGATCAGAATACCTAGTAGAAGATAGGACAGGCAAGAGCAGGATTTCAATAAGAGAGGTTATTTCAAACAGAGACAGGCAGGATAAAAGCTACGAGGAATGTTTTGTTCAATAAAGAGGGGGTGTAGGTAAGAAATGAATTCGGTTAAGCTGTGTTTTCATACTAGTGACAGAACAATGAATGAATGAGGCAGAAGGCCCAGACGGGCTATGAATTCCGGGTTTGAGGTGAGGAGCAGTGCAGGCCATAGGGAGCTAAGAAAGAAGACTGTCCAGAAGTTTGACTGCTGCTTGATTCTATGTCTCAGAAAGGGACAGAAAGCAGATTCCTGGTCCTGAGGCTCAGAGTGGATGAATGGGATTGACAAGGGAGCACAGTTCAATTTCTGGAGTGATGGAATGTGTACTTTTATTGTGTTCTGTATGCTGTTGTATACAGTTTCCAAACTCAACTCACCAGGGCGACTTTTAGTGGATGTAATTATATCTCAATAAAAAGGTGAATGACTTGAATATTTGACATACATTTTTGTTCCTAAAATGGTGACTATATGCCCTTACTGTTCAGAATTAGTAGCTGTTCTAGTTGACTTAGGTGGGAGGAGGAAAAAGTCACAGGGCTTAAAGCCATGGGTCATAAGAGAATCAAGTAAATCCCCTGGCCTCAGCTTTGGGCCAGCAAGATCTCTGGCTAACAGTATATTCCACTCAATTCTGCATTTCTGAGAAACTTTATGTCAATCACCATGCCAGTGACGAGTGGGTTACAGAGCAAAGAAAGTGACACAATCACTGTCATCCAGGAATTGATAGTTTTAAGAAACTGACAAGCTTATCATTCACATAATGAGACTAGGATCATGAAAAACTTTGTGTATCTCTTTTCATGCCTTAAATGGTGCCTAGAAGTTCTGTGCTGTGTAAATAATGCATATTCTTCCAAGGAACATTTTTTAAAAGTATATCAGAAGGAATAACAAAAAGTAGAGTTTTACTAAAGCAAGTTTAATTGCTTATACTTTTAAAAACAAGTTGTGTGACAGCTCTTCCTGGTACACATCAAGTGAGAAAAGGTAATTATTTTTATACCTTCAAAGAACTCTTTTTGGATCAGAATACCTAGTAGAAGATAGGACAGGCAAGAGCAGGATTTCAATAAGAGAGGTTATTTCAAACAGAGACAGGCAGGATAAAAGCTACGAGGAATGTTTTGTTCAATAAAGAGGGGGTGTAGTAGAAGCTAGGTGCTGGAGATGAAACCTATGAATTCCGGTTAAGCTGTGTTTTCATACTAGTGACAGAACAATGAATGAATGAGGCAGAAGGCCCAGCGGGGACCGTGGGGACTGATGAATGTGCTGTGCGCTGGGTAGTTTGCGAGGTGAGGAGCAGTGCAGGCCCTGTCCTGGGATGGCCTGAGCTTGAATTCAATTTGAATCCAGGCTCTTACCAGCTGTGTGGTTTTGGGTAAGTTACCAATGACCTGGTGTGCATGCATGCTCAGTCATGCCTGACTCTTTACGACCCCATGGACTAGAGCTTGCCAGGCTCCTCTGTTCATGGGATTTTTCTGGCAAGAATAGTGGAGTGGATTGCCATTTCCTGACCCAGGGATTGAACCCACATCTCCTGGGTCTCCTTTATTGTAGACAGAGTCTTTACCTGCTGAGCCAACTCAGTTTCTTTGTCCAGGTTATTTGTAGAGAAAAATGAACAAAACATGAAATTTCTTTGAAGATTTAAAAGATAATTATCTGATGTCCTCATTCTAGAGTTGCTGGTACATCAAAATTATTCAATAAATATTTGTAATTATTACTAATGGAAAAAGAATGGGCTCAAGAGTCAGAAGAGATAGGTTCAAGTGTAGGGTGGGTGACCAGCCACCTTGGATTGCCTAAAGCATTCCTTCGTTTAGCACTGAAGCTCTGGTGTCCTGGGAAACCCCAGTCCTGGGCAAGTTGGATCAATGGTCTCCCAAGGTCTAGATCCCACTTTTGACTGACTGTGATCTTGGGGCACGGTTCTTAAACTGGGTCTCAATTTCTTATCTGTAAAATGGGAATGATAAAAGCAAATTTATACAGTGATGAAAAAGTGTCTGAGAAGAAACCTTGGTAATCTAAAAGCTGTTTTATAACTTTGCTTATACTTTTAAAAACAAGTTGTGTGACAGCTCTTCCTGGTACACATCAAGTGAGAAAAGGTAATTATTTTTATACCTTCAAAGAACTCTTTTTGGATCAGAATACCTAGTAGAAGATAGGACAGGCAAGAGCAGGATTTCAATAAGAGAGGTTATTTCAAACAGAGACAGGCAGGATAAAAGCTACGAGGAATGTTTTGTTCAATAAAGAGGGGGTGTAGTAGAAGCTAGGTGCTGGAGATGAAACCTATGAATTCCGGTTAAGCTGTGTTTTCATACTAGTGACAGAACAATGAATGAATGAGGCAGAAGGCCCAGCGGGGACCGTGGGGACTGATGAATGTGCTGTGCGCTGGGTAGTTTGCGAGGTGAGGAGCAGTGCAGGCCCTGTCCTGGGATGGCCTGAGCTTGAATTCAATTTGAATCCAGGCTCTTACCAGCTGTGTGGTTTTGGGTAAGTTACCAATGACCTGGTGTGCATGCATGCTCAGTCATGCCTGACTCTTTACGACCCCATGGACTAGAGCTTGCCAGGCTCCTCTGTTCATGGGATTTTTCTGGCAAGAATAGTGGAGTGGATTGCCATTTCCTGACCCAGGGATTGAACCCACATCTCCTGGGTCTCCTTTATTGTAGACAGAGTCTTTACCTGCTGAGCCAACTCAGTTTCTTTGTCCAGGTTATTTGTAGAGAAAAATGAACAAAACATGAAATTTCTTTGAAGATTTAAAAGATAATTATCTGATGTCCTCATTCTAGAGTTGCTGGTACATCAAAATTATTCAATAAATATTTGTAATTATTACTAATGGAAAAAGAATGGGCTCAAGAGTCAGAAGAGATAGGTTCAAGTGTAGGGTGGGTGACCAGCCACCTTGGATTGCCTAAAGCATTCCTTCGTTTAGCACTGAAGCTCTGGTGTCCTGGGAAACCCCAGTCCTGGGCAAGTTGGATCAATGGTCTCCCAAGGTCTAGATCCCACTTTTGACTGACTGTGATCTTGGGGCACGGTTCTTAAACTGGGTCTCAATTTCTTATCTGTAAAATGGGAATGATAAAAGCAAATTTATACAGTGATGAAAAAGTGTCTGAGAAGAAACCTTGGTAATCTAAAAGCTGTTTTATAAATTAATTTTTGTTATCAATAGCACATTTGTCACTGTTCTCCTAAAGACCCCAAATTATTTTTCCTTTCGCCTTTGCTCAATTTACTTTTCTTATCCAGAATGCCCTTTTAGTTCCTCCCTGTTTTCCATTGATGACCTCTCTTGTCTGTTCTCTCAACCTCTTTTTCAGTTATATTCTTCTTCTAACTCTCCAATTTATGCCTAATATAATATTTAGAAATACTAAGTAGGACATTCTTCTCACTAATGTGAAACTCATTTCTATCAGCTCTCCACTTAGACTGGTCCTGGTTTCAGATGCACATAAATTTGTGTGAGTGTGTATGGTAGAAAGTGAGGGCTTAACTGAGACATACATATAAACACTTTTACATCATTCACTTTTAAAAGTTTCTTCTAGTTGGAAATTCTGTAGTTCTAATACTCTGACTTCTTTTTAAAAATATTTCCATATGTACTTTCAGCCCACAAATTCAAAGGGTCATTAAATATAAATACGTGCAAACCACAAATACAAGAAATATATGAACTTTTAAAATTTCTAGTAGCCAAAGATTCCTACCAGTCAGCAAATGATCATTTCAAATAGAATTAATATAAAATTATTCATGAAATGTTTTTCATTTCATAAATCCCAGCTCTTGGTATGTTTGACCTGTGGTGGACAAGACTATCCAATTGGAGATAAATTCACTGCCTGTTTAGAATCAGAGCACATGTTGAGCTTGCTTATGTTTTTGCCTCAACAGCTGTGGGTATGGAGATTTAACAGACCACCTAGAATTTTCCTGCCACAGTTAATTACTCATAGGGACAGCTTATGCCTTAATTAGAGCTCTACAATGTTCTTGCAAATAAAGACTATGTTTAATGAGATATTCACTGTAATTACTGAATCCTTTTCCATAATCAAATGTTTTTGCTTTTTCTTTTTATTCTAACATTTGCAATATTTTTCCTCCTATGTGAAGATCTATATATTCAGGCCTGGTAGAGTTTTGTGCTGTCAATTATATAATTACTAGTATATAATTATATACAAATATTAGCTAATGACCTATTTTTTAAAATTTTACTTAGTTATGCTTCTGATAGAAGAATGTAGGTTAATTATACAGAGTACTACTCTCACATGTTTTTGAATGTATAGGACCATTGTTATAGAAACTTTCGTTAGATCATGAAGTAATATCCTTGGCTGTGTGTAAGTCATGCAATCAAAATACAGTTAGTGAGTATTCGAATGTATTCACAGGGGGTACCTATGTTCCTAAACCAGTGCCTGTGACCTTGGTTTGCAGAGAAGTGGGGCCTATGGGTGGTAAGACTGAGCCAGCATCACCTTGGCACAAGGCACTGGCAGATGAGAAGTTGGATGCCAGTTAGGTGTTTTAATGAGTTCTCTTTGGGATTTATGCTTTACATCCTCCCTGGTGTGAGTTCATTTGTGGTCACAGTTTTGACTGCATGTTGAGAATATTATGTGTCAAGCTCAGACATCATTCCTAAATTTCAAGCTTGTATTTCTAATGGCGATATTGAGCATTCTCACCTGTTCCCATAGATGCCTCAAAAGTAATTCACCAATCAGGGATCTGGGTTGGAAGCAACAGAAACTTGCTCTGGTGAGTACATGCACACCTTAGAGTATCACACACAGTAAAAATGAAAAAAAAAAAAAATACAGCTACAACCATGGTGGAAGCTTTGAAATATTTAAGTTTGGAAGATGGAAACACAAGTATCCAAACTGTTACTATTTGCATAAAGCTCAAGACCAAACAACACGAAATAACAGATAATTAGAAGCAGTTGAGGGTGTTACTAGATAATTGGTAGATAATATTTCCTAAGGAAATTGAACTAATTCACATTCCTATAAGTAGCTGATGAGCCTTTTGTTTCTCTATAATACTCGACACTATCTGATTTGTGCATTTTTGCCAATTTGATAAGTCTAAAATAGTATCTCCTACAAATTTAACTTTTCATTTCCTGATTTCTGGTGTAATTGTGCATCTTTTCAAGTGTTTGTGGGCCAGAAAGTATTTTTCATCCTATGTGAAGATCTATATATTCAGGCCTGGTAGAGTTTTGTGCTGTCAATTATATAATTACTAGTATATAATTATATACAAATATTAGCTAATGACCTATTTTTTAAAATTTTACTTAGTTATGCTTCTGATAGAAGAATGTAGGTTAATTATACAGAGTACTACTCTCACATGTTTTTGAATGTATAGGACCATTGTTATAGAAACTTTCGTTAGATCATGAAGTAATATCCTTGGCTGTGTGTAAGTCATGCAATCAAAATACAGTTAGTGAGTATTCGAATGTATTCACAGGGGGTACCTATGTTCCTAAACCAGTGCCTGTGACCTTGGTTTGCAGAGAAGTGGGGCCTATGGGTGGTAAGACTGAGCCAGCATCACCTTGGCACAAGGCACTGGCAGATGAGAAGTTGGATGCCAGTTAGGTGTTTTAATGAGTTCTCTTTGGGATTTATGCTTTACATCCTCCCTGGTGTGAGTTCATTTGTGGTCACAGTTTTGACTGCATGTTGAGAATATTATGTGTCAAGCTCAGACATCATTCCTAAATTTCAAGCTTGTATTTCTAATGGCGATATTGAGCATTCTCACCTGTTCCCATAGATGCCTCAAAAGTAATTCACCAATCAGGGATCTGGGTTGGAAGCAACAGAAACTTGCTCTGGTGAGTACATGCACACCTTAGAGTATCACACACAGTAAAAATGAAAAAAAAAAAAAATACAGCTACAACCATGGTGGAAGCTTTGAAATATTTAAGTTTGGAAGATGGAAACACAAGTATCCAAACTGTTACTATTTGCATAAAGCTCAAGACCAAACAACACGAAATAACAGATAATTAGAAGCAGTTGAGGGTGTTACTAGATAATTGGTAGATAATATTTCCTAAGGAAATTGAACTAATTCACATTCCTATAAGTAGCTGATGAGCCTTTTGTTTCTCTATAATACTCGACACTATCTGATTTGTGCATTTTTGCCAATTTGATAAGTCTAAAATAGTATCTCCTACAAATTTAACTTTTCATTTCCTGATTTCTGGTGTAATTGTGCATCTTTTCAAGTGTTTGTGGGCCATTTTCTACTTTGTTTGCTATGACATGTCTTTCCAATCTTGTGCCCATGCTTCCTCTATGGGGCAATTAGTGGTTTTTTTTTTTTTTTAAAGATTTATTTATTTATTTATTTTTGGGCGGGGGTCGGGTTGGGGAGGGAGGGGAGCGGGCAGGCCACTTCTACTGGTCTTTCATTTCTCTATTTTCATCCGTCTTTGTTCTTTGGCTCCTGTGGGCCTCCCATCGCGGTGGTCACTATCGTCGCAGAGCACCGGCTCTGGGCGCGGCGCCCAGAGCTCCGGCTCGGTAATTGGACACATGGGTCCAGCCGCTCCAGCGGCACGTGGGATCTTCCCAAAGGGCCCGGGATCAAACCGGCATCCCTTGCACGGCAAGGCGGTGTCCTTACCCACTGGACCACCTGGAGAAGCCCCAATTAGTTTTTTTTTCATATTAAATCTTTCTATCTAAGAACATGATATACATTTTTTTCTTTTATTAAGGGTATAGTTAAAACCTTCCAAAACTGTTTATTCAACAAATGTCATCATTTTCTCTATAGAGGTCTTATATATCTTTTGTAATACTGTTAGTTTCTGTATACCTTTCTATTAAATTAAAAATGTCAGTTAAATCAAAATCACATTGTCTAACTGCTTTTTCCCCCCACTTATATAGAAATGGAGTTGATTTTGTATATTCGATTTTTAGTATTGTGAGTACTCTCTTATTAATTATAGTAGTTCAGGAATTCCAGGCCTGATTACGCAAGAGTAGCTTGTACTGGACAAAACTTCCTTCTAATAATAACTAGATCAGCCTAATTGACTGAAGGCACTATTGAGAGCAAGTAGAAAATGGAATAATAATGATTCCTGAAAGAAGGAACTCCATATTTCTTTGGCGTGCCAAGGAAGATGTTACTAGATAATTGGTAGATAATATTTCCTAAGGAAATTGAACTAATTCACATTCCTATAAGTAGCTGATGAGCCTTTTGTTTCTCTATAATACTCGACACTATCTGATTTGTGCATTTTTGCCAATTTGATAAGTCTAAAATAGTATCTCCTACAAATTTAACTTTTCATTTCCTGATTTCTGGTGTAATTGTGCATCTTTTCAAGTGTTTGTGGGCCATTTTCTACTTTGTTTGCTATGACATGTCTTTCCAATCTTGTGCCCATGCTTCCTCTATGGGGCAATTAGTGGTTTTTTTTTTTTTTTAAAGATTTATTTATTTATTTATTTTTGGGCGGGGGTCGGGTTGGGGAGGGAGGGGAGCGGGCAGGCCACTTCTACTGGTCTTTCATTTCTCTATTTTCATCCGTCTTTGTTCTTTGGCTCCTGTGGGCCTCCCATCGCGGTGGTCACTATCGTCGCAGAGCACCGGCTCTGGGCGCGTGCGCTCCAGAGCTCCGGCTCGGTAATTGGACACATGGGTCCAGCCGCTCCGCGGCACGTGGGATCTTCCAAGGCCAGGGATCAAACCGGCATCCCTTGCACGGCAAGGCGGTGTCCTTACCCACTGGACCACCTGGAGAAGCCCCAATTAGTTTTTTTTTCATATTAAATCTTTCTATCTAAGAACATGATATACATTTTTTTCTTTTATTAAGGGTATAGTTAAAACCTTCCAAAACTGTTTATTCAACAAATGTCATCATTTTCTCTATAGAGGTCTTATATATCTTTTGTAATACTGTTAGTTTCTGTATACCTTTCTATTAAATTAAAAATGTCAGTTAAATCAAAATCACATTGTCTAACTGCTTTTTCCCCCCACTTATATAGAAATGGAGTTGATTTTGTATATTCGATTTTTAGTATTGTGAGTACTCTCTTATTAATTATAGTAGTTCAGGAATTCCAGGCCTGATTACGCAAGAGTAGCTTGTACTGGACAAAACTTCCTTCTAATAATAACTAGATCAGCCTAATTGACTGAAGGCACTATACAATGAGAGCAAGTAGAAAATGGAATAATAATGATTCCTGAAAGAAGGGGAACTCCATATTTCTTTGGCGTGCCAAGGAAGATGTTCACATGGAAAGACACATTTCTGCTGACTTAAGGAAAAAGGAGGTCAGAGTTTAGGGCTGCAAGAAGAAATGGAAATAGAAGGGAATCCCCAAAGAGAAAAAGCCATATGGGAGGAACCCTAAGATCTCTGTACAAATTCCTCTTAAGCTGTTGGCTGACTCTTAAATTGTGTGTGTATGGGAAGAGTCTTCCAATAATCCCACAGGAAGCAGCACAAAGCTGGTGGGAGGGAGTTAAACTAGAACTAGCAGAGATTTCCTGGTATGAGAAGTTCACCAAGATGAGGCTACATGAGTTATTTTCCTGTTGGCTTACTAAGTCCTTCTTCTCTCAACAAGCTTTTCTTGAGCTGGCAAAAGTAAGTGGGATGGGCAATTAGGAATCATTTAAAACTGGTTCAGTTGGGTTACCCTACCAACTGTAATGAGGAAGTTAAAAATGCACGTGGGCTCAGAAGCCATCTCATTAACCACACTGGCAAAATGACATCCTGAGAAAAGCCTAGAAGATTCGAAAGGAAGCCTCATTAAAATCCAAGTCAAATTAAGAATGTAAATAGCCACATCATTGAAAATATATGTGTGATTCATTTAGTGAGGACACTTTACTAAGTATGTTCATACTGTTTTTTCCAGTATATGCTTACAGAGAAAATGATACATACTCCAGAATTTCAGTCTCGCTTAAACTGAAGGATAAAATTCAACATAAACTAGCAAAGTTGGGAAGACGTTTGGAATCTCTTCCTCACGGGAGCTTTTACAGATAAGTTTAGTTCTCAGCAGAGAAGGCTGAGTTGGCAGGAGCTGTGAGCTTTGGTCGGGGGTAGGGGAGTATAGCATGCTGAATGTTCAGAAGACGGAGACCCAGACTGACCATGTGTTGGCCAAGTATCAAGTATCATGACAAAAGCAGAGCTTGGTGCTTCTCTGACACTGTAACACTATAGCCGTAGTTCTATCAGCAGACAAATGGGTATAAATTTTCATTACTGTTTTGTACAGAAGTTTGAGATTATTTTTTGATAAATTTTGAGACACCTTGAAAAAGTTTGATTTTTTATCTTGCCATTCTCTATGAGAAGTTCTCTAAAATGCTATTTGTTATAGGTTTTTCACTGCCCCACCTCAAGCCTCATCCTATGCCCTGACTGAAACGTCCCCTCAGTCTCCACCAGGGCCCTGTTCTGCTAGGTCTCGTATCATGTCATTCTCAGCACACGTACTGAACTGCCTACTTCCGAGCAGCCCAAAAGGGAGGGTTGCACTCTTGAAACAACGGCCTGCAATTGAGAAAACAGGGCTGAAGAATTCTGAATGTATAGGATTCCTGTTTATAATTTGAACAAAGAGGAGGGGGAGAATTACAGGGCTGCTGAAGTACAGAGAGGGAACCTTGCTTTCTGCTCCTTGAACAATCCAAAGTTCTATAATTCCAAAAGTGACGGATTCCAGCCTTGGGGCTTACTAAGTCCTTCTTCTCTCAACAAGCTTTTCTTGAGCTGGCAAAAGTAAGTGGGATGGGCAATTAGGAATCATTTAAAACTGGTTCAGTTGGGTTACCCTACCAACTGTAATGAGGAAGTTAAAAATGCACGTGGGCTCAGAAGCCATCTCATTAACCACACTGGCAAAATGACATCCTGAGAAAAGCCTAGAAGATTCGAAAGGAAGCCTCATTAAAATCCAAGTCAAATTAAGAATGTAAATAGCCACATCATTGAAAATATATGTGTGATTCATTTAGTGAGGACACTTTACTAAGTATGTTCATACTGTTTTTTCCAGTATATGCTTACAGAGAAAATGATACATACTCCAGAATTTCAGTCTCGCTTAAACTGAAGGATAAAATTCAACATAAACTAGCAAAGTTGGGAAGACGTTTGGAATCTCTTCCTCACGGGAGCTTTTACAGATAAGTTTAGTTCTCAGCAGAGAAGGCTGAGTTGGCAGGAGCTGTGAGCTTTGGTCGGGGGTAGGGGAGTATAGCATGCTGAATGTTCAGAAGACGGAGACCCAGACTGACCATGTGTTGGCCAAGTATCAAGTATCATGACAAAAGCAGAGCTTGGTGCTTCTCTGACACTGTAACACTATAGCCGTAGTTCTATCAGCAGACAAATGGGTATAAATTTTCATTACTGTTTTGTACAGAAGTTTGAGATTATTTTTTGATAAATTTTGAGACACCTTGAAAAAGTTTGATTTTTTATCTTGCCATTCTCTATGAGAAGTTCTCTAAAATGCTATTTGTTATAGGTTTTTCACTGCCCCACCTCAAGCCTCATCCTATGCCCTGACTGAAACGTCCCCTCAGTCTCCACCAGGGCCCTGTTCTGCTAGGTCTCGTATCATGTCATTCTCAGCACACGTACTGAACTGCCTACTTCCGAGCAGCCCAAAAGGGAGGGTTGCACTCTTGAAACAACGGCCTGCAATTGAGAAAACAGGGCTGAAGAATTCTGAATGTATAGGATTCCTGTTTATAATTTGAACAAAGAGGAGGGGGAGAATTACAGGGCTGCTGAAGTACAGAGAGGGAACCTTGCTTTCTGCTCCTTGAACAATCCAGCAAAAATGATGTCTGATAACACTGCTCCAAAAAGTGACCGGCGTGCATTCCAGCTGCTTGCCACACAATCAATCCTTTCTGTGCACAAAAAGGCCTGGGATTCATGCTGGCTTTTGCACACCGCATCGAGCGTCATGTTGGCCCACTCCCCATGCCCTTGCACCCACACAGAGAAAGAAAGAGAAACATGGTAAGGCTGTGTTCGCTGATGGTTACAAAGGCCTTCAGGCTGCTGTTTGTCTGGCCATGGACAATCTCAACTTTGGTGACATTTGCACATTTGCAATATTTTTTATAAACAATGATAATCCAAAAATAAGTACAAGAAGAAAACAAATTCTCTGAAAGAGAAGTCAATGTAATGATTATCCTGGAAGGAGACAGTATTGAATGTTTTAAGTGCTTATCTAAGTTAGAAGATTTTGGAATTTGGTTGGTCTTTCTCTTTTCTCACATTCTCCCTGCTCAATTTACTTATCAATTATTTTTTAAAAAAGCATTCATTGCCCAAAGCCCTGTGTATACACACACACACACACACACACACACACACACACACACAATAGCCCTTTAACCAGGGAAAAAAATCCAAGCATACTTATTAAATGTGACATCCTACTTGAGAAAATCTCTCAAATATGTTAGTGGAACTTTGGTCAGTTTTTCATTTTAGATTTTAGACTTTTTATTTTGGGGGCTGTGCCCTTCAGTATGCAGGATCTTTGTTCCCTGACCTGGGACTGAACCTGTACCCCTTGTACTGGAAGCACAGAATCTCAACCACTGAACTGCCAGGGAAGTCCAGTTTTAGTTCTTACACTGGAAATCAACTTTTGTACTTGCTACATTAACATTACAATGTGACCAGGATGGGCTACATAATTTTGCAGATCACCAGGGCCCAATTTGGGCTGCTACTTCGAGCAGCCCAAAAGGGAGGGTTGCACTCTTGAAACAACGGCCTGCAATTGAGAAAACAGGGCTGAAGAATTCTGAATGTATAGGATTCCTGTTTATAATTTGAACAAAGAGGAGGGGGAGAATTACAGGGCTGCTGAAGTACAGAGAGGGAACCTTGCTTTCTGCTCCTTGAACAATCCAGCAAAAATGATGTCTGATAACACTGCTCCAAAAAGTGACCGGCGTGCATTCCAGCTGCTTGCCACACAATCAATCCTTTCTGTGCACAAAAAGGCCTGGGATTCATGCTGGCTTTTGCACACCGCATCGAGCGTCATGTTGGCCCACTCCCCATGCCCTTGCACCCACACAGAGAAAGAAAGAGAAACATGGTAAGGCTGTGTTCGCTGATGGTTACAAAGGCCTTCAGGCTGCTGTTTGTCTGGCCATGGACAATCTCAACTTTGGTGACATTTGCACATTTGCAATATTTTTTATAAACAATGATAATCCAAAAATAAGTACAAGAAGAAAACAAATTCTCTGAAAGAGAAGTCAATGTAATGATTATCCTGGAAGGAGACAGTATTGAATGTTTTAAGTGCTTATCTAAGTTAGAAGATTTTGGAATTTGGTTGGTCTTTCTCTTTTCTCACATTCTCCCTGCTCAATTTACTTATCAATTATTTTTTAAAAAAGCATTCATTGCCCAAAGCCCTGTGTATACACACACACACACACACACACACACACACACACACAATAGCCCTTTAACCAGGGAAAAAAATCCAAGCATACTTATTAAATGTGACATCCTACTTGAGAAAATCTCTCAAATATGTTAGTGGAACTTTGGTCAGTTTTTCATTTTAGATTTTAGACTTTTTATTTTGGGGGCTGTGCCCTTCAGTATGCAGGATCTTTGTTCCCTGACCTGGGACTGAACCTGTACCCCTTGTACTGGAAGCACAGAATCTCAACCACTGAACTGCCAGGGAAGTCCAGTTTTAGTTCTTACACTGGAAATCAACTTTTGTACTTGCTACATTAACATTACAATGTGACCAGGATGGGCTACATAATTTTGCAGATCACACAGCAAGATGAAAATGCAAAGCCCCTCATTCACTGAGGGGCTTCAAGGATTAAGAATTTCAAGATCCTGTAACAGAATGGAACTTGTAGGAAGTCCAAATTTCTAGAACCCAGATTTACAAAGGATAAGTAAACCCTGTATCCATAGAAGGCAGATGAACTCTGTGAGCTTAATGAACACCACTGTGTCATATGTTGCATTACTCACACAGCATGAATGTGATCAGCTGATCTCTGATATTGGGTGTATGCATACCTGTCCCAAAACCTCTGTATATCCCAGGAAGGACAAAGAAGTTAAAAACTGTATTCAAGTTGTGTTGAGGCTATGATTAAAACTAATACTATGTTCCTACATATGTCAAAAGTATTTTACATCATAACATTTGATTTAATATTACACGACAGCTAACACATTGTTGGAAGACTCTCACATGATTGATCGGAAAGACTGCTTCCAAGACCATATTTAGTGACTACCAGTGGGCTTCCCTGGTAAAGAATCTGTCTGCAATACAGGAGACCCAGGCTGGGAAGATCCTCTGAAAGAGGGCATGGCAACCCACTCCAGCACTCTTGCCTGGAAAACCCCATGGACAGAGGAGCTTGGTGGCTACAGGCCACAGGCCTGCACAGAATTGAATGACTAAGCCATTAAGCAGGAGCAGCAGCAGCAGCAGCAGTGATCATAGGATGAAACTTGCTTAGAAATGTTAGTGCTTATTGGAATGTTCATTCAAACATGGGAAAATATCGACCTAAGTGACTTAGTGTCTATAAGCATTTCTGCATTTTCAAGCACTTGTGGTGGCCTAGAAAGTGATGAAAGTTGCCAGTCCACAAGCAGTGTGGGCTATTGTTAGGGTGAGAGCTTCTCTGGGAGATCCTCACCCTCAGTATGTGTAATCCAGCCTCACCACCAAGTGAGCAGCTGTCCCCATGCTCAGAGATGGTGTCCGGGATCTCAGGAACATTTGTTTCCATTTCCAGGTGGAGATATTTACTTATACTAACTCCCCACAAGATCAGGTGCTTGCTCTACTTTGCAACAATTTGGTCTTTGGCAAAGCAAATGTTCTGGCCTTAAAAGTCTTGAAAAATCCAGTTTAAACATACAATTTCTTGCCCATTCCCTGTGGTATTTAAATATAAATAAGACATTTGGTGTTATGTGAACCAGCTCTGAAAGGAGGACAATTTAAACTCAAACTGCCTTTTATTCATTTGGTAATATTTTTGAGTCAAAGTTTTCTATTCAAATAAAGAGAGGAAAAATAGAGTAACTTTACATTTATACCATATTTTCATCTTGAAAAACTTCAAGTACTTAAATATCTCTCATCTATTTCACCTTTTAATATTTATAGAACGGCTTTTCTAGGATATCACATATTGGATACCGATTTTCATTCTGTACAGACTCCCGGAAAACTGCAGTGTCACTCAAAAATTTCTATTAACTCATCTAAAAATATCAGAACTTATGTATAAAACACTGAATTCACTCACAATTGCTTTAAAAGGGAATTTGATGCTTTGATGATGCTGTTTTAGATCAAACATATACTATTAATCACAGTTACGTGAAAAGCTGTTCATGGACCACTTTGGACCTAGACTTGCATTAAATCCTCTCAGTACTGTTTGGACCATGCAGACTACAGTGGAATATAGTAACAGACCTCTGCAAATATAGAAATTCCTTTTGGTGGCATCACTTCTAAAAATATTCTAAGACCTTCCCAGATACGGGGGCACTCATGCATGTTGCTTGCTCTAGCCAAGACAGGAAACTCTAAGTATTTTGTTGACTCATGCTCACGGAGGTAGCGTGTGTAGAGAAGAAAGTGCAGGTGGTGGAAACATACGGACCGGGTTAAAATTCAAGCCTTTATCAGTGTGATCTTTGGCGCGTGACAGTTTCCTAAAACTCAGCTTCTTTGTCAATAAGCTGTCATTTATACAGTTTTGCTCATCTAACTTTTACATAAATTAGTGTTGTAAGTTGTCTAGCACAGGGTCTGGTCCAGTGCAGATACAAACAAAAATCTGAATTCCCTTCCTTACCTATTCGCTTTGTTTCTATGTCTCTGCTATTCCACATCACCTGGAAAACGACTATTCTCAGAATCTAGAATTGTCAGGTACCATGAAATGCTTTTTGAATGGAAAAGTGAACAAACTGTCTGGATAGCACAGTGGTTAGATTTTGAAGTCAGACTGTCTGATTTGGAATCCCACTGCCGCTTGTTCAGCTTTAGGCAAATTACTTAACTTCTCAGATCCTCAGTTGCTTAATCAGTAAAATCAAGAGATAACACCACAAAACTCACAGGGTTATCAATAGAATTGAGCCAGCCTGTAACTACCAGATAGGAAGAGCTATGTGACCTGTTAACTACTCTCCTTCTTATAGTCATATTGTGTTATGTAGAATGCAACTATCAGGTTTATTAGACTTTATTGTGTGACGCTGAGCTGAGCTTTACAAAACATAAATTCTATTTTGCTTGCCAGGAAAATCCTCTAAAATATTTCTGAGAGCCTTATAAGATAAGCCATAAATCCAAGATGTGCAATAAAGTCAATAGCAGGATTGGAGATCAAATCTCAGATCAAAATGAGAATAATTAGCTGTGTTTTTCCAGTTGTGCATTTAATGACTATCAGCCTTCTATGTTGAAATTAAGAGGAGGCTATGGCAAGAGGAGTATTACTTAGTGTTTGAGAAGCTCAAACATCCTGTGTTTCACATACTTAAGTCCTGTTTAACTTGTGTAAAAAGGAGATCTTGCTTTATTTTCCACATTATGTCTGTTGCTGACTCAGGGCACAAAGAAGAACAAATTGTGTAATTTGAGCTGAGAGAAATCATTTTTGTAGTTGTTCTTTAAAAAGGAAAAAAATCCTCCCATAATGAGCCAAAACTTGCCTAGAGATCTGTGTGCTCTGCTTCCATTGACGTCACTTGGAGGTTGTGTGGGCAGAAATTGGCTGACTTCCTCCAGTGTGTCTTTTGAAAACTGAACATGTTGAAAAAAATGCACCCTTTTCATCTCAAACGAGAGTGGGGAGAGGAGCATCATAAGCAATTTTCCTGTTTACATCTAAACAAACACCTATAAAGCTCTGAGAGACACATTCACAGAATAAATCTTCTTAATGTCCAGTAAAAGAAACACTGTTTTCTGAAAAGAGAATTGAGGGTGTTATAGACAAAGCATCTTAAGAGATGATCTTGTTCAGTTTCTCCACTTTCAGATATGGAAACTGAAACTCAGAAAGATTCGGAAATATTCTCAAGGTTAGACAGAGTCCAAGGAAGGCTTAGAACCTAGGCATTCTGCTGTTTAGTTTCTTGCATAATTTAGGACAATTGGGCATACAGTAACCAATCTTTCTCCACACTTATCTCTCATTATATAAATCCCAAGCACTGAAGTGACTGTCCTTGGAAACTAGAAGCTTTGTATGCTGCAAATTTATCAATTTCTGACATATAACTAATGAAACATGATCCATAGGAACTTCACAGATTATGGAAAAAATTGGTAATTGGAGGTTGCTGGGTACAGCTACTTCCTAGAAATGTTGCTGCACTGAGCCTTTCACCTGCGCCCTTCTCAGTTCCACGTGTCCTACTTTCCAAGGTTCATAAAGGCTACCAGGTAGGGACAGGAAGAAGGGAGTAGCCCCAACTTGAGCTCAGCTCCACAACTCCTTTAAGCATATTCTCCCAAAGTTATAGTCACTACTCAGTCGTGCACTCATTGAAAACTATTTACCGAACATCTACTATGAACCAAGCTGTGAACTTCCAGTAATTGTAAACATATTCAAAGTTTAGAGAATCACTTAATAAAAATGCATAATTACTATTTCTCCCATGAAAGAAAGATCCATAAAAACCATAGTCAATTTCAATAATCATTCATCTCACATACATAGAAGAACTTATTGATTTATTCTGCTCCTGAGTAATAGATTACTCCTATTATTTAACTAACCTTGTAAATTTAAATCAATTCACAAAAAGTGGAAGAAACTTCACACTGCTGCTTAGTTTCAATCTGCTTTTTCCTAAAGAGAATCATTTGCCATTAGCCATACGGCTTGAAGATTCTATAAAAGGTTGCCACTTTAGTTTCTCTGATAAATGTCTGTGATGGTCAGATTCACAGCTGTTCTGAAGGGGTGGTTCAACCTCTTATTTTCCCTACTCCAGCTATTGTTACTGCATGCACTACGATAACCAAAACCCCTTGGAAGAAAGACTTGCTAAGATGGTCCAAAGGCATTCAGATTCATCGTGCCAAAGAGTCAGATACTGAGAATAGAAGCTATTGCATCAACCTAACAGAAGTAAGTCAGTTGAATATCACCTACACACTAGAAATGGAGCTAAGAGGATTCGTCACTAATCATTGACACTGAAATAACTGTGAGGAAGTCCAGGTCATTCAACTATTGTATCAACTGGAAAATCTGAGTAAGGAGAACTAGTCTATAAATGCAGATTTTGAAAAAAAAAAAAAAAAAACCACAGAACAAGGAAATTATCTAAAGATACATAGGAAAAATAATTACTGTTACAGATGAGAAAACAATTTAAGAATCTGGTTTCTAAAGCAAGCAGAAAGCAGACATACCTTCCATGAAATAAAAGCAGAAAGACATGAAGTAACAAAAAAGAAAAAATCAAGATCAAAAACAAAAGACAATGAACCGAATTAAATACAACTGGGTGAACTAAAGTAGAATTGAAATAAAACTGAAAGTACAATAGAAATACCTGAATTCTCTTTGGGAAGAAAAAATGATCCAAACTAATACTGTAGAAACTGGAATCAGATAAAGAGGAACTAAGAAGGCAGCTAAAAAAAGAGCTGAAAATAATGATGGCAAATATGACCTATGGAGGACAACACAATAAAATTCAATCTGAAGTTGTTCCTAAAAAGAATGCCTGATGCTCCTAGAGAAGAAATAAAATAGAATAATGAAGATACAATTAAAGAAATATTCTTTTGTGTGCTAAGAAGACCCATATGCTCAGACTGAACATAATCACTATGCCCTGAGAAGTTAAATTAAAAACATAAAAACGTGTTCATGCTTTGGGATTCTATAGAGCTGTAAACAACAAAACTCTGTAAAAGCAAAATAGAAAACAAAGTGTTCATGCTAACAAACAATCTGGCTGAGGTTTTTCATTTATTAGAAGATAAAGAAAATGTTTTTATAGAAAACAGGAGACGAGAGGGAAAAAGTTACAAAGGAACAAGCAGACAAACTTTGGATCGTTAGTGGATGTCAAATTCTTGAAGTTGAATAGAAAACAGCAAGAATTGAAAGTTTAAAAGGGTGTTAAGAAACAATTGTACAGAATATCAAATTCTAGAAGTTATGTCAGGAAATAACCAAGAGTTCTGAGATGAAGTGAATGTTAATAAAGAATCACAGACCCAGACGGCTGTCATCACAGACATATGTAAAAATAACAGGAGGACTTTCTGGTATGTGCAGTGGTTTGGAGATTATACTGTCCATAGATCGTTCTTTTAAAATTTGCAAGAGGCTTCTACTGCAAATGAAAAAGGGAGGAATCCAAGACTGTTATAAACAAATTTGAGTCCAAAAACAAATAGCCATATCTTTGTTCTTATTTCATAAGAACATTCTTTTTTTTTTCATAAGAACATTCTTATTTCATAGATTATAATCACTTCTTAATATAAAAATATTTTCTAAATCCATATAAAAACATAAATATGTTAGTAGAAATAGGCAAAGGATACAAACAGGCACTATGGACAACACACAATTTTAATAAGCCATTTTAGAATATGTTTAGTCATACAAGTATATCAAGTACATTCAAATAAAAGTAGTAAAAGAAAAACTATCACATTTATTCATTTTTAACTTAATTGCAAAGCAGATTTACATATGATACTTGCAAGGGTTCAGGAAAATGGGATTCTTTTTTGCTAAATTGCAGAACTCTTCTGAAACATAATTAGGCAGTATGTGTCAAAAATCTTGAAAATGTCAATAACATTTGTCATAAGAATTTTACTTCTAGGATTTTTTCCCCTACAAAATCATAATAATTTACTCCCAAATGTAACTATAACAATGTTCATTCTCAGGTTTTTTATAATGGAATATAAACAACCTAAATGTCCAATAACAGGAGATTAAATAAATTTTGTATACAAATTTCTGACTACAACAAATGATGGGTTGTAGGAGTTTCTAGTTAAGACAAATGGCTAACCTTTTTTCTTTTTTTTAAAAGTATGATCTCGATTTTGTGAAGATGTTGTTTTGCTCTCTCATCAACATGGCTAAAATTCATCTCTGTTTCATGAATGATAGAATTGTAGGAGTTATTAATTATATACTGTGTACTGAATAATTTCTAAGTGTTCTATAATAATACATATAACTGCATTATTTAATATCAGAAAAACAGCATTTTAAATAAAATACCTTCATCACTGGAGGACATGATTATTGGTCACTATTGTCATATATTTTATAACTTTATTTTCTCAAAATTTCACAGTTACTTTTATAAGCAGACAAATGAAGCTTGTGTTTTTTCCAAAGAGTTAATTAGGGATCAAATATGTGTATATTAATTCATCAAATAATTATTGAAGTATGTGATACATTTCTGCTGGAATTTATAGTATTTATTGGGCAACAATGACAACTATAACCTACAAATGTGAGCTTCCTATATAATACATATTGCCTTTTTCTTCCTTGTACAACAAATGCTAGGTTTTTTTTTTTTTTTAATTCTTTGGCACGTGTGGGTCTCCCATTGCAGTGGCCTCTCTCACTGCAGAGCACTGGCTCTGGGCGCATGCCCTCCAGAGCGCTGGCTCGTAATTGGACACACTGGTCCAGTTGCTCCATGGCACGTGGGATCTTCCTGGGCCAGGGATCAAACCGGTGCCCCTTGCAGTGCAAGACCGACTCTTTGCCCACTGGACCACCAGGGAATCCCTGTCATAGTTTTAATCAATAAAATGTAGGAAGGCTTTTGCTTTTCCTGATAATAAGCAGCACCCATGGTTTTTAAAGTGTCCTTTTCTTCATAACTTCAACCTGGATGTGATGTCTGGAACAGCAGCAGCAATCCTGCAACCATTGTAGGTGAGAAACCTGAGGAAAAGACAAGAGTCTCGCAGAGACTTTGCCCTTAAACAATTCAGCTCTTGAGTCAAGGCTGGCAGTCAATTCAGACCTCCGTGAGAGGAATAAAACACTTACATGTTGAAGCCACTGTGGGCCAGGTTTTCTATTGTTCATAGGCAAATGAATACTGATAAGCCATGCGAACTGAGATTGGTTAATCTACGAATAGCATTACTTTTTTAAAAGTATGATCTCGATTTTGTGAAGATGTTGTTTTGCTCTCTCATCAACATGGCTAAAATTCATCTCTGTTTCATGAATGATAGAATTGTAGGAGTTATTAATTATATACTGTGTACTGAATAATTTCTAAGTGTTCTATAATAATACATATAACTGCATTATTTAATATCAGAAAAACAGCATTTTAAATAAAATACCTTCATCACTGGAGGACATGATTATTGGTCACTATTGTCATATATTTTATAACTTTATTTTCTCAAAATTTCACAGTTACTTTTATAAGCAGACAAATGAAGCTTGTGTTTTTTCCAAAGAGTTAATTAGGGATCAAATATGTGTATATTAATTCATCAAATAATTATTGAAGTATGTGATACATTTCTGCTGGAATTTATAGTATTTATTGGGCAACAATGACAACTATAACCTACAAATGTGAGCTTCCTATATAATACATATTGCCTTTTTCTTCCTTGTACAACAAATGCTAGGTTTTTTTTTTTTTTTAATTCTTTGGCACGTGTGGGTCTCCCATTGCAGTGGCCTCTCTCACTGCAGAGCACTGGCTCTGGGCGCATGCCCTCCAGAGCGCTGGCTCGTAATTGGACACACTGGTCCAGTTGCTCCATGGCACGTGGGATCTTCCTGGGCCAGGGATCAAACCGGTGCCCCTTGCACTGCAAGACCGACTCTTTGCCCACTGGACCACCAGGGAATCCCTGTCATAGTTTTAATCAATAAAATGTAGGAAGGCTTTTGCTTTTCCTGATAATAAGCAGCACCCATGGTTTTTAAAGTGTCCTTTTCTTCATAACTTCAACCTGGATGTGATGTCTGGAACAGCAGCAGCAATCCTGCAACCATTGTAGGTGAGAAACCTGAGGAAAAGACAAGAGTCTCGCAGAGACTTTGCCCTTAAACAATTCAGCTCTTGAGTCAAGGCTGGCAGTCAATTCAGACCTCCGTGAGAGGAATAAAACACTTACATGTTGAAGCCACTGTGGGCCAGGTTTTCTATTGTTCATAGGCAAATGAATACTGATAAGCCATGGAACTGAATGGTTTCTGATTTTGTTTTAGTTCCTAAGAAGCATTTCTAAATCAAGTGCCCAAACTGAAGTAAGCAGTTCAAGTGTCACTTTTTATTTTATGTTGTCTCGTTCCAATATTGATTCTTAATTGCCTAACTTTCTGTTGTTTATGTTAGAATCTCAAATCTAGCAAGTTGGTGAGACCCACATACCAAATAAACGGGCACTCTTCTCTGTCGTCATCTGCTCTCTCCCTGCCTTTCTCTTCTGGAGAGTTCATGCTCATGGGGGTATTCAATCCTGACTTCAAAATAGGTCCATTCATTCTGGTGCCTTCAGCAGGCAAAGGGCTTTGAAAGAGAACAACATAAAAATAGAGGACGCTGCTCCCATTCTTACAAGATATGAAATTAAGTTGGGAAGATTCAAGCACACATTTTTGTCTTCTGTGTCTGTCTGTCTCTCTCTGTTATACTACAAACACACACACACACACACACACACACACACACACACACACACACACCCCTCCCAGTGGAAAAAACACTTCTGAAATTTCAAATAAGCTGTGTTCAACAAGCACTCTCAGTCTCTGCCTATGCTGAGCTCTTACCTCCTGAGGCTTACTTAATTGAGATTCTTACTTTGCTGAGAGCTTTTTTTTGGGGTGGGGGGAGGCTCACTGCACAGGTGAGAACATGCCTAACAATGAGCGAGCACTGGGATACCATGCTATTGCAAGTGCTCCGATAGGAGTGAGTGCAGGCTACTGTATAGGAGGGGGCTACTCAGAAGTCCTTCTTGAGGGAACCCCTATCTAGAAGGATGAAGGGGTGCTAAGTGCATTGGAGGCAGTATTTCAAGCAGAGGAAAGAGCAAGGATACACAAAAAGGAGAGAGTTGGTGAACGACAAGTGGTTAACGGTTATTGTTAAATATGGTAAGAGGGCCAGTGATGGAGCTGGAAAGGGTTGGGAATAAAATGTAGGAAGGCTTTTGCTTTTCCTGATAATAAGCAGCACCCATGGTTTTAAAGTGCCCTTTTTAATTTGGATGTGATGTCTGGAACAGCAGCAGCAATCCTGCAACCATTGTAGGTGAGAAACCTGAGGAAAAGACAAGAGTCTCGCAGAGACTTTGCCCTTAAACAATTCAGCTCTTGAGTCAAGGCTGGCAGTCAATTCAGACCTCCGTGAGAGGAATAAAACACTTACATGTTGAAGCCACTGTGGGCCAGGTTTTCTATTGTTCATAGGCAAATGAATACTGATAAGCCATGGAACTGAATGGTTTCTGATTTTGTTTTAGTTCCTAAGAAGCATTTCTAAATCAAGTGCCCAAACTGAAGTAAGCAGTTCAAGTGTCACTTTTTATTTTATGTTGTCTCGTTCCAATATTGATTCTTAATTGCCTAACTTTCTGTTGTTTATGTTAGAATCTCAAATCTAGCAAGTTGGTGAGACCCACATACCAAATAAACGGGCACTCTTCTCTGTCGTCATCTGCTCTCTCCCTGCCTTTCTCTTCTGGAGAGTTCATGCTCATGGGGGTATTCAATCCTGACTTCAAAATAGGTCCATTCATTCTGGTGCCTTCAGCAGGCAAAGGGCTTTGAAAGAGAACAACATAAAAATAGAGGACGCTGCTCCCATTCTTACAAGATATGAAATTAAGTTGGGAAGATTCAAGCACACATTTTTGTCTTCTGTGTCTGTCTGTCTCTCTCTGTTATACTACAAACACACACACACACACACACACACACACACACACACACACACACACCCCTCCCAGTGGAAAAAACACTTCTGAAATTTCAAATAAGCTGTGTTCAACAAGCACTCTCAGTCTCTGCCTATGCTGAGCTCTTACCTCCTGAGGCTTACTTAATTGAGATTCTTACTTTGCTGAGAGCTTTTTTTTGGGGTGGGGGGAGGCTCACTGCACAGGTGAGAACATGCCTAACAATGAGCGAGCACTGGGATACCATGCTATTGCAAGTGCTCCGATAGGAGTGAGTGCAGGCTACTGTATAGGAGGGGGCTACTCAGAAGTCCTTCTTGAGGGAACCCCTATCTAGAAGGATGAAGGGGTGCTAAGTGCATTGGAGGCAGTATTTCAAGCAGAGGAAAGAGCAAGGATACACAAAAAGGAGAGAGTTGGTGAACGACAAGTGGTTAACGGTTATTGTTAAATATGGTAAGGGAGGGCCAGTGATGGAGCTGGACTACAGGCAGCGGCGGAATCCTGGGGGGCCTTGGGAAGCATGCTGACTATTAAGTGGTATGAGCTCTAGGATGGTGAGCCTCAACTTTGGAGACAGAGTTATTTTGGCTTAATTCTCAGCTAGATCACCATTTTTTGTGCTCTTAGGCAAATTCTTTCATTTCTCCATGCATGTTTCCTTTTCTTCATCTATAAAATGATAATAGGTAAATATACTTTCCAGTAGCAATGATCTTAGTAGATATGTTGCAAGCATTACAGTAGATACATATAAAACAGCTACCGCGGTACCAGACACATAGTGGATACTCAATAAGTGATAGCAATGATTATAATTGAAGGTTTTAATTTAGAAGGCTGACTTGGAACAGGGTTACTGTAAGAATTTTGGCTGGGTCACGGCAGCACTATTTACAATAACTGGAATGAGGAAGCAACCTAGATGTCCACTGACAGATGAATGGATAAAGAAGCTGTGGCATATATATATATATATATATATATATATATATATACACACTGTGGAATATTACTCAGCCATAAACGGAATGCATTTGAGTCAGTTCTAATGAGGTGGATGAACCTGTCATACAGAGTGAAGTAAGTCAGAAAGAGGAAGACAAATATAGTATATTAATGGATATATATGGAATCTAGGAAGACAATACTGATGAACTTATTTGCAGGGCAGCAATGGGGAGACAGACATAGTGAATATATTTGTGGACACAGGTGCCTAGGCTTACTGAATTGAGATTCTTACTTTGCTGAGAGCTTTTTTTTGGGGTGGGGGGAGGCTCACTGCACAGGTGAGAACATGCCTAACAATGAGCGAGCACTGGGATACCATGCTATTGCAAGTGCTCCGATAGGAGTGAGTGCAGGCTACTGTATAGGAGGGGGCTACTCAGAAGTCCTTCTTGAGGGAACCCCTATCTAGAAGGATGAAGGGGTGCTAAGTGCATTGGAGGCAGTATTTCAAGCAGAGGAAAGAGCAAGGATACACAAAAAGGAGAGAGTTGGTGAACGACAAGTGGTTAACGGTTATTGTTAAATATGGTAAGGGAGGGCCAGTGATGGAGCTGGACTACAGGCAGCGGCGGAATCCTGGGGGGCCTTGGGAAGCATGCTGACTATTAAGTGGTATGAGCTCTAGGATGGTGAGCCTCAACTTTGGAGACAGAGTTATTTTGGCTTAATTCTCAGCTAGATCACCATTTTTTGTGCTCTTAGGCAAATTCTTTCATTTCTCCATGCATGTTTCCTTTTCTTCATCTATAAAATGATAATAGGTAAATATACTTTCCAGTAGCAATGATCTTAGTAGATATGTTGCAAGCATTACAGTAGATACATATAAAACAGCTACCGCGGTACCAGACACATAGTGGATACTCAATAAGTGATAGCAATGATTATAATTGAAGGTTTTAATTTAGAAGGCTGACTTGGAACAGGGTTACTGTAAGAATTTTGGCTGGGTCACGGCAGCACTATTTACAATAACTGGAATGAGGAAGCAACCTAGATGTCCACTGACAGATGAATGGATAAAGAAGCTGTGGCATATATATATATATATATATATATATATATATACACACTGTGGAATATTACTCAGCCATAAACGGAATGCATTTGAGTCAGTTCTAATGAGGTGGATGAACCTGTCATACAGAGTGAAGTAAGTCAGAAAGAGGAAGACAAATATAGTATATTAATGGATATATATGGAATCTAGGAAGACAATACTGATGAACTTATTTGCAGGGCAGCAATGGGGAGACAGACATAGTGAATATATTTGTGGACACAGGTGGGACAGCAAGGAGAGGGTGGGGTAAATGGAGAGAGTAAGCTGGAAACATACATTACCATATGTAAAAATAGCCAATTGCAATCTGCTGTGTGGCTCAGGAAACCGGGGTTCTGTAACAGCTTAAAGGGGTGGAATGGGGAAGAAGGTGGGTGGGAGGTTAAAGAGGGAGGGGACATATGAATATCTACGCCTGTTTCATCTTGATGCATCACAGAAGCCAACACAACTTTTAAAGGAATTATCCTCCAATCAAAACCAAATTTTTAAAAAAGAATTTAGACTGTGAATATGAGTGTAGAAGTCACATTCTGAAAGTGGCTTAGTCGTGCCCGACTCTTAGAAACCCATGGATGAGCCATGGAATTCTCCAGGCAAGAATACTAGAGTGGGTAGCCTTTTCCTTCTCCAGGGGATCTTCCCCATCGAGGGATCAAACCCAGGCCTCCCACATTGCAGGCGGATTCTTTAACATCTGAGCTACCAGGGAAACCTGACCTAACAGAATGCTGACAGTGGAATTGGTTGGGCCAGTTCTAAGAGGCAGGGGCTTAGCATAGTTATCTTGGGACCCAAGAGAGATGTTTCTGGCAGTGACCCACAGGACTGAGTCAACCTATTCTGTAGGAACAGGTTCATGTGAACTAAGGCTCATACATTAGTTCCACATCCGGCTCGAATGCATTGCAATCATGAATTCATTGGTGCGAGGAGAAGGAGCTGTCTTCTCGCCACTTGCTCACACACCTGTCCCTTGGCACATTCTAGGTCCAGCCTCTCTAGAAATTGTCCTCATTTGCCCAACGGTTAAACGTCTCAAAAGTGGCATTAAGGTTTAAATTTTGTTTCAAAGAAATAGATCACATGCAGAGAAAGATGTGTGGAAAAGGGTGAGACATTCTCAGATGTCTGTTTTGCAGGAAATAAGAAGACTGGTACAGCTGAACAGGAAGAAAACACTTGGGGCAGAGTGATCCATACAGAGTGAAGTAAGTCAGAAAGAGGAAGACAAATATAGTATATTAATGGATATATATGGAATCTAGGAAGACAATACTGATGAACTTATTTGCAGGGCAGCAATGGGGAGACAGACATAGTGAATATATTTGTGGACACAGGTGGGACAGCAAGGAGAGGGTGGGGTAAATGGAGAGAGTAAGCTGGAAACATACATTACCATATGTAAAAATAGCCAATTGCAATCTGCTGTGTGGCTCAGGAAACCGGGGTTCTGTAACAGCTTAAAGGGGTGGAATGGGGAAGAAGGTGGGTGGGAGGTTAAAGAGGGAGGGGACATATGAATATCTACGCCTGTTTCATCTTGATGCATCACAGAAGCCAACACAACTTTTAAAGGAATTATCCTCCAATCAAAACCAAATTTTTAAAAAAGAATTTAGACTGTGAATATGAGTGTAGAAGTCACATTCTGAAAGTGGCTTAGTCGTGCCCGACTCTTAGAAACCCATGGATGAGCCATGGAATTCTCCAGGCAAGAATACTAGAGTGGGTAGCCTTTTCCTTCTCCAGGGGATCTTCCCCATCGAGGGATCAAACCCAGGCCTCCCACATTGCAGGCGGATTCTTTAACATCTGAGCTACCAGGGAAACCTGACCTAACAGAATGCTGACAGTGGAATTGGTTGGGCCAGTTCTAAGAGGCAGGGGCTTAGCATAGTTATCTTGGGACCCAAGAGAGATGTTTCTGGCAGTGACCCACAGGACTGAGTCAACCTATTCTGTAGGAACAGGTTCATGTGAACTAAGGCTCATACATTAGTTCCACATCCGGCTCGAATGCATTGCAATCATGAATTCATTGGTGCGAGGAGAAGGAGCTGTCTTCTCGCCACTTGCTCACACACCTGTCCCTTGGCACATTCTAGGTCCAGCCTCTCTAGAAATTGTCCTCATTTGCCCAACGGTTAAACGTCTCAAAAGTGGCATTAAGGTTTAAATTTTGTTTCAAAGAAATAGATCACATGCAGAGAAAGATGTGTGGAAAAGGGTGAGACATTCTCAGATGTCTGTTTTGCAGGAAATAAGAAGACTGGTACAGCTGAACAGGAAGAAAACACTTGGGGCAGAGATATGGAATGTGATGAAGCACAGGCCGGTAGAGGAGAGTAGCTGAAGGAGGAGCATGAAATGCAAGGCCATGTCTTTTCTGCTAAAATCCCCCTTGTATTCTTTTCATTTTCTTCCTTCTTCTCTTGGCTCCTCCAAGAACAGTAAAGCTAATGACTTAGCAAGCCCTGTCAGTAAGCAACAGAAGTCTTTATTTACAGCTAGAAAGCTCAGCCTGGCTACAATGAGAATACATGTTAGCCAATATGCGTAAACTGTTCCTGCCTAGAGAGGCCTTGCAGAACTCACAATCACATTTAATTCTGACATTTGTTAAAACATACACATTACCATATATAAAATAGATAGCCAGCGGGCAGTTGCTGCATGATGCAGGGAGCTCAAACCCTGGCCTTTGTGACAACTTAGAGGGGAGGGATGAGGCGGGCGGGAGGCTCAGGAGGGAGGAGGCATATGTATACCATGGATGATTCATGCTGATGTATGGCAGAAACCAACACAATATTGTAAACTAATTATCCTCCAATTAAAAATAAATAAAAATTTTAAAAACTGGATAAAATTAAAAAACCTATTGGCATGCCAGCAGTGAACTTAAAGAACACTGGATACAGGACTTCTTTCTGGGTCAAGAATGGGCCTCCTAGTGTAACTGAATCACCCAACAGCCTGGCAATAATGGCAGCTGTGGAAGAGAGGTCATGGGACACTGGGTCTCTTTCTAGTCTGAAGGCAGATTGGATTAGATCTGATCAGATGAGATCAGATCTCCCTGATCCAGTTATTATGACACCTCATATTTGGCAGCAAGTTCACTCTGTAGGTTAAGATTAAACCTGAGTTAGTTTTCCAGGGCTTGATCAAACAGCATTGACTTTGAACATGAAATCCTTAGCTGTTTTTTTTGTTTTTTAAATATATCTCTTGTAGACAATGTATATTTGCTTTAAAAAAAAAGTTTCATTGTGACAAAGTCTGCTTTTTGTTTATTCTGGGCATGCTGTGCACCAGGCAGGATCTTATTTTCCCAACCAGGGATCACATCCATGCCTCCTGCATTGGAAACATGGAGTCTTAACCACTGGATCAGCAGGGATGTCCCAAATCCTTAGCTTTTACTGTCCATTATCATTATGAGTAGATTTCCAATCATTTACTGGTTTCCTTCTGGATGATTCCAAGTTTCTCTTTTATTGTATGTGGACCTTCTAAAAGCTGAGGGGCAACCTTCATGTTATTGTCAATTCAGAACCTAAATCTCAAAACAATTCATCTAATTCCTTAATTTTTATTTAATTACATGACTGTCTTTATTGAAAAACAGGATTTGCCTGTTTTACCTGACCTGACTGGTTAATTGTATTTTTAAGGAGAATTCATTAATAAAATTTTACTATAACCCCATCTCACATGAAAAGGCATTAAATTATATTATCCAATATCTAAAGGTAAATTATAATTCTTTTTATGAAAAAATATTCCTTAAAAAACTCTAATAATCAAATTTGTAGTTTTGCAGGCTAGATTGGAGTTTTATTTATACAGTAGAAATTATGATTGAATGCACTGGTATAAAAATGTTCCCATATTTACCAGGATTCCCCTTGTACTGAGGTGTTTCATTTCAATTTAAAATGCATGTTCATGAATACATTTCAACATAGCTGCATGGAAAGTTAAATGTCTGCCATACAACCACTTTGGATAGGTCAATTGTGTGGAGCTCATTGGCATCATGCAATTTAAATGCACTCTGGATGGAGGTAAGATGGCTCTTAGTGGGGAGGGAGATCTCCTCTCTCCCAGCGTCTCCACTTGCCTCATGTTTCTTCCTTAGAATAGAATTCTCTTGTTTCTTTGGAGTCCTCACCTTAAATCACCTTTCAAGAAAAATGGGAACAACTTAATAATTTCTGTTATGTGGCTTTCTGAGACCTTAAAGTGTTTGACTTCCCAGCTCATTGGAATTCTCCATACTTATGTGAAGCCAGGAGTCAAGGTGTTTAACCTGTTATGTTAGTTTGTAACATTTACATGCATGTGTGCTTAGTGGCTTCAGTCATGTCTAACTCTTTGAGACCCCATGGACTACAGCCTGCAAGGTTTCTCTGATCATAGGATTCTCCAGGCAAGAATACTGGAGTGGGTTGCCATGTCCTCCTCCAGAGGATCTTCCTGACCCAGGGACAGAATCCATGTCTTTTATGTTTCCTAGATTTTCTTTAACAACTGAGCCATCAGAGAAGCCCTCATAACATTTAAAATGGTGTAAAGTAATGGTTTACATAAAAAATAATACAATATAGATTAAATATAGATTAAAAATAAGATTAAATGCTATATTTGAAATATAATCATAATAACTAGATTGCAATATTTAACAGATACACCTCCCTTAACTCTCTTTGATGTAGAGATAATGCACATAGGTGTGGTCAATGTTTTGACCTATAAATATTTAAAAATATCAAGGTAAGATTGGGAAGAAAACTTTTTGTGATTGGTTTTGTTACTGTGGTTCAGTAGTTTTCATAATTGGCATCATCTTAATGGTTCCCTCAATTAATTTTTGGAAGTAGGTGGGATATAAATTATGCATGAATATATAAATGGATCAAGTTTTTAACTAGAATAAATGTCTTTGGTGACAGCTTAAAAGAGCCACTTTAAGTCAGTTTATAACATCTATTTTTAAAAGGCTTCAAAATTTGAAGTTAAATGTTCTCTTTTTACTTCAGTAACAATGTTCATGAATACATTTCAACATAGCTGCATGGAAAGTTAAATGTCTGCCATACAACCACTTTGGATAGGTCAATTGTGTGGAGCTCATTGGCATCATGCAATTTAAATGCACTCTGGATGGAGGTAAGATGGCTCTTAGTGGGAGGAGATCCCCTCTCTCCCAGCGTCTCCACTTGCCTCATGTTTCTTCCTTAGAATAGAATTCTCTTGTTTCTTTGGAGTCCTCACCTTAAATCACCTTTCAAGAAAAATGGGAACAACTTAATAATTTCTGTTATGTGGCTTTCTGAGACCTTAAAGTGTTTGACTTCCCAGCTCATTGGAATTCTCCATACTTATGTGAAGCCAGGAGTCAAGGTGTTTAACCTGTTATGTTAGTTTGTAACATTTACATGCATGTGTGCTTAGTGGCTTCAGTCATGTCTAACTCTTTGAGACCCCATGGACTACAGCCTGCAAGGTTTCTCTGATCATAGGATTCTCCAGGCAAGAATACTGGAGTGGGTTGCCATGTCCTCCTCCAGAGGATCTTCCTGACCCAGGGACAGAATCCATGTCTTTTATGTTTCCTAGATTTTCTTTAACAACTGAGCCATCAGAGAAGCCCTCATAACATTTAAAATGGTGTAAAGTAATGGTTTACATAAAAAATAATACAATATAGATTAAATATAGATTAAAAATAAGATTAAATGCTATATTTGAAATATAATCATAATAACTAGATTGCAATATTTAACAGATACACCTCCCTTAACTCTCTTTGATGTAGAGATAATGCACATAGGTGTGGTCAATGTTTTGACCTATAAATATTTAAAAATATCAAGGTAAGATTGGGAAGAAAACTTTTTGTGATTGGTTTTGTTACTGTGGTTCAGTAGTTTTCATAATTGGCATCATCTTAATGGTTCCCTCAATTAATTTTTGGAAGTAGGTGGGATATAAATTATGCATGAATATATAAATGGATCAAGTTTTTAACTAGAATAAATGTCTTTGGTGACAGCTTAAAAGAGCCACTTTAAGTCAGTTTATAACATCTATTTTTAAAAGGCTTCAAAATTTGAAGTTAAATGTTCTCTTTTTACTTCAGTAACAATGGTGTAATTATTCTTGGGATTAAGTACATATTGTCATCATTAACTTCTGAGTAATAGATTATCAAGTCAAAGATTCCATAATTGCATATCTGCTATGTGCTTGTCATAGCAGGAGACACAGTATGAATAAGAATGATATTTACAGGTGTTTGCCATTTGGTAAAAAGTCTAAAAGAGGACAGAACAAGGTAAGTGTGTAAGTGAGCCTCAGAATCTATGTACATGGGTTCAAAGAGGCACAAGATCACAGAGAGGGAAAACAGGAAAGACTTTATGGACCAATGTTCAATGGTGAAGGTGGAATCAAAACACACATCTAGCTTATACATCTTCTTCTTGATTGATTACAAATACACTGTACCTAAAGCATAACCATCTTTAATAAAGATACTAAGAAACTGTCTCAGTATCTTACCATAATACCTATGATGTTAACTAGCTTAGCATTTTAATTCATATCTTCTATATATGAGCTCGGATGATGACCTATAAGAGCAACCCACATTTGACCAGTTCTCTCATTCCTTCTATTTCAGTATTAGTGAATGGTATTTGAAAAACGTGGAAAAGATGGGTTAGTATGTTACCTTACCCAGTACTATGCTAGTGTTGATAGCAGTGATTATTTAATCATATATTAAGTCACATTTAGCAGTTACTAGAATGGCTTTTATTTCCTATATGCACTGCCCTAGAACATATGACAAATACATCCTCATAATTGAGGCAGGTTTACAGAATCTTAAAAGTTATAATTGAACAACTTTTTGATGCATTCCTGGATGGCAAGACTGATTACCAATGCTATTTAGGAAAGTGTTTCATCACATCTTACAGAACCCCGAAAAAACTTTTGGGCCAACTCAATACTTAAAGTAAGAGCATCGAGTGTATCTACTTGTTTTGTTGCCAAAGATTGGGAAGAAAACTTTTGTGATTGGTTTTGTTACTGTGGTTCAGTAGTTTTCATAATTGGCATCATCTTAATGGTTCCCTCAATTAATTTTTGGAAGTAGGTGGGATATAAATTATGCATGAATATATAAATGGATCAAGTTTTTAACTAGAATAAATGTCTTTGGTGACAGCTTAAAAGAGCCACTTTAAGTCAGTTTATAACATCTATTTTTAAAAGGCTTCAAAATTTGAAGTTAAATGTTCTCTTTTTACTTCAGTAACAATGGTGTAATTATTCTTGGGATTAAGTACATATTGTCATCATTAACTTCTGAGTAATAGATTATCAAGTCAAAGATTCCATAATTGCATATCTGCTATGTGCTTGTCATAGCAGGAGACACAGTATGAATAAGAATGATATTTACAGGTGTTTGCCATTTGGTAAAAAGTCTAAAAGAGGACAGAACAAGGTAAGTGTGTAAGTGAGCCTCAGAATCTATGTACATGGGTTCAAAGAGGCACAAGATCACAGAGAGGGAAAACAGGAAAGACTTTATGGACCAATGTTCAATGGTGAAGGTGGAATCAAAACACACATCTAGCTTATACATCTTCTTCTTGATTGATTACAAATACACTGTACCTAAAGCATAACCATCTTTAATAAAGATACTAAGAAACTGTCTCAGTATCTTACCATAATACCTATGATGTTAACTAGCTTAGCATTTTAATTCATATCTTCTATATATGAGCTCGGATGATGACCTATAAGAGCAACCCACATTTGACCAGTTCTCTCATTCCTTCTATTTCAGTATTAGTGAATGGTATTTGAAAAACGTGGAAAAGATGGGTTAGTATGTTACCTTACCCAGTACTATGCTAGTGTTGATAGCAGTGATTATTTAATCATATATTAAGTCACATTTAGCAGTTACTAGAATGGCTTTTATTTCCTATATGCACTGCCCTAGAACATATGAAAAATACATCCTCATAATTGAGGCAGGTTTACAGAATCTTAAAAGTTATAATTGAACAACTTTTTGATGCATTCCTGGATGGCAAGACTGATTACCAATGCTATTTAGGAAAGTGTTTCATCACATCTTACAGAACCCCGAAAAAACTTTTGGGCCAACTCAATACTTAAAGTAAGAGCATCGAGTGTATCTACTTGTTTTGTTGCCACAGGTTAGTTGTTTGGTTCCCCAGTTTCTGAAAGAAGGTACAACTGAGTTATTCTCACCAAGTTTGGTAAATCAAAGATGTATATCACAAAATCCCGCAAAGAGAACATAAATATAAAGTAGTAAGATTGATATCCGCAAATACCACTCAAAGACCCCTGACATTTCTGTTTAATTTTCAGAACTCAGTATGTTCCATCAATGAACATGTAAGAACCTATCATAGCAGAAAAGAAAAAAATCAATTCAAGTTCATATATAGATAATTACATTTCTAGTATTCATTGTTAAAATTCAATTTCTTTGGGTGTAAACCACAGACCTCATGCTCTTCTCGCTGGGGCCTACGCGGGAGAGTAGGAAAGATGACAGCAGTGAATAAAACCAGCACATGCTCTTTCTTTCTGGAGCTCATAGTCTCCCAGGGACTAATCATAACAAGTCACAAGTATGACAGGCTCCTTCCAGAGGAGTTTGTGATTTAGTGGAGAAGATGGCAGATATGTAACTATGAAGTATAGGATGGTTTCTTAACGAGAGTTATCATAAAAATCATTTGGGGGGAGATTTTTCAAAATTCATATACCTAACATTCACTTCTGAGCTAAGTGAATGAAAATGACTGGAAGTGGAACACTAGGTTGAACATTTTTAGAGGCTCTCTCCAGATGTTTTTGGCATGGACTTCTGGAGCAACCCACATTTGACCAGTTCTCTCATTCCTTCTATTTCAGTATTAGTGAATGGTATTTGAAAAACGTGGAAAAGATGGGTTAGTATGTTACCTTACCCAGTACTATGCTAGTGTTGATAGCAGTGATTATTTAATCATATATTAAGTCACATTTAGCAGTTACTAGAATGGCTTTTATTTCCTATATGCACTGCCCTAGAACATATGAAAAATACATCCTCATAATTGAGGCAGGTTTACAGAATCTTAAAAGTTATAATTGAACAACTTTTTGATGCATTCCTGGATGGCAAGACTGATTACCAATGCTATTTAGGAAAGTGTTTCATCACATCTTACAGAACCCCGAAAAAACTTTTGGGCCAACTCAATACTTAAAGTAAGAGCATCGAGTGTATCTACTTGTTTTGTTGCCACAGGTTAGTTGTTTGGTTCCCCAGTTTCTGAAAGAAGGTACAACTGAGTTATTCTCACCAAGTTTGGTAAATCAAAGATGTATATCACAAAATCCCGCAAAGAGAACATAAATATAAAGTAGTAAGATTGATATCCGCAAATACCACTCAAAGACCCCTGACATTTCTGTTTAATTTTCAGAACTCAGTATGTTCCATCAATGAACATGTAAGAACCTATCATAGCAGAAAAGAAAAAAATCAATTCAAGTTCATATATAGATAATTAAATTTCTAGTATTCATTTTTAAAATTCAATTTCTTTGGGTGTAAACCACAGACCTCATGCTCTTCTCGCTGTGGCCTACGCGGGAGAGTAGGAAAGATGACAGCAGTGAATAAAACCAGCACATGCTCTTTCTTTCTGGAGCTCATAGTCTCCCAGGGACTAATCATAACAAGTCACAAGTATGACAGGCTCCTTCCAGAGGAGTTTGTGATTTAGTGGAGAAGATGGCAGATATGTAACTATGAAGTATAGGATGGTTTCTTAACGAGAGTTATCATAAAAATCATTTGGGGGGAGATTTTTCAAAATTCATATACCTAACATTCACTTCTGAGCTAAGTGAATGAAAATGACTGGAAGTGGAACACTAGGTTGAACATTTTTAGAGGCTCTCTCCAGATGTTTTTGGCATGGACTTCTGGTTAAAGAACTCCTAGTCTAGAGGTCTTTTGATTGCTTGCCTTGGTTTTGTTGACTTCATTACAATGCATTCATCATTTTATAATATTCAGAAGGTTGCACTGTTTTTCCACCCTTATTGAGACATGCGGATGGAATTCTTAACTCACAGGAAGAAAAGATAAAATTGGCCATTTCAGTGTCTGGCACATACATTCTTCTTTTGGACCTACTGATCTATGGCTTTATGTTCACTCATCTCCACAAATATTTTCATCTTAGTGATCTTTACCCTTACAGATTCATCTATAATTCATTCGTCATTTTTTGTAACTATGGCTTCCACTTTGAAATCTAGTTTTCCTAATTCAGCACAAGATTCTTGGTAAGTTAATCAGAAATATTAAGACTGTCTCTGCTCTTTGGCTTGGGCTGGGAGAAAATCTATTGCACCTGTAAATGCAGAATTATGTGTGGTTGTGTCTCAGTAAAGTCAAAGCACATGGCACTCTGCCATGCCTATTTTCAATAGAAATCCTCTGAATTCTGGGAGCAGGTCAGATACGGGGTTTATGATTGCAGGAAAGGAAAAAATATGCCTGTATGTTATACTATTGACTTTCTTTTATACTATTGTTAAGTGAATAAACACTTCAACATTACAGATTCTTAAAGAATGGGTTGGTCATGAGTAGAGCAAGGGCACCCACCATCTCATAGTACTAAGATGACCAGAGCCACGTTCATACTAGCAATCTGAACATTCCTCTATGGGCCTTAAAAAGTGCAGGGCAGGAAGAGAGATGAAGACGTAGACAAGGGATATGTTGGATATGGGGCAGAGGGAGGAGAGGATGAGACAAACGAGGGGCTGGGATTGACATATACACACTAGTAAATAGCTAATGGGAACCTGATGGCAGATATGTAACTATGAAGTATAGGATGGTTTCTTAACGAGAGTTATCATAAAAATCATTTGGGGGGAGATTTTTCAAAATTCATATACCTAACATTCACTTCTGAGCTAAGTGAATGAAAATGACTGGAAGTGGAACACTAGGTTGAACATTTTTAGAGGCTCTCTCCAGATGTTTTTGGCATGGACTTCTGGTTAAAGAACTCCTAGTCTAGAGGTCTTTTGATTGCTTGCCTTGGTTTTGTTGACTTCATTACAATGCATTCATCATTTTATAATATTCAGAAGGTTGCACTGTTTTTCCACCCTTATTGAGACATGCGGATGGAATTCTTAACTCACAGGAAGAAAAGATAAAATTGGCCATTTCAGTGTCTGGCACATACATTCTTCTTTTGGACCTACTGATCTATGGCTTTATGTTCACTCATCTCCACAAATATTTTCATCTTAGTGATCTTTACCCTTACAGATTCATCTATAATTCATTCGTCATTTTTTGTAACTATGGCTTCCACTTTGAAATCTAGTTTTCCTAATTCAGCACAAGATTCTTGGTAAGTTAATCAGAAATATTAAGACTGTCTCTGCTCTTTGGCTTGGGCTGGGAGAAAATCTATTGCACCTGTAAATGCAGAATTATGTGTGGTTGTGTCTCAGTAAAGTCAAAGCACATGGCACTCTGCCATGCCTATTTTCAATAGAAATCCTCTGAATTCTGGGAGCAGGTCAGATACGGGGTTTATGATTGCAGGAAAGGAAAAAATATGCCTGTATGTTATACTATTGACTTTCTTTTATACTATTGTTAAGTGAATAAACACTTCAACATTACAGATTCTTAAAGAATGGGTTGGTCATGAGTAGAGCAAGGGCACCCACCATCTCATAGTACTAAGATGACCAGAGCCACGTTCATACTAGCAATCTGAACATTCCTCTATGGGCCTTAAAAAGTGCAGGGCAGGAAGAGAGATGAAGACGTAGACAAGGGATATGTTGGATATGGGGGCAGAGGGAGGAGAGGATGAGACAAACGAGGGGCTGGGATTGACATATACACACTAGTAAATAGCTAATGGGAACCTGCTGTACAGCCCAGGGCGCTCAGCTCAGTGCTCCGTGCTTGCCTGGAGGGTAGGATGGAGGATGGGAGTGAGGGTCAAGAGGAGGGAGATATAAGTATACATACAGATGTTTCTGCAACAGAAACAAACACAATATTGTGAAGCAATTATATCCCAATAAAAACAAAAAGAAAAAATTCAGTAGAGGTCAGAAGTGTATGGGACATCTCTGTACCTTCCTCTCAATTTTACTGTGAACCTAAAGTTGAGATAAATCAATAAAAAGTGCATCTTTGATTTCTTGGACTCAGTCCATCTTCTCTAACATCAGCTAAAAAGGGGAGGCTGTTGTTGCTGCTTATTTGTTTGATCCTTCTCTGTGTTCTCTTTCTACTCATTTTTGTCGATCCATAGCAATTTCAGGGAAGATGGTGCTAATTTCTTGGAGAGTCTATGATGTATACTTAAACACGCCAGGTGTAGTGATTGCTGTGCTAGGTTACCAGCTGAATCGAGCTGCACCTTTGAAGCTGTGCACATTTTCTTCCTTCTGTTTTATCTCTAGTAGGATATATCCTGAGGAACATGAATCATTTACATTCACAAGAGTGAAACAAATCAATATCAGTGCTCTGATCTACTTCTCTGACCTGAGTACATGAAAGATGTGCAGCTTCAAACACCACAGGGAAAGCCTAGAATCTGTCTAATAAACATATTATGCTAATAAATCAGTCAACAATTTTGTCAGAAAATTCTTGACTTTCCCACTATATCCCAATATCATGCTTCTTCAGAAATCCCTGATAATAGAAGTTCTTTTTTGAAAATATCAATGTTTTATCAGAGTAAGTTTATAAATTCTTGTGAATTGTGTGTAATACAAAGTAAAAACAAAGGAATATAACTGGTACCCTTATGTCTCTGATCTGTTCACACTGTGAGGCTGGTATGAAAAAGAAGTAAGACCTTCCAGCTGGAGCAAGCTGGACAGGAGGGGCTGAGCCAGGATCCTCCCGGGTCAGGCTGGCCATGGTTCAACAAGAGCCTGAATGCATTTAGACCTACACTGATGTAGGCCTGGGGCCTCTGTTAGTGGATCATATTTTTCAAACCTCAGGACTTCTCTAGAATGAGCCAGTTTCGTGAAGAGAACTCAAAGATGTTCTTGAGAATCTGCAAACTGCCTTGATCTGTGGAACATCAGACTGCTGAATGAAGCAATTCCATTTACCTTCTCCGGATAACTAGGAACTTCATTCTGCTCCAAACAAATTAGGCCCAAGAACAAGTAGAATGTGTTGCTACCATATTAAAGGAAGATTAGAAACAAACAGTAAAATTAAGTGGGAGATACAGAGATTCTGTTTCTGTAGCTCAGTCACTATAGGTTAACCATCTCTTTTTTAAAGCTTCATTGAGGTATAATTTATTCACCATAAAATTCATCCACTGTAAGCCTAAAGTTCTGTGATAGTTTATCTAGTCATTCAAGCATCTGCAGCTTTTTAAAATTTGTTCTTTTAAAGAATTTTTTGATATGGGCCATTTTAAAAATCTTTATTGAATCTGTTACAATATTGGTTTGGTTTTATGCTTTGATTTTTTTTTTTTTTTTTTTGGCTGCGAACCAAGTGGGATCTTAGCTCCCTGACCAGGGATCAAACCCATACTCTCTGCATTTGAAGACAAAGTCTCACCCACTAGACCACCAGGAAAGTCTCATGGTCTAGTGTTAGAATCTTTCTATCATTCCCTAAATTTCCTGTTGTCCAGTTTGCAGAGAGTCCTTATTGCCAGCTTTAGGAGACACTCATCTGCTCTCTGTTTTATGCACTTGTCTTTTAAAAAGACATTTTTACATAAATAAAATCAATATATTGTCTTCTGTCTGGTTAATTTTACTTAGCACAATGTTTTGGAGGTTATACAATTGATAAATGGCATTCTGTTTTATCTATACTCCCCATTTTATTCATTCATCAGTTAATAAACATTTGCATTGCTTCCAGTTATTGGCTATTGCACATGAAGTTTGTATGAAAATTCACGTACAAGTCTTGTGCAGATATTTGTCTGAATTTTTATTGTGTGGATAACAAAAAGTAGAGTTGCTCATAAGCAGATATGCTTACCATATGGTAAGCAAACATGATTTACCTGTTTAAGAAACTGTCAAACTGGTTTTCTAAAGTGGTTGTACCATTTTACATTTCCCATCAGAATGGCATGAGGCTTCCAGTTTCTCTATATCTTCACCCACATTCGGTATTTTTAGGTTTTTAGGAATATAGCCCTTTCTAGTGGGTATGGAATGGTATCGCAGGCTTCTTTGGGGCTCAGATGGTTAAGATTCTCCCTGCAATGCAGAAGACTCGGGTTTGATCCCTGGGTCAAGGAGATTTTCTGGAGAAGGAAATGGATACCCACTCCAGTATTCGTGGCTGGAGAATCCCATGGATAGAGGAGCCTGGTGGGCTACAGTCCATGGGGATCACAAGAGTCAGGCATGACTTAACAACTAAACCGCCACCAATGGCATCTCATTGTGATTTCAGTGTTCAGTTTCTAATGAATAATGATGTTGAGCACCTTTACAACGTGCTTATTAGCCATTTGAATATTCTGCTTTTTAGAGAGAGAATTTACCAACTTCATCATGCCACTTGAGCCAGAAGCCCCAGTTAATTCTGGCCACCTGAAGTGAAGAGCCGACTTATTGGAAAAGACCCAGATACTGGGAAAGACTGAAGACAGAAGAAGGGGATGACAAAGGACGAGTCAGCTGGATGGCATCACCAATGCAATGAATGTAAGTTTGACTCGATGGACCTGAATTTGAGCAAGCTCTGGGAGATGGTGAAGGACATGAAAGCCTGGTGTGCTGTAGTCCACGGGGTCCCCAAGAGTTGGATGTGACTGAGTGACTGAAGAACAACCACCTACATAACTCCTGCTTCTTGAACTGTTCCTCTTTTGCTGTGGGCACCATACAATTGATAAATGGCATTCTGTTTTATCTATACTCCCATTTTATTCATTCATCAGTTAATAAACATTTGCATTGCTTCCAGTTATTGGCTATTGCACATGAAGTTTGTATGAAAATTCACGTACAAGTCTTGTGCAGATATTTGTCTGAATTTTTATTGTGTGGATAACAAAAAGTAGAGTTGCTCATAAGCAGATATGCTTACCATATGGTAAGCAAACATGATTTACCTGTTTAAGAAACTGTCAAACTGGTTTTCTAAAGTGGTTGTACCATTTTACATTTCCCATCAGAATGGCATGAGGCTTCCAGTTTCTCTATATCTTCACCCACATTCGGTATTTTTAGGTTTTTAGGAATATAGCCCTTTCTAGTGGGTATGGAATGGTATCGCAGGCTTCTTTGGGGCTCAGATGGTTAAGATTCTCCCTGCAATGCAGAAGACTGGGTTTGATCCCTGGGTCAAGGAGATTTTCTGGAGAAGGAAATGGATACCCACTCCAGTATTCGTGGCTGGAGAATCCCATGGATAGAGGAGCCTGGTGGGCTACAGTCCATGGGGATCACAAGAGTCAGGCATGACTTAACAACTAAACCGCCACCAATGGCATCTCATTGTGATTTCAGTGTTCAGTTTCTAATGAATAATGATGTTGAGCACCTTTACAACGTGCTTATTAGCCATTTGAATATTCTGCTTTTTAGAGAGAGAATTTACCAACTTCATCATGCCACTTGAGCCAGAAGCCCCAGTTAATTCTGGCCACCTGAAGTGAAGAGCCGACTTATTGGAAAAGACCCAGATACTGGGAAAGACTGAAGACAGAAGAAGGGGATGACAAAGGACGAGTCAGCTGGATGGCATCACCAATGCAATGAATGTAAGTTTGACTCGATGGACCTGAATTTGAGCAAGCTCTGGGAGATGGTGAAGGACATGAAAGCCTGGTGTGCTGTAGTCCACGGGGTCCCCAAGAGTTGGATGTGACTGAGTGACTGAAGAACAACCACCTACATAACTCCTGCTTCTTGAACTGTTCCCTCTTTTTGCTGTGGGGCACCATACACTTGTGGATTTCATCCTGTCTCTCTGACCATGTGTCATTCTTTGTTTACACCTCTTCTTCCACTTAACTTTTAAAAGTTAGTGTTTCTCAGGATTTAGTTTTTAAATTCTCTTCACTTCTGACTTTATGGTTTTCTCATTCATCTTATTTTCCTGCAAATGTCATAGTCATGATGTTAATTTCCAAATTTATATCTGTAACCTTGTCTTCTCTTCAGTTATAGTCAGTATAAATGCCTCCATGGAAACTTCATTTGGATAACTCATAGAGATCTTAAATTCTAAAACATTTGTTCCAAATGGAACAAACAATAATTTGCCTTGAAAATCTTCTGTTCCCCCTCCTTCCCACTCCTTTCCTCCCTCTTTTCCTTTCATTTTCCTTCCCTCCCTCTCTCCTTTGCATTCTTCCTCCCCTCTTCTCTTTCTTCATGCCTCTACCTCATCTCATTTTCCTCTAGTCATCTCCATCAGAGTAAATGATATCATATGTTTAGCTGCTCCAGCCAGAAGCCTGGAAGTCCTACTTGGTACCTTGTCTTTGTCACATTCCACATTCAACCTTCACCGATTTCTGCTAATTCTATCTTCAAGGTATGCATAATCTGTCAGTTATTTTCCATCTTCTTTCCCCCTACCCTAGTACTGCTATTGCTTCCAAGGTGGACTTCAAGAATCTCCCTCAAAATCATTCTCTACATAATAGAGAAAAAATATATGTATTTTAACATATGATCACGTTGGCTTCTTTTAAACACACACAAACACACGCGCGTGCGCGTGTGCACACACAATCTCTCTCTCTCTCTTTAAATTCTTTAATTGCTTCCCATTTCTGTTAGACTAAAATCTAGAAAATAAAGCATATAAGATAACCTAGAAGGCTATCACTCATCTTTTCTAGAGCCACTTTAGAAGCCACTCCCTCCTTTCTTCAGAAATCCTTCTCTCCCTTCTGAAATTGGGTATATATTCCCTCTGTCAGCCCTGTCTCTCCACGACTTGCTTCAGCTCATCAGCTCCTACACATCTCTTTCTCTTGCATCTCTCCTTAAGTAAATGTCTCTTCATCATGAAAAACTTGATTTACCCACTATTTATTCTCTCACTTAAACACTCCAGTTATAACATACACATCTCTTTAAAGCACTTAACCCAGTTGTAAGCACATAGTTATTTGCATGATTATTGATATAATGCTTATTCCTTGGATCCTCAACTCTATGAAAACAAGAACTGTCCTTTCATCACTATGTCTCCTGAACCTAGCAGAAAAGTTAGCTCAAAATAGGTAACAATGAATATTTTCAGCTAAGTGAATATAAGTGTATTAAGGCTGCTTAGTCCAAGAATACAAACAGTATTCTCAGAAATATTTTCTCTAGCCAAGAGGGATGAATAATTGGAAAAATCATCTGGGCTGGATATTTTGAAAAATTCACTTCTAACTTACAGTAATCACAACTTTAGAAATATTTATTGCATCTATGTTTGTTTTCCTTAAGTGTATATTCTTAGGGGTAGATCATATTAACTACTTTTATCTTCTGGGTACCCAGAATTACATACATGGAAACAGATTTACAAACATTGAAAAATCCAAACAAAGCTGCTTTACTGTTGACATTAGTTCTACTTCTTTGATTTATATTTCTAAATATCCCAGGATAGTGATTTTTTATACCTGTAATAACCATAAATGAAATAACAAGAAACAATTTTAAGGGTTTACTGGGGCTCAGAGATTTTGGATAATTTTTCTGAGGTCACAAAATTACCCAGAGCTCTAAGACCTTGGAAGCAGTAGAACGTAACACTTAGGCACGTAGACTTTGCAGTTAAACAGATTTGTTTTGTCATTTATTAATTGTGTGACCTTGGGCACATTACTTAGTCCCCCTAAGCCTAAGTATTTTTAACCTTCATAATGAAGTTCATTGGGATCATAGGCTACCATAATATTTATATGAGACAATATGGGTAAAAGCATGTAATGCAGTAGTTGACATATAATAAGAACTGAATAGGGTTAATAGTGCTATAGACAGAGAGAATTAAGAAATTACACTCCAAAAGAAGAAATGATGGAAGTAACAAAAGGATATATCCATAGGAATCATAAGCATAGTAGAATAAAGGGCTAGAGAGTGGTGAGGAATAAATGGTCAGAAGGTGGATTGGGACCAGATTATGAAGGCATCAAAATAGACTGAAAGACTGAATTTAGTCGTAAAAACAATTAAAATCCACTGAAAGATAAATATGTGAGATATTTTAAAGATTTGGACTTGACTATAACAAGAACCTGTCATAAGTTTAGAGCAAATAACTACACTTTTCTTAAATGTGGATAATTGAAAGGGTAAAGATTAACATAACCAATTAAGCTTTTTCAAGAAAAGAAAGCCCTTAATTAAAATGTCTTTTTCATTAAATAAGCTTTTTGGCATTAAAAAAATTGAAAAGCCCCGTTAAATGATAAGTAACAGTATTCTCAGAAATATTTTCTCTAGCCAAGAGGGATGAATAATTGGAAAAATCATCTGGGCTGGATATTTTGAAAAATTCACTTCTAACTTACAGTAATCACAACTTTAGAAATATTTATTGCATCTATGTTTGTTTTCCTTAAGTGTATATTCTTAGGGGTAGATCATATTAACTACTTTTATCTTCTGGGTACCCAGAATTACATACATGGAAACAGATTTACAAACATTGAAAAATCCAAACAAAGCTGCTTTACTGTTGACATTAGTTCTACTTCTTTGATTTATATTTCTAAATATCCCAGGATAGTGATTTTTTATACCTGTAATAACCATAAATGAAATAACAAGAAACAATTTTAAGGGTTTACTGGGGCTCAGAGATTTTGGATAATTTTTCTGAGGTCACAAAATTACCCAGAGCTCTAAGACCTTGGAAGCAGTAGAACGTAACACTTAGGCACGTAGACTTTGCAGTTAAACAGATTTGTTTTGTCATTTATTAATTGTGTGACCTTGGGCACATTACTTAGTCCCCCTAAGCCTAAGTATTTTTAACCTTCATAATGAAGTTCATTGGGATCATAGGCTACCATAATATTTATATGAGACAATATGGGTAAAAGCATGTAATGCAGTAGTTGACATATAATAAGAACTGAATAGGGTTAATAGTGCTATAGACAGAGAGAATTAAGAAATTACACTCCAAAAGAAGAAATGATGGAAGTAACAAAAGGATATATCCATAGGAATCATAAGCATAGTAGAATAAAGGGCTAGAGAGTGGTGAGGAATAAATGGTCAGAAGGTGGATTGGGACCAGATTATGAAGGCATCAAAATAGACTGAAAGACTGAATTTAGTCGTAAAAACAATTAAAATCCACTGAAAGATAAATATGTGAGATATTTTAAAGATTTGGACTTGACTATAACAAGAACCTGTCATAAGTTTAGAGCAAATAACTACACTTTTCTTAAATGTGGATAATTGAAAGGGTAAAGATTAACATAACCAATTAAGCTTTTTCAAGAAAAGAAAGCCCTTAATTAAAATGTCTTTCATAAATACTGGCTAATTACAAAGTAGAAGCTTTTGTTGAACAATTCTGAAAGCAGAATATAGTACCAGTATTTAAATAAATGCCAACACCTCAGTGTATAATACACACTGAACATTCTTTCATGTTCTCTTAGTTTTCCTGGTGGGATTAGAGTTTAGTGAAGAATTCTTTCCTTTTAGGTCTATGAAGTTAATCTGCAGAGAAATTATAAAATACTCAAAAGCAAGACTTCTTGTTGGATAAATAGCCCCTAGTACACAACCGTGTATGGTACAAATGCTCAGCAAATACATGCAAATATTTGTCAAAGGATGGAAGATAGAAGGGAAGTAAAGAGCTGCCCTGGTGGTCCAGTGGGTAGAGAGTCTGCCTTTAGTGCAACGGGCACTGGTTTGATCCCTGACCTGGGAAGATTCCACGTGCCATGGAGCGACTGGACCAGTGTATCCAATTAGTAGCCAGCGCTCTGAAGCACGTGTACCCAAAGTCAGTGCTCTGCACCGAGAGAGGCCACTGCAATGGGAGGCCCACACAGGTAAAAGAATAAAGATGGATGAAAAATAAACAAATAAATAAATCAATATAAAGAGGCCAAAATACAAAAGAGAGAGAGAGAGAGAGAGGAAGAAAGTTGAAAAAAAAAAAAAGGTGGCAGGAAATATCCCTTAAAATACTGTCACTCTACTCTAGAGATCTATTTGTCACAGACGTTGCCTCACCAAAGGACTATCTTTTATTTTCCTGAGCATTTACAAACATTTAAAGAGAACTGTTTACAAATGGAGATAAGCATTGGTTTTCTGACAAGCTGATGTAGGAAAAGGAATATTTCAAATATTTAAGCATAGAATGGACTCACAATGGAGAAACCAAAGTCTAAAAGATCATTACAAAGATGTTGACCATTATATGCCCAGTTTCATCAAGATGCAGCTCCAGACCAAGGAGGTGGAAGTGAATAAAACAAACAAACAAACAGATGCTCAAGGCTTCATGAAGGAAAAATCTTTTGGACATTGTAAATATTTGACTCCAAGGGTGAGGGAAGCAAGAAATTGGGAGATGTTGAATGTGACTAAAATTTAGATTGGAAATAGAGAAGAATAGAAACATTACAACAGAACTAGAAAATCAAGAGGAGAGTTGGGTCGGAGGCTTCAAAAGGTCCTGAATAAGATTCCACACAAGTTGAAGAGACAGTGTAAACTCTCTGGCTTTTCCATGAGTTGATGTGAGCTCTGCCACTGACTAGCTCCAAGATCTTAGGGAAGGCACCTAATTTACTGGGTATTATCTCCTCTTCTGTAGAATGCTTTTGGGACTACCTAGGACCATAGTTTCTTCTTACTCAAAGCTTGTATAATTTTACTAATGTAATTCTTAGGAAGACAGCTCAGAAGAAGAACGTGAAGAACAATTGATCAGAGTTCAGAAATCATGAAAAGAATAGTGGAGAGGACTATGAGAAAGATATACACAAGTAGGATCTCAGTGTTCAGCAAGTGCATGTTGACTAATCAATAAGATTAGAAATAGAGAATATCCCCAAGATCAAGGGAAGGGAGGGTTCCAGAAATACCTCTATCTATCAACAAGATGAAATGCCATAGTCTGTAAGAAAATAAAACCCAATGAGGGTTCTTGGATTTGGTGAATAGGATGCCAGTGACCTTTAAAAAAGTATTGGGACCAGCATACAGATGGCATGAAATCCAAGAGCCATGATTAAGAAAGGGTACAAGAAGGGTCCAGTTTGAGTGTGCAGGGCCCAAGGATCTTGGGGAGTATTTCTATGCTGTAGAAAATTATTTTTTTAGAAAAATTCTGAAAATTATGAAAAATGAATACATAATAAGTGGTTATCAGTTGGATCCAATTTACCCAGTGTAAATCGTATCTATTGTTTAAAGAAAATATGAGGCTAATGTGAATCCTACAAGATAGAGGCATTAGCAGTAAAGAAAATGTCTGCCAATGCAGGAGACACAAAAGAGGCGGGTTCAATCCCTAGGTTGGGGAGATCCCTGGAGTAGGCAAGGCAATCCATTTCAGTATTCTTGCTTGGAAAATTCCATGGGCAGAGGAGCTAGGTGGGCTACAGTTCACGGGGCCACAAAGAGTCAGACATGACTGAACACTACTTCTATACTCACTCCCCATGGACAGTATTGGCAACTAAAGTCTATGAATGTGTGCCTTATAAGCTGCCAAGATTCAGAATGGGCCAGCATTTATCTATATATACTAATATTCAGATTATTTTATATAAACCATTTACAAAATAAAATCATTCTGTGTATTAAATGAGTTCTTCCTACCAATACAAAACAAAGCTGAAACCCCCAAGATTTGCTGATGTCAACCATGCAGATTGAGTTCTGTCCATTCAACATGGTGAGGCCAGGTAGAAAGTGATGAGAGACTACTCTCTTTACTGGTGATCCGAGTATATCAGAGGGCTGGACCCCAATGGGAGGGGCTCAGCACTTCCAAGGAGGCCCTGAAACAAATGGTCTCAGTGGAGGACGTTTGGTCTCTGGAACTTAGGTGAACTTTCCATATTTGTTCTGACCCATATTTAAAGCCCTACAAGAGTCTGCACTAAGAGCTAAGAATACAGCTTAGCTCAGTGGCTGCACATGTGAGCACTTGATGAAAATTCTTTGAATAAAGCAGGTTTCTCCTTAATCTCATTGACAAAGCTAATTCACTCTAATTGCCCTGTTGACTAAAGCACTGTCTATTCCAGGCCAGTATTATAAGTAATAAACATCATCAGATTTTGCAGACACAATTAGAAAACATTTTTCAGAAAAATTTATTTACTTTCCAATGACTTGATGGTCCAGAAAAATTAGTACAGCTTATTAATAAAGATCAGACATTAAGAGATGCTCTGTCTTACTTTGCCTGGCTGAATTATTCTTATTTGAGCAATAGAAAACATAAAGCCTCTGTGGGCTGGGAAACCTTTAAGGGTCTCCTGTTGAGGGCTTAATGTCACTACCTTCAGCAGAGCTGTTAGTATACCTAGTATATGTCCAATTGATGCTACAGCTTCTTTAGCTAACAGTGACCCATATTCTTGGGGCATGTGTTTAACAAATCTTTGGTAAGAATGTCCCACTTTTAGAATATGCATTACTGTAATAATTTAATGGTGGTCATAAGTTGTGTATGACCAACCCATTCCCCTAAATTAATGACAAGATTTAAATAGGAAACCTGACAAATTGCAGTGTATCAGTTCATGCACATGATGGACCTGGATCCCTTGGCAGTTGGTCTATACTATAACAAGTCTATGAATGTGTGCCTTATAAGCTGCCAAGATTCAGAATGGGCCAGCATTTATCTATATATACTAATATTCAGATTATTTTATATAAACCATTTACAAAATAAAATCATTCTGTGTATTAAATGAGTTCTTCCTACCAATACAAAACAAAGCTGAAACCCCCAAGATTTGCTGATGTCAACCATGCAGATTGAGTTCTGTCCATTCAACATGGTGAGGCCAGGTAGAAAGTGATGAGAGACTACTCTCTTTACTGGTGATCCGAGTATATCAGAGGGCTGGACCCCAATGGGAGGGGCTCAGCACTTCCAAGGAGGCCCTGAAACAAATGGTCTCAGTGGAGGACGTTTGGTCTCTGGAACTTAGGTGAACTTTCCATATTTGTTCTGACCCATATTTAAAGCCCTACAAGAGTCTGCACTAAGAGCTAAGAATACAGCTTAGCTCAGTGGCTGGCACATGTGAGCACTTGATGAAAATTCTTTGAATAAAGCAGGTTTCTCCTTAATCTCATTGACAAAGCTAATTCACTCTAATTGCCCTGTTGACTAAAGCACTGTCTATTCCAGGCCAGTATTATAAGTAATAAACATCATCAGATTTTGCAGACACAATTAGAAAACATTTTTCAGAAAAATTTATTTACTTTCCAATGACTTGATGGTCCAGAAAAATTAGTACAGCTTATTAATAAAGATCAGACATTAAGAGATGCTCTGTCTTACTTTGCCTGGCTGAATTATTCTTATTTGAGCAATAGAAAACATAAAGCCTCTGTGGGCTGGGAAACCTTTAAGGGTCTCCTGTTGAGGGCTTAATGTCACTACCTTCAGCAGAGCTGTTAGTATACCTAGTATATGTCCAATTGATGCTACAGCTTCTTTAGCTAACAGTGACCCATATTCTTGGGGCATGTGTTTAACAAATCTTTGGTAAGAATGTCCCACTTTTAGAATATGCATTACTGTAATAATTTAATGGTGGTCATAAGTTGTGTATGACCAACCCATTCCCCTAAATTAATGACAAGATTTAAATAGGAAACCTGACAAATTGCAGTGTATCAGTGAAAGAAAATCATGCACATGATGGACCTGGATCCCTTGGCATTTGAGGAAATGCCTGGAGTCATTGAGGATGTTTAGTCTGAGGAGTAGAGATTTGTCTTCCAGTTTCGATCTGTATCTTATGAAAGGGAGAGGACATTTGTTTTCTGCTGCAACAACAGAGAAAGACAGACATGGATTTCAGCTCAGTTTTATGGATACTTTATAGTAACTGTGAATGTCAAACTACTGACCATTTAGTGAAATATTAGGTTCACCATCAGTCATTTAAGTTTCCAATAGGGAAAAGTGACAATCTTCATTTTCAGTAAATAAAAGCTATAGATAACAAAATGAAAGTTGCAAATCAAGGGTGGTAAAGAGCTTGCCTTCACAAAGTTGCATGGTACACAAGTGCAGAAACTGCTTTAAAAACCTGCATGGACACTCTGCAAGAACTGAATACTTAACCATCACCACCACCACTGTTTTGTTTGAGAAGTGAAAACTGCTGCACATGGAACTCAATCTTAAGGGGAAAAGTCCTGCAATCCATCTGCTCAGTCTAAGAAGTATATTTATTATTGAATAAGGTTTAAATTGAGAAAATTCTTTAAAGGAAAGTAGTAGAAAAATTGATAAATGGCAAGGAAGAAATTAAGAATGTTCAAACTAAAGAAACAGTGGAATTTGATTGGATATCAGGGAAACAAAAAAAAGTGGTAGGAAACAGAAGAAACAGAAAGGGAAAGAATGTTGAAAACAATGTTTTGTCAGGTGACTTTTTGATGCCAAAACCTAGGAGACTTTTCTTTTCCCACATGATTTACGTGGAAGATTTGAGGCTTATTTAGCTAACAGCGGGGGACCCCATATTCTATGCAGAGCTGTTAGTATACCTAGTATATGTCCAATTGATGCTACAGCTTCTTTAGCTAACAGTGACCCATATTCTTGGGGCATGTGTTTAACAAATCTTTGGTAAGAATGTCCCACTTTTAGAATATGCATTACTGTAATAATTTAATGGTGGTCATAAGTTGTGTATGACCAACCCATTCCCCTAAATTAATGACAAGATTTAAATAGGAAACCTGACAAATTGCAGTGTATCAGTGAAAGAAAATCATGCACATGATGGACCTGGATCCCTTGGCATTTGAGGAAATGCCTGGAGTCATTGAGGATGTTTAGTCTGAGGAGTAGAGATTTGTCTTCCAGTTTCGATCTGTATCTTATGAAAGGGAGAGGACATTTGTTTTCTGCTGCAACAACAGAGAAAGACAGACATGGATTTCAGCTCAGTTTTATGGATACTTTATAGTAACTGTGAATGTCAAACTACTGACCATTTAGTGAAATATTAGGTTCACCATCAGTCATTTAAGTTTCCAATAGGGAAAAGTGACAATCTTCATTTTCAGTAAATAAAAGCTATAGATAACAAAATGAAAGTTGCAAATCAAGGGTGGTAAAGAGCTTGCCTTCACAAAGTTGCATGGTACACAAGTGCAGAAACTGCTTTAAAAACCTGCATGGACACTCTGCAAGAACTGAATACTTAACCATCACCACCACCACTGTTTTGTTTGAGAAGTGAAAACTGCTGCACATGGAACTCAATCTTAAGGGGAAAAGTCCTGCAATCCATCTGCTCAGTCTAAGAAGTATATTTATTATTGAATAAGGTTTAAATTGAGAAAATTCTTTAAAGGAAAGTAGTAGAAAAATTGATAAATGGCAAGGAAGAAATTAAGAATGTTCAAACTAAAGAAACAGTGGAATTTGATTGGATATCAAGGGAAACAAAAAAAAGTGGTAGGAAACAGAAGAAACAGAAAGGGAAAGAATGTTGAAAACAATGTTTTGTCAGGTGACTTTTTTTTTGATGCCAAAACCTAGGAGACTTTTTCTTTTCCCACATGATTTACGTGGAAGATTTTGGGCAGAACTGTGATGAACTCAGGGAAGAAGGAAACAATTTAACAAAAGTCTTTGTTCCCAGGAGGTCACACTGCACGCTAATAAACAAGAACTTGCTGTGCTGTGGATATCCTATATGAGAATTAGTCACAAATCTTACACTTAACAGGCTCTGAGAGATTCCCCTAGATGAATCAGGCCAGCTGCTCCTGCTGGCCTTCCAAGTCTAATCACTTGCAAATTTCACTCTGACTTAAAGAATGGTTTCAAAGTATATTGTTCAAAAATATAATAAAATAATTTTAGTTCTACATAACAGAGTACAGCCAATCCTTGCTATCTGCAGTGGATTGGTTCCAGGACCTCCGCTCCATACCAAAAGCCATGAATTCTCAAGTCCTTTATATAAAATGGCATATTATTTGCACAGAACCTATGCATATCCTCCCATATAATTTAAATCATTTCTAGATTACTTATAATATCTAATACAATGTAAATGGTATGTAAATAGTTGTAAATATAATGTAGATGTTATATATATTGTTGCCAGAGGCAAACAGAAGTTTTGCTTTTGGGGGACTTTCTGTTTTCTTTTTCTTTGGAACCTTTTTGATCCACAGTTGGTTGAATTTGGCAATGTGGAACCTGCAGGCATGGGGGTCCCACCGTACATTATTCTAACCCTGTTTCACATATTAAAGCAAGCAGGAGAATGGAGGAGGTAAAGGTAAGCAAGTCATTCTCAACTTTGTTTTAAACAAATTTTCAAACACTTTTAAACAACATCTCACTAAAGAACTGTGTAATTATTTCAATAACACAATTAAATTATTTCAACCGCATTCTTCTAGAATATTTTGAGTTCCTTAAAGTAAAATCCCATATAACATAGAGAAAAAGAACAGAAAAGTCCAGAGATGCTAATGCTTTGCTAACAGGTTGGATCCTGGGGTCTGCACAGTGTTCTATTTATATTAAACATTGGCTTTATTAGCCTGTAACTCCTTTGGTCTTTAGGTCAATGGCTGCTCTAGATGTACAGGTCACTGCACTAGATATTTGCTATTAGAAACATACTGCAGGACCTGAATATGAGCATGCAGATTCTAGCACTGGATTTATTATTTCTTTTCCTCCATCTTGTGATTCTAATACAAACTCTCTCAAACATATGTCCTTCTCCCATGCAGCCTGATAAGCTAGCACAGGCCACTTGCATGTTTCAAAACTGAAGTGTCACACAACCAAACAATGCATACCCTCTCTGTGGTGTCTCTATCTCCCAAGCTCTGAAATGCACTGAGGAAAATGTGCACATACGAAACCTGGTCTAAGATTTACCCTGAGATGCCTCTCGCTTGGAAAAGAAAAAAAAAATCCTCTTCATCATCTCTGGGGTTGGAATTATTAGCAAACTTATAATTTTGTTTATTCACTTGCTGAGCTCTAGTATTATCTAGATTGCAAAGAAAATATTCAGAGGACTGCCTTCTTCCTGCTTGTTTTACCCCGTGAATGCAATTCTCCCTCTTCTTACTAGACCCAAATGGAAATTATTCAGCTGAGTTCTTTGAAATCCCCTTTGCTGAAAGATTTCTTTTATGTTGGAAACTTGGCGTCAACGTCCTCTGCCTTCCTCAGCTTCAGGGCCCAGTGGAAGTCCAGCTCCAAATTTTCTTTCTCTTAAGTTTCAGGACAGAAAAATAAAGACAGATTCACTTCTTCATGGATGGCGCTTCCAAGCATTGCTTTTAATTCTGTTTTGCTTTCAGTTTTCCCACTGTCAATCCTAAACCTCCACCCCACCATAAGACTCTGTCTGTGGTGTTTTCCTTAGTTCCACACATCCAATTTACCATTCCAATTTATCTCACTCTTGCCTGGTATTTCACTTCCTAACTGGTTAAAAAGTGACTCTTGATTCCACCCATTTAAACATATGGTGCTTGGCTCATAGTATGCGTTTGGTGCATATTAGATGAATAAACCCATAAACCCCTCAGCTGCACACCAGCATTTATGCTTCCAACGTATGTGGCCCAGAGCAGAGACTTCTCCAAGCAGATTTTTCTCTTTGGTGGAATATCTGTAGTCCACTGTTTTCTCCTTTTGATCTTTCCTCTGAATCCTTTTTGCTGACAGGCAACTCAAGCCACAGAGGGTCAGTCTGGGCAAGAGTAGGAGGGATGAGTGTTAGCAAAGTCTGAATGTGATTTGTGGAATGGAGTTTTACTATATATCCAAAAACAAAGATAAAGTTATTTCTCTATGGCATTTGCCTTCATAGCTTACTCACTCTTCTGCTCTACCACATTAACATAAAAAAATCATGATATTGGGGTTGTCCTGATTTTTTTCATTGTTGGGGTAGATATTTATATTTTTACATAATTTAATACATATAACAACTTATATATATTTATATCTTTCCCACTGTCCAAAAGTTTTTTAGGTCAGCAAATGTCAATATGGTCTACAAATTGTAACAAAAGTAATCTATGTATTGAACTAGTATGTTGTTCAATCGCTAAGTTGTATCCAACTCTTTGCCACCTCATGAAATGCAGCATGCCAGGCTTCCCTGTCCTTCACTATCTCCCTGATAGTGAAATTTGCTGAAAACTCACGTATGAATATTTGTCAATTGCTACAGAGCCACTGAGTATCATTCTCCTAAGCTGTCGAATATTGGGTCTGTCCCACACCCTAAATTTTGTTCCTTCTCAAATGGAATGGCGCCCCTTCCAGCTTCGGGCCATGGAAGTCCAGCTCCAAATTTTCTTTCTCTTAAGTTTCAGGACAGAAAAATAAAGACAGATTCACTTCTTCATGGATGGCGCCAAGCATTGCTTTTAATTCTGTTTTGCTTTCAGTTTTCCCACTGTCAATCCTAAACCTCCACCCCACCATAAGACTCTGTCTGTGGTGTTTTCCTTAGTTCCACACATCCAATTTACCATTCCAATTTATCTCACTCTTGCCTGGTATTTCACTTCCTAACTGGTTAAAAAGTGACTCTTGATTCCACCCATTTAAACATATGGTGCTTGGCTCATAGTATGCGTTTGGTGCATATTAGATGAATAAACCCATAAACCCCTCAGCTGCACACCAGCATTTATGCTTCCAACGTATGTGGCCCAGAGCAGAGACTTCTCCAAGCAGATTTTTCTCTTTGGTGGAATATCTGTAGTCCACTGTTTTCTCCTTTTGATCTTTCCTCTGAATCCTTTTTGCTGACAGGCAACTCAAGCCACAGAGGGTCAGTCTGGGCAAGAGTAGGAGGGATGAGTGTTAGCAAAGTCTGAATGTGATTTGTGGAATGGAGTTTTACTATATATCCAAAAACAAAGATAAAGTTATTTCTCTATGGCATTTGCCTTCATAGCTTACTCACTCTTCTGCTCTACCACATTAACATAAAAAAATCATGATATTGGGGTTGTCCTGATTTTTTTCATTGTTGGGGTAGATATTTATATTTTTACATAATTTAATACATATAACAACTTATATATATTTATATCTTTCCCACTGTCCAAAAGTTTTTTAGGTCAGCAAATGTCAATATGGTCTACAAATTGTAACAAAAGTAATCTATGTATTGAACTAGTATGTTGTTCAATCGCTAAGTTGTATCCAACTCTTTGCCACCTCATGAAATGCAGCATGCCAGGCTTCCCTGTCCTTCACTATCTCCCTGATAGTGAAATTTGCTGAAAACTCACGTATGAATATTTGTCAATTGCTACAGAGCCACTGAGTATCATTTTCCTAAGCTGTCAGGATGTGTATATTCACAGGGTCTGTCCCACACTATCCACTTAAAACTATTTTTTGTTTCACTTATGAATATTTTGCCTCTCCAGTTATATATTTCCTTAAGGGCAGGGACTGTGTTGTAAACAGTATTTCTTTGCATCAACAGTTAGCACAATCTGGTCACTATAGCTATCGTTTGTTGTTGTTAGGTTGCCAAGTTGTGTCCGACACTTTGCGACTCCATGGACCATAACCCACCAAGCTTCTCTGTCCATGGGGTTTTTCAGGCAAGAAGTAAGTTGCCACTTTCTTCTCCAGGGGATCTTCTCGATCCAGGGATTGAACCTGCATCTCCTGCATTGGCAGGAAGATTTTTTTTTTTTTTTTAAACCTCTGAGCCACCAGGGAGGTTCTGGTCATTACAGTAGTTGGGTAAAAATGCTAATGAAATGGGTAATGGTTAAACAAACAAAACACCTGTATTTTTTGAAAACTCCTCTTTTTTGTAGGTCTGCAGGATTTTCCCCAGCTAATAAAGAAGTGGTACTGTTTGACAGTTTTAGAGTATCAGCATGTAAACAGACCTTGAATCTAGGACTGGGTTCTCTTGGAGATCACTTATAAATATTATTATTTACTATATGTGTTGATGTTTTGACTGGTTAAAGATTTTCTTTAAAAACAATATACAAATTTGGAGAATTGTTATCTGTTCCCTTGTTTGTTTGTAGAGGGGGAAAGGTCTATTTACTGCATTCCTTCTACGGAACAAAATATTTTATATTTAACATGATACTTTTTGAAGCAAAAAAAGGCTTCTCATTCATCTTTGTTCTTTTTCTTCATGCCATGGCCTATATAATTCATAGTGAGTACTCAATAACTGCTTATGTTCATTTTATAATTAATAATTATAGAAGGTTTCTTTAAAGCATGATATGAAAATGAGAAACCACAAAGTCAAAAATGGATGAAATTGGTTACATAAAATTTTACATGGCTAATAAAACACAGTAAACAAATTCAAAAAATGAAATACAAACTTCAAAAGATATATTCAAGATATATAACCAAGCACTAGTGTTCATAATATAAAAAAGTCTTATGAATCAAATTTTAAAATGAGAAGGCCTGTAAAAATATGAGCAAAAGTCATTCAAGTGAATACCAATGACCAGAAGTATATAAAATTGTCTTCACTGATAATTAAAAATATGCATTAAGTAATCTATTACTTTAAATCTTAAGATCATCAAAGAGTCAAATGACTGATATTACACATTTTTGGTAAGGATAAGGGAAGAACCCTCCTTTGCTATGAGTGAGAATAAAAAATAGTAAAATTAAAATAAGGTGGATTTAGTAGTATCTTATAAAATTTGACTGTACTAAAAGTTTGACTTGTAAATTCAAGTATTAGGAATTTATTCCAGCAACATACTATCAATCGGTACATAAGAAATAAGTGGAGTAATGTTTATTGCATACTTTGTAATAGTGACATTCTGTTAGAGATTACCTAACTGTAAGAATTTGGAGAAATAAATTTAAAAAAATGAGGCAAATCTACATATATATCTGATTATGGAAAGACTGTCAAAGTTATTTTAAGTATAAGAGCAAGCTATGATGGTATATTTAGTATGATTCTATTTTATAAAATTCAAGAGTATATTTAAATATCTTAGAATATTAGCTTCAGTAACAGGAAAGCTGACCTATGTAGGCCTCTTTCCTACTATACACACATACAGAAAAATAAAGTTTTGATGAAATATATAACAAAAGTTATAAATATCTTATGAAACATAAAAAAAGAAAAGAAAATCCCTAAGAACTCGAGTGAAAAGGGAATCTAAATTCAGGTGTTCAGGTCATGGGAGAGCTGGTAGCCAATGCTGTGAATTCCCAGGCCACATCTCTTTGTTGTAGGGTGACCCTGCTGTCTTCAATAGCCAGGATTCACATCTCCGACTTTAAGCTTTCTTTCCTCAGAACTCTGGAAGCTGACTGATTAATTGCATATGGCATGCTGGAAACGTCAGATAAAAATATCTCCTTCTCCCCAAGCCCTAGTCACCTTCACCTAATGATTTCCCAAACATGACGTATAAATACACCAGCTCCCTCACCCTTGTGGTAGGTTAATTGCGGGCATGTGGGATTTTAGAAAAATATTCATTTATTTATTTGGCTGTGACAGGTCCTAGCTGGGGGCTTCCCAGGTGGGGCTTGCTAAAGAATCCTCCTGCCAGTGTAGGAGACACAAGAGATGCAGGTACAATCCCTGAGTTGAGAAGATCCTAACTGCAGTATACAGTATCTAGTTTCCTGACCAGGGATCTAACCTAGGCCCCCTGAACTCAGCGCACAGAGTCCTAACCACTGGACCACCATGGGAGTCCCTGGGCATGAGCTTTGAATGATTTCCCAGAGTTTGCCATTTAATCATCCACTGAAATAGCTGGCTTAAAAACACACTCTATTGGTTTCCTTCACCTTCCTTCCACTCACTTTCCCTCTGTCTTACTGGGGTTCTGTGTATCCCCACCACAGGGTCTAGATGACCTTGAGTCCTCATCGCAGGACCTGCCTTTCGGGGAACCAAAACTAATAAAGACGTTAATGATTTGTAAGAGTCAAAGTACAGGACTGGGGTTTTAGAGTCTATGCAGAAGAAAACTGGAGTTGAGAGGCTTATACTAGCGTGACCCTGGGCTGTCCTCCAGGAAAAAGAGAAATAAGGATCTTGGCTCATCATTCCAGGCAAATAACAAGCCAGTTTTTCTTTCTGTTATAAACGGAGTATAGGAAAATACACATGAGCAATGGAAAAGAGCAAGACTAGAGCCTGGCATAAACGGGTAAGATCGAATACAATCTTTGTTCGTAAAAGGAAAAGAAAATCCCTAAGAACTCGAGTGAAAAGGGAATCTAAATTCAGGTGTTCAGGTCATGGGAGAGCTGGTAGCCAATGCTGTGAATTCCCAGGCCACATCTCTTTGTTGTAGGGTGACCCTGCTGTCTTCAATAGCCAGGATTCACATCTCCGACTTTAAGCTTTCTTTCCTCAGAACTCTGGAAGCTGACTGATTAATTGCATATGGCATGCTGGAAACGTCAGATAAAAATATCTCCTTCTCCCCAAGCCCTAGTCACCTTCACCTAATGATTTCCCAAACATGACGTATAAATACACCAGCTCCCTCACCCTTGTGGTAGGTTAATTGCGGGCATGTGGGATTTTAGAAAAATATTCATTTATTTATTTGGCTGTGACAGGTCCTAGCTGGGGGCTTCCCAGGTGGGGCTTGCTAAAGAATCCTCCTGCCAGTGTAGGAGACACAAGAGATGCAGGTACAATCCCTGAGTTGAGAAGATCCTAACTGCAGTATACAGTATCTATTTTCCTGACCAGGTATCTAACCTAGGCCCCTGAACTCAGCGCACAGAGTCCTAACCACTGGACCACCATGGGAGTCCCTGGGCATGAGCTTTGAATGATTTCCCAGAGTTTGCCATTTAATCATCCACTGAAATAGCTGGTTTAAAAAACACACTCTATTGGTTTCCTTCACCTTCCTTCCACTCACTTTCCCTCTGTCTTACTGGGGTTCTGTGTATCCCCACCACAGGGTCTAGATGACCTTGAGTCCTCATCGCAGGACCTGCCTTTCGGGGAACCAAAACTAATAAAGACGTTAATGATTTGTAAGAGTCAAAGTACAGGACTGGGGTTTTAGAGTCTATGCAGAAGAAAACTGGAGTTGAGAGGCTTATACTAGCGTGACCCTGGGCTGTCCTCCAGGGAAAAGAGAAATAAGGATCTTGGCTCATCATTCCAGGCAAATAACAAGCCAGTTTTTCTTTCTGTTATAAACGGAGTATAGGAAAATACACATGAGCAATGGAAAAGAGCAAGACTAGAGCCTGGCATCTGAATGGTATAGATTGCAAAAGTGCAGACTGGTTCTAGAATGGCAAAATTCCTGGGACACTAGAAGAAAACACAAAACATGTAAGATAGAAAAAAGCAAATCTCTGTTGAATATATGCTAACAATTAAAAGAACAATAAATGCAAAAGCAAATTCATCAAGAGTCAGCAGACAGGGGAACTAGAGCATTTTGAAGGAATCCATAAAACAAGTAGGCTAAGAATTATCGGAGATAAATGAAAGAAGTAAAATAATAGAGAAGAAAGTGGATGCTGATAGAAGACGCTGGGTGAAAATTTCAATATAAGATGAGAAATAAGATCATGAAAGATCGAAGTTCAAATATGGGTCAGAAGACTTTTGGATCTGGAAGATAAATTACAGGAGAAAGTTCACGAAACAATCTAACAAAATAAAGATATGTTAAATATGAAAGAATGTTTGAGAAAAATGGGTAATGGAATGAGAATGTGGAACATATATATGCCACAGATGTTCTAGAAACTGGGATGGGGGTAGATACAATTTTCAAAGAAGGTGTGGCTGAAATTGTACCATAATTGATGACATACATGAAACATAGGACAGGAGAAATGAGAGTCTGAAGCAAGATAAATTAAAGCAAATCTAGATGTTTTAGTGAGCCTTCAGAATGTGAAAGATTGAGTGCAGCAGCTCCAGCTTCTGTCCCAAGAGAGGACCCGCCACCATCAGGGCAGTGTGCCGACAGCCTCCAGTGGCTGCACCTTGAGACGCCACAGCAGTGGTCACTAGGAGGCCAGCCTCCAGTGGCCAATGTTGGGCATGCCTCTGTCTTATTTTTTGGGGTTCTGTGTATCCCCACCACAGGGTCTAGATGACCTTGAGTCCTCATCGCAGGACCTGCCTTTCGGGGAACCAAAACTAATAAAGACGTTAATGATTTGTAAGAGTCAAAGTACAGGACTGGGGTTTTAGAGTCTATGCAGAAGAAAACTGGAGTTGAGAGGCTTATACTAGCGTGACCCTGGGCTGTCCTCCGGGGAAAAGAGAAATAAGGATCTTGGCTCATCATTCCAGGCAAATAACAAGCCAGTTTTTCTTTCTGTTATAAACGGAGTATAGGAAAATACACATGAGCAATGGAAAAGAGCAAGACTAGAGCCTGGCATCTGAATGGTATAGATTGCAAAAGTGCAGACTGGTTCTAGAATGGCAAAATTCCTGGGACACTAGAAGAAAACACAAAACATGTAAGATAGAAAAAAGCAAATCTCTGTTGAATATATGCTAACAATTAAAAGAACAATAAATGCAAAAGCAAATTCATCAAGAGTCAGCAGACAGGGGAACTAGAGCATTTTGAAGGAATCCATAAAACAAGTAGGCTAAGAATTATCGGAGATAAATGAAAGAAGTAAAATAATAGAGAAGAAAGTGGATGCTGATAGAAGACGCTGGGTGAAAATTTCAATATAAGATGAGAAATAAGATCATGAAAGATCGAAGTTCAAATATGGGTCAGAAGACTTTTGGATCTGGAAGATAAATTACAGGAGAAAGTTCACGAAACAATCTAACAAAATAAAGATATGTTAAATATGAAAGAATGTTTGAGAAAAATGGGTAATGGAATGAGAATGTGGAACATATATATGCCACAGATGTTCTAGAAACTGGGATGGGGGGGTAGATACAATTTTCAAAGAAGGTGTGGCTGAAATTGTACCATAATTGATGACATACATGAAACATAGGACAGGAGAAATGAGAGTCTGAAGCAAGATAAATTAAAGCAAATCTAGATGTTTTAGTGAGCCTTCAGAATGTGAAAGATTGAGTGCAGCAGCTCCAGCTTCTGTCCCAAGAGAGGACCCGCCACCATCAGGGCAGTGTGCCGACAGCCTCCAGTGGCTGCACCTTGAGACGCCACAGCAGTGGTCACTAGGAGGCCATGCTCTCCCCAGATGGCTCTTGGCCAATGTTGGGCATGATGGGGGTACCTCAGCTGAACCCTTCTGATCCAAAGCCAAACTCTTTCAGCTTTTAGGAGATCCCCTCAAGCCGAGGCCAAGGCTCTCAGCGCTGCCCTCCAGGCTACCTCCTCCTACGCCAAGGGCCTTGGGCAGCGTCAGATCTGTATTGTGGTTTGAAGGCCCCTGCCATCTACTCCTTTGCTCACGGTCCTTTATCCATTTCCCTAAGAAACTCTTTGTATTTCTAATTCTATCCAGGATGGGCTTTGCAGAGGGCCTCAGTAGACAGAGAGGAAAACCTTAAAAGCAACCAAAACAGACGGTTCACTGAAAAGAAACAACAATTAGACAGAGAAAAAAATTTTCAGTGACACTAGAATGCAAAGGAATTATCCTCAGAGTGCTGAGAGCCAACGACTCATACTCAGAGAATTCTATACCCTATTAAATCACCATGCAAGAGTGAGGATTAGAAAGAACATTTTCAGTCTAAACTTTGAAAGTATTTACCACTTACAGATCCTCAAAGAAAGAATGTGAACCTGAACAGAAAGAATGAGCTGTAGGAAATGATGTGGAGAAATGTTGAAAACCACAGGTCAATTTAAATAAGCATTTACTATAAAAATTTTTAGAGATAATATCTTAGGGTTTAAAAGTGAAATAGAGCTCAAATATAGATAAAATAACATAGCTGGAATGTGTATGGACATAATCTGAGTTAAGATGAATTTAAGTAAATTCCTTATTTTGGTGTGTGATGGCGATATTGAATAAATACTAATTTATTTTGATTTTAACTTTAGAGTGAATGTTACAAATTTAAGGGTGATCACTGAAACTATAAAAAATGAAAAGTCTAATTTCCAAACTAATAGAGGGAAAATGAATGAAAAGCACTCAAATCCAGGGGGCAGGGTTGTGGTAAATTAGGAGTATGGGATTAACAGATACAGATTACTTAACACAAAATAGACGAGCAACAAGAATTTACTGTATAGCACAGATTATTATGTTCAGTATCTTAGAATATCCTATAATGGAAAATACTCTGAAAATATGACTGAATCATTTTGCTGTATACCTGAAACTAACAAAATATTATAAATCAACTATAATTCAATAACAATAGTAATAATAAAAACCTCTCAAATCTATCCAAAAGGGCTTTTAGGAGATCCTCAAGCCGAGGCCAAGGCTCTCAGCGCTGCCCTCCAGGCTACCTCCTCCGCCAAGGGCCTTGGGCAGCGTCAGATCTGTATTGTGGTTTGAAGGCCCCTGCCATCTACTCCTTTGCTCACGGTCCTTTATCCATTTCCCTAAGAAACTCTTTGTATTTCTAATTCTATCCAGGATGGGCTTTGCAGAGGGCCTCAGTAGACAGAGAGGAAAACCTTAAAAGCAACCAAAACAGACGGTTCACTGAAAAGAAACAACAATTAGACAGAGAAAAAAATTTTCAGTGACACTAGAATGCAAAGGAATTATCCTCAGAGTGCTGAGAGCCAACGACTCATACTCAGAGAATTCTATACCCTATTAAATCACCATGCAAGAGTGAGGATTAGAAAGAACATTTTCAGTCTAAACTTTGAAAGTATTTACCACTTACAGATCCTCAAAGAAAGAATGTGAACCTGAACAGAAAGAATGAGCTGTAGGAAATGATGTGGAGAAATGTTGAAAACCACAGGTCAATTTAAATAAGCATTTACTATAAAAATTTTTAGAGATAATATCTTAGGGTTTAAAAGTGAAATAGAGCTCAAATATAGATAAAATAACATAGCTGGAATGTGTATGGACATAATCTGAGTTAAGATGAATTTAAGTAAATTCCTTATTTTGGTGTGTGATGGCGATATTGAATAAATACTAATTTATTTTGATTTTAACTTTAGAGTGAATGTTACAAATTTAAGGGTGATCACTGAAACTATAAAAAATGAAAAGTCTAATTTCCAAACTAATAGAGGGAAAATGAATGAAAAGCACTCAAATCCAGGGGGCAGGGTTGTGGTAAATTAGGAGTATGGGATTAACAGATACAGATTACTTAACACAAAATAGACGAGCAACAAGAATTTACTGTATAGCACAGATTATTATGTTCAGTATCTTAGAATATCCTATAATGGAAAATACTCTGAAAATATGACTGAATCATTTTGCTGTATACCTGAAACTAACAAAATATTATAAATCAACTATAATTCAATAACAATAGTAATAATAAAAACCTCTCAAATCTATCCAGTAGAAAGCAGAAAAAAACAACTAAGAAATAACAAAACTATGATGAATAGACACCAAAGTTAACACTGAATAAATAAAGTTTAATGTATATATGGATTTAACTTGACAATTAAAAGACAAAGAATCTGAGACTGAGTTAAAAAATAAAATTCAGCTGTTATCAAACACCAAAAACATGTACTTACAGAAATGCTAAAAGTAAGAGGATGAAGAAAAGATATGTAGGAAAACAAACCCAAAAGAGAAATGGAATGGCAGACTCTAATATTAGAATATTATTAAAATATTATCAATATTATACAGGATAGATTTTATAACAGAAATAAAATGAACAATCACCAGGAAGATTCTGAATATTTACCACTTACCAGGCAAACTTTGAAGTGCACAAATTGACAGAAATACAAGGAGAAATTCACAAATGCATAATTACAGCAGATGTGAATATACTTACAGCTGTCATTGATTCAGAATCAGAAAGCTTGTTAAGGGAACAGACTATTTTGACAACACAATTAACTGTCTTGAGGTGATAACGTTATATAAACACTGTTCCAACAAGTATAGAAAATATATTGTTTTCTTACTCATATTGATTTTTTTCACCAAAATTAGCAACCTAAGGTACAAAGCAAGTCTCAAAACTATCTAAAACTCAGAAAAAAAAATCTAAGAATCATTTTACATAAGCAGAATTCCCTAAACACAGTGCATCGACCTTAGACATCAACAATAAAAGACAGCAATCTCCTTTTCAGCCCCTGCATTTAGAAATTTAAAATTACCACGCATAAATCAGTAATGAATAGAATACAGATCATGGAATTTACAAAACACTTAGAAAGAAACCACAGTGAACATATCAGCTTTCAAAGATTACGGTGTCCAGATAAGAAAGGTACTTGAAGGGACATTTCTAGTTTGAAATGCAAATGTATAAATTAGGAAGAAAGGTTAAAACTTCACCACAGAGTAAGCCAAAAGTCAGTAGAAGAAATAAAACCATTGAATTAAAGACAGAGATTAATCTAACAAAATATTATAAATCAACTATAATTCAATAACAATAGTAATAATAAAAACCTCTCAAATCTATCCAGTAGAAAGCAGAAAAAAACAACTAAGAAATAACAAAACTATGATGAATAGACACCAAAGTTAACACTGAATAAATAAAGTTTAATGTATATATGGATTTAACTTGACAATTAAAAGACAAAGAATCTGAGACTGAGTTAAAAAATAAAATTCAGCTGTTATCAAACACCAAAAACATGTACTTACAGAAATGCTAAAAGTAAGAGGATGAAGAAAAGATATGTAGGAAAACAAACCCAAAAGAGAAATGGAATGGCAGACTCTAATATTAGAATATTATTAAAATATTATCAATATTATACAGGATAGATTTTATAACAGAAATAAAATGAACAATCACCAGGAAGATTCTGAATATTTACCACTTACCAGGCAAACTTTGAAGTGCACAAATTGACAGAAATACAAGGAGAAATTCACAAATGCATAATTACAGCAGATGTGAATATACTTACAGCTGTCATTGATTCAGAATCAGAAAGCTTGTTAAGGGAACAGACTATTTTGACAACACAATTAACTGTCTTGAGGTGATAACGTTATATAAACACTGTTCCAACAAGTATAGAAAATATATTGTTTTCTTACTCATATTGATTTTTTTCACCAAAATTAGCAACCTAAGGTACAAAGCAAGTCTCAAAACTATCTAAAACTCAGAAAAAAAAATCTAAGAATCATTTTACATAAGCAGAATTCCCTAAACACAGTGCATCGACCTTAGACATCAACAATAAAAGACAGCAATCTCCTTTTCAGCCCCTGCATTTAGAAATTTAAAATTACCACGCATAAATCAGTAATGAATAGAATACAGATCATGGAATTTACAAAACACTTAGAAAGAAACCACAGTGAACATATCAGCTTTCAAAGATTACGGTGTCCAGATAAGAAAGGTACTTGAAGGGACATTTCTAGTTTGAAATGCAAATGTATAAATTAGGAAGAAAGGTTAAAACTTCACCACAGAGTAAGCCAAAAGTCAGTAGAAGAAATAAAACCATTGAATTAAAGACAGAGATTAATCAGGAAGAAGAAAAAGAAATAATAGAGAAGCTCCATACCTCAGGCACCCACCCATCTCTGGGCTTTGCTCTCTGCCTAGAACATTGTTTCCCCAAGTATCTGTGTGGTTCACTCTCCCAACTCCATCTCCTGTCTTTTGTAAAGTCATTTACTCAGTGAGATCTTTCAAGCACACTATTTCAACTTTCATACCCAGCTCCCCAATATCCCCCAACTATCTTCCCTACTCTTTTTTTGTAGTAGTTATGACTAGCTATCATCTTTTACATATACATTTTACTTACTGTGTTCCTCTATTACCTATTTTGCTCACTGCTGACTCTACAAGTGCCCATAACAATGTCAGGCTTAGCGGTTTTCAATAAATGTTTGTTAAATAAATGATTTTATAGTTAACTAGGTGCTATATACAGATGTCTGCCATCTTCATTTTCTATACTTTTCTGTACATTTGAAATATTTTCAGTTAAAAATGTAAGCTTTTTTTTAGGTCTATGAAGTATTAAAATGATTTTCCGATTACATGTTTATGTTGCTTCTTCAATCACAACAAAATAAAAGTAATGTCCACCAAAAAGTCATATATGCCTAATTCATATAGCCAATAAACTCTATTACTATTTTAAAGCACCTTTTCTCCAGAATTTGTGACAGAACTAATATCACACTTTATTCAAGATTTCTGTAAAAGAACATTGAAGAATCCTTTAAAAATAATTTAGGCAAAAGAAACCCTCCATAATAAAACTATTCACAGGACACTATTGTTTCAGTTAAAAAAATTTTGAGATTATTCTTGGACTTGAATGTTGACTTCAAAAAACCGAGAAACTAGGGTTGCTACTTGAAGGTATAGGGAAAAAGATCTTTACTCTCATTCTTAGATATTTATATCTATCATGTCATTTTGTGTTTGTTGATGATTTAGAAGTTCAGTTATCTTCTCTGACAGGGGAAATTTAGAAGCTTATGGTAGAGAAGGGTGAAGGAAATTAAGCTAGTTGTATTTACTACTAGATCAGTAAGAAAGGTTAAAACTTCACCACAGAGTAAGCCAAAAGTCAGTAGAAGAAATAAAACCATTGAATTAAAGACAGAGATTAATCAGGAAGAAGAAAAAGAAATAATAGAGAAGCTCCATACCTCAGGCACCCACCCATCTCTGGGCTTTGCTCTCTGCCTAGAACATTGTTTCCCCAAGTATCTGTGTGGTTCACTCTCCCAACTCCATCTCCTGTCTTTTGTAAAGTCATTTACTCAGTGAGATCTTTCAAGCACACTATTTCAACTTTCATACCCAGCTCCCCAATATCCCCCAACTATCTTCCCTACTCTTTTTTTGTAGTAGTTATGACTAGCTATCATCTTTTACATATACATTTTACTTACTGTGTTCCTCTATTACCTATTTTGCTCACTGCTGACTCTACAAGTGCCCATAACAATGTCAGGCTTAGCGGTTTTCAATAAATGTTTGTTAAATAAATGATTTTATAGTTAACTAGGTGCTATATACAGATGTCTGCCATCTTCATTTTCTATACTTTTCTGTACATTTGAAATATTTTCAGTTAAAAATGTAAGCTTTTTTTTAGGTCTATGAAGTATTAAAATGATTTTCCGATTACATGTTTATGTTGCTTCTTCAATCACAACAAAATAAAAGTAATGTCCACCAAAAAGTCATATATGCCTAATTCATATAGCCAATAAACTCTATTACTATTTTAAAGCACCTTTTCTCCAGAATTTGTGACAGAACTAATATCACACTTTATTCAAGATTTCTGTAAAAGAACATTGAAGAATCCTTTAAAAATAATTTAGGCAAAAGAAACCCTCCATAATAAAACTATTCACAGGACACTATTGTTTCAGTTAAAAAAATTTTGAGATTATTCTTGGACTTGAATGTTGACTTCAAAAAACCGAGAAACTAGGGTTGCTACTTGAAGGTATAGGGAAAAAGATCTTTACTCTCATTCTTAGATATTTATATCTATCATGTCATTTTGTGTTTGTTGATGATTTAGAAGTTCAGTTATCTTCTCTGACAGGGGAAATTTAGAAGCTTATGGTAGAGAAGGGTGAAGGAAATTAAGCAATAGTTGTATTTACTACTAGATCAGTGGATCTGCTTTGCTCCCTGCTCTGTCCTAGCTTCAGTGTAAGCACAATAATCTGCTCCCTCTGCAATAGGGAGCAATTGTGTACATGAACTGGAGTAAATTTATCATGGCTTGTAAAATTTATTCATTAATACAAAAATAATTACATGAAATTAATTTAAATTAGATGATCATAATACTAACACATTAGACACAAAAATGGTGCTGTTACAGATAACCCTTTTTCATTCATAGAAAAAAATATAAACTGATAAAAATTCTCACTTAATCTAAGAAATTGTAATCTGCTGATTGTAAGGCTTTAAAAAACAGAAGTTAAGTGAAAGACCTGGCTATGAAGAAATGAGAAATATATCATGTTCACTCCATAGAGATATGTAAATGATAGTGTTCACTCAGGTTTTGTTTTCCAAAGTTTACATTCATACTGAGTGAAATTAATTATGCATGAACTGACCAAAAAGCCAAGTGAATGGGCAGAAAAGTGAGATTTCCAAGTAAAACTACTGTGATAGACTTCAATTAATGCATTTACACAGTTCTTGGTAGTCTTTATCTAAGAGACCCACATCAAACATGGAATGAATTTGCCCTGTGAGACTTCTTTTAAGTAGGAGAATCCACAAGTTGGCTTCCCTTCCTTGTCTTCTCTTGAAGCACTAATCCAGCAGAAAAAAAAACGGAAACCTCTGACTTCTAACCACTTTTAAATATTCTATGAACACCTGTTGTTGATGACTGCATTTGTCATTATCTAAACAAAGTGTATGGCACAAATATTTTCATCTGTAAGTTTTTTGTCTGGTAATATCTTATATGAAATCGAAAGCATCCTTAAAAAGACAACAGTTGAGTTCGTGTGATGTGGACGATACTGTATGAGAAAAGTCCAAGTAGTGTCATTGTTGGAAAGCCGTTGATAGAATTATGAAATCTTCAATCTCCCTAGCTTAGCTTATGGAACAGCACTAACATGGTAAATATTGATTTATAATGAAATTCTAGATTGCATTCCATAAGTAAATTATAAGGATGCTACTAATTATATTTACTTGCTAAAGCAACTGAGGTCTTTTCTGCAAGCACACAAATCCTTAAGAAAGCTGGAATTAGGTCATTTTTTGACAGCCCACTGAGGCATCTGTTAGGAAATATTGGAAGAGCTAATGAGGTGACCTAATCACAATGTTATTATGAATAGAACTGATTCTGAATTGTTAGAATTAGTTGCTCTCTTTCAAATTCATTTCTTATGTTATTCTCCCACAATATTAAAAATCTAACCATTCATATATTCCTAAAGATCATGAATTAAAATCAGCAAAGAGCCTATAGCTGACTTTATGTTGATGTATGGCAGAGGCGAACACAATATTGTGAAGCAATTTCCCTTCAGTTAAAAATAAATAAGTCTGGAAAAATAAACAAAGAGATGAAGCTACAAGACAAAAACAATTATATACAATAATTTAGTTATTTAGATTCTTTTACTCCACATTGCCACTCATGAATACATGCTTTATATATGTATACACATATGTCAACTTATTGTATATATATATATATATAGAAAGAGAGAGACAGACAGACAGACAGAGATAGAGAGAATCAGTCTGTTCATCCAATAACACTGTAAGTTCAATATAAAACAAATGGAAACTGAGTCAACTACTAGTGACATCACAGCATTGGTGAATGCCAAAGCTAAGACTAGACTTTGAGTTTCTTATCTTTCTTTAGGATTCTTTGTCTCAATTTATATACCTATGTTTTCTACAATCACTATCATTTATGTAAATGACTGTGGTCATGGGAGTGCTGTCTCTGCCCACTGACACCTCCACCCAATAGAAACCCTCTATCCTTGCTTGAAGGAGAAAAAAAAGTGTGCCTGATATCTTAAGAAACTAAAGCAAATATTTCTATAAACTCTAGTCTTTTGTTTAGCATCTCCATGTTCTTGGCACTGGGATTTCATATCCTTGTGACTTACACAGGCTTTGGTGGGTTGACTGGAAATCAAACTTGTCATAAGAATATAATATAATGTCTAGGGAATGATTTTTTGCTGGTTCTAGACTTTTGTGCCAAAATAAAAGTATTTGTAAAGTGGAGGTGCCATCCTTTCATATGAAGGAAAATATATAATAATAGCACAATTTAAAGCAATTGAGCTCTGATTAGAGGCCATATATAATGATGATTATGCTAAAAAACATCTAAAAGTAAATGTGGAATGGTATATTTATACCACAGTTTCTTTGTGATACTCTCAAGCATATATGGAAAATTTGTATGTTGGGGTTCAAGCCGGAAGCCTCTGCCCTTTCTACTAGGAACATAAAGAAGCTTTCATGTTATTCTCCCACAATATTAAAAATCTAACCATTCATATATTCCTAAAGATCATGAATTAAAATCAGCAAAGAGCCTATAGCTGACTTTATGTTGATGTATGGCAGAGGCGAACACAATATTGTGAAGCAATTTCCCTTCAGTTAAAAATAAATAAGTCTGGAAAAATAAACAAAGAGATGAAGCTACAAGACAAAAACAATTATATACAATAATTTAGTTATTTAGATTCTTTTACTCCACATTGCCACTCATGAATACATGCTTTATATATGTATACACATATGTCAACTTATTGTATATATATATATATATAGAAAGAGAGAGACAGACAGACAGACAGAGATAGAGAGAATCAGTCTGTTCATCCAATAACACTGTAAGTTCAATATAAAACAAATGGAAACTGAGTCAACTACTAGTGACATCACAGCATTGGTGAATGCCAAAGCTAAGACTAGACTTTGAGTTTCTTATCTTTCTTTAGGATTCTTTGTCTCAATTTATATACCTATGTTTTCTACAATCACTATCATTTATGTAAATGACTGTGGTCATGGGAGTGCTGTCTCTGCCCACTGACACCTCCACCCAATAGAAACCCTCTATCCTTGCTTGAAGGAGAAAAAAAAGTGTGCCTGATATCTTAAGAAACTAAAGCAAATATTTCTATAAACTCTAGTCTTTTGTTTAGCATCTCCATGTTCTTGGCACTGGGATTTCATATCCTTGTGACTTACACAGGCTTTGGTGGGTTGACTGGAAATCAAACTTGTCATAAGAATATAATATAATGTCTAGGGAATGATTTTTTGCTGGTTCTAGACTTTTGTGCCAAAATAAAAGTATTTGTAAAGTGGAGGTGCCATCCTTTCATATGAAGGAAAATATATAATAATAGCACAATTTAAAGCAATTGAGCTCTGATTAGAGGCCATATATAATGATGATTATGCTAAAAAACATCTAAAAGTAAATGTGGAATGGTATATTTATACCACAGTTTCTTTGTGATACTCTCAAGCATATATGGAAAATTTGTATGTTGGGGTTCAAGCCGGAAGCCTCTGCCCTTTCTACTAGGAACGCATAAAGAAGCTTTCATGTCTACAGAGTCTTCTGAAGCATGCGCTCTGGCAAGTTTCCAACCATACAGGCAGCACCATGTAAAACCCAGTTGTGTATACATTTGAATCACTTCCCAGCTCCTCCCTCTCTCCTGACCTCTGGATGCTGCTGGAAGGCTTAGTCCTCCACCCTCTTCCTATTTACTTTGTCCTCCTAGGTGACTCATCTGGTGCTAAGGCTTTAAATAGCATACATACTGAAAGATATAAGTTCAGTTCTGAGCTCTTCCCTGAGCGCTGCATCTCAAACTTAATACATCCTAAACAACACTCCTAACTGCTTCCTGCAACTTCCTCCTCTAACCTCATCTTCCCTCAAATCTTTCCAATCTTGTCCATAGTACCTGCAGTGATACAAGTCAAGAATCTAGAATTCATCGACTACTCTTTATTTGATTGATATGTACACAATATATACAATACTGACTATTGAATCCAGTCCTAAGAGTACCCACAGAGACATACAACACACATTCAGTGTGCATAGCAATTCTGTTAGGCAAGCACAGCTCACCTCTGAACACTAACCATCACTCCACTGTCTCAGTCCAAGTTGCCCTCACCTCTCATCACCTGCAGTAACCCACAGCTGCCCGTGACAGGCTATACCCCAGCCTGAACAATCCATCCTCTGCACATGAGTCAGAGTCACCATTTTAAAGTACAGATCAGTTGGCTCTCTTCCCTGCCTCCTTCATTTCGGTGGGTTCCCATTCACTGTGAGAAGGGTAGAATTCAGACCATGCCTTGTGAAGGTGTACATGGTCTGGGCCCTCCTTCCTTGGCCCACACTTATCCTTCCATTTTAGCATCTCATCTTGATCCAACAGCCCCAGCTTTTCTGGCTTTCAAACAGTGAAATCTGCTTTCTTCCAATGGCTTTGCTCTTGCTCTTTCCTCTGCCTAGATCACTCTTCTTACAGGTCTTTGCATGGCTGCATCCATTTCATTATTGTCAGATAAGACTGACTTAGTTCTTTCTCTCCTTGAAAATTTGTATGTTGGGGTTCAAGCCGGAAGCCTCTGCCCTTTCTACTAGGAACGCATAAAGAAGCTTTCATGTCTACAGAGTCTTCTGAAGCATGCGCTCTGGCAAGTTTCCAACCATACAGGCAGCACCATGTAAAACCCAGTTGTGTATACATTTGAATCACTTCCCAGCTCCTCCCTCTCTCCTGACCTCTGGATGCTGCTGGAAGGCTTAGTCCTCCACCCTCTTCCTATTTACTTTGTCCTCCTAGGTGACTCATCTGGTGCTAAGGCTTTAAATAGCATACATACTGAAAGATATAAGTTCAGTTCTGAGCTCTTCCCTGAGCGCTGCATCTCAAACTTAATACATCCTAAACAACACTCCTAACTGCTTCCTGCAACTTCCTCCTCTAACCTCATCTTCCCTCAAATCTTTCCAATCTTGTCCATAGTACCTGCAGTGATACAAGTCAAGAATCTAGAATTCATCGACTACTCTTTATTTGATTGATATGTACACAATATATACAATACTGACTATTGAATCCAGTCCTAAGAGTACCCACAGAGACATACAACACACATTCAGTGTGCATAGCAATTCTGTTAGGCAAGCACAGCTCACCTCTGAACACTAACCATCACTCCACTGTCTCAGTCCAAGTTGCCCTCACCTCTCATCACCTGCAGTAACCCACAGCTGCCCGTGACAGGCTATACCCCAGCCTGAACAATCCATCCTCTGCACATGAGTCAGAGTCACCATTTTAAAGTACAGATCAGTTGGCTCTCTTCCCTGCCTCCTTCATTTCGGTGGGTTCCCATTCACTGTGAGAAGGGTAGAATTCAGACCATGCCTTGTGAAGGTGTACATGGTCTGGGCCCTCCTTCCTTGGCCCACACTTATCCTTCCATTTTAGCATCTCATCTTGATCCAACAGCCCCAGCTTTTCTGGCTTTCAAACAGTGAAATCTGCTTTCTTCCAATGGCTTTGCTCTTGCTCTTTCCTCTGCCTAGATCACTCTTCTTACAGGTCTTTGCATGGCTGCATCCATTTCATTATTTCAGTCACAGATAAGACTCCACTGACCTCCCAGTTACATTCCTACAACTCTACTGCCAGCAGCAAGCCATCTCTCCACACTCCTTTGTTTTCTTAACAGCATTTAGCAATATCTGAAATACTCTGTCTAGTGTACTTGCTTACATATTAACTGTCAGGCTTCTCTCACTAGAGTGCAAGCTCCATGGAGATGGGACCTTCCTCTTTTCTTTCTTTCCTTTTAATTATTTTTATTTTACTTTTACAGAGTTCTGTTGTTTACAGCTATACACAAACCCAAATCAGTCACAGGCATACCCTTGACCCTCTCACACCTGAACCCCCTCTCAGTCCCCCATCTTCCCACCCCTCCAGGTTGTTGCATAGCCCGCATAGAAGTTCCCTTACTCTTACAGCATAGTCACAATGGTTGTCTCTTTTACATATGGTAGTGTAGGTTTCCATGTTACTTTTTCCATATTTCTCATTCATTCCTGCCTCCCTCCAATGACATAAGTCTATTCTCTACGTCTGTTTCTCCATTGCTGCTCTGTATTTATCAGTACCATCTTTCTAGATACCATATATATATGTGTTCGTATACTGTATTTGTCCTTCTCTTTATGACTTAACTTCACTTTGTATAATAGATTCTAGATTCATCCACCTCATTAGGACTGATTCAAATGCATTTCTTTTTTGATGGCTGAGAAATATTCCATTGTATATATGTACCATAGTTTCTTTATCCATATTTGTCGATGGACATCTAGGTTGTTTCCATGTGCTAGCTACTGTAAAAACTGCTGCAATGAAAACTGGGGTACATGTGTCTCTTTCAGTGTCAGAGTATATGCCATAGTAGGTGGGTTCCCATTCACTGTGAGAAGGGTAGAATTCAGACCATGCCTTGTGAAGGTGTACATGGTCTGGGCCCTCCTTCCTTGGCCCACACTTATCCTTCCATTTTAGCATCTCATCTTGATCCAACAGCCCCAGCTTTTCTGGCTTTCAAACAGTGAAATCTGCTTTCTTCCAATGGCTTTGCTCTTGCTCTTTCCTCTGCCTAGATCACTCTTCTTACAGGTCTTTGCATGGCTGCATCCATTTCATTATTTCAGTCACAGATAAGACTCCACTGACCTCCCAGTTACATTCCTACAACTCTACTGCCAGCAGCAAGCCATCTCTCCACACTCCTTTGTTTTCTTAACAGCATTTAGCAATATCTGAAATACTCTGTCTAGTGTACTTGCTTACATATTAACTGTCAGGCTTCTCTCACTAGAGTGCAAGCTCCATGGAGATGGGACCTTCCTCTTTTCTTTCTTTCCTTTTAATTATTTTTATTTTACTTTTACAGAGTTCTGTTGTTTACAGCTATACACAAACCCAAATCAGTCACAGGCATACCCTTGACCCTCTCACACCTGAACCCCCTCTCAGTCCCCCATCTTCCCACCCCTCCAGGTTGTTGCATAGCCCGCATAGAAGTTCCCTTACTCTTACAGCATAGTCACAATGGTTGTCTCTTTTACATATGGTAGTGTAGGTTTCCATGTTACTTTTTCCATATTTCTCATTCATTCCTGCCTCCCTCCAATGACATAAGTCTATTCTCTACGTCTGTTTCTCCATTGCTGCTCTGTATTTATCAGTACCATCTTTCTAGATACCATATATATATGTGTTCGTATACTGTATTTGTCCTTCTCTTTATGACTTAACTTCACTTTGTATAATAGATTCTAGATTCATCCACCTCATTAGGACTGATTCAAATGCATTTCTTTTTTGATGGCTGAGAAATATTCCATTGTATATATGTACCATAGTTTCTTTATCCATATTTGTCGATGGACATCTAGGTTGTTTCCATGTGCTAGCTACTGTAAAAACTGCTGCAATGAAAACTGGGGTACATGTGTCTCTTTCAGTTTTGATGTCCTCAGAGTATATGCCTAGTAGTAGGATAAATGGGTCATATGGTGCTTCTATTCCTAGTGTTTTTTTAAGGAATCATCATACTGTCTTCCATACTGACTGTATCAATTTACATTCCCACCAACAATGCAAGAGTGTTCCTTTTTCTCCACACCCTCTCCAGCATTTTTTGATGATGGCCATTCTGACTGGTATGAGGTGATATCTCCTTTTAATTTTGATTTGCATTTCTCTAATAATGAGTGACGCTGAGCATCTTTTCATGTATTTTTTGGCTATCTGTATGTCTTTGGAGAGATGTCTGTTTATGTCTTTTTCCCACTTTTTGATTAGGTTGCTTGTTTTTTTGGTGTTGAGTTGTATGAGCTGCTTATATATTTTGGAAATTAATTCTCCATCAGTCTTTCATTTGCTATTATTTTCTCCCATTCTGAGAGTTACCTTTTCCCTCTTTTCTGCTTCACACCACATTAGGGTCTCAAAGACTTTGTGGTTGAGTCAATGAATGCCGACTCTGTCATTAAAAGCAATGACCTTATGCTAGTTATTTAATCAATGAGAGTGGCAGTTTGCAATCAAAACAGGATAATTACACCTATGTACTTGAGATTTTCTGAGGTTATTTAGAGATTCAAGCAGAAATTAGAATTTTTCTCAAGACCATAGTTCTCATGAATATAACAGACTGAAGTTTTGGACCAATTAATAGTTTGTTATGTATGTACATCCTTGGCTTCACATCAATCAATAGAAGGCTAGACCTATTCCAGTTCTAAGATCTAACACAATTAGTTGTAATTCTAGATTATATTAATTAAATTATTAATATTATGTGCCAATCATCATTTGGCTATATACTTCCACATGTATACTTGTGTATATACACATATATAAATTCTTTAGGTACATCTATATCTATATTTATATATCTCTGTCTATGTATATACATTTACATGGACACACACACATATGTATGTGAAATGTATCATTTGAGTTTTTATCTGATGCTTTCATACTGAAAAAAAAAATTGAGCCAGTATACTTAAGGTATCTAGGCCAAACTAAATAAGAGAAAATGTAAAATATTTGGCTTAAAACTCAATTTCAGGTAAGCACGTGTAAGAATTCACTTGAACTGAATACTGGGCACAGTTCTCATGCTGGTTGTACATGATGGGGATGTTAGAGAAGATCCATCATATTACAACTCTATGTGTTCATGAAAGCCTCTGAACAAATATTTGTTTAAACTGTCTCCACCTACTGATTAATAAGGCCTCTTTCTGGTAAAATATAGGCATTAAAAGGAATGATAGTCAACATGGTAGTAGTAGTGTTAATTGCCCAGTTGTAGCTGATTCTTTGAGACTCCATGGACTGCAGTCTGTCAGGTTTCTCTGTGCATGGAATTCTCCAGGCAAAAATATCGGAGTTACAGGTAGTCAACCCCTTCTCCACGGGATCTTTCCAACCCAGGGATCAGACCCGGGTCTCCTGCATTCCAGGTGGATTCTTTGAGATCTGAGCCACAAGCGAAGCCCTTGGTGGTCAAAATATTTAACCACTAACTTGACAAGAGGTCAACGATGGTATGACCAATGTGGCATCAGGCAGTAGTACACTGGCTCAGGACAAGGGTAAGGATGTAGAGAACATCCTCATTATGAAACTCATTTCAGCCATACAAGAAAACTTCTCCTAGCATGAAACTCCAGTTTTTGTTTCTGTTATTTTTTAAACTATGATAGCAGACTCTGGTTTGTAATGGTGAAAAAATTTTCAGCCTGTTTCACAGCTATAAAATAAGTGAAGTCATCTTATTTAAATTCAGTGTATTAAACTAGCTTAAATTTTATTTATGATGAATCCTCTTTTGATTTCTTCAAGGAAGAAAATAATATTTATGTTAGAACAACTTATTCATGTACCTTTTCACAAGAATTTGCAATTAAACTGTGCAAAACTGCTACTCAACAGTTTGTAATAGCTCCTTGTTATTACTCTATAATGCGCTAAAGATAAAAAAGTCCTTTCAGTTTAAAAATTCATGGAGTAACACATAAAGTTTAGTCTTTTGGCCTAAATATTAAGTCAATTTTCCTTCTTTTACCTGTAATGAGGATACCATCAATTCAAAGCAGCATATTTTATAAAACATATCACTTATTGTTATGTTTTTCATTTAATATACTTCAGCACATATTTAGTAATTTACTTGAAAATCATTAAACATTGATTCTTTTTAAATTTCAATTTTTAAATTTCTATTTTGAAAAGAAAACCATGACATTATGAAAACTAGAAATACACACCTATTTAAAAAGAGAATCAACAAAGCAGGATATTTCAAGCATATTTTTCTTAACTGTTTACTGTTTTTTTTCTCTAAAAATATATTTTTCAAGCTATTTTAAAATTGCTTGTAAATAATTTCATGATTGAACTCTAGGATAAGGACGTAACATAGTATGCATTTATTAGTTATAACTTCAAATTCACCTGGGCTCCAAAGATAACCCAGCACTGGAAAATCTGCATAAAGTACTATTAGAAAAACACAAATGCTCAAGAAAAGCCAACAAACTGCCAGAGGCAACAGATAAATATGAAACACTAAAAACCTGGTTTACATAACTAGACCAGAAACTGACTCTAGCATAGCTACATTTAATCCTGGGTGCAGCATTTTGCTTGCAATTATTTGATTAATAATTTGTTTATTCCACAGGACATAGATATTATACTAAAAAGTTTTTGAGTGTTTACAGCATATATGGACTAACACACAGTGTCTCATTCAGAGATATTTTATTTGCTTCCGTGGAACTAGAAGTTGTGAAATAAACTGGATAGTGATAGTTGCTAAGAGCTCATTGTAACTAATCCGTATCAGTTACTATATAAAAGATAACTTTGGCAGATAGTAAAGGACAAGGAAGCCTGGTGTGCTGCAGTCCATGGGGTCACAGAGTCGGAAACGACTTAGTGATTGAACAACAACCACTATATAAGATAACATTAGCTTCCATGCATAAAAGCCATAATTAAAACTTAAATGATAGATTCTTCCCTGAATGGAAATATGCAGTGCAGATGAAAAACTGTCTATTAACACATAGCTATTTTTTTTAAAACATTTGTTTATTTATTTATTTTGGGGGTTGGGGTGGAGGTGGGGGTGGGTGGGCTGCTTCTATTGGCCTTTCATTTGTCTATTTTTCATCCATCTTTGTTCTTTGGCCTGTGTGGGCCTCCCATCGCGGCGGCCTCTGTTGTCGCAGAGCACTGGCTCTGGGCGCATGCACTCCAGAGCTCCGGCTCGGCAATTGGACACATCAGTCCAGCCGCTCCGCAGCACGTGGGATCTTTCCAGGCCAGGGATCGAAACGGCGCCCCTTGCACTGCAAGGCAGTGTCCTTACCCACTGGACCACCAGGGAAGCCCAACACATAGCTATTTGACCCAAGATCTCTTTAGGTTATTAGCAGTCTCTAAAATGACAATGTTTAGAGTACTACCCAAAGTACTATCAGCAAGTAATAATTATAAAATAAGGTAACTGCACTGGTGGTTATAATACTGTTTTAAAATTTATATAATGGTTATAGTAGTGCCTATAGTGAAACACAGGTGGTAAATACATACTTATCTTGATTTTGATGAATTCCAACAAACTGCCAGAGGCAACAGATAAATATGAAACACTAAAAACCTGGTTTACATAACTAGACCAGAAACTGACTCTAGCATAGCTACATTTAATCCTGGGTGCAGCATTTTGCTTGCAATTATTTGATTAATAATTTGTTTATTCCACAGGACATAGATATTATACTAAAAAGTTTTTGAGTGTTTACAGCATATATGGACTAACACACAGTGTCTCATTCAGAGATATTTTATTTGCTTCCGTGGAACTAGAAGTTGTGAAATAAACTGGATAGTGATAGTTGCTAAGAGCTCATTGTAACTAATCCGTATCAGTTACTATATAAAAGATAACTTTGGCAGATAGTAAAGGACAAGGAAGCCTGGTGTGCTGCAGTCCATGGGGTCACAGAGTCGGAAACGACTTAGTGATTGAACAACAACCACTATATAAGATAACATTAGCTTCCATGCATAAAAGCCATAATTAAAACTTAAATGATAGATTCTTCCCTGAATGGAAATATGCAGTGCAGATGAAAAACTGTCTATTAACACATAGCTATTTTTTTTAAAACATTTGTTTATTTATTTATTTTGGGGGTTGGGGTGGAGGTGGGGGTGGGTGGGCTGCTTCTATTGGCCTTTCATTTGTCTATTTTTCATCCATCTTTGTTCTTTGGCCTGTGTGGGCCTCCCATCGCGGCGGCCTCTGTTGTCGCAGAGCACTGGCTCTGGGCGCATGCACTCCAGAGCTCCGGCTCGGCAATTGGACACATCAGTCCAGCCGCTCCGCAGCACGTGGGATCTTTCCAGGCCAGGGATCGAAACGGCGCCCCTTGCACTGCAAGGCAGTGTCCTTACCCACTGGACCACCAGGGAAGCCCAACACATAGCTATTTGACCCAAGATCTCTTTAGGTTATTAGCAGTCTCTAAAATGACAATGTTTAGAGTACTACCCAAAGTACTATCAGCAAGTAATAATTATAAAATAAGGTAACTGCACTGGTGCAGTTATAATACTTTGTTTTAAAAATTTATATAATGGTTATAGTAGTGCCTATAGTGAAACACAGGTGGTAAATACATACTTATCTTGATTTTGATGAATATACTTCTCATGTTAAAATATATTTTAGATATAAAAATAAATTTAAAAAATTAAGAATTTACTTCTGGCACATACTGGAATCTTTTAATGTCATATATATTATCCATAATTCTTTCTTCCCTTTCTCACTTTCTATATCTTCTTAAGAAAGCAATGAAAGGGAAAATGAGATTGTTGCACAGTAGTAAGTGGCAACCACTATTCCAAGCACAGCATATATATTCATTCAATACAAAATCAGATTAAGACAATCAGGACTATTAGTATCACTAGTAACTTGGCAGACATACATGTAAGTCCTATCTGGTGAAAGACAATATCACACAAGGCCTCAAATAATCTCCAGATTTTTTAATATATAATGTCCAGTGCCTCATCCAAAATAACCAGGTATATGACAGGCAAGAAATACGAACCAACCAGAAGTACTAATGGACAGTAGATACAGACACTTAAAAGATAGAAATAAAACAATTACAAGGACTTTAAAGTCATACATATAATATACACAATCGTAAATTCAATCCTAAGGGAAATCAACCTGAATATTCATTGGAAGTACTGGTGCTGAAGCTGAAGCTCCAATACTTTGGCCACCTGATGCAAAGAGCCAGCTCATTGGAAAAGAGCCTGATGCTGGAAAAGATTGAGGGCAGGAGGAGAAGGGTGCAACAGAGGATGAGATGGTTGGATTGGATCACTGACTCAATGGACATGAGTTTGAGAAAACTCAGGGAGATAGTGAAGAACAGGGAAGCCTGGCATGCTCCAGTTCATGGGCTTGTAAAGAGTCAGACTCGCCTGAGTGACTGAACAACAGTAATATATTCAAGGATATGATAGATGAGATTGAGAATTTTGTCAGGGATCTAGAAGCTAATTTTAAAAAATCCCTAGATGTTAGAACTGAAAAATATCATCATCATCACCATCATATAATAAAAAAATGTTACAATGAAAAATAAGATGATACATACAAAGAAAACTACACCTAAGCAATCATAGTAAAATTACTGGAAATTGAAGATATAAAGAAACAATTACAGATCAAAAAAAAAAAAAAACTGCTTTTAAAAACTAGCAGCATTGCCATCTTCACACTCTCATGTGTAAAATAGATAGCTAGTGGAAGGCTGCTCAGTGCTCTGTAAATATAGTTGATTCACATTTTGTATAACAGAAACCAACCCAACACTGTAAAGCAATTTTCCTTTCATTAAAAATAAAATTAGGGCTTCCCTGGTGGTCCAGTGGGTAAAGAGTCTGCCTTGCAGTGCAAGGGACACTGCTTCAATCCCTGGCCTTGGAAGATCCCATGTGCTGCAGAGCCGCTGGACCAGTGTGCCCAATAAGAGCTGGCACTCTGGAGGGCATGCGCCCAGAGCCGGTGCTCAGCAATGAGAGAGGCCACTGCAATGGGAGGCCCACACAGGTCAAAGAATAAAGATGGATGAAAATAAATAAATAAATAACCAATAAAAAGAGGCCAAAATTTTAAAATATTAATAATAAAATTTGAAAAATACTATTTTCTGAAACAGTGAGTTATAAGACAATAATGTCATAACATGAGGGAAGAGAATCACCAATTTAGAATTCTCTTCCTAGGAAAAGTACATGTAAGGGAAAAAATCAATACATTTCAGGCAAAAAATAAAACTGGATCAAATGATCACTGTACTAAAAGAAATTCGATATGTAATCTCAGAGAAGCAGGAAAAATAGTTGACCTAGGAAAATACAACTTACCAAAACTGAAAATAAAAGTAAGAAAATCTGAATAACCCATAAAAATAGTGAAATTAAAATTGTAAATAAAATCTTCCCTACAAAATATTCTAGGACCAGATGAACTTTATTACAATTTCTAACATATATTTAAGGATGAAATAGCATGAATCTATGTATGTCTCTCTCTCTCAGATTTTTAAAGGGTAATATTTTCTATTTTGATGAGGTCTCTGGAACCTAGCTGTACCCAGAAAGAAAAATTTTAGGCTTACCTTTTTAGTGAACATAATTGCAAAATCCTGAAAATTATTAGCTATCCATAAACAAGGTAAAATGGATTAAAAAAGAAAAACCAGAACACATTATGACTAAATTGGAATTGCGCCATGATTTCAAGTTGGATTTGAGATTGTAAAATCAATCACCACCACAAAAAAATAATAGAGAAAAATCATATGGTAGATATCAGAATATTTGATAAATCAAATATTTATTCATGGTAACTCTGACAAATTAATAGGAGGAAACTTCCCAGTATTATCGATAAAAATGAATGGTAGAATGTTGAAGAGTTTCCTTCTAAATATAGTTGATTCACATTTTGTATAACAGAAACCAACCCAACACTGTAAAGCAATTTTCCTTTCATTAAAAATAAAATTAGGGCTTCCCTGGTGGTCCAGTGGGTAAAGAGTCTGCCTTGCAGTGCAAGGGACACTGCTTCAATCCCTGGCCTTGGAAGATCCCATGTGCTGCAGAGCCGCTGGACCAGTGTGCCCAATAAGAGCTGGCACTCTGGAGGGCATGCGCCCAGAGCCGGTGCTCAGCAATGAGAGAGGCCACTGCAATGGGAGGCCCACACAGGTCAAAGAATAAAGATGGATGAAAATAAATAAATAAATAACCAATAAAAAGAGGCCAAAATTTTAAAATATTAATAATAAAATTTGAAAAATACTATTTTCTGAAACAGTGAGTTATAAGACAATAATGTCATAACATGAGGGAAGAGAATCACCAATTTAGAATTCTCTTCCTAGGAAAAGTACATGAAAGGGGAAAAAAATCAATACATTTCAGGCAAAAAATAAAACTGGATCAAATGATCACTGTACTAAAAGAAATTCGATATGTAATCTCAGAGAAGCAGGAAAAATAGTTGACCTAGGAAAATACAACTTACCAAAACTGAAAATAAAAGTAAGAAAATCTGAATAACCCATAAAAATAGTGAAATTAAAATTGTAAATAAAATCTTCCCTACAAAATATTCTAGGACCAGATGAACTTTATTACAATTTCTAACATATATTTAAGGATGAAATAGCATGAATCTATGTATGTCTCTCTCTCTCAGATTTTTAAAGGGTAATATTTTCTATTTTGATGAGGTCTCTGGAACCTAGCTGTACCCAGAAAGAAAAATTTTAGGCTTACCTTTTTAGTGAACATAATTGCAAAATCCTGAAAATTATTAGCTATCCATAAACAAGGTAAAATGGATTAAAAAAGAAAAACCAGAACACATTATGACTAAATTGGAATTGCGCCATGATTTCAAGTTGGATTTGAGATTGTAAAATCAATCACCACCACAAAAAAATAATAGAGAAAAATCATATGGTAGATATCAGAATATTTGATAAATCAAATATTTATTCATGGTAACTCTGACAAATTAATAGGAGGAAACTTCCCAGTATTATCGATAATACCATACTGAATGGTAGAATGTTGAAGAGTTTCCTTCTAAGATTGAAAACAATACAGTATGCATCATTAGGTCTATAACAATTTACTGAAAATCCTAGTGAGTACAATAAGAAAAAATTACCAGTATTAAAAAAGAATATATATGCCTACCAATATTCTTGGATAGCATGATTGCCTACATGGAAAATCAAAAAGAATCTACAGATAAGATACTAGAATTTCCAAGTGAGTTCAGCAAGGCTGCTGATAACAAATTGATATACCAACATTTAATTGGCTTTCCATAGCATCTCAACGGCCACAACAAACAACTATATATTAGTAACAAATATTAAAAACTGAAATTGAAGAGATACTATTTAGAATAGTATCAAAATACTAAGTGCTTAGTAATGTATCTATCAAGGAAATGTGCAAAATGACCATAAAGCAAGCTGTTATTGAGAGAAATTACCGAAGACCTATATAAATGGAAGAGTATACTATGTTCATGAATTGAAAGACTCAAGGAAATATGTCAAATCTTTCCAAGTTGATCAATATCATGAATGTGTTTTTTTGTTTGTTTGTTTTTAGGAAAGCATTTTAGGCTAATTTTAAAATTTATATGGAAATGTAGAAAGCCAAAAAGGAAAACAGGAGATTTTTAACAATGGGGAGAAAAATATCTGTATTAGATAGCAATCAAAGGTATCAAAAACATTTAAAAATTTCCTATAAATTAATATATAAATGACTTGTTCAGACACTTCACAAAAAAGAACATTTACAAAGTTAATATACATGTGCAAAAGTGTTCAAACTCATCAATAATCAGGAAACAGCAAACTAAAACCACCATAAACTATCCCTATATCACTACATACCTCCTAATCTGTAAGGCTGGTGAGGAAGGGAACTATCATACATTGTTGGTGGGAGTATAAATTATTTCAACCATTTTCAGCTGTTTTGAATTTTCTGTTTAAGCAGAACATAAACATCCTCTGTAGCCCAGCAATGAATTTCTCTGCATATGCTCAGGAGGAATACATGTGCTGTCAAAAGACAGGTGTTTAAGAATGCTCAGGCCAGTATTATTCATTACGTAAAATATGACTGAAACATGTAAATTAATAGGAGGAAACTTCCCAGTATTATCGATAATACCATACTGAATGGTAGAATGTTGAAGAGTTTCCTTCTAAGATTGAAAACAATACAGTATGCATCATTAGGTCTATAACAATTTACTGAAAATCCTAGTGAGTACAATAAGAAAAAATTACCAGTATTAAAAAAGAATATATATGCCTACCAATATTCTTGGATAGCATGATTGCCTACATGGAAAATCAAAAAGAATCTACAGATAAGATACTAGAATTTCCAAGTGAGTTCAGCAAGGCTGCTGATAACAAATTGATATACCAACATTTAATTGGCTTTCCATAGCATCTCAACGGCCACAACAAACAACTATATATTAGTAACAAATATTAAAAACTGAAATTGAAGAGATACTATTTAGAATAGTATCAAAATACTAAGTGCTTAGTAATGTATCTATCAAGGAAATGTGCAAAATGACCATAAAGCAAGCTGTTATTGAGAGAAATTACCGAAGACCTATATAAATGGAAGAGTATACTATGTTCATGAATTGAAAGACTCAAGGAAATATGTCAAATCTTTCCAAGTTGATCAATATCATGAATGTGTTTTTTTGTTTGTTTGTTTTTAGGAAAGCATTTTAGGCTAATTTTAAAATTTATATGGAAATGTAGAAAGCCAAAAAGGAAAACAGGAGATTTTTAACAATGGGGAGAAAAATATCTGTATTAGATAGCAATCAAAGGTATCAAAAACATTTAAAAATTTCCTATAAATTAATATATAAATGACTTGTTCAGACACTTCACAAAAAAGAACATTTACAAAGTTAATATACATGTGCAAAAGTGTTCAAACTCATCAATAATCAGGAAACAGCAAACTAAAACCACCATAAACTATCCCTATATCACTACATACCTCCTAATCTGTAAGGCTGGTGAGGAAGGGAACTATCATACATTGTTGGTGGGAGTATAAATTATTTCAACCATTTTCAGCTGTTTTGAATTTTCTGTTTAAGCAGAACATAAACATCCTCTGTAGCCCAGCAATGAATTTCTCTGCATATGCTCAGGAGGAATACATGTGCTGTGCATCAAAAGACAGGTGTTTAAGAATGCTCAGGCCAGTATTATTCATTACGTTAAAAACTAGATATGACTGAAACATTTTTCTATAGTAAAATGGATCAATAAATTGTTGTATACTCAATAATTAGATACTGTGCAATAATGAAAATAAAATACAGCCATATGCAATAATCTAGTAAACCTCACAGCATAACGCTGAGTGAAAGAACAGAAGCAACTTGATGGGATTTCTGAGGTGGCAATTACACAGAAATGTTCTCTTTCTTGGCGTGGGTAATGTAGTGGGTCCACAGTGGTTCACTTACAACTAGTGAATCATTTTATCCATTTATATGTTGAGTATTTATCTGAATGTGTGCTATAGTTTAAAAATAAAAAACGGTATTTCTCCTACATGTTTGAAGCACCCCACAGTACTATGCTCTGAAGAGTTATAACTCCATGAAATAATTTTTACAACTGTAAGCAAACCACACCAGTGGGTATACACATGATGTTTACTACCTTACAGGTGCTGCTTTAAGGAGTTTACAAATAAAACTCATTTGATCTTCTCAACCACCATATGAGGCAGATATTACAAACATCTTCATCTTATAAATAGGTAAAGTGCTGCCCAGAGAGATTAACTGGCCCATAGAGCTAATAAGTGAGCCACAGTGAACGGTGCCAGACCCTGCACTGTTTACCATTATACCACATTGTTTTTCAGAACAAAACTTCTGAAGTTTAAAGTGCCAGGTTTATTCACTGTGAATGAATTTAAAATGAAGCATGTTTCCTCTATACATTGGAACCTTGTATAAATAAATATTTCAATAAAGTAGATTCCTTTCAACATTTTGAAATAGGTATTTTATGTTTTGTGAAATACTTTAAAAAGTCGTTTTCTAACTTTAAAGGAATCCAAACCAAAACCATAACTCCACTACATACCTCCTAATCTGTAAGGCTGGTGAGGAAGGGAACTATCATACATTGTTGGTGGGAGTATAAATTATTTCAACCATTTTCAGCTGTTTTGAATTTTCTGTTTAAGCAGAACATAAACATCCTCTGTAGCCCAGCAATGAATTTCTCTGCATATGCTCAGGAGGAATACATGTGCTGTGCATCAAAAGACAGGTGTTTAAGAATGCTCAGGCCAGTATTATTCATTACGTTAAAAACTAGATATGACTGAAACATTTTTCTATAGTAAAATGGATCAATAAATTGTTGTATACTCAATAATTAGATACTGTGCAATAATGAAAATAAAATACAGCCATATGCAATAATCTAGTAAACCTCACAGCATAACGCTGAGTGAAAGAACAGAAGCAACTTGATGGGATTTCTGAGGTGGCAATTACACAGAAATGTTCTCTTTCTTGGCGTGGGTAATGTAGTGGGTCCACAGTGGTTCACTTACAACTAGTGAATCATTTTATCCATTTATATGTTGAGTATTTATCTGAATGTGTGCTATAGTTTAAAAATAAAAAACGGTATTTCTCCTGCATGTTTGAAGCACCCCACAGTACTATGCTCTGAAGAGTTATAACTCCATGAAATAATTTTTACAACTGTAAGCAAACCACACCAGTGGGTATACACATGATGTTTACTACCTTACAGGTGCTGCTTTAAGGAGTTTACAAATAAAACTCATTTGATCTTCTCAACCACCATATGAGGCAGATATTACAAACATCTTCATCTTATAAATAGGTAAAGTGCTGCCCAGAGAGATTAACTGGCCCATAGAGCTAATAAGTGAGCCACAGTGAACGGTGCCAGACCCTGCACTGTTTACCATTATACCACATTGTTTTTCAGAACAAAACTTCTGAAGTTTAAAGTGCCAGGTTTATTCACTGTGAATGAATTTAAAATGAAGCATGTTTCCTCTATACATTGGAACCTTGTATAAATAAATATTTCAATAAAGTAGATTCCTTTCAACATTTTGAAATAGGTATTTTTATGTTTTGTGAAATACTTTAAAAAGTCGTTTTCTAACTCATGCTTAGAATGATCAAAGATGGATTTAAACTTAATGCATTGGGAACATCAAAAAATAATTTAAAAAAAACTGTCATTTAAAAAGCTAGGGTTGAATTTCAACTGTTTTAGTTTTAACTTCTGCGAACCTCAATTACCTTGCTATTGAAATGGACATAATGAAAGCTTTTCCTAATAAGATCATTCTGAAAAAAGTGATTTGACATTTGTGCTCTGAACTAGGTGACTAATATGAAACCAGTTCAACTGTGTGTGTGGAGGGTAAATTTTAGAAATTTTAGAATATAAAAGTACCTCACGTTTCGTTAAGCTCATAGTTTAAGAGGTTTACCAGTCAAAAATGCTAACTAACCTGCCCAAAGTATTACCCTGAAGAAACATCTGAACTTGAATGCAGGAATTTAGGTTACATGGTCAGTGTTCCTTGAAAAAAGTTTGATTCTCATTTTTATCTTTCTATTTTCCCTTCTCTCTCCACATAGTATCTACAAACTAAAATTTTAAAAAATATATATTATTGCTATTTAATTCAATAAGTACCATTGGTTTTCCATACCACAAATACCATTTAGTTTTCATATACACTTATTTTCAAGTTTGAGAAGGGATTGTCCTCTAGCTCTCTCATGACCCACACAGATCCTTAGAAGCAACATATTAATGAAAAAGAAGTTAGTACTTTTCAGTTACTTTACTATTAGCCATTGGATTATTTTTAACTGATTAATTTTTTTTAAAGAAAGAAATGTATATAGAAAAATCTAGAATGTCATTTAAATCATACAAATTCCTGTTGTGTGTCTAGCCCTTTTGTTTTAACTTAAAGATTGTTCTTCACTCCAAGCACAATTTAAAAAAAAAAAGGTCTAAAAAATTACAAATAAAAATCACTAAATAATTAAAATGAGTAATACATTTTTCAAATCAAACTAAAAGCCAAACTGAAATTGTTTTTATTTCTCTGAGAAACAAGAACACTAGTCTGAAGGACATGGAAATGTACTATATTTTTATCACACGACTTTTTCCTTCAATTTAAGGATCTTTTCTAAATCAAGGCATTCTTTAGACCTCTGTATTACTGCAGCATCTCCTTTTACGAGAATGTGTCTACACTTTTGTGAATGACTGAGTTCTTTCATCTGGCTGGACACAGCTGGCAAGTGGCATAATGGGAAAGGGAAATGAAAGTTTTCTTTTTCTCCTGAAAAACCAAGAAATGTATAAATCATATTAAAACTGAAGCATTTGTGCTTGTATTACTGTACAAAATACATATCTTAATATACAGTTTTCTAAATAAATAATATAGCATATTTTAATTTAAGTCTATGATATGTGGTTTTCTTGAACATTATTTGAGTAAATATAAATTTGTACATATTTAATTTGAAAAGTTAAACCCAACTGACTAATTCTGAAACAGAAAATTTAGTTTAAGTGTTCAAACCAAGAAAATAATTCAGTAAAATATGTACATTTAGTTTATGGAGGAAGGTCTCAAATGGTCAGGCAATAGGCTAACAAGTTTTCTTATGAAAACTCTGAAATACATATGAAAGCTCGAAGGAGCTTTGATCTTGACTAAGTCTCTCGTTTTGTACAAGAGGACACTGGTGCCCTGAGCAATGACTGGTCCCCAGTTACTCAAGCAGGAAATCTGGGCTATCTCTCTTCTCACTTTTGGGACTCTCACTTCTAGAACATTCTGATCTTCCCAGCCGTGTCAAAGGCACCGGGGTCGGGGTGGGGATTCAACAGGATTGAAGGAAGAAGCTAGTGAGGCAATTAAAAAAAAAAATTCTTTGGTTTTTTACTTTCTAATTTTTGTCTCAAATATCAGGCAAAAATAAATAGCCACAATTTTTCCATTGTGTACATAATAAATTTGTGCAGAGAAGAGCTGAATAATTCTAAAGTATTTACATGAACAAATAGTCTTAGTCTCATCCCATGCTCAAAGTTCTCTTCCCAGAAGCTTCCATTGTTAAGGTTTCTGTTTGAATTTGTGGAAAATTTTCATCCGTGTGTGTGTATGAATGTATATATGCAGTCATACAAACACTAATGTAGGTTTTATTTCACTTATCACATCTTGAAAGTCATCCCAGATTGTGCATGTAGATCCTGCTTATTCTTTTAAATAGTGATATGGTATTCTATCATATGGATTTAAAAGAATGTACTCAACAACTCATCTATTATTAGTTTAAGTAGTTTCTGAGCTTTATACTCCAACAAGGCAAAAATAAACAAAATTTGACATGTTCTTAGACTAAGATTTACTAAAGTCAAATAATATGTAAAACACTGAACATTTAGTATCTTTATTTTAGATATCAAATTTTGGCCAATTTAGGTATATATTAACCTCCTTATGTCTATACCTGAATCCATGGAAATACCCCTCATACCAGATAAACCCTGGACTCTACCTCCCACGCCAGGGTAAAAGAAGAATATTCAATTTAGGTATATAGCATATTTTAATTTAAGTCTATGATATGTGGTTTTCTTGAACATTATTTGAGTAAATATAAATTTGTACATATTTAATTTGAAAAGTTAAACCCAACTGACTAATTCTGAAACAGAAAATTTAGTTTAAGTGTTCAAACCAAGAAAATAATTCAGTAAAATATGTACATTTAGTTTATGGAGGAAGGTCTCAAATGGTCAGGCAATAGGCTAACAAGTTTTCTTATGAAAACTCTGAAATACATATGAAAGCTCGAAGGAGCTTTGATCTTGACTAAGTCTCTCGTTTTGTACAAGAGGACACTGGTGCCCTGAGCAATGACTGGTCCCCAGTTACTCAAGCAGGAAATCTGGGCTATCTCTCTTCTCACTTTTGGGACTCTCACTTCTAGAACATTCTGATCTTCCCAGCCGTGTCAAAGGCACCGGGGTCAGGGTGGGGATTCAACAGGATTGAAGGAAGAAGCTAGTGAGGCAATTAAAAAAAAAAATTCTTTGGTTTTTTACTTTCTAATTTTTGTCTCAAATATCAGGCAAAAATAAATAGCCACAATTTTTCCATTGTGTACATAATAAATTTGTGCAGAGAAGAGCTGAATAATTCTAAAGTATTTACATGAACAAATAGTCTTAGTCTCATCCCATGCTCAAAGTTCTCTTCCCAGAAGCTTCCATTGTTAAGGTTTCTGTTTGAATTTGTGGAAAATTTTCATCCGTGTGTGTGTATGAATGTATATATGCAGTCATACAAACACTAATGTAGGTTTTTATTTCACTTATCACATCTTGAAAGTCATCCCAGATTGTGCATGTAGATCCTGCTTATTCTTTTAAATAGTGATATGGTATTCTATCATATGGATTTAAAAGAATGTACTCAACAACTCATCTATTATTAGTTTAAGTAGTTTCTGAGCTTTATACTCCAACAAGGCAAAAATAAACAAAATTTGACATGTTCTTAGACTAAGATTTACTAAAGTCAAATAATATGTAAAACACTGAACATTTAGTATCTTTATTTTAGATATCAAATTTTGGCCAATTTAGGTATATATTAACCTCCTTATGTCTATACCTGAATCCATGGAAATACCCCTCATACCAGATAAACCCTGGACTCTACCTCCCACGCCAGGGGAAAAGAAGAATATTCTTAAAACTTAAAACTCTCAAAGATTCTTCAGTATATTTAAATCATCTATAAACTCACGTTTTGAACAAAATATTTTTTTGCATGTTTGAAGTAGTAGCTAAGTAATGGCGATTTTTTTCATGGGGAAAGGATGTCTCATATATTTATTCATATGTTAACTATGAAAGTAAAACACAAAAAGTGTTAATAAGAAAAGAATAAGAGCAGGAATTTCAATGAAAAATTTTGTGTAAATTCACCAAGCACTAGAAAGGAAAAACTAAAACAAACTTAAAATTTTACAAAAGGAGACACTGTCAAAGTCTCATTACCAATCTTAATTTTTTCCATCCTCTACTTAAAAATGCAAGAAAGAGAAGAAAGGGAGGCAGGAAGGAAGGAAGAAAGGAAGGGTAGAGCTAGAGGGAAGGATGGATAAAATAAGCTTCCTTATTGACTAAGACTGTTATTTTCATGCTTCTACATTATATGCAAACAAATGTACAAATCCTCCATGAAAGGACTGTGATTTTGAAAATACTGGGGTATTTACACACGAGTACACTAAGAATTATATACTGCTTAATAGACTTATGTGTGTTTTGTGTCATGTTATTTTTAGGTTTATCTGAAACTTCAAACCCTGCTCCCTATTCTCCACACTTGAGATGTTAACCAGAAATCCAGTCACAGTGGAGAGGCCAGCGGAAATGCTCTGACTCAAGTAGGATCCTACCAGTAGCTGAATTAGGATAACACTAATTGCACTGAAACCTGGTAGGATAAGGCAGCCCCATGCCAAAGGAGTAAGGTTGCTCAACAACTTCACTTATCACATCTTGAAAGTCATCCCAGATTGTGCATGTTCTTAAAGTAGTTTCTATCATATGGATTTAAAAGAATGTACTCAACAACTCATCTAGTATTAGTTTAAGTAGTTTCTGAGCTTTATACTCCAACAAGGCAAAAATAAACAAAATTTGACATGTTCTTAGACTAAGATTTACTAAAGTCAAATAATATGTAAAACACTGAACATTTAGTATCTTTATTTTAGATATCAAATTTTGGCCAATTTAGGTATATATTAACCTCCTTATGTCTATACCTGAATCCATGGAAATACCCCTCATACCAGATAAACCCTGGACTCTACCTCCCACGCCAGGGGAAAAGAAGAATATTCTTAAAACTTAAAACTCTCAAAGATTCTTCAGTATATTTAAATCATCTATAAACTCACGTTTTGAACAAAATATTTTTTTGCATGTTTGAAGTAGTAGCTAAGTAATGGCGATTTTTTTCATGGGGAAAGGATGTCTCATATATTTATTCATATGTTAACTATGAAAGTAAAACACAAAAAGTGTTAATAAGAAAAGAATAAGAGCAGGAATTTCAATGAAAAATTTTGTGTAAATTCACCAAGCACTAGAAAGGAAAAACTAAAACAAACTTAAAATTTTACAAAAGGAGACACTGTCAAAGTCTCATTACCAATATTAATTTTTTCCATCCTCTACTTAAAAATGCAAGAAAGAGAAGAAAGGGAGGCAGGAAGGAAGGAAGAAAGGAAGGGTAGAGCTAGAGGGAAGGATGGATAAAATAAGCTTCCTTATTGACTAAGACTGTTATTTTCATGCTTCTACATTATATGCAAACAAATGTACAAATCCTCCATGAAAGGACTGTGATTTTGAAAATACTGGGGTATTTACACACGAGTACACTAAGAATTATATACTGCTTAATAGACTTATGTGTGTTTTGTGTCATGTTATTTTTAGGTTTATCTGAAACTTCAAACCCTGCTCCCTATTCTCCACACTTGAGATGTTAACCAGAAATCCAGTCACAGTGGAGAGGCCAGCGGAAATGCTCTGACTCAAGTAGGATCCTACCAGTAGCTGAATTAGGATAACACTAATTGCACTGAAACCTGGTAGGATAAGGCAGCCCCATGCCAAAGGAGTAAGGTCTCAGAGCAGATACTCAATAGACAGCCAGCTCATCCCAAACATCCTTCTTGTTTTTTTATTACTATTTTTTTATTTTTAACTTTTATTTTACTTTTAATTTTTACAGTTTTTTTGTTTACAGATATGCATGTTCCCAGATTAGTCATATGTATATACCCCCCTTCCCACCCCTCCTGACCATCACACAGCACCCCTGAATGATCTCCTTTTCTCACAGAGCAATGACTATAGCTATTTTCTTCACTTATGCAAACATCCTTCTTCTGAAGAGTCCTCCAACTTAGTCACTAACATGTTTCTGTGTTTCTCTACAGAAACTGGAATTGGAGCAGGCAAGATAATAAAGTGAAATAATAAAAACCTAGAACAGTGAGCGGCACTCAAGAAAAAAAGACACTTGTCACATTAAAGTCTCCAGATACAGTGAACTCCAAGCATGTCCATTTTCTGTCTGAAGGGGTGCTACACCCATGGGGTAGCACATCAACCTCAAAGCAGAGAAGTGGGGTAAGGATACCTGGTCTTTCCTGGGGAGCAAGAGTCCTCTTGTAGAGAAATTTTCCAAAAGCCAGGGACTTGTTTCTGTTGTTCCTCGATGGTGAGAGGATTTTGGAGGTGAAATTATATAAATTTGAATAACTGAGCAAAGGCAAACTTTTAAGGGAAGTAAAAGTAAAGGATGGCAGAGATGGAAGAATAAAAAGAGTATTAACCTTATCAGAGTGAAGCACAGAATCTGGAAAGGGAAAAAGGCATACTGGAAGTATTCCAAGAACCTCCTCTTAAAGTGGAGGAAATTGAGGCCTTCAAAGTTTGAGAAATTCAACTTAATTCACACAGGTGATGTCTCTGAACGTTCTGAGCCACTCTGGGAGGCTTCCTGACACCAAAGACCTTCCTGCCACACTACCTTGTATCAGTGGTCAATCCCATCACAGTTTGGGAAACATTCTTGCTTGTACCAACTAGTTACTGGCCTCTGCAGATTACCTCAATAGACAGCCAAGGATCCTCAGTAGCTGAATTAGGATAACACTAATTGCACTGAAACCTGGTAGGATAAGGCAGCCCCATGCCAAAGGAGTAAGGTCTCAGAGCAGATACTCAATAGACAGCCAGCTCATCCCAAACATCCTTCTTGTTTTTTTATTACTATTTTTTTATTTTTAACTTTTATTTTACTTTTAATTTTTACAGTTTTTTTGTTTACAGATATGCATGTTCCCAGATTAGTCATATGTATATACCCCCCTTCCCACCCCTCCTGACCATCACACAGCACCCCTGAATGATCTCCTTTTCTCACAGAGCAATGACTATAGCTATTTTCTTCACTTATGCAAACATCCTTCTTCTGAAGAGTCCTCCAACTTAGTCACTAACATGTTTCTGTGTTTCTACAGAAACTGGAATTGGAGCAGGCAAGATAATAAAGTGAAATAATAAAAACCTAGAACAGTGAGCGGCACTCAAGAAAAAAAGACACTTGTCACATTAAAGTCTCCAGATACAGTGAACTCCAAGCATGTCCATTTTCTGTCTGAAGGGGTGCTACACCCATGGGGTAGCACATCAACCTCAAAGCAGAGAAGTGGGGTAAGGATACCTGGTCTTTCCTGGGGAGCAAGAGTCCTCTTGTAGAGAAATTTTCCAAAAGCCAGGGACTTGTTTCTGTTGTTCCTCGATGGTGAGAGGATTTTGGAGGTGAAATTATATAAATTTGAATAACTGAGCAAAGGCAAACTTTTAAGGGAAGTAAAAGTAAAGGATGGCAGAGATGGAAGAATAAAAAGAGTATTAACCTTATCAGAGTGAAGCACAGAATCTGGAAAGGGAAAAAGGCATACTGGAAGTATTCCAAGAACCTCCTCTTAAAGTGGAGGAAATTGAGGCCTTCAAAGTTTGAGAAATTCAACTTAATTCACACAGGTGATGTCTCTGAACGTTCTGAGCCACTCTGGGAGGCTTCCTGACACCAAAGACCTTCCTGCCACACTACCTTGTATCAGTGGTCAATCCCATCACAGTTTGGGAAACATTCTTGCTTGTACCAACTAGTTACTGGCCTCTGCTACTCTGTCAAAGTTCTCAAAGGACTCCTGCTGTCTGGAACTCTTTGAATTCCAAACTCCTGATGATGGAGAAACTATCCATGCACTTAGTGAATTCACTATCTTAAACCAGTACAGTAGCTTAATCAACTAATGGAAAAACTTTGGCTCCCTTTAACAGTATATTTTTTAAGCACCCCATTACAAATACATTTTGTTATTCTCTACAGAAACTGGAATTGGAGCAGGCAAGATAATAAAGTGAAATAATAAAAACCTAGAACAGTGAGTGGCACTCAAGAAAAAAAGACACTTGTCACATTAAAGTCTCCAGATACACTGAACTCCAAGCATGTCCATTTCCTGTCTGAAGGGGTGCCATTCTGAGAAGAATGGCAATGCCTTTCACTGGTTCTTTTAAAGGCCACAGTAATAGAAGTAAATATTTATATAGATGGGAATATCTCAATTTTCCATCTTAGATTTCTTTCTTGAATTCAATTTGCATAAAGTCATCTCTTTTGTTTTTCTTCATCACCACCTTCCTTTCCAAGTCTCTTCTGTTCCTCCATTTCTCTGCACAGACCTTATTATTTAAGTTAAACCAGAATGTACATTTCCTGAAGGTGGGAATCATTGCTTATCTATCCTTTTATTCACTTCACCTCAGCAAGCACAGCCCTTGACGTGTGGAAAGCACACAATAATTTTTAAAAAGTCTGACACTCGCATTCTTATATACAAATAGAATTTTATGAAACTCAGATAAGAATGCTATTAAAAGTTTGATCTAAAAAAGTATTGTTAGAAAAAACCCAATACAGTCAGTTTCATTTACAGCTGATGAAATGGGATCAAGAGGGAGAAAATGGCCCAGAGTCCCCCATTCAAGTTAGAGCTTGAATAAGGGTGTCCATTGGTCTCTTCTCTCTACCTGGATAAGTATAACGGCCTGGATTATATACTAGAATGCTGACACATCATACTCTTTGTTCAAATCTCTAATGAGGCCTAGAACATTGTAGATACTGTCAGTTTGGGTTGCAGTATTCCTTCTGATGCATCTCTCTCCAAAACTTCTATATGGATCATTGTAAAGAGTGCTAATATACCAAGTGACTTTCCAGGTGACAAAATAGTAAAGAATCCACCTGCCAATGCACTAGACACAAGAGACGCAGGTTCAGTGCCAGAATTGGGACGATCCCCTGGAAGAAGAAATGGCAACCCACTCCAGTATTCTTGCCTGGAAAATTCCACAGACAGAAGAACCTGGCGGGCTACTGTGCATGAGGTCACAGAACCAGACATGACTGAACACACACACATACAATCACACAATACACCGAGTATGAATCACTTATGAAGTGAGTGGCACTCAAGAAAAAAAGACACTTGTCACATTAAAGTCTCCAGATACACTGAACTCCAAGCATGTCCATTTCCTGTCTGAAGGGGTGCCATTCTGAGAAGAATGGCAATGCCTTTCACTGGTTCTTTTAAAGGCCACAGTAATAGAAGTAAATATTTATATAGATGGGAATATCTCAATTTTCCATCTTAGATTTCTTTCTTGAATTCAATTTGCATAAAGTCATCTCTTTTGTTTTTCTTCATCACCACCTTCCTTTCCAAGTCTCTTCTGTTCCTCCATTTCTCTGCACAGACCTTATTATTTAAGTTAAACCAGAATGTACATTTCCTGAAGGTGGGAATCATTGCTTATCTATCCTTTTATTCACTTCACCTCAGCAAGCACAGCCCTTGACGTGTGGAAAGCACACAATAATTTTTAAAAAGTCTGACACTCGCATTCTTATATACAAATAGAATTTTATGAAACTCAGATAAGAATGCTATTAAAAGTTTGATCTAAAAAAGTATTGTTAGAAAAAACCCAATACAGTCAGTTTCATTTACAGCTGATGAAATGGGATCAAGAGGGAGAAAATGGCCCAGAGTCCCCCATTCAAGTTAGAGCTTGAATAAGGGTGTCCATTGGTCTCTTCTCTCTACCTGGATAAGTATAACGGCCTGGATTATATACTAGAATGCTGACACATCATACTCTTTGTTCAAATCTCTAATGAGGCCTAGAACATTGTAGATACTGTCAGTTTGGGTTGCAGTATTCCTTCTGATGCATCTCTCTCCAAAACTTCTATATGGATCATTGTAAAGAGTGCTAATATACCAAGTGACTTTCCAGGTGACAAAATAGTAAAGAATCCACCTGCCAATGCACTAGACACAAGAGACGCAGGTTCAGTGCCAGAATTGGGACGATCCCCTGGAAGAAGAAATGGCAACCCACTCCAGTATTCTTGCCTGGAAAATTCCACAGACAGAAGAACCTGGCGGGCTACTGTGCATGAGGTCACAGAACCAGACATGACTGAACACACACACATACAATCACACAATACACCGAGTATGAATCACTTTATGAAGCAAAGTTAGCATGTTGACAAAGCCCCCTAGAATGTTTATAAAGTCAATGGTCCTGAGGCCTGCAAAGCACGCCAAAACTGCTCTGACGTGAGCAACGGACATGTTCCCCAAGGCTCATTCTTAGGAAAAGTGAGGATGCACCTGGGAAGCTCTGAGGAGGAATGGGGATGTCACTATGGGGCGGCACTGACAGACTCCCATTGCATTTCCAAATGCCAAATCCCTTCTTACCTAGCTAGATGAACCTCCTAGAAGAGAGAGTCCTACTTGTTTGTGGACTTTCCTGGGACAGATAACCTGAATCCATGGGCTGGTGGAGTCTTTGAGTGACAATTTCTGAACATTGAGGATCCTTTAATAAGTTACTTACCTTCTTCAATAAATTACCCTCCAAAAGTCAGTGTGAGTTGGACCACTTAGAATACCTATTAGCTTTTACATTTAGATGTTCTTAAGTCTATTTTGACTCTCACTTTTGATATTTCTCTTTAACATAATGAAGCCCTTTTAGTCTTGTTTGGGATTAGTTTGCTGCCTAATAAATTCCTTCCAACACTGTGTTCTGTGAGTCAACAAGCAGCTTCCCCTGTGATTTGAGCCTGGTTAACAACAAATTTGACTTTGGAAGATTAATTACTAGGCAGAGGCATTTTCCAGGTGGTACTGTCTCACTTTGAGGAAACTTTTGCATCTTTTGGGGGGTAACACGGTCATTTTAGCTGAGAAGAACACCAGTCAATGCTCTTTGCAATGTCCTCCTAAATAAATTATCCTTTGTTGCACTGACACCAAAAACTTTTTTAAGGACAACTGGAAATACCATATTTGAAATTTATTTAAATAATTTACAATATGTGAAGGATAGTAAATTCTCAGCAAACATTTTAACTAGTTATTTATTGAGAATTGGCAATGGGGAACTTTGTGCTGAACATTGTGTTAAGACATTACAAGACGTACTGGGCCAATTATTTTCTTCTAAGCCAATGTGTGCTCCTGACACATCTCGGATTTTTCCACCCTTGCCCTAAGTAATCTGATTCAAAAGAGTTTCTCCCAGCTAATTGGCTGACATGTAGTCACCACTGATTTTGTCTCATGTTCAATTGAGTACACTCTGAAATCAGTCTGCTTTTGGTGTCAGGTAAGAATCCTGATAAAGTGTAGACAGACTCTGGAATTGCAACTTGTTAACTCTGGGCTTCTACTTCAGACAAAAAGCGACTTCATTTTATTAGAGAAAATGTCAATCAAGATGTAATTCCTGACACCCGTCTTTGTTTCACCAGCCAGTAATAAAAGATAGAGCAGAGGAAATGGAGGAGCTGCAGTTAGGCATTTGCAACACACAAAGTCCTTGTTTTCCCACTAGGCGCTGCAGAAAAGCAATTGTCCATTCACAGCACATCCTCTGCATTTCAGAGCTAATATTTTTGCAGTTCTTAACTTACACGTTATACTCTTACACAGTTAATTTAATTAATGCATTGAAATGTATTATGTATTTTGCACCTTGCTTAATCTAACTGCTGACATGACCCATTTTCAAAAATTTCTCTTAGTGTAAAGAAGAGAAACCTTTGGAAAAAAAATCAAGAAATTTTGGAAACTGAGTAAAGGTTTCAAACAATCCTGTCTTGCTTGCCATTGCATAACTTTGAGAAGGGTAATAAGGAAATCCATGTTAACCATATAGTACTTGAATTGCTCTTAGAAGAACTGACTCTAGATAGGCATGACTTTTAGCAGGATTCTCTTCAACCCATAATAATACTGTGCCATTGAAAATAACATTAGCCCTGAGTTTAACTGCCCCGCTTGCTGCAACATTTAGTGGTTTATTGTATATAAATGCATATGCCTGCCTTCAGGGGCAAAGAGGCTTACTCTAACATTTTAATAGTCATTCTAGCTGAATACATGAAGAACAAAATCTATAGATGATTAATTAGTCCCCAGGCTCAATTACTCAAGTCCCTAATTAAATATCTCACTCTGCTTTCAACTATTGTAGCAAATTGGCAGTGCTAATAAAGAAGTTCTACTCTCCTTTAGAAATACCAAGATCTAAGTCATTTGGTCATGTAACTCAGTGCCTGCATCTCCTCTGCTGACTTCTAAATCTAGAACATTAAAAAAAATGCAACAAAGCGCTAAAGTGCATTTTCCTCAAGAGCTCATTTTTTGGACACATCTTCCATAGGTTTTCTGCCTTCAGTCTCATTATTAGCTTTTTCCTACTAATTTCTTCACCTTCTATCAACCAACAAGACAAACTCAAGAGGAAAAGTAGATTCTTTCCCCCTTTCCACAACCCTCACCAATCTCTTTACCAATATTTTCCTGTCCTGTCCCACCAAAAAGGAAAACTGACTCAATCCTAAGATTTACATTGGAGAAGAAATATTGCATTCATGAAAAAAAAAAAGCCAAGGAAAAAAAGCAAACGTCCCAAAAGGGGCTCAAGAGCAGTTAAAAGGCGAGTATCTCATTAGGCTGCTTGTAATGAAACAGTTAAATCAGGGTAAGTGATAATGTTTAGTCAGTTTGTCTAGAAAAAGGAAGGAAATTCAAAAGCTGGTTGCTGTAGTAACAATCACAGACCAAAAAAAATATACATACAGGTTCATTTAAAATAAAATTCCTGCCTTCTCTCTGGGACTCTCTCAAGAAAAATGAGTTGCTGCTGAAATTTATTGTACCTACCTCAACCATTAAACAAGACATTTAACCATAGTGGCAGTTCTGTAACCTCTGAATGCCGTGAAATCTCTGAGCGGTGCCGCTTGTTCATGAAGACTTGTGCTGCGGAATCCAGCAACTTCATCCAGGATTACAAATATAATTAAGTAAAAAAAAAAAAGAAAAAAAAGAAGGAAAGAAACAGAAGCACTCAGAAAGATTAGGAAGGAAAGAAAGTATAAAGAGACTCTCTCTGGGAGAGGACACCACGTTTCTCCCAGCCAGCGCTGGGATGGAGCTGAGGCGGCTGCAGCGCCCAGACCCGCCGACTGGCTGGGGGAGCAGGCAGCCGGCCGATGATTAATTAGTCCCCAGGCTCAATTACTCAAGTCCCTAATTAAATATCTCACTCTGCTTTCAACTATTGTAGCAAATTGGCAGTGCTAATAAAGAAGTTCTACTCTCCTTTAGAAATACCAAGATCTAAGTCATTTGGTCATGTAACTCAGTGCCTGCATCTCCTCTGCTGACTTCTAAATCTAGAACATTAAAAAAAATGCAACAAAGCGCTAAAGTGCATTTTCCTCAAGAGCTCATTTTTTGGACACATCTTCCATAGGTTTTCTGCCTTCAGTCTCATTATTAGCTTTTTCCTACTAATTTCTTCACCTTCTATCAACCAACAAGACAAACTCAAGAGGAAAAGTAGATTCTTTCCCCCTTTCCACAACCCTCACCAATCTCTTTACCAATATTTTCCTGTCCTGTCCCACCAAAAAGGAAAACTGACTCAATCCTAAGATTTACATTGGAGAAGAAATATTGCATTCATGAAAAAAAAAAAGCCAAGGAAAAAAAGCAAACGTCCCAAAAGGGGCTCAAGAGCAGTTAAAAGGCGAGTATCTCATTAGGCTGCTTGTAATGAAACAGTTAAATCAGGGTAAGTGATAATGTTTAGTCAGTTTGTCTAGAAAAAGGAAGGAAATTCAAAAGCTGGTTGCTGTAGTAACAATCACAGACCAAAAAAAATATACATACAGGTTCATTTAAAATAAAATTCCTGCCTTCTCTCTGGGACTCTCTCAAGAAAAATGAGTTGCTGCTGAAATTTATTGTACCTACCTCAACCATTAAACAAGACATTTAACCATAGTGGCAGTTCTGTAACCTCTGAATGCCGTGAAATCTCTGAGCGGTGCCGCTTGTTCATGAAGACTTGTGCTGCGGAATCCAGCAACTTCATCCAGGATTACAAATATAATTAAGTAAAAAAAAAAAAGAAAAAAAAGAAGGAAAGAAACAGAAGCACTCAGAAAGATTAGGAAGGAAAGAAAGTATAAAGAGACTCTCTCTGGGAGAGGACACCACGTTTCTCCCAGCCAGCGCTGGGATGGAGCTGAGGCGGCTGCAGCGCCCAGACCCGCCGACTGGCTGGGGGAGCAGGCAGCCGGCCTGCTGGGCTGGGAGGTGCTGTCAGTTGCCACAGGCAAGGAAAAGCGGAGACCAATCGGCTTCAACTCTGGCAGCTTCCTGGAGTGGAGTCTTTTCTGTTTATGTTTCCTCATTTCAAGAGTGACGTCAAAGGGTTTAGTTTTTCCTCTGCATGTGCTATTAATTTTAAAGTGTTGTGCTATGGGAAGAATGTGTGTGTGTGTGTGTGTGTGTGTGTATGTCAGTGTGTGTGTGTGTGTGTGTGTGTGTGCGTGCGCGCTCGCGTGCCTGTGGTGAGCCCAGGCACCCCACTCTCAAGAGAATCCAAGAAACATTTTCTATTTTCAGGAATAAATTTTAACAATTGAAAATACCTTGTGGTGAGGTGTATCCAAAAAAATATATATAAACATTGAACTCAATGATAGTGGCAAGATTTCTATTTTTCCCAAATGTGACTGTATGTACCTTTGCCCACTTGCCAGCTGTTGCTTGTTTTTGAATCCATTCGTTTTCACCCTTCCCTCAGAGTTGTTAATCTTGATAGCCGTGGAGGCAGACTTGCGCAAATGAGCTGGTGAATAATATGTGCAGTGAAGAACAGAAAGCATGCTTATGCTGCTGGTCCCTGCTTTTCTCTCTTTCCTTCAGCTTCTGTAGTGAACCCTCAGAATCATTCATGCCAGGGAGATCCCTCCTGCAGCTCCCCCCAGGGACTCATTCAAGAAGCAGGGCATGGGGATGCCACATAAGCATGCTGGGGGCTTCAGCACACTCTTGCCCAAAGTGGGAGAAGGTACAGTTATTTAGGGAGACTGCCTCTACCAGGAGCCCCAGCACATCCCTGTATTTCTCTTCCCACTCTGGAAAATCTTAGTGGTGGCCATCTGTTGTTTCTGCCTCCCCCATATCCTCTCCATTTTCCTCTCCCTCCCCCTCCCCATTCTGCTAACAGAACCTCTTTTTTTTATCTTTTGGAAACTTCTCTTCCTCTATCTAGAGATGGCATAGCCCTTCCCCCAAAACCCTCCCCTCCAAAAGAACTACAAACAGCACCTGATCCAGACTGACCAATCTGATTTCTTCATTGCCTTAGACACAGACAATATTTTAGGGACTGGAAAACCAGCTTTGGCTGTGTTCATGCACGGCAAGGAAAAGCGGAGACCAATCGGCTTCAACTCTGGCAGCTTCCTGGAGTGGAGTCTTTTCTGTTTATGTTTCCTCATTTCAAGAGTGACGTCAAAGGGTTTAGTTTTTCCTCTGCATGTGCTATTAATTTTAAAGTGTTGTGCTATGGGAAGAATGTGTGTGTGTGTGTGTGTGTGTGTGTATGTCAGTGTGTGTGTGTGTGTGTGTGTGCGTGCGCGCTCGCGTGCCTGTGGTGAGCCCAGGCACCCCACTCTCAAGAGAATCCAAGAAACATTTTCTATTTTCAGGAATAAATTTTAACAATTGAAAATACCTTGTGGTGAGGTGTATCCAAAAAAATATATATAAACATTGAACTCAATGATAGCGGCAAGATTTCTATTTTTCCCAAATGTGACTGTATGTACCTTTGCCCACTTGCCAGCTGTTGCTTGTTTTTGAATCCATTCGTTTTCACCCTTCCCTCAGAGTTGTTAATCTTGATAGCCGTGGAGGCAGACTTGCGCAAATGAGCTGGTGAATAATATGTGCAGTGAAGAACAGAAAGCATGCTTATGCTGCTGGTCCCTGCTTTTCTCTCTTTCCTTCAGCTTCTGTAGTGAACCCTCAGAATCATTCATGCCAGGGAGATCCCTCCTGCAGCTCCCCCCAGGGACTCATTCAAGAAGCAGGGCATGGGGATGCCACATAAGCATGCTGGGGGCTTCAGCACACTCTTGCCCAAAGTGGGAGAAGGTACAGTTATTTAGGGAGACTGCCTCTACCAGGAGCCCCAGCACATCCCTGTATTTCTCTTCCCACTCTGGAAAATCTTAGTGGTGGCCATCTGTTGTTTCTGCCTCCCCCATATCCTCTCCATTTTCCTCTCCCTCCCCCTCCCCATTCTGCTAACAGAACCTCTTTTTTTTTATCTTTTGGAAACTTCTCTTCCTCTATCTAGAGATGGCATAGCCCTTCCCCCAAAACCCTCCCCTCCAAAAGAACTACAAACAGCACCTGATCCAGACTGACCAATCTGATTTCTTCATTGCCTTAGACACAGACAATATTTTAGGGCTGAGTACAACATTCAAGAAAGTTGAGTCCTTTTTCAAATGCAAACACTGATTCTTTGAGAACAAAGGCATTGCTGTCTCTCAGATCCTACATGCTAGGGTTAAGTAAGACTGTAGTTGTTGGGGTTGATCTTTGATGCTGAAGATTCAGCAGTGAAAACAGGTGGTATCTACTTTCATGTAGTTTACATTTTGGGGAAGAGGGAAGACAGCCAATACAAATAGGCAAGTATATGATGTCAGTTGATAATAAGGGCTTTGAAATAAAGGAGTAAGGGCTCAGAGCTGTGTCTGTGTGCACGCACATTCACACATATATATTGTTCCAATAATGGTAATCAGGGATGCACACTTTACATTTTATTTTAAAATTTTTATTTGACTTTTAACTTTTGTAGAGCTTTGTTGTTTACAGATAGGTATGTTAGTCATATGCATATCCCCCCATCCCACCCCAGGGATGCACACTTTAAAGAAAATGGGAGCAAAGGCCTGAATGAAGTAAATAAGCAGGTCACCCATGACTCTGTTGGCAGGCAGAGGAAGCAGTATAAAGGCCTGAGACAGGTGAACACTTGGCATAGTCAAGAAACAAGAAGAGAAATAGAGTGGTTGGAAGACAGTGAACAACAGAAAGAAATCAGTTCAGGGAGACAAGTCTGGGACAAGATCAGGAAGCCGTCTTACAGGCCATGTAAAGAATTAGAAAACCAAGAGTTTAGGCAGGGAGACCAATATTGAGGCCATTGAAATATCAGCTTGAATTTGGGTGTATGCAGTGGAGGGGATGATAGGGCCAGATTCTGGAGGGTGTGTGTGTGTGTGTAATTGGCAGGAATTCAAGATGCGGGGTATGAGAGAGGAACCAAGCACACTTCCCAGGATCCTGGCTTGAGCACACAAACAGAGGGGTGGCACTTAACTGACTTGGGGAAGATCAAGAGAGGAATCTGGCTTTGAGGTGAAGAGTGGTTCTGGACCTTCATTCAACAGCAACAATTAGTGACTGTTTTACTACTCTGTACCAGACACTGTTCTAAGGGCTGAAGAAAAAGCAGTGAAAAACACAAACTAATTAACCCAGAAGCCCTTACCCTGATGAAATTTGGGTTCTTCTGAGGGGAGACAGTTTATATTAGGATATTGAATACTGATAATATTGTGGAGGAAAAAGTATGACAGGGAAGCATCACTAGTATGATGGAAGCTAGCAATTTTCAAATGAATATCCAGAGAAGGTCTCATTGCAAAGGTGATACTTGAATAGGCAAGTTCAGCAGTGAAAACAGGTGGTATCTACTTTCATGTAGTTTACATTTTGGGGAAGAGGGAAGACAGCCAATACAAATAGGCAAGTATATGATGTCAGTTGATAATAAGGGCTTTGAAATAAAGGAAGGTAAGGGCTCAGAGCTGTGTCTGTGTGCACGCACATTCACACATATATATTGTTCCAATAATGGTAATCAGGGATGCACACTTTACATTTTATTTTAAAATTTTTATTTGACTTTTAACTTTTGTAGAGCTTTGTTGTTTACAGATAGGTATGTTAGTCATATGCATATCCCCCCATCCCACCCCAGGGATGCACACTTTAAAGAAAATGGGAGCAAAGGCCTGAATGAAGTAAATAAGCAGGTCACCCATGACTCTGTTGGCAGGCAGAGGAAGCAGTATAAAGGCCTGAGACAGGTGAACACTTGGCATAGTCAAGAAACAAGAAGAGAAATAGAGTGGTTGGAAGACAGTGAACAACAGAAAGAAATCAGTTCAGGGAGACAAGTCTGGGACAAGATCAGGAAGCCGTCTTACAGGCCATGTAAAGAATTAGAAAACCAAGAGTTTAGGCAGGGAGACCAATATTGAGGCCATTGAAATATCAGCTTGAATTTGGGTGTATGCAGTGGAGGGGATGATAGGGCCAGATTCTGGAGGGTGTGTGTGTGTGTGTAATTGGCAGGAATTCAAGATGCGGGGTATGAGAGAGGAACCAAGCACACTTCCCAGGATCCTGGCTTGAGCACACAAACAGAGGGGTGGCACTTAACTGACTTGGGGAAGATCAAGAGAGGAATCTGGCTTTGAGGTGAAGAGTGGTTCTGGACCTTCATTCAACAGCAACAATTAGTGACTGTTTTACTACTCTGTACCAGACACTGTTCTAAGGGCTGAAGAAAAAGCAGTGAAAAACACAAACTAATTAACCCAGAAGCCCTTACCCTGATGAAATTTGGGTTCTTCTGAGGGGAGACAGTTTATATTAGGATATTGAATACTGATAATATTGTGGAGGAAAAAGTATGACAGGGAAGCATCACTAGTATGATGGAAGCTAGCAATTTTCAAATGAATATCCAGAGAAGGTCTCATTGCAAAGGTGATACTTGAACAAGATGAGGAAAGAGGATGTGCACAGCCTCTGAGGAGGAGGCGTGGCAGGTGAGCAGCAGGAGATGGCAATGGGGCTAGAGGAAAATACGGGCACATGTAACAGGCTCATTGTGGTAGCTGTGTGAAGGTCTGACTGGACGAAAAGGAACTTACAGAGGGTGTGAACAGACTGAAACAAAACAAACCAGATATCACAGTGGTGTCTGTCAGGATGGCTTTGAGGGCTAGAAGTGGTTGCCTTAAGATTATATCTTAGTTTTAGAAATAATAGGATTTTTAAAATAGATTGGACCCTAGGTATAAGGGAGGTAGATTAGTGAGAAGAGCCAGAAATATATTCAATATACGAGGTTCCATTAAATAGAAGAATGGCGCTGGCATTGACTAAGAGTGGGAAGAACAGTTTTTGGAGGAAAGATAGAGTTTGACAGTGAATGTGTTACCTTTGCCTGTAAGATATCTACATGAAGATATTGAAAAGGTGATTGAATATACAAGCTTAGAGTATAGGGAACAGTTGTAGGCTACAGATATAAAATTGGAAGTCATTGTATATTCACGGTATTTGAGGTCGTGAAAATGGATATGATTACCAGGAAATGCATACAGATGGAAAAGTCTCAACAGCCCAAGAGTAAGTAGTCAGGAACATGAGGAAGACCCAGTAAAGGAGACTGAGTAGGAGTCTCCAAGAAGTAAGAAATAAATTAAGATATCCTAAGACTAGGATATCTTGGAAGCCAAATGAAATGTTCAATAGAGAGCTTTGAAAAATAAAATTTAGATGAAGACTGAAAATTGGCCCTTGAATTGAAAATGTGTCCTTGACAAAATTAGTGACTGTTTTACTACTCTGTACCAGACACTGTTCTAAGGGCTGAAGAAAAAGCAGTGAAAAACACAAACTAATTAACCCAGAAGCCCTTACCCTGATGAAATTTGGGTTCTTCTGAGGGGAGACAGTTTATATTAGGATATTGAATACTGATAATATTGTGGAGGAAAAAGTATGACAGGGAAGCATCACTAGTATGATGGAAGCTAGCAATTTTCAAATGAATATCCAGAGAAGGTCTCATTGCAAAGGTGATACTTGAACAAGATGAGGAAAGAGGATGTGCACAGCCTCTGAGGAGGAGGCGTGGCAGGTGAGCAGCAGGAGATGGCAATGGGGCTAGAGGAAAATACGGGCACATGTAACAGGCTCATTGTGGTAGCTGTGTGAAGGTCTGACTGGACGAAAAGGAACTTACAGAGGGTGTGAACAGACTGAAACAAAACAAACCAGATATCACAGTGGTGTCTGTCAGGATGGCTTTGAGGGCTAGAAGTGGTTGCCTTAAGATTATATCTTAGTTTTAGAAATAATAGGATTTTTAAAATAGATTGGACCCTAGGTATAAGGGAGGTAGATTAGTGAGAAGAGCCAGAAATATATTCAATATACGAGGTTCCATTAAATAGAAGAATGGCGCTGGCATTGACTAAGAGTGGGAAGAACAGTTTTTGGAGGAAAGATAGAGTTTGACAGTGAATGTGTTACCTTTGCCTGTAAGATATCTACATGAAGATATTGAAAAGGTGATTGAATATACAAGCTTAGAGTATAGGGAACAGTTGTAGGCTACAGATATAAAATTGGAAGTCATTGTATATTCACGGTATTTGAGGTCGTGAAAATGGATATGATTACCAGGGAAATGCATACAGATGGAAAAGTCTCAACAGCCCAAGAGTAAGTAGTCAGGAACATGAGGAAGACCCAGTAAAGGAGACTGAGTAGGAGTCTCCAAGAAGTAAGAAATAAATTAAGATATCCTAAGACTAGGATATCTTGGAAGCCAAATGAAATGTTCAATAGAGAGCTTTGAAAAATAAAATTTAGATGAAGACTGAAAATTGGCCCTTGAATTGAAAATGTGTCCTTGACAAAATCAGGCTCAGTATGGTATAAAGGGTGAAAGATCAAAGGTGGTTTTCTCCAAAGCGAACAGAGAAATGGGGCAGTAATTGGAAAGAAAGTGAAGTCAAGGAAGCATTTTTTCTAGCATGAAAGAAATATCAGCATTTTGTATACTGTTAGGAAAGATCCAGTTGAAAGAAATAGTGTTTCAAGGACAGGGGGAAATTGGTGGAGCACAAATGGAGTGTGCAATGAGCAGAATAATCCTCCAAAGGTGTCCACACTCTGGTCCCTGGAATCATTATATTGAATATATTACATTACAGGGTAAAAGGCACTTTAAAGATACAATTGAGGCTATGGATCTTAAAAGAGTGAGACTGTCCCAGATTATCTGAGTGTGCTCCGTCTAATTACATGAACCCTTAAACACAGAGAATTTTCTCTGGCTGGAAACAGAAGTGAGACACAGCAGAATAAGAACTTAGAGAAATCTCAAGTATCAGAAGCATTCATCACATCATGACTAGCTCTGAGATGTAGGACCCATGTGCAAGGACCAGAGAGAGGCCCCTAGAAGCTAAGGGCTACCCCCAGCACCACCAGCAAAGAAACAGTTACCTAAGTCCTATACCTGCAAGGAATTGGGTTCTTCTGACAACCTGCATTAACTTGGAAGTCCCAGAGCCTTGAGAAAGGAATACAGCCCTGCTGACCCCTTGTTTTCAGCCTTGTGAGACTCCTAGCAAGGCCCATCTAAGATCCATGAAAGTCTGAGTTAATTTATTATAGCAGTGACAGAATACTAATTAAAAGTGATTAGCCTTAGAAAGTAGCATGGGTGATTCATCCACAGAAATAGAAGAGAAGGTGGAGTGAATGACAGAGCTAATGTTGGGTGGGCTGTGGTGGTGGTGCAGGATTTTGAACAGAAGTTCTTTGTGACTTCTAATTTCTCAATGGAATAGGCATTAGGAGTACCGACTAAGACAGAGGATAAGAGAAATGGTGGAGATATGAAAAGAGAATATGTGAAATAGCCATCTGGAGAGTAAAGCGCAAGAATTATCAAAGAAGTGTGACTCAGTAGTTAAAAACACTTGAGGGCATATTTGAGTTAGGTTGTCATGAGGACTTAAAATGACAGCACACAGCATGTCACCTTTACAATATCCATGAGATGTTCAAATGAAAATGCCATTTGAGCAATCTGGATATAATTCTGGAGAATCAAGGGCAGATGAATTGGTACTGAATGTCATTGGTTGATCACAGAATCACTTAGGGAATGAGAATAGACTCAAGGTCTAAACTCTGAGATCTTACAATGTTAAGGTATTGGGAAATTTAAAATGATCCAGAAAAGGAGACCAATAAGGAATATCCACAGAGGTAGATGGTCTCTCAGAAGTCAAGTTCCAACAACAGTCAGTGCTATGGGCTGAATTGTGTCTCCTCTGCTTCCATTCCCCGCCAAACATATATTTATGCCCTAATCTCCAATGTGGCTGTATTTGGAGTTAGGGTCCATAAGGAGGCAATTAAGGTTAAATGAGGTCCTAAGGGTAGACCCTCAATATAACAGGTCTGGTGCCCTATGAAAAAGGAAGAGACGCCAGTCTCCGCCATGTGAGGATATAGTCAAAAGGCAGCTATCTACAAGCCAGGAAGAGAGTATTTGGCAGGTATCAACTGTGCTGGCACCATGATCTTGGACTTCCAATTTCCAGAAGTCTGAGAGAATAAATTTCTATTGTTAAATACCCAGACTATGATATTTTATCATACAACCTGAGTGGACTAATCCAGTCAATTATGTGAGCCAATGAATGTCTTTTTTGCCTGCAGCCATCTAAGTTGGCTTTCTGTTACTTTTAACAGGGAGTCCTAACAAATTCAATATAGTGTTAATGTTTCCTAGAGGTGATACTTCTCTCCCTGCTATAAATATTTTGCCACTTGTAGCTCAAGAAAACTTTAAGGATATATCATTAGCTATCTAACCATTTCTACCAAACAGAGTAATATCCATCTCAGACTACTGTGTTTAAAATACTAACTGTTGTTCTGATGCACCATTATTTAACACATACTTTGGAGTGTTCTTTGAAGCACGACACTTGAAGCGACCACAATTTCTGTAATTTATTAGTTATGAAAATTTTCTTAAAGGAGTCGCCTTATTCTGTTATCTTCATTTTCTTCCCAAATCATCTTCTTAAATAGCCCATGACTCACAGAAATGACCACTCTTAGTGATTTTCTCTCCTTTGCAATTCAACTCTCTTTTTTCTCTGTTAACAGATAGACAAGATGATTCTTCTCTTGTTGCATCTATAGAAAGATAAATTTCCTTATAGATCAATTTTAAAAACGTTCATGACAGAATCTTACAATGTTAAGGTATTGGGAAATTTAAAATGATCCAGAAAAGGAGACCAATAAGGAATATCCACAGAGGTAGATGGTCTCTCAGAAGTCAAGTTCCAACAACAGTCAGTGCTATGGGCTGAATTGTGTCTCCTCTGCTTCCATTCCCCGCCAAACATATATTTATGCCCTAATCTCCAATGTGGCTGTATTTGGAGTTAGGGTCCATAAGGAGGCAATTAAGGTTAAATGAGGTCCTAAGGGTAGACCCTCAATATAACAGGTCTGGTGCCCTATGAAAAAGGAAGAGACGCCAGTCTCCGCCATGTGAGGATATAGTCAAAAGGCAGCTATCTACAAGCCAGGAAGAGAGTATTTGGCAGGTATCAACTGTGCTGGCACCATGATCTTGGACTTCCAATTTCCAGAAGTCTGAGAGAATAAATTTCTATTGTTAAATACCCAGACTATGATATTTTATCATACAACCTGAGTGGACTAATCCAGTCAATTATGTGAGCCAATGAATGTCTTTTTTGCCTGCAGCCATCTAAGTTGGCTTTCTGTTACTTTTAACAGGGAGTCCTAACAAATTCAATATAGTGTTAATGTTTCCTAGAGGTGATACTTCTCTCCCTGCTATAAATATTTTGCCACTTGTAGCTCAAGAAAACTTTAAGGATATATCATTAGCTATCTAACCATTTCTACCAAACAGAGTAATATCCATCTCAGACTACTGTGTTTAAAATACTAACTGTTGTTCTGATGCACCATTATTTAACACATACTTTGGAGTGTTCTTTGAAGCACGACACTTGAAGCGACCACAATTTCTGTAATTTATTAGTTATGAAAATTTTCTTAAAGGAGTCGCCTTATTCTGTTATCTTCATTTTCTTCCCAAATCATCTTCTTAAATAGCCCATGACTCACAGAAATGACCACTCTTAGTGATTTTCTCTCCTTTGCAATTCAACTCTCTTTTTTCTCTGTTAACAGATAGACAAGATGATTCTTCTCTTGTTGCATCTATAGAAAGATAAATTTCTTAGTGACATTATAGATCTTAGATTTGTTCAAGAAATATTCAGTATATACCACTGACAGAATCCAGTGGCATATGTTCAACATATACTGAGGAATGACAGAGATCGAAAGGATGTGATCTCCAACTTTTAAAGTTACAGACTTGGCTTCAAAGATAAGACATATGCTTTGTAATAGTGATAAGAGGCAAAATGTGACAAGAGCTTTAAAAGTAGAAACACACAATGGAAATTCAGAAAAGGGGGAGGTTACTTTTAAATGGGGGAATTTGGGAAGACTGTGTAACGATGGAAATTTCATTTGTCCTGGACCAGGAAAGCACATATTATGTTGAGGGATTGACTTTCTGAGGGATTGACCTGTTAGTTTAAGTATAATGGGAACATGAGATATGAGAAAGGAATGATATATTGTAAACCCAAAATAATAGATTAGTGAAAAATTATAGAAAGTTAAATCTGGAATCTGACCTTTACTGATTAAGGAATGAGGGATTATTAAAGGTTTGTGACTAGGTAATTAAAATAGCACTACTAAATTACTATTAGCGAAATGATCTCATTCTGGATACAGACAAACTGGTGATTACAATATGGTGGAAGATATGAGAGGGAAAATTCAGGGTAGTTTAAGAGTATACAGGGGAGAAATGAATACCAGATTTTTAACCCAAAATCGCTTCTCCCTGAACAAAGCAATATACAAAGTCTAAAGATAAGTAAAAGGTATTTTGGTAAAAAGAGAAATACTTGAGATGAGCAGGAAAAATGTCACCAAAAATAGAGAATACCAGGGATGCACATATACTGCATAGTGAGATGATAACACAAAGACAGGAAGGTGAAGACGAGCATGGTTCATTCTAGGGACCAGAGCAAGCTCAGTGTGGCTCTAGTGGAAAGAAGTGAGGGCAGTATGAGGACTTTTAATCCTATTAAGAAATCTAGACTTTGTCTTAAAAATAGTCAATGGTTTTAAACAATTAAGAACATGACCAAATCTGCATTGACATATTAGCTTATTGAAATACTAGTGTGATAGTTGTGTGGAAACCAGCAAAAGGAAGTCAAGTGGCTTGACCAAAAGAGAAAGTATGGTGGTTTGGAATAGGACGGTGGCTATGTGGAAGAGGAGATAGGAACAGATTTAACAGTTGGTTAAGATATGTCATCAATCTAATTTGGTGATGAATTGAACAGAAGAGATGAGAGATTTACTGTGGGATGAGGTTAAGGAATGAGACTGTCAGGAGGCACTCAAGTTTCAGGCATGGACTCAACCTCAAAGTGACAATGGATATATTGCTATAAAACTGAGCAGAGGGCTTCCCTGGTGGTCCAGTGGGTAAAGAGTCCACCTTGCAGTGCAAGGGGCACTGGTTCAGTCGCTGGCAGGGGAAAGATCCCATGTGCTGTTGAGCGGCTGGACCGGAGTGTCCAATTACAAGCCAGCACTCTGGAGTGCATGCACCCAGAGCCAGTGCTCTGCAACGAGAGAGGCCTCTACAATGGTAGGCCCACACAAACCAAAGAATAAAGATGGATGGAAATTAAACAAATAAAAACCAATAAAAGAGGCCAAAATTAAAAAAAAAAAAAACTGAGCAGAAAAACTAAGTTTTGATACCATGATATTGGTGAAAGAAGCCACATGAGCCAATGGAATCATTCAGAAAGTGTGCCATGCATGAGGATGGGGAGAGTCTGGGGAAAAACCAAAAGGAACCCTAATATTTAAGAAGTAGATAAAGGAAGAGAAACCCGTAAAAACATGGTCAAAGTGGCAACATGAAAAAAAAGAAGAGAATATGTTTTTATGGAACCTAAGGAAAAAATGTGTTTCAAGATGTAAAATATTAATCTGCTAAGAAGGAAACAGAATACCTTTTATACCTACTAATTAGTTATAAACATTATAACATTATAGAATTGGTGTGTTGTTGTTTAGTCACTCAGTCATGTCTGGCTCTTTGTCACCCTATGGACTGTAGCCCACCAGACTCTTCTGTCCATGGGATTCTCCAGGCAAGAACACTGGAGTGGGTTGCCATTTCCTTCTCAAGGGGATTTTCCTGACCCAGGGATAAGAACCCATGTCTCCTACACTGCAGGTGGATTCCTTACCCCTGAGTGACTAGAAAAGCATAAATAAATAAAAAAATAAACCAATGGAACTGAGTAAAGTCTAAATGAGCATCAGCATGTATCAAAACTTAGTATATGACAAAGATGGTGTTTTAAATGAGTGAAAAAAGAATTTACTTAGTAAATGATGTTGGGGCAAGGCCAGTCATTTGCAACACACAACATGCAAACAATTTAAACTTACATTCATTTCTGAAATCTGTTTACAAATATAAACTACTTAGATAAAGACTTAAACATGACAAACCAAAATTATAAAATTGTTGGAAAACATATGATTGGATGTATGTGATCTCAAAGTAGAGAAGACTGTCTTCAAAAAGACAAAACAACAAAGACCATAAAAAAAAGTTGTTAAAATAACTTATGCTAAACTTAAAGACTTCTGCATGATCCAAAACATTAAAATAAAGTGAAAAGGCTAAGGGGTAGATTTAAAGATATTTTCAACCTATACAAAACATACATAATATGCATTAAACATAAAATATATAATATGAGACATTAATACAGCATCAACTTTATAAACCAGAAAAGAGTCTGGGGGATAAAAACAAAAGGAGCATCAATATTTAAGAGACAGGCAAAGAAAGAGGAATCTACAAAAATTGGGGAGGGGGAGGAAGCAGCAATTTAAAAGGGAAGAAAAAGAAAGTTGTAACATAGAACCTCCCCAAAACTGCGTTTTGAGAAAAGTAAAATACCGAGGATTTCAAAATTCAGAAATTTTGAGACTTTAGGAAGATAACTTTCTCAGGGCATCTGAGCCAGCTCCTCAGCCTCTCAGTCTATCTCACCTGGTTCAAAGTCCTAGGTTCTAGCCCCTCACGCTCATTCTGGACCTGACCCTCTGGCCTATGCCACCCTTCCAAACGGTCGGCTCTCCATTCCTGTCAACTGATGTTATTTTTTAATACCAACTTCTCCTTTCTGCTTCATTATCACCCTATGATAATCTGAATCCTTCTCCTTGTGGGCGATAGAATAGTGGGGGCAGTGAGAAAGTATCTTAATACCTTTGAAAATGGAAGTGTTACATCTTTACAGGAAAGCTATTTGGCAAGCATAAAGAAAATATTAATAATATTTACAAATATTTGATGAGAGCCTATTATGAGCCAGGGCTTATATCATCAGCAAAAAATACATGAAGAATGAATTACTTAAAATTTGACAGGAGAGAAATATTGCCCCACTACCAGATTTCCACCCATACATTTTAAATCATTTTTTCTTTTCCTTGTACCACTGCTGTCTTTTCAACAAAACATTTCCTGAATCAGTTTTTTGAGATCATTCCTCCAAAGTCCTAATTTGGCTCAGAACCATGGCAAAAACATCAAACAGGAAGAACAATGGGAAAGCAAGAAATAAAGAACTTCTAAACTCTACCATTTAATGTTTAACATTAACTATTCCCTACTAGGGCAAATTTGTAAATCACAGTTTAGCTTCAGTTACACACTTCCTCTTGTGTAATTGGACTCTTTCTCAGCCTGCAGGCATCAGGAGACTTTTTCTGCAGCTCTGCCCTCCCATTTTCTTCCAGTTGCCTGTGAGCATACCTTCCTGAAGGTAGCTCCTTGGCAGCATTTTCTAGTCTGATTCTCCATCCATTTTCCACTCATTTTGGGGGTTTATTTTTCATTTTCTGCTCTCTGCTATCCAAGATAGGACCTGTTAATTTAAAACTTTTCTACAAAAATTGGGGAGGGAGGAAGCAGCAATTTAAAAGGGAAGAAAAAGAAAGTTGTAACATAGAACCTCCCCAAAACTGCGTTTTGAGAAAAGTAAAATACCGAGGATTTCAAAATTCAGAAATTTTGAGACTTTAGGAAGATAACTTTCTCAGGGCATCTGAGCCAGCTCCTCAGCCTCTCAGTCTATCTCACCTGGTTCAAAGTCCTAGGTTCTAGCCCCTCACGCTCATTCTGGACCTGACCCTCTGGCCTATGCCACCCTTCCAAACGGTCGGCTCTCCATTCCTGTCAACTGATGTTATTTTTTAATACCAACTTCTCCTTTCTGCTTCATTATCACCCTATGATAATCTGAATCCTTCTCCTTGTGCGCGATAGAATAGTGGGGGCAGTGAGAAAGTATCTTAATACCTTTGAAAATGGAAGTGTTACATCTTTACAGGAAAGCTATTTGGCAAGCATAAAGAAAATATTAATAATATTTACAAATATTTGATGAGAGCCTATTATGAGCCAGGGCTTATATCATCAGCAAAAAATACATGAAGAATGAATTACTTAAAATTTGACAGGAGAGAAATATTGCCCCACTACCAGATTTCCACCCATACATTTTAAATCATTTTTTCTTTTCCTTGTACCACTGCTGTCTTTTCAACAAAACATTTCCTGAATCAGTTTTTTGAGATCATTCCTCCAAAGTCCTAATTTGGCTCAGAACCATGGCAAAAACATCAAACAGGAAGAACAATGGGAAAGCAAGAAATAAAGAACTTCTAAACTCTACCATTTAATGTTTAACATTAACTATTCCCTACTAGGGCAAATTTGTAAATCACAGTTTAGCTTCAGTTACACACTTCCTCTTGTGTAATTGGACTCTTTCTCAGCCTGCAGGCATCAGGAGACTTTTTCTGCAGCTCTGCCCTCCCATTTTCTTCCAGTTGCCTGTGAGCATACCTTCCTGAAGGTAGCTCCTTGGCAGCATTTTCTAGTCTGATTCTCCATCCATTTTCCACTCATTTTGGGGGTTTATTTTTCATTTTCTGCTCTCTGCTATCCAAGATAGGACCTGTTATCACACTGTCAACTGATTTTCAGAAATTGTATAATGCAAATCAGTTATCAGATTACCTACTTTACACTGTAGTTTTTATAGGAGTAAAAAAACCTGGGCTTCCCTGGTGGTGCAGTGGGTACAGAGTCCGCCTTGCAGTGCAAGGGCCACTGGTTGGATCCCTGGCATGGGAAGATACCATGTGCCGTGGAGCAGCTGGACCAGTGTGTCCAATTACCAGCCAGTGCTCTGGAGCGCATGCGCAGAGGGCCCTGCAATGGGAGGCTCACACAGGCCAAAGAATTAAGACAGATGAAAGTAGATAAATGAAGGACCAGTAAAAGAGGTCAAAAAAATGCTTGCATCATGACTCCTACGGCTATTTGTTTGTACAATGGAATTTTTTTTTCATTTATTATTTATTTATTTATTTATTTATTTATTTATTTATTTATGGGAAGGGTGGGGAGGGAGGTGGGTGGGCGGGTCACTTCTCTTGGTCTTTCGTTTGTCTATTTTCATCCATCTTTGTTCTTTGGCCCGTGTGGGCCTCCCATCGCGGTGGCCTCTGCTTTCGCAGAGCACCGGCTCTGGGCGCATGTGCTCCAGAGCTCCGGCTCGGTAATGGGACACATCGGTCCAGCCACTCTGCAGCACGTGGGATCTTCCAAGGCCAGGGATCGAACCCGCGCCCCTTGCACTGCAAGGCGGTGTCCCCACCCACTGGACCACCAGGGAAGCCCCCTACAATGGAATTTTTTAATCTAGGGGTGTGTTATGGGCTGTATTTTGCCCCCAAATCCATATACTGAAGCCCTAACCTGAGAATCTCAGAAGGTAACTGCATTTGGAGCTGGAGTCTTTAAAGAGGTGGTGTGCATGCAAGGTCGAGTGTGGTTACTTAAGTCGTGTCTGACTCTTTGTGACTCCATGGATTGTAGCCCACTAGGCTGTTCCATCCATGGGATTCTCCAGGCAAGAATACTGGAGTGGGGGCTTCCCTGGTGGTCTAGTGGGAGAGGACACCGCCTTGCAGTGCAAGGGGTGCCAGTTCGACACCTGGCCTGGGAAGATTCCACGTGCTGAGGAGCAGCTGGACCGATGTGTCCAACTACTGAGCCAGAGCTCTGGAGCACCTGCTCCCAGAGCCAGTGCTCTGCAGCAGAGAGGCCACTGTGACGGGCACCCCACACAGACCAAAGAATAAAGATGGATGAAAATAAATAAATGAAAGCTCCCCTCCCCGTAAAAAAAATTACTGGAGTGGGTTGCCATGCCCTCCTCCAGGGGATCTTCTTGACCCAATGATTGAACTTACATCTCTTATGTTTCCTGCACTGGCAGGGGGGTGGGGGTGGGGTGGGGTGTGTGTGTGTGTGTGTGTGTGTGTGTGTGTGTGTTTCTCCTACTAGCGCCACCTGGGAAGACCCTTTTAAAGAGGTAATTTAAGTGAAAATGAGCTCATAAGAATGGAACCTTAATCCAAAATCAGGTGTCTGTATTAGAAGAGGAGATGAGAATACTTATAGGTACAGAGAGAAAGACATTCATCTACCATCCAAAAGAGAGACCTCAGAACAAAACCAGCTCTGCTGACATCTTGATTTTGAATTTCCATGAATTTCAGTTCCTTCAGAACTGTGAGGATTTCTGTGGTTAAGCCATCCAGTTCATGGTATTTTGGTATTTGGGTATGGTAGCTGTGGCAAACTGATACATGGCATAACACAGGTCCCAAGGCACAGACTTGGGGGAAAGTTGCTTCCTCACACACAGGAAAATTTTAGTCTGGCCTGTCTCCAGACTCTGGGACACATCGGTCCAGCCACTCTGCAGCACGTGGATCTTCCAAGGCCAGGATCGAACCGCGCCTTGCACTGCAAGGCGGTGTCCCCACCCACTGGACCACCAGGGAAGCCCCCTACAATGGAATTTTTTAATCTAGGGGTGTGTTATGGGCTGTATTTTGCCCCCAAATCCATATACTGAAGCCCTAACCTGAGAATCTCAGAAGGTAACTGCATTTGGAGCTGGAGTCTTTAAAGAGGTGGTGTGCATGCAAGGTCGAGTGTGGTTACTTAAGTCGTGTCTGACTCTTTGTGACTCCATGGATTGTAGCCCACTAGGCTGTTCCATCCATGGGATTCTCCAGGCAAGAATACTGGAGTGGGGGCTTCCCTGGTGGTCTAGTGGGAGAGGACACCGCCTTGCAGTGCAAGGGGTGCCAGTTCGACACCTGGCCTGGGAAGATTCCACGTGCTGAGGAGCAGCTGGACCGATGTGTCCAACTACTGAGCCAGAGCTCTGGAGCACCTGCTCCCAGAGCCAGTGCTCTGCAGCGAGAGAGGCCACTGTGACGGGCACCCCACACAGACCAAAGAATAAAGATGGATGAAAATAAATAAATGAAAGCTCCCCTCCCCGTAAAAAAAATTACTGGAGTGGGTTGCCATGCCCTCCTCCAGGGGATCTTCTTGACCCAATGATTGAACTTACATCTCTTATGTTTCCTGCACTGGCAGGGGGTGGGGTGGGGTGTGTGTGTGTGTGTGTGTGTGTGTGTGTGTGTGTGTGTTTCTCCTACTAGCGCCACCTGGGAAGACCCTTTTAAAGAGGTAATTTAAGTGAAAATGAGCTCATAAGAATGGAACCTTAATCCAAAATCAGGTGTCTGTATTAGAAGAGGAGATGAGAATACTTATAGGTACAGAGAGAAAGACATTCATCTACCATCCAAAAGAGAGACCTCAGAACAAAACCAGCTCTGCTGACATCTTGATTTTGAATTTCCATGAATTTCAGTTCCTTCAGAACTGTGAGGATTTCTGTGGTTAAGCCATCCAGTTCATGGTATTTTGGTATTTGGGTATGGTAGCTGTGGCAAACTGATACATGGCATAACACAGGTCCCAAGGCACAGACTTGGGGGAAAGTTGCTTCCTCACACACAGGAGGTAAAAGGTCTTGTGTACTGAACTGATAATGTGTTTCTTTTCATTATATCAACATATACTTTCCCATAATTTGCATTTTGTTTTTCCCATTGATTAAATTTTCACATTGCTAAAATTTTTGCTTTCTGTAACACAGAAATTAAATGTGAAAGTCTTAACTTATTAGAAATAATTTAATGATTAATTACTTTCTGTGCACTGTTATATCAGCATTCCTTTAACTTACAATTACCCTGAGAGAATTTAATATAGAGATTCCATTTACATTAATAAATATTGACTTTTATGCATTTTTTGAAAGGCTAGACTTTTTTGAGCTATTTATAAAAGTGTCCAACATTAAAAAAATTATCATTGCAAAAGTTCAGATCCACAATAAAAATTTTAGAACTGAAGTTTGATTATTAACCTTAATAGATTCCCTAAAATAGCAAGCTGCATGAGGGCATTTAAAACCTGAATTTCATTTAAGGAAAGTTCAACTCACTTATTATTTTTTTAGTAGTCTTCTAGTGAATAGGAAAACAGTCTATTTTAGAAAAATACATACACACCTTTCTTAAATACTCATTAGAGACATCACTTTGCCAACAAAGGTCTACAGAGTCAAGGCTATGGTTTTTCCAGTAGTCATGTAAGGATGTAAGCATTGGATGTAAGAAGCACTGAAAAACTGATGCTTTAGAATTTTGATGCTGGAGAAGACTCTCAAAATTCCTTTGGATTGCAAGATCAAACTAAAGGAAAACAACCCTAAATACTCATTTATAAGGACCAATGCTGAAGCTGAGACTCCAATACTTTGGCCACCTGATGTGAAGATCCAAGTCATTGGAAAAGACCTTGATGCTGGGAAAGACTGAAGGCAAAAGAAGAAGCATGCAGGAGAGGACGAGATGGTTAGGTAGCATCACCAATTCAATGAACATGAATTTGAACAAACTCTGAGAGACAGCGAAGGACAGAGGAGCCTGGTATTTCAGTCCATGAGGTCACAAAGAGTCAGACATGACTTAGCAATTGAAAAAAGTAGTAGCAACTCCAGTCCAGTTCATGGTATTTTGGTATTTGGGTATGGTAGCTGTGGCAAACTGATACATGGCATAACACAGGTCCCAAGGCACAGACTTGGGGGAAAGTTGCTTCCTCACACACAGGAGGTAAAAGGTCTTGTGTACTGAACTGATAATGTGTTTCTTTTCATTATATCAACATATACTTTCCCATAATTTGCATTTTGTTTTTCCCATTGATTAAATTTTCACATTGCTAAAATTTTTGCTTTCTGTAACACAGAAATTAAATGTGAAAGTCTTAACTTATTAGAAATAATTTAATGATTAATTACTTTCTGTGCACTGTTATATCAGCATTCCTTTAACTTACAATTACCCTGAGAGAATTTAATATAGAGATTCCATTTACATTAATAAATATTGACTTTTATGCATTTTTTGAAAGGCTAGACTTTTTTGAGCTATTTATAAAAGTGTCCAACATTAAAAAAATTATCATTGCAAAAGTTCAGATCCACAATAAAAATTTTAGAACTGAAGTTTGATTATTAACCTTAATAGATTCCCTAAAATAGCAAGCTGCATGAGGGCATTTAAAACCTGAATTTCATTTAAGGAAAGTTCAACTCACTTATTATTTTTTTAGTAGTCTTCTAGTGAATAGGAAAACAGTCTATTTTAGAAAAATACATACACACCTTTCTTAAATACTCATTAGAGACATCACTTTGCCAACAAAGGTCTACAGAGTCAAGGCTATGGTTTTTCCAGTAGTCATGTAAGGATGTAAGCATTGGATGTAAGAAGCACTGAAAAACTGATGCTTTAGAATTTTGATGCTGGAGAAGACTCTCAAAATTCCTTTGGATTGCAAGATCAAACTAAAGGAAAACAACCCTAAATACTCATTTATAAGGACCAATGCTGAAGCTGAGACTCCAATACTTTGGCCACCTGATGTGAAGATCCAAGTCATTGGAAAAGACCTTGATGCTGGGAAAGACTGAAGGCAAAAGAAGAAGCATGCAGGAGAGGACGAGATGGTTAGGTAGCATCACCAATTCAATGAACATGAATTTGAACAAACTCTGAGAGACAGCGAAGGACAGAGGAGCCTGGTATGCTGCAGTCCATGAGGTCACAAAGAGTCAGACATGACTTAGCAATTGAAAAACAATATACCTCCATTAAGTAGTAAACTTTATGGTGTTGTTGGACCAAGTCTATCTAGATATATGTTTCCATAATCTAGTACAGAATCTGATGCTGTTAATACACGGCTCTCTTTGATGACTGAATTGATGAACAAGTGAGAGTATGTGGCGAATGTATGTGTAAGTCAAAGAATATAATTCAAAAAGTCTGGAAGGAGGTCCTTATAGCAGCATATCCGGTAACCCAGGAGTGGTTAAACTGTGCTGGGAATCCAGATTATGTGAACCCAAGGGAAAGAAATTGTATACTTTAAAGAATGGCCAAAGCATGGGGCTCTTATTTTACAGGAGGACAAAAGTTTTGATGGCCAGGGGCAAGAGAACAAATATCCCACTTAGCATTAAAGTAAAACTGTAAGACTTTATGTCTCAGGGAGACTTGCTAGTAGTCAAAATTTCCATCTTTACATTTATTTGGGGGACCTCAGAAGAACAATGGAAATACATGTAGAACTGGCCCAATGTGGGTGTATGCAGAAAAATGAGAAATAAATATTTCTAATGATAATAAACCAGATTATTTCCTGAGAAATAGATCCTTGTATTAAAGGAGGGGCCAATTTGTTCATCTTGGATCTCTTATCTCAGTGTCAATAACAGGCTTTAACCAATCACTTAAGAAATAGAACACCGTGTGCATTCTTGGAGATCTCTTTTTTCGATCTACCAAGGGGGTCAATAACAGGCTTTAACAAGAAAAGACACTGAAAACTGATGCTTTAGAATTTTGATGCTGGAGAAGACTCTCAAAATTCCTTTGGATTGCAAGATCAAACTAAAGGAAAACAACCCTAAATACTCATTTATAAGGACCAATGCTGAAGCTGAGACTCCAATACTTTGGCCACCTGATGTGAAGATCCAAGTCATTGGAAAAGACCTTGATGCTGGGAAAGACTGAAGGCAAAAGAAGAAGCATGCAGGAGAGGACGAGATGGTTAGGTAGCATCACCAATTCAATGAACATGAATTTGAACAAACTCTGAGAGACAGCGAAGGACAGAGGAGCCTGGTATGCTGCAGTCCATGAGGTCACAAAGAGTCAGACATGACTTAGCAATTGAAAAACAATATACCTCCATTAAGTAGTAAACTTTATGGTGTTGTTGGACCAAGTCTATCTAGATATATGTTTCCATAATCTAGTACAGAATCTGATGCTGTTAATACACGGCTCTCTTTGATGACTGAATTGATGAACAAGTGAGAGTATGTGGCGAATGTATGTGTAAGTCAAAGAATATAATTCAAAAAGTCTGGAAGGAGGTCCTTATAGCAGCATATCCGGTAACCCAGGAGTGGTTAAACTGTGCTGGGAATCCAGATTATGTGAACCCAAGGGAAAGAAATTGTATACTTTAAAGAATGGCCAAAGCATGGGGCTCTTATTTTACAGGAGGACAAAAGTTTTGATGGCCAGGGGCAAGAGAACAAATATCCCACTTAGCATTAAAGTAAAACTGTAAGACTTTATGTCTCAGGGAGACTTGCTAGTAGTCAAAATTTCCATCTTTACATTTATTTGGGGGACCTCAGAAGAACAATGGAAATACATGTAGAACTGGCCCAATGTGGGTGTATGCAGAAAAATGAGAAATAAATATTTCTAATGATAATAAACCAGATTATTTCCTGAGAAATAGATCCTTGTATTAAAGGAGGGGCCAATTTGTTCATCTTGGATCTCTTATCTCAGTGTCAATAACAGGCTTTAACCAATCACTTAAGAAATAGAACACCGGTGTGCATCTTGCAGCTTCATGACCAAGGAGATGGCTAACTTTTAATATTATCAGATCTACCAAGATATTGGCTTCCTTGGTGGCTCAAACAGTGGAGAATCTGCCTTCAGTCCAGGAGACCAGAATTCAACCCCTGGGTCATGAAAATACCCACTCCAGTATTCTTGCCTGGAGAATTCCATGGACAGAGGAGCCTGGTGAGTGACATACAGTCCACAGAGTTGCGAAGAGTTGCACACGACTGAAACGACTAACACTTTTACTTTTACCTAGACATGACTAAATCTTTACACATATACTTTAGAATCTCTCTGTAAACAACAAAACAAAACAAAAAAACAACCCAGGGACATGTGATGACTTTCCTTCTCAGATGTATAATCACACTGTGATTGAAAATAGACTCTGAACATTTATCTGAAGAGAGGAGCAAGTGGAGATACCTAGGTACAGTGTTGATCTGCCATGTCGGCTATAATCCATGTGGTATGTAATTTTTTTTTAATGTTTAAGTCAAATAAATCACGTGCAAAATTAATTTAGTGACATGAAAACTATTTCCAGTGTTTTGTATGTGACCATATAGTCACATACATACAGCATTTTAAATGACTAGGATGACTTTCAGCTTACTTATTGAGGTAGACATCCATCAATAGGAAAATAAGCTTGATTCTCAGGTTAAAGAATAGCCTGGGATATGTTTTAGCAAGAGGTTGAAATATGGATGTATTTTTCTCTAGAGTGGTCAATTGTTTTTCTGTTATCTCCCGTGCCTGCCGATTGCCATGACACAAAGCCATCTCCACATTTTCTATGTTGTATTAAGTCTAGACTTTATGTCTCAGCGAGACTTGCTAGTAGTCAAAATTTCCATCTTTACATTTATTTGGGGGACCTCAGAAGAACAATGGAAATACATGTAGAACTGGCCCAATGTGGGTGTATGCAGAAAAATGAGAAATAAATATTTCTAATGATAATAAACCAGATTATTTCCTGAGAAATAGATCCTTGTATTAAAGGAGGGGCCAATTTGTTCATCTTGGATCTCTTATCTCAGTGTCAATAACAGGCTTTAACCAATCACTTAAGAAATAGAACACCGGTGTGCATCTTGCAGCTTCATGACCAAGGAGATGGCTAACTTTTAATATTATCAGATCTACCAAGATATTGGCTTCCTTGGTGGCTCAAACAGTGGAGAATCTGCCTTCAGTCCAGGAGACCAGAATTCAACCCCTGGGTCATGAAAATACCCACTCCAGTATTCTTGCCTGGAGAATTCCATGGACAGAGGAGCCTGGTGAGTGACATACAGTCCACAGAGTTGCGAAGAGTTGCACACGACTGAAACGACTAACACTTTTACTTTTACCTAGACATGACTAAATCTTTACACATATACTTTAGAATCTCTCTGTAAACAACAAAACAAAACAAAAAAACAACCCAGGGACATGTGATGACTTTCCTTCTCAGATGTATAATCACACTGTGATTGAAAATAGACTCTGAACATTTATCTGAAGAGAGGAGCAAGTGGAGATACCTAGGTACAGTGTTGATCTGCCATGTCGGCTATAATCCATGTGGTATGTAATTTTTTTTTAATGTTTAAGTCAAATAAATCACGTGCAAAATTAATTTAGTGACATGAAAACTATTTCCAGTGTTTTGTATGTGACCATATAGTCACATACATACAGCATTTTAAATGACTAGGATGACTTTCAGCTTACTTATTGAGGTAGACATCCATCAATAGGAAAATAAGCTTGATTCTCAGGTTAAAGAATAGCCTGGGATATGTTTTAGCAAGAGGTTGAAATATGGATGTATTTTTCTCTAGAGTGGTCAATTGTTTTTCTGTTATCTCCCGTGCCTGCCGATTGCCATGACACAAAGCCATCTCCACATTTTCTATGTTGTATGATCTTAAATCATTACTGACCTTTCTGCCTCCTCCAAATCATACCCCGTCTGACCAATGAATAAGCCAGAGGGGCTTGTAGTCTTCTTGTTTCTTAAGAAGCTATAAAATTGATCCAAATATATCATTCCCTGAGTCTAATTAGAACAATAGTAGTAGTGAATGCTCAGTCATGTCCAACTCTTTGTGACCCTATGGACTGTAGCCTTCCGGGCTCCTCTGTCCATGGAATTTTCCAGGGAAGAATACTGGAGTGGGTTCCCATTTCTTACTCCAGGGGATCTTCCCTACCCAGGGATCAAACCCACATCTCCTGAGTCTCCTGCACTGGCAGGCGCATTCTTTACCCACTGCGCCAGGACTTGAGCAGGCAATTATAACAATGGTAAGCTTTTAATTCTTTCCCAGGATTATTCCTCAAGGTAATACCAGAACTCTCACCCAGTTGCACTGAGAATTCATGGAATCTTTCTAACTAGCATCTATGATTTATTGTTGAGTTCAGACTGAACTGCATCCCAGGGAATTTCTTCACCCCAAAGGGTCCTAACCCTGATCCTCCCTGAAATCACCATGAACTTCCCATTCCTGGTCAGAACCCATATTGACTTCCTTGAATGGGTTCTTGTTTCCAGATTGTTCCTTCCTCTCTCTTCCTCTGAACCCATTCTTTTCTTCTTGCCAAGACAGCTCTCTCACCCTATTGAAAGCATCAGGCTGTAGAAAATTTGCTTCTTTCAGTTATTTCCATTTCCCCCCAGTTTTGCCTCATTTCTGGTCACCAGTCTGCAAAGCTGTTATGATCTTTTTATTCAATTTCTGGGAATCCTTACTTTCTTGTTTATCATTCAATTACAAAAATAAGTCTCAGGAAAATTCCATCTTATGCTTGACAACATTTTGTTTTCTCCCAAAGCAGGGGTTAAAATGCAAATTCATGATAGGAACATTTTCTCATATTTTCCTAGGTAGTATTTATAGCTTCATGAAAAACTAGAATGAAATGACAAAGGTAGCTGAGACTTCTACCTGGACACAAATGGTCCATATTTACGATCATTTGTTTTATATTTTGTATCCCTCATTGTACAAATTCTGGTTACCTACATGTGATAGGCACTCAATTAATTATTCAACACCTTTCCCAAACACTTTCTCTCTGCTCCTCCTAAATGTAGCATCAAATTGGATAGTCAGCCTGTTCTATCTGCAGAGAATATGTAACCTTAGCATGTACTGCATTTGTCTCCATGGATACCAAATTTCTGTGAATGGCACTTAGAGGCATCTATAGAGAAGAAGCTGCATTTTGCTCATTCTTTCAGTTCAGATCCTTGTCATCCTGACTCTATTTTCCTTCCACACCCAGGCTATGCATGGCAAGAATCCTGGCACACTCCGTGTAACAGACAATCCTTGTATTAGGATCACAGGGAATCATGTTTGTATCTTTTGACTGCTCTGTGAGCATCAACCCATGGAAACAAGCTGCTGTGGGAAATGAGAAGCCAAAAATCTAAGCTTATTTTTGACAAACTCAAACCAGGGGTCCCCAGCGTGAGGAGCTCAGAAACCTGGGGTTTAGTAAGAAGAGTAACTGTGGAGAGCAGAAAGGAATCCTGCAGTTGTTATATCTTTAAAAAGCTAAATTGATAAGACATCCCCGTCCCCAAAATAGTCAAAGTTCTTCATATTTGGTTGGAACAATATTAGCTTAGTTAGCAAATCCCTGTTTACCATCTTGTGCTGCCTAAAGTTGTGATACCTTGTAGCTTCTGTCCTTAAATGTTAAAAATAGAAAACACATTTGTTGCCATAGTAGAAGTGGATGTATTTGTGTGATATGAAGGGAAACCTAAGGAGGATGTCAAACTTAGGGTAGCATGTAGTCTTCTTTATAGATGCACTCTTTCAAAATGGTAGTACCCATTAAAAAGAAAAGGGTCCTTGATGATCAACATATTTTTAAAAAATAATTCATTTTTCCTGATGACTTGCTTATTTGTGTATTGGTCTGTACATCATATTTTAATGTCTAAACTTTCTCAAGAGCAGCAGAGACAATAAAGGTAAAAATGTGACATATTATCATCTTGGCTATTTGTTCTTTTGAACTGAAGAAAGGGATATAGATCATAGATTGTTATCTGAGGAATTATAGATATGGTGGGCCAAAGACTCCAAGGCAAGGCACTGAGGGGCCTGATCCTGGACACCTTTGAGACCAAAGCTGAAGAAGGTAAGGAGGTGAATGCCCCACAGAAGCCCTGGGACAGATGGCAGTTGTGACCTTCAGCATGGTGCCAAGTCTATTCCTCAGTCTCCATGACTCTCAAGGTACAGCCAGTACACTCTTTCTGGCAGGATTCTAACAGAAGGAAAGAAGGGCAATTTACTATGGAAGAAATGCTCTTTAGGGATCAGTTTGGATTATGCCAGGGTCAAGAACAGGGTTCATACCAACAATAGCTTTAACTGTCAGACTGTCTTATTAAATTTTCCTCACAAAAATATATGCTAAGTTTGGGGTATAAAGAGATTTTTTCCCATTAAAAGGAATCCATTTCCACATTCAAAAATAATGCTACTGGGCTTCCCTGGTGGTCCAGTGGGTAAGGACATTGCCTTGCAGTGCAGGGGGCGCCAGTTCAATCCCTGGCCTGGGAAGATCCCACGTGCCGCGGAGCGACTGGACTGATGTGTCCAATTACCGAGCCGGAGCTCTGGAGCACATCTGCCCAGAGCCAATGCTCTGCAACGAAAGAGGCCACTTCGATGAGAGGCCCACATAGGCCAAAGAACAAAGATAAATAAATGAAAGACCAATAGAAGTGGCCAAAAAAAATTTGTTTTTAAATAATGCTACCAATAGAGTCAGATAACTACAGGTGAGAATGGCTAAAAATTCTTCATTGCATACAACTGTCAGAGTCAAGCTTCCTCCCACACTGCAGAGCTGGTGAAGAGAGCAAAAAGGAGTTTGAGGACACACTCTTGCTTATGCCATTCTTTCAACATTTTGAAGCAAAGCTAATGAGTATCTCTTCTCCCTTTCTCTCAAATCAAGCAACTACAGAAGTCCCATACTTCTTATTTAGTTTTAGATCACTAACAGATATGCCTGGGAGAGATTCAGGCTTTGTTCTCGATCTAAAACCTAACTCTGGGGAAAAGACAGTTTTAAAAGAGAGCAAAAATGTGTGAAGGGAACTTCAGAAGCCATCACTCTGGGCACATCCTGACTTCAATATTAACACCACCCCGTGACTGTAAAGGAACATAATGCTATTCACCACAGTGATGGGAACATCCCTTGAAGAGTAAGAGTTATGAACTGGATGATATCAACTAATTATATTCTGGAAAATGTCTGTTAACTTAGACAAGAACAACTCAAAGAAACACTAGGAGAACAGAGTAGAGTAAACAGAAAAATATTACTCACTTCATTGGAAACTTGAGAGTATATTCCACAAACCAACAGTTAATTTGCCTTAAGTTAACCAAATGAGGTAATGCCACAATTATCTCTGGTACATTATATATAGCATAACTAGCTCTATTATTTTTAAACAAATTATCCATTTTATATCAGTCAACTTTTAAGAGCTTTTCTTAATTTTTTTTCTTTTTGTCTTTACTTTCCACCCATCCCAACTCTTTGGTTTACTTCTCCTTTCTCTCCACAGAGGGAAAGTAGATGAATCACAGTGAGGAGAATGGACAATTCCTAAAAGCGGGGATCATATGTTATATTTCTTTGTAAGCCCCATTGCTTCATGCCATGCTTGGCAGATTTAAGTACTCAAAGAGTGCAGGTATGTCTAATCTGGGAACATGCATATCTGTAAACAACAAAACTCTGTAAAAGTTAAAAGTAAAATAAAGGTTTTAAAAAAAAGGTGGAGTGGATGGGCTTAGGAAATGATGAGTGCATAAATATACTTATTTTATCCTGATTCCCTGGTGGCTCAGCTGGTAAAGAACCTGCCTGCTACAGCAGAATACGAGCTTCATCCCCTGGAGGAGGAAATGGCAACCCTCTCCAGTATTCTTGCCTAGAAAATCCCACAGATAGAGGAGCTGGGTGGGCCACAGTCCACTGGGTCGCAAAAGAGTCAGACATGACTGTGTATGCACACACACACTGTAACTTAAGTGAAAAGCATATTTCTTGAATGTTTATTGCAACTCTTTTGTTACTCCCATAGAGGATGGATCAACTGGACCATGTAGAGGTGGAAGGAAGGGAATGACATTTGCTACACAGTCAGAACACGTCCTGTGCTGGTGTTTTCACAGATGACCATAGCCAATCCCTGTAGTTGTGAGAAAGTATCATCTGCCTTTTACAGATAAGTATATACGGTCCTAGAGAGAGTGCTGACCTGTCCAAATACACATGGCTGGGAGCTAGGATTTAAAACTCGAGTGCTTTTCAATAGTCCACATTTTCCTCTATTTCCCTTCTAAACACAAAAGCAACGTTTAAAGATTAAATCACTAACATATTAGGTTTACACTCCTGGCACCTTAAGTAATCCCTAACAATTAATTCATTATTTATTGAGCAATCACTCTGTGGAGAGTACATTTGCAATGCAAAGAGGTGTCAGAAGATCAATGTCTATTCCCTTTCCCTACAGACAGCTAAGGCCTGATGCCCATGGTCTGGATAACACAACATTCTGAGTATATAGGATATTATCAAGATGATTAAGGAACTTCAAAACATCTTTCGAAGTAGTAGGAAATAAACTATGTTGAGACTAACAGCAATTTTCTCTCACTACTATGAATAAAATTTAGTGTTACAATATTATCTTCATGTGCTTAATAATCATTAGGCTAATTTTGTAACCAAATAATCTTTTGAGGCTAAAAATGTTATTAAAATGGATGAACTTTCTGGAGAAGATTTTGAAAGAGTTTTCTGGATGTCCAGAAGTTTTGCTGGATCACTCGAGGTACCCAGATCCTGATGGTTACTGTCTTCCTTCCTCCTTCCTTAGAATCCAGTCAGAAACATTCAGGATTACAGGATTTTGAGAAATGATGTCCTCTTAGCCATTTATTCAGTTCTACCAGAGGGTAGCTAGGGGAAAATTTTAAGCCTCACAGATCAGGGTGATTTCTTAGAGTCTCTGAGAACATTTTGACAAGGTATGAAAGGGAGGTATGTTTGTCAGCAGTTCTACCCTTCTTAAACTCAGTGCCACTCTGAGAGATAAAATACTTATTATATTGATGTAGGGCAAAAAATCATCACATTATTGTAATTATTCTCTAATTAAAAAAATAAAATGTAAAAAATATTCATCTAAATAAATAGTGCTTCTAGAAAGAACTTTGCCCTGAATCTCTTTTTCATCTTTAGTCTAACCTAAATCTCGTCCTCTCCCCTACCAGTAAGTTCTAGGGGGAATTTTTCACAGATGACCATAGCCAATCCCTGTAGTTGTGAGAAAGTATCATCTGCCTTTTACAGATAAGTATATACGGTCCTAGAGTGCTGACCTGTCCAAATACACATGGCTGGGAGCTAGGATTTAAAACTCGAGTGCTTTTCAATAGTCCACATTTTCCTCTATTTCCCTTCTAAACACAAAAGCAACGTTTAAAGATTAAATCACTAACATATTAGGTTTACACTCCTGGCACCTTAAGTAATCCCTAACAATTAATTCATTATTTATTGAGCAATCACTCTGTGGAGAGTACATTTGCAATGCAAAGAGGTGTCAGAAGATCAATGTCTATTCCTTTCCTACAGACAGCTAAGGCCTGATGCCCATGGTCTGGATAACACAACATTCTGAGTATATAGGATATTATCAAGATGATTAAGGAACTTCAAAACATCTTTCGAAGTAGTAGGAAATAAACTATGTTGAGACTAACAGCAATTTTCTCTCACTACTATGAATAAAATTTAGTGTTACAATATTATCTTCATGTGCTTAATAATCATTAGGCTAATTTTGTAACCAAATAATCTTTTGAGGCTAAAAATGTTATTAAAATGGATGAACTTTCTGGAGAAGATTTTGAAAGAGTTTTCTGGATGTCCAGAAGTTTTGCTGGATCACTCGAGGTACCCAGATCCTGATGGTTACTGTCTTCCTTCCTCCTTCCTTAGAATCCAGTCAGAAACATTCAGGATTACAGGATTTTGAGAAATGATGTCCTCTTAGCCATTTATTCAGTTCTACCAGAGGGTAGCTAGGGAAATTTGAAGCCTCACAGATCAGGGTGATTTCTTAGAGTCTCTGAGAACATTTTGACAAGGTATGAAAGGGAGGTATGTTTGTCAGCAGTTCTACCCTTCTTAAACTCAGTGCCACTCTGAGAGATAAAATACTTATTATATTGATGTAGGGCAAAAAATCATCACATTATTGTAATTATTCTCTAATTAAAAAAATAAAATGTAAAAAATATTCATCTAAATAAATAGTGCTTCTAGAAAGAACTTTGCCCTGAATCTCTTTTTTCATCTTTAGTCTAACCTAAATCTCTCCTCTCTCTACCAGAACAGGAAAAGGCTTGACGCTGTTTGGCAGCTAGGTCTGCAAACCAGTTGATGTCAGGACAAAGAGTCCTTCATACTCACCTCCAGGGGCTAAGGAGCACACAGAGGGTCACCCACCCAGTTCTAGGGGAAGCAACATCCAGGCACAGGTCAGGGTAGGGCACAGTGGAACCAGACAGGGTTGGTCCATCCTCCTCAGTAGTCAGCTGGTCCTAGAGGTGGGGTTGACCCTTCTCAAATGCTCACCACAAAGCATAGATGCTCCTCACAACTGGAATCCACCCAGGCCCCTAGGCCCTATACTCCTCAGCCATGGATAATGGGCAAAAGGAATACTTCCTGGAGCAAAAACAGCTCTTCCTCAGCTAATGTTCACCTGGGCAGTAGCCCAGGCCAGGCTGGGAGCTGAGGTGGGAGGAAAACCCATTCCAGACCCTTACTGAGCCACTGACTCAGAAGACTGCGTGCCAAGTTGCTAATTGTCAGGGTCCAGCCAACCCTTCCTGACCGGGCACATACAAGGCCAACATTGTTCTCAGTCAGACCTCGCATCACGAGAAAAAATGCTACAGCATAACCAGGCCCAGAGTCTCTCACTTGTCTGAGATGCTACACTGCCGCATTTGTGCTGTTCCTGGATCTGGCAAACCTTATATCCCTCTCTGTCCTGTCAAGAAAGAAGTCCCAACACCATCTCAAGTGCATAGGTTTCTGGTTGTGAGTGAGGAGATGTCATCTTATCTACCTTCTTGAACTTAGGTAAAATGTTTCAGGAAGTTTTCTAATGAAAGCCTAAGGGAGACAGGAGCAAACTTTAATTTTTCATGATTTATTTGAAGCCTCACAGATGGGTTTCGATCTAAAAAGTATGAAAGGGAGGTATGTTTGTCAGCAGTTCTACCCTTCTTAAACTCAGTGCCACTCTGAGAGATAAAATACTTATTATATTGATGTAGGGCAAAAAATCATCACATTATTGTAATTATTCTCTAATTAAAAAAATAAAATGTAAAAAATATTCATCTAAATAAATAGTGCTTCTAGAAAGAACTTTGCCCTGAATCTCTTTTTTCATCTTTAGTCTAACCTAAATCTCTCCTCTCTCTACCAGAACAGGAAAAGGCTTGACGCTGTTTGGCAGCTAGGTCTGCAAACCAGTTGATGTCAGGACAAAGAGTCCTTCATACTCACCTCCAGGGGCTAAGGAGCACACAGAGGGTCACCCACCCAGTTCTAGGGGAAGCAACATCCAGGCACAGGTCAGGGTAGGGCACAGTGGAACCAGACAGGGTTGGTCCATCCTCCTCAGTAGTCAGCTGGTCCTAGAGGTGGGGTTGACCCTTCTCAAATGCTCACCACAAAGCATAGATGCTCCTCACAACTGGAATCCACCCAGGCCCCTAGGCCCTATACTCCTCAGCCATGGATAATGGGCAAAAGGAATACTTCCTGGAGCAAAAACAGCTCTTCCTCAGCTAATGTTCACCTGGGCAGTAGCCCAGGCCAGGCTGGGAGCTGAGGTGGGAGGAAAACCCATTCCAGACCCTTACTGAGCCACTGACTCAGAAGACTGCGTGCCAAGTTGCTAATTGTCAGGGTCCAGCCAACCCTTCCTGACCGGGCACATACAAGGCCAACATTGTTCTCAGTCAGACCTCGCATCACGAGAAAAAATGCTACAGCATAACCAGGCCCAGAGTCTCTCACTTGTCTGAGATGCTACACTGCCGCATTTGTGCTGTTCCTGGATCTGGCAAACCTTATATCCCTCTCTGTCCTGTCAAGAAAGAAGTCCCAACACCATCTCAAGTGCATAGGTTTCTGGTTGTGAGTGAGGAGATGTCATCTTATCTACCTTCTTGAACTTAGGTAAAATGTTTCAGGAAGTTTTCTAATGAAAGCCTAAGGGAGACAGGAGCAAACTTTAATTTTTCATGATTTATTCTTCTTGAATTTTGATTTTTCACAGGAAGCATGCATTCCTTTGTCAGAAGAATAAAAAAAAGGTCTTAGAAGGAATGAATTCACTTCACTCATTTCACATTAAATCATTATTACAAATGAGTTTAAAGATATTAAATATAATGCATGTGTTTTATTGAGTGCTGAGGGAAGTGGTACAATTTAATTGAGGATTTCCTGTGCTGTCTGGAGCTGAGAATAAGGGATTGTATTGTGGCCTCCCTGCCCCTGTTTTCCCTTTCCCCAGAGCCTAATATATCAATCACATAAAATTAGTGTAATTAGGAAGTCGACTAAAGACAGAGGCTCTTCCTGTAAATTTTTCAAATGAAAACCCAAGCACCATTGTAAAGCAAACACATTAATCTATTCATTGAAATTAAACGAATAGGATCATGGTGACTTTAAGACACTCAGATAATTTGAGATTCAGATTGCTTAAACTACAAATGAATTCTTAGAGAATGAACACAGCCTTTGATGACAAATGACCCATGTTTCCTTCTGAGCATAAGTGTGTGACTCTTGGGCATGTGTCCTTTGTCTTTTCAAGGATGCCTGCTCCCATCCCGTAACTCAACCCAAGGCTTCCAACCTCAGAGGGCAAGGGTCTGTGATGGAGTGACAGTGTGACCACCGGCAGGGCTTGCAGAGAGCTGTTCCTGGAAGATCAGCCCAGGAGGACATGGAGCCCTACAGGAACCATGGGGGAGCTTCTTCTTTAAGTCTACAGTACACATCATGCAATAAGCTTGGGCTTTCCTGATAGTTCAGATGGTAAAGAATCTGCCTACACTGCAGGAGACCCAGGTTCCATATCTGGGTTGGGAAGATCCCTTGAAGGAGGGAAGGGCAACCCATTCCAATAATTTTTTTTTTATTTACTTATTTTTAATTGAAGGATAATTGTTTTACAGAATTTTGTTGTTTTCTGTCAAACATGAACATGAATCAGCCATGGATATATGTATGTCCCTTCCCTCTTGAACCCCCTCCACTCCAGTATTCTTGCCTGGAGAACTCTAGGGACAGACCATTGGGTCGCAAAGAGTCAGATATGACGGAGGGACAAATGCACACGAGCTCCATGCAGAGAGCAGTTTCAAGAGGCTGGCAGGAAATGCGGAAAGAGGAGCTGTCAATGAGAGCAAAGGAGATGGATGCAGCTGGGGAAGACTAAATTTCTCTTGGGGGTGCCGAGGGAAAAGCTGGGAGACGGAACCTCCAGTTTTATGTTCACCCCAAAATTCCATTGAGTTATTTCAAATATAATGCATGTGTTTTATTGAGTGCTGAGGGAAGTGGTACAATTTAATTGAGGATTTCCTGTGCTGTCTGGAGCTGAGAATAAGGGATTGTATTGTGGCCTCCTGCCCCTGTTTTCCCTTTCCCAGAGCCTAATATATCAATCACATAAAATTAGTGTAATTAGGAAGTCGACTAAAGACAGAGGCTCTTCCTGTAAATTTTTCAAATGAAAACCCAAGCACCATTGTAAAGCAAACACATTAATCTATTCATTGAAATTAAACGAATAGGATCATGGTGACTTTAAGACACTCAGATAATTTGAGATTCAGATTGCTTAAACTACAAATGAATTCTTAGAGAATGAACACAGCCTTTGATGACAAATGACCCATGTTTCCTTCTGAGCATAAGTGTGTGACTCTTGGGCATGTGTCCTTTGTCTTTTCAAGGATGCCTGCTCCCATCCCGTAACTCAACCCAAGGCTTCCAACCTCAGAGGGCAAGGGTCTGTGATGGAGTGACAGTGTGACCACCGGCAGGGCTTGCAGAGAGCTGTTCCTGGAAGATCAGCCCAGGAGGACATGGAGCCCTACAGGAACCATGGGGGAGCTTCTTCTTTAAGTCTACAGTACACATCATGCAATAAGCTTGGGCTTTCCTGATAGTTCAGATGGTAAAGAATCTGCCTACACTGCAGGAGACCCAGGTTCCATATCTGGGTTGGGAAGATCCCTTGAAGGAGGGAAGGGCAACCCATTCCAATAATTTTTTTTTTATTTACTTATTTTTAATTGAAGGATAATTGTTTTACAGAATTTTGTTGTTTTCTGTCAAACATGAACATGAATCAGCCATGGATATATGTATGTCCCTTCCCTCTTGAACCCCCTCCACTCCAGTATTCTTGCCTGGAGAACTCTAGGGACAGACCATTGGGTCGCAAAGAGTCAGATATGACGGAGGGACAAATGCACACGAGCTCCATGCAGAGAGCAGTTTCAAGAGGCTGGCAGGAAATGCGGAAAGAGGAGCTGTCAATGAGAGCAAAGGAGATGGATGCAGCTGGGGAAGACTAAATTCTCTTGGCTGCCGAGGAGAGTGAGGGCAGCCACAGCTGGAGGGGGCTGCCAGGTTGTAATCAAGTTATGTTTGGTTCGGCTGAATTTCATCAGTTTATAGCCTGAGGGACACAGGAAAGACGGGAACCTCCAGTTTTATGTTCACCCCAAAATTCCATTGAGTTATTTCAGATTACAAAATAGTTGATCTGTTATTTGTGTTTGTTTATTTTGAGAACCAGAAATCCTATTTAAGTGAGACAACAGACTCTCCGTGCTCCTCACTGTCCAAACTGCAGGTGCTAGGGGTTTGGTGGGTTAAGAAGGAAGACAAACCCTGGCAGTCACTCAGGGGCAAAACCATCATAATACTTACTGTGTGGCTTTTCACATGATTTGAACATACTTTAAGACAAGAATGTGCTTTCCCCTGTGCTTTACTCCTTTTGCCATTCAGTAGCATGCAAGCTACTTTCAAAAGCTAGCTGAGTTTTCTTAGAACACTACTGAGATAGCTGTCTTTTCTGAAATAAAGCAACCTATAACTTCTTTTCAAACTCTGAAGTTCCTTTTCTTTTTCAAATTCTACTCAACAATCCACCACTATAAAATGTTTAAGCATGGAAGAATGAGTGGCAACTGCCTAACTACATGTTGATAGTACTATCTTTTTAAATTTATTTTTATCGAGGTATGGTTGATTTACAATGTTGCTATTGGTAATCCTAGTTTTAAGATGGCTTATACTTAGTGCTAACCAGTTGCTGAGGGATTTGTGATCTATGATGCAAGCTGGTTCCTCTGGTTAATACATGGCCTTGCTGTCTGCAAGAGATATTAGCTCCTAGGAATCAGGTACATTCCAGTCTGTGACGTGAGCATCCCCAGGCCCATTTTATGAAGCAAAGCTGGAGGCATGAAGGCTACGACATTCACATGGCTGGCTGGCACGTGAATGTCACATGTCCCTCAGATGTCAGAGCAGGACTCAAATCCAGGGAAGGCTGGCCTCAAAGCAGGTGCCCTTTCCCATTATACTGTGACTCTTGCCTCCTCAAAGCAGGAAACGAAAATTAAAGCACCAAAGATCACACTGTACAAGAGCAGAAATGGGCTTGTTCAAGCAGATCCCCCCCCGGGATGATAACTATGCTGATAAAGCTGCAATTAGTTATCTAAGGACATCCTGGCCTTGCCTGGCTCACCTGGCACTGCTCAGGTCCGCTGTAAGTTGCTCTTCCTGTAACCTGATTGCTGAAATTCTCATTTTTCCTTTCCTCTAAGTTACTTTCACTTCACCTGCTTCAAAATGCTGCTAATCCAGAAAGATGAGATCTGTAAACTTTCCCATACCTGTTTCCTTCTATAATTTCAAGGCTTCCCTGGGGACTCAGTGCTAAAGAATCTGCCTACCATTGCAGGAGATGTGAGTTCTGTCCCTGGGTCAGGAAGATCCTGGCAGAGGAAATGGCAACCCACTCCAGTATTCTTGCCTGGAGAAACCCATAGACAGAAGAGCCTGGTGGGCTACAGTGCATGGGGTCACAAAAGAGCTGGCTATGGTTTAGCAACTAAATAACAACATTATAATTTCAAAATCTTTGTAATTTTCTATGTCCTATTTCATATCCTAAGTGGCTAATGTCCAGGTTATCTAATTGCTATATTAAAATGTATCTTGTCCTGCTCTTCTTTCCAATACAAATTAATGGTAGAATTAGAACTGAATAGGCTTCATTATGCTTCTAGACCAGGTGACTTGCTAAAAATTTAAATTGGAGCATGTAATGTTCATATGGTAATTATAGTTAACCATACTGCACAGTGTATTTGAAAGTTGCTAAGGAAGTAGATCTTAAAAGTTTTCATCGCACACTGTACATAAATAAATCACAAACATAAATCTGTGGTGACAGATGTTCACTACACTGGTGACAATCATTTCCCAATAGACACACACATCCAATTATTTTGTTGTACACCTAAAACCTATCATGTTGTATCAATAAAACCTATGTGTTGGTTTTATTAATACATAAATTATATATCAATTACAAACATTTAAATTTACCTCTTTATTAAATCGGCCATGGTTATCCTCTCTCATGAGAGTTTAATGAGGATCTGCTGAATGAATGAACAAGTGCCTATCAGGTGAGTTTTGCTACAGCATTGTATTCCAGTTGAAATGTTGATCTAAAGAAATCATGCACAGATATATGCCAGATATCTGCAAAAATCTACTTTTCTTTTGGAGGCAACAGAGGTGTCAATAGCTTCATATCATTCTTAATGTCATAAAATAGATAAAAATAAATGTTTGCACACTATGACAGACCTGTGAAAGTACAGTTTTTAGTCTTTTGCTACCAGATCGGCTTTTGCCGAAAACGTTTTCACAGTCTCCAGTCTTCATATGCTTCTTCATGCTCTCAGGCGCGGAACAACCTTTTTCATGAAAACAAAACCCTTCCCAAGGAGTGTTCTCAGAAATTCTAAAGAACTGTAAAGGAGCATCCTAAACCCTCACGTTCTGATGGTTTCACAACACTTACACTGTGTCCAAATGCCCCTGTCCCTAATTTGTTCTGGTGAGTTTTTGTTTGCTTTCACTCAGAGGGTTTTCTCAACTGGGCTCTATAGCTCATGTCAGCAGAGAGTCAAAAATATCCTCACTGGGTGCCAAGAAAGTGGTAACCACACATGTACAAAACAGAACCCTTCTACTGGCTTTTTACTCAGTAGACATGAAGGTAAATTACTTGTAGGCTAGCTGAAGAATTTATGCAAGAATTATATTTGAGATGGGAAAAGTATTAGCTCAATTCTCTTGAGTCTTATCTATATTAACACTGAGAGAAAAAAACGAAATGGGACTCGCTGGGTTGTGTTTCTGGCAGCTCTGGGTTATTTGCATGGAACATGTCTTACGAAGAAGCGTTGGCAAAAATGTACCCACAAATATGTTTTGAGAAGTAAGCTATAGAGTATGTACACAATATGACACATAATTACTATGTGGGAAGTCAAGCTCCTGCGTGAATGTTTTACATTTATAATGCCAGTGGTTAGCCTTGGGTCTCCTTCTCCTACTACATTTATTCTCCCAGTGCCTCCACCCTTTAACCCAGTCATAAAAGAGACACATGGTTATCCTCTCTCATAAATTTTGAGGATCTGCTGAATGAATGAACAAGTGCCTATCAGGTGAGTTTTGCTACAGCATTGTATTCCAGTTGAAATGTTGATCTAAAGAAATCATGCACAGATATATGCCAGATATCTGCAAAAATCTACTTTTCTTTTGGAGGCAACAGAGGTGTCAATAGCTTCATATCATTCTTAATGTCATAAAATAGATAAAAATAAATGTTTGCACACTATGACAGACCTGTGAAAGTACAGTTTTTAGTCTTTTGCTACCAGATCGGCTTTTGCCGAAAACGTTTTCACAGTCTCCAGTCTTCATATGCTTCTTCATGCTCTCAGGCGCGGAACAACCTTTGTCAGGAAAACGAAACCCGTCCCAAGGAGTGAACTCAGAAATTCTAAAGAACTGTAAAGGAGCATCCTAAACCCTCACGTTCTGATGGTTTCACAACACTTACACTGTGTCCAAATGCCCCTGTCCCTAATTTGTTCTGGTGAGTTTTTGTTTGCTTTCACTCAGAGGGTTTTCTCAACTGGGCTCTATAGCTCATGTCAGCAGAGAGTCAAAAATATCCTCACTGGGTGCCAAGAAAGTGGTAACCACACATGTACAAAACAGAACCCTTCTACTGGCTTTTTACTCAGTAGACATGAAGGTAAATTACTTGTAGGCTAGCTGAAGAATTTATGCAAGAATTATATTTGAGATGGGAAAAGTATTAGCTCAATTCTCTTGAGTCTTATCTATATTAACACTGAGAGAAAAAAACGAAATGGGACTCGCTGGGTTGTGTTTCTGGCAGCTCTGGGTTATTTGCATGGAACATGTCTTACGAAAGAAGCGTTGGCAAAAATGTACCCACAAATATGTTTTGAGAAGTAAGCTATAGAGTATGTACACAATATGACACATAATTACTATGTGGGGAAGTCAAGCTCCTGCGGTGAATGTTTTACATTTATAATGCCAGTGGTTAGCCTTGGGTCTCTCCTTCTCCCTACTACATTTATTCTCCCAGTGCCTCCCACTCCTTTAACCCAGTCAGATCGATGAAAAATGAGACACATAGTTCATTCCTTTGCTCATTTAACTATTTATTGGGCCATCACTACTTGTGGATACTGCCTGCCTCGTGCTATGTCCACTAAAAATAAGACCCTGCCCTGTAGGAAGGTGCTTTGACGTCTTGCAGACTTATAAAGAAAGGAAGCAGGCAAAGCATGGTGGATGCAGGAAGAGAGGCTTGGCCAAGGACAGGGAGCTCCTTCTCAGCCACAAGTTAGGACAGCTTCCTGTGGACTGTCCGTGTCACTTCACTATGTTTGTATTTCTGTTGCTGTTGCTTATTTCTCCTCGATGGTTAAGGTTAAAAAAAAAATTAAAATGAAGTAAATAGAGGGCCATTGATATGCCTTCTGGACAAAGGTGTACACTGTAGGCAGATGTGAAGACAAGCTAGCAAGGGATGGGTTCTGCAGAGTAGACTCTGAGAAGAGGCCTGGAACACTGATGGATGGAGCTTTCTACAGGGCTCACCTGAACCATGGATTGGTTCTGAAGGCATATTAGGGGAAAGATCTGCTCCTGTATCTGGCAGCTGAACTTTACGTATAAATATTTGCTATGCTCCCTTATAAGGAATTTTTGATTTAATGTCTTAGAAAATGGGTATACAACTTTTGAATCAATTGTTGAGAAATGGAATGCAAAGAGTAAACTTCTCTATCATGTTGAGGTCAATCAGAACATCCTTTATGTGCCAGGTGTCATGTTAGATGCAAAGGACCCTAAACTGAATCATACGTGGTCCTTGTCCTCAAGGATGTGACATTCAGGGTGGGGTGACAGGTGAACAGATGACACATACATGTACCTGGTGTTATGTATGATTGAACTCTGATTTGTTCATTTTTCTGCTTGACTAGTTCTTAAGTTCAAGTTTTGAAAACAAATTCCTTCATGTCATGAGACAAAAAAGAATGTTCTCTTTCAAAGATAGACATAGTGAAAATTTATTACATCTTGCACATTTTTTTGGAATTATTTTTCTGTGAAGTTTATGATCAATTTCTCAAATTTTCTTTTTGTGGGGCATGGTGAAGAAGGATCATTCATTATGGAAATTGTGTTTGCTAAAATATTGAGAAACTAAGATTGAGAAACTTTAGGCTGGCTTCTTAGCCCATGGCTGCATCTTTTGAAGAGAGAAATAAGCTTGGAACCATAAATTTTCACTGGAAAAGAACAATTTGAAACAGCAGGGAGAAAAATAACAACCCAAATGCCTTGAGAAAAGTAGGACCAAGGAAAAGAGAGAAAACAGGGTTAGTTAACATATGAATATAAATTGAGATTTTAGTCATTCATGCAAAAAATTATTCAGAGAAATGATATTAGAACTCACTTTTTGTTGTCATTTTTTTCTTATTTTCTTATGCTATATTTTCTACTATGAAAATGTTAACATTTGAGGAAGCTGTGTTAAGGATGCTCCAGAATACTTTCAATAATTTTATAACATTTTTATAAGCCTAAGATTACCTTGCAATAAAACTCTACAAAATATGGACAAGTAACAAGTTCAAACAGAAACTAGTAGAGTCAAGCTTTGAACCTAAATATATTTGACCAAAACTCTGCATATTGACAACTTGTTAGTCTATTTTCCTTTTGTTATACTAGGTGATGCTATTCCTACTTGTTCTTCAGTAACTGTGGCTTTGACCTTTAATCTTAGCTAGGGAGGGCTAAACTTCTAAATCGTGAGCTCTAGTTATTTCTATGACTGGGTGGTATATTTGAGTATCTCCTACCATGATTTACTACTGAAAATGATTTACTAACCTCCTCAAAATAATCCCCTTCAGTCTTGGATATAGTATTAATTATTTCTTTGTTGTTGTTGAGTCACTCAGTCATGGCTGACTCTTTGCAACCCCATGAACTTCAGCATGCCAGGCTCCTCTGTCCTCCACTGTCTCCCAGAGCTTGCTCAAATTCATGTCCATAGAGTTGGGGACACTATCTAACTATCTAATCCTCAGCCACCCCCTTCTCCTTTTCCTTCAGTCTTTCCCAGCATCAGGATCTTTTAAAATGAGTCAGCTCTTCTGTATAATGAATGCAAATGTAGTGACTTAAAATAATGACAACCATTTTATTATTTCTGTTGGTCAGGAATTCAGGAATGACTTGACTGGGTAGTTCTGGTTCTGGGTGTCTCATGAGGTTGCAGTCAAGATAATGAACAGACTCCAGTTATCTGGAACTTGAAGGTCTGCTTTCAAGATGGCTCACTCATATGGCTGGCAATTTGGTGCTGGCTATTATCAGTTGCTCTTCATGGGACCTCGTCTAATGCTGCCCAAGTGCTTGCAAGATACAGAGGCTAGATCTCCCGCAATTAAGTGGATTGTGAGAGAGAATGCTAGGTGACAAATATCTATTTTAAGACCTACTGTCAGAAGTCACAATCATTTCTGCCATATTTTTGTTGTTGTTGTTAAAATTGAGTCAGTAAGTTAGGTCCATAGTCTAGTGGAGGAGAAATTCTATCCTACCTTATGAAGGGGTGTGGAATGTCAAAGAATTTGCACCATATTTTAAAATTACCCTATGTGGGTTGGGGCCAATGATGCATATCCTATGTATACTTCATGCCATGGATAGGTCTGGCTATGGATTAATATTTTTGATTACTGTTCCTTGCAATAAAACTCTACAAAATATGGACAAGTAACAAGTTCAAACAGAAACTAGTAGAGTCAAGCTTTGAACCTAAATATATTTGACCAAAACTCTGCATATTGACAACTTGTTAGTCTATTTTCCTTTTGTTATACTAGGTGATGCTATTCCTACTTGTTCTTCAGTAACTGTGGCTTTGACCTTTAATCTTAGCTAGGGAGGGCTAAACTTCTAAATCGTGAGCTCTAGTTATTTCTATGACTGGGTGGTATATTTGAGTATCTCCTACCATGATTTACTACTGAAAATGATTTACTAACCTCCTCAAAATAATCCCCTTCAGTCTTGGATATAGTATTAATTATTTCTTTGTTGTTGTTGAGTCACTCAGTCATGGCTGACTCTTTGCAACCCCATGAACTTCAGCATGCCAGGCTCCTCTGTCCTCCACTGTCTCCCAGAGCTTGCTCAAATTCATGTCCATAGAGTTGGGGACACTATCTAACTATCTAATCCTCAGCCACCCCCTTCTCCTTTTCCTTCAGTCTTTCCCAGCATCAGGATCTTTTAAAATGAGTCAGCTCTTCTGTATAATGAATGCAAATGTAGTGACTTAAAATAATGACAACCATTTTATTATTTCTGTTGGTCAGGAATTCAGGAATGACTTGACTGGGTAGTTCTGGTTCTGGGTGTCTCATGAGGTTGCAGTCAAGATAATGAACAGACTCCAGTTATCTGGAACTTGAAGGTCTGCTTTCAAGATGGCTCACTCATATGGCTGGCAATTTGGTGCTGGCTATTATCAGTTGCTCTTCATGGGACCTCGTCTAATGCTGCCCAAGTGCTTGCAAGATACAGAGGCTAGATCTCCCGCAATTAAGTGGATTGTGAGAGAGAATGCTAGGTGACAAATATCTATTTTAAGACCTACTGTCAGAAGTCACAATCATTTCTGCCATATTTTTGTTGTTGTTGTTAAAATTGAGTCAGTAAGTTAGGTCCATAGTCTAGTGGAGGAGAAATTCTATCCTACCTTATGAAGGGGTGTGGAATGTCAAAGAATTTGCACCATATTTTAAAATTACCCTATGTGGGTTGGGGCCAATGATGCATATCCTATGTATACTTCATGCCATGGATAGGTCTGGCTATGGATTAATATTTTTGATTACTGTTCCTTGAAATAATCTGTCCCAGGATTTCTTTCCATTTTCACACATAAGACTTTGCCAAATCCTCTGAATGGGACTCTTTATTTAAATCACTAAAAACTCAAGCAATATCCACTTAGGACAAGTGGGCATTTATTGGCTCAGGCAACCCAAGGAAGTGTTGAACTAACCAAATATCAGGATAGGCAGTGATCCAGAGAAATAAGTGGAAACAGGACCTTGAATACCAACAGGGCTATTCCTCCATGTCCTGTATATGTTCTATTTGGAGTGTCAATCTTTCTCACTTAAGACCAGTTTTCTACACATGGCAAGAACAATGGCTATCTACACCTTCTAAATTTTACATTCCATCGCTTCTACCATGGAAGAGGGTCTTTCTCATACCCTATTTGACTCCAAGTTCATTACACCAAAGAAAAGCCTGTATCACTCATGCTGGGGCCATAGGAGGGACAGGATTCTGTAACATGGCAGCTCTTGCTGTACTACAAGGTGGCCATGAAGGAATGAATGAATGGTCAGTTTGAAAGAAAAGGGTACCCTGGAGGAGTAGGGTGAGACTAGAAGGGAGAGAGAGAGAAATAAACACAAGAGTCCTTTAAAGAGCCTCCAGAAAAGGCTGCTATTGATAAGCAGTAATACTGAAAGCAGAATAGCATTTTATTTTCATGCATAATCTGAATATCTCACTTAAAATCAAAATAGTGACAGAAGAAAGCAGTGACACACATTTATGTGGGGGCTTTCCTGGTGGTCCAATGGTTAAGACTCTGCACTTTCAATGCAGGAGCGAGCTTTCTATTTCTGGCCAGGGAACTAAGGTCCCATATACCATGCAGACAAAAAAAAATTATGTGGAATCCACACTTGCTTTAGATAAACCTCATTTGTATGGAAAGCCACAGTCACAGTTGGCACTAATGTTAATATAGTCTAATTAGAACAGCACAGTCAGTGGACATGTACGCCTGCTTTTGAACCCCCAAGCAAGGATGTAAGAACTGGTTCTAATCTTCTCTCAATTATAAAACACATTTCCTCTTCTTTGACTTTTTTAGCATGTAGGAGACACTTTGACAGTATGTTCATTTATGACAGGTAGACTGCATCTCCCAGCACCTTCCAAGAAGTGAAAATCATCAGACTTATGCAAGACAACAATCTACTATCAGTTGAGTGTGTATATGAGCTGGTAGGGGTAAATAAATACTTAGAGTTGCAACTTTAGGAAGTTGTACAAACACCAATATACCTATTTATTTTTGAATTTTAAGAAGCCAAATATGATGACTCAGTTGGAGGGGAAAAGTCTATGAATGCTAGTTGCGTAAATAAAGGTTTTCAAAGAAACACCACATTGTTTATACTTTCTCTATAAAATACATAGATATTAGGCACTTTCTTTATAAAATTATATTTACTTTGGACACTGGACTTTGGGACAGGCATTTTATTCAGCTCTTGCTGTGGTCTGGTTCCCAGGTGGTTCAGTGGTGAAGAATCTACAGGTTTGATCCCTGGATGGGTAAGTTTCCCTGGAGGAGGAAATAACAACCTACTGCATTATTCTTGCTTGGGAAATCTCATGGACAGAGGAGCCTGGTGGCCTACAGCCCATGAGGTTGCAAAGAGTCAGACTAAACAGCAACAAATAGCCTGGTTCATAAACATCATCACTCTACAACAGTTACTGGTCACTCTTAAAGGGATTGTAGCAGTTTTTAAAACTGCCCCTCTTGTGGAATCCTCATAGCAATAGACCTTTCTCACTCCCAGCTCTCAAATGAACTTCCCAACATCTTCTTTCTTTCTGACCTCTCTACAGATTCACCAATGATTTCACATACAAATGCTTTCCTGGTGGTCCAATGGTTAAGACTCTGCACTTTCAATGCAGGAGCGAGCTTTCTATTTCTGGCCAGGGAACTAAGGTCCCATATACCATGCAGACAAAAAAAAATTATGTGGAATCCACACTTGCTTTAGATAAACCTCATTTGTATGGAAAGCCACAGTCACAGTTGGCACTAATGTTAATATAGTCTAATTAGAACAGCACAGTCAGTGGACATGTACGCCTGCTTTTGAACCCCCAAGCAAGGATGTAAGAACTGGTTCTAATCTTCTCTCAATTATAAAACACATTTCCTCTTCTTTGACTTTTTTAGCATGTAGGAGACACTTTGACAGTATGTTCATTTATGACAGGTAGACTGCATCTCCCAGCACCTTCCAAGAAGTGAAAATCATCAGACTTATGCAAGACAACAATCTACTATCAGTTGAGTGTGTATATGAGCTGGTAGGGGTAAATAAATACTTAGAGTTGCAACTTTAGGAAGTTGTACAAACACCAATATACCTATTTATTTTTGAATTTTAAGAAGCCAAATATGATGACTCAGTTGGAGGGGAAAAGTCTATGAATGCTAGTTGCGTAAATAAAGGTTTTCAAAGAAACACCACATTGTTTATACTTTCTCTATAAAATACATAGATATTAGGCACTTTCTTTATAAAATTATATTTACTTTGGACACTGGACTTTGGGACAGGCATTTTATTCAGCTCTTGCTGTGGTCTGGTTCCCAGGTGGTTCAGTGGTGAAGAATCTACAGGTTTGATCCCTGGATGGGTAAGTTTCCCTGGAGGAGGAAATAACAACCTACTGCATTATTCTTGCTTGGGAAATCTCATGGACAGAGGAGCCTGGTGGCCTACAGCCCATGAGGTTGCAAAGAGTCAGACTAAACAGCAACAAATAGCCTGGTTCATAAACATCATCACTCTACAACAGTTACTGGTCACTCTTAAAGGGATTGTAGCAGTTTTTAAAACTGCCCCTCTTGTGGAATCCTCATAGCAATAGACCTTTCTCACTCCCAGCTCTCAAATGAACTTCCCAACATCTTCTCTTTCTTTCTGACCTCTCTACAGATTCACCAATGATTTCACATACAAATGCTTTCCTGGGTTCATTCTATTTCAGAAGCCATTTCTGGTCAATGTTTCTAGTCAAGCAATAGCTTGTCCTTCAACATGTCTCTCAACAGCCTAAATACCCTGATAGCCCATATGCCAGCTGCCTACTTCTTGGCTCCCTCCTCAGTGTAACTGATATGGACAGAGCTTCATTCAGCTTCTCACTCTGCTCTGTGGCCCAGCCCCTAGGGCACCTTATAGATACTGACTGCTCTTCCCTCACACTCATAAGTTTACATGCCTACCTTCCTGCCTCCAACTAAAATCTTAAACAGTAAAGCCATTCACTGATATGTAAACCTGAAATAATAGACCAGAAGGGAAGGAATATGAACATAAAAGTCTGCTGAATGCCTCAAACTCCTCAGAAGGTTGCCTTTTACCTGCTGGACTACACAATGCTAATGTTTCAGTTCCTGGCCTGAGAGGATCAAGGCCACTTTAAGGAGGGAGTTAGAACCTGTAGCTCTCTCCACTTTCCTTTGCCTTGTCCTCAGTAAAATTGTGTCTTAGAAGCTGTGAGATCGTGCAAGTCCTCTTGATTTACACACAGCTGAGGCAGGTCTTTTCTCATTAGCATAAACAGTCCTTGCAAGTCTATAGCAACTGGGCCATAAGAACATTGCATTGAGAATGTTGCCCATCCATCAGAAAAGAAGACTCTTTTCTTTAAGATGCAGGCCCTGCGTTTCACAGAGGCAAGGCCTCAGTGCAGCCTGGGACCAGGACCCTCAAATGGTAGCACTCCTGACCAAGTTATCTCTTGAGTATATCTTCAAGAACCAGACAGACAAGGTCCTACCCACTATCTTCGTTCATATTCATTGGCATCCAGTGCTTCGGCTGCAGGAATCTTCACTACCTGCCTGTAGGTGAGGGTTATAATGGACTGCTTCAAAAAACTGGCCTTGTTGTGGTTGATGTGCCAGTAAAAAGACCTTTATTGTCACTCCTTGGAATTACTGGGCTAACTCAAAGGACGAACAGTGTGAGACTGGTGACCTCTCTACAGATTCACCAATGATTTCACATACAAATGCTTTCCTGGGTTCATTCTATTTCAGAAGCCATTTCTGGTCAATGTTTCTAGTCAAGCAATAGCTTGTCCTTCAACATGTCTCTCAACAGCCTAAATACCCTGATAGCCCATATGCCAGCTGCCTACTTCTTGGCTCCCTCCTCAGTGTAACTGATATGGACAGAGCTTCATTCAGCTTCTCACTCTGCTCTGTGGCCCAGCCCCTAGGGCACCTTATAGATACTGACTGCTCTTCCCTCACACTCATAAGTTTACATGCCTACCTTCCTGCCTCCAACTAAAATCTTAAACAGTAAAGCCATTCACTGATATGTAAACCTGAAATAATAGACCAGAAGGGAAGGAATATGAACATAAAAGTCTGCTGAATGCCTCAAACTCCTCAGAAGGTTCCCTTTTTACCTGCTGGACTACACAATGCTAATGTTTCAGTTCCTGGCCTGAGAGGATCAAGGCCACTTTAAGGAGGGAGTTAGAACCTGTAGCTCTCTCCACTTTCCTTTGCCTTGTCCTCAGTAAAATTGTGTCTTAGAAGCTGTGAGATCGTGCAAGTCCTCTTGATTTACACACAGCTGAGGCAGGTCTTTTCTCATTAGCATAAACAGTCCTTGCAAGTCTATAGCAACTGGGCCATAAGAACATTGCATTGAGAATGTTGCCCATCCATCAGAAAAGAAGACTCTTTTCTTTAAGATGCAGGCCCTGCGTTTCACAGAGGCAAGGCCTCAGTGCAGCCTGGGACCAGGACCCTCAAATGGTAGCACTCCTGACCAAGTTATCTCTTGAGTATATCTTCAAGAACCAGACAGACAAGGTCCTACCCACTATCTTCGTTCATATTCATTGGCATCCAGTGCTTCGGCTGCAGGAATCTTCACTACCTGCCTGTAGGTGAGGGTTATAATGGACTGCTTCAAAAAACTGGCCTTGTTGTGGTTGATGTGCCAGTAAAAAGACCTTTATTGTCACTCCTTGGAATTACTGGGCTAACTCAAGGAGATATTTGAAGACTCTGAACAGTGTGAGACTGGTGACTGCCAAATTCAGAACTTCATACCCAGGTCTGGCTCAGGAATGCAGCCCTATATCTTGATCAGAGAAGAACATGAATGAAACTGCTCATTCAGTCTTGGAGTTATTTCAAAACAAAGCACTGAACACATACTTTGCCTTTGTGCTTGCAGATGAGCTTTAGGAGGGCTTAGTCACAGCACTCAGATCAGCCCTCCCGGATGGAAGTAGCCTTCTTGCCACCCTAGATTCTTCCACCAGTTCTTTCAAATCAAGGGCTCATTGTGATCTTCTGCCAAGAAATTACTTAAAGCCCAGGGTCTCCCACACTGGCATCCCCCCTTGATGCCAACAAAGTACAGTCTTTACAGATAATCTGAGAAGCAATATGGCAAAGAGAGGGCCCGTTCAAAAACTATGTTTGGTCACGCCAGATACTAAACAGATTTATCACCCACTCATAAATCTGACCCTCCTTCTTCACCTACCCAACAAGCCTAAGCTACAGATCTATCCTTTTGAAATTTTTATTGACTTTGGATTGACAATATGGAAACATAAGCTTATGTCCATGCAAAAGCTAGCCTCAGGCGGCAAAGCCTTTCTCTAGCCCTATCAAATAAATATAAGACAGAAAAAAAAAAAAAGGAACACTTTATTTTTTTCTTCACAGTGTTGCTTCGGTGACATTTAAAGTCAGTCTCATCCATTTAAATTTCAGGTTTGAATACTCTATGCTAACAGGCGAAAACTTCTCTTTCTAAAGCTACCAAATACTCATCAGAGAGATAGCTTAAAAGAAAACATGTTCATAGTTATTATCAACAAACCCATTTATGGAACTTTCCAAGACACTTAGATAAAATAGATCAAAGGGGAAAAAATGTGTTTTCAAGATCTCAAGAAGGTTAGAACGCTAGACTGAAAACACTCACAAGGACATATGATGTTTGGTTCTCTCTTAAGGGGCCCTTAGGGTTTGGGTAAAGAGGTTGGAACAAGGTCAGGGGAATCCTAAAACGGTGATGGCTGAGAATAGCTGGTTGTTTCTCCAGAGGCAAAGTCCCCAGAATGCTTCAGGAAGTTGGACCAGCCTGTTAAGAAATCAATCAAACAGGCCTAGGGTGTTCACAGTTCATCTGTGATGGGCTCTATGAGCCAACATATTACTTCAGTAATATTAACAATTGATGTTAGTTGTTAAGTAATTAGCTCGGTAATTGTAACAATTAAAATCTATTAACGACAGTCACATGTGAGAGACCCTGTTCTAGTGATTCCCTCACATAAATAATGTGAGAAGGCAGATGATGTGGGAGAACTTCAGTGGGAAGGAGACATAAGACAGAACCTTCAGGAGCTGGAGTTTTGGAAATGGATATGAAAAGAAGACACGCAGAAATATGAAGTTTCATCACGGATTTGTTTTCATTATTTCAGGTGTGTTCAACTCAGTCTCACAGCAAAATCTGACTTTTCTGATGCTAAGCAGTGATCTGCTGAATCACCGGTGTGATTCTAGCCTTGGAATTCCTGAGGCTGTCTCTAAGATTGTGTTAAATGACTAAGATCGGGTCTGGATCTTTCTGTCAGATGATTGCTGATTTGACAAAGTCTAAGGCTAGATGTAGACGTGGTGGGCAGGAACAAGCAATACTGTTTCCTACTGCCTCACAAATTTCAGGTTTGAATACTCATATGACAAAAAAAAAAGGAACACTTTATTTTTTTCTTCACAGTGTTGCTTCGGTGACATTTAAAGTCAGTCTCATCCATTTAAATTTCAGGTTTGAATACTCTATGCTAACAGGCAAAACTTCTCTTTCTAAAGCTACCAAATACTCATCAGAGAGATAGCTTAAAAGAAAACATGTTCATAGTTATTATCAACAAACCCATTTATGGAACTTTCCAAGACACTTAGATAAAATAGATCAAAGGGGAAAAAATGTGTTTTCAAGATCTCAAGAAGGTTAGAACGCTAGACTGAAAACACTCACAAGGACATATGATGTTTGGTTCTCTCTTAAGGGGCCCTTAGGGTTTGGGTAAAGAGGTTGGAACAAGGTCAGGGGAATCCTAAAACGGTGATGGCTGAGAATAGCTGGTTGTTTCTCCAGAGGCAAAGTCCCCAGAATGCTTCAGGAAGTTGGACCAGCCTGTTAAGAAATCAATCAAACAGGCCTAGGGTGTTCACAGTTCATCTGTGATGGGCTCTATGAGCCAACATATTACTTCAGTAATATTAACAATTGATGTTAGTTGTTAAGTAATTAGCTCGGTAATTGTAACAATTAAAATCTATTAACGACAGTCACATGTGAGAGACCCTGTTCTAAGTGATTCCCTCACATAAATAATGTGAGAAGGCAGATGATGTGGGAGAACTTCAGTGGGAAGGAGACATAAGACAGAACCTTCAGGAGCTGGAGTTTTGGAAATGGATATGAAAAGAAGACACGCAGAAATATGAAGTTTCATCACGGATTTGTTTTCATTATTTCAGGTGTGTTCAACTCAGTCTCACAGCAAAATCTGACTTTTCTGATGCTAAGCAGTGATCTGCTGAATCACCGGTGTGATTCTAGCCTTGGAATTCCTGAGGCTGTCTCTAAGATTGTGTTAAATGACTAAGATCGGGTCTGGATCTTTCTGTCAGATGATTGCTGATTTGACAAAGTCTAAGGCTAGATGTAGACGTGGTGGGCAGGAACAAGCAATACTGTTTCCTACTGCCTCACAAATCCCCTTGAAAATGGAGAAGCTGATACACAAACAAGGAGAAAGCATAGAAAAGGGAAGGCTAATGGGAAGGATAACTGTGCTGCAGGTCAATTTTCCTCAGTAGTTTTGTATCTTACATGCACAAGAACTACCTGGGGAGGACACAGGTATTTGTCGGAAATGCATATTTCCAGGTCCCCCTTCCAGAGAATCAGATTCTATTGGCAGTGGGTGAGAAGTAGGTACTAGAAACATTTTGGACAAGTACACAAGTAGCTTTGATGTTCCTTTGAGAAATATTTTGAAAGTCTCAGAAAAAAGACAATACATAAAATAATCCACACAAAATCTAATAGGAGGAAGAACAGGAAAAACACAAGCTCTAAAGTCATCAGGAGCTCCAACAGAAACTATATTATAGAATCCCACAATCAGTGATGAATTATTAATAATAATGCGTAATCATGATTCTTTTTAAAGTTACTGCTATTCTCTGCCTATTTCCATTAAGCTGTCTAGGAAGGATAAGGTAAGATACATACTTGGTAGAATAAAACATTATCTATTTTGAGAGAAGATGGCTGGGACAAGGGGAAGGAGTGATGGAAAATATATCACCTCTTGCCTAGTATGAAGGCCACATACCTTACAGAGCTCAGAGCCTGCTTTAATTGCTTACTCATAAGTTTGCATTCCTGAACAATTTCCTAGCTCCCAGGGGCAGAGGTTCATCTCAGGTGTATGAATCTGATTGGTTCAAGCCTGACAGAACCTTCAGGAGCTGGAGTTTTGGAAATGGCAATGAAAAGAAGACACGCAGAAATATGAAGTTTCATCACTGATTTGTTTTCATTATTTCAGGTGTGTTCAACTCAGTCTCACAGCAAAATCTGACTTTTCTGATGCTAAGCAGTGATCTGCTGAATCACCGGTGTGATTCTAGCCTTGGAATTCCTGAGGCTGTCTCTAAGATTGTGTTAAATGACTAAGATCGGGTCTGGATCTTTCTGTCAGATGATTGCTGATTTGACAAAGTCTAAGGCTAGATGTAGACGTGGTGGGCAGGAACAAGCAATACTGTTTCCTACTGCCTCACAAATCCCCTTGAAAATGGAGAAGCTGATACACAAACAAGGAGAAAGCATAGAAAAGGGAAGGCTAATGGGAAGGATAACTGTGCTGCAGGTCAATTTTCCTCAGTAGTTTTGTATCTTACACGTGCACAAGAACTACCTGGGGAGGACACAGGTATTTGTCGGAAATGCATATTTCCAGGTCCCCCTTCCAGAGAATCAGATTCTATTGGCAGTGGGTGAGAAGTAGGTACTAGAAACATTTTGGACAAGTACACAAGTAGCTTTGATGTTCCTTTGAGAAATATTTTGAAAGTCTCAGAAAAAAGACAATACATAAAATAATCCACACAAAATCTAATAGGAGGAAGAACAGGAAAAACACAAGCTCTAAAGTCATCAGGAGCTCCAACAGAAACTATATTATAGAATCCCACAATCAGTGATGAATTATTAATAATAATGCGTAATCATGATTCTTTTTAAAGTTACTGCTATTCTCTGCCTATTTCCATTAAGCTGTCTAGGAAGGATAAGGTAAGATACATACTTGGTAGAATAAAACATTATCTATTTTGAGAGAAGATGGCTGGGACAAGGGGAAGGAGTGATGGAAAATATATCACCTCTTGCCTAGTATGAAGGCCACATACCTTACAGAGCTCAGAGCCTGCTTTAATTGCTTACTCATAAGTTTGCATTCCTGAACAATTTCCTAGCTCCCAGGGGCAGAGGTTCATCTCAGGTGTATGAATCTGATTGGTTCAAGCCTGATAGGGTAAGAAACATACAAGGAAATGCATCTTACTGATAAAACTTGACATTTACAGAGAAGGAATGTAATAAAGCATTAACTTTGAAGAATGTAAGTGAGAAAATCTCTGTTTTACAGTTTTATCACTGGAAATACTGGTCCGATAATTATATTTGGTATTCTATAAAGAAAGAAATTATTACCAGTTCTCAAAACATCATGTAGTGATAAAAATAATGGACATATTTGATCATCTTAACTTTCTACACGTATCTACTTTCTAAGGTATCTATATCCATTTAAGCATGGAATCAAATGCATAAAAAGATTCACTGCGTGGAAGAGGACATCCAGATGGACATGAATGACTGACTAATATGACCAAAAAGTATAGCATAATATCCTCAATACACTTTAACTCAGCAAAAATTATTATTCCCTATGTTTTTAAAAAGCTTTTTTTTTTTAGATTTTGGTCTCTTTTTATGTTGTTGTTTATTTATTTATTTATTTATTTTCATCCATCTTTATTCTTCAGCCTGTGAGGGCCTCCCATCACAGTGGCCTCTCTCTTGTTGCAGAGCACTGGCAGAACACTGGCTCTAGGCTCATGTGCTCCAGAACACTGGCTTGTAATTGAACACACCGGTCCAGCCGCTCCACAGCATATGGGATCTTCCCGGGCCACAACTTACACTGCAAGGTGGACTCTTTACCCACTGAACCACCAGGGAAGCCCTAAAAAAGTTTTTAAGATTAATCTCCTCAGTATCTATTCTGTCCCATGTTCTTTGAAGAAAGCTGTGAATATATAGTACTTTATTTAGTAGAATCTTCTTGAATTATTTCACCAACACTTACTACATAATGAAATGAAGTCCCTTAGGAAGTGTGACTAACACTATTTGATTGAATGGAAGGACAAACTGCATGAAAATACCTTAGAGAGAGAAAAATAGACATCAGTGAACTGTTGCCTTTTTAAGCCTCATTTCCCCCTGTAATTCAAAGTTCCTTTTCTACTTTCTGAGTGTTGTGCCACTGAGCTGCCAACAAGAACCACAATCATCGCAAGTCAGACCTGGGGTCAAGGTGAGCACGTGGCCAGCCCTGGCTGATGAGGGCTGGGCTGTGTCTTCCTAGAGGAGTGGCTCCTTCTGCAATGGAGAGTGACAGAGATTTCTATTGAAAAGCAAGTCCTTGTGAAAGAGAAATGGATGGAAAGAATATGTCTCAAAGGGACCTGGAAATAGTAACCACTGCTCTCTTTCCTCTTAAATAACTTGCTCGTGAGTGCTCAGTTGTGTCTGACTTTTCTGCGACTCCCTGGACTACAGCCTGCCAGGCTCCATGAAATTTTCCAGGCAAGAACACTGGAGTGGGTTGCCATTTCCTTCTCCGAGGGATCTTCCACACCTGGGGATCGAACCCATGTCTCTCAGGTCTCCCGCATTGGCCGATGGGTTCTTTACCCGTGATGCCATCTGAGAAAGCATCAATATAAATAATAAATGCTCCAAAAAGTGAAAAAACCAACACAGACCACCACCACCAGAATGAACATGACAGGAAAGTTCAAGGTGACCTGTACTTTGGGGCAAACTATTCCTTTAAAAAATGTCTTATGTAAATAGAATAATCATGAAAGAGCCTAGATTAAGACTAGACTCACACAGTCACAGGACAGAGTAAAGTTGTGTGGGAGTTAAATACACCAAAACTTTCCCACCACTGATTTGAAATAACCAAGCGGAAGGGCTGGGCCTAGTTTGGGGGCACAAAGAATAGCACTCCAGGGTCCACTTGCCCTCAACCTATTTGTACAACCTACTATTAGTGGCAAGGGACAGGGGCAGGGGGTGGGCTGGAACAATGTGAAGACTTTTCCCTTAAGAGTACATTGGCAACTAATGTCATATAATTTCCTTTTACTGACCACAGAATAGCTGGTCATTATAGCTTTTAGGCACTATGCATCATTGTTGTCATGTAATACCATACACAATAGAGTTTACCACAAATACTGCAATGAAACTTTAAATGGTAAAATCCTAGGAAAATACTATGATTTGTAGAACAATAGTTCAACAGGAAGGAAATGTGTGACTTTCTATGGGCAAATACAGTAAGTGGGGAAGAGTAATAATTATTATGGTTATTTGAAATGTGCTTTGGAGAAGAAACTTCCAAAAATTTAAAAATAATTTTTAATAATTTATAAAGATAAATAAATATCCTATGCATTAATATTTTAAATAATTTCTCACAAAATTATGTATGCCAGTAATGGTATTATGTTCTTACAATTATGGGTCAAAGGTAATTACGTGCAGATTATTTTTCATATTTCCCATCTTTCTGTTGTCCCCAATTCCTTAAATATCTAGGTTGTATGAACTGCATCCTACTACCTCAACACACACAAATGAAAATTTTTCTTTTGTAAAGAGGTGATTAGAAAAACAAAAGACAGAAGGAGAAGGGGATGACAGAGAATGAGATGGTTGGATGGAATAACTGATTCAATGGACATGAATTTAAGCGAGCTCTAGGAAACAGTGAAGAACAGGGAAGCCTGGTATGCCACAGTCCATGGGGTGGCAAAGAGTAGAACACAACTGAGTGACTGAACAGAATGAAACCAAACTAAGGTGGTAACTGATAATGACCTTGATTCAAAATATGGGCCATTCAAATTTTAAAAGGTTTAACTCAAAAGATTGAATCAAAAATGTTCTACTGCAAAGAATTTCTAGGTAATTTCTCCTATGTCTCCAGACACAGTTACTATTGGTTTCCCCTTGCTGCCTCAATGTGATCATTACAACTCTAATTTCTCTTTTTTTTCTTATTAAAATGTCAATATGCTTGAGAAGGAATAGTTATTATTCCTTATAAGTCGATAATACAGAAGCTCAGTTTATATGATCTTTTCTTCTCTGAAAATTAATCAAAAGTGGGTTTGTTAGGAAACGAGATGGAGAGACCAGCTCTAAGAGAAAAAGCAGTGGACTTCACTCACTGAAACTGTTCTATGCCAAGCATAATGCTGTATATACAGGGTACAACACAATGTGAATTAATTCATTTGGTTTTCACTTACATGGCATGATATAGTTTCTCCACTTCATAAATGAGAAAACTGAGATTCAGAGAGGTAAGTCTAATAATTGCATTTCATGAGTGATAGAGATTCAAAGGCCTTGCTCTTTTAAGGACCACTGCAATGGGAAGGCAGGAGGCCCACAAGCCCCACTAGAGTCCAGCAAGCTGGCCCAGCCACTCACCCTCAAAACCGAACCAGGAATAGATCTCCAATTTCCTGACTCCTGGCTGAGTGTTCCTTCCACGAGACCACACAGAAGGCTCTTATGTAATCATTAGGATTAGGGCTTGGCTCTTTTGCCCAGCAGCCAAAGCCAATCTCCATGAGTCAAGCCAGAACTTTTATCCTCGTTTGGGGCAACCGGAGGTAAAAGTCAACCTGTGTGATATCATAGCTTCTGGAAATGGTAGAGGAAGGGAGCAAGACGAATTTGGTTTCCTCTTCAAACACCTCTGAAAAACTACCAATGAATCCCTTCAAGAGAACTGTTCTTATTCGTGGTGTTGAGACGCAGAGGTGTGTGTTGCACTTGTGAGAGGCACAGCATAAACAGTAAGTCGTCATCAGTCTTGGGGTCACTGTCTTCAAAAGAATCATAACTGATGAGACTATAAAATTTTACCAAAAGCAGGGAGGAGAATTAAATCACACCAGTCATATCATGTGAGTTAGAATGATAAAAAGTCTAGGAAAATATCCCTCTTTTATTTACTGATGTTACAAATTTTCTCCAAAATACACACCCATAAATCAACATATTTCATCCATCCAGTATTATTGAACCATCTAGTCAAGTTTTATTTTTATAAAGTACAAATGCAGGGCAAACAAAGAGATTTTCTTCTCTAACTGGACAATTTTCATAAATGTCTGTGAAACCATTACTCTATTGTAGTTCAAGTGACTGTGAGATCCAAGCTAACTATAATTTTTTCTTTAACTTCGCATTATTGTGAAAAGTACATAAATTTCAAGTATAATAAATAACTGTACTTTCTCCTTCTGAAATGAAAGAAAGTTGAGAGACTCATATGATACTTTTGCTGTGTTTTCTACTGGGGTCTTTAGATTGCCCTTATCAATTTGTACAAGCTCATTGTGTTTTACATATACTAACCACTGTATGTTATATTCATGTTTGTGTGCAATTTTAATGTAATGAATATATCTATGTTATATAACTTCTCCAATAATTTCTAAGCTAAAAAACTCCTTCCTACCCAGAGATAAGCTAAATATTATTCCATAGAATCTTATAGATATATCTGTAGATTATCTTTTGAATTTTTTGTAGCATTTTCCTAAAAACCCTTTCCTGGCTGAGTGTTCCTTCCACGAGACCACACAGAAGGCTCTTATGTAATCATTAGGATTAGGGCTTGGCTCTTTTGCCCAGCAGCCAAAGCCAATCTCCATGAGTCAAGCCAGAACTTTTATCCTCGTTTGGGGCAACCGGAGGTAAAAGTCAACCTGTGTGATATCATAGCTTCTGGAAATGGTAGAGGAAGGGAGCAAGACGAATTTGGTTTCCTCTTCAAACACCTCTGAAAAACTACCAATGAATCCCTTCAAGAGAACTGTTCTTATTCGTGGTGTTGAGACGCAGAGGTGTGTGTTGCACTTGTGAGAGGCACAGCATAAACAGTAAGTCGTCATCAGTCTTGGGGTCACTGTCTTCAAAAGAATCATAACTGATGAGACTATAAAATTTTACCAAAAGCAGGGAGGAGAATTAAATCACACCAGTCATATCATGTGAGTTAGAATGATAAAAAGTCTAGGAAAATATCCCTCTTTTATTTACTGATGTTACAAATTTTCTCCAAAATACACACCCATAAATCAACATATTTCATCCATCCAGTATTATTGAACCATCTAGTCAAGTTTTATTTTTATAAAGTACAAATGCAGGGCAAACAAAGAGATTTTCTTCTCTAACTGGACAATTTTCATAAATGTCTGTGAAACCATTACTCTATTGTAGTTCAAGTGACTGTGAGATCCAAGCTAACTATAATTTTTTCTTTAACTTCGCATTATTGTGAAAAGTACATAAATTTCAAGTATAATAAATAACTGTACTTTCTCCTTCTGAAATGAAAGAAAGTTGAGAGACTCATATGATACTTTTGCTGTGTTTTCTACTGGGGTCTTTAGATTGCCCTTATCAATTTGTACAAGCTCATTGTGTTTTACATATACTAACCACTGTATGTTATATTCATGTTTGTGTGCAATTTTAATGTAATGAATATATCTATGTTATATAACTTCTCCAATAATTTCTAAGCTAAAAAACTCCTTCCTACCCAGAGATAAGCTAAATATTATTCCATAGAATCTTATAGATATATCTGTAGATTATCTTTTGAATTTTTTGTGTAATTTTTTTAGTACTTCATTCTTAAAACCCATTGGAATTAATTTTGGATTTTGAATAAAGTGATGGTATAAAATGATTTTTAGACAAATAATTAAACAACTTTGATTAATGCTGTCTACTAAATAATTGACTCAACTTCAATAATGATTTGTGATTTTTATCACATCATATCACTATATATATTAAGATCTACTTTTGAGCTACATGTATTTTTTCCATCAATTTGTATGAATTTTCTTGAAGCTGACACAAAAGTATAAACTATTTTATGCATGAAAAACTAAATTGACATATATTACTTTTGAAGATATATATGTGTGTGTTTGTATATATGGTCGTATATATATTCACATACATACATATCCTCAGGTTTATATTCTTCTATGGGGTTTAGTCTTTCTTTATGAAAATAAATTTTTTTTGTATTAATTGATTTTTCATTCAACAATATATTCAATGCAATATTAATGATAGATAGCAGTTAATATCTGTTGAGAGTTTGTATATGCTAAAAAATTATTTAAGTGCCTTATATACTATAATGGTTAATTTTATGTGTCAACTTGGCTGGGCCACAGTGCCTACGTATGTGATCAAATACTATTCTGGTGTTTCTGTGAGGGGGTGTTAGATTGAGATTAACACCTGAATTGTTGCACTTTGAGTAACGCAGATTTTCCTCCATCAGTGTGGGTGGGTCTCACCCAACCCCAGTTGAAGGCCTAATTATAAGAAAAGACAGACATCCACTGAGCGAAAGAGAAATCTGTCAGCAGATGACCTTTGGACTTGAACTGTAATACTGACTGTTCCTTGGGTTTGAAGTCTGATGGTTTTTGGACAGTTACATGATCCTGACTTTTCCCTGGATGTCCAGCCAGATGGTCCATCCTGCAAGGGCTTGTAAGCCTCTACAATCACATAAGCCAATTCTTTTTTTTTTTTTTGGCCACTTCTATTGGTCTTTCATTTATTTCCATCCTTGTTCTTTGACCTGTGTGGGCCTCTGACAGAGGCCATCACAGTGGCCTCTGTCACCGCAGAGCACTGACTCTGGGCACATGCACCCCAGAGCTCCGACTTAGTAGTTGGACACATTGGTCCAGCCACTCCATGGCACGTGGGATCTTCCCAGGCCAGGGAAGGAACCGGCGCCCCTTGCACTGCAAGGCAGACTTTTTACCCACTGGACCACCAGGGAAGCCCGAGCCAATTCTTTAAAGTAAAATATATATTCTCCCTCTCTATCTGTCTGAGGACGTATGATCAATAGATATAGATATAGATATAGATATAGATATAGATACAGATATAGATATAGATATAGATATAGATATAGATATAGATATAGATATAGATATAGATATAGTGAGAGAGAGAGAGAGAGTCATTTTTTTCCTTACCACAATCTCAACAGGTAGAAATATTTTTACCATTTTCATCTTACAGATAAGAGCACTGTCTGGGAAGCTTAAATAGTTTGCCCAACATCACTCAGTCATCATGTGACAGGATGGAGCTTCAAGCTCCTCATGGTCTTATCAATGCAAAATACTTTTTAAGATCAATGAGGCTAACTTTAAAAGTTATTCCATTTCCCTCTCGAGAAGAAAAGAACAAAGCTAGAGGTATCATGATCCCTGACTTCAGATTATACCAGAAAGGTTCAGTACTCAAAACAGTATGATATTGGCACAAAAACAGATTACAGATCAATGGAACAGGATAGAAATCTCAGAAATGATGGTTAATTTGTAGATTGTATGCTAAAAATTATTTAAGTGCCTTATATACTATAATGGTTAATTTTATGTGTCAACTTGGCTGGGCCACAGTGCCTACGTATGTGATCAAATACTATTCTGGTGTTTCTGTGAGGGGGTGTTAGATTGAGATTAACACCTGAATTGTTGCACTTTGAGTAACGCAGATTTTCCTCCATCAGTGTGGGTGGGTCTCACCCAACCCCAGTTGAAGGCCTAATTATAAGAAAAGACAGACATCCACTGAGCGAAAGAGAAATCTGTCAGCAGATGACCTTTGGACTTGAACTGTAATACTGACTGTTCCTTGGGTTTGAAGTCTGATGGTTTTTGGACAGTTACATGATCCTGACTTTTCCCTGGATGTCCAGCCAGATGGTCCATCCTGCAAGGGCTTGTAAGCCTCTACAATCACATAAGCCAATTCTTTTTTTTTTTTTTTGGCCACTTCTATTGGTCTTTCATTTATTTCCATCCTTGTTCTTTGACCTGTGTGGGCCTCTGACAGAGGCCATCACAGTGGCCTCTGTCACCGCAGAGCACTGACTCTGGGCACATGCACCCCAGAGCTCCGACTTAGTAGTTGGACACATTGGTCCAGCCACTCCATGGCACGTGGGATCTTCCCAGGCCAGGGAAGGAACCGGCGCCCCTTGCACTGCAAGGCAGACTTTTTACCCACTGGACCACCAGGGAAGCCCGAGCCAATTCTTTAAAGTAAAATATATATTCTCCCTCTCTATCTGTCTGAGGACGTATGATCAATAGATATAGATATAGATATAGATATAGATATAGATACAGATATAGATATAGATATAGATATAGATATAGATATAGATATAGATATAGATATAGTGAGAGAGAGAGAGAGTCATTTTTTTCCTTACCACAATCTCAACAGGTAGAAATATTTTTACCATTTTCATCTTACAGATAAGAGCACTGTCTGGGAAGCTTAAATAGTTTGCCCAACATCACTCAGTCATCATGTGACAGGATGGAGCTTCAAGCTCCTCATGGTCTTATCAATGCAAAATACTTTTTAAGATCAATGAGGCTAACTTTAAAAGTTATTCCATTTCCCTCTCGAGAAGAAAAGAACAAAGCTAGAGGTATCATGATCCCTGACTTCAGATTATACCAGAAAGGTTCAGTACTCAAAACAGTATGATATTGGCACAAAAACAGATTACAGATCAATGGAACAGGATAGAAATCTCAGAAATAAACCAATGCACCTATGGTCAATTACTCTATGACAAAAAAGCAAAAACATACAATGGAAAAAAGACACTCTCTTCAGTAAGTTCTGCTGGGAAAACTGGACGGCTACATGTGAAAGAATGAAATTAGAACTCTTTCTCACCTTTTTTTATTTTCGCATATGCAAAAATAAACTCAAAATGGATTAAAAACCTAAATGTAAGACCAGAAACCACAGACCTCCTAGAAGAAACAAAAGGTGTTCTAAAGGTGGAAAACTGACATAAATCATAGCAATAGTTTTGGGGATGTGTCCTATGGCAAAAGTGTGTTTTAGCTGCTCAGTCGTGTCTGGTTCTTTGCAACCCATGGAGACAGCCAGGCTCCTCTGTCCATGGGATTCTCCAGGCAAGGATACTGGAGTGGGCTGCCATACCCTCCTCCAGGTACCATTCCAGAGAATGAACCCTCCTCTCTTATGTCTCCAGCATTTCCAGGTGGGTTCTTTACCATTAGCACCACTTGAGAAGCCCCCAAACTACCATATGATCCAGCAATTCCACCAAAGAAAATGAAAACATAGTTCAAAAAAGATACATGCACCCCAATATTCATTGGAGCATTACTTACAATAGCCAAGTCATGGAAACAACCTAGATGTCCATCAACAGATGAATGAATAAAGATGTGATATACACATATATACGTGTGTGTGTGTGTGTGTGTACATACACACGATTATTACTAGTCATAAAAAAAGAGTGAAATTCTGCAACAACGTGGATGGAGCTAGAGGAAATTATGCCTAGTAAAATAAGTTAGAGAAAAAGATACTCTAGGTTATTACCTACATGTGGAATCTAAAAAGTTAAGATCAATGCATATATCAAAACAGAAACAGCCTCACAGATATTGAGAACTAGTGGTTGCCAGTGGAGAGAGGGAAAAGGGGCAAGAAAGGAGTATGGGATTTAGCAATACTAGTGGCGACAGAAGATGAGATGGTTAGATGGCATCCTCAACATAATGGACATGAATTTGAGCAAACTCTGGGAGACAGTGAATCAAGGCAAGTCTGACATGCTGCAGTTCATGGGGTCTCAAAGAGCTGGACACAGCTTAGAGAGCAAACAGCAATAATAATAACGGTTTATAAAATAAATAACAAGGATATATTGTACAGCACAGGGAAATACAGCCATAATTTTTTAGTAACTTAGAGTGTAATCTATAAAAATGTTGTACACCTGAAACTAACATAATACCCACTATATTTCAATAGAATTTGTAAAAATTACCCTGTTTCTTTAAAAAGTAAAAGTATATTTTAAATTTACTTTGTTTATTTGGTTTTGATGCCTTTTTAAAGAATATTAAAATGTAAGATCTTAAAGTGGTTATCAAAAAGCAAATACAAATAAATAATTTACCTTTCTCACTTTCATTCCCTCATGAATACAGAATTGAGATTTTCAGTAGCTATATGTCATGTGATGATATCAGTGCTCTGATGGTGACAGTGTGCTTATTTTTTTTAAATTTTGGCCTCTTTTATTGGTCTTTCATTTATTTATTTTCATTCATCCTTGTTCTTTGGCCTGTGTGGGCCTCCCCTTGCAGTGGCCTCTCTCGTTGCAGAGCACCTGCTCTGGGCGCATGCATTCCAGAGTACTGGTTCATAACCGGACACACCAGTCTAGCTGCTCTACTGCACGTGGGATCTTCCCAGGCCAGGGATCGAACAGGTGCCCCTCGCACTATAAGGCATATTCTTTACCCACTGGACCACCAGGGAAGCCCAGTGTGCTTATTTTTGTTAATGTTGAGTAAATAAATATTTTTAAAACTTCTAAGTTTAACTTTTAATATAGCAAATATTGACAAAGACACTTTTGTGAAGTGAATACTGTTATTTACAGTATAGCAGATGCATTTTTACAGGGTGCTTTGATTCTTCCCACAGTAAAATCTGAGTAAGAAAGGGAAAAAATAAGCCTAAAATGGATCTTCACAAATATCTCCATTGCTATTTTCAATTTTTTAAAGTTCTTATTTGGTCATGGTCAGAATAATTTCAGGCCCTGGGTCTATAGTTTAGTCATAATTTTTTCCAATTTTATCCAATTTTTGTTGGGTAAATGTTAGCTTATCTTCTTACAACAGTGAATTAAAGACTAACAAAACATATCCCCATCTTTCTCAAATGTCAGATAGTCGGGCATCTGCAAGAGAACCCACTGGAGATGTACATAGTGGAGAAGAGATCTGCTGCTGGCGCTAGGGTGCACGGTGACTCTGCACTTTCTGGTCCAGTTTCTTGTGGGCTGCCTGGGGGCAGTCCACATCCCCTGGGCATTCTCCCAAGGGTGGAGCCACAGCCCTAACAACTTAACATCGCTTTGCTGAGCATTTCAGAGGAGCAGCAGCAAAGCTGAGGCAGAATCTTCCTAGACCAGTAACCTCCTCAGGAGATGCAGCCTGTCCCGGCTCCAGGGGCAAAAACTAGACGAAGTTCAGAAGTTCATCTTTTCCCGCTATATTTGATAAATGTGAGCTCTTCTACTCATCTAGGAAAATGCAGCATAGAGTCCTTTGTTGTTGTTTAATCGCTAAGTCATGATGATACTCTGGGACCCCATGGACTATAGCCTACGAGGCTCCTCTGTCCATGGCATTTTCCTGGCAAGAATACTGGAGTGGGTCACCATTTCCTTCGCTAAGGGATTTTCCAGGGATTGAACTTGCATCTCCTGCTTGGAAGGTGGAAACTTTACCACTGAGCCACTGGAAAGCCCATAAAATTCCTGCCTCAGTTTTATTGGATGAGTCAATGAGATGGAATAAAGAAATCCTGACCACCAGGGAAGCCCAGTGTGCTTATTTTTGTTAATGTTGAGTAAATAAATATTTTTAAAACTTCTAAGTTTAACTTTTAATATAGCAAATATTGACAAAGACACTTTTGTGAAGTGAATACTGTTATTTACAGTATAGCAGATGCATTTTTACAGGGTGCTTTGATTCTTCCCACAGTAAAATCTGAGTAAGAAAGGGAAAAAATAAGCCTAAAATGGATCTTCACAAATATCTCCATTGCTATTTTCAATTTTTAATGTTCTTATTTGGTCATGGTCAGAATAATTTCAGGCCCTGGGTCTATAGTTTAGTCATAATTTTTTCCAATTTTATCCAATTTTTGTTGGGTAAATGTTAGCTTATCTTCTTACAACAGTGAATTAAAGACTAACAAAACATATCCCCATCTTTCTCAAATGTCAGATAGTCGGGCATCTGCAAGAGAACCCACTGGAGATGTACATAGTGGAGAAGAGATCTGCTGCTGGCGCTAGGGTGCACGGTGACTCTGCACTTTCTGGTCCAGTTTCTTGTGGGCTGCCTGGGGGCAGTCCACATCCCCTGGGCATTCTCCCAAGGGTGGAGCCACAGCCCTAACAACTTAACATCGCTTTGCTGAGCATTTCAGAGGAGCAGCAGCAAAGCTGAGGCAGAATCTTCCTAGACCAGTAACCTCCTCAGGAGATGCAGCCTGTCCCGGCTCCAGGGGCAAAAACTAGACGAAGTTCAGAAGTTCATCTTTTCCCGCTATATTTGATAAATGTGAGCTCTTCTACTCATCTAGGAAAATGCAGCATAGAGTCCTTTGTTGTTGTTTAATCGCTAAGTCATGATGATACTCTGGGACCCCATGGACTATAGCCTACGAGGCTCCTCTGTCCATGGCATTTTCCTGGCAAGAATACTGGAGTGGGTCACCATTTCCTTCGCTAAGGGATTTTCCAGGGATTGAACTTGCATCTCCTGCTTGGAAGGTGGAAACTTTACCACTGAGCCACTGGAAAGCCCATAAAATTCCTGCCTCAGTTTTATTGGATGAGTCAATGAGATGGAATAAAGAAATCCTGACCAACACCTCTCTCACACCACTGTTTGCAGAAAATCTTGTTCCGTCAAAACCCAGTTGTTAAGATTTCTTGCTACTAATACAGTGAGCATGGGTTTGATTCCTAGTCAGGGAACTAACATCCCACATGCATATGCCTCTTGCCACAGCCCAAAAGAAATCAACACCACCATTGTTCCTTGTGTTTGCAGAGAGTATCACAGTTTAAAAAGCACTTTCAAATTCATTATTTGTCAAGGACACTCTGAACTAGCAGCTATTGTTTTCCTTTTTTTTTTTTTTAAATGGATCAGAAAACTGAGAATCTACAGCATCAAGAAATTTACTCAAGGTCACAGGTAGGAAGAACCTTGCCAGGCCTGAAGCCAGTTCATCTGATTTCAATCCCACCTCAGGTCCACTGACTGTGCAGATGGCACACATGATCTGTTTGCTCATTATACCTGAAATTACTTAACCGCAGGCATGCTTTGGCACTAGTCTATTTGGAAGGAAGGCAGTGGAGACTGAAAAGGAGAAGAAAAAATAATCAAGGGTAAGGAAATACCTATCTTTTCATAACATTTGTGAATATCCTCATTTCTTAGCTAATAATGCAAAGACAACCTGCGGTCATCACTATCAACTTTCCGAGATTATAAAATGTGTTTACATGCACCAAAGTCATCCCCTGAAACTGTAATGAAAACACCTGTTAACGCAGGGTTTTCTTTATGGGTGTCAGTGGCCAAAATATAACAGGGTGCTTTGGAGGTTCCAAGATTAAGACAGAAGTCCTTTGGCATTCACCAGGATACTCTCCTGAGGTCCAGTAGCATGGAGATGCGGAGGCTTTGGGACACAACTTGTGCTGCATGTGGAATGGCCTGCTGCAGGATGTGCTAGAGTTTCTTTAGCCATTAATTACTTTTACAGCTGCAGCTCTAAAAACGGAAAGGATAAAAATTGCACTGTTTGTTCCACTGAAAGTGCAAAGAGAACCGGCAGAAAGAAAGCCAGAGACTCCGCAAATGAATGAAACTTTTCCTCAAATGTATTTTTCACTTAAAGGAAAAAAAAAGGACTAATACAGTGACCCATGAGGATGAGTCAATGAGATGGAATAAAGAAATCCTGACCAACACCTCTCTCACACCACTGTTTGCAGAAAATCTTGTTCCGTCAAAACCCAGTTGTTAAGATTTCTTGCTACTAATACAGTGAGCATGGGTTTGATTCCTAGTCAGGGAACTAACATCCCACATGCATATGCCTCTTGCCACAGCCCAAAAGAAATCAACACCACCATTGTTCCTTGTGTTTGCAGAGAGTATCACAGTTTAAAAGCACTTTCAAATTCATTATTTGTCAAGGACACTCTGAACTAGCAGCTATTGTTTTCCTTTTTTTTTTTTTAAATGGATCAGAAAACTGAGAATCTACAGCATCAAGAAATTTACTCAAGGTCACAGGTAGGAAGAACCTTGCCAGGCCTGAAGCCAGTTCATCTGATTTCAATCCCACCTCAGGTCCACTGACTGTGCAGATGGCACACATGATCTGTTTGCTCATTATACCTGAAATTACTTAACCGCAGGCATGCTTTGGCACTAGTCTATTTGGAAGGAAGGCAGTGGAGACTGAAAAGGAGAAGAAAAAATAATCAAGGGTAAGGAAATACCTATCTTTTCATAACATTTGTGAATATCCTCATTTCTTAGCTAATAATGCAAAGAAAGCCTGAGGTCATCACTATCAACTTTCAGAGATTAAAAAAATGTGTTTACATGCACCAAAGTCATCCCCTGAAACTGTAATGAAAACACCTGTTAACGCAGGGTTTTCTTTATGGGTGTCAGTGGCCAAAATATAACAGGGTGCTTTGGAGGTTCCAAGATTAAGACAGAAGTCCTTTGGCATTCACCAGGATACTCTCCTGAGGTCCAGTAGCATGGAGATGCGGAGGCTTTGGGACACAACTTGTGCTGCATGTGGAATGGCCTGCTGCAGGATGTGCTAGAGTTTCTTTAGCCATTAATTACTTTTACAGCTGCAGCTCTAAAAACGGAAAGGATAAAAATTGCACTGTTTGTTCCACTGAAAGTGCAAAGAGAACCGGCAGAAAGAAAGCCAGAGACTCCGCCTCGCAAATGAATGAAACTTTTCCTCAAATGTATTTTTCACTTGTAAGAGGGTACTAACAAATAACAAAACATGAATATATAAAAAAAGTTCAGAGTCATTAATGAGGTAGGAAGGCAGAACTGATGACCTGGTGAGTGTGAGGACTTCTCAACATGGCATCTGAAATGCTTTTTTTTTTTGCTGAGGTTGTATGACCATGGTCTATCTTGGTAGCATGACATATCATAATAAATGAAGTTAAAAGGCACTTTATGGAAAAATAAAAATACATATCATCTTCACTTTACAGACTGACATTGGTACTTGCTACATACATAAAGACTTGATTATCCACCCTTAGCACCGTTACATTGTGTTGTAGTAAGCCACTTCAGTTGTGCCCAACTCTCTGCAACCCCATGGACCATGGCCGCCCAGACTCTTCTGTCCACGGGATTCTCCAGATAAGAGTACTGGAGTTGGACTTCCCTGGTGGTCCGGTGGGTAAAGAGTCCACCTGGCAATGCAAGGGGCACCAGTTCGATCCTGGCCCGGTAGGATCCCACGTGCTGCGGACCGGCTGAACCGGTGTGTCCAATTGCAAGTCAAAGGACACAAAGAACAAAGATGGATGAAACTGAATAAATGAAAGACCAATGGAAGTGGCCCGCCCGCCCCTCTCTCTCCCCATCCCATTCCCCGCCCCCCAAATACACAAATAAATAAATATGTAAAAAAAAAAAAAAGATATAGCACACTGAAACTAAAATAAAATCATTGCGTTTAAAAAAAAAAAAAAAAAAGATAGCTATGGTCATTGCCCTGTGGGAATAGGAGATCCTGCAGGGGTAGGGTGCGATGGCCTGGAGGTGGGAGATGGGGGGACTGGGAGCGGAGAGGGTGCCAGGGATATGCATATGACTGATCTGGGAACATACATGTTTGTGAACAACAAAACTCTGTAAACATTTTTTAAAAATAAAACTTAAAAAAAAGTGAATTACTGAATGGAATTCCAGATTTTATAAATCATACAAAACTTTCTTTCATAGGAAATATATCTATGTCCTAGAGCATCACTGTGTGGTAATAGTCTTCCTCACACACAGGTCTGAAATAAAACCACAGAAAAATTCTTATTTTACAGGTAAACTATAGCAGCAATAAATTGTTGTTTTTCAGTCACTAAGTCAGGTCCGATTTTTTGTGACCTCATGTACTGCAGCATGCCAGGCTTCCCTATACTTCACTGTTTCCTACATTTGCTCAAACTCATGTTCACTAAGTCAGTGATGCCATCCTACCATTTCATCCTGTCGCCCCCTGCTCCTCCTGCCCTCAGCTTTCCCAACATCAGGGTCTTCTCCAATGAGACAGCTCTTTGCATCAGGTGGTGCAAGTATTGGAGCTTTAGCTTCAGCCTGATGAGTATTAAGGCTTGAATTCCCTTAGGATTGACTAGTTTGATCTCCTTGCAGTCCAAGGGACTCTCAAGAGTCTCCTCCAGCATCACAATTCAAAAGCATCATTTCTTCAGCACTCAGTCTTCTTTATGGTCCAACTCTTACATCCATACATGACTACTGGAAAAACCATAGTTTTGATTATATGAACCTTTGTTGGCAAAGTGATGTCTCTTCTTTTTAATACGTTGTCTAGGTGTGTCATAGCATTTCTTCCAAGGAGCAAGCACCTTTTACTTTCATGGCTGAAATAACCATCTACAGTGATTTTGGAGTCTAAGAAAATAAAGTCTGTCACTGTTTCCATTTTTTCCTCATCTTTTTGCCATGAAGTGATGGGACCACATGCCATGATCTTAGTTTTCTGAATGCAATAAGTAAGTCATTATATAAAAAAGAACAAACAGGTCTTCCCTGGTGGTCCAGTGGGTAAAGAGTCCACCTTGCAGTACAGGGGGCACTGGTTCGATCCCTGGCCCGGGAGGATCCCATGTGCCACAGAGCCGCTAGGCCGGTGTGTCCGGTTGCAAGCCGACACTCTGCAGTACCTGCACTTGGAGCCTGTGCTCTGCGGCAAGAGAGGCCGCTGCAATGGGAGGCCCACATAGGCCAAAGAATAAAGACTCATGAAAACAAAATGATGACTTACAAGCAAAAAAAAAAAAAGGAACATCAGAATTTTCCTGATTTTTCCTTTTGGTTAGAAGATTTTTTCCCAAATGAATTTAGAATGAATTATATTCCAGTATAAATAGTGGCTAGTAGTATAGTATAGGCTCTGAAGGAGACAGGAGAAACACTACTGGCTTGTCATTTTGGTTTCATCGACCTTGAGGATATTCACATACTCCTCTAAACCTCAGCCTTCTCTCTTTTAAAATGCCTATCTCCTAATATTGTTGTGGGCATTACACAGGTAACTTATATAATGTGTTCAGCATAGAAATAGGTACATAATAAGAGTTCAGTTAAGGAGAGCAATCATTTTTATCTTCAGAATCCTTTTTAATGGTTCCCCTTACAGAGAGGTGGCAGACAGTATAGCATGTTGCTTCTGCCTAATAATAAGCCTACATATGAATACATACTGGGGAAACGGGTGGTGAGAAAAACAATAATAACAGGATAATTTAGCTTAAAGTATAAACAATGGGGATTTTAACACCCATGTTTATGCTAAAGCTAACACAAGAGGAAGTTTTAATTGAAGAATATAAAATTTAGGTTCAGATTAAATAATTCCTTAACTGGGACTTCTTAGTTATCTCATTTTTTTTTTTTGCTCTTGTTTCTTTTTCTTTAAGTAGTTTTCCTTTTTAATCTAGTCTTAAAATCAGAATCCTTATTTTTTACTTTCCATTCTAATCAGGCAAGGTTTCCTAGCTCATAGTCATCGGTTCTTTTTAATTTCCAGTATTACCTCCCAGGCTGTATTTTCACCCTGTCACTCTAGATTAATGTAAAACCCTCCTAGACATTCTCTCAAGCTTTCACTATCTTCCTCTTTCTATTAAATCCTGTGTTCTGCTATCAGATTAATTTTCCTCAAATATTACTTTGTTTCATCTTTCTGACTTCAGACTGCCTACATGGTTAAGATTAGAACTCCTTGGTTTAGCTCTCCAGACTTCATACAACTTTAGTTCACTTTCGATCTCCATTCTCCCCACCCGCATTCCCTCTGACCCATCCTAGTGAGAGGGAAGTGATGCAGTACGAAAATGAGAACACAGACTCCAAAGTACACTGCCTGCTGGTAAACTCCAAGTCCACCACCAAATAGTTTGTACAAATATTCTGAATTGTAGAACACACATCACAAGTACCTGCTGAAAGTGGAAAAGTGGACTTTACCCCATTAGTAAGGGTCCCGACCAAATTTCCATGTTTCAAGTAAAAGTTCCAATAGTAGAGAGACAAAGAATAGCAGGCAGCCAGAGGTGGGAGTTAGGGCAACAGCCATGAGATTTTGTCATGAGCCACTCTGCCAGACTCAGGAGGTCTGAAGGGTCAGCAGAGGAGGAGGGGTGCCGGGCTAGGCGAAGGGAGTAGGGGCGGGGCTGGGAGAGCAAGCTTGCTAGAGGGCTAGGAGTCTGCCTTTCACTTCTGTACCCAGTTCTCCTCACCCCCTCCCAGAAATGATGATTACAGTGTCCAAAGGGTATGGACTGCTCCCAACTCAGGCTCCAGAAAGAGGCAAAGACTTGCTAAACTTGGTGAGAATCATGGGGTAGGTATTGGTATGACAGGTCAGAGAGAGCCGTCCTGTTTGGATTTGCGCCTCAGTCAGAGGCCACAGAGGGCAACAGCTTCTTGGGCAGTTTCTTAGAACCTGGGGGAGAACAGGGCTCCATGGTGCCCTGGAAGCCCAAGACATCAAGAGTCCTCAGCCTTTCCTGGCTTCACTGTGATTTACTCATGGATGGGCTTTGGGAGAGGTATTCAGACCATACCCTACCCAGAATCTTCTGTATGTCCTGGATGATATGTTATTATATTTTTACATCAAAGATCCTTTGGAATAATAAAAATAACATTTTTGTGCTCCTATAATATTCTAGAACCAAAGCATGTGGCCTCTAAACCTCACTCACTAGTAGCTCCTCTACAGCACTGAGGAAACAAATTCATTCAGCTGAAGTGGTAGGACCCTAACCCACACTTTCTGTCTCTAGAGTCCAGAAGTCTTGTAGCTTTTCTCATATGGATCTCCTAATCTCCTCCTTTCTCATTTGTACCCCCTACTTTTGACCTGTCTATCATACTCAGCAAAATTCTGGTTCAGATGTCTCTGAACTAAGACACACTTCAGTGAGAGGGAAGTGATGCAGTACGAAAATGAGAACACAGACTCCAAAGTACACTGCCTGCTGGTAAACTCCAAGTCCACCACCAAATAGTTTGTACAAATATTCTGAATTGTAGAACACACATCACAAGTACCTGCTGAAAGTGGAAAAGTGGACTTTACCCCATTAGTAAGGGTCCCGACCAAATTTCCATGTTTCAAGTAAAAGTTCCAATAGTAGAGAGACAAAGAATAGCAGGCAGCCAGAGGTGGGAGTTAGGGCAACAGCCATGAGATTTTGTCATGAGCCACTCTGCCAGACTCAGGAGGTCTGAAGGGTCAGCAGAGGAGGAGGGGTGCCGGGCTAGACGAAGTCAGTAGTGGCGGGGCTGGGAGAGCAAGCTTGCTAGAGGGCTAGGAGTCTGCCTTTCACTTCTGTACCCAGTTCTCCTCACCCCCTCCCAGAAATGATGATTACAGTGTCCAAAGGGTATGGACTGCTCCCAACTCAGGCTCCAGAAAGAGGCAAAGACTTGCTAAACTTGGTGAGAATCATGGGGTAGGTATTGGTATGACAGGTCAGAGAGAGCCGTCCTGTTTGGATTTGCGCCTCAGTCAGAGGCCACAGAGGGCAACAGCTTCTTGGGCAGTTTCTTAGAACCTGGGGGAGAACAGGGCTCCATGGTGCCCTGGAAGCCCAAGACATCAAGAGTCCTCAGCCTTTCCTGGCTTCACTGTGATTTACTCATGGATGGGCTTTGGGAGAGGTATTCAGACCATACCCTACCCAGAATCTTCTGTATGTCCTGGATGATATGTTATTATATTTTTACATCAAAGATCCTTTGGAATAATAAAAATAACATTTTTGTGCTCCTATAATATTCTAGAACCAAAGCATGTGGCCTCTAAACCTCACTCACTAGTAGCTCCTCTACAGCACTGAGGAAACAAATTCATTCAGCTGAAGTGGTAGGACCCTAACCCACACTTTCTGTCTCTAGAGTCCAGAAGTCTTGTAGCTTTTCTCATATGGATCTCCTAATCTCCTCCTTTCTCATTTGTACCCCCTACTTTTGACCTGTCTATCATACTCAGCAAAATTCTGGTTCAGATGTCTCTGAACTAAGACACACTTCATGAACCCTCCTCCACCCTCTTTTAACATAAGATGAGCTGAGAGGAAGGGAAGTGTAAACATTACAGTTCCTGTCCTCATAAAGATTTAAAAAGAAATACAGAAAGCACAAAGACAAGCTAATAACTCAAGGTTGTGTCTGTTATAACGTGATAAAGGGCAAAGTCAGTTCCAGAATATAGTGAAAGTTACATTTGGAAGATAAACATAAGATACTTAGAAAGTACCTCATAAAAAATTTATGCTGTACTATTATGGCCTTCAAGCCAAGCAGTCAGGATGCCAATAAATCTTTACAGGGAGACCATTATGTGACAAGCATGGTGAAGGAGGTTGCAATCTGTCTGCACTGCTTCATGAGTTTCATCTTTCCTATGGAGTTTCTTAGAAACTTTTCAACATTCCTATGTTCAGGCTAACTCTTCTAAAACTTAAGTTGTGTTAAATGACATGCTGGCATACTAGTGAATATTTTTTAAGGCTGTGCTTTATTCAGTCTACTCATTTTCATGAGATTTTTGGCAGAAAAGAAGAGGCACTTTTTCATTATGTAATGACATAGTTATAACTTATAATTTGGTTAATAATTACAGGTCAGGACTTTCTTACTTCAAGAACTGATATTTGAATGCTGGGTCAAATTGCTAATGACTTCTCTACAGCTCTCTTTTTTCCAGATCTACTGAACTGACACTATTTAAAGTACAAACTAAAAACACGGACTCTGTCTCTGTCACTAAAGTTTTATCAGACTAGCAACTGAGGTCATAGAAATACCTCATAATGGGTATCAGTGTAGCTAGCCAGGTTCCTCTGTCCAGGGGATTCTCCAGGCAAGAAGACTGAAGTGGGTTGCCATACCCTCCTCCAGGAGATCTTCTGAACCCAGAGATTGAACCCACGTCTCTCACATCTCCTGCTTTAACAGGCGGGTTCTTTACCACTAGCACCACTTGGGAAGCACACAAAGAATGTACAAATAGACAAACGGGTAAGAGCTAAACCAGAGCTGAGGGGTCCTTCTCTGTAAAACTTAAGGAAAACTGGCTTCTCAGTTGAAAAACATTAGAACTAGTGCACTAAAAACCAGGCAGCAATCCAGCTGTATCCAGTTACTATTTTTTTGGTATCCATTCTAAGAAGTTATCATTTTCATGAGAAGGAGGTGCTTATTCCACTACAGAAATTTTAACTTCGGAAAGCATCTCTTTGTAGTTCTAGTTTCTCTGAGGGCACTATTTTTTCAAGCTTCTTTTTGTCTTTCATGTTTGGACATCTGAGTTCTCACTTTCTGAGGTGTCCTCAGTATTCTCTCCTACGACAGCTGTGCTAGCACTCTATGAGGAAAGCAAGAGCTGGAACAATTAGGAAGTGAATTCATACCCAAATCTTATTTTCCTCACTTAACAAGTGTTCTTTTGCTATATCTATAAAACTGCTTCACTCACTACTTCAGGAGACCATTATGTGACAAGCATGGTGAAGGAGGTTGCAATCTGTCTGCACTGCTTCATGAGTTTCATCTTTCCTATGGAGTTTCTTAGAAACTTTTCAACATTCCTATGTTCAGGCTAACTCTTCTAAAACTTAAGTTGTGTTAAATGACATGCTGGCATACTAGTGAATATTTTTTAAGGCTGTGCTTTATTCAGTCTACTCATTTTCATGAGATTTTGGCAGAAAAGAAGAGGCACTTTTTCATTATGTAATGACATAGTTATAACTTATAATTTGGTTAATAATTACAGGTCAGGACTTTCTTACTTCAAGAACTGATATTTGAATGCTGGGTCAAATTGCTAATGACTTCTCTACAGCTCTCTTTTTTCCAGATCTACTGAACTGACACTATTTAAAGTACAAACTAAAAACACGGACTCTGTCTCTGTCACTAAAGTTTTATCAGACTAGCAACTGAGGTCATAGAAATACCTCATAATGGGTATCAGTGTAGCTAGCCAGGTTCCTCTGTCCAGGGGATTCTCCAGGCAAGAAGACTGAAGTGGGTTGCCATACCCTCCTCCAGGAGATCTTCTGAACCCAGAGATTGAACCCACGTCTCTCACATCTCCTGCTTTAACAGGCGGGTTCTTTACCACTAGCACCACTTGGGAAGCACACAAAGAATGTACAAATAGACAAACGGGTAAGAGCTAAACCAGAGCTGAGGGGTCCTTCTCTGTAAAACTTAAGGAAAACTGGCTTCTCAGTTGAAAAACATTAGAACTAGTGCACTAAAAACCAGGCAGCAATCCAGCTGTATCCAGTTACTATTTTTTTGGTATCCATTCTAAGAAGTTATCATTTTCATGAGAAGGAGGTGCTTATTCCACTACAGAAATTTTAACTTCGGAAAGCATCTCTTTGTAGTTCTAGTTTCTCTGAGGGCACTATTTTTTCAAGCTTCTTTTTGTCTTTCATGTTTGGACATCTGAGTTCTCACTTTCTGAGGTGTCCTCAGTATTCTCTCCTACGACAGCTGTGCTAGCACTCTATGAGGAAAGCAAGAGCTGGAACAATTAGGAAGTGAATTCATACCCAAATCTTATTTTCCTCACTTAACAAGTGTTCTTTTGCTATATCTATAAAACTGCTTCACTCACTACTTCATTTAGGAAACACTAAATCTTTTACACAGTGCTGCTTCTTGTTGCTCTTCTTCCAGAGTAGCGAGTAAGGCAGGTCTAACATAACGGAGCTCATTGATAGCACATCATTATACCACCATTAACAACAATCCCTAACACACTGAACATTGCACAAAAGATACTAAAATATCTTGTTAGGAGTACTCTTAACAAGGTAAGCTTATCAATAGTCGACTATGAAATTCAGTTTGTGTCATTTTCATATAATCTTTTAAGTGTGAAATTATTTCTGCTTGATCCAATGGCCTGATGAGAGCCTGAGTTTTAAGAATAAGACATTGGTTCATTCTTGCTAAGTAAAGCAATACATTATTGATCTTGGAGTTAAACCAAACCATTAATAATGACCATTATTGATTGAATGCTTGTGTTCCCCCACCTCAAATCATATATTGAAGACTTAACCCCCAGTTTGAATACATTTGGAGATGGAGACTGGTAAAGAATAATGAAGGTTAAATGAGGTTATAAGACCAGGGCCTTGATCCTAATAGGACTAATATCCTTACAAGAAGAGACTCCAGAAAGCTCTCTCTCTCTCGCTCTCACTCTCGCTCTCGCTCTCACTCTCGCTCTCACTCTCTCTCTTCCCATATACATGCCACAAAGAAAGGTAAGAAGGTAGCCGTCTGGCAACCCAAGGGTAGAGTACATATCAAACACCAATCCTGCAGTCACCTGGATCTTGGACTTCCACTCTCCAGAACTAGGAAAAAAAATTGTTGTTTAAAACACTTTGTCTATGAGATTCTATTACTGTAGCACAAGGAAAACAATCAATAGCCAACCCATTTTCTTAAAAAATGTTTGGCTAGATATTCTTAAATTGGGCAATGCACAAAATAAAGACAATACAACTTTAAGATTTCCAAAAAAAATTTCTAAATTTGGGGTATTCAAAACTGTGTCATTTTTTGCTTCAGGTTATTATCTGTAAAATGCCACTATAAAATGAGCATAATGATTGAAATCTCATTCAAATCAATGTAAAACTTATGTAGGAATATCTCAGCAATGATACTCAAATTTTTTCATAGTTTAACTTCCAGATAAGGCATAGTAAGATTCTGCATTATCATATAAGAATCTGTAGAAATTGCTAAGAAATTGAAAGTAAGGAAAAAACATTCATGAGTTCTAGACCATCTATAAAATAGATGCTCAGTTTCAGATATCTATTCATTAAATTATTTATAGTTAAGCAATGTTAACTATACAGTTCCAGAGCTAAGCAATACAGTTATATGATTCTGTTAATTGCTCAGTCTTGTCCAACTTTTTGTGACCCCCATGGATTGTAGCCCAGCAGGCTCCTCTGTCCATGGAATTCTCCAGGCAGGAATACTGGGGTGTTCTGCCATTTCCTTCTCCAGAGGATCTTCCTGACCCAGGGATTGCATTTGGCTCTCTCGCATTACAGGCAGATTCTTTACCACCTGAGCCTCCAGGGAAGCCACAGTTATATAATTAGGTCAATAACACTGAGCAAATTAAGGAACAATTGTACTTGCAGTATGATTTATACCTCAAAGTTATCAAGCAAAACTTGCAAGGGAAATGTTCTGTTTGATAAAGAAAATGTATAAATTATTTGATTATTACAAAATTCTGAACTATATCAATCTTTAGTATCTTCTGCAGTCAAAAACTATTTTTCCCCCACTGTTTTCCCCCTAAACAGTAAAGAAATATGATTTTCATAAGGTCACAAGACACTATCAGGAATTAATTAACATTTAATAATTGTGTACTTTGGGCTCTCCTCGTGGCTCAGATGGTAAAGAATCTGCCTGTAAGGCAGGAGACTTGGGTTCAATCCCTGGGTCAGGAAGATCCCCTGAGACAGGGAATGGCTAACCACTCCAGTATTCTTGCCTGGCAAATTCCATGGAGAGAGGAGCCTGATGGGCTATAGTCCACAGGGTCTCAATGAGTGGGACATGACTGAACAACTAAAACTCTCACTTTTCAATTGTGCATTTATGTATGGACTTTTTTAGGTTAGAAAATAACGATTAATTTTGTACTTAATTAGTGGAGAGACAAAGAGCTGATGGATTGGAACCAATGTGACCAAAAAGTGACAATGCTGTCACACACTAACTATATTTGGAAATAGTGCAAGCTCAGTCACTTCAGTTATATCCAACTCTGTGCGGCCCTGTCTCAGCAATGATACTCAAATTTTTCATAGTTTAACTTCCAGATAAGGCATAGTAAGATTCTGCATTATCATATAAGAATCTGTAGAAATTGCTAAGAAATTGAAAGTAAGGAAAAAACATTCATGAGTTCTAGACCATCTATAAAATAGATGCTCAGTTTCAGATATCTATTCATTAAATTATTTATAGTTAAGCAATGTTAACTATACAGTTCCAGAGCTAAGCAATACAGTTATATGATTCTGTTAATTGCTCAGTCTTGTCCAACTTTTTGTGACCCCCATGGATTGTAGCCCAGCAGGCTCCTCTGTCCATGGAATTCTCCAGGCAGGAATACTGGGGTGTTCTGCCATTTCCTTCTCCAGAGGATCTTCCTGACCCAGGGATTGCATTTGGCTCTCTCGCATTACAGGCAGATTCTTTACCACCTGAGCCTCCAGGGAAGCCACAGTTATATAATTAGGTCAATAACACTGAGCAAATTAAGGAACAATTGTACTTGCAGTATGATTTATACCTCAAAGTTATCAAGCAAAACTTGCAAGGGAAATGTTCTGTTTGATAAAGAAAATGTATAAATTATTTGATTATTACAAAATTCTGAACTATATCAATCTTTAGTATCTTCTGCAGTCAAAAACTATTTTTCCCCCACTGTTTTCCCCCTAAACAGTAAAGAAATATGATTTTCATAAGGTCACAAGACACTATCAGGAATTAATTAACATTTAATAATTGTGTACTTTGGGCTCTCCTCGTGGCTCAGATGGTAAAGAATCTGCCTGTAAGGCAGGAGACTTGGGTTCAATCCCTGGGTCAGGAAGATCCCCTGAGACAGGGAATGGCTAACCACTCCAGTATTCTTGCCTGGCAAATTCCATGGAGAGAGGAGCCTGATGGGCTATAGTCCACAGGGTCTCAATGAGTGGGACATGACTGAACAACTAAAACTCTCACTTTTCAATTGTGCATTTATGTATGGACTTTTTTAGGTTAGAAAATAACGATTAATTTTGTACTTAATTAGTGGAGAGACAAAGAGCTGATGGATTGGAACCAATGTGACCAAAAAGTGACAATGCTGTCACACACTAACTATATTTGGAAATAGTGCAAGCTCAGTCACTTCAGTTATATCCAACTCTGTGCGGCCCTGTGGACTGCAGCCCACCACGCTCCTCTGTCCATGGGATTCTCCAGGCAAGAATACTGGAGTGAATTTCCATGCTGTCCTCCAGGGGATCTTCCCTATACTTAGAAATAGAATACCTACCAAATTCAAACTAATTCCTGATACTAAAAGGAAACTTGATAAAGTGTCATTTCCACCTTCAACCAAGTTAATCTGCACTCTCATAATAATACACTCTCAAGCATATCGTTGCTGTTTTTTAAGACATTTGTGACATTTTAATTTAAGTAATCATTTCCATAATGCCTAGAGACAAAAGACTCTAAGCTCCACTGGGGTGAGGCTACATCAGTCTTGTTCATGGTCATTTCACCAGTACTTACAACAGTAAGCTCTTAATAACTATTTGTCACAGGAGTACCTACAGCTTAGTGGATCTATCAATGAATGCAATACCACCAGATAAATCTGTCAAAATGACAGACACAACAGAAAGAAGACCACACTTCAAGGTCATTTGTACGTCAGAAAGTGAAAAACAAAAACAAAAAACAAAAACCTGAGGACCTTTGGAAAATGATTCTATTTCCTAATGAAAATCTAACACCTAGTAAATTCAATTTTTTGAAAAAATAGCAAATACCTAGTTTATTCGAAGTTTGGTCAGGAAACAATCTGTAAGAATCTTCATATTACTCCCATCCAAGTACTAACCAGGCCCGACCCTGCTTAGCTTCCGAGATCAGACGAGATCGGGCGCGTTCAGGGTGGTATGGCCGTAGACAAGAATCTTCATATTACTGTATGGAGTAACTTCAGAGTTTACAAATATTTCAAACTAATTTAAATGAATAAATCAAGAGTTTTTGAAAACTTAAAAGAATCATGACATACTGAAAAGCTTATGAGAGAACATAAAGTCATGATTTAAATATTTTCTTACTCACTAGATTATTAATTAACTTGATTCTTTGTGAAAAGTGTATTATTAAGGGAATTTTCTGAACGAACTCAGTCAACTCATGAAAGTGTGTCCTAAAAGTTTAAATTAATTTTCAGTGAGGATAATAGAGTTATTTAGTTTTAAAGAAAAATTCAATGCAACTATTTAAAGGCATCTTGTAAGATCAGAGATTGAGGGGACTTCATAATGCAATGTGCTTCATAATACAATACATATGTGCAGTTTTTTCCTTCTCATCCCGTTTTTCTTTTGGTTTCTTAAATTTGCTTTTTTTGATCATGTGGAATATAGAAAAATAGAACAGATGAACCTATCTTCATGCAGGAATAGAGACACAGATGTAGAGAATGGACTAGTGGACACGAGACAGGGGAGGAGGGATGTGAAGAATTGAGAGACTGAGAATAGCAGATACATACACTATCATGTATAAAAGAGACAGCTGGTAGGAAGCTGCTGTATATAGCTCAGGGAGCTCATCCTGATGCTCTGTGGTGACCCAGATGGGAGGGACAGGCTGGCGGTGAGAGATCCAAGAGGGAGGGAATGTATGTGTGTATTAGTCTCTCAGCTGTGTCCAACTCATGGTGACCCCATGGACTGTAGCCCACAAGGCTCCTCTGTCCATGGAATTCTCCAGGCAAGAATACTGGAGTGGGTTGCCATTCCCTTCTCTAGCTTAGGATCTTTCCCCCAGACCTGAGTGATCAAACTCAAGTCTCCGGCATTGCAGGTAGGCTCATCTGAGGCACCAGGGAAGCCCATATGCATAAAATAGCTGATTCGCTATGTTGCACAGTAGAAAACAATATTGTAAAGAAACTATGCCCCAATTTAAGAAATAAAATTCTCACAACTAAAAAAAAAAATCATGGTTTTCTGTTGGCTTTTTTTTCTCTCACTGTCTTTTATGGAAGCATTGCAGTTTTTGTTTACGGTCCTAGGAGTTGATTTCAGTCACTGACTGGATAAGAATGGTAAAGTCATCCAGCAGATGCCGTGGGCAACTTCGGGCACTATTAGTGATTATGAGGTTTGACAGCATTAACAGCCTCTCATAAACTGGTGGTCACTGAAACTGCACCTAGGGAAGCAGCATGTGAAGGCAGACTCTGAGTCTGCCTCTGGGTGTCAAACATACAACCACGGCAAGAGGAATCTTAGTATGCATGGGTGCGTGTGTGCTCAGGCGCTTCAGTGGTGTCTGACTCTTTGTAACCTCATGGACTGTAGCCTGCCAGGCTCCCCTATCCATGGGATTCTCCAGGCAAGAATACTGGAGTGGGTTGTCATGCCCTCCTTCAGGAGATCTTCCTGACCCAGGGATGGAACCCACGTCACCTGTGTCTCCTGCACTGTAGACAGATTCTTTACTACTAAACCACTGGAGAAGCCCTAATAGGCATAAAGCAGCCTAACTAACAAGAATTCATGCTAGATAATTCCCAGGTGTGCTCAGGTCTTTGCCTTAACTTCACTAAGTTAGAATTTCAGCCAGGTAGGAGACAGTTTAACCTGCTGCACAGGTGAACTTGACCAGTTACTACGCAGATGCATTCTCTGGATCACTTTGACTTTTTAATCTCAGTGCTTCTCTCCTCTGTAATACTTAGTCTATCACAAAATTTCAGAAATAGCTATAACAAATTCTGAAAGAAACACTCAAGGACATGAGAATAGTAAATGTTTAGCAGGGCCTGGACAGGAAATTTTGACTTAGAAAGCCAGGAAACAGCTGCTGAAAATAGTCCACAACTTAAAAAAAAAAAAAAAAAAAACTGTGTATGAGAGAATAATACAAAAATAATTTAGTTTCAAATTAAGCAAATGCTTGAGCACGTATCATATGATGAACCTCACAGAAACATAATCACATATAGCAAAATGACAGAGGAAATGGAATGCCTATTCAGTGTGATAAGTTTTTACAATTATATATATCCATGAAACTCAAATTCCTTTTGAGTCTATCTATAATCCTATCTGGGCTTTCCTGGTGGCTCAGATGGTAAAATTCTCACAACTAAAAAAAATCATGGTTTTCTGTTGGCTTTTTTTTCTCTCACTGTCTTTTATGGAAGCATTGCAGTTTTTGTTTACGGTCCTAGGAGTTGATTTCAGTCACTGACTGGATAAGAATGGTAAAGTCATCCAGCAGATGCCGTGGGCAACTTCGGGCACTATTAGTGATTATGAGGTTTGACAGCATTAACAGCCTCTCATAAACTGGTGGTCACTGAAACTGCACCTAGGGAAGCAGCATGTGAAGGCAGACTCTGAGTCTGCCTCTGGGTGTCAAACATACAACCACGGCAAGAGGAATCTTAGTATGCATGGGTGCGTGTGTGCTCAGGCGCTTCAGTGGTGTCTGACTCTTTGTAACCTCATGGACTGTAGCCTGCCAGGCTCCCCTATCCATGGGATTCTCCAGGCAAGAATACTGGAGTGGGTTGTCATGCCCTCCTTCAGGAGATCTTCCTGACCCAGGGATGGAACCCACGTCACCTGTGTCTCCTGCACTGTAGACAGATTCTTTACTACTAAACCACTGGAGAAGCCCTAATAGGCATAAAGCAGCCTAACTAACAAGAATTCATGCTAGATAATTCCCAGGTGTGCTCAGGTCTTTGCCTTAACTTCACTAAGTTAGAATTTCAGCCAGGTAGGAGACAGTTTAACCTGCTGCACAGGTGAACTTGACCAGTTACTACGCAGATGCATTCTCTGGATCACTTTGACTTTTTAATCTCAGTGCTTCTCTCCTCTGTAATACTTAGTCTATCACAAAATTTCAGAAATAGCTATAACAAATTCTGAAAGAAACACTCAAGGACATGAGAATAGTAAATGTTTAGCAGGGCCTGGACAGGAAATTTTGACTTAGAAAGCCAGGAAACAGCTGCTGAAAATAGTCCACAACTTAAAAAAAAAAAAAAAAAAACTGTGTATGAGAGAATAATACAAAAATAATTTAGTTTCAAATTAAGCAAATGCTTGAGCACGTATCATATGATGAACCTCACAGAAACATAATCACATATAGCAAAATGACAGAGGAAATGGAATGCCTATTCAGTGTGATAAGTTTTTACAATTATATATATCCATGAAACTCAAATTCCTTTTGAGTCTATCTATAATCCTATCTGGGCTTTCCTGGTGGCTCAGATGGTAAAAAGTCTGCCTGCAATGCAGGAGACCTGGGCTCGATCCTTGGTGTTGGGAAGATCCCTGGAGAAAGGAATGGCAACTCCAGTATTGTTGCCTGAAGAAGCCCATGGACACAGGAACCTGGGTGACTACAGTCCATGGGATCACAAAGAGTAGTTGACTGAGCAACTAACACACCCAACACACATCATCACATCTATAATACCCAAATGTTTTCTGATGCCTTTATGCCCTCCACCCAGAGGTACCACTATTCTGATATCTTCAATCATAAATTAGCAGAATCACACAGTATGTATTCTTTTGCTTCTAGCTTCTTTCACTCAGCATAACTTTTTGAAGTTTATCCATGTTGTTGCTAGTTTCAGGAGCGAGTTCTTGCTACAGATGAGTTATCAATATATTGTATGATTATACCACAGTTTTTTTAGCCATTCTCCTATACATGGATATTTGAGTTGTTTCTAGGTTTTATTTATTTATGGATAAGTCTGCTTGGAACATTTTTGTAAGAGTCATTTTATGTACACACAAAAAATATTTCTCTTGGATAAATGCCTAAGTGTAGGAATGCTGGTCATAGGGTAGGGTATATGAGAAACTGCTAGACGGATTTGCAAAGTGGTTAAACGCCATTTTACAAAAGTCGTATTGGCAATGCTGGGCTTCCCTGGTAGCTCAGTTCAATCCCTGGGATGGAAAGATCCCCTGGAAAAGGGATAGGCTACCCACTCCAGTATTCTTGGGCTTCCCTGGTAGCTCAGATGGGAAAGAATTTGCCTGCAATGCAGTTAGACCTGGCTTTGATCCCTGGATTGGGGAGATCCCTTGGAAGAAGGCATAGGGACCCATTCCAGTATTCTTGCCTAGAGAATCCCATGGGCTACAATTTACAGGGTCACAAAGAGTCAGACACGACTGAGCGACTGAGCACAAGCACCTCAGCAATGTATGATGATTTCAGTTGATTCGTATCTTCTCTAGCATTTGATGTTGTCAATCTTTTTAATCTTGCCATTTTAGTGGATTTGTAGTCCTATCTCACTGTTGTTTTTACACTTCACTGATGATTAATAGGACTGATCACTTTTTAATGTGATTCTACCTTTTTGTGTGTATCTTTGTTTACAAAGTGCCCATTCAGATCACTGACTTATTTTTATTGGGTTGTTTCTCCTACTATTTTGGAGTTGTAGGAGTATTATTAGGTTTTAAATAAGTCTGTTGTGTTGCAAATATTTTCCCCAATCTGTGGCTTTCATATTTATTTTCTTAATGATTGATAAGCAGGAGTTTTAAGTTTTGATTAAGTTCACCTTATCAAAATTTCCTCTTATGATTAGAACATTTTGTGCTCTAACAAATTTTAGTCTCTTCAAGGATTGCAAAAATAATCCTCTCATTTTTTTCAGGAATTTTTAGAATTGTAGCCTTTATATTGAGGACTACAATCTATCTTGAATTAGTTTTCACGGATGTGATAGGGTATGGTTAGAGGTGCATTTTTGCTTACATATAACTTGTTATCACTTTTCAAACCATTTGTTAAAAGAACTTTCTTTAACCTATTAAGTAATGTTGGTACTCTGGCTGAAAAAAATAATCAAGTGACTACGTAAATGTGGACCTCTTTCTGGATTCAATATTTGCTTTAATCTACCTATAAGTTTCTCTTAATGCAATATCACACCAACTTGATTATAGTAAGTTTTGATATCAAACAGTATAAACACTTCAAAGCATTATTTTATTTCAAGATTTTTTCGAGTATTCTGAGTATAGTATAGATTTCTATTTATTTAGGTCTTCTTTAATTTTCACCAGTAATGTTTTTGTAGTTTCAGTGTAACAGATCTTACATGCATTATTCTTAAATATTTTACATCATGTGATGCTATTATAAATAGTATTATATTTTTAATTTTATTTTCTATCAGTTCTTTGCTGGAATATAAAAGTTGATATTTTTATATTGACCTTGTTTGCTTAAACATTGCTTAAATCACTTGTGAGAATCCATAGTACCTTTTTAGATTGTTTAGCATTTTCTACACACATGATCTCATTCCCAGAACTGTGAGTCCTGGCTGTGAGAAAAAAAGTACCATAAACTCAACAGTGGTCCAGATTGTACACCCCATCCTGGATGACATTACTCCAGCCCTTCAAGGTGTTGTCATCCATCTGGCTTCACAACAAGCTTCAAAGACATTCTGTCAGGTCAAGATAATAACACCAGTGAATTCCATGTACACAGGCCTGGTGCTGATCTTTCTTAGCTGTAGAATGATTTCCTTGGTCAGAAGTTCTGCTGTGTAGAAAACCACTGTGAGGAATAGGCATTCCCTAAGTCCACAGAGGGTGATTTTGGCAGAAGCATTGTAGACAGGAAAGGTAAATACATATGTGAAAATGTATGACCAGTAGCAGAAATGAAGAGTGTAATATCTGAGTATTTCTTCCTTATTTTTATATGAATAATCTGTATTTTTATTAACCAGCTATATTTTTCCTCCCCTTACCCCCTACCATATAAGATGTATTAATAGCAGCTATGCTTATATCTCAGGATTTAAGTTAGAGTGTATCAAAGAGGGAATGTGATTCAGCTAGAAGAGAAACGAACATTTAAAAATTGAGTAAAGGGATTTCTGATCTTCTTTTCAGAAGAGAGTTAACATATTTTATTTGTGTAGCACAGTTTTATTGTGCTATAGACAAAGATGATTTTACTGTTATCTTTATAAGGAAATTGGTGGTTGGCGGTTTAGTTGCTAAGTTGTGTCCGACTCTTGCAGCCCCATGGACTCTAGCCTGCTTAATCGTTTATCTAAAAAATGTACTAGAAATAGGATTCAATATTTGCTTTAATCTACCTATAAGTTTCTCTTAATGCAATATCACACCAACTTGATTATAGTAAGTTTTGATATCAAACAGTATAAACACTTCAAAGCATTATTTTATTTCAAGATTTTTTCGAGTATTCTGAGTATAGTATAGATTTCTATTTATTTAGGTCTTCTTTAATTTTCACCAGTAATGTTTTTGTAGTTTCAGTGTAACAGATCTTACATGCATTATTCTTAAATATTTTACATCATGTGATGCTATTATAAATAGTATTATATTTTTAATTTTATTTTCTATCAGTTCTTTGCTGGAATATAAAAGTTGATATTTTTATATTGACCTTGTTTGCTTAAACATTGCTTAAATCACTTGTGAGAATCCATAGTACCTTTTTAGATTGTTTAGCATTTTCTACACACATGATCTCATTCCCAGAACTGTGAGTCCTGGCTGTGAGAAAAAAAGTACCATAAACTCAACAGTGGTCCAGATTGTACACCCCATCCTGGATGACATTACTCCAGCCCTTCAAGGTGTTGTCATCCATCTGGCTTCACAACAAGCTTCAAAGACATTCTGTCAGGTCAAGATAATAACACCAGTGAATTCCATGTACACAGGCCTGGTGCTGATCTTTCTTAGCTGTAGAATGATTTCCTTGGTCAGAAGTTCTGCTGTGTAGAAAACCACTGTGAGGAATAGGCATTCCCTAAGTCCACAGAGGGTGATTTTGGCAGAAGCATTGTAGACAGGAAAGGTAAATACATATGTGAAAATGTATGACCAGTAGCAGAAATGAAGAGTGTAATATCTGAGTATTTCTTCCTTATTTTTATATGAATAATCTGTATTTTTATTAACCAGCTATATTTTTCCTCCCCTTACCCCCTACCATATAAGATGTATTAATAGCAGCTATGCTTATATCTCAGGATTTAAGTTAGAGTGTATCAAAGAGGGAATGTGATTCAGCTAGAAGAGAAACGAACATTTAAAAAATTGAGTAAAGGGATTTCTGATCTTCTTTTCAGAAGAGAGTTAACATATTTTATTTGTGTAGCACAGTTTTATTGTGCTATAGACAAAGATGATTTTACTGTTATCTTTATAAGGAAATTGGTGGTTGGCGGTTTAGTTGCTAAGTTGTGTCCGACTCTTGCAGCCCCATGGACTCTAGCCTGCTAGGCTTCTCTTTCCATGGGATTCTTCAGGCAGGAATACTGAGTGGACTGCCATTTCCTTCTCCCTATTTTCCTACTTCTTTGAATGTCTGATAATTTTTATTATATGTTAGACATTATAGATGCTTTACTGTTGACTGGATTGTATTGTTATCCTTAACGGAATATTGAGTCTTGTTCCTATGGTCAAAATAGATATGTATGGGTGCCAAGTTGTGAAAGGATGGAGTGTGAAGTTTTGGTTTGTGTCAGTTTATCTAGACCGGAATCTTTTCTCAGAATTACATTTGTTGTATCATTGGCCACAACAGGAATGTGCATGAGATTAGGGAAGTAGAAAAGAGACAATGGCTAGTTTTCACACACTGAAGGCTGGCACAGGGCGAGGCATGTTGCAGCTCATGTGTGCAGTTACTGATCTGCTGGTCCACCTTACTGGGGTTGGGGGGCATCAGAAGGGCTTACAATTCTAACCAGACCTGTTCTTTTAGATCCTGTGAACCCCAGTCCTTGGAAGGTACATCTTCATAAAGATAGTTATCAACTCTGCATGCAATTTACTCACATTATCAAAATCAAAGAAGATGAGACAAATACACAGTCTTATTTGTTCTGGTGGGTTCTAGCCGTTTTCTCATTCAACTTCGCAAAACCACTGTGAGGAATAGGCATTCCTAAGTCCACAGAGGGTGTTTGGCAGAAGCATTGTAGACAGGAAAGGTAAATACATATGTGAAAATGTATGACCAGTAGCAGAAATGAAGAGTGTAATATCTGAGTATTTCTTCCTTATTTTTATATGAATAATCTGTATTTTTATTAACCAGCTATATTTTTCCTCCCCTTACCCCCTACCATATAAGATGTATTAATAGCAGCTATGCTTATATCTCAGGATTTAAGTTAGAGTGTATCAAAGAGGGAATGTGATTCAGCTAGAAGAGAAACGAACATTTAAAAATTGAGTAAAGGATTTCTGATCTTCTTTTCAGAAGAGAGTTAACATATTTTATTTGTGTAGCACAGTTTTATTGTGCTATAGACAAAGATGATTTTACTGTTATCTTTATAAGGAAATTGGTGGTTGGCGGTTTAGTTGCTAAGTTGTGTCCGACTCTTGCAGCCCCATGGACTCTAGCCTGCTAGGCTTCTCTTTCCATGGGATTCTTCAGGCAGGAATACTGAGTGGACTGCCATTTCCTTCTCCCTATTTTCCTACTTCTTTGAATGTCTGATAATTTTTATTATATGTTAGACATTATAGATGCTTTACTGTTGACTGGATTGTATTGTTATCCTTAACGGAATATTGAGTCTTGTTCCTATGGTCAAAATAGATATGTATGGGTGCCAAGTTGTGAAAGGATGGAGTGTGAAGTTTTGGTTTGTGTCAGTTTATCTAGACCGGAATCTTTTCTCAGAATTACATTTGTTGTATCATTGGCCACAACAGGAATGTGCATGAGATTAGGGAAGTAGAAAAGAGACAATGGCTAGTTTTCACACACTGAAGGCTGGCACAGGGCGAGGCATGTTGCAGCTCATGTGTGCAGTTACTGATCTGCTGGTCCACCTTACTGGGGTTGGGGGGCATCAGAAGGGCTTACAATTCTAACCAGACCTGTTCTTTTAGATCCTGTGAACCCCAGTCCTTGGAAGGTACATCTTCATAAAGATAGTTATCAACTCTGCATGCAATTTACTCACATTATCAAAATCAAAGAAGATGAGACAAATACACAGTCTTATTTGTTCTGGTGGGTTCTAGTTTTTCCTCATAGATTTTAATTTTCTGCCACAGGTACCCTCAAGGTTCAGCCTTGCTTTTTTCTCCTTTAGGTCTATATTTCTTTGCTGACTTCAGGCCCAAATCAACACAGAGGCGACTGTCTTATGGAGACTGATAACCAGCTCCCACAATTGCATAAGATCTAGCCCTCAAAATAAATTCCTTATGTATACCACTTACCCTTAGAGTAGGAAATGGCACCCCACTCTAGTATTCTTCCTTGGAAAATTTTATGGACAGAGGAGTCTGGTGGGATACAGTCTGTGGGGCTTCAAACAAGTGGACACAACTGAGTGAGCATACACACATATCACTTACAGTAGTTCTTTTACCTGATTCGATCCTGGTATGGTCTTTTCTGTGTTTATTCTGCTTGGAATTTATTGAGCCTCTTGGATATGCTTGAAATTATACCATAAGTTATGGAAACTCCATTATTATTTTCAGCTGCCTTTTTTTTCATGTTTTAGTTTTGATAATTTCCACTGCTCCATCTTCATGTTTACTGATGGTTTTTTCTGCAGTATCTAGTCTGAGTTTAGGCCCATTCAATGAGTTTTTAATTTTTGATATTCTATTTTTATCTCTAATATTCCCTTTTTTCATAGTTTTCACTTCCCTATTGATATTTCATATTTTCAATTTAAAACCTTTTTTTCCCTTTGGATTCCTCAGTATTTTTAGGACATGAAAAGGCATGGTTTACTAATTTCATCATCTGTGTAACTTCTGGGTCTGTTTTTACTAAATAATTTCTCATAATGGTCATGGGTGACATTTTCCTACTTCTTTAAATGTCTGGTAACTTTTATTATACACTGGACATTAAAGATGCTTTACTGTTTGGATTATTTTGTTTTCCTTAATGGAATATTGAGTCTTGTTCCTATCCGCAGTTAATTTACCTGCAATATTATTTAATTCTTTCAAGCCTTATTGTTAAATAGTTCAAGAGTGACAGTTTTTCTAGGACTAGATTAGCCTTTTTGGAATTTCTACAGAGTCTGCATTGTTTTTGAAGTCCTTCCATCTTGGCGGGTAAGAACACAAATATCTGACCACTCTGTCTAGCTCTAAGAGATCAAGCCTCTATCCTTCAGTATTTGCCCCTTTCTAGTATTATACTTTGTCCTGACCCAGGCAGTTTCAGTCTGCATATACACTACTTACTATGCAGTCAACGATTCAAGGGGCCCTCTATGAATATTTCTGGAACTCCTCTGCATAGCTCACTTCTCAAAACCTTGCCCTTACACCCCTTCCAGTCAAAATTCACTTTAGCCACAGTCTAGAAAGTGATGCTAGACATTCAAATGGACCTCAGCAAATTTTCCTTTTTTTAAGAACTCTAGTATTCTTCCTTGGAAAATTTTATGGACAGAGGAGTCTGGTGGGATACAGTCTGTGGGGCTTCAAACAAGTGGACACAACTGAGTGAGCATACACACATATCACTTACAGTAGTTCTTTTACCTGATTCGATCCTGGTATGGTCTTTTCTGTGTTTATTCTGCTTGGAATTTATTGAGCCTCTTGGATATGCTTGAAATTATACCATAAGTTATGGAAACTCCATTATTATTTTCAGCTGCCTTTTTTTTCATGTTTTAGTTTTGATAATTTCCACTGCTCCATCTTCATGTTTACTGATGGTTTTTTCTGCAGTATCTAGTCTGAGTTTAGGCCCATTCAATGAGTTTTTAATTTTTGATATTCTATTTTTATCTCTAATATTCCCTTTTTTCATAGTTTTCACTTCCCTATTGATATTTCATATTTTCAATTTAAAACCTTGTTTTCCCTTTGGATTCCTCAGTATTTTTAGGACATGAAAAGGCATGGTTTACTAATTTCATCATCTGTGTAACTTCTGGGTCTGTTTTTACTAAATAATTTCTCATAATGGTCATGGGTGACATTTTCCTACTTCTTTAAATGTCTGGTAACTTTTATTATACACTGGACATTAAAGATGCTTTACTGTTTGGATTATTTTGTTTTCCTTAATGGAATATTGAGTCTTGTTCCTATCCGCAGTTAATTTACCTGCAATATTATTTAATTCTTTCAAGCCTTATTGTTAAATAGTTCAAGAGTGACAGTTTTTCTAGGACTAGATTAGCCTTTTTGGAATTTCTACAGAGTCTGCATTGTTTTTGAAGTCCTTCCATCTTGGCGGGTAAGAACACAAATATCTGACCACTCTGTCTAGCTCTAAGAGATCAAGCCTCTATCCTTCAGTATTTGCCCCTTTCTAGTATTATACTTTGTCCTGACCCAGGCAGTTTCAGTCTGCATATACACTACTTACTATGCAGTCAACGATTCAAGGGGCCCTCTATGAATATTTCTGGAACTCCTCTGCATAGCTCACTTCTCAAAAACCTTGCCTTACACATTCCAGTCACTTCACTGGCTATGAATTCTGACCTCCATCTCCTGAGCTCAAGGAGACTGGGCTCAGGTACCCCTTCTTGAGCCACAGTCTAGAAAGTGATGCTAGACATAAAACCAGTACAAATGCAGGACTTATCTCATTTGCAAAATTTTTGCCCTTCTTTTAAGAATCAGTCTTGTGCTGCCTCTTATTCAACATCCAAAAGAAGTGATATCATATATTTTTTCTAGTTGCTTATTGTAGGAGGCCTACTATGATATCAATTCCTTCATCATGGCTAGAAGTAAAATTTATTTGCTCAGCTCTTGTTTAACCCTGACAACAAACATATGTATTTGTATATATGTTTTTAGAGACTTAACATTAAACCAACTAGAATAAACTCCACAACAAGCAGAATCACTTAAGATTAGTCTCACATTCACTTCCTCACCCCAGACTGCTGAGGATTTGATTATCTTAAAAGCAGAATCATTCGAATGCTCAGATATTTGCATGTAAATTTTTATTTTTTTCCTTTTGTTGCACACAGCGGTTGTCAAAATTTACTGTGCATAAAAATGACTATACAAATCAATGATCCCCTACTTAATGGAATATTTAATGGTTGTTCTAGGATAGTTTTGACATAATGTATTCAAGTTTAGCTCCAATGTAATATGGGAGTCAGTTGTATGTTTTTTGTGGATTTTGGGGTAGATTCATTCTGATTTGTTTTTACTAAGAAAATTATTATGGACAACCCATTTCTGTAAAAAAGGAAATTGTGTGTGTGGAGTATCTAGAAGGAAAAGAAATCCACAGAGGAAAAGCTAGAGTTGAGATACTACACCTTAGAAAGAAAAATATAATCTATGCCTTAATTTCTCTTCCAATATAGATTGAAGATTATACATGTCTAAGAATATGCTCTGGGAAAACAGAGTGAAAGATGATCACCTATACATGGAAGAAGTTTTATCTTATCTGTATATGCCACTCCAAATGCATTTGGATTCTTAGTATTTATTTTTCTGTTGCTGTTTCTTAATAGTCCTTTTGATTATTTGAGCTTCCAAGCAGCTTTCAAAGAGGTTTCTAGTTTTTTTAAAAAGTTAGCTTCAAATAATTTTACAGAAAAAAATACGATAGTGCAAAAAACTCTCCTATACTTTCACTCAGATTCCCCCAATTAATAGTTTACCATATTTGCTTTCTGTGCATTTATGCATAATTTTTCTGATTTGTTGAGAATAAGTTACAGACATAATAACACTTTATCCCTAAACACTTTCATGCTCAGTCACGAAGTTGTGTCCAACTCTTTGTGGCCCCGTGGGCAGTAGCCTCACAGGCTCTTCTGTTCATGGAATTTTCCAGGCAAGAATACTGGAGTGGGTTTCCATTTCCTACTGCAAGGGATCTTCCCATGGATCAAATTCATATCTCTTGCATTGGCAGGTGGATTCTTTCCCACCAGGGCCATCGCTTTCATACCATTCTTAAAGACAAAAATTCTTGAATAAAACCATTTGTATATAATCACTACAGGCTTCCCAGGTGTCTCAGTGGTAAAGAAGCTACCTGTCAATCCACCTACAATGTGGGAGACATGGTTTCAATCCCTCAGTTGGGAAGATCTCTTAGACGAAGGCAAGGCAACCCACACCAGTGTTCTTCCTGGGAGCATCCACATGAACAGAGGAGCCTGGTGGGCTACAGTCCATGGGGTCACAAACAGTCGGACACAACTGAGTGACTAAGCTATATAACCACTATGGGTTTCCCAGGTAGTTGAGTGGTAAAGAATCCACCTGCTAATACAGGAGACATCAGAGATGCCAGTTGGATCCCTGGATCAGAAGGATCCACTAGAGGATGGCATTGTGACCCACTCTAGTATCCTTGCCTGGAGAATCCCTTGGACAGAGAAGCCTATCAGGCCGCAGTTCATGGGGTCACAAAGAGTTCGACATCACTGAAGCAACTTAGCAGGCAAATATAACCACTATATCTGATCTAGGATCCAATTCAGAGTCATAATTTTCATCTGTCTTTAATCTATATCTGTATATGCCACTCCAAATGCATTTGGATTCTTAGTATTTATTTTTCTGTTGCTGTTTCTTAATAGTCCTTTTGATTATTTGAGCTTCCAAGCAGCTTTCAAAGAGGTTTCTAGTTTTTTTAAAAAGTTAGCTTCAAATAATTTTACAGAAAAAAATACGATAGTGCAAAAAACTCTCCTATACTTTCACTCAGATTCCCCCAATTAATAGTTTACCATATTTGCTTTCTGTGCATTTATGCATAATTTTTCTGATTTGTTGAGAATAAGTTACAGACATAATAACACTTTATCCCTAAACACTTTCATGCTCAGTCACGAAGTTGTGTCCAACTCTTTGTGGCCCCGTGGGCAGTAGCCTCACAGGCTCTTCTGTTCATGGAATTTTCCAGGCAAGAATACTGGAGTGGGTTTCCATTTCCTACTGCAAGGGATCTTCCCATGGATCAAATTCATATCTCTTGCATTGGCAGGTGGATTCTTTCCCACCAGGGCCATCGCTTTCATACCATTCTTAAAGACAAAAATTCTTGAATAAAACCATTTGTATATAATCACTACAGGCTTCCCAGGTGTCTCAGTGGTAAAGAAGCTACCTGTCAATCCACCTACAATGTGGGAGACATGGTTTCAATCCCTCAGTTGGGAAGATCTCTTAGACGAAGGCAAGGCAACCCACACCAGTGTTCTTCCTGGGAGCATCCACATGAACAGAGGAGCCTGGTGGGCTACAGTCCATGGGGTCACAAACAGTCGGACACAACTGAGTGACTAAGCTATATAACCACTATGGGTTTCCCAGGTAGTTGAGTGGTAAAGAATCCACCTGCTAATACAGGAGACATCAGAGATGCCAGTTGGATCCCTGGATCAGAAGGATCCACTAGAGGATGGCATTGTGACCCACTCTAGTATCCTTGCCTGGAGAATCCCTTGGACAGAGAAGCCTATCAGGCCGCAGTTCATGGGGTCACAAAGAGTTCGACATCACTGAAGCAACTTAGCAGGCAAATATAACCACTATATCTGATCTAGGATCCAATTCAGAGTCATAATTTTCATCTGTCTTTAATCTATATCTTTATAACCTTTTTAATCTAGTACATCTTCTTAGTCTTTTTTGACTCTCATGATCTGGGTAATTTTGAAGAATACAGGTCATTTATTTTCAAGGATATCCCCCAGCTTGGTTTTGTCTGACATTTCCTCATTAGATTCAGGTTATACATCTTTGGCAGAAAGATCACAAAAATAACTTCTAGGTGCAATGCATCAAGATGTTGCCATATGGTGACCAGTTACACTTAACTTTTTAGAGAGAGTATTTTTATCATGATTTACAAGGTTCCACATGATATGGCCTCTGCTCACTGTTAGACTTCACTCACTAGGCTGTCTCCTCTCACCCTATGATCTGGCACTGGACATACCTGCTACATAAAGCAAAATGTTGCTGGAAGAACAGCAACTTCTACTATGGTTACTGTCTCTAGTGAGATCTAATGGATGTTCAAGTTATCTTTTAATTTGGTACACAGCATATGCAATGATGATTACTTGCCACTAAGAGAAATGGAGAAAAAACCTTTGGATACAAGCAGATGACACCTCCTTCTGTTTTGTAATATATTCTGGCATTATTATTATTATTATTATTATTATTATTATTATTATTATTATTTGAGGGCCTTTTTGATGGAGCAGGAGTGGACAAAAGTCATAAGAGGAAAAAAGTGATATGTGTGTGTATCTAATATTTACTATTTGATCTTTGTTTTGTAAGGAAAGCTGAGCTGTGTCTGAAAATATGAATAAACGGTGGAAAATGCTAGAAAAGAAAAGTTCCTTGAAAATATCATGTTTTCGGACTTCTCCGATAACACAGTGGATAAGAATCCACTTGCCAATGCAGGAGACATGGGTTCCATCCCTAATCTGGGAAGATCTCACATGCTGTGGAGCAACTACGCCCACATACCACCACTACTGAGCCTGAGCTCTACAGCCTGGGAGCCACAATTACTGAAGCCTGGGCATCTAGAGCCCGTGTTCTGCAACAAGAGAAGCCACCACAAAGAGGAGCCTGAGCACCGCAACAAAGAGTGGGCCCCGCTCACCACAACTAGAGAAAACTTATGCAAAGCAACGAAGACCCAGCACAGCCAAAAATAAATAAATTAAAACAAAAAAATTGTGCTCTCTGAGGCCCTTTGTCCATATGGGCTACCTGAGGTTCCTTCTCCTTTTCCATTTATTTTCAAGGTTTTATATCTTTATAACCTTTTTAATCTAGTACATCTTCTTAGTCTTTTTGACTCTCATGATCTGGGTAATTTTGAAGAATACAGGTCATTTATTTTCAAGGATATCCCCCAGCTTGGTTTTGTCTGACATTTCCTCATTAGATTCAGGTTATACATCTTTGGCAGAAAGATCACAAAAATAACTTCTAGGTGCAATGCATCAAGATGTTGCCATATGGTGACCAGTTACACTTAACTTTTTAGAGAGAGTTTTTTTATCATGATTTACAAGGTTCCACATGATATGGCCTCTGCTCACTGTTAGACTTCACTCACTAGGCTGTCTCCTCTCACCCTATGATCTGGCACTGGACATACCTGCTACATAAAGCAAAATGTTGCTGGAAGAACAGCAACTTCTACTATGGTTACTGTCTCTAGTGAGATCTAATGGATGTTCAAGTTATCTTTTAATTTGGTACACAGCATATGCAATGATGATTACTTGCCACTAAGAGAAATGGAGAAAAAACCTTTGGATACAAGCAGATGACACCTCCTTCTGTTTTGTAATATATTCTGGCATTATTATTATTATTATTATTATTATTATTATTATTATTATTATTATTTGAGGGCCTTTTTGATGGAGCAGGAGTGGACAAAAGTCATAAGAGGAAAAAAGTGATATGTGTGTGTATCTAATATTTACTATTTGATCTTTGTTTTGTAAGGAAAGCTGAGCTGTGTCTGAAAATATGAATAAACGGTGGAAAATGCTAGAAAAGAAAAGTTCCTTGAAAATATCATGTTTTCGGACTTCTCCGATAACACAGTGGATAAGAATCCACTTGCCAATGCAGGAGACATGGGTTCCATCCCTAATCTGGGAAGATCTCACATGCTGTGGAGCAACTACGCCCACATACCACCACTACTGAGCCTGAGCTCTACAGCCTGGGAGCCACAATTACTGAAGCCTGGGCATCTAGAGCCCGTGTTCTGCAACAAGAGAAGCCACCACAAAGAGGAGCCTGAGCACCGCAACAAAGAGTGGGCCCCGCTCACCACAACTAGAGAAAACTTATGCAAAGCAACGAAGACCCAGCACAGCCAAAAATAAATAAATTAAAAAAAAAAAAAGAATTGTGCTCTCTGAGGCCCTTTGTCCATATGGGCTACCTGAGGTCCTTCTCCCTTCCTTCTCCCAGCTTCCTCTTCACCTGGTTGACTGCACCATCCATCAGCTCTTCCCACACTAGAATAGTTTACCTCTTTGTTCCCCTAGCAGCGCTAACACTAGTAAATCTTGTGACATCTTCAAGTACTTGTTTTACATTTTTCATCTTTGGTAGACTCTAAATTTAAAAACAGTGAGGCTCCCCTTGTAGCTCAGTGGTGAAGAGTTCATCTGCCAACGCAGGAGACACGGGTTCGATCCCTGATCCGGGAAGATCCTACATGCTGCAGAGCAACTAAGCCCAAGAGCCACAACTATGGAGCCTGTGCTCTACAGCCTCAGAGTCGCAACTATGGAGTCCTTGTACCGCAACTACTGAAGCCTGAGTTCCACAACAAGAGAAGTCACCACAATAAGAAGCCAGCTCACCTTGACTAGAGAGTAGCCCCCACTCCCGGCAACTAGTGAAGAGCCTGCAGCAGCAACGAAGACCCAGCACAGCCAAAAATAAATAAATTAAAAAAAAAAAAAAGAATTGTGCTCTCTGAGGCCCTTTGTCCATATGGGCTACCTGAGGTCCTTCTCCCTTCCTTCTCCCAGCTTCCTCTTCACCTGGCTGACTGCACCATCCATCAGCTCTTCCCACACTAGAATAGTTTACCTCTTTGTTCCCCTAGCAGCGCTAACACTAGTAAATCTTGTGACATCTTCAAGTACTTGTTTTACATTTTTCATCTTTGGTAGACTCTAAATTTAAAAACAGTGAGGCTCCCCTTGTAGCTCAGTGGTGAAGAGTTCATCTGCCAACGCAGGAGACACGGGTTCGATCCCTGATCCGGGAAGATCCTACATGCTGCAGAGCAACTAAGCCCAAGAGCCACAACTATGGAGCCTGTGCTCTACAGCCTCAGAGTCGCAACTATGGAGTCCTTGTACCGCAACTACTGAAGCCTGAGTTCCACAACAAGAGAAGTCACCACAATAAGAAGCCAGCTCACCTTGACTAGAGAGTAGCCCCCACTCCTTGCAACTAGAGAAGAGACTGCAGTAGCAGTCAAAATCCAGAAGAGTGAAAAATAAATAAATACATAAATACATAATTTAAAAAAATGAAAATAAAAAGAGTGATCTTGATATATTCTCAGCACCTAAAATCCTAGTACAGTATTTGGCACATAGAACATTTTAAAATTTAATTTTTGAGTTTCTTTTAGGATGTAATTATTTGGGATGTTTGGAAAGAGGAAGTTCCAGTGTAAAACTTAAGGATACAGATGTTGAATTAAAGGAAAACTGAATTTGTACCACTTCCTAGTTCAGTATTCTAGGGGAGGTTCATCAGTCTTCATGGATCTCTTCTTTTTCTTATCTGGAAAAGTGAAAAGAATGACTCTACCTTGGGAGTAAATGAGTCAGTGTATGACCAGTGGTTAGTATAAATGCAGATACTTTGAAGAGTGCTCCATAGTGGTGGCTGTTAATATACTCTTTATAAGCCTACTGTGCCCACCTGAACCATAGCTGAAAAATACCGTAAAGGCCACACTGAGACCTCAGTGAAGGAAGTGGCATTTAACAGGCAGAAACCTTAAGGTGAAAGCAACCTCATGAAGGAAGAACAGTCCCACCTGCAGTCTTTCTGTTCTTGCTTAGGCATTCTCTTGCACAAGTCAACTATGACATGATGGGTTTTGTTTACTACAGCTAAAAGTCGTCGGATGATAATGCCAACTCTAGGACAGTGAGTATTAAACAAAAGACAAAAGTTTTGGTGTGGGAAAGCCTACTCAATCCAGCATGTGATATCATTCTTAAGAGGCTACTTCCTAAGCTACATATGTTAATCTAATGGTAAGATCGTCTGGTTGGTACATTTATTCTTTTCATCAGAATGTGTGTGTATGTGACACAACATTGTTCATGACACAGAGATTTACAGTATGGGCTAAGATGTCAAAATGTCTTTGAGACCTTGGACATATGTGTTATCCAGTGTGACACATTTTTTTAATCTCTACAATGCTAAGAACAGTTTCTTGGTTGTGAAGATTAAATGAGCTAACCTATGTAAATTGATTTTAGCCTAGACAGGGTAAGCATTCACGCACTAACTTAGCTACTATTTTTATGTATGTGAGTATATGTGACCTGCAATGTGTGCAGCAACAGTCAGGCTCTCTGGTCTTTAATGGTGCCACATCATGCAGCGATGTCCCTGCTTTTCGGCTTTATGTAAACATCCTGGTCTAATGGTTTATCATCTATGTGTAGATTGCCTTTTCTCAAATATGCACATTTGTGGATTTAACATTCTTCAGCAGAAAAGCACTGTATTTTTAAATGCTCTGTTTTGGATACAGTAGAGGCATCTGATTGGAAATATGCCAGATTTTCTGTCATAGGCCTATAATCAGCAGCTGGTATTCTTGGCTAAATATTTGTGGTAATGTTAATGTGAAGTCTTTTAGTGTTTAATAAACAAATTAAAAGATGTAAATAAATTTTACTTATGGAAGTGAAGTTTTCTAAATAACTTTTTAAGACTATGTCATGATTATTATCTGCAATGCACATTAGTTTTTCAGTTGATACATTATATACTTAGGTTGGTAAAATGTAGCTTTATTTCATTCTTCTCTGTTGGAAAGAAAATATTTGGATATGCTTATTCCTATGTGTCTGGGAAAATATTTGTCTTTAAATCCTCCAAGATTAGAACTTTTACATCCAGTAATTGTAGTCTCAGCCAGTTTTATTTGCATTTTCTGAGAAAAAGGTAATGTTATTTTAATGGGTCCAGAGGAACTACTACTGCATACACAATCTTCTTTAAAAAACTGTTTTAAAAAGAACTATATACCTTTTACAATTCCAAGAACTCAATTGCTGTGAAATTCTGTGCTGTGGAGAAGAAAAAAAACAAAGCATGTAGAGAGATTTTCATATATTTGCTCATTTATATTAATTTAAAGTGACTTGTTCCTTATGATTCTGAAACCTTAAAAATGCAATTAAATCACCAGGCACAGAAAAACTGTCTTCGTCTTGCTAATATACTCATGTTTCTGGTTGAATCAAGACTAGAAGACAAATTTTCTAAAGCAATTTGTCTTGTCTTTGTGCTTGCAGGCATTTGTAACTCCCAATTCTGTTCTGCATGCTCAACAAATGTTTACAGTACCTGGGATAATTTCAGGATTCACTATGTTTATTACATCCAAAATATGAGTATATAGTAAGTAATGAGAATATTTAGTGTAGTTTCACTAAACTTGTCTGAGTTATTATGCAATAATGTTTCATTGCCTTAAAATGCAAATACAAAAATTCAGATTTATATAGAATTTTCTATTAAATAATTGAGCATTAGGTAGAAGGGTAATAGGTATTCTTTAAAATATGTACTTTGAAGAAATAAGTGAATAGATAAAAATATGCACATATTGTATTATGATTCTATTTGCTATAATCCTGTAGAGATAAGCACAGCTAATCAAAATCCAACTTTAGAGCTAGCAATCTGATATTGAAATAATAAAATACTGGTTTAAAAATTTTGTCATTTAAAAACAGAATTTTACTTATGGAAGTGAAGTTTTCTAAATAACTTTTTAAGACTATGTCATGATTATTATCTGCAATCTAGTTTTCAGTTGATACATTATATACTTAGGTTGGTAAAATGTAGCTTTATTTCATTCTTCTCTGTTGGAAAGAAAATATTTGGATATGCTTATTCCTATGTGTCTGGGAAAATATTTGTCTTTAAATCCTCCAAGATTAGAACTTTTACATCCAGTAATTGTAGTCTCAGCCAGTTTTATTTGCATTTTCTGAGAAAAAGGTAATGTTATTTTAATGGGTCCAGAGGAACTACTACTGCATACACAATCTTCTTTAAAAAACTGTTTTAAAAAGAACTATATACCTTTTACAATTCCAAGAACTCAATTGCTGTGAAATTCTGTGCTGTGGAGAAGAAAAAAAACAAAGCATGTAGAGAGATTTTCATATATTTGCTCATTTATATTAATTTAAAGTGACTTGTTCCTTATGATTCTGAAACCTTAAAAATGCAATTAAATCACCAGGCACAGAAAAACTGTCTTCGTCTTGCTAATATACTCATGTTTCTGGTTGAATCAAGACTAGAAGACAAATTTTCTAAAGCAATTTGTCTTGTCTTTGTGCTTGCAGGCATTTGTAACTCCCAATTCTGTTCTGCATGCTCAACAAATGTTTACAGTACCTGGGATAATTTCAGGATTCACTATGTTTATTACATCCAAAATATGAGTATATAGTAAGTAATGAGAATATTTAGTGTAGTTTCACTAAACTTGTCTGAGTTATTATGCAATAATGTTTCATTGCCTTAAAATGCAAATACAAAAATTCAGATTTATATAGAATTTTCTATTAAATAATTGAGCATTAGGTAGAAGGGTAATAGGTATTCTTTAAAATATGTACTTTGAAGAAATAAGTGAATAGATAAAAATATGCACATATTGTATTATGATTCTATTTGCTATAATCCTGTAGAGATAAGCACAGCTAATCAAAATCCAACTTTAGAGCTAGCAATCTGATATTGAAATAATAAAATACTGGTTTAAAAATTTTGTCATTTAAAAACAGAATTATAGACCAATGGAACAAGATGGAAAACCCAGAGATAAACCCATACACCTATGGTTACCTTATTTTTGACAAAGGAGGCGAAAATATAAAATGGGATAAAGACAGCCTCTTCAATTAATGGTGCTGGGAAAATTGGACAGCTACATGCAAAGAAATGAAGTTGGAACATTCCCTGACACCATACACAAAGATCAACTCAAAATGGATTAAAGACCTAAATGTAAGACCAGAAACCATCAAACGCTTAGAGGAGAATATAGGCAAAACACTCAAGGACATAAATCAAAGCAAGATCTTCTCTGACCCACCAACTAAAATAGCGGAACTGAAAAGAAAAATGAACATGTGGGACCTCATGAAACTTAAAAGCTTTTGTACAGCAAAAGAAATTACAAAAAAGCTGAACAGACACCCCACAGAGTGGGAGAAAATCAGAGCAAATAAAACAACAGACAAAGAATTAATCTCCAAAATTTACAAGCAACTCAGACAACTCAGCATCGGAAAAATGAACAACCCAATCAAAAAATGGGAAAAAGATCTAAAGAGACGCCTCTCCAAAGAGGACATACAGATGCCCCAAAAGCACATGAAATGATACTCAACCTCGCTTATTATTAGAGAAATGCAAATTAAGACTACAATGAGATATCACCTCACACCCGTCAGAATGGCCATCTTCAAAAAATCTGCAGACAGGGCTTCCCTGGTGGTCCAGTGGGTAAGGACACCACCTTGCAGTGCAAGGGGCACCAGTTCAATCCCTAGCCTGGGAAAATCCACGTGGGACACATGTTCCAAGCCGGAGTTCTGGAGCGCATGCATCCAGAGCCGGTGAAATAATTTCAGATTATATAGAATTTTCTATTAAATAATTGAGCATTAGGTAGAAGGGTAATAGGTATTCTTTAAAATATGTACTTTGAAGAAATAAGTGAATAGATAAAAATATGCACATATTGTATTATGATTCTATTTGCTATAATCCTGTAGAGATAAGCACAGCTAATCAAAATCCAACTTTAGAGCTAGCAATCTGATATTGAAATAATAAAATACTGGTTTAAAAATTTTGTCATTTAAAAACAGAATTATAGACCAATGGAACAAGATGGAAAACCCAGAGATAAACCCATACACCTATGGTTACCTTATTTTTGACAAAGGAGGCGAAAATATAAAATGGGATAAAGACAGCCTCTTCAATTAATGGTGCTGGGAAAATTGGACAGCTACATGCAAAGAAATGAAGTTGGAACATTCCCTGACACCATACACAAAGATCAACTCAAAATGGATTAAAGACCTAAATGTAAGACCAGAAACCATCAAACGCTTAGAGGAGAATATAGGCAAAACACTCAAGGACATAAATCAAAGCAAGATCTTCTCTGACCCACCAACTAAAATAGCGGAACTGAAAAGAAAAATGAACATGTGGGACCTCATGAAACTTAAAAGCTTTTGTACAGCAAAAGAAATTACAAAAAAGCTGAACAGACACCCCACAGAGTGGGAGAAAATCAGAGCAAATAAAACAACAGACAAAGAATTAATCTCCAAAATTTACAAGCAACTCAGACAACTCAGCATCGGAAAAATGAACAACCCAATCAAAAAATGGGAAAAAGATCTAAAGAGACGCCTCTCCAAAGAGGACATACAGATGCCCCAAAAGCACATGAAATGATACTCAACCTCGCTTATTATTAGAGAAATGCAAATTAAGACTACAATGAGATATCACCTCACACCCGTCAGAATGGCCATCTTCAAAAAATCTGCAGACAGGGCTTCCCTGGTGGTCCAGTGGGTAAGGACACCACCTTGCAGTGCAAGGGGCACCAGTTCAATCCCTAGCCTGGGAAAATCCCACGTGCCGCGGAGCGACTGGACTGATGTGTCCAATTACCAAGCCGGAGTTCTGGAGCGCATGCATCCAGAGCCGGTGCTCTGCGACAACAGAGGCCACCGCAATGGGAGGCCCACACGGGCCAAAGAACAAAGATGGATGAAAATGGACAAATGAAAGACCAATAGAAGTGGCCCGCCTGCTCCCCTCCTGCCCCACCCCACCCCCACCAAAATAAATAAATAAATAAATCTTTAAAAAAAAATTCTGCAGACAATAAATGCTGGAGAGGGTGCGGAGAAAAGGGAACACTCTTGCATTGCTGGTTGGAATGTCAATTGATACAGCCTCTATGGAAGACAGTATGGAGATTTCTTAAAAAACTAAAAATAGAAGCACCCTATGACCCAGCAATCCCACTATTAGGCTTATATCCTGATGAAATCAAAACTGAAAGAAGCACCTGTACCACAACGTTTATTGCAGCTCTCTATACAATAGCCAGAACATGGAAGCAACCTAGGTATCCATCAACGAATGAATGGATACAGAAGCGCTGGTACATATACACAATGGAATACTACTCAGCTGTTAAAACAAATACAGAAGACTCAGTCCTAATGAAGCGGCTGGCTCCAGAACCTATCATAAAAAGTGAAGTAAGTCAAAAAGAGAAAGACAAGTACAGTATACTAACTCATATATATGGGATCTAGTAAGATGGTCATGATAACACACGCAGTGAACTCATGAAAAAACAGAGAATAGACATGAAGACATTGTGCAGACCGAACAGTGGGAAGGAGGCATGGAGGGAGTAACATGGAAACCTATACTGTCATGTGTGGAAAAGATAGCTATGGTCATTGTGCTAAGGGAATAGGAGTATCTACAATCACTTGGGGCGATGGTCTGGAGGGGTGGGCGGGGGGGGGGGAACTGGGTGAGGGGAGGGTCCAGGGATATGCATATGAATGATCTGGGAACATACATGTTGGTGAACAACAAAACTCTGTAAAATCTTTAAAATAAAGGAAAAAAAATTAAAAAAAAAAGAGAGAAAGACAAATACAGTATACTAACACACATATATGGAATCTAGTAGGACGGTCTTGATAACACATGCAGTGAACTCATGAAAAAACAGACAGAGCATAGACATAGGGACATTGTGGGGAAGAAATAGAGAGGGGGAAGCATGGAAGGAGTAACATGGAAACCTATACTGTCATGTGTGGAAAAGATAGCTAGTGTCATTGTGCTAAGGGAATAGGAGTGCTCACAATGGCATAGGGTGATGGTCCGGAGGGGTGGGATGGGGGGAAGTGGGGGGGTGGGGACCAGGGATATGCATATGACTGATCTGGGAACATACATGTCTGTGAACAACAAAACTCTGTAAAACCTTTAAAATAAAAAATAAAAAAAAGAAAAAAAACACATACTTTGAAGAAATAAATGAATAGATTAAAATATGCACATATTATATTATGATTCTATTTGCTATAATCCTGTAGAGATAAGCACAGCTAATCAAAATCCAACTTTAGAGCTAGTAATCTGATATTGAAATAATAAAATACTGGTTTAAAAATTTTGTCATTTAAAAACAGAATTATAGACCAATGGAACAAGATGGAAAACCCAGAGATAAAACCATACATCTATGGATACCTTATTTTTGACAAAGGAGGCGAAAATATAAAATGGGACAAAGACAGCCTCTTCAATTAATGGTTCTGGGAAAATTGGACAGCTACATGCAAAGAAATGAAGTTGGAACATTCCCTGACACCATACACAAAGATCAACTCAAAATGGATTAAAGACCTAAATGTAAGACCAGAAACCCTAAAACTCTTAGACGAGAATACAGGTAAAACACTCAAGGACATAAACCAAAGCAAGATCTTCCATGACTCACCTACTAGAATAGCGGAACTAAAACCAAAAATGAACATGTGGGACCTAACGAAACTTAAAAGCTTTTTTTTTTTTTTTCCAACTGTTCAACAGGTCTTTATTAACAGAGACAGACAAATGGACAGAGAATGCAGCAAGGGCAGTGTGCAGAAGCTGTGATGGGGTGTGTGCAGAAAAGGCTTTCTCTAGGCCAATGACAGCCCCTTGGACCTGGACCCGCCTGTCCAGGTCCTCGCTCTAGCAGTGGGCCCTGGGCTGAGGCCAGCCTCCCATCATACCCTGGAGAGAGGTGTGACCTCAGCATTTTCCATTCTTCTGGTTCTCCAGAGGGCAGGGGACAGACCAGGAGGGTACTTGCATAGCAGGGGAACAGACAGGGGTAAGGCATATGGTGAGGACAGGAGATGAAGGGTAAGGGCATCACAGCGGCAGGTGAAGGGAGCCTCCAATGGCAGCCCCTCTTCTCCTCCATCCCCCTCAATCAGTGGCCGCTGGGCTGAAGAGTCAGGCCCAGGCAGTGTGTAACAGCCGCCCCCATCCCCAACTCCAGAGCCCTGACTAGGGGCAGAGAAGCTCTGGAGAGGCCTGAGTTAGTGGGTCGAGCTTGTGGGATGTGTGTAGGAACATAGCTGGCCTCCTTGGTACACACGGGGCTCCCTCTGTGGATGAGTGTGAATGCTGCCGTACACACAGGGCTCAGTATCTGAATGTGTGTCCCGTGCGTTCCCATGACTCTCTATGTTTGGCTGTATAAGCACGTATGTCCCTGCTCATACACCAGGAACTCAGTATCTGCATGTTGCATATCCATGTCATTTCACATGGGCTCCAGCAAGTGGATGTGAGTGGGCCTGCCCGTTCCTGTCCATCCACAGGCCTTCCTTCAGCCCTGGTTGGTCAGGGCTCCTGGCCGAAGAGGTAGGTGGTGAGCTCCAGCCGGAAGCTCCGGGCATAGGCTCGAAGAGTATAGAAGAGGGTAAGGAAATCCTGGGTGCTGAAGACCGTGTCAGCCAGCACAAAGCCCAGGGTGGAGGGGATGACATCTCAGCTGTATTCCACCATCCACGTGTTTGGCCCCCACTCCACAGCCGTCGCCTCACCAGGCCTGTGCACCAATGTCTCTCCTGGGTAGAAGACCTCACTTTTGGTAGTGCCCTCTCTCCCACTGGAGGAAGGTGCCAGAGATGATGGTATGGGAGATCTCAGCCCAGTAGCGCCCCCGAGTGGCCGCTGGAGCCCAGGGCAGTGCCGAAAAGCAGCACATACTTGGACAGGGAGGCGTGCAGAAGGCACATGGCACCCATCCAGCCTCCGGCGTTCACAAACACCCACTGCAGCCCCTCGTTGGGCAGCACATGGCCTGAGTGCAGCCGCCGCAGCTCCACGATCAGTCGCGAGAAGGCCAGCTCATGGTCCTGCCTGGCGTACTGCCGAGCCAGCTCTTTGTGATCGAAGACAAAGGTCTGAGTGCCCAGCCAGAGCCAGACCACCTGGACCAGCATAGCCGCGACCACCAGGAGCAGCGCAACCCATGCCCACCACCAGCCCATGGCCCACCACATCCCGGCGGGTGGCGGGGCAAAGCATAGAGCAGCAGGAGAACCAGGGCCCCTTAAAAGCTTTTGTACAGCAAAAGAAATTACAGAAAAGGTCAACAGACAGCCCACAGAATGGAAGAAAATAATAGAAAATGAAATAACAGACAAATAATTAATCTCCAAAATCTACAAGCAACTCAGACAACTCAGCATCGGAAAAATGAACAACCCAATCAAAAAATGGAAAAAAGACCTAAAGATACATCTCACCAAAGAGGACATACAGATGGCCCCAAAACACATGAAACGATGCTCAACCTCGCATATTATTAGAGAAATGCAAATCAAAACTACAAGGCGATACCACCTCACACCCGTCAGAATAGCCATCATCAACAAATCGCATGGGCTCCAAGGAACCGTTCCTGTCCACCCCCTCCCAGCCCTGGTTGGTCAGGGCTCCTGGCAAGAGGTAGGGGGAGCTCCAGCCGGAAGCTCCGGGCATAGGCTCGAAGAGTATAGAAGAGGGTAAGGAAATCCTGGGTGCTGAAGACCGTGTCAGCCAGCACAAAGCCCAGGGTGGAGGGGATGACATCTCAGCTGTATTCCACCATCCACGTGTTTGGCCCCCACTCCACAGCCGTCGCCTCACCAGGCCTGTGCACCAATGTCTCTCCTGGGTAGAAGACCTCACTTTTGGTAGTGCCCTCTCTCCCACTGGAGGAAGGTGCCAGAGATGATGGTATGGGAGATCTCAGCCCAGTAGCGCCCCCGAGTGGCCGCTGGAGCCCAGGGCAGTGCCGAAAAGCAGCACATACTTGGACAGGGAGGCGTGCAGAAGGCACATGGCACCCATCCAGCCTCCGGCGTTCACAAACACCCACTGCAGCCCCTCGTTGGGCAGCACATGGCCTGAGTGCAGCCGCCGCAGCTCCACGATCAGTCGCGAGAAGGCCAGCTCATGGTCCTGCCTGGCGTACTGCCGAGCCAGCTCTTTGTGATCGAAGACAAAGGTCTGAGTGCCCAGCCAGAGCCAGACCACCTGGACCAGCATAGCCGCGACCACCAGGAGCAGCGCAACCCATGCCCACCACCAGCCCATGGCCCACCACATCCCGGCGGGTGGCGGGGCAAAGCATAGAGCAGCAGGAGAACCAGGGCCCCTTAAAAGCTTTTGTACAGCAAAAGAAATTACAGAAAAGGTCAACAGACAGCCCACAGAATGGAAGAAAATAATAGAAAATGAAATAACAGACAAATAATTAATCTCCAAAATCTACAAGCAACTCAGACAACTCAGCATCGGAAAAATGAACAACCCAATCAAAAAATGGAAAAAAGACCTAAAGATACATCTCACCAAAGAGGACATACAGATGGCCCCAAAACACATGAAACGATGCTCAACCTCGCATATTATTAGAGAAATGCAAATCAAAACTACAAGGCGATACCACCTCACACCCGTCAGAATAGCCATCATCAACAAATCGACAGACAAAAAATGCTGGAGAGGGTGCAGAGAAAAGGGAACACTCTTGCATTGCTGGTGGGAATGTCAATTGATACAGCCTCTATGGAAGACAGTATGGAGATTCCTTCAAAAACTAAAAATAGAAGCACCATACGGCCCAACAATCCCACTATTAGGCTTATATCCTGATGAAATCAAAACTGAAGGAAGCACCTGTACCCCAATGTTCATTGCAGCTCTCTATACAATAGCTAGAACATGGAAGCAACCTAAATATCTATCGATAACTGAATGGATAAAAAAACTCTGGTACATATATACAATGGAGTACTTTTCAGCTGTAAAAAGCCAGACCACCTGGCTTTGCAGAAGAATCAGCCCTAATGAGGTGGATGGATCTAGAACCTATCATAAAAAGTGAAGAGAGTCAAAAAGAGAAAGACAAGTACAGTATACTAACATATATATGTTGAATCTAGTAAGAGGGTAATAGTAACACACACAGTGAAGCGATGGAAAAGCAGACATAGAGAACAGACATATGGACACTGAGGGGAATGAACAGTGGGTGGGAGGCACAGAGGGAGTAACATGGAAACCTATACTATCATATGTGAAAAAGATAGCTATTGTCATTGCTCTGAGGGAATAGGAGACCCTGCAGGGGCACTGTGAGATGGCCTGGAAGGGTGGGATGGGGGACTGGGAAGGGGAAGGGTGCCAGGGATATGCATATGACTGATCTGGGAACATACATGTCTGTGAACAACAAAACTCTGTAAAAATTTTTAAGAAATAAAATTAAATAATTAAAAAATTTTGTTATTTAAATAACTCTACACATTTTTTATGGGTGCTTGGAAAAAAATTATCATAGGCTACATTAAGTCCTAGTCTTCTTCAATAGAAGTATTAGGTCCAATTTTTTAGCCAGAAGTAGAAACTAGTATTATGACATACCCTAATGAACAATGCAAAATATTCACAATTGAGAAGCACGCTAACCATAAAATGAATTTCTCTGTGATGGCACTGCACTGTGGGAAATCCTTATCACTTAATAAAATAGATAATACTCCTTGAATACATTGGCTTCAGAATACAAACTTTTCTCTCAAAGTAGGCATTTCTCATTAGTGGAGAACATTTATTTCAACCTGGAGAATTAGCTTAATAAGGTGAAAAAGCTCTACTTTTTATTAGCTTCAACATGGATGTGGTAATATAAGAAAGTTTCTTATTTCATTAATTATAGTTGAAAAGGGCCAACTTTTTTAAGCATATGATGACTTCTCCAGGTAGTTAAATTCACCTGCTTAATTTTTAAAATGAAGAGTATTATGAAATACAGTCATTATTTGGAACTCTTTTCCCCATGATATTGTATAAAGAACATAAGTGATTGTGTCTATCATTTGTTTGATATTTTATATTTTTCAAAGGGTTTTCAAATATATAATTATATTTGATTCTTACTACACACTTTGGAGTAAACAAGGATAGATACTGTAATTTTATAGATCTGTATATTATTCCAGATGCATGTTATGTTCTTCCCTAGCAGGTGTATCTGTGTGTATTAACAATATACATGTAAACGACAATGTTTGTACAAAATTATATGAAAAACTCCAAATCTGGGCTTCCCTGGTAGTCCCATGGGTAAAGAGTCTGTCTTGCAGGGCAAGGGACACCAGTTTGATCCCTGGCCCGGGAAGATTCAACATACTGAGGAACGGCTGAGCCAGTGTGTCCAATTACGAACTAGCACTCCGGAGTGCATGTGCTCAGAGCCAGCAATGAGAGAGGCCACTGTGATGGGAGGCTCACATATGCCAAAGAATAAAGCTGGATGAAAAATTAAAAAAAAAAAAAAAAAAAAAAAAAAAAAAGACAAAAAAAAAAAAAAAAAAAAGTAATGAAAAGCTCCAAATTCCATTAACATTGAAAAAATGATTTTATCACATGACACTTAGGTTAAAAATTCATTCTATAGACATTTATTATTATTAAGAGGTCAAAAGCACTTTTGTTTATATCTACTGGGAATAAGAAAAGATCTACCAAAATCCTAACATTTATAGAAGTCAGGAAATCTTGTGGAATCTTTAGAAAGAATAGTTTTGACATACCCTAATGAACAATGCAAAATATTCACAATTGAGAACCCTAACCATAAAATGAATTTCTCTGTGATGGCACTGCACTGTGGGAAATCCTTATCACTTAATAAAATAGATAATACTCCTTGAATACATTGGCTTCAGAATACAAACTTTTCTCTCAAAGTAGGCATTTCTCATTAGTGGAGAACATTTATTTCAACCTGGAGAATTAGCTTAATAAGGTGAAAAAGCTCTACTTTTTATTAGCTTCAACATGGATGTGGTAATATAAGAAAGTTTCTTATTTCATTAATTATAGTTGAAAAGGGCCAACTTTTTTAAGCATATGATGACTTCTCCAGGTAGTTAAATTCACCTGCTTAATTTTTAAAATGAAGAGTATTATGAAATACAGTCATTATTTGGAACTCTTTTCCCCATGATATTGTATAAAGAACATAAGTGATTGTGTCTATCATTTGTTTGATATTTTATATTTTTCAAAGGGTTTTCAAATATATAATTATATTTGATTCTTACTACACACTTTGGAGTAAACAAGGATAGATACTGTAATTTTATAGATCTGTATATTATTCCAGATGCATGTTATGTTCTTCCCTAGCAGGTGTATCTGTGTGTATTAACAATATACATGTAAACGACAATGTTTGTACAAAATTATATGAAAAACTCCAAATCTGGGCTTCCCTGGTAGTCCCATGGGTAAAGAGTCTGTCTTGCAGGGCAAGGGACACCAGTTTGATCCCTGGCCCGGGAAGATTCAACATACTGAGGAACGGCTGAGCCAGTGTGTCCAATTACGAACTAGCACTCCGGAGTGCATGTGCTCAGAGCCAGCAATGAGAGAGGCCACTGTGATGGGAGGCTCACATATGCCAAAGAATAAAGCTGGATGAAAAATTAAAAAAAAAAAAAAAAAAACAAAGGCAAAAGAGGCAAAAAAAAAAAAAAAAAAAAAAGTAATGAAAAGCTCCAAATTCCATTAACATTGAAAAAATGATTTTATCACATGACACTTAGGTTAAAAATTCATTCTATAGACATTTATTATTATTAAGAGGTCAAAAGCACTTTTGTTTATATCTACTGGGAATAAGAAAAGATCTACCAAAATCCTAACATTTATAGAAGTCAGGAAATCTTGTGGAATCTTTAGAAAGAATTCATACATGGAAGTACGATTGTAACCCACTCACTTAGCCAACAAATATGTCTGAACATGAACTGCATGCTATTTGGTATTCTGAGTATCAGGCACAAAGCAGTGAGCTAAACAGACACAAGTACTGGTAATCATAGAGATTGCATTGTTTCCTGGTCAAAAAGTGATTGCATTGTTTCCTGGGCAAAAAGTGATTTTCTAGGAAGTGTGTCCAAATAAAGGATCAATGTACAGTCTTAGGATCATAATTCCTACTTTCTCTAACTGCAGGTGCCCTAGTAGCCCAAGGAAGCAAATATTCAGCAAGAAAGAAACCAAATTTCATCCCATCTATGTAAACATGCAGACTGATTCCTAAATTTGTAAGAGAAGTGGCAATATTTCAGGAAGGTCACGCCAAGCAAAACACAAGTTTACACACTACCAACTGATAAATGGTATTGAAGAAATGTTTGTTCTTTCTATACTTAGAGAACAGAGCCTGCAAATATCACCCCTTATCCAGAAATTAGAGTGTTAGAGGTCTAATCTAAATCGCATTTCCAGATGGCAGAACAGTTTAAATCTCATCTCAGTAAAAGAGATACTGAACAAGGACAGTTTGTAACAATATCAACTAGACACAGAAATGGAAAAACAAAAGATCAAGATCTTTCCAACTGACTCGATCATTTGGCTGGCTATTTGGGGATATTTTTAAGGTCCTTTCCCAGGACACTTCTTATACAAGGAAAATTTTTGATTAAAACACTGAATGGAAACATATTGAAGACATAGTTGGTTTGCTTAGAAATCATTTCTAATGATAAAGGACAAAAGTGAAAGAAGAGATTGTTTCCAGTGATGTTTATTGTTTGACCTTCTTTATGGGCTTTGATCTCTGATATCTGTAGTCACAAATATTCCTTCGTCCCTATTCTCTGTTCTCACCTTGAACTATTATCATCTTACAGAAAGAACTGGAAGCTAGAGGATTGTCGGGAGATGATGTAAGCCATGCAAGCTTGTTCAGAAAGATAAGAATCCAGTCTCATTCTCACAATGTTCAGAAAAGCCACAGAAACTTTTCTTTGCAACCTATGGTAATATTTAAGAACTCATAAAACTGGGGAAGTGAGCCTAACTAAAGCTCTAATTCTATTTGTGAAGGCATAAAACAGTTGGTTCTCATGTATCACATAGAAGCTAAATCACTCTTCTAGTTTCAAACTGAATAACCTTGCTCTCCTTAAACTTTCTTACTATGGAATATTTCAGAAATGCCAAAAAGTATAAAATGTTTTCTGTAATAAACATCCCCAAATCTACCACCTGGTATAAGAATGTTAAGCATTAACAATATAATTGAATATTTCTGTCTTTTTCTCTCTGAATACAATTCTCTTTTCTCTCTCCTAGTCATAAAAATAGTATCATACCAAGAGTATTGGGCTTCCCAGGTAGTGTTAGTGATAAAGAACCTGTCTAGCAATGCAAGAGACATAAGAGACGTGGGTTCAATCCCTGTGTTGGGAAGATCCCCTGAAAGAGGCCACAGCAACCCATTCCAGTATTTTTGCCTAGAGAATCCCATAGAAAGAGGAGCCTGTCATAGAGTCTCAAGGACTGAAGTGACTTAGCACGCACCCATCAAGTGTATCTCCCTGCACCTTTGTTTATTCAATGTAACATTCTGGAGATATTTGCTATTGAACCAAACTGCTCTTCAAATTGGTGGAACTAATTTATATAACTATATCCTTCTTTGTGTATTCTTTTAAAAAATGTCCAGGTAATTAATACTATTTATATTAAATAAGAATGGATAGGGAATCAGAACTGAAAAATAATGAATTCTTTTTCTCTTTTCTTACTTAATGTAATTAATTGGGAGTAGGGACTGGAAGAAAGATGATTAGAGAGTGATATGACACTTCAAATTTAAACAGAATGGAAACATATTGAAGACATAGTTGGTTTGCTTAGAAATCATTTCTAATGATAAAGGACAAAAGTGAAAGAAGAGATTGTTTCCAGTGATGTTTATTGTTTGACCTTCTTTATGGGCTTTGATCTCTGATATCTGTAGTCACAAATATTCCTTCGTCCCTATTCTCTGTTCTCACCTTGAACTATTATCATCTTACAGAAAGAACTGGAAGCTAGAGGATTGTCGGGAGATGATGTAAGCCATGCAAGCTTGTTCAGAAAGATAAGAATCCAGTCTCATTCTCACAATGTTCAGAAAAGCCACAGAAACTTTTCTTTGCAACCTATGGTAATATTTAAGAACTCATAAAACTGGGGAAGTGAGCCTAACTAAAGCTCTAATTCTATTTGTGAAGGCATAAAACAGTTGGTTCTCATGTATCACATAGAAGCTAAATCACTCTTCTAGTTTCAAACTGAATAACCTTGCTCTCCTTAAACTTTCTTACTATGGAATATTTCAGAAATACCAAAAAGAATAAAATGTATTCTGTAATAAACATCCCCAAATCTACCACCTGGTATAAGAATGTTAAGCATTAACAATATAATTGAATATTTCTGTCTTTTTCTCTCTGAATACAATTCTCTTTTCTCTCTCCTAGTCATAAAAATAGTATCATACCAAGAGTATTGGGCTTCCCAGGTAGTGTTAGTGATAAAGAACCTGTCTAGCAATGCAAGAGACATAAGAGACGTGGGTTCAATCCCTGTGTTGGGAAGATCCCCTGAAAGAGGCCACAGCAACCCATTCCAGTATTTTTGCCTAGAGAATCCCATAGAAAGAGGAGCCTGTCATAGAGTCTCAAGGACTGAAGTGACTTAGCACGCACCCATCAAGTGTATCTCCCTGCACCTTTGTTTATTCAATGTAACATTCTGGAGATATTTGCTATTGAACCAAACTGCTCTTCAAATTGGTGGAACTAATTTATATAACTATATCCTTCTTTGTGTATTCTTTTAAAAAATGTCCAGGTAATTAATACTATTTATATTAAATAAGAATGGATAGGGAATCAGAACTGAAAAATAATGAATTCTTTTTCTCTTTTCTTACTTAATGTAATTAATTGGGAGTAGGGACTGGAAGAAAGATGATTAGAGAGTGATATGATTTCTACTGGATACTAAATTTTCTGTCAAACTGGTGCTTATATTCTTTGTGGTTTGGTCTCAATAATGAAACAAAACAAAATGAAACAATGGGAACAACCAAGACTTTCATAACTGAAAGTGACATGGACATTCTGGTTCATTATTTCATATTGAGACTATATATTTTAGGATGGTTGAATAATGATATTTCAGTCAGCTGAACTTGACTAGTCAAGTTGCCACTTATTAGTGATGTAAAGACAAAGGAACAAAGAGGTTCCAGGTCACCACTTTGATGTCAGTTTGGGACAAGCACCACATGACACTGGGAAAAGACAAATGATAAACACTTATTCCTAATTCTACATTAAATAATCAGAATTCTCTATAATTTCTGATTTATACCTCCCTTAATTCTCTTCTTCAGTAGTTCTTAAACTTACTTGTTACCATCTGAATCAGTCTACATTCAAAATATGGTGAAGTATCTTTTCTCCACTTCCAGCACATTGTTCATTACATATGCAATGAATGGCTCATAAGATATGTCTTCATAGCTTCACATTTCTCACATGCAAAAACATCACCACCACCAAGTTACTATTAAAGAGGATTTTTTGACTTGTTCTTTCTTATCATGATTAAGAATTTTTATCAAAAATTCTTCATCTACCTTTAGAAAAAACTTAAAATGTATTTATTTTTCTATTGAAGGATAATTGCTTTATAGAATTATGCTGGTTTCTGGCAAACATCAATATGAATTAGCTATAGGTATACACATGTTCCCTCCTTCTTGATCCTCCCTCCTATCTTCCTCCCCATCCCACCCTTCTAGGTTGTTACAGAACCCCAGTTGGAGTTCTCTGAGTCATAGAGCAAATTCTCATTGGCTATTTCATACATGGTAGAGTAAGTTTCCATGTTACTCTCTCCGTACATCTCACCCTTTCCTTCGTCCCTCTGGCCCTGTGTCCTTAAGTTTGTTCTCACTGTCTGTGCCTCTACCGCTGTTCTGCATATAATCATTAGTACCATCTTTCTAGATTTCTTATATATGCATTAGTATATGATATTAGGAACAGAATAAAATCAAAGTAGCTTTGGGAAAACTTGCACATTTGGAAGCATTTAGCTATTTAAAAGAATCTTAAACTTGGAGGATCACATATTTCTAACGTTTGGCTTCTTTGGACCTTCAGGATCCATGAAAAATGGCCCTGTCCCATCACTAGTCATGAGAAGCATTATGTTCTAGTGTTTATATTGCATTTGGGTTGCTTCTAAACACTCATAAAAGCTTGATTTTGTGCTTTTAATATAATTTTCATAGAAACATTAAGAACAGATGTATGAGCCAATCAAAAGGCAGAAAATATAAAACTATGACAATTAAATCAGTATAAATAAAAAGTAGCCTGCATTTTTTTCTGATCACCACAAAGAAATATGATTATTGTTTACTCATTGGTATAGAAATATGTTCTGAAATAAAAATAAGAGTGACATGCCTATACTGTTTATAATCTTACATAATTCAATGGTATTAATGGAAATCACTATAACTCAGTTATATGCTTTTTCCAAAAAAAAATCAGTATCAATTTATTTAATATCTACTTCAATATAGAAAACGACTCTAACATCATGGATCACATTTCAAACGTTAAAATTGTTGTCTACCTGTACATATTAGCATGTCTGAATATAATAAGTTTACATAATTTAATAAATCTTCTAAGTAAATTTTCATCAAATATGCATGTTAGAAAATATTTTGAGATGCTCAGTAAGGAGCGGTTACTTCTGATACTACTTTTCTGCTACTCTTCATCACAATTTCAGGTAGTGAGAATTTTAAAAGGACAAAAGTCCTTCAAGATTAAAGTCAACTACCTCTTTTGGAGATCTGACAGACAGCAGCATAATTCATTGAGAAAGAAATAATCATATTTTAGTTAACTGACCTCTGGTTCTTTGGTGCCTCTTGCTTAGTACCTGTGAAAGGGAATGAAATAAAGTGTAACCAGTTTCATTATTTAATCACAAATCTAATTGCTTGTTTCTTGGCAGTGAAGAGAGAAATTTCAATGATCCATTAAGCTTTATTCTTGTCAAGTATGAATTAAATCACTTCTTTACTTTCTACTTTTCCTGTTGATACAGACAATAGGAATGAAGTGGACTGAATGAGACTCTGACTCATAAAAAGAAATCAAAACCAGGGGGCAGAAATAAGCTATCTTATAAACAAACTGGTCTCTTGGTACTTTTTCACTGCCAACAGTGACAAACTTTAATTCGAGGGTCACACGCAAGCCAAATGATGTGTGTGTGTGTGTGTGTGTGTGTGTGTTTTTAAAAAAATGACTTTCAAAGTAAATGTAGGAAGCCTTTTGATATTTGACTGATCCATGACATCTGCCTTATTTCAAACTTAGCTGCCAAATAATTGTAATACTTATCATATACCAAGATGCTGATAATACTTATCTGGAGAAACAAAAATTTGAGCTAATTTCCTTTCCATCTCTCTATGCATTGTAAATTGTCAAAAAATGCTTAGTTCACTGCAAGTTGAGCAGTTCTAACTACAATTTCTTCCTACCACACATATATGTAATTCTCACTACATGAGATGTTTGGGGTAATCTGTGATTTATTTATAACTAATATGAAGTTTTGAAAGATATTTGTTAATTGGTATTTTGGTGAAGAAATACTGGGGCAAGAGGAAGTTAGAGGGACTACCTCAGATAAACATGGGATTCTTCCAGATTGGCAATTTCTAGTTCAGACAACAAATGGGTAATATTAATACATAGTATTAGATTTTATATATCTCAATTATCAAACTTAGCCTACTACATATGACTTATTATGATTTTAAAATCAACTTAATTGAAGTATAATTTATATCAATAAAACATGATGTAAAAATTCACACTGTATCCATTTTTTATCTGCACTGTGTGAATCATGACAGACGTAAGCATTCATGCAGCACTACTCAAATCAAGTTATAGAACATGTCCATCACATCACCAGGTTCTCTCCTGCCCTTTTCCAGTCAGTTCCACACCATTCCCTTATCAGCCCAGGCCATCATCGACAGATATGGTTTCTGTCACTACAGATTAATTTTGCCTGCTATAGAACTACATTTAAGTGGAATCATGGAAGATAGACTCTATTAAGACTGGCTTCTTGGGATCATTGTAATATCCTCAAGATTCATCCATGTTGTTGCATGTATCAATAGTTTGTTCTTTTTATTACTATCATTTCACTGAATGAATGTAATAAAAATATTTATCCATTCTCCTCTGCATGGACATTTGAATTGTTCCCAGCTTGGCTACTGTGAACAAATCTCACCTACCAGGAGAACATCCAGGTTATTGTATGCTCACTTTTATAATATCTCTGTGTGAGCTAACAGTAATGTACTATATGGACCCATTATGTCCTTTGCCAGAGCTTTACAGAAGTAACAATTTTTTAATATTACTGACCCTTAATCAATAGTAAAAATAAACTTTCACACTGAGTCTCTGACAGTATAGGAATAATAAAAGTTACTCAAATAGGAAAATTTTCTTTACTGTATGCCCTTCATAGTTTATTTTAAACCTCGTTTCTCTAAACATAAAGCTAGATCTAATGCTGTGTGCATGTTAAGTTGCTTCAATCATGTCTGACTCTTTGCAACCCTACAGACTACAGCCTGCCAGGCTTCTTTGTCCATGGGATTCTCCAAGCAAGAATACTAGAGTGGGTTGCCATGACCTCCTCCAGGGGGTCTTCCTGACCCAGGGAGTGAACCCACATCTCCTGCAGTGGCAGGTGGATTCTTTACTATTCAGCCATACTTACTTTCAATTTTTGTGTTTAGAAACGAGCTCATCCTCTTTTTTTATTACTTAATTATTTTTATTTTGCTTTTTGCCTTTATATAGTTTTGTTGTTTACAGAAACGCATAACCCCATATTAGTCATATGTATATCCCTGACCCCTCCTTCCTGTGCCCCCCTCCCAGACTCCACCATCCCACCCCTCTAGGCCATCTCATAGCCTCCATGTAAATCCCTTAGTCCCACAGTGCCCTGACAATAGTTATCTCTTTTACATATGATAGTATAGGTTTCCATGTTACTCTTTCCATACTTCTTATCCACTCTTCCTTCCCCCCAGTGTCAATAAGTCTGTTCTCTAAGTCTGTTTTTCCACCACTGCTCTTCATGTGTATTTATCAGTACCATCTTACTAGATTCCATATATATGTGTTAGTATACTATACTTGTCCTTCTCTAGAAATGAGCTCATCTTATTGTCACCTTTTCTACTCAGTAGATTCTTCTCTCAAGTAACTAATATTTTGTAGAAATCTGAATCAAACATATAAGGTATCAGTTAGGATATCTGCTATCAAAGTTCAATAGAAGTTTATTACACCTCACAGATTTGCTTACTTTAGTAATTAAAGGTAAAGTTCTGGAAAATAATATTTTGTTGTTTGCTATTGAGGAAGAAGGAGAAGCAAATTAGTATCACATTTTTATAGGAAATTATTTTATGATACATAAATTGAATCACAGTTGCTACATCATACCATTATGACTTTCTTTGCCTGCTAGGAAATCCATTTCTTGCAGCACAGAAGTAGAACTAACTACATTTTAAACCTTGACTAGTTCGATTCCACAAACATGGAGAACTTATTATGTGCAAGGCACCGTGAAACACTCTCCGGGTGATTCAAAGATAAATAAGACAAAACTCCTGCAGCCAAAGAACTTGCCATTTACCAGAGAGAACAAGAAAAGCACAAAAATAATAAAACACAAGGCTGCCTAGAGAGAGCTATCTGGCTCAATGCAAAAAGCAGTCTTTATACCCAAACATACTGCTTCTAAACTTGGTCATGACATTTACTAATAAATGTATACACATTTTGAACATATTTTGCCCCTTTTGCGAAACAGAGATGTTAGTGATAGCCTTAAACTCATGCCAGAATCTTTTGGGAGTAGTCGATGTAAAGCATCTAGCAGACAAGACATTCCAGGTTAGTTTCCCTGGAAAGAGACTCTAAAATGTTTCCCTTTGGGAAGATTGATGCTCTTGGGAGGGAAGCAAGGCTGGACTCCTTCCCCCCCCCAACCAAAACCCCCTCTAGGCCATCTCATAGCCTCCATGTAAATCCCTTAGTCCCACAGTGCCCTGACAATAGTTATCTCTTTTACATATGATAGTATAGGTTTCCATGTTACTCTTTCCATACTTCTTATCCACTCTTCCTTCCCCCCAGTGTCAATAAGTCTGTTCTCTAAGTCTGTTTTTCCACCACTGCTCTTCATGTGTATTTATCAGTACCATCTTACTAGATTCCATATATATGTGTTAGTATACTATACTTGTCCTTCTCTAGAAATGAGCTCATCTTATTGTCACCTTTTCTACTCAGTAGATTCTTCTCTCAAGTAACTAATATTTTGTAGAAATCTGAATCAAACATATAAGGTATCAGTTAGGATATCTGCTATCAAAGTTCAATAGAAGTTTATTACACCTCACAGATTTGCTTACTTTAGTAATTAAAGGTAAAGTTCTGGAAAATAATATTTTGTTGTTTGCTATTGAGGAAGAAGGAGAAGCAAATTAGTATCACATTTTTATAGGAAATTATTTTATGATACATAAATTGAATCACAGTTGCTACATCATACCATTATGACTTTCTTTGCCTGCTAGGAAATCCATTTCTTGCAGCACAGAAGTAGAACTAACTACATTTTAAACCTTGACTAGTTCGATTCCACAAACATGGAGAACTTATTATGTGCAAGGCACCGTGAAACACTCTCCGGGTGATTCAAAGATAAATAAGACAAAACTCCTGCAGCCAAAGAACTTGCCATTTACCAGAGAGAACAAGAAAAGCACAAAAATAATAAAACACAAGGCTGCCTAGAGAGAGCTATCTGGCTCAATGCAAAAAGCAGTCTTTATACCCAAACATACTGCTTCTAAACTTGGTCATGACATTTACTAATAAATGTATACACATTTTGAACATATTTTGCCCCTTTTGCGAAACAGAGATGTTAGTGATAGCCTTAAACTCATGCCAGAATCTTTTGGGAGTAGTCGATGTAAAGCATCTAGCAGACAAGACATTCCAGGTTAGTTTCCCTGGAAAGAGACTCTAAAATGGAAACTTCTCCCTAGGAAGTTTCTTATGCTGAGATCTCAGAATTGATGCTCTTGGGAGGGAAGCAAGCAGGACTGGACAGAGGGTGAGGATGGGATATGAAGCAATTTCAGCACAGAGAACTCTGGAGCTGGATAGCTCTGCAGTATTCTCTCAGACTGGGGCAAGGGAGTGAGGCATCGAGAGCCCTATAGGACACGTGGGCCAGGGGCCTGATCTTAGAAGAGGCAACTCCTCAGCTGCTGCTTAGTGCTGGCAAAGGGAAACTGCTGGAGTTGAGGGAAGAGGATCTCATTTGTGAGTGGTCAGCCTTCATGCCCTCCAGCAGCAGGGGAATGAGAGATTCGCCCCTAATGGAGGAAGTAGTGGGGAGAGAGGAGGAATACAGCCAGTATGCCACACTGTACATTTTAAATGTTTTCTGCTTTAAATGCATCTACTTTCCTGCCACTTAAAAAAAAATTATAAACATAACACATGCACAAGATAATTTGGATAGTATAGAAAAATGTAACATTTAAAAAATTTATATCACCCACAATCCTATAACACCATTGCTAGCCTTTTGCTACATTTCTTTCTGGTATTTTTAAGCATATTTACCTTCTTTGAAACAATAGTATTACAATGGGAAAAATTATATTTTTTTCTTTCTTTTTCTTGGGAAAAACTATTTTATGTACTTTTTCATGCTGTGAAAATTTTCTGATGTAAGAAAATGTTCATTTACAAGATTGTTTTGGTTTTATTGTCTTCGACTATACTGTATTCCAAAATTTGCCAAACTAAAACTTTCCTTAGGAAAAATTCACAAAAATGAAAAATTGCTATGCCAAAGACTATTTACATTTTTAAGGCTTTGATACATGTTAAACTATTCTGTAGAAATTCTCACCAGTAAGGTGTGAGACTTTCTTTTCTCTTGCCCTTACCAAGATTGGGTATTATCATTCTTTTTAGTCTGCCTGCTTTAAAAATCTATTTTTATTATTAACGAATACAGATGCAATGAAAGCAGCAGAAATCGAAAAATATCTATGAAGATTCAAAAGTGGAAGAGATTATATCAAATCAAGGAAAATTAGAAAAGACTGCCAAGGGAAAAAAAAGACCTTAAGTGATAGACATATTTTCAACAAATACAAATGGAAAGGATTTCAGAGAAAACATCAAGAACAAATACAACATTAGGAAAACAGTAAATAAATATTTTGATTAGAATGGAGGAGTGAAAAAACATCAGAAGTAGAATGAGACCATAATGAAGCACAGAAATGGCAAGTGAGTTCAAATTTGAACAATAATCAATAACTGCCTGACACTGATGTTGATAACAGGACTCCCCGATGGTTCAGTGCTTAAAGAATCTGTCTGCAGTGCAGGAGACGCCAGAAACATGGGATTTATCCCTGGGTCGGGAAGATGCTCTGGGGGAGGCAATGGCAACCCACCCCAACATTCTTGTCTGGAAAAATCCCATGGACAGCGCAGGAACTATCATAAGGGTCATTTATTGTTTAAGAAACCTTTATTCATCACCTACGATATGCCAAGCACTTGTATTATTGAGGAAGGGACATAGAAATTCTTATCAATCTGGAGTGCATAGGAAGAAAGCACACAGAAAGAGAAGGTCAGAAGAACATTATGTTTGCAAAATGGGAGACTAACAAGCCAGATAAGAGGCAGAGAGAGTGTAATCCAGATGAAAGCCAGGAGACTGAAATGCCATGGACACAGATGGAGGAATGCTGAGATGGACACAGGAATCAATGTGGAGAAACAGAGGAAGGTAAAAATTGAGAAAAAAATGATTGGATATGGCAATTCAGGGATCATCTGTAGCAATTTAAAGAGTAGAGCTGTTTTTACAGCGATGGAAAAGGAAGCAACATTGTGAGGGAATAAAGTAAATAGTGTGGAAATGGAGGAAATATAATTTCCAAATTGGTCATTGAAAAAATAGAAAGTTAATGGAATTAGAATAGTAGAATGAGAGCAGGAGAAGGAAGTATGTTGAAGAAAAGGTTTTCGATTAAATACGAAGTGCCTGGGAATAAATGTAATAATACCAACAACAAGGAAGGACACAATCTTTGTGAAGTCAATCGTAAAGCCCTGAAGGGAAAAAAAAGACCTTAAGTGATAGACATATTTTCAACAAATACAAATGGAAAGGATTTCAGAGAAAACATCAAGAACAAATACAACATTAGGAAAACAGTAAATAAATATTTTGATTAGAATGGAGGAGTGAAAAAACATCAGAAGTAGAATGAGACCATAATGAAGCACAGAAATGGCAAGTGAGTTCAAATTTGAACAATAATCAATAACTGCCTGACACTGATGTTGATAACAGGACTCCCCGATGGTTCAGTGCTTAAAGAATCTGTCTGCAGTGCAGGAGACGCCAGAAACATGGGATTTATCCCTGGGTCGGGAAGATGCTCTGGGGGAGGCAATGGCAACCCACCCCAACATTCTTGTCTGGAAAAATCCCATGGACAGCGCAGGAACTATCATAAGGGTCATTTATTGTTTAAGAAACCTTTATTCATCACCTACGATATGCCAAGCACTTGTATTATTGAGGAAGGGACATAGAAATTCTTATCAATCTGGAGTGCATAGGAAGAAAGCACACAGAAAGAGAAGGTCAGACGAACATTATGTTTGCAAAATGGGAGACTAACAAGCCAGATAAGAGGCAGAGAGAGTGTAATCCAGATGAAAGCCAGGAGACTGAAATGCCATGGACACAGATGGAGGAATGCTGAGATGGACACAGGAATCAATGTGGAGAAACAGAGGAAGGTAAAAATTGAGAAAAAAATGATTGGATATGGCAATTCAGGGATCATCTGTAGCAATTTAAAGAGTAGAGCTGTTTTTACAGCGATGGAAAAGGAAGCAACATTGTGAGGGAATAAAGTAAATAGTGTGGAAATGGAGGAAATATAATTTCCAAATTGGTCATTGAAAAAATAGAAAGTTAATGGAATTAGAATAGTAGAATGAGAGCAGGAGAAGGAAGTATGTTGAAGAAAAGGTTTTCGATTAAATACGAAGTGCCTGGGAATAAATGTAATAATACCAACAACAAGGAAGGACACAATCTTTGTGAAGTCAATCGTAAAGCCTCCCTGACAGGCACAAAAGAAGACCTGAATAAGTGGAGAAGCTACTACATGCACGGATGAGAAGACGCATCAGGTCAAAGATGTCAGTCTTCATCAAACTAATACATAAAATAACACAAAACTAAACAAAAATTGTAACAAAATTTTTCTTGGAAGAAGCAAATGGGAGTGGGATAAGGCAGACTTGTTTTACTAGATAGCAAAACACATAAGCAACACTGCGGCATTGGTGGAATATTAGATAAAATGACCAAACAGAATAGACTCACACATACAATGACATTGATATACGAAAGAGATAACACATCAAGAAAATGGTAAAAGGTGGACTTCTCAGGTGGCTCAGTGGTAAAGAATCCACCTGAAATGCAGGAGACACAGACTCAGCCCCTGAGCTGGGGAGATCCCCTAAAGAAGAAAACGGCAACCCACTCCAGCATTCTTGCCTGGAAAAGCCCATAGACAGAGGACCCTGGCAGAGTACCATCCATGGGGCTGCAAAAGAATCAGACACAACTCAGTGACTAAATGACAACAACAAAAAACAATTAATAAGGATATAATAAAAATTAGATAACGACATTATAATAAATGGAAAAGTTAATTTCAGAAAGTATAGAATAGAATAAAAAGTTGTTAAACTTTGAAAAGCATCAAAAGAAGACTTAGTAGGATCCGTTCATGACCTCATGTAAGAAATGCCTTTTGTACTAAATAGGATACAAAAGCTAAAAACTACAGTGTAAGACTGATAATTTTGATTACATTATTTAAAAAGGATACCATATACATAGTTGAAATACAAGTAACAGACTGTAATAAAATATAAATTATACAGGAAGAAATGAAGGATTAGCACCTAGAATGTATAAAAATTTGTATCAATCACGGAGAAAGAGACAAAAGTGAGATTAATAGCTCACAAAAATGAAAGGCAAACAACTGATACTACTGAAAAGTATACTCAGTCATATGTCTGATGATGGAATAAAGTAACACACCAATTGAAAAAGTGATTGAAAAGTGATACCAATTTTTTTACCCAACAGATCACTTAAAATTTTCAAGAATTTAAAATACCAAAAATTGATGAGACAGAATTTGAGTTTAGAGGTCTATTTGATTCCAAAAACCCTGATCCTAACCACTTTTTTATCTAAGAGAGTAAAGGCTTTGCTACTAAACAAGAACAGCAGACTCAGAGGGTGGTTCCCAGAGCAGCAGCAGAACAGCATCACTTGAACTCTGTTAGATGAAATTAGAAAAGTCTGGGATGTTTAGTAATGTGGCTGAGCAAGTATGAAGGGCATGAGAACCTCATCCTCATGGTTCATGAGTCTATAGGAATGGGACAGATTTCCACTGGAAAGATTTTTTGCATTATTCCATGACAGTGAAATTTGTAATTATCTTTACTATTAACTATTAATATCAATTATTTTATGACATACAAGTTATTAACATCTGTTATGATTATAATATAATGTTGATTCCATTTTATTTTGAACACCACAATTTTGTTATCTACTGAACATCAGTAGTTGGAAACTACATTTAATACACAATGTAATATGTTAAGCAAAAGTATGCCTTCTCCCTACATTGCTACTGACTTTCTGTCTCAGATTTTCAAAAGTTTAAAACTTAGGAAAATGTTTAAGAGTATTTCTAAAGTTGAACTATTTCCACTCTTAAACCTTATCCTAGCAAACATAGCAAAATTACAAGCGGTATCTTCAACAAAACATCTTCTTGAATTTTCTCAGAATCTTGGTTTCTGCCTTTCTCCTTTGCTATTTCTAGTGGCCTCACCAGAATCCTCTGATCATAATCCTAATTATAGACCTAGGAGACTAATTCTTAGAGTCATGTCTCTCAGAACAGCGTTTTTAATCCTTAAGAGTTAAAGATCTACACTGAAAGCCTCAGTGGGGTACACTTTACGTCCTGCTCAGTGACCAAATGCAGTCAAGAAGTGAATGTGTCACAGCAAGGCAGCACCATCCGCTCTCATCAAAGGGTTAGTGAAAGGGACGTTGCAATGTGCAAAAATCCACAAAAATGTCACAGTTTTAAACAAAATTCTTCAAAATCCAAACTGACTGCTGTGCATTGGGAAGAACTTATTTTTCAAGAAGAACCACCACACATCTTCTTCCCCCCAAGACTATGGAGGCAAGTTTCCAACATTCACCATGAAACAGTGTGTGTAAAGACTGCAAGATCAACCCTGGAATTAAAAAGCAAATAAACAAAACACTTTATAGGGTCAGGCTTAGAAAGGCGGTACTGTTCTCTGGACAGAAATGAGGCTGCAGGTTGGTATTTCAAAAAAGCCACAAATTCTGTATCTGTCCCACATGGGAAATAATAATTTTATTGAATAATAAATTAAAAATGAATCCACTTCTTTCTCCTTATAACTTTAGTAAGTACTTATGATGTGGTCTTTTGTAGTCAGAGTGCAATTCATCAGTTAATGAATGAAAGAAGTATTTTATGAGTCTGTGTGTACAATTATCCAAAATAAAAGTGTAAGAACAAAGTGAAAAAATATTTCAAGAAACTTAATTTTGAAAGACAAATAAACTAATTTCCTTCAGGGTGTCAAGTATGCTGGTGGTGTTGGCACAGCCTCCAAAGATTTTAGGCTCCACAAGCAAGAAGTACAGGACAGCTCTGAGTCCCTCTAAATCTCCATTCACAAGAGTAAAATATGGATGTTTACAAAGATCCATTTCGAATTTTATCACTTTCAGCCCAGGATCATCTGAAATCTTGTAAAGTCTCAATGTCATTTGGTTATTTAAATAAAAATCAAGAGGGAGCAAAGTTGAATGCTTCCTTAGTAGGCAATGCTTCCAAATATATTTAATAAGAAAGATTAGTAACATAATAAGTGATTAGGCTATTTAGTTGTAATAAGAAAATTGATTCTTATTCTTATAGGAATCAAGATAATGTTAGAGTTTTGATTATGAGAAATAGTTCTTACCACACAATAAATAACTTACCTTTTCTACTACAGTTTCCAGTAAATGCTCATTTTATTTATGCTCATAAATAATTTGTCTTTGTTTCAAATACACATGGAAGACTAAAATGTAATGTGCAAAAATCCACAAAAATGTCACAGTTTTAAACAAAATTCTTCAAAATCCAAACTGACTGCTGTGCATTGGGAAGAACTTATTTTTCAAGAAGAACCACCACACATCTTCTTCCCCCCAAGACTATGGAGGCAAGTTTCCAACATTCACCATGAAACAGTGTGTGTAAAGACTGCAAGATCAACCCTGGAATTAAAAAGCAAATAAACAAAACACTTTATAGGGTCAGGCTTAGAAAGGCGGTACTGTTCTCTGGACAGAAATGAGGCTGCAGGTTGGTATTTCAAAAAAGCCACAAATTCTGTATCTGTCCCACATGGGAAATAATAATTTTATTGAATAATAAATTAAAAATGAATCCACTTCTTTCTCCTTATAACTTTAGTAAGTACTTATGATGTGGTCTTTTGTAGTCAGAGTGCAATTCATCAGTTAATGAATGAAAGAAGTATTTTATGAGTCTGTGTGTACAATTATCCAAAATAAAAGTGTAAGAACAAAGTGAAAAAATATTTCAAGAAACTTAATTTTTGAAAGAAAAATAAACTAATTTCCTTCAGGGTGTCAAGTATGCTGGTGGTGTTGGCACAGCCTCCAAAGATTTTAGGCTCCACAAGCAAGAAGTACAGGACAGCTCTGAGTCCCTCTAAATCTCCATTCACAAGAGTAAAATATGGATGTTTACAAAGATCCATTTCGAATTTTATCACTTTCAGCCCAGGATCATCTGAAATCTTGTAAAGTCTCAATGTCATTTGGTTATTTAAATAAAAATCAAGAGGGAGCAAAGTTGAATGCTTCCTTAGTAGGCAATGCTTCCAAATATATTTAATAAGAAAGATTAGTAACATAATAAGTGATTAGGCTATTTAGTTGTAATAAGAAAATTGATTCTTATTCTTATAGGAATCAAGATAATGTTAGAGTTTTGATTATGAGAAATAGTTCTTACCACACAATAAATAACTTACCTTTTCTACTACAGTTTCCAGTAAATGCTCATTTTATTTATGCTCATAAATAATTTGTCTTTGTTTCAAATACACATGGAAGACTAAAATGTAATGTGAAAGGCCCATATGGCCAAAGATTTTATATTCACAAACTCATTGAAATAAGGGGTATGAAGACATCTATTTTTGAAACATCATCCTGAACAGGATTTAGGATTGGTGTTGACAAGGATAAAAAAGTGAGTTTTGCACAATTTTTCTGTATGTGGCCATACTACTCAGGTAAATGACTGACTCTAAGAAATTTTAGTTGATTCTATTGAGTTAATGGGCTCTCATAAATGTTTATTGAGAGCTATCACTGGCAATAATACTGATAACAGGTAAAACTTTTCCCACATGACCCGACAGTCTTCTCTAAGTACTTTATGTGAATGAACTCTCTTAATAATTACAAGGGGTGCCCCCTGGAGGGGCAGCAGTCACAGCAAGAGTGCTGGTGCCTCAGGCTTACTTGACATCCTGGCTCTGCAGTGGAAACGAGTGTGTATGAGGAAAAGTCTCAACAAATAAAAGGTTAACTTGAGGGCTTCCCTGGTGGTCCAGTAGGTGAAGAGTCCGCCTTGCAGTGCAGGGGGTACCACTTCAATCCCTGGCCCGGAGGATCCCACCAGAGTGGCTGGACCGGTGTGTCCAATTACGAGCCAGCGCTCTGAAGCGTATGTGCCCAGAGCCAGTGCTCTGCAGCAAGAGAGGCTGCTGCAATGGGAGGTCCACACAGGCCAAAGAATAAAGACGGATGAAAATAAATAAATTAAAAAACAATAAAAGAGGCCAAAATTTAAAAAAGAAAAAAAAGAAGGGACAACTTTACAAAAAAAAAGGTGAACTTGATAAAATCTATAACAAATGTACTTGGAAGTGAAGTATTTCTTTTAAAGTCAGAAATAAGACTGGATGTCCTCTTTTGTGGGTTGAATGGTATCTCCCGGACTCCAAGTTAATTGAAGTCCTAACTCTCAAGACCTCAGAATGTGGCCTTTGTTGGGGACAAGTTCTTTACAGAAGCAAACAAGTTAAGATGAGGTCATTAGGGTGGACCCCAATCTCACATGGCTGGTGTCCTTTTTTAAAAAGGTGAAATTTGGGGACAGATGTTTACAGGGAGAGTGTTACTATAAAGTCAGTCAAGGAAAGAGGCCTAGAAGAGAACCCTTCCTCACAGCCATGCCTGTCAACACCTTGATTTATTTAGTTAGTTTTTGGCCTTACCCCACAGCATGTGGGAACTTAGTGCAGGAATGGAAACCTGCACCCCCTGCATTGGAAGGCAAAGTCTTAACCACTGGACTGCCAAGGGACATCTCAACACCTTGATTTATAAATTCCAAACTGTAAGATAGTAAAATTCTGTTATTTAAGCCTCGCAGTTTGTGATGCTTTGTTACAGCAGTCTTTGCAAACTAATACACCCTCTTATATTCTCACTGCTTCAATTAAACTTTTAATTGGAGGTACTACAAAAGTATAAAGATTGTAAAGAAACATAACTGTCAGTTACTGCAGAAAATATATTTCTAGAAAACCCAAGAGATTCTACCAAAAAATCATTAGATATAATTAATGAGTTAGAGACCCCAACAAAGGGACATATATTAGGAGGAGAATCCATTACATCAATAGAAATCTACAACAACAGAAAATGACTGTAATAATCACTTACCGTAATGACTCACACATGACTTTAGAATCTAAAATAATTGATCATGGTCTTTACAAGTGTAATTAATGAAACATTTTTGAAAGTCATTAAGTAGACCTAAGAAATAGATGTCTTTGTGAAGATTAAATAAAATAATCCGCATGGAGAGTGTAGAGAAGATATGGGACCTTATGAGCACTCTGTAAACTGTAGTAGCTATTATGTTTATTCTGTTCATATAGTTGTGATTTTTTATTAAATATTTAAAGTCCTTTTGCATTTCTGGTAAGCAGCAAATAATTGTTATTCTTTTGCATTTTGGTTTCACTAAACTCGCAAATTACTTTTCCAGGCTTTCATAGACTTATCACAGTGCCTATTCCATGCCAAACCCTCTAGACAAGTAGCATGTTACATTCCTCAAACACATTTCTATAAAGCTTCAAAATATGCAAATAATACTTCTTATAGTGTGAAAATAAACACAAATATGTAGTAAAAGTGGAAATAAATTTAGGTTAGAGATGGCTCTGTGCAGGGACAGAAACACAAGCAAAGAGCAGTACACAGGGGGCCCAACTAAATGTTTAACATTTCATTTTTTAAAAAACTGGAAGCAGAAATCTCGGTATTCCTTATTCCTTATTTTATGTTTTATGTATCTGATACATGTCATAATAACTTCATTGGGAAAAGACCTTGTAACAGCTCATGTAAAACAAAAGAAAAGTTGGGGAATTCCTTTTAACTGTAAGCTCACTATGAATCATCAGTAAGATGTGGTTTCACAAAATTACGGCAGTCTTGGGCAGCACTAAGAAAAACACTGTCTCAGTCAAGGCTGATACTAGGGACTCTGTTTTTTACAGATTCTCATTTATTTCCTTCTTCTAGGCTGTAAGAGATCTTTGTGTATCTGTTCTCTGATGTGTGATGTGTCTAAAATTGTTATGTGGCTGCTTGGCACATACTGGCCCAGAAACTTGTTAAATGATGAACGAGTTTGTTCATATGTATAAATACAAGTATGTCTTTGTTTGGGTTCAATTTGCTATTATGTTGTTTAGAATTTATCAATCTATTTCATAAGTTGTATTGTTCCTTTCTCATACAGTTTTCTTCTGGTATCGGTATTAATGTCATTTTTGTCTATTGGTCTCTTATTCTCTGGAATCATTTATGCAAGATTAGGGTTAGGTAATCCTTGAATACTGGTCAGAGCTGTCTGTGTAATTACCTGGGATGTGTCTGTGTGTTTTTCAGTGCATGCTAAGTCACGTTAGTTGTGCCCAACTCTGCGTGACCCTATGGACTATAGCCTGTTAGGCCCCTCTGTCCATGGTATTCTCCTGGCAAGAATACTGGAGTGGGCTGCCATTTCCTTCTCCAAGGGACCTTCCCAACCCAGGGACTGAACCTGTGTCTCTGATATCTTCTCCGTTGGTAGGCAGGTTCTTTACCACTAACGCCGCCTGGGAAGCCCTCTGTTTCAGTAGGGAGGATTATAACAGGCTAGGCAACATTCCCTAAATGCCCGTTGCTTCCCACATAGAAGGTTTCTTTGTCTTTCTTCACTTGTGTAGGAATTGGATGGTAGCACCTCTAGGCATGTCATAATAAAGTATGACATTCCTCAAACACATTTCTATAAAGCTTCAAAATATGCAAATAATACTTCTTATAGTGTGAAAATAAACACAAATATGTAGTAAAAGTGGAAATAAATTTAGGTTAGAGATGGCTCTGTGCAGGGACAGAAACACAAGCAAAGAGCAGTACACAGGGGGCCCAACTAAATGTTTAACATTTCATTTTTTAAAAAACTGGAAGCAGAAATCTCGGTATTCCTTATTCCTTATTTTATGTTTTATGTATCTGATACATGTCATAATAACTTCATTGGGAAAAGACCTTGTAACAGCTCATGTAAAACAAAAGAAAAGTTGGGGAATTCCTTTTAACTGTAAGCTCACTATGAATCATCAGTAAGATGTGGTTTCACAAAATTACGGCAGTCTTGGGCAGCACTAAGAAAAACACTGTCTCAGTCAAGGCTGATACTAGGGACTCTGTTTTTTACAGATTCTCATTTATTTCCTTCTTCTAGGCTGTAAGAGATCTTTGTGTATCTGTTCTCTGATGTGTGATGTGTCTAAAATTGTTATGTGGCTGCTTGGCACATACTGGCCCAGAAACTTGTTAAATGATGAACGAGTTTGTTCATATGTATAAATACAAGTATGTCTTTGTTTGGGTTCAATTTGCTATTATGTTGTTTAGAATTTATCAATCTATTTCATAAGTTGTATTGTTCCTTTCTCATACAGTTTTCTTCTGGTATCGGTATTAATGTCATTTTTGTCTATTGGTCTCTTATTCTCTGGAATCATTTATGCAAGATTAGGGTTAGGTAATCCTTGAATACTGGTCAGAGCTGTCTGTGTAATTACCTGGGATGTGTCTGTGTGTTTTTCAGTGCATGCTAAGTCACGTTAGTTGTGCCCAACTCTGCGTGACCCTATGGACTATAGCCTGTTAGGCCCCTCTGTCCATGGTATTCTCCTGGCAAGAATACTGGAGTGGGCTGCCATTTCCTTCTCCAAGGGACCTTCCCAACCCAGGGACTGAACCTGTGTCTCTGATATCTTCTCCGTTGGTAGGCAGGTTCTTTACCACTAACGCCGCCTGGGAAGCCCTCTGTTTTTCAGTAGGGAGGATTATAACAGCAGCTATTGGCAACATTCCCTAAATGCCCGTTGCTTCCCACATAGAAGGTTTCTTTGTCTTTCTTCACTTGTGTAGGAATTGGATGGTAGCACCTCTAGTGCGTAGCACCTCTCTTTCAGCTTTTTCTACTGAATGACTCTACCATCTAAAAATGTTTTACCTTCAGCTGCAAGTGAAATTAAGCCAAGAACCCTAAGAAAGATATTGGGTGAGTCTTATAAGTATTATACTCATTTTTGTACTCATCTACCAGCTGGCACCAGACTTATGGATTCAACCTAATTGGAAGGCAGAGGTATCAATAATTCCAGGAAAAGAAAATAGGCTTTCTGAGTATCCAGCCAATCTCTCTCATATGACTGATTTCAGTTTCCGTATTATAAGTAATAGGCCTCGTATTTTCTTTCTGAGTCAGTTTTGTAAACTATATCTTTCTAGGGATTTTTTCTCCCAATTTTTAAAATATAATGCCATAATTTTAGGATAAGATTATGAGACGGTAAATCTTTGCTGTTTCTATAGTTATGTTGTACTTTTTTATTTTGAATATTATTTGTGTCATTTATTCCCTATTTTCCCTTTGTTCAAATTCATTACAGCTCTCTCCATTTTATCACTATTCTTTTCTCATTATGCAGTGACCTTCTTTGAACCTAATACTATTTTTACCTTCAAATTTTTGTTTGACTTTAATACAGTTATACCAGGAACATGATTGATTAGTATGTTCTAAGTGTAATTTTTCTATAGTTTTATTCTCAATCTCTGTTTTTATATGTTAGGTATGTCACCTTTAAACAGCAATAACTGGTCTCTTGAGCTTTCAATTTGACAATCTGTTTTAACTGGAGTGATTAATACATTTATATTTTTATTATCATTACTGATGTATTTGGAATTATTTCTACCATCATTCTGTAACTGCTGCTTCATTCTGCCCTTATCATTGTTTCTTGTTTTCTCCATCCATGATCACTTTTAGAATTTTTTACACATTTTTTTTACTTCTATGGTTAGGAAGTTACATATTCTATCTATTCTTTCAGTGGTCATTCATGAAAATTTAATATGCATATTTCATTTAACAAAATAATCAGGATTTCTACTTTTCTGTAAAAAAGCGTATCCTAAAATGCTTTCAGGGGCTTCCCTGGTGGTCCAGTGGGTAAGGACACCGCCTTGCAGTGCAAGGAGCACCGGTTCGATCCCTGGCCTGGGAAGATCCCACGTGCCATGGAGCAGCTGGACCCATGTGTCCAACTACCGATCCGGAGCTCTGGAGCGCATGTGCCCAGAGCCGGTGCTCTGTGACAACAGAGGCCACCGCGATGGGAGGCCCACACGGGCCAAAGAACAAAGATGGATGAAAAGGGACAAATGAAAGACCAATAGAAGTGGCCTACCTGCTCCCCTCCCTCCCCACCCCTCCCCCCCACCAAAATAAATAAATAAATAAATCTTAAAAAAAAAAAAATGCTTTCATTTCAAATGCCTCCTTCTTTTCCTTTACATTATTGTAATGGGGTAGTAGTAGTTTTCTGCTGCTACTGTATCAAATTTTCACAAACTTAGAAGCTTACTAAACATTTGATCATCTTTGAGTTCTGTGGGCCTTAAGTCTGACACAGATCCCAGCATGCTAAAAGCAGGGCGCTGGCAGACCTGCATCCCCTCCCGCAGGCTGTAAGTAGCATCTTTTTCTTTGCTTTTTTATGTTTCTAGAGGCCACCTACACTCCTTGGCCAATGACCTTTTCCTCTGTCTTCGAAGTCATCAATGACTAGTTTTTTTTAAGTTTCTTTCAATACAGTTATACCAGGAACATGATTGATTAGTATGTTCTAAGTGTAATTTTTCTATAGTTTTATTCTCAATCTCTGTTTTTATATGTTAGGTATGTCACCTTTAAACAGCAATAACTGGTCTCTTGAGCTTTCAATTTGACAATCTGTTTTAACTGGAGTGATTAATACATTTATATTTTTATTATCATTACTGATGTATTTGGAATTATTTCTACCATCATTCTGTAACTGCTGCTTCATTCTGCCCTTATCATTGTTTCTTGTTTTCTCCATCCATGATCACTTTTAGAATTTTTTACACATTTTTTTTACTTCTATGGTTAGGAAGTTACATATTCTATCTATTCTTTCAGTGGTCATTCATGAAAATTTAATATGCATATTTCATTTAACAAAATAATCAGGATTTCTACTTTTCTGTAAAAAAGCGTATCCTAAAATGCTTTCAGGGGCTTCCCTGGTGGTCCAGTGGGTAAGGACACCGCCTTGCAGTGCAAGGAGCACCGGTTCGATCCCTGGCCTGGGAAGATCCCACGTGCCATGGAGCAGCTGGACCCATGTGTCCAACTACCGATCCGGAGCTCTGGAGCGCATGTGCCCAGAGCCGGTGCTCTGTGACAACAGAGGCCACCGCGATGGGAGGCCCACACGGGCCAAAGAACAAAGATGGATGAAAATGGACAAATGAAAGACCAATAGAAGTGGCCTGACTGCTCCCCTCCCTCCCCACACCTCCCCACCTCTCCCCCACCAAAATAAATAAATAAATAAATCTTAAAAAAAAAAAAATGCTTTCATTTCAAATGCCTCCTTCTTTTCCTTTACATTATTGTAATGGGGTAGTAGTAGTTTTCTGCTGCTACTGTATCAAATTTTCACAAACTTAGAAGCTTACTAAACATTTGATCATCTTTGAGTTCTGTGGGCCTTAAGTCTGACACAGATCCCAGCATGCTAAAAGCAGGGCGCTGGCAGACCTGCATCCCCTCCCGCAGGCTGTAAGTAGCATCTTTTTCTTTGCTTTTTTATGTTTCTAGAGGCCACCTACACTCCTTGGCCAATGACCTTTTCCTCTGTCTTCAAAGTCAGCAATGGCTAGTCAAGTTCTTCTCACATTACATTCACTCCTACTTATCTACAGTCACATCTCCCTCTCATGGACTCTCTTTTCCATGTTTCTCTTCCATGTTCAAGAACCTTTTTGGTTATATTGGGCCCTGGAGATAATACAGGATATGTGTGGGTATGTGTGTGTCTGTGTGCACTCAGTTGTGTCTCTTTGTGACCCTAACTCTTTGCCACCCCATGGACTGTAGCCCACAAGGCTCCGCTGTCCATGAGATTTTTCAGGCAAGAATGCTGAAGTAGATGTCATTCCCTACTCCAGGGGATCTTTCTAGCCCAGGAATTGAACTTGCATCTCTTGCATCTCTCCCACTCAGCAGACAGATTCTTTACCATTGTGCCAACCTAGGAAGCCATTATAGAGGGTAATCTCCTTATTTTAAGGCCAGCTGATCAGAAACCTTAGTTTCACCTGCAACTTAAATTTCCCTTTGCCATATAACATAATGTCCACAAATCCTGAGGACTGGGACGTGGGCATCTTTGGGAGTTAATTATTCTGCCTACCACAGTAGCTTGTCTTATTTAAACTCTGAAACTTACGCAATTTATAATATGTTTGTTTATCTTTTCTACAAGTTTACAAATTTCCTTGTTTCCTAATCCTGTATCTCAGTCTTTTCCTCTGAGATTATTTTTCCTTTTTTAGAAAAATATTAATTATAGGATATGGTAATAAATTTTTTCAGTTTTGGTTTACCTGAAAATATCATAGTTTCCCCTTCAATCTGTTTTTTTTTTTTCATTTAAAGGTAAATTTAATTAAATTTTAAGCATGCTCAGTCCTAACCATGTACAAAACTTTTCTTACAATCCACTTTCCACAAACCTTACCACTTTCTGTACCCATTAATTTATTCTCTCATCTTCAAATAGCCGTCTGTAAATCAGATCTACATCTTTTTCCTTCATAAAATGTAATTTTATTCCTCATACCTTTTTTTTTTTTAAAGATTTATTTATTTATTTATGGGGGGGAGCAGTGGGGAGGGACGGGAGCAGGCGGGCTACTTCTATTGGTCTTTCATTTTTCTATTTTCATCCATCTTTGTTCTTTGGCCCGTGTGGGCCTCCCATTGCAGTGGCCTCTGTTGTCGCAGAGCACCGGCTCTGGACGCATGTGCTCCAGAGCTCCGGCTTGGTAATTGGACACATCAGTCCAGCCGCTCCGCGGCACGTGGGATCTTCCCAGGCCAGGGATCGAACCGGTGCCCCTTGCACTGAAAGGCGGTGTCCTTACCCACTGGACCACCAGGGAAGCCCCCTCATACCATCTTTACTAGAAACACTCATTCTACTTTCTTTAAACAACCAAAAACTGACCTTTATATTCACATTCTAATTGGCGAACATAAATATCAGTGGTAACTTCTAAAAACATTGTTTCCTTGTACAGAAAATCTCAGAATGGCACCAAATATTCTTTAACAATCCCAAATTTTTAGCTTTTCTCTAAGAAGAAATTAGTGTTCAGCAATAAATGCTTCAAAACCTTACTTTATATGAAAATAACCTAGTTATTTAATAGACTACTATCACTTAGTTAGCATAACCCTGAGAAACTGAAGTTATTACAATATGGCTATGTTCATGAAAACAGAGTCTTGGACCTTGTTCTCAGTTGTAGTTTAGAGAATGACTAAATAATAACATTTGGCTCATCTAGACAGTCTTATTACAGTAGTGGATCAGGAAGAAAGCGAACCAGGGGCTTTGCTGAGCACAGAGACAGTAGCCCCAGTGTCCAAAAGGAAATTGACTGATTGGCCTCCAACAGTTATTAATATTCAGGATTCCTCAGGTGTTATTAAGACAGAGTGTGTGGGACCTCTGGGCACCTTCTGTCCTGGCTGTCTTGAGAGTCTGACCCCGGGGGCCTACGTCTCTGGGGGCAGTTCCTCTTTCAATGTGGTCTGTGACAGACAGGCTGGACAAGGAGCCAGGGCGGCTGAGACGCCTGAGGGCAATCCTGCTTGTGATGCCCCTCCCTTTCACACAGTGGATTGCAGATCCATCTCCATTCACCTGGGTTCCTCTGGATATTTGTTCCAGGCTGTTTTAGCCAACAGCCAACACTAGGGCCTCAGCCTTTTCTGGACTTTTTATTTTTGCTTTTGTTCCTCATATTCTCTACTGTAATATTCTGTCTGAGCCAGCTGCAACCGTTTTTGTAAAGACTGATTTGGTCCAAATGCCTGTTTTTGTAATTTATAGTGAGTATCAGGATGTCTCTTAAGTAACTTATGTAGCTGTTTCCCAGCTTTTCCAGCTATCTTTTGCCTGTACTTCAAGACTGGAGAAATTTGCTTTTCATCATCTTTATCTTGTGCCTCATCTTCCGTCTTGTCCTCTTGCTCATCCCGGGCAGAGTAAGAGGATGGGAGGCAGCCAAAGGCTTTACAGCCAAATTTGACCTTTAGGCTGTAAGTCTGGTACATCTCGCAGAGAGAGAAAAAGAGTAATACATATGGCACTTTTACCCATTTTCCTTGCTTCTTACAGAACAAATCTAATTGTGAAAGTGTTGAGATTGAGAGACCCTTTAACTAGCCAATGTACACTATTTTCTAGCGGAGATTGTGGTCATGCGAATTTGTAAAAGTCAGGTGTGTCTTTTTAAGCTCTGTTATACTTAAAAGTTAGCATAACCCTGAGAAACTGAAGTTATTACAATATGGCTATGTTCATGAAAACAGAGTCTTGGACCTTGTTCTCAGTTGTAGTTTAGAGAATGACTAAATAATAACATTTGGCTCATCTAGACAGTCTTATTACAGTAGTGGATCAGGAAGAAAGCGAACCAGGGGCTTTGCTGAGCACAGAGACAGTAGCCCCAGTGTCCAAAAGGAAATTGACTGATTGGCCTCCAACAGTTATTAATATTCAGGATTCCTCAGGTGTTATTAAGACAGAGTGTGTGGGGACCTCTGGGCACCTTCTGTCCTGGCTGTCTTGAGAGTCTGACCCCGGGGGCCTACGTCTCTGGGGGCAGTTCCTCTTTCAATGTGGTCTGTGACAGACAGGCTGGACAAGGAGCCAGGGCGGCTGAGACGCCTGAGGGCAATCCTGCTTGTGATGCCCCTCCCTTTCACACAGTGGATTGCAGATCCATCTCCATTCACCTGGGTTCCTCTGGATATTTGTTCCAGGCTGTTTTAGCCAACAGCCAACACTAGGGCCTCAGCCTTTTTCTGGACTTTTTATTTTTGCTTTTGTTCCTCATATTCTCTACTGTAATATTCTGTCTGAGCCAGCTGCAACCGTTTTTGTAAAGACTGATTTGGTCCAAATGCCTGTTTTTGTAATTTATAGTGAGTATCAGGATGTCTCTTAAGTAACTTATGTAGCTGTTTCCCAGCTTTTCCAGCTATCTTTTGCCTGTACTTCAAGACTGGAGAAATTTGCTTTTCATCATCTTTATCTTGTGCCTCATCTTCCGTCTTGTCCTCTTGCTCATCCCGGGCAGAGTAAGAGGATGGGAGGCAGCCAAAGGCTTTACAGCCAAATTTGACCTTTAGGCTGTAAGTCTGGTACATCTCGCAGAGAGAGAAAAAGAGTAATACATATGGCACTTTTACCCATTTTCCTTGCTTCTTACAGAACAAATCTAATTGTGAAAGTGTTGAGATTGAGAGACCCTTTAACTAGCCAATGTACACTATTTTCTAGCGGAGATTGTGGTCATGCGAATTTGTAAAAGTCAGGTGTGTCTTTTTTAAGCTCTGAGGGTCAAATCTATCCCAGTTTTTCAGAATACAGTCCAAGGGGTTGGGGTTCTTGGAACTTTGTGAAGCTCCCATCAAATGTCTGGACCCATTGAGGTTCAGGTTCTTCATGTCTCTTTGCAGAGAAGAATTCAGTGAGAGACAAAGTATTAGGTAAGAAATGGATTTATTCAGATTCAGACAAAGCACACTCCACAGACAGAGTGTGGGCCATGGCAGAGCAAATCCAGTGCCCCCCTCCTCAATCTTGAAAGTTAATTTTCTGAATGTGCTAATAGAAGCGGACAGATATTTTCCTCTCAAAATCTGAACGCCCCGATTACATCTTCTGGCTTCCATTTTTGTTACTGAGAAGGCAGCTCTTGATCTGTCACTCCTTTGTAGATAATCTATGGTGTCTTTCTGTTTAAGAATTTATTCTTGCCTCTGAAATTCTACATATTGTAACTACTCTTGGTGTATAATTGTTTTAGTCTGTCCTCTTTGGGAGTTGATCTTCTTCCTAAATTGAGGCTTAAAAGTCTTTCATTGCCTTTCCTAAATTCTCACTTTCTAAAATACTGAGATGTTAATTGCACCAAATCATTTTACTCTTCACATTCCTTAATCTCTCTTTCCTAGTTTCCATTGTTTCTGTTTCTCTCCAGTGCATCTTGGGAAATATATTTAGAATTTATCTTATATTTAATTAATTTTCTTCAGCTCTTTTTACTGTGTAACCCACTCGAAAAATATATTTAGAAAAAAATTTCCAATTTGCCTTTCATCATCTTTATCTTGTGCCTCATCTTCCGTCTTGTCCTCTTGCTCATCCCGGGCAGAGTAAGAGGATGGGAGGCAGCCAAAGGCTTTACAGCCAAATTTGACCTTTAGGCTGTAAGTCTGGTACATCTCGCAGAGAGAGAAAAAGAGTAATACATATGGCACTTTTACCCATTTTCCTTGCTTCTTACAGAACAAATCTAATTGTGAAAGTGTTGAGATTGAGAGACCCTTTAACTAGCCAATGTACACTATTTTCTAGCGGAGATTGTGGTCATGCGAATTTGTAAAAGTCAGGTGTGTCTTTTTTAAGCTCTGAGGGTCAAATCTATCCCAGTTTTTCAGAATACAGTCCAAGGGGTTGGGGTTCTTGGAACTTTGTGAAGCTCCCATCAAATGTCTGGACCCATTGAGGTTCAGGTTCTTCATGTCTCTTTGCAGAGAAGAATTCAGTGAGAGACAAAGTATTAGGTAAGAAATGGATTTATTCAGATTCAGACAAAGCACACTCCACAGACAGAGTGTGGGCCATGGCAGAGCAAATCCAGTGCCCCCCTCCTCAATCTTGAAAGTTAATTTTCTGAATGTGCTAATAGAAGCGGACAGATATTTTCCTCTCAAAATCTGAACGCCCCGATTACATCTTCTGGCTTCCATTTTTGTTACTGAGAAGGCAGCTCTTGATCTGTCACTCCTTTGTAGATAATCTATGGTGTCTTTCTGTTTAAGAATTTATTCTTGCCTCTGAAATTCTACATATTGTAACTACTCTTGGTGTATAATTGTTTTAGTCTGTCCTCTTTGGGAGTTGATCTTCTTCCTAAATTGAGGCTTAAAAGTCTTTCATTGCCTTTCCTAAATTCTCACTTTCTAAAATACTGAGATGTTAATTGCACCAAATCATTTTACTCTTCACATTCCTTAATCTCTCTTTCCTAGTTTCCATTGTTTCTGTTTCTCTCCAGTGCATCTTGGGAAATATATTTAGAATTTATCTTATATTTAATTAATTTTCTTCAGCTCTTTTTACTGTGTAACCCACTCAATGAAAATTCATTTCAATAATTTTTGTTAACTTTTAGAAGTTGTATTTGGTTCTTACATTTGTCAGTCTTTTTTGAAATATCTTTTCCTTGCCAATGTTATTAAATTTCTGTGTAATTCACTTAAGTACTTTAAATATTTTTATCTTGTCTATAGTGAGTTTAATATCTGAAGTCCTTGGAGTCAAACTGTTCTCAAGCAAATGAGTTCAAGGTTGCTTATTTCTCTGTAAACTTACTTTTGGGTTGTGAGTTCATGTTTTTCTGAGCTTTATCTGCGTTAATCCCGCAAGGCATTTGCAGTAGGTATAATCCTCCTGGACCTAGTTAGATTTTTTTTTTCCCCCAAAAGGGAACTCTGGGGCACCACCTGAAGCCAGTATCTCCACTTGGGGCTTTCGTAATTGCATTACAAGGACAAGCCAGCAGGTACCAACTTTTAGAAGGGGATCACCCTTCCAGACTCAATGAGTTAAGAGTCTTCTGCCTTTATTAGTAGTCAAAAGTTTTTTGGGATTTCTGTTTGTTTTTGCAATCTACCATTTCATTGACTCAATATGTAGCTTTTGATTTCTTTACCGTGCACTGGCCCTAAGCTTTGACAAATGCCCCCATAAAAATCCAAGACTGTGATACAGAGAGCAGTTTATTTTCCCAAGGTAACTTTATACTGAATATAAGTTCACCATTCTTGTTTCAAACTTCCCCTTTAATCCTCTGCTATTTGCAAATCCACCTTACTTTCTTGCATGCTCAGCTACATATTTAATAAGATATTTGTCATATTTTGTTCGGTTTTCTAGTATATTGTGAGGAAAGCTTTTAGAGCATCTTATCAACATTGATTCTGGAAAGAAGGCCCCCTACAATGATATATTTCTCTTCTTCAATCGCCTATAATATATTCTTGAACATTTTTACAGCTTTTCTTCATCATATTCTGGCTTATACTATAACTGCATTTTTATACCTCTTTATATCGCTACATGGTGGTGAAGTTTCTTGAAAAAGAACAAAATAAAGCACAATGCTTTCCATTGACTTTGTTCATTTCAACTGTGACCATGGAGAAGTGAATGTTTGAATCTCTTTCTGAAAATTTGACATTTTCATACTTTATTATTCTATTCTTTCTATTCTTGGGCATTTTAAGCTGAACTGTTCTGTTCTGTAATTCAAATCATGCCCAGAGTAAAAACATCTTTAAAGAAGAAATGTTACCAAAGGCTAGATCAGGACATGGAAGGAGCCCAGAGAAGGGGGAGTCCTTTATTCTTTCAAAATATTGAACTCTCATGTGATACAAAAATGTGGCCAAAAAAGTTAAGTTTTTACTGATAGCCTAGAGGTGGGTGAGATGAAGCTCTATTCTATGTGGCATACAACCAGACTGCAATTTAAATGCTATTTATCATCTCTCACATAAAAATGCGATCTTTATTCCATTAATGTTCATATATTTGTATGAAAGATACATGTGATCTAACTATATATCATGCTCAGAAGGATTTCTGCTTCAAAGATGGAGCCTTTTTCCCAATATCCCTTAAAGACAGCTATTTCTACATTTTTCTGCGCTGGACCTGAAAATAGGCATGCATTTGCTAAGCAACAAGAGTACCTCAACTGACTGGGGCTAAAGCCACTGACGTCAACACACATTAGTCAAAATATATTACCCTCCCCCACAGCCCCAAACTGTAAACACCCAGCTTGTAGGAAATAAGAACAAGTGAATGTGAAATGCACTTTCCCAGCACGACTGCTAGCTTGCCAGAAAGTATGTTCTTTCCTCTAACTCACAAAATTGTCTATGTCTATGTGGTACACTGCACGTAGCAGAGAGCTAACAATCTAAATGACACGATCCTAGACATAGATGCAGGTTGATCCTGAGGATCAAAAGCCAGGAGCAGGCTGAAAAAAAATGCCCTCAATATAAGCAAGCATAATTTCTTCATTTCAATATTCCTGCATCTTCCTATCACTCCTTCTGTTTTCACATTTTAGAACATTTATGTTAAAGGATGAGTACATTTTATTGCTTTTATGAAGCCTGATTATGATGACTTATTTCTTACAGGATTTTTATTCACAGCATTGCCTTTCTATAAAGGAAATACTTAGGTTGTAATTTGTTGAAATAGAAAACAAAATAAAGCACAATGCTTTCCATTGACTTTGTTCATTTCAACTGTGACCATGGAGAAGTGAATGTTTGAATCTCTTTCTGAAAATTTGACATTTTCATACTTTATTATTCTATTCTTTCTATTCTTGGGCATTTTAAGCTGAACTGTTCTGTTCTGTAATTCAAATCATGCCCAGAGTAAAAACATCTTTAAAGAAGAAATGTTACCAAAGGCTAGATCAGGACATGGAAGGAGCCCAGAGAAGGGGGAGTCCTTTATTCTTTCAAAATATTGAACTCTCATGTGATACAAAAATGTGGCCAAAAAAGTTAAGTTTTTACTGATAGCCTAGAGGTGGGTGAGATGAAGCTCTATTCTATGTGGCATACAACCAGACTGCAATTTAAATGCTATTTATCATCTCTCACATAAAAATGCGATCTTTATTCCATTAATGTTCATATATTTGTATGAAAGATACATGTGATCTAACTATATATCATGCTCAGAAGGATTTCTGCTTCAAAGATGGAGCCTTTTTCCCAATATCCCTTAAAGACAGCTATTTCTACATTTTTCTGCGCTGGACCTGAAAATAGGCATGCATTTGCTAAGCAACAAGAGTACCTCAACTGACTGGGGCTAAAGCCACTGACGTCAACACACATTAGTCAAAATATATTACCCTCCCCCACAGCCCCAAACTGTAAACACCCAGCTTGTAGGAAATAAGAACAAGTGAATGTGAAATGCACTTTCCCAGCACGACTGCTAGCTTGCCAGAAAGTATGTTCTTTCCTCTAACTCACAAAATTGTCTATGTCTATGTGGTACACTGCACGTAGCAGAGAGCTAACAATCTAAATGACACGATCCTAGACATAGATGCAGGTTGATCCTGAGGATCAAAAGCCAGGAGCAGGCTGAAAAAAAATGCCCTCAATATAAGCAAGCATAATTTCTTCATTTCAATATTCCTGCATCTTCCTATCACTCCTTCTGTTTTCACATTTTAGAACATTTATGTTAAAGGATGAGTACATTTTATTGCTTTTATGAAGCCTGATTATGATGACTTATTTCTTACAGGATTTTTATTCACAGCATTGCCTTTCTATAAAGGAAATACTTAGGTTGTAATTTGTTGAAATACAACACAAATTACATCAAATATTTAAATAATCTTAGATAAGAAAGGATCATGGAAACAAAAATTGAAATGGCTTGCCGGAAATCTAAAAGTGCTACCAAGAAATGAGGGAGGTCTCAACCCTCTTGACAATTTTCAAAGCTCTGCCTAGTTGCAGAAAAGACTGATCATTACTACTGAGGGGTGGGAGAAGATTACTCCTGAGCTTTTATCCCCATAGCCGAAAAATACTTCCTATAGCCACCGGTTAGTAATGAACCCACACCCAGACACCATGGGAAAAGGAGTAGGGAACAGCAAAGAGAGGAGCTCACCACTTGCATATTTTGTTTCTTCTCCCTTTCACGTGCAGAGAGAAAGTATAGTACTTATTTTCCTTTTGTTTTCCCTGTCAATATTAAAGTACAAATCTCAAAGGATCTACCAGCCAAAAGGTCATGAGAAACAGGGACAGAATTATAGTGCCATCTCACAATTCAAAATCCTTAACAACACAAGAAACAGTAATGATATTGATACTTAAATGACATGCCAAACATCATTGGGACTTTTTAGACTACAGAGCCCTTCTTTCTAAATGTGCCAGAACCAAACTTAATACATATGGTCAGGACATTTGTGAGGAATCAGAACATTGTATCTGTGCTATTCTGAGAGACTCACAAGCCCAGAGTTAAGTAGAACTGTGCTGGAGTCCTCACGCTGCCTTTTACTAACTCTAAGATAAGCTATAGACCTGCATAAGTTATTGTTTTTGAAATGGGAATAACAGTTCCAAGAAGCATTACCGTGAAGATAAAGAAAACACAAGTCAACATCTGGTATACAGTACACACAGAATAAGTGACAGGCTTTATTCATACGTTACTTTTGCTGTTGTCTGGCTAAGTGCCAGATCCCTCTGTCCTCCAATATCTCTGCCAGTTTGCTCAAACTCAACTCCATTGAGTAGGTGATGTCACCCAACCATTTTGTCCTCTGTCATCCCTTTTCCTCCTGCCTTCAATCTTTCCCAGCATCAAGGTCTTTTCCAATTAGTTGCCAAAGTATTGGAGTTTCAGCATCAGTCGTTCCAATGAATATTCAGTGTTGATTTCCTTTAGAATTGACTGTTCTGACTTCACAGTTCAAAGGACTCTCAACAGTTCTCTATAGCAACACAATTTGAAGCATCAGTTCTTTAGTGCTCAGCCTTCTTTATGGACCAACTCACACATCCATATAAGACTACTGGAAAAACCATAGCTTTGACTATAAGTACATTTGTCAGCAAAGTTATGTCTCTGCTTCTGAATATGCTATTCGGTTTGTCATAGCTTTCCTTCCAAGAAGCAAGTGTGTTCTAATATTATGGCTGCAGTCACTGTCTTCAGTGATTCTGGAGATCAAGAAAACAAAATCTGTCCCTGCTTCCACTTTTTCCCCTTCTATTTGCCAAAAACTGATGGAACCATAAGCCATAATCTTAGTTTTTTTTTGTTTTGTTTTAATGTTGAAAGTCAGGCCAGCCTTTTTACTCTTCTCGTTCCATCTCATCAAGAGGCTCTTCAGTTCCTCTTTATTTTCTGCCTTCATTCTTAAACAAAATGTTAATAAGTTACTCAGTGTTAAATATTTGATGCACATTTCTGTTCTCAAACACTTGGAGAGTTTATTAAAGCAAGCCAGAGTCCTGAGGTTCAACTTAGAGAGTCTGAGTTAGTGCATCAGAGTGGAGGCCAGGAATCTGAACCCTTCATGAAGTTCCATAGCTGCTCCCGCTGATTAGCTAGGTGTGGGGATACCAGAATAATGAAGCCATGTGAAAACCAAATTTCAAAATTGGGTTTTCAGGGACTTCCCTAGTGGTCCAGTGGTTAAGACTCTGTGCTTCTAATGCAGGGGGCCCAAATTTGATCTCTGGTCAGGGAACTAGATCCCACATGCCACAACTAAGACCCAGTGCAGCCAAATTAAGACAAACAAAGCAATAATTTGTTTAAAAAATTGGTTTTCAGATAGACAAAAATTCTAAGGGCTTTGGGGATACACATTAGAGTTCAACCTGATGCATCCAATAAGAAATATAATTGCATTTACCAAAGTGACTTAATTCATCTCTAAAAGCTCATTTCTAGTTAAGTTCCTATTTATTAATACAATCATCTTTATCAATTGTGATGGCCTGAAGAGAAGCCTCCATGTCTCACACTTATTTTAGGAAAGGTATATTCAGCCTTTCTAGGAAAATCACATACGTACTCCAAGCCCATCACTAACACTCTTATTATTAGTGCCTTACACAAGTTTTCAAGCACAATTATGACTAATGATATGAATTTGAAAATTATCAGAACTCCTGGACATGTTACTTCTGTGATTATGTCAGATCCACGTCTATCTTCTCTTCTCTGTTTCTACTTCTCAGTACTACTTTTCTACTTCTTCCTCATCACTCCCTTGATAAAATGCTTATTCTAATTCTATCTTCTGGCTTTCCCAGGAAGATCTCCATCTTTGGTCACAAGTCTAAAATTAATAAAATTTTATTCTAAATACCTCAAACATTAACATATCCACATACCCTAAGTGTAGTAAGTGATGGAGGAAGAGATAATTACTCTCCTAGGAGCAAGTCTGGGCTGTCATCCCAGATCCCATGTTCTGAGATGGATGTAACATCCAAGCAAGTCATATTTATAAAAATTATAAAATTTGTGTACACTTACATAAAATGTCAAGTAATTACAATAGAAAAAATCAGTTCAAGGTATTAAAAGGCAGTTTATTTTAAACATTCAGTTTCATCAAATTCTAAAAATTTGGAGGAGCATTTCTGGGTCCAAACATTTATGTTCCTGCTTCCTGGTCTTTTTCCAATGAAGAATTGTTTTGGAAAATTTGAGTAAGGTCTGTTTAGTTGCTTTCAAATATACAGTGAGCCAAAACAAAAAATGAACAGGGGATGCAACAAGATCATTCAAAGCATATTTTTTTAAATGACATTTTGAGTGGAGATTACTTCACAGGGAATACTCTTAGGAGGATTTCAAGAGCCTATTTTTAAAAGCTCAATTTCTAGTAAGTTCCAAAAAAATAATTGAAATTGGTTTTCAGATAGACAAAAATTCTAAGGGCTTTGGGGATACACATTAGAGTTCAACCTGATGCATCCAATAAGAAATATAATTGCATTTACCAAAGTGACTTAATTCATCTCTAAAAGCTCATTTCTAGTTAAGTTCCTATTTATTAATACAATCATCTTTATCAATTGTGATGGCCTGAAGAGAAGCCTCCATGTCTCACACTTATTTTAGGAAAGGTATATTCAGCCTTTCTAGGAAAATCACATACGTACTCCAAGCCCATCACTAACACTCTTATTATTAGTGCCTTACACAAGTTTTCAAGCACAATTATGACTAATGATATGAATTTGAAAATTATCAGAACTCCTGGACATGTTACTTCTGTGATTATGTCAGATCCACGTCTATCTTCTCTTCTCTGTTTCTACTTCTCAGTACTACTTTTCTACTTCTTCCTCATCACTCCCTTGATAAAATGCTTATTCTAATTCTATCTTCTGGCTTTCCCAGGAAGATCTCCATCTTTGGTCACAAGTCTAAAATTAATAAAATTTTATTCTAAATACCTCAAACATTAACATATCCACATACCCTAAGTGTAGTAAGTGATGGAGGAAGAGATAATTACTCTCCTAGGAGCAAGTCTGGGCTGTCATCCCAGATCCCATGTTCTGAGATGGATGTAACATCCAAGCAAGTCATATTTATAAAAATTATAAAATTTGTGTACACTTACATAAAATGTCAAGTAATTACAATAGAAAAAAATCAGTTCAAGGTATTAAAAGGCAGTTTATTTTAAACATTCAGTTTCATCAAATTCTAAAAATTTGGAGGAGCATTTCTGGGTCCAAACATTTATGTTCCTGCTTCCTGGTCTTTTTCCAATGAAGAATTGTTTTGGAAAATTTGAGTAAGGTCTGTTTAGTTGCTTTCAAATATACAGTGAGCCAAAACAAAAAATGAACAGGGGATGCAACAAGATCATTCAAAGCATATTTTTTTAAATGACATTTTGAGTGGAGATTACTTCCCACAGGGGAATACTCTTTTAGGAGGATTTTTTCACAGAGAATTCTCTTCTAAGGTAATATTTTAAGAGAGAAAACTCATATTTGAGTTTTCACAACACATGAGGCAAAATAACAAAGCTGCTCTTATTGCAAATTAGCATTCAATAAGACGTAAAAGTTTTTAACTCCTTATATTATACCATAAGTGGTCATTTGCTATTAGAAACATATTCATCTTTGTATAGAATATTAAGATAGAGGAAAAGCATATTGATGATTGCACCCAACAAAAAAATTTCAGGTAGATCTACAGCAAATAAATAAACTTCATGAATTATCACTGAGTAAGAAAAAACCTGGAGTTGAATATTTGTATTTAAAGCAACAACGCTCACACAGACACAAAAACCACACAGCCGACATAAGTCTAACTGATAATCATATGCAAATGTCCAAGGATATTTAAGTGCTTTTTTAGGCTTCTATTCTCATTTACCATAAATGCCACATAATGTGAATTGAATGGAAGTCCTGTGGGTCTGAATTCCTTTCAAGTTGGTGCTATCACAATTGATCAAAGGATTCAAAGGAAATTATTAGATTTGATACTTTTTAAAGCTTTTATCCCAAGAGAGCGCCTTTTAAGTGGACTGTAACATTATAACTTACAAAAAATAGCAAATATGTCTTTATATTTATTAACTAGCATTTATTCTTTTTGTATCATTCCTGATGCTACCAGATGAAGTTATAGGAAACAGACTTTAGCCACTAGAATTATTATAGAAACCACCCTATTTCTTTAAACAATGTTTCTTTTTTAAAATGATTACCATATTAAAGTAACTGAAAATTACACAGAATAATAGAAAAACACCCATGTTTTCACCAATAACTGAAAACAGCTAACATTTTCTCACATTTGCTTTTCCCCCCCAAAATACCGCAGATGAAGCTGAAGTCCCTGTTGACTACACCCTCTCCATCTCCCTCTCCCTAGAGAAACCACTAGCATGAGTTTGATGGGCCACAGTCTGGCCCTCTGGATTTCATGGCTCCAATCTTGGGCTTAAATTAGAGTTGGGGGATCCTGCTCCACCCAAATTGTGTAATTCTGAACCCCATGTAAGGGATGTGGACCAGGAGCCAATTCTTCATGGTGATTCTTCCTCCTGAGAGGAAGAATGAATGGAATGAATGGAACTGAGTGGAATGAATTCAGTCTTCTCTCATTCCCTTAAAATCCACCCCCTAGCTTTCCCTTGGTAGCACTCCTCCACTCCTCCACTTAGGCCCGCAGACAGTCAGCTCTGCCTCCTGAGCAGGCACTAAAAGCCAGCTCCTTCTGTCCTAAACTGGTCCTGGCTTGCTATCAGCCATGCGGTTTTAGCCTCCCATTGGATGGACTTTGTCTTTTCTGTTGTTCAGTTGCTAACTTGTGTCTGACTCTTTGTGATCTCATGACTGCAGCACTCCAGGCTTCGCTGTCCTTCACTATCTCCTGGAGTTTGCTTAAACTCGCGTTCATTGAGTTGATGATATTATCCAACCATCTCATCCTTTGTCGCCCCCTCCTTCTGCTCTCAATCTTTCCCAGCATCAGGGTCTTTTCTAACGATCTGGCTCTGTTCTATACCTGACAATCTTCCTCTTTTCTTCTGAGCAGAATGGCTTATATTTAACATTTGTAAAAATAATTTTCTGTGATACTTTTTTGTTTATTTCAGAGGCTACTGCATTGTTTTAATATATCTTCCTTTCTTTCCTTGACCTAAAAGCCACTTATTATCTAAAGAATTAAATGGGTTTAAAAAGTCTAGACTAAAACACAACATCTTAATTAAAATATGTACATATATATTTTACAACTACTGTAGATAATATCATTCATTCATCACATAAATATTTATGGCACATTTACTATGTGCCAAGGACTTAGCAATAAATTAAACAAGCATAATAGTGATGAAATACAAATAAAATTGGTCTGTGTTTGGTATAGCAAAGTTAAAAGAAATTTAGCGATTCAGACAAATCAATCAAACCCAATCAGTTTGCAATCACAGAAGGATAATTATCACTCTATTAACTCAAATAACTGAATAATAAAAAAGGCATAGTTAAACTGCCAATGTCTATTGAATTACAGAAAAATAAAAGAATTTCATAAAACATCTACTGCTTCATTGAAAATAAACTTAAATTAGAGTTGGGGATCCTGCTCCACCCAAATTGTGTAATTCTGAACCCCATGTAAGGGATGTGGACCAGGAGCCAATTCTTCATGGTGATTCTTCCTCCTGAGAGGAAGAATGAATGGAATGAATGGAACTGAGTGGAATGAATTCAGTCTTCTCTCATTCCCTTAAAATCCACCCCCTAGCTTTCCCTTGGTAGCACTCCTCCACTCCTCCACTTAGGCCCGCAGACAGTCAGCTCTGCCTCCTGAGCAGGCACTAAAAGCCAGCTCCTTCTGTCCTAAACTGGTCCTGGCTTGCTATCAGCCATGCGGTTTTAGCCTCCCATTGGATGGACTTTGTCTTTTCTGTTGTTCAGTTGCTAACTTGTGTCTGACTCTTTGTGATCTCATGACTGCAGCACTCCAGGCTTCGCTGTCCTTCACTATCTCCTGGAGTTTGCTTAAACTCGCGTTCATTGAGTTGATGATATTATCCAACCATCTCATCCTTTGTCGCCCCCTCCTTCTGCTCTCAATCTTTCCCAGCATCAGGGTCTTTTCTAACGATCTGGCTCTGTTCTATACCTGACAATCTTCCTCTTTTCTTCTGAGCAGAATGGCTTATATTTAACATTTGTAAAAATAATTTTCTGTGATACTTTTTTGTTTATTTCAGAGGCTACTGCATTGTTTTAATATATCTTCCTTTCTTTCCTTGACCTAAAAGCCACTTATTATCTAAAGAATTAAATGGGTTTAAAAAGTCTAGACTAAAACACAACATCTTAATTAAAATATGTACATATATATTTTACAACTACTGTAGATAATATCATTCATTCATCACATAAATATTTATGGCACATTTACTATGTGCCAAGGACTTAGCAATAAATTAAACAAGCATAATAGTGATGAAATACAAATAAAATTGGTCTGTGTTTGGTATAGCAAAGTTAAAAGAAATTTAGCGATTCAGACAAATCAATCAAACCCAATCAGTTTGCAATCACAGAAGGATAATTATCACTCTATTAACTCAAATAACTGAATAATAAAAAAGGCATAGTTAAACTGCCAATGTCTATTGAATTACAGAAAAATAAAAAGAATTTCATAAAAACATCTACTGCTTCATTGACTAAACTAAAGCCTTTGACTCTGTAAGTAAATATTAGTCATTCAGTTGTATCCAACTCTTTGTGACCCCATGCACTGCAGACCACTAGGCTCCCCTGTCCATGGAACTTTCCAGGCAGGAATACTAATGTGGATAGACATTCTCCAGGTTATCTTCCTGACCCAGGGATTGAACCTGGGTTTCCTGCATTGCAGGAAGATTCTTTGCCATCTCAGCCACCAGGGAAGCCCTGACTATGTGGATTACAACAATCTGCGAGAAATTATTAAGAGTTGGGAATGCCAGACTACCTTACCTGCCTCTTGAGAAACCTGTATGCAGGTCAAGAAGCAACAGTTAGAACCAAGCATAGAAAAATGAACTGGTTCAAAATTAGGAAAGCACTGCATCAAGGCTGTATATTGTCACTCTGCTTATTTAACATACATGCAGAGTAGATCAAGTGAAATGACGTGTAGGATGAATCACAATATCCCAATAAAGCTGGAATCAATATTGCCAGGAGAAATATTAATAACCTCAAGTATGTAAATGACACCACCCTAATGGCAGAAAGTGAAAAGGAACTAAAAAGCCTCTTGATGAAAGTGAAGGAAGTTGGCTCAAAACTCAACATTCAAACAACTAAGATTATGACACCGGACCCCATCACTTCATGGCAAATAGAAGGGGAAAAAGTGGAAGCACTGACAGACTTTATTTTCTTGGGTTCAAAAATCACTGTGGATGGTGACTGTGGCCATGAAATTAAATGATGCTTGTTCCTTGGAAGAAAAGCTATGACAAACCTAAACAGCATATTAAAAAGCAGAAACATCACTCTGCCAACAAGAGTCCTTATAGCCAAGGCTATGGTTTTCCCAGTAGTCGTGTACAGATGTGACAGCTGGACCATAAAGAAGGCTGAAGGTCAAAGAATTGATGCTAGTGCACTGTGGTGCCAGAAAAGACTTGAGAGTTCCTTAGACAGCAAAGAGATCAAACCAGTCAATCCTAAAGGAAACCAACTGTGAATATTCATTTGAAGGACTGATGCTGAAGCTAAAGCTCCAATATTGCACCTGATATGAAGAGTTGACTTACTAGAAAAGACCTCAATGCTAAGGAAGATTGAAGGCAGGAAGAGAAGGGAACAAAAGAGGATGAGGTGGAGGGTGGCATCATGACTCAATGGACAGGAGTTTGAGCCAGCTCAAGAAGATGGTAATGGACAGGATAGCCTGGCGTACTGTAGTCCATGGGGTTGCAAAGGCCAACTACTTAGTGACTTAGCTACTGAAAAATAACATAGCCTCCAAGTACTTGAATGGCTAACTGGGTATTCAGCAATCTAAAGTGGACATTCCAAAAACGGATCAGTTTCTAACAGTTCAAAATGGGGACAGTTTTTAACTGATACACTACTGTTTCCTCTTCTATGTACTATTTTACCCCTTCATGTGATTCCGGCAACTTCTTTTGTGCTACCATTGACTCCCAATCTCTGCCTCCACACCTCATTGCCAAAACAGCTCCAACTTTATAAACCCCAGAGACACACCCAGAGTTGGACTTGACATTTTCACCCATAAACTGCCATACTCCCTATTTTTCATACTTTGGTCTATGCATGGCAGTTCAGTCATGAATCTAAACACTGTCATTGTTCTTGAGTCTTTCCTATCTTTATGTTATAGTATCAAATCAGTCACTAAGCCCAATCCATTCCACTACCTAGATATTCCAATTACTACCCAGAATCATTTTTAAAACACTCCTCTGTATGTATCCAAAATACTGCCCTGGACTTGATATTCCTCTAGGGAAAAAGTGGAAGCACTGACAGACTTTATTTTCTTGGGTTCAAAAATCACTGTGGATGGTGACTGTGGCCATGAAATTAAATGATGCTTGTTCCTTGGAAGAAAAGCTATGACAAACCTAAACAGCATATTAAAAAGCAGAAACATCACTCTGCCAACAAGAGTCCTTATAGCCAAGGCTATGGTTTTCCCAGTAGTCGTGTACAGATGTGACAGCTGGACCATAAAGAAGGCTGAAGGTCAAAGAATTGATGCTAGTGCACTGTGGTGCCAGAAAAGACTTGAGAGTTCCTTAGACAGCAAAGAGATCAAACCAGTCAATCCTAAAGGAAACCAACTGTGAATATTCATTTGAAGGACTGATGCTGAAGCTAAAGCTCCAATATTGCACCTGATATGAAGAGTTGACTTACTAGAAAAGACCTCAATGCTAAGGAAGATTGAAGGCAGGAAGAGAAGGGAACAAAAGAGGATGAGGTGGAGGGTGGCATCATGACTCAATGGACAGGAGTTTGAGCCAGCTCAAGAAGATGGTAATGGACAGGATAGCCTGGCGTACTGTAGTCCATGGGGTTGCAAAGGCCAACTACTTAGTGACTTAGCTACTGAAAAATAACATAGCCTCCAAGTACTTGAATGGCTAACTGGGTATTCAGCAATCTAAAGTGGACATTCCAAAAACGGATCAGTTTCTAACAGTTCAAAATGGGGACAGTTTTTAACTGATACACTACTGTTTCCTCTTCTATGTACTATTTTACCCCTTCATGTGATTCCGGCAACTTCTTTTGTGCTACCATTGACTCCCAATCTCTGCCTCCACACCTCATTGCCAAAACAGCTCCAACTTTATAAACCCCAGAGACACACCCAGAGTTGGACTTGACATTTTCACCCATAAACTGCCATACTCCCTATTTTTCATACTTTGGTCTATGCATGGCAGTTCAGTCATGAATCTAAACACTGTCATTGTTCTTGAGTCTTTCCTATCTTTATGTTATAGTATCAAATCAGTCACTAAGCCCAATCCATTCCACTACCTAGATATTCCAATTACTACCCAGAATCATTTTTAAAACACTCCCTCTGTATGTATCCAAAATACTGCCCTGGTAATCCTATATGTCCTCTATTGCATTCCCCGTCTCTGCTCAGATCAAGGTCTTCACCATCACTTTCTTCAATCTATAAAATTCTGTCCTCAACAAACATAGAGAACAAACTTATGGATACTGTGGGGAGTGAACAGTGAGTGAGAGGCATGGAAAGAGTAACATGGAAACCTATACCATCATATGTAAAAGAGATGTTGTCAATGTGTTATGGGAATAAGGGATCCCACATGGGGTCTATACAATGGCCTGGGGGGATAAGATGGGGTGGGGGAACTGGGTGGGGGGCAGAGGACAGAGGGGTCAGGGATATACATATAACTAATCTGGGATTATACATGTCTGTAAACAACAAAACTCTGTAAAATCAAAAAGTAAAATAAAAATAATTATAATAATAAAAAAAACATACTATCCTTGCTTCCATGCAAGCTTCCAGCTTCCTGACACACCCCATGAATATTTTCTACTGTCACAAACATTATCTTCCTAAAATGCAATTTTAATAAGCTTTGACTAGCAACCTTATTCTTCTATCCTCTGGAGTCCGTAAGGTTATGTCTTAGAACAGCATTCAAAATCCATGACATTTTAATTCCAACCTCTCTTTCCTGGCTCATCTCGTGCTCCCCCACCCTCCTCGGCTCAAGCTTCTCTCAAAGGTCACTGCTTCCTGAACACTACTTGCTTGCTTGCTTGTTTCTTTGCAAATGTTGTAATCTCTGGTAGCAATTTCTTTCATATTCCTTCTGCCTTGGATTTCAACATTCATCTCAAATACTGCCTTCACTGTGAAGTCTTCTCAGATGTTCCCAAGAGGACTGAATCATTCTTTTCATTATACAATCAGAATGAAGAGTATGTCACTATATCATTTATCACTAAGGGACTGAATACACAAACAGATGATGGCCAGACCATATGTGCAAGCAGAAGTTTGACTCACACCTTGGCCAGAAAATCAACTCCTTATTCACAATTAGTATCAAATCAGTCACTAAGCCCAATCATTTTAAAAACCCCTCCCTCTGTATGTATCCAAAATACTGCCCTGGTAATCCTATATGTCCTCTATTGCATTCCCCGTCTCTGCTCAGATCAAGGTCTTCACCATCACTTTCTTCAATCTATAAAATTCTGTCCTCAACAAACATAGAGAACAAACTTATGGATACTGTGGGGAGTGAACAGTGAGTGAGAGGCATGGAAAGAGTAACATGGAAACCTATACCATCATATGTAAAAGAGATGTTGTCAATGTGTTATGGGAATAAGGGATCCCACATGGGGTCTATACAATGGCCTGGGGGGATAAGATGGGGGTGGGGGGAACTGGGTGGGGGGCAGAGGACAGAGGGGTCAGGGATATACATATAACTAATCTGGGATTATACATGTCTGTAAACAACAAAACTCTGTAAAATCAAAAAGTAAAATAAAAATAATTATAATAATAAAAAAAACATACTATCCTTGCTTCCATGCAAGCTTCCAGCTTCCTGACACACCCCATGAATATTTTCTACTGTCACAAACATTATCTTCCTAAAATGCAATTTTAATAAGCTTTGACTAGCAACCTTATTCTTCTATCCTCTGGAGTCCGTAAGGTTATGTCTTAGAACAGCATTCAAAATCCATGACATTTTAATTCCAACCTCTCTTTCCTGGCTCATCTCGTGCTCCCCCACCCTCCTCGGCTCAAGCTTCTCTCAAAGGTCACTGCTTCCTGAACACTACTTGCTTGCTTGCTTGTTTCTTTGCAAATGTTGTAATCTCTGGTAGCAATTTCTTTCATATTCCTTCTGCCTTGGATTTCAACATTCATCTCAAATACTGCCTTCACTGTGAAGTCTTCTCAGATGTTCCCAAGAGGACTGAATCATTCTTTTCATTATACAATCAGAATGAAGAGTATGTCACTATATCATTTATCACTAAGGGACTGAATACACAAACAGATGATGGCCAGACCATATGTGCAAGCAGAAGTTTGACTCACACCTTGGCCAGAAAATCAACTCCCTTATTCACAATAAGTAGGCCAAGAAGTCATCTTACCATATATCAGACAGTTATCTCTAGTAACTATTCAGGAAACTAAAGAATTACTCCTCTAACAGGACTTGATTAATAACTGACAGTTTTCTTATATTTTCCCCTGATTCCAACTTAGGATAAACCAGAGTAAGTCAAATTTTCACCCCAAATTAATCATAGAGAATGCTTTTTTTTCTATCTAGTCAACCTATAGTTTCCCCATGCCAATAGCCTCCAATCCAGTCATATGGAAGACTTGCTTTGTTTCCAGTATAAAACTTTCCCGCTCTTGTGCCTGTCTTTGAGTGTCTGCCAAAATGCAGTTAATAGTGGCTTGGTCTCCTGGTATAGCAAGGTCTCAATAAAATAGCCTTTGTTTCCTCTTTTGATTGGTCTTTACTTCTACCTTGTTTGGTGGCTCAGATGGTAAAGAATTCACCTGCAGTGTAGGAGACCCAGGTTTGATCCCTAGTTCAGGAAGACTGCCTGGAGAAGGGAATGGCTACCCACTCCAGTATTCTTGCCTGGAGAAAGCTATGGACAGAGGCCTGGTGGGCTACAGTGCATGGAGTCCAAAGAGTCAAATACGACTAAGCGACTATCACTTTCACTTTTCATACCTCTGGTTGGTCTTTTATTTCTACCTTGCCTAGTCAGGAGCTGCCACATAAAATTACTCAATAAATGCTTTATTGTCACTATTTTGTTGTCTCTTGGATGGCTACTGCCAACATAGGTTGCTTTCGACAACAACCCAACTTTACTGTAATTTTTTTTTTGGCTATTCTGAGTTTTCACTGCTACCACAGGCTGTTTTTCAGCTGCAGGGAGTGGGGGCTACTCTCTAGCAGAGGTGAGCAGGCTTCTTGTTTTGGTGACTCCTGTCATTTTGGAATTTGGGCTCTAGGGTTCACGAGCTTCAGTAGTTGTGGCACATGGGCTCAATAGTTGCGGCTCTGAGGCTCTAGAGCACAGGCTCCATAGTTGTGGTTCATGGACTTAATTGCTCTGTAGCATGTGGGATCTTCCTGGCTCAAGGATAAAATCTGTGTCTCCTGCATTGGCAGGCTAACTCTTTACCACTGAGCTACCAGGGAAGCCCCTGTAATATTTTTTTGGTTCCTTTATTATCCAGTTCAAGTGTGTAGGGTCTAGAGTTATGCTCCTTTATTGATTTCTGATACTGACAATTTATGTCTTCTTTCTTTTTCCTTCATCAACTTAGACATGTTGTCAGAGACCTGACTTTAGTCATGTGGTTCTTCAGTATTTTTTTGTATTTTGAGTTCTGCTTTTAAATTTTTAATTCTTTCTCTTACACTTAATTTAGATTTGATTTCTCTTCTTTCTCTAGTTTCTTATGGTGGAGACAAATTTAGATTTTAATAAATTTAAAACATTTATGTTGATATTCATTCTTTTCTAACAAATGTACTTGTGAGGCTCATTTTTAAGTTTTGTTTGTGCGAGTCTAAAGGAACGTTTGGCCTTCCCAGGTGGTTCGGTGGTAAAAAAAAATTCTACCTGCCTAATGCAGGAGACACAAGAAACACACATTTGATTCCTAGGTCAGGAAGATTCCTTGAAATAGAAAATGACAACTTACTTTAGTATTCTTGTCTGGAAAATTCCATGGAGAGAGGAGCCTGGTAGGTGACAGTCCATGGGGTTGTAAAGTACAGGACACGACTGAGTATACACACACACACACACACACACACACACACACACACACACAAAGGAATATTTACTCCAGTAATAATTTAGCCAACTAGTAAAGTGTAGCCCTTCTGAAGTCACTACTGTATTCCTCAAGTGATCAGTAAGGGCTTGTCATTCTGTCTGGTAGTAACGTAAGTGATTTCCAGGCATGTGTGAGTTGTGGAAACTTGTTCAGTTCCCAACGTTTTACTTGTTATTTGTCCAGTCTTGCAGTTTCACCCTATTCATGTATTCCCTAATATTTTCCAAAAACTCATGGGTCCCCTTATGTATATTTCTGGAGTTCTTTTCCTATGTAGCTCCTACTCTACTCCATCATTTACAGACACCTCAGACTACTTAAACTCTAACAAAATCCATTTTATCAATTATGTAAGGCAACTGCTCTTTGCTTGAACTCTACCTCTCTCATCAGGGAAGCCTTCTGCATTGCGGCTAAAAAATTTTTTCTTCACCACTGAGCTACCAGGGAAGCACCTGTAATATTTTTTTGGTTCCTTTATTATCCAGTTCAAGTGTGTAGGGTCTAGAGTTATGCTCCTTTATTGATTTCTGATACTGACAATTTATGTCTTCTTTCTTTTTCCTTCATCAACTTAGACATGTTGTCAGAGACCTGACTTTAGTCATGTGGTTCTTCAGTATTTTTTTGTATTTTGAGTTCTGCTTTTAAATTTTTAATTCTTTCTCTTACACTTAATTTAGATTTGATTTCTCTTCTTTCTCTAGTTTCTTATGGTGGAGACAAATTTAGATTTTAATAAATTTAAAACATTTATGTTGATATTCATTCTTTTCTAACAAATGTACTTGTGAGGCTCATTTTTAAGTTTTGTTTGTGCGAGTCTAAAGGAACGTTTGGCCTTCCCAGGTGGTTCGGTGGTAAAAAAAAATTCTACCTGCCTAATGCAGGAGACACAAGAAACACACATTTGATTCCTAGGTCAGGAAGATTCCTTGAAATAGAAAATGACAACTTACTTTAGTATTCTTGTCTGGAAAATTCCATGGAGAGAGGAGCCTGGTAGGTGACAGTCCATGGGGTTGTAAAGTACAGGACACGACTGAGTATACACACACACACACACACACACACACACACACACACACACAAAGGAATATTTACTCCAGTAATAATTTAGCCAACTAGTAAAGTGTAGCCCTTCTGAAGTCACTACTGTATTCCTCAAGTGATCAGTAAGGGCTTGTCATTCTGTCTGGTAGTAACGTAAGTGATTTCCAGGCATGTGTGAGTTGTGGAAACTTGTTCAGTTCCCAACGTTTTACTTGTTATTTGTCCAGTCTTGCAGTTTCACCCTATTCATGTATTCCCTAATATTTTCCAAAAACTCATGGGTCCCCTTATGTATATTTCTGGAGTTCTTTTCCTATGTAGCTCCCTACTCTACTCCATCATTTACAGACACCTCAGACTACTTAAACTCTAACAAAATCCATTTTATCAATTATGTAAGGCAACTGCTCTTTGCTTGAACTCTACCTCTCTCATCAGGGAAGCCTGTAGTGGTAATATCTGGTATTTATTGAGCATGTATTATGTGCCGATCACTATTCTGTTATATTATTAAGTCGTCACTACAGCTCTGTGAGATAAACACAACAGTTATATCCATTTTACGAATGAAAAACAAAGGCAGAAATGAAATAACTTGCACAGCAACAACTAATAAGTCATAAAAACAGCATACAAACTTAGTTTCATCTTCTAACCTTTCAGTAATCAAGTTTATTGGAGCAAAAGTTAGTTTTGGAAATCTCTAAACGTGTCTCATAATTATATATTCTAAGACTTTCAGTTCCTATCAACTACCTATTAAGATCTTTCCAGCTCTTTAATGACACAGAAGAGAAATATAACCTAGTAGAATGATTATGTATGATTTTATATATCTGAGTTCTACCCAACCATTCTGTAATTTTGGAAAATAACCCTTCATTTTTATGAATTTCAATGGTCAGAAATCAGTGCGTGTGTCATAACCTAATTAAAAATAGCACAGATGTATTATCAGGAGTATTGTGCGTGTGTGTATGTGTCTGTTGGTTACTAGTCACATCCAACTGTTTGTGACCCCATGGACTCTATCTTGCCAGGCTCCTCTGTCCATGGAATTCTCCAGGCAAAAATATTGGAGTGAGTTGCCATTCCCTTCTCCAAGGGATCTTTCCAGCCTAGGGATCAAATCTGGGTCTCCCACATTTCAGGCAGATTCTTTACCATCTGAGCCACCTGTGAGGCCCCCAGGAGATTTATAAATCCATTTTTAAAAATGAATTTATATCTATGGCTTTTATTACTAGTCACTGATCACTTTTATCCATTTTAATGAAAAATTTATATTTAACTTTAATATTTAACATTAAAATGTATATTTAAATTAATATTTAATTTTATTTTGAATTCTGGAGCATATTATAGATACATTTAATACTGAATTACTCATGGTGGATCTCAGCCTAAAGTATAGCACATTTATTGGGATTACTAAAATTTGCCTAAACTTGGCAGTGTAACCAGAAGTCATAGGTTGATTTTTACATAGCCAGTCTTGTAAACTTTAGGGTTTGTATTCAAGTCAGTCATATGTTGATGTATACTCATCTAGTATCATTTATTTTCACCCCCAATATTCTTTCTACAAATGTATTGAAATAACTTTTTAAAATAAACAGTCTTTCTGCTGCAAATGTCTTCCCAGGCTCCAGGTTACTTCAGCTTTTCCATGTTAAGGCCAATCTTTACAATTTGCTTCTAGAAGCATAGTTAATTCTTAAGAGTTCATGTGAACTTGCTAATTCACTTTTTTTTTTTTGCCTCTAATTCATCATTTTTTTTTGGCCATCTTTATTCTTTTGGCATGTGTGGGCCTCCCACCCCAGTAGCTCTCTCATTGCAGAGCACTAGCTCTGGGCACATGCACTCCAGAGTGCTGGCTCATAACTGGACACACCGGCCCAGCCGCTCCTTGGCACATGGGATCTTCCTGGGCCAGGGATTGAACCAGCGCCCCTTGTACTACAAGGCGGACTCTTTACCTACTGGACTCCCAGGCAAGGCCTTGCTAACCCACTTTTTAAAGTAAATTTTTCTGTAGTTCCCACCTGAAAAGCCAGATACTCCTGTGGCCTGCTTATGTGGCTTTTTCCACTAATAACATTCTGTGAACATGTTCTTTGGCATGATATTCCAATTCCTCATCATCTTTTCACATATTCAAAATACTGTATACTAACCAGGGTTACAATTTATTTTTGCAATTGAGATATTTATATCATTCTTATACTGACACTTAAAAAATACATTAAATTCTTAGTTGCAGTTCAACTTGCATCTGTGTTTCTTGACATCATTCTGCCCACTTTCTAGCCACAAGACTGAGGGGAAAAGAAGCAAAGATTATGGATAGCATGCAATAAATGTTAGTATAATCTGTTATGCTGTAGTGGATAGCTAATATACATATTTTCTGTTCTCCTCCTGCTTCAGAGAATATATTGTCAAAACTCACCACCTTATTTGCTTTTAATACTGAATTACTCATGGTGGATCTCAGCCTAAAGTATAGCACATTTATTGGGATTACTAAAATTTGCCTAAACTTGGCAGTGTAACCAGAAGTCATAGGTTGATTTTTACATAGCCAGTCTTGTAAACTTTAGGGTTTGTATTCAAGTCAGTCATATGTTGATGTATACTCATCTAGTATCATTTATTTTCACCCCCAATCTTCTTTCTACAAATGTATTGAAATAACTTTTTAAAATAAACAGTCTTTCTGCTGCAAATGTCTTCCCAGGCTCCAGGTTACTTCAGCTTTTCCATGTTAAGGCCAATCTTTACAATTTGCTTCTAGAAGCATAGTTAATTCTTAAGAGTTCATGTGAACTTGCTAATTCACTTTTTTTTTTTTGCCTCTAATTCATCATTTTTTTTTGGCCATCTTTATTCTTTTGGCATGTGTGGGCCTCCCACCCCAGTAGCTCTCTCATTGCAGAGCACTAGCTCTGGGCACATGCACTCCAGAGTGCTGGCTCATAACTGGACACACCGGCCCAGCCGCTCCTTGGCACATGGGATCTTCCTGGGCCAGGGATTGAACCAGCGCCCCTTGTACTACAAGGCGGACTCTTTACCTACTGGACTCCCAGGCAAGGCCTTGCTAACCCACTTTTTAAAGTAAATTTTTCTGTAGTTCCCACCTGAAAAGCCAGATACTCCTGTGGCCTGCTTATGTGGCTTTTTCCACTAATAACATTCTGTGAACATGTTCTTTGGCATGATATTCCAATTCCTCATCATCTTTTCACATATTCAAAATACTGTATACTAACCAGGGTTACAATTTATTTTTGCAATTGAGATATTTATATCATTCTTATACTGACACTTAAAAAATACATTAAATTCTTAGTTGCAGTTCAACTTGCATCTGTGTTTCTTGACATCATTCTGCCCACTTTCTAGCCACAAGACTGAGGGGAAAAGAAGCAAAGATTATGGATAGCATGCAATAAATGTTAGTATAATCTGTTATGCTGTAGTGGATAGCTAATATACATATTTTCTGTTCTCCTCCCTGCTTCGCAGAGAATATATTGTCAAAACTCACCACACTGCTTGCCCATCTGTTTGGTCCATTTTCAGGGACAGTGAACTCAGGTAACCTCTACAGCAACAAGTGGCAGAAGAAGAGGTCAAGAGAGGTGATATAATCACTACAGGTTCTAGCAAAAGAGGGAGAAAATACATGTCAGAACATTCCTTACACAATCCTCAGATTACTACATAATAACTTTTCTCAGAACCTGCTGACTTGAACAAATCGAGTTGGTTTCTTTTAGGACAATTTCAATCATTTACTTCTCTAATTTCATTTCATCTTCCTCCTCCCAACCCAGGTGGTACCCATTCTAAGATAAGAGCTAGAAATGTAGGAAAGATTCAGGGCTTATATAATATTGCAACATCAACAAAGAAAACAGATGCTAGCATTTTAGCTATTTTTCTCTAAACTGCATTTTGTTATAAATATGTAAATTTTGTTCCAATAAATTTTCACTGTATACATTCTGGGAGTCATAGTCCTCAGAGTATGTAGCAATCAATACTTTTCCTTCCTTATAAGGCCTTCATATTCTCCCCATCCCAGGATACTTTCCCTTCATACTCTCCCCATAATTTGGTAATATTAATTCTGAAAATTGCTTTGTGTCTTAGTGGAATTGTAATTTTAAAAGATTATAGAAGCCTTTTCGAAGCTCAAAACTTAAAACTTGTATTCCTTGATACTAAGGGCCATTCCTAAACACACAGGAAAGCACGGAACTGTAAAATCATTCCCTCTGGCCCGCGCATTTCTATTTTCTCAATGTGCTTACTACCAGAAAAACAACACTGCCCAGGCATTATTTCTGCTGAGATGCACACATGACAGTTTGTCCTTTGGACCAGCTGCTGTTTTACCTGACAGGGGAAGGAAATCAGCAACCTCATTCCTACCATCTAGTGAAGTCTGAAATCCCACGGTCCTGCCAGCAGAGCCTATAGCCAGAGTGCCAGGAATGAGGCTGTCTCCATGAAATCACCAAACTGCTGCCTAACTTCTCGGCTTTCACCTTGGATCTAGGTCTAATATACTACTTCACTACCAAACCACTGAACCAAAGTGGTTTTGGGGGCTAATATACATATTTTCTGTTCTCCTCCCTGCTTCGCAGAGAATATATTGTCAAAACTCACCACACTGCTTGCCCATCTGTTTGGTCCATTTTCAGGGACAGTGAACTCAGGTAACCTCTACAGCAACAAGTGGCAGAAGAAGAGGTCAAGAGAGGTGATATAATCACTACAGGTTCTAGCAAAAGAGGGAGAAAATACATGTCAGAACATTCCTTACACAATCCTCAGATTACTACATAATAACTTTTCTCAGAACCTGCTGACTTGAACAAATCGAGTTGGTTTCTTTTAGGACAATTTCAATCATTTACTTCTCTAATTTCATTTCATCTTCCTCCTCCCAACCCAGGTGGTACCCATTCTAAGATAAGAGCTAGAAATGTAGGAAAGATTCAGGGCTTATATAATATTGCAACATCAACAAAGAAAACAGATGCTAGCATTTTAGCTATTTTTCTCTAAACTGCATTTTGTTATAAATATGTAAATTTTGTTCCAATAAATTTTCACTGTATACATTCTGGGAGTCATAGTCCTCAGAGTATGTAGCAATCAATACTTTTCCTTCCTTATAAGGCCTTCATATTCTCCCCATCCCAGGATACTTTCCCTTCATACTCTCCCCATAATTTGGTAATATTAATTCTGAAAATTGCTTTGTGTCTTAGTGGAATTGTAATTTTAAAAGATTATAGAAGCCTTTTCGAAGCTCAAAACTTAAAACTTGTATTCCTTGATACTAAGGGCCATTCCTAAACACACAGGAAAGCACGGAACTGTAAAATCATTCCCTCTGGCACGCCCATTTCTATTTTTTCAATTTGCTTACTACTAGAAAAACAACACTGCCCAGGCATTATTTCTGCTGAGATGCACACATGACAGTTTGTCCTTTGGACCAGCTGCTGTTTTACCTGACAGGGGAAGGAAATCAGCAACCTCATTCCTACCATCTAGTGAAGTCTGAAATCCCACGGTCCTGCCAGCAGAGCCTATAGCCAGAGTGCCAGGAATGAGGCTGTCTCCATGAAATCACCAAACTGCTGCCTAACTTCTCGGGCTTTCACCTTGGATCTAGGTCTAATATACTACTTCACTACCAAGACCACTGATCTTGCTTAGAACCCTTACCTGCATGGTTGGGAACTGATTAGATACACCAAGAAGACCATGCCTACCTCTACATACCTGCCCTCCTCCTCCTGGACATCTCCCCCTCCTCTCAGGCTGGTTCTAATGTCTGTGCTAGTAGAATGATTATGGACATAATAATGCTCTTGGGACACCCTGCTTTGAGCAGCAGAGTAGCAGAGGCAATCAGGGATCCCAGCTCTTGGACTCCAAATCTGAGTTTCTCCTCCATCCTCTTCCCTATCTACAGGAGTCCTGTGACTGAGGGCCCAGCATGTTTTGTACTCAGCATCACTCCCATTACATCACCCTCCACCCCAAAATGAAACTGACTCTGGTGATCCTTCCCCATAGAGGCTGGACACAACAGCTGAGTCACTTCCCCCATTGTCAGAACAGGAAAAAAATGCACTAGTGCTTCAGAAGTGCTTCTCGCCTTTTTTTTTTTTTTTTAATTTTAAAAAAGGGACTTTTGAAGAATAGGAAGAAGGAGAGAGGAAGAATAAAAGTGAATATGAAGCGTATACATTCTTTTTTTAACAAAAGTGTTGAACATCAAAACAAGTGGGGAGAATAAGGTAAGCTCTCTACTACTACAACCCTCCCAGAAAAGTGCCAGGGAGAAGCCAATGTGTATCTACATGTGGGTTGATTTTTTTTTTTTTTTCACCTTCCAAATATCAAGAGGAATAAAACATAATTATGCATATTGAGTTTATAAGCAGGAGCTTCCTAGGTAGTGCAGTGGGAAAGAATCTGCCTGCCAGTGCAGGAGATGCAAGAGACATGTGTTCAGTCCCTCTTAGTCAGGAAGATTCCCCTGGAGAAGGAAATGGCAACCCATTCCCGTATTCTTGCCTAGAGAAGAGAGGAACCTTTCCACGGCAGGCTATAGTCCATAGGGTCCCAAAGAATCAGAAACAAGCGAGCAACTAAGCACGCGCGCACACACAGTTAATCAGGACTTCTACGAAGTTATGTCCCATTAGCAGGATAGTGACCAGCATGCATCTGTTCATAAAGTTTCCAAAGTTCGCTGCTGCTACACGACACAAAATGTCTAAGCCTCTGCATGTCTCCTCAAGCCTCTGACAGCGTATGACTCATTTTTTTTTTTTTTGACATTCACGCCTTCCCCTTCCCACCAGACCCTGTTCTCTTACACACAGAACAATGTGTAATTCTCAGAAAGCGCCACGTTCTTCCATCTTTCGGCCTTTGCAAGCTCTGTACTTTCTGAAACCCTCATCCTCGCCATCAACGCTCCCCTCCCCATCCCTTACCACCTCCTTTTATCTTTGAGCCGTCCTCACCAGAGGCAATCTGGAAAGTTTCTCCTCCATCCTCTTCCCAATCTACAGGAGTCCTGTGACTGAGGGCCCAGCATGTTTTGTACTCAGCATCACTCCCATTACATCACCCTCCACCCCAAAATGAAACTGACTCTGGTGATCCTTCCCCATAGAGGCTGGACACAACAGCTGAGTCACTTCCCCCATTGTCAGAACAGGAAAAAAATGCACTAGTGCTTCAGAAGTGCTTCTCGCCTTTTTTTTTTTTAATTTTAAAAAAGGGACTTTTGAAGAATAGGAAGAAGGAGAGAGGAAGAATAAAAGTGAATATGAAGCGTATACATTCTTTTTTTAACAAAAGTGTTGAACATCAAAACAAGTGGGGAGAATAAGGTAAGCTCTCTACTACTACAACCCTCCCAGAAAAGTGCCAGGGAGAAGCCAATGTGTATCTACATGTGGGTTGATTTTTTTTTTTTTTTTCACCTTCCAAATATCAAGAGGAATAAAACATAATTATGCATATTGAGTTTATAAGCAGGAGCTTCCTAGGTAGTGCAGTGGGAAAGAATCTGCCTGCCAGTGCAGGAGATGCAAGAGACATGTGTTCAGTCCCTCTTAGTCAGGAAGATTCCCCTGGAGAAGGAAATGGCAACCCATTCCCGTATTCTTGCCTAGAGAAGAGAGGAACCTTTCCACGGCAGGCTATAGTCCATAGGGTCCCAAAGAATCAGAAACAAGCGAGCAACTAAGCACGCGCGCACACACAGTTAATCAGGACTTCTACGAAGTTATGTCCCATTAGCAGGATAGTGACCAGCATGCATCTGTTCATAAAGTTTCCAAAGTTCGCTGCTGCTACACGACACAAAATGTCTAAGCCTCTGCATGTCTCCTCAAGCCTCTGACAGCGTATGACTCATTTTTTTTTTTTTTGACATTCACGCCTTCCCCTTCCCACCAGACCCTGTTCTCTTACACACAGAACAATGTGTAATTCTCAGAAAGCGCCACGTTCTTCCATCTTTCGGCCTTTGCAAGCTCTGTACTTTCTGAAACCCTCATCCTCGCCATCAACGCCACCCCTCCCATCCCTTATCTCCTTTAGCCGGGGAACTCTCACTGATTTTTCCAGATTCGGTTTCTGAGTCACGTCCTCAGTTAAGGCTTTCCTGACATTTCACACTTTGACCTGAAAGAGCCCAGCATTCCCTTCACGTCAGCTTTGTGCCTGGTGCATATCTTCCCCTACGTACCTGCCTCTTTGCCGGAGGGCTTCCCTGGGGGCTCAGAGGGTAACGAATCTGACTGTAATGCAGGAAACGTGGTTCGGACCCCTGAGTTGAAAATATCCCCTGGAGAAGGAAATGGCAACCCACTCCAGTCTTCTTGCCATTCTTTTTCGTAGCTCTGAAACTGTGGGTAATCCTTAGTAAAATCCTTTTTATCTATCTTCAGGAATCAAGGTTGTCTACAAGACTTGCAGGTCTTCCAAGGGGCACAAAGCCTAAACTGTAAGACGTTTGCCAGAGTCGTTTTCTAGGAACTCGGAGTCAGCGTCTAGTTCGAGTTCAGCTGGTTAAACCGTCCACAACCACCGACCCTCCACCTGGGCGCACATGAGCTTCTGCTCAGTGACCTTTTGACTCAGGACTGAAAATTACACCCTCAGGTGGTGTTAAGCGCCTGCATTTTTTGCAGAGACCCACGATTTTGTCACACAAGCGCGTGACGCTTCCGCACTTTTTTCCAGTCGCCACTCCCCACGCTCAGCACGCTGCCCACGCCCCCTACGGGCCCACGCCCACCTTGCGCCTCCATACTCCTCCCACCTTCAGGTGGTCCTGGTTCTTGATGTTTTATCTCATGTAAACCCGGAGCTCCTTGCCTTCAGGAAAGCAGATTTGAGACTTATTCTCCATGTCTCCTGGCTTGGCCGCCTTTAGGATAAACCCTCTCTTTGCTGCAGACCTGTGCATCTTACTGTTTTGTTTACTGAGCAAAACAAACCTTGTCCAGTAACAGCTCTATGGACAGAAACAGTGGCTCTCTGGCATTTAAAAGGGTTCAGTGGGCATTTGATAAAAGGATGGATGGTGGGTACTCAAATACGTTAGTTTGACTACAAAGCCAAGAGGCCCCTTTTTACTGAGTATAGCCATGACAGAAACAACATATTCTGAAACCCTCATCCTCGCCATCAACGCCACCCTCCCATCCCTTATCTCCTTTAGCCGGGAACTCTCACTGATTTTTCCAGATTCGGTTTCTGAGTCACGCCTCAGTTAAGGCTTTCCTGACATTTCACACTTTGACCTGAAAGAGCCCAGCATTCCCTTCACGTCAGCTTTGTGCCTGGTGCATATCTTCCCCTACGTACCTGCCTCTTTGCCGGAGGGCTTCCCTGGGGGCTCAGAGGGTAACGAATCTGACTGTAATGCAGGAAACGTGGTTCGGACCCCTGAGTTGAAAATATCCCCTGGAGAAGGAAATGGCAACCCACTCCAGTCTTCTTGCCATTCTTTTTCGTAGCTCTGAAACTGTGGGTAATCCTTAGTAAAATCCTTTTTATCTATCTTCAGGAATCAAGGTTGTCTACAAGACTTGCAGGTCTTCCAAGGGGCACAAAGCCTAAACTGTAAGACGTTTGCCAGAGTCGTTTTCTAGGAACTCGGAGTCAGCGTCTAGTTCGAGTTCAGCTGGTTAAACCGTCCACAACCACCGACCCTCCACCTGGGCGCACATGAGCTTCTGCTCAGTGACCTTTTGACTCAGGACTGAAAATTACACCCTCAGGTGGTGTTAAGCGCCTGCATTTTTTGCAGAGACCCACGATTTTGTCACACAAGCGCGTGACGCTTCCGCACTTTTTTCCAGTCGCCACTCCCCACGCTCAGCACGCTGCCCACGCCCCCTACGGGCCCACGCCCACCTTGCGCCTCCATACTCCTCCCACCTTCAGGTGGTCCTGGTTCTTGATGTTTTATCTCATGTAAACCCGGAGCTCCTTGCCTTCAGGAAAGCAGATTTGAGACTTATTCTCCATGTCTCCTGGCTTGGCCGCCTTTAGGATAAACCCTCTCTTTGCTGCAGACCTGTGCATCTTACTGTTTTGTTTACTGAGCAAAACAAACCTTGTCCAGTAACAGCTCTATGGACAGAAACAGTGGCTCTCTGGCATTTAAAAGGGTTCAGTGGGCATTTGATAAAAGGATGGATGGTGGGTACTCAAATACGTTAGTTTGACTACAAAGCCAAGAGGCTTTTCACAGCACAATTCTTTATCCTACTGAGTATAGCCATGACAGAAACAACATATTCAATAGGATATTTTAAAGCACAAATAGCCTGAGGAAAAAAATACATAGAGGGCTACCATAGCTTAAAGAAAATGGTTAATAACTAGGTGCCTTTGCTTTGCATATTTCCACACCAATAACTCACCAAACCATAAGGTAGCCTCCTGAAGGACTTACCTGTCAGGAGGTCATCCCTGAAAATGACTGGTGTCAAGTTTTAGTCTCACTTTATAGGTGGAGCTAGTGGTAAAGAACCCACCAGCAATGCAGAAGACATAAGGGACACGGGTTCCATCTCTCGGTCAGGAGGATCCCCTGGAAAAGGGAATGGCAATCCACTCCAGTATTCTTGCCTAGAGAATCCCATGGACCGAGAAACCTGGTGGGCTACAGTCCATAGGGTTGCAAAGAATTGAATATGGCTGAAGCGACTTAGCACACACTAACAAAGCCCCAGGAATCTTGTCACCAAACACATATAGGTTACTAGCTTTTAAATCAGGTTTGTTTGTCTTAACCCAAACTGATGGTCTATAGGGTCATCAATAGGTAAGAACTGTGGACAGGAAGAGGCTAGTTTCCAATTGTGAAAGGTTAAGGACTTGCTCAACAGTATATCACCTGAAGCCTGCTCAGAAAAGCAAGCCAGTGAACACTATTCTCTTCCAGATGCAAAAGTCTTTTAATTATGACAAGTTGGAAAGCTCTAAAACTGTGGTTAGCTGCATTGCAATTTGTTTCTAAGATGACAAAGAGCAGAAAGTACAAACAAGGCAAGGTTGGAGACCTCATAAGAGGCCCTGGGTGATCCCAGTGTTACCAAAAGCCTGAACTTGGTAGTGTAACTTCTTTGCTTGAAAGCCTTCAATCAAGTGGGACCTCTGAGGCATACAACTGTAATTTCAAACCACAAAAGAAAACAGAACCCTCTCAAACTTTTATTTTGCTGAGGAAGCGGATGATTTAAATAAGTCTGTTTGACACATGCCCATCGGACTTCCCAAATTCCTTAGTTTCTGAATGACAGAAAGCAAAATGGATGGTGGGTACTCAAATACGTTAGTTTGACTACAAAGCCAAGAGGCTTTTCACAGCACAATTCTTTATCCTACTGAGTATAGCCATGACAGAAACAACATATTCAATAGGATATTTTAAAGCACAAATAGCCTGAGGAAAAAAATACATAGAGGGCTACCATAGCTTAAAGAAAATGGTTAATAACTAGGTGCCTTTGCTTTGCATATTTCCACACCAATAACTCACCAAACCATAAGGTAGCCTCCTGAAGGACTTACCTGTCAGGAGGTCATCCCTGAAAATGACTGGTGTCAAGTTTTAGTCTCACTTTATAGGTGGAGCTAGTGGTAAAGAACCCACCAGCAATGCAGAAGACATAAGGGACACGGGTTCCATCTCTCGGTCAGGAGGATCCCCTGGAAAAGGGAATGGCAATCCACTCCAGTATTCTTGCCTAGAGAATCCCATGGACCGAGAAACCTGGTGGGCTACAGTCCATAGGGTTGCAAAGAATTGAATATGGCTGAAGCGACTTAGCACACACTAACAAAGCCCCAGGAATCTTGTCACCAAACACATATAGGTTACTAGCTTTTAAATCAGGTTTGTTTGTCTTAACCCAAACTGATGGTCTATAGGGTCATCAATAGGTAAGAACTGTGGACAGGAAGAGGCTAGTTTCCAATTGTGAAAGGTTAAGGACTTGCTCAACAGTATATCACCTGAAGCCTGCTCAGAAAAGCAAGCCAGTGAACACTATTCTCTTCCAGATGCAAAAGTCTTTTAATTATGACAAGTTGGAAAGCTCTAAAACTGTGGTTAGCTGCATTGCAATTTGTTTCTAAGATGACAAAGAGCAGAAAGTACAAACAAGGCAAGGTTGGAGACCTCATAAGAGGCCCTGGGTGATCCCAGTGTTACCAAAAGCCTGAACTTGGTAGTGTAACTTCTTTGCTTGAAAGCCTTCAATCAAGTGGGACCTCTGAGGCATACAACTGTAATTTCAAACCACAAAAGAAAACAGAACCCTCTCAAACTTTTATTTTGCTGAGGAAGCGGATGATTTAAATAAGTCTGTTTGACACATGCCCATCGGACTTCCCAGTTCCCTTAGGTTTCTTGCAAGTCAGCCATAAAGCCATTCCCTACTTGTTCTGACAGGATTTATGCATTCTACATCTGGTATTCAGCAAGCATATTTTTCTTCCTTTTTCATTGAACTTCTGCCCATACACACATACAGGGTCTCATTTTAATAGTGGGATTATTCCCTGTGTATTTAAATACACAGGAAACAGGAAATCATCTAAAAGAACACAGTGATCTCATGGTTATATCACTTTTCCCCACAAGCCCATTTGGAATCAGAGACAAAGATTCTGGAGCTTATAGCTTAAGAGTTTCTCAACCTGAGAGGCTGACTGACCTTAAGTTCCCTCTTCTGATTCTTAGCATGGCTCACATTTATTCCAAGACACTGAAAAGAAAAAGACTTTTTTTTTTTCTCCAAAATAAATCTTGAGTGCTCAGCTCTCAGAAAAGGAAAGAGACATTCTCACATTTGGTTGGCTGACTAAAGCAGGAGTCTGAAGATCTAGCAAAAGGCTTCTCCCAAGGAAGCTGTGAAGGTCTCCAGACATCCTAACATTGTTCTCAGTTGGACATAGGTTTTCTCCAATATGTACTGAGAATGTAGGAACCTGTATTTACTAAGCACTAACGTGTCTTGACCAGGTTCCATTTAATCCTTACAAAAGCTATATAAGGTAGGTGTTATTAGACCCATTTTACAGAGGAAACAACTGAGGTCTAACTCCTAACAACTCAATATATTTTAAGGGACAGTGTTTCTTCCAACAATTATTTCCATGGAATAGGGTTTCCTAGGATTATGACAAGTTGGAAAGCTCTAAAACTGTGGTTAGCTGCATTGCAATTTGTTTCTAAGATGACAAAGAGCAGAAAGTACAAACAAGGCAAGGTTGGAGACCTCATAAGAGGCCCTGGGTGATCCCAGTGTTACCAAAAGCCTGAACTTGGTAGTGTAACTTCTTTGCTTGAAAGCCTTCAATCAAGTGGGACCTCTGAGGCATACAACTGTAATTTCAAACCACAAAAGAAAACAGAACCCTCTCAAACTTTTATTTTGCTGAGGAAGCGGATGATTTAAATAAGTCTGTTTGACACATGCCCATCGGACTTCCCAGTTCCCTTAGGTTTCTTGCAAGTCAGCCATAAAGCCATTCCCTACTTGTTCTGACAGGATTTATGCATTCTACATCTGGTATTCAGCAAGCATATTTTTCTTCCTTTTCATTGAACTTCTGCCCATACACACATACAGGGTCTCATTTTAATAGTGGGATTATTCCCTGTGTATTTAAATACACAGGAAACAGGAAATCATCTAAAAGAACACAGTGATCTCATGGTTATATCACTTTTCCCCACAAGCCCATTTGGAATCAGAGACAAAGATTCTGGAGCTTATAGCTTAAGAGTTTCTCAACCTGAGAGGCTGACTGACCTTAAGTTCCCTCTTCTGATTCTTAGCATGGCTCACATTTATTCCAAGACACTGAAAAGAAAAAGACTTTTTTTTTTTCTCCAAAATAAATCTTGAGTGCTCAGCTCTCAGAAAAGGAAAGAGACATTCTCACATTTGGTTGGCTGACTAAAGCAGGAGTCTGAAGATCTAGCAAAAGGCTTCTCCCAAGGAAGCTGTGAAGGTCTCCAGACATCCTAACATTGTTCTCAGTTGGACATAGGTTTTCCAATATGTACTGAGAATGTAGGAACCTGTATTTACTAAGCACTAACGTGTCTTGACCAGGTTCCATTTAATCCTTACAAAAGCTATATAAGGTAGGTGTTATTAGACCCATTTTACAGAGGAAACAACTGAGGTCTAACTCCTAACAACTCAATATATTTTAAGGGACAGTGTTTCTTCCAACAATTATTTCCATGGAATAGGGTTTCCTAGGATTCTCTCACACCAAAGCCTTGGGAAAAGGTTTGTGAGCAGGCTTGTCTTACAGCACCCTGGGACTGGAACATTCAAGCTCCATGCCCGAATCCATCCGAACAGCACCAAAGGCGCTCCATCAAAGAACGAAGAAATTAGGCTCTGTATACTTCAGTAATACATCCTGTTACTTTAAATATTGGTATTCTTTCTGGCATCTGTGTCTATCTTGCTAACTTGGAAGACTGATTAACTTGAATACTCTATTGTCCAATCATGCCAGAGAATAAACCAGCTGTGAAAGCAGGGTGCCTTTGCTCTTGGAACAACCACCACCCTGCTCCCAACTCCTCAGTAATGCCAAGATTTTTCCTCATCTCATCTGATTCAGACATTTTGTTGCTTCTTTCCCCACTTCCTTTTTCTGTGAATCTTCTTTCCTGTTTATCTGAAGCTGCCACCATCAAAGCCTGGTTCAAATCTCCCTCAGAGTTTCTATTATTGGCCCCATGCGGTTTTCTACTTTTTAAACATCCTCATTCCATCCATATAATCTGGGAACTATATTACTTTGAACTGATTCTCAATGCTGTGTAACTGTTCACAGTTTCTTCCCAACTGTTTTCAGTGACATCATGCTGATAGCTTGAACTTGGTTATTGCAGGAGTATTTATATCATGGAAATTAGCAAATGCTACAAATCAAGGCTTTGTTTTCCTCCTTTGGAAAGCCAGTGACCAGCACCATGTCCCTCAGGCCAGCAGCCTCCATCACTTGGGAACCTGCTAGAAATACAAAGTCCAGGATCTCCCCTCCCACCTGCTGAGCCACAATTTTGAATTTTTGTAAAGTTTCTTTTTCTTCCCCATCATGCCTCTTTTATTTTCATATTTATTTGTATCCATCATCTAGTCTTCGGCCTGTGTAGGCCACCCATTGCAGTGGCCTCTCGCCACAGAGTACCGACCCGGGCACATGTGCTTCACCGGGATGTGCCCTGAGATCTTCCCAGGCCAGAACAAAGGCCTCTGCTGCCAACTCCTAACAACTCAATATATTTTAAGGGACAGTGTTTCTTCCAACAATTATTTCCATGGAATAGGGTTTCCTAGGATTCTCTCACACCAAAGCCTTGGGAAAAGGTTTGTGAGCAGGCTTGTCTTACAGCACCCTGGGACTGGAACATTCAAGCTCCATGCCCGAATCCATCCGAACAGCACCAAAGGCGCTCCATCAAAGAACGAAGAAATTAGGCTCTGTATACTTCAGTAATACATCCTGTTACTTTAAATATTGGTATTCTTTCTGGCATCTGTGTCTATCTTGCTAACTTGGAAGACTGATTAACTTGAATACTCTATTGTCCAATCATGCCAGAGAATAAACCAGCTGTGAAAGCAGGGTGCCTTTGCTCTTGGAACAACCACCACCCTGCTCCCAACTCCTCAGTAATGCCAAGATTTTTCCTCATCTCATCTGATTCAGACATTTTGTTGCTTCTTTCCCCATTTCCCTTTTTTCTGTGAATCTTCTTTCCTGTTTATCTGAAGCTGCCACCATCAAAGCCTGGTTCAAATCTCCCTCAGAGTTTCTATTATTGGCCCCATGCGGTTTTCTACTTTTTAAACATCCTCATTCCATCCATATAATCTGGGAACTATATTACTTTGAACTGATTCTCAATGCTGTGTAACTGTTCACAGTTTCTTCCCAACTGTTTTCAGTGACATCATGCTGATAGCTTGAACTTGGTTATTGCAGGAGTATTTATATCATGGAAATTAGCAAATGCTACAAATCAAGGCTTTGTTTTCCTCCTTTGGAAAGCCAGTGACCAGCACCATGTCCCTCAGGCCAGCAGCCTCCATCACTTGGGAACCTGCTAGAAATACAAAGTCCAGGATCTCCCCTCCCACCTGCTGAGCCACAATTTTGAATTTTTGTAAAGTTTCTTTTTCTTCCCCATCATGCCTCTTTTATTTTCATATTTATTTGTATCCATCATCTAGTCTTCGGCCTGTGTAGGCCACCCATTGCAGTGGCCTCTCTCGCCACAGAGTACCGACCCCGGGCACATGTGCTTCAGAGTGCTGGCTTGGTGCAACCGCTCTGTGGCACATGAGATCTTCCCAGGCCAGGGAACAAACCGGTACCCCCTGCACTGCAAGGTGGACTTTCCACCACTGGACCACCAGGGAAGCCCCGTTTTTACATTTTTAAAATAAGAACCTTAAGGGATTCATTTGGATCAAAACATGAAACAAGAAACTTCTAAAATCACCTCTTAAAATCTAGGATTGATTCACTATGTATAGCTGGAGCTCCATAAGTTTGTAACATGGGTTGAACTCCACATTGTGAAACTTTCCATTCTCAAGGCTGCTTGCCAAAGGCTGAGATGTATTTGTCCTATTTACATAGTTATTGCTGTAAACTTTTGATAATTTGTTTTTAAAAGCTTGAAGTGGGAGGGTGTTCAGGAGCTGGAAGAAGTCTGGATTTTTAATACCAAATTAAGGACACACTAAACTAATAAAGGGAATTAAAAAGATATCTAGATATAAAACATGACAGAGATTTGGAAAACAGCATAAAGACTCTTTTCTTGCCTTATAGGCAGTGATGGACCTACGGTACCTAACGTAAAACAAAGAATTTTGAAATCATGGGTAATATTAGGAAAGCAACTGTAGCATCATTTTATTAATGGTTTCTCCAGTGCAATAGAAATAGAGAGATGTTGTGGGTAAAATATGAAGAATAAACCTGGAAGCACCCATGAAACTTGCAGTATCTACTTCCAATTTGCCCATAGCAGAAGTTTCTGAAAAGCTGCATTAGACAAATATTTGTGGAAAAAGTCTCGGGACATCCAGGTGGTCCAGTGGCTTACTTAGACTCCATGCTCCCAATGCAAGGGCCTGGGTTCGCTGGGCAGGGAACTAGACCCTACATGCTGCAACTAGAGAATCCACATGGTACAATGAAGATTGAAGCTGCTGCGTGTTGCAAGTAGGATCCACCACAGCCAAATCAAAAATATATATATATATATTTTAATATGTATATTTTAATTATTGGCAAAGCATTAACTTAGAGTCAAACCACTTGAGTTCCAATTCCAGCTTTGTCATTTACTAGCTGTGTGATCCCAGGAAAGTTCCTCTGTATCTCAATTCTTTATCTGTAAAATGGGAGTGTAAGAATATTACTATACCTACCTCATTGTATCTGATGGTTGGGACAGCCACGCATGCTAGTTTCATGTGATCTGTGGTGTGGCCCAGGCATCAGGAGCCCTAAAATACCCCAACTGATTTTAATGTGCAGCCAGGACTGAGAACCACTAGTCCAAGGGCATGATTAAGCAGATGCAAGAAACAAGTGTGTAATAATTTGGGAGTAAATGTGCTGAGAAATTTAATTGCCTTGATGTGACTGTTATCTTTTGTTTCTAGGGTTCGTCTCCTATTTTTAAATTTAAATTTAAGGCTGCTTGCCAAAGGCTGAGATGTATTTGTCCTATTTACATAGTTATTGCTGTAAACTTTTGATAATTTGTTTTAAAAGCTTGAAGTGGGAGGGTGTTCAGGAGCTGGAAGAAGTCTGGATTTTTAATACCAAATTAAGGACACACTAAACTAATAAAGGGAATTAAAAAGATATCTAGATATAAAACATGACAGAGATTTGGAAAACAGCATAAAGACTCTTTTCTTGCCTTATAGGCAGTGATGGACCTACGGTACCTAACGTAAAACAAAGAATTTTGAAATCATGGGTAATATTAGGAAAGCAACTGTAGCATCATTTTATTAATGGTTTCTCCAGTGCAATAGAAATAGAGAGATGTTGTGGGTAAAATATGAAGAATAAACCTGGAAGCACCCATGAAACTTGCAGTATCTACTTCCAATTTGCCCATAGCAGAAGTTTCTGAAAAGCTGCATTAGACAAATATTTGTGGAAAAAGTCTCGGGACATCCAGGTGGTCCAGTGGCTTACTTAGACTCCATGCTCCCAATGCAAGGGGCCTGGGTTCGCTGGGCAGGGAACTAGACCCTACATGCTGCAACTAGAGAATCCACATGGTACAATGAAGATTGAAGCTGCTGCGTGTTGCAAGTAGGATCCACCACAGCCAAATCAAAAATATATATATATATATTTTAATATGTATATTTTAATTATTGGCAAAGCATTAACTTAGAGTCAAACCACTTGAGTTCCAATTCCAGCTTTGTCATTTACTAGCTGTGTGATCCCAGGAAAGTTCCTCTGTATCTCAATTCTTTATCTGTAAAATGGGAGTGTAAGAATATTACTATACCTACCTCATTGTATCTGATGGTTGGGACAGCCACGCATGCTAGTTTCATGTGATCTGTGGTGTGGCCCAGGCATCAGGAGCCCTAAAATACCCCAACTGATTTTAATGTGCAGCCAGGACTGAGAACCACTAGTCCAAGGGCATGATTAAGCAGATGCAAGAAACAAGTGTGTAATAATTTGGGAGTAAATGTGCTGAGAAATTTAATTGCCTTGATGTGACTGTTATCTTTTTTTGTTTCTAGGGTTCGTCTCCTATTTTGTAAACTGGAATCTTGATAAAGATATTTATCTGAAACTGATCCATTTGAAGGGTGAATGAAACAGGAAAACTGTTAACATGCTCTAATCCTCCATCTCCTAAAAGTCTATAGGCTTCTTTTCTAACATAGATTCGTCTAGATAATGAGACTATAAGTAATTATTGAATTCACATAATCAATTAGCCATGCAACTAGTTCAGACAGAGTTATGGGAAGTATTTGTTTATGCCTGATTTTTATAAGGCAAGACTTACTCATTTGAAGTTAATTTGCATTTATAGTATATATTTTATAAAACTAGAGAGAAAAAGTGAAGTCACAAGATTTTGTGACTCCTTTTATGACAATGCATTGTAACTACAAATGACCATGAATTGGCAAGAATAAGCAGTGCATCTTGTCACCTGATTTTAACAGAAATGCTGTTTCTTGTGAAGAATCTGTAGAGAAAAGAGCTTTTGCTTCTCTCTCATGTTCATTATCATGTACAAGGAATTGCAAATAATAGGCACTCAGTGATGTTTTTAGAATTAAATTGCCTTAAATTCCTTTAAGACTAACGTAAAAATCAATAAAGCAGGTTTATCATTGTAAAGACTTGGGTTTTGCCTCTCTTGAATACAATAGTGGATGTTATGGGCACACATTATTTGAGTGAAGTCAAGAATGAGCATTTTGAATCAAGTGTTAGCACCCTCTGTATCATCCACAGAAAAACATTTCCCCTGCTGGACTTCAACATCATTAATTAAATTCCCAGAAAGTATCAGAATGCAGCCTTCCAAAGGTCACCACCTCTCCTACCTGGATCCTCGCTTTCTCGCCTTTAGTCTTCCCACTACACATCCTTTGGTTCAAGAAATTCTATACAAATACTGATGGTCATTGTGATCAGAGTCTCATTGTCACAAGGGCCTGGTCATTGTTCAATTAGAATTATGAACTTCAGTTAAGAGAGTTCTTAAACCTGATTGGGAATTTGAGGCAAAATGGCTACCTTTAGCTATTTATGATTTTTGTGAAAATACATACATATAACGATACAAAATGTGAAGAGGATGGTCAGTTCTCATTTTTCCATCCTTATTAGTCATTTCTTTCTCATGAATTTCTTTGCCTGACATTATCAAACAAGAAAACAAATGGCCTTCATGAGCACTGAACTTCAACCTCATATTGTTAGTATAATATGTATACCTTACATATATATTTATTATAGTCTACTCTATTTATCTTATATTTTATATAAACAATATGCTCAAATTTTTAATTCAACTAAACATATCCAAAATATTATCACTTTAATGTGTATTCAATATCAAAATTGAGATATTTTACATTTTTTGATTATTAACTCTTTGAAATCTGGTATTTACAGCATGTCCATTCAGACCAGCCATTTTTCACATACTTAGTGGCTGCATGTCACTACTATGTGGGTAGTGTAGCTTAAAGCTATTTTTTTTTTAGTATTTTTTAGAATTTATTTATTTATTATTTTTGGCTGCATGGGTTGTAGGCACACGGGCTCAGTGGCTGTGGTGTATGGGCTTAGTTGCCACTAGGCATGTGGGATCTCAGTTCCCTGACCAGGGATCAAACCCATGTCCCCTGCATTGGAAGGTATATTCTTAACCACTGGACTACCAGGCAAATCCCAGTGCTAAGGTATTTAGTGCCTGTCTTTTGGGTCTCAGCTTATACTCTTCGTCATCTAGGAAATCATCTCTCTGACTTCACATGCCTTTCATAAGGTGCCCCTTCTCTGTCTTTCTCCATCATCAGTGCAGATCTCTGTGTACAGTATTGAGGGGAGGGGCTGTGTCTCCTTCCACTGTTAAATCTTTACTACTGCATGTGCCAGTAGGTACCAGATACATATTTTCTGGACAAGTGAGCAATTCTAGGTCACTAGCTACTTGCCAAAGTTGAATCATGATGTCATATATGGTCTCCCACTCTTTCCATAGTTGTCACCCTCTCTAATATCATTGTTCAATTAGAATTATGAACTTCAGTTAAGAGAGTTCTTAAACCTGATTGGGAATTTGAGGCAAAATGGCTACCTTTAGCTATTTATGATTTTTGTGAAAATACATACATATAACGATACAAAATGTGAAGAGGATGGTCAGTTCTCATTTTTCCATCCTTATTAGTCATTTCTTTCTCATGAATTTCTTTGCCTGACATTATCAAACAAGAAAACAAATGGCCTTCATGAGCACTGAACTTCAACCTCATATTGTTAGTATAATATGTATACCTTACATATATATTTATTATAGTCTACTCTATTTATCTTATATTTTATATAAACAATATGCTCAAATTTTTAATTCAACTAAACATATCCAAAATATTATCACTTTAATGTGTATTCAATATCAAAATTGAGATATTTTACATTTTTTGATTATTAACTCTTTGAAATCTGGTATTTACAGCATGTCCATTCAGACCAGCCATTTTTCACATACTTAGTGGCTGCATGTCACTACTATGTGGGTAGTGAAAGCTTAAAGCTATTTTTTTTTTAGTATTTTTTAGAATTTATTTATTTATTATTTTTGGCTGCATGGGTTGTAGGCACACGGGCTCAGTGGCTGTGGTGTATGGGCTTAGTTGCCACTAGGCATGTGGGATCTCAGTTCCCTGACCAGGGATCAAACCCATGTCCCCTGCATTGGAAGGTATATTCTTAACCACTGGACTACCAGGCAAATCCCAGTGCTAAGGTATTTAGTGCCTGTCTTTTGGGTCTCAGCTTATACTCTTCGTCATCTAGGAAATCATCTCTCTGACTTCACATGCCTTTCATAAGGTGCCCCTTCTCTGTCTTTCTCCATCATCAGTGCAGATCTCTGTGTACAGTATTGAGGGGAGGGGCTGTGTCTCCTTCCACTGTTAAATCTTTACTACTGCATGTGCCAGTAGGTACCAGATACATATTTTCTGGACAAGTGAGCAATTCTAGGTCACTAGCTACTTGCCAAAGTTGAATCATGATGTCATATATGGTCTCCCACTCTTTCCATAGTTGTCACCCTCTCTAATATCATTGGTCACAGAAGATCACAGCTCATGGTGAATTCTGGCTGGAGAACTGGATCCTCGATACACTTGACAGCATTTGCTCTTCACTGAGCCCTTTCCAGGGTTGGGCCCTGTGGTAAGGGTTTGCCAAACATTCTCATCTCTACTTCCCACCATGTAGGCACTAACTATAAGTAGTTCTACCTTGTAGATAAAACTGAGGTTTCACAAGGTTGTAAAAGATATTTCTGAGGTTAGAACCAAGTCTCTATGACTCTAAAGCATTATTCTTAAATAAACAGTTCCTTTGAAAGATACCATTATATGTGTGCTTGGTCAAGTTCCACCCTCTCTCAGTTTTTGGTTTCCTCAGCTATGAATTGATACATTGGAATAGGCAGGTGAAGCTGCAGCAGTTCATAGACTACAAGGTTTTAGGGCCTTTGGTAAAGATCCGTAAGGCTCATATAATACAGGCAGTCCGTGGGTCCACACAGTGCCTGTGAAATCCAAACAGTCATATTGCATATTTAGAAAAAGAGGAAAAGTCATCATTATGTGAAAATAGTGGCTATGAACTGGCCACTAAAAAAATCAGTTCCCCTTCAAACATTTCTCCTCACTAACATCAGTATCTAATCTGAGCCGCTGAGTTGTTATATACAGAAGATATGTCTTTTTTTATTAAATTTATTTTTATTTTCCCTTTACAGAGTTTTGTTGTTTACTGCTACACATCAACCCAAATCAATCATAGGTATACACTTGACCCCTCCCCCTTGAACCTCCCTCCTATTCCCTCCCCATTCCACCCCTCCAGGTTGTTGCACAGACCCGTGTAAGTTCCCTTAGTTTTCCGGCACATTCACATCGGCTGTCTCTTTTACATATGGTAATGTAAGTTTTCATGTTACTCTTTCCATACATCTTGCCCATTCCTCCCTCCCCAAGATGTCCACAAGTCTGTTCTCTATGTCTGATACTCTATTGCTGCTTTGCATATACATTTACCAGTACCATCTTTCTAGATTCCAAATATCAGAAGATACGTCTTTTGCTGATTTTTGCAGATAAGTCAAGGCAAATTCAAGCTTCACTGAAGGCTCAAGTGGTAAAGAATCTGCTTGCGATGCAGGAAGCACAGGAGATGAAAGCTCAATCCCTGGGTTGGAAAGATCCCCTAGAGAGAGAAATAGCAACCCACTCCAGTATTCTTGCCTGGAGAATTCCATGGACAGCCTGGTGGGCAACACTCCATGGCATCACACAGAGTTGGACATAACTGAGCATGCACAGGCATACAGCAAGGCAAATTCAGCCCAGTATAATGGACTGCAGAGAGAGAAGTTTAATGTCTTCCAGAAGATCAGGGTGTCATGTACTCAAAAGTACTGGCAACTTAGAATCTGACAGGCTTTGGCCAGTTAACTGTAAAGAAGGGAACCCAAAATGTTAAGATAGTAACATTTTGTTATTAATGAATTAAAACCCTAACAGGTAGCAGAAAGAATTGTGTGTGCTGCAATTCAACATCAGGTGAAGGATATTGAGTGTACTGTCAAATCAACTTGAAAAAATTATGATTGCTGGTTTGTTCAAATCATCAGTGCATAGTTGCAATTCAACTCTATTTAAGTATGAGAAACTTCATAAATTTTTATTTCATTTTTTTAAAGTAGAGACCCAATCAAAATTTTTTAACCTACAGTTTACTCTGAAATGTCATCCCGTGTTTTCAAAAAGTGGATCCACTTTAAATGCCTTCGTCTTGGTACTAATTCTCAGCTAACCTGGCTAGCCTGGTTAGCCAGTGAACTTCTCTTGGTTCGAAAGATGAGAGTAGAGGCCAGGACTAAGGTCTGAGCCATATTCCGAGTCATTACCAAGCACTTTCTCCTTCTCTTTATGGGCTGTGAGCTACAGGAGCAGGAAGAAGGTGAGCAGTGGGTGCTCTGTGGGGGGCAGGGAGGCTCTGGGGTAGGTAGAGAGGTGGAATGAGCTGAAACTCAGGTTTGACCAGATGAAGCAATTACCAGATGAGCCTGACCTGTCTGTGTGGAGGGTGCTGAATGGAACTCCTTCCTCTAGTGCCACTTGGGAACCTGCCTCAGAGTAGGAATAAATCAGCACTGGTCTGTTCCCCACTATTTTATTTATAAGAATGGAGAAATGACACAATGCAACTGCCCAGCCATGGGGGTGCTGGTTGGGAGCATTCTTGACTGTTTAAGAGGTTTATGGAGCAGTTTTAGATCTGCAGTAAAGTTAATAGGATGGTGCTCAGATTTGCCACATGCCTGCTGACTCCACACATGCAAAGACTTCCCCATTATCAACACCCACCACCAGATAGGTGTGTTTATTATAACTGATGAACCTATACTGCTGGTAATATGTATTCACATTTTGTCTATGTTTTTTAGGGATTAATAGCTCATTTATTTTCAGCTGAATAATATTCCATTGTATGGTTGTACCACAGTTTATCCATTCATCTACTGAATAACATCACAGTTGCTTCCAAGTTTTGGCAATTACAATTAAAACACTATATACATGCAGGTTTTTATGTAGATAATAAGTTTTCTGTTCCTTTGGGTAAACACCACAGAGAGTGATTGCTAGATGTTATGATAAGATTATATTCATTTTTTGTAAGAAACCATTAAATGGTCTGCCAAAGTGACTATAAAATACACATATATTTGTTGGACTCCCCCAGGGGCTTAGGTGGCAAAGAATCTGCCTACAATGCAGGAGACCTGGGTTCAATCCTTTGTTTGGGAAGATCCCCTGGAGAAGTGAATGGCTACCCACTCCAGTATTCTTCCCTGGAGAATTCCAAACAGGTATCTGTTTAGAATTTGGTGGGTTCCAGTCCATCAAGTCGCAAGGAGTTAGACACAAGTGAGTGACTAACACACATATATTCATTAAACATAATCCACAAGGCTTAGCCAAAACAATTAAATTCAGAATCTTGGAACAGGAAAGGAAGGTAGAAGAGGAAGATTCAGGAATCTTTACTTTTATAAGCTTCTCAAGGTTAGTTTACTTTAACAAAAGTTGAGAAACTTTCTTATAATTCTATGCTCTGTTTATTTTATTGCCTAAGAGTTTGAATAGAGTGCTAGTTCACACCAACAAGCTTTATTTTTCAGGTAACATGGCACGTTTGTATTTATAGGGATCAGAAAGTTACTTCTTTTCTTAATACACATTATAGAGACCTAATTTTCCACTGGAGTGAATCATAAATGACTGACCTGTCTGTGTGGAGGGTGCTGAATGGAACTCCTTCCTCTAGTGCCACTTGGGAACCTGCCTCAGAGTAGGAATAAATCAGCACTGGTCTGTTCCCCACTATTTTATTTATAAGAATGGAGAAATGACACAATGCAACTGCCCAGCCATGGGGGTGCTGGTTGGGAGCATTCTTGACTGTTTAAGAGGTTTATGGAGCAGTTTTAGATCTGCAGTAAAGTTAATAGGATGGTGCTCAGATTTGCCACATGCCTGCTGACTCCACACATGCAAAGACTTCCCCATTATCAACACCCACCACCAGATAGGTGTGTTTATTATAACTGATGAACCTATACTGCTGGTAATATGTATTCACATTTTGTCTATGTTTTTTAGGGATTAATAGCTCATTTATTTTCAGCTGAATAATATTCCATTGTATGGTTGTACCACAGTTTATCCATTCATCTACTGAATAACATCACAGTTGCTTCCAAGTTTTGGCAATTACAATTAAAACACTATATACATGCAGGTTTTTATGTAGATAATAAGTTTTCTGTTCCTTTGGGTAAACACCACAGAGAGTGATTGCTAGATGTTATGATAAGATTATATTCATTTTTTGTAAGAAACCATTAAATGGTCTGCCAAAGTGACTATAAAATACACATATATTTGTTGGACTCCCCCAGGGGCTTAGGTGGCAAAGAATCTGCCTACAATGCAGGAGACCTGGGTTCAATCCTTTGTTTGGGAAGATCCCCTGGAGAAGTGAATGGCTACCCACTCCAGTATTCTTCCTGGAGAATTCCAAACAGGTATCTGTTTAGAATTTGGTGGGTTCCAGTCCATCAAGTCGCAAGGAGTTAGACACAAGTGAGTGACTAACACACATATATTCATTAAACATAATCCACAAGGCTTAGCCAAAACAATTAAATTCAGAATCTTGGAACAGGAAAGGAAGGTAGAAGAGGAAGATTCAGGAATCTTTACTTTTATAAGCTTCTCAAGGTTAGTTTACTTTAACAAAAGTTGAGAAACTTTCTTATAATTCTATGCTCTGTTTATTTTATTGCCTAAGAGTTTGAATAGAGTGCTAGTTCACACCAACAAGCTTTATTTTTCAGGTAACATGGCACGTTTGTATTTATAGGGATCAGAAAGTTACTTCTTTTCTTAATACACATTATAGAGACCTAATTTTCCACTGGAGTGAATCATAAATAACAGCAAGAGAAGGTTGGATGGAAGCTTAAAATGCAGTAAGTTAATCACCTAATATTCCATCTTGATGAGTACAGTAAGAAAAATTTAAAGACCTCTCGAGAAGTTTTCAAAAGCTTTCCCAGTAATACATTTTGTAGTTAAGATAATAGATAACAGTTTATTTATAGTAACCAAATTTCTTCTTTCTTTTCTTATCCAACATTTTCTGAGTTTAAAATATTGTTTTCAACAAATATGAAACCCAGTATCCAGGACCTTATTGAGGAAAGAGGGGGAAAGCATTGGCCATATCATTCCCTTAAATAAATCTGCTGTAAGTTTTATAAGCTTTTCAGAAGTCATGCTTTCCAAACTTTATTCCTTTGCCAGTTAAGATTTAAGCATACAACTCTCCAAGAAAAAAATTACAGACAGGGATTCCAGGCACATAGGAAGATTTGTGACATGCCCCATACTGCCAGCAACAGGCTCTCAACTTGCAAGAAGACAACCTGGATTTGAGACTGGGACAAAGAAAGCGTAAATTATATAGGTGGGATGGGCCAGCTAATAATGGATTTGGGAGCCACTGTTTTTTAACTTACATTGAATCCATATCAGATGTGTCCATGCTCAGAGATTAGTTGGAAGTCATTCTTTTAATTCTAAGATTAGTGGTAATAATGAAGTTTCCAAAAAAAAGAGGCTTAGAGGAACTTTATAATCAAACTGTGACAAAATAGGAAGGACTTGAGTTTAGACTGCCAGCAGGTTAACCAACACTGCTGTTTTCCCTCTAATCCCAATCAAATCTAAGTTCTCCCAGAGAACTCTGGACAAATGTCTTCTAGTGTAGGGTCATAGGAGGACAGTAAGAATTTTTTAGTAGCTGAAGACAACTCTGTGACTAGAGTAAGTTAATTAACCCTTTTGAATCTCAGTTCTCCCCATCTGAAAACAGGGAGTAACTACCGTAGTGACATCATAGGATATTTAGGTATTAAATAAGACATTTGTGAAGTATAATAACATTATTTCTCATAAGAAATTATATAATAAATGTCAGCTAGTATTTTTAATAACATAATATCATCTGAAAGGTCCACAATGGGTTCTACTCACAAAGTATGGTAGATCAGGGGTTGGGAAATGCCCAGAGTATTTGAATTTGGAGTTAAAGATCCTTTACCTATATTTATGACTAGAAAGGTCTTAACCTTACCTGAATTCTATTTTCTTTGTAGATTCTGTTACTATAAAAAGATATCCTTTAAATTTCAACCAAATTACACATCCAGGTCTCTTTAGAACAGTGTGTTTATTTTTAATTTGAAGGTGCCCTTGGGTGTTCCCATGCTCACAGGCAAAGCCAAAGACCTCAAGTGTTCAAGGCTTGACTGGCCGGTTCCTGTTGGAATGTAACCTGCAACCTTTCTGAGTTCGTTTGGCCTGAAACTCAGAAATACTACCCTGTGAAAGTGACTCAGAGAATCAGTTGGTATTCGTTCATTTACTCAGAACCAAATTCTAAACAGATACATGCAAAAGTAACTAAATTTCCCCACTGGTTTAAGGAAGCTTCTTTTGTTGGCACAAACACATTCCTTTCAGATTTTATCTATTATATTAATTCTATTCTGCTTGAAATAAATTCTTTCTATTCTCCTTCAGTAACCCAGAACTTGTAATGAAATCTCTCTGGCCTTATAAATTGATAAATACAGAATAAAATGACTAAACAGGAAACAAAGCAAAACAAAAGTCGAGAAAGAAATCTTATTTTTTTTTTTTCTGGACACCTGCATCTATTTAAATCTAAAATCCTATAAATTTTCCTAGTAATGAATAGTGTTAAATATCTTATCACATGCATGTTGGCCACATGTGCGGCTTCTTCAGAAAAACACCTATTCAGATTCTCTTCACATTTTTAAATTATGTTCTTTTTTTTATTGTTGAGTTATGTGAGTTCTTTACATATTTTGTATATTATTGTATGTATGATTTGCAACTATCTTCTATATTCCTACAATGAGATATCACCTCACACTCCCTAGAACTGCTATTATTCATATGCAAATGGCAAGAAATAACAAATGTTGGAGAAAAGGAAACCTTCATAACTGTTGGTAAGAATGTAAATTGGTGCAGCCACTATGGAAAGCAGTATGGAAGTTTCTCAAAACATCAAGAATTGATCCAGCTATTCCACTTCTGGACATTTATCCTATGAATATGAAAACACTATTTGGAAAAGATATATGCACCCCTATATTCTTCACAGAATGATTTATAATAGCCAAGGTATAGGAACAACCTAAGTGCCTATCAATGGATGAATTAATAAAGAGGTCATACAATGAAATAGTACTCAGCAATAAAAAGATAAAATCTTTCGATCTGTGACACTATGAGTGGGCTTTGAAGCTATGGTGCTAAGTGAAGTGTCAGATGGGTAAAGACAAGAACTGTATGATTTTACTCACAGGTGGAATAAAAAAATACATAAATGACCAAACCAAACAAACACAAAGACACAGATACAAAGAACAGATTAGTCGTCAGCAGAGGGGAAGACAGAGGGCAGAAGGCACATGGGTAAAGGAATTCAGCTACACGGTGTCAGGTGGAAACTAAACTTTCAGTGGTGAATCTTGTGTAGACAGAAGTAAAAATATGATGTTACATGTCTGAAACTTTTTTAAAAGATTAAGTAAAATAAAGTATGATAATGTAAAATTATTCTTATTCTAGTGTGTCATTCCAGTCATCATACCACTAGAAAGCATTTATTTGAGGGCCCAGATCTATATATACATCACTACAGAGAAACTCAAGAGGCTTAAGAAATGGCCCCAAATCTCAAAGATTTTATAATCTCGCTAGAGGACAAATAGTCAGAAAGCAAGTATAACAAAATACGATTAAGTACCAAATGAATGTTCAAGGAATACAAATAGGGAAGTGACTAGGGATTAATTGGTCCTTAGGGGGTTAAAAGCATTAAAGAGCTGACCTTCAGCAAGCCCTTAAATATTGGAAATCTAGAATAAATTTTAGGCGTAAATTAAAGTTCTATATCATTTATTTTTGTTTTTTTTTGAGTTATGTGAGTTCTTTACATATTTTGTATATTATTGTATGTATGATTTGCAACTATCTTCTATATTCCTACAATGAGATATCACCTCACACTCCCTAGAACTGCTATTATTCATATGCAAATGGCAAGAAATAACAAATGTTGGAGAAAAGGAAACCTTCATAACTGTTGGTAAGAATGTAAATTGGTGCAGCCACTATGGAAAGCAGTATGGAAGTTTCTCAAAACATCAAGAATTGATCCAGCTATTCCACTTCTGGACATTTATCCTATGAATATGAAAACACTATTTGGAAAAGATATATGCACCCCTATATTCTTCACAGAATGATTTATAATAGCCAAGGTATAGGAACAACCTAAGTGCCTATCAATGGATGAATTAATAAAGAGGTCATACAATGAAATAGTACTCAGCAATAAAAAGATAAAATCTTTCGATCTGTGACACTATGAGTGGGCTTTGAAGCTATGGTGCTAAGTGAAGTGTCAGATGGGTAAAGACAAGAACTGTATGATTTTACTCACAGGTGGAATAAAAAAATACATAAATGACCAAACCAAACAAACACAAAGACACAGATACAAAGAACAGATTAGTCGTCAGCAGAGGGGAAGACAGAGGGCAGAAGGCACATGGGTAAAGGAATTCAGCTACACGGTGTCAGGTGGAAACTAAACTTTCAGTGGTGAATCTTGTGTAGACAGAAGTAAAAATATGATGTTACATGTCTGAAACTTTTTTAAAAGATTAAGTAAAATAAAGTATGATAATGTAAAATTATTCTTATTCTAGTGTGTCATTCCAGTCATCATACCACTAGAAAGCATTTATTTGAGGGCCCAGATCTATATATACATCACTACAGAGAAACTCAAGAGGCTTAAGAAATGGCCCCAAATCTCAAAGATTTTATAATCTCGCTAGAGGACAAATAGTCAGAAAGCAAGTATAACAAAATACGATTAAGTACCAAATGAATGTTCAAGGAATACAAATAGGGAAGTGACTAGGGATTAATTGGTCCTTAGGGGGTTAAAAGCATTAAAGAGCTGACCTTCAGCAAGCCCTTAAATATTGGAAATCTAGAATAAATTTATGAGAAGCAGTGATAATTGAAGAGAGTATTCAAAATAGAAATAACAGGAAAAAAAGGACCACATATTTAGACAGTCAAAAACTAGTAGGCAGTTTTCCAGCTAAGATCAATTAAATATAACATTTCCAAATTTACAGACATAGGGACAATGGGCATTTTTAGATATTAAATATACTGCAGAACACAGAAGTATAAAAGGAAATCTCCATATGTTAAAAACAGGGAATAAAATAAATGAGTCAGGAACAGGAGAGACTATTACAGGTCTCAAACCCTGGTACTTTCATGGTCATTCAAGACCAGAATCTGACCCAGGAAAGCATGTGCATGGCTGAATCAGAACTGGGCTCCCAGTGCAAAATCTGCAGAATCCCAGAGAGCAGTGTAGAAACAGTGAAGGACCCAGAAGATCTCTGCCTGCAGACCCAAAGTAGCCACTGGAAATTAGCCAACAGCCCCACCCTGTGGGTGAAAAAGGAGTCTTCTAGGAGTCTTAGAACCCAAAAACTGAGTGCTCATGGGAGTGGTAACGGGATTCTTTTTACAGACATGCCCTGAAGAACTACCACACAAAAAAATTCGGAATAAATGTCTTGAAAGTACAGATAGATATACCAGGGGTAAATCACTCCAAGGTGACTATCTGGATCTCCAGAAAAGATAATTCCCCCTGAAAAAGCTCATGAGTGATAACCCTTGAAGAAAATAGCTCACTCAATGCGAAAGACAGTTCATAAGACATGAGGAATTAGCAATAGTAGAACAATATGAAAGGAAGTTTACAATAAATATGTTTACAATATTTAAACTATAAAGGAAGAACTGCATCTATAAATTAAAACCAAGAAGTATAAAGTAAAAAAGCTCTAAAAAGTCAATAGTATAATCGCTAAATTTATTTTAAATTTCAGGGAATTGATTATAAAGAAGACAAGTCATATTCAAAGATGAATTCAAAGGTAGAAGAGAATATCTCACTAGCATGTTGGAGAAAGACTGAAACAATGAAGGACATAAAAAAGGGGCCAGGGATCATTGAAATTCCCGTATCTGCCTCACAAAAATTCCATACGCATGATTAAAGAGTGGATATATAACATCTAAGACATAATGATGGAGAATTTCCAGAAATAAGAACATATAAGTTCTCAGGTTGAAAATAATCCACTAAGCATCAAGCAGAACAACTAGAAATACTACAGGGAAAGATCTAAGTGAGGGAAAAATAATTGAGTAATGTGGCTGAGAAAGTCACTTGGGGTCAAATTACAGAGGATTTGGAAACTAGGCTAAGGAATTTCAACATTATCTTGTAGATAATGGGCTCTATTAAACTTATGGCTAGGCCACTACAAAAAAAAAGTAATGTTTTAGGACATTAGAAACAGGAAGACTGCAGTGATATTTTCCATTAAAGAAGATCTTTCCATCCAAATTCTTGTTTTATAACTTCTATATTTTGTATTCTTAAGAGTCAAAAGTCTTTCCTACTATTCTCAAGTGTTTATTTCAAACATGTTTACAAAGGCTATTAAAGTCTAAAAAATAAGAAAAAAAAGAATCAAAACAATATAAACAAAACCTTAAGAGGCCATTTTGTCTGCATGTATTGACCAAACCTTTCAAATGAATTAAGCAGATAAAAATCTATTGCTTTCAACAATCTCTACAAAGGGAAACATTCATTCATGTAGTTGTTAAAAATAAGGTGGGAGCCAAGTACAGGGCCAAGGTCTGAGGAAACTGAGTTGATGAGTGAGCCCCTACCCCAAGGCGCTTGCTCAAAATCCAGCTGGGAGACAACCAAAATATCTATTAACACAACAGTGTGGAAAGTTTGATGTCAGAGAAGCATGCATTTCGTTGTTATAGGAGCCAGGGTGGACGATTCCTAGCTAAAATAGTGGAAGTAGGGGAACATTCTAAAAGGAGGTTATGCTGAAACTGCATCTGAAAAGCTGAATTAGCTAAGCAGAGGGCATTCTGTACTTTCAAGGCATTCCAAAAATAAAAAAAAGTCATTTGCTTTAGGGCAGTATAAATCGCTAAATTTATTTTAAATTTCAGGGAATTGATTATAAAGAAGACAAGTCATATTCAAAGATGAATTCAAAGGTAGAAGAGAATATCTCACTAGCATGTTGGAGAAAGACTGAAACAATGAAGGACATAAAAAAGGGGCCAGGGATCATTGAAATTCCCGTATCTGCCTCACAAAAATTCCATACGCATGATTAAAGAGTGGATATATAACATCTAAGACATAATGATGGAGAATTTCCAGAAATAAGAACATATAAGTTCTCAGGTTGAAAATAATCCACTAAGCATCAAGCAGAACAACTAGAAATACTACAGGGAAAGATCTAAGTGAGGGAAAAATAATTGAGTAATGTGGCTGAGAAAGTCACTTGGGGTCAAATTACAGAGGATTTGGAAACTAGGCTAAGGAATTTCAACATTATCTTGTAGATAATGGGCTCTATTAAACTTATGGCTAGGCCACTACAAAAAAAAAGTAATGTTTTAGGACATTAGAAACAGGAAGACTGCAGTGATATTTTCCATTAAAGAAGATCTTTCCATCCAAATTCTTGTTTTATAACTTCTATATTTTGTATTCTTAAGAGTCAAAAGTCTTTCCTACTATTCTCAAGTGTTTATTTCAAACATGTTTACAAAGGCTATTAAAGTCTAAAAAATAAGAAAAAAAAGAATCAAAACAATATAAACAAAACCTTAAGAGGCCATTTTGTCTGCATGTATTGACCAAACCTTTCAAATGAATTAAGCAGATAAAAATCTATTGCTTTCAACAATCTCTACAAAGGGAAACATTCATTCATGTAGTTGTTAAAAATAAGGTGGGAGCCAAGTACAGGGCCAAGGTCTGAGGAAACTGAGTTGATGAGTGAGCCCCTACCCCAAGGCGCTTGCTCAAAATCCAGCTGGGAGACAACCAAAATATCTATTAACACAACAGTGTGGAAAGTTTGATGTCAGAGAAGCATGCATTTCGTTGTTATAGGAGCCAGGGTGGACGATTCCTAGCTAAAATAGTGGAAGTAGGGGAACATTCTAAAAGGAGGTTATGCTGAAACTGCATCTGAAAAGCTGAATTAGCTAAGCAGAGGGCATTCTGTACTTTCAAGGCATTCCAAGTACAAGTCATTTGTTAGGGCTGGTACACAGGGAACAAATGAAGGCATCCTGAAAACGGAGCGAAAGAGAGGGAGGTAGAAGCTCATCATGAAATGCTTTCTAAGTGCCATTCTACAGAGTTTCACTTTATACTGAAGGTGAAAGGAAGTCAATAAATGCCATTGGAAGAAGCAAATGCTAGCACTGGGTTTGTGTTTGGCAGTCACATGGAGGGTGGATTACAAAGGGAGCACGAGGTGGGGAGACCAATGGGAAGAACAGTAAAATAATCCAAGCAAAGAATGTTGAAAACCTCAGCTAAGTCTTCTGAACATTGTACCTGGGGAAGAAAATGTTTTTGTTTGTTTGTAGTGTGGAACTCTTTAGAAAATGAAATCTTATGGTATGGAACAAGTCAATGATGAGCTGGTGGAGGTGGAGGAGGAGGTGAAAGCTGTGAGCCTCTCTGCTCTACCCTCACCTGCATCCTCTAGCAAGTCCTGAGGCTCCTCTGAGAAACACAGTGTGAAAACAGTACACACACAGAGAAGTAGCATTATCGTTTCGACTCATTTTATTCAATAAACTATTCTAGTATCTAGTATATGTGGTGTCATGTTGTTCTTCACTGTCTAAAGTAAATCTCTACAAGAGTTCTTTTATAAGAAGCCTCACTTTACAAGCATGTACGGCAAAGGCAAGAGTAACAGCAGCGCCGTCCCGTCCGACAGCCAGGCCCGGGAGAAAATACTGGAGTGGGAGGAGCCGCCGGAACCTGCCCGCCGCGAGGAGCCGCCGGAACCCGCCCGCCGCGAGGAGCCGCCGGAACCCGCCCGCCGCGAGGAGCCGCCGGAACCCGCCCGCCGCGAGGAGCCGCCGGAACCCGCCCCGCGCGAGCCGCGGAACCCGCCCGCGCGAGCCGCGGAACCCGCCCGCGCGAGGAGCCGCGGAACCCGCCCGCGCGAGGAGCCGCGGAACCCGCCCCGAGCCGCGGACCCCCGCGGAGCCGCGACGCCGCGAGGAGCGGAGCTAGTGTGTGAACTAGTATCACAGAACACCATAGCAAACCAGACATAGAGCCTACACTCCTGACCAATCATCAAACCAAGGATCCTCAAGCGGAAGCCCGGATTCCAAGACCCCACACTGATTATCAAAGAACATACAACACTACAGATTATTCACCTGTAAACAAGGTCTATCACCACCCAAGACACAAGCCACTGAACCCTTCTACAAGGACAAAAACCCAAAGGAAGGGAGAATTCAACCAAGAAGCCTGGTGGGAATAAGAACTCCATACACACAGACACACACAAAGAAACAAAAATTAACCTAATAATGAAACGTCAGAGAAACACTGTACAAATGAAGGACCAAGCTAGAGAAACACCACTTCAAATGACAGAGGAGGAGATAGACAAGCTATCTGAAAGAGAATTCAGAAAAACTATACTAATGAGGATGCAAAACACCGAAAACAGAATATTAGAGGAAATTAGTGCATTGAGAAAAGACATGCAGGAAATGAAAACTAAGCAAACAGAGACCACCAACTCAATTGCTGAACTCAAAAATACTATACAAGGTCTCAACAGTAGAGTATCAGAGGCTGAAGAACGGATAAGTGAGCTGGAAGACAGAATGGTGGAAATAAGTGCTGAAGAACAGAACAAAGCCCAAAGAATTAAAAGAACTGAGGATAGCCTCAGAGACCTATGGGACAATATTAAACGCACCAACATTAGAATTATAGGAGTTCCAGAAGAAGAAGAAGAGAAGAAAGACTATGAAAAAATTCTTGAAGAGGTTATAGTTGAAAACTTCCCCAGCATGGGAAAGGAGATAGTCAGCCAAGTCCAGGAAGCACAAAGAGTTCCATACAGGAGAAACCCCAGAAGAAACACACCAAGGCACATACTAATCAAACTAACGCAGACTAAATATAAAGACAGATTACTAAAAGCAGCTAGGAGCAAACAACAAATAACATATAAAGGAAACCCCATACGTTTAACTGCGGATCTCTCAACAGAAACCCTACAGGCCAGAAGAGAATGGCAAGATACATTTAAACGGCTAAAAGAGAATAACCTGCAACCACGAATTCTCTACCCAGCAAGAATCTCATTCAAAATCGATGGTGAAGTCAAAAGCTTCACAGACAAGCAAAACTAAAAGAATTCTGTACCACAAAACCAGCCCTACAACAAGTGTTAAAGGACCTGATATAGCCAATAAATACAAGAGTAGGAGAAGCCTTACAAATCAAACCCCAAATTTCTAAGAAGATGACAATAGGAACATTCGTATCAATAATTACTTTGAATGTAAATGGACTAAATGCTCCAACCAAACGACACAGGCTGGCTGAATGGATCCAGAAGCAAGACCCATATATATGCTGTTTACAAGAGACCTAATAATGAAACCGAAAACAGAATATTAGAGAAAAATTAGTGCACTGTGAGAAAAAAAACATTGCAGGAAGATAGACAAGCTATCTGAAAGAGAATTCAGAAAAACTATACTAATGAGGATGCAAAACACCGAAAACAGAATATTAGAGGAAATTAGTGCATTGAGAAAAGACATGCAGGAAATGAAAACTAAGCAAACAGAGACCACCAACTCAATTGCTGAACTCAAAAATACTATACAAGGTCTCAACAGTAGAGTATCAGAGGCTGAAGAACGGATAAGTGAGCTGGAAGACAGAATGGTGGAAATAAGTGCTGAAGAACAGAACAAAGCCCAAAGAATTAAAAGAACTGAGGATAGCCTCAGAGACCTATGGGACAATATTAAACGCACCAACATTAGAATTATAGGAGTTCCAGAAGAAGAAGAAGAGAAGAAAGACTATGAAAAAATTCTTGAAGAGGTTATAGTTGAAAACTTCCCCAGCATGGGAAAGGAGATAGTCAGCCAAGTCCAGGAAGCACAAAGAGTTCCATACAGGAGAAACCCCAGAAGAAACACACCAAGGCACATACTAATCAAACTAACGCAGACTAAATATAAAGACAGATTACTAAAAGCAGCTAGGAGCAAACAACAAATAACATATAAAGGAAACCCCATACGTTTAACTGCGGATCTCTCAACAGAAACCCTACAGGCCAGAAGAGAATGGCAAGATACATTTAAACGGCTAAAAGAGAATAACCTGCAACCACGAATTCTCTACCCAGCAAGAATCTCATTCAAAATCGATGGTGAAGTCAAAAGCTTCACAGACAAGCAAAAACTAAAAGAATTCTGTACCACAAAACCAGCCCTACAACAAGTGTTAAAGGACCTGATATAGCCAATAAATACAAGAGTAGGAGAAGCCTTACAAATCAAACCCCAAATTTCTAAGAAGATGACAATAGGAACATTCGTATCAATAATTACTTTGAATGTAAATGGACTAAATGCTCCAACCAAACGACACAGGCTGGCTGAATGGATCCAGAAGCAAGACCCATATATATGCTGTTTACAAGAGACCCACTTCAGACCTAGAGACACTCATAGACTGAAAGTGAAAGGCTGGAAAAGATATTTCATGCAAATGGAAATCAAAAGAAAGCTGGAGTAGCAATCCTTATATCAGACAAAATAGACTTTAAAGTAAAGAAGATTCTAAGAGACAAGGCAGGTCACTACATCATGATTAAGGGATCTATCCAAGAGGAAGACATAACAGTCATGAATATCTACGCACCCAACACAGGGGCACCTCAATACATAAGACAGGTACTTTCAGACATAAAAGAAGAAATCAACAATAACACAATAATAGTAGGAGACTTTAACACTCCTCTCACACCAATGGACAGATCAACAAAACAGAAAATTAATAAAGAAACACAAGCCTTAAATGCCACACTGGAAAAGATGGACCTCATCGATATCTTTAGGACGTTCCATCCAAAAGCAGAAGAATACACTTTCTTCTCAAGCGCTCACGGAACATTCTCCAGGATAGACCACATCTTGGGCCACAAATCTAACCTCAGTCAGTTCAAGAAAACCGAAATTATATCAACCATCTTCTCGGACCACAATGCAATGAGACTGGAGATCAACTACCAGAAAAAAAACCCTAAAAACAGAAACACATGGCGATTAAACAATACATACCTAAAAAACCAACTGATCGTTGAGGAAATCAAAGGAGAAATTAAACAATTCCTAGAAGAAAATGACAATGAACACACGACAGTGCAAAACCTATGGGATACAGCAAAAGCAGTTCTAAGAGGGAAATTTATAGCAATACAATCCCACCTCAAGAAACTAGGAAAATATGAAGCAGATGACCTAACCCTCCACTTAAAACAGTTGGAGAAAGAAGAACAAAAACATCCCAGAGCCAGCAGAAGAAGAGAAATCATAAAGATCAGAGCAGAAATAAATGAGAAAGAAACAAAAGAAACAATAGCAAAGATAAATAAAACAAAAAGCTGGTTCTTTGAAAAGGTAAACAAAATTGACAAGCCACTGGCCAGACTCATTAAGAAAAAGAGAGAGAAGAACCAGATCAACAAAATCAAAAACGAGAAAGGAGAGATTACAACAGATAATGCAGAAATCCAAAGGATTCTAAGAGACTATTATGAGCAACTCTATGGCAACAAACTGGACAACTTGGAAGAAATGGACAGTTTCTTGGACAGGATTAATCTCCCAAGACTGAGCCAGGAAGAAACAGAAACTTTGAACAACCCAATCACAAGCTCAGAAATCGAATTTGTGATTAAAAATCTACCCAAAAATAAAAGCCCAGGACCAGATGGTTTCACAGCCGAATTCTACCAAACATTTAAAGAAGAGCTAATGCCTGTCCTTCTAAAACTCTTTCAAAAAATTGCACAGGAAGGAAAACTCCCAAACACATTCTACGAGGCCACCATCACCCTGATACCCAAACCAGGCAAAGACAACACAAAAAAGGAAAACTATAGGCCAATTTCACTGATGAACTTAGATGCCAAGATCCTCAACAAAATCCTAGCAAACAGAATTCAACGACATGTCAAAAAACTCATACATCACGATCAAGTTGGGTTCATCCCAGGCATGCAAGGCTTCTTCAACATCCGCAAATCAATCAACGTGATACACCATATCAACAAGTTGAAAGACAAAAATCACATGATCATCTCAATAGATGCAGAAAAAGCCTTCGACAAAGTACAACATCCATTTATGATCAAAACTCTTCAGAAAATGGGCATAGAAGGAACCTATCTCAACATAATAAAAGCCATCTATGAGAAACCTACAGCGAACATTATTGTTAGTGGTGAAAAACTCAAAGCATTCCCTCTAAGATCAGGAACAAGACAGGGGTGCCCACTTTCACCACTGCTATTCAACATAGTCCTGGAAGTCCTAGCAACAGCAATAAGACAAGAGAAAGAAATCAAAGGAATCCAGATTGGAAAGGAAGAAGTCAAGCTCTCTCTTTTTGCAGACGACATGATATTATACATAGAAAATCCCAAAGACACGGTTACAAAGCTACTAGAACTAATCAATGAATTCAGCAAAGTTGCAGGATATAAAGTCAACGCACAGAAGTCACTGGCATTCCTATACACAAACAATGAAAAATCAGAAAATGAAATCAAAGAGGCAATCCCCTTCACCATTGCAACCAAAAGAATCAAATATCTAGGAATAAACCTACCCAAAGAAACAAAAGAATTGTACACAGAAAACTACAAGACACTCATGAGAGACATTAAAGAAGACTTAAACAGATGGAGAGATATTCCATGTTCCTGGATTGGAAGAATCAATATTGTGAAAATGACCATACTTCCAAATATCATCTACAGATTCAATACAATACCTATTCAACTACCACTGACATTTTTCACAGAACTAGACCAAATAATAACACAGTTCATATGGAAACACAGAAGACCTCGAATAGCCAAAGCAATCCTGAGGAAGAAAAATGGAGTTGGAGGGATCAGCCTCCCCAACTTCAGACTCTACTACAAAGCAACAGTCATCAAGACAGTATGGTACTGGCACAAAAACAGAACTATAGATCAATGGAACAAGATTGAGAACCCAGAGATCAACCCACGCACCTATGGGTACCTTATTTTTGATAAAGGAGGAGAAACTATAAAATGGGACAAAGACAGTCTCTTTAACAAGTGGTGCTGGGAGAATTGGACAGCTACATGCAAAAAAATGAAATTGGAACATTCCCTGACGCCATACACTAAGATCAACTCAAAAGTTGGTGCCCCGGGAGAATTGGAAAAAAAGCCCCCCACATGCTAAGAACAACATCCATTTATGATCAAAACTCTTCAGAAAATGGGCATAGAAGGAACCTATCTCAACATAATAAAAGCCATCTATGAGAAACCTACAGCGAACATTATTGTTAGTGGTGAAAAACTCAAAGCATTCCCTCTAAGATCAGGAACAAGACAGGGGTGCCCACTTTCACCACTGCTATTCAACATAGTCCTGGAAGTCCTAGCAACAGCAATAAGACAAGAGAAAGAAATCAAAGGAATCCAGATTGGAAAGGAAGAAGTCAAGCTCTCTCTTTTTGCAGACGACATGATATTATACATAGAAAATCCCAAAGACACGGTTACAAAGCTACTAGAACTAATCAATGAATTCAGCAAAGTTGCAGGATATAAAGTCAACGCACAGAAGTCACTGGCATTCCTATACACAAACAATGAAAAATCAGAAAATGAAATCAAAGAGGCAATCCCCTTCACCATTGCAACCAAAAGAATCAAATATCTAGGAATAAACCTACCCAAAGAAACAAAAGAATTGTACACAGAAAACTACAAGACACTCATGAGAGACATTAAAGAAGACTTAAACAGATGGAGAGATATTCCATGTTCCTGGATTGGAAGAATCAATATTGTGAAAATGACCATACTTCCAAATATCATCTACAGATTCAATACAATACCTATTCAACTACCACTGACATTTTTCACAGAACTAGACCAAATAATAACACAGTTCATATGGAAACACAGAAGACCTCGAATAGCCAAAGCAATCCTGAGGAAGAAAAATGGAGTTGGAGGGATCAGCCTCCCTAACTTCAGACTCTACTACAAAGCAACAGTTATCAAGACAGTATGGTACTGGCACAAAAACAGAACTATAGATCAATGGAACAAGATTGAGAACCCAGAGATCAACCCACGCACCTATGGGTACCTTATTCTAGATAAAGGAGGAGAAACTATAAAATGGGACAAAGACAGTCTCTTTAACAAGTGGTGCTGGGAGAATTGGACAGCTACATGCAAAAAAATGAAATTGGAACATTCCCTGACGCCATACACTAAGATCAACTCAAAATGGATTAAAGACCTCAATGTAAGACCAGAAACCATCAAACTCTTAGAGGAGAATATAGGCAAAACCCTCAAGGACATCAATCAAAGCAAGATCTTCTCTGACCCACCAACTAAAATAGCAGAACTGAAAAGAAAAATGAACATATGGGACCTCATGAAACTTAAAAGCTTTTGTACAGCAAAAGAAATGACAAAAAAGTTCAACAGACACCCCACAGAGTGGGAGAAAATCATAGCAAATGAAACAACAGACAAAGAATTAATCTCCAAAATCTACAAGCAACTCAGACAACTCAGCACAGGAAAATGAGCAGCCCAATCAAAAATGGGAAAAGATCTAAAGAGACGCCTCTCCAAAGAGGACATACAAATGGTCCAAAAGCACATGAAACGATGCTCAACCTCGCTTATTATTAGAGAAATGCAAATTAAAACCACAATGAGATACCACCTCACACCTGTCAGAATGGCCATCATCAACAAATCGACAGACAACAAATGCTGGAGAGGGTGTGGAGAAAAGGGAACCCTCTTGCATTGCTGGTGGGAATGTAAATTAATACAACCTCTATGGAAGACAATATGGAGATTCCTTAAAAAACTAAAAATAGAAGCACCCTATGACCCAGCAATCCCACTATTAGGCCTATATCCTGATGAAATCAAAACTGAAAGAGGCACCTGTACCCCAATGTTCATTGCAGCTCTCTATACAATAGCCAGAACATGGAAGCAACCTAGATGTCCATCGACAAATGAATGGATCCAGAAGCTCTGGTACATATATACAATGGAATACTACTCAGCTGTTAAAAGAAATGCAGAAGACTCAGTCCTAATGAGGTGGCTGGCTTTAGAACCTATCATCAAAAGTGAAGTAAGTCAAAAAGAGAAAGACAAGTATAGTATACTAACTCATATATATGGGATCTAGTAAGATGGGCATGATAACACACACAGTGAACTCATGAAAAGACCGAACAATGGGAGGGAGTAACATGGGAACCTATACTGTCATGTGTAGAAAAGATAGCTATTGTCATTGTCAATGGAACAAGATTGAGAACCCAGAGATCAACCCACGCACCTATGGGTACCTTATTTTTGATAAAGGAGGAGAAACTATAAAATGGGACAAAGACAGTCTCTTTAACAAGTGGTGCTGGGAGAATTGGACAGCTACATGCAAAAAAATGAAATTGGAACATTCCCTGACGCCATACACTAAGATCAACTCAAAATGGATTAAAGACCTCAATGTAAGACCAGAAACCATCAAACTCTTAGAGGAGAATATAGGCAAAACCCTCAAGGACATCAATCAAAGCAAGATCTTCTCTGACCCACCAACTAAAATAGCAGAACTGAAAAGAAAAATGAACATATGGGACCTCATGAAACTTAAAAGCTTTTGTACAGCAAAAGAAATGACAAAAAAGTTCAACAGACACCCCACAGAGTGGGAGAAAATCATAGCAAATGAAACAACAGACAAAGAATTAATCTCCAAAATCTACAAGCAACTCAGACAACTCAGCACAGGGAAATGAGCAGCCCAATCAAAAATGGGAAAAAGATCTAAAGAGACGCCTCTCCAAAGAGGACATACAAATGGTCCAAAAGCACATGAAACGATGCTCAACCTCGCTTATTATTAGAGAAATGCAAATTAAAACCACAATGAGATACCACCTCACACCTGTCAGAATGGCCATCATCAACAAATCGACAGACAACAAATGCTGGAGAGGGTGTGGAAAAAAGGGAACCCTCTTGCATTGCTGGTGGGAATGTAAATTAATACAACCTCTATGGAAGACAATATGGAGATTCCTTAAAAAACTAAAAATAGAAGCACCCTATGACCCAGCAATCCCACTATTAGGCCTATATCCTGATGAAATCAAAACTGAAAGAGGCACCTGTACCCCAATGTTCATTGCAGCTCTCTATACAATAGCCAGAACATGGAAGCAACCTAGATGTCCATCGACAAATGAATGGATCCAGAAGCTCTGGTACATATATACAATGGAATACTACTCAGCTGTTAAAAGAAATGCAGAAGACTCAGTCCTAATGAGGTGGCTGGCTTTAGAACCTATCATCAAAAGTGAAGTAAGTCAAAAAGAGAAAGACAAGTATAGTATACTAACTCATATATATGGGATCTAGTAAGATGGGCATGATAACACACACAGTGAACTCATGAAAAGACCGAACAATGGGAGGGAGTAACATGGGAACCTATACTGTCATGTGTAGAAAAGATAGCTATTGTCATTGTGCTAGGGGAATAGGAGTACCTACAACCACTTGGAGCAATGGTCTGGAGGGATGGGGGTAACCTGGGTGGGGGGAGGGCCAAGGGATATGCATCTGATTGATCTGGGAACATACATGTACAAAAATAAATAAATAAAAATAAATAAATAAAAAAAAAAAAGAAGCCTCACTTTATTTCTTTAGGTGTCAAAAAAATTATTGCACTCAATAAATCTTTCAATGTGTCTCTGGCCTCTGTAACCATACATCAAAGTCCGGTTAATGATAGTCTTGTGTAAGCAGACATTCTGATCCTTGACTTCCTGAATCAATCTGAGAGGGATGACTCTAGATTCAGGCTGCAGAAACAACATAACAGCTTTAGGTTTCACTTATTCTCATTCTCTATCCTCTTCTTTAGAAAAATCATCCACCTGCATCTTTTCAATCTCTAGCATAACTGTTGATTGTGGATGAATATCAAGAGCTAGCCCTGACTCTGTTTTGAGCTCCAGACTTGCAGTTACCTCTGGACATATTTCAGTAGGCTGCACAGACACCAGTATTAGCCAAAATGAACCTTATCATTCTCTACTCCACATCTCAGCCTTTCTCAGTTTTACCAAGTTGAGTACACTGGTCATTACTTAGTACTTATTCAATAAACAGCCTTTGTCAATCCTCTCTCCTCCCTACCAGATTACCTCGGCTCTTAGTTCTACCACTTTCAGACCACTTACGGCTGACTGTGTTTTCTCGGACCATAGTTGCTTTCATCTCGTTATCTGAACTTCCTGTGGCAAAGACTGTGGTGCTCAGTGAGCATTCTGTCTGCTGTCCTCCATTTCTCAGCCTCCTGTGGTCAGGCAGGGCCATGCAACTTGTGTGCTTGTAGGAAAATGGCATGATATCACTTTCATCTGGAAGCACAGAGGAGCCATCGCACAGCCCTTCAGCTGGCTCTCTCCTCATTCTGGTGACTGAAAAAACTGTGTGTTCCAGATGGTTCAGCCAAAACAGGTGGAGCCTGAGGCCCTGCGTGACACTGTGAAACAGAGACCCTGACATCTGTGTAGGGGAATAGGAGTACCTACAACCACTTGGAGCAATGGTCTGGAGGGATGGGGGGGGGGTAACCTGGGTGGGGGGAGGGCCAAGGGATATGCATCTGATTGATCTGGGAACATACATGTACAAAAATAAATAAATAAATAAATAAATAAAAAAAAAAGAAGCCTCACTTTATTTCTTTAGGTGTCAAAAAAATTATTGCACTCAATAAATCTTTCAATGTGTCTCTGGCCTCTGTAACCATACATCAAAGTCCGGTTAATGATAGTCTTGTGTAAGCAGACATTCTGATCCTTGACTTCCTGAATCAATCTGAGAGGGATGACTCTAGATTCAGGCTGCAGAAACAACATAACAGCTTTAGGTTTCACTTATTCTCATTCTCTATCCTCTTCTTTAGAAAAATCATCCACCTGCATCTTTTCAATCTCTAGCATAACTGTTGATTGTGGATGAATATCAAGAGCTAGCCCTGACTCTGTTTTGAGCTCCAGACTTGCAGTTACCTCTGGACATATTTCAGTAGGCTGCACAGACACCAGTATTAGCCAAAATGAACCTTATCATTCTCTACTCCACATCTCAGCCTTTCTCAGTTTTACCAAGTTGAGTACACTGGTCATTACTTAGTACTTATTCAATAAACAGCCTTTGTCAATCCTCTCTCCTCCCTACCAGATTACCTCGGCTCTTAGTTCTACCACTTTCAGACCACTTACGGCTGACTGTGTTTTCTCGGACCATAGTTGCTTTCATCTCGTTATCTGAACTTCCTGTGGCAAAGACTGTGGTGCTCAGTGAGCATTCTGTCTGCTGTCCTCCATTTCTCAGCCTCCTGTGGTCAGGCAGGGCCATGCAACTTGTGTGCTTGTAGGAAAATGGCATGATATCACTTTCATCTGGAAGCACAGAGGAGCCATCGCACAGCCCTTCAGCTGGCTCTCTCCTCATTCTGGTGACTGAAAAAACTGTGTGTTCCAGATGGTTCAGCCAAAACAGGTGGAGCCTGAGGCCCTGCGTGACACTGTGAAACAGAGACCCTGACATCTGTGTAGGGGACACAGACTGAGTGGTTAATACCCTTTGGTTGCTCTGAGTCACTGAGATCTAAGCATCGTTTGTGGCCATATCATAACTTAGCCTATGCTGACTGACACAGACTAGACCCTCATCTTCAGGACAGTCCTGTTTCAATATTATACACAACCTTAGAAGTGATCTTTCTAAAATGAATATGTTATTATGTTACAAGCACTTCACCCCCATGTCCTGCACAAAACTTGTTAGTAGCTCATACCATCTACAATGTATATTCCAAAATCTCTGGCATAGTCTGTGAAGGGCCATGGTCGGCCATAGCTGGCCTTACAACTTCACTTCCTATGGCCATGGGCATGCTCACTGAGTCCAACTACGCCACATCCTCAAGTTGGCTAGTTCATTCACTTTTGGGTCTTGAAGAGTGCTGCTGTTTACCTGCAGTTTCCCCCATGGCTCAGCGGTAAAGAATTCACCTGCCAGAGGAGACGCGGGAGGTGCAGGTTCGATCACTGGGTCCTGGCAGTGGAGGAGGGCGTGGCAGCCCACTCCAGTATTCTTGCCTGGAAAGTCCCATGAATAGAGGAGCCTAGAGGGCTATAGTCCAAAGGTTTGCAAAGAGTCAGACATGACTAAGCATGACATCTTACCTTTTGGGCTTTCATTCTTAACACTAATTTCCACTCACATAACATTCCTTAAAACAAGTGCCATGAGAACAACATTCCAAAAAAAAAATTAAACATAAAAAGCAATTCTAAAGTTTTTACTAACCACACTGAACAAAAATTTAACAGGTTTCTTTCTTTTCAATTCAATTTATTAAAAATAGGGGAAAATATATACCACAGGATAATTTCATATATCTTTAGTTATTTGGCTCATTTCTTTTTAATGATGAGCAGAATTATACAGAAAGGAACCTGAAGAAAAAGGAATTAAGTGGAGGCCTGGTTTCATCTATCTGCCTACAATTTGCTACTGATGTGCAAAGCTCAGGCAATGTTACTCCCCAATATCTTTATGTCTATTCTCTGTTTGTTCATGAGTTCACTGTGTGTGTTATCATGACCATCTTACTAGATCCCATATATGAGTTAGTATACTAGTCTTTCTTTTGACTTACTTCACTTTTTTATGATAGGTTTTCTAGAAGCCAGCCACCTCATTAGGACGAAAAAACAGAGACCCTGACATCTGTGTAGGGACAGACTGAGTGGTTAATACCCTTTGATTGCTCTGAGTCACTGAGATCTAAGCATCGTTTGTGGCCATATCATAACTTAGCCTATGCTGACTGACACAGACTAGACCCTCATCTTCAGGACAGTCCTGTTTCAATATTATACACAACCTTAGAAGTGATCTTTCTAAAATGAATATGTTATTATGTTACAAGCACTTCACCCCCATGTCCTGCACAAAACTTGTTAGTAGCTCATACCATCTACAATGTATATTCCAAAATCTCTGGCATAGTCTGTGAAGGGCCATGGTCGGCCATAGCTGGCCTTACAACTTCACTTCCTATGGCCATGGGCATGCTCACTGAGTCCAACTACGCCACATCCTCAAGTTGGCTAGTTCATTCACTTTTGGGTCTTGAAGAGTGCTGCTGTTTACCTGCAGTTTCCCCCATGGCTCAGCGGTAAAGAATTCACCTGCCAGAGGAGACGCGGGAGGTGCAGGTTCGATCACTGGGTCCTGGCAGTGGAGGAGGGCGTGGCAGCCCACTCCAGTATTCTTGCCTGGAAAGTCCCATGAATAGAGGAGCCTAGAGGGCTATAGTCCAAAGGTTTGCAAAGAGTCAGACATGACTAAGCATGACATCTTACCTTTTGGGCTTTCATTCTTAACACTAATTTCCACTCACATAACATTCCTTAAAACAAGTGCCATGAGAACAACATTCCAAAAAAAAAATTAAACATAAAAAGCAATTCTAAAGTTTTTACTAACCACACTGAACAAAAATTTAACAGGTTTCTTTCTTTTCAATTCAATTTATTAAAAATAGGGAACATAGATACCACAGGATAATTTCATATATCTTTAGTTATTTGGCTCATTTCTTTTTAATGATGAGCAGAATTATACAGAAAGGAACCTGAAGAAAAAGGAATTAAGTGGAGGCCTGGTTTCATCTATCTGCCTACAATTTGCTACTGATGTGCAAAGCTCAGGCAATGTTACTCCCCAATATCTTTATGTCTATTCTCTGTTTTTTCATGAGTTCACTGCGTGTGTTATCATGACCATCTTACTAGATCCCATATATATGAGTTAGTATACTATACTTGTCTTTCTCTTTTTGACTTACTTCACTTTTTATGATAGGTTCTAGAGCCAGCCACCTCATTAGGACTGAGTCTTCTGCATTTCTTTTAACAGCTGAGTAGTATTCCATTGTATATATGTACCAGAGCTTCTGGATCCATTCATTTGTCGATGGACATCTAGGTTGCTTCCATGTTCTGGCTATTGTATAGAGAGCTGCAATGAACATTGGGGTACAGGTGCCTCTTTCAGTTTTGATTTCATCAGGATATAGGCCTAATAGTGGGATTGCTGGGTCATAGGGTGCTTCTATTTTTAGTTTTTTAAGGAATCTCCATATTGTCTTCCATAGAGGTTGTACTAATTTACATTCCCACCAGCAATGCAAGAGGGTTCCCTTTTCTCCACACCCTCTCCAGCATTTGTTGTCTGTCGATTTGTTGATGATGGCCATTCTGACAGGTGTGAGGTGGTATCTCATTGTGGTTTTAATTTGAATTTCTCTGATAATAAGCGAGGTTGAGCATCGTTTCATGTATTTTTGGGCCATCTGTATGTCCTCTTTGGAGAGGCGTCTCTTTAGATCTTTTTCCCATTTTTTGATTGGGCTGCTCATTTTCCCTGTGCTGAGTTGTCTGAGTTGCTTGTAGATTTTGGAGATTAATTCTTTGTCTGTTGTTTCATTTGCTATGATTTTCTCCCACTCTGTGGGGTGTCTGTTCAGCTTTTTTGTAATTTCTTTTGCTGTACAAAAGCTTTTAAGTTTCATAAGGTCCCATATGTTCATTTTTCTTTTCAGTTCTGCTATTTTAGTTGGTGGGTCAGAGAAGATCTTGCTTTGATTGATGTCCTTGAGGGTTTTGCCTATGTTCTCCTCTAAGCGTTTGATGGTTTCTGGTCTTACATTGAGGTCTTTAATCCATTTTGAGTTGATCTTAGTGTATGGTGTCAGGGAATGTTCCAACTTCATTTTTTTGCATGTAGCTGTCCAATTCTCCCAGCACCACTTGTTAAAGAGGCTGTCTTTGTCCCATTTTATAGTTTCTCCTCCTTTATCAAAAATAAGGTACCCATAGGTGCGTGGGTTGATCTCTGGGTTCTCAATCTTGTTCCATTGATCTACAGTTCTGTTTTTGTGCCAGTACCATACTGTCTTGATAACTGTTGCTTTGTAGTAGAGTCTGAAGTTAGGGAGGCTGATCCCTCCAACTCCATTCTTCTTCCTCAGGATTGAACTGTCCATATGAACTGTGTTATTATTTGGTCTAGTTCTGTGAAAAATGTCAGTGGTAGTTGAATAGGTATTGCATTGAATCTGTAGATGATATTTGGAAGTATGGTCATTTTCACAATATTGATTCTTCCAATCCAGGAACATGGAATATCTCTCCATCTGTTTAAGTCTTCTTTAATGTCTCTCATGAGTGTCTTGTAATTTTCTGTGTACAATTCTTTCGTTTCTTTGGGTAGGTTTATTCCTAGATATTTGATTCTTTTGATTGCAATGGTGAAGGGGATTGCCTCTTTGATTTCCTTTTCTGATTTTTCATTGTTTGTGTATAGGAATGCCAGTGACTTCTGTGCGTTGACTTTATATCCTGCAACTTTGCTGAATTCATTGATTAGTTCTAGTAGCTTTGTAACCGTGTCTTTGGGATTTTCTATGTATAATATCATGTCGTCTGCAAAAAGAGAGAGCTTGACTTCTTCCTTTCCAATCTGGATTCCTTTGATTTCTTTCTCTTCTCTTATTGCTGTTGCTAGGACTTCCAGGACTATGTTGAATAGCAGTGGTGAAAGTGGGCACCCCTGTCTTGTTCCTGATCTTAAAGGGAATGCTTTCAGTTTTTCACCATTAACAATAATGTTCGCTGTAGGTTTCTCATAGATGGCTTTTATTATGTTGAGATAGGTTCCTTCTATGCCCATTTTCTGAAGAGTTTTGATCATAAATGGATGTTGTACTTTGTCAAAGGCTTTTTCTGCGTCTATTGAAATGATCATGTGATTTTTGTCTTTCAGTTCCAACTTCATTTTTTGGCATGTAGCTGTCCAATTCTCCCAGCACCACTTGTTAAAGAGGCTGTCTTTGTCCCATTTTATAGTTTCTCCTCCTTTATCAAAAATAAGGTACCCATAGGTGCGTGGGTTGATCTCTGGGTTCTCAATCTTGTTCCATTGATCTACAGTTCTGTTTTTGTGCCAGTACCATACTGTCTTGATAACTGTTGCTTTGTAGTAGAGTCTGAAGTTAGGGAGGCTGATCCCTCCAACTCCATTCTTCTTCCTCAGGATTGAACTGTCCATATGAACTGTGTTATTATTTGGTCTAGTTCTGTGAAAAATGTCAGTGGTAGTTGAATAGGTATTGCATTGAATCTGTAGATGATATTTGGAAGTATGGTCATTTTCACAATATTGATTCTTCCAATCCAGGAACATGGAATATCTCTCCATCTGTTTAAGTCTTCTTTAATGTCTCTCATGAGTGTCTTGTAATTTTCTGTGTACAATTCTTTCGTTTCTTTGGGTAGGTTTATTCCTAGATATTTGATTCTTTTGATTGCAATGGTGAAGGGGATTGCCTCTTTGATTTCCTTTTCTGATTTTTCATTGTTTGTGTATAGGAATGCCAGTGACTTCTGTGCGTTGACTTTATATCCTGCAACTTTGCTGAATTCATTGATTAGTTCTAGTAGCTTTGTAACCGTGTCTTTGGGATTTTCTATGTATAATATCATGTCGTCTGCAAAAAGAGAGAGCTTGACTTCTTCCTTTCCAATCTGGATTCCTTTGATTTCTTTCTCTTCTCTTATTGCTGTTGCTAGGACTTCCAGGACTATGTTGAATAGCAGTGGTGAAAGTGGGCACCCCTGTCTTGTTCCTGATCTTAAAGGGAATGCTTTCAGTTTTTCACCATTAACAATAATGTTCGCTGTAGGTTTCTCATAGATGGCTTTTATTATGTTGAGATAGGTTCCTTCTATGCCCATTTTCTGAAGAGTTTTGATCATAAATGGATGTTGTACTTTGTCAAAGGCTTTTTCTGCGTCTATTGAAATGATCATGTGATTTTTGTCTTTCAACTTGTTGATATGGTGTATCACATTGATTGATTTGCGGATGTTGAAGAAGCCTTGCATGCCTGGGATGAACCCAACTTGATCATAATGTATGAGTTTTTTGACATGTCGTTGAATTCTGTTTGCTAGGATTTTGTTGAGGATCTTGGCATCTAAGTTCATCAGTGAAATTGGCCTATAGTTTTCCTTTTTTGTGTTGTCTTTGCCTGGTTTGGGTATCAGGGTGATGGTGGCCTCGTAGAATGTGTTTGGGAGTTTTCCTTCTTGTGCAATTTTTTGGAAGAGTTTTAGAAGGACAGGCATTAGCTCTTCTTTAAATGTTTGGTAGAATTCAGCTGTGAAGCCATCTGGTCCTGGGCTTTTATTTTTGGGTAGATTTTTAATCACAAATTCGATTTCTGAGCTTGTGATTGGGTTGTTCAAAGTTTCTGTTTCTTCCTGGCTCAGTCTTGGGAGATTAATCCTGTCCAAGAAACTGTCCATTTCTTCCAAGTTGTCCAGTTTGTTGCCATAGAGTTGCTCAACCTATACTGTCATGTATAGAAAAGATAGCTATTGTCATTGTGCTAGGGGAATAGGAGTACCTACAACCACTTGGAGTGATGGTCTGGAGGGATGGGAGGGGGGGAACTGGGTGGGGGGAGGGTCAAGGGATATGCATATGAATGATCTGGGAACATACATGTACAAAAATAAATAATAAATAAATAAATAAATAAATAAATAAAAAAGAAAAAAAAAAAAAAAGCTCAGGCAATTATCATTATCTATATCTGGGAGCTTCCTTGGTGGCTCAGGTGGTAAACTATCTGCCTGTAATGCAGGAGACCTGAGTTTAATCTCTGGATCAGGAAGATCCCCTGGAGAAGGGAGTGTCTACCCACTCCAGTATTCTTGCCTAGGGAATTCCATGGACAGAGGAGCCTGGCGTGTAGCTACTGACCATGGGATCAGAAAGAGCTGGATGACTGAGTGACTAATATGTTCTCTTTCACACATCTAAAATTTAAGCTTCACAACAATGCTTTGGGTTTGCTAATGAGGAACATGTGTATTTTAAAAACTTGAATATTTTCTGTTCTCTTAGTTATTACAAAATTTGAAAATAACTTGTTTTTGAAAATAGATAAATTTTATCAAATTTTGATCCCTCACAAAAATATGTAATGCTTTGTAATGAATATGTATAGAAAATATGTCTGAGAAAGAAAATAGGAGATTTATTAATTTTTTCCTTATTTTTGACCAACCAGTTAGTGAAACTATAACCATGAAATTGATTTTTCTTCTGCTTTAATTTTCTGACTGAACACTACTAAGAATTTCTTATCTAGAGATCCTTAAAGTTACTTTCTTTCAGCAGCAAATTGGGAAAGCCTCTGTAACTAAAGGCTTTATGGCTTGAAAAAAGTCGAAAGACCCAAAGATCTGTGAGATTTAAAAATTCTTTGTTTCTTTTTTTTAACTCTAAAACAAATGCATATAAAACAAAACTTGGAAAAACTGCAGAAAGAGGAAAAAGACTATCTACTAAGTGGTCATGGAATCAGCTGGCATAGTGGTAGGACTAGTCAAAATTAAATCATATCAGAATGTGTTGAAAATTCTAAATGTGATAGAATTTCCCCTCTGGGGGAATGCAGCAGGGCCATAAGCAGACTCGAACGGTCAAATCGTCCTTAGTCCTTATTTCTGAAATTTGATATTTGTCTATCTATTTGCTTTTGTGGATATATGTTCCTTCTTTCTTTAGTGTGTGTTCAGTCACTCAACTGTGTCTGACTTCCTGTGACCGCCATGGACTGTAGCCCACTGGGCTCCTCTGTCCATGGAATTTTCCAGGCAAGGATACTGGAGTGGGTTGCCATTTCCATGTCCAGGGGATCTTCCCCACCCAGGGATCAATCCTTATTTCTTGTGTCTCGTGCTTAGGCGCTGTTACTATTGGCACCACCTGGGAAGTCCTTTCTTTTCTTTAAGTGACTATCTATTGACCAAACTGGACAGAACATTGTAATAGATTCCCAAGTCTGAATAACATCTGACCTAGCTTGAAATTTATAGGAATTTTAATACATTAACAGGGAAAGACTTAAATTCACCAATACTTCAACTACAATCATGTAAAAGAAAGGCCAGTGACCCCCAGTGACTAATATGTTTTCTCTTTCACACATCTAAAATTTAAGCTTCACAACAATGCTTTGGGTTTGCTAATGAGGAACATGTGTATTTTAAAAACTTGAATATTTTCTGTTCTCTTAGTTATTACAAAATTTGAAAATAACTTGTTTTTGAAAATAGATAAATTTTATCAAATTTTGATCCTCACAAAAATATGTAATGCTTTGTAATGAATATGTATAGAAAATATGTCTGAGAAAGAAAATAGGAGATTTATTAATTTTTTCCTTATTTTTGACCAACCAGTTAGTGAAACTATAACCATGAAATTGATTTTTCTTCTGCTTTAATTTTCTGACTGAACACTACTAAGAATTTCTTATCTAGAGATCCTTAAAGTTACTTTCTTTCAGCAGCAAATTGGGAAAGCCTCTGTAACTAAAGGCTTTATGGCTTGAAAAAAGTCGAAAGACCCAAAGATCTGTGAGATTTAAAAATTCTTTGTTTCTTTTTTTTAACTCTAAAACAAATGCATATAAAACAAAACTTGGAAAAACTGCAGAAAGAGGAAAAAGACTATCTACTAAGTGGTCATGGAATCAGCTGGCATAGTGGTAGGACTAGTCAAAATTAAATCATATCAGAATGTGTTGAAAATTCTAAATGTGATAGAATTTCCCCTCTGGGGGAATGCAGCAGGGCCATAAGCAGACTCGAACGGTCAAATCGTCCTTAGTCCTTATTTCTGAAATTTGATATTTGTCTATCTATTTGCTTTTGTGGATATATGTTCCTTCTTTCTTTAGTGTGTGTTCAGTCACTCAACTGTGTCTGACTTCCTGTGACCGCCATGGACTGTAGCCCACTGGGCTCCTCTGTCCATGGAATTTTCCAGGCAAGGATACTGGAGTGGGTTGCCATTTCCATGTCCAGGGGATCTTCCCCACCCAGGGATCAATCCTTATTTCTTGTGTCTCGTGCTTAGGCGCTGTTACTATTGGCACCACCTGGGAAGTCCTTTCTTTTCTTTAAGTGACTATCTATTGACCAAACTGGACAGAACATTGTAATAGATTCCCAAGTCTGAATAACATCTGACCTAGCTTGAAATTTATAGGAATTTTAATACATTAACAGGGAAAGACTTAAATTCACCAATACTTCAACTACAATCATGTAAAAGAAAGGCCAGTGACCCCCAGTGATTCCTTCTGCAGCTCTCCATGGTTTGCCTCATTCTCCACATCTTGTCCATTTAACTGTAATTTACAAACCTTCTCATTAGCTTTGGATCATTTTGGCAGGGATTTGATTTGGCAGCTTAATGCATACTATTTTTCTCCCCTTGAAAATGCAATGTAGTACTCTGTAGCCATAATATATTACCAACTTTCATGACCCACGTGAAACATCTGAGTGCAAATGTAAACACACTGGAAGAAGATGGAAAAGCAAGGGATCAGAACTGGAGAGAGAGCATGTCCACAGCTCTCGTCTCTCATGCTGAAGTCTGGGCACATGAAAGAGCCTCCGGCAGGGTGGCTGCCAGCTGGCCAGCAGCACCTCTGACTGCAGAGGTAGAGGCCACACCACAGAACTGCATCCTCTCTAATCCCATGGCTCATTATCCAGTCCCTTCACTTGGCCCTCCTTATGCTCTGTTTCCCTCATTTCAGTACAGAGGAAATCAATGCTAAAAATGTTTTCTGCATATCACATTAACTTTATTTTAACCTGATTTACATTTCTCTCTCTGTCTCTGAGGAAAATGGCATGTGGTCTGGTTCTCTGACTTGTGTCCATGAAGCTCTCTGTTCTCTGTCAGGTCACTTAATCCCAGAAAGGTTCACGATAGGTGTCTTATGTCCTGCTTCATGTTATTCTTTACTCTGTCACCTTCATTTCCTTTTGGAATCATGTTTTGTTGGTTCTACTTCAAATTAGGAAATGGATTGCTCCCCAGAGTATATGACATCATTGCAGTTTTAATGGATGTGACATGGAAATTAAATGCTTTTTAAACCCTTCTGAAACAGTAGTAAGATGGATCCATTACCACACTGATTTCACTTCTTGTAGAACATTTAATTTAAAAATTTGTAGCAACATGTCAGTAGGTGGCAAGCTTCCAACTAACGCTTGTGGAAACCACAGTCTGGAAAGAAATCAGTGGAGAGCAATGGAAGACGCTCTTGTCAGCCTCTTGTAGATAAGACACAATGACCGCTGGAGCACAAAAACCTACCTCTTTCCTTTTCCACAGCCCTAACGCCTGACTCAGGATCTAGGGCAGAGTGGGTGCTTAATAAATCTTGAATGAAAGAATAAAAAATTATGGAACACATGTACCTTGAAGACACATTTATGGATGGCAAAAATAATGAGAAATTTCCTTTCATCTTCTCAAGACAAACACCTTAATATGATAAAAAGTTATAAAAAGTTGTTGGTTTTTTTTGTTTTTTCTTTCAGAAAATGAGACTACATGATTGAACAGTTTCCATCTCTCTGATCTTTCTGGATTAAGTGTCCTTTGGCTACCTCTTTGACCTAATTCCCTACTGCTCCCACCCCTACTCAAAATTAATTCCAGGCCCCTCGCCTCTTCGCTGTTCCCTGCAAACATGCCAAGAACACTGACACTCCAGAGCCTTTGTTCTCCCTGTTCTCCTGTCAGGGACTCTGCTTGTTCCAATATTTCCCTGGCACGCTTCCTGGTTTCATTCAGGTCTTTGCTTGAGTGTAACCTCAGAGAGGTTGTCCCTAATGACCCTAATATAAAAAGCACACCTTCCTCATCACTTTCTCTGCAGGACTTGGTGTCATGTGACATCATATATATTTATTTATTTTGTTTTCCCCACTAGGACATTGACTTCTTGAGAACAGAGACTTAACTATTTCATGCGCTATCCTGTGGCCAAAACAGTGCTTATCAATAAATACTTGAACAAATAAGCAAATGTGTTTTCAGTTAGCAAGATGTTTAATAAAGAGGTAAGCACCTATGGTGGAAAGAAAACTCGTCTGCAGTGAAAAAGATTCAGATCCATTTACTACCCAAGACCTTGAGACTCATAAAAAAAATGACTGTGAGAATGGTAAATAATGTTCTGGAATCATTATGAAAGTATGTTCAACTTTATGTACTCTCTGAAGGGGCTTCAGAGGCACTCAGGCATATACAAATGTTTGTTGGTAAACTACCTCACTAACTTGAACTAAGTAATCAGGAGGCTTACAAACAAATGTTTGAAAAATACTACATTCTAAATTGGGGACCATCCATAATTTTTACCACTGTAAACATGTGTATGTTTGTACAGGTATGGGTGATGCATATGGTTAATTGTTCATCCTGTTACAATAGAACAACAATTTTCAAAGAGCCTCTGGGACCCCTTCAGAGAGTCCATAAAGTTGAACATAATTTCATAAAAATTATAAAACATTATTTACCTTTTTTCCCTCTCATTCTTTGACATGTATACAGTGGAGTTTTCCAGAGGTCTAATGATGTGTGATGTCATAATAGATTAAATTGAAAAAAACAGGTGAAAATCTAGTGTTTCCTACTGAACTAGACTAGAGATTTGCAAAATAATGTCAAACAATGACACTCTTTGAAAATTATAGTTATTCCTCATAAAATATCTCTATTTGTGTTAACATGAAATGAGTTTATTGTCATTTTGAATGTGTAATAAATATATATTTTCATTTTTAATCTGATAAATATTGATGAGTACAGCTAGCATTAGTAAAAGAACTTTAAGATTCTAAATAATTTTTAAGATTGTAAAGGGCTCTTAAGATCAAAAACTCTGAGAACCACTGAAAATCGATTCAGGTAAAACTTGTAATAACTAGCTATTATACAGTTTAGCAGCTGCTTAGTCACTTCAGTCATGGCCAACTCTGTGTGACCCCCATAGACTGCAGCCCATCAGGCTGTCCATGGAATTCTCCAGGCAAGAATACTGGAGTGGGGCTTCCCTGGTGGTCCAGTGGGTAAAGAGTCTGCCTTGCAGTGCAAGGGGCACCAGTTCTACCCCTGGCCCGGGAAGATCTCACTGGCTGCAGAGCAGCTGGACCAGTGTGTCCAGTTAGGAACTAGTGCTCTGGAGTGCATGTGCCCAGAGCCGGGGCTCTGTAATGAGAGAGGCCACTGCGATGGGAGGCCCACACAAGCCAAAGAATAAGCATGGGTGAAAATAAATAATAATAAATCAATAAATAAAAGAGGCCAAAAATTAAAAAAAAAAAAAAAAAAGAATACTGGAGTGGGTTGCCTGCTCCAGGGGATTGCTCCTAACCCAGGGATGGAACCTAGGTCTCCGGCATTGTAGACAGATCCTCACTACTGAGCCATCAGGGAAGTCCTATATATATGTGTGTGTGTGTGTGTGTGTATACATACATACATATATGTATGTGTGTGTGTGTACGTGTGTGTGTGTACATAGATAGATAGATAGATATTTGAGACCCCCATGTACTGTAGCTCATCAGGCTTCTCCGTCCATGGAATTTTCCAGGCAAGAATAGTGGAGGTGGTTGCCATTTCCTTCTCCAATACATTTTAGTTACCAAATATAAATTTTCTATATTTTTTAAAGTCTTAAAGTTATTTGTGGTGATTTTTAGAAAGAGATTCTTATTACAATTTATGAAAATGTGTATTTTGCATGTCTGTATTGACTTTGAAGTGTCTCTATGAGAAAACATTGACTTGCTAAACATGCTGTTATCTTTAATACACCTATATTCATCAAAAGAAGTTATTACTATTGTTATCATTTTGAAGACTCTGATGGCAGGCCTAGCAGTATCATCTAAAACAAGTATTAGCAATATTTTATTTAAAAGGCCAGGCTATAAATATTTTCATCTTTGCAGGACATGTGTTTTTTTTTTACTCAGCTGCTAAAATCTGCTACTGTAGCATGAAAGAAGTCATAGGTAGTACATCCAAATGAGTGTGTCTGTATTCCAGCAAACCTTTACTTACAAACACTGACATTTGACATGAACACTTTATTCATGTCATGAAGTATTACTCTTTGGTTTGTAATGACTTAAATATCTAAAAACTTTTCTTAGCTCATGGGCAGTATGAAAACAAGCACTGGGTTGTTTCCGTCTGCAGGCTGTAGTTTGCCAATCACTGATCTAAAGTATGTTCTACAGTACTTTGATCCTTTGAGATCTTCTGTGACAAGGTATTCCATGTCAAATGGGTTTGGGAAATGTTAACAGTGGGTACTCAAACTGCATACTGTAATTTAAAGCCTCTGAAATATCCTTCAAATTTTTTCTTTGTGTTTATCTCTAACCTAGTGGATCATAGAAATATTTTTTTCAATTAATACTTGTTTATGCTCTCAAAATGGTCTTCCATAGAATTTACATTGGGAATTACTGCTCTTAAGGACTCCATACTCAAATGCTTATAAGTACGTTGTATGATACCATGTATGATATAGGCTCTGTGTAAAAAGATAGATACTAATATTTCCTCACTTGCCCAATTACATTGCCTTTTAATCACAGGTAACACAAACAAAATGTATCTCCATTCTATACCCAGCCCTCAGGCACCAGTTTTCAACTGTTGGTATATTGGTTGTGAAAGTGACATCAATATTTCAAAATTCAGTACACAAGGAAAGGTAGTTTAGACAAGTTACAAAAGTGAACAACATTACATGAACAATACTATATGCAGCCAGCCACATCCTCATGAGATAATCAGAGAAAGGACAAAGCAAAGATTAAACAAAGGAGGTTATAATACTAATAATCATGCTTTTGCTTGATTCTGTGTTTAATTTTTAGGATGATGTATCCCCAAATTTGATGTACAAACAAATTACCTGGGATCCTGTTAAAATGCAAATTCTGATTTAGTAAATCTGGGGGATACCCTAGTGTCGCATTTCTAACAAACTCCAGGTACACTGGAGATCCATGGGGTCGGAGTTCAGGAATCTGTGCTTGCATTGCACACAGTCAGTCAAACTCAGTGACCTACCGGATAGAAGAATTTGCCTGTTCACAAGATCCCCAGGCAATTTATATGCACATTCAAGTCAGAGAAGCACTGCTCTAGAGCCAATTTCCATGAACACATTCTTAGTGCATTGGCAAGTCAATTCAGCTGTACTAAATAATCTCCACCAATAATGAAATATAGTCTGAATGTCTCTGAATAAATAAGGAAAAAATAAGAGAAGAATATTCTTCTCTTCTAAGACTCTGTTTAGGGAGCATTGTTTCACCTTGAAAGTCTGGCTTAACATGTAATGAGTCCACATTCACATCCAAGAGACAAAAGGGATATAGAGCAAGAACCCAGAGGTCAGGAAATTATAAGTCCTTCAAATGGGTTTTTGGGAATTATCTCTAACAGTGGGTACTCAAACTGCATACTGTAATTTAAAGCCTCTGAAATATCCTTCAAATTTTTCTTTGTGTTTATCTCTAACCTAGTGGATCATAGAAATATTTTTTTCAATTAATACTTGTTTATGCTCTCAAAATGGTCTTCCATAGAATTTACATTGGGAATTACTGCTCTTAAGGACTCCATACTCAAATGCTTATAAGTACGTTGTATGATACCATGTATGATATAGGCTCTGTGTAAAAAGATAGATACTAATATTTCCTCACTTGCCCAATTACATTGCCTTTTAATCACAGGTAACACAAACAAAATGTATCTCCATTCTATACCCAGCCCTCAGGCACCAGTTTTCAACTGTTGGTATATTGGTTGTGAAAGTGACATCAATATTTCAAAATTCAGTACACAAGGAAAGGTAGTTTAGACAAGTTACAAAAGTGAACAACATTACATGAACAATACTATATGCAGCCAGCCACATCCTCATGAGATAATCAGAGAAAGGACAAAGCAAAGATTAAACAAAGGAGGTTATAATACTAATAATCATGCTTTTGCTTGATTCTGTGTTTAATTTTTAGGATGATGTATCCCCAAATTTGATGTACAAACAAATTACCTGGGATCCTGTTAAAATGCAAATTCTGATTTAGTAAATCTGGGGGATACCCTAGTGTCGCATTTCTAACAAACTCCAGGTACACTGGAGATCCATGGGGTCGGAGTTCAGGAATCTGTGCTTGCATTGCACACAGTCAGTCAAACTCAGTGACCTACCGGATAGAAGAATTTGCCTGTTCACAAGATCCCCAGGCAATTTATATGCACATTCAAGTCAGAGAAGCACTGCTCTAGAGCCAATTTCCATGAACACATTCTTAGTGCATTGGCAAGTCAATTCAGCTGTACTAAATAATCTCCACCAATAATGAAATATAGTCTGAATGTCTCTGAATAAATAAGGAAAAAATAAGAGAAGAATATTCTTCTCTTCTAAGACTCTGTTTAGGGAGCATTGTTTCACCTTGAAAGTCTGGCTTAACATGTAATGAGTCCACATTCACATCCAAGAGACAAAAGGGGATATAGAGCAAGAACCCAGAGGTCAGTTAGAAAAATCTCTGATAACAGGAATTGGCAAAAAGAACTCCAGAGTAAAGCCACAAGAAAATCACTTCAAGAATGCTAAGTTTTCATGAAAATATTCCCATTAGTGAAAACTGGCAGGATTACAAGTACTAAGTAATCAGCAAAACCACACCCTATACCTGCAGCACATCCTTTAGAGATCCTACATAAGGTGGTCATCAAAAGCCAGGTGCTCGGTCTTCCCTGGTGATCCAGTGGGTAAGGACATTGCCTTGCAGTACAAGGGGTGCCGGTTTGATCCTAGGCCTGGGAAGATCTCACGTGCCGTGGAGCAGCTGGACCAATGTGTCCAATTACGAGCAGTAGCTCTGGAGCACAAGCGCCCAGAGCCTGTGCTCTGCAATGAGAGAAGCCACTGTGATGGGAGGCCCACACAGACCAAAGAACAAAGATAAATAAACAAAAGATCAATAGCAATGGCTAAAAAAAAAAAAAAAACTAGGTGTGCTTTTCCCATCCAAAGGTCATTGAATAAGGAAAAGCTTACAGATATTACACAAGGCATATGTACATAAAACATAAATCATATTGAAAGGGTTTTACCTCGATTTGAGACTGAACCCAGGGCCCTGACCTGACTGAACCCTGCTTGGGACTTGAACCCACATGGCTGGAGCTTGAATTCCAGCAAAAACCCTGTTTGGGACTTGAACCCACATGACTGGGGCTTGAACCTAGCCAAAACCCGCTTTGGGACTTGAACCCACATGGCTAAGGCTTAACCTCAGCCAAAACCCTGCTTGGGGCTTGAACCCACATAGTCAGGATTCAATCCCAGCCAAAACCCTGTCTGGGACGCGAACCCACGTGGCTGTGACTTAATCCAGCACTCACCCAACATCTGGACCTACTGAGGCTCGGATTCTTTGTGCCTCAACACAGAAAGAATTCAGCGAGAAGCAGAGTGATAGACAAGAAAAGGATTTATTAAAATAGGGTACTTGTAGGAGGTGAAGTGGGCAGGCAGGAAAGCTCTGCTCTGCTCTCTCTCAATTGAGTGGGCAGCCATATATATAAGATGGTAGAAGACAGCCCCCATCAAGTAGACGCAGATGCAGGACATACATCATTGGTTGCTTCTTCGCCAGCTCCTCCTTCATCAGCTGTTTATACCCAATCAAGCTTGCTTTACTGAACAAGGAGCAGCTCTCCTGAGTTATCATCAACTCACTGGGCTTCCAACCTTTCTCAGGTTTCTCCCTTCTACCTACCATCCCTTGCTAAGACTCTACAACCACCTACCTATTCTACTCTGTCCCTATCAATATGAAAATACTTGATAAATATTTGTTCAATGAGCTCAGGAATATCTGACTTGTGTTCTGAATGAAAGAGTTGTAATTTGTGATCGTTTTTCTAGTTTTCTGGGTGACAAGTATAACATTCCTAAGACTAAGGAATGCTGTATCTTGGCCTATTGATTTGGGGGATGCTATAATGAGGAGTTAGGAAGGATACTGTGTTTGTTAACCAAATGTTAAAAATCAGCAAATAATGTTTGGGCCACTATGCTAAGATACTACGTGGGGAAAACCATTTCTTCTTGATAAGAATACTAAAATGTTAGGAATGGAACCAAAAATACTGATCTGTTGAGAAGTGGTCACGTACTGGCAATGAACAAAGGAATAAGAGACAGTGACACAATTACAATGATCCGAGTTTAGCCTGGCAGAGGCCACTTGAACCCTGGAAAGCTTTGCTAGGGCCCAGCATGAAGGAAGTGACGTGGTATATTTCCTCCTCACAGACTTCACCCAACTCTTCTACTATCTTTCCTCTCAGTTAATTTTTTCATCCTCTACCTTCAGGTCTGACTTCTCCCCTTCATCACAATTGCATTTTTATTCTTATACTTAGAGCATATTCTACCTCTTCTTCTCGTGACCCCAATCACTCATAACAGTAGTTTTACTTCTTCATTTTTTCAGTGAATTAATGAATTTCTTTGGTAATGTCTCTATTTCACCAACCTCAGCATCCTTTAATACTTGGCAATTAATACCCAACATCTGGACCTACTGAGGCTCGGATTCTTTGTGCCTCAACACAGAAAGAATTCAGCGAGAAGCAGAGTGATAGACAAGAAAAGGATTTATTAAAATAGGGTACTTGTAGGAGGTGAAGTGGGCAGGCAGGAAAGCTCTGCTCTGCTCTCTCTCAATTGAGTGGGCAGCCATATATATAAGATGGTAGAAGACAGCCCCCATCAAGTAGACGCAGATGCAGGACATACATCATTGGTTGCTTCTTCGCCAGCTCCTCCTTCATCAGCTGTTTATACCCAATCAAGCTTGCTTTACTGAACAAGGAGCAGCTCTCCTGAGTTATCATCAACTCACTGGGCTTCCAACCTTTCTCAGGTTTCTCCCTTCTACCTACCATCCCTTGCTAAGACTCTACAACCACCTACCTATTCTACTCTGTCCCTATCAATATGAAAATACTTGATAAATATTTGTTCAATGAGCTCAGGAATATCTGACTTGTGTTCTGAATGAAAGAGTTGTAATTTGTGATCGTTTTTCTAGTTTTCTGGGTGACAAGTATAACATTCCTAAGACTAAGGAATGCTGTATCTTGGCCTATTGATTTGGGGGATGCTATAATGAGGAGTTAGGAAGGATACTGTGTTTGTTAACCAAATGTTAAAAATCAGCAAATAATGTTTGGGCCACTATGCTAAGATACTACGTGGGGAAAACCATTTCTTCTTGATAAGAATACTAAAATGTTAGGAATGGAACCAAAAATACTGATCTGTTGAGAAGTGGTCACGTACTGGCAATGAACAAAGGAATAAGAGACAGTGACACAATTACAATGATCCGAGTTTAGCCTGGCAGAGGCCACTTGAACCCTGGAAAGCTTTGCTAGGGCCCAGCATGAAGGAAGTGACGTGGTATATTTCCTCCTCACAGACTTCACCCAACTCTTCTACTATCTTTCCTCTCAGTTAATTTTTTCATCCTCTACCTTCAGGTCTGACTTCTCCCCTTCATCACAATTGCATTTTTATTCTTATACTTAGAGCATATTCTACCTCTTCTTCTCGTGACCCCAATCACTCATAACAGTAGTTTTACTTCTTCATTTTTTCAGTGAATTAATGAATTTCTTTGGTAATGTCTCTATTTCACCAACCTCAGCATCCTTTAATACTTGGCATCTGGTCCACTTTGTAAGCAGGGTCAAAACAGATTCCAGGTCTTCCAGACCACATTTAATAGTCTGTGGTTGACCTTGAGCTCTGACCTGCACATCAGGCCAATGAATCCCAGAGATGAGGTGTTGAGGGCAAGGAAAATAACTTCATTTTGAAAGCAGCTGACAAGCTAGCACCTCAAAATAACCATCTTATTGGCGTTTGGATGCCAGGTTCTTTTATAGATCAAAGGTGGTCAAAAGTGAGGAAGCAAAGTAAAAATGCTATTAATCTTGCAAACATCTCTTAGTGGCAGGCCTCAGGCAGAGGATGTGTTGATTTCTCCCTTCCTGTCATCCACAGGTGGACAGGGTTCTGAACAAAGGCATTTTACTTTAACAGTCAGGCAAAGGGGCGGGGTCCTTGAGGCAAGCCATTAAGTATGATCAAAATACTAAAAGCAACGGAAAGCAAGTCGACAAAACAGTTTCCAACACAGAGTCAGAACTGGTTTCCTCCCTGTAACATTTTCAGTTGTGTTTCACCTCTTAGATCGTTTCTTATATGAGAGGTCTTCTTTTGTTAACTCTCTCAGAAAGTATATACAGACATCATATATCTACCAAATACTTCCCAAATTTTGATGATTGAATGACTCTTAGGAAATAGAAATGTATATTGTATATAAGCCCAGATTGAAAATAGTTGTATAGACTTTGGCTAAAATATATAGAAAAATTATTCATTATGAAGCACATACCTTCATCAATGGCTAACACCGTTGTACATTTTTATTTAAAAGTGGTTTTTCTAAAAGATTATATGGATAGAATTTTTACACTCTGAACATCTCTGCCTGTTAGTTGGAGTATTTAGTTGGAGTCTATTTATATTTAATTAATTACTAATACAGTTGCATTTTATTTCTCATCTTATTGTCTTATAGCATTCAATCTTTATTCCATTTCTCTTTTTTTTTCCCATTTCTCTTTTTTTTACCTTATCTTTGAATAACGTAGTTTTTAGTATTCACTCTATTCCTATCAGGTGCCTATTTTGATATGCTTTTTTGTTTTTTACAGATTGCTCAGTCTAGAAATAATAATGCATATGTTTAAGTTTTCACAATTTAGCATAAATAATATATTGGTATTTCACAAACAATCTCAGAGTATTATACTTGTAAGCTTATAATTGTAAAATACTGTTTTAGTATTTTACTGAAAACTAAAACTCTCACTTTTTGTCTATTGGAAATGCTTTTGACTTCTTCTTTTTTTGCTTTCATTTATTAGGATATTGTTTGTTGAACATAGAATTCCAGATTGATTTTTTCTTTAAGTACCTTTAAGATAGTATTTTACAGTCTTCTGGTCTGTAAAGTTGACCATCCATTATTTCCATATGTAATGTGTCTTTTTCCTCTGCTTATTTAAAAATTTTACTTTTTATTATTGGTATTCTGCCATTTAAGTGTGTTGTACCAATAAGTGGTTTCCTTTCTATTTGTCCTACCTAGGATTTATAAGAGTATTAGGCAGTGGGGGCTTCCCTGGTGGCTCAGTGGTAAAGAATCTGCCTGCAATGAAGGAGACCCGGGTTTGATCCCAGGGTGGGGAAGATACCCTGGAGAAGGACATGGCAATCCATTCCAGTATGCTTGCCTGGAAAATTCCATGGACAGAAGAGTCTGGCAGGCTACAGTTCATAGCGTCACACAGAGTTCGGCACAACTGAAGAAACTTAGCAGCAGCAAGTAGAATTTTTCTAGGAAATGTATTGCATAAATTCAACTACATTAAACAGAACATAGTGAGGAATATTTTCTGTCCCAAATATTCTGCAAATTCAGGTTTATTTTACTAGAGAGTAAAAGACTCCAATGCACAACAGGTCTCTGAGAACACCAGGTTACGACACTCTTAAATTATAGCAGCTGGAAATTTCTGGAAAACAAAGTGTCATTTTGGAAAAGACAAGACAAACTTTTAAAATATGTTGACCTCTTATATTACCATAAGGAAAATGTGAAGTCAGACTAGCAGTTCAAATAAATAATTTGCATATCTGACATTCTTTGAGGGATTTTGTTTTGCCTATCACATAATCATTCCTTGGAACTGGTAAAAACAAAGCATTACAGTCTCTATAACTATCGTAGGCTGTTCTAGTCAAAATATCCTTCTACTGATGTAGTCACGTCCAGACAACCAGTAAGGAGTAGCCCTCAGTTGTGGACAGCCATAGTACTGCATCAGCCTGAATCTGTGGTATGTGGAAAGAAAGAAAAGACTAAACAGGGATTAAAAAGACCTTAAAAGGCACAGTCTTTTCTGCCTCTGATTTTGTATTTCTCTTTGACAAATTGTTGTTGTTGTTCAGCCACTAAGTTGTCTGACTTTTTGTGACCCCATAGACTCTAGCCTGCCAGGTTCCTCTGTTCATGGGACTTTTCAGGCAAGAATACTGGACTGGCATGCCATTTCCTTCTCCAGGGGATCATCCTAGATCAGGGATTAAACCCATGTCTCCTGCATTGGCAGGCAGACTCTTTACCACTGAACCACAAGGGAAGACCTTTTGATAAATACCTATCCTGTTATTCAACAATATGATGGAGGAAAAAACCTCATAGTCCACAGAAGTTTTTTAATCTTTACACTTAAACAATACTCGATCACATTTTGACAACTTCTCTTTTGTGATAACTAGTCAACCTAAGTGATTTCAAGCTGAAATAACAATATTCTTTGATTTTTGCCAGACTGTTAATTAATTTTTTATGTCTTGATATAAATCCAGTCTGGAAGAGCTGAAGCCAAAGTGAACATCCTGTGAACTCTAAATGAACAGTTCATTTACATCTGGACGTTCTGATTGAATTTGAACAGTGTGTTCCTGTGTCCCAGGAGAAAAGAGTTAAGTTGAAGTCTATGCTGGTTTGTACCCAAAGAGAAAAGAAAATAAATAGTAATTTTGGCATATAAATTTATTAAAGTTATATATTTATGTATTTTTCTCTATAAGAAATACTGATTTTAAAATATCACTTTCTAGATAGTAAGAATGTCTTATTTTTCTTGAACTTCAAAAAATTATGCCTTTCAATAATTAATGGGCACTGAAATATGGAACACCTGCAGTGCTAATCTCAAATCAATATTTATATTTGCTTTTACAAATAAATGGGATGGTTTTTCATGCCAATAAATTCAAACCACAGATCATTATTTTTATAACTTAAAATTTCATGTTGTTCTTTAATTTGCTGTGTACCAAAATGTATTGTATTATGTAAAGCTTATAACACATGAGATGGTAGGGTAGACATTATTTTAAAATAGTTTCAAATGTTTTGCTTACTATAAAAAATCTAATTAATTTGCGAAGCCAAAATAAAAATTCAGGTTTCTTTTATCTAATGGTTATGGCGATTTTATTTCTCAAGAGGAGAGTTGTAACAACGTAATGACTTTAAGCATTCATTCATCTACTCATTTATCCTGCCAATTGTTTTCAGCATGTTTTAGTGCTAGAGATACGGTTGTAAACACAACCAATATATTCTCTGCCTTCCAGGAGCAGAGTTGCCTTGGGGATAGATAATAACCAACAAATTGTGCAATTAATTTTATAGTTGCAACTGTTGTAAGTGAAATTAGGCAGGAGTACATGATCAGAAGGAACTTCCAGCTTCTCTGGGGAAAAAACATTTCAACTCAAATCTGAAAGATGAGTAAGAGTGAAATAAAAGGTGTGGGAGGTATTTGGGCAGAAGGTAGATGACATGAACAACAGTGCAGCAACTAGGAGGAGCGCCTTAGAATAAAGTATTATTATGCCTCCATGAGTGGAAAACCATGAGAAAACAGGATATATCAGAGGTGATGCCTGTGAAGTTAGCAGGGGCCAGATCCCACTCATCACTGGTCATAGGTATTATTAGGAAGTTAGGTCTTTATCTTCAGAGCGATGCACTGATGGTTATTAAGGGATCTCAAGCAGGAAGAGGCACGGTAAGATTCTGCATTATAAAAACCATCCACTGGCAACATAGTGGAGAATATTGTGGCCTGGCTAATCGTAGATGAGGAAGACCACTTAAGTGTGTTCTGGAAATTTTGGCATTAAATTTATTAAAGTTTTTGTATTTTTCTATAAAATACTGATTTTAAAATATCAAATTTTCAATTTATGCCTTTCAATAATTAATGGGCACTGAAATATGGAACACCTGCAGTGCTAATCTCAAATCAATATTTATATTTGCTTTTACAAATAAATGGGATGGTTTTTCATGCCAATAAATTCAAACCACAGATCATTATTTTTATAACTTAAAATTTCATGTTGTTCTTTAATTTGCTGTGTACCAAAATGTATTGTATTATGTAAAGCTTATAACACATGAGATGGTAGGGTAGACATTATTTTAAAATAGTTTCAAATGTTTTGCTTACTATAAAAAATCTAATTATTTTGCAAGCCAAAATAAAAATTCAGGTTTCTTTTATCTAATGGTTATGGCGATTTTATTTCTCAAGAGGAGAGTTGTAACAACGTAATGACTTTAAGCATTCATTCATCTACTCATTTATCCTGCCAATTGTTTTCAGCATGTTTTAGTGCTAGAGATACGGTTGTAAACACAACCAATATATTCTCTGCCTTCCAGGAGCAGAGTTGCCTTGGGGATAGATAATAACCAACAAATTGTGCAATTAATTTTATAGTTGCAACTGTTGTAAGTGAAATTAGGCAGGAGTACATGATCAGAAGGAACTTCCAGCTTCTCTGGGGAAAAAACATTTCAACTCAAATCTGAAAGATGAGTAAGAGTGAAATAAAAGGTGTGGGAGGTATTTGGGCAGAAGGTAGATGACATGAACAACAGTGCAGCAACTAGGAGGAGCGCCTTAGAATAAAGTATTATTATGCCTCCATGAGTGGAAAACCATGAGAAAACAGGATATATCAGAGGTGATGCCTGTGAAGTTAGCAGGGGCCAGATCCCACTCATCACTGGTCATAGGTATTATTAGGAAGTTAGGTCTTTATCTTCAGAGCGATGCACTGATGGTTATTAAGGGATCTCAAGCAGGAAGAGGCACGGTAAGATTCTGCATTATAAAAACCATCCACTGGCAACATAGTGGAGAATATTGTGGCCTGGCTAATCGTAGATGAGGAAGACCACTTAAGTGTGTTCTGGAAATGCAGCCACAAAGAAGATCGTAGTCGGGTAAGCGGTGACAGAGGTAGAGATTAAAAGCAATGTCCAAGTATTTAGGAAGTAAAATCAACAAGAATTGGAGATTGGCGGGCTTCCCCTGGTGGTACAGTGGGCAAAGTCACCGCCTTGCAGCGCAAGGGGCGCCAGTTCGATCCCTGGCCTGGGAAGATCCCACGTGCCGCGGAGCGGCTGGACTGATGTGTCCAAATACCGAGCCAGAGCTCTGGAGCGCATGCGCCCAGAGCCGGTGGAGGCCCACAGGAGCCAAAGAACAAAGACGGATGAAAATAGAGAAATGAAAGACCAATAGAAGTGGCCCACCCGTCCCCCTCCCTCCTCAGCCCACCCTCCAAAAGATAAATAAATTAAAAAAAAAAAAAAAGAATTGGAGATTGGTTAAATATGGAGGTTAAGGAGACTGAGAAGAGGATGATGCCCTGGACATTGATGTGTGCAGTAACTGGATATTGGTGTTATTTCCTGGGGAGCAATATGAGGAGGGGCTCACAATTTGCTTTTTTTTTTTTTTTTTTTGAGAAATGGGAGAAAGAGAAGAAACTGAGTCAGGAATTTGGGCTTTGGCATACTGAGTTAGATGTACCTATGAAATGTTCATGTGGAGACAATGAGTAAGCAATATCATACACCTGGAACTACAAGCAGCCATGAATCTGAAAGAAGAGAAATGAAGCCTATGACCAGGTGAGATTGTCTCAGCAGAGTTTCTCAATAGACCTGCAGAGTCCAAGTGCCTATGAAATATGCCCACAACTCCCATGTGAAAGAATGATTGAAAAAACACTAAGCATAAGTTTTTGAACTTCACGGGTCACACAAAGTAATGAGTTGTGACTGAGCATTCTGATTAACAATTTTGTTAGAGAATTATTGGCCCCATACAGCAAGTAGCCAAGGGGATAGATAGTGTTCATTAGGATGAGTCCAGGCTCAGAATTTATGCCAAGTTGGGGAGGGTTGTGAAGTCCAATGCGTACGGTTGTTATGCAAACTAGTATTAGGGAAGACCACTTAAGTGTGTTCTGGAAATGCAGCCACAAAGAAGATCGTAGTCGGGTAAGCGGTGACAGAGGTAGAGATTAAAAGCAATGTCCAAGTATTTAGGAAGTAAAATCAACAAGAATTGGAGATTGGCGGGCTTCCCCTGGTGGTACAGTGGGCAAAGTCACCGCCTTGCAGCGCAAGGGGCGCCAGTTCGATCCCTGGCCTGGGAAGATCCCACGTGCCGCGGAGCGGCTGGACTGATGTGTCCAAATACCGAGCCAGAGCTCTGGAGCGCATGCGCCCAGAGCCGGTGGAGGCCCACAGGAGCCAAAGAACAAAGACGGATGAAAATAGAGAAATGAAAGACCAATAGAAGTGGCCCACCCGTCCCCCTCCCTCCTCAGCCCACCCTCCAAAAGATAAATAAATTAAAAAAAAAAAAAAAAGAATTGGAGATTGGTTAAATATGGAGGTTAAGGAGACTGAGAAGAGGATGATGCCCTGGACATTGATGTGTGCAGTAACTGGATATTGGTGTTATTTCCTGGGGAGCAATATGAGGAGGGGCTCACAATTTGCTTTTTTTTTTTTTTTTTTTGAGAAATGGGAGAAAGAGAAGAAACTGAGTCAGGAATTTGGGCTTTGGCATACTGAGTTAGATGTACCTATGAAATGTTCATGTGGAGACAATGAGTAAGCAATATCATACACCTGGAACTACAAGCAGCCATGAATCTGAAAGAAGAGAAATGAAGCCTATGACCAGGTGAGATTGTCTCAGCAGAGTTTCTCAATAGACCTGCAGAGTCCAAGTGCCTATGAAATATGCCCACAACTCCCATGTGAAAGAATGATTGAAAAAACACTAAGCATAAGTTTTTGAACTTCACGGGTCACACAAAGTAATGAGTTGTGACTGAGCATTCTGATTAACAATTTTGTTAGAGAATTATTGGCCCCATACAGCAAGTAGCCAAGGGGATAGATAGTGTTCATTAGGATGAGTCCAGGCTCAGAATTTATGCCAAGTTGGGGAGGGTTGTGAAGTCCAATGCGTACGGTTGTTATGCAAACTAGAATAAGGTAGAATGTCAAGCTCTTCTCGAATTACTTTCTGCAACCCCCTTTATGCACAGGTTCTGCAGCTCTCTTTATGCACAGCCAACTGACCTAAGAAAACAAATAAGTTTTACTGATATACTGATAAAACAGAAAATCAAAGAGAAATCGTCATTCAAAAGAAGACATTTATTCATACCAACAGTAATATACCCCTCGCTGCTTCCTGTCATAGTAAAGGCTGCTGCAGAATGGGATTACATTGGTTAAAAGTCAACTATATTGTGGGGTTTTCACATTTCTTGAGATTTTCTCACTTCGTAGTTGCTATGTCTTTCTGTTTCATATTATATTTTCATTTGTGTTTAACAAATATGCCTGATAGTTGTGCTAAGTCACTTCAGTCATACCCAACTTTTTGTGACCCTATGGACTGTAGCAGGCCTGATGGTTACAAAGGGTGATTTCTGAAGACAAGTTATGAGATGAAAAAGAGGCTTCTAGGCTTAGGTCTATGGACAGTTTTGATAAAGTTAATAATGAGAAGTTATCTTCTGAGTCAATTCACTGAAGAAGTGCAGCAAAGGACCCAGAGGAAGTTCATATTTATGACAAAAGCTACTTACTAAGTTTTACATCCCAGCTGTCCTATGCATTGTGTATGGTCTGTGGCACAGTAATAACTCTAGTAAATTGAAAAGACATGTATAAGCCACAGTCATTTGACAAGAATTTGAATCTCAAAAAAATAAAGATTTTTGTTTAAAAAAATCGCTTTCAGTGAAAAAATTTTCTGAAAATAATTCAGGAATTGTTGTTCAGTCGCTAAGTCACGTCTGACACTGATCCCATGGACTACAGCATGCCAGGCTTCCCTGCCCTTCACTATCCCCTGAGTTTGCTCAAGTTCATATCCATCAAGTCAGGGATGCTATCTAACCATCTCATCCTCTGTCATCCTCTTCTCCTTTTGCCTTCAATCTTTTCCAGCATCAGGGTCTTTTCCAATGAGTTGTCTCTTCGTATCAGGTAGCCAAAGTATTGGAATGTCAGCTTCAGCATTAGTCCTTCCAATGAATACTCAAGGTTTATTTCCCTTAGGCTTGACTGGTTTGCTCTCCTTGCTGTCCAAGGGACACTCAAGAATCTTCTCCAGCACCACAATTCAAAAGCATCAATTCCTCAGTGCTCAGCCTTCTTTATAGTCCAACTCTCACATCCATACATGACTACTGGAAAAATCATAGCTTTGACTATAGAAATCTTTGTTGGCAAAGTGATGTTTCTGCTTTCAAATACATGGTCTAGGTTTTTCATAGCTTTCCTTACAAGGAGCAAGCATCTTTTAATTTCATGGTTGTAGTCACCGTCTGCAGTGATATTGGAGACCAAGAAAAGAAAATCTGTCACTGCCTCCACTTTTCCCCCTTCTACTTACCATGAAGCAATGGGACCAGATGCCATGATCTTAGTTTTTTGTGTGTTGAGTTTTAGGCCAACTTTTTTACTCTCCTCTTTGACTTTCATCAAGAGGCTCTTTAGTTTCTTTTTGTTTTTTGCCAGTAGAGTGGTATTATCTGCATATGTGAGGTTGTTGATATTTCTCCCAGCAATCTTGGCTCCAGCTCATGCTTCAACCAGCCTAGCATTTTGCATGATGTACTCTGCATAGAAATTAAATAAATGGGGTGACAATATACAGTACTCATTTCCCAATTTTGAACCAGTCAGTTTTTCCATGTAAGTTTCTAACTGCTGCTTTTTGACCCCATACTGGCTTCTCAGAAGACAGGTAAGGTGATCTGGTATTCCCATCTCTTTCAGAATTTTCTGCAGTTTGTTGTGATCCACACAATCAAAGGCTTTTGCATAAGACCTTTTTTCTGGAAATCCCTTGCTTTCTCTCTGATGCAATGAATTTTGGCAATTTGATCTCTAGTTCCTCTGCCTTTTCTAAACTTAGCTTGTACATCTGAAGTTCTCTGTTCACATACTGCTGAAGCCTAGCTGGAATGATTTTGAGAATAACCTTACTAGCATGTGAAGTGAGCCCAATTGTTTGGTAGTTTGAATATTCTTTGGCACTGCCCTTCTTTGGAACTGGAATGAAACCTGACTTTTTCAAGTTGTCTCTTCGTATCAGGTAGCCAAAGTATTGGAATGTCAGCTTCAGCATTAGTCCTTCCAATGAATACTCAAGGTTTATTTCCCTTAGGCTTGACTGGTTTGCTCTCCTTGCTGTCCAAGGGACACTCAAGAATCTTCTCCAGCACCACAATTCAAAAGCATCAATTCCTCAGTGCTCAGCCTTCTTTATAGTCCAACTCTCACATCCATACATGACTACTGGAAAAATCATAGCTTTGACTATAGAAATCTTTGTTGGCAAAGTGATGTTTCTGCTTTCAAATACATGGTCTAGGTTTTTCATAGCTTTCCTTACAAGGAGCAAGCATCTTTTAATTTCATGGTTGTAGTCACCGTCTGCAGTGATATTGGAGACCAAGAAAAGAAAATCTGTCACTGCCTCCACTTTTCCCCCTTCTACTTACCATGAAGCAATGGGACCAGATGCCATGATCTTAGTTTTTTGTGTGTTGAGTTTTAGGCCAACTTTTTTACTCTCCTCTTTGACTTTCATCAAGAGGCTCTTTAGTTTCTTTTTGTTTTTTGCCAGTAGAGTGGTATTATCTGCATATGTGAGGTTGTTGATATTTCTCCCAGCAATCTTGGCTCCAGCTCATGCTTCAACCAGCCTAGCATTTTGCATGATGTACTCTGCATAGAAATTAAATAAATGGGGTGACAATATACAGTACTCATTTCCCAATTTTGAACCAGTCAGTTTTTCCATGTAAGTTTCTAACTGCTGCTTTTTGACCCCATACTGGCTTCTCAGAAGACAGGTAAGGTGATCTGGTATTCCCATCTCTTTCAGAATTTTCTGCAGTTTGTTGTGATCCACACAATCAAAGGCTTTTGCATAAGACCTTTTTTCTGGAAATCCCTTGCTTTCTCTCTGATGCAATGAATTTTGGCAATTTGATCTCTAGTTCCTCTGCCTTTTCTAAACTTAGCTTGTACATCTGAAGTTCTCTGTTCACATACTGCTGAAGCCTAGCTGGAATGATTTTGAGAATAACCTTACTAGCATGTGAAGTGAGCCCAATTGTTTGGTAGTTTGAATATTCTTTGGCACTGCCCTTCTTTGGAACTGGAATGAAACCTGACTTTTTCAGTCCTGTGGACACTGATGAGTTTTCCAAAATTGCTGACATACTGAGTGCAGCACTTTAACAGCATCATTTTTAGGATTTAAAATAGTTTAGCTGGAATTTTATCATCTCCACTAGCTTTGGTTGTAGTAATGCTTCCTAAGGCCCATTTGACTTTACACTCCTAGATGTCTGGCTCTAGGTGAATGACCATACCACAGTGGTTATTCTAGTCATTAAGACTATCTATCTATTTCTCTGTGCATTCTTGCTACTTCTTCCTAATCTCTTCTGCCACTGTTAATTTATGAGTTATTAGGAGCATAATTTATAACCTAAAAAAGGAAAAGTTGTATAGATGGTGGGAACATAGTAATATAGTAAGTAAAAGTATAGTTAGCAAAGTATGAGGATAAATTCTGTAGAAGAAACTGAAAAAGTTCCATTCTCAACTAGCACAATATTTTGACACATTGATGATACACTAGTTGATGATAAAGAGGTTTCATATAACAGACTGGAAAATAATAGCTTCTCTATCCATCTATTTCTTGATAAATAAATTTCACCAGTAAATGCCAGGTCATTAGAATTTGCGAGACTTGTAAATGAGACTGAAATTCCAGAAACTTTTTTCTACTACAAAATGTTGCCCAAAAGAAATGAAGGATAAGATACACTTGATATTTAACTTTATAACTGAAAACAGAAATTCAACTCTGCCAAGAACTGCACCAGCATCTGTACTGATGGTGCCCCCCAGAAAATTCACATTCACACTGACATCACAATACCCTGGCTTCTTTCCAGACAGCATTAGCATCAGAAACTCTTGAATAAAATGAAAAAAAGAAAAAAGGTTATCGATACTACAAAAATGGTTATCCAACAAAGACTGGTTCACTTGCAGTTATTAATAGTTTTAAGACAGTCTGAAAATCTGGAAAGAGGGCAACAACACCTACATACAGAAATCCAGAAGATTAACAGAGAAACAGTCTTAACAGAGTATTTGAGCTGAAAGGAAATTATTGGAGCACTTTTCAGATATTACAAGGCCAGATTTTGCTGACTGCTTTGAAGGCAAGAATTGCTTGCAGAAACTAGCCGATTCAGCAGATATTTTCCATCACATTATCCATTTGAACAAATCTCCATAAGATTCAGGGTTTTTTTTTTAAATTGCAAGTAACAAGATTCATGAACTTATAAGAAATCAAGTCTCTAGAAAAAAAATATCACAAAAGAAAATTTTAAAATATTTCAGCTGCTACTTGGGTTTGAGGTGTGTGGTGATACAAACAAGTCTCAAGCCATACTGGAAACCATCTAGAGAACTTTAGAATAACAGTAAAAGTCGGGTTTTCTCTTTTAATCTAAGTGTATGGCTGTATGAGGGATCCTTTCTTTAGTTTTGCTTCTCAGTATGAACATCTGAGTTTAAGAAGGAGGAATGACTTTGAGCTAAAATTTGCTTGTAAGCTCAGGATGACAATTAATACTCTGCATCTAGAGGAGGCCTGGATTTCTATGAAAGCAAAGAATCTTGCTTTCCCTTATAGGGAATCAATGAACATTTTGCTGTGGCTTCAACTTCTTTCACTTATGATGTTTCTTATCTAAGCAGCATCAAAAACTGACAGAAGTTGTCTAATTACACTTAATGATGAAATACATGTATGCTTTTCTCAAAAATTTGACCCAGAGTTGTATATTTTTGCAGCAGAAAATAAGCACAAGTTTCACATTACATATATAAATACAGGCTTTCTTTTATGTTTAAAGAAATTTCAAGCCAAGTACAGGACTAAAAAGAAGATTAAGAAACCAACACATCTGCAGAATCATAACTGTTAGGCCTAGGTTTGAACATAATCATGTCATTCAGTAAGAAAACATTTTTTTCAAAGTCTTATATAAGAGATTTTGGGTTTCATACATATATCCTAAACTTTATTTTATATTGCTTCGGCTTAAGATTTTAGGTTTATATTCAGTATTGACAATAAATCTTTGTACTGTAAATAACAACTAAAATCAATGCACAAATTTTATATGAATTAAATGGGTCAAATTTCCTTTAAAAAAATGTCTTGTTTTGCTTAAATCAGTTATTTCATGGAAATTTATTCTATTTGCCTTATGAGGTTTAAAAATATATGAAAATAAAGCAGTTTGCAAAGGTAAGCTAAGTTTAATTAGCCTTTGTTTTTCTAATAAAGGCAAACTAAAAATTCATTTTTGGTCATGAATAGAGAAAAAACACTCTTGCTATATATATATATATATATATATATATATATACACATAGATATCAAATCTAACTCAAATTCTGTGTAGAAGAAACATGTAAAAATCATTTAGTTCTTGGGATGAGGCTTAAAAAAAATCAGGTAAGAAACTTTAAGAAAAAAAAAAGACCTATTTCTTCTATTACCATTCAAGTTGATACCCTTAGTGAGAAGAGGAATGTACAAAATAAATAGGCTTATAATAAACATAAACATATCCATAGAGAATAAACATATCCATAGAATAAATATTTCCATAGAAAACTATCATTCTCTCATCAAAGAGCATTAATGTTATTATTGGTTTATTATACCTACAATTTACTGATCATGCTAATTTACCAAGAGATGTAGGAATAATCATATTTATGTAGGGATTCCTCAGACAGGAAAACTACCAAATAAGGCTGATATAGGAAAAACAGAAGTGGTCTATGACTGAAGCTTTAAGTTTAATGCTCGCAAATCAGATGGATGAGGATTCACTGGTAAAGAAGAATGAGGAGCAAGTAGAGAGTTCTTGAAAATCTGAGGCTGTTGACCTCCGTAGGAGGTCAAGTGACCTGAAATGTTCATAATGTGTTGGACATAACACTGATCAGAGAAGTGATTAATGACTTTAGTTTACCCTTTCAAAGGAAGGTTAATTAGTAAATGCAAGCTAAGGAAATGGAACCGTTGGGTTAAGACAACTGTTTCCTTTCTGTTATTTGTTGCTTGCAGGTAAATAGAAAGAGAGGAAGGGTTGTAACTGGAGGGAATGAAGAAACTTTTGTAAGATGAAAATACTTATAATGTTTTAATAATGATAGGAAGGATCCATTAGAAAAAGAGACAGAAGAGAAAAAAGGATAACAGAGAGTGAGACAAGGGGTGGAATTTGAGCATGGTGGGAGGGTAGACCTTGGGCAACCTCCACAGAAATGCGAGAAGCAAGGATCAACTTGTAATGCAGCTCAACTTGTAATGCGGAAGCAGTGTTAGGTTTGGCAAACTGGAACCCCACTTTCTTAACTTTACATTGTGTGCTCTATTACATAACCTGGAAAAGGGCATGGCAACCCATTGCAGTATTCTTGCCCGGAGAATCTCATGGACAAAGGAGCCTGGGGAGCTACAGTCCATTGGACGCAAAAAATTGGACACAATTGAATGACTTAACAGTGCCTAAGTATTAACTAAAGATAAAATTTTCAGTAAAATGAACTTCATTTTACTATCTTTATATCCTTCTTGATTGTCCTCCTTATCTCTCCCACTACCTTTCCAAGCTCTCCTGGTCCTCAGGGAACCAAGAACAATAAACTATACTAAGATTTTAAAATAGGGTCAAAGCCCTTTGTGGACTTCTTAGTGGTGGACATATTTGCCAGGATTCATAACCATAATCAGGTTTTGAACAAGAACAGAATCCATATGGCACTGCTCTTACCAGGCCTTAAGTCAAAAAGGAAGAGGGAAAAAAAGTTCTTGGTTCAAGTACATACATATCAGTCCCCATTCTTGTACCATTCTAATTTCCTGCACATCTGTGCATATCGTGAAAACTTAGGTATTTGGAAGTATCTGGTAAGTGAAATTATTTGTGCTTTTGAAAGAGGGAAGGTAGGGATATGAAAAGTTAAAGATTAATTACTTCTTTCTACTAGGAACAAAACCTGGGCTACTATTCATCTTTTCACTTTAATTTTAATTCTAAATTAGCTTGTGACATCACAACAAAGTGGACAAATAAATAATTCTTCATGGTAGAGCACAAGGATTAAGAAATCACATGTTACTCTGGGACACTTAATGTAGGAAACAAGTTCTTCTACATGAGACTGTATATCAGGGAAATAGTTTCATTACACAGAAATATTTTTGACCTATAGAATTATACATTTCCATGGCCACAAAAGTTTAAGTCGGCATGAATAAAATTTTTAAAGGCACTCATTTGTTTATTCATCTACAACTTTATATTCTACTGAAAGTTCTTTAAAGGAGAACTTGTTTTTTAATAAATCAAACCATTACAAATTTCTCAGGCAAAAAGGCTGAAGTATCAACAGTTGTATAGGATTCAACTTAATATCACAAGCACATGGCACATGATAGTCACATGATATATTCTTTTTTTAACTTTTTTTTTTTCTGCCTCCAAGTCATCATTTATTTTTCATCCATCTTTTTTTTTTTTTTTTTAATAATTTTTTGGCATGTGTGGGCCTCCCATTGTAGTGGCCTCTCTCGTTGCAGAGCACCAGCTCTGGGCACATGCACGCCAGAGCACTGGCTCCTAATTGGACACACCGGCCAATCCTCTCCTCAGCATGTAGGATCTTCCCATGCCAGTGATCCAACCGGTGCCCCTTGCACTGCAAGACAGACTCTTTACCCACTGGAGTACCAGGGAAGCCCAATAAAATATAACCTTAAAATAGGGAACCCTTTGTGGATGGACATATTTGCCAGGATTCATAACCATAATCAGGTTTTGAACAAGAACAGAATCCATATGGCACTGCTCTTACCAGGCCTTAAGTCAAAAAGGAAGAGGGAAAAAGTTCTTGGTTCAAGTACATACATATCAGTCCCCATTCTTGTACCATTCTAATTTCCTGCACATCTGTGCATATCGTGAAAACTTAGGTATTTGGAAGTATCTGGTAAGTGAAATTATTTGTGCTTTTGAAAGAGGGAAGGTAGGGATATGAAAAGTTAAAGATTAATTACTTCTTTCTACTAGGAACAAAACCTGGGCTACTATTCATCTTTTCACTTTAATTTTAATTCTAAATTAGCTTGTGACATCACAACAAAGTGGACAAATAAATAATTCTTCATGGTAGAGCACAAGGATTAAGAAATCACATGTTACTCTGGGACACTTAATGTAGGAAACAAGTTCTTCTACATGAGACTGTATATCAGGGAAATAGTTTCATTACACAGAAATATTTTTGACCTATAGAATTATACATTTCCATGGCCACAAAAGTTTAAGTCGGCATGAATAAAATTTTTAAAGGCACTCATTTGTTTATTCATCTACAACTTTATATTCTACTGAAAGTTCTTTAAAGGAGAACTTGTTTTTTAATAAATCAAACCATTACAAATTTCTCAGGCAAAAAGGCTGAAGTATCAACAGTTGTATAGGATTCAACTTAATATCACAAGCACATGGCACATGATAGTCACATGATATATTCTTTTTTTAACTTTTTTTTTTTCTGCCTCCAAGTCATCATTTTTTTTTCATCCATCTTTTTTTTTTTTTTTTTAATAATTTTTTGGCATGTGTGGGCCTCCCATTGTAGTGGCCTCTCTCGTTGCAGAGCACCAGCTCTGGGCACATGCACGCCAGAGCACTGGCTCCTAATTGGACACACCGGCCAATCCTCTCCTCAGCATGTAGGATCTTCCCAGGCCAGGGATCAAACCAGTGCCCCTTGTGCTGCAAGGTGGACTCTTTACCCACTGGACCACCAGGGAAGCCCAATAAATTCTTAAATGAATGAATGAGTCTGGGAAGTAGAATACATGACTGTATTCTACTTTCTCTGGGAAACTCATTTTAGAAAAGGTCATCATCACCAAATCAACTTCAAATATTTAACAAAACAGTGTATGATTGTAAATTAACTATTATATAAACATGAAGACTTATAATAATCCAAAGAGCTCTTGAGAATTCCTAATAATGTCAGTGAAAATCAAATGGGGAGAGTCCAGAGTAATCACTTGGTTGGCATTCTAGAAATGCCAGCATTGTAGAGGGCAATGAAACATTAGCCAAAGGGAGAAAAATCCATGCTTAACGATTTACCTTCAATTACTGAAAGTAACTTTTTTCCCTAATTTCATTTTCAAATAAAAAGAAAAGAAAACACCAGAAGTCCCTGAACTCTAAAATAAATAAAATTTAACTTTCCACAAGGAAATGTTTAATTTAAACTTGAAATATTTATTATACATCTTCTGACAGTTTTTACTTTAGACATACTAAATAGGAATTTTAGTTTTCAAACATTTTGAAGATTTAGACTTTAGAGATAGCACCCAGTCTAAATTGGAGAGCACCAACCCCTCCCACATACACACAGCCCATGAACTGTCACATTACACTACATTACTTATTTATAACATGTTCACCATTTAAAATAAAAGTTAGTTGACTGAATTGTCCCGACCCGCAGGATTCGTCAGCGAAGACCTAGGATTCCTCAACGCAGACCCTAAAGGGGGGGAGTGGGAATGAAGAGGACAAGAGACACGAGAAATGGAGACAAGACAGGAGTCTGATCAAGTCTCGTTTTATTGTTGAAAGTGAGCAATATTTATACTGTACAAAAGGCGGAAGAGCCCAACAATAGACCAATCATGTTAAAGGTCAACTATGCACGAGATTACATAATAGTAAGAGTCTATGAGGAGCATGTACTGATCACGAGCACGGAAACTTCACTCAGCCAATCACGGCAATGGGAACACCGCGCCTCCTGCTCAGCATGTAGGATCTTCCCAGGCCAGGGATCAAACCAGTGCCCCTTGTGCTGCAAGGTGGACTCTTTACCCACTGGACCACCAGGGAAGCCCAATAAATTCTTAAATGAATGAATGAGTCTGGGAAGTAGAATACATGACTGTATTCTACTTTCTCTGGGAAACTCATTTTAGAAAAGGTCATCATCACCAAATCAACTTCAAATATTTAACAAAACAGTGTATGATTGTAAATTAACTATTATATAAACATGAAGACTTATAATAATCCAAAGAGCTCTTGAGAATTCCTAATAATGTCAGTGAAAATCAAATGGGGAGAGTCCAGAGTAATCACTTGGTTGGCATTCTAGAAATGCCAGCATTGTAGAGGGCAATGAAACATTAGCCAAAGGGAGAAAAATCCATGCTTAACGATTTACCTTCAATTACTGAAAGTAACTTTTTTCCCTAATTTCATTTTCAAATAAAAAGAAAAGAAAACACCAGAAGTCCCTGAACTCTAAAATAAATAAAATTTAACTTTCCACAAGGAAATGTTTAATTTAAACTTGAAATATTTATTATACATCTTCTGACAGTTTTTACTTTAGACATACTAAATAGGAATTTTAGTTTTCAAACATTTTGAAGATTTAGACTTTAGAGATAGCACCCAGTCTAAATTGGAGAGCACCAACCCCTCCCACATACACACAGCCCATGAACTGTCACATTACACTACATTACTTATTTATAACATGTTCACCATTTAAAATAAAAGTTAGTTGACTGAATTGTCCCGACCCGCAGGATTCGTCAGCGAAGACCTAGGATTCCTCAACGCAGACCCTAAAGGGGGGGAGTGGGAATGAAGAGGACAAGAGACACGAGAAATGGAGACAAGACAGGAGTCTGATCAAGTCTCGTTTTATTGTTGAAAGTGAGCAATATTTATACTGTACAAAAGGCGGAAGAGCCCAACAATAGACCAATCATGTTAAAGGTCAACTATGCACGAGATTACATAATAGTAAGAGTCTATGAGGAGCATGTACTGATCACGAGCACGGAAACTTCACTCAGCCAATCACGGCAATGAGCACACGTCCCAGACAGCGCAAGACCGCGCCCCTCCTGCTCCCGCTAGGCGCCATCTTTGGAAGCCTGTGGCGATGTTCTCAAACTGAAGGTCGAAGGTGTGGTTAAGGTTCTCACAGTCCCAGTCAGGATGATGATATTCTCATGCTGGGAGCTCCGCCAAGCGCTATCTCAAATGTTACATTGTAGCATTCATGCTTGGGAGGCTTAGGATGCGGCCGGGCCGACCTGCGGTCCTGGACAGGCAAAGCTATAGGATGTGGCCGGGCCGACCCGCGGTCCCGGACAGGTCCCCCCTTTTTATTCAAAGCCAAGAGAAACCCCTCGAACTGCGCCTGTCTTAGGTCGGGACACAACATTAGCAGGCATTACCCGTCATGGGATAAGGCAGCAGCCATGGCAGCCCTCCTGTCTTAGGTTTGCTCTGCAATGATGTCCTCTTACCCGTCTCTGGCTGACCAGTTCAGCTCACAGGGGAGGTGATTGCTCTCCACTAGTAGAAAGAGATGCTTCACCTTGTTCTGCCATCTCAAGGCGATGATAATGGACCTGAATTGGCTTTGCCAAAATAGCCTCAATGTGTTGCTTAATGAATGCTATAAGCTTATTAAACAGCATGGGTCCAAAAGCAAATAGAAGAAGTAGGGTGATCAAAGGTCCAAGTAAGGGCATAAGGTAAGGCAACAGTCCATTCCATCCCGTCAGGAAGGGGTTGGCAGCGAGGTCACGTCTTCGTTGCTCAAGTTCTTCTTGTAGTTGTTTCACCTTGTCTCTGACTATGCCAGACTTATTGACATAGAAACAGCATTTCTCCTGTAGAGCCAAACAGATACCTCCCTGCTCTGCAGTTACTAAGTCTAGACCTCTTCTATTCTGCAATACCACCTCCGCTAAGGAGTCAACCTGGTCTTGGATATCTTGTATAGTTTCTGATATAGCTTGCACATCGGAAATTAGTTGTTGGGACAGCTTGGCATATCGAGTAAGAGAGATGCCCATACCTGCTGACCCTGTGGCTACTGCAGTTGTAATACCCAAAACTGCTAACAAAGGGGCAAACAATACTGCGCTTTGGTCTATAGAGAAAGTGATCAATACTAGGGATAGGAACTTCCTGACCTCCTGTGATTATATCTACATCTGGAAGGAGATAGGTCAATAAACATTGTCCCGTCCAATTTCGATGCAAATACGTATATGCAAGACTATTCCCGCACACAAAGACTGCACCATTGGTTGCACACAAGGCGTCAGTGATGCTTATTACCGTGGCACATTCATTTCCTATGATCCCTACGTCTATATCATAACCATTATTCTTTCCTGATTTAAAAACAGATGTGCAATTATCAGCATTCAGTATCAAGGATACAGTAATGGGAAGAGTAGGTATACATGTCAAGCGATTAGTATAGAGGCTTATGTTGGTGTGGCTGAAATAGGGCATAGCAACAGGACGAGGGACTCCCTGATGCAAGCAGAGCCAGCAGTCCTTAGCTAAGTCTGGTTGGGTATCGTTCAGCAACCTATAGGTAGCATTTAAAATATCTAAAGTCTGTGGATCAAGTTGCAATTTTCCTCTCACCTTTGGTAGTGCTATAGGGTGATATTTTAGTTCAGGCGGAGTTCTTGTCGGAGCCTTTTTATCTGACCCTTTATTGTCTCTTCTCGATACAAATCCTGTGGTCCTCCTCCATCTGACACATGTATGGGAGCTTTCATTCGCCAGCATATTTGATCTCTCTCTTTGCCAGGACATCCTGCTATAACCAATCCTCCCAGGCACTTTATCTCTTTCGTAGGGCCGCGCGCTAAGGTAGCACTGAAAACAGTTTCACTGCCAAATCGGCACAGTTTGTATTGAATATAGCAGGAGCTATGTACTGCGATATGCACCTGTTTGCAGTAGCTACATAAGAGGCTCGGGTGAGTTGCATCTACTTTAGGACTGGGACTACATACCCATCGGTTATCGGCTAGGAGGTATGCTTTATGACCTCCGCAATTTATCGTGGTGATATATTGACCTAACTTAGGAAGGCTATATCCCCCTAAGCATTGACAGGGTCGTCCATACCGTTCTTGCAATATCTTGCGAACATCCGACGGGTCGCCAAAACCTGCTTCTGTTTCTGTCAGTCGTCTATATAGCATCAGGAATAAGGCCAACATCTTGACGACGAGCATTCTGTAGAAAAGAGAAGAGAGAGCTTCTCAGGAGACACTTTTTCCCTGGTTTATTAATTATCCATTTGTCTCACAAGACGTTCAGGTAGCCATCGTGCGGCATCATATTCACGCGCAAACACGCAAACTGATCCTCGTCCCCAGATTAACACTGGATCTGGACCATGCCAGGAATTGTCAAGAGGATCTTTCCATCTGACCATGGCAAAATTTGTATTTGTTGTTGAATGCCAGAATCGATCAGCTGCAGATTTTCCTTGAGCGTCAAATTTAAAAATTTAAAATAAAAAGGGCATGATTTAGTATGTTTCTGGGGTACCCTTGGTAGGGTACCAATCTCCCTTTTTTATTTTTTCAATGGTAACCTTAATGGATAGATGAGCACGTTCTACCATGCCTTGGCCTTGAGGGTTATAGGGGATACCTGTGGTATGCTGAATGCGTAAAGTATTACAGAAATCTTGAAAAGCCTTGGAAGTATATCCGGGGCCATTATCTGTTTTGATTTGTGAGGGTATGCCTGCTAGGGCAAAACAGTGTAAAAGGTGTGCCTTAACATGTTTAACAGCTTCTCCGGATTGAAGTGAGCCCATAAGAAAGCCACTGAAAGTATCAATACAGACATGAACATATTTCATAGTACCAAAGTCATTATAATGGGTAACATCCATCTGCCATAACACATTAGGTAGAAGACCTCTTGGGTTTACACCAAGGTGAGGTACAGGTAAATGCTGAATACAGGTAGTACAACTCCTAACAATTTGGCGAGCTTGTTTCTTGGTGATTTTATGTAAAAGTCTTAAAGTCTGAGCATTACAATGATGCAAGGCATGAGTACTTTGTGCTCGTTGTAAATTATCCACCATCACAGTCGTGACCAGTTTGGTAGCCATGTCAGCTATGGCATTACCCTTGGCCAATGGTCCTGGAAGACCAGAATGAGCTCTGACATGACCCAAAAGAAAGGATGTGTCCTTCGTCGAATGATTTGTTGACATTGTAAAAATAACATGGCAGTTTCCGATATTGATTTAATCTGGGCAACTCGCCTCTAAAAGAGGCACCGAATGAGCTACATAAGCACTATCAGTATATATATTGATAGGTTGTTTTGGGAAGGCACACAGAACAGCAATTATAGCCTGTAATTCAACTAATTGTGCTGAACTATATTTAGTTTTAAACTTTATTATTGTATCTTTAAAAGTATAAGCAGCAATTCCTGAAGAAGATCCATCAGTGAATACTACTAAGGCGTCGTTCAATGGTTCTTTGCTGACAACACGTGGAAAAACAAAGGCATGCAATCTACTAAATTGAATAAACTTATTGGGTGGATAATGATTATTTAGATTTTCTGTAAAAGAAGCTAATGCGAGAAGCCAAGAGTCACTGTTCTGTAAGAGCCAAGTAATTTGATCTCGGGTGTAAGGTTGAATTATCGTTGATGGTTCAAACCCAAAATACTTCCTACTCTGTTCTCTTCCCAGGATAATTAGATCAGCAAGAGCATCATAATACGGTACTAAGATTCTTTTGGGGGAAGAGTGGAGATGAACCCACATGATAGGATTATCCTGCCAGAAAAGGCCTGTAGGGGTTAACTTCGTATTAAAGGTTATAAAGGTTAAAGATTTGTTATAATCTATATATGTCACAAATTGATTAGCAATTGCTGTTTCTACTTCAGTAAGGGCATCCAGAGCTTCTGGAGTCAAGGATCGAGGGGATTTTGGATTTGGATCTCCTTTTAATATATCAAATAAAGGCTGTAAGTTACCAGTAGGTATTTTTAAATACGGACGAAACCAATTTATATCTCCTAAGAGTTTTTGGAAATCATTGAGCGTTTGCAATTGGTCTTTACGAATGGTTGCTTTTTGATTAATAACCTTTGGCCCCTGGAGTTCAAAACCTAAATAAGTATAAGGGTCTTTTAATTGTACTTTTTCTGGTGCTATTTGTAGTCCAGCAGCATTCAAACTATTTTTAAGCTGATGGAAACATTGTAAAACTTCTGCTCCTATACGATCCGCTATTAGGATATCATCCATATAATGGATTATATACATCTGCTTCCAGGCTTTTCGTATAGGCCGTATCGCTGTTGCTACAAACTTTTGACACAACGTTGGACTATTGGCCATGCCTTGAGGCAACACTTTCCATTGATAGCGTCTCATGGGCTCTCGGAAATTTACGGAAGGCAAACTAAATGCAAACCGTTCCTGATCATTAGGATGTAATGGTATAGTAAAGAAACAATCTTTAAGATCTAGAATAATTTTAAAGTAGCCTCTAGGGACAGCCACTGGAGAGGGCAATCCTGGTTGTAAGGCACCCATTACTACCATGGTGGCATTAATGGCTCTCAGATCTTGTAAGAGCCTCCATTTACCAGATTTTTCTTTACAACAAAGATAGGAGTATTCCAAGGGGAAATGCTCTCTACTATATGTCCAGCCTCCAGCTGTTCCTGTACTAAATGCTGGGCGGCTTGTAATTTTCAGTGGTTAGCGGCCATTGAGCAACCCAGACAGGCGACGAGGACTTCCAAGTTATAGGATCTGCGCATCTCTGGGGTACAGGCAAGTCAATGGTCGCCATTAAAAACTTCCCAAACCTCTACGATCTATTTTGCATACAGCCTGGACAGGTTCTACTATCCCATCCTCCCTTCTTCCTAGACCTTTTCCAGGGTATATCCTTGGGCTAGCATCTGTACTGTAACTACGTCATTTGGGCTACACATAATTATTTTCATTTGTGACAGCAAATCTCGACCCCATAAATTTACAGGCAGGCGAGCAATAACAAACGGTTTAATCAATCCAGAATTATTTTCTTTATCTTTCCAAGTGAGATATTTGGAACTTTGCCTGGGGTTGGTACTCTGCCCAATGCCTCTTAAATTTGTCATGGTTTCTGAAGTAGGCCAATTAGATGGCCAATCTTCCTTTCTGATAATGGTTACATCAGCTCCTGTATCTATTAGCCCATTGAATAATTTCCCATCTAACCAGAGAGTCAACGAAGGCTTATTATTGGTGATCTGTTGTACCCAATATGCATCTGAGGATTTAAAATTCTTGGCTTCTCTTTTCCTCGACTGTGTTATATGATCGGTTGCAATCAAAGGTATTAATATCAATTGAGCTATTTTCTTTCCTTGATCAATAGTTGTAATACTCTCATTAGCCTGGGCCATAATTTTAATCTCCCCTGTATAATCGTTATCAATAACTCCTGGGAAGACTTGGAGACCCTTTATGGTGACATTTTTATGCCCTAGGAGTAACCCAAAAGTTTTAGGAGGCAGGGGACCATAGACCCCTGTAGGCAAGGCTTGAGGCCCCATTTCTGGAGTCAATATTGTGTGGGTGGCGGCACAGAGGTCCAATCCTGTGCTGCCTGGGATTGCTCTATTAAGTCCTGAAAGGGGTTGTTGTTGTTCTGAGCTGGAACAAAGCTGACTGCCCCATATGCTTGTCTCGGGGCCTGAGGCTGGCCCCTCTTCTCGTTTCCCTGCTGGGGTGTTAGAGGATTTCCTTGAACATCAGTCTTAGATCTACACTGATTCATCCAGTGTTTTCCTCTTTGCATCTAGGACAGAGGCCAGGGCTTTCTCGTCAGCTTTTTATCACTATCTTGAGCTACATTGTTGCAATTTCGAGCAAAGTGTCCTGGCCTTCCACATTTAAAGCACCCCCTTTTATTTCTATCTCGCTCAGCTAGAAAGTCCTTGACTGTTTTTCCACTAAACGCTGCTGCCATGGCCAAACCTTGTTGATATGATGGTCCAATATCTGCACAAAGACGTATATATCCCGTCAAGTCAGTCTTTTTTCTATAAGGCCTAATTGCAGCTTGACAGGCTGCATTGGCATTTTCATAGGCCAACTGTTTTACATAATCCAGTCCCGCATCAGCGCTTCCAAAAATCCTGCCTGCCGTTGTGATAAGTCTGTGCACAAAGTCTGCAAATGGCTCATCCGATCCCTGTTTTACCCCTGTAAGTGAGGCTCCTAGATCTCCTTTCGCTGGGAGTTTTCTCCAAGCTTTAGTGGCAGCTGTCTGAATCTGTGCAAATAATCCAGCATCGTATTGCATTTGTGCATCACCATTATCATAGTGACCAGAACCTGTCAACATATCGAGAGTCCACCCATTTCCTGCCTGGAAATTTTTCTGTGCTGTTTCCTTACACGCCTCAAGTACTCTGATTTCCATAACAGATGATCACCCCTGTGAGAACTGCTCTGACTAAAGTATTCCAGTCCCCAGGTGTAAGCCAAGTGTCTGCCACAGATTCTAATATGGCGATGGTATAGGGCAGTGGCTCCATATTGGGAGACTGCAGTTTTCAATTCTTTTATGATAGCAAAATCAAAACCCCTATGATGTCTCCATATCGTTCCCTGATTGTCTGTGGTCTCCGTGACCGGAAAGGCAACTTTACAGTCATAATCTCTCTCTTCCGGGTAAGCAGCCATCTTGCCTTTAGGGACATGTTTACCAGGCTGCTGGTGCTGACGTGCGGTAGGACTTTCTTTCACTACGTCATCAACCCGCTCGTTTCCAGTTTTAATCTTTGCAATTTAGTAATTAATGACTGATGTAATTCTTCAAGCTTTATTTGTTCTTCTAATAAGGCAATCTTATCTCTCAGTTCCTCCCTAGGATTAATATCTTCTCTCTCACCCATGGCCGCCATGACTGTAGGCGCGGAGGCCATTTTGTAGGGGGGAGGGCATGAAAATGGCGGAAGCTGGTCCAACCCATGACATTTTACGACCTCTTCTTTTAAGTTATCCCAACCAACCTCTAAAGGGCCAGGACCATGCTTATCCTGATTCTCACTCTCTATTTGTAACTTGGGATATATTTTGGAACCTTTCTCTTTAGTTCTGTCTCAGGGGGTTCTCCTATAACCTCCTGCTTTTTCTTAACAGGAGTGGCAGCAGGCTCCTCATCATCACTCTCTAAAGATATTAAATCTGTCTCTTCTTCTAAGGGAGACTTCCTAAGATCTGCTTGAGAACTAGTCTTTAAGATTTCTTCTGTATGAGCAATAGCAATTGTTATTTCTGGAGGTCTATCTCTAGTATCTATAAGTTCTTTAACTAGATTCCAGTAACTGAAAGCAGTCCCGGAACTTTCTCTGGTCCAAAAGCGTCATAAAATCCGCTGTGCATTTCCTACCCGCTTCCACTTGCTTAAAGTAATAGTTCCTTTTTGTGGAAACCAGGGGCAGACATCTTTAACAAAATCAAAAAATTTAAACAAATCTTGACTTTTCACCTTTACTCCTCGTGCCTTTAAAGCTCTTCCTAATTGTTTTACATACACATCATGTTGACTCAATTCTTGTCCCATTTTGCAAATTTTTTATGCTTGTCCCTATTTGGTGCCTATCTTTACCTCAATCCTGGCGCGGCAGGTTCCCGCAGCAGCTGAGAGGCACCACTCTTCTCTGTTGTCGCCGGCTCCTGGCACCGCTTCCTCACGGGGGACCCCCGTACTTCAGGCCCCACGTTGGGCGCCACTTGTCCCGACCCGCAGGATCTGGCCAGCGAAGACCTAGGATTCCTCAACGAGACCCTAAAGGGGAGTGGGAATGAAGAGGACAAGAGACACGAGAAATGGAGACAAGACAGGAGTCTGATCAAGTCTCGTTTTATTGTTGAAAGTGAGCAATATTTATACTGTACAAAAGGCGGAAGAGCCCAACAATAGACCAATCATGTTAAAGGTCAACTATGCACGAGATTACGTAATAGTAAGAGTCTATGAGGAGCATGTACTGATCACGAGCACGGAAACTTCACTCAGCCAATCACGGCAATGAGCACACGTCCCAGACAGCGCAAGACCGCGCCCCTCCTGCTCCCGCTAGGCGCCATCTTTGGAAGCCTGTGGCGATGTTCTCAAACTGAAGGTCGAAGGGGTGGTTAAGGTTCTCACAGTCCCAGTCAGGATGATGATATTCTCATGCTGGGAGCTCCGCCAAGCGCTATCTCAAATGTTACATTGTAGCATTCATGCTTGGGAGGCTTAGGATGCGGCCGGGCCGACCTGCGGTCCTGGACAGGCAAAGCTATAGGATGTGGCCGGGCCGACCCGCGGTCCCGGACACTGAATGAGTAGACTTATTAATTTTAAAAAATTTATTGAGATCCTATCATATGAAAATAACCATCTCCATTTCTTAATGATAAAAGGTTTTTATCAAATGATACTTCTAATTCAGGATGCAGAAAATCTTTTTCTCTTTTGATCTCACTGTGCTGAAAATGTAAACTGCAGGGACTTCCCTGGTAATCCAGTGGCTCCCAATGCAGGGCACCGGGGTTCAATCCCTAGTCAGGAATAAGATCCCACATGCTGTGACTAAGAGTTGACATGCCACAATTAAGAACCAACAGAGTCAAACAAATAAGTAAATATTTTTTAAAGGTTATCAACCTCATCATGTGATAAAAGTTGATGACATCAATGGTATTTTGATAGATATTTATTAATAAATTACAATACCAATTTTTAACAAAAATTAAAAGCCATATGTGCTCATTTTTGTAAGCAAGTACTATGCGGAGATGCTTCAGTAACTCTTCCAGTTGGTCAGTTTTGAATCTAGGCTCCCACAAAATTTTATGGGCACTGTGTTAAACATCATACATGCCTCATCTCTTATAATTCTCACAAAATCCTTTGTAATCAGTGCTATTATTTACCACTATTTAATTCATGAGGAAATTGAAATTCAAGAAAAAATGACATGACAGGTGGGGGTCTGATCAAGTCTCGTTTTATTGTTGAAAGTGAGCAATATTTATACTGTACAAAAGGCGGAAGAGCCCAACAATAGACCAATCATGTTAAAGGTCAACTATGCACGAGATTACGTAATAGTAAGAGTCTATGAGGAGCATGTACTGATCACGAGCACGGAAACTTCACTCAGCCAATCACGGCAATGAGCACACGTCCCAGACAGCGCAAGACCGCGCCCCTCCTGCTCCCGCTAGGCGCCATCTTTGGAAGCCTGTGGCGATGTTCTCAAACTGAAGGTCGTAAGGCGTGGTTAAGGTTCTCACAGTCCCAGTCAGGATGATGATATTCTCATGCTGGGAGCTCCGCCAAGCGCTATCTCAAATGTTACATTGTAGCATTCATGCTTGGGAGGCTTAGGATGCGGCCGGGCCGACCTGCGGTCCTGGACAGGCAAAGCTATAGGATGTGGCCGGGCCGACCCGCGGTCCCGGACACTGAATGAGTAGACTTATTAATTTTAAAAAATTTATTGAGATCCTATCATATGAAAATAACCATCTCCATTTCTTAATGATAAAAGGTTTTTATCAAATGATACTTCTAATTCAGGATGCAGAAAATCTTTTTCTCTTTTGATCTCACTGTGCTGAAAATGTAAACTGCAGGGACTTCCCTGGTAATCCAGTGGCTCCCAATGCAGGGCACCGGGGTTCAATCCCTAGTCAGGAATAAGATCCCACATGCTGTGACTAAGAGTTGACATGCCACAATTAAGAACCAACAGAGTCAAACAAATAAGTAAATATTTTTTAAAGGTTATCAACCTCATCATGTGATAAAAGTTGATGACATCAATGGTATTTTGATAGATATTTATTAATAAATTACAATACCAATTTTTAACAAAAATTAAAAGCCATATGTGCTCATTTTTGTAAGCAAGTACTATGCGGAGATGCTTCAGTAACTCTTCCAGTTGGTCAGTTTTGAATCTAGGCTCCCACAAAATTTTATGGGCACTGTGTTAAACATCATACATGCCTCATCTCTTATAATTCTCACAAAAATCCTTTGTAATCAGTGCTATTATTTACCACTATTTAATTCATGAGGAAATTGAAATTCGTAAAGATTAAGTAACTTTCCTAAGGTGACATGACTGCAATTCATATTCACACTGCATCCTGATTCCTGCCTTTAATCTTTATATTATATTGCTTTTTACTAGGAAGTAAAAGAGAGAGATGTTTAAATAATTGAAATATTTTTCCTATAACTTCACTCTACTTCTTGATATATGGTGTTTTATACCATGTTTAACAACCTCAGAGGTTTACCAAAATTCGTGGCCCCCATTCACAAATCATTCTCTTAGCTTCACAGCTAAACTCTACAGCAGTTCTCCTTAACTAGAATGACTTCTCTCTTCTTTCCATCTAAAACATAATGTGTTATTCCATTTCTCCTCAACTTTTCTCAAGACTCTTCTTAATGAAGGGATTCCTGAATAGCCTTACCTGACTCCAGGGCAAAATAATGTCCGCTTATCACTACTGAGCACCAGCACACCACAAGGCAGCAAAGATCGGGCCCGGCCTATCTTTGTTTCTCTTCCCTGAATTAGTTGGAAGTTGTCCTCTCTGCCTTATTAAATTGGAGCTTTTCCCTGGTGGCTCAGATGGTAAAGAATCTGTCTGTAATGCAGGAGACCTGGGTTCCATCCCCGGGTCAGGAAAATCCCATGGAGAAGGGAATGGCTACCCACTCCAATATTCTTGTCTGAAGAATCCCATGGAAGAGGAGCCTGGTGGGCTACAGTCCATGGGGTCGCAAATAGTTGGACACGACTGAGCAACTAACACTTCTCTTGAAAGTAAACATTCTGCAATAAGTGTGTTTCTTGTTCGTTGTTTCACTCACTAAGTCCTGTCTGACTCTTTGTGATTCCATGGACTATAGCCTGCTTTGTTCCTCTGTCCATAGGATTTCCCAGTCAAGAATATTGGAGTGGATTGCCATTTCTTTCTCTAGAGGATCTTGTATACTAAGGAGCTCTCAGGATCTTTGAATGTGAGTTTTACTGCTGAACCACCAGAGGATAGCCAGAAAGTATGTTCCCAGTATTTATTCATTGAGTTCAGACTGAAATTTGACAAGTGACTGTATCATTCTGCTGAAAGGCAAAACTCTGTTGACAAGGTCACCAAATCCCTTCTCATCTCAGCTATTTGCTTTTAGTGGATGATCCACATCCCTGTGCCATCTCCAAAATCAGGAAGCACATGGTGTTTCCTGTCCCTCCTGCTACCTGGCAGGAAATTCCATGCTTTGGGTCATCTGAATTACACTGGCTGGACATGCCAGGAGACAGAGGAACCGCTGAAAGCAAATCCAGACCATGATGGACTGCTGCCTGGCCAGGTGTTTGAGTTTCTCTACTTCCCTTTGTCTGGCCCTCCTCAGTGTCATGCCCACACATATACAGTGATCCTGCACACCAATGTAGATTTTACTAGACCATTTAGATGTAAAGTCTAGGGTTACGTGATATAGAATACTTCCACTTAAAATATTCATTTCTTCTTAAAAGTCTTGAATTAATCCTAAATTATCATCTTTCTAAAACAATTAGTTGCTCTATAACAAACAGGAAGAGCATTTCTACTTTTCCATTAGAGAATAACATAAAGTTCCAACTCACTTTAATTATGTATCCATCAACAGGAATAAACTGTTCACAGAAAGAAAGCAAATTAATTTGGGATCATAGAGGGAAGAGTAAAACAGGTAAAATTCAAACAAATAGCTAATGTTAATTGTTCATTCATCCCTGTGTCAGTTCAGACCATTCAAGAAAAAGCCATGAATAATAATAACAGGATAAGATGGAAAGTACTGTGCTGAGGGAAATGCTTGTGACGGAAAGAGGCAGAGCTAATGGTAAGAACCTCTAGATTATGTTGCAGCTTCTTATAATTTTCTTGTTTAGATCTGAATGGAATTGTCAGTTTTGACAATTTTTAACACGTTTATAGACCACGAGGATGGAAAGACTGAGGGCAGGAGAAGGGGGCAACAGAGAGTGAGATGGCTGGATGGCATCAGCAACTCAAAGGACATGCATTTGGGGCTTCCCTGATGGTCCAGTGGGTAAGGACACTGTCTTGCAGTGCCTCAATCCCTGGCCTGAGAAGATCCCACGTGCTGCGGAGCGGCTGGACCGAGGTGTCCAACTACCAAGCCAGAGCTCTGGAGCACATGCGCCCAGAGCAGGTACTCTGCGACGAAAGAGGCCACTGCAACGGGAGGCCCACACAGGCCAAAGAACAAAGATAAATAAATGAAAGATCAATAGAAGTGTCCAAAAAGAAAAAGCTGAAAAAAAAGGACATGCATTTGGGCAAACTCCAGAAGGCAGTGAAGGACAGGTAAGCTGGCACGCTGCAGTTCATGAGGTCACAAAGAGTCAGACACAACTGAATGACTAAACAACAACAACAAAACATATTTCTGGTTATTTTATTTCATTCCTGATTAATCAAAAAAATAACTGGTTAGTGTGCCTTAAAAATAGCCACATCTGAAATTAGCATGTGAATTTTTAAGTTGTAATTTCAAAAATAACATCACTATTCGGAAAATCATAGGATGCAAGTAATTTTGAGTTACTGGAATGCTTGAGATCATCAAATCCAGTTTTCCACTCAGGCGTGGTCATTCAGCTTTTCCCTAAACATTACTCTTGTAAGGAAATAGCTTCATCACAAAGCAATCCAATTTATTACTAGAGAACTGTAATCATTAGACAGTCTCTTTTATCTATTCTTAGGTAGCCTTCAGGAAATTCTCATAACTGTCTCCCTAGAGCTTCCAGAAGAGACATTCGAAGAAAGTTTCTGGGGGCCTCCTTCTTCTCTATCCTGGGGTAATGAACCCTAGCTCATGGTACCATTTTTCCCATAATACTGTTTCCAGAACCATGACCACTTCAGTCACCTTCCTCCAGATGTGCTGTTAATTTTCCAGTATCTTTCCAAATATACTTCAGCCAGAACTTCATTGTCCAGCCAAATGTAGTGACTAGTGTTGATCTAGTCTCTGTATTTCTCCTAATGAATTTGATTTAGGGCATCATCATATGTCACAGCATTGCTTCATGTGGAATTTATACTTAATGAAAATCTTTAAACTACAAAACTATAAAATTAAATCCAGAGAGATTCCCAAAGATGATCTTATTCTACATCTTCTTTCTCAGATAGGGAAATTAAGAATATAAAAAGATTTGGTGCCCACAGTCACATAGTCAATTTGTGGCAGAAACATGATTAAATTTTAAAATCTGAATAAATCCTTCATTTCACTTTTTACATTTTTATTTCCATGAAGTGCTTTGAACTTCTTCTTCCTCTGCTTAAGTGGTTATTAGTCTCTTAAGCTAAGTACAAAATTTTATTTATCTTTTTGCATGTGATATTTATGGCTTTGTGGACTCCATGAAATCTCCAGTCACTGCAACATTTTAAAAGATGAAGTGAAAAAAAAAAAAAACTAGAGAAAAGCTAGAGAAAACACCTGAATCTTTGCATTAAAATGGTTTTCTGGTTTCTCTGGTGGGAAATGTTACTTAGTTCCATTCACCTCTTAAAGACTGCCCTGTGTACTGCTCTGTGTGAGTCAGTCCCTTTGTCTTCCTTAATTTCTTGGTCCAATAACAAAATACCTAGTAATATATAACACTTCTCACTCACTTGTTAAACACTGACCCTTCTTGTCTTCATCCAAGGCATGTATGCCACCCTAGAGATGACTTTGCTTCTGTTAATATTTGAGTCCTTAAGTAATATCCCCACCTACTCATTTCATTCAGTTGGGATCTCAGCAGTGACTAAGTATGCCATTTTATTAGTTCACTTCACATTCTTAGGTAGCCTTCAGAAACTGTCTCCCTAGAGCTTCCAGAAGAGACATTCGAAGAAAGTTTCTGGGGGCCTCCTTCTTCTCTATCCTGGGGTAATGAACCCTAGCTCATGGTACCATTTTTCCCATAATACTGTTTCCAGAACCATGACCACTTCAGTCACCTTCCTCCAGATGTGCTGTTAATTTTCCAGTATCTTTCCAAATATACTTCAGCCAGAACTTCATTGTCCAGCCAAATGTAGTGACTAGTGTTGATCTAGTCTCTGTATTTCTCCTAATGAATTTGATTTAGGGCATCATCATATGTCACAGCATTGCTTCATGTGGAATTTATACTTAATGAAAATCTTTAAACTACAAAACTATAAAATTAAATCCAGAGAGATTCCCAAAGATGATCTTATTCTACATCTTCTTTCTCAGATAGGGAAATTAAGAATATAAAAAGATTTGGTGCCCACAGTCACATAGTCAATTTGTGGCAGAAACATGATTAAATTTTAAAATCTGAATAAATCCTTCATTTCACTTTTTACATTTTTATTTCCATGAAGTGCTTTGAACTTCTTCTTCCTCTGCTTAAGTGGTTATTAGTCTCTTAAGCTAAGTACAAAATTTTATTTATCTTTTTGCATGTGATATTTATGGCTTTGTGGACTCCATGAAATCTCCAGTCACTGCAACATTTTAAAAGATGAAGTGAAAAAAAAAAAAAAAAAAAACTAGAGAAAAGCTAGAGAAAACACCTGAATCTTTGCATTAAAATGGTTTTCTGGTTTCTCTGGTGGGAAATGTTACTTAGTTCCATTCACCTCTTAAAGACTGCCCTGTGTACTGCTCTGTGTGAGTCAGTCCCTTTGTCTTCCTTAATTTCTTGGTCCAATAACAAAATACCTAGTAATATATAACACTTCTCACTCACTTGTTAAACACTGACCCTTCTTGTCTTCATCCAAGGCATGTATGCCACCCTAGAGATGACTTTGCTTCTGTTAATATTTGAGTCCTTAAGTAATATCCCCACCTACTCATTTCATTCAGTTGGGATCTCAGCAGTGACTAAGTATGCCATTTTATTAGTTCACTTCACATTCTTAGAGGACTGGGTCTCAGTTCTCCCCAGGAGAATCTTAGAGTTTGGCACCATGAGGTCATCAGTTCATCTCCATCTATTCATGTCCATCTACATTTTCTCAATTACTTGTAGCATTTCAGCTATGTAAAGCACATATTAGCTGTCATCCTATTCTTTAGTACCTTGATTTTTTGTTTTTTTTTTTTTTTTTTTGGCCACTTCTATTGATCTTTCATTTATTTATCTTTGTTCTTTGGCCTGTGTGGGCCTCCCATCACAGTGGTTTCTCTCATTGCAGAGCACTGCCTCTGGGCGCATGAGCTCCAGAGCTATGGCTAGGTAATTGGACACATTGGTCCAGTCTCTCCACAGCATGTGGGATCTTCCCAGGCCAGGGATCGAACCAGTGCCCCTTGCACTGCATGGCGGAATCTTTACCCACTGAACCACCAGGGAAGCCCTAGTACATTGTTTTGACTACTTAAAACTACTGTCAAAGCTACTAGTTTCCTCCAATTAATATACACGTATACATTAAATCAAAGAAAACCAATGTGCTACTCATACCTCCTAAATGCTTACATTAGCTACCTTTTGCATCCAACTGTAAATACTGATTTATAAAGTATTTTATAGTACTCCTGCTGGAGTTTTTTGCTTTAAGATATTGACTGGAGAACTACCCTATAATAACAAAGCCTGCAGAGCCCATAAATCAAACTGTTGTTCCACAGTTCCCAGTTGCTAACTCAATGATTTCATTTTACCTACTGTGTGCTTGTTATTGTTATTCTAATTTCTGTTTCTCTGTATATTCCTAGTCCCTCACCAAGAATAACATGGAGGTTATTTTTTCCATATTTTCTGACAACCATAATTGAGAAAAAGAAAGAAAATGACCTAGATAGAACCACCTCTCTCTACAGCCCTTCTTCCCTTCCTGTCTATCAAGGACTGCATGCACGTGTGCTCATTCACTCAAATATGCCTGACTCATTGCCACCCCATGGACTGTGGCCCGCCAGGCTCCTCTGTCTTTGGAAGTATTCCCCACCTACTCATTTCAGTTGGGATCTCAGCAGTGACTAAGTATGCCATTTTATTAGTTCACTTCACATTCTTAGAGGACTGGGTCTCAGTTCTCCCCAGGAGAATCTTAGAGTTTGGCACCATGAGGTCATCAGTTCATCTCCATCTATTCATGTCCATCTACATTTTCTCAATTACTTGTAGCATTTCAGCTATGTAAAGCACATATTAGCTGTCATCCTATTCTTTAGTACCTTGATTTTTTGTTTTTTTTTTTTTTTTGCCACTTCTATTGATCTTTCATTTATTTATCTTTGTTCTTTGGCCTGTGTGGGCCTCCCATCACAGTGGTTTCTCTCATTGCAGAGCACTGCCTCTGGGCGCATGAGCTCCAGAGCTATGGCTAGGTAATTGGACACATTGGTCCAGTCTCTCCACAGCATGTGGGATCTTCCCAGGCCAGGGATCGAACCAGTGCCCCTTGCACTGCATGGCGGAATCTTTACCCACTGAACCACCAGGGAAGCCCTAGTACATTGTTTTGACTACTTAAAACTACTGTCAAAGCTACTAGTTTCCTCCAATTAATATACACGTATACATTAAATCAAAGAAAACCAATGTGCTACTCATACCTCCTAAATGCTTACATTAGCTACCTTTTGCATCCAACTGTAAATACTGATTTATAAAGTATTTTATAGTACTCCTGCTGGAGTTTTTTGCTTTAAGATATTGACTGGAGAACTACCCTATAATAACAAAGCCTGCAGAGCCCATAAATCAAACTGTTGTTCCACAGTTCCCAGTTGCTAACTCAATGATTTCATTTTACCTACTGTGTGCTTGTTATTGTTATTCTAATTTCTGTTTCTCTGTATATTCCTAGTCCCTCACCAAGAATAACATGGAGGTTATTTTTTCCATATTTTCTGACAACCATAATTGAGAAAAAGAAAGAAAATGACCTAGATAGAACCACCTCTCTCTACAGCCCTTCTTCCCTTCCTGTCTATCAAGGACTGCATGCACGTGTGCTCATTCACTCAAATATGCCTGACTCATTGCCACCCCATGGACTGTGGCCCGCCAGGCTCCTCTGTCTTTGGAAATTTCCAGGCAAGACTACTGGAGTGGGTTGCCATTTCTTACCCCAGAGAAACTTCCCAACGCAGGGATCAATCCCTCCTCTCCCATGTTTCCTGCACTGGCAGGCAGATTCTTAACAACTGAGCCACCTGGGAAACCACTATCAAAGATGAGGAGAGGACAACACTATGAAAAAAAAGGAAAAATCATTTAAAGATTGCCTGGTGGCTTGAAATCTTATGTACTTCAGTTCTCTTACTTTCCACTCATTCATTCATTCAATTATCCATCTAAGGCTAAGAAGCAAAAATATTTCAGGAGCCCCTACTGTGGTCTCAGCAGTTTGAGCTAGTTAATTTAAGAGAATATACGGTGATATAACCTTTGAAGGCTCTGAAATTTAGCATAAACTCATGTGAGAATTACTAGACTTATGCCCTTGGTTTTAAAAAAGGTACTTCCTATGAAACATTTGAATTGTTGGAGCCTGATGCAGTTACTAATCTCAGTTGAGAGTGCTCTCTGCATTTGGTTGACATTGCCTGGTATATCCTGATCTACCCTGATAGGCTAGTGTGGATTCTTCATTTTGACTTGGCTTATCCTCTAGGTAGAAGTGTTTCTAACTCCCGATTCTTGGTCCTTCGGAATCATGAAAAAACTGTTTCACTGGTTTGGAAGAAGTCAATCACACATATCAAACGCAAGAATTACAGAGGCACTTGCCACTAGATGAATCCTGAAATCATGAATCTTTCAATACCTCGAGGCAGTCCAGAGGAGGGCAAAGAGCTACTCTGCCTGCATTCAGATCCTAGCTCTGTCATTTACATGTCATAGAATCATGCACAAGATTCTTAAAGTTTTTCTGTCTCAATTTCTCTAAGACAAGGGTGATAATAATAACTATCCATCAAGAGGATTAATGGGCTTCCCTGGTGGTCCATTGGGTAAGGACACTGCCTTGCAGTGCAAGGGGCGCCAGTTCGATCCCTGGCCTAGGAAGATCCCACGTGCCGCGGAGCGGCTGGACCAATGTGTCCAATTACCGAGCTGGAGCTCTGGCGCGCATGTGCCCAGAGCTGGTGCTCTGTGACGACAGATGCCACCGTGATGGGAGGCCCACAGGAGCCAAAGAACAAAGACGGATGAAAATAGAGAAATGAAAGACCAATAGAAGTGGCCCACCTGCTCCCCTCCCTCCCCACCCCACCCCCATAAAAATAAATAAATAAATAAATCGTAAAAAAAAAAAAAAGAAAAAAGAAAACGATCCCATTTAAAAAAAAAATTTTTAAAAGAGGATTAATAAGTTGATACATGTATAGAACTCAAATAGCATATGGCAAATATTGTGTTATTATTATCATTTACTCACAACCTGCTAGTAATAAAAATGAAAACCTAAACCTATTCCATTATGTTCCAACATCATAACTTGTGAATCCTGAATAGTGATATATACGTCTTTGGTTTATAATTCCATGGTCTATCTGACCCCAAACCATATTCAGAGCAACAAGTCAAAGGATTTTCTCCTGTAGGTGAAATTCTGGCAAGGCATGAAATAACAGAAGCTTCTGTTACACGGTTACAATGTTTACTATGTATAAAGTGAAAGTGTTGGTCACTCAGTTGTGGCTGACTCTTTGCAACCCCATGAACTGTGTGTAGCCTGCCAAGCTCCTCTGTCTATGGAGATTTCCAGGCAAGAATACTGGAAGTGGGTTGCCATTTCCTACTCCAGGGGAATCTTCCCAGCCCAGGGACTGAACCTATATCTCCTGCATTGTAGGCAGATTCTTTATGGTCTGAGCTACCAGGGAAGCCTCATTATGTATAAATTTATAGGCAAATAAATGTCTCTTCTTTCAGGTCTGAGCTTCCGACTTCAATGCTAAGTGAGAAACTGAGGCAATCATGTAAGTCTGGCAGATTAGTGAAGGGTCAATGAAAGAGGTGAACTTTAATTAGCTTATTTATTCATTCAACATTTTCCCTTACTTGAGCACAAGGGCCATTCTGGGCAGGCTTCAACAAACATTCACATACTCATAAGAGCAATTAAGAGAAAACATTTTAAACATGTTAGACTAAACTAAAAATCTAAAAATAAACAAAATCCCAACCACTGACCTTGAACCTACAAGCAATAGTTCATTACACTTCAGGATCTCAAGTGATGCATAAACTTAAAGCAGCGAGTTCATAAAAACCACATTAGAAAGGAAACAGCTGGTTAGCAGTTACACAGTAATATCATAGGTTAATTTTCATGACAATGAAAAATAAAAAACCTCAATTAGAGCCTATAAACGTAACTTCTTATCCTGGTTATTCCGTGGCTAAAACACAAAGGTTCGCTCCTGTTTTATTCCCTTCACATTTTGGCCCAATCCTACAGCCTTAGATTAAAGGCAAAGAAAAGACATTAGTTCAGTCATGTTATCTTCTTTCTAATTATGAATTCAAAACTCATATTCATTCAAAGTAAATATGCACAGCACATCATCAGAGAAAGTGTTTTGTTCAGGGAAACTCAAAGAAAGCATGTTAATTATAACTTATATGTACACGGCACCTAACTTAGAAGTAGTTCAAAGCAATGCACGTGGCAGCCAAACCCACTAGCCAAACAGGAAAGCTGTGGAGCTTCTTTTCCATTCTAAGTCACCCATATAAGGTGGAGTTTCCTTCTATGTTTAAGTTTAGACATCATCAGAAAAGTCAAACCACAGGCGACGGATGCTGAAATGTGGGTGATGTTTATGTTGTCTATGCCTAACACAACTCTTTGGTGGAAAGTCTGAATCAGCTTCTCTGAGAACTTTATTATGTGATGTCATTAGAAACTTTCATTGTTTAAAAAATTAGCACACTTGATTAAGCACAACTTGATACCTAAGGAGCCACAAAAGTCATGAATTTGATATAAAAAGCTGTTGATGACAATCTTTATGGCAAGAAGAATAATGAATTAGAACCTATTCTTGTTTCTTTCTAGTAAGAAAGGAAAGTAATAATATAACAGCATGAATTTTAGTGGAATACACTGATTGATCCCAGATTTTGCTAGGCACTTTGAGACATATAATGTTCAATCTAAACATTCAAGGAACCTTTAAGATACAGTAGCCAGATAAGGTTTGTATACTCAAGAAAGAAGGGCATAGGACAACTTGGGCAGCTAAAAAATTACATACAAAACCCAAAAAAAACATTAGACAAAAAAAAAAAAGACCTTGAACCTACAAGCAATAGTTCATTACACTTCAGGATCTCAAGTGATGCATAAACTTAAAGCAGCGAGTTCATAAAAACCACATTAGAAAGGAAACAGCTGGTTAGCAGTTACACAGTAATATCATAGGTTAATTTTCATGACAATGAAAAATAAAAAACCTCAATTAGAGCCTATAAACGTAACTTCTTATCCTGGTTATTCCGTGGCTAAAACACAAAGGTTCGCTCCTGTTTTATTCCCTTCACATTTTGGCCCAATCCTACAGCCTTAGATTAAAGGCAAAGAAAAGACATTAGTTCAGTCATGTTATCTTCTTTCTAATTATGAATTCAAAACTCATATTCATTCAAAGTAAATATGCACAGCACATCATCAGAGAAAGTGTTTTGTTCAGGGAAACTCAAAGAAAGCATGTTAATTATAACTTATATGTACACGGCACCTAACTTAGAAGTAGTTCAAAGCAATGCACGTGGCAGCCAAACCCACTAGCCAAACAGGAAAGCTGTGGAGCTTCTTTTCCATTCTAAGTCACCCATATAAGGTGGAGTTTCCTTCTATGTTTAAGTTTAGACATCATCAGAAAAGTCAAACCACAGGCGACGGATGCTGAAATGTGGGTGATGTTTATGTTGTCTATGCCTAACACAACTCTTTGGTGGAAAGTCTGAATCAGCTTCTCTGAGAACTTTATTATGTGATGTCATTAGAAACTTTCATTGTTTAAAAAATTAGCACACTTGATTAAGCACAACTTGATACCTAAGGAGCCACAAAAGTCATGAATTTGATATAAAAAGCTGTTGATGACAATCTTTATGGCAAGAAGAATAATGAATTAGAACCTATTCTTGTTTCTTTCTAGTAAGAAAGGAAAGTAATAATATAACAGCATGAATTTTAGTGGAATACACTGATTGATCCCAGATTTTTGCTAGGCACTTTGAGACATATAATGTTCAATCTAAACATTCAAGGAACCTTTAAGATACAGTAGCCAGATAAGGTTTGTATACTCAAGAAAGAAGGGCATAGCACTATGTGAACTTATCAGTCAAACACACAAAACAACTTTGGTTCTGTGGTGCTGTGTGGCTTGCTTAGTCATTCAGTTATGTCCAACTGCTGGCAACCAGGTGGACTATAGCCTGCCAGGCCCCTCTCTCTGGGGATTCTTCAGGCAAGAATACTGATGTGGGTTGCCACATCCTCCTCCAGGGGATCTTCCCAACCCAGGGATTGAACCCAGGTCTCCTGTATTGCAGGTGAATTCTTTACCATCTATGCCACAAGGGAGGGCCAGGAATACTGGAGTGGGTAGCCTATTCCTTCACAAGGGGATCTTCTCTGACCCAGGAATTGAATTGGGGTCTCCTGCATTTCTTCATCAGCTGAGCTACTAGGGAAGCCCTGGTAGTTTTCTCTGTGGCAGAAAAGGTCACAGCCTTGGAGAGAAATCATTACTCAACAGAGATGGGAAAGAGAATTTGAAAAATACTTTCAAGGAGGATATTATGACAATAAGATAAGACCATGAAGTGGAAAAGGTATGGCTTATAAAAAGAGTAGTGAGCTACACAGTGTATATGCCAGTTATGTTTCAATAAAGCTGAGGGGAAAAGGAGCCAGTGAGTGGTCCAGTATAATTAAAGCTGGGCTAGGGTAAGAATCATGACAAACAGGATGTTATTGAACCTGAAAGGGAGGATATGAGAATGCCAACTCTGTCACTTAGTAATCTTGTGACATTGAATAAGTTACGCACACTCTTAAGCTTCAGTCATCTCTTCAGTAGAGTTATTAAAATTGTACATGCAGCATATGAAAATTAAATGAGTGAAAATTAAATGAGATAATCACTGTGATGCTCATAAATGCACACAGCATGTCATATTCATTTTATTTTTTTTAAAAGATTTATTTATTTATTTACTTTGGGCGGGGGTCGGGTTGGGGAGGGAGGGGAGCAGGCGGGCCACTTCTATTGGTCTTTCATTTCTCTATTCTCATCCGTCTTTGTTCTTTGGCTCCTGTGGGCCTCCCATCGCAGTGGCGTCTGTCGTCACAGAGCACCGGCTCTGGGCGCATGCGCTCCAGAGCTCCGGGTCCGTAATTGGACACATCGGTCCAGCCGCTCCATGGCACGTGGGATCTTCCCAGGCCAGGGATCTAACAGGCGCCCCTTGCACTGCAAGGCGGTGTCCTTACCCACTGGACCACCAGGGGAAGCCCTGTCATATTCATTTTAATGTGACCAGAAACAAACACAGTTCTTCAAATACAGCATGTGCTCAATAAATGTTAGCCTCCCTGACTGTTAGGAATTTTTAGGTAAAGGTAGGTAGATCCATACCAGCAAAGCCTTGACTGTCAGACAAAGGGTTTTGAGTGTGCACAGAAAAATAGAGGGCCACTGGTAGGTTTTGCAATCGCAGCATTATGTAAGTTAATCTAGAAAATAGATTGTAAGGAGATGAGAGTTAGGACTATAGCTGAGGAAGCAGAAGAGAGCCTAAACCAGATTGGTGCCTCTAAGCATGGAAAACAGGAAAAAGGTAGCAGAGACATCTTGAAGGACTCATAATAAAGCCATAGTATATTCTCTATATCTTCATAAAAATAAATGAAAGGACCGAATTCAGAAATGACTTAAGTTCAACATTAGACGGACCACTGGGTAAAGAAATATTCTCTAGGGATTGAATATCCTTAAGATTTAAATTCCAAATAAATGAGACATTTACTGGCAGTAAGTTTCTATCCCAAGAAAAAAGACAAAAGACAGGAAAACAGATTATTTCTATGACTTAGATCTAAATCTAAATCCTAAGGGAGACGTCTATTTAATGAAGTAGTTAAGAGTGCTGACTGCCATACTAACAGCATTCAGTCCCAGTTCTGTCGCTTTCTGGCTAAAGAGGAAGTTACTCAACCACTCTGTGCTTCAATTTGCTTTATCTGTGAAATGCTTAGACTTACTGGTATCTAATTAATGCCAATATCTATTTCAAGAAATTTTTGTTAAGATTAATGACTTCTTGTACCATAAACATGTAGGGAAATGACTTCAGGTCTTTCATTTCTCTATTCTCATCCGTCTTTGTTCTTTGGCTCCTGTGGGCCTCCCATCGCAGTGGCGTCTGTCGTCACAGAGCACCGGCTCTGGGCGCATGCGCTCCAGAGCTCCGGGTCCGTAATTGGACACATCGGTCCAGCCGCTCCATGGCACGTGGGATCTTCCCAGGCCAGGGATCTAACAGGCGCCCCTTGCACTGCAAGGCGGTGTCCTTACCCACTGGACCACCAGGGGAAGCCCTGTCATATTCATTTTAATGTGACCAGAAACAAACACAGTTCTTCAAATACAGCATGTGCTCAATAAATGTTAGCCTCCCTGACTGTTAGGAATTTTTAGGTAAAGGTAGGTAGATCCATACCAGCAAAGCCTTGACTGTCAGACAAAGGGTTTTGAGTGTGCACAGAAAAATAGAGGGCCACTGGTAGGTTTTGCAATCGCAGCATTATGTAAGTTAATCTAGAAAATAGATTGTAAGGAGATGAGAGTTAGGACTATAGCTGAGGAAGCAGAAGAGAGCCTAAACCAGATTGGTGCCTCTAAGCATGGAAAACAGGAAAAAGGTAGCAGAGACATCTTGAAGGACTCATAATAAAGCCATAGTATATTCTCTATATCTTCATAAAAATAAATGAAAGGACCGAATTCAGAAATGACTTAAGTTCAACATTAGACGGACCACTGGGTAAAGAAATATTCTCTAGGGATTGAATATCCTTAAGATTTAAATTCCAAATAAATGAGACATTTACTGGCAGTAAGTTTCTATCCCAAGAAAAAAGACAAAAGACAGGAAAACAGATTATTTCTATGACTTAGATCTAAATCTAAATCCTAAGGGAGACGTCTATTTAATGAAGTAGTTAAGAGTGCTGACTGCCATACTAACAGCATTCAGTCCCAGTTCTGTCGCTTTCTGGCTAAAGAGGAAGTTACTCAACCACTCTGTGCTTCAATTTGCTTTATCTGTGAAATGCTTAGACTTACTGGTATCTAATTAATGCCAATATCTATTTCAAGAAATTTTTGTTAAGATTAATGACTTCTTGTACCATAAACATGTAGGACTGTGCCTGGTACATAATTAGTTACAAATAAATGTTGGTTATCTTAACTCCGAAGTTATTCCTATTTGATCCAGGTAGAGATTTACTGGTGGCATATAGATCACTCACAAATGCTATACAACTTCCCTGTACCTTGCAAAGATTGATTCATATACCATGATGTACTTCTACTCTAATAAGACTGATTAACTTTCCAATTTATCCCACCTGCCACATCCCAAAGATACAAGATTTAACAATCTTGCATGTATTGTTAAGTATTATTCCTCCTTTCATGCATCATGCATATTCATATCAAACAGTGAAAGGCCTCAAGAGATCAAGTATTATGGCTACAGACAACTCATAATAAACTATTAGAACAAATTCCCTTTGGGTTTAAAAATTTCAAAGACCATCAGTGCTACTGTGATTTTTAAAATTTGCATTTCCCAACATGTGTTACAGAAACAAAATCCATAAGGAAATTTTCTCCTATATAGGAATTTAAAAGAAAATAAACCAACTTTATACTGTCTTCTTATTTAATGAATTTTAAAATAATGCAAACAGTTTTCTTTATCATCACATAGCAGACAGTTAATGTATAACTACAGTATAAAGATATAAAATATAGATAATACATTCATAAATAAGAAAACAGTATACTATTTATCACCACAAAATTACTATAAAAATAGACAATGTGTGTTAAATCAAGTATTTTATATTATCATTCCAAATAAATGAGACATTTACTGGCAGTAAGTTTCTATCCCAAGAAAAAAGACAAAAGACAGGAAAACAGATTATTTCTATGACTTAGATCTAAATCTAAATCCTAAGGGAGACGTCTATTTAATGAAGTAGTTAAGAGTGCTGACTGCCATACTAACAGCATTCAGTCCCAGTTCTGTCGCTTTCTGGCTAAAGAGGAAGTTACTCAACCACTCTGTGCTTCAATTTGCTTTATCTGTGAAATGCTTAGACTTACTGGTATCTAATTAATGCCAATATCTATTTCAAGAAATTTTTGTTAAGATTAATGACTTCTTGTACCATAAACATGTAGGACTGTGCCTGGTACATAATTAGTTACAAATAAATGTTGGTTATCTTAACTCCGAAGTTATTCCTATTTGATCCAGGTAGAGATTTACTGGTGGCATATAGATCACTCACAAATGCTATACAACTTCCCTGTACCTTGCAAAGATTGATTCATATACCATGATGTACTTCTACTCTAATAAGACTGATTAACTTTCCAATTTATCCCACCTGCCACATCCCAAAGATACAAGATTTAACAATCTTGCATGTATTGTTAAGTATTATTCCTCCTTTCATGCATCATGCATATTCATATCAAACAGTGAAAGGCCTCAAGAGATCAAGTATTATGGCTACAGACAACTCATAATAAACTATTAGAACAAATTCCCTTTGGGTTTAAAAATTTCAAAGACCATCAGTGCTACTGTGATTTTTAAAATTTGCATTTCCCAACATGTGTTACAGAAACAAAATCCATAAGGAAATTTTCTCCTATATAGGAATTTAAAAGAAAATAAACCAACTTTATACTGTCTTCTTATTTAATGAATTTTAAAATAATGCAAACAGTTTTCTTTATCATCACATAGCAGACAGTTAATGTATAACTACAGTATAAAGATATAAAATATAGATAATACATTCATAAATAAGAAAACAGTATACTATTTATCACCACAAAATTACTATAAAAATAGACAATGTGTGTTAAATCAAGTATTTTATATTATCATTCTAATATACAAACCTTCTATTGCTTGACATAGGCCTTTTCAAGCCTTTGGTAATTGATTACTATTTAATGATGGACCAGCCATTCTAAACAAGTCACTAAATTAAAACTATTTTTTGGATCAATACCAGCATCTTCTGAAATTTTAACTACACTGAATTAATTAAGTTATCATCATCATGGATGTGCTAAATGAATTAATTCCTTCACCCATTATTGAGCATAAGCTAAGTGCGTTGAAGGCTTCCCAGGCGTGCAGTGGTAAACAATTCACCTGCTCTGCAAGGAGAGAGGCCACTGCAATGGGAGGCCCACACAGGTCAAAGAATAAAGACAGATGACAATAATTAAATAAACCAATAAAAGAGGCCAAAATTAAAACAAAACAAAACAAACGAATCCACCTGCCAATGCAGGTGATGCGAGAGGCATGGATTTGATACACAGGTCAGGAAGATCCCCTGGAGTAAGAAATGGTAACCCATTCCAGTATTCTTACCTGGAAAATTCCATGGACCAAAGAGCCTGGAGGGAGACAGCCCTTAGGGTTGCAAACAGTTGGACATGGTTGAGTGACTGAGCACTCACTTAAGTGCATTGGAAATCCCAATTCTTTGATATCTGAAAATGATAAGAAAGAATGAGCTACAGATTTTAAAAACAGCATTCAGAAGGCTAAAGCATGAGTTCTTGCGGGCTACCACAATTTCAATTTCTAGACAACAATTTGTTGCCTTAAACATTCTCCTTTATATATATCTCAATCTGCTAAATGGATCTCACACAGATTGGGAAGTGATGAATGCCAAAAGATATCTATAGGAAGTCCAGGTGACCTCTCCAGAAAGTATACTTAAGCTTTGTGTAATGATTCTGTCAGTCAAGTTAAGAGATCATTCATGATTATTTTATAAAACTACATGCATCTAGATAAAGCCAACCACATTTTTACATCACTTCATAATAGTAAGGAAAGTGATTAAGTGTTTGCACCTATTATCCTCTTATTCTTTTTTATCAGCAAATAAAAAGAAAACATGTAAGAAGTAAATTGATCTTTAACCAAATAAAAAAGGAAAATACTCCACCTTTTGCTTATCAGTACTGGCAAACATACTGCCAAGCTCTAGACTCAATAGACCTTACAATTACCTGCAGCTACAGGACAGTAACAACATTCAAATTCCTCCCAACAAAGCCACCCAGATGCAATTTATCTCCTGGAAACTGTGTGCCTACATTTGGTTTGCAGTGTCAGTTCCATCCCTCTTGTTCTTTCAATGTAGGAAATTATCAGGAAGAAGTGAAAACTTACCTACTTATAGAAAAAAGCAAGAAAATTTCAGAAGAACATCTACTTCTGTTTCATTGACTATGCTAAAGGCTTTGACTATTTGGATCACAACAATCTGGAAAATTCTGAAAGAGATGGGAATACCAGACCACCTTACCTGCCTTCTGCAAAATTTATATGTAGGATAAGAAGTAACAGAACTGGACATGGAACAACAGACTGGTTCCAAATTGGAAAAGGAGAACATCAAGGCTGTATATTGTGACCTTGCTTATTTAACTTATATGCAGAGTACATCATGTGAAATGCCAGTCTGGATGAAGCACAAGCTAGAACCCAGATCTCCAGGAGAATTATCACTAACCTCAGATGTGTAGATGATACCACCTTTACGGCAGAAAATGAAGAGGAATTAAAGAGCCTCTTGATGTAGGTGAAAGAGGAGGGTAAATTGTTGACTTAAAACTCAACATTCAGAAAACCCAGATTATGCCATCCAGTCCCATCTCTTCATGTCAAATAGAAGGGGGAAAAAATAGAAATAGAGACAAACTTTATTTTCTTGGGCTCCAAAATCTTGTGAACAGTCACTGCAGCCATGAAATTAAAAATGCTTGCTCCTTGGAAGGAAAGCTATGACAAATCTAGACAGCATATTAAAAAGCAGAGACATCACTTTGCCAGCAAAGGTCTATATAATCAAACCTATGGTTTTTTTCAGTAGCCACATATGAATGTGAGAAATGAACCATCAAGAAGGCTGAGCACCAAGGCATTTTTGGAAGTAATTTTAGATCAATAAAAATTAGTAAGGAAAGTGATTAAGTGTTTGCACTTTTCTTTAATCACCAAATAAAAAGAAAACATGTAAGAAGTAAATTGATCTTTAACCAAATAAAAAAGGAAAATACTCCACCTTTTGCTTATCAGTACTGGCAAACATACTGCCAAGCTCTAGACTCAATAGACCTTACAATTACCTGCAGCTACAGGACAGTAACAACATTCAAATTCCTCCCAACAAAGCCACCCAGATGCAATTTATCTCCTGGAAACTGTGTGCCTACATTTGGTTTGCAGTGTCAGTTCCATCCCTCTTGTTCTTTCAATGTAGGAAATTATCAGGAAGAAGTGAAAACTTACCTACTTATAGAAAAAAGCAAGAAAATTTCAGAAGAACATCTACTTCTGTTTCATTGACTATGCTAAAGGCTTTGACTATTTGGATCACAACAATCTGGAAAATTCTGAAAGAGATGGGAATACCAGACCACCTTACCTGCCTTCTGCAAAATTTATATGTAGGATAAGAAGTAACAGAACTGGACATGGAACAACAGACTGGTTCCAAATTGGAAAAGGAGAACATCAAGGCTGTATATTGTGACCTTGCTTATTTAACTTATATGCAGAGTACATCATGTGAAATGCCAGTCTGGATGAAGCACAAGCTAGAACCCAGATCTCCAGGAGAATTATCACTAACCTCAGATGTGTAGATGATACCACCTTTACGGCAGAAAATGAAGAGGAATTAAAGAGCCTCTTGATGTAGGTGAAAGAGGAGGGTAAATTGTTGACTTAAAACTCAACATTCAGAAAACCCAGATTATGCCATCCAGTCCCATCTCTTCATGTCAAATAGAAGGGGAAACAATAGAAATAGAGACAAACTTTATTTTCTTGGGCTCCAAAATCTTGTGAACAGTCACTGCAGCCATGAAATTAAAAATGCTTGCTCCTTGGAAGGAAAGCTATGACAAATCTAGACAGCATATTAAAAAGCAGAGACATCACTTTGCCAGCAAAGGTCTATATAATCAAACCTATGGTTTTTTTCAGTAGCCACATATGAATGTGAGAAATGAACCATCAAGAAGGCTGAGCACCAAGGAATTGATGTTTTCTAACTGTGGTATTGGAGAAGACGCTTAAGAGTCCCTTGGACTGCAAGGAGATCAAACCAGTCAATCCTAAATGAAATCAACCCTGAATGTTCATTGGAAGGACTTATGCTGAAGCTCCAATATTTTGGCAACCTAATGCAAAGAGTCAAATTGTTGGAAAAGACTCTGATGCTGGGAAAGATTTACGGCAGTAGAAGAAGGGGATGACAGACGAAGAGATGGTTGGATGGCATCATCGACCTAATGGACATGAGTTTGAACAAGTTCTGAGAGATGGTGAAGGACAGGTAAGCCTGGAGTGCTGCAGTCCATGGGGTGTAAACAGTTGGAAACAATTGTGACTGAATGACAACCACAAGAAAGAACTTGAAAGAACTCAAGCTTACAGTTAGAATGCCCCTACATTCAAATTCCAGCTGTTCTACTTCTTAAATGTTTGATACTGGGTAAGCCAGTTTTCTAAACTTCAACGTTCCTCTGCAAAGTAGATGCATACAATGCATTTTAGCACACATTCTGGTCCAACATAAACACATAGCAAACAGTAAAATTACCATTTTAACCTATTTTCCTCCAAGTTAAAAAAAATAAGTATAGCCTTATCAGTTGCACATAGTCAACAGTGGTAAATTTGTTCAGCATCAAAGGCATGATGAGTATATTTGTGAATGGATAAAAGCCTTCGGGTTAGTTACTTTCAGTTAGTTAGAAGAGACAGCAGTAGAGAGATAAGCCAGATCAGGATTCAATTTTTCAGAGGACTGATTATTAGACCTTTTATTACTGAGTAACCATTGTGTGTGTGTGCTCGGTTGTGTCCAACTATTTTTTTTATTATTTTGGCCTTTTTTTATTGGTTATTTATTTATTTATTTATTTTCATCCATCTTTATTCTTTGGTCTGTATAGGTCTCCCATTGCAGTAGCCTCTCTTGTCGCAGAGCAACAGCTCACAATTGAACACACTGGTCCAGCCTCTCCTTGGCTTGTGGGATCTTCCCCGGCCAGGTATGGAACCCATGCCCCTTACACTGCAAGGCAGACTCTTTACCACTGGACCACCAGGAAAGCCCCTTGTGTTTGACACTTTGTGACCCCAAGGAATATAGCCCACCAGGCTCCTCTGTCCATGGATTTTCCAGGCCAGAATACTGGCGTGGGTTGCCATTTCCTGCTCCAGGGGATCTTCCCAACCCAGGGACTGAACCTGCAACTCTTGAGTCTCCTGCACGGAAAGGCAGATTCTTTACCTCTGAGCCACCTGGGAAGCCAGAGAACCCACTAATTTTTTTTAATTAATTACATAAAATTATGCTAGCAGTGAAGATAGAGGATTACACAGATGAAGAAGGAATTGAAGCTTAGTGCCCAGTTAGAAATCAATTGTAATAAATCAATCTAGAGAAGCCTAGGACCCAAACTAAGGCAATGGAACAAATCTAGTAAAATGCAAAGATCTTGATGTAATTTCAACACATTTGTTGTGGTGGGATTCTGAGTTCTTAGCCTTATGCTTGTGGGGAATATTTGTCTATATTATCTGAGGAAAGGAAAAAAAGCAATGCTGATAATTGAAGTGCAAAGAATATCTCTATATAAACTAAACTACCTTTCTGGTGTACCTTTGTGTACACCAGAAACTAACACAACATTGTAAATCAACTGTACTTCGATAAAATGGAAATTTTAAATTTCAGTATTCACTTGTTGTTTTTTCTTTTAAAATATTAGTTAAAAGAATGGGGTAATAAGATGGTGCCTTAGTTACATATTCCATAAAAGGAGGATAATATTGGTGCCTACCTTGCATGTTATTTTAAGAATTATATAAATTAACATATGTAGAACATCAGTGCCTGAAATATGCTAAGTAATTTTATTTACTCTTAAAATAATAGTAGTGATAGCATTGTTGTATATGAATTTTATGAACTAGATAAGCAAGTTATCATAGATTTAATCTTAGTACTCCATTCAAATCTTTTTGTCTTAAACATAATTCTTAGAAAGCTTAAAAAGTCTATTATCTGAGTAAAAGTAACAGACAAAAAGAATATCAAGCATGGAAACTAACAAATGCTGAGGAATATGATATGAAAGCTAGAAAGTAAAACACCATAGGAAAAGAAAGCTAATGTTTATTAGGGCAATCACTTAATATATATTAATCCATGTAGTCCTCAACTTTTTCATTCTTAAATTTATCTCAAGGAGACACTGAATGGCAAATTAGACACAGAAAAGAATTCCCTGAATTTAGAAGGTAAAAGACAAATTAGAAAAATTCTTCTAGAACTGAGACCACAAGGGTAAAGAGATTGAAAAAAATGTAAAAACCAATAAATGTATAGATCAAAAAATAACCAATCATAGTATCAATATAGCAGGAGCTTTGGAATAAGAGCAGGACAAGCAGCAATATTCAAAGGAATAACAGGAAAAATACTTTCTGATATAACAAAAAAGGCTTTAGACTAAAAACTGAGAGTAGACATTGTATTTTAGTTGAACTTAGTGAAAACAGAGTCACACCTAGATGAATCTAGAACTAATTCATATTTTTTAGGGGCTGAAGTTCTACTAGTATGCATGAGGCTGGGCTACTAATAGAGACCAATGAGCCAGTAGACATTTGTTCTACAGTATGACACATTCAAAGCATCTCAAGTTCTTCCTAGAATGAGTTCAAGTAGCAAAATATATGTGTGTATACGTGTGTGTATGTGAATGCATGTATGTGTGTGTACACACCCAGGTGTGGACACATTTTTGGACCCAGAAGGAATAAAGATGGAGAAATAAAGACTGAGTGCACCTTATTTTCAAGCAACAAAACCATTTCTTAAAAAAATTCTTATCTGTAAGCTCAGTACCTATTCAGTCTAATAAGGCTGATAGGGAATATTTTTGATTGAATGTGGTGGAGTGAACAATTATTAATTGTGATTAAAGATCAATAGCTGAAATAACAACTATTGATTAAATTAGAAAGAAGTTTATTCCTCCTGGAACTGACGAAACAAGAAATACACAATTTGAATGGTTCTTAATCTATTAAATTTAGAGAAATTGTGATTATATTATGCTTACAAAGGAAACTTTAGATTTAGGTGGCTTCACTAATGAATTATGTAAGATATTTAAGAAATAAATTATACCAGAATTACACAATTTTTTTCAGAAAATGTCAACTCATTTTAGAAGATTTGCATTCCTCTGACACCAAAGCCAGACAAAAGCATTACTAATAATATTTAAAAAAATAATAGCTATAGACCTGTATTGTCATGAATGCTGCTGCAAATATTCATAACAGAATATCATCAAATTGAATGCAGCATTATAGGAAAAGGATAATGCATCACGAATAGTTTACTTCAGAATATCAAAGTGGGATAACATTTGAAAAATTAATAAGTGTATTTCAACACATAAACAGATAAAGGAAAAGAATCATAAAGTCATCTCAGTTGATATAAAAACTAATACTTCTTCATGATCAGAACTTTCTATGAATTGGGAATAGAAAATAATTTCCTCGATAAAGGGTTTTCCGTGAGTATTACAAAGTAACATTATACTTAATGTTGAAATGGAAAATACTCCTCTCACTCTGGCCCATAATTGGGAACAGGAAGTAATGTCTGGGTTCACCATTTTTATTCAGTGTTGTGTTGGAGGTCCAAATAAAACCAAATAAAGAGAAATTAAAAACATAAATATTGCAAAGAAAGAGGTAAAGTTTAGATGTCTTTGTTTACAGGTAACAGAAAATCCTAAGGAATCAACAAAAGCCTACTAGAATGAATAAGTCAATTTATAAAGGCACCAAGATATAAAGTCATATTAAGTAAGCAGGATACATAAACCAATATAGTAAGTAATAGTTACTTACTAACAAGAAATAAGTGCAACATAAAAATTTTCAAATGCTACTGCTAATAGCATCAATAACCATGAAATTCTTTGAGACAAATAAAATATGCCAGACTTGTATAAGTAAAACTATAAAACATTACTGCAATAAATTAATGAAAAATTAACTAAATGGAGATATGTTCATAGATTAGAAGACTCAATGTTGTTAAGAGGTCAATTCTTTTGAATTGGGGTACATAGTTTCAGTGAAATCCTGGTAAATTTTCAGAGAACTTTATGATAAAAATAGGCAAACTTATTTCGAAATTTAAATAGAAATGCTAAGACTTCAAAGAGACTAGACTAATATTTTTAAAAGAATAAATTTTAAGCACTTATGGCTTGATTTCAAGACTAATTGTAAAGTCACGGTCATCAAGACAATACAGTATTAATTTGTACATCTATGTATTGATCTATGTATTGATTTAAGGGCAGACACATAAATCAATAGAATGGAGTACATTCCATATAGAAGCTTCCCTGGTGGTTCGGTGGTAAAGAATCCTCCTGCGATGAAGAAGCTGTAGGGGCCATGGTTTGATTGCTGGGTTGGGAAGATTCCCTGGAGGAGGGCATGGCAACTCAGAATCCCATGAACAGAGGAGCCTGGCAGGCCACAATCCAAAGAGTTGGATATAACCAAAGCAACTGAGCACACGTGCACATGTTCCATAAATGGACCCATACATATATGGTCAGTTGACTTTTAACAAATGTTCCAAAGCAATTCAATGAAGAAAGAATAGTTATTTCAACAAAGTAACATTATACTTAATGTTGAAATGGAAAATACTCCTCTCACTCTGGCCCATAATTGGGAACAGGAAGTAATGTCTGGGTTCACCATTTTATTCAGTGTTGTGTTGGAGGTCCAAATAAAACCAAATAAAGAGAAATTAAAAACATAAATATTGCAAAGAAAGAGGTAAAGTTTAGATGTCTTTGTTTACAGGTAACAGAAAATCCTAAGGAATCAACAAAAGCCTACTAGAATGAATAAGTCAATTTATAAAGGCACCAAGATATAAAGTCATATTAAGTAAGCAGGATACATAAACCAATATAGTAAGTAATAGTTACTTACTAACAAGAAATAAGTGCAACATAAAAATTTTCAAATGCTACTGCTAATAGCATCAATAACCATGAAATTCTTTGAGACAAATAAAATATGCGCCAGACTTGTATAAGTAAAACTATAAAACATTACTGCAATAAATTAATGAAAAATTAACTAAATGGAGATATGTTCATAGATTAGAAGACTCAATGTTGTTAAGAGGTCAATTCTTTTGAATTGGGGTACATAGTTTCAGTGAAATCCTGGTAAATTTTCAGAGAACTTTATGATAAAAATAGGCAAACTTATTTCGAAATTTAAATAGAAATGCTAAGACTTCAAAGAGACTAGACTAATATTTTTAAAAGAATAAATTTTAAGCACTTATGGCTTGATTTCAAGACTAATTGTAAAGTCACGGTCATCAAGACAATACAGTATTAATTTGTACATCTATGTATTGATCTATGTATTGATTTAAGGGCAGACACATAAATCAATAGAATGGAGTACATTCCATATAGAAGCTTCCCTGGTGGTTCGGTGGTAAAGAATCCTCCTGCGATGAAGAAGCTGTAGGGGCCATGGTTTGATTGCTGGGTTGGGAAGATTCCCTGGAGGAGGGCATGGCAACTCAGAATCCCATGAACAGAGGAGCCTGGCAGGCCACAATCCAAAGAGTTGGATATAACCAAAGCAACTGAGCACACGTGCACATGTTCCATAAATGGACCCATACATATATGGTCAGTTGACTTTTAACAAATGTTCCAAAGCAATTCAATGAAGAAAGAATAGTTATTTCAACAAGGAGTTCCAGAAAACTGGATGTTCATATAGAAAAGTGAGCCTCAACTCATTTTATACCATGAATAAAAATGAATTGGATCACAGACCTAATTATAAATGATGAATCTGCAAAATTTAAAGAAAAGTAGAGAAGAATTTTATAATATTTTGTTAAATAGAGAATTACCAGAAAGAACACAAAAAGGATATATCACTCCATGTACACACGGAAATGACTAAATAGAAAAGAGATTATGCCACAGTGCTGGTGAAGATGTAGAACAACTGGAACTCTCATACATTTTCATTGGAGGAGCAAATAGATACAATCTGGAAGGGTCCTGAGTGTATGGAGTCCCCAACTGTCCTCTGATGTTATCTCCCCTCTACTCTGTGAGTTCCTGAAGCTCCCCTTTCCAGTTCTCCAGCCTAAAAGCTGGCAATTGGTTTATCCAATACAGTAACTATGTTTACATCTGGACTAAGTAGTGAGAGGACAGATACAGAGAACAGCAATAAGGCTTTATCCACCCTCTTGGGACCTTACATCCTCCAATCTGAGAAGAAAGTTCTCTTCCCTCTGAGTCTGAAGCACCTATGAACCTTGACTGATACCCCTGTCACTGTCAGGAGGCAAACTTTCCTGATCCTGTAGTTTGGACTGTCTGTACACTCACCATGTGCACTTAAAGATTTTGGTTGCCTTGAATCTAAGATAGAGGATTCCTGGAGGAAAAAATGGTGAACTTCAAATTTACTTCAAAATTTGATCTTTTTCCCACTACATCTGCTACTATTTTTTTTTAGAGTCTGCAAATACTTGCTCTATGCATTCAGTCCAGGATTTATAGGTGCATTCAGTGGGAGAGACCAGGTAGAATGTTCTCTAAATGACTTTCACCATATTTACTCCATCTCTGCAGTACAGACTACGGCAACAAAGAATTCTGCTTTTATTAAGTGTTTTAGTGTTGTTAAATGATGCTAAATTTTCATCTCAGAGAATAAAAACAATCTAAATATTCACCAAGTACAACCATATGCAACAGTAATAAAACTGTCCTCAGACAACACTCTGTAGCCAATAAATACTTGATAAAGAATTAAAAGTAGATTTTGGGGGGAGGGGATTCTTCAACAGGAGTACACATCAATTTTTTAAATTGCCCGAATGTGGTTTAACAGTGAAAATATAGTAAGTCACTTCATTATATCATCAGTAACAATGATTTTCACAGAGGGATTTAATAAGCTCTTTCTAATTGGCAACATTGATGTATAAAATAGGTAGTGCTTAATGCCACTGCTTTGTCAAAAATACCTCTAGCTGCCTCCTATAGAGTAAATGTTATTTTGAATTCTAGAACAAGATTCTAAGGTGGAAGAGATTTGAGGGAGAACTTGTTCAAACAGATTTTTCAGTTTAGGTGCCAGGCAAGATGAAATTTTTCCCAATGGAGAGACAATTCTTCTGACTTTCACCTCAACTGTTCTTGGTTGATAATGCCAAGTCCATAGAGCCAAGTTACTGACTACTGATGGTTCACTCCTCCAGCCCCTCATTTTGGGATGAAGCTCCCATCCCATTCAGAAGCAGTTAGTCTACTGCCTCACCTAAAGCTCCACCCTCTGGGGCAGCCCACTTTGATCTAAGGACAATCAGTGTGAGAAGCGGGTTCCCACGGGATGGGAATAGGGTAAAAATCCCATTCCAATTCAAGAAAATTCTGAAGAGCCACCTGAACTCTTGGGGATGGCTGAAGACCACTATTAGTGTTTCTCAGTTCCCCTTCTGCTCAGAACTGCTTCCGGTGTTATAGCTGACAGCATTCTCCAATAAACTTCTCTCAGATAAACCTCTGTTTCTGTAAACTCTTTTCTCAAATTAGCTTAAGACAACCGTGCAAGAGAGCAGGCAGGGAAAACATGAATGCTAACACTACCGTTTGTAAATTAGTTTATCAGATAACTTTTTTGCTTTGTAGAAGAAAATTAAAGTAACATAAAAATATTAAATCACCTAAGAGAAGGCAGCGTGTAGGAGAAAATGCAAATCTTTAGTCTCAGTAATTTAATCCCAAATGAAATAGCTAAAGCTGTTACCAGGAAACCACACGAATATTTATGTTTAAGGGTGTTTACTGTACTATTATACATAAAAGTGAAAAACTGAAAAATCTAAATGTCCAAGATGAGGCAGAAGAGTCCAATAAATTATAGAAACTTCTTATGATGACTATTCCATTAAAAATCACATTATACAAAGTTAAGAGGAAAAAAGTTAAACATATATGATCCCAATGGCATTAAAATGTTTATAAGTATGCACATTTAAGATTATGATAATTTGCTACTTGGTAAAGACATGGATGATTTTTCTTTTCTTCCTATTTCTCTGATCTTATAAATTTTTACAATGAAACTGTACTGTTTATAACCAGAAAAAAAATCATGACTTTATAAAAAATAGTTTCAACAAATATTTATGACAAATTTATTGACTAATAAACATTACTAAAATGAAAGGCAAAAATAACATTTTCTAATGGGTTGTTATGATTTTAGCTGTCTTTTAGACACAAAGACAACAATACTTAGGCAAGATAGTGAACTTGTAGAATATTTCCATGACTGAACTTTATATTTGCACACTTATTAAGGGAAGGCTCCTTGTTCTATGGGGTTTGGTGGAAACTAATTCTATTTTAAAATTGAATCCTCATAAAATATCTATCTGTGTGTACTTTTGAGTTTAAAATAATTTCTTTTGTGGATAAAGCAGTTTGACACTCATGATTTTAAAATACAGAAGAATGATGGTTTAGTTGCTGAGTTGTGTCTGACACTTGGGACTCCCATGGACTGTCGCCTCCCAGGATCCTCTGTCCATGGAATTTCCCAGCAAGAATACTGGAGTGGGTTGTCATTTGCTTCTCCAGGGTATCTTCCTGACCCAGGGATCAAACCTATGTTTCTTGCATTGAAGTCAGATTATTTACTGCTAAGCCACCAGGGGAGCCCATGGAAGAATAAGTACACCAAATAATCCTTCATAAGAATATATTATGAACAGATAAAGACAATGGGCTGGGACTAATTGCTTGTGGGATTATCTTTTTGAAAAAAAAAAATATTAAATCACCTAAGAGAAGGCAGCGTAGGAGAAAATGCAAATCTTTAGTCTCAGTAATTTAATCCCAAATGAAATAGCTAAAGCTGTTACCAGGAAACCACACGAATATTTATGTTTAAGGGTGTTTACTGTACTATTATACATAAAAGTGAAAAACTGAAAAATCTAAATGTCCAAGATGAGGCAGAAGAGTCCAATAAATTATAGAAACTTCTTATGATGACTATTCCATTAAAAATCACATTATACAAAGTTAAGAGGAAAAAAGTTAAACATATATGATCCCAATGGCATTAAAATGTTTATAAGTATGCACATTTAAGATTATGATAATTTGCTACTTGGTAAAGACATGGATGATTTTTCTTTTCTTCCTATTTCTCTGATCTTATAAATTTTTACAATGAAACTGTACTGTTTATAACCAGAAAAAAAATCATGACTTTATAAAAAATAGTTTCAACAAATATTTATGACAAATTTATTGACTAATAAACATTACTAAAATGAAAGGCAAAATAACATTTTCTAATGGGTTGTTATGATTTTAGCTGTCTTTTAGACACAAAGACAACAATACTTAGGCAAGATAGTGAACTTGTAGAATATTTCCATGACTGAACTTTATATTTGCACACTTATTAAGGGAAGGCTCCTTGTTCTATGGGGTTTGGTGGAAACTAATTCTATTTTAAAATTGAATCCTCATAAAATATCTATCTGTGTGTACTTTTGAGTTTAAAATAATTTCTTTTGTGGATAAAGCAGTTTGACACTCATGATTTTAAAATACAGAAGAATGATGGTTTAGTTGCTGAGTTGTGTCTGACACTTGGGACTCCCATGGACTGTCGCCTCCCAGGATCCTCTGTCCATGGAATTTCCCAGCAAGAATACTGGAGTGGGTTGTCATTTGCTTCTCCAGGGTATCTTCCTGACCCAGGGATCAAACCTATGTTTCTTGCATTGAAGTCAGATTATTTACTGCTAAGCCACCAGGGGAGCCCATGGAAGAATAAGTACACCAAATAATCCTTCATAAGAATATATTATGAACAGATAAAGACAATGGGCTGGGACTAATTGCTTGTGGGATTATCTTTTATATGAATAAATAACCAATTATTAATAAATATACATTAAGAATTATACAAAGGAAATGCAAATGAACTAACAATAAAAGGAGTTACAGAAATGGATGTGTATTCTCTGCACTGAAAACAAGACACTACAAATGACATAACACAAATAAAATGATAAGTAAATATCAAATAGGATTTATGAGGATGACAACTAACAGATTTGAACATTTGCATGATGTTCTTAAACACAAATAAGTGGGTTTTGCCTGAAGTTTAGTCAAAGGATGAGAAACTAAATGAAATAACAAAAGCAAGAGTGGATTGTTTTAACAAGACAATATCTTGTATCTTCATATACAACTGGTTTTGTTGCTTTTATGAAGGAAATGAATTTCCACACCGAAATGGGGGGGGGGCGGTGAATCACAGTAAAAAATGTAAATGGCAACATTCAGGAACAGATATGAAATAGTCATTGATGGAAAGGGTTGGTCCTTATTTCAGTGAGACCCACAGAAGGTGAAAAGCAGTCAATAAGCAACATTACTAACTCTACCTCACCTCATCTAACTGGTGTGTCGTCTCAAGGTCATTCTCTTCAGTAGGAGAGGGAGGATAATTACTCATGGAAGCAGCTATGGGTCAAACAGAGCAGACTCTTCAGAAAAATGGATTAATTGTGTCTGAGCAGTTGGACACCACTGAACGACTAAGCACAATGCAAGTGACTAAGAAGACAATGAGGCCCTATGCCTATAATTATAAATTGCACCTTGTAAAATGTGCTTTTGATGTATCTTAGGATAATGACAATGGATTTGTAATTCTAATGTATTTTTAATTGACTTAGCTAAGCAAATTTAATTCATGGTTGAAAATAATATCTAAGAAAAAGAATTATGCATTATCCAATCTTATATAAAAACAATTTTTAACTCAACTATGTTGCATGTTATCATGTTACATGCATGTTCAATCACGTCTGACACTTTCTGATCCCATGGAGAAGAGCCTGCCAGGCTACCCTGTCCATAACAGAGAGATAATGCTAAATGAATGCACCAAATAATCCTTCATAAGAATATATTATGAACAGATAAAGACAATGGGCTGGGACTAATTGCTTGTGGGATTATCTTTTATATGAATAAATAACCAATTATTAATAAATATACATTAAGAATTATACAAAGGAAATGCAAATGAACTAACAATAAAAGGAGTTACAGAAATGGATGTGTATTCTCTGCACTGAAAACAAGACACTACAAATGACATAACACAAATAAAATGATAAGTAAATATCAAATAGGATTTATGAGGATGACAACTAACAGATTTGAACATTTGCATGATGTTCTTAAACACAAATAAGTGGGTTTTGCCTGAAGTTTAGTCAAAGGATGAGAAACTAAATGAAATAACAAAAGCAAGAGTGGATTGTTTTAACAAGACAATATCTTGTATCTTCATATACAACTGGTTTTGTTGCTTTTATGAAGGAAATGAATTTCCACACCGAAATGGGGGGGGGGCGGTGAATCACAGTAAAAAATGTAAATGGCAACATTCAGGAACAGATATGAAATAGTCATTGATGGAAAGGGTTGGTCCTTATTTCAGTGAGACCCACAGAAGGTGAAAAGCAGTCAATAAGCAACATTACTAACTCTACCTCACCTCATCTAACTGGTGTGTCGTCTCAAGGTCATTCTCTTCAGTAGGAGAGGGAGGATAATTACTCATGGAAGCAGCTATGGGTCAAACAGAGCAGACTCTTCAGAAAAATGGATTAATTGTGTCTGAGCAGTTGGACACCACTGAACGACTAAGCACAATGCAAGTGACTAAGAAGACAATGAGGCCCTATGCCTATAATTATAAATTGCACCTTGTAAAATGTGCTTTTGATGTATCTTAGGATAATGACAATGGATTTGTAATTCTAATGTATTTTTAATTGACTTAGCTAAGCAAATTTAATTCATGGTTGAAAATAATATCTAAGAAAAAGAATTATGCATTATCCAATCTTATATAAAAACAATTTTTAACTCAACTATGTTGCATGTTATCATGTTACATGCATGTTCAATCACGTCTGACACTTTCTGATCCCATGGAGTATAGCCTGCCAGGCTACCCTGTCCATGGTATTTTCCAGGTAAGAATACTGGAGTAGGTTGCCATTTCCTCCTCCAGGAATTCTTCCTGACCTGGGGATTGAACCCACTTCTTCCGTGTCTCCTATATTGCAGGAGGATTCTTTATCACTGAGCCACTGGGTAAGCCTTTAAATCAGCTAAACTTCAATTTGAACAGGCATATAGATACAGAGAAAGAACCCCACCAAGTCCTTGGTGGAAGTTTAATCAACATTGTTACACCACACTTAGGAGATTCTCTAAAAAGTACACACTGCACAGTGACCTTAAAATAGCAACTGGAAGTATCTGACCAGATTGATTCACTGGTAACCTGTCTGGGGTTCGAAATCTACACAGTGAGTATAAACGTAAATCTGTCTGGAAACTATTTAAGCCTAGAGAGCATTTTAAGGAAATGTAAAAAAAAATCATTTTAAATATTGTGTAAGAGAATAGAGCTTGGGCTTCCCCCGGTGGTCCAGTGGATAAGGACACCGCCTTGCAGTGCAAGGGGCGCCGGTTCGATCCCTGGCCTGGGAAGATCCCACGTGCTGCGGAGCGGCTGGACTGATGTGTCCAATTACCGAGCCGGAGCTCTGGAGCGCATGCGCCCAGAGCCGGTGCTCTGCAACAACAGACGCCACCGCAATGGGAGGCCCGCAGGAGCCAAAGAACAAATACGGATGAAAACAGAGAAATGAAAGACCAATAGAAGTGGCCCGCCTGCTCCCCTCCCTCCGCAACCAGACCCCCGCCCAAAATAAATAAATAAATAAATCTTAAAAAAAAAAAAAAAAAAAAGAGAGAATAGAGCTTGAGGTTTTACTTGGGATTTTTAGTCAATTAGTATTATCAATGTCTTTAAAAAGTAAAAATTAAAAATTATTTTTCTAGCTTTACTGAAGTGTGACTAACAAAAATTGTGCATATTTAAGTTGTGCAATATGTTTTAAGGTATACAACATAACTTAACATGCACTGTGAAATGATGACCACAGTCAAGTTAATTAACACATAAACTACCTCAAATAGCTACTGTGTGTGTGTGTGTGTGTGTGTGTGTGTCTATGTGTGTGGTAAGAACACCTTTAAGATCTATTCTCTTAGTGAATTTCAAGTACAGTATGATTAACTATAATCATCATGATGTACATTAGATCCCCGAACATATTCTTTCTATAAATGAAAGTTTGTGTTCTTTGACCAACACCTCCCCATTTCCTCCAGCTCCTACCCTCAGGCAACCATGGTTATACTCTTTAATTTCATAATGTAGCCTTTTTCAGATTCTACGTATAAATGAAGTTATACAATTGGTCTTTTGGTGTCTGGACTTAACATGGCATATAGCTAAACTTCAATTTGAACAGGCATATAGATAAGAAAACCCCACCAAGTCCTTGGTGGAAGTTTAATCAACATTGTTACACCACACTTAGGAGATTCTCTAAAAAGTACACACTGCACAGTGACCTTAAAATAGCAACTGGAAGTATCTGACCAGATTGATTCACTGGTAACCTGTCTGGGGTTCGAAATCTACACAGTGAGTATAAACGTAAATCTGTCTGGAAACTATTTAAGCCTAGAGAGCATTTTAAGGAAATGTAAAAAAAAATCATTTTAAATATTGTGTAAGAGAATAGAGCTTGGGCTTCCCCCGGTGGTCCAGTGGATAAGGACACCGCCTTGCAGTGCAAGGGGCGCCGGTTCGATCCCTGGCCTGGGAAGATCCCACGTGCTGCGGAGCGGCTGGACTGATGTGTCCAATTACCGAGCCGGAGCTCTGGAGCGCATGCGCCCAGAGCCGGTGCTCTGCAACAACAGACGCCACCGCAATGGGAGGCCCGCAGGAGCCAAAGAACAAATACGGATGAAAACAGAGAAATGAAAGACCAATAGAAGTGGCCCGCCTGCTCCCCTCCCTCCGCAACCAGACCCCCGCCCAAAATAAATAAATAAATAAATCTTTAAAAAAAAAAAGAGAGAATAGAGCTTGAGGTTTTACTTGGGATTTTTAGTCAATTAGTATTATCAATGTCTTTAAAAAGTAAAAATTAAAAATTATTTTTCTAGCTTTACTGAAGTGTGACTAACAAAAATTGTGCATATTTAAGTTGTGCAATATGTTTTAAGGTATACAACATAACTTAACATGCACTGTGAAATGATGACCACAGTCAAGTTAATTAACACATAAACTACCTCAAATAGCTACTGTGTGTGTGTGTGTGTGTGTGTGTGTGTCTATGTGTGTGGTAAGAACACCTTTAAGATCTATTCTCTTAGTGAATTTCAAGTACAGTATGATTAACTATAATCATCATGATGTACATTAGATCCCCGAACATATTCTTTCTATAAATGAAAGTTTGTGTTCTTTGACCAACACCTCCCCATTTCCTCCAGCTCCTACCCTCAGGCAACCATGGTTATACTCTTTAATTTCATAATGTAGCCTTTTTCAGATTCTACGTATAAATGAAGTTATACAATTGGTCTTTTGGTGTCTGGCTTACTTTACTTAGCATACTTTCCTCCAGGTTCATTAATATTGTAGAAAATGTCATAACTTCCTTCTTTTATGGCTGGATTATATTTCACTCTGTGTGTGTGTGTGTGTGTGTGTGTGTGTGTGTGTTTGTGTGCTCAACTGCTCAGTTGTGTCTGACTATTTGGGGCTCCATGGACTGTCACCTGCCAGGCTCCACTGTCCATGGGATTTTCCCAGCAAGAATACTAGAGTAGGTTACCATTTCTTCCCCCAGGGGATCATTTTTATTATCCATCAGCTAACATTTAGATTGTTTCCATTTCTTGGATTATGAATAATGCTACAATGAACATGGGAGTACAAATATCTCTTTGAGATACTGATTTCATTTCCTTTGAATATATATACACTTGGAAATCAGATTGCTGGCTCTTATGGCAGTGTTATATTTAATTTTTTGAGGAATCTCCATACTGTTTTCCACAATGGTATATCAATCTAGATTCCTACCAACAGTTTACCAGGGTTCCTTTTTTTCCACATTTTCACTGCATTTCACCACTAGTTTGTAATTGAATTAAGCAAATGTTTTTAAAGAACCTACAGAATCTACCGAAGCTTAGTTCACTTGAAAGGAATGCATTGTACAAATCAAATTCAAAATCAAGAATGTCGTTAAGATTTGTGGTGAGAATGAAGAAATTTTATGCCTGCAGTGCAAGATTATAGGTCTTTAATATGACTTGTAAAGTTATAAATATATTATTTACCTGCCATAGAAGAAAAACACAGAAAGCAGTTTGCCCACAGTCCCCATACTGATCTTGTAAAGAAAAATTTCAAACCATTCTGAGTACTTACTGGTTACAACTTGTCATTATTGGACATATTCAAACACAGGACTGCTCTTTTGAGATCAATTATCCCTCATAATAGAAATTTCAATGGAAATTAAAAAAAAATACTATGAATTGTATACTATGTCGTCTCTGGTTTGAAGAAAATCAAGATGGAGAAAAGGCAGCCTGCTCAGATAGACTGTGTTTTGGAGAAGGAATGGGGGGGGGGTTAAGCAGGACTGGGAGCAGAGACAGGTGTTTCTCGAACCCTCCAAGTGTCAATTTCCTTATCAGGCAAATGGTGCTAATGATATTTACCCAGTCAAGGTGCCAGGATTGCTGTAGTGACCAAATGTGTCATGAAAGTCCATAGCATCACACCTATCAGGTATTAATCACTGAGCCCAGGTGGGCCCCTACTCTGAATCTCAGTTTCTTCATCTATACACTGTGGAAATGAAACAAATTAAAGGTTTTTCAAAATGAGTTCTGCTATAGACTCATTTTTCAAGCCAAATCTCATACAGACCTTTGAAATACAGGACCTATTGAACAGTAGTCCTAAACCTTTAAAATCTGCCATTGAAATTATGGTTCTTTCAGTAAAAATCATCACCTGCCCCATTCCAACAGCCTCTTATTAGTTGAAAATACAGAACAAAATTACCTGCTGCTACTTTTCTTAAAATATATATATATATATATATATATATATATAATGGCTTATTAAGCTCTAAATTAATTTTAATTTTTTGCTCTCAAAAGCAGAAAAAATTTAGTAGATCCACAAAGTGTATAATAAAACAAAACTATTTTTAGAGAGTTTCATTTTTAACTAGTATTTGTTTATTAAATGTCTACATTAAAAAGAAAATGTTCTACATACCTTTGGTTGATTAATGACTCATGCTAAGGTGAGGATCCTTCATCAAAGTCATGTGACAAATGAAAAACATAATGAGAAACAGAAATATTTTCTAATTTCTAACAATGTTCCATTCATCAGATCAGACTCACTTTTTTATTAAGCAAGAAAGAAAGCAATGACAAATGTGGAATCCTTTCCAAAGCAGTCTTTTGTACCTCCAAAATGACTTTACCATAAACCATGAAATATTTCCTCTTTTTACAGAACCAAGCAAGCACTATTTTTATGGCAAGCATGGATGGGTGTGTATGTGCCTATAACAGGACACAGCATTCAAGCCTTCCTTACTAGTACCTTATTTTTCACACAGTTGACTTTCTCCTATTAATTTTATTGAGTCGTGTCCCTCTGTTCCAAAGAGAACAGGCTATCATTTGTGATGTGCTTGGACAAGTCACCAATTTAAGATATGTGGTATCTTCCACAGAATGTTTTGAGTCCATAACATAGAGTATCATACCCACATATTTTCCCCAAGTTAATCATAATGAAATCCTCAATTTCACTTTTTAAAAATAGAAATAAGTTTTCATTCTTTTGTGGTTATAAAAAAAATGCCTGTGACGTGCATGAAACTACAAAAAACGTATAAAAAATAGTAAGAAAAGAAAATGATCCACAATCCTCTACTTAGAAATACTTTGATAAATACCTTTTAGTATATTTAATGCACATATATTTTTTATTTTAAAATTTATTTTGTTTTTTTTTTCTTTACAGAGTTTTGTTGTTTACTGCCACATATTGACCCAAATCCTCCATAGGCACACACACGTTCCCTGTCCTGAACCCATCCCATCCATCCAGTCATCAGAGTCCTTGTTTGAGATCCCTTAGTCCCACAGCGTATTCCCCTCCCTCACCCCAAAGTCCATAAGACTGTTCTCCGTGTCCACTTCTCCACTGCTGCTCTGTATATTCATCTATCAGCACCATTTTTCTAGATTCCATATATATGTGTCAGTATGCAATATCATTCTCTCTCTGACATACTTCACTTTGTATAATAGGTTCTAGATTCATTCACCTCATTAGGACTGATTTAAATGCATTTCTTTTTATGGTTGAGCAATACTCCATTGTATATATGTACCACAGTTTCTTTACCCATTCATTTGTTGATGAACATCTAGCTTACTTCCATGTTCTAGATATTATAAATAGTACTCCAGTGAACAACGGAGTACAATTTCAATTTTGATTTCCTCAGGGTATACGCCTAGCAGTGGGATTGCTGGGTCATATGGTGGTTTTATTCCTAGTTTTTTAAGGAGTCTCCATATTGTCTTCCATAGTGGCTGAATCAGGTTACATCCCCACCAACAGTGCAAGAGAGTTCCTATTTCTCCACACTCTCTCCTACACTTATCGTTTGTAGACTTTTTGATGATGGCCATTCTGACTGGTGTGAAGTGATATCTCCTTGTAGTTTTGATTTGAGTCTCTCTAACGATGAGCGATGTTGATCATCTTTTCATGTGTTTGTTGGCCATCTGCATGTCTTCTTTAGAGAGATGTCTCTTTAGATCTTTTTCCCACTTTTTGATTGGCTTGTCTATTTTTTTTTTTTTGGTGTTGTCTGAATTGCTTTGTGTATTTGTGAAATTAAGTCTGTCGGTTGCTTCATTTGCTATTATTTTCTCTCATTCTGAAGGCTGTCTTTTCATCTTGTTTATAGTTTCTTTTGCTGTGCAAAAGCTGTTAATTGTAATTAGGTCACAGTTGTTTATTTTTGACTTTATTTCCATTACTCTAGGACATGGGTTATAGAAGATCCTATTTTGATTTATGTCATTGAGATTTTTGCCTCTAAGAGTTTTATGGTTTCTAGTCTTACAGTTAAGTCTTTAGTTCATTTTGAGTTTATCTTTGTGTATGGTGCTAGGCAGTGTTCTAGTTTTATTCTTTTACATGTAGCTGTCCAGTTTTCCCAGCATCACTTATTGAAGAGGCTGTCTTTGCCCCACTGCATATTCTAATGCACGTATATTAAATATATGTATTTAATGTATGTATATGCATGTACTGTTAGAACATCCCCCTATTTTTCACTTAATCAATACAGCATTAATTTATTTTATGATAATAAATACAGACATCTTAATTGTTCTCCAATAACCCATTGTGTGGACAGAACAACATATATTTTATAATTTTATATTAAGAAAAGTTACATTTCAAAGTATTTGCTATTATAAAAAAAAGTCAGTGATTAATGTTTTTGCGCCCTTGAATATCTATACTCAAAATATATAAATAGGCCCAAACATCAATCAAACAATCAACATTCTGATGCCAACTACAGAGAAGAAAAAGCATATGTGTAACTTATATGTGCAACTAACTGCGTCTACATTAGTCTGTTTATACCTTGCATATTTCCTTTGTACAGAGAATTTCCGTAATTGAATAGTATAATCCACTGATTCCAGGGCACACTTTAAAAATATTTTAACATCTTTGAAATTAGAATGCATCTTATAATAAATAGTATGTCATTTTTAACTGGTAGGATTCCTTACTTCATAGTAATACATTAAATGATCACTTCATAATCAATGGTATTAAGATTGTATGTTCTATTACATATTAAACATAATAGAGGAGTTCAGTAGCTTAAAAGTGATTATGCAACATTTTATAAAGGATCCTTCTGTAAAAAATAATATATCTCTAATATAGACTTTTTAAATCAGTGGATTATAATATTTTAGAAGTTACCACTCCTTTTTCTTTGATTTGTTTTGTTTTGTTTGCGGAAACTTGGCTTGTGGGACCTCAGTTTCCTGACCAGGGGCTGAACCCAGGCCAAGACAGTGAGAGCCCAAAATCCTAATCACTAGACCACCAGGTAATTCCCAGGAGTTTTCAGCTCTTTTACAAAGTAATTGATAGCTATGATCCACCACCCCAAGATTGTGCACACAATAAAATTCCCACACAATTTCACTAAATTCATATAATAAAAGAATTCTTATCCTGGACTGCTGGAATAGTGGTTCCTTACATCAGCATCAGCTGTAAAGATTTCTTTTTTTGGCCACTTTTATTGGTCTTTCATTTATTTATTTTCATCCATCTTTGTTCCTTGGCCTGTGTGGGCCTCCAGTTGCAGTGGCCTCTTTCGCTGCAGAGCACCAGCTCTGGGCACATGCGCTCCAGAGCTCCGACTTGGTAGTTGGACACATCAGTCCAGCCGCTCCACAGCACGTGGGATCTTCCCAGGCCAGGGATCGAACTGGCGCCCTTTGCACTGCAAGGCGGAGTCCTTACCCACTGGACCACCGGGGAAGCCCAGTTCTAAAGATTTTAAGACAACAGATACACATAAATTGCATCCTTAAAGATTTACAAGGGATTCTATCACATGATTGGACTAACACAGCCTTCTAGCTAGACCTAGACCTCAAATGTCTGCTTTGGGGTTGTTTCTGTCACATGCAGTTTCCTGGACCCTATATTAGGTACGATGAATTTGAATATGTGGTAGGTTGTGACCTCTGTTCTGAGAACTTTTTAAAGCTCTCTCTCCTTGCTACTCAAACTGTGGTCTGATATGACCTGGAACCTTATTACAAATAGGGACTCTCAGGCCAACTCCAGAACATTGGAATCAAAATCTGCATCTTAATGAGATTCCCCACATGATTCATACACACATTAAAGCTTGAGACTTGAGAGTCTAGCAGATTCTAAAGTGTAGCCAGGGTTGAGGATGACTATAAGTAAGCAACACATCTTCTCATTCTACAGTTTAATCACAAATTATTTGTTCTAATTAAGTTTTTCCTCTTTAAAAACTAATTGTTTAAACAGAATAAGATTCACCTTACTCTCAAAGAGAAAGAGGAATTCCTATAAAGAGAACATCCCTAACATCTTAATTTCTCTTAGAGTGTTAAAGGAAATTTTGATATTGGAAACAATTAATTTTTAAATGTACTAAGATACTCCTTTAATTAACTTCATTAAGAGATATTCCTAAATATTCTTGAATTACCAATAGATTTACAGTCTGCCTCATTTATCCTTGCTGAATTATAAGATCTCAATTATCTTTCTCTTCTTCCACCAGTTACTATGAATTATATATAGTATATTTTAGAGCAAGGGACACAGGTTCAATTCCTGGGTCAGGAAGATCTCTTGGAGTAGGAAATGGCAACATGCTCCAGTATTCTTGCCTGGAAAAATTCCACGGACAGAGGAGCCTGACAGGCTACAGCCCATGGGGTTGCAAAGAGTCAGACACAACTGAGCAATCAAGAACAGTGTTTTATATTGCTCTTTCTCACATTAAAAAAAATACCACAAAATGTTCTCAGGCTTAAAAGAAAAAGTGCAGCTGAATAATACTACAAAAAGAGAGATGAGAGCAGTAGGTGTAATTGAGGGATGTTGTGTGTGTGTATTGTTACCATCATAGCCTCAAGAGCATTATTCTGCACCGATAATTTTAAAGTTTCTGTTTTTCCTTTTTAATCATGGAAAAGTGAACTAAAATCATAAAATTAGTAAGCAGCAGCGTTTTAGAAGAGTTTTGCTTTATTTTATATCGTGAAAGATAAACAGACTCACAATCTTCTGTACCGTCTGTAACTCTCCAGACCTGCAGGAAAACCCCAGAAACAACCACATTTATGCACATGAGCATCAGAGCTCACCACGTGAGCAACAAGGTGGAAGCAACAGGCTTGGGCCAGTGTGGTTGGAATGTGCTTGTGACAGAAACATCCAGAAGTGACCCTTCAAATGAAGTCCCCTGAGCAGCAAACTGCACTTAACCTGTGTGTTACATGGCACATTTCCTCAGTAACAAGTGCGAACAAGAAACTGGGCTCCTTGTCATCTTTGTTGTATTCCTTTCTCCTTCAGGGTTTTAACAGACGATGAACTATTAACTCTTAAGATATAATTAATAGAATTGACCTATTAACTGGCACAGCTATTTTCCTAAGCTTCTCCAGGTAACCTACAAACTAGTCTCCTGTTTACTATGCAAGAATGCCCATTCTGTTGTTTCTGACATTATAATGAGTAGTTAATAAAAACCAGTGTTACCAAGCAGGGTGTAGTTGACCCATCTGTGACAATTGGAGCCTCACCAGCAGATGGAGGCCATGCTAAGTAGTCTCTTGATTATTTTGCTTCAGTAAAGCAATCTGTGATTTGTACAATCTCTTGAACTGCCTGGGTTTTGGCTCTTGGCTGGCAGCTCTCTCAGTTCCCCTGCTGGAATATTTTTTCATTAATTCTGCACAAGTGGTTCCTATGGGCCATTCAAGTTTTCCTTGACTGCCTCCTTCAGCTGAGCCCCAGCTCCCTCCCTACCATAGGCCTTTGCTTTATTTCCTTCAAAGCATGCATCACTATCAGATATATGCATATACAAATATATATATTTAAATTTATTAAATCTGATACATATATATTTAAATTTTTGAATACTTTCTGGCTTTTCCCATCAGAATGTTTGCTGTAAAAGGGCAGGAACCTGTCTTGTGACCAACTATGTTCCCAGCCAGAAGACAGCTTGGCCCATTGAAATCTTTCAATAAATATTCATTGAATAGCAGAATGAGTCATGAGAGCCAAAGGAATCAACTTTTAGGAATATCTAATATCCTATGTGTCAAAATCAATATTAATCTGCACTGAGAAATCTGTGGCCAGGTGGAATAATTTGCTTAAAATTAAAACCTGGGCATTTATAAAATCTGCTGTGTTAGATCTATTTAGATGAGAACAGGTTTATTTATCTTGTATTGCTCCTTTTCATTTGTTTCTTACAGAATAAAGGAACTGCCTTGGCCCCAATCATTAAAATTTGACCCTGTGCTTCTTGTGCCTCAAGCCAAGACAGGGAAGAACATCCTTATTTTAAAGTGCTGGAGATGTTCCTATTTTTGCAAAACACTTGCTGATTTCCAAACAAATGGGTTTTCAATTGAAATGTTAAAGATATTGTCATATTTTGGGTACTTACTTTATTCCTTGTAACTCTCTACAAATGTATCTATTCCCCCATTTAAGGGATATTTGTTTGATTCCAAAATAAATTTATTCACCACACAACCTTTAAATCTCGGAGGTTTACAACCGTCAACTCTCAAGAATCTCTGTGGTAGCATTTCATGCTGTGTAAATTTGAAATGTAGCCTCCCTAGAGAGAAGTGATCCTTGCCAAGACAGAATTTTCTGATTCAGTTTCCTCGCTCAGCCTAGGTACCAGAACCCCTCACTTAATACTTTGTGTGGTTCATATGATTCGGGTATCCATAAACATTAGTACCTGAAACTGTACTATGCCTTGATGACCTGCAAATTACACAGGCAAAATCTGTTGCAAGACGCTGAATACACACTCTAACATTTTCTCTATCTAGACTCTCCAAACTCCAAGGAATATACAGGTTCTGATGGTTTCTAATTGCTCCTCACATAAGATACAATGATGACAGGCAGTCAGTTTAGAAAGGCAGTGTATGTAGTGATTAAGAAAGCTGACTCTGGAGTCAGACATCTGGGTCTGAATTCAGTCCTGCTGTGAGACCTTAAGAAAGGTGCTTGGCCTTTCTGAACATCAGTTTTCCACATGAGGGAAATAACAGTACCTACCTGAATGTTGTGAGAAATTAAATGTACCAAGGCATACAAACTGCTCAGCACAATATTGGACACAAACTCAGAAAGAAAGAAATGTTAACAGATCTGTGGCCACTATTTTGTAGCATATCTTTGAACCATACTGATTATATTAGTAATATAAAGAAATTTTCATTGTATGAAAGTTTTGTGCAATCTATCCATGTACTTTACAATTTCTCAACTGTAGGTGACTTCCAGCTAACAATAGCAGCTGAGGGCTTCGTGCTTATGTCATTTGGGTCCTTTCATCGTGTCCCACCCTTTTCATTTGTTTCTTACAGAATAAAGGAACTGCCTTGGCCCCAATCATTAAAATTTGACCCTGTGCTTCTTGTGCCTCAAGCCAAGACAGGGAAGAACATCCTTATTTTAAAGTGCTGGAGATGTTCCTATTTTTGCAAAACACTTGCTGATTTCCAAACAAATGGGTTTTCAATTGAAATGTTAAAGATATTGTCATATTTTGGGTACTTACTTTATTCCTTGTAACTCTCTACAAATGTATCTATTCCCCCATTTAAGGGATATTTGTTTGATTCCAAAATAAATTTATTCACCACACAACCTTTAAATCTCGGAGGTTTACAACCGTCAACTCTCAAGAATCTCTGTGGTAGCATTTCATGCTGTGTAAATTTGAAATGTAGCCTCCCTAGAGAGAAGTGATCCTTGCCAAGACAGAATTTTCTGATTCAGTTTCCTCGCTCAGCCTAGGTACCAGAACCCCTCACTTAATACTTTGTGTGGTTCATATGATTCGGGTATCCATAAACATTAGTACCTGAAACTGTACTATGCCTTGATGACCTGCAAATTACACAGGCAAAATCTGTTGCAAGACGCTGAATACACACTCTAACATTTTCTCTATCTAGACTCTCCAAACTCCAAGGAATATACAGGTTCTGATGGTTTCTAATTGCTCCTCACATAAGATACAATGATGACAGGCAGTCAGTTTAGAAAGGCAGTGTATGTAGTGATTAAGAAAGCTGACTCTGGAGTCAGACATCTGGGTCTGAATTCAGTCCTGCTGTGAGACCTTAAGAAAGGTGCTTGGCCTTTCTGAACATCAGTTTTCCACATGAGGGAAATAACAGTACCTACCTGAATGTTGTGAGAAATTAAATGTACCAAGGCATACAAACTGCTCAGCACAATATTGGACACAAACTCAGAAAGAAAGAAATGTTAACAGATCTGTGGCCACTATTTTGTAGCATATCTTTGAACCATACTGATTATATTAGTAATATAAAGAAATTTTCATTGTATGAAAGTTTTGTGCAATCTATCCATGTACTTTACAATTTCTCAACTGTAGGTGACTTCCAGCTAACAATAGCAGCTGAGGGCTTCGTGCTTATGTCATTTGGGTCCTTTCATCGTGTCCCACCCTTTCTTCCTCTTGTCCCACTCTAATGGACTGTTTCAGCGTCTTTGTGTTTCTTCTTTCCACTTAGTCCTTAATCATTCACTTTTGGAATCATTAGGTAGTATCAGCTGATTCCTGCCGAAGGCTCTGAATTTTCCCTAAACGTTCTCTGCCCTACAGTTGCACCCAGGATCTCCTTGTGATCAGTCTGTCCTCTCATAATGGACAGGCCCTGTGTTCCATCTGCTGCATTGTCTCTGTATGAACCTGGATTTCCTTACATTTTCCACTTGGAAAGGGGTTTTGGAATGAACATACACACTACTATATGTAAGACAGATAACCAACAAGGACCTATTGCATAGTACAAGGCTCAGCATTCTGTGATAACTTATATGAGAAAATGAAAAAATGATGTATATATGTATAACTGAACCACTTTGATGTATATCTGAAAATAACACAATACTGTACATCAACTATACTGTAACTTTTTAAAAAGTCTGTGAATGGAGAAAGATACACCATGTTAACATTTACTGCAAGAAAAAAAGTAAAGAAAGGGGGTTTGATACATTGAAGCTTCTTTTGGTAGAAAGAGACATTTCCTTGCTGAAATTAGACCTGAAAACAGATTTCCCTGCCCTTACTGCCCACAAAAGTATCTATCAATACCTGCCTCCAATAACTTAGAATGCTACCAGGAAATTGCTACTTGTTAACATTATGTGATCACAGATTTGATTACAAATAAGCATGAACTCCTTAGTAGCTTCTCCAAGTACTCGTGATACATATGCCAAGAAAGAGAAATTTTGTTTTTTACTTTTCAACAGCCACTTAAAAAACAAGGACAAGAATTGTCAGTATTAAAGTATAAATTGATACTATTAGTTGAAGAAATATTAGCAAGACTAATTTAAGTGTTTTAATCAGTTACTGTTTCTATTAGATACGTTTAATACTAATAGCTGTTTGGTAGAGATTAATGCCAGTCATTGGTAATCAGTTTTGATCTTTCAGTACTGTATTTGCCTTGATGACATTCCTCTAAAGTAATGCTTGTATTTTACTGATTACAAAAGCAATATATATATTTGTTGTATTTTTTTGGCCTCTTTTTATTGGTCCTTCATTTATTTTATTTTCATCCATCTTAATTCTTTGGACTGTATGGGCCTCCCATCATGGTGGCCTCTCTCGTTGCAGGGCACCGGCTCTGGGTGCATGCACTCCAGTGTGCTGGCTCTTAATTGGACACATTGGTTCAGCCACTCTGCAGCATATGGGATCTTCCCATGCCAGGGATCAAACTGGTGCCCCTTGCACTGCAAGGTGGACTCTTTACCCACTGGACCAGCAGGGAAGCCCCCTGTTGTATTTTTTTAACATGTAAAGACATACAACTAAAAAAAAATAAATAGCCTGGACTTTCTCTTTGTTTCCTCTTAGACCAAGCCCTACTCTGGCTATTATCAGTACTTCTAATTATGAGGGTGAATTATCAGACCATTCATTTGGAAGCAGTCTTTTCTTTCTTTTCTTGATCACTGAAGCTGTTTTCTGTCTCAGGCCTTTGTGGTGATAGAAACATAATATTAGCTAACACACGATACACTTAGTTCATTCTAATGTTTTCCATAGTAAAATCGGACTTTTCCTATTTCTTTTTTTCAGGATTATAAATTCATTCCAGAGGCTTATGTAGGAACAGGCATGTGGAATGTGGTATGTCTCTGCTCCTCAATCACCATGCCCCCGGCCAAGTTTGATAGATGTTATTGCTCATGTCCCAGGCACACTGCTCATGGCCACCCCAGAAAACAGCTGCCAGGAATCAACCCTAAATTGCCCTCATCCTCAAGATATTATTTTTTCCCTAAAGGAGTGTCTAGCTTGAATTACCACACCTGAAGAAGGATGATAGTGCAGATTGGGATAAAGTGTAGTGAGTCAAACTTCTGCTCCAAGGAGTACAAGTGAAGAGTGAGGCAGGGAAGGGTAAAAGACCAATACAAAGGGATGTTACTGAGATCAGTGGTATCTTTTTTTTAAAACAATATTTATTTACTTGGCCTTGTCAGGTCTTAGTTATGGCAAACTGTCTCTCTGGTTGTGGTGCATGAGATCTGGAGAACAAAGGCTCAGATGGCTCTGCAAATGTGGGATTTTAGTTCCCTGATCAGGGTTCAAAGACGTGTCTCCTGATTGCAAGACAAATTCTTAACCAATGGACCACCAGGGAAGTTCTCTACCAGTGGCTTTTAAAAGAGAGAAAAACAGTTTCCGACAGGGTTGACCTAGAACTATTATCTGGCTTGGTACTCACAGCTAAGTCTTGGTATTCTCCTCCCAGACACAAATTTCACAGAACATCAACATTAGACAAGGCTACTTTGCCATTATGAAAGATTAAAATAGAAAACTATTTCATAATTATATCTGAAAACAGATAAAAACCATGGACATTGTCCAAGTCATAAGAATCACAAAGCATATTTTTAACCTTGCCAAGTGACTGCTGCTTCTTCATCAGTTGTTAATATGGCCTTACTTTATTCTTCCTGCCACCTTATAGATAAGATGTGAAAGTTGCTCAGTTGCACCCGATTCTCTGCGACCCCATGGATGGTAGGCTCCTCTGTCCATGGAATTCTCTAGGCAAGACTACTGGAGTGGGTAGCCTCTCCCTTCTCCAGAGGATCTTTCCAACCAAGGATCGAACCCAGGTCTCCTGCATTGCAGGCAGATTCTTTACTGTCTGAGCCACCAGTGAAGATGTAAGATACCCAACAAGAATTATCCTTACTTCCTGACAGCATTGGATCCAGAGCCAAGCTCCTATGTTGAACACTCCTCAAAATACTTAACACAACTAAGAATTCTCTAAATCCTTCCAAATTGCCTCTGTCAGAGCTGTTCCCCAATTCCTCATGTAGTATGTCTGCAGCAAGCATGAAACCCAGCTTGCTTAAGTGCAGCCATGTTCCTGGTGGTCTTTGTTGGTATGGTATTGACACACTGTTCTCCTGGCACCTCCTGGTGAGTTCACAGAATGCCTCCCCAGACTTGTCCATGAAAGAAGGCATGGGTAGTGTGCATGGACTCAGACCAAGCAAGTTCCAGCTAATTTCTTTGGTAATGGAAGGGTAAAAGACCAATACAAAGGGATGTTACTGAGATCAGTGGTATCTTTTTTTTAAAACAATATTTATTTACTTGGCCTTGTCAGGTCTTAGTTATGGCAAACTGTCTCTCTGGTTGTGGTGCATGAGATCTGGAGAACAAAGGCTCAGATGGCTCTGCAAATGTGGGATTTTAGTTCCCTGATCAGGGTTCAAAGACGTGTCTCCTGATTGCAAGACAAATTCTTAACCAATGGACCACCAGGGAAGTTCTCTACCAGTGGCTTTTAAAAGAGAGAAAAACAGTTTCCGACAGGGTTGACCTAGAACTATTATCTGGCTTGGTACTCACAGCTAAGTCTTGGTATTCTCCTCCCAGACACAAATTTCACAGAACATCAACATTAGACAAGGCTACTTTGCCATTATGAAAGATTAAAATAGAAAACTATTTCATAATTATATCTGAAAACAGATAAAAACCATGGACATTGTCCAAGTCATAAGAATCACAAAGCATATTTTTAACCTTGCCAAGTGACTGCTGCTTCTTCATCAGTTGTTAATATGGCCTTACTTTATTCTTCCTGCCACCTTATAGATAAGATGTGAAAGTTGCTCAGTTGCACCCGATTCTCTGCGACCCCATGGATGGTAGGCTCCTCTGTCCATGGAATTCTCTAGGCAAGACTACTGGAGTGGGTAGCCTCTCCCTTCTCCAGAGGATCTTTCCAACCAAGGATCGAACCCAGGTCTCCTGCATTGCAGGCAGATTCTTTACTGTCTGAGCCACCAGTGAAGATGTAAGATACCCAACAAGAATTATCCTTACTTCCTGACAGCATTGGATCCAGAGCCAAGCTCCTATGTTGAACACTCCTCAAAATACTTAACACAACTAAGAATTCTCTAAATCCTTCCAAATTGCCTCTGTCAGAGCTGTTCCCCAATTCCTCATGTAGTATGTCTGCAGCAAGCATGAAACCCAGCTTGCTTAAGTGCAGCCATGTTCCTGGTGGTCTTTGTTGGTATGGTATTGACACACTGTTCTCCTGGCACCTCCTGGTGAGTTCACAGAATGCCTCCCCAGACTTGTCCATGAAAGAAGGCATGGGTAGTGTGCATGGACTCAGACCAAGCAAGTTCCAGCTAATTTCTTTGGTAATGGAAGGGCCATGAGGCAGAAAGTGAAGTGAGCCAACTTTCCATCCAAGCTACCTCTTGAGTCTAAAGTATGAGTCTCCTCCATAATTTTCTCATCAATTCCTGCCACAGCATTCTCATCTACAGATGCTTTAAGTGCCATGGGATTCCCTTGGATGCAAGATCCAAGTGGTTGGCCTGCTTACACTGCAGCCTGGGCCATCTGAATAGCCTTCTCTAACTCTGGGCATTACTCAAAGTTGGCAGTTTTTTAGGTCATCCAGTTAATAGATTAGGCTGTATTCCAGTATGTGGAATAAATTGCATGCAAACTTTATACAGTCCTACTAAACGCTGAAGAGTTCCATAGTTCAATTGTGAAGATATCTATCGTTCATGCCTAGGAATCTTAATTTCAAAAAATTTACTAGAGTAATTTGTAGAAGTACCTGTGCTCTAAGGCACCCAGCATACAAGAAAATTTTCTTGCCCTGTCAGCATGATATCATCAGTGTAATCAACGAGTATGAGGTCCTATGAAATGGTCAATGCCTGAGGAAGTAATTGACTCAGGTAGTAAAAAACAAATTCTTTGGGAACGTTTTATATTTTGACATAGACAATATTTGCAATATCCCAATATAAGACCATAAATGGGACAGTTGTTGTAAACAGAGGGACTACTTGATTAATCCAACATTGTCCTCCAAAGATAGTCATTTTTGATTCTGGTCAAACTACAGAATTAAATGGGCATGTGAAAGAATCTCTAGTCTTATATCTTTCACGATGACACTAGTCTTTGCACTTACCATTTACTTTCTACTTTGAGAAAGAAGACTAAATAACTTTTGTGTAAGAGGTACACTAAAAGTGACAAATATCCTTGAGAAAAATTAAATGATACACATAAATGGATAAGATATGCATGCTTTTATTGAAAATAAAAAATCTTGCCTGGATTATCTCTTCTAGTCTTAGAAGGAAAAAGAGATTTCTAAGAAGCCACTTTTATTCTGTCTTCTTCATGAAATCCATTAACTGCTTTGTGATGACAGAGTGAAAGTTAGCAACATAATATTGTTATGCCCTGTCTGGTTTTCAGTGCTCCTTTCATATTAAAATTGTTTCCTAAAAGCATTGCATAATTTCTGCCTCTTTTAACAAAACTGGCAATTTTATATTTGTGAAGCATCCAAATTGCAACCCCAGAGACTCATCAGTGCCTACATGTTCCTAAAGAGTCATTAAACTCACCAGAATTTGTTCATAGAGACTCCCTCTCGCCAAGCCCTTGATGAGTAATTCACTCTGCTGATCCATCTCTATATTTGTTCAAAGATAAAAATTCGAGAGGTGCTCAGCGCTCTAACTCTGTTCACCAAAACAGTGCCAGGACTTATGCTGTAGGAGTAACCACTGTGGGTGGCACTTACCCTCAGGACCTTATTGTTGCTTTTTATGAGGTTGTAACTGTGCTATAGCATTTCACTTTCCCACAAAAATCTTACATGCACAAGGTGGCCTATAATGTCTGTTCCTCTCCAGTGGCAACCAATAGAAAAATAAAAACAAAAGAAACCTTGTCTCTCAAAAATAATTATTAGATGTGAACATATGAACACAGGAAAATCCTATGAATTAAAAAAAAAGGCTCACCATAATGGAGATCCTTAGTCACAGATTTTTTAAAAAAGAAATTGAGTGTGGTAGCTCTAATTGATTTGTATTAATACATTTGATAAATGACTGAAGTTATTAACAAATTTGCCATCAATAAAATAGCTTGATTAACAACCATTGCTCTCAGATCAAGCTCTCACAAGCTTTCTTATAATTTTGTGTAGCTTATCACACTGATTATCAATTTTTTTTCAAAGTGAATGCCAATGTAAATTTCCATTGAAGTGAAATATGATAAATTATGAATTAGTGGTAATCTTATTATAAGAGTTCAAAAATTATTGAATATACAAGAAGAAAGTTACATAAAAAGACAAGCTATTAATCAATCTATCTTCCCAATTACAATAGAGGGCTTCCCAGGTGGTGCTCATGGTAAAGAACCTGCCTGCCAATGCAGGAGACGTAAGAGATGTGGATTTGATCCCTGGATTTGGAAGATCCCCTGAAGGAGGGCCTGATAACCCACTCCAGTATTCTTGCCTGGAGAATCCCATGACAGAGGAGCCTAGTGGGCTACAGTCCATAGGGCCACAAAGAGTCGGACATGATTACATGTAGAGAAATTATATTGGTGGTCAACTTCCAGACTTACTTTTGATAGTTTGAATGTACTTAAAATAATTTAAATAGCTGTGAAATACTAATTTTTTGCCAAAGTTTAAAGAAGAAGCTCTTTGTCTCATCTACATAGGTGAACATAGTAGAGGGCTCGAAGGCAAACACGTTTGCATCATTGAGCCATTTTTATTGGCCTACTGCAAAGTGGCTGGATTTTGAAATCACAGTCCTTAGTTTTCATTACAGATAATACCTGTGCTGAGCATGATGCCGGTTGGGTATGTTTCTCTCCTGTAGAAGATAAGGACTTACTTGTAACCTGTGAAAAAGTCCCTCTGTGCTCACAGTTCTCTCTTAATCGTGTGTTAATCACCCCTCAGTTTCTCATTACCCCTTGTGGGACATCAATACAGTTTTGCAATAATCAGCCCCTGGGCTATCTGATTTCCCAAATCACAAGTAAAATCTTAAGAAATGGGGCCTCCAGCAGTACCAGGCAGGCCTTAAGTTCCTCTCGTGATGAGGTCGACCTCACCTGCCAAAGAGTAAGCCAATCCTCAGGTCCCATCTTACTGCCTGTTTTTTCAGACCCCTCTCAGAACCTCTGTGCCCATTGATGACTTCTAGGAAGCAGGAGTTAAGAAGAGATTAGACATACAAGATATTTATTGGGAGAACTATCTGTGATGTATAAAGGGGGATGGAGCAGGGTTAGGTAGGGAGACCTTCTGACTGGGGTGCTGACTGGAAATGTGAAAGGAAAAAGGGTCATGAGAAACTTTCAGCTAAGTCAGTGGGGTTGGGAGTCCCCAGGCAAAGACTGCTCAGACTAAGAGTTGAGCAATTGAATATACAAGAAGAAAGTTACATAAAAGACAAGCTATTAATCAATCTATCTTCCCAATTACAATAGAGGGCTTCCCAGGTGGTGCTCATGGTAAGAACCTGCCTGCCAATGCAGGAGACGTAAGAGATGTGGATTTGATCCCTGGATTTGGAAGATCCCCTGAAGGAGGGCCTGATAACCCACTCCAGTATTCTTGCCTGGAGAATCCCATGACAGAGGAGCCTAGTGGGCTACAGTCCATAGGGCCACAAAGAGTCGGACATGATTACATGTAGAGAAATTATATTGGTGGTCAACTTCCAGACTTACTTTTGATAGTTTGAATGTACTTAAAATAATTTAAATAGCTGTGAAATACTAATTTTTTGCCAAAGTTTAAAGAAGAAGCTCTTTGTCTCATCTACATAGGTGAACATAGTAGAGGGCTCGAAGGCAAACACGTTTGCATCATTGAGCCATTTTTATTGGCCTACTGCAAAGTGGCTGGATTTTGAAATCACAGTCCTTAGTTTTCATTACAGATAATACCTGTGCTGAGCATGATGCCGGTTGGGTATGTTTCTCTCCTGTAGAAGATAAGGACTTACTTGTAACCTGTGAAAAAGTCCCTCTGTGCTCACAGTTCTCTCTTAATCGTGTGTTAATCACCCCTCAGTTTCTCATTACCCCTTGTGGGACATCAATACAGTTTTGCAATAATCAGCCCCTGGGCTATCTGATTTCCCAAATCACAAGTAAAATCTTAAGAAATGGGGCCTCCAGCAGTACCAGGCAGGCCTTAAGTTCCTCTCGTGATGAGGTCGACCTCACCTGCCAAAGAGTAAGCCAATCCTCAGGTCCCATCTTACTGCCTGTTTTTTCAGACCCCTCTCAGAACCTCTGTGCCCATTGATGACTTCTAGGAAGCAGGAGTTAAGAAGAGATTAGACATACAAGATATTTATTGGGAGAACTATCTGTGATGTATAAAGGGGGATGGAGCAGGGTTAGGTAGGGAGACCTTCTGACTGGGGTGCTGACTGGAAATGTGAAAGGAAAAAGGGTCATGAGAAACTTTCAGCTAAGTCAGTGGGGTTGGGAGTCCCCAGGCAAAGACTGCTCACTGTTAACTAGACCAGAGTTGCAGCAATGTTAGTCACTCAGTCGTCTCCGACTTATTGCAACCCCAAAGACTGTAGCTGGCTGGGCTCCTCTGTCCATGTGATTCTCCTGGCAAGAATACTGGAGTGGGTCACCATTCTAATGGGTGGGTTGCCTTCTAATCCCACTGCCATGCTCAGTCATTGGCTGGGAGCAACTCAGGGAAACAGTGGCCTAATCATTCATAGAATCAGTAACTTCAAGTGATCCTCATGCGCCCTATAGCTGGCTCTCCCAAAAATCTGAGCAGTGCATGTCTGTAGCCACCACACTTAGGTGTGTTTGAGCATACTGAGTAATGAGAGGAGACCTACAGTCATGTTGTGGAGCTTGGGAATAAATGAATGATGCGTGCAATAGGAAACTAAACTTAACAAAAGTCAGTGAGAAGGCAAAATGAAAAGTTGCACAAGAAAATAATATGATCATAATTCCCTGTAGGTCAGTGGTGAATTACATTTGAATAATCATAATAAGCATAGACTCTAAACAGGAAACATGCACCAAATTTTAAAAAAGCCTATTATTGGAAAGATGGAAAAAGGAAAGTGCAAACAAAGAAGCTAGGGGTGAGAGGGACCAAAATTTGTATCTTCTATAATAAGAAGTCGCCAGTTAATGTCTAACAATGAAAATTAAGAAATAACAATGTAAGTAGTTTATTATAAAATATTAAGTAAATAATAAAAGCTACAACTAAAATAGTTGAAAGTGGTATCTCAGGAATTCCCTGGTGGTCCAGTGGCTAAAACTCCAAGCTCCCAGTGCAGGGGGCCGGGGTTTGATCCCTGGTCGGGGAACTAGATCCCATATGCTACAACTGAGATCCAATGCAGCCAAATAAATATAAATAAAATATTAAAAAAGAAAAAAGAAAGTGGTATTTCTAGGGAGCTGGAATCTATAGTGGAAAGAGGTTTAGCAGAGAACTGCTGTTTTCCTTTTTTAAGCCTGTGGTATTATTTTACTCTTTTTTTTTTAACTCTTATCAATGTCTAACTTTGATTAAATATTAAAATTAAATTTTAAAAGACAAAGACTATCCAATACTTTGTTCTAAATTCCAGTGAATGATTTATGCAGTGTTCAGATATTCTGCCATTAAAAGGACATCAATACTTAAGTTGTGTACCAGGCTCACATTCATTAAAGGGATATGCTTTTACTCTCGATTCATATTTCACTGGAAGTGTTTTCACATGCAAAATTTAAAACATTGTCAGTCATTAAGCGATTTCAAAAGGAATGTTTTCAAGTCAGGCAGTGGGGAGTTTTACGGGGGTTTTAGCTCGTTTTCTGATAATACACACTTGGCTTCAGATCCACATGTGTCAGCTGTTATCAGCTGCCTGTGTGCGTCACTGAGTTTGCTTTGTGGTATTATCTGCAGCCAAAGGAAACACAAAGGAAATCATCACAGCGGCTCCACACATTTTAATCAGTTAAAAAAAAATCTCGTCCTTTACTGGTATTTTCACACATACTTTCAGCAGCAAGTCGATCATTTTAAAGTAGCAAGTTTAAAAAATGCAAAACAAAAAACTATGTGGATTCTGATCACTGCTAATTCAGCCTTTAAAAAAGAATTTGTATAAATCCCATAATTCCAGGAATCCTTCTCGTCCTCAAATTTGCAGTGATCTTTTTCACAATATTGTCACTTATACATGTGCTCAGAACAATTTCCACAATCTTTCCCTCTTTCCCTCACACCTGACTCAAGCTTTTTCTGCCTGTAGGTAGAATTAAGACCCCCATCCCCGCAAACGCAGGTCTTGTGAATATCAATTTTGAAAATAAATGGTAAGCTACACACACACACACACACACACACACACACACACACACACACATATACCTCATTGTACTTCATCATAAAAAAAAAAAATCTGATGATCTTCCCAACCCAGGTATCAAACCCAGGCCTACTTGCACTATAGGTAGGTTCTTTACCATCTGAGCCACCAGGGAAGCCCAAGAATACTAGAGTGGGTTGTCTACTCCTTCTCCAGGGGATCTTCCCAACCCAGGAATTGAACTAAAGTCTCCTGCATTGCAGGCAGATTCTTTACCAGCTGAGCTACCAGGGAAGCCTCCTTCATCACATATACCATGCATAAATTGCTCCATGCCACGAGGTAGTATCATTGTTCATCTTCTATGTCAAATTATTCCTAGATCTGAGTCCCTAACCACCTCAGTGGGAAAACAGCAGATCAAAATCACCCATTGGCATTTACTTCCATCCTCTTCCAGGGACTGTACAAGGACCCCAGGACTGACAAGGTCCAGAGGAATTGGGAAGGGCCGAGACTGTTATTCCATTGAGATTGCCATCTTACTGTTCCTCCTTTGAGGATCGCCTTCTGCCATGGCACACATATCCTTCCCTATGGTCAAGGATGGCAGATGCAATGACCTCCAGAGATTATAAAGGTGCATTTTCTCTCTCTCCCAGTTATGTCTGGGCACTACCCAGTTACGCAGAGATTCTGATGGGTTCCCACATGCGGTAGCTTTTAGAATTTCACTTTCACAAATGCTTTCATGACATCCTCCTTTTTTTCTTGTAAGTATACTCTAATAGGGCAGAGAAGAGGTGGGGCATTAGGGAAATCACTCCAATAAATTATTAATGCCTTTTCCTGCTACCTTTATTAAACCATTTTTAATAACTCTCCAATTTTCCTTAAGATAGTGAAGAGTGTATAAATGTTTATTTTCATTTCTGAAATAATTACAATAATCCTTTGCCAACATTGCTCTTGAAAATTTCTGGGGCTGGTACAATGGTTGTCAATATTTTTCATAGAAAATAAAAGGTTGAACATTAAAAAAAGTCTAACTATATATAATATTTTAAAGCAGAGAGAGTAAAAGCCTGGAAAATATCTTGTCCAAAACAAATCACATTTGTGATTAAAAACCTGTCCTGATAGAAAATCTTCCATGAGTTCCTTCATCAATCATTCTAGAACCACTACTGCTTTCCTGTGATCTGTTGAGGTATATGTACTCATAAGCCTGACCATCTAGTTAAAGAAAATGCAAGAATCATCACTTACTAGTTTGAAATTTAGTATCTTATATTTGCATTCTTCCTATATATAAATCTCCAAATCCCTGCCCCACACAGGCCTCAGGAAAAACAACATTATATATAGTGCCCCACAACATTTAAGGTGTCAGAACGGTAAAACTGTCAAAGCTTTTTATTTTGTATATCAACTAATACCTGACTGAACCTTCACTCACCAAGGATGGCAATAATTGCTGTTTCCTTATTCCCTTTGATAAAACATTACGCCCTTTTTAAAGTTATCAAGGTGGTTAAGAAATATTATTTCAGGACTTCCCTGGTGGTCCAATGGATAAGACTCTATTCTTCCAATGTGGAGAGCATGGGTTCAATCCCTGGTAGGGGAATGAAGATCCCACATGCTGTGCTGTATGGCCAAAACCCTTAAAGCTAAAAGAAGTACTATTTCCCTAAACTAGTTTACTAATATTTATTCAAAGGGTAATATACAGAAGATCTTTTTTCTTTGTGTGACCCCCCCATAGATATACCCCCATATATGAAAAAGAAAAATTAATCTGAGGCTTTAGTAGTATTCTTTTGTTGATTAAGGATCATTAAAACAACTGTCAAAATATTAATTTTTGGCTGCCATTCCTGAAGAATATGATTTAAAATGTCTGGGGCAGAGCCCAGAAATTTGCATTTTGTGGGTCATAAAGTTTAATAAGGGATTTTGATAGCTGAATCTGGAAGCACATGTCAAGCATGGAACTAAACTTTATATATGTAAATGATCTCAGATTTTTAAATTTCTTATAAAACTGTAAATCAGTATAAATGGACCCAGGAGTTCCAAACACTGTCTCTGCCCAGAGATTACTACAATTTTGTGAGATACAACCTCCCAAATATGCCCCTCTGCTTTTTGTTATGGCAAAATATACATAACATAAAGTTGACCATTGTAATCATTTTTAAGCATAGAGTTCATTCATTCATGAAGTACATTTGCATAGTTTGGCAGAAATCACCACCATACATACATCACCACCCTACATCTTCACCCAGAAGATGAAAAAAATTCAATACCCATTTAATACCATCTCCTCCTCCTCCCCCGCAGGTCCTGGAAACCACCATTCTTTCTGTCTCTATAAGTTTAATAATTGAAGGTACCTAGTATAAGCGGAATTATAACAGTTTTTATCCTTTGGGAACTGGCCTATTTCACTTAGCATAATGTCCTCAAAGTCCATGTGGTAGCAGGTGTCAGGATTTCCTTCCTTTTTAAGGTTGGATGATATTCCATTGTGTGTATATATCACATTTTGTTTATTCGTTCATAGCCCGGTTGCATCCTTTTACTCACCAAGGATGGCAATAATTGCTGTTTCCTTATTCCCTTTGATAAAACATTACGCCCTTTTTAAAGTTATCAAGGTGGTTAAGAAATATTATTTCAGGACTTCCCTGGTGGTCCAATGGATAAGACTCTATTCTTCCAATGTGGAGAGCATGGGTTCAATCCCTGGTAGGGGAATGAAGATCCCACATGCTGTGCTGTATGGCCAAAACCCTTAAAGCTAAAAGAAGTACTATTTCCCTAAACTAGTTTACTAATATTTATTCAAAGGGTAATATACAGAAGATCTTTTTTCTTTGTGTGACCCCCCCATAGATATACCCCCATATATGAAAAAGAAAAATTAATCTGAGGCTTTAGTAGTATTCTTTTGTTGATTAAGGATCATTAAAACAACTGTCAAAATATTAATTTTTGGCTGCCATTCCTGAAGAATATGATTTAAAATGTCTGGGGCAGAGCCCAGAAATTTGCATTTTGTGGGTCATAAAGTTTAATAAGGGATTTTGATAGCTGAATCTGGAAGCACATGTCAAGCATGGAACTAAACTTTATATATGTAAATGATCTCAGATTTTTAAATTTCTTATAAAACTGTAAATCAGTATAAATGGACCCAGGAGTTCCAAACACTGTCTCTGCCCAGAGATTACTACAATTTTGTGAGATACAACCTCCCAAATATGCCCCTCTGCTTTTTGTTATGGCAAAATATACATAACATAAAGTTGACCATTGTAATCATTTTTAAGCATAGAGTTCATTCATTCATGAAGTACATTTGCATAGTTTGGCAGAAATCACCACCATACATACATCACCACCCTACATCTTCACCCAGAAGATGAAAAAAATTCAATACCCATTTAATACCATCTCCTCCTCCTCCTCCCCCGCAGGTCCTGGAAACCACCATTCTTTCTGTCTCTATAAGTTTAATAATTGAAGGTACCTAGTATAAGCGGAATTATAACAGTTTTTATCCTTTGGGAACTGGCCTATTTCACTTAGCATAATGTCCTCAAAGTCCATGTGGTAGCAGGTGTCAGGATTTCCTTCCTTTTTAAGGTTGGATGATATTCCATTGTGTGTATATATCACATTTTGTTTATTCGTTCATCCACTAGCAGCCTCAGGTTGCATCTACCTTTTGGCTATTGTGAATAATGCTGCTGTGAATGTGAGTATACAAATACCTACTCAAATCCTTGCTTTCGATTCTTCTGAATATAAACTCAGAAGTGCAATTGCTTATAATACTCTTAATAACATAAAGGAAGCCTAGCATGTATTTTATTCTAAAATTCTTGGTACATAATATAATTCTGATTTTCTAAGGTGACCAAGTGTAGATTTTTGCGATATCTATAGACTAAAGCCATGAGGTAGACAAAACACTGAACTCACATTCCTAAATTTTCTCTCCATTTGCTCCTTCTTTTCAGGTCTCCATGTCTAATTTTGCTTTTAGTTTTTCCACCTTCAGCATGATCTCCCATAACAAGTTCACTACTCTCATAACTTCAGTTATTTTATTTTGCTCATAGTTTCCAGATTCACCATCAAGTCACTGAACTATACCCTTCACTTTCAAGCACCCAATACTTCTATGAATGACTACATCATCTCCCAGGAACATTGTTCTATTAGCCATTCCCTCTCTCTCCTCAACCTTCAACTTCTATGATTCTACCAGCTCTTTTCCCATAGCCTATAACTCTACTTAAAAACAGAAATTCTTTTTTTTCTTTAAAAACAGAAACCCTCAAGTCTTGTTCAGTTTAGTGTATCATCACACTTTTTTTCAAATACTGGACATAGGTATGTTCATGTACACCCACGTGTGTGCATACACACACAGTCCTGACCTTTGCTCTAATTAGTGCATAGGATAATGTGTTCATCTTACACTTTGTCCTAGCAAATAGACCCATAACCAAAGAAACATCTCTAGTTTTCAGTCAAGACAGGAAATTAAAGACATTTCAGTAAAGACTAAAGGAAACAAACAGAGCTGTATTGGTCCCCTCACCTTCTACAGTATTATTTAGATAACAAACATAATTCCAGATCCCATTACTTCCCTTGCCAATGTGTGCATGTGTACACACACTCATACACACACACACACACACACACACACACACTCATCAGGGTGTCAGACTATCACAGACTTTCCCTCTCACCTGAAATACAATAAGTCCCTGCCAGGTTCCTTTGTCCTGCTTGCTGCCAATTGCAAAAGCAATTGAGTTACTTACTCTAATTGACCAATGGCCAAATGGCCTAAGGCTGTTTGAAGTCTCAGGCCTTTCAAACACCAAAGACTGTAAAACATAATACTTCCAAAAAAAATCTACTGAAGTCTCCAAAGTCAGACTTTGCATTCAAAAGTTGCCTCCTCATCAGCCAGGCCTCAGAAAGCATTTGCAGAACTTCCCAGGACAGTAGATGTGTGATGATACGACTGTACAGGAAGGTCAGGTAAAATTGCAGATGAGACCCTATCTTCAGCTAACCACACAAAACAGAGTTTGAGAGGATGAAAGTAATAAATCTCTTATTAAAGTGGTAGGTGGCAGACCTTTTTTCTTTACTTTCATCAAACAGGAGAAAATGAAAAATTTTTAAGCCGAAATGAAAAAGTAGGAGAAAAACAGTAGGATTCTGAATGGAAACCCTTCTATACTCCATCCACATCCACCTGAAATACCTCATTTCTCACTTTCACCTCAGTTTTACTGACGAAGCCCAGCAAAAATACCTTCAGTCTCTTGCTCAAGTCTAACTACAACTGTATATCCACAGTTGTACTTGACCAATTCTGCCAAGAATTTAAAACAAAATTCAGAAAAGTATATTGAGCCGCTTAAATTAGTTTCTTTAATAACTACATTTTAATGGGGGTACAGTGAAACTGAGGCGGGCATGGCAACCCACTCCAGTATTCATGGAGAATCCCCATGGACAGAGGAGCCTGGAGAGCTGCAGGCATAGGATAATGTGTTCATCTTACACTTTGTCCTAGCAAATAGACCCATAACCAAAGAAACATCTCTAGTTTTCAGTCAAGACAGGAAATTAAAGACATTTCAGTAAAGACTAAAGGAAACAAACAGAGCTGTATTGGTCCCCTCACCTTCTACAGTATTATTTAGATAACAAACATAATTCCAGATCCCATTACTTCCCTTGCCAATGTGTGCATGTGTACACACACTCATACACACACACACACACACACACACACACACTCATCAGGGTGTCAGACTATCACAGACTTTCCCTCTCACCTGAAATACAATAAGTCCCTGCCAGGTTCCTTTGTCCTGCTTGCTGCCAATTGCAAAAGCAATTGAGTTACTTACTCTAATTGACCAATGGCCAAATGGCCTAAGGCTGTTTGAAGTCTCAGGCCTTTCAAACACCAAAGACTGTAAAACATAATACTTCCAAAAAAAATCTACTGAAGTCTCCAAAGTCAGACTTTGCATTCAAAAGTTGCCTCCTCATCAGCCAGGCCTCAGAAAGCATTTGCAGAACTTCCCAGGACAGTAGATGTGTGATGATACGACTGTACAGGAAGGTCAGGTAAAATTGCAGATGAGACCCTATCTTCAGCTAACCACACAAAACAGAGTTTGAGAGGATGAAAGTAATAAATCTCTTATTAAAGTGGTAGGTGGCAGACCTTTTTTCTTTACTTTCATCAAACAGGAGAAAATGAAAAATTTTTAAGCCGAAATGAAAAAGTAGGAGAAAAACAGTAGGATTCTGAATGGAAACCCTTCTATACTCCATCCACATCCACCTGAAATACCTCATTTCTCACTTTCACCTCAGTTTTACTGACGAAGCCCAGCAAAAATACCTTCAGTCTCTTGCTCAAGTCTAACTACAACTGTATATCCACAGTTGTACTTGACCAATTCTGCCAAGAATTTAAAACAAAATTCAGAAAAGTATATTGAGCCGCTTAAATTAGTTTCTTTAATAACTACATTTTAATGGGGGTACAGTGAAACTGAGGCGGGCATGGCAACCCACTCCAGTATTCATGGAGAATCCCCATGGACAGAGGAGCCTGGAGAGCTGCAGGCAGTGGGGTTGCAAAGAGCCAAACATGACTGAGCGACCCAGCACAGCAGATTCATGCTCTGCTAATCACACTCGAAAACTGCATAATAGTTTTCTAAGGCAACATGGCTATATGTGTCAAAAACCATAAAACATATTACACTCTTTAATCCAAAATAGGTAGAAAAGATTGCATATATATATATATATGTATAAATCAGCATATATTTATTGTAATGATAAAATGGTAGAATATAGAAAAATGGTGGACTATTCAGCCAATGAGCAATGTTCAGGTAAGTTATAGAACAAACACTTAGACTAGTGGACTAGGTCTGCCATTATAAATAAGGTTGTAAAATACAATAAATGCAAAAATTCATTTTGTAGACTACCAAATACAGATTCAACTCCAACTGTGTAAAATCTGCTTAAGACAAGAGCTTGTGAGGATGGATGGTAAAATGTGCACTGATTGTGTTAAGGCACTGGCACTGTGCACTTCTTGAACTGGAATAGTTTGTAACATTTTTGAATTATTTTTATAATAGAAAGTATCTGGCATTTTTAAATAGCATTATATGACCATATAAAATCATTACTAAAACAGCTGTGCAATGATTACGAGTACATATTCTCTAATATGGAGTAATTTTAGTTTTTTAATGCATATGGATTATTTTTCTCATTTAGAATTCATCTATGATTCCCAATGATCTAAAAACCTAATGCATTTACTCCATTTAGTCTGCTACACCAGCTATGTTATACTCTATTGCCCAAATGGATGTCTCAAATATGTGCAAATACAATAGATTTTCAAGCTCATTCTGTTCCTAACTATATACCCTGACTGAGGCTTGAAGTTTATATTATTTTATCTAAGATACTAATGAAATGGTTCTGACTGTGCAAGTTTCAATAAGACCAAATGAAATCTGCACCAATTATACAGCAGTGATGCTTTTATCACTATTACTTGTGAGTGTCAGTATCAGGTAACAGTAGAAAATCTAAAAAATAAAAGGAGCAGAGGTGAGAGATTTTGTTCCACTGATTATGTTCTGGACAAAGAAATGTGAAAGATGCAAATTGGCAAAGAAATGCTTTTATTTAAAGATAACAAAAAACTTACTATTACATCAGAACGAATTGTGTAACATCTCATTCTTGTTTGCAGAGGAAACTACTGAGAGATCTACTGAGATCACATAGATCAGGATGAATAAGTTACCTGAGGTGGCAATTGTGGCGGATGGAAAAAGAGTTGCAAAGCAATGGAATATAAACTACCTTTCACCATCCATTTCTTCTCCATCTCCTGCCTCAGCTAAAGGATGAGGAAAGTTCTTTGGCTGGTGAGTTCTAGAGCTCTCCAGTCTCTTTTATCTTTTGTAAATAAGTTATCTTGTCATTCTCAAAAAAAAAAAAAAGAAAATGTTTGTATTCAAATGTTTGGGTTCAAAGCACAGGCATGTGGAATTTCAGCAAGGTCCCATCTGTTTCCTCTTTGCCAGTGAAAAGCTCAGTTGAAACTAGTTTGACCTTTCCTGGCTTCTTAACTTCCTAGTTGCCATTCACACAATCATTGGAAAACCAGACCACCACCCAAAAGGATATCTTTTCTGTCCTCAGTGTCTTCTAAGTCAATTTGAATTTTTGTACTACTTAAATCTATATTTTTTATGGTTTTACAACACTTAGTCTCATGGCGTTTTCTTAAATTTCTGTAGTTGATGATCTCTAGCATTTTTCTGAGAGTCAATTTAAATTTGTTGTCAAGAGTTTCCCATTCCATCCAAATCATAGCACAATATAGATGCACACAGACACAAATGTATGCCACTTCTTCTGTGTATGTAGATACTATTTATACACCAACATATATATGTCTCAAATATGTGCAAATACAATAGATTTTCAAGCTCATTCTGTTCCTAACTATATACCCTGACTGAGGCTTGAAGTTTATATTATTTTATCTAAGATACTAATGAAATGGTTCTGACTGTGCAAGTTTCAATAAGACCAAATGAAATCTGCACCAATTATACAGCAGTGATGCTTTTATCACTATTACTTGTGAGTGTCAGTATCAGGTAACAGTAGAAAATCTAAAAAATAAAAGGAGCAGAGGTGAGAGATTTTGTTCCACTGATTATGTTCTGGACAAAGAAATGTGAAAGATGCAAATTGGCAAAGAAATGCTTTTATTTAAAGATAACAAAAAACTTACTATTACATCAGAACGAATTGTGTAACATCTCATTCTTGTTTGCAGAGGAAACTACTGAGAGATCTACTGAGATCACATAGATCAGGATGAATAAGTTACCTGAGGTGGCAATTGTGGCGGATGGAAAAAGAGTTGCAAAGCAATGGAATATAAACTACCTTTCACCATCCATTTCTTCTCCATCTCCTGCCTCAGCTAAAGGATGAGGAAAGTTCTTTGGCTGGTGAGTTCTAGAGCTCTCCAGTCTCTTTTATCTTTTGTAAATAAGTTATCTTGTCATTCTCAAGAAAAAAAAAAAAAAAGAAAATGTTTGTATTCAAATGTTTGGGTTCAAAGCACAGGCATGTGGAATTTCAGCAAGGTCCCATCTGTTTCCTCTTTGCCAGTGAAAAGCTCAGTTGAAACTAGTTTGACCTTTCCTGGCTTCTTAACTTCCTAGTTGCCATTCACACAATCATTGGAAAACCAGACCACCACCCAAAAGGATATCTTTTCTGTCCTCAGTGTCTTCTAAGTCAATTTGAATTTTTGTACTACTTAAATCTATATTTTTTATGGTTTTACAACACTTAGTCTCATGGCGTTTTCTTAAATTTCTGTAGTTGATGATCTCTAGCATTTTTCTGAGAGTCAATTTAAATTTGTTGTCAAGAGTTTCCCATTCCATCCAAATCATAGCACAATATAGATGCACACAGACACAAATGTATGCCACTTCTTCTGTGTATGTAGATACTATTTATACACCAACATATATATGTCATGTAAATTTAAATGCTTTAAAAATTATGGACTGGGCTTCCCTGGTGGTCCAGTGGGTAAAGAGTCTGCCTTGCAATGCAAGGGGCACAGGTTCTATCCCTGGCCAGGGATATCATGTGCCACAGAGCGGCTGGACCCTGTGTCCAATTAAGAGTGCATGCTCATTCTGGAGCATTGTTCTGGAGCGCATGCACCCAGAACCAGTGCTCCACAACGAGATAGGCCACTGCAGTGGGAGGCCCACACAGGCCAAAGAATAAAGATGGATGAAAAATAAATAAATAAATAAATAAATAAATAAAAAGAGGTCAAAATTAAAAAAAAAAAAAAACCTATTTAAAAAATTATGGACTAACATAAACCAAAATGACAGGTTTATCTCTTAAGAGCTGAAATCATTGGCAATTGTTACCTTATTTATGATCTCCATGTTGTTTTTATACTTCCTACAAGGTTCGAATGTATAAGCAGTAAAGACAGTAAAGCTCCTTTCTGAACCAAAGAAATTAAACTAAATACATAGACCCAAGTTCCACCTAGCTACTTCTCTTAATAGGGAAAGCAAGCTTAGAACATATTCAACAGAAGGATTTTCTTGCTGATAATAGATGTAATCATCATAAATAATCATATTAGAGACAGATTGGGAGAAAAGTAGAACCGTTCTGTAGTTCAATCAAGAGCTGAGGAGAACAGCCTCCATCATTCATAGATCAGTCATAATTTTTTTATTAAGAAAGGAACAATCATGGGATTGAAGTGAAACACATTCATAAAGAAACAAGCCCAAAATCAGATAAACCAGACCACCACCCAAAAGGATATCTTTTCTGTCCTCAGTGTCTTCTAAGTCAATTTGAATTTTTGTACTACTTAAATCTATATTTTTTATGGTTTTACAACACTTAGTCTCATGGCGTTTTCTTAAATTTCTGTAGTTGATGATCTCTAGCATTTTTCTGAGAGTCAATTTAAATTTGTTGTCAAGAGTTTCCCATTCCATCCAAATCATAGCACAATATAGATGCACACAGACACAAATGTATGCCACTTCTTCTGTGTATGTAGATACTATTTATACACCAACATATATATGTCATGTAAATTTAAATGCTTTAAAAATTATGGACTGGGCTTCCCTGGTGGTCCAGTGGGTAAAGAGTCTGCCTTGCAATGCAAGGGGCACAGGTTCTATCCCTGGCCAGGGATATCATGTGCCACAGAGCGGCTGGACCCTGTGTCCAATTAAGAGTGCATGCTCATTCTGGAGCATTGTTCTGGAGCGCATGCACCCAGAACCAGTGCTCCACAACGAGATAGGCCACTGCAGTGGGAGGCCCACACAGGCCAAAGAATAAAGATGGATGAAAAATAAATAAATAAATAAATAAATAAATAAAAAGAGGTCAAAATTAAAAAAAAAAAAAAACCTATTTAAAAAATTATGGACTAACATAAACCAAAATGACAGGTTTATCTCTTAAGAGCTGAAATCATTGGCAATTGTTACCTTATTTATGATCTCCATGTTGTTTTTATACTTCCTACAAGGTTCGAATGTATAAGCAGTAAAGACAGTAAAGCTCCTTTCTGAACCAAAGAAATTAAACTAAATACATAGACCCAAGTTCCACCTAGCTACTTCTCTTAATAGGGAAAGCAAGCTTAGAACATATTCAACAGAAGGATTTTCTTGCTGATAATAGATGTAATCATCATAAATAATCATATTAGAGACAGATTGGGAGAAAAGTAGAACCGTTCTGTAGTTCAATCAAGAGCTGAGGAGAACAGCCTCCATCATTCATAGATCAGTCATAATTTTTTTATTAAGAAAGGAACAATCATGGGATTGAAGTGAAACACATTCATAAAGAAACAGCAAAGACATATTATGCCCCCAAAATCAGACATAAACTCACAACACACACCCCAAACATATTGCCATGAAGCTGGTGAAGGCTTTGAACAGTCCTCTGGAAATCAAAGAACTTAATGAAACAACAGCATCTATAAATGCTGGAGGAACTGAGGGGGAGACAAGTAAATAAGATCTTCATAAAAACTCAAGTCACATTTGGGAAGCAACAGAAAGGAGAATAAATAGAACACAATCAGAGTCATGAAGGGCAAGCTTGAAAACACTGAGCCAGAGTTTAAAAAGACTACAGAGAAGATAAAAAAATACAGGAGACAAAAGAAATAAATTTACACTTTATTTGGTATTTCTAAAAAGAAAGCAATAAAGGCACAGGAAAGGTATTCAAAAGTATAATTCAAAAATCATTTTTAAAATAAATATTTGAATCTATTAATTCCAAGGTTATGTTAGGTTTCAGTAAAAGTGGCAAGCAACTGATTAAAATGGTTCAGTCTCTTTCCTGGTAAAGATATTAGACATCAAAGACAAAGATAGAATCTAGTCATTTATGAGAGATATAAATCAGGTAAGCTTTGATTTTCCCAACATGATACAATGTTGAAAGATGATGTAGAAATGTGCAGCCTTTAGGGAAAAGATCATGGACTCCAGGGATTTTTAGTCCAAGTACTGCCTAGGCACAAAGAGATCAACATCAGACATTTCAAACATGGATGAACTTAAGAAAAATGGTCCTGTGAATACTTCTAAAAGAAGAAACTTCAGCCAGTCAGAAAAAGGAAGACGTTGTGGCAAAAGTGACAACAGTAAGCTGTGAATCCATTTGAATGCAGAGACAGAACAGCTGTGCCACTGGTAGTCGAGGTCAGCCTGTGGACTTTACTGACCACGAGGTATACAAAAAGTCATGATCCATCCAAGTAAGAAGACTGAGAAAGAGGGTGATGAGTCAGAGGGGAAAACTGATAAATGTTGTTTACAATAAACAATTTATGTACGGTCTAAATAATGCTCTGTGAATACTATTTATGGTATTAAAAAACTCACTAGGAACCTAAGAATATACATCCTTTAGGGAAAAAAAAGAAAAGGCAATAAAAGATAACCAGATGGCTTACATAATAAAACATGATAAAAAGAAATACGATATACTGATAAGCTAAGTTTAAAACAAAGAGACACAGTAAAATTGAAAATTAAAAAAATCAGCAAAGACTACTTGGAAAACAAGGCAAAAGAAAGCAGGATCATGGGAGTTGTATCAGATGATGTCAAACACATGTTAAAGAGTACCATATATGGTACAGAGGAGCACTTTAGAACAATTATTACGATCTATAACATAGATCTGATAGTCATGAGTGCTTATGCACCAATAACAGACTACCTTTAAAACAGCAAAAATACAAGAAGAAACACATACAGACACAAATAGATATGGGAGATAAATTGTATCTCTCTGTGATAATAAATCAAGTGTAAAAAATATGATGAGCTAAATGACTTATTGGTAAAGATACCCATGTTAATTTAAATCAGACTCAATGCACTTCTCAGGTACACATAAAACATTTTTGAAATTGACTACATATTAGGCAACAAAAATCCAAATAAGTTCCTGGAAGTCAAAAAAGCATATGTGATGTTTTCTTCTACAGCAAACATAGAAATTAATCATAAAATTAGAAATATTAACCTGATACATGTAAATCACATTATTTTCTAATATAATTTTTTCACCAAAGAAAAAACACTAAATTGAAATCATCAACTAGCTAAGAATCAGCAATATTTCTAATATCACATGTCAGAAACAACAGGATACAGTTTGAGTAGAAATAATTTATGTACTTAAAACACATCTAAATCATTAAGAATTGAAATAAATTGACAAGGCATTCCAATAAAGTTGGGAAAAATAAAATTAACAAAAGGAAGCAATAAGAATGAAAACAGAAAGTAATGAAATGGAAAAAAAATTAAGAAATAAATAGAAGCGATCAGTCTTTATAAGAAAAATAAATTTCATAAATCACTAGCTAAGCTAATAAAGAGGTGGCCCAGTGGTAGAGAATCTGCCTGCCAATGCAGTAGATGCGGGAGGCATGGATTTGATCTCCGGGTTGGGAAGATCTCCTGGTGAAGGGAATGGCAACCCACACCAGTATTCCTGCCTGGAAAAATCCCATGGCAGAGGAGCCTGATGGGCTATAGTCCACAGGGATGCAAAGAGTTAGACACAACTGAGCATGCACAAAAGCATGCAAGCAAACTAACAAATAAACCTGAGAGAAGGTCCAAATACATAAACAACAAATAAAATGGATGGCAGGGTCTAGCATAGGGTCTTGTACGTATGAATGCTCCAGAAACGTTTGCCAAATGATTGAAGAAATCAACTAAATTAAACTATCTGAAATGTTGTTGTTCAGTCACTCAGTCATGTCCATCTCTTTGAGACCCATGAACTGTGGCAAGCCAGGCTTCCCTGTCCTTCACAATCTCTTGACGTTTGCTCCAAACTTTTGTCCATTGAGTCAGTGATGCCATCCAGACATCCCATCCCCTGTTGACCCCTTCTCTTCCTGCCCTCAGTCTTTCCTAGCATCAGTGTGTTAGTCACTCAATTGTGTCCAACTCTTCGCAACTCCATGGACTGTAGCTTGCCAGGCTCCTCTGTCCATGGAATTCTCCAGGCAAAATTATTGGAATGAGCTGTCATTTCCTTCTCCAGGGCCCAGCATAAGCCTCTTTTCCAATGACAAAATAAAGACAAAGTATTGGAACTTCAGCATCAGTCCTTCCAATGAATATTCAGGGTTGATTTCCTTCAGAATTGATTGGTTTGATCTCCTTGCAGTCCAAGGGACTCTCAAGAGTCTTCTCCAACACCACAGTTCAAAGGCATCAATTCTTTCGGGCTCAGTCTTCTTTATGGTCCAACTCTCATATCCATACATGATTACTGGAAAAATTATAGCTTTGGCTACATAGACTTTTGTTGGCAGTGTTGTCTCTGCTTTTTAATATGCTGTATAGGTTTGTCATAGCTTTTTTTCCAAGGAGCAAGCATCCTTTAATTTCACGGCTGCAGTCACCATCTGTAGTAATTTTGGAGTCCCCCCAAATAAAGTCTGTCACTGTTTCCATTGTTTCTCCATCTATTTGCCATGAAGTGTTGGAACTGCATGCTGTGATCTTAATTTTCTGAATGCTAGTTTTAAGCCGGCTTGTTCACTCTCCTATTTCACCTTCATCACAAATTAATTCAATTCTAAGGTGCATATTTTTAACATCTTTGAAGTAGAGACTACCTGCTAGGATGGTGTCTCGCAATAGCTGTGGATAAATTTGGTTGTTATTTCTGGTGGCATGATCAGATAAGTACAGCCCTACACATCTCCCTCAATTGCAACCATTTCAGAACCACTTCAGAAGAAACACGAGCTCTACCCATGGGCCAAGCTGCTTTCATTGTCACCTTCTAGTAAGATAAATACAGTACTATCACTAAAACATGCAGAATGGGCACAAGATGCAACTTGGAAGAAACTCCCAGAGGCAATAGGAGAGGTGTTTTTTGGTTTTTTTTATGAAATGTTGTATCTCCATCTCTCAGCTGGCACAGAAAACAGGGTTGTGTAGAAAAATACGACATCAATGACTTTGCCTCAAAGAGTAAATAAGAAAATGTCAGACACTGAATGTGAAGTTTCAGTAACAGTCTCCAGAACTTAAATCCATTCCCCTTTCAGGTTGATCCCTGTTGTAAAGTCCCCAATATGGTAACATAACATGACTCCCAGGACAAGAACCCAAATTGGCTCTTCCATTCCTCTACCCCCAATTCCACAGCCTTGCTCTAAGACTCAGCCTTATGCCTGAAACTCTGTATCCTCTGACTCAATCTTGGAAACTGACTGCCAGACCTCAGGATGTCCAAGTCTCCCCAGTCCTTGTGTCTCCATAGTTGAATTCTACTATGCTGGAGGAACACCCTAATACAACTTTGATGTCAATATATCAAACAGTTTTCCAGAATTATGACTGGAGATGACAATATCCTCAGAGCATCAGTCCTAGCCAAATCTCCTCCATGGTCTGGACTCCATATTACACAAGACCCAATTCACTAGAAATCCTTTGGCAAGACATGACTCTTGGCTCTAGCCAAACAAAACAGTAGGAAGGAGTTCACTCTTGGCATGAGACCCACACATCAGGAGGCTGAGAAGAAAGCCCAAGGAAAAAAGTATTGAAACTACTTGAGTTTTCTAGGGCTATGCATTGATATTCAGGGTTCATATTTTCAGTAAAGAGTAATCAAATGTTACAGTCTTAATATACATTTCAATTCATTTTGAGAAGTTGAAACTAAAATAGTGGGCTATAGGAGCTATGATTTTGATGACAAACATTCAAATGGATGAATAAAATTGAACACGCTCTTAGCAATAAGTTAAGATTTCTTGATAATATCTCTGTAAAGACAAATAAGTGTAGGTCAATAAAGCAATGGTAACTCTTGTTTGATTGATATAGGAATCATTAAAACAATAGCAACATGATCTATTTGAAGATAACAGCCCTACACATCTCCCTCAATTGCAACCATTTCAGAACCACTTCTACCCATGGGCCAAGCTGCTTTCATTGTCACCTTCTAGTAAGATAAATACAGTACTATCACTAAAACATGCAGAATGGGCACAAGATGCAACTTGGAAGAAACTCCCAGAGGCAATAGGAGAGGTGTTTTTTGGTTTTTTTTATGAAATGTTGTATCTCCATCTCTCAGCTGGCACAGAAAACAGGGTTGTGTAGAAAAATACGACATCAATGACTTTGCCTCAAAGAGTAAATAAGAAAATGTCAGACACTGAATGTGAAGTTTCAGTAACAGTCTCCAGAACTTAAATCCTTTCCCCCTTTCAGGTTGATCCCTGTTGTAAAGTCCCCAATATGGTAACATAACATGACTCCCAGGACAAGAACCCAAATTGGCTCTTCCATTCCTCTACCCCCAATTCCACAGCCTTGCTCTAAGACTCAGCCTTATGCCTGAAACTCTGTATCCTCTGACTCAATCTTGGAAACTGACTGCCAGACCTCAGGATGTCCAAGTCTCCCCAGTCCTTGTGTCTCCATAGTTGAATTCTACTATGCTGGAGGAACACCCTAATACAACTTTGATGTCAATATATCAAACAGTTTTCCAGAATTATGACTGGAGATGACAATATCCTCAGAGCATCAGTCCTAGCCAAATCTCCTCCATGGTCTGGACTCCATATTACACAAGACCCAATTCACTAGAAATCCTTTGGCAAGACATGACTCTTGGCTCTAGCCAAACAAAACAGTAGGAAGGAGTTCACTCTTGGCATGAGACCCACACATCAGGAGGCTGAGAAGAAAGCCCAAGGAAAAAAGTATTGAAACTACTTGAGTTTTCTAGGGCTATGCATTGATATTCAGGGTTCATATTTTCAGTAAAGAGTAATCAAATGTTACAGTCTTAATATACATTTCAATTCATTTTGAGAAGTTGAAACTAAAATAGTGGGCTATAGGAGCTATGATTTTGATGACAAACATTCAAATGGATGAATAAAATTGAACACGCTCTTAGCAATAAGTTAAGATTTCTTGATAATATCTCTGTAAAGACAAATAAGTGTAGGTCAATAAAGCAATGGTAACTCTTGTTTGATTGATATAGGAATCATTAAAAACAATAGCAACATGATCTATTTACTTCTTTCTATGTAGGAACTGCCAATACAACTTCTACATGCTTAACGGGAATATTTTGATACAGTATTTCTACATGATGTTTAGAAATGCCTGTTACAGTTTCGTGTTAGTCGCTCAGTCGTGTCTGACTCTTTATGACCCCACAGACTGTAGCCTGCCAGACTCCTCTGTCCATGGAATTTTCCAGGCAAGAATGCTGGAGTGGGTAGCCATTCCCTTCTCCAAGGGATCTTCCTGATGCAAGGATCAAACTCAAGTCTCCTGCACTGCTGGCAGATTCTTTACTGTCTGAACCACTAGGGAAGCCCTTTGGCTCAATAAGTCTATGTCTAGGAATTTATTTGGCAGAAAATACTTGCGTAAGTGTACAAAGATGTACGTTCAATGATATACAGTGTTGAATTTCTTATATAACTAAAAATTTGAAACAAAAACAAATGATCCTTAGGAAGTGGTTAAAAACTATGCTGCACGCATTCAGTAGAATGCTAGGCAGTCAGTAAAAAAAAAATCAGTAGCTCTTTATGTTCTGATATAAAAAGATGTCCAAAATGCACTTCAAAGAAAAAAAGGGCTAACTGTAGAAGAGTATGCACTGTATAATTTTAATTTTTTATTAAAAACACATATAGGTATTTAAATAAAGAGTTATTACTGCTAAAATTGATTCCTTCTGTGGAGCAATATAATAGCATTTTTGTTTTCTGTTTATAATATAGTTTTTTACATTGTAGTATAAGAATTTTTTAGAAGATTCATAAATAATTCCAGAGTCCATTCCACTTGTCTTTACTGCAGCATTCTCTTACAACCGAGGTCCCTGGAAAAGATGAGACCGGTGTGATCTCATTACAGAATTTCTTTCATTTTTGAGAAGTTGAAACTAAAATAGTGGGCTATAGGAGCTATGATTTTGATGACAAACATTCAAATGGATGAATAAAATTGAACACGCTCTTAGCAATAAGTTAAGATTTCTTGATAATATCTCTGTAAAGACAAATAAGTGTAGGTCAATAAAGCAATGGTAACTCTTGTTTGATTGATATAGGAATCATTAAAAACAATAGCAACATGATCTATTTACTTCTTTCTATGTAGGAACTGCCAATACAACTTCTACATGCTTAACGGGAAAATTTTGATACAGTATTTCTACATGATGTTTAGAAATGCCTGTTACAGTTTCGTGTTAGTCGCTCAGTCGTGTCTGACTCTTTATGACCCCACAGACTGTAGCCTGCCAGACTCCTCTGTCCATGGAATTTTCCAGGCAAGAATGCTGGAGTGGGTAGCCATTCCCTTCTCCAAGGGATCTTCCTGATGCAAGGATCAAACTCAAGTCTCCTGCACTGCTGGCAGATTCTTTACTGTCTGAACCACTAGGGAAGCCCTTTGGCTCAATAAGTCTATGTCTAGGAATTTATTTGGCAGAAAATACTTGCGTAAGTGTACAAAGATGTACGTTCAATGATATACAGTGTTGAATTTCTTATATAACTAAAAATTTGAAACAATAAACAAATGATCTTTAGGAAGGGGTAAAAAATAATGCTGCACGCATTCAGTAGAAGGCTAGGCAGTCAGTAAAAAAAAAATCAGTAGCTCTTTATGTTCTGATATAAAAAGATGTCCAAAATGCACTTCAAAGAAAAAAAGGGCTAACTGTAGAAGAGTATGCACTGTATAATTTTAATTTTTTATTAAAAACACATATAGGTATTTAAATAAAGAGTTATTACTGCTAAAATTGATTCCTTCTGTGGAGCAATATAATAGCATTTTTGTTTTCTGTTTATAATATAGTTTTTTACATTGTAGTATAAGAATTTTTTAGAAGATTCATAAATAATTCCAGAGTCCATTCCACTTGTCTTTACTGCAGCATTCTCTTACAACCGAGGTCCCTGGAAAAGATGAGACCTGTGTGATGCTGCTAGTGCAACAACTCAGAAAACGTCACTCCTCTCTTTAAACACCCTGTAATGGGGTGAACTGTATCTTCCAAAACTTCCTATGCGGAATTCTTAACTCCTAGCACCTCAGAATGTCAACTGACTTGGAAATGGAGTCATTTAAAGAGTAATGAAGTTAATTTGTTAATATGAATTCTTTAGGGTGAGACCTTATCCATTACAACTGGTGTCTCTATGAAACAGGAAAGTTGGACACAGATACACATAGAGAGAATGCCATGTGAAGAGGAAGAAAGAGAGTAGGGTGATGTTTCTGTAAGCCAAGGAATCCCAAAGATTGCAAACAAGCCACCAGAAGCTGGGTGGGGCGCCTAGGACAGACTGTCTCTCACAGCCCGCAGAAGAAATTTTGCCTCCAGACGTAGAAACTCTGTGAATGTCAAGACTTGGACTCAAAGCCAAGGCATTAATTCTTCACTGAATCTCCAACTTGCCAATTTGCTCTACAAATTTGGGATTTGACACTCCCCAAAATCACAGGGCTCAGTTCCTTAAAGTCTATCTCTCCCTCTCCCCTCATTAGATAGATAGATAAAATACATATCTTAGTATTTATGTTTCACTGGAGAATCCAGTACACCTTCTCTTCTGCTGAGTGGACTCAAGCTCCATAATCCCCACAGAAGCCCTGTCTCACATGACACAGGACACCTCTCTCCTTGGGGCATCATGGGTCTACACAATCCAGCTAGGTAAAATAGCCCCTGCTTTCCCACTCCCAGGTTTTTGTTTACACATTATTTCCCCAAAAAAAAAAATTTAGAAATGTAGTCTGATATAAAAGATGTCCAAAATGCACTTCAAAGAAAAAAGGGCTAACTGTAGAAGAGTATGCATGAATTTTATTTTATTAAAACACATATAGGTATTTAAATAAAGAGTTATTACTGCTAAAATTGATTCCTTCTGTGGAGCAATATAATAGCATTTTTGTTTTCTGTTTATAATATAGTTTTTTACATTGTAGTATAAGAATTTTTTAGAAGATTCATAAATAATTCCAGAGTCCATTCCACTTGTCTTTACTGCAGCATTCTCTTACAACCGAGGTCCCTGGAAAAGATGAGACCTGTGTGATGCTGCTAGTGCAACAACTCAGAAAACGTCACTCCTCTCTTTAAACACCCTGTAATGGGGTGAACTGTATCTTCCAAAACTTCCTATGCGGAATTCTTAACTCCTAGCACCTCAGAATGTCAACTGACTTGGAAATGGAGTCATTTAAAGAGTAATGAAGTTAATTTGTTAATATGAATTCTTTAGGGTGAGACCTTATCCATTACAACTGGTGTCTCTATGAAACAGGAAAGTTGGACACAGATACACATAGAGAGAATGCCATGTGAAGAGGAAGAAAGAGAGTAGGGTGATGTTTCTGTAAGCCAAGGAATCCCAAAGATTGCAAACAAGCCACCAGAAGCTGGGTGGGGCGCCTAGGACAGACTGTCTCTCACAGCCCGCAGAAGAAATTTTGCCTCCAGACGTAGAAACTCTGTGAATGTCAAGACTTGGACTCAAAGCCAAGGCATTAATTCTTCACTGAATCTCCAACTTGCCAATTTGCTCTACAAATTTGGGATTTGACACTCCCCAAAATCACAGGGCTCAGTTCCTTAAAGTCTATCTCTCCCTCTCCCCTCATTAGATAGATAGATAAAATACATATCTTAGTATTTATGTTTCACTGGAGAATCCAGTACACCTTCTCTTCTGCTGAGTGGACTCAAGCTCCATAATCCCCACAGAAGCCCTGTCTCACATGACACAGGACACCTCTCTCCTTGGGGCATCATGGGTCTACACAATCCAGCTAGGTAAAATAGCCCCTGCTTTCCCACTCCCAGGTTTTTGTTTACACATTATTTCCACTCAGAGTAAAAATAAATTATAGTGTGAAATGAGCGTGATCAATTGTGAAACGAAACCGTGGTCTTGTTTTGCACTTTTAACAACCATAGCATCGATTTCACGGGATTTCATTCTTTCCTTAACTAGTTGATAACAACACACTCTTTTAAGACAGTCTCCCTTTAAAATCTGCCTCAGATGTAAAAGGATTGCTCGGCTCTTCCGATACTCCCCTCTTCTTTCCTCCTTTTACAAACCATCCATGCACTTCTCTCAGTCTGTAAACACTCTGCCATCCCACTAACTGGCTCAAATCTTAACTCCTTTCCTAATGACCTCAGCTTTGGTTTCTCAACCTTGACATTCCTGTTGACATCTGGGGTTTAGAGAATTCTCTGTTGGAGGCGGGGCCCTCCTTGGCATTGTAGAACATTGAGCAGCATCTCTGCCTTCTTCCCACTAGATGCTAGCAGCACCTTCTCCTTCTTTCCCCACCAGTGAGGGGTGACCAAAAATGTCTCCAGAAACCATCAATTACCTTCGTGTACAAAGCAACCTTGATTGAGAATACATGCATTTTCCCTTGGGCCAGAAAAGCATCAAGGGCCTCCTTCTGCTTCGCCAGAGAAAAGCTTATTATCATAGCTCACTTTCTCTGTTTTCTCGACTGGCTTTTTTTCTGAAGTGAAGGATAAGAAAAACAATATTAGAAAATGGAGGAGACCTTAGAAAAATCCCCTTGCTCTTCGGCTGACTGAAGAATTATTCAGCACAGCTGCTGTGTGAATATTTCCACAAAACCTGCTATGTGCTAGAGGAGGGAAACAATTATGTAAGATAAATGTGCTCTTGTTCTGTTAGTTCATTGGTTCTATGTTAAAGAAAATGAAAATCTCTCTCAGGAGCTTCCTAATGAAACGCAGTGATTCACCCGGTCTCAATTAAAAACAGACTTCATAATCAAGTGAAGAAAAAGCAGTTCTTCAAAATGAAAACAGTACCTTGCAATGAAGCAAAATCTAGTGACACGAAACACAAATAACCCGTTCTAACGCTTGCTCTTGGCTGCCGCTGCTCAGCCAAAATGGAACTGTCGTACTTAGGATGACTTGCAGGTTTTTGTTTACACATTATTTCCACTCAGAGTAAAAATAAATTATAGTGTGAAATGAGCGTGATCAATTGTGAAACGAAACCGTGGTCTTGTTTTGCACTTTTAACAACCATAGCATCGATTTCACGGGATTTCATTCTTTCCTTAACTAGTTGATAACAACACACTCTTTTAAGACAGTCTCCCTTTAAAATCTGCCTCAGATGTAAAAGGATTGCTCGGCTCTTCCGATACTCCCCTCTTCTTTCCTCCTTTTACAAACCATCCATGCACTTCTCTCAGTCTGTAAACACTCTGCCATCCCACTAACTGGCTCAAATCTTAACTCCTTTCCTAATGACCTCAGCTTTGGTTTCTCAACCTTGACATTCCTGTTGACATCTGGGGTTTAGAGAATTCTCTGTTGGAGGCGGGGCCCTCCTTGGCATTGTAGAACATTGAGCAGCATCTCTGCCTTCTTCCCACTAGATGCTAGCAGCACCTTCTCCTTCTTTCCCCACCAGTGAGGGGTGACCAAAAATGTCTCCAGAAACCATCAATTACCTTCGTGTACAAAGCAACCTTGATTGAGAATACATGCATTTTCCCTTGGGCCAGAAAAGCATCAAGGGCCTCCTTCTGCTTCGCCAGAGAAAAGCTTATTATCATAGCTCACTTTCTCTGTTTTCTCGACTGGCTTTTTTTCTGAAGTGAAGGATAAGAAAAACAATATTAGAAAATGGAGGAGACCTTAGAAAAATCCCCTTGCTCTTCGGCTGACTGAAGAATTATTCAGCACAGCTGCTGTGTGAATATTTCCACAAAACCTGCTATGTGCTAGAGGAGGGAAACAATTATGTAAGATAAATGTGCTCTTGTTCTGTTAGTTCATTGGTTCTATGTTAAAGAAAATGAAAATCTCTCTCAGGAGCTTCCTAATGAAACGCAGTGATTCACCCGGTCTCAATTAAAAACAGACTTCATAATCAAGTGAAGAAAAAGCAGTTCTTCAAAATGAAAACAGTACCTTGCAATGAAGCAAAATCTAGTGACACGAAACACAAATAACCCGTTCTAACGCTTGCTCTTGGCTGCCGCTGCTCAGCCAAAATGGAACTGTCGTACTTAGGATGACTGAGAAGTGAAGTCACCTCTTGATTTTCCACACTGACAGACATGGATATATCTGACCTAGAAGGTCATCAATTTTCATCCACAAACTCAGGTGTGTGAGAAAATGTTTTACTTGACTCTGCCTGATTTCTGTGTCAAACTCGGACGCGGCAGCAGCAGTAGAAGGCTGTGAAAATTCTATTCAAGAAATTTAGGACTCTCCTCTCCCACAGTTCTGCCCTGGCACTTTGTCAACTGCCTGAGTTTCTGCCAAAGCAGAGCCCGTGAACCACAGGAGAGAACGAGGAGGACAAATGGAGTTCTGAGGGCTACAGCCCATCTCCTCTCCCTGAACCCGCACACCAGGGGCTCATGCCAGCTTCTCCGGAATTCACTCAGGCCTGCGCATCACTGTGTAGCCCGCGTAACACATGCTAGAGGTCAGGGCAGGTGCAGGAAGCTCCTCGAGCCCAGCCACAGAATCCAAGAAAGATGTCCTAAACAGACCTCCAGGGGTACAGAAGCCCTCTGTCTGCAGCCCACCCATCCTTGCTGCTATGATATCCTTTCTGTTTGCATGTTCCCTTCCTTTACGTGGCTTTCCAGGTGGCACCATGCTAAAGAATCTGCCTGCTAATGCAGGGGAGGCAAGAGACGTGAGTTTGATCCCTCGATCAGGAAGATCCCCTGGAGCAACCCACCCCAGTATTCTTCCCAGGAAAATCCCATGGACAGAGAAGCCTGAGGGTGTGGGGGAGACACAATCCATGGAGCTGCAAAGAGTCAGATACAACTGAACACACAGGTACTAACTTACTTTATATACTCTGGAGAAATTTTTTTCTCTCTAGTAGATAAAACAACCCTTATCCACAATATTTCAGTCAAATAGTTTGTCTACACCCAGAGACCACTATCTTCTAAAATATGTGATCTTTTTGCTAGAAGTTTTCTGGATTTGTGGGGAGCTTTGATTTCTCTGTTTTGTTTTGTTTTCTAGCATGTCACAACCTGTCCCTAAGATACAGAGCAGAAAGCTACTTTGTGGTTTCAGTGGCAGGGTGTGGAATTAACAAGAGGGAAAAACTGATTTACAGTTTGAAGACTATTAGCAAAATAAAAGCATTATGTGTATTTATATTCTTATTTAATTATGAGCCTATATTTGATAATGTCTAATGTTTTGAACATTCAATTCAAATGGAATAATGGAACATATTACGAGGATTTTTCCTCTTGAACACCTTCATGAATTAAAAAAATACAGTAGTGCTGCTGCTGTATACATAAACATCGAAGAGTCTATATGAGAGAAATCATATATTGCATGAGTAATTTCAATAAGAGGACAAAAAAATCCCAAGCCCATAAGTCTCTTGGTATTTATACCTAGGCAAGACACAGACTTGCTATCAAATGAAAATCTTAGACACTAATTACATCTCTTGAGCTTCCAGGATTTCTTCCAGAACTGGACAAATTCAGGTCAGAGAGGGTGCTATTAAGGCAGATTTCCTGTCTTCTGCCAGGCATCTGCTGTTTTCACCACAAGGCAAAGATCTTGGGAACTAATTAACCCTGTACCCTACAGCACACACCATATACCTAGGGTAGGATTTCTTCCAAACAACTTCTATCATTTAAGTTTCTTTGGCTACAAGCAACAAAAACCAGTTCCAGCTCATTTAAAATAAAAAAGAAGGGATTGACTTGCATCGCTGAAAATTCCCGAGCTGGAATGGTTTCAGACAAACTTGATTAGCACCCCATCCTTAGGGGCCACTTGGTGGTCCTCAGCACTCTCAGCTTCTCACCTGAGGCCGAACAAGAAACAGTCGGTTTCCTCACTAGCTCATACAAAGGTCTGGACGTGTGATCCTGCGTCTTGGTACTAATCCACACACTGCAGTCACGGGACTACAATAATACACTAACAGCCTAGGGTAGGGGAGAGCAAAAGGGCTCACAAAATAGCCAGATATGTAACTATTTTTGACTGTGCAGGTTAGTCTCTGCTACAACTACTCAACTCTGTCCTTACAGCACAAAAGCTGTCATACATAAATGAATGATCACGACTACGCTAACACAGAACTTTACCACGGACACTGAAATTGGAATTACATATAATTTCCATATATCAGGAGACAGTAGTCTTTTTTTTTTTTTTTCCTGGTCATTTAGTGGCATAAAAGGAATTCCCTGTTTGCTTATTGGTAAAGAACTTGCCTGCCAATGAAAGAGAGGTGAGTTCAATTCCTTAGTTGGGAAGATCCCCTGGAAAAGAAAATAATAACCCATGCCAGTATTCTTGCCTTGGAAGTCCCATGGACAGAGGAGCCTGGCAGCCTAAGTCCATAGGGTCGCAAAAGACTTGGACACCACTGAATGACTGAACATACACCACTCTCCGCTCACAGGTTTTTATAAAACGGGTAGCATGGGGGGCTTAGCCCACGGGCGAATGTTTGTCAGCTTCTTCTCTGGAGACCCCAATTTACTTGCAGCACGTAGACTGAAAATGAAAGAACTGGGTCCCTCTAAGGAAATGAGAGTAATGAATGCTAAGCCTCAAACCCAGTGTATCCTCACTCGAGCACCGCTGTGCTCCACAAGTTTAAGCCAGGAAGGGCTGAGAAGCTGCTGTCCGGTAAACTCTTAGAATTCATTCCAAAGCTAGAAGCATAATGAATGGTCCATCTCCAGTTCCTCAATGCTACTCCTAAATGCCCATCACTCACCACTAGAGGTGTCCAGGAAGCAGAGTGCATCTAGCTGTCTATTTTCTGTGGCATCAGCAAAACACACTAGTCACCAGTCAGAATAGCTGTGCACATTTTGGATGTGGACCAAGTGGTCAATGGCCAGTTTCCAGTGTTATGTTATTTTATTTTATTTTTAAGATTGATACTTTGTGTCTTTTTAATACTTTTTTTAATTGAACGATAATAGCTTTACATAGAGTTTTGTTGTTTACGGCCATACATGAACATGAATCAACCAAAGGTATAATACATTCCCTCCCTCTTCCCAGTGTTACTGACATCAAGAAATTGTGACTAATCTGAGTATCCTTTCATTGATCCAACAGAGAGCTAATTATTGATTACTACCCATTGTTCTGGGCTCTGAGTATTTTTGACTGTGCAGGTTAGTCTCTGCTACAACTACTCAACTCTGTCCTTACAGCACAAAAGCTGTCATACATAAATGAATGATCACGACTACGCTAACACAGAACTTTACCACGGACACTGAAATTGGAATTACATATAATTTCCATATATCAGGAGACAGTAGTCTTTTTTTTTTTTTTCCTGGTCATTTAGTGGCATAAAAGGAATTCCCTGTTTGCTTATTGGTAAAGAACTTGCCTGCCAATGAAAGAGAGGTGAGTTCAATTCCTTAGTTGGGAAGATCCCCTGGAAAAGAAAATAATAACCCATGCCAGTATTCTTGCCTTGGAAGTCCCATGGACAGAGGAGCCTGGCAGCCTAAGTCCATAGGGTCGCAAAAGACTTGGACACCACTGAATGACTGAACATACACCACTCTCCGCTCACAGGTTTTTATAAAACGGGTAGCATGGGGGGCTTAGCCCACGGGCGAATGTTTGTCAGCTTCTTCTCTGGAGACCCCAATTTACTTGCAGCACGTAGACTGAAAATGAAAGAACTGGGTCCCTCTAAGGAAATGAGAGTAATGAATGCTAAGCCTCAAACCCAGTGTATCCTCACTCGAGCACCGCTGTGCTCCACAAGTTTAAGCCAGGAAGGGCTGAGAAGCTGCTGTCCGGTAAACTCTTAGAATTCATTCCAAAGCTAGAAGCATAATGAATGGTCCATCTCCAGTTCCTCAATGCTACTCCTAAATGCCCATCACTCACCACTAGAGGTGTCCAGGAAGCAGAGTGCATCTAGCTGTCTATTTTCTGTGGCATCAGCAAAACACGCTAGTCACCAGTCAGAATAGCTGTGCACATTTTGGATGTGGACCAAGTGGTCAATGGCCAGTTTCCAGTGTTATGTTATTTTATTTTATTTTTAAGATTGATACTTTGTGTCTTTTTAATACTTTTTTTAATTGAACGATAATAGCTTTACATAGAGTTTTGTTGTTTACGGCCATACATGAACATGAATCAACCAAAGGTATAATACATTCCCTCCCTCTTCCCAGTGTTACTGACATCAAGAAATTGTGACTAATCTGAGTATCCTTTCATTGATCCAACAGAGAGCTAATTATTGATTACTACCCATTGTTCTGGGCTCTGAGAATATACCAGAGAACAAAAGAAAGAAAATCCCCACTCTCTGAGAGCTTGTTAATTAAAAGTAAATGGGAAAAAAAAAAAAAAAAGTAAATGGGGAAGACAGAAAAATAAAGCTGGAAGAGGAGTTAGGGAATGTTGGATATCATTTTAAACAGGTGACCAAGGAATGCCTTACTGGAAAGACAATAATCAAGCAAATAAAAATAATCACAGAGGGCTTCCCCTGGTGGCCCAGTGGGTAAGGACACCGCCTTGCAGTGCAAGGGGCGCCGGTTCGATCCCTGGCCTGGGAAGATCCCACGTGCCACGGAGCGGCTGGACTGATGTGTCCAATCACCGAGCCGGAGCTCTGGAGAGCATGCGCCCAGAGCCAGTGCTCTGCAACGACAGATGCCACCGCAATGGGAGGCCCACAGGAGCCAAAGAACGAAGACGAATGAAAATAGAGAAATGAATGACCAATAGAAGTGGCCCGCCCACTCCCCTTCCTCCCCAACCCGACCCCCACCCAAAGTAAATAAATGAATAAATCTTTAAAAAAAAAATCAAGGAAACGTTCTCTAAATATCTGGGGGTAGAGTATTTAAAGTAATGAGACTAGCAAGTGCAAAGGCCCTGGGGCAGAAATGTGACTGGCACTAAGAACAATGGTGGTGAGCACAGTGAGTGAAGGGGTGGGCAAGAGAAGACTGTCAGAGAAGTAGCAGGGAAGGAACCACAAATCACAAAGAGCTTTGCCGGCCACGGTATCAAATTTTTACTCTGAGCAGAGGTTGCATTGATGGGTTTTGAGTAGAGACGACATGATTTTACCCCCTCTCTTAAGTGATCATTTCGACTGCTATGTTATTGGGGTGGAGAGTTGGGGAAGGGTTGGAAGCAAGGAGACCAGCTAATAGACTATTGTAATAAACCCAAGTGCCTTCTCTCCACTCTCCAGCAGAGAATATTCCACGGGTTGAATTACATAATTTTTTTTCCCATATGAACTGAATCAACCAAAGGTATAATACATTCCCTCCCTCTTCCCAGTGTTACTGACATCAAGAAATTGTGACTAATCTGAGTATCCTTTCATTGATCCAACAGAGAGCTAATTATTGATTACTACCCATTGTTCTGGGCTCTGAGAATATACCAGAGAACAAAAGAAAGAAAATCCCCACTCTCTGAGAGCTTGTTAATTAAAAGTAAATGGGAAAAAAAAAAAAAAAAAGTAAATGGGGAAGACAGAAAAATAAAGCTGGAAGAGGAGTTAGGGAATGTTGGATATCATTTTAAACAGGTGACCAAGGAATGCCTTACTGGAAAGACAATAATCAAGCAAATAAAAATAATCACAGAGGGCTTCCCCTGGTGGCCCAGTGGGTAAGGACACCGCCTTGCAGTGCAAGGGACGCCGGTTCGAGCCCTGGCCTGGGAAGATCCCACGTGCCACGGAGCGGCTGGACTGATGTGTCCAATCACCGAGCCGGAGCTCTGGAGAGCATGCGCCCAGAGCCAGTGCTCTGCAACGACAGATGCCACCGCAATGGGAGGCCCACAGGAGCCAAAGAACGAAGACGAATGAAAATAGAGAAATGAATGACCAATAGAAGTGGCCCGCCCACTCCCCTTCCTCCCCAACCCGACCCCCACCCAAAGTAAATAAATGAATAAATCTTTAAAAAAAAAATCAAGGAAACGTTCTCTAAATATCTGGGGGTAGAGTATTTAAAGTAATGAGACTAGCAAGTGCAAAGGCCCTGGGGCAGAAATGTGACTGGCACTAAGAACAATGGTGGTGAGCACAGTGAGTGAAGGGGTGGGCAAGAGAAGACTGTCAGAGAAGTAGCAGGGAAGGAACCACAAATCACAAAGAGCTTTGCCGGCCACGGTATCAAATTTTTACTCTGAGCAGAGGTTGCATTGATGGGTTTTGAGTAGAGACGACATGATTTTACCCCCTCTCTTAAGTGATCATTTCGACTGCTATGTTATTGGGGTGGAGAGTTGGGGAAGGGTTGGAAGCAAGGAGACCAGCTAATAGACTATTGTAATAAACCCAAGTGCCTTCTCTCCACTCTCCAGCAGAGAATATTCCACGGGTTGAATTACAAATCAGTCTTCAAAATAAGCCTTCATGTGCAACCTATCATAGACTGAGGCATCACACAGCATTTCTTTTCCTTTTTTCAATTTTTTTTTTTTTTTTTTGATTTTGGCCTCTTTTATTGGTCTCTCATTTATTTATTTTCATCCATCTTAATTCTTTGGCCTATGCGGGACTCCCATCGCAGCGGCCCCTCTCATTGCAGAGCACCGGCTCTGGGCACATGTGCTCCAGAGCGCTAGCTCATAATTGGACACACCAGTCCAGCCGCTCTGCGGCATGTGGGACCTTCCTGTGCCAGGGATCGAACTGGTACCTCTTGCACTGCAAGGGGACTCTTTACCCACTGGACTACCAGGGAAGCCCATCACACAGCTTTGAAGAACGGACGCAAGCACAGCTGACCCAGACGCCCAGTAGCCCTAGCTGGAGCCCATGGGAGTGGACATCGTCAGAGGGCCCCCCCCCACCCGATGGCCCCCCCTCCCCCGTCGATATGTCCTGACGCTGAACTCAAGGTGCTGAAAACAGTGTTGTTCGTCGGCTGTTGTCTCCTACTACCCTCAGCCTCTGCAAACCTACACCTCCTCTCCTTCGAGAGCATGCCCACGCCACTCTTTGTGGCCAGCATTGTGAACATTCACTCAAGCACGTCACTGAGCTGCGTTTTTCCCTGCTAGGACTGAGCGCGCTAACCAACAGGAATCACACGTGTGTCAAAAGGTAGCAGAGATGCCACCAGTCATCTCAGCATGGATGAGCGCTCACTTTCTTACCCAGCCTGCGCAAACACCCAGACACCAACCTTAGGCTATTTTATTTGCCCGAAAGAGCCCCCTACTCTGAAGAGGAGGAAAGGGCGCCGCTGCTCCTACCTTTCCAAACCAGCTCAGCAGCACCACTTTGAGGCCAGCTGTGGGAAGTGCATCCCTAAGGACCTGAATGTGAACGTTTTTATACCCAACCCCCCCTCAAATCACAGTGGAAGGTGACTGCAGCCATGAAATTAAAAGAGCTTGGAAGAAAGTTATGAGAAACCTAGACAGCGTATTCAAAAGTAGAGACATCACTGTGTCGACAAAGGTCCATATAGTCAAAGCTATGGTTTTCTCAGTAGCCATATATGGATGTGAACTTTGAATGATTAAAGAAGGATGAACGCGGGAAAATTGATGCCTTTGAACTGTGGTGTTGGAGAAGATTCTTGTGAATCTCTTGGACTGCAAGGAGATCAAACCAGTCAATCCTAAAGGAAACAAACCCTAAGTATTCATTGGAAGGAATGATCCTGAAGCTCCAATACTTTGGACACCGATGCGAAGAGACAACTCATTGAAAAAAGACCCTGATGCTGGGAAAAACAGAAGGCAGACAGAGAAGGGATGACAGAGACAAGATGGTTGGATGGCATCACAAATTCAATGGACATGAGTTTCAACAAACGCAGGGAGATGGTGAAGGACAGGGAAGCCTGTCTACAGGGCTACAGTGCTACAGTCCTTGGGGTCACAAAGAGCTGGACATAACTGAGCGACTAAACTGACCCCCGAAAGAGATCTGTTACATTAGTGTGAGAGGGTTTCAAGATGATCAGAGATGTTTGGTGAATCCCAAGGCTACAAGATAATGGCAGAAATTCATCCCCCATTCCCCTCAGTAGCTGCCCCACTAACTGCCCTCATCTAAAAGGACAAGGGTTTGAATGGTACTTTACTTCCTCTGTCACCTCATGGGCACTAAAGTTCACATTTACAGCTGACCAGCTGTTCATCTACCCTAGCTTGCTCTGCCCCTAAGCCTGTGTTTTTAGAATGAGCTGCACAGTCGTATCATGGGGTAGAGGGTAAAGGATTCCAATGCCCATGCTTCTCCCAATTCCAATTCTCCCAATTGGAATTGATGAAGAATTCCTATGGAAGTGAACTCAGAATTTCTGTGAGCGGGACACAGGCATCCCTGGGCTTGATTACCATGTGCAGACGGAGAGCTATCAAAACAAATGCTTTCCCTTCTATAAGGAGGGCCAAACTCGCTCAGGAAACTCCAGTGAGAGAGTAACCTTTGTCCCTGAACCTAAGTCAACAGAAAATTGGTCTCAGACAAGGGCCATCCGCCCTGTGGGGGACTTAAACCCGGGAGGCTGAGGTACTTCCATCTGCTCTGTAACACAAGGTCCATATAGTCAAAGCTATGGTTTTCTCAGTAGCCATATATGGATGTGAACTTTGAATGATTAAAGAAGGATGAACGCGGAAAATTGATGCCTTTGAACTGTGGTGTTGGAGAAGATTCTTGTGAATCTCTTGGACTGCAAGGAGATCAAACCAGTCAATCCTAAAGGAAACAAACCCTAAGTATTCATTGGAAGGAATGATCCTGAAGCTCCAATACTTTGGACACCGATGCGAAGAGACAACTCATTGAAAAAAGACCCTGATGCTGGGAAAAACAGAAGGCAGACAGAGAAGGGATGACAGAGACAAGATGGTTGGATGGCATCACAAATTCAATGGACATGAGTTTCAACAAACGCAGGGAGATGGTGAAGGACAGGGAAGCCTGTCTACAGGGCTACAGTGCTACAGTCCTTGGGGTCACAAAGAGCTGGACATAACTGAGCGACTAAACTGACCCCCGAAAGAGATCTGTTACATTAGTGTGAGAGGGTTTCAAGATGATCAGAGATGTTTGGTGAATCCCAAGGCTACAAGATAATGGCAGAAATTCATCCCCCATTCCCCTCAGTAGCTGCCCCACTAACTGCCCTCATCTAAAAGGACAAGGGTTTGAATGGTACTTTACTTCCTCTGTCACCTCATGGGCACTAAAGTTCACATTTACAGCTGACCAGCTGTTCATCTACCCTAGCTTGCTCTGCCCCTAAGCCTGTGTTTTTAGAATGAGCTGCACAGTCGTATCATGGGGTAGAGGGTAAAGGATTCCAATGCCCATGCTTCTCCCAATTCCAATTCTCCCAATTGGAATTGATGAAGAATTCCTATGGAAGTGAACTCAGAATTTCTGTGAGCGGGACACAGGCATCCCTGGGCTTGATTACCATGTGCAGACGGAGAGCTATCAAAACAAATGCTTTCCCTTCTATAAGGAGGGCCAAACTCGCTCAGGAAACTCCAGTGAGAGAGTAACCTTTGTCCCTGAACCTAAGTCAACAGAAAATTGGTCTCAGACAAGGGCCATCCGCCCTGTGGACTTGGGAGCTGTTAGCTTCCAAACCGCAGTGGAGGTCTGGAGGTACTTCCATCTGCTCTGTAACACAGCAGTGAAGGCAAAGCTGTCAACCCAACTTCCTCTGCCTGCCTCTCTCCCCGCCGCCTCCAGAAGAAACTTGGTTCCACTTCTCCAACTGCTCCTTGACCAGCAGCCTCGCTGCCTCCACCCTTGTGATACCCTCTCCTCTGAATGCTTCCCTCTCTGCACATCTGCTCACTCCACTGCTTCCTTCACCTAAGGTTCAGCGCTCAAGGCAATAAAGCTTCTCCATGACAACACATGGTCTCCTGTTTGCTCTGGTGCAGTCCCCGCTCCTAGCTATCATGGTACCTAGCACACTGCGTGATGTTGCTTTTCATCAAGTCTAAGACACCGTCAATTACGAGATGCACTATGATTTTAAGAGATGCCAGGGAACTGAAACGGCTGTCAGTAACACTACAACAATGCTTTCTCACAACTTAGAATTTTCATTTCATACGTATTGAAAGAATTCTTTCAGAGCAATTTTGAGATATATCAAAAAGCCCAGGGTTTATCAGTCTCTGTTTGTTTGAACTGACTTTCTTCAGTCTCATCACACGTCACAGAGAGTTAAGCAGTTGCTGTTCAGACTCAGCAGGACGTTTCTGATATTGGTGTTTGATCTCTGAATGACAGTCCTGCCTGATGCATGGATTTATCACAACTCTTTGTTTTGAAATTTCTTCCAAGTCTTCAAAGGGATTAGACAATCCCTCCTGCCTTTAGTTGATGGGCTTGGCATGTGATACTAGTATTTCTCAAAATTTAATGGGCAGATGAATCACGTGGGGATCTTCAAATGTCGTTTCTGATTTGGTAAGTCTGACATGTGGCCTGAAATCCTGTGTTTTTCCTAAGTTCCCTGGGAATACTGATGCTCTTGCTTCAGGGACCACATGCGTATAGCAAGATGACAGGCAATTCTTGGTGCATACCTCATTCACAATACCTTACACAACTAATTTAACTGGTACTTCCCATTTTTAGGACCAATCAAGCATAAGGAGGCAAACTGGTCCAGTGAGTAACCTTTGTCCAAAACAACGGGCAAAATCCGCCCTGTGGACTTGGGAGCTGTTAGCTTCCAAACCGCAGTGGAGGTCTGAGGTACTTCCATCTGCTCTGTAACACAGCAGTGAAGGCAAAGCTGTCAACCCAACTTCCTCTGCCTGCCTCTCTCCCCGCCGCCTCCAGAAGAAACTTGGTTCCACTTCTCCAACTGCTCCTTGACCAGCAGCCTCGCTGCCTCCACCCTTGTGATACCCTCTCCTCTGAATGCTTCCCTCTCTGCACATCTGCTCACTCCACTGCTTCCTTCACCTAAGGTTCAGCGCTCAAGGCAATAAAGCTTCTCCATGACAACACATGGTCTCCTGTTTGCTCTGGTGCAGTCCCCGCTCCTAGCTATCATGGTACCTAGCACACTGCGTGATGTTGCTTTTCATCAAGTCTAAGACACCGTCAATTACGAGATGCACTATGATTTTAAGAGATGCCAGGGAACTGAAACGGCTGTCAGTAACACTACAACAATGCTTTCTCACAACTTAGAATTTTCATTTCATACGTATTGAAAGAATTCTTTCAGAGCAATTTTGAGATATATCAAAAAGCCCAGGGTTTATCAGTCTCTGTTTGTTTGAACTGACTTTCTTCAGTCTCATCACACGTCACAGAGAGTTAAGCAGTTGCTGTTCAGACTCAGCAGGACGTTTCTGATATTGGTGTTTGATCTCTGAATGACAGTCCTGCCTGATGCATGGATTTATCACAACTCTTTGTTTTGAAATTTCTTCCAAGTCTTCAAAGGGATTAGACAATCCCTCCTGCCTTTAGTTGATGGGCTTGGCATGTGATACTAGTATTTCTCAAAATTTAATGGGCAGATGAATCACGTGGGGATCTTCAAATGTCGTTTCTGATTTGGTAAGTCTGACATGTGGCCTGAAATCCTGTGTTTTTCCTAAGTTCCCTGGGAATACTGATGCTCTTGCTTCAGGGACCACATGCGGTATAGCAAGATGACAGGCAATTCTTGGTGCATACCTCATTCACAATACCTTACACAACTAATTTAACTGGTACTTCCCATTTTTTAGGACCAATCAAGCATTTTGTTAATTTTCAAGAAAATAAGAAATCGGGATCATCCCTCCAGTAACAATTACCTCACCAATATCAAACAGACACCCCATTGCATGCTTTCTAGCTTTTTTGGACACAAAATGACGATCCTTCTTATGCTGAATTAATAGTGTAATTTTTAAAAATCATTTTAAATGGCAATTAGCTCAGTCACGAGTATCAACAAAGGACCTATCAGTGCAAGAAAGACAAGGAGAACAGCTGTGACCAAGCTTTCTCTTGCCTCTTTCCCCCAACTATACTGGGAGCTACTTGAGGTCAAGGACTAGGAAAATCTTTGTCCTAAAGCACAGAGCTCAGTGCCAGGCAGCAGGTAGGTGCATGAGGTGTTCACACAGTCCTAATGCCGACCATGTTCCGTCAGCTAAGAGTGAGTTGTGCTTATTTGTAACACATGTATTTGAAATCTTCTCTAGCTGTATCTACCCAAGGCTTTTCTGTGAGTAAACTGGGACAATTAATGTGTTTTGTGAGCTAACACTAGATGGGGGTTGTGGAGTGGATAGAAGTGGTGTTTATCAATAAAAAGGCTAATGACGTGATTCTTTTGATTTGCTTTTTCGCACATTAGGACTTGTTCACTCCTACTCTCCTGGCTAGCTTGTGTTTCATCTAGCCTTCTTTTCTGAAGGATGGCTCAAGCCAGATAGAAATAAATGTCTCTGCATTATTATTTTCTCGGGGCCTTTCAGCTCATGAGCATCTTGATACAAGTATGTGAAGTGAAAGTCACTCAGTCTTCTCCGACTCTTTGCGACCCCATGGACTATAGTTTGCCAGGATAGGTTATAACTCTGTCCATAGAACTATCCCTGCCAATGTAAAGTTTCTCAAAATTTAATGGGCAGATGAATCACGTGGGGATCTTCAAATGTCGTTTCTGATTTGGTAAGTCTGACATGTGGCCTGAAATCCTGTGTTTTTCCTAAGTTCCCTGGGAATACTGATGCTCTTGCTTCAGGGACCACATGCGGTATAGCAAGATGACAGGCAATTCTTGGTGCATACCTCATTCACAATACCTTACACAACTAATTTAACTGGTACTTCCCATTTTTTAGGACCAATCAAGCATTTTGTTAATTTTCAAGAAAATAAGAAATCGGGATCATCCCTCCAGTAACAATTACCTCACCAATATCAAACAGACACCCCATTGCATGCTTTCTAGCTTTTTTGGACACAAAATGACGATCCTTCTTATGCTGAATTAATAGTGTAATTTTTAAAAATCATTTTAAATGGCAATTAGCTCAGTCACGAGTATCAACAAAGGACCTATCAGTGCAAGAAAGACAAGGAGAACAGCTGTGACCAAGCTTTCTCTTGCCTCTTTCCCCCAACTATACTGGGAGCTACTTGAGGTCAAGGACTAGGAAAATCTTTGTCCTAAAGCACAGAGCTCAGTGCCAGGCAGCAGGTAGGTGCATGAGGTGTTCACACAGTCCTAATGCCGACCATGTTCCGTCAGCTAAGAGTGAGTTGTGCTTATTTGTAACACATGTATTTGAAATCTTCTCTAGCTGTATCTACCCAAGGCTTTTCTGTGAGTAAACTGGGACAATTAATGTGTTTTGTGAGCTAACACTAGATGGGGGTTGTGGAGTGGATAGAAGTGGTGTTTATCAATAAAAAGGCTAATGACGTGATTCTTTTGATTTGCTTTTTCGCACATTAGGACTTGTTCACTCCTACTCTCCTGGCTAGCTTGTGTTTCATCTAGCCTTCTTTTCTGAAGGATGGCTCAAGCCAGATAGAAATAAATGTCTCTGCATTATTATTTTCTCGGGGCCTTTCAGCTCATGAGCATCTTGATACAAGTATGTGAAGTGAAAGTCACTCAGTCTTCTCCGACTCTTTGCGACCCCATGGACTATAGTTTGCCAGGATAGGTTATAACTCTGTCCATAGAACTATCCAGGCAAGAATACTGGAGTGGGTAGCTGTTCCCTTCTCTGGGGCATCTTCCCAATCCAGGGAATTGAACCCTTTAATACTCCGAAAGAAAATGAGGGAAGAATTTATGCTAAGCATATTACAAAAGCATTTCATGAAACAGTGTATTCATTAACACAGAAGTTGGAAATATACATTTAAGAAATTGCCAAGGAAATCATTAAACAAGTCTCAGTGAGTGTAGAAAACTAGATTTTTGTGATCTGAATTTTAACTCTCAAGCCAAAATAGCTTTAACTCCCGACAAGAAAGCTATTCAAATAAGAAAAGTGCTTCACTCAAAGCAGTCTCACCGAAATGGAAATGGACATTTTATAGTCCAAAATATGGAACTTAAATAGTTATGATATTTCCCAGCTGGAAAGGACCAGGGAAATCATCTTATCTAAATCTCTTTATGTTTAGAGGGTTGAAATCTTTACAGGCTTTTTTATCCTTACAATTCCAATTTTCTTTATAATTTTAACACTATTCATATGAAAATATTACAGTGTTCAAACACTTGAGTCATAATAATAAAACTTTTCATATGAATTTAAATCACAGTATTTTAAATTAAATATTCCCCATTTAGATAAGGAAAGTGAAAAGATCATTAAAGATTCTATCTGTATCCCTAGCCCTGTATAATAAAACCATCAAAAAAATGCAATCAGTAACTGGCTAGGAAGATATACAGCTAATAATGTTACTATTCCAAAGTCCTAAAACAAACATTTCTTCTAGGATCTGAAGAGTGGAGAAAGCGAAGAAAGATTTTACTTTTTTTCCCCCATCATGCCTCTTTTTATTTTTTTTTAATATATATTTAAAAAATTTTTCCCCATCATGCCTCTTTTATTTTTATATTCATTTACATCCATCTTTTATTCTTTGGCATGTGTGGGCCTCCCATCACAGTGGCCTCTCTTGTTGCAGAGCACTGGCTCGTTGTTGGGCACACTGGTCCAGCCATTCCACGGCACGTGGGATCTTCCCAGGCCAGTGATCGAATCCATGCCCTTGCACTGCAAGGCAGACTCTCTACCCACTGGACCACCAAGGAAGCCCAAAAGATCTTATTTTCATATTAGAGTTCTATGCTGGTAATGGTGGAGGTCAAGATACCCTCCAAAATTAAGCTTATTTTTCTCCAAAATATAATTTTAAGTGTCTTTTTTCATATTCTAGTTTGCTATGAAGAAAATAGAGGTTTTTCCTAAAAGAGCACCTTATCTTAAACCAATGTCTTTACAGGAATCTGGCTCCATGCCTAAAAATCCTCCCAAGAAGTAGTTAGATCTAGCAGCAATTTTCAATCACTGAGAGTACTTTTAGTGTTTCTTTATTAAATCTTCCTCAAGCAGTTATTGCTTGAGTTCAGGTTTCTATTAGATGTCTGTTCTGTCATTCTGATATATGTGCAAGAATCTGGACTGTCAACCCAAGGGCCTTTAATCATGCATAATTAATGGCTAGGAGCTGAGTTATTGAAGTCAGAAGGTGCCTGGTTGGTGTCCCTCTCTTTTCAAGTTAGTTTGGCCAAAAGTCCAGAAGTGGTCTAGCTCGTGTCATTAATCTAATCCCTTTTCATATTAGAAAATATTACAGTGTTCAAACACTTGAGTCATAATAATAAAACTTTTCATATGAATTTAAATCACAGTATTTTAAATTAAATATTCCCCATTTAGATAAGGAAAGTGAAAAGATCATTAAAGATTCTATCTGTATCCCTAGCCCTGTATAATAAAACCATCAAAAAAATGCAATCAGTAACTGGCTAGGAAGATATACAGCTAATAATGTTACTATTCCAAAGTCCTAAAACAAACATTTCTTCTAGGATCTGAAGAGTGGAGAAAGCGAAGAAAGATTTTACTTTTTTTCCCCCATCATGCCTCTTTTTATTTTTTTTTAATATATATTTAAAAAATTTTTCCCCATCATGCCTCTTTTATTTTTATATTCATTTACATCCATCTTTTATTCTTTGGCATGTGTGGGCCTCCCATCACAGTGGCCTCTCTTGTTGCAGAGCACTGGCTCGTTGTTGGGCACACTGGTCCAGCCATTCCACGGCACGTGGGATCTTCCCAGGCCAGTGATCGAATCCATGCCCCTTGCACTGCAAGGCAGACTCTCTACCCACTGGACCACCAAGGAAGCCCAAAAGATCTTATTTTCATATTAGAGTTCTATGCTGGTAATGGTGGAGGTCAAGATACCCTCCAAAATTAAGCTTATTTTTCTCCAAAATATAATTTTAAGTGTCTTTTTTCATATTCTAGTTTGCTATGAAGAAAATAGAGGTTTTTCCTAAAAGAGCACCTTATCTTAAACCAATGTCTTTACAGGAATCTGGCTCCATGCCTAAAAATCCTCCCAAGAAGTAGTTAGATCTAGCAGCAATTTTCAATCACTGAGAGTACTTTTAGTGTTTCTTTATTAAATCTTCCTCAAGCAGTTATTGCTTGAGTTCAGGTTTCTATTAGATGTCTGTTCTGTCATTCTGATATATGTGCAAGAATCTGGACTGTCAACCCAAGGGCCTTTAATCATGCATAATTAATGGCTAGGAGCTGAGTTATTGAAGTCAGAAGGTGCCTGGTTGGTGTCCCTCTCTTTTCAAGTTAGTTCCTCCAGTGGGTCTTCACAACAATGGATGGTCCTGGATGGTCCCTGCAATGGCAGTGGCTGGCTACACACTCCCATTAGCTGTCCTGCCCGAGCTAAAACTCGCTTTTCTGTTACTTAACTTCATGTGAAGCTGGAGAAGACTAGCATATCTGCCTACTGAGTAGACAGAAAACCAGGAAACAAAATAATTTTCAGTTTATTTAGAGGAAGGACAGAAAGTAGAAAAATCACACTCCAAGAAAACTGGAGCTTTGATGACCTCTTGTGGGATAATTTATTAGTAGTCTATAGTAATAATAGTTTCAGAATGGAATCTGGCAAGTTTTATCTGTGAAGTCTAATACACAGATAACCTGCTGAGATGCAATGGGCCTGAATACATACATAAAGTTATAAATACAGTGTTAATAATTGCATTAGGTAATATGTTCAAGAGAGCTTTAGATCAGTTCAGTCGCTCAGTCGTGTCCAATTCTTTGTGACTCCATGGACTGCAACATGTCAGGCTTTCCTGTACTTCACCATCTCCCAGGGCCTGCTCAAACTCATGTCCATTGAGTTTGTGATGCAATCTGACCATCTCATCCTCAGTCATCCCCTTCTCCTTTTGCCTTCTATTTTTCCTAACATCAGAGTCTTTCCCAATGAGTGAAATCTTCAAGTCAAGTGGCCAAAGGTTTGGAGCTTCTGCTTCAGATCAGTCCTTCCAATGAATATTCAGAGATGATTTCCTTTAAAATTGACTGGTTTGACCCCCTTATAGTTCAAGAGACTCTCAAGAGCCTTCTCTAATACCACAGTTCAAAAGCATCAATTCTTTCGTGCTCAGCCTTCTTTATGGTCCAGCTCTCACATCCTTACATAACTACTGGAAAAATCAGCTTTGACTGTATGAACTTTTGTCAGCAAAGTGTTGACTCCGCTTTGGAATATGTTGTCTAGGTTTGTCATAGCTTTTCTTCCAAAGAACAGCATCTTTTAATTTCAGTCACCATCTGCAGTGATTTTGGAGCCCAAGAAAATAAAGTCTGTCGCTCTTTCCATTGTTTGTCCATCTATTTGCTATGAAGTGCAATGGACTGGATCATGCCATGGACTGGATGCCATGATCTTCATTTTTGAATGTTGAGTTTTAGGCCAGCTTTTTCACTCTCCTCTTTCACTTTCATCAGGAGGCTCTTTGTTCCTCATTGCTTTCTGCATAAGGGTGGTTTCATCTGCATACCTGAGGTTATTGATATTTCTCCTGAAAATCTTGATTCCACCTTGTGCTTTATCTAGACTGGCATTTCACATGATGTACTCTGCATATAAGAAAACTGGAGCTTTGATGACCTCTTGTGGGATAATTTATTAGTAGTCTATAGTAATAATAGTTTCAGAATGGAATCTGGCAAGTTTTATCTGTGAAGTCTAATACACAGATAACCTGCTGAGATGCAATGGGCCTGAATACATACATAAAGTTATAAATACAGTGTTAATAATTGCATTAGGTAATATGTTCAAGAGAGCTTTAGATCAGTTCAGTCGCTCAGTCGTGTCCAATTCTTTGTGACTCCATGGACTGCAACATGTCAGGCTTTCCTGTACTTCACCATCTCCCAGGGCCTGCTCAAACTCATGTCCATTGAGTTTGTGATGCAATCTGACCATCTCATCCTCAGTCATCCCCTTCTCCTTTTGCCTTCTATTTTTCCTAACATCAGAGTCTTTCCCAATGAGTGAAATCTTCAAGTCAAGTGGCCAAAGGTTTGGAGCTTCTGCTTCAGATCAGTCCTTCCAATGAATATTCAGAGATGATTTCCTTTAAAATTGACTGGTTTGACCCCCTTATAGTTCAAGAGACTCTCAAGAGCCTTCTCTAATACCACAGTTCAAAAGCATCAATTCTTTCGTGCTCAGCCTTCTTTATGGTCCAGCTCTCACATCCTTACATAACTACTGGAAAAATCAGCTTTGACTGTATGAACTTTTGTCAGCAAAGTGTTGACTCCGCTTTGGAATATGTTGTCTAGGTTTGTCATAGCTTTTCTTCCAAAGAACAGCATCTTTTAATTTCAGTCACCATCTGCAGTGATTTTGGAGCCCAAGAAAATAAAGTCTGTCGCTCTTTCCATTGTTTGTCCATCTATTTGCTATGAAGTGCAATGGACTGGATCATGCCATGGACTGGATGCCATGATCTTCATTTTTGAATGTTGAGTTTTAGGCCAGCTTTTTCACTCTCCTCTTTCACTTTCATCAGGAGGCTCTTTGTTCCTCATTGCTTTCTGCATAAGGGTGGTTTCATCTGCATACCTGAGGTTATTGATATTTCTCCTGAAAATCTTGATTCCACCTTGTGCTTTATCTAGACTGGCATTTCACATGATGTACTCTGCATATAAATTAAATAATCAGAGTTCAATATACAGCCTTGATGTACTCCTCTGCCAGTTTGGAACCAGTCCATTGTTCCACGACCAGTTCTAACTGTTGCTTCTTGTCCTGCATATGGGTTTTGCAGGAGGCAGGTAGGGTGGCCTGGTATTCTCATCTCTTTCAGAATCTGCCACAGTTTCTTGTGATCCACACCGTCAAAGGCTTTAGCATAGTCAATGAAACAGATGTTTTTCTGGAATTCACTTGCTCTTTCTATGATCCAGTGGATGTTGGCAATTTGATCTTTGATTCCTCTGCCTTTTCTAAATCGAGCTTGTACATTTGGAAGTTCTGGTTCAGGTACTGTTGAAGCCTAGCTTGGAGGATTTTGAGCATTACTTTGCTAGTGAGTGCAATCAGTGCAATGGTGCAGTAGTCTGAACATTCTTTGTCATTGCTCTTCTTTGGAATTGCAGTGAAAACTGACATTTTCTATCCTGAGGCATTGCTGAGTTTTTCAAATTTGCTGGCATATTGAGTGCAACACTTTAAGAGGAGCTGTGGAATCTTGGAGAGCAGGGCAAAGTTGGGACCTGGAGGATGGAATATAGAGAAAACTACTTCTCACTTCATAAGCAGCTCTCAGTCCCAACCAGACGATGGATGGGCTCAGGGTGCAGAGAATGAATTGCATAAGCACATGGCGCAGAGGGAGGACCTTGGAAAATGGGAGCATGGCACTGAAAAACTTGAACAAACCTGGCAGCGCAGAGGGCTTATTCTTGAAGAATAAGTCAAATTTGTTTTTTCTTTCATTTAATATTTAACCTACTTTTTCATAAAGGTAACAAATAGGTATCTATCTTCAAATTTTGCAAATCACAAAGGACAAAAGAATTACCATAGTATGAAGTTGCTAAGTTAAAAAAAATTACTGTTAATAAAGAAACTGGTTTTCAGAATGACTTGGTTTAAATATGTCTACTTGGATTTTGATCACTGGCATTTCATCAAAATATCTTGATTTTCCATATACTCTAGAATATCACTTTTCAGAATTCCCTCACAAAAGTATTTCTTTGGTAAATTCTTGATTGAGAAATCTAAAATATACCTCAAGGTGAAATAATTGACTCATTCCTCTGTTTTTTTTTCTCCTTAAAATCCAGTGATAGGATCAGTCTTGACTCTAAATGTATTAAGCTGAAATCTGAGTATTCTAGAAGAGAGGTAAGTGGAAGCAAAGGTTAAGAACCGATTTATCTAATATAGCTATCCAGTATGAACAAGTTTTCCTCTGTTTATATTTAATTCTAAAGCTGTTTATTTAAAAGATTATGTCTTGAACAGAAGCCATTAGAAACTACTTGGAAATAATATTTTCTATTTAAAAAACCTTTTCAACCTTGGAAGTCAGAGTATGTTAATAATTTATAGCTTTGTTTTAGAATTAAGATGTAAGAATAGTTTAAGAATTTAGTAAGGCTTCCCTGGTGGTCCAGTGGGTAGGGACACCGCCTTGCAGTGCAAGGGGTGTCTGTTCGATCCCTGGCCTGGGAAGATCCCACGTGCCACGGAGCGGCTGGACCGATGTGTCCAATGACCAAGCCGGAGCTCTGGAGCACATGTGCCCAGAGCTGGTGCTCTGCGACAACAGAGACCACTGCGATGGGAGGCCCACACGGGCTGAAGAACAAAGATGGATGAAAAATAAATAAATGAAAAGGCCAATAGAAGTGGCCCGCCCACCCCCTCCCTCCCTAACCCCCCCAAAACAAACAAACAAACAAACAAAAAGGAATTTAGTAATAGTTTTTCCCTTTGCTTGGAGCATTTATCTTGGTTTATCCAAGTATAGTAATTTTAATATTCTAATATTAACATCCATATATCATTTTAAAGAATTTTAATTTTTAATATTCTAAACTCCAAAAATTGAAAAAATAATCAGTAAGATTCACCACCCATGTATAATTATCTTCATATTTACAAACTATCTTTTAGTTCTTATGCAAAGACTGTCTTACTTTTACATGATTTCAGTGCTAGACTAGATACATCCCACTTCAAATCATTTATTTCTATTTCTATATTTTCTCCTGTCTTAAGTCTTATTGTAGTGACAAATAATATTTTACCATGTACATATAACATCACTGATTAATCATTTGCTGTATGGTTATATAAATCGTTTGTAATATGTTTGCTACTGAACAAGATGGTGCCATGAACAAGTTTATAGCTTTTGACTATGGACTAAAGGACTATGACCAGTCCTTTGTGCTATATCTCTCCTGAAAATGTTTAGGAACTGACAGAGTCATGGCAAAAAAGGTGATGGCATACACCAAAAGTTTTGACTCAAGATAACTTAATGAAAGGACTATGTACCTGGGTGTGGGCAGTATTAAGTGTACCAACAAGAGAAGTGGGAAAATACCACAGAAAAGCCAAGGCTAAAAGGAGATCGAAATTTTCTATTTAAAAACCTTTTCAACCTTGGAAGTCAGAGTATGTTAATAATTTATAGCTTTGTTTTAGAATTAAGATGTAAGAATAGTTTAAGAATTTAGTAAGGCTTCCCTGGTGGTCCAGTGGGTAGGGACACCGCCTTGCAGTGCAAGGGGTGTCTGTTCGATCCCTGGCCTGGGAAGATCCCACGTGCCACGGAGCGGCTGGACCGATGTGTCCAATGACCAAGCCGGAGCTCTGGAGCACATGTGCCCAGAGCTGGTGCTCTGCGACAACAGAGACCACTGCGATGGGAGGCCCACACGGGCTGAAGAACAAAGATGGATGAAAAATAAATAAATGAAAAGGCCAATAGAAGTGGCCCGCCCACCCCTCCCTCCCTAACCCCCCCAAAACAAACAAACAAACAAACAAAAAGGAATTTAGTAATAGTTTTTCCCTTTGCTTGGAGCATTTATCTTGGTTTATCCAAGTATAGTAATTTTAATATTCTAATATTAACATCCATATATCATTTTAAAGAATTTTAATTTTTAATATTCTAAACTCCAAAAATTGAAAAAATAATCAGTAAGATTCACCACCCATGTATAATTATCTTCATATTTACAAACTATCTTTTAGTTCTTATGCAAAGACTGTCTTACTTTTACATGATTTCAGTGCTAGACTAGATACATCCCACTTCAAATCATTTATTTCTATTTCTATATTTTCTCCTGTCTTAAGTCTTATTGTAGTGACAAATAATATTTTACCATGTACATATAACATCACTGATTAATCATTTGCTGTATGGTTATATAAATCGTTTGTAATATGTTTGCTACTGAACAAGATGGTGCCATGAACAAGTTTATAGCTTTTGACTATGGACTAAAGGACTATGACCAGTCCTTTGTGCTATATCTCTCCTGAAAATGTTTAGGAACTGACAGAGTCATGGCAAAAAAGGTGATGGCATACACCAAAAGTTTTGACTCAAGATAACTTAATGAAAGGACTATGTACCTGGGTGTGGGCAGTATTAAGTGTACCAACAAGAGAAGTGGAGTACACAGAAGCCAAGGCAAAAGTGAGACGCCAGTACCAGCCTATTAAAACTAAAGTGCAATGACAGGGGGCTTGGAGAGGTGTGGAACTGTAGATGAAGGGATGCCCAAAGACGAGCTATAGTTGCTGAGGAACACAGCCATTTCTAGAACGTGCTGAAGGTGGCAAGGAGGGATAAACATTGCTCCCTCTCTCTCCTTCTGCCTTCCCATCTCCTGCCTTGCTGCCAACTGGATGAACTCAACTGACAGCCAGGAAAGTGGGGCTTGGGGGAGGAGAGACATGGTGCCTGGTGATGCATAGTAGTCGACTTTTAGGCAGACAGAGAATGTATCTGGGTGAGAAGGTGGGATGGTAGACAGAAACTACTAGTACAGAAGCCCAATATTTTATTAATATAAAAATTAAAGCAGAACAATATTTACATACTTAAAATTTCTGAGGTCTCTCCATGCTCTCCTGTCCTCCTTCCTGATGCATTTTATTGCATAGCACTTGTCATGGCTTAACATATTTTATAATGTATTACTTTATTTTAGTTTCTAACTCTCATAAGAAAGACCTTTGAAGGCAGAATTTTGTTTTTTTCTCCACTGCCGTGACCTCAGTATGACTTTGCTGAATGAATGACTATATTAAACATGACTAGTGAACTGAAGAAGAAATCTTCAGATAGGAATCTTTGAAAATATAAACAATTAAAAAGTAAAAATCAGAGGCTTACTCTGAATGTTTAAAAGTTACCATATTTTTTTCAAAGTAAAGTCCTTGTATTTACACCTTTTTCAAATATACTGTAATGTTCACAATACATAAATGGACTCAAATTTAACACATGTAAAAATATCTCTACAAATGTGTTTTTACTAACATGTATTAATAAGGGGACTTTCTTATTTGAGACTAGTGCCCTTAATATAACACAATGCCAAAAATAATTTAGAACAGTACAGTTGATGCTCTATCAATAATTGTTTGATAAAAGTTTGCACTCCTGAAAATGTTTAGGAACTGACAGAGTCATGGCAAAAAAGGTGATGGCATACACCAAAAGTTTTGACTCAAGATAACTTAATGAAAGGACTATGTACCTGGGTGTGGGCAGTATTAAGTGTACCAACAAGAGAAGTGGAGTACACAGAAGCCAAGGCAAAAGTGAGACGCCAGTACCAGCCTATTAAAACTAAAGTGCAATGACAGGGGGCTTGGAGAGGTGTGGAACTGTAGATGAAGGGATGCCCAAAGACGAGCTATAGTTGCTGAGGAACACAGCCATTTCTAGAACGTGCTGAAGGTGGCAAGGAGGGATAAACATTGCTCCCTCTCTCTCCTTCTGCCTTCCCATCTCCTGCCTTGCTGCCAACTGGATGAACTCAACTGACAGCCAGGAAAGTGGGGCTTGGGGGAGGAGAGACATGGTGCCTGGTGATGCATAGTAGTCGACTTTTAGGCAGACAGAGAATGTATCTGGGTGAGAAGGTGGGATGGTAGACAGAAACTACTAGTACAGAAGCCCAATATTTTATTAATATAAAAATTAAAGCAGAACAATATTTACATACTTAAAATTTCTGAGGTCTCTCCATGCTCTCCTGTCCTCCTTCCTGATGCATTTTATTGCATAGCACTTGTCATGGCTTAACATATTTTATAATGTATTACTTTATTTTAGTTTCTAACTCTCATAAGAAAGACCTTTGAAGGCAGAATTTTGTTTTTTTCTCCACTGCCGTGACCTCAGTATGACTTTGCTGAATGAATGACTATATTAAACATGACTAGTGAACTGAAGAAGAAATCTTCAGATAGGAATCTTTGAAAATATAAACAATTAAAAGTAAAAATCAGAGGCTTACTCTGAATGTTTAAAAGTTACCATATTTTTTTCAAAGTAAAGTCCTTGTATTTACACCTTTTTCAAATATACTGTAATGTTCACAATACATAAATGGACTCAAATTTAACACATGTAAAAATATCTCTACAAATGTGTTTTTACTAACATGTATTAATAAGGGGACTTTCTTATTTGAGACTAGTGCCCTTAATATAACACAATGCCAAAAATAATTTAGAACAGTACAGTTGATGCTCTATCAATAATTGTTTGATAAAAGTTTGCACTCCTTGGCAGCAAAACTATATCAGGGAATTTATAAGTTGTTTCATTAATATCAGAATAGCCAAAGACTATGTGATTAAATCGGTAATAATATAATCAATCTATCAAAACTTAACAATACATTAGGTCATAATCAAGTAAACCAATCACATCAGTGATCCTATTTAACCCTTAAAAAGTAAAAAGTAATGACTATTACTATATGCCATAGTATATTTATCACATTTTTATTGACATTTCTTTCACCAAACATTTGTAGATCCCTACTGCACCCAAGGCAAGTGATGTCCATAAAGATTCAACAAGACATGGTCTTTCCCTTCAGTGAGCTTATGAGTTAACAAAGTTGAGACATACTTGTGTAAGAGAGATACAAGCAAGATGGAACAGAGGATGCTGAGTCAGATTCCTGACTCAGGATCCCCAGTTCCCCACACAACAGCTATTTGTCCTTGGACATGCTACTCTTCCTCACAGCGACAGCTTCAGCAACCTCAAAATCAAGATCATAATAGCACAGACTACCTAGTGAGAAATAAAATACAAAGTACAGAATGTGCTTTTTAGCAAAATATTAAACATATAGTGAGGACTTCCTAAATACCAATTGTTAGTGCTTCAGTTCCTATTAGAGGATTCTTTGACTTAATTAACTTTATGAAGTTTGTTTTACATAAAATCAATAAAACATTTGCTGGCATTATCTCTGATGATGAATAATCAAAATGCCATTCTTATTTAACTAATTATTAATACTTTGATGGGACAAAAAAGCAATCTGCATGTCAACTTCACAGCATATGCCTTAACAAACAAGAAAATTAATTACTCATTAACATTATTGAGTAAAAAGTGACTGTATGGGAATAAGCAGCCTTCTCACATAACTTCCCACCCACTGAATAATGGGGAAAGCAAGGCTTTTACTAAAAATGGAGAACCGTTAATGTAGTGTAAGAACCGCTAATGAAACTAGGAGCCTTGGCTAGTCTGTGGAAATTATCTTTAATCATGAAAGTTTAGCTCACTAATCTGCAGAATGTCAATTATGTAGCACAATTTTCCATATACTTGCTTCTGGCACTACTTAAGATGAAATGCCTTCTTCTTTGATTTATAATATATTGTCTCTAACCATAATTGTCTGGGTCAGAAAGTCTTACAGAGCAAAAAGACAGTAGGAAAGATGTTGGGAGAGTGTAATAATTATATAAAATGGGGATCATTTATTAGTACTTGAGCAAGATTTTTTTCCTGGAGAATAATAGTCATGTAGGTTTTTATGTTCACAGATGTAACATCTGAAGTACAGAATCAAAAGACTGATATTTCTAATTCAGATAACATTACATAAATATGTAAAATCATTAAAGAGACTTATCTGGTACATTCCACATTTTAATCTGTTTTCCACTAATGAGTATTTAAGAAATGGAAACAGAAAAGTCCTGGTTATTCAAGCATGTAATTAAAATTCAACAGTAAAACCTTCTGAAAAAAAGGCTTGGGCAGTGATATAATCGGCCTGATTTTTATCCTATGCACAGAAAAAAATTCTGTCTCTGCATTTATTTGTCCTTGGACATGCTACTCTTCCTCACAGCGACAGCTTCAGCAACCTCAAAATCAAGATCATAATAGCACAGACTACCTAGTGAGAAATAAAATACAAAGTACAGAATGTGCTTTTTAGCAAAATATTAAACATATAGTGAGGACTTCCTAAATACCAATTGTTAGTGCTTCAGTTCCTATTAGAGGATTCTTTGACTTAATTAACTTTATGAAGTTTGTTTTACATAAAATCAATAAAACATTTGCTGGCATTATCTCTGATGATGAATAATCAAAATGCCATTCTTATTTAACTAATTATTAATACTTTGATGGGACAAAAAAGCAATCTGCATGTCAACTTCACAGCATATGCCTTAACAAACAAGAAAATTAATTACTCATTAACATTATTGAGTAAAAAGTGACTGTATGGGAATAAGCAGCCTTCTCACATAACTTCCCACCCACTGAATAATGGGGAAAGCAAGGCTTTTACTAAAAATGGAGAACCGTTAATGTAGTGTAAGAACCGCTAATGAAACTAGGAGCCTTGGCTAGTCTGTGGAAATTATCTTTAATCATGAAAGTTTAGCTCACTAATCTGCAGAATGTCAATTATGTAGCACAATTTTCCATATACTTGCTTCTGGCACTACTTAAGATGAAATGCCTTCTTCTTTGATTTATAATATATTGTCTCTAACCATAATTGTCTGGGTCAGAAAGTCTTACAGAGCAAAAAGACAGTAGGAAAGATGTTGGGAGAGTGTAATAATTATATAAAATGGGGATCATTTATTAGTACTTGAGCAAGATTTTTTTCCTGGAGAATAATAGTCATGTAGGTTTTTATGTTCACAGATGTAACATCTGAAGTACAGAATCAAAAGACTGATATTTCTAATTCAGATAACATTACATAAATATGTAAAATCATTAAAGAGACTTATCTGGTACATTCCACATTTTAATCTGTTTTCCACTAATGAGTATTTAAGAAATGGAAACAGAAAAGTCCTGGTTATTCAAGCATGTAATTAAAATTCAACAGTAAAACCTTCTGAAAAAAAGGCTTGGGCAGTGATATAATCGGCCTGATTTTTATCCTATGCACAGAAAAAAATTCTGTCTCTGCATTTATCTTTATCATAGTAAGAGTATCACAAAATGTGAGAGGGAAATGGCAACCCACTCCAGCATTCCTGCCTGGGAAATCCCATCGACAGAGAAACCTGGTGGCCTCCAGCCATGGGTTCACAAAGAGTTGGACAAGATTTAGTAACTAAACAGAAGCATTAGAAAATGTAAATATGTGCTAAAACTGCTAAAAACTCTAGAAAAATATTTTTAATCTAAAAAGTTAAAGTTGATTTATTCCAGACATCATTTGACAGGAACAGTAAATCAGAAAGAAGTAATATATTACATTGGTGCAATTAAGACTCACATATACTTTCAAAGGAAAAGAATAAGAAAAGTGAACATTTTTAAATGTATTCAGGATTCAGAAATGTCAGTAAGAGACTCTGAATTGACCATGTCATGCAACAGCAGAGGAACATGTAACTTAATTACAGTCTTCACATACATATGCTGTGGTTTTTAGAGACAGTTTTCACTTTGGCTATTTTTTCATACAGTAATCTACTCCACCAAATAATAATGTTTCATTTCCTCTTGCTATTTGAATGAGATTTAAGCACACAGTTATAGTACGTTGAATTTTCAAGAAGCAAAGTCAGCCCAGCCTCATGAGTTTGGGCTTCTTATTCCATCTTTGAATTTCTTTTTCCTGGAAAGGGAACACAGTTATAGCTGCACCTGGTATGGTGCCATAAACGTAGTGGAGGATTAATAAATATTTATCACTGTTGATGTTAGAAGAAACACTGATGTGCACTCTGCAGGGGTATGCTGGAATAGGACCATACTGCTCACACAAAAGTATAAACATTTGGTACAGCATCTGAATCTCAGACAACTTTTGAAAACCATTATTTTGCAGGAGGGCTGATCAGCTACAGAGAGTATAAAATTTTACTGATCACTATGATTAAGATGTATTAAAATGCAAAGAACTGTTTAGAAAAGCAGACTCCACATGCTGAGAATTCTTCCTCTTTTCTGTTGTGATCTGATTGGCCTGGGCAGCAGATCCAGAAGAGAACCCCAGCTGCAGCCCCGTAGGAGCAAGAGGAGTCAGCCAAGACTGTGGGGGCAGGATCTGCCTGATGGATAGAGCTCTGCCTTCCCAATTGCAGCTTCTAAGGGGATATACCGAACTTGAGTCTGATCCAGATTAATGTTGATAGTCATCTCCAATGTGACGGGTGGGAGCATAGCATTGGAAATTGCTTATGTAGGAAATGTTATCATCCAATGGATGACAGTTTTATGTTTGCAGAGGAAGGGGATGCCTGGATTCTAAGAGGGCCTCAGCCAGTGGGTGGCAGAAAGGGAACACTGGGATACCATCCAGATCCCCCAGAGAGAAGGGGCTGGCAAGACTAGAGAGGTTCTAAGGCTCAGACGATTTAGCTGGGGTTCAGGGCTGCAATCTATTACTAGCAAAAAATGAAGTGCAAATGCAGAACAGAGGCAAGAGTCTAGGTACACAGTGGGGCTGGAGTCTGGACCAACAAGCTTACTACTGGTAGCCACAGAGATGTTTACACGCGCTCACTCAAGAACAGGTCTAGGACAATAGATGAGTTCCAGATGATGTTTATGGAGGAGAAAGGAAATCCTGACATCCGGCCAAGCTTGAGTCTCATCTGAGTAACAACTTGATGGTGTTGTGCCTATACATTGATGCCATGTAGTAGCTGCTTGTTGGGCACAGATATCCAGGGGCTGTCATTAATTTTCTATTTAGGAATAAATTCAAAACTGTATTAAAATTGGCAAGTCATTTATATGCTAGAATGTTAGCTCCACAAAAAGTACTTCTGCCTTTTGTTCACTGAAGTACGCCATGTGCCTAGCTGGCACGTGCTTAGCATTTAACAAGTATTTGTCAAATTAAAAAATCTATTAGACAAATAGTAAGTGCCACACAAATGATCTGACAGCTTCTCTGTGTGCCCTGAAGGCAACCCTTACCTCCTGTAGTCATAGGGCTGAAACTGCAGCAGATCAAATTCAGAACTCCATATACAGAAGGATCAGGAAGGCCAGGGGGCTGCCCAATGTTATACCACCTTGAAGAGAGGATCTCTGATGGCAGAGACTACTAGGGAAGGGAAAAATGAAAAGTTTTATTCTCTCCCAAGTTCATTTCAGTTGTTCCATTTCAATATTATATCTTATGATCAGTATCAGTCCTCTATAGTCAGTCTCAGAAATCTTCAAGCTTAATTTATTGATATCCCTATATAGAACCATTCATCCATAAGTTCAGGATGAGGCCAGGAGAGAATAATTTTTTAAACAACATAATATGAGCTGGAAAAAAGTATCATCATTACTTTATTCATATAAATTACCTACTTTTCTCACATATAAGTTCAGCTCACATTAAAATGAATGAGGAAGGAGGAAGAATAAAAACTTTTCAACCTTAGTCTCAAGGCTAATCTTACATATGTTAATATTTTCAATCCCATTTGTTAAAAAGTCATATTAAGTGAGGTTGAAACAGCAGAATTATCAGGCATCAGATGGCATCATCCAGCAGATGTATGCTACATCCCTTAAAAGCAGCCAGGTTTGGGCTTCCCTGGTGTTCCAGTGGATCGGGTGCAGTGCAAGGGGCGCTGGTTCAAGCCCTGGCCTCAGAAGATCCCACATACTGGGGAGCAGCTGGACCAGTGTGTCCAATTATGAGTCAGCGCTCTGGAGCACATGCGCCCAGAGCCGGTGCTCTGCAACGAGAGAAGCCACTGTGAAGGAAGGCCCACACAGGCCAAAGAATAAAGATGGATGAAAAATAAGTAAATGAAAGATGAATAAAAAAAAGTGGCCAAAATTCAAAAAAAATTTTTTAAAGTAGTCAGGTTTGTCCAGCAGCAGTAAATTGGAACACATGGCATTTCTTACATATGGCCTATTTCCTGTAGTCTTTTTTGCTGATTCCTATTTTTTGGATCTCATTTGGGGTTTCTAGTGTTTTTCATATTTGATTCTGGACATTACTCCCTCAATAACCTAATAATTGCCTCTGAACCTACCACACAGCCACTTTCCCCTTACATTACTTTTGAGGGCACCAGCAGATTTCTAGGACTGATTGTTATGTGCCCAAGTCTGATACTGCTATGGTCTGTGCAATGCATGGTATTAGGATCCTTGAGTGTGCCATGGAAAATATATCAAGACTGGCATAAGACCTAAAAGTTGTAGGAGTATAGTGACTGTTACACAATGTATAAATTTATTAAAACTCACTGAAACATATACTTAGAATAGGCATCTCTTATGATTCATAAGTCATACCTCAGTAAAGCTTAGAAGGAAAAGTTTGGATAGATAATGGAAGTAGGTGGGACCAGGTCGGACTGATACTGAATCTTTATGAAGAACAAGTCAATCTAAGGGGTCTCTCATCAAGACAAAGGCTGACCACATAGAAATCTAGCTCACTAGAGCAAAGCATTGGGAACTATCAGTTACACCTGGTCCCAGGCATGGGAAGATTGGGAAACTATGAAAAACCCAATTGTTTTGGTTTTGATCATTCAGTATAGTTGACATGGGGACTCCAACACTAGGTCTCAGTTGCTGGGAAGAACACTGCAAAAAGAATTTGCATTTTTCAGTTTTGGGGATGTAAACCAACTCTGTCTAACTTAAGGACACACAAATAAATGATTTATTGCAAAGGTATCTTGTTGTTTAGTCGCTCAGTCATGTCCAACTCTTTGAGACCCTATGGAATGTAGTCCACCAGGCTCCTCTGTTCATGGGATTTCCCAGGCAAGAATACTGGAATGGGTTGCTATTTCCTTCTCCAGGGGATCTTCCTGACCCAGGAATCAAACCTGTGTCTCCTGCATTGGCAGACGAGTCTTTACTGCCAAGCTACCAGGAAGGCCCCTTGCAAAGACAGGAAGTCATTCATGGAATGGAACAAAAAGCTGAATAATCAAACACTGGTTAGAACACTACAGAAAACAGTAATGTTCCAATAACCTTGTAGTCAAAATTAATGAATTGTCTCCTCGGAGCACAGTCATCAGTCTAATCCATTAGACTCCATTCAAGATTTAATTTCCAGAGACAGGTTTGACTGTCCTTGCTTAATTCAAGTGTTCACGTCTCGATCTTAAAAGGATAACGTTATTTCACTGATACTCCCTCCAACAGCAAATGCAATGGACAGGCATTATTTTCCATAAGAAAATCAATGCATTTTCACCAAAATAAGAAAGAAGAGATGTTAGGCAGAAAATATACACACATACACATGTCCTTTATGCTAAAATATTACCAACACCTGAAATTTGAAATTTGTTTTCTAGATAATCTGACCATGAACATCAGGGCCTTTGCAGCTAGTATGAGATTAAAAGAAGTGCTGTAGTTTCTCAGAAAACAGGCTAGAAAGAAAACAACCAGGCCTACAAGAAAAATGAGAGATTGGGGATAAAGCAATTTAACTTTATAAACAGGGTGAAGAAGGGTCATGGGAGGAAGATTCATATGCCCAAAGTCCTAGAGAAAAGAAACAAGTAGGTATCACTCAGAGAGAGCAAAGACAGAATGTGGCAATCATTCCAGGGCAGAAACAGCATCCAGAATACATCAGACCAGTAGTCAGCCCAGAGCACCCACATCTTTCCTCTCTCATCACTCCCAGCCAAGTCCTCAGTGGGTTTAAGTCAGTTTAATCAAGCCTTTCTTCTGGTAGAATTAACTCAGTAATTAGGGATCAGCATTCATTAGTAAACTCAGTTGTGTTTTTTCCAAGAAATCTTCAATTTGTTCAAGAAATTAAAGTTCTTGAATTTCTAAGAAGCAGAGATTAAAATAAAAACTAGTGGTAAGGAGGTTTCGAATGTTTATGAATTTTCACAGAGGCTTTGACATTTTCTGAGCGATTTAGAAAGAACAAAACTCAGACAAGACAAAATTAGTGCCTCCTGTCTATACAGCATTTGACAGGGACTGGAAATACAAAGATGAACAGCCACCATCATTGCCCTCAAGGTACTTTCTAGACACTGAATGTCTGCATCCCCACCAAAGTTCAGATGTTAAATCTTAATGCTCAAGGTATTTGGAGGTTAGGCCTTTGTGGGTGACTAGATCATGAGGGTAAAGATATCATGAATGGGTTAGTACCCTTTTCAGGAGGCTCCAGAGAGAGCTCCTTTGGCCCCTCTGTCATGTGTGGTCACAGCAAGAAGATGGCAACCAGGGAGTGGAGCCTCACCAGATATAGAATCTGTTAGCACCTTGATCTTGGACTTTCCAGCCTCTAGAACTGTGAAAAATGAATTTTCACGTTTGTAAACTGCTCGGTCTCTAAGCACTTTATACTCAGAGCGATTCCCTACTCTGGGAAATCAGGGACCATGTCAAAGGAAATGCGACAGGGAAATGTGAAAAAGAAACAGGCATTTTTTTTCTTTACTGAGATATAATCAACATATAACATAATATTAGTTTTATGTGTACAGCATAGTGATTGATACTTGTGTATACTAGAAAGCAACCACCACGATAAGTCTATTTAACTTCTGTCACCATGTCGTTGTTGTTGAGTCCCTAAGTCCTGTCCGACTTTTTGCAACCCCATGGACTCTTTGCCACTGAGCTACCTGGGAAACCCTCTGTCACCACACACAGTTATAAAACTTTTCTTCTTATGATGAGGACTTTTGAGATCGACTCTCTAGCAACTTTCAAATAAGCAAAACATTATTATAACTACAATCACTATGCTGTACATTATGTCCAGGGGACCCATTTATTCTGTAACTGGAAATTTGTACCTTCTGACTCAATTTTAACAGGCAGACATGGTAGGCGAAAGCATTCCTGCCAGAGCAAATAGCATGAAAAATTATAAGAATATGTGGTATATTCCTCTTTTAAACATAAGAGAAACTGACCTCACTCAGGAACTATATAAAGCATAGTGCTTCTGGAGAGAGAAGAGGAGAGGAATGGCACAGCCCAGAAGGCTCTGTGAAGGCCTTGTGCATCAGGTGGTTGAAGCATACCAGGAAAGTGACATGTTCAAGGGATTCAGAAAACCATAAGGAGGATATTGATTAAAGAAGGATGAGACTTTCTGTTCCCAAAGGCTTCTTCACCATGCAGGTAAGACCTGATGAGTAAATACAGAGAGAATGGAATAGATAGGTAGTAGGTAAAATGGACAGTCACTAATATAATTAACAAAAAAAACCAGCATTCGTAAAATTCTATTGGACACTGTACAGTATCTGAGGATCCAGGTTCTGAAATCTGACTTATTAAATTCAAACACTGTGTCTCCTTCTTATGAGCAAATTGTCCAGCTTCTCTATACCTTAGTTCTCTTATCTATAGACTAGGACCTACTTCATGGGACTGTGAGGATTAACTGGTTTCTATGTGAAACACATTTAAAAACGTTAGCAGTTATTGTCATCTCATCTTACAGATTAATAAGCTTTACTATATTGTTAGAGCGATTCCCTACTCTGGGAAATCAGGGACCATGTCAAAGGAAATGCGACAGGGAAATGTGAAAAAGAAACAGGCATTTTTTTTCTTTACTGAGATATAATCAACATATAACATAATATTAGTTTTATGTGTACAGCATAGTGATTGATACTTGTGTATACTAGAAAGCAACCACCACGATAAGTCTATTTAACTTCTGTCACCATGTCGTTGTTGTTGAGTCCCTAAGTCCTGTCCGACTTTTTGCAACCCCATGGACTCTTTGCCACTGAGCTACCTGGGAAACCCTCTGTCACCACACACAGTTATAAAACTTTTCTTCTTATGATGAGGACTTTTGAGATCGACTCTCTAGCAACTTTCAAATAAGCAAAACATTATTATAACTACAATCACTATGCTGTACATTATGTCCAGGGGACCCATTTATTCTGTAACTGGAAATTTGTACCTTCTGACTCAATTTTAACAGGCAGACATGGTAGGCGAAAGCATTCCTGCCAGAGCAAATAGCATGAAAAATTATAAGAATATGTGGTATATTCCTCTTTTAAACATAAGAGAAACTGACCTCACTCAGGAACTATATAAAGCATAGTGCTTCTGGAGAGAGAAGAGGAGAGGAATGGCACAGCCCAGAAGGCTCTGTGAAGGCCTTGTGCATCAGGTGGTTGAAGCATACCAGGAAAGTGACATGTTCAAGGGATTCAGAAAACCATAAGGAGGATATTGATTAAAGAAGGATGAGACTTTCTGTTCCCAAAGGCTTCTTCACCATGCAGGTAAGACCTGATGAGTAAATACAGAGAGAATGGAATAGATAGGTAGTAGGTAAAATGGACAGTCACTAATATAATTAACAAAAAAAACCAGCATTCGTAAAATTCTATTGGACACTGTACAGTATCTGAGGATCCAGGTTCTGAAATCTGACTTATTAAATTCAAACACTGTGTCTCCTTCTTATGAGCAAATTGTCCAGCTTCTCTATACCTTAGTTCTCTTATCTATAGACTAGGACCTACTTCATGGGACTGTGAGGATTAACTGGTTTCTATGTGAAACACATTTAAAAAACGTTAGCAGTTATTGTCATCTCATCTTACAGATTAATAAGCTTTACTATATTTAGATTAAGCATTGTGTTGACCAAAAAGCTCATTCAGGTTTTTCCATACCATCTTAAGAAAAACCCAAATGAGCATTTGGCCAACACAATATTCAAGGATAGATACCTTCTATATAAATGCATTTTAAACTCACATTTGTATACTCTAGAACATGAGCATATAATTTCTTGCATGACTCCAAGTCATCTAACAGACTAGGCTCAGAGATAGAAGCTTGACAGAAAGGAGACAATATTTCAGCGGACTGATGATCTTTTTATGATATGGATATTTTATTTACACTTCAGATTTCCTATTGTTTCAGGTTTGGCCCTTATATAATCTTTAATTCTAAGGATTTATTAAAGATACTGATTTTACCCTCCTACCATACTCTCTTCCAAGAGAAAATTTCCTCTTGTTTAATAGTCTGTGCTGTCCTAGTTACTCCTAATTAAACTGGGGGTGCACAACAGACATAGAGGCTGTGCTGGACCAATCAAATTCTCTTTCTTGAGTATCTGTACTGAGAAAGTTAATAGATGATGAAGTAGATGGTGGATAGAACATGCCATTTAGGGGAAGCAAAATTCTGTTTCAGGTCAACAAGATTAAATCACAAGCAAAATACAGAGGGCAGACTTCTGATCTTATATTGGCAAGGAAAAATCAGCAAAGATTCTGAGCAGGAAAGTCACACTGTGAACATAAACAAGGGTATTGAATTTACAGTGTACATAACGTGAATTGAAGGCCAAAGAGGTCAAGTTTATTAGAACATAGACTTTCTGTTCCCAAAGGCTTCTTCACCATGCAGGTAAGACCTGATGAGTAAATACAGAGAGAATGGAATAGATAGGTAGTAGGTAAAATGGACAGTCACTAATATAATTAACAAAAAAAACCAGCATTCGTAAAATTCTATTGGACACTGTACAGTATCTGAGGATCCAGGTTCTGAAATCTGACTTATTAAATTCAAACACTGTGTCTCCTTCTTATGAGCAAATTGTCCAGCTTCTCTATACCTTAGTTCTCTTATCTATAGACTAGGACCTACTTCATGGGACTGTGAGGATTAACTGGTTTCTATGTGAAACACATTTAAAAAACGTTAGCAGTTATTGTCATCTCATCTTACAGATTAATAAGCTTTACTATATTTAGATTAAGCATTGTGTTGACCAAAAAGCTCATTCAGGTTTTTCCATACCATCTTAAGAAAAACCCAAATGAGCATTTGGCCAACACAATATTCCCAAGGATAGATACCTTCTATATAAATGCATTTTAAACTCACATTTGTATACTCTAGAACATGAGCATATAATTTCTTGCATGACTCCAAGTCATCTAACAGACTAGGCTCAGAGATAGAAGCTTGACAGAAAGGAGACAATATTTCAGCGGACTGATGATCTTTTTATGATATGGATATTTTATTTACACTTCAGATTTCCTATTGTTTCAGGTTTGGCCCTTATATAATCTTTAATTCTAAGGATTTATTAAAGATACTGATTTTACCCTCCTACCATACTCTCTTCCAAGAGAAAATTTCCTCTTGTTTAATAGTCTGTGCTGTCCTAGTTACTCCTAATTAAACTGGGGGTGCACAACAGACATAGAGGCTGTGCTGGACCAATCAAATTCTCTTTCTTGAGTATCTGTACTGAGAAAGTTAATAGATGATGAAGTAGATGGTGGATAGAACATGCCATTTAGGGGAAGCAAAATTCTGTTTCAGGTCAACAAGATTAAATCACAAGCAAAATACAGAGGGCAGACTTCTGATCTTATATTGGCAAGGAAAAATCAGCAAAGATTCTGAGCAGGAAAGTCACACTGTGAACATAAACAAGGGTATTGAATTTACAGTGTACATAACGTGAATTGAAGGCCAAAGAGGTCAAGTTTATTTAGAACATAGATTTTTGAATCAAAATAGTGATCTGATATGCAAGATAAGGGGCTTGGTGGCAAAGGCCTTTCCAAGGGAGAATTAAAAGAACTTCAAGATGGTAAAATATTAAAGGTGATTTTAAAAAGGAATCAAGAGTGACTAGAAGACTTGAGTTTACAGTGCAAATTATCAGAAATACAGAATCTAAGAAGCAAAGCTACTTTTAGGGCATTGAGTGAAACGTTTTGACAGTTTGAGTTTCCAGTAATAATGGAATATTAAAGAGCAAATAACAGATGGGATGTTTGATATTAAAAGATTCAGAGCTGGAAAGTACATTAGAAACTCTCACAGTCCAATCACCTTATTGCCCAAGTGAGAAAATTGAGATGTAGAAGGATAATTTATCTGACACAACACAAATAATTAAGATAGAAGCAAGACTAGAGCTCAAACCTTTGACTCCCAACCCAGCACTCTATTGACTAAATTGTACTGCCTTCTCTAACTGATTGATTAGAGTAGAAGATATATCAGAATTACACTGGGAGAGGGGTTTCCCTGGTGGTCCAGTGGGTAAAGAGTCCGCCTTGCAATGCAAGGGGTACCGGTTCGATCCCTGACTCAGTAAGATCCCACTTGCCGCGGAGTAGCTTACCAGTGTGTCCCATTATGAGACAGAGCTCTGCAGTGAAAGAGGCCACTGCAATGGGAGGCCCACACAGGCTAAAAATAAAGATGGATAAAAATAAATAAAAAATCGATAAAAGAGGCCAAAAATTTAAAAGAAGTAATAAAAAAATAACAGTCAGAAAAATATCAAAATGATCAGCTTTGCATAAGATGATAACATTTCCTTTCTATTATTTGATTCCTATCTTTAATGAAGGATATGAGATAAACTGCTGAATAAGCTTATTGGAAACATTAAGGATCTGAGTATTTGGGCAATCAAGATAGAAGAGGCTGAAAAAATGAAAAGGATAAAATGACAGAGAGAAACATAAATTTTTCATTGAACTTTTTATGTAAACTGGCTTATTTGTTCAGTATGTTGACAGACTTTAGTTTAATTTGATTTTATATTAGAGACTACCTAATAGGAGTCAGACATGACTGAAGTGACTTGGCACAGTACACAATAAAAATTTATCCGAAATAAATTATACATGCCAAAGTCAAGACTATGAACTGACCACAGACATTTATTACCTCTTCCTAATAACCCATTGCATAGTTATAAAGAAAACACACATACCACATGCACACATATAATATATATGAATATGTACACAAAATCAATAAAGAAGACAGAAAGGAGACCATCAGCAGACAAGAAATGTCATCAAATTTCTTAAAGAGAGCAGCATTTCGAAGGATGGTGTAGTGAGTTGAATGGTGGTACCCCAAAAGATAGATGCACATCCTGACCCCCAGAATCTGTGAACCTTATCCCATTTGGAAAGGGGGGATCTTTGCATATGTAATAAAGTTAAAGATATTGTGAAGAAGAGATCATCCTGGCTTCTCCACAGCCCCTAAATCCAACAATAGCATCCTTATAAGCATGTGGCAGAGAGGGATGACCCAGACAGAAAGAAGGCCATGTGAAGCCAGGAACAAAGACTTCAGTGATGTGGCTACAGGCCAAGGAATGCCAACAATCACCAGAAAGTGGACAAGGCCAGGGACATATTCTCCTCAGAGTCTCTGAGGGAACAGAGCCCTGCAGACACCTTGATTTTGGACTTGTGGCTTCCATATATAAATAAAGGTGTGTTTTTTAAACTGCCAAGTTATATTAATTTATCATGGCAGCCACAAGAAATCAATGCAAGTAGTTTGTTAAAACATAACTGGCCTTGCAGAAACACAGAGAAGCTCAGAAAATAGCAAATGGAAGTAGCGAGTGAAATGTGGAGTTAAAATGGGGGAATTCACATAAAATGAGTATACATGATAATTGTCCCTCCCACCACTTCCTCATTCCAGCACGGGGAATACCCAGTGGCAGGCCTTCTTTTCTACAGAAATTGTGAAGAGAAGCAGGGCAGCTGGTGTGGCGTTCCCCAGCCAAACTCTCTAGAGCCAGGTGGCTCAACTGGCAAGCTCAGCCCCCAACCCTAGGCCACTCATTGCCTTATTGTTAACAGATAACAAACAGCGAATGTACACTAGTCATTTTTAAAGGTTCTAGAATTAAAGAGAGGCCCAGGCTAAAAGGGAGCAGGGAAGTCCACAACAAAAGTTGAAATAATTCAAAGTACATGAAATAACTAAAAAAGAAAAAAAGGAATGCAGTCAACTTATCCAATATATTCAGAGATAACTATGCCAGTTATTAATTTATTGTCTCTCAGCTACAAGCTCATCCTTTTTGTCCCTGCTCACTGAAGGTCAACTTTGAGGCCAACATTTGGGTGTGGCTTCCTTGCTATATGTAAAGTCTGCCCATAGAGGGCGCCATGAGAACGGGAGGGAAGGTGCTTTTATTGTCTTAGGGATTTTTTTTATTATTATTATGATTTTTATTTTACTTTTACAGAGTTTTGTTGTTTACAGATACATATAATCCCAGATTAGTCATATGTATATCCCTGATCCCTCTCTCCTCCACCCCCTTACCAGTCCCCCTTTCCACCCCTCCAGGCCGTCACACAGAGCTCCTGCAGGGTCCCCTGTTAGTATAGGTTTCCACGTCTCCCACCCATTGTTCATTCCCCACAATGTCCATAAGTCTGTTCTCTATGTCTGTTTTTCCATTGCTTCTCTGGGTGTGTTATCATTACCATCTTACAGGATTCTAGATATACCTGTTAGTATACTGTACTTGTCTTTCTCTTTTTGACTTACTTCACTGGGAAGGTGCTTTTTGCTCTATGTTCCTTTACTCTAAAGGGGCCTGCAGGGGTCCTGCCGTGTGCTCCTGTGGCAATCACACCTTCTCTTCACAAGTCTGAACCTATGCCTCTGGACCTTTTCCTCTGGAGGTTCCAGGTTTCTTCTTTATTCACTATTCCTTCAACTTTGGGAGTAGAAGCTGCTCTCTGTAGCTCCTACTTCTGTATAACTTAGAGTTCTCTTTTACCCTTTTCAGTAGTGAATATAAAGTTCACAATTTACCCAGTTTACAGCTATTTCCTTAATTCAAGTTACTGGTGCGGTCATTTTTGTCCCCTGACCATCTCCTAACTAACACAACAGTCAGTAAAGTTTTGAATCTTTAAAATCCTATAAAATTAAACACTAGAGATGAGGCAAAACTCTCAGTTTACTAAAGCAAAATTTCCAATAGATAGTTAGAAGATCAAGATGAGAAAATTTCTTAGAAAACAGAACATCCAGTTAAAAGATGGAAAATATGGGAAGTGAGATTGAGGTATGGGTGGCGGGTAAAAGGAAATACATGAAATAACTAAAAAGAAAAGGAATGCAGTCAACTTATCCAATATATTCAGAGATAACTATGCCAGTTATTAATTTATTGTCTCTCAGCTACAAGCTCATCCTTTTTGTCCCTGCTCACTGAAGGTCAACTTTGAGGCCAACATTTGGGTGTGGCTTCCTTGCTATATGTAAAGTCTGCCCATAGAGGGCGCCATGAGAACGGGAGGGAAGGTGCTTTTATTGTCTTAGGGATTTTTTTTATTATTATTATGATTTTTATTTTACTTTTACAGAGTTTTGTTGTTTACAGATACATATAATCCCAGATTAGTCATATGTATATCCCTGATCCCCCCCTCCTCCACCCCCTTACCAGTCCCCCTTTCCACCCCTCCAGGCCGTCACACAGAGCTCCTGCAGGGTCCCCTGTTAGTATAGGTTTCCACGTCTCCCACCCATTGTTCATTCCCCACAATGTCCATAAGTCTGTTCTCTATGTCTGTTTTTCCATTGCTTCTCTGGGTGTGTTATCATTACCATCTTACAGGATTCTAGATATACCTGTTAGTATACTGTACTTGTCTTTCTCTTTTTGACTTACTTCACTGGGAAGGTGCTTTTTGCTCTATGTTCCTTTACTCTAAAGGGGCCTGCAGGGGTCCTGCCGTGTGCTCCTGTGGCAATCACACCTTCTCTTCACAAGTCTGAACCTATGCCTCTGGACCTTTTCCTCTGGAGGTTCCAGGTTTCTTCTTTATTCACTATTCCTTCAACTTTGGGAGTAGAAGCTGCTCTCTGTAGCTCCTACTTCTGTATAACTTAGAGTTCTCTTTTACCCTTTTCAGTAGTGAATATAAAGTTCACAATTTACCCAGTTTACAGCTATTTCCTTAATTCAAGTTACTGGTGCGGTCATTTTGTCCCCTGACCATCTCCTAACTAACACAACAGTCAGTAAAGTTTTGAATCTTTAAAATCCTATAAAATTAAACACTAGAGATGAGGCAAAACTCTCAGTTTACTAAAGCAAAATTTCCAATAGATAGTTAGAAGATCAAGATGAGAAAATTTCTTAGAAAACAGAACATCCAGTTAAAAGATGGAAAATATGGGAAGTGAGATTGAGGTATGGGTGGCGGGTAAAAGGAATATATCAGGTTGACTACATTTTCATCCTAAAAGATGTGGTGACAAGAGATACAATGCATAGTTGACCAAAAATAAAGGAACATGGAGAATTCCTTGCTGACCAGTGATTATTACTCTGTCCCTTCAATTTGGTTCAATTCCTGGTTCAGGGAACTGAGATCCCACAAGTCACAGAGTGACCAAACAGGAGCGTGGATATTATTTAAACTTCTAAAGATAACCAAACAAGGAATTAAATATAACAGCAACACTTCTTATGCTTTATATATATTGATCCATTTAGTCTCATGATAAATAGTCATTCTTAGGAATAAACTCTTATTCTATCCATTTTATACATAAGGAAAACGATGCAGAGAGATTGAGTAACTTGCCTAAGGTCCCAGTTTGTAAATGGAAGAAGGGGATTCTAGAGGATCAGCTCTTATCTATTATACTCTACCACTTCCTTGCATGACTTACTGGGGAGAAATGGTGAAGGAAAGAAGGCAGCACAAATGAGTTAAATTGTCTCTCTTACTTTTACACTTAAAACTGCCAAATTAAGAAATAGTGGTAAGACACAGAGAGGTAATCACTGGAAGAATAACAGAAAATGTTGAACATCGTTTACTCACAAGGGCAGAACTCTGGGAAGGAAGTGGTGAACCAGGGATTTGTCATCCTCCTTTATAAGTCTTTCTGTGCTATTAATATTTTAATAATAGTTTGTTCTAAACATTTTAGAATACATGTTGGAGAGGAAGAAGTTTTCCTTTCCCCTTCTAGGTTCTGCTGGCTGGTCCAAGAATTAAATTGACATGAAATATATCAACAGAACAATATCAAGCAAAACTTTAAGATCATGTATGCATAAGGGAGACTCAGGAGAACTGAGTAACTTACTAAAACAGCTAAAGCCCTCACTTTAAATACCATCCCCAGCTAAAGACAAAACAGGATGTTGGTGACAGTGTCTTGGGACTTCAAAGCGGAGGAAGGCAATTGACTTGGAGAAAGATCAAGATGAGAAAATTTCTTAGAAAACAGAACATCCAGTTAAAAGATGGAAAATATGGGAAGTGAGATTGAGGTATGGGTGGCGGGTAAAAGGAATATATCAGGTTGACTACATTTTCATCCTAAAAGATGTGGTGACAAGAGATACAATGCATAGTTGACCAAAAATAAAGGAACATGGAGAATTCCTTGCTGACCAGTGATTATTACTCTGTCCCTTCAATTTGGTTCAATTCCTGGTTCAGGGAACTGAGATCCCACAAGTCACAGAGTGACCAAACAGGAGCGTGGATATTATTTAAACTTCTAAAGATAACCAAACAAGGAATTAAATATAACAGCAACACTTCTTATGCTTTATATATATTGATCCATTTAGTCTCATGATAAATAGTCATTCTTAGGAATAAACTCTTATTCTATCCATTTTATACATAAGGAAAACGATGCAGAGAGATTGAGTAACTTGCCTAAGGTCCCAGTTTGTAAATGGAAGATGGGGATTCTAGAGGATCAGCTCTTATCTATTATACTCTACCACTTCCTTGCATGACTTACTGGGGAGAAATGGTGAAGGAAAGAAGGCAGCACAAATGAGTTAAATTGTCTCTCTTACTTTTACACTTAAAACTGCCAAATTAAGAAATAGTGGTAAGACACAGAGAGGTAATCACTGGAAGAATAACAGAAAATGTTGAACATCGTTTACTCACAAGGGCAGAACTCTGGGAAGGAAGTGGTGAACCAGGGATTTGTCATCCTCCTTTATAAGTCTTTCTGTGCTATTAATATTTTAATAATAGTTTGTTCTAAACATTTTAGAATACATGTTGGAGAGGAAGAAGTTTTCCTTTCCCCTTCTAGGTTCTGCTGGCTGGTCCAAGAATTAAATTGACATGAAATATATCAACAGAACAATATCAAGCAAAACTTTAAGATCATGTATGCATAAGGGAGACTCAGGAGAACTGAGTAACTTACTAAAACAGCTAAAGCCCTCACTTTAAATACCATCCCCAGCTAAAGACAAAACAGGATGTTGGTGACAGTGTCTTGGGACTTCAAAGCGGAGGAAGGCAATTGACTTGGAGATAGAAAAGCTAATATTTCATATACATGGGGTATAGAGTATTCTCTGATCTCTAAGTCCTGCCTGAGTCTCCTGCACCACACCAAGTCCACATTCTAGGCAGATATGGCTGGTGATAGTTGAGACATAACCTCCACCTAAATCTCTTTAGGCAGTTAGGGGGAAATCCAAAGGTTCTTTCTGAGTCTTTGGCACCTTGAAACAATCCCCGAGACAAAGAGACATTGGGGATGGCAAATTTTGCTCCCCTACACATAAAATTATAAATTATCTTAAGTAAGGAGAGAAAAGTTAGAACCATGAAGCTAAGTTATACACAAAAATAGATATTTAAAATTTTACATACCAAGGATACCAAGATATTCTTACATGTGAAAACAAGGAAAGTCCCTTTTCACTTGCGGTAGAGTTATCTGACCCTAGGCCCTCCAAGGAGGCCTGGCAATTAGTCATAGCAGGACCTGGGAAGCCCCTGTTGTCACACTTCATAAGAGAGATGAAGCTAGTTTCAGTCTAGCAAATGGACACCATTTGAACAATAAAACCAGGCTCCTCTGTCCATGCTATTCTCCAGGCAAGAATACTGGAATGGGTAGCCATTCCCTTCTCCAGGGGATCTTCCTGACCCAAAGACTGACTTTGGGTCTCCTGCATTGCAGGTGGATTCTTTACCACCTAAGGTGTATGAAAAGACCTCAATAAAAACTTAAGCATTAGCAACTGCAAAAGATCTTACTATTCAGGAAGAGGAATGAGTGCCCCCAATGTGTCTTTTATCCAACCAGAGGGTCTGTGGTCATAGATGAAAGACAAGTTTAGAGACTTATCTTTAATGATAGAAAGAGCTCTAACTCCTGTACGTGCTGCTAAACAAACTCTGGTGGTGTAAGTGATGTTCTCTACTATGTTTATTATTTCAGAAATTATATTCCCAGCCCTCATGTTACATGCATCCCATCAACTCATAAATTCTAAGTAGATTAAACATCAGTAAATTAAGTGGTTTGAATAACAAATGGGTACATAAAGCCTTATGTATTTTTTAAACTGGGATATTTTAGGTACAGATGATAAAAGTACATGAGGCTTCCCTGGTGGTTCAGCAGTAAAGAATTCACCTTCCACGCAGGAGACGCTAGCTCGATCCCTGGGTCAGGGAGATCCCCTGGAGAAGGAAATGGCAAGTGTCTTCAGTATTCTTGCCTGGAGAATCCCATGAAGAGAGGAGCCCAGTGGGCTACAGTCCATGGGGTCACCAAAAAGAGTCAGACAGGACTTCACTAAAAATAAGAACAAAGGATAAAATATACATCTATTTGCTGCCATCTAGTGCTCACTGCTATAGAGACCTGGGTTGAGTGTATGCTGGGGTTTTTTTGTTTTGTTTTTGTTTTTTTTTAATTCTTTCCTTAATCTCTGTAGCAGTTTGTTTTTCATGGGGCCTCGAAGACCCAAATCAAAACATTTTCCTAATTAAATGATATTTATATGCAGACACATCTATAAATAGCTTTACACTCTCTGAGAAGCTCAGTGAATTCCGACCTAACCTCTCCCTACAGGTTTATTAAGTTTTCTGGGACTTCCCTAGTGGTCCAGTAGTTAAAATTCTGTGCTTCCACCACAGGGGGGACGTGGGCTCCATCCCTAGTCAGGGAACTAAGATTCTGCATGCCATGCAGTACAGTCAAAAAAAAAAAAAAAAAAATCGGGTTTCCCTGGTGGTCCAGTGGGTAAGGACACCGCCTTGCAGTGCAAGGGGCGCCAGTTCGATCCCTGGCCTGGGAAGATTCCACGTGCTGCGGAGCGACTGGACCCATGTGTCCAATTACCGAGCCAGAGCTCTGGAGCGCATGCGCCCAGAGCAGCTCTGTGACAGAGACCACCGCGATGGGAGGCCCACATGGGCCAAAGAACAAAGATGGATGAAAATGGACAAATGAAAGACCAATAGAAGTGGTCCGCCTGCTCCCCTCCCTCCCCACCCCACCCCCACCAAAAAGTAAATAAATAAATCTTTAAAAAAAATAAAATCCATATATAGCATTTAGAATAACGCGTGGCAGAGAATAAGGTCCCCGTGATCTTAGCTAATATCACTCTCATCCTGTGTGGCACAACCAAAAATATAAAAATAAGAATGGCAAAGTTTTCTTAGCCACACAGAAAGCTTATAAAGAAGGTTTGATTACTTCAGTAAGTTATTGGCTAAACTTGAATAACAATCACTTTTACAAGGTAATTACTATTAACTCATAAAATTCCCTGCACCGTGTATTAAGAATTGAAAGAGAAGGAATTCCTTTTTTTACTGAATATTTCAAAGAAATGTACTGTAAAAAAAAATTCAGAAAATCAGCTAGAAATGTTGACTAAATTGCACGGTCGAACTCGCTGAAAAGTAAATGAGATTCTTCAGGGCTCAGAGAGAAGAGAGAACTGAAACAAGTGTGGTTAAGTATGCACCGAAGACATGCCTACCCTCCAGGCATCTGGTGAATCCTGAATGCAGTCTGAGAATGCAATGGCTTCCCAAGACACAGGAGATGAGGCCTTGTTCAGTGTAGGAACTAAAATCTTTGTAAAAAACTGGAATCCTCAAAAGGACTACATTAGCAAAGGGAGACAAGGAGGCATGAATGCTTAGGCTAAATTCTAGGTAGAAAAAAAAATCTCCCCTCTGAATTATAAATATAGGCTTTCTAACATGGGACTTGGGTTTAAATCTATACTAACCTGCAGTATTCATTGGAAGGACTGATGCTGAAGCTGAAGCTCCAATACTTTGGCAACCTGATGCGAAAAGCCAGCTCACTGGAAAAGACTCTGATGCTGGGAAAAATAGAAGGAAAAGGAAAAGGGGGCAGAGGGCGAGTTGGTTGGACGACATTACTGAGTCAACGGATGTGAGTTTGAGCAAGCTCTGGGAGATGCTGAAGGACAGGGAAGCTTGCGTGCTGCAGTCCATGGCGTCGCAGAGAGTTGGACACAACCAACTGACTGAACTGAACTGAACCTGATAGATTGTGTATGGAGCATAAGAAAAGGAGAAAGGTCAAAGATTACTCCATCGTGCTTGGTGTTTGACTTGAGTAACTGGAAAGAAATAGAGTTGCCATTGTGTGAGATGGAGAAATTGTCAAGGCTAGGGAGTTCAGTGTCAGAAAAGATAAGTTTGAGATGCTGATTAGACATCTAAATGGAGACTGCTAGTTTGAATTTGGACATAATGAGTCTGCACTTTAGAAGAGAAGAACAGGCTGGGGAGATATCCTTGGGAGTAGTCTGTATGACCACGGGACTAGAGAGACTGGAACGCCGTAAGTACAGCTAGAGAAGAGGCCCAGGAGGCTAGTCTGGGATGTTCCAATACAAGAGGTAAAGAAGATAAGTCAAAGCCAGTAAAGGAGACCTGGAAGGAAGAAAAGCGGAAAAACACCTAATCAAGAAAACACACCAAGAGAATTTACTGCACTAAAAATGGCACTAAAATTATATGAAATATGAATAATGTGAAAGATTACATGAAATTTCTCTTAATTTTAAAATCCCAGCAAAATGAGTGAAATAGATAAGCATCATGGACATAAAAATCCTCTGGAGCAATGATACATGATAAACACAGAACCAATGTAGCAGGAAAAAATATATAGTGTGAAGTTGTTTTTATAATTAATATGTTTTGTATACATAAAACAAAGTTTGGAAGAATGTATGTAAGACTATGACCAGTGATTAACTTCCAGTTTCTACACTATAAACATCTGGATGATTGATTTTTTTGTAAAAATATACCTTTCAGTAAACATCAAGAAATACAACATAGTTTTATTGATATTTTATACTGCAGTTTACAACAAATATATGATCTGTTATAGCATATACTTATTTACAAGTAAACTCAGGAGTTTTTTTCTCCCAAGGTTGGATGAAGCAAATCTGGTACATCATACTACATTTTAGGTTTTTCATGCTTTTGTAAAAGGCCTTTTACATTAACAGACTTGTAACAACACAAAAAAATATCCTCTATCACAATGATAGCTTGGTGAATGCTCAAAAGTTATTTTTAAAGGCTTATACCCTGATGAAATCAAAACTGAAAGAAGCACCTGTACCTCAATGTTCACTGCAGCGCTCTATACAATAGCTAGAACATGGAAGCAACCTAGATGCCCTTGATGAACGAATGGATACAAAAGCTCTGGTACATATATACAATGGAATACTACTCAGCTGTAAAAAGAAATGCAGAAGGATCAGTCCTAATGAGGTGGCTGGATCTAGAACCTATCATAAAAACTGAAGAGTCAAAAAGAGAAGGACAAGTACAATATACTAACACATATATATGGAATCTAGTAGGATGGGAACGATAACACATGCAGTGAAGCCATGGAAAAATAGATATGGACAGTAGACATATGGACATACTGGGGAATGAACAGTGGTGAGAGGCATAAAGGAAGTAGCATGAAAAGCTATACTATCATATGTGAAGAAAATAGCTATAGTCATTGCACTGTGAGAAAAGGGGATCCTGCAGGGGTGCTGTGCAATGGCCTGGAGGGGTAGGATGGGGGGGATATACATACGACTAACCTGGGAACATACATATCTGTAAACAACAAAACTCTATAAAAGTAAAAAGCAAAATAAAAATTTAAAAATATATATATAGATGTTTGAGTTCCTTTGATGGCTTTGAAAAATAGCTCCTGATAGCACATCTGAAATATTAACAAGAGAAACAATTGTTCCTTTCACCAAGCGAACCTATAAAAAAATACTAATTTGAGGCTACAGATTATGAAAAGAATCCAAAAAATTCTTGTTGGAAAAGTTTAACATTTCATATATATGATTGCATGGACTAAAAACTGTCTAGAATATTAATGGTGGAGTCTACCTTTAACGTGTTTACACAAAGAAGAGTGGAATTCTTGACACTCCTGGACAAACTCATTGAGAGGGGGACTAATTAATTAGCAAATGAGAAAATTAACATTAATCAAAATTCTATCTGCTGTTGTCTTGGCATGGTCATGAGATGAAAGGTAAACTGAAGGAAATCAGAAGCTATAGCTAAAAACCAGTTTTGCATGCTTTCAATTGATGACATTTAAAAATGATACAACTGGATATATTTGCTATATACAGAAACCAGTGTTTGGAATTAGAAACAAAAGTATCACTTACATACACAGAAGTGCCAGAAGCATACTCAGCTTCACAAAACAGGAACAATAACCTGTTAACCATGAAACCAGCTATCTGTGAAATTTATAATGGGTAATAGAACAAATTTCCCATGAACATAGTTCTAACATATAGCAATTACATCAAATAAGTAAACAGCTACATTCCTAAAGGTAAAGACCCAATATCTTGAATTTCTAAACATTCATCTCAGTGCTAACACAGTTCCCTCTAAACAGCCCATTAGAAGAGAGATTTTAAATACTCCTCTCTCTTTCATACATCATCATATGTTCATATGTTCAGAGGTGAAAAGGGAACAGTTTAATTTTTTTACCACTTTCTCCCATCCAGTCTCATGAATCAGACACCCTGAGATTACAGCATCAAAGTTAAGGTTGGTGTTCTGAAGGGTCCAACAAACTGAATTTCTGGGCTCTAAATATAGCTGGTATTTACAATGAGTCTGTCTGCCAGAAATCCATGACTCTGGGTAAAATATATTCCTGGATCAATAACTGAGCAGTGAAGAGCCCTTATCGTCAGACAGCAGTTTAAACTTCTCTCTTAAATGAAAATTTCTTAGTAGATGGGACCAGGTCTCATACTTTGCATGTATCCTCTCTAGCACCTAGGAAGGTGTTGTGCTGTGCTGCGCTTAGTCACTCAGTCGACTCGATGCAACCCCATGGACTGCAGCCTGCCAGGCTCCTCTGTCCCTGGGGATTCTCCAGGCAAGAATACTGGAGTGGGTTGCCATGCCCTCCTCGAGGGATCTTCCCAACCCCAGGATCAAACCTAGGCCTCCTGCATTGCAGGTAGATTATTTACTGGCTATCAGAAAAGTGTTGGGCAAAGATACATGCTCAAGAAAATAATCAATGATGGGGCTGGGAACTGAATCAAGAATGAAGCCATGCCTCACTTTGCCTGTCACCCAAAGGCAGTCAACAGAAGGAATATCCTATGTCACTGAAGAACAGATGCTTCTTCAGTCCCCTACTACCTGGATGATTGGATTTACTGTAAGCACATATGAACATGATTAACAAAGTTAGAACTTTTAATGGTTACAGTTAACTCTTTTTAATCAAAAAAGGATATATTTGCTATATACAGAAACCAGTGTTTGGAATTAGAAACAAAAGTATCACTTACATACACAGAAGTGCCAGAAGCATACTCAGCTTCACAAAACAGGAACAATAACCTGTTAACCATGAAACCAGCTATCTGTGAAATTTATAATGGGTAATAGAACAAATTTCCCATGAACATAGTTCTAACATATAGCAATTACATCAAATAAGTAAACAGCTACATTCCTAAAGGTAAAGACCCAATATCTTGAATTTCTAAACATTCATCTCAGTGCTAACACAGTTCCCTCTAAACAGCCCATTAGAAGAGAGATTTTAAATACTCCTCTCTCTTTCATACATCATCATATGTTCATATGTTCAGAGGTGAAAAGGGAACAGTTTAATTTTTACCACTTTCTCCCATCCAGTCTCATGAATCAGACACCCTGAGATTACAGCATCAAAGTTAAGGTTGGTGTTCTGAAGGGTCCAACAAACTGAATTTCTGGGCTCTAAATATAGCTGGTATTTACAATGAGTCTGTCTGCCAGAAATCCATGACTCTGGGTAAAATATATTCCTGGATCAATAACTGAGCAGTGAAGAGCCCTTATCGTCAGACAGCAGTTTAAACTTCTCTCTTAAATGAAAATTTCTTAGTAGATGGGACCAGGTCTCATACTTTGCATGTATCCTCTCTAGCACCTAGGAAGGTGTTGTGCTGTGCTGCGCTTAGTCACTCAGTCGACTCGATGCAACCCCATGGACTGCAGCCTGCCAGGCTCCTCTGTCCCTGGGGATTCTCCAGGCAAGAATACTGGAGTGGGTTGCCATGCCCTCCTCGAGGGATCTTCCCAACCCCAGGATCAAACCTAGGCCTCCTGCATTGCAGGTAGATTATTTACTGGCTATCAGAAAAGTGTTGGGCAAAGATACATGCTCAAGAAAATAATCAATGATGGGGCTGGGAACTGAATCAAGAATGAAGCCATGCCTCACTTTGCCTGTCACCCAAAGGCAGTCAACAGAAGGAATATCCTATGTCACTGAAGAACAGATGCTTCTTCAGTCCCCTACTACCTGGATGATTGGATTTTTACTGTAAGCACATATGAACATGATTAACAAAGTTAGAACTTTTAATGAAGTCTATACAGCATATATAACTGCACAGAAATTAAAGTATAATATAGTATTAATTCAAGAAAGCATAAATAAACATCTTACCTGTGATATGATCAAAACTAGAATATACATTAAAAACTGACTAGAAAAAAAATTGCCAAAAACAAGGTAATGGAACTTCTCTTTGAGAATGGTACTGATTATTTTTTCCTTTTTCCTTGGTTCTATGTCTTTTAAACTCTGTACAACATGAATTTTTCTACTTTTGCTTTTCCTCTTTACTAAGAAATATCTAAACACACATGGAAAATGTATCATAAAATACCAGGTATCTATCAGCCAGCTTCAACAACTATCAAAATTTAGGTATATGTGTCACCTTTGCCCATCTGTTTTATTTTTTCTAGAATATTTTATCCAACTCTGTATACTTAAAAAGATCACATTCTTACATAACTACAACACCAGTTTTTCATCTGTTAAGAAATAAACAAAAAGTTCTTAATACCATATAATATTTAGCTCACACTGAAAAATCTGGGATTGCCTAAGACATGGCTTTATACAGTTGGGGTTTTTGAATGAGAATCCAAACAAGGTTCAAGCACTGTAATCTGTTTGGCATCCGGAACCCTGTTCCAGCAGAGTTATGGGCTGAGTTGTCTCCCCAGATTTATACACTGAAGTCCTGGTCCTTAGAACCTCAGAATGTGACTATATTTGGAGACAAGGTCTTTAACAAGCTAAATTAAAATTAGGTCTTTAGGCCGCCCCTTAATCTGCTATCCTTTTAAGAGATTAGGACAGACACACACAAGTATAGAGGGAAGGCTGTGTGAAGATTCAGGGAGAAGGCAGCCATTCACACACCAAGGAGAGGCCACAAAGAAAAGTAACACCCTGCCGACACTTTGATCCTGAACTGAATAAAAAGGCCATGCCTCACTTTGCCTGTCACCCAAAGGCAGTCAACAGAAGGAATATCCTATGTCACTGAAGAACAGATGCTTCTTCAGTCCCCTACTACCTGGATGATTGGATTTTTACTGTAAGCACATATGAACATGATTAACAAAGTTAGAACTTTTAATGAAGTCTATACAGCATATATAACTGCACAGAAATTAAAGTATAATATAGTATTAATTCAAGAAAGCATAAATAAACATCTTACCTGTGATATGATCAAAACTAGAATATACATTAAAAACTGACTAGAAAAAAAATTGCCAAAAACAAGGTAATGGAACTTCTCTTTGAGAATGGTACTGATTATTTTTTCCTTTTTCCTTGGTTCTATGTCTTTTAAACTCTGTACAACATGAATTTTTCTACTTTTGCTTTTCCTCTTTACTAAGAAATATCTAAACACACATGGAAAATGTATCATAAAATACCAGGTATCTATCAGCCAGCTTCAACAACTATCAAAATTTAGGTATATGTGTCACCTTTGCCCATCTGTTTTATTTTTTCTAGAATATTTTATCCAACTCTGTATATTTAAAAAAGATCACATTCTTACATAACTACAACACCAGTTTTTCATCTGTTAAGAAATAAACAAAAAGTTCTTAATACCATATAATATTTAGCTCACACTGAAAAATCTGGGATTGCCTAAGACATGGCTTTATACAGTTGGGGTTTTTGAATGAGAATCCAAACAAGGTTCAAGCACTGTAATCTGTTTGGCATCCGGAACCCTGTTCCAGCAGAGTTATGGGCTGAGTTGTCTCCCCAGATTTATACACTGAAGTCCTGGTCCTTAGAACCTCAGAATGTGACTATATTTGGAGACAAGGTCTTTAACAAGCTAAATTAAAATTAGGTCTTTAGGCCGCCCCTTAATCTGCTATCCTTTTAAGAGATTAGGACAGACACACACAAGTATAGAGGGAAGGCTGTGTGAAGATTCAGGGAGAAGGCAGCCATTCACACACCAAGGAGAGAGGCCACAAAAGAAAAGTAACACCCTGCCGACACTTTGATCCTGAACTGCTAACCTCCCACACTGAAAAACTAAATTTCCATTGTTTAAGCCACCCAGTCTGTGGTACTTTGTATGGCAGCCCTAGAAAAGAAATACAATAAAACCAACATTTCTTCTGATTGGTATAATGCAATTCTATACGGGGATAACAGTTTTTATACACACACACACACACACACACACACACACACACACGATATTTATGTTTCACTCAGTAAATTCACTATTTTGATATATTTAATGTTTTGAATACTCTATTTTGATAAATGACTGGCTAATTCTATGATAATTACTACCATCACTACTCTTAATTGCTCCTCTGTTCTAATTCTAATAGAGGGAGTGACCTCAGTCTTGCGCTATTGGTTAATGAAAGTTAAAGTAGCATATTTGCTTTTTCCAATTTGAATAGAACTCATGAATATGCTAATTATACACGCAAATACCTACTAGATATATCCTACTGAAAACAAACATCTTCCCCCCACACCCCACTGCCGCCCCATGCCTGCTATTTCTGCCTTTCCATTGTTAATTATTTAGCCATTCTCCACCCAGTTACCTAAGCCAGAAAGCCATAAAACCATTATATATAATTTCAAAATGTTACTCAACTACAGGAAACACAATAGTAAAAAGAACATGTTTGCCCAAATTCTGCAATTGTTGATATATTACATTTGTTTCATTATTCTCTCTCTCTATATGTACTATTTATATTTTCATTTACTTATATTATTTTTCTGAAACCTTTTGAGTAAGTTGCAAACATAAAGATATTCAAGGGGTTTTTAACGTACTCCTGATAGTTTTTTAACATCATTTCCTAAACAAGGTTCAAGCACTGTAATCTGTTTGGCATCCGGAACCCTGTTCCAGCAGAGTTATGGGCTGAGTTGTCTCCCCAGATTTATACACTGAAGTCCTGGTCCTTAGAACCTCAGAATGTGACTATATTTGGAGACAAGGTCTTTAACAAGCTAAATTAAAATTAGGTCTTTAGGCCGCCCCTTAATCTGCTATCCTTTTAAGAGATTAGGACAGACACACACAAGTATAGAGGGAAGGCTGTGTGAAGATTCAGGGAGAAGGCAGCCATTCACACACCAAGGAGAGAGGCCACAAAAGAAAAGTAACACCCTGCCGACACTTTGATCCTGAACTGCTAACCTCCCACACTGAAAAACTAAATTTCCATTGTTTAAGCCACCCAGTCTGTGGTACTTTGTATGGCAGCCCTAGAAAAGAAATACAATAAAACCAACATTTCTTCTGATTGGTATAATGCAATTCTATACGGGGATAACAGTTTTTATACACACACACACACACACACACACACACACACACGATATTTATGTTTCACTCAGTAAATTCACTATTTTGATATATTTAATGTTTTGAATACTCTATTTTGATAAATGACTGGCTAATTCTATGATAATTACTACCATCACTACTCTTAATTGCTCCTCTGTTCTAATTCTAATAGAGGGAGTGACCTCAGTCTTGCGCTATTGGTTAATGAAAGTTAAAGTAGCATATTTGCTTTTTCCAATTTGAATAGAACTCATGAATATGCTAATTATACACGCAAATACCTACTAGATATATCCTACTGAAAACAAACATCTTCCCCCCACACCCCACTGCCGCCCCATGCCTGCTATTTCTGCCTTTCCATTGTTAATTATTTAGCCATTCTCCACCCAGTTACCTAAGCCAGAAAGCCATAAAACCATTATATATAATTTCAAAATGTTACTCAACTACAGGAAACACAATAGTAAAAAGAACATGTTTGCCCAAATTCTGCAATTGTTGATATATTACATTTGTTTCATTATTCTCTCTCTCTATATGTACTATTTATATTTTCATTTACTTATATTATTTTTCTGAAACCTTTTGAGTAAGTTGTAAACATAAAGCTTCATACCTTTAAACAATTCTGTGTGTGTTTTCTGGAAACGAAGATATCTCCTACAATACCAGAGATAGTCATTAAAATCAGGAAATTAACATTGCTAAAATACTACCATCTATTCCATAGACATCATTCACATTTTTTTAAAGTTTTATCTTTATTCTTTGGCCTGTGTGAGCCTCCCATCGCAGTGGTCTCTCCTGTAGCAGAGTTCCGGCTCTGGGTGCATGCACTCCATAGTGCTGGCTTGCAATTGGACACATCAGTCCAGCTGTTCCATGGCATGTGGCATCTTCCCGTGCCAGGGATCAAACCTGCATCCCTTGCACTGAAAGGCGGACTCTTTACCCACAGGACCACCAGGGAAGCCCCCCATTCACATTTTGCCAATGATCCCTGTAATATCCATTATAGCAAAAAGATCCAATTGTGAGTTGTATGATTTAGTTGTCATGTCTCTTTAGTCTGCTACAAACTGAAAATATTCTTTATGTCTATGATGACCTCCACACTTTTGAAGAGAACAGGTCTATGACTTTGTAGAATATCCCTCAATTTGGGGACAATTGTCTTATCTTTCCTCATGATTAGATTGAGGCTGTGCATTTTTTGGCAAGAATATCAAAATAATGTGTTCTGAGGATCTCTTGCTATATACACACATATATGTATATGTATAACCTCTTAAAACTCTCACCTTCTAGTTTTAGCATACATTGATGATTCTTTCCGGAATCAGTTTTTACTGTAATGGTTGTCATAAAATGATGTTTCTATCTATATCACTCTTTCAACATTTGTTAGTTGGCAATCTAATGTAAAGAGAGGTTTTCCTTACCCTTATTTTTTTTTGATTATTTATTTATTTGACCAAGCTGGGTCTTAGTCATGGCATATGGGATCTAGGTCCCTGACCAGGGATTGAACCTGGGTCCCCTGCACTGGGAACACAGAATCTTAACCACTGGGCCACCAGGGAAGTGCCTCCTTACCCCTATTTTTAAAAACTCATATATTTATGTCACTATGGACTCAAGTATTCTTATTTCAGTTGGATCATAATTTATTAACATTATTATAGCAGTGCTCAGATTGACCCAAATGTGGCTAATAGGGGCCCTTTCAAGTTGATTTCTGGTCCTCTAATAGTCCATCATTCTGTGAGAAACTTTCTTCCCATCCATGTTTGTCTAATTTCAGTGCAAAAAGATTTTCCAAGGTCATGCTATAATTGCCACGCTCTTGCTCTGAATCAGTCATTTCTCCCGGGTCTCCAGTTCTTATTAGTGGACAATGTTGTTTAGAAGGCAAGGTTTGGGTACTATGTGCTCAGTAATTCTAAGGTGTCATTGTTCCTAGAGATTTTGCAGAGAGCCAGGGGAAAGACAGATAGGTAGATTGACAGACAGACAGATAGAAGACACATACATGCACGTACATAAGTACTTTTGTCTATAATTTATTTTTGCATGTATTTACATACATATTGAAGACAGTAAGTTCAATTCCAACCTAACACCATCACAAACATTGTGGAATTCCTCTTTTTCGTGTTTGTAACTCCTTCTCGGTCAAGGATAAACTTACCTCCCATTAGCCTCAATACGTTTATTTCCCCACTCCTCTTTCATGTAACCATTATGGCCCTGACATGCTTGCCACCTCTTCATCAGGAAGGGAAGAAGCTGGTCATCATTTTTATTCTTTTCGATCACTCATTCCTTCATCCAATCACCAATTCCTAACATTTTCTACCTTCTAAAATGTTCTGAGGATCTCTTGCTATATACACACATATATGTATATGTATAACCTCTTAAAACTCTCACCTTCTAGTTTTAGCATACATTGATGATTCTTTCCGGAATCAGTTTTTACTGTAATGGTTGTCATAAAATGATGTTTCTATCTATATCACTCTTTCAACATTTGTTAGTTGGCAATCTAATGTAAAGAGAGGTTTTCCTTACCCTTATTTTTTTTTGATTATTTATTTATTTGACCAAGCTGGGTCTTAGTCATGGCATATGGGATCTAGGTCCCTGACCAGGGATTGAACCTGGGTCCCCTGCACTGGGAACACAGAATCTTAACCACTGGGCCACCAGGGAAGTGCCTCCTTACCCCTATTTTTAAAAACTCATATATTTATGTCACTATGGACTCAAGTATTCTTATTTCAGTTGGATCATAATTTATTAACATTATTATAGCAGTGCTCAGATTGACCCAAATGTGGCTAATAGGGGCCCTTTCAAGTTGATTTCTGGTCCTCTAATAGTCCATCATTCTGTGAGAAACTTTCTTCCCATCCATGTTTGTCTAATTTCAGTGCAAAAAGATTTTCCAAGGTCATGCTATAATTGCCACGCTCTTGCTCTGAATCAGTCATTTCTCCCGGGTCTCCAGTTCTTATTAGTGGACAATGTTGTTTAGAAGGCAAGGTTTGGGTACTATGTGCTCAGTAATTCTAAGGTGTCATTGTTCCTAGAGATTTTGCAGAGAGCCAGGGGAAAGACAGATAGGTAGATTGACAGACAGACAGATAGAAGACACATACATGCACGTACATAAGTACTTTTGTCTATAATTTATTTTTGCATGTATTTACATACATATTGAAGACAGTAAGTTCAATTCCAACCTAACACCATCACAAACATTGTGGAATTCCTCTTTTTCGTGTTTGTAACTCCTTCTCGGTCAAGGATAAACTTACCTCCCATTAGCCTCAATACGTTTATTTCCCCACTCCTCTTTCATGTAACCATTATGGCCCTGACATGCTTGCCACCTCTTCATCAGGAAGGGAAGAAGCTGGTCATCATTTTTATTCTTTTCGATCACTCATTCCTTCATCCAATCACCAATTCCTAACATTTTCTACCTTCTAAAAATTTCCTCTGTCCATCCTGACTGCTCCTAGTGTTGCCCATCATTTGTTACATGGGCTACAACAACAGAATCTTAGCCAATATTCCTTGATCTATCTTTGCTTTCTTCCCATCCATTTTTTGTATACTATAGCCAGAGTTGCCTTTCTGAAATTAATAGTTGGCCATTTTACTCCATGATTAAAACAGATCTCAGATATGCAGATGATACTACTCTAATGGCAGAAAGTGAACAGGAACTAAAGAGCCTCTTAATCAGGGTGAAAGAAGAGAGTAAGAAAGGTGACTTAAAACTTAACATTAAAAAACTACTATCATGGCATCTAGTCTCATCACTTCATACTAAACAGAAGAGGGAAAAACAGAATCAGTGACAGATTTTATTTTCTTAGATTCCAAAATCACTGCAGACAGTGACTGCAGCCATGAAATTAAACGACGCTTACTCCTTGGAAGAAAAGCTATGGCAAGCCTACATAGTGTATTCAAAAGCAGAGATATCACTTTGCCAAAGGTCTGTCTAATCAAAGCTATGTTTTTTCCCAGTAGTCATGTGGATGTGTTGGGCCATAACAAAGGTTGAGCCCCAAAGAACTGACGCCTTTGAATTGTGGTGTTGGAGAAGACTCTTCAGAGTTCCTTGGACTGCAAGAAGATCAAATTAGTTAATCCTAAAGGAAATCAACCCTGAATATTCATTGGAAGGACTGATGCTGAAGCCAAAGCTTCGATACTTTGGCCACCTGATGCGAAGAGCCAACTCACTGGAAAATCCTGTGATGCTGGAAAAAAATTGAAGGCAAAAGGAGAAGAGGACAGCAGAGGATGAGATGTTAGATGACATCACAGAGTTAGTGGATAAGAGTTTGAGCTCTGGGAGATAGTGAATGACAGGGAAGCCTGGTGGGCCAGAGTGCATGAGGTTGCAAAGAGCTGGACATGATTTACTGACTCAATAACAACAACAAGGATAAACTTCCTATTAGTAAAGTTATTCCACCCCCATTCCTTCCATCCAATCAGGAAGGGAAGAAGCTGGTCATCATTTATTCTTTTCGATCACTCATTCCTTCATCCAATCACCAATTCCTAACATTTTCTACCTTCTAAAAATTTCCTCTGTCCATCCTGACTGCTCCTAGTGTTGCCCATCATTTGTTACATGGGCTACAACAACAGAATCTTAGCCAATATTCCTTGATCTATCTTTGCTTTCTTCCCATCCATTTTTTGTATACTATAGCCAGAGTTGCCTTTCTGAAATTAATAGTTGGCCATTTTACTCCATGATTAAAACAGATCTCAGATATGCAGATGATACTACTCTAATGGCAGAAAGTGAACAGGAACTAAAGAGCCTCTTAATCAGGGTGAAAGAAGAGAGTAAGAAAGGTGACTTAAAACTTAACATTAAAAAACTACTATCATGGCATCTAGTCTCATCACTTCATACTAAACAGAAGAGGGAAAAATAGAATCAGTGACAGATTTTATTTTCTTAGATTCCAAAATCACTGCAGACAGTGACTGCAGCCATGAAATTAAACGACGCTTACTCCTTGGAAGAAAAGCTATGGCAAGCCTACATAGTGTATTCAAAAGCAGAGATATCACTTTGCCAAAGGTCTGTCTAATCAAAGCTATGTTTTTTCCCAGTAGTCATGTGGATGTGTTGGGCCATAACAAAGGTTGAGCCCCAAAGAACTGACGCCTTTGAATTGTGGTGTTGGAGAAGACTCTTCAGAGTTCCTTGGACTGCAAGAAGATCAAATTAGTTAATCCTAAAGGAAATCAACCCTGAATATTCATTGGAAGGACTGATGCTGAAGCCAAAGCTTCGATACTTTGGCCACCTGATGCGAAGAGCCAACTCACTGGAAAATCCTGTGATGCTGGAAAAAAATTGAAGGCAAAAGGAGAAGAGGACAGCAGAGGATGAGATGTTAGATGACATCACAGAGTTAGTGGATAAGAGTTTGAGCTCTGGGAGATAGTGAATGACAGGGAAGCCTGGTGGGCCAGAGTGCATGAGGTTGCAAAGAGCTGGACATGATTTACTGACTCAATAACAACAACAAGATCTTTCAATGGTACTGCATTGATCTCACAATATACTGTCTGCGTCTTTTCACAATTTGCTTATCTCTCATCTTATTTCCTCGAAAAGCCCCCTTTGTCATTCTCACCATTTCAGTAAGCCATGCTGAATTTACTTCAGTTCTTGGACTATGCCAAGCTTTCTTTTCTATCTTTTTCTACCCAGAAATCCTTCCTAGACAATTCTATATATTGTTTATGTCTTTACTTAAATGTCACCTGCTGTGCAAAATCTCTGATCCCCCGCCACACACACATATACCTATGCAGGCTATCATAAGGCTTAGGCAAGAGATAACAGATGTACATCTCAGCCAGTCTGATAAACTCGCTAATCATTAAAATGCCTAATAATGAGCAGTTATGAAAGGGTTTTACCTTGATTTGAGACTTAAACCCAGGGCCCAGACCTGATAGAACCCTGTTTGGGACTCAAACCCACGTGGCTGGGGCATGAAGCTAGCCAAAACCTGGTTTGGGACTCGAACCCACGTGGCTAAGGCTTAACCCCAGCCAAAACCCTGCTTGGGACTTGAACCCACTTAGTCAGGACTCAGTCCCAGCCAAAACCCTGTCTGGGACTCGAACCCACGTGGTCGGGACTTAATCCAGCACTCACCCAACGTCTGGACCCACTGAGGCTCAGGTTCTTCGTGCCTCAACACAGAAAGAATTCAGCGAGAAATAGAGTGATAGACAAGAAAAGGACTTACTAGGATAAGGTACCTGTAAACGGTGCAAGCAGGCAGGCAAGAAAGCTCTGCTCTCTTCTCGATTGAGCGGGCAGCCATATATATAGGATGGTAGAAAACCATCCCCCTTAAGTAGACACAGATGCAAGGCATACATCACTAGTTCCTTCTTCGCCAGCTCCTCCTTCGTCAGCTGTCCATGCCCAGTCGAGCCTGCTTTACTGAACAAGGAGCAGCTCTCCTGAGTTATCATCAACTCACTGGCCTCCCAACCTTTCTCAGGTTTCACCCGTCTACTTACTGTCCCCCACTAGGACTCTACAACCACCTATCTGTTCTACTTTGTCCCTATCAGTTAGAGTTATAACCTCTCTTTATAAAGTGGGTACTTAACATCACCATTGCAAGGACAGATGCAAAGTGCATAAAACATGTAAAATGTAGAGTCAATATATTATGTTATTCATTCAACATATGTTTATTAAGTACCAACTAGTTGATATGTACTGTGGTGGACTTGGAAAATTAACATATAATGCAGTTAACATATAACTTATAGAATCAGTATCGAAAGCATAATAAGATATATAGCAGGAATGTTTGGTGAAATTAGTCAACCTGATTAAGATTCAAAGGATGGACAACATTTGGGTTGAGACATGAAGGAGTAGGATTTCACAAGGAAGGATTCTCCAGGGAGACAGGGCAATATGTGCAAGAACTGGGACATGAGAGGGTATGGATTATTTTGTGTGGTATACATAATTCAATATAAATTGAAGAATAAGATTGAAATGAGGCAACGAGAGATGAGATTAGTTAGGGAGATGGAATGTATTTTTTTTTTGGAATGTTTTTTATCCTAGGAAAAGTAACTCAACTTTCTCCTACAGATCATCCTTGAATAATTTTGGGATGGTGAAATCTAAATGAAATCTTCATGAAGTCTATATTTTCATGAAGTTATTCTGGTAGCAGTGTGCAGAATGAAATTCTGGGATCAAAACTGGACTCAAGGGACTGGTAAAGAGCCAATTCACAGCACTCTCAGTTGGAAGTGATGAAGCCTGACAGGGGTTAGTGAGAGCTAAGATGGGCAGACTGTACCCTGTACCCTGTTAGAAAGTAGAAAGGACAGGATTTGATGTTAAAAGGCATTTAGGATGGTCCACGGGAATTTAACTAGAGCACTGGGAGGATAAAACCAATGCAGAGATTCAGAAAGAGAATTAGACTTTAAGTGCAAAGATGGGGATCCATTGGGTAGTTAATATTTCTAACTTTTTACAGGATTTGGAGAAACAAATGAGAAATGCTTTGTAGTGTGTGGTAATGCAAATAGGAACAGAAAAGCTGTCCTCCAAAGAAATATGCATAATGGTCTTACCACACGAACGATGCAACAGGTTTTAGCCTGGGATTGCAACTGCAGAAAATTCAAGAGTCCCGGAGAGACTTGACTAGTATTTTTCCATCTCTGATGACTCAGAGCTAAAGATGGCGCCTGTGGCAAAAATTAGAACATGGGAGGGGGCACTGCGTGTAGCAAAAGATGACCTTTTGGGGGGTTGCTGTTCTGCTAAACATAAGCGAGATAACGCAGCACGAGAGGAATCGTGGATAATTTTCCCCTTAAAATTTGGTCTGTACTACAATTCTGCATTCTCCACGCTTAAAAGGATATTTCATTTCGCTGGCGTGACCGCCTGGGGGTGGGAATGGTATGACAATTATGCTTCTTTGCATCTTTCAGGTTTCTTTGCCTTGGTGAGTTCCACGACAGCCTTTGTCTCGCTTTGCCCTGTCTCGTTTTTCCCAGCACTGGCAGTTCCGAGGATAGTTCACAAGGAAGGATTCTCCAGGGAGACAGGGCAATATGTGCAAGAACTGGGACATGAGAGGGTATGGATTATTTTGTGTGGTATACATAATTCAATATAAATTGAAGAATAAGATTGAAATGAGGCAACGAGAGATGAGATTAGTTAGGGAGATGGAATGTATTTTTTTTTTGGAATGTTTTTTATCCTAGGAAAAGTAACTCAACTTTCTCCTACAGATCATCCTTGAATAATTTTGGGATGGTGAAATCTAAATGAAATCTTCATGAAGTCTATATTTTCATGAAGTTATTCTGGTAGCAGTGTGCAGAATGAAATTCTGGGATCAAAACTGGACTCAAGGGACTGGTAAAGAGCCAATTCACAGCACTCTCAGTTGGAAGTGATGAAGCCTGACAGGGGTTAGTGAGAGCTAAGATGGGCAGACTGTACCCTGTACCCTGTTAGAAAGTAGAAAGGACAGGATTTGATGTTAAAAGGCATTTAGGATGGTCCACGGGAATTTAACTAGAGCACTGGGAGGATAAAACCAATGCAGAGATTCAGAAAGAGAATTAGACTTTAAGTGCAAAGATGGGGATCCATTGGGTAGTTAATATTTCTAACTTTTTACAGGATTTGGAGAAACAAATGAGAAATGCTTTGTAGTGTGTGGTAATGCAAATAGGAACAGAAAAGCTGTCCTCCAAAGAAATATGCATAATGGTCTTACCACACGAACGATGCAACAGGTTTTAGCCTGGGATTGCAACTGCAGAAAATTCAAGAGTCCCGGAGAGACTTGACTAGTATTTTTCCATCTCTGATGACTCAGAGCTAAAGATGGCGCCTGTGGCAAAAATTAGAACATGGGAGGGGGCACTGCGTGTAGCAAAAGATGACCTTTTGGGGGGTTGCTGTTCTGCTAAACATAAGCGAGATAACGCAGCACGAGAGGAATCGTGGATAATTTTCCCCTTAAAATTTGGTCTGTACTACAATTCTGCATTCTCCACGCTTAAAAGGATATTTCATTTCGCTGGCGTGACCGCCTGGGGGTGGGAATGGTATGACAATTATGCTTCTTTGCATCTTTCAGGTTTCTTTGCCTTGGTGAGTTCCACGACAGCCTTTGTCTCGCTTTGCCCTGTCTCGTTTTTCCCAGCACTGGCTACAGTTCCGAGGAGCAGGAGCTTCTGGGTGACAGTGGGGACGAGAGCAGGGAAGCACGCGCGCATTTCCAGGGTCACTTCCCGCTCAAGTGGGAGCGGAAGTTCTCTGTACACATGCGCGCGAGCTCGCGCTTTCCACGCGGGACCGGAGTCCAGCGCGCGGCCCCGAGCGCGCGTCCGACCTCAATCGGAGGGCGCGCGCGCCGCCTCCGCAGACGCCACACGGCGGCACCTCGGGGCCCTGGCGTAGGCGGTGCGGGGGCGGGGCTTCTGGGGGCGGGGCGACGGAGGGTGCACAGGCCCAGCCGAGGCCCCGCTGAGGTCTAGACCAAGAGCCCGGGCCGCATCGGTTGTCATGGGGACAACCAGCGTAGGCAGGCGCTGACGTCAATTGGAGGCGCGCTACCGCACCTCTGCACCCGGCGGGTGCTGAGAGCCTGGGTAGCTGGCGGTTTGGCCACTGGGGTGGCTGTACTACCACCCCACTTTCAGCCCGTCCCGGACGGTCCCGGCGTTGGCTCCCTGGGACCTGCTGTTTGCAGCTCTGCGCCCTCTTGTCCGTGAGTATCCTGCAGGCCTCCTAGTGGCGGGAACCCGGGCCCGGACGCTTGGCCTGTCCTGCTGTTTCTGGGATCGCGGCGGGTAGGGCTGCTTGGGTCCGAGGGCTTGCGGGCGGCGGGGACGGCGGGGACGGCGGGGCCAGCGGGCTGCACAGGGCCGCGCTGCGCCAATGCCATCTGACCCACCCAGCGCCGCGGAGTGGAGGGATGTGGTTTTTGAGTTACCTCTACGTACTTACTTTTCTTCTTCCTTTCCTGGGCAGCTCTCCTCCGAAGCGTTAAGCTTGTTGTAGTGGAAGAGTGAATGCAATCTTTGCCTTTCCTATTTCCCATTCTGGTTTAAGAGCGTTTAAATCAGATGCGCACTTAAGTACGTTTATTTCAGTTTAAACAAACCAGAGTGTCAGCTAGATGCTCTTTTTTTTTTTTTTTTTTGAGCCATTTGAAAATATCAACTTTCCTTCTACCATCTAAAGCAAATATCAGTATGCCCTTTTCTTTCTTCTTTTTTTTTTTTTAGTGTGCCCTTTTCTAATTAAGTAGAACAGGAAATCATATACGTCCTTATGACCTTTTCTGCTGAATAGTATCGGTTTTATCATATTTTGCTAGAAGGTACTTTCTTCTTGGAAAAGGTACTTTTGTCTTGAAAGAGAAATTGGGAGTTTCAGGAAGAGTATCTTCTGGTGCTGACTCTTGAACCAGCGAAATGCCTACTTAATTGCATTTGAAACATTTCTAAGGGTTTAGTTACATCAACAGGGTCATTTCCGTATGTATACAAATAGAGGAAATCGTATACTATTTAGGAATCCTGACCTAATGGCCGTGCTACTTTTCAGTATTACTGTGAAAACATCTACTGATTGGAGTTACATGGCTTTTCTGCCTTTTGAGAAAAGATTGCTAACAGTTTTTTCACCTGTTGCGCTTATGATCGCTGATATTAACTTGGGCGTTCTGGAAGAAGATTGCTTGTTATGAGGACTCTGAGAAGTTAAAAAAAAATGTATAGGAAAGAAATTCAAATGCCAAACAATTTTAATAGTATCTATAAATATTTATGAAGATTCTTTTGATTTATTAATTGAATCATGTATACGGGTTTTTGTTTCCATTTTCCCCGTGCTGTAAAATTCAGTAAAGGAGTGAGTCATTCAAGCCTCTGTCTTTTCTTTCCTTGATCTTTAGGCATTTATTGCTGATAATGAGGTGTTTGGAGAAAAAATCTGAGATGTAATACAGTTTATTTTCCCATTTTATATTAATGTTTCAGCCGATCCTATAAAAAGGGATTTTTGAGGGAGAAGTTTTTTAAAATATAATGACATGTATGATGTTCACAGATGTCATTTTAAGTTCGACCTTAATTTTTGCTGATCTTACTTATCAAATATCAGTCATTATTTAATGTCTTTGCTATAATATACATTACCATGTAGGGATGATTATTTCTGTAATGTATTTGCTGTGTTTGTTGTTAAATAATAATAGTGTTTACTAATTGGATTGTACATTAGACTACTATATAATAGTAAATAATGTAAGTACATAATTTATTCTGTTTTGTCTACCACATAATTGTTTATTTTTACCACTGTAATAATGAACATAGAGTAATGGGCCAGCTACTGTGTTCCCTTTTCTTTTCAGCGTTTTCTTTTCTCCTTACCATAAAGTAGGTGCCATTTTCATTTTCCAGGCCAAAATAAAAAAGAGGGACAGGCCTTAATGAGATTAAGTAGCTTACCCAATGCCACACATTCAGTAAGTATCAAAAGAAGAGCTGATGTCTGACTCACTTTGACTCTAGAACTGTTATTACTGTCCGCTCTTAAAATGGGAATGCATAGATGAAGAGAGCACAGACCTAGCCCCCCACAGGTTAACAGTTTGTTTGGAGTGGGTTATCAGAGTGAAAATTCAGGGCTGAGGCAGAAGGAAGTATGAAGATCAAAGCACAGTGGGAACACAATATAGACCTCTTCTTTCTTTTTTTTTTTTCTCTTTTTTTACACCCAGAACATTTTTACTGGGGTATAACCAATTAATAATATTGTGATAGTTTCAGGTGAACAGTGAAGAGGCTGGGCCATATATATACATTTATCCATTCTCCCCCAAACCCCCTACCCATGCAGGCTGGTACATAACATTAAGCAGAGTTCCATGTGCTATACAATAGATTTTTGTTGGTTATCCATTTCAAACATGGTAGTGTAGACCACGTCTTTCTTGAAACTCTTTTTCCTTTGGTTACTTCTCCCAGTTTTTCATTGTTTGCCTGTTAGTTTCTTTTGTGGGCTCCCAGAATTCTCTCTTTGGTGCTTTTTTCTCCTTGTAGCCGTCTTAAACAGAAATGATGCCCAAATTTTCAGCCTGTGTCTTCTGGCTGGATTTACTATATTCTATTGTCTGCTAAACATAAATTGATTTTTGTATATGTATCTCCATCCTTACCCACATTATATATGTATGTAGTACAGTAATAATAGCTATCATTTTTGAAGAGCTTGCCATACTCTAGGCATTGTGCTAAGTGTTCCACTTACATATGATTTAATCTTTACAAAAACACTATAAGTGATTTATTGTTATTATTCACTTTTGAAAGATTAGGAATTAAGGTCCACAGATTATTTAATGTTTTTATAATAAACATGTATGTTTCGGGCTGTGTTTGTTGTTAAATAATAATAGTGTTTACTAATTGGATTGTACATTAGACTACTATATAATAGTAAATAATGTAAGTACATAATTTATTCTGTTTTGTCTACCACATAATTGTTTATTTTTACCACTGTAATAATGAACATAGAGTAATGGGCCAGCTACTGTGTTCCCTTTTCTTTTCAGCGTTTTCTTTTCTCCTTACCATAAAGTAGGTGCCATTTTCATTTTCCAGGCCAAAATAAAAAAGAGGGACAGGCCTTAATGAGATTAAGTAGCTTACCCAATGCCACACATTCAGTAAGTATCAAAAGAAGAGCTGATGTCTGACTCACTTTGACTCTAGAACTGTTATTACTGTCCGCTCTTAAAATGGGAATGCATAGATGAAGAGAGCACAGACCTAGCCCCCCACAGGTTAACAGTTTGGTTGGAGTGGGTTATCAGAGTGAAAATTCAGGGCTGAGGCAGAAGGAAGTATGAAGATCAAAGCACAGTGGGAACACAATATAGACCTCTTCTTTCTTTTTTTTTTTCTCTTTTTTTATACCCAGAACATTTTTACTGGGGTATAACCAATTAATAATATTGTGATAGTTTCAGGTGAACAGTGAAGAGGCTGGGCCATATATATACATTTATCCATTCTCCCCCAAACCCCCTACCCATGCAGGCTGGTACATAACATTAAGCAGAGTTCCATGTGCTATACAATAGATTTTTGTTGGTTATCCATTTCAAACATGGTAGTGTAGACCACGTCTTTCTTGAAACTCTTTTTCCTTTGGTTACTTCTCCCAGTTTTTCATTGTTTGCCTGTTAGTTTCTTTTGTGGGCTCCCAGAATTCTCTCTTTGGTGCTTTTTTCTCCTTGTAGCCGTCTTAAACAGAAATGATGCCCAAATTTTCAGCCTGTGTCTTCTGGCTGGATTTACTATATTCTATTGTCTGCTAAACATAAATTGATTTTTGTATATGTATCTCCATCCTTACCCACATTATATATGTATGTAGTACAGTAATAATAGCTATCATTTTTGAAGAGCTTGCCATACTCTAGGCATTGTGCTAAGTGTTCCACTTACATATGATTTAATCTTTACAAAAACACTATAAGTGATTTATTGTTATTATTCACTTTTGAAAGATTAGGAATTAAGGTCCACAGATATTAATCTGCTGATGGTTAGAACTGAGATTTGAATCCAGTAATCTGATAATAGAGCCAGTGTTTGTTGCAGTTTGGTAGCAGATACCAGCCCAGCATCTCCCACTCAGCTCACTGAGTGTCCCCATAAGAAATACCTATTATAATTGTAGGTAAAGTTGTTGATGCCTGTTATAAGACACTCTTAACCTTTTAATCATTTAACTCTTAACAGCAGTCCTCTGAGTAGTTGCTGTTAGACTGAATTCACAGATGAGGAAACAAAGTGCCAACCCACACAAGTAGCTATGGGCGATGACAGTGTATCCAGGACTTGTGTTTTAAACACACACACACAGAGACACACACACACACACACACACACACACACTTGCCCTATACTGCACTGCCCTCCAACTAGTGACACTACTGGTCTCATTATTCCAGTTTGAAAACCATGAGAATCGTCCTTGACTCTGTTCTGTCTCTTTAGGAGTTTTTATTTAATCTATATAAAATGTCATACATTTTCTACTCAAGATAAAAGAATAAACCTTTCCTAATGGCTCCTAGTCATAATATAGTTCAGCTTTCTTCCTTAGTATTCAATCACTGTGAAAGGCTAGTCACTCAGTCTTGTCCGACTCTTTGTGACACATGGACTGTAGCCCACCAGGTTCCTCCCTCTGTCTATGGAATTCTCTAGGCAAGAATACTGGAGTGGGTTGCCATTTCACATCTCAAGGGGTCATCCCCCAGGGTTCGATCCTAGGTCTCCTACATTGCAGTGAGATTCTTTACCATCACCGCCACCAGGGAATCACTATGGAATGCTGTAAATATTAACTTTTTCTTGCTTTATGTTTTTCTTCTGTTTATGTGCTATCAGATTTCAATAACTGATTCTGTTGGCTTTGCAACCTGTCTTCTAATTTGGGGTAGATTAGAAAGATGATCAGGCTTATCAGATCTGTATCTTCTAGAAAGAGTCAGTGCTGGTTCCTATCAATGAAGAACAGGAGCTTTTCCTCTGTTGATTTAATGATGTCTGTTTTATCTTTGTAGCATTTCTTATCAGAGTTTTGGATCCAAAGTACCCCTAATACTAACGGAACATAAATTTGGATCCCTGGGGATCTAGAACCATTAACTGATAACTGTTGAGCCAAATTTAAAAATGTCCAAGTCTTCAACTTTATTCCAAACCTAATAAATTAGTGTTTGTTGCAGTTTGGTAGCAGATACCAGCCCAGCATCTCCCACTCAGCTCACTGAGTGTCCCCATAAGAAATACCTATTATAATTGTAGGTAAAGTTGTTGATGCCTGTTATAAGACACTCTTAACCTTTTAATCATTTAACTCTTAACAGCAGTCCTCTGAGTAGTCGCTATTAGACTGAATTCACAGATGAGGAAACAAAGTGCCAACCCACACAAGTAGCTATGGGCGATGACAGTGTATCCAGGACTTGTGTTTTAAACACACACACACAGAGACACACACACACACACACACACACACACACTTGCCCTATACTGCACTGCCCTCCAACTAGTGACACTACTGGTCTCATTATTCCAGTTTGAAAACCATGAGAATCGTCCTTGACTCTGTTCTGTCTCTTTAGGAGTTTTTATTTAATCTATATAAAATGTCATACATTTTCTACTCAAGATAAAAGAATAAACCTTTCCTAATGGCTCCTAGTCATAATATAGTTCAGCTTTCTTCCTTAGTATTCAATCACTGTGAAAGGCTAGTCACTCAGTCTTGTCCGACTCTTTGTGACACATGGACTGTAGCCCACCAGGTTCCTCCCTCTGTCTATGGAATTCTCTAGGCAAGAATACTGGAGTGGGTTGCCATTTCACATCTCAAGGGGTCATCCCCCAGGGTTCGATCCTAGGTCTCCTACATTGCAGTGAGATTCTTTACCATCACCGCCACCAGGGAATCACTATGGAATGCTGTAAATATTAACTTTTTCTTGCTTTATGTTTTTCTTCTGTTTATGTGCTATCAGATTTCAATAACTGATTCTGTTGGCTTTGCAACCTGTCTTCTAATTTGGGGTAGATTAGAAAGATGATCAGGCTTATCAGATCTGTATCTTCTAGAAAGAGTCAGTGCTGGTTCCTATCAATGAAGAACAGGAGCTTTTCCTCTGTTGATTTAATGATGTCTGTTTTATCTTTGTAGCATTTCTTATCAGAGTTTTGGATCCAAAGTACCCCTAATACTAACGGAACATAAATTTGGATCCCTGGGGATCTAGAACCATTAACTGATAACTGTTGAGCCAAATTTAAAAAAAATGTCCAAGTCTTCAACTTTATTCCTAAAAATGTATGCGCATTATGGTCTAATGCAAGAATTAGTGTTTTGGACACAACTCATCTTTTAAAAAACTGGAAATTTAAGAATATAGATACTGAGTTTATCCATGAGTTTGAGACACAGCCAGGTATTTATTTGAGAAGATGGAACCAGTCCTTGTGTTCAACCTCTGTTGTAGCAGAATTTTCAGGGGCAGGCACCAAAATACTTAAATTCATTATCTGTGAATGTGCTACCCAGAAGTACACTTGACTAATGTAATGGCATATGCACTTGGGAAAATCAATCCTGTTGTGGAGTTTGGTTTCTTAGCAGTACATTGACATGTTCATTTATTTACTTAAAATACTTTAAAAGATGTATTAAGATACTAAGATGCTTATTGCCTTTCAATAATTAAAAATTTTTTTTTGTTTCAAATACATATTTTATTCAATTTTGATCCAGTTTGCTTCACTTTTAAACTCCAAACTGATTTAGATATATTTCAGTCATTTGCATAAGGTTGCAATAAGAGAACTTAGTTTTATTGGCATAAATCTGATGTGAGAGTGGGCAGTCAATCACATAATCTTCCATGAAGAATATTTTATAATTTTTATTTGGAAAAGCCTTATTACAAATATATCCTCTTTGTTTTAATAGGATCCTGACTGAGACCGTGCTTTACACTGTTACTCAATGCTCTCTATAAAGCTGAGATATGCCCACTGGTAAGATTTGTATGAAATTTTTATATGCAGTGAATATTGTTTATGTTTTTCTTCTGTTTATGTGCTATCAGATTTCAATAACTGATTCTGTTGGCTTTGCAACCTGTCTTCTAATTTGGGGTAGATTAGAAAGATGATCAGGCTTATCAGATCTGTATCTTCTAGAAAGAGTCAGTGCTGGTTCCTATCAATGAAGAACAGGAGCTTTTCCTCTGTTGATTTAATGATGTCTGTTTTATCTTTGTAGCATTTCTTATCAGAGTTTTGGATCCAAAGTACCCCTAATACTAACGGAACATAAATTTGGATCCCTGGGGATCTAGAACCATTAACTGATAACTGTTGAGCCAAATTTAAAAAAAATGTCCAAGTCTTCAACTTTATTCCTAAAAATGTATGCGCATTATGGTCTAATGCAAGAATTAGTGTTTTGGACACAACTCATCTTTTAAAAAACTGGAAATTTAAGAATATAGATACTGAGTTTATCCATGAGTTTGAGACACAGCCAGGTATTTATTTGAGAAGATGGAACCAGTCCTTGTGTTCAACCTCTGTTGTAGCAGAATTTTCAGGGGCAGGCACCAAAATACTTAAATTCATTATCTGTGAATGTGCTACCCAGAAGTACACTTGACTAATGTAATGGCATATGCACTTGGGAAAATCAATCCTGTTGTGGAGTTTGGTTTCTTAGCAGTACATTGACATGTTCATTTATTTACTTAAAATACTTTAAAAGATGTATTAAGATACTAAGATGCTTATTGCCTTTCAATAATTAAAAATTTTTTTTTGTTTCAAATACATATTTTATTCAATTTTGATCCAGTTTGCTTCACTTTTAAACTCCAAACTGATTTAGATATATTTCAGTCATTTGCATAAGGTTGCAATAAGAGAACTTAGTTTTATTGGCATAAATCTGATGTGAGAGTGGGCAGTCAATCACATAATCTTCCATGAAGAATATTTTATAATTTTTATTTGGAAAAGCCTTATTACAAATATATCCTCTTTGTTTTAATAGGATCCTGACTGAGACCGTGCTTTACACTGTTACTCAATGCTCTCTATAAAGCTGAGATATGCCCACTGGTAAGATTTGTATGAAATTTTTATATGCAGTGAATATTGTTTATTTTGAAGTTTGAATTGTTTTGAGAGATTCTTTAACCAAATAAGGAGTAAAGTAGATGACATCAGCCAGATATAACATTTAGAGATGTTTCATACTTTGGCGTTTCTTTCTGTGTAATGTTGGTGATTAAGGTTAATATATATTCAGTGACTGGCAATTTGGGACTTAGCTGGGCAAAGTAAATGAATAACATGGTTAGCCTTCTTTTAGTATTATTATCAAAATGGATGACTTTAGAGTAGACTTCGGCAAACTTTTTCCTCAAAAGCAAGCTATTCAATATTTTAGGTTTGCTCTGCTACAACTACTTCACTCTGCCACTGAGGCACGAAAGCAGACAACAATGTTTAACAAAGTGGGCATGGCTTGGTTTTAGTAAAACCTTACTAAAACTAAAACAGGTGGCTGGCCTGCTGGTAGTAGTTTGCCCTGGAGCATTCATTCATTCAGCATTTATTTGAAATACGTTTGAGTACTTACTCTGCACTAGACACCGTGGTAATAGCTAGGGATGTCATTATGAACTACCTCGTATAGTGGGAGAGGCACAGTATATTTATGTATATAGATGTACAAAAAATTATACAAATTTAAATTGGGTTAAGTGCTGTGACGGAAAAAAAAAAAAACATTCTGCAATGTGAGAAATGCAGAAGCTTCAGGGAATGTTCTACTTTAGAGGCACTGTTTAAAACAGGAATGTTGGGGCTTCCCTGGTGGTCCAGTGGGTAAGGACACCGCTTGCAGTGCAAGGGGCGCCGGTTCGATCCCTGGCCTGGGAAGATCCCACGTGCCGCGAAGCAGCTGGACTGATGTGTCCAATCACCGAGCCGGAGCTCTGGGGCGCATGCGCCCAGAGCCAGTGCTCTGCGACAATAGAGGCCACTGCGATGGGAGGCCCACATGGGCCAAAGAACAAAGATGGATGAAAATAGACAAATGAAAGACCAATAGAAGTGGCCTGCCCGGCCCCATCTCCCCCCACACCCCCAAATAAATAAATAAATGTGTTTTTTTTTTTAAAAAAAAAAAAAAAAAACAAAACAGGCATGTTAACAGTGTGAGGAGTTAGAGAATAGAGAAATTGCTTGTTCTGGCAGAAGAGCTTAAGTAAGATGCCTAGCTAGAATCTAGAAATTTAAGGGGCCATTTGTTTTCATTGAAGCTGTATAGGTAGACAGGCCAGGAAATGAGAACTATGTAAGTAGGGCATGTGCAGGACTTCTCTTATTTTCTTCTAAGTGAAATGGAAAACTCACAATCTTAAACAAGGCACTAGCATGATGTGATTTATGTTTTACAGGGGAAAACAACTTTCAGTTTTTAATATTTGTTGAAGCCTGATTGTTGGCCAGGCAAGAATTAGTCATTTTTCATGCAAAAATGATATTTGACGTAGGGTTATTATGATTTTCACATACAGAGGATGAAGTTTAGAGATGTCAAGTGACTTGTTTAAGGCCATATAACTACAGTGATAGATGCTATGTGCATCGTGAGTAAAAAGTTAACTTAGCAAAGGAAACTTCTGGAGGGAGTAGCCCAAAAAGTAAGCATGATATAGGTGAGAGTGGTGTCCCCAAATCCAAAAGAAATGTTGTTTAAGAAAGGACTTGTTTAAGTCAATAGTTTCAACTCATGCAGGTATTTACGAGGTTGTGGGATTTCAATTTCTTAACGCGATACATGTGATAATACAGTTGCAGAGAAAATAATGTGAGTGATTATCATTTGTAGTTGAGAGTGAAGCTAAAGTGAAGACCAAAGTTCGTTTTGAGGAATTGATGAAGGCCCACAGTGATCTATTACGTGAAAGAAAAAAACCTAAGAAAAAAACTGCCAAATCTGGAGAAAACATCTCAGTGAGTAACTGATCATTTGATAATATTAACTTGTGTATCTGCATTAAGCTATGAGTTTTCATAGAAAACTCTTAGGAACTTTGGAAATTAAGAACAGTAAATCTGTGCCATGGTCAATGCCATGATAAAATAAAGCTTGCCTTTGAATCAGTCTCACTCTTGGAGTGTGAAGTTCTTGAGTGCTCTCCCACAAGAATAACAGACCAACTAGTTAAAGGGACCAAGAATAACAAGAAATGCAAAACTAGCTATATTACACGTACTTGAAGAAAATCCAGATTTTAAACCCAGAATTGTGAAGAACTTGAAAGGAATATCTTATTGTAGATAGTTAATGACCTATCTTTCTTTCAACTTCTTCATCTGACTCTACCCAGCAGAACCAGGAGAAATCAATGGAATGTTAAAGAAATAATTATCCTTTTGTACTTGAGGTACACTTTCAAATGATAAAATTTTTGATAGCACCCTTGAAGGGATTGAAAATATAGAACTCAAAGAAATACTGAACAAATCAGAAATGAACTACTACTCGATTCCCAGGGTATTACAGAGTCTATAATACTCTGGGCTAGTCCAGTTTTCCAGTGTAGGAAGGTACTCTGATCTTAAAAGGAATAAAACATATCCCAGACTTTGAGACTGTTCTCTGCACAGAGAAGGGTCAATAAACATTTGTCGGATGAGTAAATACATCTGATGTAGAAGATAGTTTTGAGTCAAAAACATATGACTAGAACTCAGCCAGTTCACTGAAACTATGAGTTTTTTTTAATCGTCACAGATCTAGCACTCAGTAGCCAGTACTACAGGAGTTGCTAACATTTATTAAACGCCTATATTCTGGAATCAGAAGGCTTTTCTTAGTGTTTTATAATAATTTGCTTATCACCCCAAATAACGACCTATGAGTAAACTCCATACTAGTTGTTTGCATGTAAAGAAACATTACAAACAAATGCCATGAATAGTAAGATCCTAAATCTCTAAGTGAGCAAAAAGTATGAAAAATAATTACAAGAGAAAATGACAGTAAGTAATAAAGTATAGAAACACTTTAAAAACGATTCAGGTTGGAGACCAGAGATGGTATTTTTACTTACCAAGTAAGTGTTCAAAAGTATATTAGCAGGGTAGAGAACAAAAGTTTTTAATATAATGCTCTTAGAAAGGTGAAGCAGTACAAGAATAGACAACTTTTTCAAGGGGGAAGTGTTTTGATGCTGATATTAGGAAGATAACAGAGATTGAAGATGCATGTCAGGAAAATTTTCTGGAACACAGGTAAAGACATACTTCTTTATAATGAGAAAGTGTTAGTTGCTCAGTTGTGTCCTACTCTAGCTATATTACACGTACTTGAAGAAAATCCAGATTTTAAACCCAGAATTGTGAAGAACTTGAAAGGAATATCTTATTGTAGATAGTTAATGACCTATCTTTCTTTCAACTTCTTCATCTGACTCTACCCAGCAGAACCAGGAGAAATCAATGGAATGTTAAAGAAATAATTATCCTTTTGTACTTGAGGTACACTTTCAAATGATAAAATTTTTGATAGCACCCTTGAAGGGATTGAAAATATAGAACTCAAAGAAATACTGAACAAATCAGAAATGAACTACTACTCGATTCCCAGGGTATTACAGAGTCTATAATACTCTGGGCTAGTCCAGTTTTCCAGTGTAGGAAGGTACTCTGATCTTAAAAGGAATAAAACATATCCCAGACTTTGAGACTGTTCTCTGCACAGAGAAGGGTCAATAAACATTTGTCGGATGAGTAAATACATCTGATGTAGAAGATAGTTTTGAGTCAAAAACATATGACTAGAACTCAGCCAGTTCACTGAAACTATGAGTTTTTAATCGTCACAGATCTAGCACTCAGTAGCCAGTACTACAGGAGTTGCTAACATTTATTAAACGCCTATATTCTGGAATCAGAAGGCTTTTCTTAGTGTTTTATAATAATTTGCTTATCACCCCAAATAACGACCTATGAGTAAACTCCATACTAGTTGTTTGCATGTAAAGAAACATTACAAACAAATGCCATGAATAGTAAGATCCTAAATCTCTAAGTGAGCAAAAAGTATGAAAAATAATTACAAGAGAAAATGACAGTAAGTAATAAAGTATAGAAACACTTTAAAAACGATTCAGGTTGGAGACCAGAGATGGTATTTTTACTTACCAAGTAAGTGTTCAAAAGTATATTAGCAGGGTAGAGAACAAAAGTTTTTAATATAATGCTCTTAGAAAGGTGAAGCAGTACAAGAATAGACAACTTTTTCAGCAAGTTTGGCTGTAAAAAGGAGTGTTTTTGATGCTGATATTAGGAAGATAACAGAGAGATTGAAGATGCATGTCAGGAAAATTTTCTGGAACACAGGTAAAGACATACTTCTTTATAATGAGAAAGTGTTAGTTGCTCAGTTGTGTCCTACTCTTTGCCATCCCATAGGCTATAGCCTGCCAGGCTCCTCTGTCCATGAAATTCTTCAGGCAAGAATACTAGAGTGGATTGCCATTTCCTTCTCCCGGGAATCTTCCCGATCCAGGGATTGTACCTGGGTTTCCCGCATTGCAGGCAGATTATTCACCATCAGAGTCACCAGGGAAGCCCATAAAGGAAAGAGAAAATGATTATTTGGGGTGCTTAAATATTTGTTGATTTTATAGTAGAAGGTTGCAGCTTTCCATTTGATGGCTTTTATCTGTGAAAGTGAGTCAAGAAATAGCACTGAGCATCAGAGGTAATTGAAGAAAACTTGAAGAGATTATGCAGCATGGAAGAACTGTCCATAGCTTTGAGGTCTCAGCTGAATTTATAGACCATATTTTTATAGTAGTACCAATTTTTGAAGTGGTTCACTTTCTTCTGGCAGCATTCAACAGCCTGGATATAGTTGTAGAAGTAAAAATTGCTTAATTTGAACACTGCCGGGAGTTTTTCCCAGACAGGTGTGAGGGATGAAAAGTGCATAATGGCAAGTGAAGAATGAAGTGACAGATTATTAAAGTATTGAGAACTACAGATGAGAGACATGATAAATAAGGAGATTATATTGGTTTCATAGCATAATGAATGATTTATTGTCTTATACCAGTAAGTCTGGAGTGGTTTGATACTCAGCAGTAATAACTGACACAAATAAATATAAATTGTTAAGTAAAGAATGAACACTCAAACAGTGGCTTTTATTAATTTTGAAGTTGCATCTGAATTTTTGCCTTTTAAAGGAAGGAATTTAAATTATTATCATTGTCTATCCTATATCATCTTGATTTCACTCCTTGATTTTGTCCTATCTTTTTATCCTAATAACTTATTTTGTAGAGATGATAACTTCTTTTATGAGTGACCATTTCTAAAAATGTTTTATGTGTTAAATTAATTTTAAAGGGTGGAAAATATGAAGCAGTACAAGAATAGACAACTTTTTCAGCAAGTTTGGCTGTAAAAAGGAGTGTTTTTGATGCTGATATTAGGAAGATAACAGAGAGATTGAAGATGCATGTCAGGAAAATTTTCTGGAACACAGGTAAAGACATACTTCTTTATAATGAGAAAGTGTTAGTTGCTCAGTTGTGTCCTACTCTTTGCCATCCCATAGGCTATAGCCTGCCAGGCTCCTCTGTCCATGAAATTCTTCAGGCAAGAATACTAGAGTGGATTGCCATTTCCTTCTCCAGGGAATCTTCCCGATCCAGGGATTGTACCTGGGTTTCCCGCATTGCAGGCAGATTATTCACCATCAGAGTCACCAGGGAAGCCCATAAAGGAAAGAGAAAATGATTATTTGGGGTGCTTAAATATTTGTTGATTTTATAGTAGAAGGTTGCAGCTTTCCATTTGATGGCTTTTATCTGTGAAAGTGAGTCAAGAAATAGCACTGAGCATCAGAGGTAATTGAAGAAAACTTGAAGAGATTATGCAGCATGGAAGAACTGTCCATAGCTTTGAGGTCTCAGCTGAATTTATAGACCATATTTTTATAGTAGTACCAATTTTTGAAGTGGTTCACTTTCTTCTGGCAGCATTCAACAGCCTGGATATAGTTGTAGAAGTAAAAATTGCTTAATTTGAACACTGCCGGGAGTTTTTCCCAGACAGGTGTGAGGGATGAAAAGTGCATAATGGCAAGTGAAGAATGAAGTGACAGATTCTTAAAGTATTGAGAACTACAGATGAGAGACATGATAAATAAGGAGATTATATTGGTTTCATAGCATAATGAATGATTTATTGTCTTATACCAGTAAGTCTGGAGTGGTTTGATACTCAGCAGTAATAACTGACACAAATAAATATAAATTGTTAAGTAAAGAATGAACACTCAAACAGTGGCTTTTATTAATTTTGAAGTTGCATCTGAATTTTTGCCTTTTAAAGGAAGGAATTTAAATTATTATCATTGTCTATCCTATATCATCTTGATTTCACTCCTTGATTTTGTCCTATCTTTTTATCCTAATAACTTATTTTGTAGAGATGATAACTTCTTTTATGAGTGACCATTTCTAAAAATGTTTTATGTGTTAAATTAATTTTAAAGGGTGGAAAATATACTAGATTCTCTTGTTGTTCAGTCTCTCAGTTGCGTCTGACTCTTTGTGACTCCATGGACTGCAGCAAGTGACTTCCCTGTCCTTTATTATCTCCCAAGTTTGCTCCAACTCATGTCCATTGAGTCAGTGAGGCCATCCTACCATCTCATCCTCTATTGCCCTCTTCTCCTCCTGCCCTCAGTCTTTCCCAGCATCTGGGTCTTTTCCAGTGAGTCAGTTGTTCACATCAGGTGGCTAGAGTATTGAATCTTCAGCTTCAGGATCAGTCCTTCCAGTGAATATTCAGGGTTGATTTCCTTTAAGAATGACTGCTTTGGGGTGCTGTATGACGGTCCGGAGGGGTGGGATGGGGGGGTATACATGTGACTAATCTGAGAAAATACATATCTGTAAACAACAAAACTCTGTAAAAGTTAAAAGTGAAATAAAAGTTAAAAAAAAAAAAGATTGACTGCTTTGATCTCCTTGGAGTCCAAGGGACTCTCAAGAGGCTTCTCTAGCACCACAGTTCAGTGCTCAGCCTTCATTATGCTCCAACTCTCACATCCATATATGACTGTTGGAAAAATCACAGCTTTGATTATATGGACCTTTGTCAACAAAGTGATATCTCTGCTTTTTAAATCACTGTCTAGGTTTGTTATAGCTTTTCTTCCAAGGAACAGGCATCTTTTACTTTCATGGATGCGTTCACCATCTGCAGTGATTTTGAAGCCCCCAAAATAAAAGTCTGTCACTGTTTCCATTGTTTACCCATCTGGTTGCCATGAAGTGATGAGACTGGATGCCATGATCTTCATTTTTGAATGTTGAGTTTTAGGCCAACTTTCTTGCTCTCCTATTTTACCTTCATCAAGAGGTTCTTTAGTTCCTCTTGGCTTTCTGCCATAAGGGTGGTGTCATCTGCATACCTGAGGTTATTGATATTTCTCCTGGCAATCTTGATTACAGCTTGTGCTTCATCCAGACTGGCTCATGCATATAAATTAAATAAGCAGGGTGGCATATACAGCCTTGACGCACTCCTTTCCCAATTTGAAACAGTTCATTGTTCCATGTCCAGTTCTAACTATTGCTTCTTGTCCTGCATACCAGTTTTGCAGGAGGCAGATATGGTGGTCTGATATTCCCATCTCTTCCAGACTTTTCCACAGTTTGCTGTGATCCTCACAAAGTCTTTAGTGTAGTCACTGAAGCAGAAGTAAATGTTTTTATGGAATTCCCTTGCTCTTTCTGTGATCCAGTGGATGTTGGCATTAACTTTATTATATCTGATTAGGAAAGATTTTTGGAAGATATGACTTCAGAATTTATCCTTGAGGAATACATAGAATTTGAAAATATATTTTAGGTGAGCAGAAGAGTCTTACAGATGGTGAAATATTGGGTATGTGGTGGGATACTAGTTCTTCTAGCACTTTTGCATTTTTCACATGTATTAGATATTTTCTAACTGCTTTCCAATATGAGGATTTTCAAAAACTGAACTTCAGTCTTCACTGGTTCATCCATTTCTGGGAGAATTCTTCATTGACTTCAATCTTATATCACTATGGTTTTACCTATTTTGCTTTTGAACACATCTCTTTAGCTTTTGTTTCTGTCACTTAAAATTTTAATTCTAACATCTGCAGTTGTTTTTCATGTCATATGCTTTTGAATTTCTTCACATTATTTCCATTTATTTTGTTTTGTTTATGCTGTTTATTTTCCTTCCTTGTTAATGTTTCTTTTTTTTTTTATTGTATGAGCTTTCTTCCAAGGAACAGGCATCTTTTACTTTCATGGATGCGTTCACCATCTGCAGTGATTTTGAAGCCCCCAAAATAAAAGTCTGTCACTGTTTCCATTGTTTACCCATCTGGTTGCCATGAAGTGATGAGACTGGATGCCATGATCTTCATTTTTGAATGTTGAGTTTTAGGCCAACTTTCTTGCTCTCCTATTTTACCTTCATCAAGAGGTTCTTTAGTTCCTCTTGGCTTTCTGCCATAAGGGTGGTGTCATCTGCATACCTGAGGTTATTGATATTTCTCCTGGCAATCTTGATTACAGCTTGTGCTTCATCCAGACTGGCTCATGCATATAAATTAAATAAGCAGGGTGGCATATACAGCCTTGACGCACTCCTTTCCCAATTTGAAACAGTTCATTGTTCCATGTCCAGTTCTAACTATTGCTTCTTGTCCTGCATACCAGTTTTGCAGGAGGCAGATATGGTGGTCTGATATTCCCATCTCTTCCAGACTTTTCCACAGTTTGCTGTGATCCTCACAAAGTCTTTAGTGTAGTCACTGAAGCAGAAGTAAATGTTTTTATGGAATTCCCTTGCTCTTTCTGTGATCCAGTGGATGTTGGCATTAACTTTATTATATCTGATTAGGAAAGATTTTTGGAAGATATGACTTCAGAATTTATCCTTGAGGAATACATAGAATTTGAAAATATATTTTAGGTGAGCAGAAGAGTCTTACAGATGGTGAAATATTGGGTATGTGGTGGGATACTAGTTCTTCTAGCACTTTTGCATTTTTCACATGTATTAGATATTTTCTAACTGCTTTCCAATATGAGGATTTTCAAAAACTGAACTTCAGTCTTCACTGGTTCATCCATTTCTGGGAGAATTCTTCATTGACTTCAATCTTATATCACTATGGTTTTACCTATTTTGCTTTTGAACACATCTCTTTAGCTTTTGTTTCTGTCACTTAAAATTTTAATTCTAACATCTGCAGTTGTTTTTCATGTCATATGCTTTTGAATTTCTTCACATTATTTCCATTTATTTTGTTTTGTTTATGCTGTTTATTTTCCTTCCTTGTTAATGTTTCTGTTTTATTGAATTTGGTGGACTAATCCTTCATTGTGCCTCTTTCTGGCAGTGTTAGTTTTTCGATGTTAGGTGTCTCTATATTTGCGAATTTTTCTCCTACATGTTGTTTTCAACATAGTCTGTTTCACTGTTGGTGAAAGTTGTACCTATCTGAGACATGGAACCATCTCTCTCTGTTCAGCTGTTTTACTATCTGGGTGAAAGTCACCATGTAATGCAAATGGAAGAGGGGGCAGAGCTGCCCCTCCCAACTCCTCAGCTGGTCATCCTCAGACTCAGACTTATCCCTTCTTATATTACTTGCCTGAGCTTACGGCTTTCTTAGGAGCAGCCTTGACTCTTGAGTAGTCTTTTCCTACTTCAGGGCTATGGTTTTCTCTGGTTGTTTCTTAATATATCTATGGCTGCCTTTTTTTCTTCCTTGGGGAGTTTCTCAAAATATTTATTTTATTACTAATAGCATTCCTTTTTGATTTCTAGCTTTATTTTATATTAAAACCATCTCTCATTTTAAATAATTTTAAATGGGAAATGGTATTTAATGCAAGTGTGTGCTTAGTATGTCATTTGATTTAACTTGATAATATTTAATACTTAGCAGCATTTTCAGTGATATGTTTGGACCACTTGCAGAGTAATCCTCGAGCTGTAAATCTTTGGTTTTTGAATGTAATTATGAAGATAAATGACCTGTGTGTTTTTTCTGTTGGAGACCATGAAATGCATTAACCATAGCTCTTCTAGCAATTTCAGCAACATCTCTTTTTAAATTTTATTTTTAAATGTTTGTTTATTTGGCTGCACTATGTCTAAGTTGCAGCATATAGGATCTTAGTTCCCTGACAAGGGATCAAACCCAGGCCACCCTGCATTGGGAGCACAGAGTCTTAGCCACTGGACCACCAGGTAATTCTCTCAGTAACATCTCTTAATTAGATTATAGATCATTTTACCAGGGGAAAGTAGCATTTGAGATTTGAACAGTTAATTCACTTCTAGAAAGGCATTAAGTACTTTTCCCCATGTTAATTAGTTGACTCATTTCATCTGAAGTTATTCACAAGATTCGTGAGCTAACATTCTGTTAACTAAAAAATACAAATAATTTGAGAGTTACAAGTTAAGTTTTATTTGGGGCACAATTAGGACTGCAGCCCGGGAGGCAGCACCTCTGATAGCTCTGAGAGACTGCTCCAAAGAGGCAGCAGGAGGAAAGTCAGTATATAAGGTTTTGATGAAGAAAGGTTTCAGTACCAATAAACAAGTCATTTTACAAAGGATTTTTGGTTAGTCACCAGGATCTGATGTTACCGTGGATTTAGGTTTTTTGACTGGGTGAAAGTCACCATGTAATGCAAATGGAAGAGGGGGCAGAGCTGCCCCTCCCAACTCCTCAGCTGGTCATCCTCAGACTCAGACTTATCCCTTCTTATATTACTTGCCTGAGCTTACGGCTTTCTTAGGAGCAGCCTTGACTCTTGAGTAGTCTTTTCCTACTTCAGGGCTATGGTTTTCTCTGGTTGTTTCTTAATATATCTATGGCTGCCTTTTTTTCTTCCTTGGGGAGTTTCTCAAAATATTTATTTTATTACTAATAGCATTCCTTTTTGATTTCTAGCTTTATTTTATATTAAAACCATCTCTCATTTTAAATAATTTTAAATGGGAAATGGTATTTAATGCAAGTGTGTGCTTAGTATGTCATTTGATTTAACTTGATAATATTTAATACTTAGCAGCATTTTCAGTGATATGTTTGGACCACTTGCAGAGTAATCCTCGAGCTGTAAATCTTTGGTTTTTGAATGTAATTATGAAGATAAATGACCTGTGTGTTTTTTCTGTTGGAGACCATGAAATGCATTAACCATAGCTCTTCTAGCAATTTCAGCAACATCTCTTTTTAAATTTTATTTTTAAATGTTTGTTTATTTGGCTGCACTATGTCTAAGTTGCAGCATATAGGATCTTAGTTCCCTGACAAGGGATCAAACCCAGGCCACCCTGCATTGGGAGCACAGAGTCTTAGCCACTGGACCACCAGGTAATTCTCTCAGTAACATCTCTTAATTAGATTATAGATCATTTTACCAGGGGAAAGTAGCATTTGAGATTTGAACAGTTAATTCACTTCTAGAAAGGCATTAAGTACTTTTCCCCATGTTAATTAGTTGACTCATTTCATCTGAAGTTATTCACAAGATTCGTGAGCTAACATTCTGTTAACTAAAAAATACAAATAATTTGAGAGTTACAAGTTAAGTTTTATTTGGGGCACAATTAGGACTGCAGCCCGGGAGGCAGCACCTCTGATAGCTCTGAGAGACTGCTCCAAAGAGGCAGCAGGAGGAAAGTCAGTATATAAGGTTTTGATGAAGAAAGGTTTCAGTACCAATAAACAAGTCATTTTACAAAGGATTTTTGGTTAGTCACCAGGATCTGATGTCACCGTGAAGGAATTTAGTGCTTTTCTAGGTTTGAGGAGATGCAAGGATTGAGATCATAAAATCTGTTCCTAAAAACATCCACCTGTCTAAAGACCTGTCCCACCAGATCCTCTGGAGCACAGAGTGCCTCCCTCCACCCTGAGCTCCCCGGGGTGCGGAGAGTCAGCAGCTGTCCCAGCACAGGCTTCGGTCTCCACAGTGGTGGATGGCCACTGCCCCTGTGGTTCAGTCACTGGCAGTGTAATTGGTAAGTGCCAATTTGTAGTTGACAACTGGGAGAATAAATAGGGAAAAACTCACCAGAGGACCTAGCATGGTGTCACGGCGTTCGAGTAAAAAGTGAGATAATCCTCCCAGTATTGCACATTGTGGGACACTCAGTATGATTTATCTTCACATAACAAAGCTTGTGCTTAGTTGACTCTCTTTCATTGTGTCGTCTCCTCCTAGCTCAATGCTGTTAGAAGCAATCTTCAGAGAATCAGGGAAACTGAAAGTGATGATGAAAGTGCTGCTCACACTAAGAACCCAGAGAAGAACACGCGAGTCACTAAAAACAAACCAAGAGGTCCACAGTCAGCAGCTGAAGACCCAGAGGATGATGTTAGTGAGGAGGATGACAGTCAAGGAAAGGCAAATAAGAAGGCTACAAAAACAGCACTCCAGGTGACTGCACAAGATGTAGAGCTGGAAACTCCAGAGAAGGGAGATGCGACACCTCAGAAAGCACGGACCAAGCCGAAGCCAGGCATCTCTTGTGAGAAAAGCAAAAAGGCCAAAGAGGAAGGAGAAAAGAATAATTTAGATGAGGAACAGCTGATGCAAGTATACGAGCTCCAAGCAGCCAAAGAAATGGCCAAGGAGATTAAGAAGAAAATCCGAAAGAAACTCAAGGAGCAGTTGGCTTACTTTCCTTCAGATTCTTCATTGCATGATGACGAACTGAGTGGTGAAAAAAGAAAAAAGAAAAAGAAGAAGGTTCCCATCCTGTCTAAATCTAAAGCAAGGTATGTTCCATTGATAATTATAAAATGTCCTCTTAAAAAAACACTATTATTTTCAGCTTTTGAGTGATACCTGTAGTTTTGTTATTAAGTCCATGCTTGTAATGCTTGACTCACAAAAGGCCAATAATTGAGAGATGAGTTGTTAGAACAGGAATAACAACTTATTTGGAAAGCAGGCAAACTCAGAAGATGGAGGCTTGTGCTGCCAAAGAACCGTCTTGCCTGAGTTAGAATGCAAGCCTGTTTTATGCTAAAAGTAGAGAGGGTAAAGTCACACACTCCCTGGTTCCCATCAGCCCCCATAGAGGCTGATAGGTTCATTTCTTCATCCCTGCAGTCATTCACAGGTAGGCTGTTTAGGATGTTTCCTGTGAGCTAAACAAAGGTATTTTAATGCTCATTATGTGGGAAACAGTGCTCAGAGATGGGGTCATTGTGTATAATTTAAGCTTATGGGCGACATCCCTTTAGTGATTAACTTGTAATAGAATACAAAAGGTTCTTCCCTGTTTGAAGTCCCCTTGTCAGAGTTCATTCCACATTCTTGTTGGATAAGGGACAAAGACCAGTCTGCTGAACGGAAGTGATGCATTTCATTAGACTCTTTAGTCAGTCTCTTTTGAAATCTTTGGTCAGTCCTGTTTGAACCCTATGAAACCTGTCAGCATTTGTTATCTAATTTATAGTAACTTGCGGTTTTGGTTCTAGTTTCCAGTACATATACTAAATTTCTATGTTATTTATTTGGACAAAATAAACCAATTGGTTGCCCCTTCTCCAGCTGTAATGGAATTACCATCTACTTCTTTTGGATAGGTACACTGATTGGAGGTAAACTCATGACTATTATAGTAGAAAAGTTTTAATGTAATTGGCAACTGCTAGGCCTTCTAGCATTTATAGATTTGCCTACATGGGCAGACACCTGGAATGGCCTACCGTACAATATTTTAAAGGTGCTTAATTTAAGCTTGATGGAAGTCACTGATCTATAGCAAGGCAACTGGCAGGGCCTTATCCCAAGTTAAATGTCTCTTGCTGTTAATGTTTTAGCAACATTTATTATATGATTTGTTTTCTTGGGTTTTCCTATTGATTGTATTTTCCAGGATGAATGTTCTGTTAATACCTTAATTCAAATTGGGATGATTTCCCTAAGGAGGGCTTTCAGAGATTCTCTGTTCATCGAGTATACTTCCACCCACTATGAAAAACTGTTCACAGAACACTAGCAGGTTATCTGAAATTTATTGCAGTAGACACACTTAAGTCTTTTTTTTAGTTGACGGTGGAGCAGGTTCCTTGGTGTCGAGTCCCCATCTGGGGAGGGATGACAGCCGTCTTTGGGTTGTTTTTAATGTCCTGATGAAAGAGCTCTGTGTCTTTTTCTGGGCTATTCGTGAGCTCCATCTGTAGACTTAAGGCCTTTTGGTGCAACCCGGTCAAGCTATTCTGGTGAAAAACTTCAGGTGAGATCTGTCAGAAAGTTAATCAACTTATTCCCCACTGTCAATATTACCTGGAGTTCCTGTGGGGAATTACGTGCTTCGAGTCCAAGGGAACCCCTGGGCCTCTTCATTCAAAGTGTTCCTCTCTACCATATGAGAGGCTGTCCTTTATTGTTCTTCTGTTTCAGCCTAGAATAGTCTGTTTTCCAAAGTTCCTCCTCCTCCCAGTAAGTGCACCGTTTCTTTCCCACTGGGGCCTTGCCTCTCATCCAGTCCAGTGCCTCTGCCAGAAAAGCGATGTTTTGCTTTGCGTCTTTCTTCTATTGTTGTTTCCTGTTGAATAGTTTAAAAGCAACGTCTACCAATTAAGAAATGTTTAAAACTTAGGAACAAAATAAACCAATTGGTTGCCCCTTCTCCAGCTGTAATGGAATTACCATCTACTTCTTTTGGATAGGTACACTGATTGGAGGTAAACTCATGACTATTATAGTAGAAAAGTTTTAATGTAATTGGCAACTGCTAGGCCTTCTAGCATTTATAGATTTGCCTACATGGGCAGACACCTGGAATGGCCTACCGTACAATATTTTAAAGGTGCTTAATTTAAGCTTGATGGAAGTCACTGATCTATAGCAAGGCAACTGGCAGGGCCTTATCCCAAGTTAAATGTCTCTTGCTGTTAATGTTTTAGCAACATTTATTATATGATTTGTTTTCTTGGGTTTTCCTATTGATTGTATTTTCCAGGATGAATGTTCTGTTAATACCTTAATTCAAATTGGGATGATTTCCCTAAGGAGGGCTTTCAGAGATTCTCTGTTCATCGAGTATACTTCCACCCACTATGAAAAACTGTTCACAGAACACTAGCAGGTTATCTGAAATTTATTGCAGTAGACACACTTAAGTCTTTTTTTTAGTTGACGGTGGAGCAGGTTCCTTGGTGTCGAGTCCCCATCTGGGGAGGGATGACAGCCGTCTTTGGGTTGTTTTTAATGTCCTGATGAAAGAGCTCTGTGTCTTTTTCTGGGCTATTCGTGAGCTCCATCTGTAGACTTAAGGCCTTTTGGTGCAACCCGGTCAAGCTATTCTGGTGAAAAACTTCAGGTGAGATCTGTCAGAAAGTTAATCAACTTATTCCCCACTGTCAATATTACCTGGAGTTCCTGTGGGGAATTACGTGCTTCGAGTCCAAGGGAACCCCTGGGCCTCTTCATTCAAAGTGTTCCTCTCTACCATATGAGAGGCTGTCCTTTATTGTTCTTCTGTTTCAGCCTAGAATAGTCTGTTTTCCAAAGTTCCTCCTCCTCCCAGTAAGTGCACCGTTTCTTTCCCACTGGGGCCTTGCCTCTCATCCAGTCCAGTGCCTCTGCCAGAAAAGCGATGTTTTGCTTTGCGTCTTTCTTCTATTGTTGTTTCCTGTTGAATAGTTTAAAAGCAACGTCTACCAATTAAGAAATGTTCATTCCAAATGTTCCATTTAATTTCTGCAACTTTCTCCTGATAAGAGGCACTTTGCTCCAAAGGTCAATTTACCATTCTAATGTTTTCAGAGGCTTCGGGATCTGCGTTAGATCTGCGTTAGTATGACGTCTATAGGTCTGATAAACCCTTTGCAAAATTTCAGAGAGGTCTTCGTTTGTTTTGCTGAAATTCTTGTTTATTGTTCAAACCCTTTTGCTTTGGTTTCCCTTTTCAAAGCCCTGCCAAGATGTACGAACAAGCAGTGCTCTAATAAGGAACCCTTCCCTCACTGGGATCCTAATCTGATTCCTTGGAGGAGGACATGGCAACGCACTCCTGTATTCTTGCTTGGAGAATCCCATGAACAGAAGAGCCTAACGAGCTATAGTCCATGGGGCCACAAAGAATCAGACATGACTGAGTAACTGAACTGAACTGATGTGACCCTTTCCTGTGTGCTTAAGGCTTTACAAGGAATATGTCCTGTGAGGAATAGTAACATCATTCCTATTTTGTGGGTGAAGAAATTGAATGGTTCAAGTTACAGAATCAGTAAGAAGCTGAGTCAGAACCTTGGCAGTTTTGCTCCGAAATCTCTAATTACCTCCTTTATTGAGTTATAAATGCTTGTTTGGATATATAAAAACAGTATTTTCCCCGTATTTTACAAGTAACATTTACTCACTGTAGAACATACAAACACAGAGAGGAAAACCAAAGTAATCCAGCCTTCCGAAGATAATCACTGTTAGCTATTTGGTATTCCTTTAGTGTTTTTAATATACAGCACTTATGTGCTTACATATACAGTGTGAACTCTGTGAGTAAATTCATATTTATTATATCTGTCCTTACGGTAAACAAGATAAAAAATATCTTCTAATTTCTATAATTAAGATCATTTTTATAATCTTCATCTGGATAAACACCTTGAGGTGGGAATAGTCTGAATTTGACTATTCCCTCAGTTTCCTTTAATGTCCTCATCTAAAAATAATTCCTCTCTTATCAAAAGCTAGACAACCAGTTGTAACAAAGAGAGGGCAAACAGTTGTTAACAGGAACACACATTAAAAAATTAAGGCATGGACTTCCTTGGTGGTCCAGTGGATATAGAGTGTGCCTTGCATTGCAAGGGGCACCGGTTCAATCCCTGGACTGGGAAGATCCCACGTGCTGTGGAGCGACTGGACTGGTGTGTCTAATTACGAGCTGGAGCTCTGGAGCACATGTGCCCAGAGCTGGTGCTTTGCCGTGAGAGAGGCCACTGTAATGGGAGGCCCACACATGCCAAAGAATAAAAAGATGGATGTAAATAAATATAAATAAAAGAGGCATGAAGGAGAAAAAGAAAAAAAAAGTTAAGGCATTAAAAAGCTACCCCAAAATTTAACAGCTCAAAACAAGCACCATATACTGTCTCACAGTTTCTGTGGCTTAGGAATCTGAGTAGGTTTAGTTGGTGTCTATGATTCAGGGACTCTCACAGGCTACAGTTAGGATATCAGCCTAGACTACAGTCATCTCAAGGCTTGGCTAAGGGAGGACCTGCCAAGTGACATGCCTGTTGGTAGACCTGGGTGAGCTACCGCTAAACTCACTCATGTGGCCATTATTAGTTCTGAGGCACTGACTGGCTTGACCGAAGACATCAAGTCCTTACCATGTGGACCTACTCACAATAGGGCTGCTTGCTTCCCCCGAGCGAGAGCTCTGAAGAAAGCAAGACCAAAGTTAGAGTCTTTTTGGAACCTAATTTTAGTAGTGCCAATTACTTTTATCATAGTGTGTCTGTAAGAAGTAAGCGACTATGGCCAGCCAACAATCAAGGGAAGCGATTACACAAGCTATGAATGTGAGGGGTCTTTTCTGGTGGCTCAGTGGTAAAGAATCCATCTCCCAGTGCTGGAGACGCATGTTTCATCTCTGACTTGGAAACATCCTCTGGAGGAGGAAATGGCAACCCACTCCAATATTCTTGCCTGGAAAATCACATGGGCAGAGGAGCCTGGTGGGCTACAGTCCATGGGATTGCAGAGAGTCGGACATGACTTAGTGTCTCCATAACAACAATGCGAGTATCAGGAGGCTTGGATCATTGGGGGCCACCTTAATCAATCCTGTTTATTCACATAGCTACCATATCTGTAATGAACTGTGACATAGTTCATGCTCACTAAGATCAGCTCATAAGTTTTAAAACTGTGCTTTACATGACAGTGACATGCAAAAGGAAACTGTTCTCTTTCTATGATAGTACTTGATGATGGGATAAAATAGCATGGCTTTCTAGAATGACTAGTTTGAAATATTTCTTTACTCTTTTTATTTCTTAGCCCCCTTTTTGAAATATAGCTAAATATATTGGAAGTCAATTTTTTATTATTAAATGCAGATTTTTTTTTTTAACTTGGTAAGTCACAAGCTTTGATAGGCTGGTTTCTCCTTATAGTTTAGTATGCTTCTGGGCTGCCACCCCTTATCATTTAGTACCACTAGTTCATGGGATGCAGATTTCAATGACTGCCTTCTGAAAATGTAGTGGCACACAAGCCAATGGAAGACATGAGTGATTAATTTCTATTTAGGGATGAAAAGGTGACTGTCTGAACCTCTTGAAAATTCTCACAGGCTACAGTTAGGATATCAGCCTAGACTACAGTCATCTCAAGGCTTGGCTAAGGGAGGACCTGCCAAGTGACATGCCTGTTGGTAGACCTGGGTGAGCTACCGCTAAACTCACTCATGTGGCCATTATTAGTTCTGAGGCACTGACTGGCTTGACCGAAGACATCAAGTCCTTACCATGTGGACCTACTCACAATAGGGCTGCTTGCTTCCCAGCGAGAGCTCTGAAGAAAGCAAGACCAAAGTTAGAGTCTTTTTGGAACCTAATTTTAGTAGTGCCAATTACTTTTATCATAGTGTGTCTGTAAGAAGTAAGCGACTATGGCCAGCCAACAATCAAGGGAAGCGATTACACAAGCTATGAATGTGAGGGGTCTTTTCTGGTGGCTCAGTGGTAAAGAATCCATCTCCCAGTGCTGGAGACGCATGTTTCATCTCTGACTTGGAAACATCCTCTGGAGGAGGAAATGGCAACCCACTCCAATATTCTTGCCTGGAAAATCACATGGGCAGAGGAGCCTGGTGGGCTACAGTCCATGGGATTGCAGAGAGTCGGACATGACTTAGTGTCTCCATAACAACAATGCGAGTATCAGGAGGCTTGGATCATTGGGGGCCACCTTAATCAATCCTGTTTATTCACATAGCTACCATATCTGTAATGAACTGTGACATAGTTCATGCTCACTAAGATCAGCTCATAAGTTTTAAAACTGTGCTTTACATGACAGTGACATGCAAAAGGAAACTGTTCTCTTTCTATGATAGTACTTGATGATGGGATAAAATAGCATGGCTTTCTAGAATGACTAGTTTGAAATATTTCTTTACTCTTTTTATTTCTTAGCCCCCTTTTTGAAATATAGCTAAATATATTGGAAGTCAATTTTTTATTATTAAATGCAGATTTTTTTTTTTAACTTGGTAAGTCACAAGCTTTGATAGGCTGGTTTCTCCTTATAGTTTAGTATGCTTCTGGGCTGCCACCCCTTATCATTTAGTACCACTAGTTCATGGGATGCAGATTTCAATGACTGCCTTCTGAAAATGTAGTGGCACACAAGCCAATGGAAGACATGAGTGATTAATTTCTATTTAGGGATGAAAAGGTGACTGTCTGAACCTCTTGAAAATTGAACAAACAAAATCAGAACCCTTTTTCTCTTGGGCTTTTAAGTAATCTAGAGATCAGTTCATTAATCCTTTACTTGGCTCATGGGATATATAAGGAATCACCAAAGGTAAATTAGTACAGATGATACCTGACTGACAGCTAACCATTTTAGTGTGTAAGAAAATACATATAGAGGAAATAATACTGATTTTAGGATTCTCCTTGGCTCTAGTCATTGTTTGCTTTGATGCACAATAATAATAATGGTACATTTCCCATGACTTGAACTTGGATTGTATTTGCAGTGCGTTGATCATCTCTGATGATCCAGTCGAAGATGAAAAAAAGGAGGAATCTCCTGTTGGAGCAGTTACCTCAGATTCCCGTCAGGATGATGAAGTAAGCTCAAAAGAACAAAATGGAGAAGACAGCAGCCAAGATGGCACAAAATCCAAACTGATAAAAAAGAAAAAGAAAGCTAAAACAGGTTTGTTACTGACATTAAATGAAAAATACGTGTTTAGTAGAAATAATCTGATTTGGAGACTTTTAGTCCTTACAACTAAGGAAGATCTAGTCCCAAAGGATATAATTGAAAAAAAAATCCAGTATAGAATATTTGATACTTAAATGCTTGGATTTGTCTGGATTATAACATTCATTTATTTGTAGTTGTGGGTCTCTGTGATGAGTTAATCTTGCCTGAGTCATCTCTAATAATGCGGTTGTTGTTATTGTGGCATAGCAGATATCTTCGTTTTAGTTGTGGCCAATGCTCTTTCAGTACTTGATGATGGGATAAAATAGCATGGCTTTCTAGAATGACTAGTTTGAAATATTTCTTTACTCTTTTTATTTCTTAGCCCCCTTTTTGAAATATAGCTAAATATATTGGAAGTCAATTTTTTATTATTAAATGCAGATTTTTTTTTTTAACTTGGTAAGTCACAAGCTTTGATAGGCTGGTTTCTCCTTATAGTTTAGTATGCTTCTGGGCTGCCACCCCTTATCATTTAGTACCACTAGTTCATGGGATGCAGATTTCAATGACTGCCTTCTGAAAATGTAGTGGCACACAAGCCAATGGAAGACATGAGTGATTAATTTCTATTTAGGGATGAAAAGGTGACTGTCTGAACCTCTTGAAAATTGAACAAACAAAATCAGAACCCTTTTTCTCTTGGGCTTTTAAGTAATCTAGAGATCAGTTCATTAATCCTTTACTTGGCTCATGGGATATATAAGGAATCACCAAAGGTAAATTAGTACAGATGATACCTGACTGACAGCTAACCATTTTAGTGTGTAAGAAAATACATATAGAGGAAATAATACTGATTTTAGGATTCTCCTTGGCTCTAGTCATTGTTTGCTTTGATGCACAATAATAATAATGGTACATTTCCCATGACTTGAACTTGGATTGTATTTGCAGTGCGTTGATCATCTCTGATGATCCAGTCGAAGATGAAAAAAAGGAGGAATCTCCTGTTGGAGCAGTTACCTCAGATTCCCGTCAGGATGATGAAGTAAGCTCAAAAGAACAAAATGGAGAAGACAGCAGCCAAGATGGCACAAAATCCAAACTGATAAAAAAGAAAAAGAAAGCTAAAACAGGTTTGTTACTGACATTAAATGAAAAATACGTGTTTAGTAGAAATAATCTGATTTGGAGACTTTTAGTCCTTACAACTAAGGAAGATCTAGTCCCAAAGGATATAATTGAAAAAAAAATCCAGTATAGAATATTTGATACTTAAATGCTTGGATTTGTCTGGATTATAACATTCATTTATTTGTAGTTGTGGGTCTCTGTGATGAGTTAATCTTGCCTGAGTCATCTCTAATAATGCGGTTGTTGTTATTGTGGCATAGCAGATATCTTCTTTTTGTTATTGCCCCTAAATAATTAAGATTTACAGCATTGGAAGCCCTAAATGGTCAACAGCTAATCAACATTTCAGGCGTTAAAGCTGCATCCCTGTGTGAAACATGCAGTCTTCCCAATTTCTCCTGATTCAGCTTCTTCCTGCCCATTTCTCATGTTACCTGTTCTTTCTACCTTCCTTTTCACTCATTTTCTCTTTCTTATTTTTCATTAATCTTGCTTTTTTCTACTTCTTACATTTTCTTTTTCTTTTATTTTTTCCATTTTCCATTGAGTTGGCCATAACTAGGGGCTAAAATAGGCAATCTTAGAATTTATGGTACTTACTCATGCAGTGTGATGTTTTGTGGTTCCTGTAATTAAAAAAAAAAGTACTTATTACAAGTATACTACTTAGTAAATTTTCACAGACTAAACCTGCCTATAAAGTCATCATCCAAGTTAAGAACCAGAACATCATTAGCACTCAGGATCTCCCCCCAAATTCCCTTCTAGTTCATTGTCTTCCAAGAGTAAACACTGTCTGGACATCTACCACATCGTTAATTTTTTCCCTGTTTCTCTATTTTAACAAATATTTAGAATCATAAATCCTGTGCTCTTTGTGTGTGGCATTTTTTCCTCAAAACCTCACAAAATTGTTTTTGTGAGATTTATACTGTTGCTGCATGCATTTGAGCTTGTGCATCATCAGCCCTTTTTCTGAGCTATGTAGATATCTGTTGTATGAATATACTGTAATTAGCTACCAATTCTATTGATGAACACTTGAGGTGTTGCTAGTATTAAGTAACTATCAGTAATGCTATAATGACCATTCTGGTCACTTTCTTTAATTAGCATCTGTATACATTTTTTTATTGTTGGGTATACTCTTAGGAGTAGAGTTGGTATGCCATAGAGTATGTTTATTTTTCCCTTTAACAGATACTTTTTATTTTCCAAACTTGGGTTACCAGTTGGTACTAGCAATATTTGAGAGCTTTCATTGCTCTCAGGGCTTCCCTAGTGGCTCAGAAGGTAAAGAATCTGCCCACATTGCAGGAGACTCAGGTTTGATCCTTGGGTTGGGAAGATCCCTTGCAGAAGGGAATGGCTACCCTCTCCAGTATTCTTGCCTGGAAAATTCTATGGGCAGAGGAGGGTATCAGTCATGTCCAACTCTACACTGGTGGTTGCAAAGAGTTGGACGTGACTGAGTGACTAAAACACTATCAGACATTGCTGTATGTATTCACCAACATTTATATTGTCAGTGTTTTAAAAATTTGAGTGCATTATATTTGTGTGTGTATATATAGAGAGAGATATACAGATACATCTATATGTGTGTATATACTGCAAATGTCTTCCAGCTCTGGATTTTATTGTTTTTCTCCTTCTATACTGATATCTTTTATAAAACAGAATTTAAGAATTTTATATAGTCCATTGTATCCCGTGTTTCTTTCCTTTTGATTTTAAGCGCTTTCTGTGATTTAAGAAATCTTTCTCAAGTCCTGAAAATGTTTCTCTATGTATTATCTTTTAAAAGATTTTTGTTTCACTTTTCACATTTAAATTTGCCGTTACCTGAAATTGATTTTTATGTATGGAGATAGATAGTGGTCCAGACCTGTTTTTTTCTCATATGAATATATAATTACCTAGTACCATTTGCTGAAGAGAGCATCTTTGCCTTTGCATTTCAGTATCACTTTTATTATAAATACTGTCACTGTGTAAGTCTGTCAGTTTCAGTGGTTTGCACCAACACCTCTACTGTGTCTCAAATACAATTGCTGTTAATATTGATTTTTTGCTTCTTTTGTAGTTCTTATGTTTTATTCCTTATTCGTATCTTGATATCCTGGCTAGGACTTCAATTACAGTGTGCATCATCAGCCCTTTTCTGAGCTATGTAGATATCTGTTGTATGAATATACTGTAATTAGCTACCAATTCTATTGATGAACACTTGAGGTGTTGCTAGTATTAAGTAACTATCAGTAATGCTATAATGACCATTCTGGTCACTTTCTTTAATTAGCATCTGTATACATTTTTTTATTGTTGGGTATACTCTTAGGAGTAGAGTTGGTATGCCATAGAGTATGTTTATTTTTCCCTTTAACAGATACTTTTTATTTTCCAAACTTGGGTTACCAGTTGGTACTAGCAATATTTGAGAGCTTTCATTGCTCTCAGGGCTTCCCTAGTGGCTCAGAAGGTAAAGAATCTGCCCACATTGCAGGAGACTCAGGTTTGATCCTTGGGTTGGGAAGATCCCTTGCAGAAGGGAATGGCTACCCTCTCCAGTATTCTTGCCTGGAAAATTCTATGGGCAGAGGAGGGTATCAGTCATGTCCAACTCTACACTGGTGGTTGCAAAGAGTTGGACGTGACTGAGTGACTAAAACACTATCAGACATTGCTGTATGTATTCACCAACATTTATATTGTCAGTGTTTTAAAAATTTGAGTGCATTATATTTGTGTGTGTATATATAGAGAGAGATATACAGATACATATATATGTGTGTGTATATACTGCAAATGTCTTCCAGCTCTGGATTTTATTGTTTTTCTCCTTCTATACTGATATCTTTTATAAAACAGAATTTAAGAATTTTATATAGTCCATTGTATCCCGTGTTTCTTTCCTTTTGATTTTAAGCGCTTTCTGTGATTTAAGAAATCTTTCTCAAGTCCTGAAAATGTTTCTCTATGTATTATCTTTTAAAAGATTTTTGTTTCACTTTTCACATTTAAATTTGCCGTTACCTGAAATTGATTTTTATGTATGGAGATAGATAGTGGTCCAGACCTGTTTTTTTCTCATATGAATATATAATTACCTAGTACCATTTGCTGAAGAGAGCATCTTTGCCTTTGCATTTCAGTATCACTTTTATTATAAATACTGTCACTGTGTAAGTCTGTCAGTTTCAGTGGTTTGCACCAACACCTCTACTGTGTCTCAAATACAATTGCTGTTAATATTGATTTTTTTTTTGCTTCTTTTGTAGTTCTTATGTTTTATTCCTTATTCGTATCTTGATATCCTGGCTAGGACTTCAATTACAGTGTTAAATAGAAGTGACAATAACAAATATCCTTCTCTAGCTGCTAGCCTTAGGGGAGAGCATCCATTATTTTATCATTGAGTATGACTTTGCTATAGGTTTTTTTGTAAATACTCCTGTTTGATTATTCCTAATTGGCTAATAGGGTTTTTTTCCATGAAGAGATACTGAATTTTATCAGATGCTTCTTCTGCATCTATTAACATAATCACATTAATTTTCACTCTGTTTTTCTATTAATGTGATTAATCATTGTTATTTGATTACCAAGCCATCTTTGTGTTCCAGGGAGAGGTATGGTGGGGACATCTACTTTTTTGTGAATTATTAGCTCTTTTAAAAAAAATCTATTACTGGGTTTGATTTGCTGATACTTTGTTAAGGATTTTCTTGCCTGTATTCATGAGAGAAATTTGTTTGTACTCTTCTTTTTTTTTGGAATACCCAGAGTTTTTAACATCAAAGTTTTTGGTGGTCTCAGAAAGAATTGGGAAATATTTCCTTTTTCAATTCTCTGTACTTGTATAAACTGGTATTATTTTTTCCTTAAATATTTGGAAAAATTTACTAATAAAGCCTCTAATGCCAGGGTTATTTTTTTTGTAGGAAGAATTTTAAATCAGATTTAGTCTTTTTAAAAATAAATATCAGACTTTATATTTTGTTTCTTCTGTCAGCTTTGATAGACTGTATTTTTTTGGAATTTGTCCATTTAATATGGATTTTCTAATTTTTATGTCTATGGCATCTGAAAGGGTATCCCTTGTTATGGGTAATTAGATTTCCCTCTATTTCTTCATCAGTCTCAAGATTTTCGATTTATAAATGCTTTTTTTTTTTTTAGAAGATGGGTTTTGTTTGTTTTTAAATTTTGACCTCTTTTATTGTTTTTTTATTTGTTTATTTTCATCCATCTTTATCCTTTGGCCTGCGTGGGCTTCCCATTGCAGTGGCTTCACTCTGCAAAGCACCAGCTGTGGGCACATGCGCTCCAGAGCACGGGCTTGTAATTGGGACACACCCGTCTAGCCGCTCCAAGACACATAGGATCTTCCTGGGCCAGGGATCGAACCGGCGTCCCTTGCACTGCAAGGTGGTGTCCTTACCCACTGGACCACCTGGCAAGCCCCTATAAATACTTTTAAGGGACCAACCTTTAGCTCTTATTTTTACCTGTCACACATTTGCATATGATCTTAGTGATTTTTTTTCTTAATTTTGGCTAATAGGGTTTTTTTCCATGAAGAGATACTGAATTTTATCAGATGCTTCTTCTGCATCTATTAACATAATCACATTAATTTTCACTCTGTTTTTCTATTAATGTGATTAATCATTGTTATTTGATTACCAAGCCATCTTTGTGTTCCAGGGAGAGGTATGGTGGGGACATCTACTTTTTTGTGAATTATTAGCTCTTTTAAAAAAAATCTATTACTGGGTTTGATTTGCTGATACTTTGTTAAGGATTTTCTTGCCTGTATTCATGAGAGAAATTTGTTTGTACTCTTCTTTTTTTTTGGAATACCCAGAGTTTTTAACATCAAGGTTTTTGGTGGTCTCAGAAAGAATTGGGAAATATTTCCTTTTTCAATTCTCTGTACTTGTATAAACTGGTATTATTTTTTCCTTAAATATTTGGAAAAATTTACTAATAAAGCCTCTAATGCCAGGGTTATTTTTTTTGTAGGAAGAATTTTAAATCAGATTTAGTCTTTTTAAAAATAAATATCAGACTTTATATTTTGTTTCTTCTGTCAGCTTTGATAGACTGTATTTTTTTGGAATTTGTCCATTTAATATGGATTTTCTAATTTTTATGTCTATGGCATCTGAAAGGGTATCCCTTGTTATGGGTAATTAGATTTCCCTCTATTTCTTCATCAGTCTCAAGATTTTCGATTTATAAATGCTTTTTTTTTTTTTAGAAGATGGGTTTTGTTTGTTTTTAAATTTTGACCTCTTTTATTGTTTTTTTATTTGTTTATTTTCATCCATCTTTATCCTTTGGCCTGCGTGGGCTTCCCATTGCAGTGGCTTCACTCTGCAAAGCACCAGCTGTGGGCACATGCGCTCCAGAGCACGGGCTTGTAATTGGGACACACCCGTCTAGCCGCTCCAAGACACATAGGATCTTCCTGGGCCAGGGATCGAACCGGCGTCCCTTGCACTGCAAGGTGGTGTCCTTACCCACTGGACCACCTGGCAAGCCCCTATAAATACTTTTAAGGGACCAACCTTTAGCTCTTATTTTTACCTGTCACACATTTGCATATGATTTTAGTGATTTGTTCTATCTATACTATTTCTTATTTGAACTTTTTTTCAGGCTTGATTTGCTGTTGATTTTATCAAGGATTTTATAAAATTCAGTCATCCCTGATAAGTTTCTAATACATTAAATGACCATCTAAGCACTACTTTTTCTGCATCCCACAAATTTGTGATATATTCTGTATTTGTTATTCCATAAAAATATTTCCTAATTTCCATTTAAATGTCTTCTTTGATCACTCATTGTATAAAAGTATATTGAGTAGTTTCAGGCAGCAGATAGTTTTCTAGTTACCTTTTTTTTTTTTCATCTACCATTGTTGTCAGAGAACATATTGTGAATGATTTCAATCTTCTGAATTTGTTGAGGCTTTCTTTATGACCACCTTATGATATAAAGTTTGGTAAATTTGCCACATGGACTTGAAAAGAATGCGAATTTTGATGTCGCTAGGTATGGTGGTGTCCTGTGGATGTCAGATCAAGTTTATTCTATTCCTATCTTACTGATATGCTTAGGATTGTTATCTCTTCCTATCACATTGACACTTTTATTATAGTTATAGTCTGCTTAGGCTGCTATAATGAAATACCGTGACTGGATGGCTTAAACTATAAACCTTTATAGTAGTGGTTCTGGAGGCTGGTTAGTCAAGGTCAGTGTGCCTGCAGATTCAGTATGGAAGAGGCAAGAAGGCTCTCTGAATTCTGTTTTACGGGGGCACTAGTCTGATTCATGGAGGCTCTGTCCTCATGACCTAATCACCTTCTGAAGACCGTGAAGGTTAGGATTTCAGAATACAAATTTTGGGGAGATACAAGCATTCAGTCTGTAGTAATCATTATACAGTGTCCTTCTTAATCTCTAATAATTCTTTCTCCCTTTTGCTGTGAGTTTCCATAGTACATTTTTTCTTTTCCTCATTTCTCCATCGTCATCCACAGCTTGCCCTCGGTGGTGTCAGACTGTCTAGGGAGGGGTGGGAACAGCCTTTAAACCTGTGCTTCACCCATGGGCTGCAGGTCCAGGAAGGGCTAGCCAGGACTCCATTCTCCCCACCACCCCTCAGGGGTTGCCTGCCTTTTGCCGGTGCTGTTGTCAGACTGTCTAGGAACCTATACTATTTCTTATTTGAACTTTTTTCAGGCTTGATTTCTTTTTTCAAGGATTTTATAAAATTCAGTCATCCCTGATAAGTTTCTAATACATTAAATGACCATCTAAGCACTACTTTTCTGCATCCCACAAATTTGTGATATATTCTGTATTTGTTATTCCATAAAAATATTTCCTAATTTCCATTTAAATGTCTTCTTTGATCACTCATTGTATAAAAGTATATTGAGTAGTTTCAGGCAGCAGATAGTTTTCTAGTTACCTTTTTTTTTTTTCATCTACCATTGTTGTCAGAGAACATATTGTGAATGATTTCAATCTTCTGAATTTGTTGAGGCTTTCTTTATGACCACCTTATGATATAAAGTTTGGTAAATTTGCCACATGGACTTGAAAAGAATGCGAATTTTGATGTCGCTAGGTATGGTGGTGTCCTGTGGATGTCAGATCAAGTTTATTCTATTCCTATCTTACTGATATGCTTAGGATTGTTATCTCTTCCTATCACATTGACACTTTTATTATAGTTATAGTCTGCTTAGGCTGCTATAATGAAATACCGTGACTGGATGGCTTAAACTATAAACCTTTATAGTAGTGGTTCTGGAGGCTGGTTAGTCAAGGTCAGTGTGCCTGCAGATTCAGTATGGAAGAGGCAAGAAGGCTCTCTGAATTCTGTTTTACGGGGGCACTAGTCTGATTCATGGAGGCTCTGTCCTCATGACCTAATCACCTTCTGAAGACCGTGAAGGTTAGGATTTCAGAATACAAATTTTGGGGAGATACAAGCATTCAGTCTGTAGTAATCATTATACAGTGTCCTTCTTAATCTCTAATAATTCTTTCTCCCTTTTGCTGTGAGTTTCCATAGTACATTTTTTCTTTTCCTCATTTCTCCATCGTCATCCACAGCTTGCCCCTCGGTGGTGTCAGACTGTCTAGGGGAGGGGGTGGGGAACAGCCTTTAAACCTGTGCTTCACCCATGGGCTGCAGGTCCAGGAAGGGCTAGCCAGGACTCCATTCTCCCCCACCACCCCTCAGCTCTCTGCCTGTGCCTGCTTTGCACTGCCTTTGTTTGAGCCACAGGATGTCTGTATTCCTTTCCTTTTTGCCTTCATCACTTTTCTTCCCCTCCTCGGGCACACATGGAGTCTCAGCCCTCAGGTTGTGAACTCCTAAGGGACAGGTCCCCAATATATGGGAAGTGTTCTTGTGCCCACCCCCTGAGTATACTCATCTGTGATCTTTTAGTGTCCTTATATTTATCATCTCACTGTTGGTTTTTCTATGTGATCTGAGTGTTTTATATTCCTTAGCTTCTCCTTGCTTTCTTTTGAATTGTTCAGGTTGTTCCCTCTATTCTCTATTAACTTAGGAATTACACATTCTTCTACTATTTTTACCTTTTTTTTTTTGATGATGCTCTGAGAACATTAAGTTTATTCTTCACTTCTTATGGTCTAATACAAACTGTCTAACAAAATACACTTCTCCAACACTGCTAAATCATTGTAGAATATTTTGGCTCCATTTGAAGTGTCTCAGATGCTTTCTCTATGTCTGTCTCCCTCTTGCCTTCTAGTTTCTCATCATGTATCTTCAGCCTACATATATTTTGAACTTCACAGATGTTACAGTTCTTATTTTGTATACTTAATATTAATTTACATTATATATTCATCCCAAGTTTACTTTTCCCTTTATTTCTATTTTTCATCTGCTTAAAGAATTCAGTTTATTCTCTCTTTAATGCAAGGTTGCTAATTCACTCCGATTTTGTTGTGTTAAAAGGCCTTTACCTTCATTTTGAAGTGTATTTGCTAGAATTTCAGTATATATTCTCTCTTATGCGGCTGTCATGATCCTAACCCAACCTTTCTGAAGACCGTGAAGGTTAGGATTTCAGAATACAAATTTTGGGGAGATACAAGCATTCAGTCTGTAGTAATCATTATACAGTGTCCTTCTTAATCTCTAATAATTCTTTCTCCCTTTTGCTGTGAGTTTCCATAGTACATTTTTTCTTTTCCTCATTTCTCCATCGTCATCCACAGCTTGCCCCTCGGTGGTGTCAGACTGTCTAGGGGAGGGGGTGGGGAACAGCCTTTAAACCTGTGCTTCACCCATGGGCTGCAGGTCCAGGAAGGGCTAGCCAGGACTCCATTCTCCCCCACCACCCCTCAGCTCTCTGCCTGTGCCTGCTTTGCACTGCCTTTGTTTGAGCCACAGGATGTCTGTATTCCTTTCCTTTTTGCCTTCATCACTTTTCTTCCCCTCCTCGGGCACACATGGAGTCTCAGCCCTCAGGTTGTGAACTCCTAAGGGACAGGTCCCCAATATATGGGAAGTGTTCTTGTGCCCACCCCCTGAGTATACTCATCTGTGATCTTTTAGTGTCCTTATATTTATCATCTCACTGTTGGTTTTTCTATGTGATCTGAGTGTTTTATATTCCTTAGCTTCTCCTTGCTTTCTTTTGAATTGTTCAGGTTGTTCCCTCTATTCTCTATTAACTTAGGAATTACACATTCTTCTACTATTTTTACCTTTTTTTTTTTGATGATGCTCTGAGAACATTAAGTTTATTCTTCACTTCTTATGGTCTAATACAAACTGTCTAACAAAATACACTTCTCCAACACTGCTAAATCATTGTAGAATATTTTGGCTCCATTTGAAGTGTCTCAGATGCTTTCTCTATGTCTGTCTCCCTCTTGCCTTCTAGTTTCTCATCATGTATCTTCAGCCTACATATATTTTGAACTTCACAGATGTTACAGTTCTTATTTTGTATACTTAATATTAATTTACATTATATATTCATCCCAAGTTTACTTTTCCCTTTATTTCTATTTTTCATCTGCTTAAAGAATTCAGTTTATTCTCTCTTTTAATGCAAGGTTGCTAATTCACTCCGATTTTGTTGTGTTAAAAGGCCTTTACCTTCATTTTTGAAGTGTATTTGCTAGTATATAATTTTAGGTGGCAGGGGGTCATATTAATATAGTTGTCTTCTGGCTTCCATTATCTGTGGTCCCAACTGCAGTCTTATTTCTGTTGCTTTGAAGGGACAGAATTTTGTCTTTTTTAAACCGCTCTGACGGCTCTTTAGCTCTTCCTTTTATCTTTGGTTTCAGTGTTTTATCATGCTATGCCTAAATGTAGCCCTGTTGGAATTTGCCCTGTTTAGATTTTAATAATTGATACCATACATCAGTTGTGAAAATTCTTAGTCATTATTTCTTTAAATATGGCTTCTTCATTATCCTCACCTTTTTTTCTAGAGTATAATTTCACAGACTGTTTTGAGTTTGTCCACATGTTTCTTATGTTTTTCCCCCCTGCTATACGTTGTTTTTTATGCATCTTTGTTTTGTTTTGTTTCCATTATGCTTTGGTTGGGATATCTATAATGCTTTTTCTTCTAGTTTACTAGTCATGTCTTCTTTTGTGTCCAATATGCTTTTTTTAGACATATCTCTTGAATTCTTAATTTCAGACATGGTATTTTTCCATTCCATAATGCCTTTTTTTTCTGAATTTCAATTCTCTACAGAATGTCCCCATTTAAAAAAATTATTTTGTCCATCTTTTCTTTGTTTTCTTGAGCGTATTGATCATAGTTATTTAAAATCTTTGCATGCTCACTGTGAATCATCTGTGGGTCTGCTTCTTTGGAGTGTGTTTTCTTTGATATCATATATGATTGCCTCTTTCATGTCTAGTAATTTTCTTCACTTCTTATGGTCTAATACAAACTGTCTAACAAAATACACTTCTCCAACACTGCTAAATCATTGTAGAATATTTTGGCTCCATTTGAAGTGTCTCAGATGCTTTCTCTATGTCTGTCTCCCTCTTGCCTTCTAGTTTCTCATCATGTATCTTCAGCCTACATATATTTTGAACTTCACAGATGTTACAGTTCTTATTTTGTATACTTAATATTAATTTACATTATATATTCATCCCAAGTTTACTTTTCCCTTTATTTCTATTTTTCATCTGCTTAAAGAATTCAGTTTATTCTCTCTTTTAATGCAAGGTTGCTAATTCACTCCGATTTTGTTGTGTTAAAAGGCCTTTACCTTCATTTTTGAAGTGTATTTGCTAGTATATAATTTTAGGTGGCAGGGGGTCATATTAATATAGTTGTCTTCTGGCTTCCATTATCTGTGGTCCCAACTGCAGTCTTATTTCTGTTGCTTTGAAGGGACAGAATTTTGTCTTTTTTAAACCGCTCTGACGGCTCTTTAGCTCTTCCTTTTATCTTTGGTTTCAGTGTTTTATCATGCTATGCCTAAATGTAGCCCTGTTGGAATTTGCCCTGTTTAGATTTTAATAATTGATACCATACATCAGTTGTGAAAAATTCTTAGTCATTATTTCTTTAAATATGGCTTCTTCATTATCCTCACCTTTTTTTCTAGAGTATAATTTCACAGACTGTTTTGAGTTTGTCCACATGTTTCTTATGTTTTTCCCCCCTGCTATACGTTGTTTTTTATGCATCTTTGTTTTGTTTTGTTTCCATTATGCTTTGGTTGGGATATCTATAATGCTTTTTCTTCTAGTTTACTAGTCATGTCTTCTTTTGTGTCCAATATGCTTTTTTTAGACATATCTCTTGAATTCTTAATTTCAGACATGGTATTTTTCCATTCCATAATGCCTTTTTTTTCTGAATTTCAATTCTCTACAGAATGTCCCCATTTAAAAAAATTATTTTGTCCATCTTTTCTTTGTTTTCTTGAGCGTATTGATCATAGTTATTTAAAATCTTTGCATGCTCACTCGTGTGAATCATCTGTGGGTCTGCTTCTTTGGAGTGTGTTTTCTTTTGGATATTGGTCATATATATAGTATTGCCTCTTTCATGTCTAGTAATTCTTTTTTGTTACATGCTGGATATTGTAGAATCCCAGAGGCTCTGGATGACTATTCTCCACTAGAGAGGGTTTCCTCTTAAGCAGACAGGGTGGGGAGCTGATTTCAGCTAATCTAAGCTAAATCATATCTGGGTTGGAGTTTTAATAAGACACTATCCTAGATTTGCCCTGTTTCTAGGATGTGGGCTTCCTGGTGTTTAAAATTGAGAGCCTTTCAGTTGTCTCGTCCTTGTCCTTGTCCTTGAAAACTTTGAGAGATTCAGTTTTGCCTTTCAGAGGTTTTCACCTTAGTCCTTTAGACTTCAACCCCATGCCATTTCGGATTTTGGTAGATGTCTTAAGGGAGAGACTGGCCACATATTTGAGGTCCTCAAGTCTCCAGTTTTGTCACTCGAGCCCCGTGTGAACACCAGAATCTCTACTGGCTTCTCTGTCACCCAGTAGGGGCCTTCTGCCAGGGGCCACGCCTGGATTCTCAGCCTCTAGATGTGCCCAGAGTTGGTACATGACCCCAGGTGAAAAGTGGCTATGGTGTGAAATGGCCATGCCCGCCGGGTTTCCTCCTTGCCTGCTTTGTTTCAGGTCCCTCCCTCTGGTGGGTCATTGTTTGCTAGTACCGCCAAGACTAGGAGCATTCACTACCTCTCTAGCCTCTCACATTGGCCGTGTGTTTTGAGGCCAATTTTATCACTTACCACCCCCGCCACCCTACCCCCCGCAACCACTAAGAATTTTTCTGGTTACTCTTTCTCCCAGTAGTGACCTTCTACCTGGGTCCTCTGCTCATGTCCTGATCAGCAACTGTCTTCAGACACTGAAACAGCTCCCTCTCTGGGGTCTTAATCTATTGTTTCTGTACTTTTCTGATGCCTTTAAAAATAAGGTTTTTGTAATTTATTTGGCTTTTTCAGGTTGTTTTTACCAGAAGCATTGACCTGCAACATCCTGCTGCATCCTACCCAAAAGCAGAAATTAAGTTATAAACAATTCAGTGATGTACATTCTACTTGGAAAATGCCTAGATAAAATTCCTTTTCTTTTTTTGGCTCTCTTTTTTTTTTCTTTTTTTCTTTCTGTATTGTTGGTCCTTGTAAGGGAAAAAAAAGAAAAAGATACCTCACTCTATCTTAATGCATTAGTAAATGCAGTATTTACTGTCAGAGTGTAGTCTGCAATTGTTTGGCTTTTTCTTTCTTTTTCCTTGAAGTGTTTTTGTTAATGGAAACAATTAATTACAGATCACAAGCATTAGATTATCTGTGTATTCAGTGTTTATTGTCAAGTAAATTGTTATGGTAACAATTATAACATTGATTTTCTTTCACGCATGTGGTTTCAGATGATAATGAAGGCACTGGTGGTGATGGTGTTCATGAGATAACAAGCCGAGACAGTCCCGTTTATCCCCAGTGTTTGCTTGATGATGACCTTGTCCTGGGAGTTTACATTCACCGAACTGATCGACTTAAGTCAGATTTTATGATTTCTCACCCAATGGTAAAAATTCATGTGGTTGATGAGAATACTGGTCAATATGTCAAGAAGGATGATAGGTAATTTTTCAAATTGCAGGGGCCTTCTCGGGGCCCTCTAGATGTGCCCAGCGTTGGTACCTGACCCCAGGTGAAAAGTGGCTATGGTGTGAAATGGCCATGCACGCCGGGTTGCCTCCTTGCCTGCTTTGTTTCCGGTCCCTCCCTCTGGTGGGTCATTGTTTGCTAGTACCGCCAAGACTAGGAGCATTCACTACCTCTCTAGCCTCTCACATTGGCCGTGTGTTTTGAGGCCAATTTTATCACTTACCACCCCCGCCACCCTACCCCCCGCAACCACTAAGAATTTTTCTGGTTACTCTTTCTCCCAGTAGTGACCTTCTACCTGGGTCCTCTGCTCATGTCCTGATCAGCAACTGTCTTCAGACACTGAAACAGCTCCCTCTCTGGGGTCTTAATCTATTGTTTCTGTACTTTTCTGATGCCTTTAAAAATAAGGTTTTTGTAATTTATTTGGCTTTTTCAGGTTGTTTTTACCAGAAGCATTGACCTGCAACATCCTGCTGCATCCTACCCAAAAGCAGAAATTAAGTTATAAACAATTCAGTGATGTACATTCTACTTGGAAAATGCCTAGATAAAATTCCTTTTCTTTTTTTGGCTCTCTTTTTTTTTTCTTTTTTTCTTTCTGTATTGTTGGTCCTTGTAAGGGAAAAAAAAGAAAAAGATACCTCACTCTATCTTAATGCATTAGTAAATGCAGTATTTACTGTCAGAGTGTAGTCTGCAATTGTTTGGCTTTTTCTTTCTTTTTCCTTGAAGTGTTTTTGTTAATGGAAACAATTAATTACAGATCACAAGCATTAGATTATCTGTGTATTCAGTGTTTATTGTCAAGTAAATTGTTATGGTAACAATTATAACATTGATTTTCTTTCACGCATGTGGTTTCAGATGATAATGAAGGCACTGGTGGTGATGGTGTTCATGAGATAACAAGCCGAGACAGTCCCGTTTATCCCCAGTGTTTGCTTGATGATGACCTTGTCCTGGGAGTTTACATTCACCGAACTGATCGACTTAAGTCAGATTTTATGATTTCTCACCCAATGGTAAAAATTCATGTGGTTGATGAGAATACTGGTCAATATGTCAAGAAGGATGATAGGTAATTTTTCAAATTGCACAGCCAGTCCTTGAAAGTGAAACTGTCTAGAGGAGAATTCTCTCTCTGCCGTTGACGGTCAGTGGAATAAAGCTCTCGATTTGTGTTAGAGAATAGTATACAAGCTGTAGGTATTCTTCAACCATTCGTATTGATCAGCATATTTTATGGAAGAAATAAAGAGCATTTGTTGAGTAATTCATTTTAAGTGGAAGGGAGTTGAGAGAGTTTCTCCCAGGCTTAATATGTAAGCTGCACTGTAGGTCATCTTATGTTACACTGTAAATCCTTTAGTTGTCTAACCTCATATTTTCATATATATTTTCTTTTGAATGGAATATGTTATCTGTGCTTCAGATGAAGCAGATGTCTTTTGTTTTTTTTTTTTAAATATAGAATGCTTCATGAATTTGCGTGTCATCCTTGTGCAGGGGCCATGCTAATCTTCTCTGTATCATTCCAATTTTTGGTATATGTGCTGCCGAAGTGAGCACGAAGCAGATGTCTTGAATTTAATTTTTCCTAGTATTAATTCTATAGCTCATGCATGCTTAAGACCCAAATAAAAAGTATAATAAAATAAATGACTACACTAGAATTCAAAAAAGTTACTTTCTTGGAAAAATGGCAGAGATGGGAAACAACAAAATCATCACAAAGTTTGTTCACTTATTTGTTTGTCTTAGAGCATACAAAGAAAATATGACACACCTTGAAGCACATGCAATCCTGTTGTGCTCAAATTTTGTTATTTAAATCGAATGTACTAATTTATCACAAACTCATTTAATATTATAAAGGTGTTACTTTATTCTAGCTTTATATGTTGAAGGATAAATCATACATCTTATTTTATATTTAAATAATAAAATAATTTTATGAAACTGATAGTATGTAAATGCACGATGAAACTAAGGTGCTACTACTTTTCAGTCGCATAAAATTTGTAGCTTTCTAGATGTATCCTTATGTATTATGGCTATTTATTATGTCTGGTCACCTCACCTTGAACACTGTTTTTCTTTTTTACTTGTCTTCTCAAAATTTTAAAGAACTATGTTAATGGCAGTATCTTTTTTTGAACAGTGAACGGCCTGTTTCGTCTTACTATGAAAAAGAGAATGTGGATTATATTCTTCCTATTATGACCCAGCCATATGATTTTAAACAGTTAAAATCAAGACTTCCAGAGTGGGAAGAACAAATTATATTTAATGAAAACTTCCCCTATTTGCTTCGAGATTTTGATGAGAGCCCTAAAGTCATCCTGTTCTTTGAGGTATGAACTGGATAGAGAAATTTAAACCAAATTTTAATTAAGATTTTAATAGCACATAATAATAAGCTATTATTTTAGTAGATCAGTAATATAACAACGTTGTGTAAGAATTTGAGGACAACTTAGTAATATTTATCAGAAGTCCTTGAAACAGATCTCACCAGTTATCAAGAGGTTTGGTTAAAGAAACTGCGGTTTTTATTAAATTTATGATATTTGAATGATGTTACACATGTTTACTGACTGGAGCTATCCACTATGTATTATATGAAAATAGTTTGCAAAATGGCATCGGAACACATAGAAAGGAATTTAGATACCTGTAAACCATATATGTTAATGTCAATCAGATATGGGTCTGGGTTACAAGTTGGTTTTTGCTCTATTACATATTTTTCTTACACTGTCAGTTTGTTTTTTTCACTGAGAATGTATTACATGGAAGACAAGTTTAAGTATATAAAGAATCAGAAAAAATGGAGTGCATATTGTATTTTTAAGCAGTCTTTGTAAGTTTATTATCTCAACTGAGCTTTTCATAAGCACCAGTAAGTTCAAAGTGGTAGTCTCTGACAAGAACCTAGAATACATGCAGTCTCTGTGGCTGGTTGGTTGGAAATCCATGAAGTTTAATATCCAGACAGGATGGAGATAAGAAAGAAAGTCTTTTGAGAAGTCTAATGACAACATATAGCTAAAGAGAAAATACCCAACTGAGGAAGTTGATCCAAGGAAAGACCCAGAGATACGGCCATGAGTTTTTTAAACAGTTCTTTGACGTCTGTGCGTAAACATTCAAAAATAGGCAAAACCTAAGAATTCTATGCATGAATTTTGTATTTTTTCCAGGACTGCTTTTGAGATAATACTTTGTCTTGACTTTTAAATAAATCTTAGAGATTTATTGATAAGATATAAAATGATCAAAAAATGAACCTTACTAATTGTGTGAGTTAAAAGTGATTGAGATGACATAAAAATGTTTTTTTTTCTTCTCTCTAGGGAGGATTTTTAAAGTTTTAATATTTTTAGAAAATATTAAATTTTAGATAGCCTAGTATAGAGTGAAATAATGTTTTATGGTTACTTGCAGATTCTCGATTTCTTAAGCATGGAAGAAATTAAGAATAACTCTGAAATTAAACCAAGAATGTGGCTTCCGGAAAATCGCCTGGGCATTTCTCAAGGTATGTTTTTCAAAATTAAAAATTTAATTAGTTTCACATAATAAGCTATTATTTTAGTAGATCAGTAATATAACAACGTTGTGTAAGAATTTGAGGACAACTTAGTAATATTTATCAGAAGTCCTTGAAACAGATCTCACCAGTTATCAAGAGGTTTGGTTAAAGAAACTGCGGTTTTTATTAAATTTATGATATTTGAATGATGTTACACATGTTTACTGACTGGAGCTATCCACTATGTATTATATGAAAATAGTTTGCAAAATGGCATCGGAACACATAGAAAGGAATTTAGATACCTGTAAACCATATATGTTAATGTCAATCAGATATGGGTCTGGGTTACAAGTTGGTTTTTGCTCTATTACATATTTTTCTTACACTGTCAGTTTGTTTTTTTCACTGAGAATGTATTACATGGAAGACAAGTTTAAGTATATAAAGAATCAGAAAAAATGGAGTGCATATTGTATTTTTAAGCAGTCTTTGTAAGTTTATTATCTCAACTGAGCTTTTCATAAGCACCAGTAAGTTCAAAGTGGTAGTCTCTGACAAGAACCTAGAATACATGCAGTCTCTGTGGCTGGTTGGTTGGAAATCCATGAAGTTTAATATCCAGACAGGATGGAGATAAGAAAGAAAGTCTTTTGAGAAGTCTAATGACAACATATAGCTAAAGAGAAAATACCCAACTGAGGAAGTTGATCCAAGGAAAGACCCAGAGATACGGCCATGAGTTTTTTAAACAGTTCTTTGACGTCTGTGCGTAAACATTCAAAAATAGGCAAAACCTAAGAATTCTATGCATGAATTTTGTATTTTTTCCAGGACTGCTTTTGAGATAATACTTTGTCTTGACTTTTAAATAAATCTTAGAGATTTATTGATAAGATATAAAATGATCAAAAAATGAACCTTACTAATTGTGTGAGTTAAAAGTGATTGAGATGACATAAAAATGTTTTTTTTTCTTCTCTCTAGGGAGGATTTTTAAAGTTTTAATATTTTTAGAAAATATTAAATTTTAGATAGCCTAGTATAGAGTGAAATAATGTTTTATGGTTACTTGCAGATTCTCGATTTCTTAAGCATGGAAGAAATTAAGAATAACTCTGAAATTCGAAACCAAGAATGTGGCTTCCGGAAAATCGCCTGGGCATTTCTCAAGGTATGTTTTTCAAAACATCAGGTGTCATGGGTTGCTTTTGTTCCGGCTCAGTTTGTTTTCATGTAAGGAGTTACGCTAAGGAAGGCAGGATGGCCGTGGTGAAGAGTTGTTCATTCAAGCCCAGGAGATGCCCGTTCCTGTTCTTAGCTATTTATTGAGTACACATGTGCTCCAGGTACACTTTTTGGCTCTGAGGATCCAGCATTGAAGAAAGACACACACAGCCCTGACCTCACTTATTCAACTCAACAAATAGTTTATTGAAACCTTACTATGTGCCAGACCCTCTTCTGTTCAGTAAGCAAAGATAAACTCCTTGACCTCGTGACCTTCCTATTCTTGCAAGAAAAACAAACATGCAATAGTAGATGGTTATAACTTAGCATTATAATTTTTATAAATGCTATCCAGTTAGATGGGGTGAATGATGAATGTGTCTGTAGTATCAGGGAAGGGTCTATAGAAGAGACACTTAACCTGAGCAGAAGCTGGATGGCAGGAGGGAGGAAGAGAAAGTTCTCAGTGGGGTACAGTCTATGTATGCAAAGACCCTGATGTTGGAAGGACCAAGCAGTACCTCTCTAACCAAAAGCAGGCCACTGAGATGGAAGTACAGAGGCTGAGGGAGAGAGCAGAGCTAGAAGAGCTCACTGAGATAGACGGGGCCTTAACCATTCAAGGTCTTTGAGCCCTTATAGCAGCTGGCTGCCTTGATGAATTTTAAAGAGTAATGGGAAGCCACTTAAAGATTTTAAACAGAAGGATGAAATAATGTGATTTATTTTTTAGAAAGCTTATTTTGCCAGGTAGAGAATGAATAAGAGAGGTCAGAAAGGTAGGTACTGGGAATCAAAGTAGAAGATTTTTGTTGTACTCTGGATATAAAATGATGGTATTTTTGACTAGGGTGTTTCAACACAAATGAAAGATGTGGATAGATTGATATTTAAAGAGGGGAAATTTTAATATAATTTTTTTGTCTCTTACTTTGAACATAAATTTGAGTTCTAAGAAGTCTTGAGTAATTACTCTGTTTTCTATTATCTTATAAAACTTTTCTATTTGTGCATCTATCCATTCAACAAATATTTACTAGGTTTCTGTGAAATGCCAAGCACTCTGCTAAGTATAGGACATTTGTAGATAAATTAGACATTGTCCTTGCCCTCCAGTTTAGTTTCTGAGTAAATGTGTAACCTCTGTGATTATGTGCTATGGAGTAGATGCTGTGAAAACCCAGATAGGACACTTAATCCATGTTGAAAGTTAGAGTCTTTAGGAAAGGTGCAGTCTGCTTGCTGAATGGCAGCAGATTGGCTGTGGTGAGGAAGTCATTAATTCTAGAGCAGCCTTAAGAATCACTTGGACCATTGTGCCTTCTAAAATCTCCCTTCTATAACCTGTTATATCTTTTTCTAGATCCCTTCTCATATTAAATAAAAAGAAATAAGTAAATAAATGGATAAAAACCAAGAGACCAAAAAAGGTCACATGCACGTAGTGAATGAACATTGCCATCTTGTGGTCTTATTGGAACCTGCTTTCATTGGTTTTATGCTTCAGTTGGTGCAGATCTGCCATGTTTACTGTAAATTGCACTTGAGAAACAGTGTATTTCACAGTGTTTTTATCTCTAAGCCTCATATAGATTTTTATTTATTCATGCAATCAGGAATAAAGGGTACATTATTGTGTGTGCATCCTCTATTATAACACATTTACCTCTCTAACCAAAAGCAGGCCACTGAGATGGAAGTACAGAGGCTGAGGGAGAGAGCAGAGCTAGAAGAGCTCACTGAGATAGACGGGGCCTTAACCATTCAAGGTCTTTGAGCCCTTATAGCAGCTGGCTGCCTTGATGAATTTTAAAGAGTAATGGGAAGCCACTTAAAGATTTTAAACAGAAGGATGAAATAATGTGATTTATTTTTTAGAAAGCTTATTTTGCCAGGTAGAGAATGAATAAGAGAGGTCAGAAAGGTAGGTACTGGGAATCAAAGTAGAAGATTTTTGTTGTACTCTGGATATAAAATGATGGTATTTTTGACTAGGGTGTTTCAACACAAATGAAAGATGTGGATAGATTGATATTTAAAGAGGGGAAATTTTAATATAATTTTTTTGTCTCTTACTTTGAACATAAATTTGAGTTCTAAGAAGTCTTGAGTAATTACTCTGTTTTCTATTATCTTATAAAACTTTTCTATTTGTGCATCTATCCATTCAACAAATATTTACTAGGTTTCTGTGAAATGCCAAGCACTCTGCTAAGTATAGGACATTTGTAGATAAATTAGACATTGTCCTTGCCCTCCAGTTTAGTTTCTGAGTAAATGTGTAACCTCTGTGATTATGTGCTATGGAGTAGATGCTGTGAAAACCCAGATAGGACACTTAATCCATGTTGAAAGTTAGAGTCTTTAGGAAAGGTGCAGTCTGCTTGCTGAATGGCAGCAGATTGGCTGTGGTGAGGAAGTCATTAATTCTAGAGCAGCCTTAAGAATCACTTGGACCATTGTGCCTTCTAAAATCTCCCTTCTATAACCTGTTATATCTTTTTCTAGATCCCTTCTCATATTAAATAAAAAGAAATAAGTAAATAAATGGATAAAAACCAAGAGACCAAAAAAGGTCACATGCACGTAGTGAATGAACATTGCCATCTTGTGGTCTTATTGGAACCTGCTTTCATTGGTTTTATGCTTCAGTTGGTGCAGATCTGCCATGTTTACTGTAAATTGCACTTGAGAAACAGTGTATTTCACAGTGTTTTTATCTCTAAGCCTCATATAGATTTTTATTTATTCATGCAATCAGGAATAAAGGGTACATTATTGTGTGTGCATCCTCTATTATAACACATTTATCTCTTTCATTAGACTGGAAGCTTTTCAAGTCACTGGCAGTTCTCTTTTTTCTTTTCGACCAATTTGTTGAACGAATCTTAGTCTGTATTTTACCAAATTATTTGCATTTAATATACTGCTGTTTAAATGCTTTGTAATGTCATCACTCTCTGCATATTAATAGCACAGAAAGTACTCCGTGAGTATCTGTTGAGGGAATCAATAAATGTATAGAAACAGTAACTAGGAAAAACCCATTGTCGATTAATAGGTATTTTCTGCCTGAGTCACATTATAGTGAAAGAGGACCTATATTTAGTTGGTGGGCTTGTTTTTCTCCTGAGAACCTCCATTTGTTTAGCTCTAGCATACATTGTCTTGTTTAATCGATTTTTTTTTTTGAATAGACCTTTTAAAGAAGATAGACTAAAATATTTTAAAATAAGGGTCTCGAAGGAGTTGAAGTATCTTACTCTTTTAAAATAATTTTGACTTTTAAAAAATTTAAACTTTATGAAATTTTACCACTAAGAATACTTACATTGTTGAACAATTGGGAAATTTGTTTTTGTGTTTAAATAAGATGCATTTTAATCTTTATCAGTATTATTACAAACAAATGTATATAGATCACCTCCTTTGTACAAAGTAACACCTGCCACAATAAGGTGAATGCTTTACCGACTGTCTGAAGTTGGCTAAGGGAAAAGACAACTATCAGATATTTTAAAAGTCATTTGGGGACTTCCTTGATTCTGCAGTGGATAAAAATTCTCCTGCAAGTGCAGAAGACACAGATTCAAATCCCTGCTCCTGGAAGATTCTACATGTCATGGAGCAACTGAGCCTGTGGGTCACAACTCCTGAGCCTGCACTCTAGATCCCATGAGGCCCAGCTGTTGAAACCACATGCCTGAAGCCTGTGCTCTGTGCACAGTGAGAAGCCACCTCAGTGAGAAGCCAGAGCACTCCACCGAAGAGTAGCCCCTGTCTCCACAACTGCAGAAAGCCCTCCGGCAGCAACAGAGCCCCAGCACAGCCACACATAAAAGGCGTTTGGGTTACCTTGTCAAAATGACCAGGCACTGTGCTTAACAACTGTGCCTGTGTTTTTTCCTTTGCTTTACAGATCTAGGGAATTTCAGCATGCCACATTAAATCTTTTAAAATGATTTTTTGACTATTTATTGTTGCTTTCTTGGATGTGTTTTCAATGTATTTTATTTCTTATTTTAAGCTTTTAGGTGCCAATGGAAATGTAAACATCAATTCTAAACTTCGCTTGCAGCTGTATTACCCACCTACCAAGTCACGGTCCCAGTCAGATGTCGTTGAGGTTTTTGAATGGTGGACAAAATGTCCAAGAAATCATTATCCATCAACGCTGTATGTAACAGTAAGAGGACTGAAAGTTCCAGAATGTGTAAGTTAACAGTACTTGCAAAAAGTATATCTTCGTTTGTTGAGATTAAAGGGTGATGTGTTTCTATAGATACCTAAATAGAAAGGAAACTTCAGAGGGTATATATTATGCCTGTAAAAACTGGTACTTAAAAATAGTTAAATGAGTTTTAAGTCCTAAATAAATTAATAGATTTCAGCTTTAGGAAAAAAAATTAAATAATACTGATATCTAAAAATTAAAGATAAAAGAGTGATTTAAAATGGGAGTTGGGCTTTCCTGGTGGTCCAGTGGGTAAGGACACCGCCTTGCAGTGCAAGGGGTGCCAGTTGGATCCCTGGCCTGGAAGATCCCGCGTGCCGCGGAGCGGCTGGACCGGTGTGTCCAATTACTGAGCCGGAGCTCTGGAGCGCATGCGCCCGCAGCCGGCGCTCGGCGACAACAGACGCCACCGCGATGGGAGGCCCACACGGGCCAAAGAACAAAGACGGGTGAACATAGAGAAATGAAAGGCCAATAGAAGTGGCCCCCCCACCCCCCTCCCCCCCCCACCCGCCCCCCCTCCCTCCCCCCTCAAAAAAAAAAAAAAAAAGGGACTTGACAGATATTTTCTGTAAAGGACCAGAAAATATATAGTTGAAGCTTTGCAGGGTATTCAGTCTCTGCTGTAGCTGCTCAGCCTTGCCATTGTAACGTGAAAGTAGCTGCACACACATAGGCAGATGATAACTAAACAGATGAGTTTGGATGCGTTCAAATAAAACTTTATTTACAGAAAACATCATTGGGCTACATTTGGCCTAGACCACAGCTTGCAGACCCATGAAATACAAGCACATTTTTTTCCAATAGTATTCAAATAATCATTCGTTAAGTAATAGCTCTGCTTCTGTTTTAAAAATTTCTTAAATTTTGACTATTTATTGTTGCTTTCTTGGATGGTGCCAATGGAAATGTAACATTTTGCAGCTGTATTACCCACCTACCAAGTCACGGTCCCAGTCAGATGTCGTTGAGGTTTTTGAATGGTGGACAAAATGTCCAAGAAATCATTATCCATCAACGCTGTATGTAACAGTAAGAGGACTGAAAGTTCCAGAATGTGTAAGTTAACAGTACTTGCAAAAAGTATATCTTCGTTTGTTGAGATTAAAGGGTGATGTGTTTCTATAGATACCTAAATAGAAAGGAAACTTCAGAGGGTATATATTATGCCTGTAAAAACTGGTACTTAAAAATAGTTAAATGAGTTTTAAGTCCTAAATAAATTAATAGATTTCAGCTTTAGGAAAAAAAAAATTAAATAATACTGATATCTAAAAATTAAAGATAAAAGAGTGATTTAAAATGGGAGTTGGGCTTTCCTGGTGGTCCAGTGGGTAAGGACACCGCCTTGCAGTGCAAGGGGTGCCGGTTCGATCCCTGACCTGGGAAGATCCCACGTGCTGCGGAGCGGCTGGACCGGTGTGTCCAATTACTGAGCTGGAGCTCTGGAGCACATGCGCCCAGAGCCGGTACTCTGCGACAACAGAGGCCACTGCGATGGGAGGCCCACGCGGGCCAAAGAACAAAGATGGATGAAAACAGATAAATGAAAGACCAATAGAAGTGGCCCATGCACCCCGCTCCCTCCCCAACCCGTCCCTCCTCCCTCCCCCCCCAAAAAAAAAAAAAAAAAGGGACTTGACAGATATTTTCTGTAAAGGACCAGAAAATATATAGTTGAAGCTTTGCAGGGTATTCAGTCTCTGCTGTAGCTGCTCAGCCTTGCCATTGTAACGTGAAAGTAGCTGCACACACATAGGCAGATGATAACTAAACAGATGAGTTTGGATGCGTTCAAATAAAACTTTATTTACAGAAAACATCATTGGGCTACATTTGGCCTAGACCACAGCTTGCAGACCCATGAAATACAAGCACATTTTTTTCCAATAGTATTCAAATAATCATTCGTTAAGTAATAGCTCTGCTTCTGTTTTACATCGATTAAAATTATGATTACCTCAGCAAAGTATTTGTCCTCAAATGAGGTGGAACTTTTGCTCTCCTCTCATTGTTACAAGACGTTTCAGGCTGGTTTCACATTCTGTAGTTGATATTATAAACTGAGACCACAGGGTTGATTTTCATTCGTTTGGAGTTAAATCTGTTTTAAGAAATGGAGGATTTAAAAACTTTATATATTTATGGTATCAGTTTCATGATCTTAAAGCCAGAGATACCATAGTACAATGTCAGAGCCATAGTATAATATGTGGTAGGTATTGGTGAAGATGCAGAAACAAAGAGACAGAGTGACTAAAACTCTTTTGTGTAACTACTGGATTTCTGATTTATCCCTTCCCACTTTTAAGGCTTTGGGGTTTAGGACTATGATTTCAAGCAACCTTCATTTTCTTTAAATAGTGTACAAAAAAATTAAATTTGTTTTCTGAATTTTGAAATTCGGAAATTTTGAAAAATTTTGAAAACATTTCCATATTTTTTATTTCAATACTTTAAAGACCATATATAGCAGGAAAGAGGAAAAAATGAATGTGACATATATGTTTTCTCATTTTCTGTACATATTTAGATAAAGCCATCTTGCCGTTCTATGATGGCTCTTCAGGAAGAAAGGGGCACCCCAGTGTACTGCGAGCCACACAGTGAGCCCGGCTCAGTGGACGCAGAACCCGGGCTGGAAGGTTCAAAGGAAGTGGTGGAGTGGAAACGACTGCCTGGGCAGGTGACGTGCTCAGTAACAACGGATTCATATAGATACTGACTGTGAAAAACACTGTCACTCCTGGGGTAACTGGCTTGCTACTTAAAACTTTCAGATTATCCTGTTTTTAGCCATGATCTTATCTTCCTATGAATTCATTTGGTAAATAATATTAGAGTGCCTATCATGTGCATAAAGGTATTATCTTAAGTTCTTTGGTGATCTGAAGAGTTTTATTTGTTTGCAAGAGCTGCCATAAAAATATCACAGACTAGTTGGCTTAATCAGTGGAAATTTATTTTCTCATAGTTCCAGAGGCTGGAAGTCCAAGATTAAGGGTTGGCGTACACTGAGGCCTTTCACCTTGGCTGGCAGATGGCTGCCATCTTGCTGCTTCTCCATGGTCTTTTCTGTGTGTGGACATCCCTGGCGTCTCGTTTTCTTCATATTGGACTAGGTCTTTACCCTAGCAACTTCATTTTAACTCAATGAGCTCTTTAAAGACCTTAAATCCAAATACTGTCATATAGTAAGGTTCTGGGGTTAGGGCTTCAACCATAGGAATTTTGGGGTATACAGTTCAGCCCATAAATATGCAATTTTTAGATTTGTGAAATTTTCACACCCCCTGACTTCTTCCTCAATCCCATTTTGATAGAGATACGTATGTCCTTTTACCATGAGTTGAGCAGTATATAAACTTTCACTACATAAGCAGGCAGTATATAAGCTTTCAGTATATAAGTTTTTGTACTTGGCTAGCATATTTTGCAATGGCATGAAGCATTACTGGTGAAGTTTTGCAAATCTCTCACCTGCCTCCATAAAGGGGAGTGGTTCCTTTTCTATACTCAGTATATACATAAGGATGACTATTTTCCTAGGCCTTTTCACATTCTGTTTTGCATCATATTTGATTTTCTTTTTGAGGCCAGTTTTACAGGTACATCTTAAAATCACTTTTAAACACTTTAAACATAATAATATGGAGAGAATAATATTTAGACTATACCCTTGGGGCCCTTTCACATCAGTTGGGGACCTTTGGGAAAAGTTACAGGGATGTTCACTATCAGGTAAGCTGCAAAGAATTCTTCAGGAAATAAAGGTATAAAAATAGTAATTGTTCACAAAACAGGTTGGGGACCTTTCAAGGGATGTGTTGAAGTACTCAGTCAACGGATCTTATCTCTAAACCTATGGGGTAACTGGCTTGCTACTTAAAACTTTCAGATTATCCTGTTTTTAGCCATGATCTTATCTTCCTATGAATTCATTTGGTAAATAATATTAGAGTGCCTATCATGTGCATAAAGGTATTATCTTAAGTTCTTTGGTGATCTGAAGAGTTTTATTTGTTTGCAAGAGCTGCCATAAAAATATCACAGACTAGTTGGCTTAATCAGTGGAAATTTATTTTCTCATAGTTCCAGAGGCTGGAAGTCCAAGATTAAGGGTTGGCGTACACTGAGGCCTTTCACCTTGGCTGGCAGATGGCTGCCATCTTGCTGCTTCTCCATGGTCTTTTCTGTGTGTGGACATCCCTGGCGTCTCGTTTTCTTCATATTGGACTAGGTCTTTACCCTAGCAACTTCATTTTAACTCAATGAGCTCTTTAAAGACCTTAAATCCAAATACTGTCATATAGTAAGGTTCTGGGGTTAGGGCTTCAACCATAGGAATTTTGGGGTATACAGTTCAGCCCATAAATATGCAATTTTTAGATTTGTGAAATTTTCACACCCCCTGACTTCTTCCTCAATCCCATTTTGATAGAGATACGTATGTCCTTTTACCATGAGTTGAGCAGTATATAAACTTTCACTACATAAGCAGGCAGTATATAAGCTTTCAGTATATAAGTTTTTGTACTTGGCTAGCATATTTTGCAATGGCATGAAGCATTACTGGTGAAGTTTTGCAAATCTCTCACCTGCCTCCATAAAGGGGAGTGGTTCCTTTTCTATACTCAGTATATACATAAGGATGACTATTTTCCTAGGCCTTTTCACATTCTGTTTTGCATCATATTTGATTTTCTTTTTGAGGCCAGTTTTACAGGTACATCTTAAAATCACTTTTAAACACTTTAAACATAATAATATGGAGAGAATAATATTTAGACTATACCCTTGGGGCCCTTTCACATCAGTTGGGGACCTTTGGGAAAAGTTACAGGGATGTTCACTATCAGGTAAGCTGCAAAGAATTCTTCAGGAAATAAAGGTATAAAAATAGTAATTGTTTAGATGAGCAGTTCTCAAAGTATGACTGAGGGACTGTAGGGAATCCTGAGACACTTTCAAGGGATGTGTTGAAGTCAGTCTATCATTTTTTAAATGATTAACAAATAGTCTTTAAGTTTCTCAGTTTTAATTTCTAATATTGTAAATATCATTTCTAATATGATGTAGCCACCTTTGGGGATCCTCAAAACTGTTTTCAGACTGTAAAGCACCCTGAAATGAAAACAGTTTGAGAACTGCAGATATGTAGGTGGAGCGGTAGAAGAAGGGTTCATTCCACAGGTTGGTGGAGCCTGAGACAGACTTTAAAGAGTGGTCAAGCTAGGGGTGAGTGAAGAGGACAGGGGAGAGTATTTCATGTTAAGGCAGTGATGTAAATAAATGGGAAAACACTGGTCATATTCCTCAGGCACTCAGAGCTTGGTGGGCTGGAAACTGAGTTTGTGTAAGAGGTCAACTGGCGATGAGGAGGCCCATGTTGTGGAGTGGCTCAGATGGTGGGTGGCCTAATGTTTGTTGGGTTGAGGGATACTGGGAGATTTCAGGTAAAAAGGAAGCCTCTTTTTATCTCCTGCCTTGACTGTCCTTTTTTTGTCTTCTTTTTATCCCCCTCTCCCTTTTCTAAATCATCTGAATGGAGAATGGAGGAAAGATGGTATCTGGTACATTATTGGCACCTAAAAAATGTCTCTTGACTTTTTCACCTCTCTAGTTGCAGGTCATAATGCTGCCTCTTCATGCTGTGGCTAAATCTTGATGGTACTTGTGAAAAACCTGGTACCTAGTAAGAAAGCAGACCCTTGAACTAATTATCTTGGACTGAGCTGAGTTTAGCCCTCTGAATAATCCTTATTAGCTAAATATAGTAATAGTAGTTACAGGTTTGCTGTGATGCGTATGTGCGTGTGTGTCCTTAGTTGCACATTCATGTTTGACTCTTTGTGACTCCATGGATGGTATGCCAGACTCCTCTGTCCATGGGATTCTCCAGACAAGAATACTAGAACAGGTTGCCGTTTCCTACCGCACAGGATCTTCCCAGCCCAGGAAATGAATCCACGTCTCCTAAGTGCCCTGCACTGGCAGGCAGGGTCTTTATCACTGAGCAAACTGTGCCACTCATGATGAGTATACAAAAGTTTTTTTATCAGAGAAGCATTTCAAGTGCTAGGGTAATCCTGAGACACTTTCAAGGGATGTGTTGAAGTCAGTCTATCATTTTTTAAATGATTAACAAATAGTCTTTAAGTTTCTCAGTTTTAATTTCTAATATTGTAAATATCATTTCTAATATGATGTAGCCACCTTTGGGGATCCTCAAAACTGTTTTCAGACTGTAAAGCACCCTGAAATGAAAACAGTTTGAGAACTGCAGATATGTAGGTGGAGCGGTAGAAGAAGGGTTCATTCCACAGGTTGGTGGAGCCTGAGACAGACTTTAAAGAGTGGTCAAGCTAGGGGTGAGTGAAGAGGACAGGGGAGAGTATTTCATGTTAAGGCAGTGATGTAAATAAATGGGAAAACACTGGTCATATTCCTCAGGCACTCAGAGCTTGGTGGGCTGGAAACTGAGTTTGTGTAAGAGGTCAACTGGCGATGAGGAGGCCCATGTTGTGGAGTGGCTCAGATGGTGGGTAGCCTAATGTTTGTTGGGTTGAGGGATACTGGGAGATTTCAGGTAAAAAGGAAGCCTCTTTTTATCTCCTGCCTTGACTGTCCTTTTTTTGTCTTCTTTTTATCCCCCTCTCCCTTTTCTAAATCATCTGAATGGAGAATGGAGGAAAGATGGTATCTGGTACATTATTGGCACCTAAAAAATGTCTCTTGACTTTTTCACCTCTCTAGTTGCAGGTCATAATGCTGCCTCTTCATGCTGTGGCTAAATCTTGATGGTACTTGTGAAAAACCTGGTACCTAGTAAGAAAGCAGACCCTTGAACTAATTATCTTGGACTGAGCTGAGTTTAGCCCTCTGAATAATCCTTATTAGCTAAATATAGTAATAGTAGTTACAGGTTTGCTGTGATGCGTATGTGCGTGTGTGTCCTTAGTTGCACATTCATGTTTGACTCTTTGTGACTCCATGGATGGTATGCCAGACTCCTCTGTCCATGGGATTCTCCAGACAAGAATACTAGAACAGGTTGCCGTTTCCTACCGCACAGGATCTTCCCAGCCCAGGAAATGAATCCACGTCTCCTAAGTGCCCTGCACTGGCAGGCAGGGTCTTTATCACTGAGCAAACTGTGCCACTCATGATGAGTATACAAAAAGACATTTGTTTTTTATTGTGTCACATTCATGGCATTTAGTTAGGGCTAGATATTCAATTTGAATAATAAGAAAGAAGCACAGGAACCAAGGCTCACCAAAGCTTGAAAGAGGTAGAATTAGGACAAATAAAATCAAATAGTATTTTCTATAGCAGATATTGATCCATGAAAAGCTTTGGTTTCGTCTGGTAATAAGGATGAAATCATAAAGTTATTAAGGAATTTTAATGAAATTACTGAATGAGAAAGTAGTAGGAAGTGACTGATTTACTCTTAAATTACGTTTTGGAAGACAGTACAAATGATGGTCATTTTAAGAGAGAATAAAAGAATGAATATTCATACATCTTGGACTTCAGCTAGGCCTGTATGGCATTTATAGACTCACAGCAAGTTTGTAGTTCAGCAAAATTCACATTAGTCGCTGTCATGAAATAAGGACGTGACACACATTCCTTTTTGTGACTATATATAATAATAAAAATACTGTGGAATTTACAGCTTTAGAGTAATCAGATATCGAAATTTTGTATTCATCTTTGAGGTGAATAGTGCTAGTTAGGCATGGAATATAAATTCACTCACCTTTATGGAGAATTGGAACTGATTCTCTGTTTTGAAAGTCAAATAATTTACTGTGGTTTTCCGTCATTCTGCCTGCTCGCTTTCTTCCCTTGCATTACAGTAAAGGGACTTTCTAAATGACCAGAAACTGCACCAGCTACAATAATTGAAGTTAACAACTAGCTTTCATATTTAATGTTTCTTCATGTGTATTCATAAAATGTGTTTTTTAGGCCTGCTGTATCCCAAACAAGCACCTCTGAATAATCCTTATTAGCTAAATATAGTAATAGTAGTTACAGGTTTGCTGTGATGCGATGTGCGTGTGTGTCCTTAGTTGCACATTCATGTTTGACTCTTTGTGACTCCATGGATGGTATGCCAGACTCCTCTGTCCATGGGATTCTCCAGACAAGAATACTAGAACAGGTTGCCGTTTCCTACCGCACAGGATCTTCCCAGCCCAGGAAATGAATCCACGTCTCCTAAGTGCCCTGCACTGGCAGGCAGGGTCTTTATCACTGAGCAAACTGTGCCACTCATGATGAGTATACAAAAAGACATTTGTTTTTTATTGTGTCACATTCATGGCATTTAGTTAGGGCTAGATATTCAATTTGAATAATAAGAAAGAAGCACAGGAACCAAGGCTCACCAAAGCTTGAAAGAGGTAGAATTAGGACAAATAAAATCAAATAGTATTTTCTATAGCAGATATTGATCCATGAAAAGCTTTGGTTTCGTCTGGTAATAAGGATGAAATCATAAAGTTATTAAGGAATTTTAATGAAATTACTGAATGAGAAAGTAGTAGGAAGTGACTGATTTACTCTTAAATTACGTTTTGGAAGACAGTACAAATGATGGTCATTTTAAGAGAGAATAAAAGAATGAATATTCATACATCTTGGACTTCAGCTAGGCCTGTATGGCATTTATAGACTCACAGCAAGTTTGTAGTTCAGCAAAATTCACATTAGTCGCTGTCATGAAATAAGGACGTGACACACATTCCTTTTTGTGACTATATAAAAATATAAAAATAATGTGGTAGTGACAGCTTTAGAGTAATCAGATATCGAAATTTTGTATTCATCTTTGAGGTGAATAGTGCTAGTTAGGCATGGAATATAAATTCACTCACCTTTATGGAGAATTGGAACTGATTCTCTGTTTTGAAAGTCAAATAATTTACTGTGGTTTTCCGTCATTCTGCCTGCTCGCTTTCTTCCCTTGCATTACAGTAAAGGGACTTTCTAAATGACCAGAAACTGCACCAGCTACAATAATTGAAGTTAACAACTAGCTTTCATATTTAATGTTTCTTCATGTGTATTCATAAAATGTGTTTTTTAGGCCTGCTGTATCCCAAACAAGCACCTCTTCTCACTAAATGCAGGAGAGCGAGGGTGTTTCTGTCTTGCTTTCTCCCACAATGGGAGAGTATTAGCAGGAGCCTGTGCCGGCCGGGATGGATATCCAGTTATTTGTGAGTCATGATCCCATCTGTTTAATGTAATACGAGACTGTGCTTGGGGTATTTTTCGTTGTTTTTGAAAAATTCATTGAAATGTTCATTTGAGTCATCCACTCATACTACTAAATTAAAATAGATTTCTTTAAGTAAATAACTTCTTTTATAATAACTTTATACTTTTCTGTACAATCTGTATCAAGAAGTAGATTGAGAACTAACAGATGATGGTAAACTTATTTTTAAAGCATTCAGGAGGTATTGTTAAAGCATTTTCTATTTTAAATTTAGAAATTTTGCAACATGAAGGATTAGTAAATCTCTTTAAGGAATTTTAGCCCATTGATAGTAGCAGAGAATTTGATTATGAAAGCTCTCAACTTTGTTATGTGCTAAGACAATAAAAATTGGCTCAGGAATACTTAGAAGAAGAATTTTCATTATAACTGGTCAGTAGAGAGGCCAAAAACCTATTTTTAAATTACCTTGTTCAATGGTGAAAACCAGCTCACCTCAGCAGGAAGTAGCTAGCTCCTCGCAGGTGTCTGTCCTGAGCTCTGACCTTAGTTTTCCTCAGCTTCACATTTTGTTATTCTTTGACTGATTTGTTCTTTTTTTTTTTTCATTAAAGACTCATAATTGGCTTGATTAACATCTATTAAGTAAATATTCCTCCTCATAAAAATAATGTTGGCTTTATTTGTGCAAAGTTCTTGTGTAGTTTGATTATGACCATGCTATTCTGCTATTTTTAACATTCATTAAAACCTATACATTGGGGAAAAATGGTTCTTAAGAAAACATGCCCCAGTGTATGAATAGCAATTTCTTTTCACTATGCACTGAACAGTGAAAGAATTATTTTCATTCTGATGTATATGTTTTTAACATTTCTTAGATAAATTTGTGTTACTGCATGCTTAAAGAGAAGCTTGAATTTAGAAATACTTGCTTGCTTAAATCTCAAAAAAAAAACCCAGAAGAATCTTTGTCTTTGTTTTTGATTATGATTTTTCTACTTGAAATTCATTTAGCTTATAAGATGTACATACTAATGCTTTCCACAAATTTGTGATGCTTTTCATCTTTATTTCTTAAGTCTTCTTTCTGTCCCTTTCTATTTCTTCTCTTCTGGGATTGCTAACATTTCTGTGTTGGTGCACTTGATGGCGTCCTACAAATCTCTGCGCTTTTATTCATTTTCTTTTTCTCTTTCGGCCCCTCTGCATAATATCAACTGAACTGTCTTCAAGGTTACTGATTTTTCTGACAGTTCATATCTACTGTTGAACCCCTCTAGTGAATTGTTGATTTCAGTTGTTATAGTTTGCAACTGTAGAGTTTCTACTTGGTCTTTTTAATAACCTCTGTTAAGACAGAGGTAAGAAATAATTCTCACACCTTCATTCTTTGAATGTGGTTTTCTTTAGTTATTTGAACATATATTTATAGGAGTGGATTTAAAGTATTTAACTAGAAAGCCAATGTCATAGACAGTTTCTATTGACTGCTTTTTTTTTTTTACCTGTGTATGGCCCAACTTTCCTGTTTTGTTTTGTGTGTCTCCCTCAAAATATTAAAAATACATATTTTAAATATCACAGTGTGGCAACTCTGGAAATCATATTCCTGTACTTACCGCCCTCCATTTGCCCACCTGGGGTCTGTTGTTGTTATATGAATAGTTATTTTCCTGGATTAATTCTATAGTCTTTATTTCTTGTGAGGTGTTGCCCCCTGGAGATGCTGTGTTGTTAGCTTAGTGGTCAGTTGATGGTTAGAGAGGGGGTTTTAAATGCCTTGAGTGAACAGCCTGTGCCAAAGGGTTTTGTGTGTGTGTTTTGGGTTAAGTTTTCAGTACTAAAATAGGGAGTTTATAGCTTTGTCTTAGTCTTCACTTCCTGTTTGCACAGAGCTTTGTCAGGGCAATCACAGTAAGATATAAGGCCTTTTAGGTCTTCTTTGCACAAGTATTTACACAGCCTCTCGTGTGGATGTGCTCTTTAGGAGCTTTTCAAAGTATCCTATAGACACCTAATCCCCAGGATTTCCTTATGAGTTCTTTGGTCAGCCTCTTCTTAGCCCCACATGGTATCACTGACCCAGATGACCACACACACTACTAATCATTTCGTACACCCCAGGGTTAGGGCTTTTCACCCAGAGCATGCTCAGAACCAGGTCAGGAAAAGCCAGGCCCTGGGAATGGAGCCTTGCAGGAAGCTGCCAAACTGTTTAACAATGATGAGTCTTGGGGATGGGGCTTTGGAGGTCCTCAGGCCTCTTCTGCTCCACGCCATAGCTGCTAGGCTGCTGATGTTCTTTGTAGTTTCAAGGCTGTTCATCCTCAAGGTTACTCTGGAGCTTGGGAGAGCCTCAGATTGTTGTAAGCCTTTAATTTCCAGAATTCTGAAAAAGCTAATTTTGACAGTTTTTGCCAATATTCTTGTTGCTTTTATTGGGGAGCAGATTTTCCGAGGTCTGTTTGGCTATAGCAGAAGTTGTTCTGTACTGCTTAGTATTTTAAATGGCAGATGGCTTTACCACTAGGTGGAAGTAGAGACTTGGAAACTGTTGTTTTATGTGGTCATTGTCTTAGATCTTACTGTATCCATACCATAGCAATATCACAATGCCTTGTTTATTAGACTAAATCTCTATTAATTCCCCTTCTCTGTCTGTCGTTTTTAGTATTAGAATTTTTCTCTTACAGTAGCAGTTTAGATTTCTCATTGCTTCAAATAGTTAAATTATGGTTGGAATTTGATTGGTTTTCAGATAAAATAATACTTTATTCCTGAAAGCCCAGATTATTGAATCTTTGAAGTGAATTGCAATTTAAAAGTTATTTGATTAATAAATTGATTATTAAAGATTATTAGGATTGCTTTGAAGAGATAAGAATAATTGTTAATTTTAGCATATTGTAAAGTTTTAGACATGTAAATTCTTATATCTCAACCAAGTGAAAACTTACTTTTAAGTAGATTTTGACATTATTTTTTTCTTGAGCATGTTTTTGGTGATTATATATTTATAGATAGTGCTTACCTTATGTATAAGTTATTGTAAATTATGAATTTTTGTATTATTTAGTTGAGAATCCTCTGTCTGAAAACTTACTAATTTTTGAATATTTTCATTAGTATATGAAATTCCTTCTGGACGTTTCTTGAGAGAATTGTGTGGCCACCTCAATATTATTTATGATCTTTGTTGGTCAAAAGATGATCGCTTCATCCTTACTGCATCATCTGATGGTACTGCCAGGTTAGTATACTCTAAAAGTACTGTCCCTCATTGCTTGTTGTCGTTCAGCTGCTCAGTCGTGTCCGACTCTTTGCAACCCCATGGACTGCAGCAGGCCAGGCTTCCGTGTGGGTCACTGTCTCCTGGAGTCTTACAAGGTTTTGTTCGATGTTCTTTGTAGTTTCAAGGCTGTTCATCCTCAAGGTTACTCTGGAGCTTGGGAGAGCCTCAGATTGTTGTAAGCCTTTAATTTCCAGAATTCTGAAAAAGCTAATTTTGACAGTTTTTGCCAATATTCTTGTTGCTTTTATTGGGGAGCAGATTTTCCGAGGTCTGTTTGGCTATAGCAGAAGTTGTTCTGTACTGCTTAGTATTTTAAATGGCAGATGGCTTTACCACTAGGTGGAAGTAGAGACTTGGAAACTGTTGTTTTATGTGGTCATTGTCTTAGATCTTACTGTATCCATACCATAGCAATATCACAATGCCTTGTTTATTAGACTAAATCTCTATTAATTCCCCTTCTCTGTCTGTCGTTTTTAGTATTAGAATTTTTCTCTTACAGTAGCAGTTTAGATTTCTCATTGCTTCAAATAGTTAAATTATGGTTGGAATTTGATTGGTTTTCAGATAAAATAATACTTTATTCCTGAAAGCCCAGATTATTGAATCTTTGAAGTGAATTGCAATTTAAAAGTTATTTGATTAATAAATTGATTATTAAAGATTATTAGGATTGCTTTGAAGAGATAAGAATAATTGTTAATTTTAGCATATTGTAAAGTTTTAGACATGTAAATTCTTATATCTCAACCAAGTGAAAACTTACTTTTAAGTAGATTTTGACATTATTTTTTTCTTGAGCATGTTTTTGGTGATTATATATTTATAGATAGTGCTTACCTTATGTATAAGTTATTGTAAATTATGAATTTTTGTATTATTTAGTTGAGAATCCTCTGTCTGAAAACTTACTAATTTTTGAATATTTTCATTAGTATATGAAATTCCTTCTGGACGTTTCTTGAGAGAATTGTGTGGCCACCTCAATATTATTTATGATCTTTGTTGGTCAAAAGATGATCGCTTCATCCTTACTGCATCATCTGATGGTACTGCCAGGTTAGTATACTCTAAAAGTACTGTCCCTCATTGCTTGTTGTCGTTCAGCTGCTCAGTCGTGTCCGACTCTTTGCAACCCCATGGACTGCAGCAGGCCAGGCTTCCGTGTGGGTCACTGTCTCCTGGAGTTTGCTCAGGCTCATGTCCGTTGTGTTGGTGATGCCATCCAACCATCTCATCCTCTGTGAATGCCGCATGCCCTCAAAGAGAGCAAGTAGAGTATAAAGTGATATAAGTGCTGTTATGTTTTAATCATGTCTTGTTTATCAAGGGACTGTCGTAAATACGCAATATACAGACACACTTAAATAAGAAGTTATGAAAATTGTTTTCCTAAAGACATTCTATTGAACATATTTTATTTATGTGATAGACAGTGTTTCTAGTCTTCACTGTCTTTAAATGATCATTATGCATAGTCTTTGATTAATATTTTGGGATGAAGTTATTAAACAACTGAGATTTTTCCTAGAATAGGAGTTCTCAGTGGCAGATATTCCATCTCCACTGTTGAGCTGGATCGAGAGGCCAGGACGTGGTACTGCTCAATGCACAGTATAGGGTCAGGAAATGAATATACACCTTAAATTTTGAGAGTGTAATTTTCAAATATTTGCATTTTTCAGAATGTCAGTCTTAAAATAATTTAACCCCTTCTGATTTAATAAGTATCTCAATAAAATATTTTAAAAGCTAGTTATCAGAGTTTCATTTGCATTTCTTTAAGCTGATTGTTCTACCATTGATATATTCTGTAAAGATTATTAGGCAGCTTTTCAAATGTTTTTAATTTTTTTGTTTGTTTGTTTAAGCAGGATCTTTAGTTGTAACATGTGAACTTGTTAGTTGTGACATGCAAACTCCTAGTTGGGTCTTGTGGGATCCAGTCCCGCAACCAGGGATTGAACCTGTGCCCCTGCATTGGAATTGTGGAATCTTAGCCTCCGGACCACCAGGAAAGTCCCTCAAGATGTTGTTATATGTGTCCTTTAATTTAATTCTAACAAATATAATTGGGTTCATATAAATATTATCTCCATAGACTAGGAAACTGGCATTAAGAGCAGCTTGAGGGGCTTTCCTGGTGGTCCAGTGGGTTAAGAGTCTGCCTTGCAGTGCAAAGGGCACCTTCTATTCCTGGCCCAGGAAGATCCCACATGCCGCAGAGCAACTGGACCGTGTGTCCAGTTACGAACCAGTACTCTGTAGCGCATGTTGTCTAAAGCTGGTGCTCTGCAGTGAGAGAGGCCACTGCAGTGGGAGGCCCACACATGCCAAAGAATAAAAAGATGGGTGAAAATAAATATAAATAGAAGAGGCATGATGGGGAAAAAGAGGAAAAAAAGAAAAAAAAGAGCAGCTTGAGATCCAGTCTGACTTCACTGTCCTGCTTCCCGTTCTTTTAACCCATGCTCTTTACAAACACTTCTAGTGTCCAACTCCCTTCCTCTGTTAATCAGCTTCCTTTTCGGTGTAAAATATCTAATTGATTAAGATGCTATTATTACTGTTTATATTTAAATAAAAAAGATAGTAATTGGTGGCAACTGATTTTCCTCTCTAACTGGAAACCTACTGTTATTAATTCCTCTTACCAATATCGTTAGTACCTTTCAAGCACAACCATTCTATATGGTGCCAAGTTATGCTAGAGAGAAGATAGCCTTGCTAAGGCCTTGACTGTGGATTTGAAAGTCATAATTTTCAGAATGTCAGTCTTAAAATAATTTAACCCTTCTGATTTAATAAGTATCTCAATAAAATATTTTAAAAGCTAGTTATCAGAGTTTCATTTGCATTTCTTTAAGCTGATTGTTCTACCATTGATATATTCTGTAAAGATTATTAGGCAGCTTTTCAAATGTTTTTAATTTTTTTGTTTGTTTGTTTAAGCAGGATCTTTAGTTGTAACATGTGAACTTGTTAGTTGTGACATGCAAACTCCTAGTTGGGTCTTGTGGGATCCAGTCCCGCAACCAGGGATTGAACCTGTGCCCCTGCATTGGAATTGTGGAATCTTAGCCTCCGGACCACCAGGAAAGTCCCTCAAGATGTTGTTATATGTGTCCTTTAATTTAATTCTAACAAATATAATTGGGTTCATATAAATATTATCTCCATAGACTAGGAAACTGGCATTAAGAGCAGCTTGAGGGGCTTTCCTGGTGGTCCAGTGGGTTAAGAGTCTGCCTTGCAGTGCAAAGGGCACCTTCTATTCCTGGCCCAGGAAGATCCCACATGCCGCAGAGCAACTGGACCGTGTGTCCAGTTACGAACCAGTACTCTGTAGCGCATGTTGTCTAAAGCTGGTGCTCTGCAGTGAGAGAGGCCACTGCAGTGGGAGGCCCACACATGCCAAAGAATAAAAAGATGGGTGAAAATAAATATAAATAGAAGAGGCATGATGGGGAAAAAGAGGAAAAAAAGAAAAAAAAGAGCAGCTTGAGATCCAGTCTGACTTCACTGTCCTGCTTCCCGTTCTTTTAACCCATGCTCTTTACAAACACTTCTAGTGTCCAACTCCCTTCCTCTGTTAATCAGCTTCCTTTTCGGTGTAAAATATCTAATTGATTAAGATGCTATTATTACTGTTTATATTTAAATAAAAAAGATAGTAATTGGTGGCAACTGATTTTCCTCTCTAACTGGAAACCTACTGTTATTAATTCCTCTTACCAATATCGTTAGTACCTTTCAAGCACAACCATTCTATATGGTGCCAAGTTATGCTAGAGAGAAGATAGCCTTGCTAAGGCCTTGACTGTGGATTTGAAAGTCATAATATTCATAAGCTCTCATCTCTGCTGAGCATCCTTTCACTTACCTTTATTTAGCTATTATTTTTCTTATTCCTCTAGCAGCAGATCTAAACCTTACCATGCTTTAAATTCTTTGCACAGTCTTAAGTTCTCAACACAATTTTCCCTCTTTTGTTAAATGACTACCCTTGGTTTACAGTGAAATCTAGCCAGACATGAACTTCCTGTATCCCCTCTGGTTTCCCACCTGCCCTGAGTGTGTCTCTGTCCATTTCTCTTAACAAAGTGGGAAGGGTCCAGATGCCTAAGGCTGATCTTTGACATGTGCTTTTTAAACTTCGGTCCTTCAATTTAGGCTCTATTACATTTATTTTCTACCTGCGTTGTCTCTTTAGTATCTTTCTCTATTGATTTTTTCCCTTATTTAAGAAATATGCTCAGATCTCCTTAGCTTAAGGAAGTCTTTTTCTTAACTCCTCCTGATTTTCTGGCTACCACATTGTTTTTCTGTCTACACCATCAAGATGCCTTCCACACATACTGTCTTTATGTACAACTACCCATCTGCCTAGAGATCTAGAGTCTCTTACTGATTTTCAGATTCACTGGCTAGGTTTAGTCCTTATCCTGTGTGTCTTCACTGTAAAAATTTATTGTTGACCAACGTTGAAGTACTTTCAAGTCACGGTTTTCACTGATAACTTCTGTCTTGATTTCTCTAACAGTTCTCATTCTCTTTCTCTTGCTCCTTTTCATCTGCCTTTTCTCTGCAAATGCTGATCCCCAAGATCCTTTGTTCAGTGTCTTCTGTGGTTTGGTGCCCTTGTCCTGCTCTCTCTCATCTTCCTCAGCTTTGACTCTCGCTTATATGCTAATGACTTCTAGCTTCTCTCTCCCAAATTCACTTTTATGTTACTAATTCTGTCTGGATTGTCCAATGGCACCTAGGATCCAAAACTGAAATCACTAAATTTTGATTTGCTTTTTTAGCCCTCATATAGTTTTTGTTTGATTTGTTCTTTTTTTTCTATTTTTTAATTAAAAAATTAATTAAACATTTTTACAGTGTTGTATTGGTTTCCATCATAAAGATCAGCCATTATTTTATATATATATATCCCCTTTCTTCCTAGTCCCTCTCCCCCCCTCCCCACCCCCGCCGTCATCCCATCCCTCCAGGTCATCACAGAGTGCAGACTAGGATCCCTGTGCTACACAGCAACTTCTCACGTGCTGTCCATCTAGCACCCGATAGTGTATATATGTTGATGCTACTTTCTGCATTCGTCCACTCTCTCCCTCCCCCAATATGTCCACAAGTCCATTCTCTGCATCTGTGTCTCCAGATTTTTAATGGCATCGTTATCCACCCTGTCTCCCAAGCTGGGAACTCAGAGTAGTATTCATCTTTCTTTTAACATCTCAGTAAAGTTTATCAGTTCTTCCTCCTAAAAGGCTTGCATTCTCTCACATTCTTTCTGTGTTTGATGTTGTTGCCTTAATTCAAGCCCTTGTTATCTTTTGCTTAAACTGTTGCTGCTAGGCTTTCCCAGTGTTCAGCCTCTAGCTCCTCCATCCCTGCTACACTAAAATTCTTTGCAAAACATCTTTCTTAGAGTCTTGACTAAAAATCTTTGATTGCCACTCTCCTTTGAAAAGTGCTCTGGTTCCTTAGCATGGGCATGACAGGCATGGTGCTCACTGACCCTCCATCTTCTCTTGTGGTCTTCCCGTAGTACCCTCTGCCTCACCCACACAAGTCTTTGAAATACCCTTAACATCTTATCTTCTTTGACATCTCTGTGTTTCCTTATCTACTCTTCCTATCCTTGCATGCCCTTCTCCCCTTCCTGCCCAACGCATTTCACTCAGGAAACATCTAAGTGTCTGTTGCAAACTGGAGTGGGCTCATTTAAGACCCAGGTCAGATTTTACCATTTTTTGAGTCAACTTGGATTTCCTTCCACAACATATTTTGTAGTGAAGAATACATTTTCCTTTGTGTAGCTTTGAAGTTGATCCTAATTTAGGACTCTTTCCATCCTAAAAAATTTCATCATGAAAGATTGAGTGAAAAGAGAAACATTGTGGCTAGAATGAAAAAGACGGTGGGGTTTCAAGAGATAAGGAACACTTACAGTGAATGGAAAGAACCAGCCTTACTCGTGCTCAGAAGTGGCAAGAGACCGGGTTTCTACCCAGGTCTTCTGTCTTCTCTTTGGGTCTCCAGCACATGTTATTGTTAGCATCCCCTGAGTAACTGTTTCCCACTGGTTAGCTGTCTGCTAAATGAGTTTAATCTAAATCTCCGTCTTTAGCTACCTTCAGTATAATTTGAGAAAAATACCTATCAGCCCTTCCTAATATAGTCAGAAAGACTTGTCCATGTTTAATGGCTCCCAAATACACCCATAGGTTCTCACTCCACCCTCTCTTCACACAGACTGTTTTAGCTTTGGTATATATTTTTCTTTCCAAATTCTAATATTTTTTGTATGTTCATTTAGTCTTTACAGATTCGTGTATCATTGTTCTTTTCTATGATCAATCTGATTTTTTTTCACAAACTTATTATGGTGTTTCTTTTGATCTTGGATTTTAGTATTGTTTGTGTGTCTAAAGCCATCATTGATATCAGTTCAGCTTTTATATAAAAGCTTCATTTTTATTTTACAATATTGCATTGTTTCTAATTATATTGAGATATTTTTATAATACACTTGTGTCATTTCTTCTTGTTATATATAGTATTTCAGACAGTGCTGCTACATTTCATTAGTAGACAGCTGAAGTTTTATCTTTTGATATTCTCCTTAATGCTCCCTCAAGTTAGTGATTTTTTTCTTTCACTAAGTACTGTATTTCGTGTTGCTTGTGTTCATTGAAAGTATCAACTATGGTAAAAATGTTTATGCAGTGACACACATGCTTTACTTTTACTTGAAAACATAGTCTTTCACTTCCTTCATTACTAGTTTGGATTCTTAGTAGTTGAAGATCATATCCTGTATTTTTAAGCAGCTGCTGAGAAAACTTACAGAATGTTATTCTTGAATAGCAACTGTATTTTTTCTTTTTTAGTTAATTTTGAAAAAAAACAATTTGCTTAATTTCTTAGATAACAAGGAAAAGGATAAACTATTAACTCTAAATTTAAAAAATTAATAAATTCTTCTAGTTCTGATAACTTGTTTTTAAAAATTGAGTGCTTTGTACTTGTAAAGCTCCTATTAGTTCTTAGATTTTGCCTGTATTTACACATTGACTTGCCAAATATCTAACATGATAGTTCAACTCTTAAGAGTTTACTCTTGTCAAGACTATAGCAGTAACGATATTAATTTCTTTTAAATCACCTATTATATATAAGGATATTGTATATATTAACATTAAGTATTATGTTTAGTATTAAATATAAAGTGAGTACTCAATGTTAGATAATCTTTTTTCTATAAAATATTAGAATCATTTTAATATTATTTTGCTTAAGTACTTATGTAGTAATTTGAAATTGGCTTCTAAGTTTTTGAGATCTTTATGTTCATGATGCTTTGAAATTACAAATAAAATGTTTATAGGGTACCCTGTTTTCTAAATCCTCAAATATAAACATTTTGGAAAAGCAGTATGCATAACCTAAATGGGAAATTACTGAAATTTCTTCCTCTATTTTATTTTTTTACTTATATTGTATTAAATACAATATTTTATCAGCTATTTAGTGTATTTAACCAATATGGAGAATGGGTAGGTTTAAAAAATACAGATATATACAAGTACTGTTGTTCATTTTGCAATATGGATTGCAGTTAAGAAATGAATTAGCCATTATGCCTGAAAATAACTGTTAAGAAATAGCTTTGTCAAAATGTAAAAAATTCTGGCCATTAGATAATATGATCATATTATTTTTATTGTTATAAAATTTACCATTGGTTATTGTGCCATGCTTACTCTTAGAGTCCATTGCCTATGTTGGTTCTTAGAGAAACATCTGCCTTTCAAAAGCAATATGTAACAGTTTTATCCTTTTCCAGGATATGGAAAAATGAAATAAACAGTACAAATACTTTCAGAGTGTTACCTCATCCTTCTTTTGTTTACACGGCTAAATTCCACCCAGCTGTAAAAGAGCTTGTGGTTACAGGATGCTATGATTCTGTGATACGTATATGGAAAGTTGACATGAGAGAGGATCCTGTCTTGTTGATCCGACAGTTTGACATTCACAAGAGTTTCATTAACTGTCTCTGTTTTGATACTGAAGGTATGTCTGAGACTATATTCAAATTGAAGGTTAGTTATGTGAACAATTAAAAAATGTTTTGTTTCACTGAAGGCTCTTAAAGCTCCTATTAGTTCTTATTTTGCCATTTACACATTGACTTGCCAAATATCTAACATGATAGTTCAACTCTTAAGAGTTTACTCTTGTCAAGACTATAGCAGTAACGATATTAATTTCTTTTAAATCACCTATTATATATAAGGATATTGTATATATTAACATTAAGTATTATGTTTAGTATTAAATATAAAGTGAGTACTCAATGTTAGATAATCTTTTTTCTATAAAATATTAGAATCATTTTAATATTATTTTGCTTAAGTACTTATGTAGTAATTTGAAATTGGCTTCTAAGTTTTTGAGATCTTTATGTTCATGATGCTTTGAAATTACAAATAAAATGTTTATAGGGTACCCTGTTTTCTAAATCCTCAAATATAAACATTTTGGAAAAGCAGTATGCATAACCTAAATGGGAAATTACTGAAATTTCTTCCTCTATTTTATTTTTTTACTTATATTGTATTAAATACAATATTTTATCAGCTATTTAGTGTATTTAACCAATATGGAGAATGGGTAGGTTTAAAAAATACAGATATATACAAGTACTGTTGTTCATTTTGCAATATGGATTGCAGTTAAGAAATGAATTAGCCATTATGCCTGAAAATAACTGTTAAGAAATAGCTTTGTCAAAATGTAAAGAATTCTGGCCATTAGATAATATGATCATATTATTTTTATTGTTATAAAATTTACCATTGGTTATTGTGCCATGCTTACTCTTAGAGTCCATTGCCTATGTTGGTTCTTAGAGAAACATCTGCCTTTCAAAAGCAATATGTAACAGTTTTATCCTTTTCCAGGATATGGAAAAATGAAATAAACAGTACAAATACTTTCAGAGTGTTACCTCATCCTTCTTTTGTTTACACGGCTAAATTCCACCCAGCTGTAAAAGAGCTTGTGGTTACAGGATGCTATGATTCTGTGATACGTATATGGAAAGTTGACATGAGAGAGGATCCTGTCTTGTTGATCCGACAGTTTGACATTCACAAGAGTTTCATTAACTGTCTCTGTTTTGATACTGAAGGTATGTCTGAGACTATATTCAAATTGAAGGTTAGTTATGTGAACAATTAAAAAAAATGTTTTGTTTCACTAGGATAATAATTACTTAAACTTGAAAGGGACTTTATGTATTAGATAAAATTAAATATGTTTGTGCATATTTAGATTTATGCTTATTTTGCAGATCATATGATAGACCTGGGCATAAATTTGGCACTGAGGGAATTGGTAGTTAATTTTAAAGTCAATAAATTTTTAAACGTTTCGATTCAAGTAATCTTTGCTGTAACAGCCAGTCCTGCTCCAATTTCAAAATGTAATTTGTTGGATTGATGATTATTCCCTTAGTATGTCTTTTAAAATATCTTTTTATGTAGAATGGTCAAAATGAGTAATGGGGGAAAAGATCCCAAAAGAGTATTGAAAATATGTATTTTAAATGTGGCAATAGGATTTTAAGTACAGAAACATATAGAAGGGAAATTGGCAATTATTTAAGATTTATCCTTAGCATATGAATATTATAGATGGTGTTTTAAGGACATGAAATATAGATTATTTTATCAGCTGAAAGACTCAAGAAATTCATTATATCTATTGAATAGTCACCTTTTCTATTATTTCAGGCACTAGGTGTGTATAGCTGTAATTAATTACTATGGGATCCATATCAAAATAATACTTCTAATGTACTCATTTCAACCACAAGGCTGTTTATAAGTAGTAACCTCTTCAGGAAAGGTCAATCAAGGATAGAAAGGCATCTGAAAAGTCTGTCACAGTAGAAGTAGCTCAGATTGTAAAAGAGGGATGAATGATTTCCTCAAATATTTGCTTAAGATGTGAAGAAAAAAAGTCTTTCTACATTGCTCCAGTAGCTAGAAATAGGGCTGATGCTACAGAAAACAGATGTTCTTTGCTCAGAATTGGAGAGAACATTCTAATATATGGAGTATTTCATCAAATAAGCTAAATATTAATACTTTTGTGTAAAACATTACAGCCATCTGTTCATAATAGTTCATAAGATATCCCTAATTGTTGATGTAGTTGAATCTGATAGTCTCTGAGGTCCCGTTTAACTGTAAGATGGTTTAACTTTCAGACTTGACGTTACACTGGAGCACCTGCTATTTATTATTATTATTATTTTTAAACATTTATTTATTTATTGGGGGTGGGGTGGGAGGGAGGGGGTTGGGTGGGCCACTTCTATTGGTCTTTCATTTGTCTGTTTTTCATCCATCTTTGTTCTTTGGCCCATGTGGGCCTCCCATCGCGGTGGCCTCTGTTGTCGCAGAGCACCAGCTCTGGGCGCATGCGCTCCAGAGCTCCGGCTCGGTGATTGGACACATCGGTGCAGCCGCTCCGCGGCTCGTGGGATCTTCCCAGGCCAGGTATCAAACCGGCATCCCTAGCACTGCAAGGCAGTGTCCTTACCCACTGGACCACCAGGGAAGCTCCCTATTTATTATTTTATTTATTCCCTAATCATGTATTGAGTTCCTACCAGATCTCAGACATTATGCTAACAGTATATATTAGAGTATAGGTATTTCTCCAGGAATAAAAAACAAGTTATATAGGTTAATAAAGGTGAGCAATATAGATCATATTGGATAATTCAAATAATTTGTTTTGCTTTGGAATTTAAGCCACATACACATGAACTGAGATGCTCTTTTCTTTTTGTTTTCAAATTCAGGTAAGTGACAAAGGAAAATAAATCACAAGTGATTCAAAAGGGTGAAGAAAATTGGGATCTGATTGCCTTTTTGGCTTTTTTTTCCAACTGTAATACCTTTTAATTGGACTTCCATTTTCCATTTTATTGGGATATGTTTTCCCAATTTCATAATAGTTGTTTCAGCCTGTATGTAACTTTTATACCTGAGTAATTTTATTTTTTAAAATAGGTCATCACATGTATTCAGGAGACTGCACAGGGGTGATTGTTATCTGGAATACAGATGTCAAAGTTAATGATGTAGAACACTCAGTGCACCACTGGAGTGTAAACAAGGTACAGTATCTCTTCATACTTGGGGATTTAATTGAAAAAAATTGGTAAAAAATCACATGACTTAAAGATGCAGGACATTCTGTTCACTCTTTTCAAAGGAAATAAGTTTTTCTCAGTCCCTGAAAAGTCAATTATCATGTCTTCCCGATGGCTGCTTGATGATATAGTGACTTAAATGAAAGTTGTCTTCATTTTGACTGGGCTTTTCTTTCCCATTTTTGAGTCCTGTATTGCACTCTGGTATTTAGGGATCCATTGCTGAAATTTATGCCAAATGAGGTGTATGGTATGTTACCATCCTTCATAATAATTTATTTCCTGCTATTCATTTTTTTTGTTTTCCCAATAACGTCACTAAAAACACTGCTGAGGGTATTGTTAACAGTGTTATCTCTCAAAATGATGTGATCAGAATTATTTATTTATAAGTATGAGGAGGTCTGTCATTTAATCACGGTAATTGTCTTATTTAAACCATACCGAATTGGCAGAAACATGAATAATCTCATTTTTGAAATATGGTGTCTTTAGGATGGTTTGTATACAAAGCAACTTTGTTGATAATACATTTAGTATGTTTTAATTAAAATTATAAAAAACCCTATTAAACCTGAGTGAGTTTTATATATATTGGTACATTAGTGCTAACAGTATATATTAGAGTATAGGTATTTCTCCAGGAATAAAAAACAAGTTATATAGGTTAATAAAGGTGAGCAATATAGATCATATTGGATAATTCAAATAATTTGTTTTGCTTTGGAATTTAAGCCACATACACATGAACTGAGATGCTCTTTTCTTTTTGTTTTCAAATTCAGGTAAGTGACAAAGGAAAATAAATCACAAGTGATTCAAAAGGGTGAAGAAAATTGGGATCTGATTGCCTTTTTGGCTTTTTTTTCCAACTGTAATACCTTTTAATTGGACTTCCATTTTCCATTTTATTGGGATATGTTTTCCCAATTTCATAATAGTTGTTTCAGCCTGTATGTAACTTTTATACCTGAGTAATTTTATTTTTTAAAATAGGTCATCACATGTATTCAGGAGACTGCACAGGGGTGATTGTTATCTGGAATACAGATGTCAAAGTTAATGATGTAGAACACTCAGTGCACCACTGGAGTGTAAACAAGGTACAGTATCTCTTCATACTTGGGGATTTAATTGAAAAAAATTGGTAAAAAATCACATGACTTAAAGATGCAGGACATTCTGTTCACTCTTTTCAAAGGAAATAAGTTTTTCTCAGTCCCTGAAAAGTCAATTATCATGTCTTCCCGATGGCTGCTTGATGATATAGTGACTTAAATGAAAGTTGTCTTCATTTTGACTGGGCTTTTCTTTCCCATTTTTGAGTCCTGTATTGCACTCTGGTATTTAGGGATCCATTGCTGAAATTTATGCCAAATGAGGTGTATGGTATGTTACCATCCTTCATAATAATTTATTTCCTGCTATTCATTTTTTTTGTTTTCCCAATAACGTCACTAAAAACACTGCTGAGGGTATTGTTAACAGTGTTATCTCTCAAAATGATGTGATCAGAATTATTTATTTATAAGTATGAGGAGGTCTGTCATTTAATCACGGTAATTGTCTTATTTAAACCATACCGAATTGGCAGAAACATGAATAATCTCATTTTTGAAATATGGTGTCTTTAGGATGGTTTGTATACAAAGCAACTTTGTTGATAATACATTTAGTATGTTTTAATTAAAATTATAAAAAACCCTATTAAACCTGAGTGAGTTTTATATATATTGGTACAGTTATTGTTTTATATGCTGTATCTGTGTTCTTCAGTTTTCTTGTTCTTCATAACAGACTGGAACAGTTGTCCCTGTTTGAAAAAAATGACACTCTATTTGAAAAATAATTTCTGTCAACTTACCTGTTGAATTTGTCAGATTAGTTTAAAAACCAGTCTATTCTATTTTAAGTCATTCTTATCTAGTCTGTCAGAGTAGTAAATGATGAGTTGGGATTCATGTTGTAGCAGTTTAACACACTTTGAAAAGGACTTTCTAATTACTTGTGTATTGATACCGAAAGTATTAGGAAGCCTCCAAATGCAACATTTCTAATCATTTGATTCTGTAATGCAGAGTCTATTATCTGTATTAAAAATGATGTGCTACCAGGGAAGCCCCTCCCTCAGTACAGTAACCAAAAGACAGATATACCTTGGAAATCTGCTACCTGGTGGTTACGTGAGACAGTCAGAACTAAAAAGTGAGGAAATGAGGGATGGAATGTCTTTTTCGTAGCTTGTGCCTAGGATAAATAGAGACTGATTTCTTGCTTGGTTCTCTTCAACCAGCAGTGTAGAGGGTGCTGGCTTAGGCTCATCTGTCCCTTGAGGTGACATGTCCATGTGCTGTTTCACATACTCCTTGGTCTAGGGCGTGGTCTTTAGCACTAGGGCTTGAGATGAATATAACAGTATGAAGGAAATCATTAACAGAGACTATGAATCTGCCAACACCTTTCTCAGATTTATACCTGACTCTTGTTCTGCAGCCTTGGTTGGGTTTTGCACATTTGCAGCTGTGTAAGTGTTGCTCCAGTTGCCCAGAGCTTCAGCAGTGCGTCTCCACCTCCAGATCGTTGGCTCAGTAACATCCCCAACTGTGGCGTCAGTGTTTGACTTTATTGTCTAACTTGTAAAAAGTAGCTGACAGCCGCTGACAGCCACACCAAATGGTAGTGCCGGCATTCCACCGCTGACAGGAGGACCGTAACAGTGTGCACCACACCTCTGTCAGTGCCAGCCCACCTCTGAAGAGGAGACCCTGTAGGAGAAGTGAGCGAGAATAATCAGGGGCTCTTGAGAGAGAAGAAGGCTGACTCAGAATTCTGACTGCAGTTAAAGCAGACCATCTCTTGGCTCTTCAGACTTTAAGCGGTTTTGTATTTGCAGTTGTTTTCTTTCTCCTGATAATCCAAACAGGAAAGACTTTGGAAACTGTGCTTATACACGGCTTGTTTAGGCAGATTCTCCCTTCAGTGTTTGTGTCTTTCTTGACATCAATAGTCAGGTCTACTTACAGACTTCCTCAATAGGCAGAAGATTCAGCTGCTCTAAATATCACCCACCCACCCCCCCACCCCAAGAAAAACCTAAAATTCCTATCTAAATTATAAGATGTTGATAGCTTATCTTGTTAAGGACAAGTGGAGGTAAATGTATGAAGAAATAACCAGAGACTGAAATAGAACTTCAGAGCTAATTCTATAACTTAATTCTGAACTTATGAAAATTGAGGTTTCTTATATGATGATGAACAGACAGTGCAGATAGAGTTGAAGATGCATTTGTAGAAAGTTCTTCTTGTTTTGGAATATGCTACAAAAATCCTGATTAAATACAGTGTTACATAGCAACCTCAAACTACATTTTATCAGCTTACTTTTCATCCTTATCTTTAAGTTACTTGGAATAATTTTACTGGCAAAGGTTAAAACATCCAGCATTGTGCAATTAAAAACGACATCTTAAAATTAAATTTGTACACTTAAAAGGGCTTAATTTTAGATAAACCTTTTAGTTATAATATTGTATTATCTTTCTAAACTCATTTTAGGAAATTAAAGAGAGTGAGTTTAAGGGGATATCGATAAGTTACTTGGAGGTTCATCCCAATGGAAAACGTTTGTTAATTCATACCAAAGACAGTACTTTGAGAATTATGGATCTCCGAATGTAAGTATATTTCAGTATTTGCAGGTTAAACACTCATAGAATAAGTAATGATTTAATTCATATTTATAAAATGTAGCTGTGGTTCTCAACTGGAGAATTTTGTCTCTCAAGAGACCTCTAGCAGAGTCTAGAGATACTTGAATGTTTTTTTCAGTATCTAGTGGACTGTTACTCATTTGCTCATTGGTACCTAATTCTTTTCAACCCCATGGATTGTAGCCTGCCAGGCTTCTCTGTCGGTGGGATTATCCCAGCAAAAATACTGGAGTGGGGTGCCATTTCCTCCTTAGGGGACATTCCAGACCCAGGAATTGAACCAGTGTCTCCTGTGGCTTCTGCATTGGCAGGGGGATTCTTTACCACCGGGCCACCTGCGAAGTAGATAGAGACCAGAGATTCTAATGAGCATCCTGAAGTGCATGAGACCAGCCCCCACAGCAATTATATCTAACCCCAAATGTGAATGGTTCTGAGGCTGAGATGTAGTCAACTGCTTTATTTTCTCAAGAAAAAGGAAGAAACTTCTGCCACAGAATATCTTTTCTCTCTGTCATATTGGCTTAGCATAGTATTATGATCTACTGTCATGCCTGAATGAGACGGTTTTTGATTAATACATCTTTGTTTCCCTTTTTCATTTTATTTCTAAACAAGGGAAATAAAAAGAAAAATCTTACTCTAAAAGGCCAAGCAGAGTTCTAGGAAAACCAGCGTGGACCTCTGGTGTGCTTGCATCTTGACATTAAAAGTTCCTATAAAGCAAATTAGAGGGGCTTCCCTGGTGGTCCAGTGGGTAAGGACACCGCCTTGCAGTGCAAGGGACATCGGTTCGATCCCTGGCCTGGGAAGATCCCACATGCCACCAAGTCACTGGACTGGTGTGTCCAATTACGAGCCAGCGCTCTGGAGGGCATGCGCCCAGAGCCAGTGCTCTGTGGCAAGAGAGGGCACTGCAATGGGAGGTCCACACAAGCCAAGGAACAAAAATGGATGAAAATAAATGAAAGACCAATAAAAGAGGCCAAAATTTAAAAAAAAAAAAAAAAAAAAAGCTATTTTATTAAATTTCATTGTTGTGTTTAGAGAGGTCAATCCAGATTGGTTTAGGACTCACCGTTAAACCCTTTGCTTCCCTGTGGCACTAGTGGGAAAGAACCTGTCTGCCAGTGCAGGAGATGTACGGGACGGGAGTTCAGTCCCTGGGTCGGGAAATCCCCGCAGAAGGGCATGGCAACCCACTCCAGTATTCTTGCATGAAGAATCCCATGGACAGCCTGGCGGGCCACAAGTCCATAAGGTTGCACAGAGTTGTACATGACTGAAGCGACTTGCACGCACACATTAAGCCTTTCAGTATTTATGTAGGACTGTTCAAGTCACTGGCATGAGTACTGTCGGAGAAGACAAACAGAATTGGTTCATCGGGAGTTTATAATGTAGTTGTACTACCTCCAAAATAACGCACGAAACAGTTAATTAGGCTACAGGGTGACATCTTCAAGGACTATTATAGAATCTGCTTATTCTTTTTTTTTTTTTAATCACCTCATACTCACATCATACGTGGCAGATAGCAAGTACTCGGTATATATTTTTTAGTGAATATAAATATATAGTAAAAAGATTGTATTTTTCATGGCAACAGTGAAGCTAATAGCTATAATATATCCTTCTGTTCAAGACTGTATGTAGACACTGGTCTTCGAGCTCAGTCTTGAAGGATGGATGGAGTTTAGATAAGATGGCAGTGTACTGCCTAGGGTGGAAAACCTGAAAAGCTTGGAATAAAGTCAGGACGTGGGATAATAGAAGTTGTGCTCAAGGTAGAGTGAGTGAGTCCGCATGAACATGGGTTTCTTGGTAAGTTCTGCTGAGAGATGAATCAGATAGAGATTAGAGCCAGATTTTAGAAGTCCGGGTGTGCGGAGTAGTTGTTCTCTTTTTAAGCAGTATAGTGTTCAGCCTATGCTCATGCTGGGCTCTAGAGGAAAGCTGGTTATAATCAAATACTGTCTGTTCCACCCCTTACTAGCTGATTAATCTCCATGCCTGTCTTTCCTCATCACACAAATGGAGGAGTACTATACCATCCTCATAAGTGTTTTGTGGGAAATAAACTAGTTTATATATGTAAAGTAGTGAGTTGGCCAGAAAGTTCATTTGGGTTTTTCCGTAACATCCTACAGAGAAACCCTGATGAACTTTCTGACCAACCTGGTATTACATTAAAAGAAATAGCAGAAGTGTTTGACTCAGTAACCTTGGGTTTAGGAATTTAATTGGGTTTAGAAAGTAATTGTGAAACAGGGCCAAGAGAAACACACACACACACACACACACACACACACACACAGAGTTGTTCTGTGGAATCAGTATTCATGATGCTAGGGGAAACCTGGAAACATCCTATGAGTTATCCAACAATTGGAAATTTCTTTTAGACAATGACACAATATATAATCATTTCTGACATGAAAGGCCATTATTCATGATTCATTTTTGACTGAAAAAAGCAGAGAACAGAGCAGTATATGTACCATCCTCCCTGTAAGCTAGCGATGATAGTAGTACTTACCTGGCACATAGTAGTAAGCACTGAAAGTGTTAGTTGTCATTATTTTTCATCCATTTAAAAGCCCACAAGATTATATACCATATTTTATAGATGATTCAGTGAAGGTTTGTCTAATACTTCTGCAGTGATCAAATACTCATTGATTTCAAAAATGTTATCACATGGAAAAAATATAAGAATATAAAAAATTTTATTTATTTTGAGTAACCAATTTGAATGCTACTTCTAAAGTCATCTTTCGCTCCACAGCTAGAAATCCTCTCTCTCATCCAAATCTGCAAAGTCCTCTTTCTGTTCTTCTTTTGTGGCACTTTGTACATTCACTTTCTATTCTTCCTTGATGCATTTCTTCTCTCCCTGGCTAAATTATAAGCTCCCTGAGCTCTGAGACTATATAGCTCTTCCTTATCCTGTGTCCATCATGGAATGTATCCTGCCTCACAGATTCTCACAAGTTGTTGGTCAAATGCAAATGAAGCATTTAAAAGTTTTCTACCATCAAGTCATTGAAATGGGTAAGACAAGTTACATTTATAAAATCTTTCTGGTTTCTAGATTAGCAGCAAGGAAATTTGTAGGTGCAGCAAATTATCGAGAGAAGATTCATAGTGCTTTGACACCATGTGGAACTTTTCTCTTTGCTGGAAGTGAGGATGGAATAGTGTATGTTTGGAACCCAGAAACAGGTAAGTAATATTTCACTGAACTTTAAAAAGATTTTGTTCTGTTTTGTTTTGGATGAAGTGAAAAATTTGTCATTTTATGGAATAATTTTCAAGGAAATTCTGCTTTTAAGTTCTCGGTTATGTTTTTCAAAATTAGAAAGCTGATAATGGAATTTAGCTGCAGTCTAAATTTATATTTATTCTGTTCTTTATGGTTTTGCTATCTTCATGGATTTAGAATTTTACATTATAATTCAAGGTTCATTCTTTCCTTGCAGGTAATAAGTTATTGTTGATCTTAGAGAAGTATTTAATGAGGACTGTAGCTCAAAATACAACGTTATAAACTAAATTTAGAGTACAACTAGGAATACAGATGGTTAACCATCTACAGTGCATTTTTAACCATCTACAGTACATACTCCTGCCATCTAGAGTTTTGAATGTTTGAAACTTAATAGCCATTTACCTGAATTACTATAGTTCAATTTTTTTCCAGTCAAATAAACTGTTACATTGGACAGTTCATTTGTGGTTCACCTTGCTTTTTAAAAGGAAAAATAAAACTACATAAACACTTATCAAGAGAAAGAATTTTATAAAATTTACTTTAAAATTTCTTTAATGAGCAGTATTTGATTTCATCTTTTTTATTTTCATCTTTCCCTTTAAGCATTTTTGACTAGTCAGTTCATTTAGGATTTTTTTTTTTCTTACTGCATTTTGATGCTTCAGCATCAGTTCTCTTTTCTCCTACAATCAGGAGAACTGGATTCTTCACTTTTTGAATACTAATTTTCAAAACCTTTACTGTAAGCCTCTTTTAGTCATTAATAATCACATACACACACACATACACTATGTTGTGTGTGTGCGAATATATATATATATGTATATATTTACAGCAGATGGTACATCAGACAGCCTCTGGAAAAAAAAAAACAAAAATTAATTCCTCACCAAACTTACTCCAACAAGAGAATGTCCTCAGTTTTAGTCCTGATATTCCTCCCCACGTTCTCCCCAGAGTTCTTTGATACTGACTTTTGCTCAGCTCTGTCATATCTGAGAGCCAGGCCTCTCTCCTTCCAATCTCTTTGTCTTTATTTTGTGCCTTGAAAACCTCCACGAAGACACTGGACTGAAAAGTAGGAAAAGAGGACCAACAGAATGAAAAATAATTATTTAATATAGTGGTCACGGAAGAGGTAGGACCTGACGTACCAACTAAACAGAGAAGTTGCTCAAATACTTATAAATGTTTGAGATTTTCCTGTAAATAACGTGAGCTTTATTATTAGTTACCATAAATCTTTTTTTAATAAGTTGCAGAATTCTAGTGAAAACTGTCTGAGGTGGTACAAGTCACTGCATGTCTTTTCTTCTTTAGGAGAACAGGTAGCAGTGTATTCTGACCTGCCATTCAGGTCACCAGTCCGAGACGTCGCTTATCATCCACTTGAACATATGGTTGCATTTTGTGCTTTTGGGCAAAATGAGCCAATTCTCCTGTATATTTATGATTTCCATGGTAAGTCCCCTGCCTGATAAGAGAAGAATATTTAGAGTAACTTTAACAGTTAGACTGAACTGGAACTTATGAGCTCTGTGCAGACTGTCATGTTTTGTATTACCAAAGCTCTCTTGAATATATTATGAAGACAAAGCAGCTTAAAAATCATATTATTATTATAACATTTTATTTTGCCATGAGAGCACTTAATATGGATTTTAAACATCAGAAGTACACATGACGGTTTTCCTTGACTTTTTTAAAAGCATCAGTTCTTAGGATTTTTTTTCTTACTGCATTTTGATGCTTCAGCATCAGTTCTCTTTTCTCCTACAATCAGGAGAACTGGATTCTTCACTTTTTGAATACTAATTTTCAAAACCTTTACTGTAAGCCTCTTTTAGTCATTAATAATCACATACACACACACATACACTATGTTGTGTGTGTGCGAATATATATATATATGTATATATTTACAGCAGATGGTACATCAGACAGCCTCTGGAAAAAAAAAAACAAAAATTAATTCCTCACCAAACTTACTCCAACAAGAGAATGTCCTCAGTTTTAGTCCTGATATTCCTCCCCACGTTCTCCCCAGAGTTCTTTGATACTGACTTTTGCTCAGCTCTGTCATATCTGAGAGCCAGGCCTCTCTCCTTCCAATCTCTTTGTCTTTATTTTGTGCCTTGAAAACCTCCACGAAGACACTGGACTGAAAAGTAGGAAAAGAGGACCAACAGAATGAAAAATAATTATTTAATATAGTGGTCACGGAAGAGGTAGGACCTGACGTACCAACTAAACAGAGAAGTTGCTCAAATACTTATAAATGTTTGAGATTTTCCTGTAAATAACGTGAGCTTTATTATTAGTTACCATAAATCTTTTTTTAATAAGTTGCAGAATTCTAGTGAAAACTGTCTGAGGTGGTACAAGTCACTGCATGTCTTTTCTTCTTTAGGAGAACAGGTAGCAGTGTATTCTGACCTGCCATTCAGGTCACCAGTCCGAGACGTCGCTTATCATCCACTTGAACATATGGTTGCATTTTGTGCTTTTGGGCAAAATGAGCCAATTCTCCTGTATATTTATGATTTCCATGGTAAGTCCCCTGCCTGATAAGAGAAGAATATTTAGAGTAACTTTAACAGTTAGACTGAACTGGAACTTATGAGCTCTGTGCAGACTGTCATGTTTTGTATTACCAAAGCTCTCTTGAATATATTATGAAGACAAAGCAGCTTAAAAAAATCATATTATTATTATAACATTTTATTTTGCCATGAGAGCACTTAATATGGATTTTAAACATCAGAAGTACACATGACGGTTGTGTTCTTAATGTTGTAATCATAGAAAGGTAGTTATCACTTCCTTTGTAGATCAATTTAAATAAATAAAATCTACCTAAAAACTACTTGGGAGTATCTCTAAATTTAAAAGGTAAAAGAAATTTAGGATATATGAATCTGTAATGTTTTTACTTGAATATTGAATAATTTCTTATTCTGTATTTTTCCTTTTTTACTAAAGCACATAGTTTTAAATAAGTTATATATTTTTTAGAGTTTCTTAACATAAAAAAGAAGGCAAAAAAACCACTTTATAGCTGACTCACTTTGTTGTACAGCAGAAGCCAACACAACATGGTAAAGCACTTATCCTCCAATTAAAAATAAGCTTTAAAAAAGGAAGGGAAAAAAAATCAAGCATCAACAGAATGCCTCAATGAAAGTGACTTTTTCTGCATTAAAATTATACAGTTCTATAATTTTGGAAAATAATAAAAACTTGGAATACATTTCTCAGAAATAGTATAGCAGTTAGAATCCTTTGGATTTATTCTGGTTTTTTCATATATTTCCTTAATTTCTATCCTGAAATTAGGGTTTTGTTGTTCTACATGGTATGGATAGTGCTGACACTCTCAAAATAGCGGTTCTGTTTTCTTCATGTATTAATGGTTTTTATTATAGTCTCTTTAGTTTAAGATAGCATTCACCATTTTTGCTAAGATGATTAATTACACTCAATGTCATAAGTACATAATAGAAAACAAAGTTGCAGAATTCAGCAGTTTGAAACCTGCCCATTCAGGTCACCAGTCCGAGACGCCGCTATCATCCACTTGAACATATGGTTGCATTTTGTGCTTTTGGGCAAAATGAGCCAATTCTCCTGTATATTTATGATTTCCATGGTAAGTCCCCTGCCTGATAAGAGAAGAATATTTAGAGTAACTTTAACAGTTAGACTGAACTGGAACTTATGAGCTCTGTGCAGACTGTCATGTTTTGTATTACCAAAGCTCTCTTGAATATATTATGAAGACAAAGCAGCTTAAAAAAATCATATTATTATTATAACATTTTATTTTGCCATGAGAGCACTTAATATGGATTTTAAACATCAGAAGTACACATGACGGTTGTGTTCTTAATGTTGTAATCATAGAAAGGTAGTTATCACTTCCTTTGTAGATCAATTTAAATAAATAAAATCTACCTAAAAACTACTTGGGAGTATCTCTAAATTTAAAAGGTAAAAGAAATTTAGGATATATGAATCTGTAATGTTTTTACTTGAATATTGAATAATTTCTTATTCTGTATTTTTCCTTTTTTACTAAAGCACATAGTTTTAAATAAGTTATATATTTTTTAGAGTTTCTTAACATAAAAAAGAAGGCAAAAAAACCACTTTATAGCTGACTCACTTTGTTGTACAGCAGAAGCCAACACAACATGGTAAAGCACTTATCCTCCAATTAAAAATAAGCTTTAAAAAAGGAAGGGAAAACATCAAGCATCAACAGAATGCCTCAATGAAAGTGACTTTTTCTGCATTAAAATTATACAATTCTATAATTTTGGAAAATAATAAAAACTTGGAATACATTTCTCAGAAATAGTATAGCAGTTAGAATCCTTTGGATTTATTCTGGTTTTTTCATATATTTCCTTAATTTCTATCCTGAAATTAGGGTTTTGTTGTTCTACATGGTATGGATAGTGCTGACACTCTCAAAATAGCGGTTCTGTTTTCTTCATGTATTAATGGTTTTTATTATAGTCTCTTTAGTTTAAGATAGCATTCACCATTTTTGCTAAGATGATTAATTACACTCAATGTCATAAGTACATAATATACAAATGTGTATGTAGGTAATATTGCTGTGAGACTCTTTAGACAAGAGTGTTTTAAATTAGTGAAATGCATGTAGTTAGGCTTACTACATTAGTACAGCATGAATTGGTTAATGTTTGTGGTAAGTGCTAAGTTGTTAGTTGAATTAAGCTCTAAAGCAGAAGTTCTTGATGATAGTACGGATCTTATTATGTCTTAAAAGATGAATTATATTAGAAGATAATGTGTAAAGTTGAGATTTATCTTGTTTCAAAGGATTTTACAAAGAAGAAATAGTGAATTTCTCTGATACCTGTTCAGATTGACAGAGCACTGTTACTAATGCTGGGTTGTTAAACAACCACCAACTTAGCAAACTTGAATGCTGCCTGGTTATAGGAAAAGACAAGTGATTTTCTCAAATCATGCAGTGTGCACATTTGTTGTTTAGTTCAAACATAAGTCCTGATACACTTATGCACTTGTAATCGTCACAGAAAAAAAAGAAGAGTTACACCTCATTACTTTGTAATTGGAACTGTTATACAGGAAATAGGTGCACAGTTATTTCCTCAAACTCTTACAAAGTTTCACAACAGTTTTCATTCAATTTCTAATTTGCTTTTTAGGCTTTTGAAATGTTCACTACAAATGCAATTTCAGGCTCCACCCTCATCTTTTTCTTCAGTTTAGTTTTTGTCTTTGATACAAGTTCATCATTAGGTTAGATTTGTCCATTTGGTTATTCAACATTTGGCTTTTTAGACCAAGAAATCCATTCTGGAAGAGTAAGTAGAAAGAGCCACGTATGTGAAAGCATTGGTTTTAGGCTCAGTTCTGTTTCTTTGGTGACCTTGCACAAGCCTTCCTGATGCTCCATGTCCCTATCTAGTAAATGGTCCTCCTACTGCTGCTAATACCTGTCCTACCTCAGAAGGTTATTTGTGAGGATGCCATGAGACAGGAACTCTGAAGGTGCTTTGTAAGTTGATAAGCAATATAAAACAAAATAGATTAATGCCCTGGTTAACCAATATACACTTGACTTTATGGGAGCGAAATTAGGGTTTTGTTGTTCTACATGGTATGGATAGTGCTGACACTCTCAAAATAGCGGTTCTGTTTTCTTCATGTATTAATGGTTTTTATTATAGTCTCTTTAGTTTAAGATAGCATTCACCATTTTTGCTAAGATGATTAATTACACTCAATGTCATAAGTACATAATATACAAATGTGTATGTAGGTAATATTGCTGTGAGACTCTTTAGACAAGAGTGTTTTAAATTAGTGAAATGCATGTAGTTAGGCTTACTACATTAGTACAGCATGAATTGGTTAATGTTTGTGGTAAGTGCTAAGTTGTTAGTTGAATTAAGCTCTAAAGCAGAAGTTCTTGATGATAGTACGGATCTTATTATGTCTTAAAAGATGAATTATATTAGAAGATAATGTGTAAAGTTGAGATTTATCTTGTTTCAAAGGATTTTACAAAGAAGAAATAGTGAATTTCTCTGATACCTGTTCAGATTGACAGAGCACTGTTACTAATGCTGGGTTGTTAAACAACCACCAACTTAGCAAACTTGAATGCTGCCTGGTTATAGGAAAAGACAAGTGATTTTCTCAAATCATGCAGTGTGCACATTTGTTGTTTAGTTCAAACATAAGTCCTGATACACTTATGCACTTGTAATCGTCACAGAAAAAAGAAGAGTTACACCTCATTACTTTGTAATTGGAACTGTTATACAGGAAATAGGTGCACAGTTATTTCCTCAAACTCTTACAAAGTTTCACAACAGTTTTCATTCAATTTCTAATTTGCTTTTTAGGCTTTTGAAATGTTCACTACAAATGCAATTTCAGGCTCCACCCTCATCTTTTTCTTCAGTTTAGTTTTTGTCTTTGATACAAGTTCATCATTAGGTTAGATTTGTCCATTTGGTTATTCAACATTTGGCTTTTTAGACCAAGAAATCCATTCTGGAAGAGTAAGTAGAAAGAGCCACGTATGTGAAAGCATTGGTTTTAGGCTCAGTTCTGTTTCTTTGATGACCTTGCACAAGCCTTCCTGATGCTCCATGTCCCTATCTAGTAAATGGTCCTCCTACTGCTGCTAATACCTGTCCTACCTCAGAAGGTTATTTGTGAGGATGCCATGAGACAGGAACTATGAAGGTGCTTTGTAAGTTGATAAGCAATATATTAAAACAAAATAGATTAATGCCCTGGTATGTTCATCCAACCAATATACACTTGACTTTATGGGAGCTTCTGTTTTCACATGCTGATATGTGTCTCTTTGGAATGAAACTGAAAAAAGGTGTTGTTTTTTTTTCTTTCTGTTGGTCAGCGTTTTCCTGGAGTGTGTACCTTTCTAGCTCATTTGCTTTAGAAAATAAATGCATAAAATTAAGAACATCATGTTATTTCCACACTAATGTAGAGGAGGAATTTCCATGAGTGTTCTAGAAATTTAAATGTTCAGATAATCACATATTAAAATTATTCTTACAGTGTATTTAGAGCACAGTTTTTGATATACTAACTTACCTTTATGACAAAACTCAAAAGGTTTCAACACATTTTCCCATCTCATGGCTGCCTGTGTTCAAAAAGAAGAATCTTAGGAGAAAGTTATGTAATCTCAAGCAATTCAGGATGTAGCACAGTTCTCGTGAATGGTTTATAACCATGAAAAAAATGGAAAGTTGTTTCAGACTCTATAAAGTATTTTACTTGTATTAAGTACAAACTAGAATCATGAAGTCTTTAAACTTTTTCTAGTGAAAATTATAGCACTTATCACTGACCTATCATAGCTTTCCCTTATATTTTATTTATCTTTTAACATAGGACTGTTTTACTCAAATTCTCTTGTCTGAAAATAAAGCTTGCATGTAGTTTTACATCAGTGTTTTAATGGTATAAAGTTTGGAAGATCTACAACAGTTACATGATTTTCTCAATAGTCTTCATTGGAGCTGCTGATACATTTAGGCAGTTTTCAAGGAAAATGGAGCAAGCTCTTTTTTTTTATCAGTCAAATAAGCTGTGAATGAGACCACAGTGGTAGCTAAATGTATCATCCATCTTTCAGTTCTAGCAAAATCTGTGAAGAGTCAGCAAGCATCTTTCCCTGCTAAGCATATGTTCAGGTTGTGGTCTTCTGGGTCTTTCATTCTACTGACTTTTTGCTTTTTTTGGTAAGAAATACAATTTTTACTTTCAGAAGGCAGTTTTATTTGCCTGATGTTGAAAGAGTTAATCATCTGGTAATACAAAATTTAGTCACAGGGTACCACAAATAATGTACTTTTAGGATTCCCATAATAACAGAGTACTAGTCAGAGAAACGGCTTCTTCTGAATTAAATTTATGAACCTAGACTTTAGCAATTAATGTTTTGTTATTAATCAATACTTGTCTGCCTCAGAGTCTAGGATCCTGTTCTAAATTTAATGGTAATTATACCTGATATTTACAAAGCATTTTCCATATTTCTGGTACGGTTTCAAGCACTTTACATGTATTAAGTTTTCACAATAATCTTATGAGATTGGTATCATAATTATTCCCATTTTCTGGAAACCAGGATTTGGATACATACAGTTTGGACTTGGAATGCATGCACTCATCTGCTACACTAAAATTTTTAGCAGGTTTCCTGAAATATTAGCTTTTGATTAATAATATGCAAACCTTTTTTTGTTCCTACAAATCCACTTATTTGTCTCTCTGTGTAATATGTGATTTCTTTGTATTATCTGTACTTTGTGGGAAGTAGAGTTAGAGGCTTGTTTGTCTTTTTTTTTTTTTTGGTACTTAGAACACTGACACATATTGAATGTACATGTAGTATTTTAAGTAGGATCAAGCGTTAATTTGCAAAGTCCTTATTAGCATCATACAATGCTTCCAGGTAATGAGCTTAATTTTTCACTAGGTGGCAGCATCTCCTCTGAATCAGTATTATTAAAGTAAGTGCTTTCTGGTCATAGTGTTTTAGGCAGAGCACATCTTTATTGAGCATCTGTTGTGTGCCAGGTTTAACAGGGCCGTGAAACTCAGGAATCAGAACCATGCACTTGTCTGATCTTTTGTATTTCCTAAGTAGTTAATTAAATTTCTCGGAGAATTTTAGTTAAATTGAAAAGCAACCTACCATTAACCCTAAACATGATTTTATTTATAGAATTCCTGTTTATTAATGATCACTGTGTTGTCATCACTGTTGATAGGTTTATTTTTCACATTGTGAGATGCTTTACCAGAGTTCAGGTGATATGTACTTTTACATTCCTATAAAAATTTTATTATATAACTTTCTAAGTAACAAAAAGCCCATGGTGTTTCTAAGGCCATATAGCTAACATACTACCTGTTATATTGCTGATGTGCAATAAATCCACAGAACAGCGTTTTCCCCTTATATTTTGCAAAAATAAAGAGTGAAAGCCATGATCAATTAATAAGTTTGAGTCTGATAATAATAGTGGTAGTTGTACTAGCTAACATTTATCAAGTATTTATGCTATCAAGCATTTAGTTATTTATTTAGTAAGTCTTCCCTACTCTTATGAGCATTTTACACACATTATCTTATATCATCCATCCTCCCAAATCCCCACAAGCCAGATGCCAGTATTACCCTCACTTTGCAGATGATAAGACTGATGCACAGGAGAAATAATTTACCTGAAGTCACGCATTTGGGAATTTGATGTCACTGCCAGACTGTGCCTACGCTCTTAAGACATTATGCTTTCTGTGACAGCTACTAATTTAGTCTTTGTATTTCCTATTTTATGAAGTAACTTAAGAAGGGAGCCATATATTCCTGTGGTGAAATGTAGTATTTGTTTTCAATTTTAATATTTAGGAAGACTTCCTTTAAATTAGAAGGAACTTTAGTTGTCTGGTATCATTATTAATTTTCACTCCCTTTGAGAATGTTGAGGGTGATTATAATAGATTAAAGCCATTATATTCTCAGTATAGTCCAAAATATGAATTTTCTTTATAATATTACATTTTAATGTAATTACTTTTATAGTACTTTTGCAGTAATGTCCAGTTGAAATAAGTTAATATCTGGTTCTATGTGTAATGTAAGGGTGTTCTGGAAGTACTGATTATGAATGATTAAAAAACAAGCCCCTGGTGGTCCAGTGGCTAAAGAGTCCGCCTTGCAGTGCAGGGAGCGCTGGTTCGATCCTTGGCACAGGAAGATGCCACATACTGCAGAGCAGCTGGACCAGTGTGTCCAATTATGAGCCAGTGCTCTCGGGCGCATGTGCCCAGAGCTAGTTCTCTGCAACAGGAGAGGCCACTGCTATGGGAGGCCCACGCAGGCCAAAGAGTTGGGATGGATGAAAACAAATAAATGAAGGACCAATAAAAGAGGCCAAGGGCTTTCCTGGTGGTCCAGTGGGTAAGGACACCGCCTTGCAGTGCAAGGGGCACCAGTTCGTTCCCTGGCCTGGGAAGATCCCATGTGCCGCGGAGTGGCTGGACCCATGTGTCCAATTACCGAGCCGGAGCTCTGGTGCGCATGTGCCCTGTGCCGGTGCTCTGCGACAACAGAGGCCACCATGATGGGAGGCCCACATGGGCCAAAGAACAAAGATGGATGATGAATAGACAAATGAAAGACCAATAGAAGTGGCCTGCCTGCTCCCCCCCTCCCCACCCCAACCCCCAAAATAAATAAGTAAATAAATAAAGAAAAAGGCCAATTTTTTTTTTAAATGTCAGATTTAATGCTTATAATTCTCATACTTAAGATTAAGGAGTAACATATGTGAGACTGACCTGCTGCCTACGCCTTAAGACATTATGCTTTCTGTGACAGCTACTAATTTAGTCTTTGTATTTCCTATTTTATGAAGTAACTTAAGAAGGGAGCCATATATTCCTGTGGTGAAATGTAGTATTTGTTTTCAATTTTAATATTTAGGAAGACTTCCTTTAAATTAGAAGGAACTTTAGTTGTCTGGTATCATTATTAATTTTCACTCCCTTTGAGAATGTTGAGGGTGATTATAATAGATTAAAGCCATTATATTCTCAGTATAGTCCAAAATATGAATTTTCTTTATAATATTACATTTTAATGTAATTACTTTTATAGTACTTTTGCAGTAATGTCCAGTTGAAATAAGTTAATATCTGGTTCTATGTGTAATGTAAGGGTGTTCTGGAAGTACTGATTATGAATGATTAAAAAACAAGCCCCTGGTGGTCCAGTGGCTAAAGAGTCCGCCTTGCAGTGCAGGGAGCGCTGGTTCGATCCTTGGCACAGGAAGATGCCACATACTGCAGAGCAGCTGGACCAGTGTGTCCAATTATGAGCCAGTGCTCTCGGGCGCATGTGCCCAGAGCTAGTTCTCTGCAACAGGAGAGGCCACTGCTATGGGAGGCCCACGCAGGCCAAAGAGTTGGGATGGATGAAAACAAATAAATGAAGGACCAATAAAAGAGGCCAAGGGCTTTCCTGGTGGTCCAGTGGGTAAGGACACCGCCTTGCAGTGCAAGGGGCACCAGTTCGTTCCCTGGCCTGGGAAGATCCCATGTGCCGCGGAGTGGCTGGACCCATGTGTCCAATTACCGAGCCGGAGCTCTGGTGCGCATGTGCCCTGTGCCGGTGCTCTGCGACAACAGAGGCCACCATGATGGGAGGCCCACATGGGCCAAAGAACAAAGATGGATGATGAATAGACAAATGAAAGACCAATAGAAGTGGCCTGCCTGCTCCCCCCCTCCCCACCCCAACCCCCAAAATAAATAAGTAAATAAATAAAGAAAAAGGCCAATTTTTTTTTTAAATGTCAGATTTAATGCTTATAATTCTCATACTTAAGATTAAGGAGTAACATATGTGAGACTGACCTGCTGCCTCCTGTGCTGAGGAGGCAGAACTGAAGCAGTAGCGTACATAACTGATTGTAGGTTATCATTTTAGATATTTTGACATTTTAGGTTAACATCTCTTATTAGTTTAGTAGGAGAAATTAAGATAGACACGCTAAATTTTAAAACATCCTGAAGCATCTGTTTTAATATTCTACACACGATGGATACTCTGATGGAAATCGTATGTCTTTCAAAGATTCAGGGCACATGGAAGATGTCAGCTTAATGGGTTTGAGCACAAAGTAGAGTGCAGAATTCCTCATCCAGGCATTTCTAAATGCTTACATTGGTGCTTCTTAAAATGCCCCCCTCCGAAAGAAAAACAGTGCTACTGTTGAAAAAAAACAACAGTGTGGAGGGAAAGACTGAAGGAGGAACGAGAGTGTTTGGGATCTGCATAATATGCCGTCCCTCTCTTATTTGACCCTGGTCAAAAATCTGATCATTTCTTAATTCTGTTTTTTTTTTTTTTTACCTGAAAAATTAAGGTAATTTTCTGTTTTTAACTCAGTGTTTTAGTAAAGAGTAAAATGAGACTAGAATGCAAGACATAGTGCATATCTATATGAAGCAGGCTACAGCAGGGAATTCTTTATTTTCTGTGGCAGCAAACTCTCTAGTTTTAAAATCTGAGATGTCCAAGATCAAGGTACTGGCAGATTCTGTATCCAGTGAGAGCCCATTTTCTGGGTCATAGATAGCACCTTTTAGCTGTAACCTCGTGTGGTGGAAGGGACGAGGGGACCCTCTGGGCCTCTTTTATAAGGGCACTAATCATCCATGAGGGCTCTGCTCTCATGACCCAATCACCTCCCCAAAGCCCCACCTCTCTTAATACCAGCACCTTGGGGATTAGGATTTCAGGATAGGGAATTTAGGGGAACACAGCATTCAGACCCCAGAAATTCTCTTCAGAAAGCAAATGTGAGAGGAAGATGCTGCATACCTGCAGAATGCTAGGGAACTAGAACTGTAGACTTACCAGCATAGAGCAATCGTGTTACAATTAAAAACAGAAATACCTGTAAGGTATCTGGACTTCCCAGGTGGCGCTAGTGGTAAAGAACCTGCCTGCCAGTGCAGGAGACACAAGAGAGGCAGGTTCAGTCCCCTGGATTGGGAAGATCCCCTGGAGGAGGGTGTGTCAACCCACTCCAGTTTTCTTGCCTGGAGAATCCCATGGACAGAGGAGCCGGGTGGGCCACATTCCTTGAGGTCACAGAGAGTCAGACACTACTGAAGCGACTTAGCACACATGCGTGCAAGGTATCCAGTGAGGTAACTCAGTACAGTAACAGGGCCGTGTGTGACAGCAGATGTTGACCACAGGTATTAAATGTTGGGGAAACATTGCTATTACATAGTGTAAGAGAAAGACCACACTGTTTTTTAGTTTTACTTTATTGTAAAGTTAATAACATAACTACATGTAAGTTTTAATAATAACAAACCTTGTATTCTCTTCAAATGCAAAGGGCACAGGATTAAATATCTTATTTCCTCCATTCTTCCTCTTATAAAGATAAAAATCTCCACAGCAAACCACATTATTTTTTATGATTGTTTAAGCCCAGAACATACACAAAAGCTCTGAACTTACTATATAAATCAAGGAAGGGTGTCAGTTATGAAAACATTGTAAGAATTTTTTAAACTGTAAAATATAGTATCTCAAATTATAGATGAAAGAAGGTAAGTTTAGAAGTATTGTGAGGGATATAGGAAGGAAAGGGAACCACGTCTCCTTTAAGCTAATGCAGTAGCTTCCTCTGTGTTCGCAGCACCTTGACCATCGCTCTGGTGTACTGCTCAGCCCACATTTCTTGTTGACTTCCAAAAATTCAGACCCCCCCCCCCGCCAAGAGGCGGGCAGTGTCTTTGTAGTCCCAGAGCCTGCTCTAATCCACTCCTCTGAGTTCAAGGAAGGATAGGGATGAGACTGTTAAAACTTTGAGTTTTAGGCACATCAATTAGGCTACAGCTTAATTTTAAATATGCAAAGGTAAATTGGCACAAAGAAGTGAAAATGGCAAAGTAAAGAACTACATGTATCTAATTGTAACGTCATACTCTAACCATGGCCTATATAAAAGTGATTTAGAAACCTCCAAGAGTTAGAAGCCTAGCGCTTGAAGGAATTTCAGAAATCATCTATTATAACCTAGTCTGTAATGAAATAACCTGTACAGTCTTATACAAATTGATATTTCTGGTGGGTGGGGGAAGGGAAGGAGTGTACAACCTTGTAAACAGCCGGTTTGTAGTGTCTGAGAAGCTAGGTCTTTATGAATATTTCTGCAGATTTTTTATGCTTCCTTCACAGAACTAGAAGTGCTGAGGATAAAGTAGGGTGTTCATTTGGCTCCTTGAAATCCAGTCTGATGGCTTTTGTATAGAGAAGTCCCTTTAGACAATAAAAACAAAAATTCATAATTGCATGGGGCATCCATTTCAGGCTTGTTAATCCTTTCTCAAGGGCATCTTAATGCTTGGAAAAATAAACAAAAATGTTTAGGCAATGCCTTTTGTTATTTTATTAGTTAAATAAATTCCTTTCAAAAAAAGGAAAATAATACATGGTTAGCATAGTATAATACTTGGAAAGTGCAGTTTGGCAAAAAGAATAAGATAATACTCAAATCCTACTACCCCCTATAGCTGATGCTTATATTGCTTCTAATGCTTGCTCACTCAGGCCTTGAAGTGAAATCATGCTTGGCTTATGTGTACCTGTGGGCTTCCCTGGTGGCTTAGTGGTGAAGAATCCACCTCCCAATGCAGGAGACACCAGTTCAATTCCTGGGTTGGGAAGATCCCCTGGAGGAGTATAGGCAAAGGCTGCCCACTCCAGTATTCTTGCCTGGGAAACCTCATGGGCAGAGGAGCCCAGTGGGCTACTGTCCATGGGGTCATAAAAAAGAGTCAGAACACGACTTAGCAACTACACAACAACGTGTGTCTGTATACAGTAGTACAAAGGCACAGGGAGTCAGAAATGCCATGAAATAGTTAAACCCAGTTTTACTTTTCCTTTCATTGTAGCAAAAAATGAAATGTTAGAAGGACAACTTTATTTTTTGGAACTTTTTATTTTGTATTGAGAGTATAGCCGATTAACAACGTTGTAGTAGTTTCAGATGGACAGCAAAGGGACTCAGCCACACATATACGTGTATCCATTTCCCCCCAAATTCCTCTCCGTCCTGCCTGCCACATAGCACCGAGCAGAGGTCCCTGTGTTATACAGTAGGAAAAGGACAGTTTTAAAAAGCGAATAAGGCAAAGATCACGGGACATGACTTTTACGTCTTGATCTCATTCATCCCTGACTCATCTACTCCTGTTAAACCTCAGGTCCATTGAGCACTTTTCTTGCACAGTTTCTGCAGTTCTCTTTGTTCCTTAAACAGTCTTCTGAGGCAAATAAATGTTCTGAGTGTTAGGAAAAGAAATCCAAACTGTATACTGAAAGGCAGTAGACCCACAGAAATCTAAGTCTAAATCGACACAGCTAAGTTTCCATCTGAGAAGAGCCGCTGCCACTGAGAAAGACACGTCACTGCAAGGGTGTGTGGTAGGCAGGTCTCCCTCAGTTTGCTGCCCCCCCACCCCTGGTTCTTACTGCTCTCAAGGTCTGCCGGTAGAGAGCCCCTCTTATCCCTGAGCGGTTCCTCACTTAGAATCATGTGAATGAAGTAGTATATGAATATAAAGATCAGAGACCTGAAATGATTTATAGGTTCTCTCTCAAATTCATATTTCTTAAAACCGAGGTTGACACCTTAAAAAAAGAGTGATCATCCTTTTGTATATTCATTCTGTTGCATTATAAACATTTTTCTTATGATTACTAATATATTTGAGCAATTTTCCATCATAATTATACATCTACATAATTTTTGTGGCTGAATTCCCTTTCATTAAGTGAATACACTGTAATTTATTTAAACAACTGTTATTGCACAATTCATTCCACTGTTACGTTTTTCAGTATTTTAGGCAATACTTCAGGTACACACTTGCCTACTGTTCCTCGGGAAAAAAAATATCTTGAGGTGCAGTGGGCTCGTGGAGTAGGCAGTAAGAGAAACAACACTTTCTAATTTGCCTTTCCCCCCTCATTTCTGCTTTAATTATTAATGAGGTTGGCTATATAGTTCTTGCTTTATGAGTTTTTCTATAATGGTCATTTGCCCATTTTTCTGTTGGATTATTTATTTTTAACTGGTGACTTTGAAAATTAACCCCCTCTTTCACTTTTTGATAGCTGTTTTATTAAGGTATAACTGACATACAGTTAGCTGTATGTGTGTGTGTGCATGTATGTATATAGTTTTTAGATTTGTGTGTGTGTGTGTGTGTGTGGACCATTTCAAAGTCTTTATTGAATTTGTTACAATGTTGTTTCTGTTCAATGTTTTGGCGATTTTTTTAGCGGCTAGATGTGTGAGACCAGGGATCCAGCCTGTACTCTGTGCATTGGAAGGCAAAATCTTAAGCACTGGGCCCCCAGGGAAGTCCCCCTAAAATACATATGTTTTAAAAGTACGTGCTGATAAGTCAGGCCATATTTATTTACTTGTGAGACTGTCACCTCAATCAAGATCATGAACATATCCATCATCCCTAACTTACTTTGTGCTTCTTGGTCATCTCTCCCTACTGCCTCCCCCACCAGGCAAACAATGTGAATTAATTTCACTGCAAGGGTGTGTGGTAGGCAGGTCTCCCTCAGTTTGCTGCCCCCACCCTGGTTCTTACTGCTCTCAAGGTCTGCCGGTAGAGAGCCCTCTTATCCCTGAGCGGTTCCTCACTTAGAATCATGTGAATGAAGTAGTATATGAATATAAAGATCAGAGACCTGAAATGATTTATAGGTTCTCTCTCAAATTCATATTTCTTAAAACCGAGGTTGACACCTTAAAAAAAGAGTGATCATCCTTTTGTATATTCATTCTGTTGCATTATAAACATTTTTCTTATGATTACTAATATATTTGAGCAATTTTCCATCATAATTATACATCTACAAAATTTTTTGTGGCTGAATTCCCTTTCATTAAGTGAATACACTGTAATTTATTTAAACAACTGTTATTGCACAATTCATTCCACTGTTACGTTTTCAGTATTTTAGGCAATACTTCAGGTACACACTTGCCTACTGTTCCTCGGGAAAAAAATATCTTGAGGTGCAGTGGGCTCGTGGAGTAGGCAGTAAGAGAAACAACACTTTCTAATTTGCCTTTCCCCCCTCATTTCTGCTTTAATTATTAATGAGGTTGGCTATATAGTTCTTGCTTTATGAGTTTTTCTATAATGGTCATTTGCCCATTTTTCTGTTGGATTATTTATTTTTAACTGGTGACTTTGAAAATTAACCCCCTCTTTCACTTTTTGATAGCTGTTTTATTAAGGTATAACTGACATACAGTTAGCTGTATGTGTGTGTGTGCATGTATGTATATAGTTTTTAGATTTGTGTGTGTGTGTGTGTGTGTGGACCATTTCAAAGTCTTTATTGAATTTGTTACAATGTTGTTTCTGTTCAATGTTTTGGCGATTTTTTTAGCGGCTAGATGTGTGAGACCAGGGATCCAGCCTGTACTCTGTGCATTGGAAGGCAAAATCTTAAGCACTGGGCCCCCAGGGAAGTCCCCCTAAAATACATATGTTTTAAAAGTACGTGCTGATAAGTCAGGCCATATTTATTTACTTGTGAGACTGTCACCTCAATCAAGATCATGAACATATCCATCATCCCCTAACTTACTTTGTGCTTCTTGGTCATCTCTCCCTACTGCCTCCTCCCACCAGGCAAACAATGTGAATTAATTTCAGTTTTCTAGAGTAACATACAAGTGAAACAGTATATACTATGTACTCTTTTTATTTTTATTTTTTTGTATATGGCTGCTTTAACTCATACTTACTTTGAAGTTCATCTGTGTTTTAGAGTTTATCAATAGTTCCTTTTTATTTCTGAGTATTATTTTATTGAATTGCTAAATAACTTTTTCCATTCACCCATTGATGGGCATTTGAATTTTATTTAGTTTTTAGTCACTACAAATAAAAGTGCTATGAATATACGTATGTTTGTATAAACATGTTTTTATTTCTCTTGAATAAGCTCGTAAGAGTAGAAGGGCTGGATCCCATTGCAGACGTGTTTTCAGAAGTTGCCAAACTGTTCTCTCAAGTGATTGTACCATTTAATTTTCCTGCCAGTAGTCTATGTTTCAGTATCTCTGTTTCCTTTCAAAATTTCAAATGGCCAATCCTTTGAATTTTACTCATGGTAATAGGTGTGCAGGGCTATTTCAGTTTGGTTTTAATTTGCTTATCCCTAATGACTAATGATGCTAACCAACTTTCTGTGTGCTTACTTTCTATGTTCTTCCTCAGTGAATTGTCTGTTCAAATCGTTTGCCTACTTGTAAAATTGGCTTGTTTGTTTTCTGCTTACTGAATTTTGAGAGTTAGGTTTCCTGTATACAAATGGTGCTCTATCAGATACATGATTTGCAAATATTTCTCCCAGTCTTTGGCTTTACTTCTAGTTATCTCAAGAGTTTGAAAAACAGACTTTGGAATTTTATGAAGTCCCAAATTACCATTTTTCTGTTCAATGCGATTTTAGCGGCTAGATGTGTGAGACCAGGGATCCAGCCTGTACTCTGTGCATTGGAAGGCAAAATCTTAAGCACTGGGCCCCCAGGGAAGTCCCCCTAAAATACATATGTTTTAAAAGTACGTGCTGATAAGTCAGGCCATATTTATTTACTTGTGAGACTGTCACCTCAATCAAGATCATGAACATATCCATCATCCCTAACTTACTTTGTGCTTCTTGGTCATCTCTCCCTACTGCCTCCTCCCACCAGGCAAACAATGTGAATTAATTTCAGTTTTCTAGAGTAACATACAAGTGAAACAGTATATACTATGTACTCTTTTTATTTTTATTTTTTTGTATATGGCTGCTTTAACTCATACTTACTTTGAAGTTCATCTGTGTTTTAGAGTTTATCAATAGTTCCTTTTTATTTCTGAGTATTATTTTATTGAATTGCTAAATAACTTTTTCCATTCACCCATTGATGGGCATTTGAATTTTATTTAGTTTTTAGTCACTACAAATAAAAGTGCTATGAATATACGTATGTTTGTATAAACATGTTTTTATTTCTCTTGAATAAGCTCGTAAGAGTAGAAGGGCTGGATCCCATTGCAGACGTGTTTTCAGAAGTTGCCAAACTGTTCTCTCAAGTGATTGTACCATTTAATTTTCCTGCCAGTAGTCTATGTTTCAGTATCTCTGTTTCCTTTCAAAATTTCAAATGGCCAATCCTTTGAATTTTACTCATGGTAATAGGTGTGCAGGGCTATTTCAGTTTGGTTTTAATTTGCTTATCCCTAATGACTAATGATGCTAACCAACTTTCTGTGTGCTTACTTTCTATGTTCTTCCTCAGTGAATTGTCTGTTCAAATCGTTTGCCTACTTGTAAAATTGGCTTGTTTGTTTTCTGCTTACTGAATTTTGAGAGTTAGGTTTCCTGTATACAAATGGTGCTCTATCAGATACATGATTTGCAAATATTTCTCCCAGTCTTTGGCTTTACTTCTAGTTATCTCAAGAGTTTGAAAAAACAGACTTTGGAATTTTTATGAAGTCCCAAATTACCATTTTTTCTTCTATGGGTATTTGTTATGTAATTGCATAAATATTACAGTTTAAATGATTACTTTTTTCTCCTTTGTACTTACAGGCATTGAAAATCTTTCAAATTCACTTATTTTAAATGATCAAATGAGATAATGTATGTGAAAGCATCCTAAAAATCACCAAGTTACAATACAGGTGCTATTTCCCTCCTCCACCACCTCCTCCTCCTCACCATCATCAGGAACATGTGACCTTTGAGCCATCTGTTCCACTGTGGAGAATTAAGCCGAAGAAAAAAACCCTTTAAAATAAACAAATCATGAAATCATTTACACACTTTCCAGGTGGCTCAGACAGTGAAGAATCTGCCTGCAGTGCAGGAGACTCAGGTTCAATCCCTGGCTCAGGAAGATCCCCTGGAGGAAGAAGTGGCAGCCCGCTCCAGTATTCTTGCCTAGAGAGTCCCATGGACAGAGGAGCCCGGTGGGCCACAGTCCATGGGGTCACAAAGAGTCAGACACGACTGAGTGACTAGCTCTTTCACTATTCTTCACTCACACATCATCTATAATGAGGGCAAGCAGAAAACATTATAAATATTTAATGATAGAAGAACACATAAATAAGCTGTGGTGCTTCTTTTGATGAGATTGTAAGGCATTTATAAATAGTAGTTATGCAGTTGTAGAAATAGAAAAAGTTTACATTTAAATTGAAAAACTGTTAAGCTGTATTTACACTATGATGTCTTTCATAAAATGTGCATATGGATAAAGATTAGGAGGGGCATAGAAATGTGAAAACAGTTGTTTTTTAAGGAGATAGGTTTGCAAATGATTATTTTCATTGCTATTGTACTTTCTTTAATTCTACTATGTGCTTGTGTCCTTTTTTTGTGCTGTTTTCTATATGGATCTCTTTAAAGTTAGGATCCCATTCCTATTTGTTCTATTTACCAGTCCAAGATATTGTGTGGACTTCGAGGCTCAGTTGCATTGCCTAACGTGAAGTTATCTGTGAAATTATTATATTTCCTCCTTTATGTTTTTGTCTGTCATGTTGTATTATTTACGCAGTAATAATGTGTTATGTGTTATTATACAGAAATAGTAGTGTGTTATGTACTTTCTGACCATGCATTTAATGCTATAGTTTTATGGCTTAATTATTTCATTGTGCTTTTGCTTTGGTGATTTGAACTAATCATGGACTCTTTTCCCAGTTGCCCAGCAGGAGGCTGAAATGTTCAAATGCTACAAGAGAACCTTCCCGTTTCCTGTCATACATCAAAGTCAAGATGGTTTATGCACCTACCCTAAAGTGCCTCATCAAGGCTCCTGTCAGGTTGATGACTGTGTCCCCACTGAAAATTCTTCAATGAAGATGCAGCAAGTGAAACAGAGAATTGATTCTGTCACAGTATGTTTACTTAATTTTATGAAGTTTACAAGTTGGAAACTTTAAAACCATTTCAATCCTGTTTTACATTGCTATTCCAATAAATATTAACTGACCAAAATATTACTTAAAACTAGGCCTTTCTAAAACTTCTACTTTCTGATTGCTTTCTGGTGCATGCTCAGTCGGTCAGTCGTGGCCGGCACTTTGTGACCCCACAGACTGTAGCCCACCAGGCTGGAGATTCTCCAGGCAAGAATACTGGAGTGGGTTGTGATGCTTTCCTCCAGGCGATCTTCTCAACCCAGGGATAGAACCCAGTTCTCCCACATTGCAGGTGGATTCTTTACCATATGAGCCACCAGGAAAGCCCCTCGTGTTCTAAAATTACTAACTACAGTAAACAAACTGAGCTTAGGATAATCCATTGTAAGGCATTTATAAATAGTAGTTATGCAGTTGTAGAAATAGAAAAAGTTTACATTTAAATTGAAAAACTGTTAAGCTGTATTTACACTATGATGTCTTTCATAAAATGTGCATATGGATAAAGATTAGGAGGGGCATAGAAATGTGAAAACAGTTGTTTTTTAAGGAGATAGGTTTGCAAATGATTATTTTCATTGCTATTGTACTTTCTTTAATTCTACTATGTGCTTGTGTCCTTTTTTTGTGCTGTTTTCTATATGGATCTCTTTAAAGTTAGGATCCCATTCCTATTTGTTCTATTTACCAGTCCAAGATATTGTGTGGACTTCGAGGCTCAGTTGCATTGCCTAACGTGAAGTTATCTGTGAAATTATTATATTTCCTCCTTTATGTTTTTGTCTGTCATGTTGTATTATTTACGCAGTAATAATGTGTTATGTGTTATTATACAGAAATAGTAGTGTGTTATGTACTTTCTGACCATGCATTTAATGCTATAGTTTTATGGCTTAATTATTTCATTGTGCTTTTGCTTTGGTGATTTGAACTAATCATGGACTCTTTTCCCAGTTGCCCAGCAGGAGGCTGAAATGTTCAAATGCTACAAGAGAACCTTCCCGTTTCCTGTCATACATCAAAGTCAAGATGGTTTATGCACCTACCCTAAAGTGCCTCATCAAGGCTCCTGTCAGGTTGATGACTGTGTCCCCACTGAAAATTCTTCAATGAAGATGCAGCAAGTGAAACAGAGAATTGATTCTGTCACAGTATGTTTACTTAATTTTATGAAGTTTACAAGTTGGAAACTTTAAAACCATTTCAATCCTGTTTTACATTGCTATTCCAATAAATATTAACTGACCAAAATATTACTTAAAACTAGGCCTTTCTAAAACTTCTACTTTCTGATTGCTTTCTGGTGCATGCTCAGTCGGTCAGTCGTGGCCGGCACTTTGTGACCCCACAGACTGTAGCCCACCAGGCTGGAGATTCTCCAGGCAAGAATACTGGAGTGGGTTGTGATGCTTTCCTCCAGGGGATCTTCTCAACCCAGGGATAGAACCCAGGTCTCCCACATTGCAGGTGGATTCTTTACCGTCTGAGCCACCAGGAAAGCCCCTCGTGTTCTAAAATTACTAACTACAGTAAACAAACTGAGCTTAGGATAATCCATTTTGTTTTCCGGGCTTAATAGACTCTGTAAAGATCAGCCCAAGACCTGTTTCTCTCAAAAAGTATGTGTGTAAATGTATATATATAGCATACAGGCACACACACATATGACCAATAACCAACTTGGAAAAATATTTATATAAAATACAAAAGGAAGAGCCTTCTTAATATGCAAGAACTAAATAATAAAATAATGAGAAATGGATAAAAGAAATAAACATGTACTTCTGTAAAAAGAGTGAGTACAAGTGTTTCATAAGCATATTTTAAAGTTCTGTCTCACTTCTAAGAAAAGTAGTGCCACCGAAACCAGATATTGCCTACAAAACTGAAAAATAGATGATGAAAATGAGAAGGAGAATGTTTGGTTAAAAGTCCTGTGGTATTCTTTTAGTGATAAATTACTACACAGTCTTTTCTTCAAAGTAAGTGGTAAGATGTATCGAGAAACTTGAACATCCTTAAAAATACTTACTCTCTTTGATCATAATAGTTCTTTTACTGAGAATTAGCCTGGGCATCTTGAAGTCAGGGACTTAGGGGGCTTGTTTGTGGTGTGTTGCATTTGCTTTTTTGGCACAGTGCCTAGCACTTAATAAATATCATCCCTTCCCCTCCTCCTTTGATAGGAATGTCTGCTAGTTTTGAAGCAAACCTAGGAGGAACTACCTTGAAACATCTTTAGTTCTGACTGTGCCTTTTTCCTCTCTCCTTTTCTTTTTTCACAGAGTTAGAGAGTGTGAAGTATAGCAGTGTCGATCACTCAAGAAAGGAGGTTTAAGTTTAGTTAGAATACAGGGGAGGTTTTTTTATATGTCTCACGATAAATTTTAAAATGTGTGACTCTAAGTTACTGTTTCAGTCTTGAAATCCTTTATATTTTAATATTTTAAAATAATTGAATAACGTGTGATGCTCTAAATTTGAAGAGGAAGTATGACCAGGTAAATGGAGTTTTAAAACTTAGAGAAAAATATTTATTCACTAGGGAAAAAAAATGAGGTAGCCCTTGTCTAAAATCTTGCATGGGAAAATGACTTTATCTGTAGACCTAAGAGCAACTCACAGACAGACGTATGAAAAGAAGTTTTCTCCAGCCTGTCAGTTTCTACATTGTGAAGGTTAACGTTCTGGAATCACTTGGTTTTGGAGCTTTTCCCCTGCATCATCTTTTATAGCTGTCATCCTCAGATAAATGAAAGGATGGAAGAACAAATGAAAGTAGATGCACAGGAAAAATAAAATCAGAAGAATATTTTTTTAAGATACGAAATCAAAGGCAAGGAGGAAGTAAATTGATAATTTATTATAAGAGAAAAACTTATTTCTCTTAGAATAATTGATTTTTATATTAGCTTTTACTAAACCTTTCCTTCTAAAAATTTATTTAGAGAGTGTGGTGTGCACTTTGGGATTGAGGTACATTGAGTCTTCCTTTGGAAATGAAAGCTTTGTCTATGGGCTGTGGTTTTGTAAAACCATTTATTTCCTGTGTTAAGAGAATTCTTTGAACTTTTTTTCAAATGTTATCTGCAGATTGTTTTCTCTCAGAATGTATGTAGTATATATGGGAGTAAAAGCAGAATGTCATCTTTGTTCCCACGGAACCTCCATTCTTTTTATATTTTGCAGGCATTTAGGTTGACAGATTCCCAGCTTTTGTCACAATGCCTTTCTCATATTTCCTAAACAGTATTTTGTTTGTTGTTCTGTTGCTAAGTCATGTCTGACTTTGTGACCCCACGGACTGCAGCACGCCAGGCTTCCCTATCCTTCACTGTCTCCCTGAGTTTGCTCAAACTCATGTCCATTGAGTTGGCGATGCCATCTAACCATCTTGTCCTCCGTCACTCCCTTCTCTTCCTGCCTTCAGTCCTTCCCAGCATCAGTGTCTTTTCTAGTAAGTGGGCTCTTCGCATCAGATGCCCAAAGTATTGGAGCTTTAGCTTCTGCACCAGTTCTTGCATTGAATATTCAGGGTACTTTCCCTTAGGGCTGACTGGTTTAATCTCCTTGGTGTCCAAGGGATTCTCAAGAGTCTTCTCCATTTTCATGGACTCCAAATTCCTTTCTTTTAGGTTTGCTATTTGGTTTATAAGAGGGTCTCTCATTGGTCTTCTGTGTAGATGTCCAGTAGAGGAAACTGTAATACTTCTATATTATTGAAGACTATATCCCTGCATATACTTTTTTCTTTGTAACCAAAGAAGGAATGTTTTTCTAAGAAAATATAGTTCAAGTTTAGGGTGTGATTTGTGTGTGTGTGTGAATTTTGCATAATAAATTCAGCTCTGAAGACGTTTCATAGGTGTTTAATCATGAATGAGTAAAGGCTGCCAAAAATAGATAATTTTCTATTCCTGATAGCTTTATCATGTACTCATAATAAAACTCAGCTAACTGTTTCATACTTCACGGAGCCTGCCCTGTGCTACTGCTGCAGCAACACCTACATGACTCTGCAACCCAGAGAAGACCTCACAGGTAGGCAGAACCTTGAGAGCGGAGATGCTGCTCATTCTGGTTTCAGACCCAGATATTCGGTCTTGCCAGTATCCAGAGCTGCTCAGAATCTTGGGTGCCTAGGAGAAGTAAGCAATCCTACAAAAAATTGATCTATAGACTTAAACATTTTGTAGTGAAAAAGATTCCTCTTCAGCTGCTTGAGCACTCAACACCACTCTCCATTTTAAAAATTTACTTAATATCTAGGTCCATGATCACAGAGTTACAGGGACTGAATGAGTTTTAAAAAAATGGTGTAGGGACTTCCTTTGCTGCCCAGTGGTTAAGATTTCAAACTTTCAGTACAGGGGACATGGGTTTAATCCCCTGTTGTTCTTAGTTGGCAAACTAAGAACCAACATGCTGCACAGTGCAGCTGAAAAAAAAATTAAAAATCAATAATTAAAAAGTTTATGACAATTTAAAAAATTGGTTAATTTATTGATTTTTTAAAAGTCTTTATTGAATTTGTTACAATGTTGCTTTTTTTTTTAATGTTTCAGTTTTTTTGATTGCATAGCATGTGGGATCTTAGTTCCCCAACCAGGGATCAAACCTACACCCCCTGCATTGGAAGGCAAAGTCTTAACCACTGGACCACCAGGGAACTCCCTATTAATTCTTTAATAAGTAATGAATAACAGCAAATTTACTCATTATCATTAATTAACCTTAATTGGACTTGAGTATTTAACAACAGATTTTCAAGTCATCTATTTTATTTTGACTGACTAATTTCTTTGTGAAAAATGACTTTTTTCTTGACCTTATCCCACGAGTTATAGGCAGGTCCTTTCTTTTGCTCCTTCAGTCATGCATTTAACTCTTCAGAAGTATTTATTATTAATTTCCTTTGAAGTAAATTATGTTTCATTTATTTATTTTATTTTTTAAATTGAAGGATAATAACTTTAGGAGTTATGTTGTTTACTGCCAAACATGAACCTAAATAGACTACAGGTATACATACTTTCCCTCCCTCCTGAGCTTCCCGCCTGTCTCCCTCTCCATCCCACCCCTCTAGGTTGTTACAGAGCCCCTGTTTGAATGCTCTTAGTCTTATAGCACATTCTCATTGCTTATCTATTTTGCATATGGTAAAGTAAATATCCATGTTACTCTTTCCATACCTCTCACCCATTCCTCCCTCCCCGCATTGTCCATAAGTGTGTTCCCTATGTCTGTTTCCCCTTGCTGCCCTGTGTATAAATTCATCAGTACTGTCTCTAGATTAGGCTAGCAATCCTACAAAAAATTGATCTATAGACTTAAACATTTTGTAGTGAAAAAGATTCCTCTTCAGCTGCTTGAGCACTCAACACCACTCTCCATTTTAAAAATTTACTTAATATCTAGGTCCATGATCACAGAGTTACAGGGACTGAATGAGTTTTAAAAATGGTGTAGGGACTTCCTTTGCTGCCCAGTGGTTAAGATTTCAAACTTTCAGTACAGGGGACATGGGTTTAATCCCCTGTTGTTCTTAGTTGGCAAACTAAGAACCAACATGCTGCACAGTGCAGCTGAAAAAAATTAAAAATCAATAATTAAAAAGTTTATGACAATTTAAAAAATTGGTTAATTTATTGATTTTTTAAAAGTCTTTATTGAATTTGTTACAATGTTGCTTTTTTTTTTAATGTTTCAGTTTTTTTGATTGCATAGCATGTGGGATCTTAGTTCCCCAACCAGGGATCAAACCTACACCCCCTGCATTGGAAGGCAAAGTCTTAACCACTGGACCACCAGGGAACTCCCTATTAATTCTTTAATAAGTAATGAATAACAGCAAATTTACTCATTATCATTAATTAACCTTAATTGGACTTGAGTATTTAACAACAGATTTTCAAGTCATCTATTTTATTTTGACTGACTAATTTCTTTGTGAAAAATGACTTTTTTCTTGACCTTATCCCACGAGTTATAGGCAGGTCCTTTCTTTTGCTCCTTCAGTCATGCATTTAACTCTTCAGAAGTATTTATTATTAATTTCCTTTGAAGTAAATTATGTTTCATTTATTTATTTTATTTTTTAAATTGAAGGATAATAACTTTAGGAGTTATGTTGTTTACTGCCAAACATGAACCTAAATAGACTACAGGTATACATACTTTCCCTCCCTCCTGAGCTTCCCGCCTGTCTCCCTCTCCATCCCACCCCTCTAGGTTGTTACAGAGCCCCTGTTTGAATGCTCTTAGTCTTATAGCACATTCTCATTGCTTATCTATTTTGCATATGGTAAAGTAAATATCCATGTTACTCTTTCCATACCTCTCACCCATTCCTCCCTCCCCGCATTGTCCATAAGTGTGTTCCCTATGTCTGTTTCCCCATTGCTGCCCTGTGTATAAATTCATCAGTACTGTCTTTCTAGATTCCATATATATGTGTAAGTATAAAATGTTTATCTTACTCTTTCTGACTTACTTCACTCTGTATAATCGGCTCTAGGTTCACCAACCTCATTAGAACTGACTCAGATGCATTCCTTTTTATGGCTGAGTAATATTCCATTGTAACTGTGTACCACAGCTTCTTTATTCATTCATTTGCCAGTGGACATCTAGGTTGATTCCATGTTCTAGCTATTGTAAACAGTGTTGCAATGAGCAATGGGGTACGTGTGTCTTTTTCAGTTTTGAATACCTCAGGGTATGTACCTAGTAGTGGGATTGCTGGGTCATATGGTGGTTCTATTCCAAATTTTTGAAGCAATCTCCGTACTGTCTTCTATAGTGACTGTATCAGTTTACATTCCCACCAGTAGTGCAAGAGGGTTCCTTTTTCTCCACACCCCCTCCAGCATTTATTGTTCGTAGACTTACTGATGATGGCTATTCTGACTGTTGTGAGATGATATCTCATAGTGGTTTTGATTTGCATTTCTCTAATAATGAGTGAAGTTGAGCATCTTTTCATGTGTTTGTTGGTCATCTGTATGTCTTGTTTGGAGAGGTATCTGTTTAGGTCTTTTTCCCAATTTTTGGTTGGATTATTATTATTTTTTTTTTTGGTATTGAGTTGTACAAACTGCTTGTGTATTTTGGAAATGTACTTTTTGTCAGTTCTTTCATTTGCTATTATTTTCTCCCATTCAGAAGGTTATCTTTTCACCTTGTTTATAGTTTCCTTTGCTGCGAAAAAGCTTTTAAATTTAATTAGGTCCCATTTATTTATTTTTCTTTTTATTTCCATTACTCTAGAAAGCTAGTCATGAAGATCTTGCTTTGATTTATGTCATCAAGTGTCCTTCCTGTATTTTCTTCTAAGAGTTTTATAGTTTCTGGTCTTACATTTGGGTCTTTAATCCATTTTGTGTATAGTGTTGGACAGTGTTCTAATTTCATTCTTTTACGTGTAGCTGTTCAGTTTTCCCAGCACCGCTTGTTGAAGAGGCTGTCTTTGCCCCATTGTATATTCTTGCCTCTTTTGTCAAAAATAAGGTACCAGTAAGTGCCTGGGTTTATCTCAGGGCTCTCTTACCTTGTTCCATTGGTCTGTATTTCTGCTTTTGTGCCAGTACCATACTGTCTTGATGATTGTTGCTTTGTACTATAGTCTGAAGTCAGGTAGGTTGATTCCTCCAGCTCCATTCTTCTTGTGCAAGACTGCTTTGGCTATCCGGGGTCTGTTTTGTTTCCATATGAATTGTGATATTGGTAATTTGATAGGGATCGCATTGAATCTGTAGATTATATTTGGTAGCATAGTCATCTTCATGGTATTGATTCTTTCTGTGTCTTGATTTTATATCCTGTGCCTTTGCTAAATTCATTGATTAGCTCTAGTAATTTTCTGATAGAATCTTTAGGGTTTTCTATGGATAGTATCATGTCTTCTGCAAACAGTGAGAGTTTTTTATTCTTTTCCAGTCTGGATTCCTTTTATTTCTTTTTCTTCTTTAATTGCCATAGCAAGAACTTCCAAGACTATGTTGGATAATAGTGGTGAGAGTGGACACCCCTGTCTTGTTTCTGATTTTAGAAGGAATGCTTTCAGTTTTTCACCATTGAGAATAATGTTTGCTATGGGTTCATCATATATGGCTTTCACTGTGTTGAGGTAGGTTCCCTCTATGCCCATTTTTTGAAGAATGTTTATCATAAGTGTGTTCTGGATTTTGTCAAAGACTTTTTCTGCATCTCTTGAGACTTCATATGATTTTTATCTTTCAGTTTGTTAATATGGTGTATCATATTGATTGATTTGCGAATATTGAAGAATCCTAGCATGCCTGGAATAAACCTGACTTAATGGTGTGTGAGCTTTTTAATGTGTTGTTGAATTGTGTTTGCTAGAATTTTGTTGAGGATTTTTGCATCTGTGTTGATCAGTGATATTGGCCTGTAATTTTCTTTTTTGGTGTTGTCTTTGCCTGGTCTTAGTATCAGGGTGATGGTGGCCTTGTAGAATGTGCAATTTTTGGAAAGAGTTTTAGAAGAGTAACCATTTTGTGTATAGTGTTGGACAGTGTTCTAATTTCATTCTTTTACGTGTAGCTGTTCAGTTTTCCCAGCACCGCTTGTTGAAGAGGCTGTCTTTGCCCCATTGTATATTCTTGCCTCTTTTGTCAAAAATAAGGTACCAGTAAGTGCCTGGGTTTATCTCAGGGCTCTCTTACCTTGTTCCATTGGTCTGTATTTCTGCTTTTGTGCCAGTACCATACTGTCTTGATGATTGTTGCTTTGTAGTATAGTCTGAAGTCAGGTAGGTTGATTCCTCCAGCTCCATTCTTCTTGTGCAAGACTGCTTTGGCTATCCGGGGTCTGTTTTGTTTCCATATGAATTGTGATATTGGTAATTTGATAGGGATCGCATTGAATCTGTAGATTATATTTGGTAGCATAGTCATCTTCATGGTATTGATTCTTTCTGTGTCTTGATTTTATATCCTGTGCCTTTGCTAAATTCATTGATTAGCTCTAGTAATTTTCTGATAGAATCTTTAGGGTTTTCTATGGATAGTATCATGTCTTCTGCAAACAGTGAGAGTTTTTTATTCTTTTCCAGTCTGGATTCCTTTTATTTCTTTTTCTTCTTTAATTGCCATAGCAAGAACTTCCAAGACTATGTTGGATAATAGTGGTGAGAGTGGACACCCCTGTCTTGTTTCTGATTTTAGAAGGAATGCTTTCAGTTTTTCACCATTGAGAATAATGTTTGCTATGGGTTCATCATATATGGCTTTCACTGTGTTGAGGTAGGTTCCCTCTATGCCCATTTTTTGAAGAATGTTTATCATAAGTGTGTTCTGGATTTTGTCAAAGACTTTTTCTGCATCTCTTGAGACTTCATACGATTTTTATCTTTCAGTTTGTTAATATGGTGTATCATATTGATTGATTTGCGAATATTGAAGAATCCTAGCATGCCTGGAATAAACCTGACTTAATGGTGTGTGAGCTTTTTAATGTGTTGTTGAATTGTGTTTGCTAGAATTTTGTTGAGGATTTTTGCATCTGTGTTGATCAGTGATATTGGCCTGTAATTTTCTTTTTTGGTGTTGTCTTTGCCTGGTCTTAGTATCAGGGTGATGGTGGCCTTGTAGAATGTGCAATTTTTGGAAAGAGTTTTAGAAGAGTAAGCATTAACTCTTCTTTAAATGTTTGATAGGATTTACCTGTGAAGCCATCTGGCCCTGGGCTTTTATTTTTAGGGAGTTTTTTTTTTTTTTGGTCACAAATTTGATTTCATTGCTTGTAATTGGTTTGTTAATAATTTCTATTTCTTCCTGGTTCAGTCTTGAAAGATTGAACTTATCTAAGAATCTGTCCATTTCTTCCAGGTTGACCATTTTATTGCCGTAATAGTTGTTCATAATAGTCTCTTACAATCCTTTGTATTTCTGCACTATCTCTTGTAACCTCTTGAAGTAAATTATTAATATGAGAATTATATGCATGGGTATTGTTATTTATAGAGAAAATTATATCCTGCAGTTCTGTGTGAATCTTTTTTTATTATTTTTTACAGAGTTTTGTTGTTTACTGTCACACATCGACCTGAATCTGCGTGAGTGTGTTTTAGATATGTTAGTGTTCCAGTACAGAATTTTAGTGTCTGTGCTGTTTATTGAGGAGATAAGGCAGATACATGTAGGCCCTCTAGAGTCTCATTTGTCAGTGCCTTTTGTTTTGGCAAGTTAGATTTAGCAAAATCATGTCACTGAGTGTCTTTAATTTACACTCTTTCTAGCTCATTGGAAATGGGGCAGAGTGACACCTGCAAGTGTTAGATTAAAAAAAAAAGTCACACTCCCAGTGTGTTCATCTGCCGATGCAGGAGACATAAGTGATGCAGGTTCCATCCCTGGGTCTGGAAGATCCCCTGGAGGAGGGCATGGGCACACACTCCAGTATTCTTGTTTAGAAAATCCCATGGACAGAGAAGCCTGGTGGGCCACAGTCCATGGGGTTGCATAGAGTTGGACACAACTGAAGCGACTTAGCTCACACACACAGTGTTAATTTTGATTAAAAGATTAATATCTGAATGTATTAAAAAGAGTTGGTATTTCTTACAATGAAGTTATGAATATTTCTCTACTTACTTTGTTGTATTTCTTTCAGGAAGTGATACGAGCCAGTGCAGCAAAGGTGAGTAGTTTCTTTATTACCAGGAAGACCACTTCGGTTTCCATTGTGATGCACCCAAGAGTTGAAATGTAGCTTTCATAGTTTTAATAGAACTTTCATAAAACTTCACCTGATAACGTATTTGTTGCATTTCAGCTTGAGTATATCAAGGAATCGTAATACTGGAACCTGAGAATTTAGCAAGTACCTTAATGTTTTTGAAGATTTAAGAATATTAAGCCATTGGGATATATCAGTAGTAATTGTAAAGGGTCAGTAAGATCATTTCTTTCTCTGAGAAAAATACAGTGTGATACTTTATAGGTAAGAGACACTCCTGTAGTTCTATTGCATGAATGCTTCATAAAGCCTTGAACTGAATGGAAGCTGTGCAGAGATACTAGTAATATATTGTGCTGAGAAGGCTTCACCATCTTTCTTCCTTTCCCATTTACCTATAATTGTGAGTGTGTTTTAGACATGTTAGTGTTCCAGTACAGAATGTCACACATCGACCTGAATCTGTGAGTGTGTTTTAGATATGTTAGTGTTCCAGTACAGAATTTTAGTGTCTGTGCTGTTTATTGAGGAGATAAGGCAGATACATGTAGGCCCTCTAGAGTCTCATTTGTCAGTGCCTTTTGTTTTGGCAAGTTAGATTTAGCAAAATCATGTCACTGAGTGTCTTTAATTTACACTCTTTCTAGCTCATTGGAAATGGGGCAGAGTGACACCTGCAAGTGTTAGATTAAAAAAAAAAGTCACACTCCCAGTGTGTTCATCTGCCGATGCAGGAGACATAAGTGATGCAGGTTCCATCCCTGGGTCTGGAAGATCCCCTGGAGGAGGGCATGGGCACACACTCCAGTATTCTTGCCTAGAAAATCCCATGGACAGAGAAGCCTGGTGGGCCACAGTCCATGGGGTTGCATAGAGTTGGACACAACTGAAGCGACTTAGCTCACACACACAGTGTTAATTTTGATTAAAAGATTAATATCTGAATGTATTAAAAAGAGTTGGTATTTCTTACAATGAAGTTATGAATATTTCTCTACTTACTTTGTTGTATTTCTTTCAGGAAGTGATACGAGCCAGTGCAGCAAAGGTGAGTAGTTTCTTTATTACCAGGAAGACCACTTCGGTTTCCATTGTGATGCACCCAAGAGTTGAAATGTAGCTTTCATAGTTTTAATAGAACTTTCATAAAACTTCACCTGATAACGTATTTGTTGCATTTCAGCTTGAGTATATCAAGGAATCGTAATACTGGAACCTGAGAATTTAGCAAGTACCTTAATGTTTTTGAAGATTTAAGAATATTAAGCCATTGGGATATATCAGTAGTAATTGTAAAGGGTCAGTAAGATCATTTCTTTCTCTGAGAAAAATACAGTGTGATACTTTATAGGTAAGAGACACTCCTGTAGTTCTATTGCATGAATGCTTCATAAAGCCTTGAACTGAATGGAAGCTGTGCAGAGATACTAGTAATATATTGTGCTGAGAAGGCTTCACCATCTTTCTTCCTTTCCCATTTACCTATATAACAGTCCTGAGAGACAGGTTAGAGATTATTGTTATTCCAGTTTTAGAAAGCAGGAAACTGAGATTGTGAAAGATTGATTTGCCCAAGACCCCAAAGTTGGTCTGAAAATAGAGGTGTACAAAGAGGCTCTTGATTAGTATCAACTTGCAACTAAACTGTATCTGAGATACCTTCAGCCCAGCAGCTTTTTTCCTTTTATAAGTGAGGTTATTTTTTGTAAACCTTCAACTCAGTTGTCAAGAAAATAAGTCTTATTTAAAAGAGCTGGAATACCACCACATGCCCGTCCTTCCCTCTGATTTTCTTCTCTCCGTTTCCCAAATTCAGGGGAACAATTAGACATCCATTTATTTATCATATATAATTGCATGTGTCATAAAGTAAGAGGATGAGATCTCCAAAAGGGAAAGAATTAAACTGGTATTAATATGCTCAGAGACTGCTTTATATAATGTCAGTGCAGTGGAACTACTTCTTTACTCAGTGGATATGTCCTACCACGTGGCAGGTGCTTAGAGTACAGAAGTTAGTAGGCTATTGTCTCATTCCACATGAGGCATCTCATGGAGGAAATGTGTCAGAAAACACTGGGCTTATCCCACTGCTGAGCTGTCTAGTATCAGTCAGGACCCATCACTTTTTTACCTAATTATCACATGTTGACAGGAAATAGAATAGAGACAAGAGGAAGGAAGATGGGGAAGAAAAGAGAACAAGCTATATTCTACTTGGGCTGCAGATGTTCAGGAAACGTGTTCCTGATAGCAATGATTGGTGTGATGATTGTAGCTCCAAGATTACTAAATCTTCTTAAGTATGTATAGTATATAAAACTGGAGTCAAAACACAGTTTATCCTCTTGATTAGCAGCTCAGAGCTATTTCTCTTTATATTAACAAATACATTACATACTCCTCTTTGTAATGCTGTCTGAATGTCCAAAGAGTGAAGTGTTCTGCGCATTATTTGGCAAGGCTTTATGGAGAACATCCTCTGCTAATCTGGAAGCTTCCTGAGGGTGAAGGTTCATGTCATTCATCTTTGTTTTCCTAGCATTTAACAAAAGTAGAATAAATGGTGATTGAAAATATGACATTTTTGGAAATTAATCAAGGTATGGAAAGACTAACCTACTAGTGTCTTTATTTTCTTTTATATGATAGTTTTATTGAGATATAACATGCATACCATAATAGTTACCCTTTTAGAGCATACAGTTTACTGGTTTTTATCATACACATAGAGTTGTGCAGCCTTCACTAGTATCAACTTGCAACTAAACTGTATCTGAGATACCTTCAGCCCAGCAGCTTTTTTCCTTTTATAAGTGAGGTTATTTTTTGTAAACCTTCAACTCAGTTGTCAAGAAAATAAGTCTTATTTAAAAGAGCTGGAATACCACCACATGCCCGTCCTTCCCTCTGATTTTCTTCTCTCCGTTTCCCAAATTCAGGGGAACAATTAGACATCCATTTATTTATCATATATAATTGCATGTGTCATAAAGTAAGAGGATGAGATCTCCAAAAGGGAAAGAATTAAACTGGTATTAATATGCTCAGAGACTGCTTTATATAATGTCAGTGCAGTGGAACTACTTCTTTACTCAGTGGATATGTCCTACCACGTGGCAGGTGCTTAGAGTACAGAAGTTAGTAGGCTATTGTCTCATTCCACATGAGGCATCTCATGGAGGAAATGTGTCAGAAAACACTGGGCTTATCCCACTGCTGAGCTGTCTAGTATCAGTCAGGACCCATCACTTTTTTACCTAATTATCACATGTTGACAGGAAATAGAATAGAGACAAGAGGAAGGAAGATGGGGAAGAAAAGAGAACAAGCTATATTCTACTTGGGCTGCAGATGTTCAGGAAACGTGTTCCTGATAGCAATGATTGGTGTGATGATTGTAGCTCCAAGATTACTAAATCTTCTTAAGTATGTATAGTATATAAAACTGGAGTCAAAACACAGTTTATCCTCTTGATTAGCAGCTCAGAGCTATTTCTCTTTATATTAACAAATACATTACATACTCCTCTTTTGTAATGCTGTCTGAATGTCCAAAGAGTGAAGTGTTCTGCGCATTATTTGGCAAGGCTTTATGGAGAACATCCTCTGCTAATCTGGAAGCTTCCTGAGGGTGAAGGTTCATGTCATTCATCTTTGTTTTCCTAGCATTTAACAAAAGTAGAATAAATGGTGATTGAAAATATGACATTTTTGGAAATTAATCAAGGTATGGAAAGACTAACCTACTAGTGTCTTTATTTTCTTTTATATGATAGTTTTATTGAGATATAACATGCATACCATAATAGTTACCCTTTTAGAGCATACAGTTTACTGGTTTTTATCATACACATAGAGTTGTGCAGCCTTCACTACTATCTGGAACTTTTTTATTCCCTACCAAAAAAAAGCCCTCCGTATCTCTTAGTGGTCATTTGCTATTTCTGGGTAGGGACATGCACACACACACACACACACACACACACACACACAAAGTGCTCACACTTCAGATAACCACCAAGAGTGGTTTATACTTTTCTTTCTCTGTAGATTTGCCGATTCTGGATATTTTATATATGTGGAGTCATGGAATATGTGGTCATTTATTATTGACTTCTGTACCTTACAATAATATTTTCATGGATCTGCTTAACCAGGAACTAATCCTGTCTGTGAAAGTCCTCCTCTAGAAGTAACACTGGCATGCTGAAAAAGCAGAAGGCAGACCATTAAACTTAGGTGGGACAGTGGGCAGGCAGGAACAGTGCTTCGTGACAAGTTGGAGAGAAGATCGGGTGATCAGGCCTGTCTTTTAAAGGGTCTTGTAAGAGTAACATGGAAACTTACATTACAGTATATAATATAGATAACCAATGGGAATTTGCTGTAAGACTCAGGGAACTCAAACAGGGACTCTGAAACATTCTGGTGGTGTGGGGTGGGGAGGGAGATGGGAGGGAAACTCAGGAGGGAGGAGACATATGTATACCTATGGCTGATTTATGTTGATGTTTGGCAGAAAACAACAAAATTCTGTAACGCAATTGTCCTTCAATTAAAAAATAAATACATTTGAAAAAAGGGTCTTGTAAGCATGGTAGTGGAGAGGAGGACAAGCTTTACTTTCTTCCCTTCTAGGTTCTGTGGCTGATCTAAGGATTAAATTGGCACAGACAGATTAACAGGAGAAAAAATGCAATTTTAATTTCATCCATATGTCAGCCCCACAAGGAGGTGGGCTTCCAAAGGCTGCCAGGTGTTTGGGGCTTACACAGCATCCTGAGCCCAGGAAAGGGATGGTGGCGTCTGGTCCTTCAGAGTCAGAAGGAGACTCAAGGAAGGGTGAGAGGTTTGTAGACTGGCTACCCTGCAGCACAGATAAGTCTCAGGTGAAAAAGTTGTTCCTGATGAAAGATATCTCTCTTCCCGGTATGCACCCCCTTTCTACAAAGGGTAACTTCTGTGCTGTGTTCAGAACTCCTTTGACTATAGTTTCTCAAAGTAATCCTTATGCCAAAGAGGCACATTTTGAGGTGGCATCGCCTGCTATCCTTCAGTAAGGAGTTTAGGATGTTGATTTAATTAGAGAAACAAGTGAGTGCAAATGTTAAGCTGGAAAGAATGTGAGCATGGATTTTAAAAGGGGAATAATAAGCCTAAAGTTCAAGAAAGAGGAAATGGTGGCCTACACTAGGATGCTGTTAAAAGATAAGCTGAGGCGAGCTTCCCTGGTGGTCCAGTGGTTAAGAGTCTGTCTGCCAGTGAATGGGACATGGGTTCGATCCTTGAAGATCCCACATGCAGTGAGGCAGCTAAGCCCCTGCTCCACAACTCCTGAACCTGCAGGTCCTAGAGCCTGTGCTCCACAAGTAGCCTCAGCTCTCCAGAACTGGAGAAAGCACACGCACAGCAACAAAGATCCAAGGCAGCCAAAATAAAAATAAGATCAAAGATAAGCTGAGGCATACTTAACACTTTAGTAGGGTTTTTTGAGCAAAAGTCTGTTCAAATTGGTTAGGGCCAAGGTGGGAAGCATTAGAAACTTTCACCAGCAAGGAGCTGGACAAAAACTTCTAAAGAGAAAAGGCAGAAGCAAAACAAACAAGGAAATTTCTGACTGGCTGTAGTTTATTTCTTTATTTATTTTTTATTTATTAATCTTTTGGGAGGTGGGGGGGGGATGGGCGGGCCACTTCTATTGGTCTTTCATTTGTCCATTTTCATCCGTCTTTGTTCTTTGGCTCCTGTGGGCCTCCCATCGCGGTGGCCTCTGTCGTTGCAGAGCGCTGGCTCTGGACGCACACGCGTCAGAACTCTGGCTCAGTAATTGGACACATCGGTCCAGCCACTCCGCGGCACATGGGATCTTCCCAGGCCAGGGATCAAACCGGCGCCCCTTGCACTGCAAGGCGGTGTCCTTACCCACTGGACCACCAGGGGAAGCCCTGGCTATAGTTTAAAGCCCCACTGGCTATTGGGATTAGTTGTCCTTAGGTTTCAGCATTGTACCCTTGAAGTATTTGCAGGCTTAGATTTTGGTTTGCTTGTGTGATTGTCGGCCACTTGGCATTAAAGCCACTTCAGCCTAATCCTTGGTGAATCAGTTTAAGAGTGGCAGTAATGGAAGTGCAAGTGATGGAAAGGTTTAGGATATATTTTGAATGTAGACTCAGCTTAACGCGATGATGGGTTAGATGTGGTCTGAGTGAAAGAAACAATTCAGAAAGCACTTCTGTGTTGCTGTTTTCAGCCACCGTGTTGATCTAGTGATGGTTTTTAGTGAGATGAGCAGTATAGGAATGGAGTTCAATACGAGTGTAGCTGAGATGTAGGCAATTGGATATCTGAGTCTTGAGCTCAGGGGAGAGGTCAGGGGTAAAGTCATGTTTGTTCTAAACTGTCTGATTTGGTAAGATCCCCTGCAGAGAGTCTAGCTAAGTACCTGAGACCCTGGAAAGGGTATGTCAGAGAATCTCACAGGAAGTATTTTAAGAAAGAGGAGTGACAAGCAGCCACTTGCTATTGCCAGAATGAGTAAAATGAGGACAGAAGATTGGCATGACGATATCCTTTGGTTTCCTAGATGAGTGCTGTTTCAGTAAGTGGCTGGGAGAAACACTCAGTTGAAGTGGGTTGAAGACAGAATGAGACGATAACTCAGAGACTGTGTGGGCCATTCTTCTAAGAATTTTCAGCTGAAGAGCAGAGAAACAACAACTGGAGGGGAACTTTTAATAAAGGGTGGGCCTTGTTAAAGCATATGTATTTGCTGATGTGACTGACTCATTGGTGATGGAGAAGTCGATAATATCCCGTGGAGGTGGTCATTGATGGACTCAAGTCCTTGAAAAAGTGAGAAGGAATGTAATCCTGAATACTAGTAGAGAAACAGGCGTTAAGTGAAGGGCACATAGGTAGAAACTGTGGGTGGATGCTCAGATAAAAATGGGATGATGGCAAAAGAGTTCTCATCTGATTACTTCTGGGATAGTCATAGGTATTAGAAGTCATCCATTGCTCTCACGTGAATTTATCCTTTCAAATTTTCCTGCTCTTTCCTTTGCTTAGGGGTGGATTGAAGCATATCAGAAATAGCATCACCTAGGATCTCTTGTTAAGCTTTGTATGATTCCTCACAAGTGAAATTAATTTGTTTTTCTCATGTACCCAGACATATTTATTCATGCCTGGCATATTATATAACTGAGCTTATTCTGCCTTAAATTGTAATTAATTTTGCCTGTCTTTTCCAGAATTAAAGTATGAATTTCCTCAGGGAGGAACAACTCAATTCTTTCATCCTTTTCTCTCCTCTTCCTCTCCTCGCTTCATTCCTTCTTTCCATCTTTTAAATTTTATGTGGTATTGTTTCCACCTCCAATCTTTACATGTCTGAATTTCCACACTCCCCTCTAAGTGTCTTGAAGCCAGAGGACTTTAATCTTTTTTTTTTCATTTATTAATGTCCACCTATCTTAGATGAATAAAAATGCAACCAAGCTAAAGTTTATTGACAAATGCTGTATAGTTGAAGTAATGATCTATACTGTGGTTTAATCTGTCTTGGAACATATTTACTGAAAAATAAAATGACTTAAAAATAGAGAATCCAAAGAAAACAAGTTTTTAAGCCTCCTTTAGAAAAGGTATTTTGACAGTATTTGGGAGACTGGCTTGACTGTAGGAGTAGTGTAAGGTACTAGCAGCCAAGAAAAGCTAGGGAATTTCGTTACTGGATACCTTAGAAAACGGAAGAATCCTTGTTTCAGGAAGTCGGGAAACTAACAGGTGGGGAAGGCTGGTAACTTTTAATAAAGGGTGGGCCTTGTTAAAGCATATGTATTTGCTGATGTGACTGACTCATTGGTGATGGAGAAGTCGATAATATCCCGTGGAGGTGGTCATTGATGGACTCAAGTCCTTGAAAAAGTGAGAAGGAATGTAATCCTGAATACTAGTAGAGAAACAGGCGTTAAGTGAAGGGCACATAGGTAGAAACTGTGGGTGGATGCTCAGAAAAAAATGGGATGATGGCAAAAGAGTTCTCATCTGATTACTTCTGGGATAGTCATAGGTATTAGAAGTCATCCATTGCTCTCACGTGAATTTATCCTTTCAAATTTTCCTGCTCTTTCCTTTGCTTAGGGGTGGATTGAAGCATATCAGAAATAGCATCACCTAGGATCTCTTGTTAAGCTTTGTATGATTCCTCACAAGTGAAATTAATTTGTTTTTCTCATGTACCCAGACATATTTATTCATGCCTGGCATATTATATAACTGAGCTTATTCTGCCTTAAATTGTAATTAATTTTGCCTGTCTTTTCCAGAATTAAAGTATGAATTTCCTCAGGGAGGAACAACTCAATTCTTTCATCCTTTTCTCTCCTCTTCCTCTCCTCGCTTCATTCCTTCTTTCCATCTTTTAAATTTTATGTGGTATTGTTTCCACCTCCAATCTTTACATGTCTGAATTTCCACACTCCCCTCTAAGTGTCTTGAAGCCAGAGGACTTTAATCTTTTTTTTTTCATTTATTAATGTCCACCTATCTTAGATGAATAAAAATGCAACCAAGCTAAAGTTTATTGACAAATGCTGTATAGTTGAAGTAATGATCTATACTGTGGTTTAATCTGTCTTGGAACATATTTACTGAAAAATAAAAATGACTTAAAAAATAGAGAATCCAAAGAAAACAAGTTTTTAAGCCTCCTTTAGAAAAGGTATTTTGACAGTATTTGGGAGACTGGCTTGACTGTAGGAGTAGTGCAAGGTACAAGCAGCCAAGAAAAGCTATGGAATTTCGTTACTGGATACCTTAGAAAACGGGAAGAATCCTTGTTTCAGGAAGACCAAAGGTTTTCCTCCTGTCTCTCTCATCCTCACACTCCTTTTGCTCTCTGACTATCAGACACCAGAATGGACAGGCGGTGTTTGCCTCACCAAGCAATTCTGGGGCAACAGCTGGGGGTCCCTCAGTTTAACTCAGTTCTGACTCTGGATGCCTGGAGAGCATCAGATCCTACAAATTAAAGACTCAGTCCCACAAGATTGCCCATCTTACCTGCTCCTCTCTTTCAGGACCAGTTGCAAGTCCAGGTTACTTGTGCTGCTGACCAATCAGCTATAAACCAAGATTCCCATTTCCTGCTCCTTGCATTTGATTAATTGCTGAAGCAGTTCACAGAGCTCAAGAAAATAATTTACTAGCTATTTATCAGGTTATTATAAAAGGATATGATAAAGGATACAGATGAACATTCTTGTGGAAGAAACTCATAGGCACGAGGGGAGGGTTGTGGATGGGGACCTTCCTATCCCTCTCTCTGGGCTCAATAGTCTCTTGGCACCTCCATGTGGCCATCACCCTTGAAGCTCTTCAGATCCCATATTGTTGGGATTCTTATGGTGACTTCAGGTAGGCATAATTAGCTCTCAGCTCCATTTCCAGACCCTCTTCCCTCTCTGGAAGATGGAGATTGGGGCTTCTAATCATTTCTTGATCTTTCTGGTGCTGAGTCCCATCTAGGAGCCCACCAAGAGTCACTTGCCTGGAACAAAAGACGTTCCTATCACATAGGAAGTTCCAAGGGATTTTGCAGCTCAGTTTCAGGAACCAGAGTCAAAGATAAAATAGAAGAACAAATGAAGCTCCCATTGCTCTTACCACTTAAGAAATGACAAATGCTGTATAGTTGAAGTAATGATCTATACTGTGGTTTAATCTGTCTTGGAACATATTTACTGAAAAATAAATGACTTAAAAAATAGAGAATCCAAAGAAAACAAGTTTTTAAGCCTCCTTTAGAAAAGGTATTTTGACAGTATTTGGGAGACTGGCTTGACTGTAGGAGTAGTGCAAGGTACAAGCAGCCAAGAAAAGCTATGGAATTTCGTTACTGGATACCTTAGAAAACGGGAAGAATCCTTGTTTCAGGAAGACCAAAGGTTTTCCTCCTGTCTCTCTCATCCTCACACTCCTTTTGCTCTCTGACTATCAGACACCAGAATGGACAGGCGGTGTTTGCCTCACCAAGCAATTCTGGGGCAACAGCTGGGGGTCCCTCAGTTTAACTCAGTTCTGACTCTGGATGCCTGGAGAGAGCATCAGATCCTACAAATTAAAGACTCAGTCCCACAAGATTGCCCATCTTACCTGCTCCTCTCTTTCAGGACCAGTTGCAAGTCCAGGTTACTTGTGCTGCTGACCAATCAGCTATAAACCAAGATTCCCATTTCCTGCTCCTTGCATTTGATTAATTGCTGAAGCAGTTCACAGAGCTCAAGAAAATAATTTACTAGCTATTTATCAGGTTATTATAAAAGGATATGATAAAGGATACAGATGAACATTCTTGTGGAAGAAACTCATAGGCACGAGGGGAGGGTTGTGGATGGGGACCTTCCTATCCCTCTCTCTGGGCTCAATAGTCTCTTGGCACCTCCATGTGGCCATCACCCTTGAAGCTCTTCAGATCCCATATTGTTGGGATTCTTATGGTGACTTCAGGTAGGCATAATTAGCTCTCAGCTCCATTTCCAGACCCTCTTCCCTCTCTGGAAGATGGAGATTGGGGCTTCTAATCATTTCTTGATCTTTCTGGTGCTGAGTCCCATCTAGGAGCCCACCAAGAGTCACTTGCCTGGAACAAAAGACGTTCCTATCACATAGGAAGTTCCAAGGGATTTTGCAGCTCAGTTTCAGGAACCAGAGTCAAAGATAAAATAGAAGAACAAATGAAGCTCCCATTGCTCTTACCACTTAAGAAATGACAACTGTTTTAGGAGTGCCATGCCGAGAACTAGGGCAGGGATCTATACGTACATACTTTTTCTGTTATTTCAAACCCCTTTTTCTAGATTTAAATATAAATATTTAAATTTAAATATGAATACTTTTAAGTCTATTATGCTCTAATTCTTATCATCAAGAAGTCACATTTGAGGAGTCTTGAGTATAATTACCCCTTAAAATTTGGGTAAGGTTTGAAAACACACACTACTTTTGTATGTATTCATTCATTTGACTTCTATGTAGTTCTTGTTAGTGCGGTACCAGCCATTTATTAAAGAAAAATAAACAAAACCCATGCCTTACCCTCAATAAGATTAGTCTTCTGGATGATATAACTACCAAAATAAGTAAACATACTAAAGTGTTACCAGTGCCGTGATACTGGAAGATGTGAGAATAGTGGCGAGACGAAGGAAAAGGAAATATATTCTCTTGGGAGCGTCAGAAAGGCTTTTCAGGCCAGATAGAACACTTGAGCGGAGGCTTGGAGAAGGAATCGAGACCCAGAAGGAAGATGCAGTCAAGAAGAAAGTGCGTGCCGTGAAATAGGAGGAGCATGACCCAAGTCACAGACATGAAACAAGCCAGCGTACCTGGGGTGCTATATGCAGGCTTTTGCAGGTAGAACATAGGAGATGGAGCAGGAAGGTTGGGAAGCTAGTAGTCATCATATAGAAAGTTTTTTATGCCATACTGAAAGGTTATGGATTCTCCCCAGTGGCACAGTTGATGCTGGGTTTTAAACAGAAGTGTTGCTCAATCCAATCAGCGTGTTAGGACAGTCACCCTGGTAGCAGTAGAGAAGGTGAGTCAAGAGATGGGAAAAGAAATTAGGAGACTGTGGCAGTGGTAGCACTGATGGTGGAGGAGGAGTGGGATCAGACAGCAGGCCACCTAACTCCGTCAGTGAGCCCCAGTGTGTGGAGTGCCTAAGGCAATGCCCATCTGTCTGGCTGTAACAGCAGAGTGGGTGATGATAGCGTTCCCCTGAGGAAGTGAACAGCAGAGGAAACATTAGTTTGGTTCTGAACTTATTGATCAGAAGAGCTTTAGGTGGAAGAATCGTCAGCAGAAAAGGCAGATGAAGCAGTGAAAACCAACATCGTTGCCTAGGATAACCGTGTGCCCTGGCAGGAGTAGAGGGCCTGGTGAATGGGTCTGACAAACAACACTGATAAGCAGTGGGAGGAAACCAAGAGAAGATGGCTGCCCAGAAACAGGAGAGTGCTGGACAGTGTCCGGTCTCAGAGGCCTGAATAAATCCTCCAGATTGGGTCATTTGAAGTCCACGATGACTTTAGCTTCATATTTTAGTGTTCTGATGGATATAAGCTCTTTTTTTTTTTAATTTTTTTTAAGACTTATTTATTTATTTATTTAGGGCGGGGGTCGGGTTGGGGAGGGAGGGGAGCGGGCGGGCCACTTCTATTGGTCTTTCGTTTCTCCATTTTCATCCGTCTTTGTTCTTTGGCTCCTGTGGGCCTCCCGTCGCAGTGGCGTCTCGTCGCAGAGCGCCGGCTCTGGGCGCATGCGCTCCAGAGCTCCAGCTCTGCGCTTGGACATATCGGTCCAGCGACTCCACAGCACGTGGCATCTTCCCAGGCCAGGGATCGAATCGGCGCCCCTTGCACTGCAAGGCAGTGTCCTTACCCACTGGACCACCAGGGAAAGCCCTGATATAAGCTCTTTTATAGAAAGATTGATGCTTGTAGACAAACAGCTCGTAGAGAATTTGCAAGTAGAATTTGGACGGGTATCTGTGTGGAAAAGGAAATGGCCACTCCCTCCAGTATTCTTGCCTGGGAAGTTCCATGAACAGAGGAGCCTGGTGGGCTGCAGTCCATGGGGTCTCACAAACTTGGACCCAACTGAGCATGCATGCAAGGGTATCTGCAAGGGAATATCTGGAGGGATTAATCTTAAACGGAAGATACCTCTTGCTCCAACACTGTAAGGAAAGAGGGGAGGGCAGGTGTAAAAGGTATGTTCTTGGAAATGAGAATTTTAGGGGATTCATAACCCAAATTTTCTCTCTGGAATAAGGAAATACACTGAGAGAAAGGAAGAAAAGGTTTCTGTTGCAGGATGTATCATGGTAAATTGGCTCTCTCTGAGGCATATTACTACTGATTAAGTGGTTTGAACCAGGACTAGATGTTGAACTTTACACAGTAGGAATATATTAGTAATCTTTGAACTGCCAGCCCTCAGGCTCAAAGACTTAATTAAATATTACACAATAAAACTTTGTTATGACTGATCCCAATTTGAATTCTGGTTTAGTTAACAGGGGAGGGATGAACTAATTGGGGTGGGGGGAGAATTTCTAGCATATTACCCCACTGTAAAAATTTATCTTCAGTAGTAGCAGTATTTCTTCCTAGTCCCTCACTTCAGTGTCCCAATGTGTAAGGAAAATATCTGGGACCTAGAGAGGTCATGTTGCATTTTTCTTTGTGGACATCATGGCCTATTCATTTCGTAGGCTTTTCTAACCCTAATATCACAGAAATGTAAGCTGCTTTTAGAATGTATGAGATGTTCAGATAACTGACTTCAGATAACTTGAATCTCACTTTGCCTCAGGTTTTCTGTTTAACTCATTTTGTAATTCTGGGATTTTAATTTTTATAGCATACATAGAATTGGCAAAAAAAAAATTCCTAGGTACTGGTTTTTGAACTGTCTTCAAATTAAAGTATTATCTGTATTGTTCAAATTTAGTTTTAAAAAAATAGGTGTCTGGAAGGAGGAGGACACGTTTGTTAACCTAGGTATATAAATAGTATCAGTATCTTTTCCCTTACCAATAAAAACAAATTTGAAGTGTCATCACAAGTTGAAACTTTAAAAACAATTCTTCTCTAGGTGAAGAAAGCAGATAAAGTCGTCTAATAGAATTAGGTTCGTAAGTATAGATAGAAATGAATGTTAACGTATCTCCCAGTGGTTTTACAGTTTAATCACTAAAAGGTAAACTATTGCTAGCCTGTTTAGCTTTGTGCATTTGATTTGAGATTAGAGCAATGACTTTTTTAATATGAAAATTAGCCCCCCCTAGAGAACTAGTATTTGCATATTTTACACAAAACTGTTTATACCTTGAAAGAGCAGGCAAGACAGATTCTGTGTTCAACGTGGCAGTTCTAGGTGATAGTTTTTTTTTCTTTTCCTCTGTTATGAATTTATTAAATTTTTATGCTCTACATTTTCCACAGTATGGAGGTATTAAACCGACTTTGGCAGACTGTGGTTTTGCATGAATTTGGGCATTAGCAATAAAGTTTGTTTTAGCTATCCATTAATTCGGTTTAGTTAAAGGGGGATGAATAATGGGTTGGGGGATAATTTTAGTTAACAGGAGGATGTAAAATTTATCTTCAGAGAGATATTTCCAGTCCTATTAGTCCATTTAAACACTGTAAAAATTTATCTTCAGTAGTAGCAGTATTTCTTCCTAGTCCCTCACTTCAGTGTCCCAATGTGTAAGGAAAATATCTGGGACCTAGAGAGGTCATGTTGCATTTTTCTTTGTGGACATCATGGCCTATTCATTTCGTAGGCTTTTCTAACCCTAATATCACAGAAATGTAAGCTGCTTTTAGAACGTATGAGATCTTCAGATAACTTGAATCTCACTTTGCCTCAGGTTTTCTGTTTAACTCATTTTGTAATTCTGGGATTTTAATTTTTATAGCATACATAGAATTGGCAAAAAAAAAATTCCTAGGTACTGGTTTTTGAACTGTCTTCAAATTAAAGTATTATCTGTATTGTTCAAATTTAGTTTTAAAAAAATAGGTGTCTGGAAGGAGGAGGACACGTTTGTTAACCTAGGTATATTAATAGTATCAGTATCTTTTCCCTTACCAATAAAAACAAATTTGAAGTGTCATCACAAGTTGAAACTTTAAAAACAATTCTTCTCTAGGTGAAGAAAGCAGATAAAGTCGTCTAATAGAATTAGGTTCGTAAGTATAGATAGAAATGAATGTTAACGTATCTCCCAGTGGTTTTACAGTTTAATCACTAAAAGGTAAACTATTGCTAGCCTGTTTAGCTTTGTGCATTTGATTTGAGATTAGAGCAATGACTTTTTTTTAATATGAAAATTAGCCCCTCCTAGAGAACTAGTATTTGCATATTTTACACAAAACTGTTTATACCTTGAAAGAGCAGGCAAGACAGATTCTGTGTTCAACGTGGCAGTTCTAGGTGATAGTTTTTTTTTCTTTTCCTCTGTTATGAATTTATTAAATTTTTATGCTCTACATTTTCCACAGTATGGAGGTATTAAACCGACTTTGGCAGACTGTGGTTTTTGCATGAAGCAAGCAGAAAAGTGTGTTGTAAAAAGAGGATAGATTGTTGTAGGGTAGACTATCTTAGCCAACCTTTCTGTTGTTGTAAAGTTATTAAGCAATTCTTTTCCACAGCATATATTTCAAAAATAGATATTGCTTCACTCTATTTAATGGTTGTTGTTATTTTTCTTCCTCTAAATGAATTAGAGAACATTTGTAAGATAACTTTGAAAATACTTTAAGTTCTAATTTCAAATCACTGTAATAATGAACAATAATTATCCCATAGCTTAGAAACTGAGTTATCCATTCCTTTATGTTGTCACTGATGACTTCACGAATATTTGAATAGTCTCTAAAGATATATCAAGAAAGAACAGAATTGTAGAAATGCCTAGAACGTGTAATTGTAGATTATAGTTGTTTTTTTTAAAACAGCATCTTACTTAAAAAAGTGGAAGGTCTTTCAGTTTGAGTGAAGCCATTCATGTATCCTATTCTAGAATTCTTGGTATTCATTTTTGGTTTTAGCACAAGTAATTTTCTGAAGAAGAAAGCTGAAAAGCAGATTTGTGTGTTTGCATGTGTGTGTGCACATGTGCGTGTCCAGCATGCACCTGTCTTTTTGCACCAGATTTTAAAATGCTTTGTTTGATACATAGGATAAAAATTTTCAAGAACACAGAAGTAAAACTGAAAAATGATTCTAAAAAGAGAAGTGGATTAAATAGTTGTGATAAATATATCATTTCGTGTATAGTACTTCCATATAAAAGCATAGCATTCTGAAAAATTTACTATATCATCTTATGCATTACATATTTTTAATTACCCTTGCAGTGATACTAATAACAACAACTGAAAAATACTATTTGATTTGAGATTAGAGCAATGACTTTTTTAATATGAAAATTAGCCCTCCTAGAGAACTAGTATTTGCATATTTTACACAAAACTGTTTATACCTTGAAAGAGCAGGCAAGACAGATTCTGTGTTCAACGTGGCAGTTCTAGGTGATAGTTTTTTTTTCTTTTCCTCTGTTATGAATTTATTAAATTTTTATGCTCTACATTTTCCACAGTATGGAGGTATTAAACCGACTTTGGCAGACTGTGGTTTTTGCATGAAGCAAGCAGAAAAGTGTGTTGTAAAAAGAGGATAGATTGTTGTAGGGTAGACTATCTTAGCCAACCTTTCTGTTGTTGTAAAGTTATTAAGCAATTCTTTTCCACAGCATATATTTCAAAAATAGATATTGCTTCACTCTATTTAATGGTTGTTGTTATTTTTCTTCCTCTAAATGAATTAGAGAACATTTGTAAGATAACTTTGAAAATACTTTAAGTTCTAATTTCAAATCACTGTAATAATGAACAATAATTATCCCATAGCTTAGAAACTGAGTTATCCATTCCTTTATGTTGTCACTGATGACTTCACGAATATTTGAATAGTCTCTAAAGATATATCAAGAAAGAACAGAATTGTAGAAATGCCTAGAACGTGTAATTGTAGATTATAGTTGTTTTTTTTAAAACAGCATCTTACTTAAAAAAGTGGAAGGTCTTTCAGTTTGAGTGAAGCCATTCATGTATCCTATTCTAGAATTCTTGGTATTCATTTTTGGTTTTAGCACAAGTAATTTTCTGAAGAGGAAAGCTGAAAAGCAGATTTGTGTGTTTGCATGTGTGTGTGCACATGTGCGTGTCCAGCATGCACCTGTCTTTTTGCACCAGATTTTAAAATGCTTTGTTTGATACATAGGATAAAAATTTTCAAGAACACAGAAGTAAAACTGAAAAATGATTCTAAAAAGAGAAGTGGATTAAATAGTGATAAATATATCATTTCGTGTATAGTACTTCCATATAAAAGCATAGCATTCTGAAAAATTTACTATATCATCTTATGCATTACATATTTTTAATTACCCTTCCTTGCAGTGATACTAATAACAACAACTGATATTTATATAGTACTTGATTTGTATAGCATTTTATAGCCCCTTTTGCCAACATCATCTGTTTACTCTATTTCATATTTACTGTGAGACAGTGCGTTATGGTTAGCCTATGCTATAATACCAGTTCATCGTTACTCCTTTTCAAGTGCATTTCCTTTGAACCATACATACTATTTTTATTATCTCCGTTTAAAGTTGGAAAATGAAATTCAGTGATCTTAGGTGATCTCACTGTTACTTGAACTGTTGTATCAATGTAAGTAGTTAACTTTAATTTTGGTTGGTGCTCCTTATAAAATTTTTATACCTGGTTAATTTTTCTTAGCATTGATGTAGTATTTTACCCCTTGTAATTACCTTGGAAAATATTTGTATTTTTCCTAAGATGATACCACAACAGTTTAGGAGTCTTAGACCTATACTATCATATGGTTTTAATTGACTTTTTCACCAAATTTTCTTTTTTTTTTCAAAAGAAAAACTGAATCTAAGATATATCATTTATCATCACTGTTTAAAAGAAGAGGAGCATTTACAAAGATTATGTAAATAATGAGTCAGATAAAGGGCATGTAACCACAACCCAGTACTATTGTTCTATATATAGAACATCAAAAGGGAATTTTTAAATACTAATACAGTGGAAGCCCTCTGTATGCATGCATGCATGCTGAGTTGCTTCAGTCATGTCCAACTGTTTGCCACCCCATGGAGTGTAGCCGGCCAGACTCCTCGACCATGGGATTCTCCAGGCAGGAATGCTGGAGTTGACATTTTCTTCTCCAGGTCCTCCATATATTTTTGATTATTTCAAAAAAGAAAGAGAAAGGAGCTATTTTCGTATACTAATATGTACATACCATAAACTATCATTTAACAGTTCATTAATTAACAGATTATTTTTTTACAGTAAATTAGAAATTTAAACATTTCAAATTTTTTCAAAATTTGATCACATTTTATCATGTTTTTTGAAAGTAATAAAAATAAGATATAATGAGTAATTTATTAATGATAAATAACAGACTAGATCAGTGCTGAAATTGTCTGAGTTACAAGATGAATTTACTAATTTACCTACCATTTAAACCTTTTTCTGTGAAATGTGCGTTTCTACAGTAGCTGTAGTTAGTTACAGTTGTTGCACTTGCTGTGCATCTCATTTCTGTGAGACCAGTGTACTCAGACCACTGTGAGAGAATGTGTGTGCTACAGAACATTGTATTTTACCTACAGAAATTTGACAAGTGCATTTCCTTGAACCATACATACTATTTTTATTATCTCCGTTTAAAGTTGGAAAATGAAATTCAGTGATCTTAGGTGATCTCACTGTTACTTGAACTGTTGTATCAATGTAAGTAGTTAACTTTAATTTTGGTTGGTGCTCCTTATAAAATTTTTATACCTGGTTAATTTTTCTTAGCATTGATGTAGTATTTTACCCCTTGTAATTACCTTGGAAAATATTTGTATTTTTCCTAAGATGATACCACAACAGTTTAGGAGTCTTAGACCTATACTATCATATGGTTTTAATTGACTTTTTCACCAAATTTTCTTTTTTTTTTTCAAAAGAAAAACTGAATCTAAGATATATCATTTATCATCACTGTTTAAAAGAAGAGGAGCATTTACAAAGATTATGTAAATAATGAGTCAGATAAAGGGCATGTAACCACAACCCAGTACTATTGTTCTATATATAGAGCATCAAAAGGGAATTTTTAAATACTAATACAGTGGAAGCCCTCTGTATGCATGCATGCATGCTGAGTTGCTTCAGTCATGTCCAACTGTTTGCCACCCCATGGAGTGTAGCCGGCCAGACTCCTCGACCATGGGATTCTCCAGGCAGGAATGCTGGAGTTGACATTTTCTTCTCCAGGTCCTCCATATATTTTTGATTATTTCAAAAAAGAAAGAGAAAGGAGCTATTTTTGTATACTAATATGTACATACCATAAACTATCATTTAACAGTTCATTAATTAACAGATTATTTTTTTACAGTAAATTAGAAATTTAAACATTTCAAATTTTTTCAAAATTTGATCACATTTTATCATGTTTTTTGAAAGTAATAAAAATAAGATATAATGAGTAATTTATTAATGATAAATAACAGACTAGATCAGTGCTGAAATTGTCTGAGTTACAAGATGAATTTACTAATTTACCTACCATTTAAACCTTTTTCTGTGAAATGTGCGTTTCTACAGTAGCTGTAGTTAGTTACAGTTGTTGCACTTGCTGTGCATCTCATTTCTGTGAGACCAGTGTACTCAGACCACTGTGAGAGAATGTGTGTGCTACAGAACATTGTATTTTACCTACAGAAATTTGACTTGTTTATGATGGTGTTTTTTGAAAACTGTGCTAGGATTTTTTGATGCAGTAGAAGCTATTTCACTCGGCAAGCTAGGGTGCAGCTGTCCTTTCTGTGTCACCATGATGTATGTAAACATGCACATTACAGGTGTTTTCTGCACAGTCTCTGGAAAGGAAGTACCTGCTCTTTCAAAAATGCTAAAGAAATGTGACTGTGAAACATTTCAATTCTTTCTTAATTGAAAGAAGTCAAGGAGTCACTTTTATTTTTCACATTTTTGGCATTCATTTTAAGACCACTCTAAGTTACAAATAGAGTCAGTTCTACGATAAGCTAACTTGTTTTCAAAGTAAGGCAGATTGACTTTTATGTACTTAAGCTTTCCCTACCACCGTCTTCCTTCTTTGATGAAAACTATCCCGTAAAAAAGATGCAGTTTTGTAAACTCTTAAAACTAAGCGTATGAATCATTACCAGTCCTTCTGACATGTGTCCTGGTTTGTATTGCAAGCAAAATTTCTCATCCAGGTTTTGCATCAGTAAACCAGGAAATTACGCTTTCGTTTCTGATTTGCTTTTCCTATTACAGGTCAACAAAAATCTCTCATTCACTTCAACAGCGGCCTCCTCACAACAGTCTAAGTCAAAACAATCTAACATGCTGGACACTCATCAGATTCTGCGTCAGTTTGGTTTCACTCAAACCGGTGAGCACCTTTCTTACTTTGACTATTCTGTGAGTGTTCAGATTCTGTTGTAATGAATGTCATGTATTTCACTTGAGAAATAAAGCTTGTAGCATTGTAACGGTCAATTTTCACATTCGGTGAATTATATTCCAGCATTTTTTCCTTTAAAAATCACTAAATTATTTCAAAAGCAAATTTGAATTTGATAACTTTAATAGTGGATACTCTCGACCTGTATTCTTTTGAGCAGATAATAATTTAAAAGTTGCAAAACATGTGAACTTTAAATTTGATTCAGATTCCTATAGGTAAAGGAAACATAGTTTATGGATACTCATATTTTGTAATTCATTTCAAAGAAAGCCCAGGTAAAATGCATTTTGGTTGTGGTTTAGTCACTAAGTTGTGTACAGCTGTTGCGACCCCATGGAATGTACCCTGCAAGGCTCCTCTGTTCATGGGATTCTTCAGGCAAGAATGCAGGAGTGAGTAGCCATTCCCTTCTCCAAAATGCCAAATATCCTGCCAAAATATCATGTTTCGTCAAAATTGAAAAATTAACAAATTATGCAAAGAAGCTAATTATTAAAATGTATATTAATCACATAATTGAACTATACAATTGCAAATTCTAGAATAATATTTTAAATTAATTTGAATAAAGGTTCAAAGAATGTCAAAGAAAAAGCATCTAGGTGAGAAATGTGTATTTGGCTATTGAAAGATGACTGTTTCTGTTCATCAGCTTCTGGGTTGTTTTTTTTTTGGCCTCTTTCATTGTTTCTATTTACTTATTTATTTATTTTTCATCCATCTTTATTCTTTGGCCTGTGTGGGCCTCCCACTGCAGTGGCCTCTCTTGTTGGAGAGCACCGACTCTGGGCTCATGCGCTCCAGAGCGCTGGCTCTAACTGGACACACCGGTCTAGCCGCTCCACGGCACGTAGGATCTTCCTGGGCCAGGGATTGAACCGGTGTCCCTTGCACTACAGGGCAGACTCTTTACCCACTGTACCACCAAGGAAACCCCAGCTTCTGGTTTTTTATAATATTTTTCTACTATTTAAGTCTTTCAGAAAAACAAGACAATAGAGAATAGCCCAACAGTTGTCTTTGACAGAGAGACGAAGAAACTTGAGCTTGAAAGATCAATATTATTTAGAAATTTAGGAACAGTATCACTTTTCTACTTTAAAGATATTTGGAGTTTATATATGCAAGTTTGTTTAAAATCATTGAGTGACATATGACAGTATGAAAATGTTTGGATCGAGAACTCTTATATTCAGTCCTAGATTTGCCTTTTATTAATATTATTACCACAAATGTTAGAATCTTCATTTGAAAATTGGGAATGATGTTTGCATTATATTGTTGTTGAAGTTCATTTCAAAGAAAGCCCAGGTAAAATGCATTTTGGTTGTGGTTTAGTCACTAAGTTGTGTACAGCTGTTGCGACCCCATGGAATGTACCCTGCAAGGCTCCTCTGTTCATGGGATTCTTCAGGCAAGAATGCAGGAATGAGTAGCCATTCCCTTCTCCAAAATGCCAAATATCCTGCCAAAATATCATGTTTCGTCAAAATTGAAAAATTAACAAATTATGCAAAGAAGCTAATTATTAAAATGTATATTAATCACATAATTGAACTATACAATTGCAAATTCTAGAATAATATTTTAAATTAATTTGAATAAAGGTTCAAAGAATGTCAAAGAAAAAGCATCTAGGTGAGAAATGTGTATTTGGCTATTGAAAGATGACTGTTTCTGTTCATCAGCTTCTGGGTTGTTTTTTTTTTTTTTGGCCTCTTTCATTGTTTCTATTTACTTATTTATTTATTTTTCATCCATCTTTATTCTTTGGCCTGTGTGGGCCTCCCACTGCAGTGGCCTCTCTTGTTGGAGAGCACCGACTCTGGGCTCATGCGCTCCAGAGCGCTGGCTCTAACTGGACACACCGGTCTAGCCGCTCCACGGCACGTAGGATCTTCCTGGGCCAGGGATTGAACCGGTGTCCCTTGCACTACAAGGCAGACTCTTTACCCACTGTACCACCAAGGAAACCCCAGCTTCTGGTTTTTTATAATATTTTTCTACTATTTAAGTCTTTCAGAAAAACAAGATAATAGAGAATAGCCCAACAGTTGTCTTTGACAGAGAGACGAAGAAACTTGAGCTTGAAAGATCAATATTATTTAGAAATTTAGGAACAGTATCACTTTTCTACTTTAAAGATATTTGGAGTTTATATATGCAAGTTTGTTTAAAATCATTGAGTGACATATGACAGTATGAAAATGTTTGGATCGAGAACTCTTATATTCAGTCCTAGATTTGCCTTTTATTAATATTATTACCACAAATGTTAGAATCTTCATTTGAAAATTGGGAATGATGTTTGCATTATATTGTTGTTGAAGTTCAAATCACAAAGTACATATGAAAACACTCTATAAGACACTATGTGAATGTAGCATACTTATGTTGTAAATATGATTAATGTGTACATTAACTTTGAAAATACTTTACGATCTAATTTTAGATCACTATAATAATTAACAATTGTTTCAAACCTTGCTCCTTGGAAGAATAACTGTAACAAGTCTAGACAGTGTATTAAAAAACAGAGACATCACTTTGCCAACAAAGGTCCATATAGTCAAAGCTATGGTTTTTCCAGTAGCCATGTATGAATGTGAAAGTTGGACCATAAAGAAGGCTGACTATCAAAGAATTGCTTTCGAACTGTGGTGCTGGAGAAGACTCTTGAGAGTCCCTTGGACTGCAAGGAGATCAACCAGTCAACCCTGAATATTCATTGGCAGGACTGATGCTGAAGCTCTAATACTTTGGCCACCTGATACAAAGAGATGACTCATTAGAAAAGACCCTGATGCTGAGAAAGATTGAGGGCAAGAGGGGAAAGGGGCAACAGAGGATGAGATGGTTGGGTGGCTTCACTGACTCAGTGGACATGAGTCTGAGCAAAATCTGGGAGATCGTGAAGGACAGGGAAGCTTGGTGTGCTGCAGTTCATGGGGTCACATCGGGTCACGTCGGCCATGGCCTAGGAACTGAGCAACAAATCCCAAATCTTAGAAATTTTAAATTTCTAGTGTTTCAGATAACTGCCAAAAATTCAAGCAGTAGTTTTGCTTGTTCTGTGTACAGTGGAGGGTATACCAGGTGCTACTCCTGTAGGTGCATTTACAAATCCGCAAATCATTTTAAAAAAATTTTAATTTCTATTTCTGCTTGATCAATATTATTTAGAAATTTAGGAACAGTATCACTTTTCTACTTTAAAGATATTTGGAGTTTATATATGCAAGTTTGTTTAAAATCATTGAGTGACATATGACAGTATGAAAATGTTTGGATCGAGAACTCTTATATTCAGTCCTAGATTTGCCTTTTATTAATATTATTACCACAAATGTTAGAATCTTCATTTGAAAATTGGGAATGATGTTTGCATTATATTGTTGTTGAAGTTCAGATCATAAAGTACATATGAAAACACTCTATAAGACACTATGTGAATGTAGCATACTTATGTTGTAAATATGATTAATGTGTACATTAACTTTGAAAATACTTTAAGATCTAATTTTAGATCACTATAATAATTAACAATTGTTTCAAACCTTGCTCCTTGGAAGAATAACTATAACAAGTCTAGACAGTGTATTAAAAAACAGAGACATCACTTTGCCAACAAAGGTCCATATAGTCAAAGCTAAGGTTTTTCCAGTAGCCATGTATGAATGTGAAAGTTGGACCATAAAGAAGGCTGACTATCAAAGAATTGCTTTCGAACTGTGGTGCTGGAGAAGACTCTTGAGAGTCCCTTGGACTGCAAGGAGATCAACCAGTCAACCCTGAATATTCATTGGCAGGACTGATGCTGAAGCTCTAATACTTTGGCCACCTGATACAAAGAGATGACTCATTAGAAAAGACCCTGATGCTGAGAAAGATTGAGGGCAAGAGGGGAAAGGGGCAACAGAGGATGAGATGGTTGGGTGGCTTCACTGACTCAGTGGACATGAGTTTGAGCAAAATCTGGGAGATCGTGAAGGACAGGGAAGCTTGGTGTGCTGCAGTTCATGGGGTCACATCGGGTCACATCGGCCACGACCTAGGAACTGAGCAACAAATCCCAAATCTTAGAAATTTTAAATTTCTAGTGTTTCAGATAACTGCCAAAAATTCAAGCAGTAGTTTTGCTTGTTCTGTGTACAGTGGAGGGCATACCAGGTGCTACTCCTGTAGATGCATCCTCTGCCTCCTACCTTGACACTTGATTCGCGTTCAGACCACGTCATTTTAATGAGTTAAGAGGACGAGGGAGCCTATTTTCACCACTTGATCCCTATCTTTCTGCTGAAGTCTAAAATTCTTCCGGGAACAGATCTTTCCTTCCACATTTCAAGATTAAGAGTGTAAAATATAAATGTCTCATTGAGTTTGCAGATTGATTTAAGTTCATTCTAGTAGTAGTGTCCTATTTATTAGCCAACAAGGTGTAGATAATAGATATAAAATTCTTTTTCTGTAAACGGAAAGAACAGAGAGGATAGATAAGCCTTTAAAATGAAAGAGTGATTGCCACTGTGACAGATAAAAATTAAAGATAAAGAATAGCAGGAAAACCAGGGCTTCGATCCCTGGCTTGGGAACTAAGATCCCACATGCCACACAACCAAAAAAGAAAAAAGAAATTTATTGAGGTATCATTTTATACAAAAGTTACAAAGCAGAATATGTAGTCGATTGCAAAATGGTTAAATCTGTCTTACTTATTAAGAAGGGAATGTTTGTGGAAAAAAATCTTGCACTAGGAAATAGATGAACTAATTTCTGTACCTGGCTTCACTTTTGAATGACTGAAGAATTTTTAGCAGTTTGTTTAGTCTTCAGTTTTTTCATCTCTTCAGGTAAATGAGGACTCTGGATTTGGTGAGTTCCTGTCTTTAAAATTCTATGAGTATTCAGTATTCAAACCAGTTTTAAAAGGGGACAAATAGCTAAGTGTACTTGACTGTACAAATAATTTATTAGAATCTGAAATGAAGGACTCTGGAAATAATGTAGATAGGATGTGTAAAAATAAAAATCTTACTGAAAATCTATCAAAATATTCAAGTCTTATCTGTAGCTATTTGACTTTGTACAAGATGAAGAAATACTGTTTACACAGAACTAGTCAATATGGGCCTACTGGCCTTCATGCCAGAGGTTTAAGAGGAGAGTTTGATTTGATATATATTATATACGTGAGTTTAAATGCTGAAAGACTAGACCCAGAGGTGGGTTTATGGTCTGCTATCACTGATGACCTCATTCAAGGTGAGTTATGGGTAATGGAGACTACTAGAACAGTATTTATTTCTTCTTTGATTTGTTTCTTCAGTTTCTAGAATAGTGCCTTTGTTTATTCTAAAAGTATTCTCAATGGCTACTTTGTTTAAGGCCCTTTCTTAAGGATATGGACTAAATATGACAGTCTCTTCCCCCAGAGCTTACAGTCTGGTTGGGAAGACAAATGAGCATGCAATAAATTTTGTCTGAGTGTGATATATTCTGAAATCACAGTATAAACTGTCACAGAAATATAGAGGGATAAAGCAGTGGGGTGATTGCTCATCCTTTCCACGTCCAAGCAGAACTCTTGTCCCCAAACCCTTCCACTTGTACTTCACTGGCCCCATCAGGGCATCCCACCAGGTACTCCGGCACATGTACCTGGTCGTGTAGGAATCCCACTTCCCTGCTTCTACTCCTATGCCTTTTCCCCACAGAAAATATGATACTTTGAAAAATAAGTTAGGGATTTCTCTGGTGGTCCAGTGGGTAAAGACCACCTTGCAGTGCAAGGGGCACCGGTTTGATCCCTGGTCTGGGAGGATTCCACATGCTGCAGAGCAGCTGGACCAGTGTGTCCAATTGTAAGCCAGCACTCTAGAGCACATGCGCCCCGAGCCGGTGCTCTGCAATGAGAAAGGCCACTGCAATGGGAGGTCCACACAGGCCAGGGAATAAAGATGCTTCTAACAAATGCTTCTAAACAAGCAATTGGAAGAGAGCCTGACTCGACTGGGCAGTAGTGTGAATCTTGTTAGCTGGAGGAAATGATGTGTTTAGGAAGATCTGAGTTGCAAAGGTCAATGGGGTCAAATTGTGCCCTACTAAGAATTCACATTTTATTCACTAGATAAAATAGAGCTGTGTGAAGGTATGAGGATGAAAGAGTAGTAATAAAATATGTTTCTAAAAAATCCCACTGGTGTCTTAATGAGGGATGGCTGTTGTTCTAGGTTCTTAATGAACAAAGTTTTTTTTTAATTTTTTTAAAAAAAATATAATTAATTGAATATCGTGAGTTAAATGCTGCTGGGGTTTATGGTCTGCTATCACTGATGACCTCATTCAAGGTGAGTTATGGGTAATGGAGACTACTAGAAAAGTATTTATTTCTTCTTTGGTTTGTTTCTTCAGTTTCTAGAATAGTGCCTTTGTTTATTCTAAAAGTATTCTCAATGGCTACTTTGTTTAAGGCCCTTTCTTAAGGATATGGACTAAATATGACAGTCTCTTCCCCCAGAGCTTACAGTCTGGTTGGGAAGACAAATGAGCATGCAATAAATTTTGTCTGAGTGTGATATATTCTGAAATCACAATATAAACTGTCACAGAAATATAGAGGGATAAAGCAGTGGGGTGATTGCTCATCCTTTCCACGTCCAAGCAGAACTCTTGTCCCCAAACCCTTCCACTTGTACTTCCCTGGCCCCATCAGGGCATCCCACCAGGTACTCCGGCACATGTACCTGGTCGTGTAGGAATCCCACTTCCCTGCTTCTACTCCTATGCCTTTTCCCCACAGAAAATATGATACTTTGAAAAATAAGTTAGGGATTTCTCTGGTGGTCCAGTGGGTAAAGACCACCTTGCAGTGCAAGGGGCACTGGTTTGATCCCTGGTCTGGGAGGATCCCACATGCTGCAGAGCAGCTGGACCAGTGTATCCAATTGTAAGCCAGAACTCTAGAGCACATGCGCCCCGAGCCGGTGCTCTGCAATGAGAAAGGCCACTGCAATGGGAGGTCCACACAGGCCAGGGAATAAAGATGCTTCTAACAAATGCTTCTAAACAAGCAATTGGAAGAGAGCCTGACTCGACTGGGCAGTGGTGTGAATCTTGTTAGCTGGAGGAAATGATGTGTTTAGGAAGATCTGAGTTGCAAAGGTTAATGGGGTCAAATTGTGCCCTACTAAGACTTCACATTTTATTCACTAGATAAAATAGAGCTGTGCGAAGGTATGAGGATGAAAGAGTAGTAATAAAATATGTTTCTAAAAAATCCCACTGGTGTCTTAATGAGGGATGGCTGTTGTTCTAGGTTCTTAATGAACAAAGTAATAAATCACCTAATTTTATTTAAATTAAAACCATAAATATTTTCTAAGTAATTGTATAAGAAAGAAAATTATAAAATTATATTTGTCAATTATGCCTTAATAAAGCTGGAATAAAAAGGACATTTTAATATTAACATTTTAAGTTAAATTATAGGTTACATTCATAAATGTCTCACCACATAATGAACATGCTATATTACATCTCAGAACTTCCTATACTTCCTTATATAATGAAGAAAAAACTGTAACACAACAGCAACAACTTCTAGTTGTATCAAAAAATTTCTTTGTATACATCTTAATTTGATCCTCAACAAACCCCTCTGAGAAGCAGGGTAATCATTAAAATCAGAGTGTAAACTCTTTTGAGAGCTTCTTAGTAAAGAATCTGCCTACAGTGCAAGAGACCTGGGTTCGATCCCTGGGTCAGGAAGATCCCCTAGAGAAGGGAATGGCTACCTACTCTAGTATTTTTGCCTGGAAAATTCCATGGACAGAGGAGCCTGGCAGGATTGCAAATAGTTGAACTTTTTGCATGTCTTTGTCAAGTATACACTTATTCCCTTAAGCAGTTCTTAAGAATATTTGAACTATTTTTCCAGTTAATTTTTAATTTTATTGTTTTCAAGATGTCAGTAGCTTCTGTCTTCTCCATATTTTATTTATATTCTCTTAAGCAAGAGAGTGCACTAAACCTTGCTTATTTCTTAAGCAAGGTTTTAACTTTTTATAGAAAAGTGCAAAACTTTTAAAATAATGTAACTGAAATCTATTGTTTATGTGTCAAAATTTCACCAGAGATTCTGTGATATCCTTTATAAAGCCATTGTAGAAGGTAGATTACCTGTAAACTAGAACTCTGATGGTTCTTATATTTCAAAGGGAGAAAAAGAAAACATTTAGGCAAAAATTAGGTTAGAATAACTCAAACACAGGTGATGTTACAAGGGGGTTTCCGTTTTAAGGAAGGTAAAATGAGTTCAAAGTACTTTTTCATGCTGTCAGAATTGGCAGTGTTTTCTCTTGTTATTACTTAATGAACTTTAAACTATTCATTGAAAAAGAACGCTTCATTGAATTCTGAGTTCAGATCTCCAGAATTCTAAGACTTCGATTCAGGTGTGGGTTGGTGAAAGGAATTAATTCACTAACATAGATAATCTACAGAATTAACTTATTTTCTATAGACAAATGTTCTTAAATTTGTTTTATGCTGCTAACCAACCTCTCCTGAATTCAGCACTTTGCGTATTTTGGCAGTAGACACTGGGTCGGCCTATATTACATCTCAGAACTTCCTGTACTTCCTTATATAATGAAGAAAAAACTGTAACACAACAGCAACAACTTCTAGTTGTATCAAAAAATTTCTTTGTATACATCTTAATTTGATCCTCAACAAACCCCTCTGAGAAGCAGGGTAATCATTAAAATCAGAGTGTAAACTCTTTTGAGAGCTTCTTAGTAAAGAATCTGCCTACAGTGCAAGAGACCTGGGTTCGATCCCTGGGTCAGGAAGATCCCCTAGAGAAGGGAATGGCTACCTACTCTAGTATTTTTGCCTGGAAAATTCCATGGACAGAGGAGCCTGGCAGGATTGCAAATAGTTGAACTTTTTGCATGTCTTTGTCAAGTATACACTTATTCCCTTAAGCAGTTCTTAAGAATATTTGAACTATTTTTCCAGTTAATTTTTAATTTTATTGTTTTCAAGATGTCAGTAGCTTCTGTCTTCTCCATATTTTATTTATATTCTCTTAAGCAAGAGAGTGCACTAAACCTTGCTTATTTCTTAAGCAAGGTTTTAACTTTTTATAGAAAAGTGCAAAACTTTTAAAATAATGTAACTGAAATCTATTGTTTATGTGTCAAAATTTCACCAGAGATTCTGTGATATCCTTTATAAAGCCATTGTAGAAGGTAGATTACCTGTAAACTAGAACTCTGATGGTTCTTATATTTCAAAGGGAGAAAAAGAAAACATTTAGGCAAAAATTAGGTTAGAATAACTCAAACACAGGTGATGTTACAAGGGGGTTTCCGTTTTAAGGAAGGTAAAATGAGTTCAAAGTACTTTTTCATGCTGTCAGAATTGGCAGTGTTTTCTCTTGTTATTACTTAATGAACTTTAAACTATTCATTGAAAAAGAACGCTTCATTGAATTCTGAGTTCAGATCTCCAGAATTCTAAGACTTCGATTCAGGTGTGGGTTGGTGAAAGGAATTAATTCACTAACATAGATAATCTACAGAATTAACTTATTTTCTATAGACAAATGTTCTTAAATTTGTTTTATGCTGCTAACCAACCTCTCCTGAATTCAGCACTTGCGTATTTTGGCAGAAATAGCACTTAACCTGGGGTCAGAAGGCCAGTAGGGTAGAGCCTGAGCTCTGATTTCTGCCACTTACAGCTGTTTTGCTGAGTAGCTCCTTTCTCCCAGTGTTGTGTCTTTGCTCTCCACTTCAGATGAATTTTCTACTTCATAGAATTTTGAGGATTGGAAGGGTATTTTTGATCCTTGGACGGCCATAAGATACTATAAGAATAAATGCCATGAGATTTTATGGGAGATTCTTATTAAGTTGGAAATCATGCAGTTTGCATTGTGGCCAGAGAAATGGAGGAAATCTTATCTTAAGACATTATTTTTTAAAATGTGTCAACTGATGGTGGTAGGAAAGAGATCATGTCAGAGAGGTAAACATGGATTCTCAAAAAGAAAATTTAGAGGAGCATGCCAAAAAAGACATTAAGTTAAAGTAATTAGAAGATAGGTTTTCAAACAGATATCTCAAATATAAATAATCTAACTAGAACCTACTTAACTTGTAAAATTTTGGCTTTCCAAATAAGTACCTGCCAACACAAAACCTCAGGAGGTAGGACTATTTTAATATTTGGATTTTTCTGGACACTGAGAAAAAGGCTTTGATTGCACATGGATATTTTTTCTTTAACACATCACTATTTTATATTCCCTTCCACAAAGAAGAGATTTCATTTGTTAGATTATTTTTTTGTTGTCATTAGTAATTGGATTTTCTAAAACTGATATTTGATTGGTATATTAAAGGCTGTAAGGTGCTATTTTAATAACCAGTATGAGGATTTTACCAAGTAATTCTCCATTGATCTTGAGTAAATCCACTTGTTGAAGCTTGACACTTGCCCTTACTTGTAATAAAAGTGCCTATATTTCTTGAATAATAAATATGTTTGAATTAGTAAACAGTTTCTAACCATGTTAATAACTTATAGGATATCCTACATATTTGCATGTGTCCTAAATCATGTCAATTGTGTCTAGATTCTTTATGACTCTATCAACTGTAGCCCACCAGGCTCCTCTGTCCATAGGATTCTCCAGGCAAGAATACTGGAGTGGGTTGCTGTGCCCTTCTCCAGCGGATCTTCCCAACCCAGGGATGGAACCCACATCTCTTAACATCTTCTGCATTGGTAGGCAGTTTCTTTACCGCTAACACCACCTGGGAAGCCCATTCTACGTATTTACCCTTTCCTAATTTAAACATCATTTCTATCAACTCTAGTAAATGTGAATATACTTAATGAATAGTCTTCACACGCAAGGGTATGTACTTAGAATCATGGTCCCCACTGACACAAGAAATTTCTCCTAATACCTTCTGAGGGGAGAATAAGAATGCAAGCATTTCTCCTCATCTGAATCTTCTGATTTGAATGAACTTAAATTTGTGCACTCTTTTCTAGACATTTATTTTGTAAGAAGTTATTTTAAAGAATATGTATATGGTATATATGGTTCTAACTTTACAGTTTTTAACCTTTTCCCCCATCCATTAAAATAGAAAACCTTACATTTTTCTTCTTTTCAGTCGCATTTCTGTATGTGTGCATGTATTTTGTTCAAGAATCTACTAAATGTAATTGTCAAAGTTTAATGTGACATTTGCCCAGTGTAAATGTCACATTATACTTTAAAGTAAGATAATCAAATTAGTGAAAAATAGCAAGAAACCAACTGAAAACCTTAAACTATAAGAAATTCAGATGAGATCTTGCTGATGTAATGAATATGAAAACTATGTAATTTCATACTGACATAGCCAGAGTACATGCCAGATCACTGAATTTGTATTTTATGGATATTCTTATGTTTACCTTTTTACCAAAGATTTCCAATTGATGTGATAACAGATGCTTAGTTTGGTTTTTTTTGCATATAACATCTTTTTTAAAAAATTCAAATATGAAATTTCTGAGTGTTTAGGCAACAGTAAATAGCTGTTGTAGTTTATGTGCCTCTGAAATATGAAATCTCTTCTTAGAAAAGATTTTCAGCCTCAAACTTGTATAGTGAAATATATTAGGTTGGTGCAAACGTAATTGTGGCTTCAGACCATGAATTTTAAATCATTATAACTAGGCTTAAAAATATCTTTATTAATCAAAATAGGGACTATTACAGTCAACGCATATTTGCCAATGAGAAATACATCTTGTTTGTTCCTGTAGTATAAAAAAATTCCGTGCTTTGGGATTCAACAAATTCTTCGAAAGCATTTTCTGCTTCCTCTTGGTTATCAAAGCATTTTCTCTGAAAAAATTTGTTGACATTCTTGAAGAAGTGGTAATCAGTTGCCGAGAAGTCAGGTAAATATGGCGGATGAGGCAAAACTTCATAGCCCAATTTATTCAACTTTCAAAGCATTGGTTGTATGATTCCTCTTTGGGCATTGTCAAGGAGAAGAAATGGGCTCTTTCTCTTGACCAGTATAGGCTGCAGGCATTACATTTTTTGATGTGTCTCAAAGATTTGCTGAGCATACTTTTCAGGTGTAATGGTTTTGCTGGGATTCAGAATTCAGATTTTTGGTGCAAGTTTGGCTTTGGGAGGTGCTTTGGAACTGCTTCTCCGTCCAGCCATTGAGCTGGTCATTGCCATTTATCATATACAATCCACTTTTTGTTGCATATCACAATCTGATGGAGAAGTGGTTCACTGTCGTTGCATAGAATAAAAAGACACCCAGTGTAAATGTCACATTATATTTAAAGTAAGATAATCAAATTAGTGAAAATAGCAAGAAACCAACTGAAAACCTTAAACTATAAGAAATTCAGATGAGATCTTGCTGATGTAATGAATATGAAAACTATGTAATTTCATACTGACATAGCCAGAGTACATGCCAGATCACTGAATTTGTATTTTATGGATATTCTTATGTTTACCTTTTTACCAAAGATTTCCAATTGATGTGATAACAGATGCTTAGTTTGGTTTTTTTTGCATATAACATCTTTTTTAAAAAATTCAAATATGAAATTTCTGAGTGTTTAGGCAACAGTAAATAGCTGTTGTAGTTTATGTGCCTCTGAAATATGAAATCTCTTCTTAGAAAAGATTTTCAGCCTCAAACTTGTATAGTGAAATATATTAGGTTGGTGCAAACGCGTAATTGTGGCTTCAGACCATGAATTTTAAATCATTATAACTAGGCTTAAAAATATCTTTATTAATCAAAATAGGGACTATTACAGTCAACGCATATTTGCCAATGAGAAATACATCTTGTTTGTTCCTGTAGTATAAAAAAATTCCGTGCTTTGGGATTCAACAAATTCTTCGAAAGCATTTTCTGCTTCCTCTTGGTTATCAAAGCATTTTCTCTGAAAAAATTTGTTGACATTCTTGAAGAAGTGGTAATCAGTTGCCGAGAAGTCAGGTAAATATGGCGGATGAGGCAAAACTTCATAGCCCAATTTATTCAACTTTCAAAGCATTGGTTGTATGATTCCTCTTTGGGCATTGTCAAGGAGAAGAAATGGGCTCTTTCTCTTGACCAGTATAGGCTGCAGGCATTACATTTTTTGATGTGTCTCAAAGATTTGCTGAGCATACTTTTCAGGTGTAATGGTTTTGCTGGGATTCAGAATTCAGATTTTTGGTGCAAGTTTGGCTTTGGGAGGTGCTTTGGAACTGCTTCTCCGTCCAGCCATTGAGCTGGTCATTGCCATTTATCATATACAATCCACTTTTTGTTGCATATCACAATCTGATGGAGAAGTGGTTCACTGTCGTTGCATAGAATAAAAAGACCACCCTTCAAAACAGCAATTATTTTGATTTTCAGTCAGCTTATGAGGCACCCACTTATCAAGCTTTTTCACCTTGCCAGTATCCTTCAAATGTCAAATGATGATAGATCAGTCAATGTTGAGTGCTTCGCAACGTCTCATGTAGTTTTAAGAGGATCAGCTTTGATGATCCTCTCAATAGCTTATCCTCTCAGTTGGTTGTCAGTGTCCAATGGCTGGCCACTACACTCCTCGTCTTCAAGGCTTTCATCTCCTTTGCAAAACTTCTTAAACCACCATGGCACTGTACATTCATTAGCCATTCCTGGGTCAAATGCATTGTTGATGTTGCAAGTTGTCTCTGCTGCTTTTTGACCCATTTTGAACTCGAATAACAAAACCACTCAAATTTGTTTTTTGTCTAACATCATTTCCATAGTCTAACCACAAAAAACATAAAGTGAAAAATACATATTAAAATGATAGATAACATAATGCCATTTATTTAAGAATGTGTTCCAGTATCAGAAGGCACAGTTCAACAAAGCAAAAACCGAATTTGAGTAAGCTCCAGGAGATGTTGATGGACAGGGAAGCCTGGTGTGCCACAATCCATGGGGTTGCAGAGTCAGACACGAATTAGCAACTGAACTGAGTATATACTAACCATTTTTGGTCATGTGGTATGTGCTGGAAATGCAATCATTGCCATGAGGGAGGTTGAATTTCCTGAAAGGAGTTTCTATATTTTACTCTCGATGTTAGCATTACCATTTTCAGGTGGAAGCTTTGAACTCCATTCTTTGGCTTTAGGAGAAGAAATGGGCTCTTTCTCTTGACCAGTATAGGCTGCAGGCATTACATTTTTTGGTGTGTCTCAAAGATTTGCTGAGCATACTTTTCAGGTGTAATGGTTTTGCTGGGATTCAGAATTCAGATTTTTGGTGCAAGTTTGGCTTTGGGAGGTGCTTTGGAACTGCTTCTCCGTCCAGCCATTGAGCTGGTCATTGCCATTTATCATATACAATCCACTTTTTGTTGCATATCACAATCTGATGGAGAAGTGGTTCACTGTCGTTGCATAGAATAAAAAGACCAACCTTCAAAACAACAATTATTTTGATTTTCAGTCAGCTTATGAGGCACCCACTTATCAAGCTTTTTCACCTTGCCAGTATCCTTCAAATGTCAAATGATGATAGATCAGTCAATGTTGAGTTCTTCGGCAACGTCTCATGTAGTTTTAAGAGGATCAGCTTTGATGATCCTCTCAATAGCTTATCCTCTCAGTTGGTTGTCAGTGTCCAATGGCTGGCCACTACACTCCTCGTCTTCAAGGCTTTCATCTCCTTTGCAAAACTTCTTAAACCACCATGGCACTGTACATTCATTAGCCATTCCTGGGCCAAATGCATTGTTGATGTTGCAAGTTGTCTCTGCTGCTTTTTGACCCATTTTGAACTCGAATAACAAAACCACTCAAATTTGTTTTTTGTCTAACATCATTTCCATAGTCTAACCACAAAAAACATAAAGTGAAAAATACATATTAAAATGATAGATAACATAATGCCATTTATTTAAGAATGTGTTCCAGTATCAGAAGGCACAGTTCAACAAAGCAAAAACCCAATTTGAGTAAGCTCCAGGAGATGTTGATGGACAGGGAAGCCTGGTGTGCCACAATCCATGGGGTTGCAGAGTCAGACACGAATTAGCAACTGAACTGAGTATATACTAACCATTTTTGGTCATGTGGTATGTGCTGGAAATGCAATCATTGCCATGAGGGAGGTTGAATTTCCTGAAAGGAGTTTCTGTATTTTACTCTCGATGTTAGCATTACCATTTTTCAGGTGGAAGCTTTGAACTCCTTCTCCTTTGCTTTTTCTAATTAGTCAGCCCTCTCACTCCTTTATTCTGAATCTTTCTTAGTTTACCAGTCATTCATTTGATCTTTATGGTTTCTTCCTTGTCCTGTTTGTTCCTTTCTCCTAGAATCAAACTTCCGTGGGTGTCATTATAGCTTCCTAAACCTAAGTTCTCTTCTCTGAATTGACATTTCCTCTGTGTTCATTCTTTTCATCTGTTAATGTATTCTGTGTTTTTCTTTTATGGCTATGATTTTTCCTTATATTTTATGATCCTTGGTATCTGTTTTTTTTTTTTTTTAAATGAAGGACTGGGTACAAATATGGTGTTCTTTCCTGTCCTGTTGTGCAAATAACTCTATAATCTATTCTGTCGCCTGAGCAGAAAGTGTGCTGTGAGAACTTTGTGCTGCCGCTACTGCTTAGTCACTTCAGTCATGTGCGACTCTGTGCCAGCCTGTGGACTGCAGCCTGCCAGGCTCTTCTATCCATAGAATTATCCAGGCAAGAATACTAGAGTGGATTGCCATGTCCTCCTCCAGGGGATCTTCCCAACCCAAGATCGAACCCGGGTCTCTTGCATTGCGGGCAGATTCTTTTATTTTTTTTCATATATATGTTTTTAATTTTGGCCTCTTTCATTGGTCCTTCAGTTATTTATTTTCATCTGTTTACTTCATCGATTCTCTCTCATTGCAGAGCACTGGCTCTGTGTGCATGCACTCCAGAGCGCTGGCTTGTAATTGAACGCACCAGTCCAGCCGGTCCACAGCATGTGGGATTTTCCCGAGCCAGGGATCAAACCGGTGCCCCTTGCACTGCAAGGCGGACTCTTTACCCACTGAACCACCAGGGAAGCCCCAGGCAGATTCTTTACCATAGAGCCATCAGGCAAGCCCCTGAGGACTTTGTATGTGTGGCTAAAACCTATTAACTGGCAACTTATGTTTAGGATAAACAGTCAAGATAGACTAATTGCCAGAAAGAGAATAAGCAGGATGACAGTATCCACTCTAAAGGTCTTCACTGTTTCCAGATGGTTCAATATTTTCTTTTGTCAGAGACATTGCCATTCTTGTTTTTTTTGTTTTTTAGTCTTTAACACGATTCATTTTATGTGGAATCTGCATCCTGTTTGTTCCTTTCTCCTAGAATCAAACTTCCGTGGGTGTCATTATAGCTTCCTAAACCTAAGTTCTCTTCTCTGAATTGACATTTCCTCTGTGTTCATTCTTTTCATCTGTTAATGTATTCTGTGTTTTTCTTTTATGGCTATGATTTTTCCTTATATTTTATGATCCTTGGTATCTGTTTTTTTTTTTTTTTTAAATGAAGGACTGGGTACAAATATGGTGTTCTTTCCTGTCCTGTTGTGCAAATAACTCTATAATCTATTCTGTCGCCTGAGCAGAAAGTGTGCTGTGAGAACTTTGTGCTGCCGCTACTGCTTAGTCACTTCAGTCATGTGCGACTCTGTGCCAGCCTGTGGACTGCAGCCTGCCAGGCTCTTCTATCCATAGAATTATCCAGGCAAGAATACTAGAGTGGATTGCCATGTCCTCCTCCAGGGGATCTTCCCAACCCAAGATCGAACCCGGGTCTCTTGCATTGCGGGCAGATTCTTTTTTTTTTTTTTTTTCATATATATGTTTTTAATTTTGGCCTCTTTCATTGGTCCTTCAGTTATTTATTTTCATCTGTTTACTTCATCGATTCTCTCTCATTGCAGAGCACTGGCTCTGTGTGCATGCACTCCAGAGCGCTGGCTTGTAATTGAATGCACCAGTCCAGCCGGTCCACAGCATGTGGGATTTTCCCGAGCCAGGGATCAAACCGGTGCCCCTTGCACTGCAAGGCGGACTCTTTACCCACTGAACCACCAGGGAAGCCCCAGGCAGATTCTTTACCATAGAGCCATCAGGCAAGCCCCTGAGGACTTTGTATGTGTGGCTAAAACCTATTAACTGGCAACTTATGTTTAGGATAAACAGTCAAGATAGACTAATTGCCAGAAAGAGAATAAGCAGGATGACAGTATCCACTCTAAAGGTCTTCACTGTTTCCAGATGGTTCAATATTTTCTTTTGTCAGAGACATTGCCATTCTTTTTTTTTTTCTTTTTTAGTCTTCAACAGCATTCATTTTATGTGGAATCTGCATCCTGTTTGGCCCAAGTGTTTTACATATGAACCTTCGATTATTTCTCCTGGGTTGTGTTGTATTTCACCAGATACCAAGTACGCTGATTCATTATTCAAAACTCCTCAGAGTTTTCATTATCAAATAGATTCTCTGGCTCCAGTAGCCCACCCTAATGTTTTCAGACAGATGTTTCAAATCACTTTTCATCTTCTGTAGGTTTGTTGAAATTTCTAATCTGTTCTTTCAGTCTCACTAGTGACTTATACACATTTGCTGATTCCAGTGGTCAGTTCTTTGTCCTTGCTTGTCCTATCAGCAGCATTTGCCCTATTTGATAGCTTCTTAATTCATTGGTTTCTGGGCTACCACATGCTTGTTTTATTCTCTTATCTCATTAGCTGCCACTGTTCATTCTCCTTTGTGATTCTTCCTCTTTGGTTCCGTGTCCTTTTAGACTGTTCCACTGCAATCTGATCCTCTTTCATTCCCTCTGTATCTAATATATATTCACTTCGTTGACGATCTCATGACTAAATAATGCCCACATGCCAGTGATTACTGAGCCTAGACCTCCTTCCTGAATTCTAGACCAGCACAATCAGTATGGAAACCTCCAGTCTCAGGTGTCAGTTGAATACTCGAAATGTGTAACTTAGAAACTAAATGTTCAATTTTATGTCATTTTGATTTAAATTTAAATAGCCACATGTGGCCAGTAGCTGTCATTCTGTGCAGTTCAGACCTGTGTCTCCTTTGATGTAAATCTTTATTATCTGACATCCAACAAATCAAGTGTTATAATATTAGGAATATATTACCCATTTTTTAAAATTAAGTACAAATAATGTTTTTAATATTAAAGCTTCCTTGAAGATTTCATGATATTCCATCATCATTGTGCAGGTGTTATTAACAAGTGCTATTAATTAACTTGAGTAAAGACTCCAGAAATTTCTTATTTTTCATATTTCAGTTAGTACCACATATTCTGGTAACACTTAGCCGCGAGGTCATAGACACCTGAATTTACATGCAGATTCTGTTTCTTTTTTCTTTTTTTTCCTACTCAAAGGCACATCTTTTTTTTTTTTTTTTGACCCTAAGTCATCATTTATTTTTCATCTGTCTTTATTCTTTGCCATGTGTGGGCCTCCCACTGCAGTGGCCTCTCTTACTGCAGAGTGCTGACTCTGGGTTGCATGCACCCCAGAGCGCTGGCATGTAATTGGACACACAGGTCCAGCTGGGCCAGGGATCGAACCGGTGCCACTTGCACTGCAAGGTGGACTCCTTACCCACTGGACCTCCAGGGAAGCCCCAGATTCTGTTTCTTATGCTATGACCTGGAGCAAGTTATTTCATCTTAGTGACTTGTCATTTGAAAATAGAGGATAGGAAAGTGTTTACTGCAAGTGAAAGTTTTTAAATACCAACCCATGTCTGATTTACAATGCAGTAGAGTAATAGATAGTATCTTTATGACTATATCCAGAACTGTTTTAATCATTGAGCCTTTTGATTTTAAATTTACTTAACTTCCCACTAAACTCCAGAAAGAGAAATCACTTTGCTCTTAAAATTAAATTTAGTGAATGTCTTAAGTTAAAATCCATATTTAGTACATACATCTTTTTTTCAAAATATAACTTATAGGCATACTGATTAAAACATTTCCCAAGACCAAAGGAGGTTTCATTATATAATCCTGAGTTGGCAGACTTTGAAGGTTTCAGCTTCTTTATCAGAACATAATTCATATCATGGTGGAAATAATGAATGTTTTATAATTTACTGCTGTGCCTCTAGAGAAAATTGATTAGGTGTCATTTATGAAATTTAAAAATGTTCAATTTTATGTCATTTTGATTTAAATTTAAATAGCCACATGTGGCCAGTAGCTGTCATTCTGTGCAGTTCAGACCTGTGTCTCCTTTGATGTAAATCTTTATTATCTGACATCCAACAAATCAAGTGTTATAATATTAGGAATATATTACCCATTTTTTAAAATTAAGTACAAATAATGTTTTTAATATTAAAGCTTCCTTGAAGATTTCATGATATTCCATCATCATTGTGCAGGTGTTATTAACAAGTGCTATTAATTAACTTGAGTAAAGACTCCAGAAATTTCTTATTTTTCATATTTCAGTTAGTACCACATATTCTGGTAACACTTAGCCGCGAGGTCATAGACACCTGAATTTACATGCAGATTCTGTTTCTTTTTTCTTTTTTTTCCTACTCAAAGGCACATCTTTTTTTTTTTTTTTGACCCTAAGTCATCCTTTTTTTTTCATCTGTCTTTATTCTTTGCCATGTGTGGGCCTCCCACTGCAGTGGCCTCTCTTACTGCAGAGTGCTGACTCTGGGTTGCATGCACCCCAGAGCGCTGGCATGTAATTGGACACACAGGTCCAGCTGGGCCAGGGATCGAACCGGTGCCACTTGCACTGCAAGGTGGACTCCTTACCCACTGGACCTCCAGGGAAGCCCCAGATTCTGTTTCTTATGCTATGACCTGGAGCAAGTTATTTCATCTTAGTGACTTGTCATTTGAAAATAGAGGATAGGAAAGTGTTTACTGCAAGTGAAAGTTTTTAAATACCAACCCATGTCTGATTTACAATGCAGTAGAGTAATAGATAGTATCTTTATGACTATATCCAGAACTGTTTTAATCATTGAGCCTTTTGATTTTAAATTTACTTAACTTCCCACTAAACTCCAGAAAGAGAAATCACTTTGCTCTTAAAATTAAATTTAGTGAATGTCTTAAGTTAAAATCCATATTTAGTACATACATCTTTTTTTCAAAATATAACTTATAGGCATACTGATTAAAACATTTCCCAAGACCAAAGGAGGTTTCATTATATAATCCTGAGTTGGCAGACTTTGAAGGTTTCAGCTTCTTTATCAGAACATAATTCATATCATGGTGGAAATAATGAATGTTTTATAATTTACTGCTGTGCCTCTAGAGAAAATTGATACTATCAGGAACCAATAAACTCAAAGTGAGGATTAGAGGAGGAATTACAACAACTTTATATTGGCCGCAGTAGGCAAAGTGGGAGGGAAGGTTATAAAATGGCAAAATTATTTTTTGACCAGGCCATGGCCTATTTTTATAGTTTGGGAAAAACTATATTTAATATCAACCATAAGAGGCATTTTACTATTTTTATGATTTCATAGTAAAATTGACAGCTTCACCATTTTTAAAGTAGTTAGGCATACAAAAAGATGTGGAATATATTTCTGAATATGTTCCTGTAAAGTTTTCTGTAAGGTTTTTTTTTTTTTTTTGGTAATAAGCTTAGTGCTTGGTCCTAAAGAAAATAAGTATTATGTCATTTCAAAGCCTTTCTTCGGTTGCTAGATCTTACAATTATTTTTAGTTTTTTAGTGTTATAGTGAATACACCTATATATCAAATTGTTTACCACATCTCTGAAATGGAAGTTATTTTAATTCATGTTTGAAGTAGAATAAATTTTTCTTCATATTAATCATGTATATACATTCCTTCCCTTTATATATCTGCACATTAGCATTTTCACATATTTTCCATCACTGTTCCCTTCAGTCTTTATGTTCTGCTATTCTGTGAAAAGCTGTGACTTTTAAAAAATAATTATAATTTTTATTTACTAAACTTGCTTAGAGTAGGCACTACTTAGACTGAAGGAAGAAGCTCCTTATATTTGCCCTCTCTTGGTCATGGGGAAAAGAATGAAATACCATTTATATCATAAAAATAAAAATTTATATTCCTTTGTAAATTTCCATGCCACAAAGTAACCGTTTTGTGACCTAAGTCCATGACAAAAAAATACTTTAGTTTTTAAACATTTTGGTTTGTGTCTGCTAAAGGCCCTGGAAATTCAGAGGAGGAAGGTTATATACATTTTCATTTACGCTTACTCAGTTAGAGTATACTTTTCTAGGACTGCACTCAGAATAGCCCTAAGGCTTCTCGTAGAGTAGCTAACTGCATACTTTTGCATTTTGTGGTTTAGTCAGTTTGGTCTGGATAGTGAAGAGACTATGATATCATAGAATTTACTGGTAATGTTTTCTGGAAATGAATATCCATCACTTATTGAAAATGTCAACTAACAATGGAAATTAGGTTGAGGAACCAGACCTTCTGGTAATGGTAGAGATGTCTAGATAATGTTGATTTGTATTTTCCAGAATTTTAAGCACATGTTTTCAGGAAGCTTTTTCCTTGAGTAAAAAATGAATGAAAATATAAAGAATCGCTCTGTGTTTTTCTGCAAGTCTGAGAGCAAAGTTGATGACAAATATGAAAACTAAGAATTGACTAAGTGGAATGACTGGTCATTTTTTTAAACTAATTTAAGCGGTTTTTGCCATGTAAATGTTTGACAAGTAAAAAGTAGAATTTTTTCTAATGCTCTAATTTGTCAATTTACTTCTTTTTTTCCAACTTTCTTCCCTGAAAAAATTCAAGTACAATTAATAATAAAATAAAATTGAGAGTGGTTTTTGACTAGTGTCCATCTTTTCCTTTTTATCAAAATCAGAAATACTGTATTTTAGTAGAAACACTCTTTAAAAAAAAAACCAAAAACTGTTACTCAGTTTAAATAGTAAAACCCTTTTTATACTTTATCAAAAATTAATTCATAGTTTGTCAGCTAGTGTTTATGGTGAGTTTACTATGTGCTAAGGACTGTGCCAAGTCCTAGGGAAATGGAAGATGAAAGACTACCCTCAACCTCCACCTAGGCTAGTTGGGGACTCCATCAGGCAAAGAAATATTGAGGATGAATTCAACAGGAGATATGCATAAAACACTTAAGGGAGCACAGAGAGGGGAATCATTTTGATTGAATGTATTAATTCTGTGTTGACTTTATAATATAGAACAATATTATCCCTTTAAGGCTGCTCTCAATGGCAGTTGAGAGTTAGGAATCTGGATTTTGTTGCTGGCCGTTTACATGACTAATATGTCACGAGTCATGTCATAGCCTTAATTGCTATGTTGCTTCTTTCAAATGTGCCTCCCAGGGGTATTCTGGTAATAAGTGAGTTAATATACAGAAAACCCTTCAGTTTCTTTTATTTTAATGGAAGTGACACTGTGTGTGTGTGTGTGTGTGCACTGTGTGTACTTGCCCTTCTTTTGAAAGAAATCCTGCCTTTCACATCTCTCAGCTATTAAATCTAAGTAGACAAGTTTGTCTCTCTTTTTCTGTTTTTTGGCCAATTCAAAATTCAGAAAGTTTGGGAGGCTTTTTTGCAGAGGTGGTCTTGTTTCCTTTTTTCTTCTTTTATTTTTGAAGTACTGTTATTAGGCTTGATACGTCATGTCATCTCAGTTTTTTCAATCTGTATATTTTCAAGCGAAGATTTAATAAAGAGTTTAAAGAAAAATACTTTACTGTTAAACGCAGTTAATACATGCGTAGTATAGCAGTTAGGCAAATTAATGTACTTTTTCATATTCACTGAATTTTGAACAGGGAAAAATGGATACAGCATAATTGCATTTTCAAAATGACTTCTCACTGCTTTGAGTTGTGGAAAATGTCTGCTAAATCATCATGCTTGTGTTCAAAATTTTATTATCTCTCCCTAGAATTTAAATTGGATCTTTTATGGATAGACCTGGGAGAATGAGTTCTCTCTCATCTTCTCAATACCATGCCACTGTAGGGATGAAAATAGTTTTCCTTTTTTTTTTTTTTTTTAAGATTTATCTATTTATCTTGGGTGGGAGTTGGGTTGGAGAGGGAGGGGAGCAGGCGGGCCACTTCCATTGGTCTTTCATTTCTCTATTTTCATCCGTCTTTGTTCCTTGGCTCCTATGGGCCTCCCATCGCGGTGGCGTCTGTCGTTGCACAGTGTTGGCTCTGGGCCACATGCGCTCCAGAGCTCCGGCTCGGTGATTGGACACATTGGTCCAGCCGCTCTGCGGCACGTGGGATCCTCCCAGGCCAGGGATCGAACCTGCGCCCCTTGCGCTGCAAGGCGGTGTCCTTACCCACTGGACCACCAGGGGAAGCCGTGAAAATAGTTTCCATATGGAACTGCTTATTAAATCCTCTCTCGTGTTAACTTTCTTTTTTGTGTTTTGATTTTAATTCTAAAGGATATTTAATTCCTGCGCATGTAGATACGGGGAATGCAGGATTCACTGATAAATTCAGTAAGTACCCATCGAGTACTTACTGTTTCTCAGGCACTGTATAAGTGTTATGTGAATGTATCCGTGAACCAGATAATAATCCGTGTCCTAGTCTAAATTTACTGTCCAGTGGAGAGAGACAGACAATGAACAAATAAATAGAGTAAATAACAAAGCAAGGAGAGAGGATACCATGAGATGGGGCATGGGGTTAGATTGCTGTCTTTAACAGGAGTCAAGGAAAGCGTCACAGAGAAGGTGACACATGAGCAAAATGTGGAAGAAGAAAGAAAGCCATGTTGCCAGAAAGAGTAGCACGCCCAGCCAAGATACCAGGTCAGGAATATGCTTGGTGTGCATTTTGCACAGCAAAAAACCTAATGTGGCTGGTGTGGAGGAATGAGTAGTGTGTCAGAGGGGTAGTGAGGGGCCATGTCTAAATGAAGTGCAGAGCACTGCCCTAGCCTCAGGACTAGTACTGTTCACCAGAGACGTATTTTTAAAAGGGCAAGGTGAGAGGGGGGAGCTAAGATGCCGGAGAAATGAGGAGAAGATTTCCTGTTTATTAAAGAATTTTTAAAATTTATCTCTCCCTAGAATTTAAATTGGATCTTTTATGGATAGACCTGGGAGAATGAGTTCTCTCTCATCTTCTCAATACCATGCCACTGTAGGGATGAAAATAGTTTTCCTTTTTTTTTTTTTTTTTAAGATTTATCTATTTATCTTGGGTGGGAGTTGGGTTGGAGAGGGAGGGGAGCAGGCGGGCCACTTCCATTGGTCTTTCATTTCTCTATTTTCATCCGTCTTTGTTCCTTGGCTCCTATGGGCCTCCCATCGCGGTGGCGTCTGTCGTTGCACAGTGTTGGCTCTGGGCCACATGCGCTCCAGAGCTCCGGCTCGGTGATTGGACACATTGGTCCAGCCGCTCTGCGGCACGTGGGATCCTCCCAGGCCAGGGATCGAACCTGCGCCCCTTGCGCTGCAAGGCGGTGTCCTTACCCACTGGACCACCAGGGGAAGCCGTGAAAATAGTTTCCATATGGAACTGCTTATTAAATCCTCTCTCGTGTTAACTTTCTTTTTTGTGTTTTGATTTTAATTCTAAAGGATATTTAATTCCTGCGCATGTAGATACGGGGAATGCAGGATTCACTGATAAATTCAGTAAGTACCCATCGAGTACTTACTGTTTCTCAGGCACTGTATAAGTGTTATGTGAATGTATCCGTGAACCAGATAATAATCCGTGTCCTAGTCTAAATTTACTGTCCAGTGGAGAGAGACAGACAATGAACAAATAAATAGAGTAAATAACAAAGCAAGGAGAGAGGATACCATGAGATGGGGCATGGGGTTAGATTGCTGTCTTTAACAGGAGTCAAGGAAAGCGTCACAGAGAAGGTGACACATGAGCAAAATGTGGAAGAAGAAAGAAAGCCATGTTGCCAGAAAGAGTAGCACGCCCAGCCAAGATACCAGGTCAGGAATATGCTTGGTGTGCATTTTGCACAGCAAAAAACCTAATGTGGCTGGTGTGGAGGAATGAGTAGTGTGTCAGAGGGGTAGTGAGGGGCCATGTCTAAATGAAGTGCAGAGCACTGCCCTAGCCTCAGGACTAGTACTGTTCACCAGAGACGTATTTTTAAAAGGGCAAGGTGAGAGGGGGGAGCTAAGATGCCGGAGAAATGAGGAGAAGATTTCACCAGCTCTCCAACAGAATCACCAGAACTAATCAAGAAATTAACCACCACCAACAAACCAGCTGCTAGACGACAGAAGAATTCCATAGGTCCGTGAGAGTAGAAGAGTGAACAGCCAGATCACTCCCGGAGCTACTGTTCTAAGAATCCACTATCCTAACTCCCACGCGGGACTGCACCGATGGAGAGCGCGCCAGTAAGTGCCCTAAAAGGAGGCCTAAGCGGGGCCTTGGGGGAGAGAAGGCAGCGCTCAGCTTGAAAACTCCAAGAATCCGCCCGGATCACCGGCAGAAATTAAAAGACACTGCGAAGGTAGTATACCGGAGCAGGGCCGAGCAGAACGCGCTTGCTGCCTAGCGACCTGAGGCCGGACAGAACGCGGGGAGTGCCACCTAGTGACCGACCAGGAGACGGGAGGGAGCGCCCAGTGTGAAAATCGCGCTGCTCGGCCGGGCGAAAATCGCGACTTTCCACCTGGCACCGGGTGAGTTCAGACACTCCTAGTGGGGGACTAGCTGAAGGGGAAGTGGCCCACAGATTGCTGACCAGAGACCGGGCTCAAGCCAGACTGCGAAGCTTGTGCCTGCCTTTCGGACTTGGACGCATAATTGGCAGTGCGCGCACGCTAGTGGCGGAGGAGCCCGTGCACCCCCATAGCTACACCTGCAGCGGGGGAAGCCGGGAGAAGGGCAGGTATTGGAGGCTACCGGCGGGTGCGCGGCAGAGCCAGGGTGCCCTCGCCCAACACGGGATTGCATGCACGCCGCAGCCCCCCGCCTGACGGATTTGGATCAGCCCGCACCCCGGCCCAACACGGGATTGTGCGCGCGCCGAGGCCCCCCGCCCAATGGACTGGGATCAGCCTGCTGTCCCGGCCAGCACCTGAGCTTGCAGACCGGTGCCATAAGGGAAAGGCTACATCATCAAGACAATACCATTGAGAGCAGATTGGCTTCCACCAGACAAATGAGAGGATAAAAACCAGGGACAGTATTTAGCTTTTTTGTTTATCTGTTGCGGACGATTCTGTTTATTCGTTTGATCGGTCAGGTTTGGGTTTTTTTTCTCTCTCTCTCTTTTTCTTTTGTCTCTTCTTATTAAGTTTGTCTTCCCTTTTTAATTTTTAATTTCTTTTTTTTTTTGGATTTTTAATTATTAATTTTTTTTAAATTTTAATTCTTGGAAACTTCTGATTTTCTTTCCTCTTTCCCACTGCTTCCTCCCTCTATGTTCTAAATCTAAAACTTTCTCCTATCTACCACTATCCTCTAGATAAATATTTCCTACCTTCCTGTCTCCACTATTCTCTTCCAACTGCACTAAACAATACAACACACTAATCTTGGCTACATAACTTTATAAAATTCTTCCAAGACGAATCTATTCCTTCTCATTACCCATACACTCTCCACCTCCTCACCCCCAACACATGTCTTAGTTAAAAATTGCTTTCAATGAAATAGTCCAAGCCAGGACCTTGCCTAGGATCTATTTTTCCAGGCACTATTTTAATTAATTCAGAGCTTAATGGGCAAGTACCATCTTTGATTGCGTTGTTTGCCAGAAAAATTTCCTATGCTTTGTCACTGTAAGACTGGTTAGATGTGGTTATTGCTGTGTATGTGTGTATGTATATCTTATGACAGTTAGAAAACATCTGCATGCTTTTATGACTGTCACCCACCAGAGACACACCTCTTGCTCTTCAGATGCTAATATTTGAACTAATATCACGGAACACCATAGCAAACCAGACATAGAGCCTACACCCCCTGACCAATCATCAAACCAAGGATCCTCGGAGTAGAAGCCCTGATTCCAAGACCCCACACCATCAAAGAACATACAACACTACAGATTATTCACCTGTAAACAAGACCTAACACCACCCAAGACACAAACCATTGAGCCCTACTAGAAGGACAGAAACCCAAAGGAAGGGAGAATTCAACCAAGAAGCCTGATGGGGAAAAGAACTCCGTACACACAGACACCCACAAAGAAACAAAAACTAACCTAATAATGAAACGACAGAGAAACACTGCATAAATGAAGGACCAAGCTAGAGAATCACAGCTTCAAATGACAGAGGAGGAGATAGACAAATTATCTGAAAGAGAATTCAGAAAAACTATACTAATGAGGATGCAAAACACCAAAAACAGAATATTAGAGGAAATTACTGCATTGAGAAAAGACATGCAGGAAATGAAAAATAAGCAAATAGAGACCAACAAATCAATTGCTGAACTCAAAAATACTATAGAAGGCCTCAACAGTAGAGTATCGGAGGCTGAAGAACGGATAAGTGAGTTGGAAGATAGAATGGTTGAGGTAAATACTGAGGAACAGAACAAAGCCAAAAGAATTAAAAGAACTGAGGATAGCCTCAGAGACCTCTGGGACAATGTCAAACGCACCAACATTAGAATTACAGGAGTTCCAGAGGAAGAAGAGAGGAAGAAAGGTTATGAAAAAATTCAAAAAAATTTAAGAAATAGTTACAGGAAGTTCCACGAAAAAGGTCTGAGTTAAAAATTGCTTTCAATGAAATAGTCCAAGCCAGGACCTTGCCTAGGATCTATTTTTCCAGGCACTATTTTAATTAATTCAGAGCTTAATGGGCAAGTACCATCTTTGATTGCGTTGTTTGCCAGAAAAATTTCCTATGCTTTGTCACTGTAAGACTGGTTAGATGTGGTTATTGCTGTGTATGTGTGTATGTATATCTTATGACTGTTAGAAAACATCTGCATGCTTTTATGACTGTCACCCACCAGAGACACACCTCTTGCTCTTCAGATGCTAATATTTGAACTAATATCACGGAACACCATAGCAAACCAGACATAGAGCCTACACCCCCTGACCAATCATCAAACCAAGGATCCTCGGAGTAGAAGCCCTGATTCCAAGACCCCACACCATCAAAGAACATACAACACTACAGATTATTCACCTGTAAACAAGACCTAACACCACCCAAGACACAAACCATTGAGCCCTACTAGAAGGACAGAAACCCAAAGGAAGGGAGAATTCAACCAAGAAGCCTGATGGGGAAAAGAACTCCGTACACACAGACACCCACAAAGAAACAAAAACTAACCTAATAATGAAACGACAGAGAAACACTGCATAAATGAAGGACCAAGCTAGAGAATCACAGCTTCAAATGACAGAGGAGGAGATAGACAAATTATCTGAAAGAGAATTCAGAAAAACTATACTAATGAGGATGCAAAACACCAAAAACAGAATATTAGAGGAAATTACTGCATTGAGAAAAGACATGCAGGAAATGAAAAATAAGCAAATAGAGACCAACAAATCAATTGCTGAACTCAAAAATACTATAGAAGGCCTCAACAGTAGAGTATCGGAGGCTGAAGAACGGATAAGTGAGTTGGAAGATAGAATGGTTGAGGTAAATACTGAGGAACAGAACAAAGCCAAAAGAATTAAAAGAACTGAGGATAGCCTCAGAGACCTCTGGGACAATGTCAAACGCACCAACATTAGAATTACAGGAGTTCCAGAGGAAGAAGAGAGGAAGAAAGGTTATGAAAAAATTCTTGAAGAGGTTATAGTGGAAAACTTCCCCAGCATGGGAAAGGAAATAGTCAACCAAGTCCAAGAAGCACAAAGAGTTCCGTACAGGATAAACCCCAGAAGAAATACACCAAGGCACATACTAATCAAACTAACGCAGACTAAATATAAAGACAGATTACTAAAAGCAGCTAGAAGCAAACAACAAATAACATATAAAGGAAACCCCATACATCTAACTGTGAATCTCTCAACAGAAACCCTGCAGGCCAGAAGAGAATGGCAGGACACATTTAAACGGCTAAAAGAGAATAACCTCCAACCAAGAATTCTCTACCCAGCAAGAATCTCATTCAGAATTGATGGAGAAGTCAAAGCTTCTCAGACAGACAAAAATTAAAAGAATTCTGTACCACAAAACCAGCCCTACAACAGGTGTTAAATGGCCTGATATAGCCAATAAATACAAGAGAAGAAGAAGTCCTACAAATCAAACCCCAAACTTCTAAGAAGATGACAATAGGAACATTTGTATCAATAATTACTTTGAATGTAAATGGATTAAATGCTCCAACCAAACAACACAGGTTGGCGGAATGGATCAAGAAACATGACCCATATATATGCTGCTTACAAGAGACCCACTTCAGACCTAGAGACACCCATAGACTGAAAGTGAGTGGCTGGAAAAAGATATTCCATGCAAATGGAAATCAAAAGAAAGCTGGGGTAGCAATCCTCATATCAGACAAAATAGATTTTAAAGTAAAGAAGATTCTAAGAGACAAGGCAGGTCACTACATCATGATTAAGGGGTCCATCCAAGAGGAAGACATAACAGTCATGAATATCTACACACCCAACACAGGGGCACCTCAATACATAAGACAGACTTAAAAGAAGAAATCAATAATAACACAATAATAGTAGGAGACTTTAACACTCCTCTCACACCAATGGATAGATCATCCAAACAGAAAATTAATAAAGAAACACAAGCCTTAAATGCCACACTGGAAAAGATGGACCTCATCGATATCTTTAGGACGTTCCATCCAAAAGCAGAAGAATACACTTTCTTCTCAAGTGCTAACGGAACATTCTCCAGGATAGACCACATCTTGGGCCACAAATCTAACCTCAGTCAATTCAAGAAAACTGAAATTTTATCAGCCATCTTCTCAGACCACAATGCAATGAGACTAGAGATCAACTACAGGAAAAAAACCGCTAAAAATACAAACACATGGCGATTAAACAACACATACCTAAAAAACCAACTGATTACTGAGGAAATCAAAGGAGAAATTTAAAAATTCCTAGAAGAAAATGACAATGAACATACGACCGTGCAAAACCTATGGGATACAGCAAAAGCAGTTCTAAGAGGGAAATTTATAGCAATACAATCCCACCTCAAGAAATTAGGAAAATATGAAGCAGGTGACCTAACCCTCCGCTTAAAACAATTGGAGAAAGAAGAACAAAAACATCCCAAAGCCAGCAGAAGACGAGAAATTATAAAGACTAGAGCAGAAATAAATGAGAAAGAAATGAAAGAAACTATAGTAAAGATAAATAAAACAAAAAGCTGGTTCTTTGAAAAGGTAAACAAAATTGACAAGCCTCTGGCCAGACTCATCAAGAGAAAGAGAGAGAAGAACCAGATCAACAAAATCAAAAATGAAAAAGGAGAGATTACAACAGATCATGCAGAGATCCAAAGGATTCTAAGGGACTATTATGAGCAACTCTATGGCAACAAACTGGACAACCTGGAAGAAATGGACAGTTTCTGGGGTAGCAATCCTCATATCAGACAAAATAGATTTTAAAGTAAAGAAGATTCTAAGAGACAAGGCAGGTCACTACATCATGATTAAGGGGTCCATCCAAGAGGAAGACATAACAGTCATGAATATCTACACACCCAACACAGGGGCACCTCAATACATAAGACAGACTTAAAAGAAGAAATCAATAATAACACAATAATAGTAGGAGACTTTAACACTCCTCTCACACCAATGGATAGATCATCCAAACAGAAAATTAATAAAGAAACACAAGCCTTAAATGCCACACTGGAAAAGATGGACCTCATCGATATCTTTAGGACGTTCCATCCAAAAGCAGAAGAATACACTTTCTTCTCAAGTGCTAACGGAACATTCTCCAGGATAGACCACATCTTGGGCCACAAATCTAACCTCAGTCAATTCAAGAAAACTGAAATTTTATCAGCCATCTTCTCAGACCACAATGCAATGAGACTAGAGATCAACTACAGGAAAAAAACCGCTAAAAATACAAACACATGGCGATTAAACAACACATACCTAAAAAACCAACTGATTACTGAGGAAATCAAAGGAGAAATTTAAAAATTCCTAGAAGAAAATGACAATGAACATACGACCGTGCAAAACCTATGGGATACAGCAAAAGCAGTTCTAAGAGGGAAATTTATAGCAATACAATCCCACCTCAAGAAATTAGGAAAATATGAAGCAGGTGACCTAACCCTCCGCTTAAAACAATTGGAGAAAGAAGAACAAAAACATCCCAAAGCCAGCAGAAGACGAGAAATTATAAAGACTAGAGCAGAAATAAATGAGAAAGAAATGAAAGAAACTATAGTAAAGATAAATAAAACAAAAAGCTGGTTCTTTGAAAAGGTAAACAAAATTGACAAGCCTCTGGCCAGACTCATCAAGAGAAAGAGAGAGAAGAACCAGATCAACAAAATCAAAAATGAAAAAGGAGAGATTACAACAGATCATGCAGAGATCCAAAGGATTCTAAGGGACTATTATGAGCAACTCTATGGCAACAAACTGGACAACCTGGAAGAAATGGACAGTTTCTTGGGGAAGATCAACCTCCCAAGACTGAGCCAGGAAGAAACAGAAACTTTGAACAACCCTATCACAAGCTCAGAAATCGAATCTGTGATTAAAAATCTACCCCAAAATGAAAGCCCAGGGCCAGATGGCTTCACAGCCGAATTCTACCAAACATGTAAAGAAGAGCTAATGCCTGTCCTTCTAAAACTTTTCCAAAAAATTGCACAGGAAGGAAAACTTCCAAACACATTCTACGAGGCCACCATCACCCTGATACCCAAACCAGGCAAAGACAACACAAAAAGAAAATTACAGACCAATTTCCCTGATGAACTTAGATGCCAAGATCCTCAACAAAATCCTAGCAAACAGAATTCAACGACACATCAAAAAACTCATACATCATGATCAAGTCGGGTTCATCCCAGGCATGCAAGGCTTCTTCAACATCTGCAAATCAATCAATGTGATATACCATATCAACAAGTTGAAAGACAAAAATCACATGATTGCAGAAAAAGCCTTTGACAAAGTACAACATCCATTTATGATGAAAACTCTTCAGAAAATGGGCATAGAAGGAACCTATCTCAACACAGTGAAAGCCATATATGAGAAGCCCACAGCGAACATTATCCTCAACGGTGAAAAACTGAAAGCATTCCCTCTAAGATCAGGAACAAGACAGGGCTGTCCACTTTCACCACTACTATTCAACATAGTCCTGGAAGTTCTAGCAATGGCAATAAGAGAAGAGAAAGAAATCAAAGGAATCCAGATTGGAAAGGAAGAAGTCAAGCTCTCTCTTTGCAGACGACATGATATTATACATAGAAAATCCCAAAGACACGGTTACAAAGCTACTAGAGCTAATCAATGAATTCAGCAAAGTCGCAGGATACAAAGTCAACACAGAAATCACTGGCATTCCTATACACAAACAATGAAAAATCAGAAAATGAAATCAAAGAGGCAGTTCCCTTCACCATTGCAACCAAAAGAATCAAATATCTAGGAATAAACCTGCCCAAAGAAACAAAAGAATTGTACACAGAAAATTACAAGACACTCATGAAAGAAATTAAAGAAGACTTAAACAGATGGAGAGATATTCCATGTTCCTGGGCTGGAAGAATCAATATTGTGAAAATGACCATACTACCAAGTATCATCTACAGATTCAATGCAATACCTATCCAACTACCATTGACATTTTTCACAGAACTAGACCAAAGAATAACACAGTTCATATGGAAACACAAAAGACCTCGAATAGCCAAAGCAATCCTGAGAAAGAAAAACGGAGCTGGAGGGATCAGCCTCCCTAACTTCAGACTCAACTACAAAGCAATAGTCATCAAGACATTATGGTACTGGCACAAAAACAGAACTATAGACCAATGGAACAAGATCGAGAACCCAGAGATAAACCCATGCACCTATGGGTACCTTATTTTTGACAAAGGAGGAGAAACTATAAAATGGGACAAAGACAGCCTCTTCAACAAGTGGTGCTGGGAGAATTGGACAGCTACATGCAAAAAAATGAAGTTGGAACATTCCCTGACACCATACACTAAGATCAACTCAAAATGGATTAAAGACCTCAATGTAAGACCAGAAACCATCAAACTCTTAGAGGAGAATATAGGCAAAACCCTCAAGGACATCAATCAAAGCAAGATCTTCTCGGACCCACCTACTAGAATAGCAGAATTGAAAAGAAAAATGAACATGTGGGACCTCATGAAACTTCAAAGCTTTTGTACAGCAAAAGAAATTACAAAAAAGCTGAACAGACAGCCCACAGAGTGGGAGAAAATCATAGTAAATGAAACAACAGACAAAGAATTAATCTCCAAAATCTACGAGCAACTCAGACAAGTCAGCACAGGAAAAACAAACAACCCAATCAAAAAATGGGAAAAAGATCTAAAGAGACGCCTCTCCAAAGAGAACATACAGATGGCCCAAAAGCACATGAAACGATGCTCAACCTCGCTTATTATTAGAGAAATGCAAATTAAAACTACAATGAGATACCACCTCACACCCGTCAGAATGGCCATTATCAAAAAATCTGCAGACAATAAATGCTGGAGAGGGTGCGGAGAAAAGGGAACCCTCTTGCATTGCTGGTGGGAATGTCAATTGATACAGCCTCTATGGAAGACAGTATGGAGATTTCTTAAAAAACTAAAAATAGAAGCACCATACGACCCAGCAATCCCACTATTAGGCTTATATCCTGATGAAATCAAAACTGAAAGAAGCACCTATATCCCAATGTTCATTGCAGCTCTCTATACAATAGCCAGAACTTGGAAGCAACCTAGATGTCCATCGACGAATGAATGGATCCAGAAGCTCTGGTACATATATACAGTGGAATACTACTCAGCTGTTAAAAGAAGTGCAAAAGACTCAGTCCTAATGAAGTGGCTGACTCTAGAACCTATCATAAAAAGTGAAGTAAGTCAAAAAGAGAAAGACAAATACAGTATACTAACACACATATATGGAATCTAGTAGGATAGTCTTGATAACACACGCAGTGAACACATGGAAAAACAGACAGAGCATAGACATAGGGACATTGTGGGGAAGAAATAGGGAGGGGGCAGCATGGAGGGAGAAACATGGAAACCTATACTGTTACGTCTGGAAAAGATAGCTAGTGTCATTGTGCTAAGGGAATAGGAGTGCTTACAATGGCTTGGGGCGATGGTCTGGAGGGGTGGGATGGGGCGAACTGGGGGCACTGGGGACCATGGATATGCATATGACTGATCTGGGAACATATATGTCTGTGAGCAACAAAACTCTGTAAAACCTTTAAAATAAAGAATAAAATAAAAGGGCAAGGTGGGATTGTGCAGTTTAATATTCGCTATAATTTAAAATATGAACAAACACTGGAGAGAAGATGCGATGTAAAACAGTATTTAAAGGAATTGCTGTAAAATAACTTGTATTACCGTATGGAAAATAGATCGCCATTGGGAGTTTGCTGTATGACTCGGAACTCAAACAGGTTCTGTGACCACCTGGAGGGGTGGGATCGGGGGGAGTTGGAAGGGAGGCTCAAGAGGGATGGGACATATGGCTGACTCATGTTGATATTTGTCAGAAAAGAAACCAAAATTCTGTAAAGCAATTATCCTTAAATTTAAAAATAAATAAATTTGAAAAATAAAGTAATTGTTACAAGATGAGAAGATTTAATTATAAAAGTATTAGTATTAGGGCATTCCAGCTAGGAAGGCATGTTAAAAGACTGTTAATGACATGGACAGTAGACATCTGATTTTGAAATCAAACCCCTTGAAAAAAAAGGCACCTATATCCCAATGTTCATTGCAGCTCTCTATACAATAGCCAGAACTTGAAGCAACCTAGATGTCCATCGACGAATGAATGGATCCAGAAGCTCTGGTACATATATACAGTGGAATACTACTCAGCTGTTAAAAGAAGTGCAAAAGACTCAGTCCTAATGAAGTGGCTGACTCTAGAACCTATCATAAAAAGTGAAGTAAGTCAAAAAGAGAAAGACAAATACAGTATACTAACACACATATATGGAATCTAGTAGGATAGTCTTGATAACACACGCAGTGAACACATGGAAAAACAGACAGAGCATAGACATAGGGACATTGTGGGGAAGAAATAGGGAGGGGGCAGCATGGAGGGAGAAACATGGAAACCTATACTGTTATGTCTGGAAAAGATAGCTAGTGTCATTGTGCTAAGGGAATAGGAGTGCTTACAATGGCTTGGGGCGATGGTCTGGGGGGGTGGGATGGGGCGAACTGGGGGCACTGGGGACCATGGATATGCATATGACTGATCTGGGAACATATATGTCTGTGAGCAACAAAACTCTGTAAAACCTTTAAAATAAAGAATAAAATAAAAGGGCAAGGTGGGATTGTGCAGTTTAATATTCGCTATAATTTAAAATATGAACAAACACTGGAGAGAAGATGCGATGTAAAACAGTATTTAAAGGAATTGCTGTAAAATAACTTGTATTACCGTATGGAAAATAGATCGCCATTGGGAGTTTGCTGTATGACTCGGAACTCAAACAGGTTCTGTGACCACCTGGAGGGGTGGGATCGGGGGGAGTTGGAAGGGAGGCTCAAGAGGGATGGGACATATGGCTGACTCATGTTGATATTTGTCAGAAAAGAAACCAAAATTCTGTAAAGCAATTATCCTTAAATTTAAAAATAAATAAATTTGAAAAATAAAGTAATTGTTACAAGATGAGAAGATTTAATTATAAAAGTATTAGTATTAGGGCATTCCAGCTAGGAAGGCATGTTAAAAGACTGTTAATGACATGGACAGTAGACATATGGATATTGTAGGGAATAAACAATGGGTTGGAGGCATAAAGGAAGTAGCATGAAAAGCTATGCTATCATATGTGAAAAAAATAGCTATTGTCATTGCACTGTGGGAAAAGGGGATTCTGCAGGGGCGCTGTGCGACGGCTTGGAGGGGTGGGATGGCGGGGATATACATATGAATAATCTGGGATCATGCGTATCCGTAAACAACAAAACTCTGTAAAAGTAAACAGTAAAATAAAAATTTTTAAAAAAAAAAGACTGTTAATAACAGAGGTGGCAGAACAGGACTGAAGTTAACCAGAGATGTGAACTTATCAAGGTGTCAGAAATTTGAAATATGAACGGTAAGAGATACAGAAGAAGAATATGCGAATAACTAAGCATTCTAATTTTGGTGAATGAGTGACTGGCAGTCCACAAACAAAAATACTAAATAGGTGTATTGGGAAAATGATCCGGAACTGTATTTTGGATATAATGAGTTTGAGATGCCTGGCAGATACCTGAATTTAAACATCAAGCAACTTGCACATCTGTTTGAGCCTTTATTTATTAAATATCCTACTATGAGTCAAGCCTTGTGCCAAGAACCAGACTATATGCTTTGAAATATAGCCTTTGAGCGTAAGTCTAGACCAGGAAGTCAAGAGGGCTTATGGGTAGTCTTTGAATCCACGGGAGATAAGCTGTAAGAGGAGCTGAAGAGACTAAGAGTCATTAGAATGAATGTGAGGTTGACAGCTTGGTTATTTGCTGCCTCAAAAGATAGTAAAAGAAACATTGAAAATAAAGGCAAATACAGAAAGCTTCTTTGGCTGTTAAACGTTTTTTTTTTTTTAGTTCTTCACTCCAGCAACAAATCTGAATAAAGAAATTATTCAGAATTATATGAATTATATGATTACCCTTCATCTTTTTTGTAGCTGTACTTGTGATTTTCAGGGTTCTGTATAGCATTATTCAAATCATTAATATCAATGTTAAAGACTTAGACTAAATTTTTGTATTTTTAGGATTAAACACAGAATTGAAGTATCTTTGTCCTTGTCTATATAATATGTTTCTCAGTTTTGTTAGAAACATACCTGACTGTCCTCAGATTAAATATCTAGAACATCACACAAAGATGCGATCTGAACAGACTTCAATCTCTTGTTAAAAGAAATTGATGAAATACTACAAACTGTATGCAGCTCTTGCTAGTTTTCAAGTAGAAATAAGTACTGTAGGATTTGAACCCAGTTACTGGTTAGCATAATTAAATTATTTGGGTATCCGTTTATGAGTCAGTTAAAGAATTGCTAACTTTATATATTCATTGAATCAGTAAATTTAATTTTATGACTAATACTTGGGAATGAATAGCACAGATCATTAGAGAGTTGCATATGTAAGAAACCTTCCCACAAGTATGAGATTTCACTGAAGCACAGGAAGCAGTTATACTCACTGTTGGCAGTGGGGCTAAAGCCAGGAGTCACACTGTCTGCTTGATGTATTCTTCACCGTATAGCTACCCACATCTCCCAGCTTGCTGTATGCTTTTTTCACAAGCATTAATTTAGTAGTCTCAGAATTTAGGGACCCCCTTCCCCTACTTCCTGGTGTTTTATATACTCATTCATATTTACATACTCCTGGTGAGTGGCTTACTACCTTATCCCATGACTAGCACAGGAAAGCCTACAAATTTGTGGTTTGAATATTCACTGCTTTACCTCTCTGTGGTCTGTATAGACATCCAGACATCGTAGACTCAAGGCCTGCAGCCTTTGATGCTTCTGAGTTTGAAGAAGAAAGGTTTTTCATATAATGAATGAAAAATGCAACTTTCAGAGAATACTCTCTTTCTGAAATCTTCAAAATATGTAGTGGGCTTACCATAGTATCCTGAAAAATCTGATGTGAAATAAATATTAACATTTTACCAGGTTAAAGGAGGATAAGCTATTTTAAGATTCACATTTATTAAAAATTCCATTTAGATGAATATTTAGAAAAATATGTAGAATATGGGATGGCTATACCTGTGGAGAATCTGTACCCTGTTCTGCTGCAAGATGTTTTTATAATTCTCATTTTGTCTATTCATGTATTTATTCGACACATGTTTATTGAATATGAACTGTCTGACAAAAAACTGAAACAAGTTGTAGTAAGGATAGTGAGTAAAGTGCTGTGACAGAGGATTGCACAGAAATACTAAGGCAGAGAGAGATGTGGAGGGACATCTAAATCAGGAGTGGGGTGAGGAGAAGAAAATCACCTAGTGTTTCCTGGAGAGCACCATGTTTGCTCTGAACTTGAAGGGATGTCCAAATGGCTTTGCATGCTGCTTTGAGTTAAGCTGTTTGAGATAAGCACTGGAGGAGGCTGGTTTTTATCCTGAGGATGAAGCTGTAGAAAGGACAAGATAGCAGTTTTCTCTTTGAAAGAGTCTCTCTGGCACTGTGGGATGTCATTGGAAGGTTCATGGAACAGATGGAGTTGGATTAGAAAGCTATTTCAATAATTCAAATAATGAGAGAGCGTCCCAACTAAGTAGTGAGGTAGAGAGGTGGAGACATGCTTTACGTATGTGTATATACACACAATATATGTGTGTACATATATATATGCATACACATGCATATCTATATGTAGTACATGTAGATATTTATATATATAGACATATACATATGCACATATATATGACAAATGTAGACACTGCACTGAAATGCAAAGGTACCACTTCACCAACAAAGGTCTGTATAATCAAAGCTATGATTTTTCCAGTAGTCACATATGGTTGTGAGAGTTGGACCATAGCAAAATCAAAACTGCTTTACCTCTCTGTGGTCTGTATAGACATCCAGACATCGAGACTCAAGGCCTGCAGCCTTTGATGCTTCTGAGTTTGAAGAAGAAAGGTTTTTCATATAATGAATGAAAAATGCAACTTTCAGAGAATACTCTCTTTCTGAAATCTTCAAAATATGTAGTGGGCTTACCATAGTATCCTGAAAAATCTGATGTGAAATAAATATTAACATTTTACTAGGTTAAAGGAGGATAAGCTATTTTAAGATTCACATTTATTAAAAATTCCATTTAGATGAATATTTAGAAAAATATGTAGAATATGGGATGGCTATACCTGTGGAGAATCTGTACCCTGTTCTGCTGCAAGATGTTTTTATAATTCTCATTTTGTCTATTCATGTATTTATTCGACACATGTTTATTGAATATGAACTGTCTGACAAAAAACTGAAACAAGTTGTAGTAAGGATAGTGAGTAAAGTGCTGTGACAGAGGATTGCACAGAAATACTAAGGCAGAGAGAGATGTGGAGGGACATCTAAATCAGGAGTGGGGTGAGGAGAAGAAAATCACCTAGTGTTTCCTGGAGAGCACCATGTTTGCTCTGAACTTGAAGGGATGTCCAAATGGCTTTGCATGCTGCTTTGAGTTAAGCTGTTTGAGATAAGCACTGGAGGAGGCTGGTTTTTATCCTGAGGATGAAGCTGTAGAAAGGACAAGATAGCAGTTTTCTCTTTGAAAGAGTCTCTCTGGCACTGTGGGATGTCATTGGAAGGTTCATGGAACAGATGGAGTTGGATTAGAAAGCTATTTCAATAATTCAAATAATGAGAGAGCGTCCCAACTAAGTAGTGAGGTAGAGAGGTGGAGACATGCTTTACGTATGTGTATATACACACAATATATGTGTGTACATATATATATGCATACACATGCATATCTATATGTAGTACATGTAGATATTTATATATATAGACATATACATATGCACATATATATGACAAATGTAGACACTGCACTGAAATGCAAAGGTACCACTTCACCAACAAAGGTCTGTATAATCAAAGCTATGATTTTTTCCAGTAGTCACATATGGTTGTGAGAGTTGGACCATAAACAAGACTGAGTGCCAAAAAATTGATGCTTTTGAATTGTGGTGCTGGAGAAGACTCTTGACAATCGCTTGGACTGCATGGAGATCAAACAAGTCAATTCTAAAGGAAATCAGCCCTGAATATTCTTTGGAAGGACTGATGCTAAAGCTGAAGCTCCAGTACTTTGGCCACCTGATTTGAAGAGCTGACTCATTAGAAAAGACCCTGTTGCTTAGAAAGATTAAAGTCATAAAGAGAAGAGGGTGGCAGAGGATGAGATGGTGAGATAGCATCACCAGCTCAATGGACATGAATACAAGCAAATTCCAGACGATAGTAAAGGACAGGGAATCCTGGTGTACTGCAGTCCATGGGGTCTCAAAGAGTCAGATACAACTTAACAGTTAAACAATGAGAAGATATATGCTTAACATGTATATGTAGATGTATATATATTATAATAAAATTTTAATAATAAGATATTTTTATTAAATATATGATAAAGTCAGTATTTTCATCTCAGGTTGTATGAGGTAAGCTATTAAGTTCTGAACACAGCTCCTTAGACCGCTCGGCCATCCTGACTAGCGATGCTATTAAGTTCTAACAAGAACTCATTGTTAGAATCCCCAGTCTTTGTCATATAAATATTTAATTACTGCTACTGTCTAGTTTTTCTTTTAAACTTTAGTTCTACGTGTATTTAAAGACTGTTGAAGGCATATAACAAATAGAAAATTTTTTTAAAAGTTGAAGTCTAGTTGATTTACAATATTATGTTGCAAGTGTACAACATAGTCATTCAGTATTTTTATAGATAATACTCCCTTTAAAATTATTATAAAATATTGGCTGTCTTCCCTGTGCTGTACAGTGTATCTTTGTAACTTAATAATTTTACACATAGTTTATACTTCTTATTCTGTCTCCTTGCTGCCCCTCCTCCCTTCCCTCTCTCCACTGGTAGCCACTAGTTTGTTATCTATGTCTATGAGTTTTACTTCTTTTTTTTTTGTTGTATTTGTTACATTCGTTTTAATTATTAGATTCTACATTTAAATGATACACAGTATGTGACTTTCTCTGACTGACTTATTTATTAAGCATAATATCCTCCAAGTTCATCTATATTGTTATGAATGACAGAATTTGATTTTTATGTAATATTCCATTATATATATTATATATGTGTTTATATAAAATTCTATTACATATATATATATACACACACACCCCATATCTTCTTTCTCCATTCGCCTGTTGATGGGCATTTGTGTTGCTTCCATAGCTGGCTACTGTAAATAATATTGCAATAACAAGAGGGTGTGTGTGTCTTTTTGAATTAGAGTTTTTATTTTCTTAAGATATATACTCTAGAGTGGACTTGATAGGTCATATGGTAGTTCTGATTTTAATTTTGTCAGAAACCTCCACACTGTTTTCTCCAGTGACTGTACCAGTTTATATTTCCACCAGTTATGTACTCAAGCTCCATTTTTTCCCCATCCTCATCAGCATTTGTTGTTTGTAGTCTTTTTGATAATAACCATTCCGACAAATATGAGGTGGTATCGCATTGCAATTTTGATTTGCATTCTTCTGTTGACTAGTGAGGTTGATCATCTTTTCATGTGCCTATTGGCCATCTGTATTTCCTCTTTGGAAAAATTATGTGCTCAGATCCCCTGCCCATGTTTTAAATCGGATTGTTTTTTTAATTTTTATATATTTATTTATTTTTGGCTATTCTGAGTTTTCCTAAATTGGATTTTTTTATATTGAGTTATATGAGGTGTTTATATATATTATGTATATTCTTTATTGGTCATATCATTTCCAAATATTTTCTCCCATTTAGTAGATAATCTTCTCATTTTGTCAGTGATTTCCTTGGCTGTGGAAAACCTTTAAGTTTAATTGGGTTCCATTGTCTATTTTTGCTTTTGCTTCCTTTGCCTTAGGAGAAGATTGAAAAAAAAAATGTGGTACAGTTAATGTCAAAGAGTGTTCTACGTATGTTTTCTTCTAAGTTTTATGGTTTCTCGTCTTTAATTTAGGTCTTTAATCTATTTTGAGCTTTTTAATCTTTTCTATCTGGTGTGAAGAAATATTCTCATTTCATGATTTTGTGTTTAGCCTCCAGTTACCCCAGTACTAATCATTTAAGAGTCTGTCTTTTCTCCGTTGTTTATTCTTGCTTCCTTTATTATATGTTAATTTTGATCATAGGTTTGTGGGATTTTTTTCTGGGCTCTCTGTTCTGTTCCATTGATCTGTGTGTCTGTTTTTGTGCCAGTACCATACTGTTTTGATTACTGTATCTTTGTAGTATGGTGTGAAATCAGGTGGTATGATACCTCCAGCTTTGAAAGATTGCTTTGGCTGGTTCAGGCCTTTTTGTGGTTCCATATAAATTTTAGGACTATCTCTTCTAGTTCTGTAAAAAGTGTCACGGATATTTTAATGGGATTTGCTTTAAGTCTGTAGGTTGCTTTGGACAGTATAGACATTTTAACAATATTAGTTCTTCCATTCCATGCATAGCATCTTTACATTCCTTGTATGATACTCAAATTTACTTGCTTTCTCTTTCTCATACTCATTGGTACTGTATACAAAATCAACAGATCTCTGTATGTTACTCTTGTATCCTGCCACTTTACTGAATTCATTTATTAGTTCCAACAGTTTTTGGTGGAAACTTTAGGGTATTCTATTTGTAGTATCATGTTATCTGCAAATGGTGATGGTTTTACTTCTTTCCTTCCAATTTGGATGCCTTTTATTTTCCTTTCTTTTCTTTTTTGTTGATAGCTGTGGCTAAGACTTCCAATATAATCATAAAAAGTAGTAGTAAGAGTGGGCATCCTTGTGTGTTTCTGATTTTAGAGGGAAAGGTTTTAGCTTTTCACCATTGAGTATAAAGTTAGCTGTGTGTGCTAAGTCTTTTCAGTCGTGTCTGACTCTTTGTGATGCTATCCATAGCCCACCAGGCTCCTCTGTCCCTGGGATTCTCCAGGCAGCAATGCTGGAGTGGGCTGTTGCCTTCCTCCAGATCTTCCTTGCCCAGGGATTAAACCTGCATCTTATGTCTCCTGCATAGGCAGGCAGGTTCTTTACCACTACCATCACCTCGGAAGCTCAGTGTTAGCTGTAGGTTTGTCATAAATGGACTTTATTGTGTTGAAATATGTTCCTTCCCAGATGGCACAGTAGCATGCCTCCAGTTACCCCAGTACTAATCATTTAAGAGTCTGTCTTTTCTCCATTGTTTATTCTTGCTTCCTTTATTATATGTTAATTTTGATCATAGGTTTGTGGGATTTTTTTCTGGGCTCTCTGTTCTGTTCCATTGATCTGTGTGTCTGTTTTTGTGCCAGTACCATACTGTTTTGATTACTGTATCTTTGTAGTATGGTGTGAAATCAGGTGGTATGATACCTCCAGCTTTGAAAGATTGCTTTGGCTGGTTCAGGCCCTTTTGTGGTTCCATATAAATTTTAGGACTATCTCTTCTAGTTCTGTAAAAAGTGTCACGGATATTTTAATGGGGTTTGCTTAAATCTGTAGGTTGCTTTGGACAGTATAGACATTTTAACAATATTAGTTCTTCCATTCCATGCATAGCATCTTTACATTCCTTGTATGATACTCAAATTTTCTTGCTTTCTCTTTCTCATATTCATTGGTACTGTATACAAAATCAACAGATCTCTGTATGTTACTCTTGTATCCTGCCACTTTACTGAATTCATTTATTAGTTCCAAGAGTTTTTGGTGGAAACTTTAGGGTATTCTATTTGTAGTATCATGTTATCTGCAAATGGTGATGGTTTTACTTCTTTGCTTCCAATTTGGATGCCTTTTATTTTCCTTTCTTTTCTTTTTTGTTGATAGCTGTGGCTAAGACTTCCAATATAATCATAAAAAGTAATAGTAAGAGTGGGCATCCTTGTGTGTTTCTGATTTTAGAGGGAAAGGTTTTAGCTTTTCACCATTGAGTATAAAGTTAGCTGTGTGTGCTAAGTCTTTTCAGTCGTGTCTGACTCTTTGTGATGCTATCCATAGCCCACCAGGCTCCTCTGTCCCTGGGATTCTCCAGGCAGCAATGCTGGAGTGGGCTGTTGCCTTCCTCCAGATCTTCCTTGCCCAGGGATTAAACCTGCATCTCTTATGTCTCCTGCATAGGCAGGCAGGTTCTTTACCACTACCATCACCTCGGAAGCTCAGTGTTAGCTGTAGGTTTGTCATAAATGGACTTTATTGTGTTGAAATATGTTCCTTCCCAGATGGCACAGTAGCATGAATCCATCTGCCAGTGCAGCAGATGCAAGAGACATGGGTTCAATCCCTGGGTCAGGAAGATCCCCTGGAGAAGGAAATGGCAACCCACTCCAGTATTCTTGTCTGGAGATTTCCATGGACAGAGGAGCCTGAAGAGCTGCAGTCGTGGGGTCAAAAGAGTAGGACATGACTGAGCAACTGACCATACACACACACACAAATTTTGATGAGAGTTTTTATCATTAATAGTTGTTGAATTTTGTTTCTCTTTTTGCTCTTCTGATCAGATGATTTCCATTGTTTTTTCTTCCAAATCATTTATGCATTCTTCTGTATTACCTTACCTGCTGTTAATTCTTTATAGTATGTTTTTCATTTCAGTTATTGTATTGTTTAGTTCTGACTGGTTCTTTTTTATGATTTCTAGTTCTTTGTTAAAATTCTCACTTGTTCATCTATTCTTTTCCTTAATTCAGTTAGTATTCTTATTACTAATACTTTGAACTCTTTTTCTGGTAAATTATCTGTTTCATTAATTGTTCTTTCAGGGTATTTTTCTCGTTCATTCATTTGAAACAAAAACTTCTGTCTTCTTATTTTGTGTAACTTCCTATGCCTCTATGAAATTAGGTGAAACGGTTAACTATTGCAGTTTGAAGAGGTGTTCTTGTATGGGAGCATCCTATGTACTCTGTGTGTGCCCAGTGGCTTTGATGTTAGCTTTCCAATATAATCATAAAAAGTAGTAGTAAGAGTGGGCATCCTTGTGTGTTTCTGATTTTAGAGGGAAAGGTTTTAGCTTTTCACCATTGAGTATAATGTTAGCTGTGTGTGCTAAGTCTTTTCAGTCGTGTCTGACTCTTTGTGATGCTATCCATAGCCCACCAGTCTCCTCTGTCCCTGGGATTCTCCAGACAGCAATGCTGGAGTGGGCTGTCGCCTTCCTCCAGATCTTCCTTGCCCAGGGATTAAACCTGCATCTCTTATGTCTCCTGCATAGGCAGGCAGGTTCTTTACCACTACCATCACCTCGGAAGCTCAGTGTTAGCTGTAGGTTTGTCATAAATGGACTTTATTGTGTTGAAATATGTTCCTTCCCAGATGGCACAGTAGCAAGAATCCATCTGCCAGTGCAGCAGATGCAAGAGACATGGGTTCAATCCCTGGGTCAGGAAGATTCCCTGGAGAAGGAAATGGCAACCCACTCCAGTATTCTTGTCTGGAGATTTCCATGGACAGAGGAGCCTGAAGAGCTGCAGTCGTGAGGTCACAAAGAGTAGGACATGACTGAGCAACTGACCATACACACACACACACACACACACACACACACACACACACACGAATTTTGAAGAGAGTTTTTATCATTGATAGTTGTTGAATTTTGTTTCTCTTTTTGCTCTTCTGATCAGATGATTTCCATTGTTTTTTCTTCCAAATCATTTATGCATTCTTCTGTATTACCTTACCTGCTGTTAATTCTTTATAGTATGTTTTTCATTTCAGTTATTGTATTGTTTAGTTCTGACTGGTTCTTTTTTATGATTTCTAGTTCTTTGTTAAAATTCTCACTTGTTCATCTATTCTTTTCCTTAATTCAGTTAGTATTCTTATTACTAATACTTTGAACTCTTTTTCTGGTAAATTATCTGTTTCATTAATTGTTCTTTCAGGGTATTTTTCTCGTTCATTCATTTGAAACAAAAACTTCTGTCTTATATTGTGTAACTTCCTATGCCTCTATGAAATTAGGTGAAACGGTTAACTATTGCAGTTTGAAGAGGTGTTCTTGTATGGGAGCATCCTATGTACTCTGTGCGTGCCCAGTGGCTTTGATGTTAGAACTGGACCTGAAATGAGCAAGGGTTGTGCCTTCCCCTAGGATGTCCTGGCAGCTGGCAGCTTGGTGGGTAGTGGGGCTAGAGAGGGAGGGGCTAGAGCTGGGGCCCACGGAAGCCTGGGCTTCTCCTGTGCTCATCGGGTATCATGACCATGTTGGGAGTGGGGGTGGGTCGCAAGACTACAGAACCGAAGCCCTAAGGGTCAGATCTAAGCTTATTAAAAGTGCATTCCCCCCACACCTGGCAATGACACCTTTTCCCCAGAGAAGAGCAGTACTGGGGTTACGGGAGCCAGAGCAGATGTCCAGCACCCCAGGCTTGGGCCCATGCTGGGATGGTCACAGGACACCAGTCAGAATTCCAGACCTCTCCTGGTCTGCTGCCCCTGCGCGTGTCAGCTGTGGCCACTCGCCTGCTGTTCACATGCAAGGCTGGCTCTATCCCGCCCAAGTGCCCACTCTCCTCAACTTTAGCACTTCTGCCTCAGGGGAGCTGCACGGGAGCAGACCTCTGGTGTAGACTGGGTCAAGTGCTGAAGCCGCTGTGGAAACTGGCCAGAGCCCTGGGCTGCTTCAGCCCACTTCCTCTGTCTGTTGCAGGGAGTAAGCACGCATGTGCACACCCTTTGTGAGTGAAGCATCAATTTCTCACAGTCAGCCTGTGAGTCCCACTGCTTTTCAAACCTGCTAAGGGGAGTCATCTTCCTGGTTTTGACCCTTGGGGCTGGAGTGCCCAGTATATGGTTGAAACCTCTTACTCCCCAGGGAGCATCTTTGAGCCCTTGGTATCTCCCTTCTCTTCTGTGTCCCCCACTTGGGGCTCAGGTTCCAACTCGACTGCTTCTTCTCCTTTAACTCTGTGTCACCTTTTTCTTGCAAGTTTGGGTACAGAGGAGTCTTTCCACCAGTCTCCCACTGTTTTCAACGAGAATACTCCATCTGTAGATGGGCTTTTTAATGTGTTCATTGGGAGAGATGAGCTCGGCATCCTTCTGCTCTGCCAGCTTCATCTCCTTCTGGCTCAGATATTTTATACATTAAAATCAAAATAAACATTCTGAATATATATCAGTTATGTTCAAGATTCAATATGTGTGTTAGTTGTTCAGTTGTGTCTGATTCTTTGCAGCCCCATGGTCTGCAGCCCTCCAGGCTCCTCTGTCCATGGAATTTTCCAGGCAGAAATACTGGAGAGGGTAGCTTTTCCCTTCTCCAGGGGATCTTCCTAACCCAGGGCCTGAACCTGGATCTCCTGCACTGCAGGCAGATTCTTTACTGTCTGCGCCACCAGGGAAGCCTAGTGTTCATTGTGTGCCCGGTACAATTTGAAGTATTTTTTACATTAATTAGCTAATTGAATCCTGCCATCAGCCAGTGAGTTTCCCCTGTACTGAATGAGGAAATGAAGGCATAAAGTGGACAAATACTTGCCGAAGTCACATACCTAATAATTGCCAGGGCCCGTCTTTCACTGCAGTACAGAGTAGCTCCAGAGTCAGGATGTATTATACTAAGAAATCATCCTTTGAAAATTTTATTTTCCTAATTGTAGAGGATGAAACTCTAATAGTAGAGAATTACAAGTAACTCATATCTCTAAATGGGATAGTAATTTTCCCAGAAAATTATTATTTTTATTAAACATAGTAGTTTTATTGAGTGGGGCTATCAGCATGTAAAATATAATACATTCATTGGCTTCCCTTGTGGCTCAGATGGTAAAGAATCTTTCTGCAATGCAGGAGACCTGGGTTCAATTCCTGGGTTGGGAAAATCCCCTGGAGACGGGAAAGGCTACCCATTCTAGTATTCTTGGCTGAAGAATTCCATGGCTTATCCATGGGTTGCAAAGAGTTGGATACGACTGAGCAACTTCACAAGCACTAATTTGTGGAGTTTTCTCTCTTTTTTTAGGAAGATGTAATCAATTCATAATGAATATTTGGTTTTTTGTTATTGTTGTTGGCTCTTTGTTTTAAAATAATGTTGAGAAGTTTTTCAATAAGAATTTTAAGCCCTTTTTACTCCGCTTATGTGAAATATTTTATAATGTTCAAAACCATTGAAAATTTGCTTACCTGCTATATGGTCACTTAAAGTCTATTAAGACCTATAATCCTTCCTCAAACTTCATTTTGAAATATTTTAAAACCACAAAAGAGTGGAAAAAAGTAGGTGAACTGAAACTTGCTTTGCATCTTCTGTTTCAAAACTTCATTCATATATCTGCCCCAAAAAAGGATGTTATTTTAAATAACCATAGTTTCATTATCACATCCAGGAAAACTAATGTACTATAATGCTATTTAATAAACAGTTCATATTCAGGTTTTCCTAATTAAGCCAAAAATGTCTTAGGTAATTTTTTTAATTTGCTTGCCTACTTTATAAAGCATCCAGTCCAGATCAGCACTTACATTGGTCATTATTTCATCTTAGTCTCATTTAATTTGAAGGCTAATTGAATCCCATCAGCCAGTGAGTTTCCCTGTACTGAATGAGGAAATGAAGGCATGAAGTGGACAAATACTTGCCGAAGTCACATACCTAATAATTGCCAGGGCCCGTCTTTCACTGCAGTACAGAGTAGCTCCAGAGTCAGGATGTATTATACTAAGAAATCATCCTTTGAAAATTTTATTTTCCTAATTGTAGAGGAAGAAACTCTAATAGTAGAGAATTACAAGTAACTCATATCTCTAAATGGGATAGTAATTTTCCCAGAAAATTATTATTTTTATTAAACATAGTAGTTTTATTGAGTGGGGCTATCAGCATGTAAAATATAATACATTCATTGGCTTCCCTTGTGGCTCAGATGGTAAAGAATCTTTCTGCAATGCAGGAGACCTGGGTTCAATTCCTGGGTTGGGAAAATCCCCTGGAGACGGGAAAGGCTACCCATTCTAGTATTCTTGGCTGAAGAATTCCATGGCTTATCCATGGGTTGCAAAGAGTTGGATACGACTGAGCAACTTCACAAGCACTAATTTGTGGAGTTTTCTCTCTTTTTTTAGGAAGATGTAATCAATTCATAATGAATATTTGGTTTTATGTTATTGTTGTTGGCTCTTTGTTTTAAAATAATGTTGAGAAGTTTTTCAATAAGAATTTTAAGCCCTTTTTACTCCGCTTATGTGAAATATTTTATAATGTTCAAAACCATTGAAAATTTGCTTACCTGCTATATGGTCACTTAAAGTCTATTAAGACCTATAATCCTTCCTCAAACTTCATTTTGAAATATTTTAAAACCACAAAAGAGTGGAAAAAAGTAGGTGAACTGAAACTTGCTTTGCATCTTCTGTTTCAAAACTTCATTCATATATCTGCCCCAAAAAAGGATGTTATTTTAAATAACCATAGTTTCATTATCACATCCAGGAAAACTAATGTACTATAATGCTATTTAATAAACAGTTCATATTCAGGTTTTCCTAATTAAGCCAAAAATGTCTTAGGTAATTTTTTTAATTTGCTTGCCTACTTTATAAAGCATCCAGTCCAGATCAGCACTTACATTGGTCATTATTTCATCTTAGTCTCATTTAATTTAATCTAGAGCCTTTTTTTGTTTCTTTGTTTTTATGACATTAACTTTTTTAAACAGTCTGCCTGGGCCAGTTATCCTGTAGAATATCCGCTATTCTGATGTTGTCTTGATTAAATACAAGCGAGACTTTTTCAGCAAGGACACTATAAGTGACATGCTCTTTTGCATCCCGTCTGGTGGCATATAATGCCATATTGTCCTGGTGTTGCGGCATTTAGTCTTGGATCTTTTTCTGAACATTTTAACATATCCTGTTAGTCTACATGTGTAGCCATGTGTCATTCCCACATTGTTTTAATTACAGAGGCTTTTTATAGTATATAGTATATAGTGATACTTGGTATTTATTTTCAATCATTGCTCCTTATCTTTAGATTTTTCTAGCTATTCTTGCATATTCTTCTGTATTTTTATTTTATTTATTTTGGCCCCACAGTGCAGCATGTGGGATCTTAGTTCCCCGAACAGGGATCAAACCTGTGACCCCTGCAATGAAAGTGCAGAGCCCTGACCACTGGACCACCAGGAAATTCCCTCCTCTATGTGAATTTTAGAGACACCTTGACTAGTGCTGGAATAAAAACTTATTTTTACTTAAATTGCATTAAATTCATATGCTGTTATATTGTCTTAGAACAAAGGATGCCTTTCCATTTGTTCAGGACTACTTTTACGTATTTTAGAAGCACTTTAACATTTTCTTTGTACTATTTTGTGCATTTTTTGCTATTTATTCAGGTGTTTTTCTCTGTTACATTAATCTTATAAATTGGGTGTTCTTTTTTATTTTATCTTCTAACTGGTTGTTTGATGTAAAGGATGTTGATTTTTGTGTCTTAACTTTTATATTGTGCTGACTTGCCACTCTTTTAGTTCCGTTATTGGTTGTGCTTTAGCATTGCTTCTTTTGGACTTTTTGAGTATGAATTGTATCATCTGCGTAGCAGTGTTACTTCTTCTCCACTTCTTGAGAAGGGCTTGCAGTTTTCATATGGATATCTTTATATTAAATTTGGCAGGAAATATCTTTGCCTTCTAAAATTCTGTATTCTACTGGAATATAAGAAATAGTATTTCGTTTTCTCCCATCCATAGATAATCAAAGCATAATTCTCCCTCTGCCCTATGTAAAGATTAATGCCAATTTCCAAAATTCAATTGAAACAATACTTCTAGCATTGCAGAAAACAAACAAAAACCCACAACTCTTTAGAAGGCTTCATAGAAGGAGGGTCGAGGTTCTCTGGTCTTCAGTGTGGTGCCTTGTGTGTGATGAGTTGCTGATAATCATTTGGTAGTGACACATAAGACTTGCTGGAAATATTTTCTACTTTCAGAATTTGGCACCTTTTCATGCCTGCTTTGTATTTGCAATAAATCTGGTCATCTTTTTCCTTTCTTTCGCTTGATCATGGTCCTGACTTGAAGGCTGATAGGGTTTAAGGAAACTAAAGAATATATAATCCTACTGCTGCAATCTGTCAAGTACAAGTGGGGTGAAATGTCATGTCCTAATTTGCCACAGAGTAAAATACCAAGAAGCATAAAATTTCTTCATTATCTTCTCCAGAGTGTATTAATATCTGGAACATTAGGAATTTTTTTAAATGATACATTTCAGTTTTACAGTAGGTTTAGAAACAGCACCAAAGGAATTAGTTAATAAACATTTTTTAAAAAAGAGTCCTAGAACATTAACTCCAGTGTTCTGATGGCTAATGTGCACATTTAACACTGGATTATAGAATATGAAACCAGTGGCATCGATTCATTCATTCAGTTAACATTTGAGTTAATTCTTGAGAACTTTCTGTGTTTTGAGCTTTTGGACCAGGCCCCATGGATACAAAAATGAATTACATGATATCCTGACCACAGGGGCTAGACAAATGGGTCTGACGGGTTATTTGATTTATATAGTTGTCCGACTCTCTGCAGCCCCGTGGACTGTAGCCCACCAGGTTCCTCTGTACATGAGATTTTTCAGGCAAGAATACTGGAGTGGGCTGCTATTTCCTTCTCCAGGGGATCTTCCCAACCCAAGGATTGAACCTGCAGACTCCTGCATCATGTGCAGATTCTTTACCCACTGAACCATCAGGGAAGCCCCTTAGATAACTGAGTTTCAGAAGTTGCACTGCTATTTCTTGTTTCTCTGACCCATCTTCAGATTTGTTTTCTGAAAGTGGCTGTTTCCTTCCTTTAAAATGGTTGGTTAACTTTGTTGTTGAAAATCCTCAGTAGTTGTCAGGCTTTGTCTGTTTTGTTTTGTTGTTGTAAGGGATTCTCTAATCTTCCCATTGTTATCAGTGGCACTATCAGTTGTGTTGAGCTATTTGCTCATCTTCAAGTTCCTGGAACTCCTTGCCAGAGTTTTCTCTGAAGGCTCATGGTTGTGGTCCCACCTCTACTGCTGGAAGTCTGAGCTGTAGCAAAACGAAGAAAGGGAACATGCGTCACTGTTGCTGCTGAGGTGCAGGCGTAGGCATCTCCTCTGTAGTCTCCTCAGTGGCTGTCCCAGCCGTCTCCCAGTAGCTGGTTCTGGAAACAGACTCCTCCAGGTGGTGGGGCCCCTGTTGTTTGGTACCTTTCGAGGATCACTGTGGTGCATAGGATCTGCCAAGTCCTGGTGCACTACAGACATCAGACAGACAGGGAATAGCCAATTTCCTAGAGGAGAAGGGGGCAACAGAGGATCAGATGGTTGAGTGGCATCAGCAACTCAATGGACATGAATTTGAGCAAACTCAGGAGATAATCAAGGACAGGGAAGATTGGTGTGCTTCAGTCCATGCGGTCCCAAGGAGATGGACATGATTTAGCTACTGAACAATAGAGGATTTTTCAACTTCTCCTAGCTGAGAGACCTCAGTGAACTCTGGAAATCCCATTTTCTGCCCACATCTTGAGAAGAGGCCTGTTTTCCGTGCTCAGCACCAGGGAGGATGCAGCCCTCCTTTCCCACCCCCTGCCCGACCGACAAGCTCTGGAAGATCCCAGAAAGTAAACTGCATCTTCTGAGATACTGTCCAGGGTTTGCTCTCCCTTGTGCCTTAATCTTTGTAGGCCTCTGCAAAGGAACTAAACATGATTTCAGATTTTAAAAGCATTACACAAAGTGAAAAAAAAGTCTCACCTGTAAGATTATGTGGAAACAAGTTTCCAAAGATAAAAATTAAGAAGGTAAAAATAAAATGAGGTGAAGAATGAAATAACAGAGTAAAATTTCCCAGAGCAGAAGAATAGTAAGATTCTGTAGATTAAAGGGCTTGCCACATTTCCCCAAGGATTAATTATAACAAAGACACACTTAGACACACCTTTGTGAAAACAATTAGTCTTTTTCCTCTGCTTTCACCCTGTGGGTGAAGCCCAGTCACATTGTGGAGGTCAATCTACTTTACTCAAGGTCTACTAATTTAAATGTTAATTCCATCCAAGAAATACTTGCACAGAAATATCTGGATTGTATGACCAGATGAAAGTGAAATGAAATATAAATTTAGGTATTTTTTAGGTAAAATGTATTTAAAATAGAAAACTATTTGGGATTGTTTTTCCTTAAGCTTATTCCTTTCTATATATTCTCTATTGAAAGCTCAAACAAACACTTATGATTTATTCTCAAATGATATAATTTTCATAGGCAATCTAAATTTAAAACTAAGCTTGTATCTATAGGTAATCCATTTTTAATTCTAGTTTTCAACACATTCTTACCCTGAAGCTGTAACTGTGAAATATGTAATTTTCTTCTTTTTACTTTCATAAGCTACAGATGTAGATTGGGGAAGGTTGGGTGTAGGTGTTTTTTTTTTTTTTTCATCATTTTGAAATTACTTTCTAATTGGATAAGAGGTTTAAAATCAGTAATTAGCTTAGGCCAGTTTTATGGCAGTCACATTATAGAGTGAGAACATATATGTAAAATGTTGCTAATTCCTGAACCCCGTGGTGTGACCACTCTTGTTTAAGAAGCCAGGGTGTCGTGCTAGACTGTTCTTAGTGGTTGCAGCAAGAGCGAACTGTGAGAATGTGGGGCTGGGAGGTGAGGACCTCACTATTAGTTCTGTATCCTTCAGTGTCATTTAAGTCTGACAGCAAGAGTCAGTGCTTTCAAATGTGTTTTACTTGTCTCTTTGAAGTTTTTTTATTCAAGGCCAGTGTTATCTATATATAAAAAAGTCTTTCCATCAGAATCACTTTAAATAAACTGTTATTATTAGTACATTTAAGACAGAACCATTAATTTGCTGTGTAGTATTTCTTTAAAGAAGGACACCTGTTTTATTAGACTGTCAAGGTCAGAAATCATAATTTATCCTTTATAATCTATCTTTTTAAATTTTTTATGAAGTTTTTTTATGGAATACAATTGCTTTAGAATGTCATGTTAGCTTCTGCTGTAAAACATCTTGAATTGACCATGTGTATACACCCCACCCCTCTAGATCATCAAAAGAAAAAAAAATATCTTTTCCTCTGCTTTCACCCTGTGGGTGAAGCCCAGTCACATTGTGGAGGTCAATCTACTTTACTCAAGGTCTACTAATTTAAATGTTAATTCCATCCAAGAAATACTTGCCTTTTGGGGAACCAGATGAAAGTGAAATGAAATATAAATTTAGGTATTTTTTAGGTAAAATGTATTTAAAATAGAAAACTATTTGGGATTGTTTTTCCTTAAGCTTATTCCTTTCTATATATTCTCTATTGAAAGCTCAAACAAACACTTACGATTTATTCTCAAATGATATAATTTTCATAGGCAATCTAAATTTAAAACTAAGCTTGTATCTATAGGTAATCCATTTTTAATTCTAGTTTTCAACACATTCTTACCCTGAAGCTGTAACTGTGAAATATGTAATTTTCTTCTTTTTACTTTCATAAGCTACAGATGTAGATTGGGGAAGGTTGGGTGTAGGTGTTGTTTTTTTTTTTTCATCATTTTGAAATTACTTTCTAATTGGATAAGAGGTTTAAAATCAGTAATTAGCTTAGGCCAGTTTTATGGCAGTCACATTATAGAGTGAGAACATATATGTAAAATGTTGCTAATTCCTGAACCCCGTGGTGTGACCACTCTTGTTTAAGAAGCCAGGGTGTCGTGCTAGACTGTTCTTAGTGGTTGCAGCAAGAGCGAACTGTGAGAATGTGGGGCTGGGAGGTGAGGACCTCACTATTAGTTCTGTATCCTTCAGTGTCATTTAAGTCTGACAGCAAGAGTCAGTGCTTTCAAATGTGTTTTACTTGTCTCTTTGAAGTTTTTTTATTCAAGGCCAGTGTTATCTATATATAAAAAAGTCTTTCCATCAGAATCACTTTAAATAAACTGTTATTATTAGTACATTTAAGACAGAACCATTAATTTGCTGTGTAGTATTTCTTTAAAGAAGGACACCTGTTTTATTAGACTGTCAAGGTCAGAAATCATAATTTATCCTTTATAATCTATCTTTTTAAATTTTTTATGAAGTTTTTTTATGGAATACAATTGCTTTAGAATGTCATGTTAGCTTCTGCTGTAAAACATCTTGAATTGACCATGTGTATACACCCCACCCCTCTAGATCATCACAGAGCACTGAACTGAGACACCCTGTTAATATTTATTTATTTATTTTATAAATTTTATTTTTGGCCACTTCTGTTGGTCTTTAATTGATTTCTCTTAGTTCTTTGGCCTGCGTGGGCCTCTCATCTCAGTGGCCCCTCTCCTTGCAGAGCACCGGCTCTAGGCGCATGTGCTCCAGAGCGCTGGCGTGGTAGTTGGACACATCCGTCCAGCCGGTCCGCGGCACGTGGCATCTTCCCAGGCCAGGGATCGAACCAGCGCCCCTTGTACTGCAAGGTGGTGTCCTTACCCACTGGACCACCAGGGAAGCCCCATAATTTATTTTTTATCATTGAGTGTCAAATAGCCACTTACAATTGTAATATTAGTTGATTGAATAAAGACAGTATAGTACTTTGTAGATGTTGGGAATATTTTTCACATGAAACAATTAATTTTAAAACGTGTTTCATAGTACTTTGTTCCTTTTGAATATACTCTTACAAAAGTGACTGGAGATGAGTTCTTTGCATTCCTCTCACTTATTTATTGTACTTATAAGAAAAGTGAGTAAATGCCTATACACAAGAAGACCTAGTGTCTTGTTTCAGCTGGAACGTGTGCTATTTGCTATTGAGAGTACATTGCAGTTCTCACTTCTAACCAGCCTTGTGTGACAGCTTTCAGCTTTATTTAAACAAGCTATTAAACTCCTCACATGGTGGTTTGCTGATGGACAGAGATTGAAAAGTAAATGAGAGTCACACCTGTGTTCATTTTAAACTTAGCTTGACTTTGAACCAGTATCTTTACAAATGAGATGCAATGTGTCACATCCTTAGAAGCTGTTTATTACAGAGAAAGGTAGTATAGGACAGTGGGAACCAAAAGATAAATCTATGCATGATAAAATGATTCTTTTCAAGGTAAATAGTCTGTATTGTCATTTTAAAGGGAAGAATGAGGGAAAACTTTTTTTTCTATCAGGTACCTCCATGGTGACTGAACAATAGCTGACTGTGTCAACGTAGGAAGTCAGATGATCAAAGAGTATGTCAAATAGATTTATTTATTCTTTTTGAAAAAATAAAGAAGTGCTTCTTTTCATAGACTTTGTATTTCTCGATGAAAACTTGATGACCTTAAGACAGAAGCAAAACTTTCATGTAAGAAACACAGCAGAGGGAGAGAACAGTATAGTTTTTGATATGAGAACCGAGTAAGGACACATCTTGTGCTACTGCTCGATGCCAGCTGAATGGGAACATTGGCTTTGCTCACCTTGAGTCAGGTGTCTGAGTTAACTGAACTCTCCAGCTGTTTCTGACCAAAGAATCTGTGATTCCACTTTAAAGGATTCTGCCATCCAAGTGAGGTTTTTTCTTGTAAGCTCTAGGACTCATGTCGTACTGACACAAACATTTTTTAAGATAATATGTTTAAGTATAATAAGCAAATATTTGCTGTCTTTTCATTTCACAGGGATTACCAGCCTAGAAAGAAAGCCCTGTAACCACCATGTAGATTCAGCACCAATGGTAAGGCAGTCTGTTTCTACATTGCTAGCACTGTTAAGAAGGCAAGAGTGATACTGGTGATAGTGACAGAAAATGTCATTGTAGAAGACTCTTTTTACCTATCTTCTGCCAAGAGATCTCTTTAAAAATTAACCTTATATTTTCTAACTTATGAAGAAAACTTGCCAATGTTTGGTAAGATATAGGAAAGTAAGTTTCTGTATCGTTTTGTTTTAATTTTGGCCTTTTTTACTGTTTTCTAAATTTATTTATTTTTCATCCATCTTTATTCTTTGGCCTATGTGGGCCTCCCATTGCAGTGGCCTGTCTTGTTGCAGAGCACCCGCTCTGGGCGCATGTGCTCCAGATCGCTGGCTCATAATTGGACGCATCAGTCTGGCTGCTCCTCAGCACATGGGATCTTCCCAGGCCAGGGATCAAACCGGTGCCCCTTGCACTGCAAGGTGGTGTCCTTACCCACTGGACCACCAGGGAAGCCCTGCTGTATCATTTTTATAAGTACTTGTATATATTAGTGTTATGAATAGAATGGTTTTCAATTTTTAAAACTTGGTACTTTTGATAAAGTACTAAAAATCTTTATGCAAATGGACTTACACTCTTGTGAAAATGAGCATTATTTTGTGTACTGGTATCATGATTTAGAATGAATGTTTTGTAATAGTGAAAATAGGCCATTAGGCTTCATCTCTCCTGTAGATTGCTATGCTTTATTACTATAGAAGTGAAATCTAATCTTTTACCCTTCTTCTGTTATAGCCAAACAACAAAAGACATTTAATAATTATGGTATCTCTTTGCTATATTAAAAATAAATATAGGAGATAGTATTGAAGGAAGACAGTTATATTTCCCTTTTAATCTCTCTGCATAGTATTTGTATGTGTGAAATAGACTTCAGTTGCTGGTTCCCGCTTGAAAGATTTATACGAAATGGGCTAGAGTATATCTCTTACTAAGCATATTGTTTCTTTATATAATGAATTTTCCAAGTACTATATACAGTTTAGCATTTCCTTTTGTGAGAAAGCTTTACTAATACCATTTTTAAGAAAATAAAAAAGTGTTACACTGTACTGGAATTTTATGAATGATTAACAGTTTCCTCACTGTCAAATTGATTCCATTTTCTATCTGTAACAAATCCATATAATTAATTTAGCATGTTTGGTAACATAATGTGTGGGGTTTCAGAAAAGACTGGGGTTTGAGGAATTCACCATCAGCATGATCATAAAAAGTACATGGGTGGAGTGTGTTTGTTCTGCTTATCCTTTAGTGAATATGTTAAAAGAGTAGCCATAACATTATGTAAATTTTATTCATTGATATTTAAAATAGGAGGCTGTCACAGAGAAGGACTCAAAACCTGCTCCTTTAGTGGAAGCAAGGAAATGGGTTGAAAAGAGCTCACAGTGGGCAAAAAAATGGTGGCCTAAAGAACTGGAGTCACCAAATCATTGTATCAAATAATGCTACTTTTGCCCTTTTCATGTAAAATATTGGGAATAACAAAACGATTTCTTAGCCATATTTCTAGGTATGTCTTCAGTTTGGGATGAGAGGTGCCGACATCAGAGCTGATTCTTCCAAAATGAAGTATGTCTAATAAAACGAGACCCCGAGTATTCAGGGCTGGACCAGATGGCCAGTGAGGAATGAGCACTGTGAAAGTATGTGACACCTCCCACTTGAAAGTGTATGAATAGAATGGTTTTCTTTATTGACTTTAAAAGAAAAAAGTGGACTTACACTCTTGTGAAAATGAGCATTATTTTGTGTACTGGTATCATGATTTAGAATGAATGTTTTGTAATAGTGAAAATAGGCCATTAGGCTTCATCTCTCCTGTAGATTGCTATGCTTTATTACTATAGAAGTGAAATCTAATCTTTTACCCTTCTTCTGTTATAGCCAAACAACAAAAGACATTTAATAATTATGGTATCTCTTTGCTATATTAAAAATAAATATAGGAGATAGTATTGAAGGAAGACAGTTATATTTCCCTTTTAATCTCTCTGCATAGTATTTGTATGTGTGAAATAGACTTCAGTTGCTGGTTCCCGCTTGAAAGATTTATACGAAATGGGCTAGAGTATATCTCTTACTAAGCATATTGTTTCTTTATATAATGAATTTTCCAAGTACTATATACAGTTTAGCATTTCCTTTTGTGAGAAAGCTTTACTAATACCATTTTTAAGAAAATAAAAAAGTGTTACACTGTACTGGAATTTTATGAATGATTAACAGTTTCCTCACTGTCAAATTGATTCCATTTTCTATCTGTAACAAATCCATATAATTAATTTAGCATGTTTGGTAACATAATGTGTGGGGTTTCAGAAAAGACTGGGGTTTGAGGAATTCACCATCAGCATGATCATAAAAAGTACATGGGTGGAGTGTGTTTGTTCTGCTTATCCTTTAGTGAATATGTTAAAAGAGTAGCCATAACATTATGTAAATTTTATTCATTGATATTTAAAATAGGAGGCTGTCACAGAGAAGGACTCAAAACCTGCTCCTTTAGTGGAAGCAAGGAAATGGGTTGAAAAGAGCTCACAGTGGGCAAAAAAATGGTGGCCTAAAGAACTGGAGTCACCAAATCATTGTATCAAATAATGCTACTTTTGCCCTTTTCATGTAAAATATTGGGAATAACAAAACGATTTCTTAGCCATATTTCTAGGTATGTCTTCAGTTTGGGATGAGAGGTGCCGACATCAGAGCTGATTCTTCCAAAATGAAGTATGTCTAATAAAACGAGACCCCGAGTATTCAGGGCTGGACCAGATGGCCAGTGAGGAATGAGCACTGTGAAAGTATGTGACACCTCCCATGACGCTGGTGCACTTAGGACATAGTCTGCTGTTTGAAGTTTAAAGATTGAAATGGGTTATGGACTTAAAAAAAAAAAAAACACACATACACACAAAGGTAACAATTATAGAAAATTAATTATTTTAAGGCATTTGAATAATCTGCTCATTTGATTATTATATAGATAGATAGATAGATAGATAGATTTTTTAAGATTTATTTATTTATTTATTTTGGGCGGGGGTCGGGTTGGGGAGGGAGGGGAGCGGGCGGGCCACTTCTATTGGTCTTTCATTTCTCTATGTTCATCCGTCTTTGTTCTTTGGCTGCTGTGGGCCTCCCATCGCGGTGGCGTCTGTCGCTGCAGAGCTCCGGCTCTGGGCGCATGCGCTCCAGAGCTCCGGCTCAGTGATTGGACACATCAGTCCAGCCGCTCCGCGACAAATCTTCCCAGGTCAGGGATCGAACCGGTGCCCCTTGCAATGCAAGGCGGTGTCCTTACCCACTGGACCACCAGGGGAAGCCCTATTTTATATATTTTTGAAATTTATTTTATTCCTGTAGGCTTTCTTGTAGCACCTCGTTTACATTTCTGGGTATTCTATACATTTTTGGAAGTCAGAAAAGTGCAACCTGGCAGGTTTTTTCAGTGTCACCCTGTAGGCTGATGGCAGATTCCTGTGTTAATTAAATGATAAAATAATAGAAGCAAATATTCATGAAGTCATGAAAAATAATGACATTGCCATTTGCAGTAATGCCCTAATCTCAAAATGATTCCAGTGAATTAGGAACCAAATCTAATGTATAATAGTACGGTATTATTGGTTCTTGGGTTATGTTCTCCCAGTTGGATTAGTAAATGGTGGCTCCTGGTATGTTAATAGCATTTCCAGTTTGTGTAGGCAATACACTTTAAAATACTTGGTTTATACAGATACTAGTTCCCCAGGTTTGATTTGAGCCAGTCTTCTTTTCTGAACTCTTCTCTTTCTGTCTCTCTACTACAAATTAGCTCATTCGACCTCCTTTCTCCTCTTCCCCGCCGCAGCTTGCTGACAGTTACCCTCGGCCCCTTCTCCATAACCGCTAAACAGAATCACAAGTCTATTCATTACCCAATCTATGCTGGGCCCCCAGGATAGGCAGCCTGCTTTTCACAGAAATATAATTTTACATAATTTTCATCCTTTGTGTCAGTGTAGCCTTATATTTTTCCTTAAGGAGTTTAAGAGAATAAAATGTTTAGAGATAAAAGAAATAGGAAAAAGGCTCTCTAAAAATTTAACAAAGTTCGATATATGTGCGTTCAAGCTTTATACTATGCTAGCTGAAAAGGAGAGATCCTCCTAGGGGCTGGGGGAAGAAAGAGAGGGGGAGCGGGCTGGGATTTCAGAACAGCTAAGGCTCTGAATGACCCTTGTCCTCATACCTAACCACCAGTTTCTAGCCTGCCTCTCTGCATTCTGTCTTCACCCAGGCACTACCATGAATGGCTGAGGTCTAGAAGGATGCTAGATCCTGATTATGACTGTTCAGCAGGGGAGGGGAACAAGATTTTCTCAGACCTCTGTGACAAATAAAAATGTGTTTCTTAGCATCTCAGGTTGAAATGAACTTTTCTGTAAATATGATCACAGAGGATAATTTGATCTTATAGCCTTATAGTGAGATACAGTGCTCTTTAAGTGAATATAGGTTAGGAGACAACAAAATCCCTTTTGTCCCTTGGTTCTGTATTCCTTCCCACTCAGTTTACTTGTTTAAATTTTTTCCATTTATTACATGAATTTTAATTTTCCTTATGGATTTTTGACATGAATAATACTATATTTTTATTTGAGGTGACTCTGATAGAAAGTAAAACAGAATATCCCCACATGGCATGACCCCCTCCACCAAAAAGGATCCGACCTGTCTCTTTCACTGACTATAATCGCCATTTCTGTTTTGTTTTGTTTTTTACATTAAGAGCTTTTAATTTTGTTCATATCTAGGAATGTATTTTCAAGTGATTTTCTTCATGTTGAAAAATATAAATTGAAAGTTATATTGCCTGAATCTGCATATTTTAAAATATCTCTCATTTGTCTTTGTATCCAATAGCTTGCCAGAGGTGTTAATTATTTGAATATAACCTTTTCCCTTTAAAACAGTGTGGAAATTGATTATCTTTTGCCTCCTATCATTTAGTATCTTAGGAGAGACATTCAGTGTTGGTCTGATTGTTAAAATACCCTTTGTATAGGTAGCTTGTTTTACCTGTTCATGTAATGCAGATTGTCTTGTATTTTCCTTATACCGAATGTCTTAGCTCAGACGTGATACATAAACATGGGACTTTCTTTTTCACTGATTTTTGGCCTGAATGATATTCACTGAGGCATGTTGCTATTATAGGAAAAGCAAACAAGACAGGATACAATCACAATATTAAATTGTTGTTTACTTGCCAGATCGTGTCCAGCTCTTTTGCAACCCTATGGACTATAGCCCTGCCAGTCTCTTCTGCCCAGGGGATTTCCCAGGCAAGAATACTGGAGTGGGCTGCTGTTTCCTTCTCCAGGGGATCTTCTCATCCCAGGGATCAAACCTGTATCTCCCGTATTAGCAGGCAGATCCTTTGCCACTGAGCCACCTGGAAAGCCCTAATATTAGATTACATGAAAATAATCGGATCATGCCACTTTAAGAGCTAGTCGCTGCACCTGCTTATAGCCTCCAGCAGGTTAAGGATAATATCAAACTCAGATTAATCAGAGGTCATTGTCTGAACCCTGAAAGGCAGGTGTAAAAGTTAGTTAATAGTTAAATCAGCTAGGCTTGAGTCCCATAGTTACTTTAAATGAAGGACTTATTTGCAAACCAAAGAGAAACAGCAACTAGCATAAGGAAGTCTTTTACCCACATGTTTGGTCTTTTCTTACTTTAGGTTATTACACGAGGAACATAGTTAAAACATACCTGCCCTTTAATGTACAGTCACCTGCACAGCAGTTCCTGTAGCTCTTCTTGTTTTCTGGTATAATTAAGACACGATAAGCCATGTTGAATGCATAAAGAATTTTTAACAAATTGAGGAAAGCTTTTTGAATCTCTTCCAGTGAAAACAGATAAGATAAAATTCAAATAGCATCAATATGGCCTATTGTAGTCAATCATTTTTCTAAAGCTTCTATTGAAAAGTGAAAGTGTTAGTCACTCAGTTGTGTCTGACTCTGTGACCCATGGACTGTAGCCCACCAGGCTCTTCTGTCCATGGGATTCTCCAGACAAGAATACTGGAGTGGTATCATATGCAAAAGAGATAACCATTGTGAATACGTGGTCAGACTAATGGAACTTAAATGGAGGCTGTGCAACAACCTGGAGGGTTGGAACAGGGGTGGAGAGGGAGTGGGGGCTCAGGTGAGAGGGGTCAGGAATAAACCTACGACTGATTGGAAACTATGTATAGCAGTAGACAACAAAGCTCTGTAAAAGACACACAGCAATAACATAGCTATACACCTGAAACTAATGCAGCATTGTAAATCAACTATACTCCAATAAATTTAAAAAAAGAATAATGGAGTAGGTAGCCATTCCGTTCTCCAGGGGATATTCTCGACCTATGGATCAAACCCAGATCTTCTGCATTGCAGATAGATTCTTTACTGTCTGAGCCACAAGGGAAGCTCAAAACATCTATTAATACATTTCAAATCTGTAATGCTAATACTGATTTTTACTTTTTATTCAATGAGCGTACAACCTCCATTAATGAGAAAAAATTTTCTTTTAACCAAGGGTTTTTTTTTTTTTCAGTGTTTAAAATTACAGTTTATGCTTTCATAAACGTCTACACATCTACCACAACGAGTTGAAACAAACCCTAGCCTGTCTCATAAGAATTATACCAGTTATGGAACACTTCTGCCATCTAAGTGTTGCATAAATTATTAAGAATTAAAATATCCTAGCTTGATTGGAAATTTAATTGTTGATTCGTCATTCTTCATTGTTGTTAGACGAATTTAACAAGCTATTCATTCACTCCATGGCTATACTCTATCTAGGTTTTCTAAGAGTTTGATTGATAGAAGTTTTGTCACATGATTTTTCTTCAGTGGTTAACTGTACTGTGTTTTAGAGTATTTTACTGTTCTGAAAATAGAGATAATTGTAGGTTTGCTTGCCCTTAAACTTGTTCATTAATGTATATACACAGTAAGTTTTTTCTGACCCTTTTTTGAATTATATGATTATGGTTTATATGCTATTCATTCCATAACATTTTGAGTTTTTTTGTTGTTCAATTATTATCATTGTTTATCCTACTCTAGGTTCATGAGATTGCTACATATCGCATTATCACACATTAGTGTAATATACTTTATAAATATGTTTGCATAAAGTATGCCTTTCACATCTTAACATGCTGACAGAGGCAGCTTGTGTATAGATAAATATGTGAATTCAAGTGAAATGTCTTTGATCCAAAGAAGCACTTTATTTTCTCTAATCTACAGAATTTTCCAAGAATTCGTAGTATGTAAACTAGAGTGGCTGTGCCCCTATAAAACTCATAAAATAGAACCTGTGGCCAATCTCTTCCTTAAGGTAATTGCAGGGTGGAGAGGGAACTGATAAACTGTAAGCTTTTATCACTTAAGTCATAAAAGAATCTGTTTTCACTTATCAATAAAGTAGCAGTTCATAGCAGTTCTATTGAAATTCAAATGTAAATCCAAAATAGTTTTTTTAAAGACCACATGTGAGTTGTCTATAGTATCTGCATGTTGGTTTTCTCCAAACATTGTAAGTTATGAAGCTTATGCTGATTTTTCCTGTTAGCATTCTCTACTGACTCTTCTTAGATTTTCCCCCAAAATCTTTTTTTGACTTTGCTAAATTCCTCTACCTGACAAAGTTTTAAAATTCGGAAAGTGTCATATTACAGAAGGACTGTCACGTAACAGTAATGTAATCAGAATTTTCTAAATTATCATCAAACATTAGGTAGACATTGCTCATAGGACAGTACAGTAACAAGTGCTGTGTGGATGTGGGAATCAAGTGGAGGAAGTAGTAATATAGAAAAGTACAAAACATGTTTTGTATCTTTGAGTAGCTCTGAGTCTAATTAGAGAGTGAAGTGAAAGTGTTAGTTGCTCAGTCATGTCCAACTCTTTGCGACTCCATGGACTGTGGCCTGTGAGGCTCCTCTGTCCATAGAATTCTCCAGGCAAGAATACTGGAGTGGCTTCTCTGTTCCCGGGATCTTCCTAACACGGGGATTGAACTCGAGTCTCCCATAATGCAGGCAGATTCTTTACCATCTGAACCACCAGGGAAGCCTATAAACAGTTAAATCTCAACACAGGAAATGCATATAAGATCAGAGCAATGTAGTGCAAATGTCAAGTCACCAAGGCAGCTTGTTCTTAAGTATAGGAATATGGGATGAGATTTGAGCACTAATAGGGATTCCCAGGACTAGAGTGATTTGGGAAGGTTGTTTAAGGTGGAAAGGTGTAAATTGGGTCATAAAGGAAAGATGGGATTTTAAAAGGAATAGGTTGTTCTAGACCCAGTACCAGTGTGACTGCAGATGGTAGGAGAAAGAAAGTGCACAGAGTTATAGATGGAGAGAATTTACATGAAGCATAGCATTTCAGCTCGTGAGACAGACTAAGAAAAGGTAATTGGGGCACGATTTATAAAGATCATTGAGTGTTAAACAAAGAATTAAGACTATCAGTATAAACAACAGTAAGGCATTTGAGCATGAGAATAATGTGATCAAGGGGTGATTTTTTTGTTTTAATATTAAAGTAAAAGCAGCTTCCCTGGTGACTCAAATGGTAAAGAGCCTGTCTGAAATGCCGGAGACCTGGGTCCAGTCCCTGTGTCAGGAAGATCCCCTCGAGAAGGAAATGCCAACCCACTTCAGTATTCTTTTTTTTTTTTTTTAAAGATTTATTTATTTATTTTGGGCGGGGGTCGGGTTGGGGAGGGAGGGGAGCGTGCAGGTCACTTCTATTGGTCTTTCATTTCTCTATTTTCATCCATCTTTGTTCTTTGGCTCCTGTGGCCCTCCCATCGTGGTGGCATCTGTCGTTGCAGAACACCGGCTCTGGGTGCATGTGCTCCAGAGCTCCGGCTCGGTAGTTGGACACATCGGTCCAGCCGCTCCGCGGCACGTGGGATCTTCCCAGGCCAGGGATCGAACCGGTACCCCTTGCACTGCAAGGCTGTGTCCTTACCCGCTGGACCACCAGGGGAAGCCCCACTTCAGTATTCTTGCCTGGAAAAATCCCATAGACGGAGGAACCTGGTGGGCTATAGTCTGGGGTGGCAAAGAGTCGGATATGACTGAGCAACTAACACTTCACATGAAATTGCAGGTAGGTGGAGATAGGAAGAAAGTAAATGAACTTGGAAGCTACTGCACATTCAAGGTACTAAGTGTCTGAATAAGCAAGAAACAGTGGGTATGGAAATAGAATGATGCTTATGAGAAAGATTTAGAAATTAGACCTAATGATGGAAACTCAACAGAAAAGAGGTAACATCGGAGAATAGGTTACTGAGAGAATGGTGACTGTTAACAGATTTTTAAAAAATAATTAGGGATGTAGGATGATTTTTAGAGAATAATAGATTCAGTGTTAGACATGTTAAATTTTGTGTATCTATAGACCATGAACAAGTAGAAAATGTTCAGTAGAGAACTGAGAATATAGGCTTGGACCTCAGAAAAGAGGATGAGTTTGAACATCTATATTTGTTGTGCTTGATAGAGCCACACTGCACAGCTTTGGAGTCCAGAGGGAGGTCCAGTGGTCAGAGGGTCCGGGCCTCAGTTGTGGGAACCCTGTGTATCATCATGGGTGGGGAGCAGGCGGACTCTTCACAGTACATGTCCAAAGGCCTCATTCCAGAAGGGGACAGATTTCCAGTCTTTAGAAAAAGAACCAGACTCTTCCTACTCACCTCCCAAGCTTGTTCTCCACAGAGTTATTAATCCAGGGCCCTGCTGTTGTTGATTAATTGCTAAGTCCGTTTCTTTGCAATCCCATGGACTGTAGCCCACCGGGTTCCTCTGTCCATGGGATTCTCCAGGCAAGAATACTGGAGCGGGCTGCCATTTCCTTCTCTGGGGGATATTCCCAATCCAGGGATCAAATCAAGTCTCCTTCATTGGCGGGGGATTCTTTACCACTGAGTCATCAAGGATGCATATCCAAGGCACAAATACGATCATATGTTAAAGATCTTGCAGTGCATCCCATCTCCTTCCAGCTGAAAGCCAGACTAAGTAGTATGTGATTTGGAGCCTTTTGCTATCTTTTTAGACTTATTTCCAGCTTTTCCCCCAAACTCACACTGGCTGCTCTGAGCTACTTGTAGTTCCCTAAACATGTCCAGGTCTCTCGCGGTGAGGAGTAATTTTAGAAGAAAGCTTATGAACACTGAGTCCAGAGCAGATGCTCTGTCTTAAAGTCCTGATTTGGCCACTTTTACTCCATCTGACTTCAGGCAACATACTTTACCTCTTTGTCTGCAAGTGGGGAGTAATGTCTGCTTTAAAGACTGTTGTGAGGAATGAATGAGTTGAGACGCATTCCACTCAGTATGTTTCTCTTTAACAGATGTTGAATATTATTTTATCACAGGAGATGGTCACATAATAAGGACCAGAACATATCCCAAGCCTGAAGTCAGGAATCAAAGGGAGAATCCCAGGATCCCAGCTAGGGCAGAGACACCGGAAACAAGGGAATCTGATGAATGTTGCTTCAACGGCCTGCCTGTGTCTTGACCAACCTTCTTTCTTTTTCTCTTTTCATCTTTTAAGATTTGTTTCTGTATTTATTTAGCTATTGAAAAGTGTGACTATCTCTTGGACTTGATGTAGAAGTCCAGTTACACGAAGACAACAGGCATATAGACTGGGACTGGCTCAGGCAATCCTAAATGTGTGAGCACCTTATGTATCTATTCTGTAAGTCATGGCAGCCAGAGTGATTTTTACAAAATGTGAGTCAGAAGGGGTTAGTCTTCTCCTTATGAACACTCTTCATTACCTTCCTCTTACATGTAGACTAAAACCCAAATCCTTTCCTGGGGCCTCCAGGGCCTTGATAGATTGGGTCTCTGCCTACCTCTTCAGCCTCACCTTATGATACTCTCTGCTCTGAGTTTCTGGAACACAGCCACCTTTTCTCCCATTCACCCATCAGCATTGAACATTTGGCCTCTCTGCCAGGAATATACACACCCTTTTGCATAATGGACTTTTTCTTTAGATCCCAGTAAATGTCAGCCATCAGAGGATCTTCTTTCATCACTCTATCTGAAGTAGATACTCCTCACTTAATCTTTTTTATTGCACCTTTTTTTTCCCTTCATAATACTTATCTCAGTTTGTAAATTTTTGTTCAGTTATTTTCATGTTTATCAGTTATCTTCCTTAATCAAGTAGATGTATGTTCCATGAAAGTAGAGACCATGTTGGCTTTAGTCACTATTGCTTTTCGATTGTTAGCAGATACAGTTTCAGTGAATATAGGCTGATACTATAGAAATAAATAAGCACAAAAAGCTAGACTAGACTTTAGGGATGTCCATATTCAGAAGGTTGGAGAAAGCGCTTTACAGAAAACAGAGAAGGAAGACATAAGAAGTCAGGAATAGTGTAGCATCTTGGAAGCCAAGGGTGTCTATGTGGAGGGGGTTTTTGTGCTGTCATAGGTGGTCAGAAATGTTTGGGGAGCAAAAAGGAAGCTAGATGGTCACAGTAGGAGGCGCAATGAACTGGCATCTCTTCTGGAAACCTGTCATGAGAGGGTCGTGGAAAATGCAGTAGCAATTAGCATAGCCTTATTTGTGTATTTCACAAAGTAATATTATGCCAAAGGGCTGCCATGAGAGAAACCTACATAGAACAGTGATTTCTTTTCTCTTTTCATCTTTTAAGATTTGTTTCTGTATTTATTTAGCTATTGAAAAGTGTAACTATCTCTTGGACTTGATGTAGAAGTCCAGTTACGAAGACAACAGGCATATAGACTGGGACTGGCTCAGGCAATCCTAAATGTGTGAGCACCTTATGTATCTATTCTGTAAGTCATGGCAGCCAGAGTGATTTTTACAAAATGTGAGTCAGAAGGGGTTAGTCTTCTCCTTATGAACACTCTTCATTACCTTCCTCTTACATGTAGACTAAAACCCAAATCCTTTCCTGGGGCCTCCAGGGCCTTGATAGATTGGGTCTCTGCCTACCTCTTCAGCCTCACCTTATGATACTCTCTGCTCTGAGTTTCTGGAACACAGCCACCTTTTCTCCCATTCACCCATCAGCATTGAACATTTGGCCTCTCTGCCAGGAATATACACACCCTTTTGCATAATGGACTTTTTCTTTAGATCCCAGTAAATGTCAGCCATCAGAGGATCTTCTTTCATCACTCTATCTGAAGTAGATACTCCTCACTTAATCTTTTTTATTGCACCTTTTTTTTCCCTTCATAATACTTATCTCAGTTTGTAAATTTTTGTTCAGTTATTTTCATGTTTATCAGTTATCTTCCTTAATCAAGTAGATGTATGTTCCATGAAAGTAGAGACCATGTTGGCTTTAGTCACTATTGCTTTTCGATTGTTAGCAGATACAGTTTCAGTGAATATAGGCTGATACTATAGAAATAAATAAGCACAAAAAGCTAGACTAGACTTTAGGGATGTCCATATTCAGAAGGTTGGAGAAAGCGCTTTACAGAAAACAGAGAAGGAAGACATAAGAAGTCAGGAATAGTGTAGCATCTTGGAAGCCAAGGGTGTCTATGTGGAGGGGGTTTTTGTGCTGTCATAGGTGGTCAGAAATGTTTGGGGAGCAAAAAGGAAGCTAGATGGTCACAGTAGGAGGCGCAATGAACTGGCATCTCTTCTGGAAACCTGTCATGAGAGGGTCGTGGAAAATGCAGTAGCAATTAGCATAGCCTTATTTGTGTATTTCACAAAAGAAAGTAATATTATGCCAAAGGGCTGCCATGAGAGAAACCTACATAGAACAGTGAAGGAAATATTTCTTTTTCTGCTTTCTTCCAAAGTGAAAAATTAAGTTTTCATATTTATGCAATAGTATTGCTTTCAAAACATTTCTTATGTGGAAGGAAAAAATCCAGGAACATAAAGGGGGAGAAATATGGGGAACATAAATTGGGGAAAAGACTATTTTAGCATTTGACAAAGGAGTAGTGTAAGGGCAGTTGTAGCAGGATTTCTTATTATACTTAAACTTTTCTAATTGGTAAAATGAGGAAGGTTGAGGACGTTGATCTTTTAGGTCTACTTTTGGATCTTTTTCATCTGCTCTTGCTGTTCCAGGACAACATGTTAAGGAAGAAAAACTAAGCAAATTTCTGATAGTCATTACTTGAATGATCACTGATCATTTCTCTCATTCTTTCTATTCTCAGAACTCAGTTAGAATTCAACCCCATAGAGGGAGAGGGATCAGTTTAAAAAAAAAAAAATCACCCATGTATATATATATATGGCGGTTGTGTCCACTGGGTCGACTACCAAATGCCCATCATCACCACTGCTAGCAGAAAGTTCATGCTGCTTAATGAATAGACATAGGTTGGTTGTCTTCAGAAGATCAAAAACTGAGTCTTTTCACTCCCCACCAAATCTCTCCTTTTTCATAAGCCCAGTGCTTGGTGAAATGATGCCAGGCAGTAGGATATGGTGTTCAGGAGCCAGCAGGGGTTGGAAAGCATGTGCAGTCAGCAGGGAGAGGGAAGAACACTGGACCGGCTGCCTACAGCCCTATTGGAAGAGCACCTAGTGTTCTCTTTTGCCTCTTTCAATCTGTTTCACTGTCTTTCCCAGCACAAATAAAGGCATGTTCAGTTACATAAACTGGTAGAATTTGGGGAGCAAAGGAAGCTAGATGGTCACAGTAGGAGGCGCAATGAACTGGCATCTCTTCTGGAAACCTGTCATGAGAGGGTCGTGGAAAATGCAGTAGCAATTAGCATAGCCTTATTTGTGTATTTCACAAAGAAAGTAATATTATGCCAAAGGGCTGCCATGAGAGAAACCTACATAGAACAGTGAAGGAAATATTTCTTTTTCTGCTTTCTTCCAAAGTGAAAAATTAAGTTTTCATATTTATGCAATAGTATTGCTTTCAAAACATTTCTTATGTGGAAGGAAAAAATCCAGGAACATAAAGGGGGAGAAATATGGGGAACATAAATTGGGGAAAAGACTATTTTAGCATTTGACAAAGGAGTAGTGTAAGGGCAGTTGTAGCAGGATTTCTTATTATACTTAAACTTTTCTAATTGGTAAAATGAGGAAGGTTGAGGACGTTGATCTTTTAGGTCTACTTTTGGATCTTTTTCATCTGCTCTTGCTGTTCCAGGACAACATGTTAAGGAAGAAAAACTAAGCAAATTTCTGATAGTCATTACTTGAATGATCACTGATCATTTCTCTCATTCTTTCTATTCTCAGAACTCAGTTAGAATTCAACCCCATAGAGGGAGAGGGATCAGTTTAAAAAAAAAATCACCCATGTATATATATATATGGCGGTTGTGTCCACTGGGTCGACTACCAAATGCCCATCATCACCACTGCTAGCAGAAAGTTCATGCTGCTTAATGAATAGACATAGGTTGGTTGTCTTCAGAAGATCAAAAACTGAGTCTTTTCACTCCCCACCAAATCTCTCCTTTTTCATAAGCCCAGTGCTTGGTGAAATGATGCCAGGCAGTAGGATATGGTGTTCAGGAGCCAGCAGGGGTTGGAAAGCATGTGCAGTCAGCAGGGAGAGGGAAGAACACTGGACCGGCTGCCTACAGCCCTATTGGAAGAGCACCTAGTGTTCTCTTTTGCCTCTTTCAATCTGTTTCACTGTCTTTCCCAGCACAAATAAAGGCATGTTCAGTTACATAAACTGGTAGAATTTGAGGAATCAGCTAATCAAAACTATGAATCAAGAACAATTCAGAAGTGCATAAATCTCCTGAAAGAGTACATCTAATTCATTAAAAATAAAAACTAAAATGAAAATCATTCCATTTTAGACACTGGATGAGGTACTTTCTTAGTCAAGCTAGTGAGATGTCTAGAAGTATGAGCACATGGTTCCCTGGAGACAGGTCTCCAGAGGAATCACTTTGGTCATTTTTTTCCCCTGAAAGCAGCAAAAAAGACCAAGTGCTAAACGGGAGTCTTTTCCATCAGGAGCTTAAACTGGAAAGCCAGGATCCAGAAGGCAGGAACTCTGTGAAATGCCGTAAGAGGAAGTGGCAATATGCCCTGCTCCAAATGTTCACTTCACCCACCTCCCCCACCTGTTTCTCTGGAGGGGTACTTAACTGTCGCCGCAAGTGCAGTCTGTGATTCTGTAATGCATATTAGCCAACCTGCAGTTAGTAAATAGATGAACGATGCCAATAAGATTGCAGAAGACTTTTTCCTGTATGGTTTAAGTTTAAAGCCATCAGAAGCAGGCTTTCTCATAACCAAATGGAAAGACTGAGTAATTTTAGAAAAAAAAAAAAAGCTGAAACGCCATTTGCTAATGGCTAATTTAGTCGCTTCAACAGCTGCTAATACAGATGAAGAAGCTGCAAAGACGTTTTCTCTAATTTCAAAAAAATTGTTTTTGTTTGATTGATGGAGAAATCTAAAACTTTATTGAGTTTTTAATTTTGATAAACTGGTCCCTACTGAGAGTAAATTTTTTCATGGACCTGACTTAATAGTGATGCTGGGTGCAGACTCCAGCAGAGGTTTAATCCCACATTAGTGCTTTGATTAGGATTGTTTGTTTCTGTCAGCATCGTAGTTATCAGCTCCATAGATTTTAAGTACTCTGCAGCAACTGCATGTTTTCCATAAGCCTCATTCTACAGAATGTAGGCCTTTGTAGCGTAAAGACCTATAAAATTTATGGAATCTCCCCTAGTAAAATGTAAACACCACTTAAAGAGAGGTTTTCCATGTTGTTATTTAGCACTACAATCTGAGAACTGTCAAATGCATTATACACAGTATTACTAGCTGTTATTACAATACTAGTATCCATAATGACCTTGAATTTATAAGAATAAGTTAGTCATAATGATATCAAACTATTAATGTTGCCAGTGTGTCTTTATATCTACTTTCTTTTCATCTGTATAATTCTTAGGTGGATATTATTATTCCCATTTTTTAAATTGTGAAACTAAGACACTGGAAAGCTAAGTGTCTTTTCTAGGATCACAGAGATAGTAAATATAGAGCCAGGAAATTCTTTTTAATTAACATGTTACTTAAGAGCCTCTGGTGTTCTTGATTTATCAGAGACTGCACTATCTACTAATAGTGAGGGTTTTTTTTTTTTTTTTGGCCTATTTTATTGGTCTTTCATTTATTCATTTTCATCCATCTTTGTTCTTTGGCCTGTGGGAGTGGGCCTCCCATTGCAGTGGCCTCTCCTGTAGCAGAGCACCAGCTCTGGGCACACGTGCTCCAGAGCGCTGGCTTGTACATGGACACACTGGTCCAGCTGCTCTGCAGCATGTGGGATTTTCCTGTGCCGGGGGTCAAACTGGTGCCCCCTGCACTGCAAGGCAGACTCTTTACCCACTGGACCACCAGGGAAGCCTGTGAGATTTTTTCAATGAAAGTATTGCCGTGTTTTTTCGTCTACATTTTTGGACATTTAGTGTTAACATATGAGAAGATTGTATCACTGGTTACCAAAAAAAAAAAAAAATCCTCTCGCTTGTGGATATGTTCTCTTGGAAAACAAAAACTACTACTATATTAGAAACACTGAGATGGTGGTTGTGACCCTATGGACTATAGCCTGCCAAGCTCCTCTGTCCATGGGATTTCCCAGGCAAGAATATTGGAGTGAGTTGCCATGCCCTCCTCCAGGGGATCTTCCCCACCCAGGGATCAAACCCAGGCCTCCTGCATTGCAGGTGGATTCTTTATCCACTGCACCACCACGGAAACTGCATCTTAGAAACAGTGTTTTTGTTAATTACTCAAGTTTTGTGCTTTACTGCAAATGATTAGTATCTTGATTTTACTCTGCTTCTAGATCGTAATAGAACAGATAAGTTTCCTCTTCTCTAAACACAGCTGTTGAGATGCTTGAGCATGTTTGTTTCATCTTAACCTCTTTTTTAGGCTAATTCCATCCATTTTATTCTACTTAATCTATGCTGAATCCATCCAGCTTTTTCCACATTCATTAAAGAATGACATCCAGAGCTGGACTTAATAGTCTAGTTGTGATATGAAAAATAGTGGCATTTTTTGGTTTCTGTCATCTGGATACTGTGTTTGATATTGATTTATGACCTACCGTAACTTCTTGATGTTTTAATTATTTACTTAAGAGCCTCTGGTGTTCTTGATTTATCAGAGACTGCACTATCTACTAATAGTGAGGGTTTTTTTTTTTTTTTTGGCCTATTTTATTGGTCTTTCATTTATTCATTTTCATCCATCTTTGTTCTTTGGCCTGTGGGAGTGGGCCTCCCATTGCAGTGGCCTCTCCTGTAGCAGAGCACCAGCTCTGGGCACACGTGCTCCAGAGCGCTGGCTTGTACATGGACACACTGGTCCAGCTGCTCTGCAGCATGTGGGATTTTCCTGTGCCGGGGGTCAAACTGGTGCCCCCTGCACTGCAAGGCAGACTCTTTACCCACTGGACCACCAGGGAAGCCTGTGAGATTTTTTCAATGAAAGTATTGCCGTGTTTTTTCGTCTACATTTTTGGACATTTAGTGTTAACATATGAGAAGATTGTATCACTGGTTACCAAAAAAAAAAAAAAATCCTCTCGCTTGTGGATATGTTCTCTTGGAAAACAAAAACTACTACTATATTAGAAACACTGAGATGGTGGTTGTGACCCTATGGACTATAGCCTGCCAAGCTCCTCTGTCCATGGGATTTCCCATATTGGAGTGAGTTGCCATGCCCTCCTCCAGGGGATCTTCCCCACCCAGGGATCAAACCCAGGCCTCCTGCATTGCAGGTGGATTCTTTATCCACTGCACCACCACGGAAACTGCATCTTAGAAACAGTGTTTTTGTTAATTACTCAAGTTTTGTGCTTTACTGCAAATGATTAGTATCTTGATTTTACTCTGCTTCTAGATCGTAATAGAACAGATAAGTTTCCTCTTCTCTAAACACAGCTGTTGAGATGCTTGAGCATGTTTGTTTCATCTTAACCTCTTTTTTAGGCTAATTCCATCCATTTTATTCTACTTAATCTATGCTGAATCCATCCAGCTTTTTCCACATTCATTAAAGAATGACATCCAGAGCTGGACTTAATAGTCTAGTTGTGATATGAAAAATAGTGGCATTTTTTGGTTTCTGTCATCTGGATACTGTGTTTGATATTGATTTATGACCTACCGTAACTTCTTGATGTTTTAATTATTTACTGTCTAGACCTGTCTTTCCCTTATGTACCTGTTTCTGCCCCAGTATCCCGTCTCTAGAATGGAGGTAATAGTGGCACCCACCTCATTAGAGCTGTCTGCATCCCTCAGCTTTCCACTACTGCTGATGAGCCCTAAGTGCCGTGGTCCATTTATCCTTATTGAGTATCATCAGTTTATTTTTCACACAGTATTCTTTTGAGTCCTGATCTTTTTTTCATCCGTGGTCACTCCTCAACTCTCTAACATAAACATAGTGCTTCTTATTGTCTTTATTCACATGGCTCAATGGTAAAGAATCTTCCTGAAGTACAGGAGACTCAGATTCGATCCCTGAGTTGGGAAGATCCCCTGGAGATGAAAATGGCAACTCATGCCAGTATTGTCGCCTGGAGAATTCCATGGACAGAGGAGCCTGGTGGGCTACATTTCATGAATCGCAAAAGAATTGGACACGACTAATTGACTGACAGTAAAAATCTTAGAAAAATACTGAACAAAGAACAAAATCAAAAAGGCCATATTTTCTTTATCTGTGGTCAGTTTAAGTTTTTATTTGTCAACAAAATGCACTATAAATAAAAGGTTTTATGTGAGGATGTTACTGTTTAAAAGCAGTTTCAATGTTGCGTTGTCCTTTAGCAAACTATTTTCTTGCCTGTCTTTTGAAATAAGATTTGGTGACTACTTGGAAGTTTTCTTTTAATCAGTATAACATCTAAGGAAGCATTAACTATATTACAAAGCAGAAACCAAAATTTGAGTTGATCGTGCCATAAAATGAGACAATTACTTAGAAAATATGTTCAGACTTACCATTTTATGGGATATTATTTTCTACTTGGGGAAAATTTAATCAGAAGTTATCAAGCTAGTCCTCTGTTTTTCCTGCCTAGATGGACATTTGCCATCTGCCATTGCTTCTGTTCCATGGATTCTCTTCTCATCTTGATGAACATACAGAAGTTTGCCAGGTTTCTTCCTCTCATCACACCCTTTATTCCTCCATCTCCTCAGCATCTCCAGAGATCATTATTTGGCAGAGGTGGTAGTACAACAGCCAGGGACAGCAGACACCACTTGGTATAGCCACATTCTTGGGTCACAGATTAGTTTAATGCATAAAGATTAAGTAAGATAAATCCCCAGAGGGAATGAAACATCTTGTTCTGTGTTTTTAACTAAACTTTGTAAAGTTTTCTTTTCAGTGTATCTTGGCCTGGTCATGTCTTATGGTGACATGAATAGACTTCTCTAAGGGCATTTTGGGATTCAAAGCTCATTTTTTGGGCTTCCCTGGTGGTCCAGTGGATAAAGAGTCTGCCTTGCGGTGCAAGGGCCACTGGTTCAATCCCTGGCCTGGGAAGATCGCACGTGTCACAGAGTGGCTGGACTGGTATGTCCAATTACGAGCCAGCACTCTGGAGCACATGCGCCCAGAGCCAGTGCTCTGCAATGAGAGAGGCTACTGCAATGGGAGACCCACACAGGCCAAAGAATAAAGGTGGATGAAAATAAATAAACAAATAAACCAATGAAAGAGGCCAGAATTTAAATTTTTTAAAAAAAAGCTCATTTTGCTAACCCTGAAAATAAATTTTCTTTTCAGAAATGGAATTGGAGTTCATAGATCTATATTTTGTTTGGAATATATGTTTTGTTTGTTTATAGTATTAGAGAAATATTTTCTATGAAACACCAGTCCTCTTTGATACGGAACTTTAGGAGTTGAGTAATAACAACTATACCTAGCATGCATTGGGCACTCACTGTGTACCAGTCACACTGAAAAATGTTTCATGTAGGTTACCTCATGCATGTCATAATTCTGTAAGGTAAAAGCATTATTATCATTCTCATCATCATCATTTGCCAGTAGGGAAACTGAAGCACAAAAGGTCTCCTAGAAACATTTTAATTGAATGTATTAATACCTTATGGTAGATGAGCCAAAAATAGTAACTCCTTAAGAGCAGAATCAGTTTATACTATTAAACTATCAAACTCAAATGTCACTCAGTGGCACAGAGCAACTCTAGTTCTGTGGAAACTAGAAGCAGCTCAGGTAAAAGTAACAGCAGTTAACACCTATAAAAACAATTTTTAGTTGTAAAAACCCTGCTCCATTGTGTGTATTATCTCGTCTGGTCTTCATGTCATCACTGTAGCTCGAAACGGCATTAGACAGGGGTGGTAATGAAGAGAGTAGACGGCTGAGTGGTGCTGATAGAACGGACCAGGATGACCGGTGAGAAGTAATGAAGACCTTGAGGACAGGACAGAGCCACAGAGCGATTCTGTCCTCTTCATCCTCTACCATGGCCATTACCTAAAAAAGACAATGGCAAACTTTTATTCTTGGAAAACATCCCATCCACCCACCAAGCAGTTTTAATCAGATATGACTTGAGGTTAGTGGATAGGGTCTTAGATTTCCTCAGAATAGTGGCACTTCAATTCTCATAGCTGTGGGGTGGGTTGAAGACACATAAGTAACAGAGAGTAATCTGGATGTGAGAAGGGGATCTTGGGGTTTGGTGGGAAGAAAGGGGCCTAGAAGCTGTGGTTTTTCTAGTGCGCTGGTAGAGTCACCTGTGACCTTGAGAAAGGAAATTACAAACACCTGCTGTGCTTCAAACTATGTTACCCACATGCCACAGACATCTGTTTGAAGAACCGGACTAAAAAGAACAGGAATGAAAAGGTAATTCTATCACCCAAGAATGAGGTGATTGGACTTTTCCGCTTCTTCATTGAGACCTACTCGTAAAACTTGTTGGACACACTCAAGTGTCAGCTGGTGCTTACGCCTGAATGACTCCTCAGTTGTGTTTCTAATCTTAATTATTTTCTTCTTTCTCCATTCTACTAGAAAAATTTACTAACCAAAGAACCTATAATGAGTACAGCTCAATAAAATCCCCATTTTCCCCAGGACTTAGTATGTCACTGACACTACCAGCTGCTTAGTTCTTACTGACAGAACCTTGGTGACATATTAAGCTTATCTATTTCTCTTATGCTCCACATGCATTGCTTTCTCATTGTGTCGTATTTCCACAGTATAACCTCTTTTGAGCATTTCTATAGTCAAAATCAAGACTCTCGTCTCTGACATGAACTGCTATGGTCTCCATCTCTGTGTTTTTGCTTGTATCTGTTCCTTTATTCATCATGACTAACTTCACCTTCTGTAACAATAGTTTCTATGATCTTCTTCTTTTTATTACAGCTTTATTTGGATACAATTCACATAGCAAAGTATTTGCTCTTTTATAGTCTACAGTTCATTGCATTTTAGTCTATTCAGGTGTGGGCCCATCATCCGTGTATAATTTTAAAACTCATTACTCACCCCAAAAAGAAACTCCATCCTCAGTGGTAGTCATCCACCAGTCTCCATTGCCTTCTCTCCCTCACCCCTGGCAAATACTAATCAGATCTCTGTCTTTGTGGGTTTGCCTATTCTGGACATTTTACATAAATGCAGGCGTAATACATGTGACCTTTTGTATCTGGCTTCTTTCACTTTCATGTTTTCAGAGTTCATCCATGTTAGAGCATGCATCAGAATTTCATTTCATGACTGAATGATAGTCTGCTGTATGGACTTGCCACGTTTTATTTATCCTTTATTCATTGGTGAGCATTTCGGTTGCTTCCGTTTGTAGCTGTTTTGAATAATACCGTATGAACATTTCCATACAAGTTTTTGTGTGGACATAGATTTTCATTTCTCTTGAGAATATATTTAGTAATGAAATTGCTGTGTCATATGGTAACTGTGTTTAACATTTTGAGGAACTGCCAAAATGGTCTCTAAAGTGTCTGAGCCATCTTACAATCCCACCAGCCACGTATGAGAGTTTCAATTTCTCCACATCCTCACCAACACTTGTTACTGTCTTTTTTATTATAGTCATTTTATTGGGTGAAAAGTGGTATCTCCTGATTTTGATATGCATTTTTTAAGGATTCAGGAGGTGAGCATCTTTTGTAGTGCTATTTGTACATCTTCTTTTCCTTTACCCATTTTCTAGTTTGAGCAAATTATAATTATATTTGACTATATAATTGTATGAATTAGATATATTTTAATGAATATGTGATGTATGTATGTATGGGATTCAGATCTTATCATACCAAAGATAGAAATATAGTTTTGTTTTTAGAAATAGAGTTCAAGTTAGCACATGTACGTTTAATTTGAAAAACTAGATCACATTTGTAGTTGTGGATATCCTGTAGAAATATTTTTATTTTGAAACACCATTCTTCTGTAATAATTCAAAGAACTCTAGGAGTTGAATAATAATAATTATACCTGACAGATACTGTGTACTTTTCATATGCCAGGAATATAGCACATAAATATATATTATATAAAAGTCAACTATATAATTATGCATCTCATATATATATAGATATGATATGGATATATTCATATTATTCATATCTAATTGAGTGTACTTATTATTGACTTCTAAGAGTTCTTTATATACTCTGAATGCAAGTCTCTTATCAGATATGGGATTTGCAGATATTTTCTTTCATTCTGTAGGTTGTCTTTTTCTGTTTCTTGATCATGCCCTTTGAAGCACAAAATTGTTTTTTAATTTTTATGAAGTTCAATTTTTCTATTCTTTTGTTGCTTGTGCTTTTTGTACCATGTCTAAGAAGCCATTGTCTGATCTAAGGTCACAAAGATTTGCTTCCATGTGTTCTAGAGAGATTATGCATTTACCTTTTACCTCTAAGTCTATATATAATCCATTCTGAGTTAATTTTCATCTACGGTGTGAGGGACATAACTTTATTTGTTTGCATGTGTCTATCCAGTTTTTCCAGCACCGTTTATCTAGAACACTGTTATTTCCCCCATTTCCCCCAGTCTTGGCACACTTTTCAAAAATCATTTGACCATGAATGGCTTGTGTCCAGACAAGCCGTTCATGGTCAGATGATTGGCTTATGTCCGGACCCTGAATTCTACTGCACTGATCCATTTGCCTGTCTTTATGTTAGTAGTCTACTGTAGCTTTGTAGTTAAGTTTTAAAGCAGAGTTTGTCCTCCAGCTTTGTTCTTTTCAGACTATTTTGCTGTTCTAGATCCCTTGCATTTCTATATGAATCTTAAAAATCACCTACTCGGTTTCTTCATAGCTTTTGATAGGGATTGTGTTGAATCTGTAGATGAAAATTGAGTATTTTTCCAAATGGTAATGTGGGCCTTTAAATTCACATAGGTCTTCTTTAATTTGTCAGTGATATTTTGTTTTCAATATATAAATCTCAGGGCTTTATTTCAAGCATTTTATTATTTTTATACTGTTGTAAATGGAATTGGTTTTATATTTCGATTGTTCATTCCTTGACTTTGACTTTTTATATTGTATTGTATTACAACCTTCCTGAATGTGTTTACTATTTCTAAAATAAGTTTTGGAATGTTTTTTGTAGATTCCTTGAGGTTCTCTATACACAAGATCATGTCATCTGCTAATATAACTACTTTCTTTTCATCTTGATGCCTTTCTTTTTTCTTGCCTAGTTTATTGGCTGAAATCTCCAGTATGATGTTGAAATAGCAAGAATGAATGTCTTTGTCTTGTCTTGCTGGTTATCTTAGAAAAAAGCTGTCAGTCTTTGACCACTAAGTGTATTGTTAGCTGTGTGTTTTTGTGCATAGGCTTTCTTGTATTCTTACTTTATTGAGTGTTTTTATGGGGAAGGATGTTGGAATTTGTTAAATGCCCTCTCTGTATTTATTGAGGTGATAATGAGGGTTTTCTCTTTAATGCTATTAATATGGTCTATTACATAGACTATCATATGTTAAGCCAAACTATCGTTTCTAGGGTAAATTCCACTTGGTCATGGTGTATAATCTTTTTTATATGTTGTAGATTCTGTTTACTAGTATTTTGCTGATATTTTTGCATCTGTATTCATAAGAAGTGTGTAGTTTTCTTGTCCAGATTTGGGATCATGGTAATAACAACTTCATAAAATTAGTTGGAAAATATTCATTTCTCTTTTAATTTTTGTAAGAATTTTGTAAAACATTGACATTATTTTTTTAACATTTGGTACAGTTCACCAGTACTCCATTCTTTACCTAAGCTTTTCTTGTGAGAAGTTTTCTGATTGCTGATTCACTCTCTTTATTCTTAAGTCCATTCAGATTTTCTTCTTCAGTCAGTTGGGTCTTTCTAGAAATTCGTCCCTTTCATCTGGCTATTTAATTTGTTAACGTAGAGTTAAAAATAACACTCTATTATAATCCTTTATATTTCTCTGAAGCCAGTAGTGATATCTTCTCTCTCATTCCTGAATTTTGTTAATTTGGGTGTTACCTTCCACTCCTCCACCTCTAGTCTTTCTAGCTAAAGTTTAGTTGATTGCCTTAATCTTTCAAAGAACCATTTTTTAAATTTTGTTAATTTTCTCTATTCTTTTGCTGTTTGCTTTTTTTTATTGCCATCTTAATGTTTATCATTTGCTTCCTTCTGCTTGATTTGGGTTTAGTTTTATTTTTCCAGTTTTAAAGTATATGCTTATCTTATTGATTTGATTTTTCTCAATTAAAATATTAACAGCTATAAAATTTCCTCAGACCATTGCTTTTGCTACTCCCCATACATTTTGACATGTCATGTTTATCTTTGCATTTATCTTTCTCTAATTTTCCACATTGGTTATTTAGGAATATTGTTTAATTTCTGCATCTTTGTGAATTTCCCAAATGTCATCCTGATTCTGATTTCTGTTTTCATTTCATTGTGGTTGGAGAACATGCTTCTTATTATTTTGGGGATTTTTTAAGGCTTATTTTATGACCTACCATATTGTTTATTCTAGAGAATGTTCTACATGTATTTAAGAAGCATATGTATTCCGCTTTTATTAGGTGGAGTGTTCTATAGATGTCTGTTAAGTCTAGTTTGGGTTTTTTGGGTTTTTTTTTGTTTTTTTTAGGTTTATTTATTTATTTATGGGGAGGTGGGGTGGGGAGGCAGGGGAGCGGGTGGGCCACCTCCATTGGTCTTTCACTTGTCCATTTTTTTCATCCATCTTTGTTCTTTGGCCCGTGTGAGCCTCCCATCGCGGTGGCCTCTGCTGTCACAGAGCACCGGCTCTGGGCGCATGTGCTCCAGAGCTCCGGCTCGGTAATTGGACACATCGGTCCAGCCACTCTGCGACACGTGGGATCTTCCCAGGCCAGGGATCTAACAGGCACCCCTTGCACTGCAAGGCGGTGTCCTTACCCACTGGACCACCAGGGAAGCCCTAGTTTGTTTTTAATGTTGATCAGTTTGTCTGTTTCCATGTTGATCTGCGTAGTCCTATTCATTATATAAAGTGGGGTATTGAAGTCTCAACAGCTGTTGAATCATCTACTTCACCTGTAAATTCCATCTGTTTTGCCTTATGTATTTTGAGACTTTTTAGGGGTATATGTGTTCATAATTACTTGTGACTTCCTGATTGATTGATAATTTTATCATTTTATATCCTTCTTTATCTTTACTGATATTTTTTTGTCTTAAATTATATTTTGCCTTACATCAGAATAGCCTCTCCAGCTTTCTTTTGGTTTCTGTTTGTATGGCATATCTTTTCTCTCTTTTCAACTTTTTGTGTTTTTTGGCGGGGGTGGGGAGGGAGGAGGGTGGGCAGGCCACTTCCACTGGTCTTTCATTTGTCTAATTTAATCCATCTTTGTTCTTTGGCCCATGTGGGCCTCCCATCGTGGTGGCGTCTGTTGTCGCAGAGCACTGGCTCTGGGCACATGCGCTCCAGAGCTCCGGCTCGGTAATTGGACACATCGGTCCAGCCACTCTGCGACACGTGGGATCTTCCCAGGCCAGGGATCTAACAGGCACCCCTTGCACTGCAAGGCGGTGTCCTTACCCACTGGACCACCAGGGAAGCCCTAGTTTGTTTTTAATGTTGATCAGTTTGTCTGTTTCCATGTTGATCTGCGTAGTCCTATTCATTATATAAAGTGGGGTATTGAAGTCTCAACAGCTGTTGAATCATCTACTTCACCTGTAAATTCCATCTGTTTTGCCTTATGTATTTTGAGACTTTTTAGGGGTATATGTGTTCATAATTACTTGTGACTTCCTGATTGATTGATAATTTTATCATTTTATATCCTTCTTTATCTTTACTGATATTTTTTTGTCTTAAATTATATTTTGCCTTACATCAGAATAGCCTCTCCAGCTTTCTTTTGGTTTCTGTTTGTATGGCATATCTTTTCTCTCTTTTCAACTTTTTGTGTTTTTTGGCGGGGGTGGGGAGGGAGGAGGGTGGGCAGGCCACTTCCACTGGTCTTTCATTTGTCTAATTTAATCCATCTTTGTTCTTTGGCCCATGTGGGCCTCCCATCGTGGTGGCGTCTGTTGTCGCAGAGCACTGGCTCTGGGCACATGCGCTCCAGAGCTCCGGCTCTGTGATTGGACACATCAGTCCAGCCGCTCCGCGGCACGTGGGATCTTCCCAGGCCAGGGATAGAACCGGCGCCCGTTGCACTGCAAGGCAGTGTGCTTACCCACTGGTCCACTGGGAAGCCCTTTTCAACTTTATTGGGTCTTTAAAATGTTCCTCTTGTAGACAGCAGATAATGTGAACATGTCTTTTTTCCATTCTGATAATATCTGTATTCCATTTGGAGTGCTTAATCCATTTACATTTAATTTAACCAGTGATAAGAGAATTAAGTCTGCAGTTCATTTTTCTCTGTATTTCTGATACATTTGTTGTTCCTTTCCTCTTTCATTACTCACTTTTTTAAATTAAAGTAATATATTTAATATACCAATTTAAATCCCCTTTTAAATTTTTTTGTATTTATGTGAATTATTTTCTTTTCAGTTGCCCTGAGAATTGCAGTTAACATCTTAATATAGTTTGAGTTAGTAGCAACTTAATTTCAATAATGTGTGAAAACTTTAATACAGTTCTTTCATCCCCTGCCTCCTTTTTTGCTATTATGGTTATACAAATTGCATCATTAGGCATTGTAAGCCCATCAACACATTTTAAATTTCTTTACAAAAAGTTATCTTTTAAATCAGATGAAAAGTTGCTACAGGAAAGTGCATTTATGCTGTCCTTAGTATTTACTTGTGTAGTTACTTTTACCAGTGCTCTTTATTTATGTGGATCTGAGTTACTGTCAAGTGCCCTTTTGTTGTAGCCTGAAGGGCTCCCATTAGTTTTTCTTAAAGGGCAGGTCAACTAGCAACAAACTCGGTTATCATTAATCTAGGAATGTATTGATTTTTGCTTCCTTACATGGTAGTTTTGCTGGATATTGAATAGTAGGTTGAATCTTCTTTCCACATTTAATGTTGAAAGGATCATCTTACTACCTGCTGAACTGCAACGTTTCTGAGGAGAAATCTCTTGAGAATATTACTGAGAATCCTTCTGTGTGATGAGTTGTTTTTCACCTGCTGCTTTCAAGATTCTTGAGCTTCAGTAGTTTGGCTATGATATATTTAGATATGGATTTTTATTTTTTACTTTTGCAGATTGCACTGGCTCTGGGCAGCATGCGGGCCCAGAGCTCCGGCTCTGTGATTGGACACATCAGTCCAGCCGCTCCGCGGCACGTGGGATCTTCCCAGGCCAGGGATAGAACCGGCGCCCGTTGCACTGCAAGGCAGTGTGCTTACCCACTGGTCCACTGGGAAGCCCTTTTCAACTTTATTGGGTCTTTAAAATGTTCCTCTTGTAGACAGCAGATAATGTGAACATGTCTTTTTTCCATTCTGATAATATCTGTATTCCATTTGGAGTGCTTAATCCATTTACATTTAATTTAACCAGTGATAAGAGAATTAAGTCTGCAGTTCATTTTTCTCTGTATTTCTGATACATTTGTTGTTCCTTTCCTCTTTCATTACTCACTTTTTTAAATTAAAGTAATATATTTAATATACCAATTTAAATCCCTTTAATTTTTGTGTATTTATGTGAATTATTTTCTTTTCAGTTGCCCTGAGAATTGCAGTTAACATCTTAATATAGTTTGAGTTAGTAGCAACTTAATTTCAATAATGTGTGAAAACTTTAATACAGTTCTTTCATCCCCTGCCTCCTTTTTTGCTATTATGGTTATACAAATTGCATCATTAGGCATTGTAAGCCCATCAACACATTTTAAATTTCTTTACAAAAAGTTATCTTTTAAATCAGATGAAAAGTTGCTACAGGAAAGTGCATTTATGCTGTCCTTAGTATTTACTTGTGTAGTTACTTTTACCAGTGCTCTTTATTTATGTGGATCTGAGTTACTGTCAAGTGCCCTTTTGTTGTAGCCTGAAGGGCTCCCATTAGTTTTTCTTAAAGGGCAGGTCAACTAGCAACAAACTCGGTTATCATTAATCTAGGAATGTATTGATTTTTGCTTCCTTACATGGTAGTTTTGCTGGATATTGAATAGTAGGTTGAATCTTCTTTCCACATTTAATGTTGAAAGGATCATCTTACTACCTGCTGAACTGCAATGTTTCTGAGGAGAAATCTCTTGAGAATATTACTGAGAATCCTTCTGTGTGATGAGTTGTTTTTCACCTGCTGCTTTCAAGATTCTTGAGCTTCAGTAGTTTGGCTATGATATATTTAGATATGGATCTATTTTACTATTTGGTGTTTGTTTAAGCTCTTGGATATGCAGATTGATGTTTTTTTGATCACATTTGGGAAATTTGTGTCATTATGTCTCCAAATATTCTTTCTTCTCTTCTATTTTTCTCTCTTTTGGGTCTCCCGTTGTTCATAAATTGGTACATTTCATGGCAGCCCATGGATATCTGAGCCTCTGTCATTTTTCTTCATTCTTCTTTCTTTCTGTTCCCCAGACTAGATAATCTTGGTTTATTATATTAAAGGTTCACTGATTCTTTCCTCTGCCAGATCAAATCCACTGTTGAGCCCCTTTAATATGCAAATGCTGTTACTCAGTTTTGTGTGTGTCTGGTTCTTTGCAACCCGGTAGACTGTAACCCACCAGGCTTCTCTGTCCATGGAATTCTCCAGGCAAGAATACTGAAGTGGGTGGCCATTCCCTTCTACCAAAGATCTTCCCAACCCAGGGATCAAACCTGGGTCTCCTGCATTGCAGGCAGATTCTTTACCATCTGAGCCAGCAGGGAAGCCCCTCCAGTGGATATTGTATTTTTCAACTCCGGAATATCTGTTAGCTGATTTCTGTTTTGGCATATGAAATACTATTTGGGAAGTTTAAGAATGTCTTTACCATCTAAATCTCTGTATATATCACGACTATATTTATATACTGAAGTAGAAACGCTTTCCATCAGACTTCTTCATTATCCTTCTGTTGTTATGTTCTTGTCTTCTTCCTCACTAAACTAAATACTCACGTGTGTATAGATGAGCTTTTCTTGGAATATTTAGATTGTCACTGGAATTAGAAACAGACCAGCCTCAGTGTTTAAATATGATGAACAATAAATTATTGATGTCTTATCATCAGCCTAAAAAGCTTTTCACTTTCCATTTAAATTTATTGCTTACAATTCCTTCACAGAGCCTTTCCAAATTAACTCAGCTTATAATAGTCATTTCCATATAAATATAAATATAAACTGTAGTGATCTGATGGATGCACAAGTTAGTATACATATATCGGCTGTCACATTGGCCCTGAATTTTCTCTTGAGAATATTACTGAGAATCCTTCTGTGTGATGAGTTGTTTTTCACCTGCTGCTTTCAAGATTCTTGAGCTTCAGTAGTTTGGCTATGATATATTTAGATATGGATCTATTTTACTATTTGGTGTTTGTTTAAGCTCTTGGATATGCAGATTGATGTTTTTTTTGATCACATTTGGGAAATTTGTGTCATTATGTCTCCAAATATTCTTTCTTCTCTTCTATTTTTCTCTCTTTTGGGTCTCCCGTTGTTCATAAATTGGTACATTTCATGGCAGCCCATGGATATCTGAGCCTCTGTCATTTTTCTTCATTCTTCTTTCTTTCTGTTCCCCAGACTAGATAATCTTGGTTTATTATATTAAAGGTTCACTGATTCTTTCCTCTGCCAGATCAAATCCACTGTTGAGCCCCTTTAATATGCAAATGCTGTTACTCAGTTTTGTGTGTGTCTGGTTCTTTGCAACCCGGTAGACTGTAACCCACCAGGCTTCTCTGTCCATGGAATTCTCCAGGCAAGAATACTGAAGTGGGTGGCCATTCCCTTCTACCAAAGATCTTCCCAACCCAGGGATCAAACCTGGGTCTCCTGCATTGCAGGCAGATTCTTTACCATCTGAGCCAGCAGGGAAGCCCCTCCAGTGGATATTGTATTTTTCAACTCCGGAATATCTGTTAGCTGATTTCTGTTTTGGCATATGAAATACTATTTGGGAAGTTTAAGAATGTCTTTACCATCTAAATCTCTGTATATATCACGACTATATTTATATACTGAAGTAGAAACGCTTTCCATCAGACTTCTTCATTATCCTTCTGTTGTTATGTTCTTGTCTTCTTCCTCACTAAACTAAATACTCACGTGTGTATAGATGAGCTTTTCTTGGAATATTTAGATTGTCACTGGAATTAGAAACAGACCAGCCTCAGTGTTTAAATATGATGAACAATAAATTATTGATGTCTTATCATCAGCCTAAAAAGCTTTTCACTTTCCATTTAAATTTATTGCTTACAATTCCTTCACAGAGCCTTTCCAAATTAACTCAGCTTATAATAGTCATTTCCATATAAATATAAATATAAACTGTAGTGATCTGATGGATGCACAAGTTAGTATACATATATCGGCTGTCACATTGGCTTAATTTCTGTTTACCACATAACTTCCTAGTTTTATAGTTTCAGCAAATTGTAACTGAGAAGCTAATGTGAAGAAAAGTGTTTTGATGATCTTCTTCAGATGTGTTCTGTAATAGAAACACCAAGTCTTAAAGATCCTTATTTGGGCATAAATCTTAGCAAAAGTCATAGTCAATGAACCAGACTTAAATTTACTTGGTTCCATGAAGGCCTCTAATATCAAACTTAAATATGTAAGTTTAGTGATTAAGAGCACAGATTTAAGAGAAAAGCAAACCTTCTAACATTTAGAATCTGCCAAACTATAATTTAGTCAAATGATAATTCTTTTCCTTTATAATTAAGGAAACAAACGCAGAGTAAATACTAAATAGGGTAGTTATGAATGTATGTGTGAACATGTGTGTGAAAATATGTATCTGTGTACATGTATTTGTGTGTGTGTTACACATACAAACACATGCACATATAGTGTAAAATGGTTAGCATCTGCCTCAATAGTTCTCAAGAATATCAAATATTATAATTGGTTGTTGCTGTTTAGCCACTAAGTTATGTCTAACTCTTTTACAACCCCATGGACTGTAGTGCTCTAAGCTCCTCTGTCCATGGGATTTCCCATGGAATACTGAAGTGGGTTGCTGTTTTCCCATGGAATACTGAAGTGGGTTGCCATTTTTTTCTCCAGGGCATCTGCCCAACCTGAGGATTCAACCCACGTCTCCTGCTTTGGCAAGTGGATTCTTTCACCACTGAGCCACAAGGGAAGCCCCAATTTATTAGTAGTCTACAGTAATAGTAATAATCTACAGTGCCACATGAATAGCACACACTTAAGATATTTATTGTATGAATTAATAATTAATTCATCTTTTTAGATACTGTTTATAAATTTGGGGAGTTCCCTACTGTCCCAGTGATTAGGATTCCATCCTTTCGTTGTTGAGGGCACAGGTTCAATCCCTGATCAGGGAGCTACGATCCCACAAGCCCAGCAGCCTGACAGGAAAAAATGAAGGAAAGTATTTATAGACTGGTTAATTCTGTTAATAAATGTAACAGTTGTTCTTAGGAGTACTCTTTTTTTGTTTGTTAATTTTGGGGGGGGGGTGGTGAGGAGGGAGGGGGGTCAGCCACTTCTATTGGTCTTTCATTTATCTGTTTTCATCCATCTTTATTCTTTGGCCCATGTGGGCCTCCCATCACAGTGGCCTCTGTTGTCGCAGAGCACCGGCTCTGGGTGCATGCGCTCCAGAGCTCCGGCTCGGTAATTGGACACATCGGTCCAGGCACGTGGGATCACCCTTGCACTGCAAGGCGGTGTCCTTACCCACTGGACCACCAGGGAAGCCGAGGACCAAGTACTATAACTCTTTGCACATAACAGTTGGTGCCCAGGAAATCCTGATGATGCCATTAAGCATTACAAAGGTTTGATTATATACTAAAAAGACTTGTCTCCAGGCCTCCTGTTATTTTTAAGTGATAGGTCTGTTGTCTCTATTACATGTACTGAAACACAGAGAAATACACCCCACGTCACTCTTGAATAGAAATGGAAATTGTAGTTCACACAAACATTTTTGAGTTCCTGTAGTGCCTGTTCTGTTTTAGAATAGGCTTTTCCAAAGTAGTTTTGCAATGATACAAGTCTTTTGGAAGACCCTTGCATAACGTATTGATATTTGTGTAAAGTTTTTTATTGTTTGTATATTTATATGTTTATGTCCTTAGTAAACTTGAATCAATTTTTATTTTAATATTTGTAAATTTTTTATATATAAAAAAAAAATGTTTTTACTACCTCTCACTACAGTGTGGCAATGTAAAGGACTTGGCCAGGAAAGTAGCATCTGTAGGAAAATAAAAACAGTTATAAATACAATAGGGTAAAAAGGAAGAATATTTCATTTTTCATAAAGGATATATTTCTGTATATAATCTTTATAAACCACTGGTTTGAATTATGAAATATAAAATGTGTAACTACTAAAACTGTGTATAAACTGAATAGTACATTGTTTGCAAATACTTGAATTTATTTTTATTTAAAAATATTGTCTTCAACTAGTTCTTTTTTACTGATTTTACATTTGCTCATAGCTTGTGGTTTGTTAAGAGAACTTAAAGAAATTGATTTTTTTTTTCTGAAGTAGTTCATAAATTATTATTTTTATATTGAGTATCAACGTGTATCCTAGTACTCTTTATTGGCACCTTAAAAGTAGAGAAACAGCAGAAGAATTTGTGCAAATATTAAAGGTCTCCCTTTTTTAAAAAGGGCCACCAGACCAAAAATAATGAGACATAAAACAAAAGCTCCCAAGGACAGGACTGTGATTACTTCTGTCTCCCCAGCCTACGTATAAGACGAGTTCAGACACTGTAGGTATCTACTAAGTATTGCTGGGTGAACGTATTTAATCTTTCAATTTTGCTTGTTTTTCTATTTTAAAAATTTCACTAATCCTTAAGAGGTTGTAGGGAAACCTAAGAAATGTTTACTATGACTCCTAGTTGCAGTTTGAGCATGAGCTTGTTGAAAAAAATGACAAAGTAGATATTAAAGTTACTCAAATCTGGAGCTAGTCAGCATTTCAGTGAGACGAGAGAAGTTAAGAAAGACAAGTAAAATAGGAAAGGAGGAACACATTTACTTTGTTTAAGTTTTGCCAGTAACAGTTTATTACAAGATTTGATTTCACATTTTAAATTATTTCTTAACCATTCAGTCATGTACTTGGTATGTGCAGAAAATAAATGTACTTGTTTTATAAAGTAGGTCATCAAAATAAAGTTAACTAAACCTTAAGGTGCATCAAAATCACCTGGCATGCTTGTTGTACCACATTATGGGGTCTATCCCCAGAATATATGGTTTTAGTTGGTCTGGAACGGGGCCCAAGAATTTGCATTTCTGACCAGTTTCCAGGTAATGTTGCCGCTGCTAATCTGAAGGCCACACTTGGGGCACCCTTGTCTAAACCGATGACTCATAATTCTCCTTTTGCTGTCCCTCCCAGGAAAAATAAAGCACACTATCATTTTTCCTCACTAACAACAACAAAAAAAGCCTGTACTCCAGTCTCTAAAGGTCTGCATCATTCTCTTTATTTTTTTTAAGGAAACAACCAATACAGAGATACATTCTAGAGCCTTTTTCAATGAAGCACTAATAATTCACAGTAACAAAGTGCATGAATTGTAATGTCCAGCAAGAAGATGTTTAATTAATACCAAACATCATATAAAGCCAGTAGCTTTATTTAATCGAAGTTCCCTCGTCAAAAAAATTTTTAAAAATTCAGTGTATCCTAGTACTCTTTATTGGCACCTTAAAAGTAGAGAAACAGCAGAAGAATTTGTGCAAATATTAAAGGTCTCCCTTTTTTAAAAAGGGCCACCAGACCAAAAATAATGAGACATAAAACAAAAGCTCCCAAGGACAGGACTGTGATTACTTCTGTCTCCCCAGCCTACGTATAAGACGAGTTCAGACACTGTAGGTATCTACTAAGTATTGCTGGGTGAACGTATTTAATCTTTCAATTTTGCTTGTTTTTCTATTTTAAAAATTTCACTAATCCTTAAGAGGTTGTAGGGAAACCTAAGAAATGTTTACTATGACTCCTAGTTGCAGTTTGAGCATGAGCTTGTTAAAAAAAATGACAAAGTAGATATTAAAGTTACTCAAATCTGGAGCTAGTCAGCATTTCAGTGAGACGAGAGAAGTTAAGAAAGACAAGTAAAATAGGAAAGGAGGAACACATTTACTTTGTTTAAGTTTTGCCAGTAACAGTTTATTACAAGATTTGATTTCACATTTTAAATTATTTCTTAACCATTCAGTCATGTACTTGGTATGTGCAGAAAATAAATGTACTTGTTTTATAAAGTAGGTCATCAAAATAAAGTTAACTAAACCTTAAGGTGCATCAAAATCACCTGGCATGCTTGTTGTACCACATTATGGGGTCTATCCCCAGAATATATGGTTTTAGTTGGTCTGGAACGGGGCCCAAGAATTTGCATTTCTGACCAGTTTCCAGGTAATGTTGCCGCTGCTAATCTGAAGGCCACACTTGGGGCACCCTTGTCTAAACCGATGACTCATAATTCTCCTTTTGCTGTCCCTCCCAGGAAAAATAAAGCACACTATCATTTTTCCTCACTAACAACAACAAAAAAAGCCTGTACTCCAGTCTCTAAAGGTCTGCATCATTCTCTTTATTTTTTTTTAAGGAAACAACCAATACAGAGATACATTCTAGAGCCTTTTTCAATGAAGCACTAATAATTCACAGTAACAAAGTGCATGAATTGTAATGTCCAGCAAGAAGATGTTTAATTAATACCAAACATCATATAAAGCCAGTAGCTTTATTTATGAAGTCCGAAGGCTCAGTCATTCCTATCTGTCAGAGAAGAAGGAAGTATCTCCAACTGGTAAATTCCAAAGAAATGCTTTATCACTATCCTTCTTTAATTATGACTAGCAGGATTTTCCAGTGTGGTATGACAACAGTCAAACAAGCTTTTCTGATTCATGTTTGATCACAAAGAGCACAGTCACACTGCTGTCCAGCAAAGCAGTATTTTTGAATTGATATTAAAATTGGTGAATGTTGTTCTTTTGAAATAGTTATTTGAATACCTGGCATGATGGAATTTTAAAACCAGAAGGCATTGCCACCTGGCATCTGGTCCAGACCCCTTAGTTTACACACATACAGTCTAAGGGTTTTGTGGTATGTTTTAGCTTTAGAGGCGCAGTCAGGATTAGAAACCCACTGTCTTGATTCCTAGTTTAGTATTTTTTCTATTACCCTTTACCAGAAAGTATTAGAAATTACGTATTTTCAAATATCTGTTTGATGAAGCATTTAAGGTTCATAGCGTTATATAGGAGATAATTTGGTACAGAGACAATAAACTTTGTGCAATTATTTGCTTTCTTTATCTCTGTATTCTTAATCTCCTATTATCCAGATAAGATCAGTTAAAAATAAAAGGACCTTTGTTTCTTTTTATTAATATCTTAAGAGTTGTCTTATTTAGTGTTGATGGAAATATTGTAAGAGACCATATGTATTTCTACCACATGATGCTAGGAAGAGGGTTATATGGTTTTCCATTTATCTCATGAAGTAAAATATAGTCCTAGTGTCATTATTAGTAAAGGAGTCATTTGAATGGTTAGTAATGTACTTCCATACAATTCAGGCTTAAATGTTAAATTTTAGTTTCTACAAAGCTTTTAATCTGATTTTTTATTCTATTTTATAAAGACTAAATTTTCTTTGTCATGATTGAGAAATGAGACTTTCTTCAAGCTCATTTTACTTCACTTGTTAACTCCTGGGAGGCAGCAGGCATGCGCAGGTGGTAAGGACCTGGTAGAGTAGTGGACCATGCCCCAGTACTGCTCATGGGCCAGTGCAGTGATGCTCAGGGGTGGCAGTTGGCAGCTGGGCAGTAGGCACGATGTGCCTCTGAAGAAGCTATGCCAACAGTGCTTTTCTGGAGAGTTGCATGCCTGCCATCTTCAACTGCTACACAGTCAGGGTTACCACGGGCGACAGCTAGAACCTCCTAGTTCTCTATGACACGGCCACACAGGGAGACTGAAAACAGACATGAAGACTCATCATCTGAGGTTTTTATCTTACCCAGTGACTGGTGTTCTCCTTATATGCCTCTCTCTGGTAAATTCAGCCTTATTTCAACATGTGAAAGAGGAGTGGGTAACACAACTTAAGGAATACACACTAAATATTCCTGTTGTATCAATCGGAATGCAGATCTCCAAGGTGATCCCAAAACTATAACACAATTGTAAGATATGAAAGAAAAACCTGTGTCTGGAATAAAGGTGGAAACTAAATGGGAGCACACTGCTGTGTGGAATGTTCAGCTTTCACCCATCAGAGATTGAAGGGTTTGGTGAGCTGTCATAGCCGTTTGAACTCCAAGAAACACACAGTTTAAAAAAAAAATAGGATCAAGATGTATAAACTGTTGTTTTTACATAAGAAATGTCTCCAGTGTCCCCCAGAAAGCATATAGATCTATACTCGGGCTTCTTATAAATAATGAAGCAGTTTAAAACTTGAAAGAGATTATTTTCAAAAAAAAAAACCTCTTTTGTTAGAATTCTATAAAATTCATTAAGAATGTTTCCCTCAAAGTTCAAGAAACAGCAAACCAATCTAAAGCTACAATCTATTCTAAATACTTTATTTCAGCTAGAAAGTACAGTCTTTCAGGGGGCTCATAGTTTAAAAAGCTACAATTGCCTCATGTTGTAACTGTGGAAAGCAGTGCTCTACACTATTTACAATATCTAGAACGTGGAAGCAACCTAAATGTCCGTCAACAGATGAATGGATAAAGAAGCTGTGGTACATATATGCAATGGAATATTACTCAGCTGTGAAAAAAATACATTTGAGTCCATTCTAATGAGGTGGATGAATCTAGAACCTATTATGTGAATGTGAGTGAAGTGTGTCAAAAAGATATATATTGTATACTGACACACATATATGGAATCTAGAAAGACAGTGCTGATAAATGAATATGCAGAGCAGCAGTGGAGAGGCAGACATGGAGAACAGTCTTATGGACATTGGAGTGAGGGTGGGGAATATGCTGTGGGACTAGGGGATCTCAGACAGGGGCTCTGTGGCGACCTGGATAGGGAAGATGGGAGATGGGAGGGAGGTTTGGGGGAGGTGGGCATATGTATACCTATGGTGGATTCAGGTCGATGTGTGGCTTATATGCCTCTCTCTGGTAAATTCAGCCTTATTTCAACATGTGAAAGAGGAGTGGGTAACACAACTTAAGGAATACACACTAAATATTCCTGTTGTATCAATCGGAATGCAGATCTCCAAGGTGATCCCAAAACTATAACACAATTGTAAGATATGAAAGAAAAACCTGTGTCTGGAATAAAGGTGGAAACTAAATGGGAGCACACTGCTGTGTGGAATGTTCAGCTTTCACCCATCAGAGATTGAAGGGTTTGGTGAGCTGTCATAGCCGTTTGAACTCCAAGAAACACACAGTTTAAAAAAAAAATAGGATCAAGATGTATAAACTGTTGTTTTTACATAAGAAATGTCTCCAGTGTCCCCCAGAAAGCATATAGATCTATACTCGGGCTTCTTATAAATAATGAAGCAGTTTAAAACTTGAAAGAGATTATTTTAAAAAAAAACCTCTTTTGTTAGAATTCTATAAAATTCATTAAGAATGTTTCCCTCAAAGTTCAAGAAACAGCAAACCAATCTAAAGCTACAATCTATTCTAAATACTTTATTTCAGCTAGAAAGTACAGTCTTTCAGGGGGCTCATAGTTTAAAAAGCTACAATTGCCTCATGTTGTAACTGTGGAAAGCAGTGCTCTACACTATTTACAATATCTAGAACGTGGAAGCAACCTAAATGTCCGTCAACAGATGAATGGATAAAGAAGCTGTGGTACATATATGCAATGGAATATTACTCAGCTGTGAAAAAAATACATTTGAGTCCATTCTAATGAGGTGGATGAATCTAGAACCTATTATGTGAATGTGAGTGAAGTGTGTCAAAAAGATATATATTGTATACTGACACACATATATGGAATCTAGAAAGACAGTGCTGATAAATGAATATGCAGAGCAGCAGTGGAGAGGCAGACATGGAGAACAGTCTTATGGACATTGGAGTGAGGGTGGGGAATATGCTGTGGGACTAGGGGATCTCAGACAGGGGCTCTGTGGCGACCTGGATAGGGAAGATGGGAGATGGGAGGGAGGTTTGGGGGAGGTGGGCATATGTATACCTATGGTGGATTCAGGTCGATGTGTGGCAGTAAACCACAAAACTCTGTAAAAAATAAAATGGAATTTTAAAAAAGAAAAAAAAACAACAACAAACAATGGCCTAACTACCTGTCTTACACCATCCATACTTCTGCGTAGTCCTTATAGAATCTACACAAAGAAGCATCTTCTGCCTTTGCTCCAATTACTTGCTCTTGTATGTCGTGAAAGTCACCCAGTCATGTCATAAGCTTTGTGCCCCATGGACAAGCCATGGAATTCTCCAGGCAAGAATACTGGAGTGGGTAGCCTTTCCCTTCTCCAGGGAATCCTCCCAACCCAGGGATTGAACCCGGGTCTCCCATATTGCAGGTGGATTCTTTACCATGTGATCCACCAGGGAAGCCCTCTTGTATGTAATTTGCTTTCTATTTTGGTATATCCGGATTGCTAAAATAACAAAGCCAACCACGTAGCCAAAGAGATGGACATCCCAGAGAAGAACATGTATAAGATCAAAGAATAAAGGTTTTATTATCACTTGAGCCAGAAGTTAAGTGTAACCTAAATATTTCTCTACTAGCACCTGATGTACTTTCTTTAAGGATACCGAGGGCTTCCCTAGTGGTCCAGTGGGTAAAGAGTCCACCTTGCAGTGCAAGGGGCACTGGTTCGATCCAGGCATAGGAAGATCCCACACGCCCTGGAGTGGCTGGCCCAGTGTGTCCAATTACGAGCCAGCGCTCTGGAGCACATGCGCCCAGAGCCGCTGCTCTGCAATGAGAGAGGCCACTGCGATGGGAGGCCCACACAGGCCAAAGAATTAAGATGGATGAAAATAAATAAATAAAGGACCAATAAAAGAGGTCAAAATTAAAAAAAAAAATACTGAGAGTGTAATAGTCATAATTGCATTTATCATGAAAACTAAAAATGTACACATTTTAGTTAATGTGAATTAAATACCTACAGCAAAGCTTCTTTAAAAACATCACTAATGTGTTTCTTTTTCACCTTTTTTTAATTGGTAATGATCGTACCAGTAACCATAAGAAGTGTCTGACTGAGTACTTACCTGCACCTGCATGGGGCAAAACTCCAGAAATGAGTAGGGCTACACAGTAGAATGGGAGTAATTCACAGTCCTGCCAGCCAGAGAGAAAAGCCTTCTAATATGTGGGGCATCAGGGAGAATTATCAGGAGAATCACAGCTTAACCCTGGACTTACTGAGTTCTAAAGTCTTCCTGAATCTGCTCTAACAAAACTTAAAAGCAAATCTGGAAAGGGTCAAACTGATCTCAGATTACTACCTGCTAGGAAAATGTCCAATGCTCTTTAAAGGAGTATAAGAAAACCCAGCACTCATCACAGTAAACTACATATTTATTAGTTTCTAGGGCTGTGAACATGGTGCGGCTTAGAACAAGAGAAGTGTGTTTTTTCACTCATCTGGAGGGCAGGATTCTGAAGTCAAATTAGCCAGTAGGAAGCAGAGGGAAGAGGCGCCTCGTTAGCGGGAGCCTGGCATGAAGAAGCTCCCTGGTGACTATGGACCCACAGAAGCAGTGCTGGAGGAGACGCGCCCAAGTGCATGATGTATTCAGTGTAACTTAGTTTGTTGAATGACCTGGGGTCATTGTGAGTATTAGTTTTGAGGTTGCATTACGGATAACATTGCAAGGAACGTCAACTGCTGAGCAGTACTAGTTAATGTTCCTTCAGCACCATGATTCCAGGATCCATTGAGAATTCTTCAAAGATGATTAATGAAAAAGCTCTCAGAAGATAATGTAAATGTCTTCACCTAAATGAATTCACCTGAATGTCTTATACTAGCCTGACACACTTCTGCTTCAACCAAGATATAGTGTCTGGCAAGCACTCCTATGAAGACTGAAAGGTATGTCAAAAAAAAAAAAAAAAAGCTTACCAGTGGCCCATTCACCGTGAGTGATTATTATGCCCAAGCTACTCGGCAAGCTTTAAGAAAAGGAAGACACTCTGTTTCACATATGTCAATAGTGATCAAAATGTGACCAAGTGGATTCCATGGAAGGTTTAATTTCCTAGACCGGTCATTGCCAATCTGAGCACATAAACACATATTCTGAAACTTATAGCCAAAAAGAAAGATTGCTGAAAGATTTCATTACCCTCCCCCGCCCCCCACCCCATAGTCCCCACCTGCACTCCCACCCCCAGACAGTTCAAGATTTGGATTGTAGTTACTGAGGAATAATGGCTTTACCGAGTGGCGCTAGTGGTAAAGAACCCACCTGCCAATGTAGGAGACACAAGTGATGCAGATTCTCTCTCTGGGTCTGGAAGATCCCCTGGGGGAGGGCATGGCAACCCATTCCAGTATTCTTGCCTGGAGAATCCCATGGTCAGAGGAGCCTGCTGGACTAGGGTTCATAGCATCGCAAAAGAGTCAGACCCGACTGAAGAATGATATTCTATCACACCTACATGCTCGACCACCCTGTCCAAGGAACCATATATCACAGAAGATACTTCTCAAGAGAGCCCAGACTGACAAAAGAGTAATGGTGATCTCAGATTACTACCTGCTAGGAAAATGTCCAATGCTCTTTAAAGGAGTATAAGAAAACCCAGCACTCATCACAGTAAACTACATATTTATTAGTTTCTAGGGCTGTGAACATGGTGCGGCTTAAAACAAGAGAAGTGTGTTTTTCACTCATCTGGAGGGCAGGATTCTGAAGTCAAATTAGCCAGTAGGAAGCAGAGGGAAGAGGCGCCTCGTTAGCGGGAGCCTGGCATGAAGAAGCTCCCTGGTGACTATGGACCCACAGAAGCAGTGCTGGAGGAGACGCGCCCAAGTGCATGATGTATTCAGTGTAACTTAGTTTGTTGAATGACCTGGGGTCATTGTGAGTATTAGTTTTGAGGTTGCATTACGGATAACATTGCAAGGAACGTCAACTGCTGAGCAGTACTAGTTAATGTTCCTTCAGCACCATGATTCCAGGATCCATTGAGAATTCTTCAAAGATGATTAATGAAAAAGCTCTCAGAAGATAATGTAAATGTCTTCACCTAAATGAATTCACCTGAATGTCTTATACTAGCCTGACACACTTCTGCTTCAACCAAGATATAGTGTCTGGCAAGCACTCCTATGAAGACTGAAAGGTATGTCAAAAAAAAAAAAAAAAAGCTTACCAGTGGCCCATTCACCGTGAGTGATTATTATGCCCAAGCTACTCGGCAAGCTTTAAGAAAAGGAAGACACTCTGTTTCACATATGTCAATAGTGATCAAAATGTGACCAAGTGGATTCCATGGAAGGTTTAATTTCCTAGACCGGTCATTGCCAATCTGAGCACATAAACACATATTCTGAAACTTATAGCCAAAAAGAAAGATTGCTGAAAGATTTCATTACCCTCCCCCGCCCCCCACCCCATAGTCCCCACCTGCACTCCCACCCCCAGACAGTTCAAGATTTGGATTGTAGTTACTGAGGAATAATGGCTTTACCGAGTGGCGCTAGTGGTAAAGAACCCACCTGCCAATGTAGGAGACACAAGTGATGCAGATTCTCTCTCTGGGTCTGGAAGATCCCCTGGAGGAGGGCATGGCAACCCATTCCAGTATTCTTGCCTGGAGAATCCCATGGTCAGAGGAGCCTGCTGGACTAGGGCTCATAGCATCGCAAAAGAGTCAGACCCGACTGAAGAATGATATTCTATCACACCTACATGCTCGACCACCCTGTCCAAGGAACCATATATCACAGAAGATACTTCTCAAGAGAGCAATCAGAACAGGATTTCTGTGACAAGACCTGCCAAAATAAGGAGGAAACAGTAATGGTGTTAATTCATGACAAACCTCTGCATGGAATTGTGTCTGCCAACACTTGAGGCATAAAGCTCCCAGTGGATCTTTAGTTTATCCTAAAACAGTGATATGACAATAAAATCTAATGGGAGATAGGAAAACCTGTTATGCAGCAGCCACTAAAACAAGTGAAGTCTACTGTGTGTACTGTGATGCTCAGAAGAGAATAGTAGGAGAGAAAGTACTGAAAGTCCTTCGCTCCATTGTGTCCAACTCTTTGCAACCTCATGGACTGTGGCCCACCAGGCTCCTCTGTCCATGCATTTCTCTAGGCAAGAACACTGGAGTGGGTTGCCATTTCTTCCTCCAGAGGATCTTCCCAACCCAGGGATTGAACCCAGGTCTCCCACATTCCAGGCAGATTCTTCGTCTGAGCCACCAGAGAAGCCTCAGAAGAGAATATGTGGTCTTCAGATAAGGAGACTATACTGATAGAAACACACGAGAATGTCTTTGGTGGTCCAGTGGCTAAGCCTCTGCATTTCCAATGTCAGGGTCCTGGGTTCAATCCCTGGTCAGGGATATAGACCCCACCTGCTGCAACTAAGATGTCCCATAGCACAACTAAAGATCCTGCATGCCTCAGCTGAGATCCAGCACAGTCAAATAAATAAATAAAAATAAACATATCCTTTTAAAACAACACACTGGAATACAAGCAAATTCTCATGAGCCATGTGACTTTGGTTTCGTGTATCAGTATGATGAGAGAATGGTTGTGTTAGAACATCACAGCCACTCACGTGTGGGCGGTTGGTGTGTAGAACACACCGACTTCTCACTGGGTAGCAGTTGTGTGCCTAAATGTCAGTAATGGCATGATGGTGACAAAGCAAGGCAGCTATGGGGCGTGTAGTCTCCTTCCTAAGGATGATAGTTAAGGAGTTTAGTGACAAGGGCATTGTTTCTACATCAGGATATGGATTATAAGAGCGTGGAACACAATACTGTAAGCTGGTGCAAATGAGAGATTGCCCATTTGACGTGCCATAAGAGGCTGGTGGGGCTTCCCTGGTGGCTCAGCTGGTAAAGAATCCACCTGCAATGTGGGAGACCACGGTTTGATTCCCAGGTCGTGAAGATCCCCTGGAGAAGAGATCGGCTCCCCACTCCAGTATGCTTAGGTTTCCCTGGTGGCTCAGCTGGTAAAGGATCCACCTGCCATGTGGGAGACCTAGGTTCTGTCCCTGGGTTGGGAAGATCTCCTGGAGGAGGGCATGGCAACCCACTCCAGTGTTATTATCTGGAGAATTCCATGAACAGAGGAGTCTGGCAGGCTACAGTTCATGGGGCCACAAAGAGTCGGGTACAAATGGGTGAATAAGCACAGCACACATCGCAGCAAGAGGCTGGTAACTCAGGACGCACCTGACACCATCAGCTTGTGGGATTGTTTTATGTCTTAGTCAGCTAGGGCTGCTGTAACATGATACCATAGACTGCGTACCTAAACAACAGAAATGTGTTTTCTCACAGTTCCAGAGGTTGGGAGCCTAAGATCAAGCGAGGTTTGCCCTTCCTGACCTCTCTCCTTGCAGTACAGATGGCCATCTTTTTTCTCATCGTGTCCTCAAGTAGCCTTTTTCTCTGTACGTGTGCGCCCCTGGCACCACCTCTTTCTGTAAGCACATCAGGATAAAGAACAGTGGGAACAAATCCCCCGGCAGGTCTGGGACAGATCTTGGGTATCATGAAAGGGACGCGGTGGCCCTGCAAGTGACCCGGGGAGTCAGGCTTCTCAATACAGCTGACTGCTCATGTGGTGCTTTCCAAAAATGTGTCGTATCTCTCATGACTCGTTAGGATCTGCTCTCCCTCCTCCCTTCCTCTCTGCTGCTGCTTCCCCATGTTTGATCCTAGATGAAGATGGCCTACTCATGTATTTTGTTAAAAAAAAATGAAAGAAAGGAAAAAACATGAGTTTAAACCCCACTTCTACCACTTACTAGTTTTCTTTAGGTAAGTTATAAATTTCTCTGTATATCGAATTTCTCATTTATAAAATTAAAAGACTTTCTGCCCTAACAAAATTGTCCCAAAGGTTGAGCAAGAAAACTCACATGAACATCTGGCAAAGGACCCAGCCCGTGGCAGGCACTCAGAAAGCATTTTAATTAGCTTTCCTCTTCTGTGATAGGACCATACAGAATTCAGAACAGGTTTGGAGAAGGAAGAATCGAGGGAAAAGCCCAAACCTCCACTCATACATGAAAAGAGTTGGCCACAAGATACTGGAAGTTACAAAAGATTTGTCAGCTTTAAACAACATCCTACATGACAGTTTGTAAACTAGGGCCTGTGCTAAGCAGTAGAATAAAAATTGTATTTTTACCATTTACATTAAGTTATCGTTACTGCCCGTGGATTGTACAGGGTCTGCAGTTAATTCCAAACGTGCATATTAAAATCTTCTGGTTAATATGCTAATAAATACTTTCAATTAAAGGTACAACAAAGAGTTTTGTAAGTTTTTACAGAATTCCTTGCTTCCCATGGCCAATATTCAGAGTCTGAACCTTCCAGTGTGTGTGGTCTCAGGCTCCCACTGATAGCACTCTTTCCTCTGACGCCAGGCCCCCACCGTATTGAGTATGCAGGAGGCCTCTTCCCTGGATTCTCACAGGCGAGGCGCTGTGCTGCAGACCCACTTTCCATCTCTTCAGCTGCCTATTTCCTGATTATCCTTCATTCTCCGACAAAGCCTAAGCAAGGGGCTCCTTCCAGAAGTTACCCTACATATCTCTGTGTGTTCGGGCCCTCCACAGAGCAGGCACCTTGGAATTTCAGTAAATACTTAAGTGAATACATCTGTCCTGAACCTAAATGCAGAGAATTGTAATGATAATTTTCCAATACATGTGTAGTTTTAGAAGCTGTACTAAAATTAGGTTTCTGCTCTCCCTCCTCCCTTCCTCTCTGCTGCTGCTTCCCATGTTTGATCCTAGATGAAGATGGCCTACTCATGTATTTTGTTAAAAAAATGAAAGAAAGGAAAAACATGAGTTTAAACCCCACTTCTACCACTTACTAGTTTTCTTTAGGTAAGTTATAAATTTCTCTGTATATCGAATTTCTCATTTATAAAATTAAAAGACTTTCTGCCCTAACAAAATTGTCCCAAAGGTTGAGCAAGAAAACTCACGTGAACATCTGGCAAAGGACCCAGCCCGTGGCAGGCACTCAGAAAGCATTTTAATTAGCTTTCCTCTTCTGTGATAGGACCATACAGAATTCAGAACAGGTTTGGAGAAGGAAGAATCGAGAGAAAAGTCCAAACCTCCACTCATACATGAAAAGAGTTGGCCACAAGATGCTGGAAGTTACAAAAGATTTGTCAGCTTTAAACAACATCCTACATGACAGTTTGTAAACTAGGGCCTGTGCTAAGCAGTAGAATAAAAATTGTATTTTTACCATTTACATTAAGTTATCGTTACTGCCCGTGGATTGTACAGGGTCTGCAGTTAATTCCAAACGTGCATATTAAAATCTTCTGGTTAATATGCTAATAAATACTTTAAATTAAAGGTACAACAAAGAGTTTTGTAAGTTTTTACAGAATTCCTTGCTTCCCATGGCCAATATTCAGAGTCTGAACCTTCCAGTGTGTGTGGTCTCAGGCTCCCACTGATAGCACTCTTTCCTCTGACGCCAGGCCCCCACCGTACTGAGTATGCAGGGGGCCTCTTCCCTGGATTCTCACAGGCGAGGCGCTGTGCTGCAGACCCACTTTCCATCTCTTCAGCTGCCTATTTCCTGATTATCCTTCATTCTCCGACAAAGCCTAAGCAAGGGGCTCCTTCCAGAAGTTACCCATATCCCTGTGTGTTCGGGCCCTCCACAGAGCCAGGCACCTTAGGATTTCAGTAAATACTTAAGTGAATACATCTGTCCTGAACCTAAACGCAGAGAATTGTAATGATAATTTTCCAATACATGTGTAGTTTTAGAAGCTGTACATTCTCAAATTCCATGTACATAGGATAAGGAGTAGTCTAGGGCTTCCCTGGTGGTCCAGTGGGTAAGGACACCGCCTTGCAGTGCAAGGGGCGCCGGTTCGATCCCTGGCCTGGGAAGATCCCGCATGCCACGGAGCGGCTGGACCAGTGTGTCCAATTACCAAGCCGGAGCTCTGGAGCGCATATGCCCAGAGCCGGTGCTCTGTGACAACAGAGGCCACTGCGATGGGAGGCCCACAGGGGCCAACGAACAAAGATGGATGAAAATAGACAAATGAAAGGCCAATAGGAGTGGCCTGCCCGCCCCCCCCCCCCCCCCACCCCAAAATAAATAAATAAATAAATGTTTTGTTTTTTTTTTTTAAAGTAGTCTATTCCTACTTTATGTACTGCATAACGTCTGAAATGAGTTGAGGTCCACTTCCTTCTTGTAACTGCTGTAAGGGATTTGGAGATGCCTCTGCAGCCATTCATTCTGAATTTGGTTTTTCAAAAGAAAAAGAAAATCAAATATAGGGACTGCTGTCAAAAACAGAAAAAGAGGATTCTCATAGAAAGACCTTTCCTCTGAAATTTGTATCTAGGGAAGAATAAGCTCATAAAGGTGTTTTTAAACACAGAAGATTTAAGTTGTTGATATGAAATACTGAAAACTTGATGTGTAGAAGTGCATCTCAAAAAAAGAGACATTAACAATAAGCCCAAGTGATGGCAATGAAATTCTATAATCTGCTTGTTCCATTGCATTTTTCCTTTTACGTAAGCGTGTTGACCTTCCGGAGATTTTTTTTTTTTTGCTCGATGCCTCTGCTCAGCGCAGGGAATGGAACCAAAGGTAGAATGAAACAGTTCTAAGACAGTGAATGATGTGTGGGCTTTTTTTCTCTGCTTCACAAGTAATTTACTTTAAAAAAATTAACATCTGCTATTTTGAAGCTAATCTTAGTGTATTGAATGCTTGTAACCATTTCTCAATCCCACAGCCTTTTATCTTGCTTCTCCTGCTGTGTTCCCACCACCCCTGATCCCATTAGCAAACCTTGAGACAGCCTCAGACTCACCAAAGTACTACTTTGGTTTCAGCTGCTCTTCTGCAAGAGGAAGTGAATGTTGGGGGTTTTCTCTGTGGCACAGTGGTGATAAAGCTGTGGTGGTCTTATCTCTCTCTTAGGTAGTGGCTCTTTATGACTACACAGCGAATCGATCAGATGAACTAACCATCCATCGCGGAGACATTATCCGAGTGTTTTTCAAAGATAATGAAGACTGGTGGTATGGCCGCGTAGAAAAGGGACAGGAAGGTTATTTTCCAGCTAATCATGTGGCTAGTGAAAGTAAGTTTTATGCTCCCTTCCTGGTTTACTAATATGGTATAACTGCTTGTCCCAGATTTTATTATCTTCTGCCCTTTAACTTGCTGTCTTGTTACTTTTGCATGTGTTTATCCATGGGTATTGGTCTTTATTCTCATGTTGCAAAGACATAAAGAGGGGAGGCATTAGTACATTCAAAAGCTATGACATTCTGAGATTGAATATTGGCTTCCTGGACTTCCTGTCCCAGGGGACCTGCCCATCTAGCGTCCACCCGCCTTCAGCCCCTTTTCCTGGCCACCTGCTGCACACCCACTGATGTCACCCCTCCTTTGGTCAGTCCTCTGTTGACAGGCACCTAGAAAGCTCTGGTTCCTCAGCTCCCATTCTTTTTACTTTTGTATCCCCAGGCCTCGCTGTTAATAGATTATTCCATGTACTGCATAACGTCTGAAATGAGTCGAGGTCCACTTCCTTCTTGTAACTGCTGTAAGGATTTGGAGATGCCTCTGCAGCCATTCATTCTGAATTTGGTTTTCAAAAGAAAAGAAAATCAAATATATGGACTGCTGTCAAAAACAGAAAAATAGGATTCTCATAGAAAGACCTTTCCTCTGAAATTTGTATCTAGGGAAGAATAAGCTCATAAAGGTGTTTTTAAACACAGAAGATTTAAGTTGTTGATATAAAATACTGAAAACGTGATGTGTAGAAGTGCATCTCAAAAAAAGAGACATTAACAATAAGCCCAAGTGATGGCAATGAAATTCTATAATCTGCTTGTTCCATTGCATTTTTCCTTTTATGTAAGCGTGTTGACCTTCCGGAGATTTTTTTTTTTTGCTCGATGCCTCTGCTCAGCGCAGGGAATGGAACCAAAGGTAGAATGAAACAGTTCTAAGACAGTGAATGATGTGTGGGCTTTTTTTCTCTGCTTCACAAGTAATTTACTTAAAAAAAATTAACATCTGCTATTTTGAAGCTAATCTTAGTGTATTGAATGCTTGTAACCATTTCTCAATCCCACAGCCTTTTATCTTGCTTCTCCTGCTGTGTTCCCACCACCCCTGATCCCATTAGCAAACCTTGAGACAGCCTCAGACTCACCAAAGTACTGCTTTGGTTTCAGCTGCTCTTCTGCAAGAGGAAGTGAATGTTGGGGGTTTTCTCTGTGGCACAGTGGTGATAAAGCTGTGGTGGTCTTATCTCTCTCTTAGGTAGTGGCTCTTTATGACTACACAGCGAATCGATCAGATGAACTAACCATCCATCGCGGAGACATTATCCGAGTGTTTTTCAAAGATAATGAAGACTGGTGGTATGGCCGCGTAGAAAAGGGACAGGAAGGTTATTTTCCAGCTAATCATGTGGCTAGTGAAAGTAAGTTTTATGCTCCCTTCCTGGTTTACTAATATGGTATAACTGCTTGTCCCAGATTTTATTATCTTCTGCCCTTTAACTTGCTGTCTTGTTACTTTTGCATGTGTTTATCCATGGGTATTGGTCTTTATTCTCATGTTGCAAAGACATAAAGAGGGGAGGCATTAGTACATTCAAAAGCTATGACATTCTGAGATTGAATATTGGCTTCCTGAACTTCCTGTCCCAGGGGACCTGCCCATCTAGCTTCCACCCGCCTTCAGCCCCTTTTCCTGGCCACCTGCTGCACACCCACTGATGTCACCCCTCCTTTGGTCAGTCCTCGGTTGACAGGCACCTAGAAAGCTCTGGTTCCTCAGCTCCCATTCTTTTTACTTTTGTATCCCCAGGCCTCGCTGTTAATAGATTATTCCATTCTCAAGTAACCCCTCATTTGTAAAAGGAAAAAGAAATAAGCTGGAGAAGTTTCCCCTCATTTGTGAAAGGAAAAAGAAATAAGCTGGAGAAGAAATGCTAAATCCAAGTCTCTGAAAGCCATAGATTTGCTGCACGGCCTTGAGAGAAGAAACTAGAACTAACACAGAGCTTTGAAAATAAAAGTTTAAGACTGTGAGTGAGGATAGGGGAGTGTAGCAGCACTTCTTCAGATGAGCTCCCTGTGTGGGTAGGAAAAGCAGGGTGCCCAGCGGGTTTTTTTTTTTTTTTTTTTTGGTCAGGAAAACTGAGTGCTCATGCTGAATTCACAGCTACAACTGCCACCCCTCAGTTCTCCTGCCATAGAACGCCATCATCTCTAAGCTTTCTTCCAGAAACACTAAAATCATGTAGCTCTGATTTAAAGTGTAGTAGAGGCAGCTTTGACAACACTCTACATTTATTTAGACTTAATGTTTATTAAGTGTTTCGTTTCTGAAAAGTAATTACTAAAATAACAGTTGATTTTCAGACTAGTCTCTGAAACCTCCATTCAACCCAAACTGTGATTGAACAAAAGCACTATCGATTTCTGACCTAAATTCTCAATTTTGAAAGGAAAAGAGATGAAGGAAAGGAGGAAGAATTTCTTCCATAAGTCCTGGGTGCTGGGCTGTGCCCAGATAAAATTATTTCTGTAGGGCCACCTTCCAGGTCTGCGCCCAGACCTTCCCTTGGCTCCCTCCTCAAGAGTGCTGAATCTCCCCGCAGCTCCTTCCCCAGCTTATCAGGTGCTTTCAGCAAACTCCTCCCCTCCAAAGTTCTAAGTGTCTTGAAAATTGCCCACTTCTCTCTCTCTTAACAAAACTCTTAAGTTTCCTTTGTGCCAGAATTTCAGTTATTTTTGTCCGAGCAGTGAATAGCTAATGACTGTTTAACTCTATCTGAAGTATATTTCTGTGTTTAAAGGAGAATGCAGACTGGAGAAAGTTAAGGCAGTGTGGAAGGAAGAAATCTGGGTAGAGGGTAATTCCCAGTCCTCTCCCATACGCTCGGCACTCCTCGCTTCCAGGTCATCCAGATTGCTCCACTCCCCTCCCAATGATGGCTTCCCACAGGACCAGCAGCTGGGGTTCTGCAGAGATAGTGGCTATTTTTAAAATCAAGAGCTGTCTGCACAGTCTTAGGCACTGAGTGTATCTTTCATATTAACTAGATATTACAATCAGTATTTCTTCCAGATACAAGTGGAAACATTTAAAGTATTTTTTGCTTGACTGGTATAAAAGGATTATGTATTCCCAGCCAAGATGGTATTAGGTGCTAACTTTAGAATCTAGTTAGTTTGCAGAGATAACCTCTTAGACTTGCAAATATTGGAAGGCCATAGATATTTGATCCACAGGGGATTAAAGATTCAATAAGACATGGTTTTCTTCCTTAAGAGCCAAAGCGGGACTTCTAAAGCATACTGCAGAGACTGTGGTTGATGACTGTGCAGGAGTCAGTTCCATGTCTCAGGAGTGGCCATCCTTTAGATGCCGTGATTTCTTACTGTACCCCAGAATGATTAATGGGTTTTTTTTGGCATCACTCACTGCTCGTTGAAAAAGGCTTGCAAAAGCCAGAACAAACAGAAAGTTTTCAGAAAACCTGAGAATATGATTGAATTCTCAGTTCATCAGGCATTCTTTTCCTTTCCTTTTATCCTACTTTTTACCTGAATGTAACAAAAATTCACCTGCCCAGCTTTAACATTAGAGGAAAAATGACTGTCAGCAGCATATTCCATTTTGAAAATAGTAGGAGAAATTCCTTTATCTGAAACCAGATATGCCAAGCAAATGATCAAAGGGAGTCTGTGTATATATACACATACATATATAACTTTTTTCAACCATTCAATTGAAAGCCATGTCCAAAAAGAGGACACAATAGAAGACACAGGTACCTTGTTATCACAAAAGACATTCCCTTTGTATCTTAAGCCACTAGAAAGGTAAACTGGATCAGCTTCCATTAATCACATCTAACCTCCTTTCCACTAAGAGATAAACCCAGAATAAAATCAACCCATACACAAAACCCATTAAGGTTGCTAATAATTTTAGAATTTTGATCAGGTGGTTGTTTTTTTTTTTTTATCACTTTATCTCAATTCATACTTGCCTGAGTCATTCGACCAAAACAAAATTTCCTTTTCAGCCCTTTGAAATTCCCAGGTAACTTTTTAGAGTCAACCCAATATGTAGATTATATAAACTGTATCTTAGATTGTAAGGTTAGATTATAATACAGCTTTATAATCCTTAGAGTATACGGTTAGATTCTTAGATCCAACACCATGAGTAGATTCCGTGTTGTGCATAGTCCCAGCCCCATGCTTATTTATTTCATACCGTCTTTGTGAATTATCCTTTATTCACACCTCTGTCTGGCAAAATCCTAACCTGTTTTTCAGTTTGATGCGCCTAACACTTCTTCCATTAAGCATTTGCCATCTCCACATCAGAACTTGTCTTTGTTATGATCTCTCTTCCGAACAGTATCACATCCTATTTTCTGTTACAGTTCACTGTGAACCTACCTGTCTCTGACTAGGTGGTAAGCTCCTTGAGCACAAAGACTGTCCTTGGTCACCTTCACATCTCCTCCAGTGGTACCTAGCCAATGACCTTGCACGTGGCAGGTTCTTGGTAAAGAGTATTAAGATAAAATGAAATAAACAGCTGCATGACCAGACACACCATAAAGTGAAAATGAGACTTCTTACATGTCTGAAACCTGCTGATCAAAACTTGCCAATCATAAGCTGTGCTCTTTGGATAACGAATGTGTGAGACCATGATTCTTGCCTTAATGATCAGTGCCAGGTCAGATTCTAAGATACAAATGCACAAAATAGTAAGGAAGAAATTCCTTTAAATACTCGAAACTAGATATGCCAAGCAAATGATCAAAGAGTCTGTGTATATATACACATACATATATAACTTTTCAACCATTCAATTGAAAGCCATGTCCAAAAAGAGGACACAATAGAAGACACAGGTACCTTGTTATCACAAAAGACATTCCCTTTGTATCTTAAGCCACTAGAAAGGTAAACTGGATCAGCTTCCATTAATCACATCTAACCTCCTTTCCACTAAGAGATAAACCCAGAATAAAATCAACCCATACACAAAACCCATTAAGGTTGCTAATAATTTTAGAATTTTGATCAGGTGGTTGTTTTTTTTTTTTTTATCACTTTATCTCAATTCATACTTGCCTGAGTCATTCGACCAAAACAAAATTTCCTTTTCAGCCCTTTGAAATTCCCAGGTAACTTTTTAGAGTCAACCCAATATGTAGATTATATAAACTGTATCTTAGATTGTAAGGTTAGATTATAATACAGCTTTATAATCCTTAGAGTATACGGTTAGATTCTTAGATCCAACACCATGAGTAGATTCCGTGTTGTGCATAGTCCCAGCCCCATGCTTATTTATTTCATACCGTCTTTGTGAATTATCCTTTATTCACACCTCTGTCTGGCAAAATCCTAACCTGTTTTTCAGTTTGATGCGCCTAACACTTCTTCCATTAAGCATTTGCCATCTCCACATCAGAACTTGTCTTTGTTATGATCTCTCTTCCGAACAGTATCACATCCTATTTTCTGTTACAGTTCACTGTGAACCTACCTGTCTCTGACTAGGTGGTAAGCTCCTTGAGCACAAAGACTGTCCTTGGTCACCTTCACATCTCCTCCAGTGGTACCTAGCCAATGACCTTGCACGTGGCAGGTTCTTGGTAAAGAGTATTAAGATAAAATGAAATAAACAGCTGCATGACCAGACACACCATAAAGTGAAAATGAGACTTCTTACATGTCTGAAACCTGCTGATCAAAACTTGCCAATCATAAGCTGTGCTCTTTGGATAACGAATGTGTGAGACCATGATTCTTGCCTTAATGATCAGTGCCAGGTCAGATTCTGGTCACGCCAAGGAGGTGACCAGCAGCACCTGTGGTTGCACATCTGCCCCTCTCCGTTGTTGTTTTGCCCCATGGGACAGCGTGCCTCAATTTGACGACGTGCCTTCCTTGTTCCATTCTAGCACTCTATCGAGAACTGCCTCCAGAGGTGAAGGAGCGATCCTCTCCTTTACCCCCCAAGGAGAAAGCTGAAATGGAAAAAGCTTTTCCAGCTCCACAAAAGGTAAATGTTTTCGAGAATATGTATTCCATGTACTTTGATTTTCACCATCTCTGGATGAAACATGAGTTCATTTTTCATGCTTATACCCTTCATGGCTTACATTATTATTTCTTGTAATATTGGCACTGACATTATGAGATATATAAGGCAAATATTTACTATAGCCATTTTTCATATAAGGAAACTAAATAGGCTCAGAGAGATTAAAGTAGACCCCTAAGTCACAGCCCAAGGGATGGGACACGAGCCCAAAGTGGAGCTTGTGACTTCCAAGTGTGACACGGTCTCTACTCCTCACAGATCTCTGTAGCTGTGATAATGACAGTGTCATTAGCCCCCCCAAGGATCCACATTTACTCTAAAAATCATTGGGGCCCACAGAATAAAGACGCTCTGTCTTTCTGCAGCATTTCTCATACTTGTCATTTTAAATGTTTTCAGGTTAAAATAAATGGTCATATAATCAGTCTGAGAAATGTCATATTTTTTAGCCTGTCCATCAACTCCCTTAAGGATATCTGGCAGAATTCTGATGTCAATAGTGCTTTGGTAGAAAAGTTTATAGGCACTGTACCTTATAAACTTACTATGTGTTATTAGCTCTTATCTTAGACTGAGTAACTTCAGTTCTTTTTGACTCCATGAACTGGCAGGCATGCATATAGTGTATATAGGTATGTGTGTGTATTTTAGCAAAAAAGCATGTCATGATAGAGTTTTCTGACAGTTGAACCTGTCACATATCTTTCTGCCATTCATTCTGTATTTGTGGAGTGTTTACTTCTGTGCCAAGCACCCTTTAGTCCTCACGGAAACAAGATTGAGTAGCCAAGGTAACGGCCCTTGAGCTACATACACTTAAAACTGCAAACTGGTTCCTCACTTGCCAAGGAGGTGACCAGCAGCATGGCCATTGCCCCTCTCCGTTGTTGTTTTGCCCCACGGGACAGCGTGCCTCAATTTGACGACGTGCCTTCCTTGTTCCATTCTAGCACTCTATCGAGAACTGCCTCCAGAGGTGAAGGAGCGATCCTCTCCTTTACCCCCCAAGGAGAAAGCTGAAATGGAAAAAGCTTTTCCAGCTCCACAAAAGGTAAATGTTTTCGAGAATATGTATTCCATGTACTTTGATTTTCACCATCTCTGGATGAAACATGAGTTCATTTTTCATGCTTATACCCTTCATGGCTTACATTATTATTTCTTGTAATATTGGCACTGACATTATGAGATATATAAGGCAAATATTTACTATAGCCATTTTTCATATAAGGAAACTAAAGAGGCTCAGAGAGATTAAAGTAGACCCCTAAGTCACAGCCCAAGGGATGGGACACGAGCCCAAAGTGGAGCTTGTGACTTCCAAGTGTGACACGGTCTCTACTCCTCACAGATCTCTGTAGCTGTGATAATGACAGTGTCATTAGCCCCCCCAAGGATCCACATTTACTCTAAAAATCATTGGGGCCCACAGAATAAAGACGCTCTGTCTTTCTGCAGCATTTCTCATACTTACTAGTCATTTTAAATGTTTTCAGGTTAAAATAAATGGTCATATAATCAGTCTGAGAAATGTCATATTTTTTAGCCTGTCCATCAACTCCCTTAAGGATATCTGGCAGAATTCTGATGTCAATAGTGCTTTGGTAGAAAAGTTTATAGGCACTGTACCTTATAAACTTACTATGTGTTATTAGCTCTTATCTTAGACTGAGTAACTTCAGTTCTTTTTGACTCCATGAACTGGCAGGCATGCATATAGTGTATATAGGTATGTGTGTGTATTTTAGCAAAAAAGCATGTCATGATAGAGTTTTCTGACAGTTGAACCTGTCACATATCTTTCTGCCATTCATTCTGTATTTGTGGAGTGTTTACTTCTGTGCCAAGCACCCTTTAGTCCTCACGGAAACAAGATTGAGTAGCCAAGGTAACGGCCCTTGAGCCTACAGGCTGATGGGTGAGACACTTGCAAGCAGGCGATCTCAGCAAACTGTGGTCAAAACTGTAATGAAGATCTTCGCACCAGGCATTGGGCACACACAGAAAGAGACCCTCTAAATTTGCCCTAGAGAAGCCGAAAAGAGTTCCCAGAGGAGGTCAGGCTTGAACTGAGGCTTATAGGATGAAAAAGTACGTGCTAGGTTAGATGATCATAGAAAAAAAGCCTATCGGAGGGGATAGTCTGAGTAAGCAGTGATATGGGACAGTTGTGTTTGGGGAGCATGGGGTCGGCTGGAAAGAAGAATAAGTGAAATGTACAGAAGCCAGGCCCAGCACGCTCCTCTCAGTGTCCCTTAGAGAAGGAGTGACAGGTACAGATTTATAGGATGAAAATACAATCCCCGTAGCAGCATGGTGTTTGGATTAGGGGTAGCTGAGAAATTGATTAAGAATTCATTGAAAAAAATATAGAAAAGCCTGAACTAGTAGACATGGAGGGAAAGTGTCATAAGGTAAAATTGGTGAGAGTTTATGATTGATTGGATGTGGTTAATGAAGCTGGAATCTAGGATTGTGCTACGTGAATAGAGGTACCACAAAACTAATAAAGGAATAAGAAAGATTTGGGGCAATAGAGACAGGGAATGGTGGGAATAGGGTGTGATGGGTTGCCTTAGATATCTTGATTTGCTAGTGGTGTCTGTAGGTTTGTAGGTAGAAATATTCACCAGGGAGACAAATTGGAATTTGAAAGAAGGCAGGGCTTTCAAATCAAATGGGAAAAGCTAATGTATCTATTGTGTTATATGAAGTTTGTAATGAAGGAGATAGCCCAGGAGAGGAGGGAGCCAAGGACAGAATCCAGCTCGAACACCAGCTATTGGTAATTAAGGGATAGTAGGTGAAGGGAAGGGCTTCGCAGCTGGTGCTAGTGGTAAAGAACTCGCCTGCCAGTGCACAAGACAGTAACAGACCAGGTTCGATCCCTGGGTCAGGAAGATCTCCTGGACTCAGAAATGGCAACCCACTCCAGTATTCTTGCCTGAGAATCCCAAAGATAGAGGTGCCTGGTGGACTCCATAGAGTCACAGAGTCAGGCGAGACCGAAGTGACTGAGCACACGACGCAGGCGAAGGGAAGAAGATTAAGAAAGAATCATCAAAGAAGCAGGAAAGAAAAAAATGGCCTGGAAGCCAGGGGAAAAGTGGTTCACAGTGGGTCCAGTCAGAAGTGTCAGGAAGAGCCAGGCAGGTGGGGTCTTAGCTTGTGGTCACCAGAGGAGCTGGCATCCGAGCACCAGTGTCAGGGATTCACTCTACTGTGACAAGGACTGACAAGTAGAAACGGACTACAGCAAGTGAACCCATAGACATCATTCCCAGAGCTTCACTTGACGACAGAAAAAGTGAAGGTGTGGCTGGAGGGAGACCTGGTTCCAGGATTGATTTTGTAAATACTGCAACAACATAGAGTTACATCCTAAGGCATCAGAGCCAAAAGGACAGGTTCAGGATGAAGGTAGCTGAAGACAGTACACATGAATCTTAGATGAAGCAGAAGGTTTTTATTGGAAAGACAGGTTGACAGGTCAGTCTTGGCTTAAAACAGTGGTTCCCTACTGAGGGTGATTTTGCCTCTCAGGAGACATCTGGCAATGCCTGGAAAAATTCCTGCCAGTATCAGCAAGGGATAGGGTATTACTGACATCTAGTGGGACACAGAGGTGGCCAGACATTCTTCACATAGGAATGGTGGGAATAGGGTGTGATGGGTTGCCTTAGATATCTTGATTTGCTAGTGGTGTCTGTAGGTTTGTAGGTAGAAATATTCACCAGGGAGACAAATTGGAATTTGAAAGAAGGCAGGGCTTTCAAATCAAATGGGAAAAGCTAATGTATCTATTGTGTTATATGAAGTTTGTAATGAAGGAGATAGCCCAGGAGAGGAGGGAGCCAAGGACAGAATCCAGCTCGAACACCAACTATTGGTAATTAAGGGATAGTAGGTGAAGGGAAGGGCTTCGCAGCTGGTGCTAGTGGTAAAGAACTCGCCTGCCAGTGCACAAGACAGTAACAGACCAGGTTCGATCCCTGGGTCAGGAAGATCTCCTGGACTCAGAAATGGCAACCCACTCCAGTATTCTTGCCTGAGAATCCCAAAGATAGAGGTGCCTGGTGGACTCCATAGAGTCACAGAGTCAGGCGAGACCGAAGTGACTGAGCACACGACGCAGGCGAAGGGAAGAAGATTAAGAAAGAATCATCAAAGAAGCAGGAAAGAAAAAAATGGCCTGGAAGCCAGGGGAAAAGTGGTTCACAGTGGGTCCAGTCAGAAGTGTCAGGAAGAGCCAGGCAGGTGGGGTCTTAGCTTGTGGTCACCAGAGGAGCTGGCATCCGAGCACCAGTGTCAGGGATTCACTCTACTGTGACAAGGACTGACAAGTAGAAACGGACTACAGCAAGTGAACCCATAGACATCATTCCCAGAGCTTCACTTGACGACAGAAAAAGTGAAGGTGTGGCTGGAGGGAGACCTGGTTCCAGGATTGATTTTGTAAATACTGCAACAACATAGAGTTACATCCTAAGGCATCAGAGCCAAAAGGACAGGTTCAGGATGAAGGTAGCTGAAGACAGTACACATGAATCTTAGATGAAGCAGAAGGTTTTTATTGGAAAGACAGGTTGACAGGTCAGTCTTGGCTTAAAACAGTGGTTCCCTACTGAGGGTGATTTTTGCCTCTCAGGAGACATCTGGCAATGCCTGGAAAAATTCCTGCCAGTATCAGCAAGGGATAGGGGTATTACTGACATCTAGTGGGACACAGAGGTGGCCAGACATCTTCACATACCCAGGACAGCCCCCTCCACAAAGGAGTGGATTGTCTGACCATGCTGAGCATAGACAGAACACCTCCAGCACAGGTAAATATGAAAGAGGTTGTAGGTCAGTTGATAGCATGGAAGTCTAGAAATTAAGGATATTTCTGTTCTCCAAAACAGAAAATAGAGTCTACTTCCAAAGTGAGGGTCACAGGAGTATGATAGGAAGGACAGTGACTGTTGGAATACCTGTAAGGACAGCAGGAGCAGGGCTCAGCAGGGACAAATAAAGAGACTCCCAAGTGGTTCCTGAGTAGCTACTGATTGGATACCAGAAGAGCCTTGGCGGCACCATTTTGTGTGGTTGGGCATTTCCTCCATAATGTATGGCACCTAGGCCTGGCAGTGGAGAAGGCAGATTTTAGTCTGAGGCATAATTGGAGGTGTGGTGGGTGTGGCGGAAAACAAGAGGAGAAGAGATTTGATAGCATTGGTCAGTCACCCACTATGGAGGATCAGCCACATCAGAAAGGACGTGAAATCCGGAGAAGACTGGCAGTCTCAGCAAGGTTTCAGCCAGCCACCCAGACCCGTTGACAGCATAGCGTGAAGTAGGAAAGGAGCTAACCAACTGGAACGATGGCCTGAAAATCCAGAAGTTATTCAGTATATTTAAATATGTCAGATGCCAAGCAGCTTAAAGTTATGATAAATCCATAGAGTCGTGTATAAGAGCTGGAGTAAAATCGATGGACATGTTATTAGAGTAGAGCTGGTCAAGGAATTAGAAACCAGAGTTGTTGGTTGGATAAGTTGTTCTCTTGGATGTTAAAATTCCAGGACAGCCCTAAGAGCTGGGAGGAAGAGAACACTGGTGAACCAGGAGCTAAAGTTCTTAATTCTTGTGTTAGAGCAGGTATCTCAACTTGGGCTTCACATTAAAGTCACCTGAGAAATTGTAATAAATAAATAAATAAAAGCCTGTATTCATCCTCTGGTGCCTCAGATGGTAAACAATCTGCCTGCAATGCAGGAGAGCTGGGTTCAGTCCCTTTGTTGGGAAAGTCCCTTTGAGAAGGAAACGGCTATCCACCCTAGTATTCTTGCCTGGAGAATCCCATGGACAGAGGACCCTGGCTGGCTACAGACCATGGGGTCACAAAGAGTTGGACATAACCGAGCGACTTTCACTTCCCGCTTTCTCACACCCACGGGTTAATTTAATTGAACTGGAATGGGACCTTGGCATGAACAGATTGCAAAAGCTTTCCAGATTGTAATGTATAGCCAGTATTGAAAACCATTGTGTTGGAATGACCACAAAATCCAAAGGTAACAGCTGCAAAGATAAATTGCGGGTGTTATAGCCAGATGTCAGGTACTCAAGGAGGAGCACTGTTAAAGTACAGTGTAACAACCTAAAATAAAGAGGAGGCCAGTGTTAACTCCAGCCCCCGTGGTTCATGGTTGGCTTATGTGTGAACAAACAGCTTGTGCTGCGGAGAACTGAAACAAAAACAATTCTTGGTGAAACCCTAGTTTTAAATCCAGCAAGGACTTAGGGCAGTGGTTGCTTGTAACAGTATGGATACTGCAGTGGATACAGCTGCAAGGATTGGCATGGACTCTGGGGATGGGCAAAGGCCACATGTGTAATAGTATCCACTGTTTGGAATTCACCGTATTTGAGAATTTAGGAAGATGCTGATACAAATTTAACCTAAAGACATAATGTGGTGAACACATTTGTAACATTGGCACGCAGCTGTTGGAACAGGTTTGTAGTCTATGTCAGGAACTGGATGAGATGCTTTGAAAGAGACAGAGTTTGGTTGTAATACCTTATTTGTATTCCCCCCTTTTGCATCAGACTGATCTTTGAAACTGGGTTGTCAGCACCCCTAACTTTGTGTGTTCCTGTCCAACAGCCTTGAGCTATTTCTGCCTCAGCCAGAAGAGTTCCAGGGAACTCTGTCAGTGACTCACTGGCTGCCTCTTCCTGACACACCTGTGCTCATGTGACTGGAGACCTCGCCCCTGCCTCTAAGACCCCAGTTCTCACTGCCTGTGCCACGCCTCTCCTTCGCAGAGCTCGAGCACCATAGCCTTAGTCTAAACTGGGATTGATTTTCTAATCTCCTGTGCCTTTTCTTCTCACAGACTGATCTGCATGCTTGAAATAGACCTTTCCATTCGTACCCCAAAAGATAGTTCTTCAGATTCCCAACTTGACCCTTGAGGTCCACTTCAGGCTCTCCCACTGCTGCCCAAACCCTAATTCTAATAGGTCCCAAAGAGCTTGTAGATATGCATGTAGAACATTTTAAAACATAAGCAGTTTGCAAGGAAGTTGCAGAGGATAGGAATACATTAAGGAAAGAGAGTAGAAAAATTCTCCTGGAGAAAATGGAAATCGAATAAGGCTTTCAGGCTTAAGATGCAGGAATTTCTTTGATTAAAGAACATGATTTGATCTGCTTTATCTGATTCCATAGATTAGAATCTTACATACATGTATTTATCTTTACATGTACCACCAGTATAGTTGGACACTGTTCTTTTTCATAAAACCAGTGTTAACTCCAGCCCCGTGGTTCATGGTTGGTTTATGTGTGAACAAACAGCTTGTGCTGCGGAGAACTGAAACAAAAACAATTCTTGGTGAAACCCTAGTTTTAAATCCAGCAAGGACTTAGGGCAGTGGTTGCTTGTAACAGTATGGATACTGCAGTGGATACAGCTGCAAGGATTGGCATGGACTCTGGGGATGGGCAAAGGCCACATGTGTAATAGTATCCACTGTTTGGAATTCACTGTATTTGAGAATTTAGGAAGATGCTGATACAAATTTAACCTAAAGACATAATGTGGTGAACACATTTGTAACATTGGCACGCAGCTGTTGGAACAGGTTTGTAGTCTATGTCAGGAACTGGATGAGATGCTTTGAAAGAGACAGAGTTTGGTTGTAATACCTTATTTGTATTCCCCCCTTTTGCATCAGACTGATCTTTGAAACTGGGTTGTCAGCACCCCTAACTTTGTGTGTTCCTGTCCAACAGCCTTGAGCTATTTCTGCCTCAGCCAGAAGAGTTCCAGGGAACTCTGTCAGTGACTCACTGGCTGCCTCTTCCTGACACACCTGTGCTCATGTGACTGGAGACCTCGCCCCTGCCTCTAAGACCCCAGTTCTCACTGCCTGTGCCACGCCTCTCCTTCGCAGAGCTCGAGCACCATAGCCTTAGTCTAAACTGGGATTGATTTTCTAATCTCCTGTGCCTTTTCTTCTCACAGACTGATCTGCATGCTTGAAATAGACCTTTCCATTCGTACCCCAAAAGATAGTTCTTCAGATTCCCAACTTGACCCTTGAGGTCCACTTCAGGCTCTCCCACTGCTGCCCAAACCCTAATTCTAATAGGTCCCAAAGAGCTTGTAGATATGCATGTAGAACATTTTAAAACATAAGCAGTTTGCAAGGAAGTTGCAGAGGATAGGAATACATTAAGGAAAGAGAGTAGAAAAATTCTCCTGGAGAAAATGGAAATCGAATAAGGCTTTCAGGCTTAAGATGCAGGAATTTCTTTGATTAAAGAACATGATTTGATCTGCTTTATCTGATTCCATAGATTAGAATCTTACATACATGTATTTATCTTTACATGTACCACCAGTATAGTTGGACACTGTTCTTCGTATGTTTTGGATAAAACATAAAGAATGATCTTAATTTTATTTGAAAGAGCCTGGAAAACAATGTGGTCCCAGGTAATCAGAATGCATTGAGTCCACTCTGAGGCACAAACAGCCAGCCCTTGAGAAATGTGTAATTGGGCTTCCTTAGCACCTGGCATAGTTGCTTTTCTTCAGTTTGGTTTCTTTATCAGACTATGTATGGTTTGATTTTTATCAAGATCCTGCCTTATAAACCTACCGCAAATTCTATCAGATGTTCAATTTCATGTGCAAGTTTTCTTTTTATTATCAAGTATAACTTTAAAAAAAAAGGATGTGAAACATGATCTCTGATAAGTGACAGGAATTGGGAGGGGTGGTTAGAGGGTGATCCTACGTTCATAGAATCATGTAATTAGTGACGTGAAAGGAACCTTAGGGATCAACCTTGGCAATTCTAGTCAGCTCCTTCCTGTAGATGAGGACGTCAAGATAGATCCAGAAAGGTTATGAGTTCACTCAGAACAACCCTCCTGGTGGGGGCCCAGCCTCCGTTCTCAGGCCAGTGCCCTTTTCTTCCACTACCCCATCAGCAACACAGGCAGAGAGCTGTTACCTGCACAGCTAGCTGTGTTTGGCATCACACTGCGCCCCTCCCCCTTTTTTAAAAGATTTTTGCCCCCATCTTGCCTCTTTTATATATATATTTTTTTTCATCCATGTTTTTTATTGTTTGGCATGTGTGGGCCTCCCACTGCAGTGGCCTCTCCCACTACAGAGCACCAGCTCTGGGTGCATGTGCTCCAGAGCTCTGGCTCACAATTGGACACACTGGTTTGGCCGCTCTGCAGCACGCAGGATCTTCCAGGGCCAGGGATCAAACCAGTGCCTCTTGAACTGCAAGCCAAACTCTACCCACTGGACCACCAGGGAAACCCCACCCTGCCCCCTTTTTAATATAATTTATCTATTTATGACTGTGCTGGGTCTTCCTTGCTGCTCAGGCTTTTCTCTAGTTGTGGAGAGCAGGACTGTTGTCCAGCTGAGGTGGGCAGCCTTCTCATGGTGATGGCTTCTCGTGTTGAGGAGCAGGGGCTCCAGGGTGCATGGGCTCCAGCAGCTGTGTCACGTGGACTCAGTAGCTTCAGCTCCCAAGCTCTAGAGCATAGGCGCAATCATTTTGGCACACAGGGTTAGTTGCTTCGATCTTCCCGGATCAGGGATGGAATCCATGTCTCCTTGATTGGCAGGTGGATTCCTAACCAATGAGCAAGGCAGGCCCTCACATTGTTTTCTCACATCCCTTTTATGTTTGTTTCACTGTACCCTGTATTCACATGGCAGTCTTTAGAACTGTATTGTCTGTGCTTCTTAAGCAAAAAGGAAAGAAAACCCCATCAGTAGTTTTGTTTTTTTTAATTATTTCTATTCATACAATAAAACAAGAAGTAAAATTATATCTTTTGGCACCTGCTGAGTCTTCTAAGTCCTTCCAAGTGAAACACACCTGTTCTGTCGCTTAATGTACCAAGCACCTTCCAACATTCATCTGGTTCATTGAGATGTTAGCAGGTGATGGCAACATTTGGCTCTTCCACTGCAAGAGGTGGGGATGAGTCTTGCATTCCTATATATAAACAAAAAGAAAATTCAGAAGGAGAAATCAGGGATGCAATCCCATTCACCATTGCATTCAAAAGAATAAAATATCTAGGAATAAATCTACCTAAAGAGACAAAAGAACTGTACACAGAAAATTACAAGACACTAATGAAAAAAATCAAAGATGACATAAACAGATAGAGAGATGTTCCATATTCCTGGGTCAGAAGAATCAATATCGTGAAAATGACCATATTGTCAAATATCATCTACAGAGTCAATGCGATTCCTATCAAATTACCAGTGACATTCTTCACAGAACTAGACCAAAATATAGCACAGTTCATGTGAAAACACAAAAAGACCCTGGATAGCTAAAGCAATCTTGCACTGTACTAAAAAAATGGAACTGCAAGCCAAACTCTACCCACTGGACCACCAGGGAAACCCCACCCTGCCCCCTTTTTAATATAATTTATCTATTTATGACTGTGCTGGGTCTTCCTTGCTGCTCAGGCTTTTCTCTAGTTGTGGAGAGCAGGACTGTTGTCCAGCTGAGGTGGGCAGCCTTCTCATGGTGATGGCTTCTCGTGTTGAGGAGCAGGGGCTCCAGGGTGCATGGGCTCCAGCAGCTGTGTCACGTGGACTCAGTAGCTTCAGCTCCCAAGCTCTAGAGCATAGGCGCAATCATTTTGGCACACAGGGTTAGTTGCTTCGATCTTCCCGGATCAGGGATGGAATCCATGTCTCCTTGATTGGCAGGTGGATTCCTAACCAATGAGCAAGGCAGGCCCTCACATTGTTTTCTCACATCCCTTTTATGTTTGTTTCACTGTACCCTGTATTCACATGGCAGTCTTTAGAACTGTATTGTCTGTGCTTCTTAAGCAAAAAGGAAAGAAAACCCCATCAGTAGTTTTGTTTTTTTTAATTATTTCTATTCATACAATAAAACAAGAAGTAAAATTATATCTTTTGGCACCTGCTGAGTCTTCTAAGTCCTTCCAAGTGAAACACACCTGTTCTGTCGCTTAATGTACCAAGCACCTTCCAACATTCATCTGGTTCATTGAGATGTTAGCAGGTGATGGCAACATTTGGCTCTTCCACTGCAAGAGGTGGGGATGAGTCTTGCATTCCTATATATAAACAAAAAGAAAATTCAGAAGGAGAAATCAGGGATGCAATCCCATTCACCATTGCATTCAAAAGAATAAAATATCTAGGAATAAATCTACCTAAAGAGACAAAAGAACTGTACACAGAAAATTACAAGACACTAATGAAAAAAATCAAAGATGACATAAACAGATAGAGAGATGTTCCATATTCCTGGGTCAGAAGAATCAATATCGTGAAAATGACCATATTGTCAAATATCATCTACAGAGTCAATGCGATTCCTATCAAATTACCAGTGACATTCTTCACAGAACTAGACCAAAATATAGCACAGTTCATGTGAAAACATAAAAAGACCCCGGATAGCTAAAGCAATCTTGAGAAAGAAGAGTGGAGCTGGAGGGATCATCCTCCCTAGCATCAGACTGTACTATAAAGCAACAGTCATCAAGACAGTTTGGTACTGGCACAAAAACAGAAATATAGACCAATGGAACAAGATAGAGAACCCAGAGATAAACTCATACACATATGGGTACCTTATTTTTGACAAAGGAGGCAAAAATATACAATGGGACAAACATATGCTCTTCAACAAATGGTGCTGGGAAAATTGGAAAGCTACATGCAAAAAAAAAAAATGCAGGACTTCCTCTGGTGGTCCAGTGGGTAAGGACACCACCTTGCAGTGCAAGGGGCACCGGTTCGATCCCTGGCCTGGGAAGATCCCACGTGCGGCGGAGCGGCTGGACCCATGTGTCCAATGACCAAGCCGGAGCTCTGGAGCGCATGTGCCCAGAGCCGGAGCTCTGCAGCGACAGACGCCACCGCGATGGGATGCCCACAGGAGCCAAAGAACAAAGACAGATGAAAATGGAGAAATGAAAGACCAATAGAAGTGGCCCGCCCGCTCCCCTCCCTCCCCAACCCGACCACCGCCCAAAAAATTAAAAAAAAAAAAAAAAAAGCAGTTGGAACATTCCCTAACACCATACACAAAGATAAACTCAAAATGGATTAAAGACCTAAATGTAAGACCAGAAACCCTAAAACTCTTACAGGAGAATATAGGCAAAACACTCAAGGACATAAATCAAAACAAGATCTTCTGTGACCCACCGACTAGAATAATGGAAATAAAAACAAACATGTGGAAAAAAAATAAACATGTGGGACCTAATGAAACTTAAAAACTTCTGCATAGGAAAAGAAACTACAAACAAGGTGATCAGATACCCCACAGAATGGGAGAAAATCTTAGCAAACAAAACAACTGACAAAGAATAATTTCAAAAATATACAAGTAACTCAGACAACTCAACATGGAAAATGAAACAAAAGACCCCGGATAGCTAAAGCAATCTTGAGAAAGAAGAGTGGAGCTGGAGGGATCATCCTCCCTAGCATCAGACTGTACTATAAAGCAACAGTCATCAAGACAGTTTGGTACTGGCACAAAAACAGAAATATAGACCAATGGAACAAGATAGAGAACCCAGAGATAAACTCATACACATATGGGTACCTTATTTTTGACAAAGGAGGCAAAAATATACAATGGGACAAACATATGCTCTTCAACAAATGGTGCTGGGAAAATTGGAAAGCTACATGCAAAAAAAAAAAATGCAGGACTTCCTCTGGTGGTCCAGTGGGTAAGGACACCACCTTGCAGTGCAAGGGGCGCCGGTTCGATCCCTGGCCTGGGAAGATCCCACGTGCGGCGGAGCGGCTGGACCCATGTGTCCAATGACCAAGCCGGAGCTCTGGAGCGCATGTGCCCAGAGCCGGAGCTCTGCAGCGACAGACGCCACCGCGATGGGATGCCCACAGGAGCCAAAGAACAAAGACAGATGAAAATGGAGAAATGAAAGACCAATAGAAGTGGCCCGCCCGCTCCCCTCCCTCCCCAACCCGACCACCGCCCAAAAAATTAAAAAAAAAAAAAAAAAATGCAGTTGGAACATTCCCTAACACCATACACAAAGATAAACTCAAAATGGATTAAAGACCTAAATGTAAGACCAGAAACCCTAAAACTCTTACAGGAGAATATAGGCAAAACACTCAAGGACATAAATCAAAACAAGATCTTCTGTGACCCACCGACTAGAATAATGGAAATAAAAACAAACATGTGGAAAAAAAATAAACATGTGGGACCTAATGAAACTTAAAAACTTCTGCATAGGAAAAGAAACTACAAACAAGGTGATCAGATACCCCACAGAATGGGAGAAAATCTTAGCAAACAAAACAACTGACAAAGAATAATTTCAAAAATATACAAGTAACTCAGACAACTCAACATGGAAAATGCAAACCACCCAATCAAAAAATGAGAAAAAAACCTAAACAGACATCTCTCCAAAGAAGACTTGTTTGTTACGTTCGACAAATTAACCTGTACCACAGGCATATAGGAGAATGTTCTCAAGCTCACCCCAGAACATTTTCATTGCAGCGTGCTATAAATTTATGTCTTATAGAAGGAAGAATATCAGTGCTACCAGGAAGAAAAGGAACTCAGAAGGTTTGATATAAAAAGAAGTGCTCATGACCTTAGTTTCTTTGTGTTTGGAGTTTTGTTTTGTTTTAGTTTTTGGCCACTTCTGTTGGTCTTTCATTTATTTATTTTCATCCATCTTTGTTCTTTGGCCTATATGGGCCTCCCATCACAGTGGCCTCTGTCATTGCAGAGCACCTGCTCTGGGCACAAGCGCTCCAGAGCTCCAGCTCAGAAGTTGGACACATCGGCCCAGCTGCTCTGAGGCACGTGGGATCTTCCCAGGCCAGGGATCGAACCGGTGCCCCTTGCACTGCAAGGCGGTGTCCTTACCCACTGGACCACCAGGGAAGCCCCATACCATGGAGTTTTTAAGACTTTTTATTTTTCTAACCTAAGCACTAACCTACATCATTCATATACTTGTGGAGGAAAGTTGTCGTTAAAGTTTCTTTTTAAATTTTTTGTTTAATTTTGATTTATACTATAAAAGTAATAAATGCTCATAGTTTTGAAGATCCAAACAATATAGAATAGAATAAATGAAAACTAAGATTCCTTTGTCCTGCTAATATTCCTGTTTGCTCTGTTTCTTGCATACCCTGTTAAAGCTGTTATCTGCATGTATAGATACATGTCTATTCATGTCTATTCTTTGTTTTGCTGAAACTAGGATCATACTTAATAATTTGCTTTCACTAGTGTATCTTGGACTTCTTTTTTTAATTTTGATTTTTTGAAGTAGAGTTGACATACGATTTTAGTTTCAGGTATGCCACATGGTGATTCAGTATTTAAATATATTATGAAGTGCTCGCCACAGTAAATCTAGTAACCATCTGTCACTATACAAAATTATTACCATTTTATTGACTGTAGTCCTTATGCTGTAATTTATTTATTTCATAACTGAAATTTTGTACCTCTTAATTCCCTTCGCCTGTTTCATCCTGCCCTCCACCCCACTCTCCTTCCTCCTACAGTTTGCTCTCTGTATCTGAGCCTGTTTTTGTTTTTGTTTGTTCATTTGTTTTGTTTTTTTTTTTAGATTCCACATGTAAGTGAAATCATAGGAAATTTGTCTTTCTCCATCTTATTTCTCTTAGCATATTACCCTCTAGATCCATCCATGTTTTCACAAATGGCAAGACTTTATTCTTGAAATAGAGTTGACATACAGTATTAGTTTGAGTAGTATTCCATTATTGGAGAAGGAAATGGTGACCCACTCCATTATTCCTGCCTGGAGAATCCCATGGACAGAGGATCCTGGTGGGCTGCAGTCCATGGGGCCACACAGAGTCGGACATGACTAAGGTGACTTAGCACACAATATTGCATTACATATACCACACCATCTTCACCTGTTCATCTATCAATGGACGCTTAGCTTGCTTCATATTTTGGCTATTATAAATAATGTTGCAGTGAACATAAAGGTACATACATCTTTTTGAATTAGTGCTTATGTTTTCTTCAAGTAAACACCCAAAAGTAGAATTGCTGAATGACATGGTAATTTTCTCTTTTTAATTTTTCAAGGGATCTCCATACTGTTTTTCCACTGTGGCTGTACAAATTTACATTCCCACCAGCAGTACAAGTGGTTTCCTTTTCTCTGAATCCTTGCCAACATTTGTTGTTTTTTATCGTTTTGAGGATAGCCATTCTGATGGGTGTGAGGTGATACCTCATCATGATTTTGATTTGCATTATCCTGATGACACTGATGTTGAGCATCTTTTCATGTACCTTTTGGCCATTTGTATGTCTTCTTTGGAAATGCATCTGATCAAATCCTCTCCCTGTGTTTCAATTGGATTTTTTATTTATTAGATATTAAATTATATGCATTCTTTTGAATATTAACCCCCATTAGATATATCACTAAACTACTCCCATTCAGTAGGTTACCTTTTCATTTTGTTAATGGTTTATCTCACTGTGCAAAAGCTTTTTAGTAAGATGCAGTACCATTTGTTAGGGCTTCTCAGGTGACTTAGTCTTCTGCACCTGTAATGCAGAACACTTAGGCTTGATCCCTGAGTTGGGAAGATCCCCAAGAAGAGAATGGCAACCCACTCTACTATTCTTGCCCGGAAAATCCCACAGACCGAGGAGCTTGGCAGGCTACAATCCATAGGGCCACAAAGATACAGTTCATAGGGTCACAAAGAGTCGGACACAACTGAACATTTGTTAAGTTTTGCTTTTGTTGTCCTTGCCTGAGGAGACAGATTCAAAAATTATTACTAAGATCCATGCCAAAGTGTTTACTGCCTGTACTTTCTTTGAGGAGTTGTATGGTTTCAGGGCTTACATTTAAGTCTTTAATTCAGTTTGAGTTTGTTTTTTTAATAAAAAAAATCTAGATATCTGTTCTTTTTAGCACAGATAACTCTGTTCTTTTTCAAGATACTGAAATAGCCAGTTATCTTTTTTAACACCTAAAATGCCTAGGTTTGTTCTTAATTTCTAAAACATGAAACCTATGATAAAAGAATACCTTCTAGCGTCCATAAACTTTTCAGTGTTACCACAACCAATTATGTTTTTGTATAAATGCCAGGAATAAAGTAATAATTATGCATAAGAATATTAGATTAGTTCTGTGAATGTGGAGAAATTACTGTGATGTTTTATTTATGTCTTTCTCTGAAAACTCATTAAATGATTAATAGTTATTAGTTTTTATTCCAAGATAATTGTTTAAAATATCCATTGTAGCTCATGTCTTCATGAGAGAAAAGCATTTTAATTATTTTCAAAATTTTACTTTAGCATATAGAGTCAGAGAGAGCAGGCTTGGTTAATTCAGAAAAGTTGGCTTCCAAACTGAACTGCATATTCCAGTTACATTCAAGAGCAGCTGCTTTCTTGCTAGTCCAAAGTAAAGAACCAAACTCGTTTGCATTCCTGATGACACTGATGTTGAGCATCTTTTCATGTACCTTTTGGCCATTTGTATGTCTTCTTTGGAAATGCATCTGATCAAATCCTCTCCCTGTGTTTCAATTGGATTTTTTATTTATTAGATATTAAATTATATGCATTCTTTTGAATATTAACCCCCATTAGATATATCACTAAACTACTCCCATTCAGTAGGTTACCTTTTCATTTTGTTAATGGTTTATCTCACTGTGCAAAAGCTTTTTAGTAAGATGCAGTACCATTTGTTAGGGCTTCTCAGGTGACTTAGTCTTCTGCACCTGTAATGCAGAACACTTAGGCTTGATCCCTGAGTTGGGAAGATCCCCAAGAAGAGAATGGCAACCCACTCTACTATTCTTGCCCGGAAAATCCCACAGACCGAGGAGCTTGGCAGGCTACAATCCATAGGGCCACAAAGATACAGTTCATAGGGTCACAAAGAGTCGGACACAACTGAACATTTGTTAAGTTTTGCTTTTGTTGTCCTTGCCTGAGGAGACAGATTCAAAAATTATTACTAAGATCCATGCCAAAGTGTTTACTGCCTGTACTTTCTTTGAGGAGTTGTATGGTTTCAGGGCTTACATTTAAATCTTTAATTCAGTTTGAGTTTGTTTTTTAATAAAAAATCTAGATATCTGTTCTTTTTAGCACAGATAACTCTGTTCTTTTTCAAGATACTGAAATAGCCAGTTATCTTTTTTAACACCTAAAATGCCTAGGTTTGTTCTTAATTTCTAAAACATGAAACCTATGATAAAAGAATACCTTCTAGCGTCCATAAACTTTTCAGTGTTACCACAACCAATTATGTTTTTGTATAAATGCCAGGAATAAAGTAATAATTATGCATAAGAATATTAGATTAGTTCTGTGAATGTGGAGAAATTACTGTGATGTTTTATTTATGTCTTTCTCTGAAAACTCATTAAATGATTAATAGTTATTAGTTTTTATTCCAAGATAATTGTTTAAAATATCCATTGTAGCTCATGTCTTCATGAGAGAAAAGCATTTTAATTATTTTCAAAATTTTACTTTAGCATATAGAGTCAGAGAGAGCAGGCTTGGTTAATTCAGAAAAGTTGGCTTCCAAACTGAACTGCATATTCCAGTTACATTCAAGAGCAGCTGCTTTCTTGTCTAGTCCAAAGTAAGAACAGAGAACCCCAAAGCATCAGATAACTCCATGGTAGTTCCTCTTCCAGTCAAATGCATGCAGACAGAATTTTACACTGGTAATTCAGTCAACCTATCAGGAAAATAGTAGGCAGTGAATAAGTTGCCTTCAGTTGTGCATGTTTCCAACTTATTCTAGAAAATATCTAATCTTTATTTGCCCTCTTTATCCCCAAAGTAGACTATTTATTAAAGCTTGGATTAATTTTGCTCTGTATCACTAGTTTTAAAAGTCACTTCACATAGAAAAATGTATTCTGTTTACTTCTCCTTATGCCAGAAGTACATCCATATCATTCTTAAATATAGAAATTATATGATTTTGTTGAAGTCCAGTAGCAAATATATAATAGAAAGTGGTAGATTTTTTTCCAGCTACCCGAAAGTAAGTTAGTGTACACTAAATCATTGAATACAATCATAATTGTTATTACCTTCTTCCTAATGCTAAAGAATAAAATCAATTTATATCTTTTTCACGTTAGTAATTCAGTATCAAAGAAAATACAGTTGATTTTATCTCTGTTATATCAAATAGATAAAAATTAATATGTGCTTGGGTTCACTTTAAAATTCCAGGAGTATTTTAACTTTTCTTTCTTTATCTGAAGAAAACTAAGTCAAAATTTTAACTTTAAGTAAATAAGCATTAAAGTACTTGTTGGTGTCCTGTGAAAAGTCTCACTGCAGACACTGATTTTTCTTTTCCTCTCCATAATTTGGTTCAATAACTTATAAATATTTAAAGGACAAAGATGTCAATTTTTAAAAGTGTTGTTTACATTTGAAAAAATATCTTTAATCTAGAGAGATACCATGTCCTACAAAGAAAGAGGGTGGAGGACTTCCCTGGTGATTCAGTGGTTCTCTGGTGGTTCACCTGCCCATGCTGGGGACACAGGTTCGATCTCTGGTCTGGGAAGATCCCACATGCCATGAGGCAACTGAGCCTGTGCTCCACAAAAGAAGCCAACGCAATGAGAAGCCCAGGCACCATAGTGAAGAATAGCCCCTACCCACCTCAACTAAAGCAAGCTAGCCCAGAGCAACAAAGACCCAGAGCAGTCAAAAATAAATAAACAAGAGGAAAGTGAGTGCCACCCCGATGATGTAACAAAGCCACTGTGCGTCTCCTCACATAGGCAGATTCTCCTCCCAATATTTAAGTCCCCATTATACACAGAGGAACTCCAAAAGTCTCCAGAATCTCTCTTGCCCTGCAAGGAACCCATGAAGCCTGAACTCTAGTGAAGATCTGGTAACGAGTTTTACCGCTCCTCCTCCGCCTGTACCCTTTCCTCCGCCACTGGGTCTGTGACCAGGGTGCTTTTTTTCTCTTCCCCCGGAGCTCTGTTTCTTTTTTTTTTTTTTTAAAGATTTATTTATTTATTTATTTTTGGGCGGGGGTCGGATTGGGGAGGGAGGAGAGCGGGCGGGCCACTTCTGTTGGTCTTTCATTTCTCTGTCTTCATCCGTCTTTGCTCTTTGGCTCCTGTGGGCCTCCCATCGTGGTGGCGTCTGTCGCTACAGCGCACCGGCTCTGGGCGCGTGCGTTTCAGAGCTCCGGCTCCGTAATTGGACACATCGGTCCAGCCGCTCCGCGGCATGTGGGATCTTCCCAGGCCGGGGATCGAATCACTGCAAGGAATTAATATGTGCTTGGGTTCACTTTAAAATTCCAGGAGTATTTTAACTTTTCTTTCTTTATCTGAAGAAAACTAAGTCAAAATTTTAACTTTAAGTAAATAAGCATTAAAGTACTTGTTGGTGTCCTGTGAAAAGTCTCACTGCAGACACTGATTTTTCTTTTCCTCTCCATAATTTGGTTCAATAACTTATAAATATTTAAAGGACAAAGATGTCAATTTTTAAAAGTGTTGTTTACATTTGAAAAAATATCTTTAATCTAGAGAGATACCATGTCCTACAAAGAAAGAGGGTGGAGGACTTCCCTGGTGATTCAGTGGTTCTCTGGTGGTTCACCTGCCCATGCTGGGGACACAGGTTCGATCTCTGGTCTGGGAAGATCCCACATGCCATGAGGCAACTGAGCCTGTGCTCCACAAAAGAAGCCAACGCAATGAGAAGCCCAGGCACCATAGTGAAGAATAGCCCCTACCCACCTCAACTAAAGCAAGCTAGCCCAGAGCAACAAAGACCCAGAGCAGTCAAAAATAAATAAACAAGAGGAAAGTGAGTGCCACCCCGATGATGTAACAAAGCCACTGTGCGTCTCCTCACATAGGCAGATTCTCCTCCCAATATTTAAGTCCCCATTATACACAGAGGAACTCCAAAAGTCTCCAGAATCTCTCTTGCCCTGCAAGGAACCCATGAAGCCTGAACTCTAGTGAAGATCTGGTAACGAGTTTTACCGCTCCTCCTCCGCCTGTACCCTTTCCTCCGCCACTGGGTCTGTGACCAGGGTGCTTTTTTTCTCTTCCCCCGGAGCTCTGTTTCTTTTTTTTTTTTTTAAAGATTTATTTATTTATTTATTTTTGGGCGGGGGTCGGATTGGGGAGGGAGGAGAGCGGGCGGGCCACTTCTGTTGGTCTTTCATTTCTCTGTCTTCATCCGTCTTTGCTCTTTGGCTCCTGTGGGCCTCCCATCGTGGTGGCGTCTGTCGCTACAGCGCACCGGCTCTGGGCGCGTGCGTTTCAGAGCTCCGGCTCCGTAATTGGACACATCGGTCCAGCCGCTCCGCGGCACGTGGGATCTTCCCAGGCCGGGGATCGAACCGGCGCCCTTTTGCACTGCAAGGCGGTGTACTTACCCACTGGACCACCAGGGGAAGCCCGCTCTGTTTCTTTCTACCCTGGGCAGTTCCCCTCCCTGTTTCCAGGACCCTCTCACCCTCAACAGACTGAGACCCCACAAACTACTTGTCTTCTCAGTGTATCTGTCCTAGATTGTTTCCAGTGGTTCTGAAATAAGGGAGCTGTGAGATATCCGCCCTGATAGTCTTCAACCCCCGAATCAGATTTGGGGAATGTTTCCTTTTCTTGATGTCTTCCTATATATACAGAATAATGGCAACGTCGTGTTCCAGTTTAGCTGGTTTGAGTCTCTGTGCCCATTCTCCATCATATCTCATTTTATTATACAAATCTTTCATAAAAACTTAGTTTAGAAAATAATATAAATTCTCCAGAAAGTCTTCATAATTATTTCAACAAAACATTGAAAAGTATTTGAAGAACTCTTTCATGATTCTAAGGATACATGTTTAGATTCTAATCTTTGAACAATGAGACACATAAAAGTATAAAATAGAGGATTGCTGCACTGGGTGAGATGGAATGTTCTTCTTGTCCTACACTCTGTTGACTTTAAGGGCTGTTTGATAGAAGAGTACAGTATTTGCTCTCCATGATGATATTTTCAAAAGTTAACCTAAACATCAGTAACATCCCTCTTATAATCTATTTTAGATCTAAATTCTGAAAGATGTTATTGGGAGGACTTCCCACCAGTCATTCCGAGCTGTAAAATGCCCTTTAGATAGTGGCAGAACTGATTGCTATCGTTCCCCCTTGTCTTCTGACTTGACCTTTTCTCAGAAGTTCTCTGATACCCTAACTCTGCTGTCCTCTTGTCCTCCACGTTTTTGTCAGCCTTGTCACTGTTGGCATTTGGAGCCGGATAATTCTTTTCTGGGGGAGTGTGCTACCTGCTAGAGACCAGAAGCACTCACTGCCTCCAGCTGTGACAATCAAAAGTGTCTTCCAGGCGTTTTTCTCTGGAGATCAAAATTACCCCACACACATCCCACAGGTGAAGCCCGCAATGCAGGAGACCCACATTTGATCCCTGGGTCAGAAAGATCCCCTGGAGAAGGGAATAGCTACCCACTTAAGTATTCTTGCCAGGAGAACCCCATAGACAGAGGAGCCTAGTGGCCTCTAGTCCATGGGGTCACAAAGAGTCAGACATGACTGAAGCAACTTAAACACATGTGCTAAGTGGGTACACACTACTACTCTCTTTGTTATTACTTAGCAATTCCAATAACGTGGTTGTGGTTGTCTCTGATTTTAGCATGGTTCTCCTTCAGTTGACATACAAAGGGAAGAATCTTTTCCTGTTTGAATGTCTTTTTTTTATCTTCGCAAATCATGTGTACAATGAAAGACTTCTGAACATATTGGAACAGATTTGTTTTTTATCACTGTTTTACTACACGTTTTGTATTTGATGAGCCTTTTCTTTCTTTTACCCCTATTTCTGCTTCCCTCTTATTTTGGGTGTGTTTAAGCAGCATACTTCTTACCCACTTCTGTATCTCACATGAAGGGGAGAGAGGGTGTTTGATTGATCTCCAAAGGTTGGCATCTCCCTTGTGGGAAAATGCTGTCTCTCCACATCCGCCAGCTTGCGAGTCACTGACTGGAACAGTCTCAATCCCAAGATCACAGCGGACAGTAAGCCTGGGCCAAGACCATGAAGGCTACACATTGCCCTGTCCTTAAACTCACTGGCACGTATAGGTCTAAAATGCACTGCAAAGTGAATTTTTCCACACAAACTCTTATTGTATGGTCACATTCTTTATCACAGTTTCTGTAATTACCTCAGATACCATGTGTATTTATTTAGTCTGCTACAGCCAATAAATGTGTACCTTCTAAATGTCATAAGAAGAAAAACAGTGTGATTTTTTTGCTTGGGTATACATGGTTAAAGAAGATACCAAAAGAACAAATTTAAAAGCAGTGTGACCAAACAACTGTATTTAAACTAACATGAACGTATATACATATACTGAGATAATGACGAATAAGATTGAGCTGCAGAAAGACCAGCTAGAACCTCCATTTATTCAGAGGAGGTTTCCTTTTTCTTTATGGGAGAAAGAAAAAGCATATGTAGTGTATTGTTTGTCTCTTATTGCATTTATCACCTGCTTCCTTAGTGCCAAGTCATTAATACATACATATGTCCTCAATAAATTATGACAGTTACTGTGTCTGTTTAATGTTGTTTGTTTGTTGGGAGAGAACTTGAACTTTTTGATGGTTAGTGCTGGTAAGAGTTGAGATTCCAACCAAAGGAAGGGAAGAAGACAAGAAAGAAAGGAGATGGTGGAGATCGCAACAATTCATGCTTACCAGCTATTAAGACAAGTCAACTTCAAACACACAGATCAGGAATTAGTCCTGAGCTCTCCAACCACCACAAGTTACTGGTTTGATATATCCTAGCATAAAAATAGAAAGTGTTTGTCGCTCAGTCATGTCCAACTCTTTGTGACCCCATGGACTGTAACCCACCATTCTCCTCAGTCCATGGGATTTTCCAGGCAAGAATCCTGGAGTGAATTGGCATTTCCTTCTCCAGAGGATTTTCCTGACCCAGGGATTCAAACCCAGGTCTCTCACATTGCAGCCAGATTTTTTTTTACCATTCTTAAAACTGCCCGGCTTCAGAATCTCTTTGGGCACTTGTGTAAAACGACCAGTGTCCAAGCTACCCTAAATGTGTGAATCTTTGGGCGACAATCCACTATATTTCCGAAGGCGTCTTTGTAGTTACAAAGTTATGGAATCTTGCTAGAGAATGTTCTTCCAGCCTCATCAGAGGAGTAACATATCCACTTAAGGCTCTTTGATCTCAGGGTAGAAATACTTCTAATTGATCTCAGGATAGAAACTTCTAGTGAACCTGACTGAGTAGGAGGCTGTTAGCCATTACACACAGCCACGTGAAACTAATGGGAATCAACTTCCCAGTGCTTGTATCCCCCCTAAAGTTCCCACCTTACTACTAAACATAGAGGATATTCTCAGTGAATGGTTATGATTTGATTGAGACAGAGTTCCCCCAAACTTCTCAGATTTATCAGGCAATAAGATTATGAAAGATAGCATAAAATAGTCATCTAGTGGATGCACAGGAGCATGCTGGAAAAACCTCACAGTCCGTTCTCCTCATTTAGAGCACATTTATTAGTGAATTCCTCTGTTCCCAGAGGAAATGCAGGATTACGTTCTTGAGAGGCTCTGGTCACAAGGTTTTCATCAACCAATCCATACATAACCTTGTTTTATAGGTATGTCTGTCTAAAAACACTTTAATAGAGTTGAGTCATTAAAATTGAACTCATGCACCATACTTGCACCTGAACAAAGCCTCACCAGCACACATACTTTATCTGTGAGGCACTTCAGTCCTCTTGCACTTAGTCACATGAGGCAGTACTTCAACTGTACATTTAGGGTCCATTTAAAACAGCAGAATCACCAGCAAAAAGCACAAAAGTGTGAATAACATGTCACTAAATAGGTCAAGAGAAGAGCACTTGTTTCTGTATGAGAACTGAAACACTAAGAGCGTTAGAAATGCACCAAGGCGTCAGGAGGGTCTACTGTTCCTGCCTCAGCTGGAAACGTGTGCATTGGGCAGCTCAGATGTGTCACCGCTCTGTGCTAGGGCATGCCCTCAACTGCAAAAGCACCACACAAGGTAATTTGAGGATTACAGATGCATTTTAGTGAGTAGGCAGATTTGCAAATAGGGATCGATAAATAATGAGGGTTAACTATTTTGAAACTTTATTAACAGTACCAATCCATTTAATATAACATGTTGATCTTTGTAATAAAGGTGAAGAAAGAAAAGCTCAGGCATAGGGTCAAAAGGAAAAATGTGACCTACAACTCCATCCTGCCTCAGGTGTCTGACTTTTTTCTTCCGTTCCTTTCTTCCTTTTTGCTTGTAAATAAAAGCGCTAAAAGTTGCTTGAAGACAGGGGGCTCCGGGACTGTGTCTCATTTAAAATTGAATTCCCAGCGTCTAGCACAAAGCAGGTATTCAATAAATGTTTATTGAAAGAAGGAAGGATCAGATAAACAAAGAGGAGCAGCTGTACTCGGGAATTTATTAATCTTCCAAATCAGACCTGACCCCGTGAAACTTCAGCAGTGATGGCATAGCTCACGAGCAGATGGTCCACAGTGCGCAGAGGGCCACCGCGGACTTGATAAAATCATCACATCTTCAGTCTTCAGTTTGCTTCCTGCATCACCCATCACTAGGGAATAGTTCAGGCACAAAAGAGGCAGTGGGTGCCCCAAATGATTCTTTAGTTTGAAGAACTGTTTTGAGGGGGAGGTTTGAAGAGGGAGTGGAGTGGCGTTCTGTTGTTGTCTGCCTTCTTGGTTATCTGCCGTCTGTTTTCACTCTCCCCACACCAGCTCTTAGACCACTAGGAGATAAATGCATGGAAGCAGCAGTTACTAGCAGTTTGACGTCATACACTTACATGGCGCTTGGAGTGTGTGACTTGGCATGTAGGTCTTACCAGTCCCCGCGCCTGAGAGTTAACCTTTCACTTCTACTCTGGAATTTCATCAGTGCTAAAGTGGAGCACGTAGTTGTGGTAGTTAGCTCAGTGAGGCCCGTGGGCTTGACCGTCTTTTTGGTCTTGCTGACTGATTCCCTGCCCCATTCTTTACAGAGCCTGGTCAAAATAAGGTCCACGTTCCTGAGGCTCCTAAACTCTCACTCCAGGCTGACTTTGTCTCTGCTTTTTGTGTGTTTCTGTTACTTCCCCTTCCTTCTCCAGCGGCTTTCAGATCTCAAAGAAAGAAGTCCCCTTCTTTCTATGGCCGGCCTCTCCAGCTGTATTTTTGGTCGTTTTCCCCTCCCACGTTCTTCTCACCCTCGCTCAACCAGTGATCTACAGCCTCACCCCTCCAGCCCGTTGGTGTCTTCACTGTGTATTCATTTAGCTCCCATATACTGTGTGCCCGCTGTTGTTCCAGGCACTGTGGTCGAATGTTGTCTGGGTTTGGTAGCGGTGAATTAAACAGAAATAGTTCCTCGCCTTACAGAACATACAGCTTAATGAGTGAAAGTAACTGTAATTAATGAGTCATAAAACTAAACATAAGCGGTGAAAGGACTGAAGGGAAGCTGTTAGGCCTTGTGGTGAGAAGTGGATGGGTTAGTTTTTATAAAGGTGGGGGAGGCCAGGAGGATACCCCCATGGCATTAGAAACAGCTTGTGCAGAAGCCCTCAAGTGGCCAGAAGTGCTCATCGGAGAAACTGAAAAGCCAGCTGGTCACAAGGGGAAGGGACACAGAATAAAGCGCAGGATGAAGGGACCGTTTGCAGCAGTTCACAGACATAGGCCAACCTTCAGGGCCTTTAATGCCTCCTTTTTTGTGTTTCCCCAGTGTTTGTAAGTGTACTTACCTCTCCCGTTTGTCCCTCATTCTCTGTCTTTTGCTTGAGACAAGCCTTCACAAAGATATATGCTGCATCCTTTTTTTGCTTTTTTATTTTTCTCTAATATTTCTTTCTGGATTATCCTCTACCCCTCTAATTTCAAATAGTTTTTTTTTCTGGGGCAGAATGTTTTATTTTTTTAATATTTTAAAAAATTTGTTATGTGTTGGTGTATAGCCAATTAGCAGTGTTACAATAGTTTCAGATAAAGAGGAAAAGGACTCAGCCGTATGTATATCCATTCTCTCCCAAAGTCCCCTCCCATCCAGGCTGCCACATAAAATTGAACAGAGTTCCATGTGGTTTACCGTAGGCCCTTGTTGATTAGGCATTTTAAATAAAGCAGTGTGTACCTGTCCATCCTATTAACACATTGGTATTTCAGATGTAGCAAATTCTATATCCGTAACCCTGAGTCCTCTTCTAAAGTGTATTTCTAACTACCTGGGAATTTTCACATAGATACCATTCTGGAATCTCCGATCCAATACACCCAAAACCAAATACATTTTTCAAAACCTGACTTTTTCCTTCACCTGTACATCAATGGAATCATCATCTACCTTCACCTTAAAGTAAGGAATTCTGTCTTGAAAGAAGATAGTCAAACCTCAGGGTTTTGCAGCATAGTAGTCTGAATGTTTTGATAGATTTCTATATGTAATGCTGGAAAGCAAGCAAAACTGGCCTCTGACTAGTCAGGAATGAAGTCAGGAAATGCTTTCCAGTGGGATTGATTTCTAAATTGAGTTTTATGGGAGGCAGGGCATTCCAATCAGACTGAACATAAGCGGTGAAAGGACTGAAGGGAAGCTGTTAGGCCTTGTGGTGAGAAGTGGATGGGTTAGTTTTTATAAAGGTGGGGGAGGCCAGGAGGATACCCCCGTGGCATTAGAAACAGCTTGTGCAGAAGCCCTCAAGTGGCCAGAAGTGCTCATCGGAGAAACTGAAAAGCCAGCTGGTCACAAGGGGAAGGGACACAGAATAAAGCACAGGATGAAGGGACCGTTTGCAGCAGTTCACAGACATAGGCCAACCTTCAGGGCCTTTAATGCCTCCTTTTTTGTGTTTCCCCAGTGTTTGTAAGTGTACTTACCTCTCCCGTTTGTCCCTCATTCTCTGTCTTTTGCTTGAGACAAGCCTTCACAAAGATATATGCTGCATCCTTTTTTTGCTTTTTTATTTTTCTCTAATATTTCTTTCTGGATTATCCTCTACCCCTCTAATTTCAAATAGTTTTTTTTTCTGGGGCAGAATGTTTTATTTTTTTAATATTTTAAAAAATTTGTTATGTGTTGGTGTATAGCCAATTAGCAGTGTTACAATAGTTTCAGATAAAGAGGAAAAGGACTCAGCCGTATGTATATCCATTCTCTCCCAAAGTCCCCTCCCATCCAGGCTGCCACATAAAATTGAACAGAGTTCCATGTGGTTTACCGTAGGCCCTTGTTGATTAGGCATTTTAAATAAAGCAGTGTGTACCTGTCCATCCTATTAACACATTGGTATTTCAGATGTAGCAAATTCTATATCCGTAACCCTGAGTCCTCTTCTAAAGTGTATTTCTAACTACCTGGGAATTTTCACATAGATACCATTCTGGAATCTCCGATCCAATACACCCAAAACCAAATACATTTTTCAAAACCTGACTTTTTCCTTCACCTGTACATCAATGGAATCATCATCTACCTTCACCTTAAAGTAAGGAATTCTGTCTTGAAAGAAGATAGTCAAACCTCAGGGTTTTGCAGCATAGTAGTCTGAATGTTTTGATAGATTTCTATATGTAATGCTGGAAAGCAAGCAAAACTGGCCTCTGACTAGTCAGGAATGAAGTCAGGAAATGCTTTCCAGTGGGATTGATTTCTAAATTGAGTTTTATGGGAGGCAGGGCATTCCAATCAGACTGAACAGATACTAAAGCATGGCCATCATAAATATTTTATCATGGCAGGAGCTTAGTCTGCAAAGTTAAAAACAGAGCTGAACCTGCACGAGGGCCCAGGATCAAGAAGATCTCTGTATGGCATATTAAGGAGCTGGATTTGATCCTGACGGTACTGGGGAGCCACTGAAAGACTGAAGACATGGAGGACAGCCTGATCAAATCAGTTTTTTCAAAAGCTCATTCTAGAAGGTCTGAGACGAGAAGGAGGAAACGAAAAAGCAGCACTGGAAGTAATAAGACCAGAAGAATCTGCTGTGAACATCCAAACCAAACATAATGAGAAAGTCGGATTTGGTGACAAAATCCATATGAAGGAAAAGGAGTGATCTAAATCTCAGAGGTGACCGTGGTGATGTGTGAGAATAGAAGGGAGCCTCGGGGTGAGAAGCACACCAAGCAGCACCTGCACGGCAGCCAGAGCAGCAGAGATGCGCTGAGAGCTCATATGTGAGGGAGCTGTGAAGCAGATGTATGATTCCAAGTGTATTTTCAGAAAAACTGCTGAATCTGTAAGATTTGCTGACAACTAACTAAATTACCAAATCCTTTTGAAGAAAATTGGAAGTTGGGGTTCAGGGTGTTGACTTGGAGGTCATTAGCATGAACATGTTGGTGGAATCCATGGGAACGGAGGAGTGCACAGAAGGAAAGGACAAAGAGTAGAAGGCGTGAACAGCACACATGGCCGAGGAGGAGCCTGGGAAGGATATGACCAGGAAACAGCCCCTGGCCCCAGTCTACGGAGGTTTCCACCTCCCATTCTCCAGCCTTTGCTTCACTGTTCACCTGTCTACCGGAAGTCCATTTCCAAAATAGAAATCCAGTCACATGATTTACCAGCTCAGAAATCTTCATTGATGCTGTATTTGCTTTTCAAGTCCAAATCTCCTAAGTTTTAATCTAGCTTTCATCCCTCCAGAAGTTCTGACAAGTTTTTCCTCATCTTCCCTGTTGGCTCAATGGTAAAGAATCAGCTGCCAATGCAGCAGTCATGGGTTTGATCCCTAGGTTAGGAAGATTCCCCTGGAGAAGGAAATGGCAACCTACTCCAGTGTTCTTGCCGGGATAATTCTATGAATAGAGAAACCTGACTGGCTACAGTCCATGGTGTCACGAAAGAGTCAGATAAGACTTAACAACTAAACAACAACATATTTCTAGAAGCTACATCTTAACACAGAGAAATATATTGTCCTTAAGGAAAAAACATGATTGGAAGATTTAGTGTCAGATAAAACTCATAGGATCAGTAAATAAATTCTAAAATCAAAGAATCAACAACTAACTTACATGAATATTTAAAATCACAAAATTACGCTCCCCAAAACACAATTTTTAGTAGTAGAGAAAGCCTGAAAGAGCTTGTCTAGTCTAGCTGTTTATAAACTCACCTTTATGGAGCACTGTTCCTCAGGGCTCTGACGGGTCGGTCTGGGGAGGCAAGGTTTGTGTTGCTTCCAAGCCTAGTCTCACCTAGAGAAATTCTACTTTTAGGTGTGTGTATATGAGGCTTTCAAACAAAATTATATTGATTAAATCAATTAGAAAAACAGGATTATGGGCTTCCCTGATGGTCCAGGGATAGAGAGTCAGCCTTGCAGTGCAAGGTTCGATCCCTGGCCCAGGAGGATCCCACGTGCTGCAGAGCGGTTGGACCAGTGTGTCCAATAATGAGCTAGTGCTCTGGAGCACATGTGCCCAGAGCTGGTGCACTGCAGTGAGAGAGGCCACTGTGATGGGAGGCCCATACATGCCAAAGAATAAAAAGGTCGGTGAAAATAAATATAAATAAAAGAGGCATGATAGGGAAAAAGAAAAAAATAATAAAAAAGAAAAACAGAATTATAACCTTCAGGCTACTTACGTCATCTTGGTCACTCTGGGCCTCCCTCCATTTTCTCATCTGTAAAATACAGGAATGGTGCTATGATACTTCAGGCTTTTATTCTGAGCACTTCCTGTACATTGTCAAGTGAAAAAACAGACCTCAAGAGAAGGTAAGTGGCTTCCTTGGGCCACATAGAGAGTTAATGACAAAATCAAGATTAGAATTTAACCAACATCCCTAGTTATTGGATGTTTTTCCTTTTTAAAAAATTTCCTACAAAGTGAGTATAAAAAGAAATTGCAGATATTAATTCTTTGGAAACATATTTATCAGGAGGTAGATAAATAGTATGTGAAAATAAAGCTATACTGCTTCATAAATTTGTCTTATTTAAAGCTTGGTGTGCTACTGCAACAAACATTAATTAAACATTTACCTAGTTTTACATTCATTCTTCAAGTTTATAGAAATATTGGTGAATTGTTTGCATGGCCCATTTCTCTTTACAAAGTTATTTATGAGTTGTTTTTTTCAAGGGAACTAACTTACATGAATATTTAAAATCACAAAATTACGCTCCCCAAAACACAATTTTTAGTAGTAGAGAAAGCCTGAAAGAGCTTGTCTAGTCTAGCTGTTTATAAACTCACCTTTATGGAGCACTGTTCCTCAGGGCTCTGACGGGTCGGTCTGGGAGGCAAGGTTTGTGTTGCTTCCAAGCCTAGTCTCACCTAGAGAAATTCTACTTTAGGTGTGTGTATATGAGGCTTTCAAACAAAATTATATTGATTAAATCAATTAGAAAAACAGGATTATGGGCTTCCTGATGGTCCAGGGATAGAGAGTCAGCCTTGCAGTGCAAGGTTCGATCCCTGGCCCAGGAGGATCCCACGTGCTGCAGAGCGGTTGGACCAGTGTGTCCAATAATGAGCTAGTGCTCTGGAGCACATGTGCCCAGAGCTGGTGCACTGCAGTGAGAGAGGCCACTGTGATGGGAGGCCCATACATGCCAAAGAATAAAAAGGTCGGTGAAAATAAATATAAATAAAAGAGGCATGATAGGGAAAAAGAAAAAAATAATAAAAAAGAAAAACAGAATTATAACCTTCAGGCTACTTACGTCATCTTGGTCACTCTGGGCCTCCCTCCATTTTCTCATCTGTAAAATACAGGAATGGTGCTATGATACTTCAGGCTTTTATTCTGAGCACTTCCTGTACATTGTCAAGTGAAAAAACAGACCTCAAGAGAAGGTAAGTGGCTTCCTTGGGCCACATAGAGAGTTAATGACAAAATCAAGATTAGAATTTAACCAACATCCCTAGTTATTGGATGTTTTTCCTTTTTAAAAAATTTCCTACAAAGTGAGTATAAAAAGAAATTGCAGATATTAATTCTTTGGAAACATATTTATCAGGAGGTAGATAAATAGTATGTGAAAATAAAGCTATACTGCTTCATAAATTTGTCTTATTTAAAGCTTGGTGTGCTACTGCAACAAACATTAATTAAACATTTACCTAGTTTTACATTCATTCTTCAAGTTTATAGAAATATTGGTGAATTGTTTGCATGGCCCATTTCTCTTTTACAAAGTTATTTATGAGTTGTTTCTTCTTGGTAAATCTCCGTGTAATCAAGGGAAGCCCTGAAAATCACTCCATTAATCATTCCCTTCATGTGTGTCTCACTGCATCTAAATTTATGAGCATCACTACAAAGTCATGAGGGTTTGGGGAACGGAAGTCATGAGGGTGTGGGGAACAAGAGTCTCTACATTCTGTTTCTTTCATTCATCTCCTTGGCTTTGTTCATCTTCCACTCTTCATGCCCTCCTCTCCACATCAGGGGCATCCATGAAGAGGAAACAAAGTCCCAAAATCACTGAGAGGTGTGTGTGGATGGGAGGGAAGAAGGGCAGTCATGCTCCTTGGCCTGGGTGGGGGTGCTTATGGGCTGACTGTCTCATAGCCTTGGGGGCCTTTTTGTTTAAAGATAAAGTGAGTGGGGGGAGGGTCCAGGGATATGCATATGAATGATCTGGGAACATACATGTAAAAAATAAAAATTTTTAAAAAAAAAAGATAAAGTGAAACAAAACAGTTTGCAGAGACACCTCCTTCTTTCCGCCCCCTCCTTCTGCCTCCATGAGTAGCTAACTACCCACACGGTGCACAGCTGCTAAGACCAAGTAATGAGTGAGTAAAGGTGTTCAGAAGTGAAGTTTTAGTCCTGATTAAGTAAGTGTCCTTCTACAAATCAGTGTCAGGACTTTGTAATGTGGATCCCCTACGAGTCTGTGGATTTGAACCCAAGTTAAGCCAGCCTTTGCATCATGAGAAAGGACTTGGATGTGCCCACCCAGTAATGCAGTAATTATAGTAGGAAACAGGGCAAGGAGAATGCATAACCTGCTTAAGACAGACCCTCTGAGGACCTCACAGCCTCCATTTCTTATGAAAAGTCTATCAAAAGCTGGTTTGGTAAGACCAGCCTGTGACCACATGTTGTTACTCGTTTGTCAGGGTCACAACATACATGGAAAAGTAACACCAACTCAATAGTGAGGTGTGACTCTGCTCAAATAAAGCTATACTGCTTCATAAATTTGTCTTATTTAAAGCTTGGTGTGCTACTGCAACAAACATTAATTAAACATTTACCTAGTTTTACATTCATTCTTCAAGTTTATAGAAATATTGGTGAATTGTTTGCATGGCCCATTTCTCTTTTACAAAGTTATTTATGAGTTGTTTCTTCTTGGTAAATCTCCGTGTAATCAAGGGAAGCCCTGAAAATCACTCCATTAATCATTCCCTTCATGTGTGTCTCACTGCATCTAAATTTATGAGCATCACTACAAAGTCATGAGGGTTTGGGGAACGGAAGTCATGAGGGTGTGGGGAACAAGAGTCTCTACATTCTGTTTCTTTCATTCATCTCCTTGGCTTTGTTCATCTTCCACTCTTCATGCCCTCCTCTCCACATCAGGGGCATCCATGAAGAGGAAACAAAGTCCCAAAATCACTGAGAGGTGTGTGTGGATGGGAGGGAAGAAGGGCAGTCATGCTCCTTGGCCTGGGTGGGGGTGCTTATGGGCTGACTGTCTCATAGCCTTGGGGGCCTTTTTGTTTAAAGATAAAGTGAGTGGGGGGAGGGTCCAGGGATATGCATATGAATGATCTGGGAACATACATGTAAAAAATAAAAATTTTTAAAAAAAAAAGATAAAGTGAAACAAAACAGTTTGCAGAGACACCTCCTTCTTTCCGCCCCCTCCTTCTGCCTCCATGAGTAGCTAACTACCCACACGGTGCACAGCTGCTAAGACCAAGTAATGAGTGAGTAAAGGTGTTCAGAAGTGAAGTTTTAGTCCTGATTAAGTAAGTGTCCTTCTACAAATCAGTGTCAGGACTTTGTAATGTGGATCCCCTACGAGTCTGTGGATTTGAACCCAAGTTAAGCCAGCCTTTGCATCATGAGAAAGGACTTGGATGTGCCCACTCCAGTAATGCAGTAATTATAGTAGGAAACAGGGCAAGGAGAATGCATAACCTGCTTAAGACAGACCCTCTGAGGACCTCACAGCCTCCATTTCTTATGAAAAGTCTATCAAAAGCTGGTTTGGTAAGACCAGCCTGTGACCACATGTTGTTACTCGTTTGTCAGGGTCACAACATACATGGAAAAGTAACACCAACTCAATAGTGAGGGGTAATCCAGTCTGACTTCTCTCTGCTCAACCTCTAGAGTAGGCTCAAATTCTATTTAGAGCCATTATGTTGCATTTTCTTTAATCCAATAGTTTTATAGCATTTCATATACAGTCAGCCTTCCTTCCGACTGCATCCAGGTTCTGCATCCAGAGAGTCAGCCAAACATGGATCAAAATTATGTGGAAGAAAATTTCAGAAAGTTCCAAAAAAGCAAAACTTGAATTTGGCGTTCTAGCAGCTATTTACCTAGCATTTACATTGTATCTACAGCTATTTACAGAACATTTACTTCATATTAGGTATTTATAAGTAGTCTAGAGATGATTTTAAGGGTAAAGGAGGTTGTTAGGTTATATGCAAATGCTACACTATTATGTAAGGCACTTTAGCATCTGCAGGTTTTGGTATCTGTGGGGAAGGAGTGTCTTTGAACCGATCCGCCTCAGATAACGAGGGACTGACTGTATATATGTAAATCTACTTAAGGTAAGATGTTGCTCTTGCACTGGGCAAAGAGATAGAAGTAACATTTAGACCATGTGAAAGAGCATCTTACCTTGAATGTGATTGCGCTATTTGGAATTTATTTCATAAGCCTGAGGAGGGGAAAATGAAGAAATTAGGTTATAATTAATGCATTGAGAGGTTCGGGTGATTTTCATCTTAATCTGTTGACTTGAGGGCCAGTAGACGATCCTGCAGTCTGCATTTGTCTTTTTTTTAGAGGTTATGTTTTATTTTATTTTATTTTTATTTTTATTTTTTACAGTTTTGTTGTTTGTTGCCCCACATCAACCTGAATCTGCCATAGTACATTTGTCCTTGATTTTAAATTTCCTGTGTGCTTTTACCGTTTTCCCCCCAAACACACTGTAACTGAGTCAGATGATATTCTAATAGTTGAGAAAAATAAACAATTGGTTCTTATGTTATTATTTAAAATACTACAACATCCCTTTCACCTCTAAGGCTCCTTGTCCTTTAACTCTTGTTTTTATTACATGCTTGATTTAAAGCTATACAGCTAGCAATAATATCACATAATTATGGTTCAGAAAAAGTACAAAATCCTCTTGAAATCTTTATGATAAGAAAAGTCATATTTGTTTAAAGGTACTCAGTGCCAAATCTTGCTGAAATCTGATTGTGGAGGAGGAAATCTAAAAAGGCAAAGCAAGTTTCAGTAGAGATAAGACTGGAAAAGCAGTAGTTACTCAAAGAAGTTAAGACTGAAAGAGAAAGTTGTGTTCCTTTCCTTTCAGTCCATTTTGTTTTTTATTTTCCTAGGTTTTAAATTTTTAATTAGATATATGTTGGATCTCTTTCACGTACATGTAATTCAAAGCCTTAACACAGTAACAATGTTTGTTTTCTATGTGAAGTTATCCTTTCCACAATGTGTAATTATCTCTAAATTTCCAAGTCTATTTTATAGCAGTGTTGAATTGATCTCTAAAGTACTGTTTTGTATCAAACACCGTTGTTCCGCAGTATACTTTCATTTGGAATGGGGCTTCTCTGGTGGCTCAGATGGTTAAGAATCCACCTGCAATGCAGGAGACCCAGGTTCGATCCCTAGATCAGGAAGAGCCCCTGGAGAAGTCAGTGGCTACCTACTCCAGTATTCATTCTTGCCTGCAGAGTTCCCTGGGTGGAGGAGCCTGGTGAACTACAGTCCATGGGGTCATAGAGTCGGACATGACTGAGCGACTAAGCACAGACAAGCATCGAGGAACTAACACAGAGTATAATCTGACACCACTCAAAGTGCTTATTTGATTTTCCTCATGGAGGTGCCATTAATCAAACAGATATACTGAGCAAAGTTTGTAGAAGGTTTAAAGGGCTTGCAGATTCAAAATTTTGCACATGGTTCAGTGAGTAGCACCATGAAAATATATAGTGTACTGACAAGATTACAAAGGAATGATGCAGTGTTGAAAGGTAAATTCAGAATTTAAGTAATATAACACAGTATTACTGATTTAGGCTCATTCACAACTGACTCTTTGCCACACACCTGAAAGTTCACTGTATTTACAAAGAGCTCTTAATAAATTTTTAAGAGCTGTTTCCTTAATTTTCCATGAGAGTTAATATGTTATGCTGATACACACTTGTGTTCGGAACAGGCCTGCTGTCTTCTCATTCAGCCGGTGGTTTTCAGCATGTGCATGTTGCCAGTGTCGTTTTCTGTGATTTGTGACTTACTCTTTGTTCTTCTTCTTTCACAGCAGTCATTCAGGTCCCAGGATTTCAGACTGAGCTCCGAGTCTGTGCCACGGTAAGCAGCGTTTCCTCCTAAATAATTTGCAGTGGTAAATAGTTGGCGGTGTTTTTTAAGGACAGTTTCTCCATTTCCCTTTTCATAGCATCACACTGCAAAAATTATACACCTATTTTGAGGCATTAAAGAATAAAAGCTAATTCCCAGGATACTATCCTTGCATATTTCTTACAAATGCCAAATATATTTGAGCAATTTTTGAAGTGTTTATTTTAAAAGCTCTCTAGGAATTATTTAACAGGTGTTTCCTAGGTGGCACTAGTGGTAAAGAATCCTCCTGCCAATGCAGGAGACAAGAGAGAAAAGGATTTGATCCCTGGGCAGGAAGATCCCCTCGAGGAGAGCATGGCAACCCACTCCAGTATTCTTGTCTGGAGAATCCTATGGACAGAGGAGCGTGGCGGGCTACAGTCCATAGGGTCGCAGAGAGTCAGTCACGACTGAAGCAACTTGGCACATGCATATTACTTAATACGTAAATAGAAAATATCTCTTTTACATCAAAAAATATCAAAAACATGAGCAAAGTACTTCTTAGCATTTATCATTGCAGATCCTATTATACCTAATTTGAAGCCCAAATTCCAACTATCCCCTGAGTATAACAACCTTGAACAGCTCAGGTATCTGCTGTGCCCTCCCATTTTATCACCACTGTCCCCACATCTGGGTACATGTTTACACACAGGTGCCCACAGAGAATCCATACTGTGTCCTTCAGGAATATTCAAGTCAACCTTGCTGTGCACCTGACACTTTGAAGAATGTGTCTTCTTTCAGTTCAGAAATTCTGATTTGAATGACACTGTAATTTATAGGAATTAACAAATAAAACCATGTCTTCTTTAATAATAGTTCATTGTACAGATGAAAGACAAACAGAAAAATTTTAATATGTTATGCTGTTACACACTTGTGTTCGGAACAGGCCTGCTGTCTTCTCATTCAGCCGGTGGTTTTCAGCATGTGCATGTTGCCAGTGTCGTTTTCTGTGATTTGTGACTTACTCTTTGTTCTTCTTCTTTCACAGCAGTCATTCAGGTCCCAGGATTTCAGACTGAACTCCGAGTCTGTGCCACGGTAAGCAGCGTTTCCTCCTAAATAATTTGCAGTGGTAAATAGTTGGTGGTGTTTTTTAAGGACAGTTTCTCCATTTCCCTTTTCATAGCATCACACTGCAAAAATTATACACCTATTTTGAGGCATTAAAGAATAAAAGCTAATTCCCAGGATACTATCCTTGCATATTTCTTACAAATGCCAAATATATTTGAGCAATTTTTGAAGTGTTTATTTTAAAAGCTCTCTAGGAATTATTTAACAGGTGTTTCCTAGGTGGCACTAGTGGTAAAGAATCCTCCTGCCAATGCAGGAGACAAGAGAGAAAAGGATTTGATCCCTGGGCAGGAAGATCCCCTCGAGGAGAGCATGGCAACCCACTCCAGTATTCTTGTCTGGAGAATCCTATGGACAGAGGAGCGTGGCGGGCTACAGTCCATAGGGTCGCAGAGAGTCAGTCACGACTGAAGCAACTTGGCACATGCATATTACTTAATACGTAAATAGAAAATATCTCTTTTACATCAAAAAATATCAAAAACATGAGCAAAGTACTTCTTAGCATTTATCATTGCAGATCCTATTATACCTAATTTGAAGCCCAAATTCCAACTATCCCCTGAGTATAACAACCTTGAACAGCTCAGGTATCTGCTGTGCCCTCCCATTTTATCACCACTGTCCCCACATCTGGGTACATGTTTACACACAGGTGCCCACAGAGAATCCATACTGTGTCCTTCAGGAATATTCAAGTCAACCTTGCTGTGCACCTGACACTTTGAAGAATGTGTCTTCTTTCAGTTCAGAAATTCTGATTTGAATGACACTGTAATTTATAGGAATTAACAAATAAAACCATGTCTTCTTTAATAATATTTCATTGTACAGATGAAAGACAAACAGAATTTTAAATAGTATTTTTAAAAGAGTCACAGAATTGTGACCTCGAAGTTATCTTAGAAATTCTACATTCTTTCCATTTAGCAGTCAGGAAGACTACAGGAAAAGACCTTGTGTGAATGTTCCAGGGCACATTTATGGCAGCGCTTAAACCAAACAAGACCTAAGCCTTCTCCCTTCTCAGGCTACCAGGATGTGTGGGTGGATGTTTGTCGATTGATTTTTATACTGTATTCAGTGTTGTTCAGCTTTTTGGTTAAATGTCATTTTGTTGGAAGTCTAAAGTCTCTTTGTGAGAGAGAAGCATCTATTGATGATTATATATCATATACATTGTATGATGTTTATGACTATATACCATTGTACATCCCATGTGAAGCCTTGCCTGGCTTCAGAGCACAGTCGCTTAGCCTCACAGTTGAGTCTCCGCATTTCCCTGGGGATCCTGCTCTGACCCCTCTTCTGCATGTGGAGAAGCAAGAGGTAGTGAGAGGAGACCCAGGACCACAGCAAAGGTCCTCTGCCTCCTTGCCTGCTGTTCTTTCCATACTTTCTTTCTGCCTGTCACATGACACAAACGCATCTCCCAGGTCTTTCATTGCTTTGCTTTTTTTGTATCTGCTGAGTTTTCAGACCCAATCTTTGAATAATAGAAACTTTACATAATTGTTGATGAGATAATAATGGAGTCTCAGGAGTGCCAAGATCACGCATGTGAAAAAACACGCTGTCAGTGGAGATGAAAACTCTGTCAACAATAAGAAAGGACCACATTTTAATACATTTATGGGAACAGTGCTCTCTTTGAACGTGTTTTTTTTATCAAATATTTTAGAACTTTTACCTAAGATGTGAATGAAAGATTTTGTAGTTACTCTGACCGCGTTGGATGTATATCTTCAGATGATGCAAAGATCCACAGAATGCTCTCCAGATTAAAATTCAAAAAGCATTCCAGCATGTCAGAGTGGCGTGGTCTCTTTTTGAGCACAGAGCACTTAATAAGTTTCTGAAAATAAATTTTCATGAGAAGTTCAGATATGTCTAAATGCTCAAGTTCACCTAAAGCCTTTGGGCTTTCCCTATACTCATAATTTCTTAGAAGTAAGGATGAATTAAGATACATTTCTCGTGACTTAAAAACTGTAGGCGAATTAAAGGTGAAAATTCTATAGCCCAGTATATACAAAGTCATTTCTTTATTTCTCTGGTTCACTTAAGTGAGTCCATTGTATCAAGTAAATGAATAGAGACCTTTTTTTTTTTTTTTTTTTTTGCTTTGCCAGTCAGCTCCTAACATCTGCTTATTAGTTGGTTGACCAGACTATGTAAATGAGCCACATTGGACTGCCTCTCACCACTTTCTGCTTGACTTTCTTATCTCAGTTATACTTTTTAAATATGGGGAGAAATGTCAATCACTTCTGTGCAAACAGTCTTTATACAGTTTAGTTAAAGCTACACTCTTTTTAAGATACTAAGAAGAAATTTTATAGGTTAATTTTAAGGCATTTTCTTGAAAGTCTTAAAACTTTTACCCTTTGTGTCTCATGGCCCTCTGGTGTTCTTATCTGCTGCCCAAGTCAGAGTCTGTTATGAAGTTTCTATAAAGATGTTATAATCCTTAAGTACTATTAGTCTTCTCTCGTTGCTCATGTCTTTTATCTTGAGTTTTGGGGTTTCTTTTGAAACATAGAAGGTTTTATTTCACTAATAGCTTTGATCCAAGAGAATTTAAGTCAGATGATCTATAACATTAAAGACCTTTATTTCTGAACACTCATATGTGAACTGAATGAATGAAATTTCCTCTTAATATAATAGTTGTAAGTGTTAACACCAAGTATGCAATCTGCCATCCACTATGTATTTCCACTTTATAGTCATCCTATTCCAAATTTCTTCAATTTCTTCTTCTTTTTTATGAGACCAAGTGCCAAACATTCTTCTTGAATGAACGTTCTTTGTGTTACTATAAGCTGTTACCTGATTTCCAGGATCTAAAAAAGTTTATGCTAATATTTTGCTAGTTTTCTCATAGCTTATTTCGAAGGTAAATTTTCCACAAGTCCTTCCACCACTGTTTTAATTTTTGTCGCTCTATTTCTTCAGATGTTGAGTGGACTTCCTAGTGAAGCTATCAGGGCCTGGAGTATTCTTTTATGGAAAATTGTTCCCTGCAAGTTCAACGTGTTTAATGCAAGTAGGGCCATTAAGTTTGTCTATTTCTTCTTATATTGTTGTTGTTTATTGCTAAATCATGTCCGAATCTTTGCAACCCCACAGACTGCAGCACACCGTGCTTCCCTGCCCTTTACTCCCTTCTGGAGTTTGTTCAGACTGATGTCCATCGAGTCAGTGATGCCATCCAACCATGTCATCTTCTGTCTCCCCCTTCCCTCCTGCTCTCAGTCTTTCCCGACATCAGGGTCTTTTCCAGTGAGTCAGCTCTTCATGTCACATGCCTAAGTATTGAAGCTTCAACATCCATCCTTCCAATAAATATTCAAGTTTGATTTCCTTTAGGATTGACTGGTTTGGTCTCCTCGCAATCCAAAGAATTCTCAAAGTCTTCTCCAGCACAATTTGAAAGCAGCAATTCTTCGGTGCTCAGCCTTCTTTATGGTCCAACCCTCACATCTGTGCATGACTACTGGAAAAACCACAGGTTTCACTATACAGACCTTTGTCAGCAAAGTGCTGTCTCTGCTGTTTAACAGGCTGTCTAGGTTTGTCATAGCTTTCCTTCCAAGGAGCAAGCACCTTTGAATTTCATGACTGCAGTCATCATCTGCAGTGATTTTGGAGCCTAAGAATAAAAAACTTGTCACGACTTCCACTTTTTCCCCTTCTGTTTGCCGTGAAGTGATCACACGAGATGCTGTGATCTTAGTTTTTTGAATGTTGCATTTTAATCCAACTTTTTCACTCTCCTCTTTCAACTCATCAAGAGGCTCTTTAGTTCTTCTTCTCTTTCTGCCATTAAGTGGGGTCATCTGCATACCAGACATTGTAGAAATTTCTCCCAGCAATCTTGATTTCAGCTTGTGATTCATCCAGCCCAACATTTTGCATGATGTATTCTGCACATAAGTTAAATAAGCAGAGTGACAATATGCAGCTTTGACGTATTCCTCTCCCAATTTTGAACCAGTGGAATTTTGTTCCATGTCCGGTTCTAATTGTGGCTGCTTGACCTGCATACAGGTTTCTCAGGAGACAGGCAGGGTAAGGTGGTCTGGTATTCCCATCTCCCTAAAGATCTGCCACAGTTTGTTGTGATCCACAGTCAAAAGCTCTAGTGTTGTCAGTGAAGCAGAGGTAGATATTTTTATGGAATTACCCTGCTTTCTGTATGATCCACCAAGTGTTGGCAATTTGATCTCTGGTTCCTCTGCCTTTTCTTCTTACATTTACTAGTATCTGTAGTGTGTGAGTTGCTCATATGACCCTTTGTGACCCCATGGATTCTATCCTCCCTCAGGCTCCCCTGTCTGTGGAATTCTCCAGGTGAGAATACTGGAGTGGGTAGCCATTCTCTTCTCCAGGGGATCTGCCCAGCCCAGGGATCAAGCCCAGGTCTCCTGCATTGCAGGTGGATTCTTTACCATCAGAGCCACCAGAGAAGCATTGAGAATCCGTGTGTGGCATGGAACTTGTTCATTTCTTCCAAGTGGTGGAATTTATTTATGTAAAGATTTTCATAATATCCCCTCATTATCTTTTAAATATGAATAGTGGTGGTTTAGTCGTTCATTTGGTCCCGACTCTTTTGCGATCCTATGGACTGTAGTCCATCATGCTCCTCTGTCCATAAGATTTTCTAGGCAAGAATACTGGACTGGGTTGCCATTTCCTTCTCCAGTATGACTAGAATCTGTAATAATGTTGCCTCTATAATTCCTGGTGTTGATAGTTTATTTCTTTACTCTCTTTTTCCCAGTCAGCTAGGCAAATAGTCTATCAGTTTTATTGAATAGAACAAGCTCTGTTTCCTTGACTTCTATTTATTCTTTAATCTGTTTCCTGTTTCATTGATTTCCACTCTGATCTTTATTTGTGCTTATTTGGGGTTGGATTTGTGCTTCTTTTTCTAGATTTGTTATGTGAAATTTGTACAGTGTTTAGGGCTGATTATTCCTCACCACTGTTACAAATTCCTCTTGGGTATTCTGCCCAGTTCCCTCTGAGCTGTGAGGTTTTCCGTCCTGGCTGGTGGGAGCAGGTACTGACCCTTGCCTTAGGACATGTCCTCAGAGCGATACGCTCACCTGTACTCTGCTGAACACTTTAAGGGGACCCTTGCAAATTTTCACGTTCTCCAACACTCCATGAGCTATAGCCTACCTGGTCTTCTCAGACTCCTAGCTCTCACTCAGGGCGTCCACAAGACTCCACACAGTTCCCATCTCCCTGTTCTGTGGCCTGGAAACTCTCAAGGCAGTAAGCTGGGTGGTCATAGGGTTCATCTCATTTATTTTCCTTTTCTTGCATATCACTTTCCTTTGTTACCTATGATTCGATGTCTTAAAAATTGTTTCATGTGTTTTTTCCAGTTTTTTGGTTGTTTGTTTGTTTTATGTGAGTGGTATATCTGGTCCCTTGGAAACAAGCACAAGTCCAGATGTTGTATTTTTCAGGGTAGCTTTGCATTAGATTGTATGCACATTATGAGAAAGAAAAGGTGGAGAGGATCACACAGTCTGCAGTGGTCAGGGAAAGCCAAAGATATAAAATAGCATTTAAGTCTTCAAAACCATGTAGAAACAAAGTGAACCAAAAAGAAAAGGACCTAGAAGTCAGAAGGGTGGCAGGAGCTCAGGCACAATTGCACAGAGGTGTCTGGGATTCCCTGAAGCCAGCAGGGTACCCTATGACTAAAACAGAGTGGAGATGGGAAATGCACAGAGCAATAATATTTAAGAAAAAACTGGGGCTTCCCCATTGGTCCAGTGGGTAAAGAGTCCGCCTTGCAGTGCAAGGGGCACCAGTTCGATCCCTGGCCCAGGAAGATTCCACTTGCCACAGAATGGCTGGACTGGTGTGTGTCCAATTACAGGCTGGCACTCTGGAGCGCATGCGCCCGTGGCCTGTGCCCTGCAACGGGAGAGGCCACTGCAATGGGAGGGTCACACAGGCCAGAGAATAAAGAGTATGAAAATAAATTTTAAAAAAAATAACCAATAAAAGAGGCCAAAATTAAAAAAAAAAAAAATTGGACCTGCCAGCAAGGCACAGCCCAGGTCGACTGTGTCTGTAATTTTACCAGGTGGCTAAACACAAAAGATTTCACAAAAATGGGGTGTCTTGTTCCTTCTGGAGCTGTAGACAGCTCCACTTCTTCTAGAACTTCCCTCAAGGGGAACTAGGGTCACAGCTGCCTCCCTGCCATGAGTGATCCACTGGGGCCTGTCAGGTCGTCCCTTGCCTGCTTCCCACGGTCTTCTTATCACCCTGACATCACAGACGTTTGAGTTTTTGCTTTGTGTGAGAGCATAGGTTCCCAGGAGATAGGTGGTAAGCTATCAATGCTTTTCGCGTCAGAGCTGTACCTTTCCTTTCCCTCTCGTCATTTTCCTCCTTTCTAAATGTACGTGTTTTGTTCTTTCATCTGTGTGACTTCTCATCCTTTCCTTCACAGTCATCGACTTCATTTTACTTACTTGCATGCATGCTCAGTCACTTCAGTTTTGTCTGATTCTTTGTGACCCCAAGGACCGCAGTGGCCCACCAGGCTCCTCTGTCATGGGGTTCTCCCAGCAAACATATTGCAGTGGGTTGCCATGCCCTCCTCCGGGGAACCTTCCCCACCCAGGGATCGAACCCGCACCTCCTGAGTCTCCTGCACTGGCAGGTGGATTCTCTACCGCTGCGCCTCCTGGTAGCCCCGTTACTCACTCACACATCTCCATCTCGTCCTCTCCAGCTGCTGTGACAGTACCACAGACTTGGGGGCTTAAACCAAGTTGGTGGCTTAAGCAACATGAATGTCTTTTCTCATAGTTCTGGAGTTTGTAAATTCAAGATCAAGGTTCCAACAGGGCTGATGGCTGGTAAGGCCTGTCTTCCTGGCTTGCAGGTGGCCACCTCCTTGCCAAGTCCTCACATGGCCTCTGTGCATGTCTGGAGAGAAAGAGCCCTGGTGTCTCTTCCTCTTTTTATAAGGACACCAGTCCTGTGGCTTATGACCTCGTGTAACTTTAATTACCTCCTCAAAGACCCGATCTCCAAACATACTCTCTTTGGGGTTAAGACTGTGACAGACACAATTCAGTCCAAAGCAGTCACTGTTCAGGCCTCCTTATTATCTGATTTGGAAATTCTTGTACCTTTTTCACACTGCATCATGGACGGTGTCTACCGCCATTCCTAGACATCCTAGAAAGAGGACACTGTCACCCATTCTTTGAATTTCCCTTTTATCTTGTTTTTTATATTTTCTTTTCTCTGACATAGTTTGCATTACTGCATATGCATTCCATAAAAATTAGTTCTCTATGTTACTGTTAGTATGGAACCATTTGAAATGCTGCATTCTCCATCTCACAGGTTGGGATATCACTGTTTGCATAAATTTCTTCACCCCTCCTTGGTCACTGAGGAATCTCCTGCACTTTTATACACACACACACTTTTTTCTATTTGATAAATTCTCTCATTTTTCCAAGGCAGCTAATATTTTTCTGAGAGAAGTAAGTTTTAGTTTGTTCTTGTTCCTTCATACAATGAAAAAGGAAGCCCAACCAGCTGAGGTTTATAATCTCTACATTATTTTCAGCAGCTCCCTGCTTCCCAGGCACATGTACAGTCATTCACGTGGTCCGTTGAGTGCTTTTCCCTCAGATCCTCTCATTTATCTCCTCCCTTTCCATTCCCTCTGCCGCTTGCAGCCTTCTCACCGCTCCTCGTCTCCGCTTTTCGCCTCCTACAGTTCTGAGGTGGGCAGAGAACAGAGCCGCGAGAACCGAGGACAACTCACAGGTACGCACGGGAAGAAGACCCAGCACTCCAGCCAGAAGGTCTCTTCAGTGAGGTAAGAGGAAACCAGGAGAGGGGAGAGTTCGCAGGAAGGTTTAGGAAAGGTGTGGTCGACAAGGACACATGTCAAAGTGAGCGGAACCCAAATAAAGGTTGAAAAATGCAATTGGGTTTTGCAGCCAAGAGGCTGAGACCAGGGAGACGATGGTTTTGAATGAGAATCCTGGAAGCGTGAGTCAGATTATCTCCAGCCCACAGGAAAAAAGACAGACTTCTGTCAGGTTAGACCGTATGCCTCCCGTAACTTAATTACCTCCTCAAAGACCCGATCTCCAAACATACTCTCTTTGGGGTTAAGACTGTGACAGACACAATTCAGTCCAAAGCAGTCACTGTTCAGGCCTCCTTATTATCTGATTTGGAAATTCTTGTACCTTTTTCACACTGCATCATGGACGGTGTCTACCGCCATTCCTAGACATCCTAGAAAGAGGACACTGTCACCCATTCTTTGAATTTCCCTTTTATCTTGTTTTTTATATTTTCTTTTCTCTGACATAGTTTGCATTACTGCATATGCATTCCATAAAAATTAGTTCTCTATGTTACTGTTAGTATGGAACCATTTGAAATGCTGCATTCTCCATCTCACAGGTTGGGATATCACTGTTTGCATAAATTTCTTCACCCCTCCTTGGTCACTGAGGAATCTCCTGCACTTTTATACACACACACACTTTTTTCTATTTGATAAATTCTCTCATTTTTCCAAGGCAGCTAATATTTTTCTGAGAGAAGTAAGTTTTAGTTTGTTCTTGTTCCTTCATACAATGAAAAAGGAAGCCCAACCAGCTGAGGTTTATAATCTCTACATTATTTTCAGCAGCTCCCTGCTTCCCAGGCACATGTACAGTCATTCACGTGGTCCGTTGAGTGCTTTTCCCTCAGATCCTCTCATTTATCTCCCTCCCCTTTCCATTCCCTCTGCCGCTTGCAGCCTTCTCACCGCTCCTCGTCTCCGCTTTTCGCCTCCTACAGTTCTGAGGTGGGCAGAGAACAGAGCCGCGAGAACCGAGGACAACTCACAGGTACGCACGGGAAGAAGACCCAGCACTCCAGCCAGAAGGTCTCTTCAGTGAGGTAAGAGGAAACCAGGAGAGGGGAGAGTTCGCAGGAAGGTTTAGGAAAGGTGTGGTCGACAAGGACACATGTCAAAGTGAGCGGAACCCAAATAAAGGTTGAAAAATGCAATTGGGTTTTGCAGCCAAGAGGCTGAGACCAGGGAGACGATGGTTTTGAATGAGAATCCTGGAAGCGTGAGTCAGATTATCTCCAGCCCACAGGGAGAAGACCTGTCAGAAGAGGCAACTTCTCCCAAACGTTGGACTTCAGGGGAGAGGAAAGGCTGGGCTGTAACTAATGGAAAATACAGGACATAGAGAAAATCTATACAGAAGGAAATGACAAGAATTTTTATAAACCCAGAGCAGAGAGCCTCTTGAGAAGACCACAGTCAAGGTATAGGAAAAGGGGCATCACTAAAGAGAGTAATTAGAGACAAGGCAGGGCTACTTTTTCCACGGAGAGAGGTAAATGGGACAAAATGTTTTTGAATGATGATGTTTTCTGGGGAGAGATAAAGGACCTCTTTTTCCATACCATCTTATGAAAAAGCCCAAATGGGCTTTTTGGCCAACCCAGTGCTTGTAGGCAGAGGCTGTAATATTCCCACATTTTCTCTCCCCAGTACTTAGCCTGGTGTCTGACCACATAGTAAACCTTCAGAGAACACTCATTGGCTTGAGTTTCTTGCAGCACAGGGCCCACAGTAGTTTGATGAATCTTATTTTCCACGCATACCCTACACACAAACACTAACCTGGTTTCATATTTATTTTTAGAACCCTGTTATGAGATCTTCCTTGCTCTTCTCACATGATTTGCCTTTATAAAAGCCCTCACTTTGTTACTCCCTCTGTCACGTCACGAATCCTCTGGGAGGTGAGATGCAGAGAACACCGAGACTTTACTCTCATTCCGGTGTCTGACTGAGGTGACATCTCCTCTGTCTGCAGCAGGTCTCTGTCGTCTGTCCACCAGAGGTTCAGTGCCTGTGCTGTCGCTGCTGCCCGCCCTTGCTGGCCCCTGTTGTCATTAGCAGGGCTGTTAGTTGTCTGAGGTGTACAGATGACCGTCTCTTCTCCTTTTCCTTTTATTCCTCTCTCCCTTTCATAGACGGGCTTCGACATTTCTGTACTGAGTGCTCCTTCCTCTTCTTAGTCTGAGTCACTTCCCTTAACTGTGTTATCTTCTCTGCCTGCTTTAGCTTTTTCTAGTTAAGTTTCTCTTTGGGTTCCAGCTTCAGAGGGTCTTCCTTGCTCCTGCGGGTTTTTTTTTTTTTCTCTAATCTTGTCCTGCTATCTTTGTAGGATCACTCATTTCCAGCTGTTCTCTCCTCTCCACTTCCCTTTTCTGTTTTTCTTCCTCGTTTTTGTCCTGCCACTATCATAAGCTCCTCCTCGCATTCTGTTTTGCCTTGTTACTCCTCTAAGATCCTCTCCTTGTTCACTGTTCCTTACACATGTTTCTGGGGTCTCTGGGTGACTTGTGTTCAGCATCCGTTTCAGCCTCTCTCCCCTTTTTGTCAGACCCTAATTTGAGGCGACTTTTATATACTGTACCTGTCTACCCACCAGGACAGAATGATAGCCTTTTTCACCCCTGGTAAGACTGTACCTTGGCGCACTGCGTCTGCACCATTTTAAACTCTGCCTCAGTTGTGTTTGTGAGCATGTTGACTGGAAACATTTTGGGATTTCTGTACACAGTGCTAATTTAACAAATTTAAAATCGGAAAACAAGGGCTGCCAAGGGATTTTTTTCCTCTTGTAAATGTTTTTCATAATAACCACTTACTTAAGATTGGGCCATAAAACATAATGGAAAAGGACATGCAGAAGTGTGTGTGTGTGTGTATGTGTGTAATTAAATCACTTTGCTATATACCAAAAATTAACACAACATTGTAAAGCAACTGTGCTTAATAAAATAAATTTAAAAAATACAAAGTTGGGCCTGACGTTCAAGGCACAGATGTTCCCTAACCCTCCTATTTAGGACTAGGGGATGGTCATTAGCACATCCTTTTCTGCCATAATGCTCTAGCCTCTGCTTTGCTCAGGAGTGATCAATGAAATTGACCACCACCTAACAAGGTGGCCATCCTTACATTGAAGTTTGTTTTCTAAGAGCAATCAAATATTAAGCCCTTTCTGCATAGAGGAAGGGCAACAACAGTTTTGTGTTAAGTCCAAGTAATCATCACTGATAAATGAACTATTGCATCAGAAATTTCAGGTTGGGCTTCTCTGGCGGTCCAGTGGGTAAAGAGTCTGCCTTGCAGTGCAGGGGCCACCGGTTCGATCCCTGGCCGGGTTCCCTTTTACTGTTTTTCTTCCTCGTGTTTTTTTTCCTTGCCAGCTTCGGGTCTTTTGCTCCTGCGGGTTTTTTTTCTAATCTTGTCCTGCTATCTTTGTAGGATCACTCATTTCCAGCTGTTCTCTCCTCTCCACTTCCCTTTTCTGTTTTTCTTCCTCGTTTTTGTCCTGCCACTATCATAAGCTCCTCCTCGCATTCTGTTTTGCCTTGTTACTCCTCTAAGATCCTCTCCTTGTTCACTGTTCCTTACACATGTTTCTGGGGTCTCTGGGTGACTTGTGTTCAGCATCCGTTTCAGCCTCTCTCCCCTTTTTGTCAGACCCTAATTTGAGGCGACTTTTATATACTGTACCTGTCTACCCACCAGGACAGAATGATAGCCTTTTTCACCCCTGGTAAGACTGTACCTTGGCGCACTGCGTCTGCACCATTTTAAACTCTGCCTCAGTTGTGTTTGTGAGCATGTTGACTGGAAACATTTTGGGATTTCTGTACACAGTGCTAATTTAACAAATTTAAAATCGGAAAACAAGGGCTGCCAAGGGATTTTTTTTTCCCTCTTGTAAATGTTTTTCATAATAACCACTTACTTAAGATTGGGCCATAAAACATAATGGAAAAGGACATGCAGAAGTGTGTGTGTGTGTGTGTGTGTGTAATTAAATCACTTTGCTATATACCAAAAATTAACACAACATTGTAAAGCAACTGTGCTTAATAAAATAAATTTAAAAAATACAAAGTTGGGCCTGACGTTCAAGGCACAGATGTTCCCTAACCCTCCTATTTAGGACTAGGGGATGGTCATTAGCACATCCTTTTCTGCCATAATGCTCTAGCCTCTGCTTTGCTCAGGAGTGATCAATGAAATTGACCACCACCTAACAAGGTGGCCATCCTTACATTGAAGTTTGTTTTCTAAGAGCAATCAAATATTAAGCCCTTTCTGCATAGAGGAAGGGCAACAACAGTTTTGTGTTAAGTCCAAGTAATCATCACTGATAAATGAACTATTGCATCAGAAATTTCAGGTTGGGCTTCTCTGGCGGTCCAGTGGGTAAAGAGTCTGCCTTGCAGTGCAGGGGCCACCGGTTCGATCCCTGGCCCGGGAGGATCCCACTTGCCGCAGAGCAGCTGGACCAGTGTGTCCAATTAGGAGCCAGTGCTCTGGAGCGCATGCGCCCAGAGCCCATGCTCTGCTACAAGAGGGACCGCTGCGGTGGGAGGCCCACACAGGCCAAAGAATAAAGATGGGCGAAAGTAAAATAAATAAATATTTAAAAATATTTTCAGGTTCAGCCCCTAGTTTACCACCCTGGAATCGTGGTGTGCTTACCACACAGTCTCTACAGAAGCAGCTTCTTATTTCATCTGCCTGTTGGCCCTTGATTATTATTAATAGTATGATTTGTTTTAGTTCAGAGCTGCATCTAGACACATAGTTAACCATCACTCTCTTGCTCAATCAAAAATGACACATGCCATTTGGGGGCTTTATTGGAAAAGCTGTAAGAGTTAACCTGCTTCTAAAAGTAGACACAATCATAGACTAATGGCCTACATGCTTTCCAATCACTAGCCCTAAAGCAGCATCTGTGACAGTTTTTTTTCCAGTTAATGAAGAATTTCATAAACTCTGATTGCCTGCACTTAATTCTGGAAGTTACCAAAGGTTTGCAGTGCTTATTGTCTGTATTTGAGAAATGCGTTTCTTTCTTGCTTAAATTAACTCATCAGGGCTGTAGCAGGCCTGAAGCAATTGCTGATGACACTGAAAGATGTTAATGTAACAATACATTCAAGAGGTAAGCTGGAATTCAATTCTAGAAGGTAAACTAGAAGTATCTCCAAGAAGACAAATCCATGTTTCGGTCTTACTTGGCTGTGTGTGCAGGTGTATGTGTGTTGCATGGTATGTTTTGCCTGTGTTGTTGCCCAGGCACACCAGGATTATTGTGGTCATAAGACATTAAATTCATTTAGTACATTTTGTATCATTTTTCTCCTAGTAAAGAGTTGAAGATTAATGAAGAAGCAGATATACAGAAGTGAAATGACAAATGAAACCAAATGGAATTTCTCTTAAGAGTTCACAAATTTCAGATGGCCAGGAAGAAAGGAAGGATCTACTACTATGTCTTATCCTTATGAAAGAAAAATCAGAGGCAAGATATGGGTGGAAAAAATAAATGTTAGGCCTTTTGAGCTTAATTGTTATAAACCACCCTGTTTATTGTTTATCAAAGTATTGGTACTTGTGTTTATTAGTAATTGCATTAAAATTACACTCCCATTGTTGGAAAATCAATAAATAAAAACTATTAATTGCTATTCAGCAAATATGAAGAAAAATAATCATTTAATATTGTTATATCTGTAATGTGGCTATATGTGCAATGTTATGCACAGAATATGAAATATCTACTATTGAAATTTAACTTCATTTGAAATAAAGGTAAGCATTTTCAGGATTTTGTGTAATCAAAATGTTGCAAGTTAGAAAGGCATTAAAATGTTACAAATGTGTTTGTTTTGAATGAATCATATGTATAACTTGATACACATAAACTAAAAGTGGCTTTTGGCTAGACTGACAACAGTGTTCTAGCTTCTTGGTGAGTTTTTTGTTGTTGTTACTTTTTATAAAAAGGCATTTCATGTTGAAGCATATAAGTGATTTGTAGACTTAAATTGTTTTAATATTTATTTCAGTCTTAAAACTTATTTTTAAATTTGTATATTTCATCATTTATTCCTTTAGTTCTAGAGAGTGTAATTATTTTGTGACTATGTCTTTTGAAGTGTGAGGTTGTAAAATTGGAAATTTTATCTCTTTGTTTTTTTAACTTGGCCCTTGTTTTTGAACTGTGTGATCATAAGTCTGTCAATAAAATATTTAACCTCAAAAAAGGTCAAAACTAATATAAAATTAGATCACTTATTTACCAAATTAGATACTTGATTCCATTAAAATAAGAAGTGAGAAAAACAGTGCCTGGGCATTGAGGGGTAACTTTTGCCCAGATGTATACCCGATGTGAAAGATCTTCTAGTAAAAATATATTTGACTCATCTCCCTGCACAGGATGTAGAAGTTTAAAAGCTGGTAAACATGATCCTGCTGTGGAGAGCTCAGGGCAGCCGTTTGTGAAAGTGACGAGTGGCGCCGACGACGGCTGGGCCCCCGCAGTAAGCACAGAGCTGGGCTCTGAGAGCGCAGGCTCCCCCGTGCCGCGTGCGTCTGGGCTTCAGGTACAGCTGGACCCAGCCAGCCTGAGGCACCCTTGTGCCAGCTTATTTTTTCTGTCTTGTGAATGCACTTGATAGTTAAAAAATAAAAACATGTGGCTTTCCGCAGTTTCAGTTGATAGTTTTGAGATGTGTGTTGATCCTCTGATTTTGGTTTTAATTACAAAGAATTTCAACTGGTTGCAAAAAGGTTCTAAATCAAGACGATAATAAAATGTGAGAGGAGCCAAACATTTGCTGAGATCCCAATGTTCATATGAAAATTCAAGGATTACTTTTACATCTCAATAACTGAAGACAAAATAACAATTAAGACAAACACCAAGAAAAGTTGTTTCTACTCAGAGCCCATTTCTTTTCTTTTTGGTCCTGTTGACAAAACAAGACTTGGGTTATCCACGGATATGTTAATAGAACATCTTCACAACCCTTTCTAAGATGAGCTGGAGTAGGGTAGGTAGGGGAGACAATAAAAGGGCCCTCCTGGTAATAAGTCCAGAGTATAACTAAGCAGCGATGTCAGACATATTTCTTTGATACATAATTCAATTATTTCTTCTGTGGTTTTTATCTGTTTAGTAAATTATGAGAACATTTTTCACCAATCCAACTTTTTAAAGCTCTTTACTTGTTGACTTCTACCTCGAACTTAACTACAGAAGAGATTCTCCAAATCTTCCCTTCATGTACATGACCTCATTTACTCTTCACTTCAAACCCAGGAGGAAGATAAAATCTTCCATGCTGCAAATAAAGAAACCAGGGCTTTGAAGATTAAGTAACTTGTCCACATGCACATGGTCAGTAAATGTGTCGCTCCCTGTTAATGGAGGTTTGTCAGACTCCACTGAGAGGTCTCAAAGGGCCCAACCCACCCCAGGTGCTGGGGAGAGCAAGCCAGTCACACCTAGAGTTGATCTCCAGCCCCCATAAGAGCAAGGAAGCAACCTGATACACAGCTACAACTACCCTCGTGTATCTTTCCTGAAACAGTCACCTACATAAAGTGGACTACTGTCTTTGAATAAAATTAAGGGGGGAAGAAAAGCCTTGATAATGTCTTTTATCTCGTAATTGTTTCACAAAATCTTTACTATAATTCTTATATATTTTTTAAGAAATTGATTCCATGGAATCAAACTTGTATGTGTACAGTAACCTACTATTTAAGAAGCAAAAAAGGCGCCATCCCAGTCTCAGAAGAGAAAATAAAAACATCAAGAGTCACGTCAATCAACAGGCTCTGTTGAGTGGCAAACTCAGTCTATGGATGGACCCAATTATCTGCAGGAGAATTGAATGTCAGCATCATTTAGGCTTAACAATGGACCTACTAGGCAAAAGCAGACAGCTCCTCTCTGCTGAGACCCGGAAAGCAAACTTGGTAATGAGGTGCTTCATTCATCATATCCTTCTGCTCTAGTTATTAAAATGAATAGGAAATACTTTAAGTTAAGGCGGGAACTGGATAACATAAAAACATCTGTTTTGTAAACACAAAGAATGCTTTTTTTCTAATGATCCTCTTCAAATCTACATCAGACATATGTTGTGGCCCCCTCTGTTTGAAAGTTGCTCTTCTCACACCTCAAATTCATTCTGGTTATGCATGGGTTATTTTGATGGTCTCAAAATAGGATAAAGCTGCTAAGAATCTACAATTTTACTATCTACTCACAATCTAAATGGAGGGTCAGAAGTGTGTATACATATATATATATATATGTATATAAAATACCAGGCATAGAACATGTTTTGACTTTATTGCTTGTGTCAGAATAGTCCCATTCTGTATACTTCAGTGTCATTTCTGTCTAAAAGTACTAAACAGTCTGATTTTTACTGACGAGAGTTCACTTTTTCTTAAATCATCACTTGGATCTTTGTGAAAAATTGTGAAAGAATTTGGTAGAAAAAAATACAGGAATTCTTCTATATAGAATTTATGTAAGAAATCTACGTTGCCAAGCTTTAAAGTTTCCTGAAAGGAGACCATTGACTCTTGAGAGGCAGACAATCACAGGTAAGGGGGATAAAATCCAAAAGGAGGAAAAAGTAAGCAGGTGAGGAAAATAGCTTGTTGCCAGATCGAAAATGAACAACTGAAGCTTGTGAAAAAACAGTCATGAGATCAAAGGAAGACAGTTCCCTGGAGAAAAACATGGTTGCTTCAGTTCAGTTTTTCAGTGTTCTCAACTGAGAATCCACAGTTAATTTTTTTTCTATTTAATTTGTCCATGGGACCATTTTATAGAAACACTCCACACAACTTTTTTGTCAGAGCTGCAGTTCTTCAATTTCGAGTAAATGGAAGATGGCTGAGCACAGTGATGTTTTGAACCATCTCTGCCTGTTTTACAGAAGTTAATGTTCAGACATGTCTGCAGATGCTACTTTTAGCAACTAAATATTTCCATAGTGGTAAAGAAATGTCAGTAAAATCTATGCACTTTAAGAACATCCAATTCTTATTATACTTATCATGTGTGCAGGCAGAGTACATAATAAACTAGTCTATAGCAGCTGTAAATTTCTGAGGATTTATCTAACCACAAATACATTGAAATGGGGAAATGGGGCTATATTAAACTATGCAAGATGCTGCTGGAGCTTTGCCATTTCTGCAACATCCTGTAATTAATTTCTCATGACAGGTCTGGCAAACTGAAACATCCAATACACTTGCGACAGACTGTTAGACTAGAGTTGTTGCACATCCTACAGTCCCATGAAGTGAAGTTATATATTTTTTTGAACATGAATATAGCACAAGGACAGACTTGTCAGCTTTTAATTTTAAAATAAAGATCTAGAATATAGAAAAGATCCTGGGCTGAGAGTTGAGTCTGCTCTCTATTTTGTGTGGTCTTTTCCTGAAGAGGAACGGCCCTGGGTAGAGGAATGATACAGTCAGGTCACCCCTTGGCATGCGTGCCTGTTGTAGATATAACAGGATTCTCTCCTGGGAGGTTTGAGGTCAGTTCTCTCTTGAACTCATCCTCTGTCTATAAACAGGACTCACAAGAACTCTTTCTCCACCTGCATGTCATTCTCTTTTGACAGCCACACTTCTGCCACTTTGGAAACTTAGAGCACAGATAAAGACAGAAATTATCCCTGCTCGAACCTCGAGAAAGAAAAAAATATAAATGTGTTTACCAAAACAGATTTTCCTGTATAATAATAAATTTTTGTTCGTGTCAATGTGAAAGGACAATCGTCTCCACTTCATGTGTATACTTTGATACAAGTGTTAAGTGGTTGGTTTAAGGATGGATCTTAGCAAACAAGGCTCTTCTTGCTAGGGGAGTGGAGGTTCGGCCCCTAACAAATGAAATCAACAGTATACCAATGTCCACAGTCTTGCCCATTTCCTTTGGAAGGTTAGAGTTTCTCAGATTATGAACAAGAGGACCCAACGGGGTCTGGGAACCTTAACTCTCAAAGTTTTCATGAAAAATGTAAGGTTCCAGATGGAAAAGAATAGAATGACTCTTGCTTGGTAGAAAGAGAAGTGAGCAGCTAGTCAGGCAAGGGGCCAGTTGCCAAAGGCTACCTGTCAACACTTAATGGTCTTTGTATCCTCAGTCCAGTGATTGTCTCTCCCTTTATCTTTGCTACTGAAAACACCTCCGATTCAGAGGATCTGAGAAGTTGTTACTCAGGAGTAAGTTTTCAAGAAAAGCAACCATAGAACCCCAAACTGAATAACACAAAGGGGAAGGTGAACAAGAGACCGCGTAGGAATGCTTTCGTGACCTTCTATACTCCTCTATGGGAAAAGCTCCCTTCAGAGCTCTTCTATGTAGATCTCTGAAAATGAAAGAGAGAGAGATCAGTACATAAAAAGGAAGGTCCTTCTTTCACATACGCCTACAGAGTCACAGAATCCAGGGACAGGGCCCCACCTTTTCCTATTTGCTTAAGAATTATTCCTATAAATTCAGTCCTGTGTTTTCTGGTATCACAGGAAACTGTCAAATTCAGTCACCTCGGAAGAGACGGCAAAAGTTAGAAACTTGGTTGATACCTGCAGGTCCAGACAGCTCGAGCCAAGACCTCCATTACCCTCCCTCAGCCATGGCATAACTGCACGTGGAGGTCCTCTGCTCACACTGCAGCGAGACCACTCTACTTGCCCTCAAAAGGCCATTGCTGCTTCAAGCCCGTGCCTTGCTCTCTTGACTTGAAGCCATCTTTTTAGCAAACGCTCTCTGATTACTAGAGACCTTAGCGAACCTCGAGAAAGAAAATATAAATGTGTTTACCAAAACAGATTTTCCTGTATAATAATAAATTTTTGTTCGTGTCAATGTGAAAGGACAATCGTCTCCACTTCATGTGTATACTTTGATACAAGTGTTAAGTGGTTGGTTTAAGGATGGATCTTAGCAAACAAGGCTCTTCTTGCTAGGGGAGTGGAGGTTCGGCCCCTAACAAATGAAATCAACAGTATACCAATGTCCACAGTCTTGCCCATTTCCTTTGGAAGGTTAGAGTTTCTCAGATTATGAACAAGAGGACCCAACGGGGTCTGGGAACCTTAACTCTCAAAGTTTTCATGAAAAATGTAAGGTTCCAGATGGAAAAGAATAGAATGACTCTTGCTTGGTAGAAAGAGAAGTGAGCAGCTAGTCAGGCAAGGGGCCAGTTGCCAAAGGCTACCTGTCAACACTTAATGGTCTTTGTATCCTCAGTCCAGTGATTGTCTCTCCCTTTATCTTTGCTACTGAAAACACCTCCGATTCAGAGGATCTGAGAAGTTGTTACTCAGGAGTAAGTTTTCAAGAAAAGCAACCATAGAACCCCAAACTGAATAACACAAAGGGGAAGGTGAACAAGAGACCGCGTAGGAATGCTTTCGTGACCTTCTATACTCCTCTATGGGAAAAGCTCCCTTCAGAGCTCTTCTATGTAGATCTCTGAAAATGAAAGAGAGAGAGATCAGTACATAAAAAGGAAGGTCCTTCTTTCACATACGCCTACAGAGTCACAGAATCCAGGGACAGGGCCCCACCTTTTCCTATTTGCTTAAGAATTATTCCTATAAATTCAGTCCTGTGTTTTCTGGTATCACAGGAAACTGTCAAATTCAGTCACCTCGGAAGAGACGGCAAAAGTTAGAAACTTGGTTGATACCTGCAGGTCCAGACAGCTCGAGCCAAGACCTCCATTACCCTCCCTCAGCCATGGCATAACTGCACGTGGAGGTCCTCTGCTCACACTGCAGCGAGACCACTCTACTTGCCCTCAAAAGGCCATTGCTGCTTCAAGCCCGTGCCTTGCTCTCTTGACTTGAAGCCATCTTTTTAGCAACGCCTCTGCTGAATATATTTCCATTCAAGTTTCATCTCAACATCTGCGCTAAGGTTCCTCATTACTCACAGTGGTAATTATGTTTTCCCAGTGTTCTGTCACGCTCATGCTGAGTCGCTTCAATCGTGTCTGACTCTCTGCGACCCCATGGACTGTGGCTCACCAGATTCCTCTGTCCATAGGATTTTCCAGGTAAGAAACTGGAGTGGGTTGCCTATGGTCTAAAGGCAATTACTTAGCACATGACATGGAAACTGAGAAGCTATCAATCAATGTATTATTTGACATCAATTAACACATAATCTATCAATCGATGTATTATTCAACCTTTCTTATAGCCTGAGATAATGCTTTTCAAAATTGAAGTATAGTAGTTATATGTATACAGGTAACATATACCTATAGTTGTTGTAAGATTTAGTCTTACAAATCTGTGCATGTGCTCAATGTCACAGGATATTCCCAAATGGAATTTAATCTTTCTAAAAACCTTAGATGCCCAGTAAGACTAGGGAATTCAGGAAAGAATCTAAGAAGATGGCGTTAGTCATTCTTCCCCAGTCACAACTTTCTCTTGTCTCTTTTCTTTCTCATGTGTGTGCTCAGTCACTCAATCAGGTCCAACTCTTTACAGTCCTTTGAACTGTAGCCCATAGGTGCCTCTGTCCCTGTGATTTTTCAGTCAAAATTACCAGAGATGGGTTTAAGCCCAAAAAGGTTTTCCTCTTGGTCCCTGTCTTTCACATACGCCTACAGAGTCACAGAATCCAGGGACAGGGCCCCACCTTTTCCTATTTGCTTAAGAATTATTCCTATAAATTCAGTCCTGTGTTTTCTGGTATCACAGGAAACTGTCAAATTCAGTCACCTCGGAAGAGACGGCAAAAGTTAGAAACTTGGTTGATACCTGCAGGTCCAGACAGCTCGAGCCAAGACCTCCATTACCCTCCCTCAGCCATGGCATAACTGCACGTGGAGGTCCTCTGCTCACACTGCAGCGAGACCACTCTACTTGCCCTCAAAAGGCCATTGCTGCTTCAAGCCCGTGCCTTGCTCTCTTGACTTGAAGCCATCTTTTTAGCAACGCCTCTGCTGAATATATTTCCATTCAAGTTTCATCTCAACATCTGCGCTAAGGTTCCTCATTACTCACAGTGGTAATTATGTTTTCCCAGTGTTCTGTCACGCTCATGCTGAGTCGCTTCAATCGTGTCTGACTCTCTGCGACCCCATGGACTGTGGCTCACCAGATTCCTCTGTCCATAGGATTTTCCAGGTAAGAAACTGGAGTGGGTTGCCTATGGTCTAAAGGCAATTACTTAGCACATGACATGGAAACTGAGAAGCTATCAATCAATGTATTATTTGACATCAATTAACACATAATCTATCAATCGATGTATTATTCAACCTTTCTTATAGCCTGAGATAATGCTTTTCAAAATTGAAGTATAGTAGTTATATGTATACAGGTAACATATACCTATAGTTGTTGTAAGATTTAGTCTTACAAATCTGTGCATGTGCTCAATGTCACAGGATATTCCCAAATGGAATTTAATCTTTCTAAAAACCTTAGATGCCCAGTAAGACTAGGGAATTCAGGAAAGAATCTAAGAAGATGGCGTTAGTCATTCTTCCCCAGTCACAACTTTCTCTTGTCTCTTTTCTTTCTCATGTGTGTGCTCAGTCACTCAATCAGGTCCAACTCTTTACAGTCCTTTGAACTGTAGCCCATAGGTGCCTCTGTCCCTGTGATTTTTCAGTCAAAAATACCAGAGATGGGTTACCATCCCCTCCTGCAGGAGATCTTCCTGACCCAAGGAAGATCCCGACCTGATCAAACCTGCACCTCCTCTGTCTCCTGCATTTCAGGCAGATTCTATACCCAATGGGCCATCAGGGAAGCCCTCTCTTTCTCATACTTTACCCTTTTCTTCTTTTTCTCTGGCCCCCCTTTTCCTTCTTCCCTACCTGACATCAGCAGTGATAGTCACTGAATTCAACACTAAACCATTAGAACCATCTCTCGTCACCATCTCAAGTCTGCTGCTGAGATTGGAAAGCCAGGATGGAGGATCCCTCCTGGCAGTGACTTCGACTGCTTCTCCTCAAGCCTCCAGTGCACTCTAAGCAACACTTTATTTACATGAAAGCACAACCTTCAAATGTGGATGTCGTCTTCCTTTCATGTCCTTAACTTTTTTTATTGAGGCAAATTATCCAAAAGATTAAATCTGATTTGCATAATATTTTGCATTCCCATTCACCTGAGGAGGAAAAAAATCCTTAAAAGCCTTCTAAAATTGGCATATTTGAACCCCTTTGCCTGTGAATCTGATATCTTTACCACTCTTTTCTTAAAATGTTGATACTTTCCTGTAGAAAAGATTCCTAGATTCATTTAAAAAATATATTTGTATGCCTGAGTCTGAGCATCAATTTTAAATTAACTGCTTCATGTTATATATGTTTATGCCAGTGAATGAATCTAATCATTTTCATTTCCTATGTTTTTTATCATCTGAAGTATATCTAAAAGCTTCAAACAACTCTTTGTTCAACAAGCAAGGCCAATATCCAACCCAGCCGTGTTTACATTAGAAAGTTTCAGGATCCCCTCAAAGCCTCAAGGCAGAGGTGTAGGAATCACACACAGACCTGGCTTCCTGGGGTGGATGGATAGGCTCGACGTTTCTTGGCTTTGGTTCAGCCAAGTCAGATCTGCTGATGGACATGACACTTTGCACTCAGGTTTCTAAGTGATTGATATAGAGAGGTTATTGAACACTCTTACCTTTTACTCCTGATGTGCTTTCAACTTTGGATCTTCCATTGCTCCTCAGGATTAGTGGAACTACTCCTGAATATAAACATTAGTCTGGTCAGCTTCTTGAGAATGCAAGTCATTGTGGGTAACCCCGCTGTGACACGCTATCTGCACAGCCAGGGAAATGTGATTTTGACATTTATCCTCTTAAATATATCATTCTTCAGCACTTATCAGATCATTCCACTCAAAACTTACTTAAGCTTTATGGTAGACTAAATGCACACACACACAAGTGATCATTATTCCAATTCACTTTGTCCTTTGCATAGTAGTAATTTAGCAGGGAAAGGAGAAGTATGTACTATTAGAATTGTTCATGAATATAATAATTTGAGTAATAGCCACTGTTTGTTGAACACAGGCTAGGTACTAGGCTTTGTACTAGGCCTTGTGAGGGGCTTTATATGCATAATTACCGCACTTTTTTAAAAAAAAGCTTACAAATTAGATACCGTTATTGCTTCCACAAAAAAACAAAATAGAGACTTCCATGATAGTTCAGTGATTAAGACGCTGCACTTCCAATGCAGGGAGATGTGAGTTTGATTCCTGGTCAGAGAACTAAGATCTCACATGCCATGCAGAATGGCCAAAAATAAATTTTTAATAAATAAAAATAAAAATAAAAACAATCAAAACCCCTGACGTTCAGAAAGGAAACACTATGTGTCAGAGATCCCAACTTGTAAATTTGGTTGTCAGGATTTAGATCTCTTTGTCTGACTCCAAATTTTCCCTCTTTACTAATGCCCTTGAGTTTGCCAGGGCTGTATTTTCTTTTAAAATGAAGTGGCTTCTTTTTAGAATGACTTCTTTTAAAATGCTTTTCCACTTTTTTGACAAAAAGTAACATTCTATTATTAAAAAATGAAAAGAGGAAATTAAACATTTTAACATTCTTCAAATTTCTGCTGCCTTTTTCAGAACAATCCTCAAGAAAGTAGGTTGATCAAAAATATATCTCATGCACCCTAATGTTCACAGCAGTGCCGTTTACTGTAGCTAAGGCATGGAAGCAATCTACATGCTCGTCAACAGATGCATGGATAAAGAGGATGTGGTACATATCTACAGTGGGATATTGTTCAACCATAAAGAAGACTTAAATAATGCCATTTGCAGCAATACAGATGGACCTGACATCATAATGAGTGAAGTAAGTCAGACAGAGAAGGACAAATATCATACACTATCACTTATAGGCAGTGATATTAAGTCAAACAAAAAGAGAGCTATTGATAGCATTTATCCTCTTAAATATATCATTCTTCAGCACTTATCAGATCATTCCACTCAAAACTTACTTAAGCTTTATGGTAGACTAAATGCACACACACACAAGTGATCATTATTCCAATTCACTTTGTCCTTTGCATAGTAGTAATTTAGCAGGGAAAGGAGAAGTATGTACTATTAGAATTGTTCATGAATATAATAATTTGAGTAATAGCCACTGTTTGTTGAACACAGGCTAGGTACTAGGCTTTGTACTAGGCCTTGTGAGGGGCTTTATATGCATAATTACCGCACTTTTTAAAAATAAGCTTACAAATTAGATACCGTTATTGCTTCCACAAAAAAACAAAATAGAGACTTCCATGATAGTTCAGTGATTAAGACGCTGCACTTCCAATGCAGGGAGATGTGAGTTTGATTCCTGGTCAGAGAACTAAGATCTCACATGCCATGCAGAATGGCCAAAAATAAATTTTTAATAAATAAAAATAAAAATAAAAACAATCAAAACCCCTGACGTTCAGAAAGGAAACACTATGTGTCAGAGATCCCAACTTGTAAATTTGGTTGTCAGGATTTAGATCTCTTTGTCTGACTCCAAATTTTCCCTCTTTACTAATGCCCTTGAGTTTGCCAGGGCTGTATTTTCTTTTAAAATGAAGTGGCTTCTTTTTAGAATGACTTCTTTTAAAATGCTTTTCCACTTTTTTGACAAAAAGTAACATTCTATTATTAAAAAATGAAAAGAGGAAATTAAACATTTTAACATTCTTCAAATTTCTGCTGCCTTTTTCAGAACAATCCTCAAGAAAGTAGGTTGATCAAAAATATATCTCATGCACCCTAATGTTCACAGCAGTGCCGTTTACTGTAGCTAAGGCATGGAAGCAATCTACATGCTCGTCAACAGATGCATGGATAAAGAGGATGTGGTACATATCTACAGTGGGATATTGTTCAACCATAAAGAAGACTTAAATAATGCCATTTGCAGCAATACAGATGGACCTGACATCATAATGAGTGAAGTAAGTCAGACAGAGAAGGACAAATATCATACACTATCACTTATAGGCAGAATGCAAAAAATAATACAAATAAGTTTATTTACAAAACAGAAACAGACTCGCACATATAGAAAACATACTTATGATTACCAAAGGGGAAAGGTTGGAGGGGAGGGATAAATTAGGAGTTTGGAATTATAGTCCTACTATATGGGCTACGGTCCATGGGGTTGCAAAGAGTCAGACAGGAGTTAGCAACTAAACAGCATATATAAAATAGATAACCAACAAGGACCTACTGTATAACACAGGGAACTCTATACTCAGTATTGTATATGGGAAAAGAATCCAAAAAAGAATGGATATATGTATATATATAACTGAATCATTTTGCTGTAGACCTGAAACTAACACAACATTGTAAGTCAACTATACTCCTATATAAAATTTTTAAAAAGGAAAATGAATCTCAATCTGTTGCACATTACCTTGCAAATACTCATATCAATCTTTAGCATTTAAGAAAAATGTTTTCCTTCCAATGTTTATGTGCTACAGAGACATTACCCTAGTCCAAAAGGAATGAATAGTAAAAGACCGTCACCAATGCATTTCACATTTTTATGGAAATTGTGTCTATTGGGGTTGCTTTGAGGAGGAAGAAGAGGTTTGTGTAAGGTCTTTGTTCTTGTGTTTCCTCTTTAGTCTCCCTTCACCATCCTAAGGGGACATAGTTGACCCTTTATGTCATCACGGCCCATGTACATCATCATTGCAGGCATCTTATAAGTGATAACTTGCCATCACTATTGGAGAGTGACAATATCTTTTCATCATTTATTTCCAGTGTTTACTGTACCTGGTGCAAAATAGGCACGTTCAATACTTATCAAGATGGATCACAGGATCAAAGGTGAATATTCTGTATATCATTCAGTTGGGAGTGAAATGTAGGTAGGGGTATTTAATAGATTGTGGAAAATATGTGTCAGTATCACACCAACCAAATTTCTGTGTATTTTTCTGCTTCCTCTAGTACATCTACTTCCTTTCCCTTGGCCTCCTTCTCCTCTGCCTCCCTCCTCTCTACATCAACCCTGTCTTTTAAACTCTTCATTTCTCTTTATTTACAGTCAAAATTGTTTGCAATGCCCCACACCTTATGGCTTCCAGCTGGTACTTGTATTCAGGTGCAAACAAAAGCAAGACAAACACACGCTGCATCTGTACCTTGAAACAGCCTCAATTCCAGGTGGTTGAGAGGACTCCCTGGGGCACCTGAAATTCAGGTGGGGCCAGAGCAGTGTTTCCAGTCCAGTCCATCTGTAATTCCCCTTTCCTTTCGCTGCCAGGCAGGTGAGGACCGGGTGTGCTGAACTGGTGGCTGGAGTTCTATCGGGTGTCGGCCTCTGGCATGTGCAGTGGTGACAGACGGGCTGATGCTCCAAACTCTCTTCAGTCTGCGCTTCATTGAAATCAAAGCCCAGGGACCCCACGTGTCCACATCCATCTCTCAAAGAGCATTTTTCTCCTGGACTGAAGGGGAAAATCCAACACTCTATGAGTTGTCTCCTAAAGTAGCATGCAGTAGGTGAGCTAGAAAGTCTGCTCTCTGGGAACCAGTGCACTCAACCATTCCAGGCCAGGTTGGAGTGCTGGGTGGGTTCCAGTCTCCCTGTCACTGTTCCTTGTTCCCTTTCAGTGTCTGGGGATCTCAAAGCATGTCTGCACTGTCATTACAAGCTTTCCTTTTTGCTGATTTATAGCATCAGCATGAATAATCACCTGGCCTTTATCCTCCAAGAATAAAAAGTTGTGGCGTGCATGCTCAGTCACTTCCATTGTGTCCTACTCTTTGTGACCCCATGGACTGTAACTGACCAGGCTCCTCTGTGCATAGAATTTTCCAGGCAAGAATACATGCCTGTGGGTTGCTATTTCCTACTCCAGGGGATCTTCCCAACCCAGGAATTGAACCCTCGTCTCTTACATCTCCTGCATTGATGATGGCAGGTCCTTTGCCACTAGCACCATCTGGGAAGCCCAAAAAGATGTGGGGTGGTTGTTAGAAAGGTCATGTGTGTGAGTATTTTAGGATGAGCTCATCAATTTCTGATGCGAGGACCAGATAGACTGTGGTAACATTATTTCTAACCCCATGGCTTAACCACTTTCCTAAGTGGACAAGTGAATATGAATCAGAAAGGAGAGTCAAGTGAAGTGGGCTTGAAACATAAAGACCTCTTTTTGTGTTTAGCTTGAGTTCCTTTCTGCCAAGAAATGAAGAAAGCTTCAGAACACCTTACACAACATTTCCCGTTTTCTTAATTCTACCAAAATGCTTTTATTTAGAGTTCAGTTTTTTAAATTGGCAAACCGAGTAAGAAGGAAGTCCATTTCCTTATGGCACAGCTTAACAAGAGACCCAGGATGGAAACCTCTGCAGAATCTTCATTCCCAGGACCATGGGGGAAAAAATTTACAAGATTTATGCAAAACTTCAAAGCAAGCCCCTCCCTGCACACACCTCCCCCTTGCGTGGGTGTTTCCTTCACCCCACTGCCACCAGTGTTGGTCTTTATGTGAGCATAATTGTGCTTTTGTCTTGGAGTTGGCTCACCTCACTACACTCTAGTCTGAGATCCCCTGGACTCAAGCCCAGGGTGGGGCTTTGCCCTCAGTACTGTAAATAATGGTAATTACCTTTACAAACTTAATTTTTTTTTTCCCAAGGCCAAGAATATTCCAAAGTCTAGGGCATTCTATATAAGCCCTTGTGCGTCAATCTGTTAGAATCTGTTTGGCAATTAGGAAGGGTTTCTCCCTCGCGAAATGATTGTCCAGAGGGAAAAGACCATCACCTGTGCTCAGCTGCCTTGTGGCTCATACTGGGCCCATGTATTCTTTGCTTCCAGATTGTAGTGAGAACAGAAATCCAAATGAAGGGAGTAAATATTGAAGTAGAATTTAGTGTTGATTCTCACTGCTGAGCCACGTTTTTGTGAACGAGCTTGAAACAGAAGCGTGTTCCATATGCCCTCTATAAACTCAGATGGAGAAGAGTAAGGCCACCTGATTCTAGACTGCGTTCTTTCCAAGGCCTCACTTCCAACAGTATCTCTGTCTGCTTGACAGCACCTATTGTTCTGATGAAGTTGACATGCATCCAAGCTTTTGTCTCATTAGATTATCACCATGGTGTTAGAAAGGTCATGTGTGTGAGTATTTTAGGATGAGCTCAATTTCTGATGGAGGACAAGGGGAATATTTCTAACCCCATGGCTTAACCACTTTCCTAAGTGGACAAGTGAATATGAATCAGAAAGGAGAGTCAAGTGAAGTGGGCTTGAAACATAAAGACCTCTTTTTGTGTTTAGCTTGAGTTCCTTTCTGCCAAGAAATGAAGAAAGCTTCAGAACACCTTACACAACATTTCCCGTTTTCTTAATTCTACCAAAATGCTTTTATTTAGAGTTCAGTTTTTTAAATTGGCAAACCGAGTAAGAAGGAAGTCCATTTCCTTATGGCACAGCTTAACAAGAGACCCAGGATGGAAACCTCTGCAGAATCTTCATTCCCAGGACCATGGGGGAAAAAATTTACAAGATTTATGCAAAACTTCAAAGCAAGCCCCTCCCTGCACACACCTCCCCCTTGCGTGGGTGTTTCCTTCACCCCACTGCCACCAGTGTTGGTCTTTATGTGAGCATAATTGTGCTTTTGTCTTGGAGTTGGCTCACCTCACTACACTCTAGTCTGAGATCCCCTGGACTCAAGCCCAGGGTGGGGCTTTGCCCTCAGTACTGTAAATAATGGTAATTACCTTTACAAACTTAATTTTTTTTTTCCCAAGGCCAAGAATATTCCAAAGTCTAGGGCATTCTATATAAGCCCTTGTGCGTCAATCTGTTAGAATCTGTTTGGCAATTAGGAAGGGTTTCTCCCTCGCGAAATGATTGTCCAGAGGGAAAAGACCATCACCTGTGCTCAGCTGCCTTGTGGCTCATACTGGGCCCATGTATTCTTTGCTTCCAGATTGTAGTGAGAACAGAAATCCAAATGAAGGGAGTAAATATTGAAGTAGAATTTAGTGTTGATTCTCACTGCTGACGCACACGTTTTTGTGAACGAGCTTGAAACAGAAGCGTGTTCCATATGCCCTCTATAAACTCAGATGGAGAAGAGTAAGGCCACCTGATTCTAGACTGCGTTCTTTCCAAGGCCTCACTTCCAACAGTATCTCTGTCTGCTTGACAGCACCTATTGTTCTGATGAAGTTGACATGCATCCAAGCTTTTGTCTCATTAGATTATCACCATGGTGTTGGGGCTATAATTTCTGCATAATCTTGGGGTTTTATTTCATGCACAATCACTAGCGGCTGTTATCCATGTCTAAGATCAAACCAATTAATGAAAATTCAAAAATTTTAAACTCCGTAGCTTTTGGCCACACAGATATATCCAGACTCATACAGAAGGTTTAATTTATGAGTGAGACAGATGGGTGTCCAGGTCACAGGGTTCCTTTGATTGTTTTACTCCCAGATTAACCAGGTTGATTGTGGAGACCTGAACATCTGGACCCGCCACCTAGGATGCACTTGTTTCAAAGGCATGTCAAGACTAAAGACACAGAGTGGGAAGATTTAGGAGCATGTGTAATAGTTGAAAATTTACAAAGACTCTCAGAGGAAGTGTCAGAGATGTCTCTGCATGTCATTTTTTTCCCTTCAGAGGTCAAATCATTGCTCCATGGCTTTGAGAGTTATTGAGGTCATGCTCTGTGCTCATGTTATGATATGTCCCAGGCATTTAAATAATCAAGAGTTTTCATCTGTGAGGTTTTTTGTGCTAAGAGAAGGTGACTTATAAAGCAATTATCAGAAAGTTAAGCTATCTGAGCCGTAACAGCATTACTTCATTAACAGTTGCCTTCCCTTGGCTCAGGATCCTGGTGAAGATCCACAAGTGTCCACGTCTGGGCTCTGGATTCTTCTCCTGAAAGGCTAACTTGTAATCAGCAGTAACAAACTTCCCTTCTCACTTAGTGGGCTGGATGTTTAGGAGGTAATTCCTCTTTTGCACTTGGCCTCTTTCCAAATGTTCAGAACTTCTTGTGGAGATTCTGTCAGCTATCTGTGCAGCCTTCCAGATGCTTGCTCTTTTGTTTGTTACAGATCACCCTCGTCCCACAGGACCCTCAGTCCATCCGCTATGCAAGTTCCAGAGACTGCCCGAGAAAAGACCATGCCGATGGCTGTCTGTCTGGAGTCTACACAAATTCAGCCCTGCCAGGGGGACTCCCCAAGTGGCTAATGTCCTTGTGCACAAGTACAGAAAAGTAACTCCATGTGAGGTACAGTGGGGAAAACAAACAGCCCAGCACAGAACTGATGAGATGAGGCAATCCTATTTACCATCTTTGGAAATTTTAAAGCTGAGCTGCGTGACAGTTTCTCTTCTCTCTGCTGCATAGCCTCTAAGATCAAACCAATTAATGAAAATTCAAAAATTTTAAACTCCGTAGCTTTTGGCCACACAGATATATCCAGACTCATACAGAAGGTTTAATTTATGAGTGAGACAGATGGGTGTCCAGGTCACAGGGTTCCTTTGATTGTTTTACTCCCAGATTAACCAGGTTGATTGTGGAGACCTGAACATCTGGACCCGCCACCTAGGATGCACTTGTTTCAAAGGCATGTCAAGACTAAAGACACAGAGTGGGAAGATTTAGGAGCATGTGTAATAGTTGAAAATTTACAAAGACTCTCAGAGGAAGTGTCAGAGATGTCTCTGCATGTCATTTTTTCCATTCAGAGGTCAAATCATTGCTCCATGGCTTTGAGAGTTATTGAGGTCATGCTCTGTGCTCATGTTATGATATGTCCCAGGCATTTAAATAATCAAGAGTTTTCATCTGTGAGGTTTTTTGTGCTAAGAGAAGGTGACTTATAAAGCAATTATCAGAAAGTTAAGCTATCTGAGCCGTAACAGCATTACTTCATTAACAGTTGCCTTCCCTTGGCTCAGGATCCTGGTGAAGATCCACAAGTGTCCACGTCTGGGCTCTGGATTCTTCTCCTGAAAGGCTAACTTGTAATCAGCAGTAACAAACTTCCCTTCTCACTTAGTGGGCTGGATGTTTAGGAGGTAATTCCTCTTTTGCACTTGGCCTCTTTCCAAATGTTCAGAACTTCTTGTGGAGATTCTGTCAGCTATCTGTGCAGCCTTCCAGATGCTTGCTCTTTTGTTTGTTACAGATCACCCTCGTCCCACAGGACCCCTCAGTCCATCCGCTATGCAAGTTCCAGAGACTGCCCGAGAAAAGACCATGCCGATGGCTGTCTGTCTGGAGTCTACACAAATTCAGCCCTGCCAGGGGGACTCCCCAAGTGGCTAATGTCCTTGTGCACAAGTACAGAAAAGTAACTCCATGTGAGGTACAGTGGGGAAAACAAACAGCCCAGCACAGAACTGATGAGATGAGGCAATCCTATTTACCATCTTTGGAAATTTTAAAGCTGAGCTGCGTGACAGTTTCTCTTCTCTCTGCTGCATAGCCTCTAAAATAACTTGTCTGATGGTGATGGAAAAAAGCTGAGGGCAGACAGGAATTGGTTTTCTAGGACAGATACTCTAAGACTTTCTGACATTGTGTTTTGTCACCTTCATTCTGGAGGAGTTTCCACATGCACACCTATCGATAACAAAAGGCGCGTCTCAGCCTTCACATCAGAGCTGAACATGCCTAGGGGTAATTTTTCAAAACTACTGGAAGTGTCTGAAAGTTTTCTGTTCTTTCTTAACATTGGTTCGAAGTACTCTCGCCATTTATTTGTGTTGCAATTCTTTAGAACAGACAGAGGGGTAGAAATTGTTTTATAAACCATGAGACTTGACTCTGGTTCATCTAGGAGAAAAAAGGGTTAAGTCCTCTGCGTAAAACATTGTCAATCACTAGTGACTGCCACCAAGATGAAAAACAAGCTGCACCTGTACATGGGCAATTTAAGAGATTCTGGTCAGCTATTTTTCTCCGCTGCTTTGTTCTGCCAGCTGCCTCTGCTTTGGATGCAGGTGGAAGCATGGACTTTGCTATCTATAAAAAAATTTAATGGTGAAGATCAACTTCCGCTTCACCTCCCCAGGGATCAAAGTTTGGGGGCTCTTTTTTTTTTTTCTCTTTCCCTGAAAGACTAGTAGAGCAAAGCTCAGATCAGACAATGGATATGTTGTTGAGAAGCCCATTCTCCCCAGAGAAGTAGCAGGAGAACTTGGGTGGGTTATATATATGTTTTTTCTTCCCAATTTGAAGAAAATAATAGAAGCAGGAGATGCGTGCCTCCACAGGGTGAGGTCAAGCATCTGCTGGGAAGAGGGCTGGGGAGTGACAGCTTGGGGAGCCTCGTTAGCGTGGACACCATCACGAGCCTGATGGGGAGGAGGCAGACGTGACGTGGAGGTGACAGGCTCGATACCTGCAGTGGAAGAGATGTGCTTCTAGGCAGCCTTGCCTCTGTGGAAGCAGCCTGTCACAAACCTCAGAGGAGTGAGATTGCTTTCTGTTTCACAGTCAGTGACTCACAAAAATGTGTGGGTGGAAAGAAGTTTAAAAACCAAATGCTCTGGACTAACCCACACAAGGAACTTTAAGTGATGTGCCTCACCAATGATGTTCTCAAAACTTGTGCATGAATTCCACCAACATTTATTGCTACCACGTGTGTCTAGGTTTACTAGTTGCTCAGTTGTGTCCGAATGTTTGTGACACTATAGACTATAGCCTGCCAGGCTCCTCTGGCCATGGAATTCTCCAGGCAAGAATACTGGAGTGGGGTAGCATTCCCTTCTCCAGGGGATCTTTCTGACCCAGGGGTCGAACCCAAGTTCGGCATTACAGGCAGATTCTTGACCATCTGAGCCACTGCCATGTGTCAGGTGCTAAATGAGTTATTAGATACACCGTGGTTGTCATGGGCTGAATTTTGCCTACCCAAAATTCATATGTTGATGTCCTAACCCCCTGGCACTGTATTTAGAAGAAGAGCTTTTAAAGAGGTGCATGCTTGCTAAGTCACTTCAGTCGTGTCCTTGTATCGTGTCGCTTTTTCATGACCATCTGGACGGTGGCCTTGCATTTCATTAGGTTAATATGAGGCCAATCTGACTGATGTCTTCATAAGAAGAAGAAATTTGGATATGCAAGGGGACAGCAGGAACTCGTGCATAGAGGAAAGGCCAGATGAGGACACTAAGAGAATGTGGGCAACCGTTTGCTCGCCAAGCAGGGAGACGGCAGAAGAAACCCCATCTCCCGGCACCTTGATCTTGGACTTCCAGTCTCCCAGGACTCTGGGAAAACAAATCTGTGTTACTTATGACACCCAGTCTATGGAGCTTTATTATGACAGTCAGAACAGAGGATTATAGCAGTGAATAAACCCAGGTCCACTGAAATTACAGTCAATGGAAGAGCTCACAATCCCATGCTCATTGAGCAAAGTGACTAGGGGCACTTTTAGATGCCAGCCAGACTCTAGCAAGCCAGACTTAGTATACACACCTGGACCAGGAGTTCCAGGCTTGGGGGAGCCTCGTTAGCGTGGACACCATCACGAGCCTGATGGGGAGGAGGCAGACGTGACGTGGAGGTGACAGGCTCGATACCTGCAGTGGAAGAGATGTGCTTCTAGGCAGCCTTGCCTCTGTGGAAGCAGCCTGTCACAAACCTCAGAGGAGTGAGATTGCTTTCTGTTTCACAGTCAGTGACTCACAAAAATGTGTGGGTGGAAAGAAGTTTAAAAACCAAATGCTCTGGACTAACCCACACAAGGAACTTTAAGTGATGTGCCTCACCAATGATGTTCTCAAAACTTGTGCATGAATTCCACCAACATTTATTGCTACCACGTGTGTCTAGGTTTACTAGTTGCTCAGTTGTGTCCGAATGTTTGTGACACTATAGACTATAGCCTGCCAGGCTCCTCTGGCCATGGAATTCTCCAGGCAAGAATACTGGAGTGGGGTAGCATTCCCTTCTCCAGGGGATCTTTCTGACCCAGGGGTCGAACCCAAGTTCGGCATTACAGGCAGATTCTTGACCATCTGAGCCACTGCCATGTGTCAGGTGCTAAATGAGTTATTAGATACACCGTGGTTGTCATGGGCTGAATTTTGCCTACCCAAAATTCATATGTTGATGTCCTAACCCCCTGGCACTGTATTTAGAAGAAGAGCTTTTAAAGAGGTGCATGCTTGCTAAGTCACTTCAGTCGTGTCCTTGTATCGTGTCGCTTTTTCATGACCATCTGGACGGTGGCCTTGCATTTCATTAGGTTAATATGAGGCCAATCTGACTGATGTCTTCATAAGAAGAAGAAATTTGGATATGCAAGGGGACAGCAGGAACTCGTGCATAGAGGAAAGGCCAGATGAGGACACTAAGAGAATGTGGGCAACCGTTTGCTCGCCAAGCAGGGAGACGGCAGAAGAAACCCCATCTCCCGGCACCTTGATCTTGGACTTCCAGTCTCCCAGGACTCTGGGAAAACAAATCTGTGTTACTTATGACACCCAGTCTATGGAGCTTTATTATGACAGTCAGAACAGAGGATTATAGCAGTGAATAAACCCAGGTCCACTGAAATTACAGTCAATGGAAGAGCTCACAATCCCATGCTCATTGAGCAAAGTGACTAGGGGCACTTTTAGATGCCAGCCAGACTCTAGCAAGCCAGACTTAGTATACACACCTGGACCAGGAGTTCCAGCTCACCTTTGGACATACTTTTTTATGGTGCCTATGGTCATTATCGTTTATATTTGAAGGAAGGGTAAACAGAATTATCACTGTGCTTCAACATGAGAAAGCAACAAATCCTGCACTGATCACATGGTTGGGGAGGGAGAAAATCTAACAGATCTGACCTAAAAGGTTAAATGGAAAAGAGGCATGTGGCTAGATGAGCGTCACTTGCAGATACTTCACAAATGTGTGGGCTTCAGCATTATCAGTAGAAGGAGAGGAAATCTGTATATTTTTACAATCACTATACAAGTACTTATTTTAGACTGTTTTCTTGAAAGTTGTTAGTTTGTTTTTTTTTTTTTTTTTAACCTCACTGCCCTGTACTGGTTGCCTCAAAGGAAACATAACATAAGATAAAAATACAGAAGCTGCTACCCGGAGTTCAACAGGTTAAAACAGAGCTGAAAATAGCTCCTAGACATGTCATATGGCTGGCTGACTACTTAATCCTCTGGTAAGTATGAGAAATGGAAGTGTTCTTATCTTCACATCTGTCAACTGTCCATGAACTTTACAGTCCTCAGGATTTTTGAAGGCATGGTCATTGGGGGACTGAGTTTACTAAGCCAGAAGAAATTACTAAGTTATCAGATGCTGATGGAAAAAACCATGGGAGAAGGTATACCTTCCATTTTATGGATGAGATATGCACTGTACTCTGTCCAGACAGGCAAGAAGCCATGCTTGTGCACACTTGAAAGTTGGCAGGGTCTCAGATTCCAATTCTATACACACAGGGGTCCTTGCCTGTTTGAATAGAATCACCATATTGGGGCTTCCGAGGTGTCTCAGCAGTGAAGAGCCTGCCTACAGTGCAGTAGATGCAGGAGAGGGGGGTTCGATCCCTGAGTCAGGAAGATACCCTGGAAGAGGGATTAGCAACCCACTCCATTTCCTGCTGGGAAAATCCCATGGACAGAGAAGCCTGGTGGGCTACAGTCCATGGAGTCGCAAAGAATCAGACATGACTGAGTGACAAAGCACTTGTAGCACAGGGTCTCAGACAAAAGAAGAACTCACTGGGACAATTATAAAAACACAACCCACCCCTAAGGGTAGTGTGGAGGTCTTGGACTGGAACCCAGAATAAGGGTCTGATGGAAAGATCTTAGACAAGTGACAAAGCTAAAAATCTCTTTCTTGGTCTTCCATAGGGAGATTAAATAGGACCCACCAGTCAAATTTGAATTTCCTGTGAACCACAAAAATCATTTTTATTGTAAATATGTCTCATGCAACATTTGAAACAAATTTTAAAATTGTCATTATTTCTATTAAATTCAAACTTAACTGGACATATTTTGCTTGCTAGATCCAGCGATGCTGTCTTAATGGCATGTACTAACTTTGGTGTGGAAGGGAAGTAAGATTCAGTCATCTCTGTTTGAGGAGCTGGACCTAGACCTGGGCCGTGTCATCTGTAAAACTGTGAGCATCCTTCAGGGTTGGAACTGAGCAGCCTTTCTGCATCGTACGTGGCACCAGAGCCAGCGGGCCTGGAGAGATGAGAAGACTGTGCTGCATAAAGCTGATGAACTTGTTCTACTTGAGTTCTCTTTATACTCCCATAGCATGTGATTTGAGTCTTCAAGAATTCTCAGGCCTGGGAATTCTCAGCTGTGTCAAGATGACAAACCTAAGGAAAGGACTTGGGACCATACTTTGGCAGGAGCATTAGAAGCAAGTCTAATGGGGACAGCAAGTGCTGAAATTTAGGAGACAAAATTACAATCAATTGGCCAGTTAACGCCCGACCTGGGAGGCTCTGGGGCTTGTGTTATAGAGGCAAATGATGCTTGATGGAAAAACCATGGGAGAAGGTATACCTTCCATTTTATGGATGAGATATGCACTGTACTCTGTCCAGACAGGCAAGAAGCCACGCTTGTGCACACTTGAAAGTTGGCAGGGTCTCAGATTCCAATTCTATACCCACAGGGGTCCTAGCCTGTTTGACCAGAATCACCATATTGGGGCTTCGAGGTGTCTCAGCAGTGAAGAGCCTGCCTACAGTGCAGTAGATGCAGGAGAGGGGGGTTCGATCCCTGAGTCAGGAAGATACCCTGGAAGAGGGATTAGCAACCCACTCCATTTCCTGCTGGGAAAATCCCATGGACAGAGAAGCCTGGTGGGCTACAGTCCATGGAGTCGCAAAGAATCAGACATGACTGAGTGACAAAGCACTTGTAGCACAGGGTCTCAGACAAAAGAAGAACTCACTGGGACAATTATAAAAACACAACCCACCCCTAAGGGTAGTGTGGAGGTCTTGGACTGGAACCCAGAATAAGGGTCTGATGGAAAGATCTTAGACAAGTGACAAAGCTAAAAATCTCTTTCTTGGTCTTCCATAGGGAGATTAAATAGGACCCACCAGTCAAATTTGAATTTCCTGTGAACCACAAAAATCATTTTTATTGTAAATATGTCTCATGCAACATTTGAAACAAATTTTAAAATTGTCATTATTTCTATTAAATTCAAACTTAACTGGACATATTTTGCTTGCTAGATCCAGCGATGCTGTCTTAATGGCATGTACTAACTTTGGTGTGGAAGGGAAGTAAGATTCAGTCATCTCTGTTTGAGGAGCTGGACCTAGACCTGGGCCGTGTCATCTGTAAAACTGTGAGCATCCTTCAGGGTTGGAACTGAGCAGCCTTTCTGCATCGTCGTGGCACCAGAGCCAGCGGGCCTGGAGAGATGAGAAGACTGTGCTGCATAAAGCTGATGAACTTGTTCTACTTGAGTTCTCTTTATACTCCCATAGCATGTGATTTGAGTCTTCAAGAATTCTCAGGCCTGGGAATTCTCAGCTGTGTCAAGATGACAAACCTAAGGAAAGGACTTGGGACCATACTTTGGCAGGAGCATTAGAAGCAAGTCTAATGGGGACAGCAAGTGCTGAAATTTAGGAGACAAAATTACAATCAATTGGCCAGTTAACGCCCGACCTGGGAGGCTCTGGGGCTTGTGTTATAGAGGCAAATACTGCTCCCAAGTGTGAAGAAATCTGAAAGAAGGATCAGGCTCCCTGGTTCTGCTGTAGCCACTCCCTCCCTCTTCAGCCAAGGGATTTCTTGATACATCAACCAATACTTAGAGAGGACCCACCATGTGGGTCAAGCACTGTGATAGTTCTGGGAATATAACTCCCCCCAGGCACCATCCTTACTACAGAGAGCCTCTGGTCTTGAAGGGGAGATCCGCATGCTGCTCTTCTTAAACTCAGCCCTGGGCCTGGGCTGGCCATCCAGCTCGCATCTCCATTATGCAAACTCATCTGGTTACGATCTGCTCCTCTTTAGCATGAGGAATCAGTGCATCACAGACACTCGAACTGTGCTTGAGGTCCCTGGAATAACTCATCATATGGCTCTGAACTCTTTACTTTCATTTTGGCTCGGAACCAGACACAGCAGCTCAGCTCACCCCTCACCAGAGGCAGTTTGGTCCTTACATTTGTATGGGTTCTGGGTGTGTTCGAGTTGAACAACCATGTTTGGGGGTAGACTCCACTACCTGTCTCTCTCCATCACACTGCCCTGTTTCATGGTCCTTACTGCATATATCACTATCTGGAATTATCTCCTTGGTTCATTTGTGTATCTGTTTATTGCCTCCCCCTAAACTAGAATGAATACATCATGAAAGAAGTGAAATTATTTCTCATTTACTAATGTGCCTCCAAAGCTTAGAAAAGTACCTGATACTGGTAGGCACAGAAGTCTATAAGGGGTGATAAATTGAATGAATGAGAGACAACAACCAAATGACCTGTTCCAGGCCATCCGTGACGTGCAGTGGAACACAACTTCCTGTGGAAGAGGTTAAGCTGTGTCTTCTAGGGATGGTGAGCATGTGCTCTGTTTTCTCATGGGGTTATCTGGGGTTGTGTCTGTCTTCCTTATCACGGTCAGGGCCATCAACTGGTCACCCATGCCAGGAACCTAGAATCAAGAGTCTCCTCCTTCTCTCTTTCCCTACCTCTACAGTGAAGCTACAATTGTGAACAACTAAAAGTTCAATAGCAGTAGAGCTAGTGAACTTGTTCTCTACCTCCCCTTTCCACTTCCTCTGAGTGTATTAATCAAGGTTCTCCAGAGAAACAGAAGAGGATCAATAGGATGTGTTGTAGATATTTAGAGCAGGCTTTTTGGCCATTCCAAATATTTGAAAGATCTCAACCAATACTTAGAGAGGACCCACCATGTGGGTCAAGCACTGTGATAGTTCTGGGAATATAACTCCCCCCAGGCACCATCCTTACTACAGAGAGCCTCTGGTCTTGAAGGGGAGATCCGCATGCTGCTCTTCTTAAACTCAGCCCTGGGCCTGGGCTGGCCATCCAGCTCGCATCTCCATTATGCAAACTCATCTGGTTACGATCTGCTCCTCTTTAGCATGAGGAATCAGTGCATCACAGACACTCGAACTGTGCTTGAGGTCCCTGGAATAACTCATCATATGGCTCTGAACTCTTTACTTTCATTTTGGCTCGGAACCAGACACAGCAGCTCAGCTCACCCCTCACCAGAGGCAGTTTGGTCCTTACATTTGTATGGGTTCTGGGTGTGTTCGAGTTGAACAACCATGTTTGGGGGTAGACTCCACTACCTGTCTCTCTCCATCACACTGCCCTGTTTCATGGTCCTTACTGCATATATCACTATCTGGAATTATCTCCTTGGTTCATTTGTGTATCTGTTTATTGCCTCCCCCTAAACTAGAATGAATACATCATGAAAGAAGTGAAATTATTTCTCATTTACTAATGTGCCTCCAAAGCTTAGAAAAGTACCTGATACTGGTAGGCACAGAAGTCTATAAGGGGTGATAAATTGAATGAATGAGAGACAACAACCAAATGACCTGTTCCAGGCCATCCGTGACGTGCAGTGGAACACAACTTCCTGTGGAAGAGGTTAAGCTGTGTCTTCTAGGGATGGTGAGCATGTGCTCTGTTTTCTCATGGGGTTATCTGGGGTTGTGTCTGTCTTCCTTATCACGGTCAGGGCCATCAACTGGTCACCCATGCCAGGAACCTAGAATCAAGAGTCTCCTCCTTCTCTCTTTCCCTACCTCTACAGTGAAGCTACAATTGTGAACAACTAAAAGTTCAATAGCAGTAGAGCTAGTGAACTTGTTCTCTACCTCCCCTTTCCACTTCCTCTGAGTGTATTAATCAAGGTTCTCCAGAGAAACAGAAGAGGATCAATAGGATGTGTTGTAGATATATGTAAGAGCAGGCTTTTTTGGCCATTCCAAAAATATTTGAAAGATCTCAACTCCCTACAATACATCCTTTTCTGTTGAAATAACTGGAGTAATTGCTGTTACATGTGAATAGGTATATAAATGTGTTTTTATGTTATATTGTAAATATATGAATGAGATTTATTTATTTATTTAAGGAATTGGCTCACACAATTATAGAAGCAGAATTCCTTCCCCTTCTGGGGACCTCAATATTTTCTTATTTTCAACTGACTGGATGATGCCACTCACATTGTGGAGGGTAATCTACTTTAGTCAAAGACTTAAATGCTAGTCCCATCTAAAAACATACCTCCACAGTAACATCAAAACTGGTGTTTCACCAAATAGGTGGGCACATAGCCTAGACATGTTGACACATAAAATTAACTGTCACAGATGTCTCTCTGTCTCCATCCTAACCTTCTGCAGTGGAGTATAGAAAGCTAAAAATGATATTTCTAAGACTCTCTTGCAGCTAATTAAGGCAGCTTGGGTATAAAATTTAAGGGGTTATTGAAACAATCAGTAATCAAGATAGTGTTAATGAAGTATTTTTTTTAAGTTAGGATATAACGCAATATTTCTATTTTTTTTCATTTGTTTCCACTATGGGTTGGCATGGCACTTGGTTCTTTTTTTCAAATTTTGGCCTCTTTTATTGGTCTTTCATTAATTTATTTTATCTATCTTTGTTCTTTGACCTGTGTGGGCCTCCCATTGCAGCGGCCTCTCCTGTAGCAGAGCACCAACTCCAGGCGCACATGCTCCAGAGCGCTGGCTCATATTGGACACACTGGTCCAGCTGCTCCATGGCGTGTGGGATCTTCCCAGGCCAGGGATTGAACCGGTGCCCTTTGCACTGCAAGGTGGACTCTTTACGCAATGGACCACCAGGGAAGCCTTGCACTTGGTTCTTAATGCAAATACGTTACATCAATGAGATGCATTCATGATATCTGGAAGGCAGAAATGAGGTGGAAGATCTCCTATCAAGCTGGTCAAGCGTGATTGTGCTCCAGCATGTCATTAGCTACTGTGATCAAGGTTGCGGAGAGTGGGCAAGGCATGTACATTGGCTGCTGAAGATGGAGTGAGCACAGCAGAGCTCTAGAGCCACTACTTACAGGGACAGCAGTTCCTGACAGTGAAGATCAAACATCTTGTGTACCACAACTTAAGCTCAGTGCAGCCAAATAAATAAATATTTTTCAAAAGGGTGGGAGTGGGGTTTTCTCTGGTGGCTCAGTGGTAAAGAATCTGACTGCCAATGCAGGAGACACATGCTTAATTCCTGGTCCAGGAAGATTCCACATCCCAGGAAGATCCCACAGGCAACTAAGCTGAAGTCCACACATCCTAGAGGCCATGCTCCACAACAGGAAAAGCCACCGCAATAAGAAACCCACAAGAGAAGCCACCACAATGAGAAACCTGTGCACCGCAACTAGCAAGTATCTTGCACTCACTGCAACTAGAGGAAGCCCATGAGTGAGAAGCAAGGAAGACCCAGCACAGACAAAAATAAGAAACTAACTAAATAAAAATTTTATTAAGAACAAAAATGTCTAGCTTTTAGTTAAACACTGCAGATGAACCTCGTACAGTTCAGAAGCTCTAGCTCCTTGTTGCTGACTGTGTTCAAAAATCAGCTCTACTGCTAACTAGCTCTGCAACTAGCAATTTCCTTAATCTCTCTTTTTCTCTCTCTTTTTTTTGTAAAAGAGGATAAGAATTGTTTTCTAAAAAGCTTATTTTCAATAACTACAGAAGGATTAAGTAAGATAATATAGGAAAGTGCCTGACAAGCTAACCGTCTGGAAATGTTGCTATGATGATGACATCAATAATGCTAAGCAGATGCTATTCCCACTGCCATGAAAGCTATCATTGCATCCCCAAATCTAAGTCTGTGGATTTGATTTTTAAATATTTAAAATATTAATTGCTAAATTTTCCATTCATTGAAGTAATCATGAAGGCAAAGGTAAATGAATCTATAAACTGATCTAATGTAGCCGAGGCAATTGCTCTTCAACATGAGCATGCCAGTTCCTTGTGGAATAACTGAAATCCTGAGACTGGGGATGGAGGTCTGAGTCCATTGTACTCACATCTGGAAAGGAAGGAAGAACCCAGCTGATATCTGAGCAACAATTTTTTGAGCATTCTCTAGGGAGATGGCCATGGCATGCAGGCAGGCTGCCCTTCTCCACTTCTGTGGCCGTACTGGCAATGCCACCATGTTGCTGAGGATTCTGAAGGCATGTTCAAGCTCAGCTTGAGTTGATAGGGCCTTGACCAATTAAGGACCCCTGTCATGACCCGGAAACATTCTCTGTCTGTGATCATCAAACTATAGCCCATAGCCAAATTCATTCTACCACCTGTTTTTTTACATTTTCATATGGTTGAAAAAATGGTTGGATGGAGTGAGAGGTGGGAGGGAAGTTCAGGAGGGAGGAAACATATGTATACCTATGGCTGATTCATGCTAATGTATGGCAGAGACCAGCACAATATTGTAAAGCAACTATCCTCCAATTAAAAATAAGTAAATTTTTAAAATTTAAATGCTACTTTATACAACATGAAAGTGATATAAAATTCAAATTTCACTGTCCATAAATAGTTTTGAGTTTGGTCAATAAAAAAAGTTGTGGAAAAATATTTTTCACTCTTGTCATAAAGATTATGGATTTTATCTTTTGGCCCAGAAAGTCTAAAGTGTTTACTATCTGAAAAAATATTTAGTATATTTTTCTATTAGAGAAAGACTGCCACCCCTATTTCATCTGATCCAGAGTTCAATGTATTGCCACAATGTGCCTTCTCTTGTTTTCACCGTCAAGGTTGATGTGCCTACTTTTTTTCTATTGGAGTATAGATGATTTACAATACTGTGCTAGTTTCAAGTATACAGCAAAGTGATTCAGTTATGTGTGTGTGTGTGTGTATAGTCTTTTCATATTATTCTCCATTATAGATTATACTAAGATATTGAATATAGTTCCCTGGGCATATGTGTGTGCTAAGTCATTTCAGTCGTGTCTGACCCTTTGCAAGCCCATGGACTGTAGCCTGCCAGGCTTCTCTGTCCATGGGATTCTCCAGGCAAGAATACTGGAGTGTATTACCGTTTGCTTCTCCAGGGGATCTTCCCAACCCAGGGATTGAACCTGGGTTTCTTGCATTGCAGGCAGATTCTTTGCTATCTGAGCCACAAGGGAAGCCCTGAAAAGTATTTGCTTTTCGTAAGTTATTTTATTTTTCTTTACACTGGGTCTTTGTTACCGCCTGTGAGGTTTCTCTAGTTGCCATGCACAGGCTTCTCATTGCATTGGTTTCTCTTCTTGCTGAGCAGAGGCCCTAGATGTGTGGGCTTCAGTAGTTGCAGCACTTGGTCTTGGTAGTTGTGGTTTGTGGACTCTAGACTGCAGGCCCAGTAGTTGTGGTGGATGGTCTTAGTTGCTCTGTGGCTTGTGGAATCTTCCTGGATAAGGGATCGAACCCGTGTCCCTACTTTGGCAAGCAGATTCCTATCCACTGTACCACCAGGGAAGTTCAGTATTTGCTTTCTTAGTATGGTGCTTTCCCTACAGCCTTGACCTTGAACATCCTCCATTCCCAGAAGTCAGGTACCTTCCTCTTCAACCTGAACTACCTGGTGGCCTTTCTCAGAAAAACTGTGTGAACTTTGAATTTTTTCAAAGTAATAATTTTCCTGATAATTATAACACTGGAGCTTATCTTTATTTCTGATTGATCCTCAGTTGGCACCTACCCCTAAAACTTTCTCCTTCTAGGCCACACCCCTCTGTCCCACACTGCAGTTAATGATTAATCAATGTTAACAAATGCATGAGTTTTAGTAGAGCTGCCTTTTAGAAACAAAGTCTGTGGAGATTCTTTCAGAGGAAAGAAAAATCTTTTAGAGAGTAAAGAGTAATACTGTAATTGTTTGTTTTGGGGATTTTTATTTTCTTCTTCAGATTTTCTTAGCATTTGCATGACCATCACAATATCCCTTCTTTTCTGAAAATGTATCTCTTGAAGCTTATTTATTCATTCATCAACCATTTATTTTGTTTTTCTTAATTGATTTTTACAAAAGCAATATACACTCTTTGTAACAAGTCAAAGGATAGAATTATAAAGAAAAATCACCCTTCCCCTCCTTTCTCCAACCTCACTTGTTGGGTTAACCAAGGATTTCACCTAGGATTTCTTTCATCCTCTTCACTCTATTCAAATAGGCAAAATCAAATGTAAAGAGCTATTTTTTTCCTTGCCTTTTACAAAGACTAGAGATGTTCCATGCATATCACTCTGAAATTATAGTCAAAATGCATGCATATAACTCATTCTTCTTAGTTGCATATTATTTCATGGTAGAGCCCTTGATGTCTCTGTTAATAGACTGCCAATCCAGCAAAGATTTACTGTGCACAAAATAAATACTAAACACTTCAATAAATGCTGAGAAGAAGAAAATGAATAACATCCCTTTTGATGAAGTCAAGGTCTTGTGGCAGAGATCCAACAAATGATGTCATGAGAACATCAAGTGCTACAATGAGGGGTGTACAGTTACACAGAGAAGAGACAGAGAACTAGAAAGAGATTTAGATTCATCCAGAGAAGAAACTGACAGACAAGAGGGGATGCACAGGCTTAGGGAACAGCATGTGCAAAGCCAAGGAAGTTTGATGGAACTTGGCACCCCAGAAAACTGCCTAATTCACAGCATGGAGCAAGCAGCTGGAAAGGGCAGAATGGCAAGTTGGTATAGAAGTGAATGAACTTGCATTCTCATCTGGACACATCTGCTGGGCTGAGAGGAAAGGAATCATACTGCAAGGATCTTAGCATGAGAATAAGGTCTTGGTTTTAAAAAGATATTTGGCAGTTGGAAATTGTGGAGAGATGGGTTTTACCTTCTATTAATAAATCCAGATAATAGTGGTTCTATAGAGGCATGGCAATGGAAAGAAACAGTAGCTTGCGATTCTGTAACTCACGTATGAAATAAGTACATTAAAGATAGACTATGGGGCTTCCCTGGTAGCTCAGTGGTAAAGAGCTTGCCTGCTAATGCAGGAGACACAAGTTTGATCCATGATCTGGGAAGATCCCACATGCTGCAGAGCAACTAAGCCCATGAGCCACAACTATTGAGCCTGTGTTCTAGAGCCTTGGAGTCACAACTACTGAAGCCCGTGATCCCTAGAGCCTGAGTTCCACAACAAGAGAAGTCACCACAATAAGAAGGCTGCTCACCTCAACTAGAGAGTAGCCCCCACTCCCTGCAACTAGACAAGAGCCTGTGGCAGCAGTGAAAACCCATAATTGCCAGAAATGAATAAATATAATTTAAAAAAATTGTAAAAAGGGTAAACTATTTACAAAGACTAGAGATGTTCCATGCATATCACTCTGAAATTATAGTCAAAATGCATGCATATAACTCATTCTTCTTAGTTGCATATTATTTCATGGTAGAGCCCTTGATGTCTCTGTTAATAGACTGCCAATCCAGCAAAGATTTACTGTGCACAAAATAAATACTAAACACTTCAATAAATGCTGAGAAGAAGAAAATGAATAACATCCCTTTTGATGAAGTCAAGGTCTTGTGGCAGAGATCCAACAAATGATGTCATGAGAACATCAAGTGCTACAATGAGGGGTGTACAGTTACACAGAGAAGAGACAGAGAACTAGAAAGAGATTTAGATTCATCCAGAGAAGAAACTGACAGACAAGAGGGGATGCACAGGCTTAGGGAACAGCATGTGCAAAGCCAAGGAAGTTTGATGGAACTTGGCACCCCAGAAAACTGCCTAATTCACAGCATGGAGCAAGCAGCTGGAAAGGGCAGAATGGCAAGTTGGTATAGAAGTGAATGAACTTGCATTCTCATCTGGACACATCTGCTGGGCTGAGAGGAAAGGAATCATACTGCAAGGATCTTAGCATGAGAATAAGGTCTTGGTTTTAAAAAGATATTTGGCAGTTGGAAATTGTGGAGAGATGGGTTTTACCTTCTATTAATAAATCCAGATAATAGTGGTTCTATAGAGGCATGGCAATGGAAAGAAACAGTAGCTTGCGATTCTGTAACTCACGTATGAAATAAGTACATTAAAGATAGACTATGGGGCTTCCCTGGTAGCTCAGTGGTAAAGAGCTTGCCTGCTAATGCAGGAGACACAAGTTTGATCCATGATCTGGGAAGATCCCACATGCTGCAGAGCAACTAAGCCCATGAGCCACAACTATTGAGCCTGTGTTCTAGAGCCTTGGAGTCACAACTACTGAAGCCCGTGATCCCTAGAGCCTGAGTTCCACAACAAGAGAAGTCACCACAATAAGAAGGCTGCTCACCTCAACTAGAGAGTAGCCCCCACTCCCTGCAACTAGACAAGAGCCTGTGGCAGCAGTGAAAACCCATAATTGCCAGAAATGAATAAATATAATTTAAAAAAATTGTAAAAAAAGGGTAAACTATGAAGCTTAAAAGTATCTGGCAGATGAACCTGGGAGGAAAAACCAGATAAACTGAGTTAAGAGAGCATAAGGGACCGAGGCGGGGCAGTGGCCAAGAAGGGAGGAGAGAGAACCAGACTCGCTTCTTGAGGTTGACCCAGTACGACCTGCGGGTGGACTGGAGAGTGCAGGAGGGCTTTTAGCATGGGCAACTGGACACGTGTGCTGAAGGAAGCCCAAGAGGGCAGTTCCACTCAGGAGAGGTGATAACAGCCATTTTGTGCATGTTGAGTTTGAGGTGCCTGTGGAAACATCTTGGGCTCTTTGAACATTTTCCAAATACGTGGCAGTGATGTCCCTTCTAAAATATTTCATTTAATTTTGTGATAGGTTTTCCCCCTTCACAGAGAAGAAGGAGTGAAATGACTCAGTAGCGCTGCAACCACGGAGTCCAGTCGCAGGATGTGGGAGCCACACAGCCGTAGGGACTCTACTGCACACTCAGTGCCCTTGAGTGAACTCACATAGTGCCTCCTCTAGCTGACAACCTGCATAATCATGACCTCTGGGTAGATCATCTAGTAAACGGCATCCTTCCACTGGGCTGAGGCACACATGGCAGAGGGTGTGGCTAGGAGAGTGGACTGTGGGTAAGTTTCCATTAAGCTACCCCAACAATCAGGCATTTATGTGCAGATCTCAGCCTGCACAGCCATAGGCAGAAGTCCATGGTCATCAGAGACCTCTTTTTTTAAACAATTATTTTTAATTGGAGGATAATTGCTTTACAATATTGTGCTAGTTTCTGCTATACAATAACATGAATCAGCTATGTAAGTATACGTATAGCTCCACCTTCTTAAGCGGGATCCCAACTAGAGAGCCCATGAGCCCCTTGCTGTTCTAGAGCCTTGGAGTCACAACTACGGGCCAACTAGTTCCACAACAAGAGAAGTCACCACAATAAGAAGGCTGCTCACCTCAACTAGAGAGTAGCCCCCACTCCCTGCAACTAGACAAGAGCCTGTGGCAGCAGTGAAAACCCATAATTGCCAGAAATGAATAAATATAATTTAAAAAAATTGTAAAAAAAGGGTAAACTATGAAGCTTAAAAGTATCTGGCAGATGAACCTGGGAGGAAAAACCAGATAAACTGAGTTAAGAGAGCATAAGGGACCGAGGCGGGGCAGTGGCCAAGAAGGGAGGAGAGAGAACCAGACTCGCTTCTTGAGGTTGACCCAGTACGACCTGCGGGTGGACTGGAGAGTGCAGGAGGGCTTTTAGCATGGGCAACTGGACACGTGTGCTGAAGGAAGCCCCGAAGAGGGCAGTTCCACTCAGGAGAGGTGATAACAGCCATTTTGTGCATGTTGAGTTTGAGGTGCCTGTGGAAACATCTTGGGCTCTTTGAACATTTTCCAAATACGTGGCAGTGATGTCCCTTCTAAAATATTTCATTTAATTTTGTGATAGGTTTTCCCCCTTCACAGAGAAGAAGGAGTGAAATGACTCAGTAGCGCTGCAACCACGGAGTCCAGTCGCAGGATGTGGGAGCCACACAGCCGTAGGGACTCTACTGCACACTCAGTGCCCTTGAGTGAACTCACATAGTGCCTCCTCTAGCTGACAACCTGCATAATCATGACCTCTGGGTAGATCATCTAGTAAACGGCATCCTTCCACTGGGCTGAGGCACACATGGCAGAGGGTGTGGCTAGGAGAGTGGACTGTGGGTAAGTTTCCATTAAGCTACCCCCAACAATCAGGCATTTATGTGCAGATCTCAGCCTGCACAGCCATAGGCAGAAGTCCATGGTCATCAGAGACTTCTTTTTTTAAACAATTATTTTTAATTGGAGGATAATTGCTTTACAATATTGTGCTAGTTTCTGCTATACAATAACATGAATCAGCTATGTAAGTATACGTATAGCTCCACCTTCTTAAGCGTCCCTCCTACCCCACCCCCCAAACCCACCTCTCTGGGTCGTCACAGAGCACTGAGCTGAGTCCCTGTGCTATACAGCAGCTTCCCACTAGTCTATTTTGCACATGGTAGTGTGTGTATGTCAATGCTACTATCTCAATTAATTGCCTAATTCAACTGATACTTATCAATCCACCTCTTCTTTCAGTAAACACACAATACTCCAGTCTGTGCCAAGGACATTGGACACTAAGAATGCCATAATGAGCGGAATTTGCTCATTGCTCTCAGACCAATGCAAGAGTCTGAAGTGACAACCCCTAGATCCCACACGATGAATGATTTCAGACTGATGGGTGCAAAGTATAGCAGTATAAGAAAAAGAAAAGCTCTTTGGGGCAGAGTCACAGAAAACTTTAGGGAGCAAAAGTCAGCAAGAGTTTTATGGGGTTAGCAGGAATCCCCAAGACAAACAGGGTTCCTAGAAGGGTCTTCCACGGAGGGGAAAGCCTTTGATTCCTGGACATGATCAGGAGAACCATCTGGAGAGCTTTTTATGGTATCAACAAAGAAGATATTTGTAATTTAAAATCTGACAGCGTACAGAAAAATTAAAGTATTTATTTGTGGAGGACACTGCTCTTTCTTTTGGGAGTAGACACATACAAATATCATTTTTCTAAATACTACATCCAGGAACTTGACTGGAGGGGGAGATTGACACAAAAAGAGCTAACCTGCTCTGCAAACCAAAGAGGGAGCCTCTTAGAGGCTGAGGAAGATGCTTCCAATTCTGTCATCTTCTGGATTATTCCCAGAGGAAGACCCCAAACAGCAGATGATTTTGGAGGATTGGAGAAGAGAGTTAGTGATCTCTCAGTTTGGAGATCTATTACAAATTGCTGTAGACTCCCAGGTGGCACTAGTGGTAGAGAACCCACCTGCCAATGCAGGAGACGTAAGATCCTTGGGTTGGGAAGACCCCCTGGAGAAGGAAATGGTAACCCACTCCAGAATCCCACGGACAGAGCAACCTGGCAGGCTACAGTCCATGGGGTTGCACAGAGTCAGACATGACTGAAATGACTTAGCACACACAAGCATGGGTGCCGTAAACAACAAACACATATTTCTCACAGTTCTGGAAATTAAGAAGTCTAAAGGTGCCGGTGGATTCAGTTTCTGGTGAGGGCCTCCATCCTGGTTTGTAGACAGTCATCATCATGCTGTGTTCCCACAAAGCAGAGATAGAGAACTCTGGCTCTCCTCTCCTTATAAATAATATGGCCACCAACCCCATCTTGGGGCTCCATCTTCATGACCTCATCTGAATCTAGTCACCTCCCAAGGGCCCCGCCTCCAAATAGATATTCCTCACATTTAGAGGTTAGGACTTCAACATGTGAATTTGGAGGAATCACATCAGATGGCAGGAATTTGCTCATTGCTCTCAGACCAATGCAAGAGTCTGAAGTGACAACCCTAGATCCCACACGATGAATGATTTCAGACTGATGGGTGCAAAGTATAGCAGTATAAGAAAAAGAAAAGCTCTTTGGGGCAGAGTCACAGAAAACTTTAGGGAGCAAAAGTCAGCAAGAGTTTTATGGGGTTAGCAGGAATCCCCAAGACAAACAGGGTTCCTAGAAGGGTCTTCCACGGAGGGGAAAGCCTTTGATTCCTGGACATGATCAGGAGAACCATCTGGAGAGCTTTTTATGGTATCAACAAAGAAGATATTTGTAATTTAAAATCTGACAGCGTACAGAAAAATTAAAGTATTTATTTGTGGAGGACACTGCTCTTTCTTTTGGGAGTAGACACATACAAATATCATTTTTCTAAATACTACATCCAGGAACTTGACTGGAGGGGGAGATTGACACAAAAAGAGCTAACCTGCTCTGCAAACCAAAGAGGGAGCCTCTTAGAGGCTGAGGAAGATGCTTCCAATTCTGTCATCTTCTGGATTATTCCCAGAGGAAGACCCCAAACAGCAGATGATTTTGGAGGATTGGAGAAGAGAGTTAGTGATCTCTCAGTTTGGAGATCTATTACAAATTGCTGTAGACTCCCAGGTGGCACTAGTGGTAGAGAACCCACCTGCCAATGCAGGAGACGTAAGATCCTTGGGTTGGGAAGACCCCCTGGAGAAGGAAATGGTAACCCACTCCAGAATCCCACGGACAGAGCAACCTGGCAGGCTACAGTCCATGGGGTTGCACAGAGTCAGACATGACTGAAATGACTTAGCACACACAAGCATGGGTGCCGTAAACAACAAACACATATTTCTCACAGTTCTGGAAATTAAGAAGTCTAAAGGTGCCGGTGGATTCAGTTTCTGGTGAGGGCCTCCATCCTGGTTTGTAGACAGTCATCATCATGCTGTGTTCCCACAAAGCAGAGATAGAGAACTCTGGCTCTCCTCTCCTTATAAATAATATGGCCACCAACCCCATCTTGGGGCTCCATCTTCATGACCTCATCTGAATCTAGTCACCTCCCAAGGGCCCCGCCTCCAAATAGATATTCCTCACATTTAGAGGTTAGGACTTCAACATGTGAATTTGGAGGGAATACAGACATTCATTTGATGGCAGGAAAGACCTGAAACTGGTGGAGGGGAAAGAAGATGGAAAGAGGGCATTCTGGGGCAGGGAGCAGATAAGGTCAGGGCATAAAGAAGACAATAACATGCTGTTTACTCCTCTAATGGTGGAAAGGGCCATGTCCTTCTAGGAGCAGTGGTGTCTGATATTGAATATTGCCTTGTTTCCTATTCCAGCTTTAGTCTTCCCCACACATTTGTTGTTGTTTCGTTGCTAAGCCATGTTGGACTCTTTGCAACCCATGGACTGTTGTCTGCTAGGTTCCTCTGTCCTTGGAATTTCTCAGGCAATGACACTACGGTGGGCTGCCATTTCCTTCTCCAGGGGATTTTTGTGACTCAGGGATCAAACCCGGGTCTCCTGATTGCAGGTGGATTCTTGACCATCTGAGCCACCAGGGAAGCTTCTGCACTCATTAGTTAAGCTTTATTATCCACTAATTAGTGTCTGCCTGGTGATAGTGATATCCCTGGGGAAAAAAGGGAGCAGGGGATCTTTTGAAACAAAGACAGGACAAGCAGACCACCAAACCAATCATGGAAAAAGTATACAGAGAGCTGATTCACTTCATTGTGAATCAGCAGCAGAAACTAACACAGAATTATATTCTGATTATATACATATACATATACATATACATACATACATATATATATATATATATATATATATATATATATATATATATATATATACAAAATAAATTTTTAAAAAAATTTAAATGGGAAAAGCTGGGATAGTAGGAAAAAGAAAATACAAGGAAAATCTCAGAATCTCCTTCCCTTGAACCCAGGAATCCTCAGAGGCATTTAGGAGGAAAATAAAATTCCCATGGAAATATATATCATGGAAGCTTGAGTTCTTTCCTGTGGCTGGAGTTATTTCTTTGATTCCAAAAAAAATAAAGGAGAAGTAAAATATAAATAAAGATTTCCTTTCTCAGAATTACTGAGAATTCTGTTTCTGAAAGTTTGGGGTGGGATCATGCCCAGATGGCCCTAATGTACCACTAGGTTTAGGGACTACTGCCAAAGAGTGGGGCTTCCCAGGTGACTCAGATGTAAAGAATCTGCCTGCCAATGCAGGAGAGTCAGGTTCAATCTCTGGGTTGGGAAGATCCCCTGGAGGAGGAAATGGCAACCCACTCCAGTATTCTCACCTGAAAATCCTAAAGACAGAGGAGACTGGTGGGCTCCAGTCCTTAGGGCTGCAGAGTCAGACACAATTGAGCACACATACATACCACAGACTATGGGGACAGGAAGATTTCAAGGAAGTGTGTGTATTTTAGAAACCTCAGCCTGGTGCCAGAGTAGTGTAGATGGATAGGGCAGACACTGGGGTAGAAGGGCGGGTCATGAGACCTGGCGGTGGCCTGAACTATTGGCCCTCCTGAGGCACCTAGCTGTGCCCCCACCATCCATTCTGTTGTTTTCCATTCCCATTGTCTATCTGGGGCTGAGCATTCCCCTCGGCAGCAAGCTGTCATTGCTTGAATGTCCAGTGTCTGTGGTCGAAGGAAGATGAAAAGCATTGTGTTTGTCATTCATTAGGATGCTCTCTCTGAAAGACAGGGACAGAACCAAGGCCATGTGGACTTACTCCTGGCTGTGGGATCTTGTTAGCCTCTCACTTCTATATCTTATCACAAAGTCAGGAGGAAATTGCTAAAGCAAATACCTGCTCTTTGCATTAAGCTGGGCACAGATGGGATCAAAAGAGGAAACTGCCTCTTTCCTATTTCCCTACTTTTTAGTAAAATGCTAAAAAGAAATCCAAGGTGTTGTTATTCCTGCAGAATGATATTTTAAATGTGGTCTAATGAAAGCCAAGCCTTAAGTGGGACAGGACTGAGTGACTTAGCATGCATGCAGGCATGCACATTGAAGAAACAAACCTTTGTGGGGTTCCTTGTCCCCTTAGAAATGCCTCCTGAGTTCTAAATGTGAGGGACAGAACAATTCCTGGGCATAGAAAAAGGAATTACTTCTAAACCTACCCAGCCCTCCACCTCTGTACCTCCCTTTCGAATATAAATGTAGGCAATACCAGGAAACGAGCCGGCACAATATTTGCTGTCTTCATCTCTCCACTCTGTCTATTTGAGTCTTGGGTAAACATGCCCCCAGCCATGGAGCTCAACCGAGGGTGAGCAGGCAGCCTTGGCCATCAGGCACCTCCTACGTAAATTCTGATTAACATCTCTCAAATCCATGGCAATCTTTCGGGAGTCAAAGAACAAAAGAGACTGTCCTGGAACTTAAAACAGTATGTGCTTTACACAGGAAAATACTTTTTTCCAAACATCAGGAGAAAACTTCTACTCTAAGAGTCATCTCACTTTGCTTGTAGGCACTGTAATACATAAATTTCAAACATATATATCTGTATCTATTTATCTCTCTCTATATAAACATACATATACATACACTAGGAAGCTGTATACAGCATTGCTATAGATATGTATTATTAGTGCTATATAATCCTGCTATAGAATGAAGTAACACATATGAACAGATACCCCCTAAGGTGGAGTGTTACATGTCATGCTAAGATTTGTACTATTAACTATATACACTCCAAATGCTAATTGTCATTTTTCAGAGTCCAAGCATTTGTTTTGGAAGAACAAGGCCACAGCTCACATTGTTCTAACAGTGTGGCCAGCTGCTGGCTTTACCACAATGAGACCCATTGTTGGGTAAATGGAGCCCCTCAGGTGAATGTAATTATGCAAATCCTTCCCTAACTACCAGCACTCCCTGGGCCCTCTCCCCAGGGCCTCCCACCAGTGGGAACACTGTCACAGTTCATTATGGGAGGCCTCACTTGTTTGGTGCGAGTGTCCCCCCTCCCCAACATGTTCTGGGGCCTGACGGCCAGAACTTGCTGCTGTCCCGGTCTCCAAAGTTCTGTCAGGCCCACTAAGCTGCTCCTAGAAGACCAAACCCTTCTCCTCAGCTAACACATTTCTTCACTGTATGTGACACATTGATAAGCCTATCCTTTAATTCCCTAGTGTGTCTACCTGCTGACTCAAGCCAGATCTGCACACAGGTAATTCTAAGGCCAGAGGCCAGAGAGGTGGAAAGAGGCTCCTTTGCGAAAGATGCTGGAAGAGATGTAGCCCCATGGTCAAGTCTCTCTTGTGCGCTCTCTGTGTCTCTCTGTCTCTGTCTCTGTCTCTCTCTCACACACACACAGTTAACTGTTCATTCACTGCAGAACAACCCTCTGTGGTGACTAAATATGAGCATCCCCATCCACGGACAGAAGGAAGCTGAGCTGCAGTTGCTTGTTTATTGACACAACCAGAGACATACCTAGAAATAGGGAACCTGGACAGATAGATCTCTTGAAAATCCCCACCTTTTAAAATTTACATGAGTCACTTGGTGTGCAGGGGTCATTTTTTCCACATTTTTGGTGATTTCCCACAGTCACTCTGCCTCCCGTGGGTCCTGTGCACGTGTAAAGGAACACGAATTAACCCCCTTTCCCTTTCTAGAACTAGCTCAATGAACTAAGAATATTGGCTTAATAATCTACTTCTCAACATTCTGTATGTTGTCATCCTACCCTCTGCTAAGTTTTTCTTAAATCTTATTTTTAATTGGAGGATAATTACTTTACAATATTGAGATGGTTTCTACCTTACATCAACACGAGTCAGCCATAGGCATATGCGTCCCCTCCCTCTTTTTTTGTTTTTTAATTTTCTTTGGGGGGGGAGGGTCGGATTGCGGAAGGAGGGGGTTGAGCAGGCCACTTCTATTGGTCTTTCATTTATTTATTTTCATCCATCTTTGTTCTTTGGCCCGTGTGGGCCTCCCTTTGCAGTGGCCTCTGTTGTTGCAGAGCACCAACAGAGGTGCATGGCTCTGGGTTCATGCGCCCCAGAGCTCTGGCTCAGTAATTGGACACATGGGTCCAGCCGCTCCGCGGCACGTGGGATCTTCCCAGGCCAGGGATCAAACTGGCGCCCCTTGCACTGCAAGGCAGTGTCCTTACCCACTGGACCACCAGGGAAGCCCTTCCCTCTTAAACTTCCCTCTCGTCTCTCTCCCCATCCCACTCTTCTAGGCTGTCCCAGAGCATCGGCTTTGGCTTTGGGTTCCCTGTGTCATACAAAGCCCTGGCAGATCTGCACACAGGTAATTCTAAGGCCAGAGGCCAGAGAGGTGGAAAGAGGCTCCTTTGCGAAAGATGCTGGAAGAGATGTAGCCCCATGGTCAAGTCTCTCTTGTGCGCTCTCTGTGTCTCTCTGTCTCTGTCTCTGTCTCTCTCTCACACACACACAGTTAACTGTTCATTCACTGCAGAACAACCCTCTGTGGTGACTAAATATGAGCATCCCCATCCACGGACAGAAGGAAGCTGAGCTGCAGTTGCTTGTTTATTGACACAACCAGAGACATACCTAGAAATAGGGAACCTGGACAGATAGATCTCTTGAAAATCCCCACCTTTTAAAATTTACATGAGTCACTTGGTGTGCAGGGGTCATTTTTTCCACATTTTTGGTGATTTCCCACAGTCACTCTGCCTCCCGTGGGTCCTGTGCACGTGTAAAGGAACACGAATTAACCCCCTTTCCCTTTCTAGAACTAGCTCAATGAACTAAGAATATTGGCTTAATAATCTACTTCTCAACATTCTGTATGTTGTCATCCTACCCTCTGCTAAGTTTTTCTTAAATCTTATTTTTAATTGGAGGATAATTACTTTACAATATTGAGATGGTTTCTACCTTACATCAACACGAGTCAGCCATAGGCATATGCGTCCCCTCCCTCTTTTTTTGTTTTTTAATTTTCTTTGGGGAGGGAGGGGAGGAGGGGGTTGAGCAGGCCACTTCTATTGGTCTTTCATTTATTTATTTTCATCCATCTTTGTTCTTTGGCCCGTGTGGGCCTCCCTTTGCAGTGGCCTCTGTTGTTGCAGAGCACCAACAGAGGTGCATGGCTCTGGGTTCATGCGCCCCAGAGCTCTGGCTCAGTAATTGGACACATGGGTCCAGCCGCTCCGCGGCACGTGGGATCTTCCCAGGCCAGGGATCAAACTGGCGCCCCTTGCACTGCAAGGCAGTGTCCTTACCCACTGGACCACCAGGGAAGCCCTTCCCTCTTAAACTTCCCTCTCGTCTCTCTCCCCATCCCACTCTTCTAGGCTGTCCCAGAGCATCGGCTTTGGCTTTGGGTTCCCTGTGTCATACAGCAAATGCCCTGGCTATCTATTTTACATATGGTAATATGTATGTTTCAGTACTACTTTCTCAAGTCATCGCGCCCTCTCCCTCCTGCACTGGGACCTAAAGACTGTTCTTTATATTTGCATCTCCTTTGCTGCCCTGCAAATAGGATCATCGGTACCATCTTTCTAGATTCCATATATAGGTGTTAATATATGATATTTGTCTCTTTCTGACTTACTTCACTCTTTATAATAGTCTGTAGGTTCGTCCACCTCATTCAAACTAACTCAAGTGCATTCCTTTTCACAGGTGAATAATATTCTATTGTATATATGGACAACTTCTTTATCCATTCATCTGTCGATGGACTTCTAGTTACTTTCATGTTCCAGCTATTGTAAATAGTGGTGCAGTGAACATTGGGGTATATGTGTTCTTTTCAGTGACAGTTTCCTGAGGGTATATGCACCACAGTGGGATTGCTAGGTCATATAGTGGTTTTATTCCTGGCATTTTAGGGAATTTCCATACTGTCCTCCATAGTGGCTGTATCAGTTTCCTCTGCTAAGTTTTAACTATTGAGAGAATTTGAATGCAAAGTCAGATGTAATGACAGTGACCCAAAGAATACTTTTCTGGAGAAAATAAAATAAAACATGGAACCAATAATTATAAAATGTATTTACTTTAATTTAGCCTTGTTAGCAAGATGATCACCAAAGAATGAGCTATTCTAAATGCCAGAGGCATCAAATTTGCAAATCATGGGTGAGGATACAGACTAAGCTTTGGTTAGCAGAACAAGAAGGGAGGAAAGAGGTCAGACTTACTGGCTAGAACTGTCATAATTCAGAGCCACGACCAGATATGAGCGCCTGTCAAGGAGGATGCTTGCTTTTCCCCTTATTTATGCAAAAGTATGTGACTATTGTGGGACAGGATTGGAAGAAATAGAATATAGGTAGAAGTAAATGAATAGGGTTCTGTGTATTGTTAAGCTTTTCCGGGATCCTGCCTTTCTAGTCTTAAAGAAGAAACAGATATGGAAAGATAGGTTTTTATTATATATTTAATATAGGTTTTTATTATATAATATAGGTTCATATTATTTCAAGGACACTTAGGTTTAGGTAGATGAAATAAAAATAAATTCATATATTGGAACCTACTGTGATTGACTCAAGATTTCTTAAAGGGTGTCTATCACATGTAGGAAACAAGCAGATTTTCTCATTCAACTGTTTCATCACAACCAATTACGATATTCTAAATCTTTTGCTGTTTTTATCAATCATTTGTTTAGTCCTCTGCACTGGCCATAAACTGTGCGCGGTGCTTTATTCATTCATTGGAACTTCATTATTTCTCAAAGCAATCACATGAGGGGTTATGATCTCCATTTTACAGAAGAGGCAACTGAGGCTCAGTTACATCAAGGAAAATGTATAAACAAGAAGGGAAATAAATCCATGATGAAATGGGCCCTACCATTGAGCAGGTCCTAGGGATCCTTGCCTTTTGTGGCCTCTTTTCTGACGTTCCCTTGTGGAGAGCTTGGTAGAAGTATAGTAACTCTGAGCACAGGAGTTTGGAGCCTGGAAAGTGCATGTATCAACTACCATGGTCCCAAATGAAGATGAGACTGATCAGCCCTTGCAGAAGAGGCCACCAGCAAAACCTGCCAAGACATCACAGGCACATCCTGCCATCAGTCTCTCGAAACTGAACTTCTTTTTTTCTAAAATTGTAACAGTAGGGACTTCCCTGGCTGTCCAGTGATTAAGACTTCACCTTCCAATGTAGGAGGCGAAGATCTGATCCCTGATGGGGGAAGCAAGCTCCCACATGCCTCATGGCCAAAAAAACAAAACCTAAAACAGAAGAAATATTGTAACAAATTCAATAATGACTTTAAAAATAGTCCACATCAAAAGAAAATTTTAAATCATGGTAAAATTGCAACAATATTTATTAAGATTTCTTAAAATTGGTTTTAATTCTCTTCAGTGTCATGATTCCATTTGGCAATTTTTCTTGTTTCCTTAAAGTACTTGGTATGTTTTGATATGTTTACCAAATGGGATTGGGGGGAAAAAAACTAAAATAAGGGGGAAAAAAAGTGCTTTTATAAAAAAGATTGCCTTAGTGAAACCGGTAAGGGATTGTATCCTATATTCTGTATATGAAACACAATTTTGCCTCTCTTTTGACTGATTGCCTGCATGGGTTTCAATCAATCCTGGGTGAAGCACTGTATTTACAGTCAGCCTTCTTGCCCTAAGTTTGTTATCCATATCAGTTTCATTAAGGGAGTGAATTCTTTACCAAGAGCCAAATCATATCAGCTCTGTAATACAGAACAGCAAATGATCTGTCAGGGCAGGAACTGTATGTTAAGTATAAGGCCCATATGTAGTTATTTATATGAAAGCTTACTGCAGTAACACCTTGCTAGCTGACAACCACAGCTTTCTCCAGGGCTACTTTCCAGAATTGTCACCCCAGGGCCCAGAGCATTCTGGGAGATTAGAGTTGGAGCTTTGGTGTCCTCAGAAAGCTACATTGTACCTGACCTTTCAAGATATTCTAAAACCATGAACCTGAGTGCTTACATTAACAAAGCACATCTCAACCATAAAGAGGTTAATAACCTGTCAAAAAGACAGTTTTGCGACTATGGGAGTAGGAGGCAGGAAATAGAAATCTCTTTCTTGTGTTGTAGTTCTGGACTCTGGTATTAAAAGGAAATAGGCACTTGTAGTTTTCACAGTGGAGGAGGCAAAAAGCAGGCATGGCTGGGAACCTGACATCTCTTCCATCTAAAGTTGTCAGCTCTGTAACTGTGGCCCATTGATCCCAAGCCAGAGCAGTGGTTTCTGGGGTTGTTTGAGGTGTTTTTTTTGGCTGTCAGGCTGACAGCAATGGAAAGCTTAGAAATGACAAGTGAACAATAGAAAAATTCCACCATGTTGTTATTAATCATTAAAAAGGAAAGCTGGTTCTTTGATAACCAGTTGGAAAAACCTACAACAGAGGAGTCAGCTCCTTTGCTCCCTCTCCTCTGACCACACTGGGGAACCAAGGCAGTCAGAGGGTCTAACGTGGATGAGAGGTGGGAGAAAGTCTGCTCAGAAGACCAGATTGTCCCATACTCTAGAAAAGTATCTTTGTAACTAAAATAAGGGGGAAAAAAAGTGCTTTTATAAAAAAGATTGCCTTAGTGAAACCGGTAAAGGATTGTATCCTATATTCTGTATATGAAACACAATTTTGCCTCTCTTTTGACTGATTGCCTGCATGGGTTTCAATCAATCCTGGGTGAAGCACTGTATTTACAGTCAGCCTTCTTGCCCTAAGTTTGTTATCCATATCAGTTTCATTAAGGGAGTGAATTCTTTACCAAGAGCCAAATCATATCAGCTCTGTAATACAGAACAGCAAATGATCTGTCAGGGCAGGAACTGTATGTTAAGTATAAGGCCCATATGTAGTTATTTATATGAAAGCTTACTGCAGTAACACCTTGCTAGCTGACAACCACAGCTTTCTCCAGGGCTACTTTCCAGAATTGTCACCCCAGGGCCCAGAGCATTCTGGGAGATTAGAGTTGGAGCTTTGGTGTCCTCAGAAAGCTACATTGTACCTGACCTTTCAAGATATTCTAAAACCATGAACCTGAGTGCTTAAAAAAACAATGCACATCTCAACCATAAAGAGGTTAATAACCTGTCAAAAAGACAGTTTTGCGACTATGGGAGTAGGAGGCAGGAAATAGAAATCTCTTTCTTGTGTTGTAGTTCTGGACTCTGGTATTAAAAGGAAATAGGCACTTGTAGTTTTCACAGTGGAGGAGGCAAAAAGCAGGCATGGCTGGGAACCTGACATCTCTTCCATCTAAAGTTGTCAGCTCTGAAACTGTGGCCCATTGATCCCAAGCCAGAGCAGTGGTTTCTGGGGTTGTTTGAGGTGTTTTTTTTGGCTGTCAGGCTGACAGCAATGGAAAGCTTAGAAATGACAAGTGAACAATAGAAAAATTCCACCATGTTGTTATTAATCATTAAAAAGGAAAGCTGGTTCTTTGATAACCAGTTGGAAAAACCTACAACAGAGGAGTCAGCTCCTTTGCTCCCTCTCCTCTGACCACACTGGGGAACCAAGGCAGTCAGAGGGTCTAACGTGGATGAGAGGTGGGAGAAAGTCTGCTCAGAAGACCAGATTGTCCCATACTCTAGAAAAAGTATCTTTGTAACTAGGGCGAAGTACATTTTTATCAGATAAAGGCCAGTGAAGCTGTATGTACAATGCAGTGACTAAGAAATAGCGTATTATTTGATGGTGATGATTAATACAATAAAGTGCCAATAAGTGATTCGATACTCAATCTCTGGAAGATTTTATCAAGTGCTTTTCTGTAGCTTGCATAGAGATGTGAACAATCATTTACCTGAATAATTTTCTCTCATGTGTACTTAAGCATCTCCTGGATTAAAAAATTAATACACAAAACAGTCTATTTTTTTTCCTAAGTTTTTTTTGTTATCCCTATTTCGAAAACTTCCAGGATCAATTAAAAGTTGTTCTATGGGGCTTCCCCCTGGTGGTCCAGTGGGTAAGGACACCGTCTTGCAGTGCAAGGGGCGCCGGTTCAATCCCTGGCCTGGGAAGATCCCACGTGCCGCGGAGCGGCTGGACTGATGTGTCCAATCACAGAGCCAGAGCTCTGGAGCGCATGCGCCCAGTGCCAGTGCTCTGCGACAACAGACGCCACCACGATGGGAGGCCCACACGGGCCAAAGAACAAAGACGGATGAAAATAGAGAAATGAAAGACCAATAGAAGTGGCCCGCCCGCTCTCCTCCCTCCCCCACCCGACCCCCGCCCAAAAATAAATAAATAAATCTTTTAAAAAAAAAAGAGAACACTTGTGTGTGTGCTCAGTCATGTCTGACTCTTTAAAACAAAAAAAAAAGTTGTTCTATGAACAATGAAGAGTTGATGACTGCATCAGCTTTCTCCTTCAGCACTACCTATGCTTTCATGTGCTATCGTTAAGGAAGTATAAAGTAACAGTAAAGAAAATTTGAAAGAGCAAATCTCAACTATTTACACTTTTTAAAATTCCTTTTTTAATGCCAATGGTACATGCTTAGTTTTGGCAAGGTAGCTAGTTTAAAATGTGCCAAAGAATATACCCTTCTTTCTTTTACTAAACATTGCAGAGTAAGCATTTTACTTGCCTTCTGTAGGTTACATAGTACTTCATAAGGTTTCATTGCTCTATAATTTAATTAAGGCCCTAGTGTTTTCTTCTTTTATTCCTTCCTTCCTTCCTACCAATTTCTTAACTTGCTAGCCTCTTTTCTTCTTTCCTTTCTACTATCACAATTCCCATCACTTCTTTTTTTTTTTTTTTTTACAGCAAGTTTCTGAAAGTGTGATTGCTATATCAAGACAATTATTTTTATTCTTCCTTATATATAACACTAACTTGTTTCCAAAATAATTGTAGCAATTCACACTGCCAGCAGTGGTAACTGAGTATGTCAAATTCCATCATCCTCTTCTGACAGTTTGTTTAAATTGTTCACAAATCCTAATTGTTATTTTTAAGTATACTTAAAATTTTTAGCACAGTTCATAATTCTAAGTCTTTTTATTTGTTAATTATGCTTCCTCTGTTCAAATCATTTATTCATTTATTATTTTTAAATTTTGGCCTCCTGTATTGGTCCTTCATTTATTTATTTTCATCCATCTTTATTCTTTGGCCTGTGTGGGCCTCCCATTGCAGTGGCCTCTCTCGTTGCAGAGCACCAGTTCTGGGCTCACGTGCTCCAGAGCTCGCTGGCTCGTATTTGAACACACCAGTCTAGCCACTCCACAGCATGTGGGATCTCCCCATGCCAGGGATCGAACCGGTGCCCCTTGCACTGCAAGGTGGACTCTTTACCCACTGGACCACCAGGGACGTCCCAAATAATTTATTTATTTATGGGGATATTTTGTTTGTTTTTCTTACCAATATCATCGAGTCTTTTACATATAAAGAATATGCTATGTTTATTATATGTGCTCTATACGTCTTTTCATAGCCTTTTGTTGAGGAAGGTGCTTTTAGGGTGACGTGCAGATTTGAATAGTCTCTTTAGCTTAATCTATAGACATCTAGTTTTTTTGACTCCATCTTTTACTTCTAAGGTAATCAAAAGCAATCCAGGGATTTTCCTAGTGGTCCAGGGGCTAAGATTCTACATTCCCAATGCAAGGGGCATGAGTTGAGTCCCTGGTCAGGGAACTAGATCTCACATGTCACAACAAGATTTGCATGCTGCAACCCAGAACAGCGAAATAATAACTAAAATATTAAAAAAAAACAATCCAGCATTTAGATATTAAACTCTTTTTCCATAAATTAAAATATTTAAGCTTTATTTTACTGTGTTTTCAGTGCAAAATTCAGATATAAAAGGATTTTCTGTTCCAATCACTATCCACTATCCATTTCCTTCCTGGTCATCTTATGAGACCTGCCTTGTGAGATATTAAATTCTTATCATTGTGAAGTTATCAACAGCCCAGCTTAACATATATATTTATTGTGGCTAATATAGGGCAGTGCTGCTCCCTTTTTTAGTCTTTTTCTTTTTTATAATATTATCTGACACTTATACTTACTTCTTCTTTGAAAGAAAAATTTAAAATCTTATTATCAGGGCTTCCTTGGTGGCTAATTGGCAAAGAACACATCGGCCAATGTAGGAAACACACATTTGATCCCTGGTCCAGGAAGATCCCACTTTCCATGAGGCAAATAAGGCCCTGTGCCTCAACTATTGAGCCTGTGCTCTGAGCTCACGAGCTGAAACTACTGAAGACCACGTGCCTTAGAAATCGTGCTCAGCAACAACAGAAGCCACCGCAGTGAGAAGCCCATGCACTGCAGCTAGAGAGTAGCCCCAGCTGACCTCAACTAGAGAAAAACTCATGCAGCAATGAAGACACGGCACAGTCTAGAATAAAATAACTTAATTAAAAAATAAACAAGAGGGCTTCCCCTGGTGGTCCAGTGGATAAGGAACGCCTTGCAGTGCAAAGGGCGCCGGTTCAAGCCCTGTCCTGGGAAGATCCCACGTGCAGCGGAGCAGCTGGACCGATGTGTCCAATTACCAAGCCGGAGCTCTGGAGCGCATGCGCCCAGAGCCGGTGCTCTGCGACGACAGACGCCACCGCGATGGGAGGCCCACAGGAGCCAAAGAACAAAGATGGATGAAAATAGAGAAATGAAAGACCAATAGAAGTGGCCTGCCTGCTCCCCTCCCTCCCCAACCCGACCCCCGCCCAAAATAAATAAATAAAAAATAAATAAATAAAAATAAAAAAAATAAACAAGAGACTTCCCTAGTGGCTCAGTGGTTAAGACTGTGCTCCCAATGCAGGGGGCCTAGGTTCAATCCCTGGTCATGGAACTAGATCCTACATGCTGCTATAAAGATTGAAGATTTCATTTGTTGCAACAAAGACATTGTGTGGCCAAATAAATAAATAAATATATTTTTAAAAATAAACAAAATTATGTCACCAGATTTAAAATCATCACCCTGGGATTTCTTCAACCCTGAGAAATTCTTTCTTGCATTCCTAATGATAAGGCAGCATGTGATGACTGGCATAGTTTAGCAACAGATGACCTGAATCAAACCAGGCTAAGAGAACTTTTTACTTAGAATGACCTGAAGAAGACATAAACTAAAAAGCCAATATAAAGCAGAGCTAAGGAGAGGATTCCAGATTCTCATTCAAGGAAAATAAAGAATTGGGTTCAAGGGGAGTGAGCTGGCCTTGAAAAGCAGAAGTGGCACTAAGAAATCTAGAACCCAGGAGAGCAAGAATACATCAGTAAACAGACTTAACAGAACCATGGGTCCCTAACCAAACTCTGGTTCTTTTCTTGGTACTTCTCTACAGTGCCATTGAACTTGCCTTTGTGATAGCAGTATCATCCTGAGCCTGGCCATGCACTTTAGAAACTAGAAAGCTTATGTAATCCAGTGAAAACTATGTCAATAAAATCCAAGCATCTGTCAGATTTCCATACTGTTTGATGTGTTCTGCAGGAATCTTACACAAATTCTCAATGAATCTTCCATTGTAGTTGCCTTATCACAGATTTTCAATCTGTTTTTGAATAAGCTGAAAAACTCATGCAGCAATGAAGACACGGCACAGTCTAGAATAAAATAACTTAATTAAAAAATAAACAAGAGGGCTTCCCCTGGTGGTCCAGTGGATAAGGAACGCCTTGCAGTGCAAAGGGCGCCGGTTCAAGCCCTGTCCTGGGAAGATCCCACGTGCAGCGGAGCAGCTGGACCGATGTGTCCAATTACCAAGCCGGAGCTCTGGAGCGCATGCGCCCAGAGCCGGTGCTCTGCGACGACAGACGCCACCGCGATGGGAGGCCCACAGGAGCCAAAGAACAAAGATGGATGAAAATAGAGAAATGAAAGACCAATAGAAGTGGCCTGCCTGCTCCCCTCCCTCCCCAACCCGACCCCCGCCCAAAATAAATAAATAAAAAATAAATAAATAAAAATAAAAAAAAATAAACAAGAGACTTCCCTAGTGGCTCAGTGGTTAAGACTGTGCTCCCAATGCAGGGGGCCTAGGTTCAATCCCTGGTCATGGAACTAGATCCTACATGCTGCTATAAAGATTGAAGATTTCATTTGTTGCAACAAAGACATTGTGTGGCCAAATAAATAAATAAATATTTTTTTAAAAAATAAACAAAATTATGTCACCAGATTTAAAATCATCACCCTGGGATTTCTTCAACCCTGAGAAATTCTTTCTTGCATTCCTAATGATAAGGCAGCATGTGATGACTGGCATAGTTTAGCAACAGATGACCTGAATCAAACCAGGCTAAGAGAACTTTTTACTTAGAATGACCTGAAGAAGACATAAACTAAAAAGCCAATATAAAGCAGAGCTAAGGAGAGGATTCCAGATTCTCATTCAAGGAAAATAAAGAATTGGGTTCAAGGGGAGTGAGCTGGCCTTGAAAAGCAGAAGTGGCACTAAGAAATCTAGAACCCAGGAGAGCAAGAATACATCAGTAAACAGACTTAACAGAACCATGGGTCCCTAACCAAACTCTGGTTCTTTTCTTGGTACTTCTCTACAGTGCCATTGAACTTGCCTTTGTGATAGCAGTATCATCCTGAGCCTGGCCATGCACTTTAGAAACTAGAAAGCTTATGTAATCCAGTGAAAACTATGTCAATAAAATCCAAGCATCTGTCAGATTTCCATACTGTTTGATGTGTTCTGCAGGAATCTTACACAAATTCTCAATGAATCTTCCATTGTAGTTGCCTTATCACAGATTTTCAATCTGTTTTTGAATAAGCTGAAAAAACATTTGTTTTGTGATATTCTGCAATAGTTTGCTTTGAAATGTATGCTATTTTTAAATCGATTGTAAGTCATAATATTTGCCTTTATTTTCCAATTTCAAAATTGCCTTTTTTAAAATCAGAAATGCGTGTAATACTCTCTTAGCTACAAACATCATTTTCTAAGAAATAAATTACCCTCAGCAACAAATTACAGGTATAGTCTATTTCCTGAAATGTAGATCAAGATAATGAATACGCCGGATCAGTTCTCCAGAAATCTGTCTTTACTCAGACATTACTATGAGTTCAAGCTCATTTTATTTATGAATGCTTTTGACCTTTTCCAGAGCCTTTTCTTTGGATTAAAAACTCTTTGTTGGGCTTCCTGGGGATCCAGTAGGTAAGGATCCGCCTTGCACTTCAAGGGGCACCAGTTTGATCCCTGGCCTGGGAAGATCCCACGTGCCAACTACAAGCCAGTGCTCTGGAGTGCATGTGCCCAGAGCCAGTGCTCAGCAACGAGGGAGGCCACTACAATGGGAGGCCCACACAGGCCAAAGAATAAAGATGGATGAAAATAAATAAATAAATAACAACAAAAAAGAGGCCAAAATTAAAAAATATATATTTGCATAGATACTATTTTAAAAAACCTCTTTGTTATAAATGACATCTCTGTATATCTATCAGCAATCACTATTTAAAGGAACAAGTATTACAGAGAAGAGAACGTTGCATCCTTTGTAATACTATACTCTGGTATTAGATGTTAGATGTCAAGACTAAGATTCTTTGAAGCTTCAAAGTGATTTTCAGAATTCTGATTGAAAGTGCTTCACTCTTTTAATCTTTGGGGAGTAGCTGTAGTAAAAAATTACATTTTATCTATTATAGTCCTTTAGGGGAACATCTCCTTTCCCTGGGCTTCCAAGCTGGAAGAATCTGCCTGGCCAGTGCAGGAGACATAAGAGATGCAGTTTCGACCCCTGGGTTGGGAATATCCCCTGGAGGAAGACATGGCAACCCACTCCAGTATTTCCATACTGTTTGTTCTGCAGGAATCTTACACAAATTCTCAATGAATCTTCCATTGTAGTTGCCTTATCACAGATTTTCAATCTGTTTTTGAATAAGCTGAAAAAACATTTGTTTTGTGATATTCTGCAATAGTTTGCTTTGAAATGTATGCTATTTTTAAATCGATTGTAAGTCATAATATTTGCCTTTATTTTCCAATTTCAAAATTGCCTTTTTTAAAATCAGAAATGCGTGTAATACTCTCTTAGCTACAAACATCATTTTCTAAGAAATAAATTACCCTCAGCAACAAATTACAGGTATAGTCTATTTCCTGAAATGTAGATCAAGATAATGAATACGCCGGATCAGTTCTCCAGAAATCTGTCTTTACTCAGACATTACTATGAGTTCAAGCTCATTTTATTTATGAATGCTTTTGACCTTTTCCAGAGCCTTTTCTTTGGATTAAAAACTCTTTGTTGGGCTTCCCTGGGGATCCAGTAGGTAAGGATCCGCCTTGCACTTCAAGGGGCACCAGTTTGATCCCTGGCCTGGGAAGATCCCACGTGCCAACTACAAGCCAGTGCTCTGGAGTGCATGTGCCCAGAGCCAGTGCTCAGCAACGAGGGAGGCCACTACAATGGGAGGCCCACACAGGCCAAAGAATAAAGATGGATGAAAATAAATAAATAAATAACAACAAAAAAGAGGCCAAAATTAAAAAATATATATTTGCATAGATACTATTTAAAAAAACCTCTTTGTTATAAATGACATCTCTGTATATCTATCAGCAATCACTATTTAAAGGAACAAGTATTACAGAGAAGAGAACGTTGCATCCTTTGTAATACTATACTCTGGTATTAGATGTTAGATGTCAAGACTAAGATTCTTTGAAGCTTCAAAGTGATTTTCAGAATTCTGATTGAAAGTGCTTCACTCTTTTAATCTTTGGGGAGTAGCTGTAGTAAAAAATTACATTTTATCTATTATAGTCCTTTAGGGGAACATCTCCTTTCCCTGGGCTTCCAAGCTGGAAGAATCTGCCTGGCCAGTGCAGGAGACATAAGAGATGCAGTTTCGACCCCTGGGTTGGGAATATCCCCTGGAGGAAGACATGGCAACCCACTCCAGTATTCTTGCCTGGAGAATCTCGGACAGAGGAGGCTGGAAGATTACAGCCCATGGGCTCACAAAGAGTCACTGAAGTGACTTAGCACGCATGCACACAAGCCCCTTTCCCCGTCTCCGATCACGAGTTCTAAATAGCAGCAGCCAGCATTTAGGTAACCTCATATACTTGGCCATGGTGACTGTTCAAGAGAAAAGTCCCTAAATCAAATGAAGATACAGTGAATCCTAAGACACTTGATCCTGGGAAATCCACAGGTAATAGACACTCTTGGCACTTCGCACTGATCCTCTCCAGTGTCTCTTTTTGTGTGCTTGTGCCTCAGCTTTGATGTACTTTCCCTCTACGAGTTTGCATCAGTGACTCACTTCTGAGGCCTGTATGGGGCTACTGGAGAGACTTGGCTTTCACAAGCAAGTACAGAGCCAGAAGCATCTGGAATGGGGCAGGCTTTAGCCAATGATGAATTTAAAAGTGCCACAAACTTGCCCTGTGTCTGGCCAACTCTTGAACACCATTGGCACTCCAGAGGTCCCCCCAGGATCTTAAGCTGGAATTTTGCCTGAAACTGTACCCTTGTTTGACTTCTGTCCTCTTCCCTTCCTGTTCCTTTCTTCCTTTCTCCTGAGAGCACTTTCATTATAAATGACTTAAGCATATAGCCCTTGTACAGGCTCTGCTCCTAGCAAACCCAGTCCAAGCCAGCATGGACGACCACAGGGTCCATTGTCCCGACCCGCAGGATTCGTCAGCGAAGACCTAGGATTCCTCAACGCAGACCCTAAAGGGGGGGAGTGGGAATGAAGAGGACAAGAGACACGAGAAATGGAGACAAGACAGGAGTCTGATCAAGTCTCGTTTTATTGTTGAAAGTGAGCAATATTTATACTGTACAAAAGGCGGAAGAGCCCAACAATAGACCAATCATGTTAAAGGTCAACTATGCACGAGATTACATAATGGTAAGAGTCTATGAGGAGCATGTACTGATCACGAGCACGGAAACTTCACTCAGCCAATCACGGCAATGAGCACACGTCCCAGACAGCGCAAGACCGCCCTCCTGCTCCCGCTAGGCGCCATCTTTGGAAGCCTGTGGCGATGTTCTCAAACTGAAGGTAGTAAGGCGTGGTTAAGGTTCTCACAGTCCCAGTCAGGATGATGATATTCTCATGCTGGGAGCTCCGCCAAGCGCTAAACCCTTTTATACGAGTTCTAAATAGCAGCAGCCAGCATTTAGGTAACCTCATATACTTGGCCATGGTGACTGTTCAAGAGAAAAGTCCCTAAATCAAATGAAGATACAGTGAATCCTAAGACACTTGATCCTGGGAAATCCACAGGTAATAGACACTCTTGGCACTTCGCACTGATCCTCTCCAGTGTCTCTTTTTGTGTGCTTGTGCCTCAGCTTTGATGTACTTTCCCTCTACGAGTTTGCATCAGTGACTCACTTCTGAGGCCTGTATGGGGCTACTGGAGAGACTTGGCTTTCACAAGCAAGTACAGAGTCAGAAGCATCTGGAATGGGGCAGGCTTTAGCCAATGATGAATTTAAAAGTGCCACAAACTTGCCCTGTGTCTGGACAAATCTTGAACACCATTAGCACTCCAGAGGTCCCCGCAGGATCTTAAGCTGGAATTTTGCCTGAAACTGTACCCTTGTTTGACTTCTGTCCTCTTCCCTTCCTGTTCCTTTCTTCCTTTCTCCTGAGAGCACTTTCATTATAAATGACTTAAGCATATAGCCCTTGTACAGGCTCTGCTCCTAGCAAACCCAGTCCAAGCCAGCATGGACGACCACAGGGTCCATTGTCCCGACCCGCAGGATTCGTCAGCGAAGACCTAGGATTCCTCAACGCAGACCCTAAAGGGGGGGAGTGGGAATGAAGAGGACAAGAGACACGAGAAATGGAGACAAGACAGGAGTCTGATCAAGTCTCGTTTTATTGTTGAAAGTGAGCAATATTTATACTGTACAAAAGGCGGAAGAGCCCAACAATAGACCAATCATGTTAAAGGTCAACTATGCACGAGATTACATAATGGTAAGAGTCTATGAGGAGCATGTACTGATCACGAGCACGGAAACTTCACTCAGCCAATCACGGCAATGAGCACACGTCCCAGACAGCGCAAGACCGCGCCCCTCCTGCTCCCGCTAGGCGCCATCTTTGGAAGCCTGTGGCGATGTTCTCAAACTGAAGGTCGTAAGGCGTGGTTAAGGTTCTCACAGTCCCAGTCAGGATGATGATATTCTCATGCTGGGAGCTCCGCCAAGCGCTATCTCAAATGTTACATTGTAGCATTCATGCTTGGGAGGCTTAGGATGCGGCCGGGCCGACCTGCGGTCCTGGACAGGCAAAGCTATAGGATGTGGCCGGGCCGACCCGCGGTCCCGGACAGGTCCCCCCTTTTTATTCAAAGCCAAGAGAAACCCCTCTGGAACTGCGCCTGTCTTAGGTCGGGACACAACATTAGCAGGCATTACCGTCATGGGATAAGGCAGCAGCCATGGCAGCCCTCCTGTCTTAGGTTTGCTCTGCAATGATGTCCTCTTACCCGTCTCTGGCTGACCAGTTCAGCTCACAGGGAGGTGATTGCTCTCCACTAGTAGAAAGAGATGCTTCACCTTGTTCTGCCATCTCAAGGCGATGATAATGGACCTGAATTGGTTTTGCCAAAATAGCCTCAATGTGTTGCTTAATGAATGCTATAAGCTTATTAAACAGCATGGGTCCAAAAGCAAATAGAAGAAGTAGGGTGATCAAAGGTCCAAGTAAGGGCATAAGGTAAGGCAACAGTCCATTCCATCCCGTCAGGAAGGGGTTGGCAGCGAGGTCACGTCTTCGTTGCTCAAGTTCTTCTTGTAGTTGTTTCACCTTGTCTCTGACTATGCCAGACTTATTGACATAGAAACAGCATTTCTCCTGTAGAGCCAAACAGATACCTCCCTGCTCTGCAGTTACTAAGTCTAGACCTCTTCTATTCTGCAATACCACCTCCGCTAAGGAGTCAACCTGGTCTTGGATATCTTGTATAGTTTCTGATATAGCTTGCACATCGGAAATTAGTTGTTGGGACAGCTTGGCATATCGAGTAAGAGAGATGCCCATACCTGCTGACCCTGTGGCTACTGCAGTTGTAATACCCAAAACTGCTAACAAAGGGGCAAACAATACTGCGCCTTTGTCTATAGAGAAAGTGATCAATACTAGGGATAGGAACTTCCTGACCTCCTGTGATTATATCTACATCTGGAAGGAGATAGGTCAATAAACATTGTCCCGTCCAATTTCGATGCAAATACGTATATGCAAGACTATTCCCGCACACAAAGACTGCACCATTGGTTGCACACAAGGCGTCAGTGATGCTTATTACCGTGGTACATTCATTTCCTATGATCCCTACGTCTATATCATAACCATTATTTTCTCCTGATTTAAAAACAGATGTGCAATTATCAGCATTCAGTATCAAGGATACAGTAATGGGAAGAGTAGGTATACATGTCAAGCGATTAGTATAGAGGCTTATGTTGGTGTGGCTGAAATAGGGCATAGCAATAGGACGAGGGACTCCCTGATGCAAGCAGAGCCAGCAGTCCTTAGCTAAGTCTGGTTGGGTATCGTTCAGCAACCTATAGGTAGCATTTAAAATATCTAAAGTCTGTGGATCAAGTTGCAATTTTCCTCTCACCTTTGGTAGTGCTATAGGGTGATATTTTAGTTCAGGCGGGAGTTCTTGTCGGAGCCTTTTTATCTGACCCTTTATTGTCTCTTCTCGATACAAATCCTGTGGTCCTCCTCCATCTGACACATGTATGGGAGCTTTCATTCGCCAGCATATTTGATCTCTCTCTTTGCCAGGACATCCTGCTATAACCAATCCTCCCGGGCCCTTTATCTCTTTAGTAGGGCCGCTAAGGTAGCACTGAAAACAGTTTCACTGCCAAATCGGCACAGTTTGTATTGAATATAGCAGGAGCTATGTACTGCGATATGCACCTGTTTGCAGTAGCTACATAAGAGGCTCGGGTGAGTTGCATCTACTTTAGGACTGGGACTACATACCCATCGGTTATCGGCTAGGAGGTATGCTTTATGACCTCCGCAATTTATCGTGGTGATATATTGACCTAACTTAGGAAGGCTATATCCCCCTAAGCATTGACAGGGTCGTCCATACCGTTCTTGCAATATCTTGCGAACATCCGACGGGTCGCCAAAACCTGCTTCTGTTTCTGTCAGTCGTCTATATAGCATCAGGAATAAGGCCAACATCTTGACGACGAGCATTCTGTAGAAAAGAGAAGAGAGAGCTTCTCAGGGAGACACTTTTTCCCTGGTTTATTAATTATCCATTTGTCTCACAAGACGTTCAGGTAGCCATCGTGCGGCATCATATTCACGCGCAAACACGCAAACTGATCCTCGTCCCCAGATTAACACTGGATCTGGACCATGCCAGGAATTGTCAAGAGGATCTTTCCATCTGACCATGGCAAAATTTGTATTTGTTGTTGAATGCCAGAATCGATCAGCTGCAGATTTTCCTTGAGCGTCCAAATTTAAAAAATTTAAAATAAAAAGGGCATGATTTAGTATGTTTCTGGGGGTACCCTTGGTAGGGTACCAATCTCCCTTTTTTATTTTTTTAATGGTAACCTTAATGGATAGATGAGCACGTTTTACTATGTCTTGGCCTTGAGGGTTATAGGGGATACCTGTGGTATGCTGAATGTGTAAAGTATTACAGAAATCTTGAAAAGCCTTGGAAGTATATCCGGGGCCATTATTTGTTTTGATATGTGAGGGTATGCCTGTTAGGGCAAAACAGTGTAAAAGGTGTGCCTTAACATGTTTAACAGCTTCTCTGGATTGAAGTGAGCCCATAAGAAAGCCACTGAAAGTATCAATACAGACATGAACATATTTCATAGTACCAAAGTCATTACAATGGGTAACATCCATCTGCCATAACACATTAGGTAGAAGACCTCTTGGGTTTACACCAAGGTGAGGTACAGGTAAATGTTGAATACAGGTAGTACAACTCCTAACAATTTGGCGAGCTTGTTTTTTGGTGATTTTATGTAAAAGTCTTAAAGTCTGAGCATTACAATGATGCAAGGCATGAGTACTTTGTGTTCGTTGTAAATTATCCACCATCACAGCCGTGACCAGTTTGGTAGCCATGTCAGCTATGGCATTACCCTTGGCCAATGGTCCTGGAAGACCAGAATGAGCTCTCACATGACCCAAAAAGAAAGGATGTGTCCTTCGTCGAATGATTTGTTGACATTGTAAAAATAACATGGCAGTTTCTGATATTGATTTAATCTGGGCAACCGTCTCTAAAAGAGGCACCGAATGAGCTACATAAGCACTATCAGTATATATATTGATAGGTTGTTTTGGGAAGGCACACAGAACAGCAATTATAGCCTGTAATTCAACTAATTGTGCTGAACTATATTTAGTTTTAAACTTTATTATTGTATCTTTAAAAGTATAAGCAGCAATTCCTGAAGAAGATCCATCAGTGAATATTACTAAGGCGTCGTTCAATGGTTCTTTGCTGACAACACGTGGAAAAACAAAGGCATGCAATCTACTAAATTGAATAAACTTATTGGGTGGATAATGATTATCTAGATTCCCTGCAAAAGAAGCTAATGCGAGAAGCCAAGAGTCACTGTTCTGTAAGAGCCAAGTAATTTGATCTCGGGTGTAAGGTTGAATTATCGTTGATGGTTTAAACCCAAAATACTTTTTACTCTGTTCTCTTTCTAGGATAATTAGATCAGCAAGAGCATCATAATACGGTACTAAGATTCTTTTGGGGGAAGAGTGGAGATGAACCCACATGATAGGATTATCCTGCCAGAAAAGGCCTGTAGGGGTTAACTTCGTATTAAAGGTTATAAAGGTTAAAGATTTGTTATAATCTATATATGTCACAAATTGATTAGCAATTGTTGTTTCTACTTTAGTAAGGGCATCTAGAGCTTCTGGAGTCAAGGATCGAGGGGATTTTGGATTTGGATCTTTTTTTAATATATCAAATAAAGGCTGTAAGTTACCAGTAGGTATTTTTAAATACGGACGAAACCAATTTATATCTCTTAAGAGTTTTTGGAAATCATTGAGCGTTTGCAATTGGTCTTTACGAATGGTTGCTTTTTGATTAATAACCTTTGGCCCCTGGAGTTCAAAACCTAAATAAGTATAAGGGTCTTTTAATTGTACTTTTTTTGGTGTTATTTGTAGTCCAGCAGCATTTAAACTATTTTTAAGCTGATGGAAACATTGTAAAACTTCTGTTCCTATACGTCCCGCTATTAGGATATCATCCATATAATGGATTATATACATCTGTTTCCAGGCTTTTCGTATAGGCCGTATTGCTGTTGCTACAAACTTTTGACACAACGTTGGACTATTGGCCATGCCTTGAGGCAACACTTTCTATTGATAGCGTCTCATGGGCTCTCGGAAATTTACGGAAGGCAAACTAAATGTAAACCGTTCTTGATCATTAGGACGTAATGGTATAGTAAAGAAACAATCTTTAAGATCTAGAATAATTTTAAAGTAGCCTCTAGGGACAGCCACTGGAGAGGGCAATCTTGGTTGTAAGGCACCCATTATTACCATGGTGGCATTAATGGCTCTCAGATCTTGTAAGAGCCTCTATTTACCAGATTTTTTTTTTACAACAAAGATAGGAGTATTTCAAGGGGAAATGCTCTCTACTATATGTCCAGCCTCTAGCTGTTCTTGTACTAATTGTTGGGCGGCTTGTAATTTTTTAGTGGTTAGCGGCCATTGAGCAACCCAGATAGGCGACGAGGACTTCTAAGTTATAGGATCTGCGCATCTCTGGGGTACAGGCAAGTCAATGGTCGCCATTAAAAACTTCCCAAACCTCTACGATCTATTTTGCATACAGCCTGGACAGGTTCCACTATCCCATCCTCCCTTCTTCCTAGACCTTTTCTAGGGGTATATCCTTGGGCTAGCATCTGTACTGTAACTACGTCATTTGGGCTACACATAATTATTTTCATTTGTGACAGCAAATCTCGACCCTATAAATTTACAGGCAGGCGAGCAATAACAAACGGTTTAATCAATCTAGAATTATTTTCTTTATCTTTCTAAGTGAGATATTTGGAACTTTGCCTGGGGTTGGTACTCTGCCCAATGCCTCTTAAATTTGTCATGGTTTTTGAAGTAGGCCAATTAGATGGCCAATCTTCTTTTCTGATAATGGTTACATCAGTTCCTGTATCTATTAGCCCATTGAATAATTTCTCATCTAACCAGAGAGTCAACGAAGGCTTATTATTGGTGATCTGTTGTACCCAATATGTATCTGAGGATTTAAAATTTTTGGCTTCTCTTTTCCTCGACTGTGTTATATGATCGGTTGCAATCAAAGGTATTAATATCAATTGAGCTATTTTCTTTCCTTGATTAATAGTTGTAATACTCTCATTAGTCTGGGCCATAATTTTAATCTCTCCTGTATAATCGTTATCAATAACTCCTGGGAAGACTTGGAGACCCTTTATGGTGACATTTTTATGTCCTAGGAGTAACCCAAAAGTTTTAGGAGGCAGGGGACCATAGACCCCTGTAGGCAAGGCTTGAGGCCCCATTTCTGGAGTCAATATTGTGTGGGTGGCGGCACAGAGGTCCAATCCTGTGCTGCCTGGGATTGCTCTATTAAGTCCTGAAAGGGGTTGTTGTTGTTCTGAGCTGGAACAAAGCTGACTGTCCCATATGCTTGTCTCGGGGCCTGAGGCTGGCCCCTCTTCTCGTTTCCCTGTTGGGGTGTTAGAGGATTTCCTTGAACATCAGTCTTAGATCTACACTGATTCATCCAGTGTTTTCTTCTTTTGTATCTAGGACAGAGGCCAGGGGCTTTCTCGTCAGCTTTTTTATCACTATCTTGAGCTACATTGTTGTAATTTTGAGCAAAGTGTCTTGGCCTTCCACATTTAAAGCACCCCCTTTTATTTCTATCTCGCTCAGCTAGAAAGTCCTTGACTGTTTTTCCACTAAACGCTGCTGCCATGGCCAAACCTTGTTGATATGATGGTCCAATATCTGTACAAAGACGTATATATCCCGTCAAGTCAGTCTTTTTTCTATAAGGCCTAATTGCAGCTTGACAGGCTGCATTGGCATTTTCATAGGCCAACTGTTTTACATAATCTAGTCCCGCATCAGCGCTTCCAAAAATCTTGTCTGCCGTTGTGATAAGTCTGTGCACAAAGTCTGCAAATGGCTCATCCGATCTCTGTTTTACCCCTGTAAGTGAGGCTCCTAGATCTCCTTTTGTTGGGAGTTTTCTCTAAGCTTTAGTGGCAGCTGTCTGAATCTGTGCAAATAATCTAGCATCGTATTGCATTTGTGTATCACCATTATCATAGTGACCAGAACCTGTCAACATATCGAGAGTCTACTCATTTTTTGCCTGGAAATTTTTTTGTGTTGTTTTTTTACACGCCTCGAAGTACTCTGATTTCCATAACAGATGATCACCCCCTGTGAGAACTGTTCTGACTAAAGTATTCCAGTCCCCAGGTGTAAGCCAAGTGTCTGCCACAGATTTTAATATGGCGATGGTATAGGGCGCAGTGGCTCCATATTGGGAGACTGTAGTTTTCAATTCTTTTATGATAGCAAAATCAAAACCCCTATGATGTCTCCATATCGTTCCCTGATTGTCTGTGGTCTCCGTGACCGGAAAGGCAACTTTACAGTCATAATCTCTCTCTTTTGGGTAAGCAGCCATCTTGCCTTTAGGGACATGTTTACCAGGCTGCTGGTGCTGACGTGCGGTAGGACTTTCTTTCACTACGTCATCAACCCGCTCGTTTTTAGTTTTTAATCTTTGTAATTTAGTAATTAATGACTGATGTAATTCTTTAAGCTTTATTTGTTTTTTTAATAAGGCAATCTTATTTCTCAGTTCTTCCCTAGGATTAATATCTTCTCTCTCACCCATGGCCGCCATGACTGTAGGCGCGGAGGCCATTTTGTAGGGGGGAGGGCATGAAAATGGCGGAAGCTGGTCCAACCCATGACTTTTTACGACCTCTTCTTTTAAGTTATCCCAACCAACCTCTAAAGGGCCAGGACTATGTTTATCTTGATTCTCACTTTTTATTTGTAACTTGGGATATATTTTTGGAACCTTTCTCTTTAGTTCTGTCTCAGAGGGTTCTCCTATAACCTCCTGCTTTTTTTTAACAGGAGTGGCAGCAGGCTCCTCATCATCACTCTCTAAAGATATTAAATCTGTCTCTTCTTCTAAGGGAGACTTCTTAAGATCTGTTTGAGAACTAGTCTTTAAGATTTCTTCTGTATGAGCAATAGCAATTGTTATTTCTGGAGGTCTATCTCTAGTATCTATAAGTTCTTTAACTAGATTCTAGTAACTGAAAGCAGTCACGGGAACTTTTTCTGGTCCAAAAGCGTCATAAAAATCCCGCAGTGCATCTCCTACCCGCTTCCACCTGCTTAAAGTAATAGTTCCTTTTTGTGGAAACCAGGGGCAGACATCTTTAACAAAATCAAAAAATTTAAACAAATCTTGACTTTTCACCTTTACTCCTCGTGCCTTTAAAGCTCTTTCTAATTGTTTTACATACACATCATGTTGACTCAATTCTTGTCTCATTTTGCAAATTTTTTATGCTTGTCCCCTATTTGGTGCCTATCTTTACTTTAATCTTGGCGCGGCAGGTTCCCGCAGCAGCTGAGAGGCAATTCACTCTTCTCTGTTGTCGCCGGCTCTTGGCACCGCTTCTTCACGGGGGACCCCCGTACTTCAGGCCCCACGTTGGGCGCCACTTGTCCCGACCCGCAGGATTCGTCAACGAAGACCTAGGATTCCTCAACGCAGACCCTAAAGGGGGGGAGTGGGAATGAAGAGGACAAGAGACACGAGAAATAGAGACAAGACAGGAGTCTGATCAAGTCTCGTTTTATTGTTGAAAGTGAGCAATATTTATACTGTACAAAAGGCGGAAGAGCCCAACAATAGACCAATCATGTTAAAGGTCAACTATACACGAGATTACATAATGGTAAGAGTCTATGAGGAGCATGTACTGATCACGAGCACGGAAACTTCACTCAGCCAATCACGACAATGAGCACACGTCCCAGACAGCGCAAGACCGCGCCCCTCCTGCTCCCGCTAGGCGCCATCTTTGAAAGCCTGTGGCGATGTTCTCAAACTGAAGGTCGTAAGGCGTGGTTAAGGTTCTCACAGTCCCAGTCAGGATGATGATATTCTCATGCTGGGAGCTCCGCCAAGCGCTATCTCAAATGTTACATTGTAGCATTCATGCTTGGGAGGCTTAGGATGCGGCCGGGCCGACCCGCGGTCCCGGACAGTCCATGAGTCTCTCTCCCTGAGATTTTCACACCTGGTGCTGGGAGGTAGAAAGCTTGTCAGGATGAGTCGGAAGCTGACCCACAGAAAGCTGGGGCAACCACCCCAAAATGCTATAGTCTCCACTTTGAGCTGTCCTGGAGGCATCTTGGGATCCCTCGAAGGAATGCTTGAGATAGAAGCTGTGGTTCAGATAGTCAACTGCATCTCTGTCATTTGCACTCAAGAAAATCCCGACTAATATCATCCAGAAAAAAAAAAGCCCTCAAAGGCTAAAGCCCCTCTCCATGGGAAGCAGCAGTTACTGAAAGCTTTGTACATAGTTTCGGGCATTCACAGTCACAGTCATGAATTCTTTATGGCTTAGCCCTACCTGTGATTAGCATCAGTTGCGCGCCTCTGAGTTTATGAAGGTCAAATGCTCACAGGTTGTTTATTACTTCTCCTGGCAATAGTGCTTGCTTTGCTGGGTGATCCTTTAGACATGTGTAAGAAAAACAGAAACTAGGACTCCTATTTGGATTTTTCCCCAAATAAACACATATACAAATATAGAAATCACAACTTATGAAGTCAATCAATAAGGAAGCAAAAAAAAAAAAAAAGTACATGCCAGGTAGAGCACCCACCCGTAGCTGTGCAAATGTCCCCATGAACAGAGAATTCATAAAAACAAGTGGGCAGAACAGAGAAAGATGATGTCATTGAACTATTGTCTTATCCTGAATATTACTTAAGTGATTGTAGTACTTCTCTGGTTAGGATAAGAAATGTCTAGGTTCTAATCTGGCAACATACATATCTGTAAACAACAAAACTCTGTAAAAGTTGAAAGTAAAATAAAAGTTAAAAAAAAATGTCTAGGTTGTTGCAGGATCAATGGAATTGTAACTTAGGCTCTACAATTCACTTATCTGATTCTGTGTATTTTTATCAGTTCTGTGTTCAAGTGAAAAAAAATTCCCATCAAGGCTGTTGGGCAAGCTCCTGTCTTGTCTTTGGCCTGCACCTCTCGGCAGCCCTGTTCCCATGCCTCACATAGTACGTTGTGTCAGGAAGGTTAAGTAGCCAGACATTCTCAGGTCCATAGTGGTAGCACCTTGTACAAACCCACTTTGTTTTTTTTTAGTCCTGGAGTTGTGCTCAGCTGTACCTCATACTCTTTTCTCTGAGCCTTCTGAGGTGCACCTTTGTCACAGGAGCCCCTCTGGGTGTGGACTTCAGATCTACCAGAAGGTGGGTCTGTGAGGGGTACCCTTTGGACATTTGCCTTGAAATCCTTCATCTTACAGAGAACCCTTTGGACTTGACTCTGTTAAAAAAGGGGGGGGGGGGGGAGCCTCAGTTTGCACTCAAGAAAATCCCGACTAATATCATCCAGAAAAAGCCCTCAAAGGCTAAAGCCCCTCTCCATGGGAAGCAGCAGTTACTGAAAGCTTTGTACATAGTTTCGGGCATTCACAGTCACAGTCATGAATTCTTTATGGCTTAGCCCTACCTGTGATTAGCATCAGTTCGCGCCTCTGAGTTTATGAAGGTCAAATGCTCACAGGTTGTTTATTACTTCTCCTGGCAATAGTGCTTGCTTTGCTGGGTGATCCTTTAGACATGTGTAAGAAAAACAGAAACTAGGACTCCTATTTGGATTTTTCCCCAAATAAACACATATACAAATATAGAAATCACAACTTATGAAGTCAATCAATAAGGAAGCAAAAAAAAAAAAAAAGTACATGCCAGGTAGAGCACCCACCCGTAGCTGTGCAAATGTCCCCATGAACAGAGAATTCATAAAAACAAGTGGGCAGAACAGAGAAAGATGATGTCATTGAACTATTGTCTTATCCTGAATATTACTTAAGTGATTGTAGTACTTCTCTGGTTAGGATAAGAAATGTCTAGGTTCTAATCTGGCAACATACATATCTGTAAACAACAAAACTCTGTAAAAGTTGAAAGTAAAATAAAAGTTAAAAAAAAATGTCTAGGTTGTTGCAGGATCAATGGAATTGTAACTTAGGCTCTACAATTCACTTATCTGATTCTGTGTATTTTTATCAGTTCTGTGTTCAAGTGAAAAAAAATTCCCATCAAGGCTGTTGGGCAAGCTCCTGTCTTGTCTTTGGCCTGCACCTCTCGGCAGCCCTGTTCCCATGCCTCACATAGTACGTTGTGTCAGGAAGGTTAAGTAGCCAGACATTCTCAGGTCCATAGTGGTAGCACCTTGTACAAACCCACTTTGTTTTTTTTTAGTCCTGGAGTTGTGCTCAGCTGTACCTCATACTCTTTTCTCTGAGCCTTCTGAGGTGCACCTTTGTCACAGGAGCCCCTCTGGGTGTGGACTTCAGATCTACCAGAAGGTGGGTCTGTGAGGGGTACCCTTTGGACATTTGCCTTGAAATCCCTTCATCTTACAGAGAACACTCAAGAATGTTCTAGGATCCTTTTGCCCTAGTTCCTTGACTCTGTTAAGCAGAGCCAGGCAGGACAGGGAGCCAGGAGGGGACAAAGGAGTTCTTCATACCTGGCAGAATCTTCACTCTAAGATGCTAGTATCTTCTATGGTTGTAGCTAGATGTCCTCACATTGTTCTCTGACAAAAGTTGCGTAAATTTGACGGACTTGGGAAACTTTATTTGCCTCCAATGCTGTTATCTTCTGCTTTGTGAAAACCCATCTTTGGAGCAGGGGAAGGGTAAACTGGTGGAGCTAGTGGTAAAGAACTCACCTGCCAATGAAGGAGACAAAAAGAGATGCAGGTTTGATCCCTGGGTCGGAAGATCCCCCGGAGGAGGAAATGGCAGTTCCCTCCGGTATTCTTGCCTGAAGAATCCCATGGACAGAGGATCCTGTAGGGCTGTGGTCCATGGGGTCAAACAGAGTTGGACATGACTGAAGTGACTCAGCACATATGCATGAACTGGCTGAAAGCAGCCTAAAGGTACAAGCTCCCAGTTAGAAGATAAATAAGTACTAGGGATGTCACGTACCACATACTAAATATTGCAACATGCTGTATATGACGTGTGAAAATTGTTAGGAGAGTGAATTCTAAGAGTTCTTATGATAAGGAAAGAACATTTTTTTCTTTTTCGCTTTATTTTATATTTATGTGAGATGATGGATGTTCCCTGTCATTGAGGTCATCATTTCCTGACATATAGAAGTCAGATCTCTATATTGTACACCTTTAACTTACACAGTACTGTGTGTCAATCACATCTCAATAAAACTAAAAGGGTACAAGAAAAAAGCTATCTTTATAAAATGTAAACTTATATTTACTGAAACCTTGATTTTACAAATGAGAGAAATAGAAAAAAAAAGAGAGCGAGTCAGACCATGCACTTGATATGGTATCTGTCAGCATCTTTCTGTTGAACACATCATCTTCTCATTTTGACAAGCACACGACAAACGTTAACACTGCCTTCACCTTTGTGCTTTAACTGAAACTTGATTTTGCCTGATGACAGTGTTCCTTATAACCGGTTCTCAAGAATAGACTACTCATATTCCATCCCTTCTTTAAACTTCACACCTTTACACTACAGTCATATGTTGCTGCAGCACAGATTACCACAAGCATAGGAACTTCAAACACTTTTTGCCTTCCTACAAAGGGAAAAAAAGTTCTTCATACCTGGCCCCTTAAGATTAGTCTTCTATGGTTGTAGCTAGATGTCCTCACCTTGTTCTCTGACAACAGTTGCGTAAATTTGACGGACTTGGGAAACTTTATTTGCCTCCAATGCTGTTATCTTCTGCTTTGTGAAAACCCATCTTTGGAGCAGGGGAAGGGTAAACTGGTGGAGCTAGTGGTAAAGAACTCACCTGCCAATGAAGGAGACAAAAAGAGATGCAGGTTTGATCCCTGGGTCGGAAGATCCCCCGGAGGAGGAAATGGCAGTTCCCTCCGGTATTCTTGCCTGAAGAATCCCATGGACAGAGGATCCTGTAGGGCTGTGGTCCATGGGGTCAAACAGAGTTGGACATGACTGAAGTGACTCAGCACATATGCATGAACTGGATGAAAGCAGCCTAAAGGTACAAGCTCCCAGTTAGAAGATAAATAAGTACTAGGGATGTCACGTACCACATACTAAATATTGCAACATGCTGTATATGACGTGTGAAAATTGTTAGGAGAGTGAATTCTAAGAGTTCTTATGATAAGGAAAGAACATTTTTTTCTTTTTCGCTTTATTTTATATTTATGTGAGATGATGGATGTTCCCTGTCATTGAGGTCATCATTTCCTGACATATAGAAGTCAGATCTCTATATTGTACACCTTTAACTTACACAGTACTGTGTGTCAATCACATCTCAATAAAACTAAAAGGGTACAAGAAAAAAGCTATCTTTATAAAATGTAAACTTATATTTACTGAAACCTTGATTTTACAAATGAGAGAAATAGAAAAAAAAAGAGAGCGAGTCAGACCATGCACTTGATATGGTATCTGTCAGCATCTTTCTGTTGAACACATCATCTTCTCATTTTGACAAGCACACGACAAACGTTAACACTGCCTTCACCTTTGTGCTTTAACTGAAACTTGATTTTGCCTGATGACAGTGTTCCTTATAACCGGTTCTCAAGAATAGACTACTCATATTCCATCCCTTCTTTAAACTTCACACCTTTACACTACAGTCATATGTTGCTGCAGCACAGATTACCACAAGCATAGCAACTTCAAACAACGCCTAATTATTAGCTCACCATTATGCAGTCAGCAGTTTAGAAGGGTCTGACTGAATTCTCTGCTTTGGGCCTCACGGGCTGAAGTCAAGTTGCTGTCCCAACTTAGCTCTTATCTGGGGATTCTGGGAAAGGATCTGCTTCCAAGCACATCCAGGCTGTTTGCAGAATTTGGTTCCTTGTGGTCTTCATTTCCTTGCTGGCTGTCATGTGGAGGCAACTCTTGGCTCCTAGAGACTTTCTCTGGTCCTGGCATGAAGTCCCACTCTTTCTTCAAAGCCAACAATGGGTGTGAATCCCCACCACACTTTCTGACTTCCTCTCTTGCTAGTTTCTGGAGCACATTTTCTGCTTTCAGAGAACTTACCTGTCTGAGTCTAGGCTACCAGTAGATTCTCTGACCTGGGACTTTAATCACATCTGCAAAATCCTTTCAGAGCAGACCCCAGAAAAGTGTTTGATTGGATAGATAGGGCACAGGACTCTTGAGGGAGGGATCATCCTTAGAATTTTGTCCGCCATGGCTATCAACTTAGAAGCATTTTAGCCCCCTTGAGGGTCTTGGGTTAATGTGGAAACCTCCACAGCAGGGTTGTGTGGTTTCTCCTAGGGTAACTTCAGGTTTCAGAGTTATCTGCTGCTCACTGTTTGGATTTTGTCCATCACACTTCTTCGTCCTCTCATTTTTGTCTTCTTTGAGCTGGGCAGAGGGTTTAGAGGTTCTTTTTACTTTCTTGTGAGGCTAAAATATTCTTTAAAAATTATGTTTGTGGAAATTTATGTAGGATCTAAATATGTTTCAATAGGCCTTCCACAATCTCATCTAGGGAAAAGTTATTTTTCAAGACCTTGATGGGTGCCCTCTGGAACATGCATGTTAATATGCTGGCAAAATATTAAAGATAACTTTGTGTGTAATAGAATAGGTATAATTCTATTTTCTGCATTAGATCTAATTTTGATTATTGAAAGATAAACCATGGTGTCAAGATTTCAATTTCAGGGCTTCCCTGGAGGTCCAGTGGGTAAGAACACTGTCTTGCGGTGCAAGGGACACCGGTTCGATCCTTGACCTGGGAAAATCCCACGTGCCACGGAGTAACAACGCCTAATTATTAGCTCACCATTATGCAGTCAGCAGTTTAGAAGGGTCTGACTGAATTCTCTGCTTTGGGCCTCACGGGCTGAAGTCAAGTTGCTGTCCCAACTTAGCTCTTATCTGGGGATTCTGGGAAAGGATCTGCTTCCAAGCACATCCAGGCTGTTTGCAGAATTTGGTTCCTTGTGGTCTTCATTTCCTTGCTGGCTGTCATGTGGAGGCAACTCTTGGCTCCTAGAGACTTTCTCTGGTCCTGGCATGAAGTCCCACTCTTTCTTCAAAGCCAACAATGGGTGTGAATCCCCACCACACTTTCTGACTTCCTCTCTTGCTAGTTTCTGGAGCACATTTTCTGCTTTCAGAGAACTTACCTGTCTGAGTCTAGGCTACCAGTAGATTCTCTGACCTGGGACTTTAATCACATCTGCAAAATCCTTTCAGAGCAGACCCCAGAAAAGTGTTTGATTGGATAGATAGGGCACAGGACTCTTGAGGGAGGGATCATCCTTAGAATTTTGTCCGCCATGGCTATCAACTTAGAAGCATTTTAGCCCCCTTGAGGGTCTTGGGTTAATGTGGAAACCTCCACAGCAGGGTTGTGTGGTTTCTCCTAGGGTAACTTCAGGTTTCAGAGTTATCTGCTGCTCACTGTTTGGATTTTGTCCATCACACTTCTTCGTCCTCTCATTTTTGTCTTCTTTGAGCTGGGCAGAGGGTTTAGAGGTTCTTTTTACTTTCTTGTGAGGCTAAAATATTCTTTAAAAATTATGTTTGTGGAAATTTATGTAGGATCTAAATATGTTTCAATAGGCCTTCCACAATCTCATCTAGGGAAAAGTTATTTTTCAAGACCTTGATGGGTGCCCTCTGGAACATGCATGTTAATATGCTGGCAAAATATTAAAGATAACTTTGTGTGTAATAGAATAGGTATAATTCTATTTTCTGCATTAGATCTAATTTTGATTATTGAAAGATAAACCATGGTGTCAAGATTTCAATTTCAGGGCTTCCCTGGAGGTCCAGTGGGTAAGAACACTGTCTTGCGGTGCAAGGGACACCGGTTCGATCCTTGACCTGGGAAAATCCCACGTGCCACGGAGTGGCTGGACCAATGTGTCCAATTACTGAGCCGGAGCTCTGGAGCGCATGCGCCCAGAGCCGGTGCTCTGTGACAACAGGGACCACCGCGATGGGAGGCCCACACCGGCAAAAAAACAAAGATGGATGAAACTGAATAAATGAAAGACCAATAGAAGCGGCCCGCCCGTTCCGCTCCCTCCCCAACCCGCCCCCCGCCGAAAAAAAAAATGTCAATTTCATGACTTCAAGAGACTCACTAGCCATCAAGTTATCTATTGTTCTTCAGTCTGTGTTCAGAGTAATATTACAAAGGATTCAGATATTATCACACTGGTTTTTTAGTTGAAGTATAATTGACTAACAATACTATCTCAGTGTTAGGTATGTAACATACTGATTTACTGTTTTAATAGACTATATCCCATATAAGTAATTATAAAATATTGTGTACATTCCCTGTGATATATATTACATTCTTATATCCTCCTTATTTTATACAGAGTAGTTTGTATCTCTTAGTCCCTACAATTTTGACCCTCCCCACTCACCTCTCCCCTCCAGTTAAAAGTTAGTTTGTTCTCTGTATCTGCTTTTGTTTTATTTGTTCATTTGCTTTATCTTTTAGATTCTACATATAAGAGAAAAACACATAGTATTTGCCTTTCTCTGACTTATTTCGCTAAGGTGGATGAACCCTCTGGGCCCATCCATGTTGTTGCAAATGGCAAAACTTCATTCTGTTTTAGCACTGGGTAAAATTCCATTGTATATATACGCCACATCTTTATCCATTCATCAGTTCATAGACAGTTATTTTGCTTCCATATCTTGGCAACTGCAAGTAAAGGTACTGTGAATATTGGGGTTCATGTATCTTCAAATCAGTGTTTTTACTTTTGGTGGGTTATATCCAGAGTAGAACTGCTGAATCATGTGGTAGTTCTATTTTTAATTTTTGAGAAACTTCCATACTATTTTTTATAGTGGTTGTACTAATTTATATTCCTACCAACAGTGCACTTGGTTCTCCATTCTCTACATTTTATGGTGTCAAGAAGGCTCCTGAGGCCATGGCTGGTAACCCGGATCCTTGACCTGGGAAAATCCCACGTGCCACGGAGTGGCTGGACCAATGTGTCCAATTACTGAGCCGGAGCTCTGGAGCGCATGCGCCCAGAGCCGGTGCTCTGTGACAACAGGGACCACCGCGATGGGAGGCCCACACCGGCAAAAAAACAAAGATGGATGAAACTGAATAAATGAAAGACCAATAGAAGCGGCCCGCCCGTTCCGCTCCCTCCCCAACCCGCCCCCCGCCGAAAAAAAAAATGTCAATTTCATGACTTCAAGAGACTCACTAGCCATCAAGTTATCTATTGTTCTTCAGTCTGTGTTCAGAGTAATATTACAAAGGATTCAGATATTATCACACTGGTTTTTTAGTTGAAGTATAATTGACTAACAATACTATCTCAGTGTTAGGTATGTAACATACTGATTTACTGTTTTAATAGACTATATCCCATATAAGTAATTATAAAATATTGTGTACATTCCCTGTGATATATATTACATTCTTATATCCTCCTTATTTTATACAGAGTAGTTTGTATCTCTTAGTCCCTACAATTTTGACCCTCCCCACTCACCTCTCCCCTCCAGTTAAAAGTTAGTTTGTTCTCTGTATCTGCTTTTGTTTTATTTGTTCATTTGCTTTATCTTTTAGATTCTACATATAAGAGAAAAACACATAGTATTTGCCTTTCTCTGACTTATTTCGCTAAGGTGGATGAACCCTCTGGGCCCATCCATGTTGTTGCAAATGGCAAAACTTCATTCTGTTTTAGCACTGGGTAAAATTCCATTGTATATATACGCCACATCTTTATCCATTCATCAGTTCATAGACAGTTATTTTGCTTCCATATCTTGGCAACTGCAAGTAAAGGTACTGTGAATATTGGGGTTCATGTATCTTCAAATCAGTGTTTTTACTTTTGGTGGGGTTATATCCAGAGTAGAACTGCTGAATCATGTGGTAGTTCTATTTTTAATTTTTTGAGAAACTTCCATACTATTTTTTTATAGTGGTTGTACTAATTTATATTCCTACCAACAGTGCACTTGGCTTCTCCATTCTCTACATTTTTGCCAACACTTGTTATTTCTTGTCTTTTTGACAATAACATTCTGGCAGGCATGAGCACATTGATTTTTCATAGCTCAGGGCTATGAAATGGTCAGTCTTGAAACAGAGGATTTGGTTCATAACTGAGTGTCTGCTTTAAAGAGGAAGATGTGCTGACCCTTTCAGCAGTATCTTTCAGGGTAAAAGTGATGAATGTGTTGATTGCTGTGATAGACTGCAGACATGGCTACTATTATTTGAATCCCTTTGCAATGCGACTTTGTAGCTCTTTGCATCAAGAGGTGGAGCTGATCTACCCTTTCCTTGACTCAACTTGTGACTTGCTTTGACCAATAGAATGCAAACAAGGTGACATCATGCCTGGTCTCCAGTGACTGTGCCTACTGGCCTACCCTTCTGGAACTTTCTGGAGCCACCAGTGAACAAGCCCAGAATCCCATGCTGCCAAATCCAGAAATAGAGATGGATTTCAGGTGCTTGAGAAAACACAGCCGAGATCCGGAGAAATGTAGGTTCCCAAGGAAAATATTAGTGGCTGTTATCTGAAGACAGTAAGTTTGGGGTTGGTTTGTTCTACTAGCATAGTTCCATTTCTCTTCTGAGGCAGGTTCAAAGGGCAAGTCCCACCCTGTTCTTTAGTAGCAACATTAAATAGGGACCTGAGGCAAAGATTCCTCTCAGGAACTTTGCAAGCATGTTTCATTTATTTCAGTAATGTACAAATTTTCTTTCTGTGATAGATACACATAGATTTTATGTAACTTACTTAAGAATGATAGTTAAATGTCTCAAAATTTTATTCCCATTCATTTTTCCCCTCTCTGAGTGAAAATAAAAACTAAATGTGTGATAAGCTCTAAGTGCTTCAGAAGAAAAATTGAGTGTTTAAAAGTCTCCTGAATGTCTAAGTTTTCCAAATGCTCCAGTATTGCTATTACATAGCTTTGGCCAAATCGGGACAGGGGGAGGGTCTGAAATATCTGAATAACATAAAAGTCTCTTTGGTCTTATAATACTAATAGTTGATTTCTTTTTTTAAGTAACATTTATAACTTTTAAATTGTAAGATATGGGCATTATTCTTCACTCCTGGCCTCCCAGCCCATTTTATGCACAAGGGACCAAGACTCTGAGAGATGTGCATAGCTCAGGGCTATGAAATGGTCAGTCTTGAAACAGAGGATTTGGTTCATAACTGAGTGTCTGCTTTAAAGAGGAAGATGTGCTGACCCTTTCAGCAGTATCTTTCAGGGTAAAAGTGATGAATGTGTTGATTGCTGTGATAGACTGCAGACATGGCTACTATTATTTGAATCCCTTTGCAATGCGACTTTGTAGCTCTTTGCATCAAGAGGTGGAGCTGATCTACCCTTTCCTTGACTCAACTTGTGACTTGCTTTGACCAATAGAATGCAAACAAGGTGACATCATGCCTGGTCTCCAGTGACTGTGCCTACTGGCCTACCCTTCTGGAACTTTCTGGAGCCACCAGTGAACAAGCCCAGAATCCCATGCTGCCAAATCCAGAAATAGAGATGGATTTCAGGTGCTTGAGAAAACACAGCCGAGATCCGGAGAAATGTAGGTTCCCAAGGAAAATATTAGTGGCTGTTATCTGAAGACAGTAAGTTTGGGGTTGGTTTGTTCTACTAGCATAGTTCCATTTCTCTTCTGAGGCAGGTTCAAAGGGCAAGTCCCACCCTGTTCTTTAGTAGCAACATTAAATAGGGACCTGAGGCAAAGATTCCTCTCAGGAACTTTGCAAGCATGTTTCATTTATTTCAGTAATGTACAAATTTTCTTTCTGTGATAGATACACATAGATTTTATGTAACTTACTTAAGAATGATAGTTAAATGTCTCAAAATTTTATTCCCATTCATTTTTCCCCTCTCTGAGTGAAAATAAAAACTAAATGTGTGATAAGCTCTAAGTGCTTCAGAAGAAAAATTGAGTGTTTAAAAGTCTCCTGAATGTCTAAGCTTTCCAAATGCTCCAGTATTGCTATTACATAGCTTTGGCCAAATCGGGACAGGGGGAGGGTCTGAAATATCTGAATAACATAAAAGTCTCTTTGGTCTTATAATACTAATAGTTGATTTCTTTTTTTAAGTAACATTTATAACTTTTAAATTGTAAGATATGGGCATTATTCTTCACTCCTGGCCTCCCAGCCCATTTTATGCACAAGGGACCAAGACTCTGAGAGATGAAGTCACTTGGCTTAATGGTAGTGATATAGCATTTTCCCATTACCACTTGACACCTAAATCCATGCTTTTTCCACATGTTAATAAGTGATTCTTGTTTGCTGTTTAGTCTCTTCAGTTGTGTCTGACTCTTTTGCGACCCCATGAACTGTAGCCTGCCAGGCTCCTATGTCCATGGGGTTTCCCAGGCAGGAATAGTGGAGTAGGTGGCCATTTTCTTCACCAGGGGATCTTATCAACCTAAAAATTGAACCCATGCATTTGCAGGTGGATTCTTGATCACTGAGCCACTTGGGAAGCCTAATAAATGATCAGTGGTTTGAAATTTGATAGTATGTTTCATTTAAGGCCTTTAAAATGTTAATAACTTTTTTCTTCCATAACACCCATTTTTTAATTTGGAAAATAGTGAGTAGAAAAATAAGTCTTTGTGTATTGGCCTTTAACAGGATGGTTCTGTAGCCCAGGAGAAAACACTATTAAGAATATTGCTTCGTGAGCAAAGGTTTGTCACCTCGCCTTGGCATCAGGGTCTGTTGACAAAACCACTGATGATCTAAAAGCCAACTTCGAAGGAAGCATGCCAATAAAAGCACCAACTGTAATCAGTTTCAAAATGACTTACATGATGTGAATGGAGGCATTGCCTGCCTGCTAATAGGAAGGGCTGGCAAACATGCAACTCCCACCTGCCAGCCTAGAGGATGTTCTTTTATTGCAGCTCTAATCCTGAGTCATACGTTGGCTCCTTTCCTCTATTTCTTTCTTTTTTTGTCTTTCTTTCTCTTACCCTTGGGACTTTCTTCTCAAGAGTAATATAAACAACAACAATAACAACAAAACATGGAAGGGAATCATGGAGTCATGGGGTACAGAAGGACAGGAGAACACCTGCCCCTGTCAAAGGGGCCAGGTGCCTGAGATTAAGGATAAAGGTGACTGATCACAGAAAGCTAAAAAACATGTACAGTGATGGAGAAATGAGGAGAAACAACTCCAGATGACTGACACAGCTGGATGTGAAGGAAAAGTGGTCAGCATGTATCACCAGGAGTCAGAAAGAAGGGGGTTTTTCTAAGGGACCAAGACTCTGAGAGATGAAGTCACTTGGCTTAATGGTAGTGATATAGCATTTTCCCATTACCACTTGACACCTAAATCCATGCTTTTTCCACATGTTAATAAGTGATTCTTGTTTGCTGTTTAGTCTCTTCAGTTGTGTCTGACTCTTTTGCGACCCCATGAACTGTAGCCTGCCAGGCTCCTATGTCCATGGGGTTTCCCAGGCAGGAATAGTGGAGTAGGTGGCCATTTTCTTCACCAGGGGATCTTATCAACCTAAAAATTGAACCCATGCATTTGCAGGTGGATTCTTGATCACTGAGCCACTTGGGAAGCCTAATAAATGATCAGTGGTTTGAAATTTGATAGTATGTTTCATTTAAGGCCTTTAAAATGTTAATAACTTTTTTCTTCCATAACACCCATTTTTTAATTTGGAAAATAGTGAGTAGAAAAATAAGTCTTTGTGTATTGGCCTTTAACAGGATGGTTCTGTAGCCCAGGAGAAAACACTATTAAGAATATTGCTTCGTGAGCAAAGGTTTGTCACCTCGCCTTGGCATCAGGGTCTGTTGACAAAACCACTGATGATCTAAAAGCCAACTTCGAAGGAAGCATGCCAATAAAAGCACCAACTGTAATCAGTTTCAAAATGACTTACATGATGTGAATGGAGGCATTGCCTGCCTGCTAATAGGAAGGGCTGGCAAACATGCAACTCCCACCTGCCAGCCTAGAGGATGTTCTTTTATTGCAGCTCTAATCCTGAGTCATACGTTGGCTCCTTTCCTCTATTTCTTTCTTTTTTTGTCTTTCTTTCTCTTACCCTTGGGACTTTCTTCTCAAGAGTAATATAAACAACAACAATAACAACAAAACATGGAAGGGAATCATGGAGTCATGGGGTACAGAAGGACAGGAGAACACCTGCCCCTGTCAAAGGGGCCAGGTGCCTGAGATTAAGGATAAAGGTGACTGATCACAGAAAGCTAAAAAACATGTACAGTGATGGAGAAATGAGGAGAAACAACTCCAGATGACTGACACAGCTGGATGTGAAGGAAAAGTGGTCAGCATGTATCACCAGGAGTCAGAAAGAAGGGTGGAAATACTCCATCCTCTACTCTTTTAAAACCATAATGTTTACATAGCCTGGCAACTAACTGATTTTTCTGACCTTGGAACATGCTACTTTATGCTTTGTTTCATTCCCTAAATACAAGTGTTGAACAAAAGAGAACCAGTCTTACAGACGGCGTTGAAACGTATGGCTTTGGGAGACCCAGAAATTCCAGTGTATGCTGAGAAGTTTTGTAAATCTTGTGGGAAGTTTTGTGGCTGCGTGATCCTGGCTTCTGGGAGCTTCTCCAGTAAGTGAAGCCCACTGACTCCCCCCGTGACTAAAACCACAACCATCCTTTCAGGGGCTAAGGAGATAAACAATATCTCCGCCTGCTGGGAGAGCCCTCAGAGGGGAGCATTTAGGGGACTAGAGAGAGGGAATTTTGGAGGAACTTGGGCAAGTCGCTTATAGAATGAAGAGTAAGGAGAAATCCTACTTGACCAAAGGCTATTTATAGATGTGGTACATTAATTCTGTATTTCACCAGGCACAAGGTTACTTGGACCTTGGCTTGAAAAAAAATGAGAATTTCTGATAACAGGAGAAAAAGATTGAAAAATTAAGCCCAGGACTAAAAACAATCATGCCATCTTATTGTTACAGAGATAATATGAAGATCTATCTGTTGTGAGAGAAATGGACCACAGCTTGGAGAGGCAGTCATGGTAGGAGGGACTATAGAACCAGAGTGACTGGGAGAGAATAGCAACTGAGCCATGGGAATGGAAGGCTACTGAGGGCAATTGGACCATCACAGCTGCCTTGGTATCCAATAACCATCTAGCTTTCCAAAAGACCTGAGTCTGAATGTGTCTTTGGTCTTTATAGTCTTTTTAAAAATATTTATTTACTTATTTGGTTGCACCAGGTGTTAGTTGTAGCATATTCTCAGGCCAGGGATCAAACCTGTCCCCCCTGCATTGGAAATACAGAGGCTTACCTACTGGAACACCAGGGAGTTAAGTCCCTGGCTTATAGTCCTCAGCAGCTCATAGAACTGACGCTAAAAGCTGGAAATGAGGAGAAACAACTCCAGATGACTGACACAGCTGGATGTGAAGGAAAAGTGGTCAGCATGTATCACCAGGAGTCAGAAAGAAGGGTGGAAATACTCCATCCTCTACTCTTTTAAAACCATAATGTTTACATAGCCTGGCAACTAACTGATTTTTCTGACCTTGGAACATGCTACTTTATGCTTTGTTTCATTCCCTAAATACAAGTGTTGAACAAAAGAGAACCAGTCTTACAGACGGCGTTGAAACGTATGGCTTTGGGAGACCCAGAAATTCCAGTGTATGCTGAGAAGTTTTGTAAATCTTGTGGGAAGTTTTGTGGCTGCGTGATCCTGGCTTCTGGGAGCTTCTCCAGTAAGTGAAGCCCACTGACTCCCCCCGTGACTAAAACCACAACCATCCTTTCAGGGGCTAAGGAGATAAACAATATCTCCGCCTGCTGGGAGAGCCCTCAGAGGGGAGCATTTGGGGGACTAGAGAGGGAATTTTGGAGGAACTTGGGCAAGTCGCTTATAGAATGAAGAGTAAGGAGAAATCCTACTTGACCAAAGGCTATTTATAGATGTGGTACATTAATTCTGTATTTCACCAGGCACAAGGTTACTTGGACCTTGGCTTGAAAAAAAATGAGAATTTCTGATAACAGGAGAAAAAGATTGAAAAATTAAGCCCAGGACTAAAAACAATCATGCCATCTTATTGTTACAGAGATAATATGAAGATCTATCTGTTGTGAGAGAAATGGACCACAGCTTGGAGAGGCAGTCATGGTAGGAGGGACTATAGAACCAGAGTGACTGGGAGAGAATAGCAACTGAGCCATGGGAATGGAAGGCTACTGAGGGCAATTGGACCATCACAGCTGCCTTGGTATCCAATAACCATCTAGCTTTCCAAAAGACCTGAGTCTGAATGTGTCTTTGGTCTTTATAGTCTTTTTAAAAATATTTATTTACTTATTTGGTTGCACCAGGTGTTAGTTGTAGCATATTCTCAGGCCAGGGATCAAACCTGTCCCCCCTGCATTGGAAATACAGAGGCTTAGCTACTGGAACACCAGGGAAGTAAGTCCCTGGTCTTTATAGTCCTCAGCAGCTCATAGAACTGAAAACATGATGGCCATTTCTCCTTCTAAATTGTGCTAGCATTCCAGAAGCTCTGTGTGTGTGAGAGAGGAGGAGAGAAATGAGCCCTATCACTCCCACCTCTGTTTTTCCTCCTAGGAAGTATTAGGATCTCAGATATATTAGAGACAGCATAATTGTATAGTTGATTAAATAAAGCTATATTTGTAGCCAGTGGTTTCTATGGGTGAATCATGTCCACTCAAAGTTTATATAGAATTAATCTTGTTACAGTCCTAAGCCCCCATGTGACTATGTTTGAAGTTAGGGGTTTTAGAGGTAATTAAGGTTAAATGAAGTCATGAGGGTGGGGTCCTAATCTGGTAGAATTGGTGGCCTTTTAAGAAGAGGAAGAAAAAGAGATTTCTTGCTCCTTCCCTGTGCGCACTTGGAGGAAGGGCCATATAAGGATCCCTGAGAAGGTGACCATCTACAAGCTGGAATGGGAACCTTCATCAGAACCTGACAATGCTGGCACCCTGATTTCAGATTTTTTAGCCGGCAGACTATGAGAAAATAAATTTCTGTTAAGACACCTAGTCCGTTGTATTTTGTTATGGCAGCCTTAGGTGACTAATACAGTGGGAACAAGACCAAAGTAGGAACCTAGATCTGACTCCTGGCCATATACATTTTTTGCTCTTTTTAAGATTTATTCACCAGTTCTCTTTTATTTTTGTTCTCCCTTTCTCTTTCTCTCTCCCTTCTCTCCATATGTTTTCCTAAGTGTTGTCTCTTGTATCTCTTCCAGCTGGCCTAGTGATGACAGAGCTTGGCCACATGGAATTTAGAAGTGGTTGTTCAGAGGGCTAGGAACCATTAGGCAGGGGATTTCTGTGTGCTGCTACAGGAGTCCCCACATCCCTTTGTAGTATTCATATTCGACTTTAAAGTTCTGTATTTTCCCTTAAAGTGTAAGCTCCATGAAGACAAAGGCTTTTTGTCTTGTCCATTGCTATATTTATAGCCTCTAGCACAGGGAAAATGACCCGCTGTACTTTCTGTCACAATTCTGCCATATATCTGGTTTAATAAGGTTCATGAAGGACCTACAACCTACTTTCGTTGTCACAATTCTCATAGAACTGAAAACATGATGGCCATTTCTCCTTCTAAATTGTGCTAGCATTCCAGAAGCTCTGTGTGGGTGAGAGGAGCAGAGAAATGAGCCCTATCACTCCCACCTCTGTTTTTCCTCCTAGGAAGTATTAGGATCTCAGATATATTAGAGACAGCATAATTGTATAGTTGATTAAATAAAGCTATATTTGTAGCCAGTGGTTTCTATGGGTGAATCATGTCCACTCAAAGTTTATATAGAATTAATCTTGTTACAGTCCTAAGCCCCCATGTGACTATGTTTGAAGTTAGGGGTTTTAGAGGTAATTAAGGTTAAATGAAGTCATGAGGGTGGGGTCCTAATCTGGTAGAATTGGTGGCCTTTTAAGAAGAGGAAGAAAAAGAGATTTCTTGCCCCTTTCCCCTGTGCGCACTTGGAGGAAGGGCCATATAAGGATCCCTGAGAAGGTGACCATCTACAAGCTGGAATGGGAACCTTCATCAGAACCTGACAATGCTGGCACCCTGATTTCAGATTTTTTAGCCGGCAGACTATGAGAAAATAAATTTCTGTTAAGACACCTAGTCCGTTGTATTTTGTTATGGCAGCCTTAGGTGACTAATACAGTGGGAACAAGACCAAAGTAGGAACCTAGATCTGACTCCTGGCCATATACATTTTTTGCTCTTTTTAAGATTTATTCACCAGTTCTCTTTTATTTTTGTTCTCCCTTTCTCTTTCTCTCTCCCTTCTCTCCATATGTTTTCCTAAGTGTTGTCTCTTGTATCTCTTCCAGCTGGCCTAGTGATGACAGAGCTTGGCCACATGGAATTTAGAAGTGGTTGTTCAGAGGGCTAGGAACCATTAGGCAGGGGATTTCTGTGTGCTGCTACAGGAGTCCCCACATCCCTTTGTAGTATTCATATTCGACTTTAAAGTTCTGTATTTTCCCTTAAAGTGTAAGCTCCATGAAGACAAAGGCTTTTTGTCTTGTCCATTGCTATATTTATAGCCTCTAGCACAGGGAAAATGACCCGCTGTACTTTCTGTCACAATTCTGCCATATATCTGGTTTAATAAGGTTCATGAAGGACCTACAACCTAGGCATTGTTCTCATGGTATATAGTACTGGTATGTGTTCAGTCACTTCAGTTGTGTCCTACTCCTTGCAACCCTATGGACTGTGGTCTGCCAGGCTCCTCTATGCATGGGATTCTCCAGCCAAGAATACTGGAGTGGGTTACCATGCCCTCCTCTAGGGAGTCTTCCTGACTGAGGGATCAAACCTGTGTCTCCTGCATCGGCAGAGAGATCATATGCTGCTGAGCCACTGGGGAAGCCCCAGTAATGGTATAGTGATTCTCAAAGTGTAGCTCTTGAACCAAAAGCATCAATATCACCTGGGACCTTGTAAGAAATACAAGTTCTTGGATCTGGCCCCAGACCTAGAGAATCAGAAACTCTGGGGGCAAGGTGCAGCATCTGTATTTTCAACTCAGGCTTTGCAATACTGATGACCTCAGTCATTTATTACTGTATTCATTCTTCTGTCTCAGTGGAAGGAATCCTTAATGCCCAGCACCTGGGTATTGCCAACAGCTCTTAGTAACTCTGAGTTGCTCAAGCTTAAACTCCATGTGCTTCAGCACATTGGAACCAATGAATCACATTGGAATCACATTGAAAACAAAGTGCCTCGAAGGTACCCAACACGTGGCTCCTCTCCTAGAAGCTCTGCTTCATCTAGCTCTGCCTGTGATCTGGGCATGAATGATTTAAAAGCTCTTCAGGTGATTCTAATATGTAGTCAAGGTTAAGCGCCAGTGAGATCGCTGGAAGACTAGGAAGGGAAAGAGGAATTGAAACTGAGTGCCCCGAAAGGGGTTGAAGTATTAGACTGAGTCACATGAAGTTGCTATGGTTATAAGTCAACCTCGGTTAAATGTTGGCAATTATATGTGGTTTGGCCTATTGAATGTTCTTAGCTCCCAAACAAAAGTAGTCATGGTCCATCCAACCAAAGGGCCCAGAAAGAAAGAAATTATAATAAACCAGATCTGTTCAACTGAAGCAGAATCCATTGCTATATTTATAGCCTCTAGCACAGAATTGTACTTTCTGTCACAATTCTGCCATATATCTGGTTTAATAAGGTTCATGAAGGACCTACAACCTAGGCATTGTTCTCATGGTATATAGTACTGGTATGTGTTCAGTCACTTCAGTTGTGTCCTACTCCTTGCAACCCTATGGACTGTGGTCTGCCAGGCTCCTCTATGCATGGGATTCTCCAGCCAAGAATACTGGAGTGGGTTACCATGCCCTCCTCTAGGGAGTCTTCCTGACTGAGGGATCAAACCTGTGTCTCCTGCATCGGCAGAGAGATCATATGCTGCTGAGCCACTGGGGAAGCCCCAGTAATGGTATAGTGATTCTCAAAGTGTAGCTCTTGAACCAAAAGCATCAATATCACCTGGGACCTTGTAAGAAATACAAGTTCTTGGATCTGGCCCCAGACCTAGAGAATCAGAAACTCTGGGGGCAAGGTGCAGCATCTGTATTTTCAACTCAGGCTTTGCAATACTGATGACCTCAGTCATTTATTACTGTATTCATTCTTCTGTCTCAGTGGAAGGAATCCTTAATGCCCAGCACCTGGGTATTGCCAACAGCTCTTAGTAACTCTGAGTTGCTCAAGCTTAAACTCCATGTGCTTCAGCACATTGGAACCAATGAATCACATTGGAATCACATTGAAAACAAAGTGCCTCGAAGGTACCCAACACGTGGCTCCTCTCCTAGAAGCTCTGCTTCATCTAGCTCTGCCTGTGATCTGGGCATGAATGATTTAAAAGCTCTTCAGGTGATTCTAATATGTAGTCAAGGTTAAGCGCCAGTGAGATCGCTGGAAGACTAGGAAGGGAAAGAGGAATTGAAACTGAGTGCCCCGAAAGGGGTTGAAGTATTAGACTGAGTCACATGAAGTTGCTATGGTTATAAGTCAACCTCGGTTAAATGTTGGCAATTATATGTGGTTTGGCCTATTGAATGTTCTTAGCTCCCAAACAAAAGTAGTCATGGTCCATCCAACCAAAGGGCCCAGAAAGAAAGAAATTATAATAAACCAGATCTGTTCAACTGAAGCAGAATCCATTATCTTCACACCTAAAAAATAGAACTGCTGGAAATTTCCTGGTGGTCCGGTGGTTAGGACTCAGCAATTTCACTGCTGGGGCCTGGGTTTGATCCTTGGTCAGAGGAACTAACATTCCACAAGCTGTGTGGTTAGTTAAAAAAAAAAAAAAAAGGAAATACTCCTGTGAATTTTGATTACTTTCCTCAAGAGCTGGAGTCACAAACTTTTCTGCAAAGGGCCTGATTATAAATGTTTTAGGATTTGCAGGCTGCATGGGGTCTCTTGCCGCTCCTCAACTCTGCCATTGTACTAGGCAATCAGCCAGAGACAACATGTAAATGAAAGCGCATGACTGTATTCTAAGAAAACTATGTTTGCTAAAACAGACAGATCTGACCAGAGGCCATAATTTTGTTGACCCTTGTCCTAGTTTAGGAGTTTTCTGGAAGAATGCTAGATATAAGTTGTCTAAGACTTTTGCATGATGAAACAACTGACAGTTGACTTAAGTAAAGTTATACAAATTAGCTGTAAGACACAAAGAGAGCCTCCACATATCAATTGGCTATCAAGTGATATAATGTAGTATTGTGAGCTCCTTGGAACAGAAGGACTCCCGTTTAGGCAGCAGGTTATGAGTCATGGGGACTGAAATGGGAGGAGTCCCAAAGTGTGGGAAGTCCATTTCCCTTTTTATACAATTAGTGTGTAACAAATGTTGCTATTTAGTTTGCTAGGGCTACCATTAACAAAGTGACACAGACTGTATTTTTTTTTTTCGGCCACTTCTGTTGATCTTTCATTTATCTATTTCCATCCATCTTTGTTCCTTGGCCTGCGTGGGCCTCCCTTCGCAGTGGCCTCTCTCGTCACAGAGCACCGGCTGTGGGTGCATGCTCTCCAGAGCTCCAGCTCGGTAATTGGGCACATTGATCCAGTCGCTCAGCGGCATGTGGGATCTTCCCAGGCCATGGTTCGAACCGGCGCCCCTTGCACTGAATTGGCAATTATATGTGGTTTGGCCTATTGAATGTTCTTAGCCCCCAAAAAGTCATGGTCCATCCAACCAAAGGGCCCAGAAAGAAAGAAATTATAATAAACCAGATCTGTTCAACTGAAGCAGAATCCATTATCTTCACACCTAAAAAATAGAACTGCTGGAAATTTCCTGGTGGTCCGGTGGTTAGGACTCAGCAATTTCACTGCTGGGGCCTGGGTTTGATCCTTGGTCAGAGGAACTAACATTCCACAAGCTGTGTGGTTAGTTAAAAAAAAAAAAAAAAGGAAATACTCCTGTGAATTTTGATTACTTTCCTCAAGAGCTGGAGTCACAAACTTTTCTGCAAAGGGCCTGATTATAAATGTTTTAGGATTTGCAGGCTGCATGGGGTCTCTTGCCGCTCCTCAACTCTGCCATTGTACTAGGCAATCAGCCAGAGACAACATGTAAATGAAAGCGCATGACTGTATTCTAAGAAAACTATGTTTGCTAAAACAGACAGATCTGACCAGAGGCCATAATTTTGTTGACCCTTGTCCTAGTTTAGGAGTTTTCTGGAAGAATGCTAGATATAAGTTGTCTAAGACTTTTGCATGATGAAACAACTGACAGTTGACTTAAGTAAAGTTATACAAATTAGCTGTAAGACACAAAGAGAGCCTCCACATATCAATTGGCTATCAAGTGATATAATGTAGTATTGTGAGCTCCTTGGAACAGAAGGACTCCCGTTTAGGCAGCAGGTTATGAGTCATGGGGACTGAAATGGGAGGAGTCCCAAAGTGTGGGAAGTCCATTTCCCTTTTTATACAATTAGTGTGTAACAAATGTTGCTATTTAGTTTGCTAGGGCTACCATTAACAAAGTGACACAGACTGTATTTTTTTTTTTCGGCCACTTCTGTTGATCTTTCATTTATCTATTTCCATCCATCTTTGTTCCTTGGCCTGCGTGGGCCTCCCTTCGCAGTGGCCTCTCTCGTCACAGAGCACCGGCTGTGGGTGCATGCTCTCCAGAGCTCCAGCTCGGTAATTGGGCACATTGATCCAGTCGCTCAGCGGCATGTGGGATCTTCCCAGGCCATGGTTCGAACCGGCGCCCCTTGCACTGCAATATGCTGTCCTTACACACTGGACCAACAGGGAAACCCGACATTGACTGTTTTAAACAATAGAAATTCATTTCCTCACAGTCTAGAGTTGGAAGTGTGAGAACCAGGTGTTAGCAGGGCTGGACATCTCTGCTCGTGTCTTCACATGGTCTCTCTCTGTGTATCTGTGTCCTGATCTCTTCCTATAGTCACAGTTGTCTTATTGGATTAGAATCTACTGGTATGACTTCATTTAACACATGAATGGGAGTCGGGGTATATATATTCAGTCCACATGTGCTGGGGCCTCCCAGGTATTGAGGTTCTAACTTAATACTTCAGAATGTGCCTGTATTTGTAAATAGAATCTTTAAATAGATAATTAAGGTTAAATGAAGTTATCAAATGCATTATCTTCACAAGCAATACCCATGTCAGATGTCTTCCTCTAAAATCACTATAATTTCCTAGAGAGTGTCATACTGAATGCAGTTAAATCAGACAGAGGTGAAATATTGTGTGACATTCCTTATATGTGGAATCTAAAACGAGATGATATAAAAGGACTTACAAAACAGAAAGAGACTCAAAGACTTAGAAAATGAACTTATGGTTGCTACGGAGAAGAGGCAGTAGGGAGTTTGGGATGGTCATGTACACACTGCTCTGTTAAAATGGATAAACAACAAGGAACTATTGTACGCACATGGGACTATGCTCAGTGTTATGTGGCAGCCTGGATTGGAGGGAAGTTTGGAGGAGAACAGATACATGTATATGTATGGCTGAATCCCTTCTCTATTCACCTGAAACTATCGCGACATTGTTATTCTGGCTATGTGCTGTGCCATGCTTTGTCACTGTCATGTCCAACACTTTGTGACCCCATGAACTGTAGCTCGCAAGACTCCTCTGTCCATGAGGATTCTCTAGGCAAGAATACTGGAGTGCATTAGTGTGCCCATGAATCAATACAAAATAAAAAGTTCAAAAAATCACTGTAGTTTCTCATTAGCCACATCCTAATGGCTTCTCCTACTCAGAGATAGAGCTGGAAGAAGCCTACAGCTGAGCGTATCCCAATTCATTTTGTAGCTGAGCAAATAGACCCAGAGAGATGAAGTGGATGATCATAGTACTACCAAAAGGTGGGAGATAAGATTGTGTCGGGATGCTGATCATATTCTTATGTGGATTTTTCAAGTATTTACTGAGCACCTACCACATGTTGGGCATTGGATTAGATGCTGGAGATATAGGGAATTCCTGCTCTGGGGTGGTTTAGACATGTACCAGCCCATGAACCATAGGCAAGCACGTGGTGCTGATGTGCCTGGGAAAAGTGGACCAAATTTGTGGGGATGCCGAACACCTATTGTTGTATCATTAATTTTAAAAAACCCTAGGGAGTTCTTTCTGAAATTTTTGCTTTCCCAGAATTCTAAATTCTTCCTTTATTTTATGATATCATCAATATATAGCTATATGGATTTAATAGCAATTTTCAAAGAAAGAAAAAAATCAGACAGTGTTAAAGACATATCCTGATGTAAAATGTTAAAACATGAAAAAAGGAGATTTTAGGTTTAGAGAAATATGGTTATGGTTATGAAGATTTAGAGAAAAGTCTGAAAGAGGCCATTTTCTTAGTTCTTTTGGGGTATCCAAAACCATATTACTCTGTCAATAATTTGAAAATTACATATATTGAATTATGTATAGTTTTGAACTCTGTCTTGCATGAGAAGTATTCAATTAATATTTGTTAAATAAGTGACTTAGATTCTTGGTGAAGGTCTCTTACCTGTTGTTTTCTATTCTCTTTGGCATGTAGATTTATGCTCCTATATTCCCCCTCATTTGGTGGAGTTTCCTGGTGGAGAGTTATTAATTCATGTCTTCAATGCACTATGTTTAACCAGAACACATGTTTCTGATGTCTTTTCATTTTGGAAGATTTGAAACAGGGGAGGGAAGTGGGTTTGGGATAATTTGACTAAAGCCAAGTGGCTAGTACATTACATGATAACCATCTTCCTGGTGTGCTTCGGATTGGTCACTCATCACTGTTTGCATGGACTCGAAAACTGACCAAGGAAGGGACAGAGAGAACGTCTTCCTACAGTTAGGTACTTGGGACCATTAAGAAACAGGTGAATAATTTGCATTCTTTAGGTGAATGAAAAATATCTTAGCTCTGTCCTTAACAAACACAGGTGAAGGATGATTTATTAACTTTCAAATTCAGTTCAGAGGATGTTTTCTAGTGGGAAAACCTAACAATTCTATCCTAAGTACTCCAGTATCTTTGGGTTACTAAAGATTTCTTTGAATTTTCTTTGATCTGCGGACCTCTGTGTGCTTTGTAACTGTATACAGGATTAAATGCTTCCTCCGTTTAAATAGAAAACCCAAAGCACAGAGATATAAAGTGACTTGAACAAGGGTTTTCAATAAGTTGATTAGAGGCTGGTTTAGAATCAGGGGCTTCTGAATTAAAACAGTGTTGTTTTGTTTTCTTGTGTTAATATGCTAAATGAGCTATAAAAAGTCTCTTTTTGATAGATAGTATATAATCATATTACCAAAGAGATTCATATACACTGTGTATAAAATTATACTTTCTCACATACTGTAAAAAACAAAAGATGGGCCTGAAGACCAAAGTTAGCCTTAATTAACAATATCTGTCACATAGTAATTCTCTGGATTTTAAAAAGTCTCATTATAGTTATGCACTTAATATTTTTCTAATGTTCTATAGACTGGTCATTTTAATGAAGAATTATGGGCTCCACTGGATTGAAAGCTAGGAGAAGGGTTGGAAGGAAAGCACAGGGTTGTGGAAGTAGAAGGCTTTTCCTGAGGTGGGATTTATAGTGTGAACCCCTCAGACCACCCACCTTAGAATCACCTGAAAACTTGCTGAAATATTACTAGACCTACACCTGACTCATGAATCAGAATCTTTTGGGGAGATAGAAATAGGGATAGAGAATATTCATTTTAAATAATGTAAAGGTGAGCTGAAGACACATTCAGCAGGATTCCTTAATGGGCAAAATCTCAGAAAAATTAAGGACTATGCCTTATTTGTAAAAGTCAGTTGGAGACTTTGCTTGTGGGTCCAGAGGCTGGGACTCTGCACTCCCAATGCAAGGGGCCCAGTTTGAACCCTGGTCAGGGAAGTAGATCCCACATGCCTCAACTGGAAGTTCACATGCAGCAGCTGAAGATCCCTCATGTGCTGCAACTAAGACCTGGCACAGCCACGTGCATAAATAAATAAATATTTTTTTAAAAAGTCAATTAAGATTTGGTGTTTTAAAACAGCAGGGAAATTTTTAGATAAACTGTTCATTGAAAATATTCTTCTCTTGAAGAATAAAAGTGTTTTATGCAAACAATTCTTTTGAACTACTTTGTATGTGATAAAATATGAGAACACCGTTTATATACTTCAGATCAAAGGAAATTTTTCAATAAGATTTTCCAGGATTAAAGCATGTTCTTTTGAAATTAAGAAGCAGTAGGAAATATACTATGCAAAATCCAATTAACTGGGTATAAAATTCAGACTGTGCAATCATTTGGCCCCTGCTAACCTGAGGTTTAAATTTATACTATGTATGAAAAATAGAGAAGGAAATGGCAACCCACTCCAGTATTCTTCCCTGGAGAATTCCATGGAAAAAGGAGTCTGAGAGGCCACAGTCCAGATTGTGGCATAGTCAGATACAACTGAGTGTCTGACTCTTTCCCACTTACTCACTCATGTATGAAAAAGGGATTTGAATGGAAAAATTTCTATATATCAGGTATAAATTAATCACTTAATTTCCCTAACTAAAATCATTCAATGACCCCCCCCCTTATCTCTAAGGACAAAGTTCAGACTCTTGAGGAATACTCATAGGACTTCCTTCTCAAGCCTCATGTCTCCCCAACATGTTTCCATTTCAGTTTCTCCTCATTCTGACCTCTCAGATCTTCTCAGATAATCATTCTTCTTGTTTCTACCAGCAACATTCCCCCTTTCTCCCTTCTTCTCCAGCATTTAATGAGCATTTAACACATAATGTGTTATTACTAATAGTATCATTACTGACAATGGAGAAGAGCACCCATGTTAAGAAATATTTTTGAGGTAATCTGGTCTTTCTGAGCCCTTGGATATAAGAGGAGTGAGAAGATATACAGAGATATGAAGGATGGTACTTAAATTTTTGACTTGAGAAATGAAGACATTAATTTGAAAGTTAGGGCTAATTATTGCATATGAGAAAAAAAGAAGCATTGAGTGATTGTATGTTTTATTTTGTTCATACTAAATTTAAGATGCTCATGGGTTGGGGGAAAGATGTTACCCTGGAGTAGAAATGAGGAGTCTGGACTTCCAGAAGGAGGTTGGGGTTGAAGACAGAGATGGTATTTAAAGCAAGAGCAGTAATGAGACTTCCCTGGTGGTCCAGTGGTTAGGACACCATGCTCCCCATGTAGGAAGCTAGTCAGGAAGCTAAGATCCTGCATCCTGCATGTCACACAGAGCAGACAAAAGGAAAAAACCAACAGCAATAATGAAAACTCCTGGAAAGAATGATGTGGAGAGGAGGTGGCAAGGGGTATTTCAAGACCAAGAGGGAGAGGAGTAGCAAGCAGAGGAAGTCAATGAGGAAGGAAGGAAGAAAGTTAGAAGCATGGTACCCTAGAGTGAGGAGAGGCAAGTGGTTCGGGACAGTGGCAGGGTTGATTCTGTTGAAGGTTGCCAATAAGTGAAGTAAGATGAAGCTTAGGAACTGACCTCTGACTTCAGCCACAGGGAGACCACTGGTGACAAGGGCAAGTGTAGAGTAAGGATGATGAAAGCTCATGCTGCGTGGGCTACAGGAAAAGCCAACAAGAGGAAGTGGTGACCAAGACCATAGAAGATTCCTTGAATGGTTTTTCTGAGGAGAAAGTGAAAGTTGCTCATTGTCCAACTCTTTGGGATGCATGAACGAGCCATGGAATTCTCCAGGCAAGAATGCTGGAGTAGGTAGCCATTCCCTTCTCCCAGGGATCTTCCCAACCCAGGGATCAAACCAAAATCTCCCACATTGCAGGTGGATTCTTTACCATCTGAGCGACCAGGGAAGAAACAGATAAATGGGGCTGTGTGATGATGATATGGGATGAAAGGGAGTGTTTGGTTCTTTTTTTCTTCTCTTTCTTTCTTTTTTTTTTTTTAATGCTGGAGACATAGACCATGTGAAAGTGATAAGAATTATTTGGGAGAGAGGAAGACACTAGCATACAGGCAAAAGATGGTATCTGCAGGATGAGATCTGCAGGATATATAAGGGTTGCAGAGGCTGAATGGAAGGGTCAGCCCAGGTTTGCAGCCAGGAGTGTTCATCCATGCTGACAAAAGAGAGGGCAAGGATGTCAGGATATGAGCAGGTCCGTGGGTGGCTTTGGTGTGGGAAGGTGAATACTTTTATTTTGTACTGATGGATGAACCAGGGTATCAGTTGGGAACTGGATAGAGAGGGGATGGAGAGGTCTTCGAGAAAGTGGTGTGCAATGGTTGTCCAGAGAAAGGAAAAATATATACAGACTCTCCTTAGGCAATTACCTACATGCCTGCTTGCAGTTTTTCATCATGAATTTAAAGTAAGACAAGTCATTATATTTGAGTGTTTTTCTCTGGTAAACTTCAGATGTTGCCCTCACCCTGCAGCACGGTCCTTAGCTTTGTCTGTCAGTCCTGCTAGATTCTTCTGTGGAAAACTGAGTGGCTCCTAAAAGTCTAGATCTGGTGCTCTCTAATGTTCTCTGCTATTTACTGCTATTACAAACATATTTATGCATCTGTATCTCCCATCAGAACATAAGCTCACAGAAGGTCAGGGTTTTTATCTATGTTGTTTGGAGTTCTAACTCCAAATTCAAACAAAGCATTTATCACACAGTAGGTGCTGAACACACACTAGTTGAATAAGAGAAATAAAATAGTTATCAGTCTCTGCAATTTCCACATTAGCATCAAGAACAGTTGTGTGAATGTTAATTAAAAAGAATTCTAACCTATTTATTGCCAAAATAGTAACAAGTTTCCTATGATTTATAGTTCAGCTTCCTCTTGCTGCTATTTTCAAAGTTACTATGTGTAATTATATATAAGTTTATTTCCCCAAAAGAAGTTTCGCCTTTTGGCTGATTTCTTTTCTTTACCTTCTAAAATGGTGAATAATGAAGACATTAGTTTATAATAACAAGATTAAAGGAGAAAAATTAGCACCAAACTTAAGTGCGGTATAACATATCTGCCCATCACAGTTTATCTGCTAGTTTTCTTTTTCGAATTAGAAACCTACATGCTTAAATAAAGTATAACCTATGTTTCCCACATAATTTGTGCAAAAAGGAGAAATATATATTTAAATATGTTTAGGAATATTTTGAATGATTAGGAATACTTTGAAAAGAGTATGTTGATTTTCTTGGTTTTAATACAGAGAATAGATTAAATACACAATCTAAAATGTGGCCCTCAGTGGTACTTCTCCATAGTTAGGTTACAGATGTGCTTTTCTTTGACCACAGTCACTATGGTGACTCATCAATAAGAATGGCAATATTTTATACAGATACAAGAATGCATTTACTATCTCATATAATCTTCATAATACCCCATAACCTTGAGATGTATTTTTATCTCTAATATAAGTAAAATAAAATTTAGGAAGACTAAATAAAGCTCTTTACCAATTCACAGAGCTTGTAAAGGGAAGAGACTGGTCAGGATCCAAAACTAATTTTCGTTCAATAATGCAATATGGAGAGTCCCTTATTGGAAGCCCCTATGATGTTAAAGGTCCCTTGCAGTTCTAATTTTTGTATAATTTCTAAAGAGAAAAAGATCTTGTATCTTACTCACCTTGGATTAGCAGCTCCATTAGTGACTGGGAGATAATTTAGACTATTTTCCGTGTTTCTCCTGTTGTCTGGATGTACACATGTAGACCCAAGCTTTACACTAAGTGGCTCAAAGGGACAACCATTCTTTGGGTAGTAGGTATTGCTGCTTCCATTTATTTTACTGCTGCAATCTCTGCTCTAGACAGCAGAGGATGAAAACATGTCCATGATAGACAAAGGTTTTGGAGATCCTGGTAAAATGGATGTATTTGTGCATAAAACCTAAATTTATGCTTCTTTTCATTGGTGTAGGTTTTTAGTCTCTAGTTATTAGCTTAAGTACTTAGTGCAAAAGTAAATATGTAGTTTAGTTTTATATAATGCTGAGTTCACTCGTGCCATTAATTTATTTTAACAGATATCCCATAACCCCTAAGTTAAACTCTACAATTGCTAATGCACACTATGGACCAGATGAACATTTGACACACATTACACAGCATGTGTCGCTGAATTATGGAAAGCTTTTTAGGTAATAACAAACATTTGTACCATGCATTATTTAATAAGAGTGCATGTAAGAATGAACTCACTCTACAGATGGAGAAAAAAGACTCAAAGAGGTTAGTGACTTGGCCAAGCTCAAGCTCTTGTAAATGGCAGAGTTAGCACCTGGAAATACCATGAGGGTCCATGACTATAGTAAGCTTCCTAACAATGGGATGGTGTGTTATCATTTATTAGAATGAAAATCAAACAATAATAAACAGTTTCAAAGATGAGTACTGCTGCTGCTGCACTAAGCTGTTTCAGTTGTGTCCAACTCTTTGTGACCCTATGGTGGACTGCAGCTCAACAGGCTTCCCTATCCATGGATTCTCCTGGGAAAAAATACTGGAGTGCATTGCCATGCCCTCCTCCAGGGTATCTTCCTGACCCAAGGATTAAACCCCCATCCCTTAGGTCTCCTGCATTTGCAGGCAGGTTCTTTACCACTAATGCCTCCTGGGAAGCCCCTTAAAGACTAGTAATTAAGGGCAACAAATCCTTGACTCTAGGAACACCAAATGTATCATATGCATATGGGAACTCAAAATCAGAGTTGGAAAAAAGTGACTAGAGGAAATTATAGGAACCTCTCTGTGAATGAGATATTGTACCACAGTGAGAACACTGAGCTGAGAGATGGAAACCAGTGGAAAATTCATCCATAAAGCAGGAAGTTGCCCAGAATGGATAGCTCAGTTGGGCCACCTTGTCCTAGTTCCAACATAAAGAGGTCTTCTGGTTTCTGGCCAAGGAGGATGACCAGCTGTTATACCCAGGTGCTTTTGTGCCTTCTAGATTCTGGTTGGTCCTACCAATGAGGACCCTGGGCAGAGACGGGAGGAAGAGGGGATATAAAGTTACGGGGTGCCCTTGGCTCTCTTGCTGTGAGGATTCCCAAGGTCACTGCTCCTCTCAGGGCTCCTGGTTTCCGGGTTCCCTATCAATGCAGTGGTTAGGATGCTGCACTTTCACTGCCAAGGGCCTGGATTTGAGCTCTGGTCAGGGAACTAAAATCCCACACGCCATGTGATGTGGCCAAATAAATAAATAATAAAAAATTTAAAAAGGGTTCCTGTTTTCCACAACTCTCCCCCTTCACGTGACACCGTGCTTCAGGTCTGGATTCATGTGCAGGCACCCCCTTTGTGGTTCTCCTACCTGCTGCCCACATCCATGGAACAGGTACCTCTGTAAATGACCTCTCCTTGCCTTATCTCAGTTTGAACCCTGCTGGAACCCTAATTGATAGATTCTGGGAGATTCCTCCCAGCTGTCATTCTGCACATAACTATTTGTGAAGTAACTTGACTTGCCTGTTCTTCTTTCTCCAAAGTTACAGTTCTTGAGTTCTTCAACTCAAGTTCAGACGGTGTACCATTTATTAACATATGAATGTGGTCTGCATTCAGTTAATTTTCCTAAGAGTGTCACTATTGTCCACAATCAAAAGTAAGACAGAAGTCAAACATAGATAAAATAAGGGCACAGCTTTATTTCACTACAAGGCAGTAACTGTCATATCAAAAGGTCAGTGCCGGCCATCGTGCACCAAATGTTCTTAAGGCAGCAATTGGCTATCGACCCCAGCTGCAAACACACGTTGCGTGTGGCAGTTCTGAGACCATACTCTTAAAGACTCTGGGGAATGCTGATTGAACACACCTAACCCCTGAATTACAGACTCAGTCAGGCTGAACTCAAAACAAAACGAAGGACATCAACAACACAGATCTCCCAAGAAAGAAGTGCAATGCATATTCTTATAAACCAACAATAACAAAAAAAGAAAAACAAATAACAACCACAAATGCAAAATCTCCCAAATAACTTTTCCAATGTATTACAAAAGGAAAAATGTATATATATATATATATATATATATATGTATATGTATACATATATATATATAAAATTTAAAAAGTTTGAAATACTAGTGCATAGTCAATTACCTAACACCAAGTTTCTTTTCTCTCCATCCCAAGCACTACTGCCCCTCTGACACTAGCAGCATGTCTACAGGCTAAGTCCATAGCAGCAAAACACATTTTTTTTTTTCATTTGGCATGTACAAAATTAAATTACTGAATAAAAATATAATTTTTTATAAAACTATTTCATACAGTAATAATTTTTTAAGCAAGCTAACAACAATAAAAAAACCCTCATAAAATGGTGTGTACAATAAATGTACCTCCAATGTTATTAACCATAGATGAGCATTTACAATATTGATTACTTATTCCATGGGGTGAAGTCAACACTTATAGTAATGCATTGTGTTTAGTGATTGAGAAAAGTGAAATATTGGAGTACCTTTTTTTGTGTGTAAAATTTCAAAACCCTCATCACAGAAAAAAATACTGGTCTGTTGGATCCTCTTAAAATACACATATATCATTTTATGTTTTCTTTTTTTTAAAAAATCTGCATTAAGATACTAACAACTGACTATAATCCATGACCTAATAATTTAGGTAAAACGGTTACTTATTAATTTTTTAAAAAAAATCCGTTTAGTTGGGTGAAATCTCATAGGATGTCACCCACCTAAATGCACTTGGTGCTGCTCTTGACTGTTGTACCACAACAAAAAATAGGCACTTCTCCCATTCATGAAAAGTCTCATGTAGAGGAATGCTATATCCCAAGTCAACTTGAAGTGTTCTGAAAACCATAATGCTTGTCTGCAGACGTCTCACATGACCAGAGTCCGGGTTGAGAAGGCATTCACGTATTTCCGAGGCTGACCGGAAGCTGTCATCTGATCGTCTGTCTTCCCACAGGATGCAGACTCCCAGGCACCGCTACAAGGCTTACAGGGGTAGGGAGAGAGAAGGCAAGGGCAAGGTCAGACCAGGAAGTACATGCTTTAGCTCACAGGTGGATTCCCAACCCTGTCAAGGCCAGAGGAAAAAAAATGCTGACCTCCAGATAGCAAGTAGTAGACACCAGGGAGCCTTGGTCAGATAAAATCTTTACTTTGACAACCAGGAATTCAGCATTCTTAAGTGATATTAATTATGAGAAGTTGTTTAGCACAAACAGAGAAAACCCACTCTAAACAGGATGATAAAACACAGCTGTATCTTCATGTTTGAGTGCCTTTTGTCTATTTGGAGATTTTACAGAGTCAGAGACAGGAATAAGTCTAGTCCCCCAGATGCCTAAGGTGAGTTGTGGGCATTTACTCAGTAAGCAAACGGGTGAGTGCTTAAGCTGTGCAGCGAAGCAGCTCCTGTAGGTGCTGGAATTGATCAACACCTACTAAACAGTATATATTTTTAACCAAATTAATTACATTTTTAATTTATTCATGAAAATGTAAGCGTATCCATTAAAATGGATATTTATCAATTAAATAAATATCTATTTATTAGAATAGTTTACTTTTTAAAGATGCACTAGAAGATACAGGATGGAGCTAATATCTCACAGGCAGCATCTGGATGTGGATCCTTCACGCACATGATCTCACTTACACAGCACAACTAACTTGGGTGGAGTGCTCATTCTCTCTTTAACTGGGCAGGAAATGGAGACTCAGAGGAAGTGGAGATACCTTGCCCAAAGTCATTCCATGGAGAAGCTGTGGAATGGTTTTGAACCTGTGTCTGTCTTCTGCCTAGCCTCAGCTCATACCTGCCCTGCATGTATGTGTGTGTAGTCGTGTCTGACTCTCTGTGACCCCACCGACTACAGTCCACCAGCTTCCTCTATCCATGGGACCTTTCCAGCAAGAATACTGCAGTGGGTTGCCATTTCCTTCTCCTGAAACTCTTCCCAACCCAGGGACTGTACCTGGGTCTCTCGTGTCTCCTGCTCTTTGGTAGTGTTTAAGTTGCTAGGTTGTGTTCAGCTCTTGTGACTCCATGGACTGTAGCCTGCCAAGCTCCTCTGTCCATGGGATTCTCCAGGCAAGAATACAGAGTGGATTGCCATTTCCTTCTCCAGGAGATCTTCCTGACCAGGATAGAACCCAGGTCTCCTGCATCTCCTGCACTGTAAGCAGATTCTTTACGGCTGAGTCACCAGGGAAGCCACCTGCCCTCCATGTTTCTTCAAACCAAAATATGTACTATTCGTACAAGGCCTCTGCTCTTTAGTGACTCAAGTTTGCCCTGCTTAGTTTCCAAAAGGATTCCTTACAAAGAGGAATAAGTCTAGTCACCCCACTCTAAACAGGATGATAAAACACAGCTGTATCTTCATGTTTGAGTGCCTTTTGTCTATTTGGAGATTTTACAGAGTCAGAGACAGGAATAAGTCTAGTCCCCCAGATGCCTAAGGTGAGTTGTGGGCATTTACTCAGTAAGCAAACGGGTGAGTGCTTAAGCTGTGCAGCGAAGCAGCTCCTGTAGGTGCTGGAATTGATCAACACCTACTAAACAGTATATATTTTTAACCAAATTAATTACATTTTTAATTTATTCATGAAAATGTAAGCGTATCCATTAAAATGGATATTTATCAATTAAATAAATATCTATTTATTAGAATAGTTTACTTTTTAAAGATGCACTAGAAGATACAGGATGGAGCTAATATCTCACAGGCAGCATCTGGATGTGGATCCTTCACGCACATGATCTCACTTACACAGCACAACTAACTTGGGTGGAGTGCTCATTCTCTCTTTAACTGGGCAGGAAATGGAGACTCAGAGGAAGTGGAGATACCTTGCCCAAAGTCATTCCATGGAGAAGCTGTGGAATGGTTTTGAACCTGTGTCTGTCTTCTGCCTAGCCTCAGCTCATACCTGCCCTGCATGTATGTGTGTGTAGTCGTGTCTGACTCTCTGTGACCCCACCGACTACAGTCCACCAGCTTCCTCTATCCATGGGACCTTTCCAGCAAGAATACTGCAGTGGGTTGCCATTTCCTTCTCCTGAAACTCTTCCCAACCCAGGGACTGTACCTGGGTCTCTCGTGTCTCCTGCTCTTTGGTAGTGTTTAAGTTGCTAGGTTGTGTTCAGCTCTTGTGACTCCATGGACTGTAGCCTGCCAAGCTCCTCTGTCCATGGGATTCTCCAGGCAAGAATACAGAGTGGATTGCCATTTCCTTCTCCAGGAGATCTTCCTGACCAGGGATAGAACCCAGGTCTCCTGCATCTCCTGCACTGTAAGCAGATTCTTTACGGCTGAGTCACCAGGGAAGCCACCTGCCCTCCATGTTTCTTCAAACCAAAATATGTACTATTCGTACAAGGCCTCTGCTCTTTAGTGACTCAAGTTTGCCCTGCTTAGTTTCCAAAAGGATTCCTTACAAAATGAATATAAATGAACAGGGTTTAAAAAAGTAGATAAGGCAGTGTCACTGAGAAATGTGGAAAAAATGAATAATATAAAGACAAGGTGAGATTTGTATTCAAAATAATTGCCATAAACTATAAATCCATCAAGATGCAAACCTCAAAACTTGACTCTGAACTCTCTAGCAGTCAATGCAAAGTGATAAACAGAAACACAAGCAGTTTCAAGATTTGCTGTCTGTTCAGAAAAAGCATAACTATTCCTGGTATTGATATCTAAGTGGGATGTTTTTTCATGGACAAGAGAAGAATAAGAGAAGAAAAGTGTCTGCTCTTTAGAGTCTCATGTGTCCCTCAGAACAGTGGTCCATTTTCAGTACCAGAGACCAACATCGTGGAAGACAATTTTTCTATGGACCAGGGGTCGGAGGATGGTTTGGGGATGATTCAAGCACATTGCACTTATTGTGCACTTTATTTCTATTATTACTACCACAGTTCCACCTTAGACCATTAGGCATTAGACCCCAGAGGTTGGTGACCCCTGCTTGAGAACCAAATGAATATATGTGAAACCAGTGAAGTGATGAGAGGCAGATGAAAGGTTTGTGGGGCTACAACCCGAAGAAGGGATGATGGGACATCAAGGAATAGCCAGGGCAATGCTCTAGGCAAAGCGCATGAATAGGCAGGATTTAGACAGACAGGTTGTAAAGAGGGTAACCCAGGTGGCAAAATAACATAAAAGAGTCAGTAACCTGCAATTTGTACATTGCTTGTGGGAGGGGCTGGGAGACAGAGAGGAAGGAATATGGTGGATTAAATGACAACACTGAGCAAGTGCTTACTAGGTACCACTCATGTTTCTAAGTATTTTGCGTGTATTGTCTCATTTAATTTTCACACAAAACACTCGTGGCTTAGGTATGGCTCACTGCACCTGTTTTACAGAGCAGGCAGTTTTAACGGAAGAGAGAACTTAAGCAGCATCCTTAAAGTCAACCAGCTAAAAAGTGATAAAGTAGGAATGTGAATGTAGGCTCCAATGAGTATACATTGCTGCTTCATTTAGAGTTCTTATGACTGGAAGATGTGTGATCAGGTCAGCAGGGCCTTGGAATGCAGGAAGAAACACTTAAGTGAGGTGTAAAAGTCATCAGACTTTTTAGTAGAGAGATAGGATAATTCTGAATGGATATGGTGTCTGTATGGTGCTGGGCTTCCTTGCCTAGGGTCTGGAAGAAAGTTTCAGTGACAGAAGATTTATAGTGCCATGTTCAAGCTTTATACACTTCTGCTGGACATAAACTAGATTCTCCAGTTTCTGCCCAGTCTGTTGTGCCATCTCACTGCCAACATAAAGGCACCATCCAAGTTTACACATGTTTACTCTCAAGGCTCAGAGGCTGAATACATAACTTGAATACTGCATAAGCAAGATTATCATAATACTTTCCTGGAACTGTGGATCACAAAAAAGGACAAAGATGACACGTGTTCTGAGCTGACTTATGCCACTGAGTCACATCTAATGTTTTCCAAAATAAAATCACCAGGGTAGTTTAAGCATTTTTTGATACAGTTCTGAATAAATGATGTTTCTCTAGTTTGACTCATTCGAAAAGACCCTGATGCTGGGAAAGACTGAAGGCAAAAGGAGTAGAGGGAAGCAGGGGATGAGATGACTAGATAGCATCACTGGCTCAATGGACGTTAATTTGAGCAAACTCCCAGAGACAGTGAAGGCCTGGGGAGTCTGGTGTTCTATAGTCAATAGGGTCACAAAGAGTCAGACATGACTGAGCAAGCAAACAACAACCATGAAATATAGTTAAAGGAAGTGGATTAATTATACCTATTTCTCTATTGTGAATCTGTCCACTCAAATCCCATATTTTAGTTTAGTTGATGGCTTACATGTTGTTGCTAACATTTTTCAGCCTAGTACTGAAACACCAAATTGATACAAGCACCCAATTAACAAAACAAAATTTAATGTTATCAACGTAATTATTGAGCTTGTGTTTGTAGTGACACATATAGAATATATATGACAATGTGACATGTAATAACAATCTGACATATAACAACTACTATTTGAGAGTGAATAGTTAAAGATGGCTGTCCACTACGAGTAGTATGCAGGGCTTAGAATCAGTGATGCACACAGAACAAAGTATGTGGATATTAAAATCAAGCAGTTAAAGAAAATGCAGAATGAACTATCTTAACATAATAATATCTTATGCATAAAGAAAAAAATAACATAAAGATACACACAAAACTCAAAAATACATACTTTGAAAGAGTACAGACAAACAAATGAAAGGAAAAGGAGAATAAAAGTGAAAACGGAGGTGAAAGTGTGGAGCAAGGAAGAAAAGCTTGTATGTTTTTCTCTAGTTAAGAAAGTTTCTACTTAGCTGTGCTTCAATTAATACAGAATACATTAAGTGAAATTAAGTATCTTAAAGTACCATATTAAAAGAAACTTATGCTTGCTTTTGGGCTTCCCTGGTGGCTCAATGGTAAAGAATCTACCTGCCAATGCAGGAGACACGGGTTCGATCCCTGGGTTGGGAAGATCCCTTGAAGAAGGAAATGGCAACCCACCTCAGTATTCTTGCCTGGGAAATCCCATTGACAGAAAAACCTGGCAGGGTATAGTCCATGGGGTGGCAGAGAGTTAGATACAGCTAAGTGACTAAACAGCAACAGTATGCTTGTTTTTACAATGCCTTTTAGTAAAAGTCAAGTTCTGACCCTTGACAATATAGTACTTAATTCAGAGTTCCCAACGTCTGTTCAGGAGAGCCTAATACAATCATCAGCCTAGTATATTTTCAACTTGAACGTTGTGTTTTGTTGGATCTCCCAGATGGCTCATCACTTTATTCATATTTGGTTCTTTCTTTAGGACCCGATATTTAAGGCAAGATCAATATAAAGAAGGTACCCTATATTTGATTTATTTTTAAAAAATTCAAGTCAGCTTCGCCTAAGTCAAAATGAAATTTATGAAGCATTAAATCAAGTTACCTGAAATATCCGAATTTCAGAAAGCAGAGCATTTCAAGGGCACCTACGTCTTGGGGCTCAGAATACATATTGAGAGTGATAGTTAAAGATGGTTATCAACGTAATTATTGAGCTTGTGTTTGTAGTGACACATATAGAATATATATGACAATGTGACATGTAATAACAATCTGACATATAACAACTACTATTTGAGAGTGAATAGTTAAAGATGGCTGTCCACTACGAGTAGTATGCAGGGCTTAGAATCAGTGATGCACACAGAACAAAGTATGTGGATATTAAAATCAAGCAGTTAAAGAAAATGCAGAATGAACTATCTTAACATAATAATATCTTATGCATAAAGAAAAAAATAACATAAAGATACACACAAAACTCAAAAATACATACTTTGAAAGAGTACAGACAAACAAATGAAAGGAAAAGGAGAATAAAAGTGAAAACGGAGGTGAAAGTGTGGAGCAAGGAAGAAAAGCTTGTATGTTTTTCTCTAGTTAAGAAAGTTTCTACTTAGCTGTGCTTCAATTAATACAGAATACATTAAGTGAAATTAAGTATCTTAAAGTACCATATTAAAAGAAACTTATGCTTGCTTTTGGGCTTCCCTGGTGGCTCAATGGTAAAGAATCTACCTGCCAATGCAGGAGACACGGGTTCGATCCCTGGGTTGGGAAGATCCCTTGAAGAAGGAAATGGCAACCCACCTCAGTATTCTTGCCTGGGAAATCCCATTGACAGAAAAACCTGGCAGGGTATAGTCCATGGGGTGGCAGAGAGTTAGATACAGCTAAGTGACTAAACAGCAACAGTATGCTTGTTTTTACAATGCCTTTTAGTAAAAGTCAAGTTCTGACCCTTGACAATATAGTACTTAATTCAGAGTTCCCAACGTCTGTTCAGGAGAGCCTAATACAATCATCAGCCTAGTATATTTTCAACTTGAACGTTGTGTTTTGTTGGATCTCCCAGATGGCTCATCACTTTATTCATATTTGGTTCTTTCTTTAGGACCCGATATTTAAGGCAAGATCAATATAAAGAAGGTACCCTATATTTGATTTATTTTTTTAAAAAAATTCGAAGTCAGCTTCGCCTAAGTCAAAATGAAATTTATGAAGCATTAAATCAAGTTACCTGAAATATCCGAATTTCAGAAAGCAGAGCATTTCAAGGGCACCTACGTCTTGGGGCTCAGAGCCAAGGGTGGATAAGACAACTTGGAACACCTAAACCTCCCAGTGCAGACACAGCAGCCACTGGGTGCACGAACCACTGAGCGCAGGACAAAAAGGCGAGCGTGAGTGGGCGGCTCCTTTTCTGCATCATGAAAGTACAAAGCCAGTACTTCTTACAAACATGAATGGAAAAACTGCTCAGAGCAGACACCCACATACCTCATGAAGGTAAATGAAGAGCAGAAGGTTAAGAACTTGGGTAAGAAAAGAAATGCTGATATCCACCAGCCAAAAGGCCAGCTACCTCTTCTTGCAATTTCTTTCTCCCTCCTTACCTTGAAGCCCTGGGGGCCCTAGGCCAACTTTTCAAGCCAACAGAACAGTTTTGACAAAGGAGGATTAAATGTCTTCATGCTAGAAGGATTTTTTTTTTTAGTACTGTCAAGTAGATCCTCAGGCATCCTCCTTATTCCCTCTACTCAAATGTTACTTTCATTTACCTTAAGAATCGGTAAGAATTTCTGCACATAAATTCCTGTTAAATGACTACCGCATGGTGCTGCTGCAGACATGTCACTCTCCCCTAATTCACTTCCACGTTAATAATCCTCCCACACATCCTCCTCCTCCTGCCCAAGAGTCCTCTTACTTTATTCCATGATGTACCTTTAATCGCCCCTGGGTAGAGGTGAACTGTAAACAAAACTGTCAGAACTCTAACTGGGATATCCTGCTGAAGTACTTTAAACAAATACTCTGAACTTCTGCAGAAAACAGAAGAAATAAAATGAGACAAAACCATGTCCACAGGTGGTTTTCTGTCGGAATTAGATTATCTTCACATTTTCACTAAGAATATGAATGCTTTTTTTCATCACGTTGAACAAGAACCTCTATTGTTGCTATATTCATAGAGCAATTTCACACGGTAACTGCTGATGTCAGCTGCTTTGGCAGGGGACGCGCTTTACAATTTACAGAACTCATGAGAAACTTGCATAAGTCACAAAATGATTTTGTAAAACCAAAGCAACATAGGAGATGGTATTATGCTTTTCAGTTTCAGTTTTAAAATTTCAGAGCATTAAATCGTCTGAGTCGAGCCAAGGGTGGGGAAATGGAAGACAACTTGGAACACCTAAACCTCCCAGTGCAGACACAGCAGCCACTGGGTGCACGAACCACTGAGCGCGGGACAAAAAGGCGAGCGTGAGTGGGCGGCTCCTTTTCTGCATCATGAAAGTACAAAGCCAGTACTTCTTACAAACATGAATGGAAAAACTGCTCAGAGCAGACACCCACATACCTCATGAAGGTAAATGAAGAGCAGAAGGTTAAGAACTTGGGTAAGAAAAGAAATGCTGATATCCACCAGCCAAAAGGCCAGCTACCTCTTCTTGCAATTTCTTTCTCCCTCCTTACCTTGAAGCCCTGGGGGCCCTAGGCCAACTTTTCAAGCCAACAGAACAGTTTTGACAAAGGAGGATTAAATGTCTTCATGCTAGAAGGATTTTTTTTTTTAGTACTGTCAAGTAGATCCTCAGGCATCCTCCTTATTCCCTCTCCTCAAATGTTACTTTCATTTACCTTAAGAATCGGTAAGAATTTCTGCACATAAATTCCTGTTAAATGACTACCGCATGGTGCTGCTGCAGACATGTCACTCTCCCCTAATTCACTTCCACGTTAATAATCCTCCCACACATCCTCCTCCTCCTGCCCAAGAGTCCTCTTACTTTATTCCATGATGTACCTTTAATCGCCCCTGGGTAGAGGTGAACTGTAAACAAAACTGTCAGAACTCTAACTGGGATATCCTGCTGAAGTACTTTAAACAAATACTCTGAACTTCTGCAGAAAACAGAAGAAATAAAATGAGACAAAACCATGTCCACAGGTGGTTTTCTGTCGGAATTAGATTATCTTCACATTTTCACTAAGAATATGAATGCTTTTTTTCATCACGTTGAACAAGAACCTCTATTGTTGCTATATTCATAGAGCAATTTCACACGGTAACTGCTGATGTCAGCTGCTTTGGCAGGGGACGCGCTTTACAATTTACAGAACTCATGAGAAACTTGCATAAGTCACAAAAAATGATTTTGTAAAACCAAAGCAACATAGGAGATGGTATTATGCTTTTCAGTTTCAGTTTTTAAAATAATAAGCAGATCCAGACGGTGTCCAAAATTATTGCATTTAACCTATCTGTAGAAAAGACTTACTCTGGACTAAAATTCTAAAGGTCAGACTTCCTTCCCAATGGGGCAACATTGGGAATTCTAAAGGTCAGACTTCCTTCCCAATGGGGCAACATTGGGAATTCTAAAGGTCAGACTTCCTTCCCAATGGGGCAACATTTAAAATGCATTAGTTATGAGAGATAATGTAGAAATCGTTAGTGGTATCTTGGAAGTCAAGAATAAATCTGAAATGAAGTATCGCTGAGGTATGGGTAATGGTTATCAAACTTTTCCTCTGCATAAATGCTTCCCTATGGCTGCACAAAACTAGTAGCTCCCAACTTCAGGGCTGATAACTTTTCATAGAAAAGAGACCTAAAAATTAGGGAATCAAACGTCCAGACGGTGATGTGTGTGTGTGCCATCCACCAGGGTCTCCACATCCGATTCAGTCTAACTTAACCATTGCTAATGGGAATGGTCTTCAAATTGGGAGTTTGTCCCCAGCGTCTCCAGGTTTCTTTGCATCTTACATGTTGATAGATTTCCCAACAGTTTTAATCACAAAGCCTCAGGTGTCACAATTATTTGGAAGAATAGCTCTTTCCTTAGTGACATATTGGCTTTACACTATTAAGATTAAAACAAGTGCCAAATTGCTTTAAAGTGATTCTATCTTTGTTGGCCCAAGGAAAATTCAATATCACCGTGTTTACAAAACCCAACCAAACAAAAATATTCAGATCTTGTACATTCTAGGGTAGGGCACTCTGAATTTGAGCTCAACTTGCCTTCTCCACTCATTTAGTCTTTCCAGTTCATCCCCAAAACTGCACATGGCAAACTTATTTTATACGATACATTGAAAGCAGATTGCTGAAAGACTACTGACAGTTATATGAAATCTTGCCAGGGCAAGAGGAAGAAAGTGACCCAAGGGAGAACCAAGTGAATACAGAGGTATCCAGGGAAGCAGGTCAACAACAGCACACCAATACTAAGTGCCAAGATCATGAGAAACTTGCATAAGTCACAAAAATGATTTTGTAAAACCAAAGCAACATAGGAGATGGTATTATGCTTTTCTGTTTCAGTTTTTAAAATAATAAGCAGATCCAGACGGTGTCCAAAATTATTGCATTTAACCTATCTGTAGAAAAGACTTACTCTGGACTAAAATTCTAAAGGTCAGACTTCCTTCCCAATGGGGCAACATTGGGAATTCTAAAGGTCAGACTTCCTTCCCAATGGGGCAACATTGGGAATTCTAAAGGTCAGACTTCCTTCCCAATGGGGCAACATTTAAAATGCATTAGTTATGAGAGATAATGTAGAAATCGTTAGTGGTATCTTGGAAGTCAAGAATAAATCTGAAATGAAGTATCGCTGAGGTATGGGTAATGGTTATCAAACTTTTCCTCTGCATAAATGCTTCCCTATGGCTGCACAAAACTAGTAGCTCCCAACTTCAGGGCTGATAACTTTTCATAGAAAAGAGCCCTAAAAATTAGGGAATCAAAGGTCCAGACGGTGATGGGGGGGTGTGCCATCCACCAGGGTCTCCACATCCCATTCAGTCTAACTTAACCATTGCTAATGGGAATGGTCTTCAAATTGGGAGTTTGTCCCCAGCGTCTCCAGGTTTCTTTGCATCTTACATGTTGATAGATTTCCCAACAGTTTTAATCACAAAGCCTCAGGTGTCACAATTATTTGGAAGAATAGCTCTTTCCTTAGTGACATATTGGCTTTACACTATTAAGATTAAAACAAGTGCCAAATTGCTTTAAAGTGATTCTATCTTTGTTGGCCCAAGGAAAATTCAATATCACCGTGTTTACAAAACCCAACCAAACAAAAATATTCAGATCTTGTACATTCTAGGGTAGGGCACTCTGAATTTGAGCTCAACTTGCCTTCTCCACTCATTTAGTCTTTCCAGTTCATCCCCAAAACTGCACATGGCAAACTTATTTTATACGATACATTGAAAGCAGATTGCTGAAAGACTACTGACAGTTATATGAAATCTTGCCAGGGCAAGAGGAAGAAAGTGACCCAAGGGAGAACCAAGTGAATACAGAGGTATCCAGGGAAGCAGGTCAACAACAGCACACCAATACTAAGAAATGCCCGGAAAGATCTATGTCACATGGAGACAGGCTGTTGCTTTGTTTACATGCCAGCACAAGCAGCAGAAAAATACAGAAAACCAGTACATCAGTTGCTTCATCTCCATAACAGGGAAGAAATCTGACTACATTTATTTCAGGAATCAGTTGAATCAGCAATCTCTTTTGGTGACCCACTGGCACAGTTCTGCCAGAGTGGAACAAGGAATGAGAAAGACCATCTGAGAGGAAATAATACACCTTGGTGTAAGCGGACCTGGCTATTGGTGAGGCCTCCTTGCCTATGCTTCTAAGGACAGCAACTGTCTAAAATAGTTACCACCAATGTACATTTGCAAGTGTGCTGTCATTTTGAAAGTAGTATTCTGTCCATTTGATCTTCACAGCAACTTTGTATGATGAATGGAAGACAAACCCAGTTTATAGATGAGATCACTTTCATCTGAAGAAAATTAATGAATTAAAAACAAGCAGTTAGAAACTGGTAAAGTCTATATTAGAATCCAGGTGCCTGTTGTGCGCATGCTAGCTTATAATGCTCCTAAGCAAAGCCAACTGTGCAAAAAAGGTTTGCCTAATTGTTTGAAAAATTCATAAATAATTCATATAAGGATAGGAGCAATGCAAAGCACATGAAACCTGAAAAGTGAGTTTCAACTGCTGGCAATAATATTGTAGATTCTTTGATGCTATGCAAATGTGTTTAAGTATTAATAGCTTAAGAAATTTCCTTAAATTCACTGTTTTAAAAAAGTAAGGCGAGAACAAGCCAAGTCAGGAAATTAAAATTTAAGGCTGTCATTTTGTGGTTATACAAAAGAGGAAAGTGAGTGAGTATAAAGCATATGAACACATCTTTTACATTTGGGTTTTAAACAGGAATAAAAGGAAATTATAATTTAAGAGAAAACTACACAAGCTCACAGTCCTGTAACTTAAGTATAGTTTCAGATTTACCGATGAAAATGTCTACCTTAGGAGATGTTAATTGGCATAATGTTTTTATTTCAAAATGTAAAGCAAATCGAAAGCACAGTCAGTTCTTTTCTCTTTACTGAGAGAGTTCTGTGTGTGTGTGTCTGTGTGTGTGTGTCTGTGTGTGTCTGTGTGTGTGTCTGTGTGTGTGTGTGCGCCTTGGGCTCTTCCAGGGTAACTTTTGAACAGAGGAATCCAGTAGCATTCCACAGTGAGCCTGCCTTTCCCATCCCAAACTGAAAGTTTTCTAAGCTGAATATCTATTTCCTCATTCATGATCATCTTCCAAGCTTCTAGACTCCATTCTCTGCCACCATAAAAGATAGATAAAATCGCACAATGGTCTGAAAATTTCATACTCTGAGCTACGTGAAAGGTGCAAATATCAAAAATGTCTCAGAACATTTTTATTATGAGGTGCTGTTTGTTTTTACAATTAAAGTTGAGGGCAATTAAAAAAAAGAAGAAAAAGAAATCCAGCTATGATACTATTATGCAGCTGCTCCAAATTCCTTTTTAAAACAGATCAAGCATAAATAATTTCAAAAACAAATATAAGGTTATTTGTGCATAATGGCAATACTTGCCTCTAAACATTGTAGCTTAAGTACTAGGGAATACATGGAAGCTCAAGTTACTAAAACACTTTGCTTCTCAATGACAACCCACATAACAAAAGGGCATACTTAGGAGCCTGAGTCTGGTCTTTACATACCTCCCATTAAAAGATCACAGCACCTTGGGAAAGTGGCTGGTTCCAAGAAGAGAGGAAGGAAATATAGCTATTATACGTATTCATGTATAGGCAGGGCTTCACAGGTGGTGCTAGTGCTAAAGAACCTTCCCGCCAGTGCAAGAGACATAAGAGAAGTGGGTTCGATCCTTGGGTTGGGAAGATGCCCCGGAGGAGGGCATGGCAACCCACTCCAGTATCTTTGCCTGGAGAATCCCACGGACAGAGGAGCCTGTCAAGCTACAGTCCATGGGGTCACAAAAAGTCGGACACAACTGAAACGACTTAGCATGCATGCATACGTGCATGTATAAGCATATGCATTTACATGTACATTATAAGCTGAACTATAAAGGCCCAGGATTTGGGGCCTCAAAACAGTAACTGCACTGTCTAAGGTGTTACGGCTAAAATTAAGCCAGGGGTCAACAACACTGAAATGACAGAACACAGAACTGCAATTAGTATAGTCTTCAATGAACTCTTCTTGTACTAAAGTAAATGTATTTTACAAATTATAAAATTTCTAGATTGTAGAAAGTACTCAAGTTTAATAACCAGGCTATTTAACAAATATACAATATGTTCAATAGTACCATGCATGAGAAATCTGCCTGATTAGGTCAAATTGAATTATCAATGGAAATACATGATACATCATAATGATTTTAATAAGAAACTTACCAAATCAGTTTAAAATCTGTACAAATATTGTTGAGCCAGGGTTATATGAAATATAGGCAATATATGTTTAAATATTTATGATGACCTGATGCATTTTTCTGGTATTTATCACAAAAATTTGAAACATTTTAGAAGTCATATAATACTATGGTACTAGAAGCTAGGCTTCGATGACACGAAATGAAAGAGATACTTGGTACCTATCGTTCACTTTTAAAATGAATTAGTTATCTGTTATAGCGAGTTATTAAAATATATTTGAGTGGTATACATCAGTAAAACCACATAGTGTGCATGAAAGTATTAACTCCCAAATCAGCTTATAGGTCTCAATTATTTAGGTTAGTGGAGCTGACAACTGTTACCTTCACCATGTGATGCATGTAGGTAATTTAATCTCAGTATACAAATGGTAGAATCTGAAGAGAGACAAATGTAAGACATTGATGTGCTAGAAAATATGGATTAATAAAGACAGAGCTACTGTTTAATAATGAGTTTCAAAGGTAAGTAATATTGGGTGGCCAAAGAGTTTGCTCATAAGATGTTATGGAACCCCCCCAAATGAACTTTTTGACCAACTCCAAATTTTCATCAAATAAAATATAAATATGCTGATAATAAAATTCCATACTGATTGTTTTTAAATTCAGTAGCATTAAAACCTTTAAAGCAAGAATTAGACACTTTATTTATGTTGAAAGGAAGGATAATTGCCTTAGCTTTGGTTTATCTATACAAGATTAGAGGCAGGGGCTCATTTACATGTACATTATAAGTAACTGCCAACCTGTCTAAAGGTGTTACGGCTAAAATTAAGCCAGGGGTCAACAACACTGAAATGACAGAACACAGAACTGCAATTAGTATAGTCTTCAATGAACTCTTCTTGTACTAAAGTAAATGTATTTTACAAATTATAAAATTTCTAGATTGTAGAAAGTACTCAAGTTTAATAACCAGGCTATTTAACAAATATACAATATGTTCAATAGTACCATGCATGAGAAATCTGCCTGATTAGGTCAAATTGAATTATCAATGGAAATACATGATACATCATAATGATTTTAATAAGAAACTTACCAAATCAGTTTAAAATCTGTACAAATATTGTTGAGCCAGGGTTATATGAAATATAGGCAATATATGTTTAAATATTTATGATGACCTGATGCATTTTTCTGGTATTTATCACAAAAATTTGAAACATTTTAGAAGTCATATAATACTATGGTACTAGAAGCTAGGCTTCGATGACACGAAATGAAAGAGATACTTGGTACCTATCGTTCACTTTTAAAATGAATTAGTTATCTGTTATAGCGAGTTATTAAAATATATTTGAGTGGTATACATCAGTAAAACCACATAGTGTGCATGAAAGTATTAACTCCCAAATCAGCTTATAGGTCTCAATTATTTAGGTTAGTGGAGCTGACAACTGTTACCTTCACCATGTGATGCATGTAGGTAATTTAATCTCAGTATACAAATGGTAGAATCTGAAGAGAGACAAATGTAAGACATTGATGTGCTAGAAAATATGGATTAATAAAGACAGAGCTACTGTTTAATAATGAGTTTCAAAGGTAAGTAATATTGGGTGGCCAAAGAGTTTGCTCATAAGATGTTATGGAACCCCCCCAAATGAACTTTTTGACCAACTCCAAATTTTCATCAAATAAAATATAAATATGCTGATAATAAAATTCCATACTGATTGTTTTTAAATTCAGTAGCATTAAAACCTTTAAAGCAAGAATTAGACACTTTATTTATGTTGAAAGGAAGGATAATTGCCTTACTGTCCTGTGTGGGTTTCTGAACTCTGATATTGTTGTCAAATTTTATATAATATATATCTGATGTCTTTGCCATATCTGGCTTGATATATTTTGTATCTGCCTAAAGGTTTAGATTTAGGTTTTTGTGAACACTATTTGGTTAGGCCAAGAGCTTACATATTTGGTTTCAGGTAAAAAACCAGGGGTTTTCAACTTATATAATGATAACTGTCCCCAAATATATTTACATGTTGTGTTTTACCACTTAGAATGCACTTTTTCTATACTACTATAAGTCAGATCCTAGCCCAGGTTACAAAATCTACATAAAACTTAGCTTAATTAATGAGCTAATAGTCAAATTCTGTGCCCTGGAAACCTAGGGCCAAAAATTCAGGGAGGAAGATGAAAAGAAAAAAGGAAAAAAAAGCATCTTGCTTCTGGATCTAGAAGCAGCTCTAAGGAAAATTCTGAAGTGGCTGACCTTTGCCCTGACATTCTTCTAACTACCTTTCTGATCCCCCTTTGTAGGGCTTGTTCTTCTCCTGATCTCGCAATTCTTTGCCATATTCTGAGTCTTCTTCACATTAGTCTACCCAGGCCTCATCCACTCAGGATGCCCACGAGGATCACCTTCCCCTAGCCCACAGTTCAGTCACCAGTCACCTTTCATCAAAGGGTCAGACAGAAGGCGCAAGGAGAGAAATCGGACGGAGCTAAGACACAAAGTGTGCCTACAGCCCTTCCAGTTTTATTTGCATTACTTAAAAATGTTGGTAAATATCACAAATGCTTTAAAGGGGGGAGGTTTGAAGATTCTTATAATTTGGAGAGAGAAGGCCTACCACAGTGACGGGAAAGCCCGTGCAGGAACAGGACACTCTTTCAGATCGCGCCCTCTAATACAGGGCCTTTCCCTCACAGGACAAATGTGACGCTCCACTTCAGAAGCCAGGCTCTTCACAGGCCCCAGGGTTTATGGCTTTTCCCTCAGCGTCACGCAGGGGGATGGAGGGGAGAGCCCTGCAGGTGGCTGGGGCCTGGGTTATTTATGTTGGGAACCGCTTTAAATAATTTAAAGGAGAAAATTTGCATTCTTATTTACATTTGGCTCAGGATTCTTTTGGAATTTGTTGTATTTTATCAACATACACCTACCTCAGAAAAAGGGAAATCTCTTTTGATATTAAAAGCCGAGAGCAGATGTTCAACTAGAGATTAGCCACATAACATTGACAGTTGAGTTTCTTATTCTGATAGTCAAATGTGTTGTAATTCTTTTCTAGCTATCTAATTTCAAACTTCATTGAAAATCTAAACAAGGTCTGCGCTTTGGTGGCTTAATAAGGAACCAGAACAGACAAAAGTTTTGAAAGTAAACTATACCAATTTTTAAATAAAACCTTTAATAGCAGAAGATGGAGATACTGTCATGTGTGAGTAATGATCTTAGTCACAGTAAGAAATGTTTTGGGAGCTTGCTCTAATAAAATTTTCAGTGAGTCTCATGAGTGGCAACAAGGAATTTTAGGATGTTTTTAGACATTGGGAGTTGTTTAAAAGCATCTCTACACTATGTCTAAAATGTTTCTTTTTTAAAACAAAACAGGACAATTTTTTAGTGAATGACTCTTAAGATACTAATGTTGCATATTAATTACCTGCAAAGGACTCGCCAGAGACCTGTTTTTAGGTATTGTAAATGCTTTGAGAACATTGTCTTCATCTTCTGATACTGGTGTCATTAAAACGGAACTTGTAAGAATATTCTAAAGGGAAAGAGAATAATGTAAAGCTTAAATGAGGCAGGATGACTCAAGGGCTGACAGAATTCTAACACTTGAGAGAATAGATTACTCTGAACTGACACACATTAGCAGGAAAAAAAATGCAGGTTATCTCCCAGAAATTCTCTTCCCAGTGAGCTAAATGGAGAACTCAACGGCATTCTAACTCTAATTCCACTGTGGCAAACATCACTAAAAACAAAGAGCTTCGGGGTCCCATACGGTTCTAGGCATGAGGCAGGCACTCAAAGCATCTGCTAAATGAATGAATAAATACATGCTTTTAAAATGAAAGATTTACTTTGCCCTTCCCAGGAATGGAGGAGAGCCCTGCAGGTGGCTGGGGCCTGGGTTATTTATGTTGGGAACCGCTTTAAATAATTTAAAGGAGAAAATTTGCATTCTTATTTACATTTGGCTCAGGATTCTTTTGGAATTTGTTGTATTTTATCAACATACACCTACCTCAGAAAAAGGGAAATCTCTTTTGATATTAAAAGCCGAGAGCAGATGTTCAACTAGAGATTAGCCACATAACATTGACAGTTGAGTTTCTTATTCTGATAGTCAAATGTGTTGTAATTCTTTTCTAGCTATCTAATTTCAAACTTCATTGAAAATCTAAACAAGGTCTGCGCTTTGGTGGCTTAATAAGGAACCAGAACAGACAAAAGTTTTGAAAGTAAACTATACCAATTTTTAAATAAAACCTTTAATAGCAGAAGATGGAGATACTGTCATGTGTGAGTAATGATCTTAGTCACAGTAAGAAATGTTTTGGGAGCTTGCTCTAATAAAATTTTCAGTGAGTCTCATGAGTGGCAACAAGGAATTTTAGGATGTTTTTAGACATTGGGAGTTGTTTAAAAGCATCTCTACACTATGTCTAAAATGTTTCTTTTTTAAAACAAAACAGGACAATTTTTTAGTGAATGACTCTTAAGATACTAATGTTGCATATTAATTACCTGCAAAGGACTCGCCAGAGACCTGTTTTTAGGTATTGTAAATGCTTTGAGAACATTGTCTTCATCTTCTGATACTGGTGTCATTAAAACGGAACTTGTAAGAATATTCTAAAGGGAAAGAGAATAATGTAAAGCTTAAATGAGGCAGGATGACTCAAGGGCTGACAGAATTCTAACACTTGAGAGAATAGATTACTCTGAACTGACACACATTAGCAGGAAAAAAAATGCAGGTTATCTCCCAGAAATTCTCTTCCCAGTGAGCTAAATGGAGAACTCAACGGCATTCTAACTCTAATTCCACTGTGGCAAACATCACTAAAAACAAAGAGCTTCGGGGTCCCATACGGTTCTAGGCATGAGGCAGGCACTCAAAAAGCATCTGCTAAATGAATGAATAAATACATGCTTTTAAAATGAAAGATTTACTAAGTTCTGGTGAGAGAACTGTTTATTTCATAGAATGCTAAGAAATATTTTCGAGTTACAGATTAATGGTAGGATAGTCTAATGGTGACAAGAATGGATTTAGAACTGAAGTTCTAATCCAGAACCACCACTTATAAGCTATAGAATCCTGAACAAGTGACTAGGCCTTCCCATGCCTCAGTTTCCCAACTAGTATAAAGGAAACGATAATGTTATCAACCTTGTAGGGTACCTGTGAGGATTAGATGAGTTAGCGCATCTCTTAGAAGATTACTCACCATTTAGTCCACACTTAATAAATATTAGGAATTACTATTATTTCCGATTCTTCATAAGAGAAAAGGGTAATCACTCAGAAATTACAAACTTTGAAAATGATGATTAACTAAGAGGAAAACAAAACCAAAACAAAACCAAACAGCTACCAAATTATGAAAAGATACAGAGGAACGTATTAGCAAGTGAAAGAAGCTAGTGAGAAAAAGCTACATATTGTATGTCTATATTTTGTAAGAGGCAAAACTAGAGAATGTAAGAATATCAGTGGGTGCCAGAGGTTGTGGGGAGGGGGAAGGCAGGGATAACTAGACAGAACATGGAGGACTTTTAGGGCTGTGAAACTACTCTGCACAATACTACAATGGTGGATAAAGGTCAGTTATAAATTTGTCCAAATCCATAGAACATATAACACCAAGAGTAAACCCTAACATAAACTATGGGCTTAAGGGTGACAATGTGTCAATGTAGGATCATCAGTTGTAACAAGTGTAACTCCCTGGTCGGGGATGTTGCTAATTGGATGTTGCTAACTAGGAGGCTTGTGCATACCTGAGGGCGGGAAAATATGGAATATGGAAAATCTCTGTATCTCCTGCTCAACTTTTCTACTAACCTAAGACTGCTCTGAAAAAAATCTAAGTCTCTTTGAAACAAAGGTCATAACAAGGGTAATGCAGTATTGTGTATAATAAAGAGTATTTACTACATGTATTATGATTAGTAATATGTTAGATGCAAAGACTTGGACACGGCTGAGCATGCTTGCACACACGCAGATGCTACACAAAACCAAATGGGGGGGGGCTTCCCTGGTGGTCCAATGGGTAAAGAGTCCGCCTTGCAGTCCAAGGGGCGCTGGTTCGATCCCTGGCTGGGGAAGATCCCACATGCTGCGGAGCAGGTGTGCCCAATTGCGAGCCAGTGCTCTCTCTCGGCCACTGCAGGGGGAGGCCCACACAGCCCAAAGAATAAAAATGGATGAAAATAAATAAAAAACCATAAAAGGGGCCAGAAATTTTTTTTTAATTAAAAAAAAAAACCCTACCAAATGGGAGACAACTCATCAAGGAGGAAATCCAGGTATCCCCCACTATTCAATAGTTTGCACCATGTCATGAAAGTTCTACATTACTATGCATTTTCATGAAGCATTAACCAAAAGGAATCATAAGAGAATTTTTGCTGTTGTTTGTCAGCCTACCATTCTTGAGGCGACACACACCCTGAGCAGTGAGAGTGGTGCCACACTTGGCATCAGGTGCCACAGCTGAGAACTGTGGGAGCATCTTTGCTTTATTTCAAAATATTTATCTTGATTCATTTTTTATTGAAGCATAGTTGCTTTAAAATATTATATTAGCTTCAAATGTACAACTTGGTGAGCCAGTATTTTTATAGATTACACATCACACAGAGTTATTATAAAATACTATCTTTCCTGTGCTATACATTGAAAGTGAAAAATGAAAGTGTTAGTCACTCAGTCATGTCCGACCCCTCGTGACCTCACGGACTGTAGCCCACCAGGCTCCTCTGTCCATGGCATTCTCCAGGTGCTATACATTATATCCCTGTAGTATTTATTTTATAACTAGGAGTCTGTACCTCTTAATCCCCTTCACTTATTTCAACTTCCTCCTAACCCTTCTTTCCTCTGGAAACTAGTTTGTTCTCTGTATCCGTGAGTCTGTTTCTATTTGTTTCTTTGTTTTGTTTTCTTAAATTCAATTTATTTTTGCATCTGTTAGTAAGGTATGTCCTAATATAAACTGCTCTTTTGCTTTATGCCATTTTAGCCTACCAAAGCTTTCACAGGAATGCTCTACTTTCAGATAGCAGGGGAAACACGTACTACATTTAGAAGACAAATAAGTACACAAAGAGACAATGCAAAAATTAACATTGTTTTCATGGATCTATGTATTTACATGCAGTAGATGTTTCAAGTGGCCAGAACTTTCAGTTCATGAGTGTATAAACAAATCTGCAATAGAACAGAGTCTATTTACAGCACATGAAGAAACTCTCAGTGTATACTCAACGTTAATGATAAGAAAATAATCATGTGAGAGAATATTGAGGAGTATGATGTACGAAAGAGTGCTGAAACCACAATGGCCCCACATGCCACACAGAGAATTCTGTGAGCCGCCAACATCTCATAACAGGGGCATGTACTTACTGGCACGTCTGCCACAGGTGATGCCTGTGTGAACAGCTGAGTGTTCAGACTCTCCCCTTCCCAGTGGTTTGAGCAAAAGAAGTTTCCTGCTTTATCAGTTGGAGATTCCACCTAAAAGCAAACAGGAAGTGCTTTGTTGGTTCCAGAGCTGGAACTTGCCATGAAACAGTTACACTCACGAGTCAATTTCTGTAGGATCAATAAAGCCTGAGGTGCTAATATGTAGCCTGGTACATATTGTCAGCAACATGGTACTGTATAATTGAAATTTGCAAACAGAGTAGAACTTCAATAATGTCACTGGAAAAAAGGTAAATATGTGAGGTGATGGATATGTTAATTAACTCAATGGGGGAAGAATCCTTTCACAACAGACACGTATATAAAAACATCACATTGTACATTTTAAATGTCTTAAAATATTATTTGTCAATGGCATCTCAGTCAAGCTGAAGAAAAAGTCAATCTCTTGCCGATGTCTTAACCACTTATCCTTATATGAAAATAAATTCAAGAGTCACTGTACCTAACCTGTTGGAAATCCTTCTTGACTCAAACTAAAACTTTTACCTTGACAAATTAGAGTCCCATTTTTTTACACTATAAATTGAAGAACCATTATTTCATTAGTTTCAATTTTCCATGATGTCCAACAATTAACTATGTATCAATCAGTCATCTAACCATCTTTATATCAATTATTTTTAAAAGTACATTACAAAGCTACTTCCTTCTCTTTCCTTTATCCTCTCTAGCATGTTTTCTGTTCAAACAGGAAGGAAACAGAAGTGGCTTGACTTCCCAATTACAAGGTGGCATGTTTATAGCCTAGCAGTGCTTTGTAACTGCATCTTATATGAAACTATTATATGAAAAGTGGTGTCACACAGTGCCCATGCCAGACACATCTAACTGCCCACAGGGAATAAAGGCAGCAAGGCTGTTCTTTTCAAAGGATCCCAGGTTTACCTCTTGTTTGATCTTCTTCAGTAAAGGTGGCCCATTTTCTTGAAACTCAGCAATGATCCCAGATTCATCAGATTCCTGTTTGATCACATCCTGTAGGTCTTCTACTAGATGAGACGGTGTCTGAGGCTGAAGGGAAGATTGGGTACATTCGCATCAGATGAAAATTTCTGTCTGTATTAATAAACCAACTAAATCCGAAAACTTCACTAGAACTTACTAGCACCTTCAGGGGACCATATTTAATTTCTTGAGCTGCAAGTGCATGCTTGAATGGTGTAGGAGTTCTTGGAGAGCTTTCTAAAATTGACCTTTTGATAGCTGGAGTTCTGAAGCTTTCAAAAGAAAACAAGAGTTGGTTCAATATAAAAGAACATATGTCCCTTATGTTTTTCTATTAAATTTAGTATTTTCTATTAAATACATTAAGTTCTTATTGATATGAAATAAGGTAAGTTGATGGATCATATACACACTGTTAAGGAAAAGATAATGTGTATATCACATATTTCCAAATATTTCAAAATATCATATTCCAAAACTAAGAGCATTAAAATATTTCTCATCTTTCTTTAATCATCTGAAAACACAGGTAGTGCCCCTAAGCCTTTAAAATGATAAGCATTATAAAATCTGGTATTATTTACATATCAACTTTATCTATTCATTATCTTTTATCTTCCCACAACAGAAAAAAAATATATATATATATATGTATATGTATATATATACCTTTTAAAATGTATTTATTGTATTGGAAATGACAAAATTTGCAGTTTTAAAAGGTTTCTTATAATTCATATTGATGTTCTCTGCCATTTTTTTGAATTGCTTAAGCCTTTATTGAATGTAAATAATGGCTTGCATTCCTTAACTTCTAACCATATAATTTTCCTGGGGATGGCAAAACAGGTCCAATGTATAGATAAATTTCAAAAAGTAAAAGCAAAATTTAAAAATATGAATTAAGTAAAAAGCTGAATTCACTCTGAAGTTTAAAATCAGAGAGGATATGAAGTTGAAAATTTTGTTTTCAGTGAAAAAGATTTACTGAACAAACAGAAAAACTGAATGGAAAAGTTTTATTAAAACTACTTCTGCATATATAGGAAGTTCTGAAGTGAACTACAAAAGACATTTTACTTTATTCTCCCCTTTTCCACCTCTTGCTGGTTCTAACATGCCTAGGACAGACATATTCAAGGTGGAAATATCCATGACTATGTACATAAAAGTAGATCAGTAAAATTACACACATATAAGTAGATTAGACATTTAGGGACTATATTCCATTAATTAATTTTAAATACATAAAATAGATAATTTTTTTGAAATAAGGACTTACATAGTATTTTCCTTTTGAGTTTTCACAGTCTGGTCTCTATGAAATGGTGTAACAGTCAATTTATGACCATTGAGAGGGGTGGAAGTTAAAGAAGGCATTTCCAAGTCTAAGTTTTCATGGTTATTGGAAGTATTTAGGAACTAAATGCAGGAAGAAAGAAAAAATACTTATATTAAACAGTGATTTCTTACTCAGCCCAATTTAAAAATCACATGATGTTAACAAGTAGGTATGTTTTACTGACCCACTACATGAAATAAGAATGATGTTAACAAGCAAATAGTGTTTTATTTCAATTTAGCACCCAAGATTTGGAATATGATTTCCAAGAAATGAAATCTAGAGTCAATGCTGTAAAACTTGCAAAACCCTAAGAAAACATTCTCAATCAGTGATACTTGTCACTAACAAGAATGAGATGCACTTTTTGTTAAAGTGTTGAAGTGAGTTTTTTGGAACATAGTCACTGTTTATTTCTTTCATAGTTTTTTTTCCTCTTTAGCCATCTATGAAACATCGCTCTATGAAATTGACATTATGTGAAAAATTCTTGAATAATAAGCTGTATCTCTCAGAAATGATGTTCTGGAAAAGCAGTAGGTGCTCCACAACAGATTCTAAGGCCAAACAAATGTGGAAAACACAGTGCAAGCTCCTCCTGGAAATTCACACTGGACATGAGTGTATTAAAAACTTTGGGAGGTCCTACAGCAAAGAAATTATTTTAGTACTATTTGATTCAGTGTTTCCCAAACTTATATACCTGATCTTTTTCGGGAATATCATTAAAGTCTTGCAGAACTAATTAAGCCCTGAACAGTTTGGAAAATACAGCAAAAAATAAGATCTTTTTTTTTTTTTTTGTGGGTGTATCATTTGCTCATACTTAAAGCTATTCTTAAAACAGACTCAGACATAATTGGGAAAATGGTTTAAAGAGTCATTAAATTAACTTCAAATATTTTCATAATTAAGGAATGCAATCTTTGGTAAGAATTATAATTTCCGTGTCTTAAAAAATCTGTATGAAACAAGAATATTCACTGGCAAAAAAATGTGCTAGTAAAATATTATGGCATGACTCAGAAGAGCCAATGTTGAGAAACTGAAATTAAAAAAATATACGTTATTAAAAACAGACATGGACAGTAGACATATGGACATCTTGGGGAATGAACAGTGGGTGGGAGGCATAAAGGAAGTAGCATGAAAACCTATACTATCATATGTGAAAAAAATAGCTATTGTTATTGTGCTGTGAGAAAAGGGGATCCTGCAGGCGTGCCGTGCGATGGCCTGGAGGGGTGGGATGGGCAGGATATACATATGACTAATCTGGGATCATACATATCTATAAACAACAAAACTCTGTAAAAGTAAAAAGTAAAATAAAAAATTTTAAAATGTACATTATTTTTCTTAAGCATTTGTTCCTCATTTTCTTTCAAAACTTTTCCACTTAAAGATGGATACGAGCCTGTAAATTGTCTAGTTGTAGCTCAAATATTACCTAAATATAATTTGGTTCCCTCTTCCCCTGGGTCAGTGAATCATGTAATAATAAGTGAACAAAAGAAGCAGAAAATCTGTTAAAAGTTTTTAAAAGGAGGGAAAGGATGGGAAAGAGGAAGCAATAGAAATGTTAAACTCCAGTGTGGAAGGAAATAAATGCACATCCCATGCAACTAAACATCTTTCGAATTACCAAAAAGTCAAAGAGAGAATTATGGCAAAATCATCACTCAGCCTACAGACAGCCTAAATTCTGGGAGGCAGTATGACTTAGCAACAGCTACAGGCAACAACGGAACGAAATCAGTGAAGACAAGAGTCATTAGTCATTTGTTCCAAAGGATTAGTTTCTAGATTATTAAGGCTCAGGTGTCTGTTGAAAACTATCAACAGCTGTGCAGAAATTGCGGTCTACCTGCGAAGGGGAGAAGGGTAGGCTTTTGACAGGGGACCGCTTGGGAGTTGAACTGCTGACGTCAGCAAGTATCAAGGAGCTAGAGTGTCCCGCGGCCAGGGGGCTGGCCCGGCCCCGCCTTTTTCGAAGGATGACCTGTGGAATTGTGCTGGACCTCGGAGAAGAGAAGGGCTTGGGCAGGTCAAGTGAACCCTCACTCGACGTGCGTCTGTTCACCCTCGTGCTAGGCTCTCCAGCGGGTCTATTCACACTGCCCTCTCTCTGCTGAAGCTGGAGGGCTTTGCCTGCTTGGTGTTGGCTAGGTGACAACTCTGCTTCTTCAAAGAATTCAAAACTGCTGCGATCACCCCACGATGAAGCATCCTGAAACAATGTGGGAGGCGCAGAACTTTGAGACAATGTGTGCATGATGTGTGCCATCACCTGAAACACAGCACTGAGAAAGAGATGCTGAATGCGAAGAAAACACCTGGCCTGCTTGCTGACTTCCTGAAAAACAGTTTGGGGATGAACAGGTGCTCTGGTACACTGTATGGTGCGTCTCCCAAGCTGCCTCGAAGCTGGCCCTCCTGGGCTCCGCAGGAAGCTCCAGGGACTCTCTTATTTGCATGCAGTTCAAAGCAAAAAGAAAACCTTTTTGATGGCACATTTTGGTAATGTTCATTCTCTGTCTGATGGGGATGCAGTAAATGCTTTTTAACCAAATGGGGAACAAAGGAAATGAATTGTCTGCTTTTGTGATGCTGAACTCAGGTGTGTTTCACCAGAGACACTTTTTGTCTCAGTGAACCAGTTGAGACTGGTAATCCATATTCAGTATTTCGTGGAGAAAGCCATGTACCACCAATGAACTTATTACCACTTCAGATACATTGGAAGATTGCTTTAAGTTCTAAGTGAACGTAATTCTTTTTTTTTTTCTTTTAATTTTGGCCTCCTTTTATTGTTTTCTTTTATTGATTTATTTTCATCCATTTTTATTCTTTGGCCTGTGTGGGCCTGCCATTGCAGTGGCCTGTCTCGTCACAGAGCACCGGCTCTGAGAGCATGTGCTCCAGAGTGCTGACTCATAATTGGACACACTGGTCCAGTCGCTCTGCGGCATGTGGGATCTTCCCTGGCCAGAGATCGAACCAGTACCCCTTGCACTGCAAAGTAGACTCTTTAGCCACTGGACCACCAGGGAAGCCCAGAACGTAATTCTTAATGTGCTATCCAAAAGCAAAGCACAGTTCTAGGAAAACACAAAGGAGTAAACAAAGTAAATTTAAAAATGCTTAAAATAATCCAAATATCATTCCTATAACATTCCTATAAGCTCTACTTATAGGTCACTGACTTGAGTATTTTTTAAAATTAAGCATTTTGAAGGCAACGCATGAAAAGCTATCTTTTATCTGAGTAGTCTAAGAAATCAGATATTGAAGAAACACAGACACAAAAACTAAAATCATACGTACGCTTTTATACTTCAATATGCTAATAACACGATGTTCGCTACAGAAAATGGTCACAGTTTGAGAAATGGGTTTCCTAATTCCCCTTTCCCCAAACATTAACTTGCCTTAAAAATTCTACTTACAGAATCTATAAATTGAAGTGTTTCTGCAAATTCTAAGAGGTTCTTAACATTGTCCAGGATGGTGCCTTGATGGAGGATCATACACCTGGCTGGAGAGGCGCTTTCTTCAGGGAGGGAGCCGGGATCCACGGGCAGAGATGGAGTGGAGTGGTGCTCTTCCAAACAGGAAACAGGTGCACTGTCTCCATGGGGTCTGGTGTGGTCGGCAATGGTGGTGCTGTGCCACCCAGGGTAGCTGCATGTGTGGTTCTGGGTCTAAGGAGGGGGGTGGGGGAATAAAGAAAGAGCGGGGAGAAGAAAGGGAGAAGGAACTTAGCAATGAAGTTGCACAAGGTTATCAGATGCTGTTAGAGGAAAGATAAAAGTTGTTGCATCATCCAGAACTTGCGCGTATGAAACAGTCATCAAGATGTTTCCTTTTATCAATGCAAGACCCTGCTTTTTAACAGCTGCATAGCCTGTCATCCCTAGGGTGACCTTCACTGTCATGATTGTACGAAAATTGCAAATAGAGGGACTATGTTACAGGGAACAACTCTCACATGGAATGTCTTAAAGATCTACTTGAACATAATTTCCAATACGACCATAAATGTTTGCTGTGAATCAGCTGGGTTATGCTCCTTCTCACCTACAACAGGGCTGGAGGATTGGAGTCAGAGTTGCTTTTACTGTGAATATTCCTGTGGCTTCTATTCCTTTTTAATGCTATAGATTGCACTAGTGCAGTAAAGAGCCGCCAAATCAACGTGGTCACAAAAGCAGAAGAACAAATAACAGAAGTCTCCTTTCAGCATGATCATGCAACAGGAGAAATTGCAAAACATTAACTAAAGTCAAAAAGTGGTCAAACTCTCACAGGCACATAATCATTTTGTTATTTAACCCCAAAGCAATCTATTCCTGAGGATACCTACATATCTTTATTTAAAAGATACATTACATTTAAAAGATACATCACATTTTTTATTCTCTTTGTGGGTTAACTACGTTATGTTACAAAGCACAAACTGCTTTCCCAGTTTTCTGTCCAGTCCCTAGAAAAGATGGCAAAATTCAATAAAGGTCCATATAACTTTTGTGCATGCAAACAAAAGAGGGCCACTTCTTTATGGAGAGGCTTGATATATATTTGTTTTATAGATATACACGGGACATACATCATCATGTTTGAAATGATAAATATGAAAATCTAGCTTAAGAAAAATAATAGAAAAAAATCAAATGAATAGGCACCAGACAGACACATGGCTATGTAAAAAAGGAAAATTACAAACTTTCATTTATTTCTCTGCTACTCACTGAATTGATTACAGTCCGTCTGAAGAAAAAAAAAAATCGAGGATGAGAATCACAAGTGGATATCGAGTTTCTATGGCAACACAAAAGGATGACTTCCAACTTAGTCAACACACATTGTGATACTGACTGCACTTATTACAAGCAACCTCTAGTGTTTAAACATTGTTAGTGGATATATGGAGCCTTGATTAGTGTGACAGCCAGAAGATAAGGGAAGAGATACAGAACACTAGGGTCAAGCCATTATCTGCTGCCCAGATCAAGCATGCAGTGAAATCTTACTGGAAGGGCCTGCTGTCCTTTGAGTTCATTCTCAGTCGACATCAGGAGCAACTCTAACTCCTTTATTCGCTTTTCTTTCTCAGGATCTTCATCGTTATAGTGTCTCTGAAATTAAAAGTGAAGCAAGGAAAAAGTAAAAAAGACAAAGGCCTGGTTAGAAGCTCTAAATACAATGGTCATGGCCCATGGTTCACCAGCGACCACAAGAACCCAAAGAGCCCTGGCATGAAACCAATGTCAACCAAATACTGCCACTGCAGAAATCTCCATGAAGGTTGTCCCAATATGTAAGGAAGAGATATAAAACCTAAGGCTGGAAGAGATGCTGACGGAGGTGTTGTCTCATTTCTAACATCAGAGAACCAGAGATTGCCGCACTAATTCAAGTGTCGATTGCTGACTAGAACTCTGTCCATCTCTCCACAACACCTTTTCTTTTTACTTCAGTGGATCAGATGGAAATAAGTGTTTGGATGAAAGAACCAGAGCTGTGCCTTGAGCAGCTAATGAGTTTCTTTATGAAATGATCTTAAGATGGGCTTACCTGAATGGCTGCAGCAGCTGGCTGAGGGACGTTGACTATATTTACATGTAACGCTACAGGATATGGTACATGACTGGAGACCTACATCAAAAAGGCAAAACAAAGACCGGGTCATTCATGGTTACACAAGCTTCAGGGGACTTGTTGGCTTCCTCAAGTTTTGCTCTAGGACTAAGGTTGGGGAAGCAAGTTTCTAATAAAATTCACAAAGCAAAATAAATAAAATCCAATTCTAATTTGAAATTTCAGCGCAACGTTTAATAATACTAAAGCGACATAGTGAAAACAATTGAAAGTGTTCTTTGATCCTGACAGGAAGTATTCCTCAGAGAAAAACAGAAATAAATATATAATCTAAAATACACTCATGAGTTTATGAAAAGTTTTGATGGTAAAAATGGCTGGCACTAGCTGCTTATAAATAAAAATATATTTCTGGGCTTCCCCGGTGGTCCAGTGGGTAAGGACACCACCTTGCAGTGCAAGGGGTACCGGTTCGATCCCTGGCCTGGGAAGATCCCACGTGCCACAGAGCGGCTGGACTGATGTGTCCAACTACCGAGCCAGAACTCTGGAGTGCATGCGCCCAGAGCCGGTGCTCTGCGACAACAGAGGCCACTGTGATGGGAGGCCCACACGGGCCAAAGAACAAAGATGGATGAAAATAGATAAATGAAAAGACCAATAGAAGTGGCCCACCCCCCCTCCCTCCCTAACTCCCCCCAAATAAATAAATAAATTATATATATAAATATATATATTTCTGTGAATTACTATGACTTTTAAAGAGTACAGCAGCTCTTAGGATAGTTCATTCATCTGAGACTTTTTAGGAAAGTCTGTAGTCAAATACATTGAACAGATAAGAATAGAAATGACTTAGGAATATGTTTTGCATAGAATTTGCTTATGAGCTTTGAATTCCTGGATGAATTTCTCCATTCATTACTGTCAATTTTAAGATTCAAATCTCTTGATTTTTTCTCTTTTATTCTTCTTATCCTGTTATGAAGATTTCTTTCCGTAAATATAAATATCAAGAAATGAAGAAAGAATCACACGGATTCAAAGGTGGATAAAAGATCCAGATGTCAATCACAAAACTGCTCTTGATTTCCAGCAAGAAGGTAAACACTTACCAAGTGAATACATTAAGACCTTTCTGCTAATCACTACCAGAGTTGAACTGTTAAATTTCAGTGTTGAACTATTTTCCATTTAAATGTAATATTACATTCACTTTTTATTTTGACAGAGAAAAGTATTAGATACAACTGCACCTCCATGGCCCCATTCTTCTTCAGCAACACCTTGTTAAGTAAGCTTCTGTTTGAAAGGTAACTTTAAATTAGATTCAAAGAGGCAAGTTAGAACCAAGCAACTTGGATTCTAGTCTGTACAATCTCTATGAACAGAGTAACTCCAGAGAAATCACTAAACATCTGAATTCCTATCAGGGATAACAATACCTACCCCTCTTGACCAATTGTGATCATGTTTGTGAGCACTGCGAAGTATGCACCTGCACGTATCATTATTATCTAGAGCTATTAAGAAAATAACCGTCTCTCTTATTAAACTGAATTCTCAGGAATGGCTTACGTTTTGTGCTTCAGAAATGTGGTAATAGGAATAGTCACTGTTAACCGAAGGCTGGCCAGTCGGAGGGAGTTGAGCTGAGGGTGGAGCATGTGCAAAACCCATCAAATGGCTGTTCTTCTGAAAACTTGTGGTCACGGGTGGCTGGCTGACTTTAGAAGACTCCTGCAGATAACCTTCCTGCTCAACCTTACGACGCATTGTAGAATTCCAGTGGTTCTTGATAGCATTATCAGTTCTGCACAGAAATATATCACATATGCATTTTACAAACAAAAATTTCAATTGAGATTATAGTTAACTGACAGAAAACTGTTTCTAATAGAGACCATTCTTTTGGTTCACTACTGGTGCTTTTTTCTTTTAGTTTCTGTCTTCTCTGCCTCCTAAGATTCATGCTTCCTCTATTACCTAACTAAAATCCATAGATTTCTCCAAATTACATAATATGGAAATTACATTTGTTCTCTACAAAATTTTATCCTGTTATGAAGATTTCTTTCCGTAAATATAAATATCAAGAAATGAAGAAAGAATCACACGGATTCAAAGGTGGATAAAAGATCCAGATGTCAATCACAAAACTGCTCTTGATTTCCAGCAAGAAGGTAAACACTTACCAAGTGAATACATTAAGACCTTTCTGCTAATCACTACCAGAGTTGAACTGTTAAATTTCAGTGTTGAACTATTTTCCATTTAAGTGTAATATTACATTCACTTTTTATTTTGACAGAGAAAAGTATTAGATACAACTGCACCTCCATGGCCCCATTCTTCTTCAGCAACACCTTGTTAAGTAAGCTTCTGTTTGAAAGGTAACTTTAAATTAGATTCAAAGAGGCAAGTTAGAACCAAGCAACTTGGATTCTAGTCTGTACAATCTCTATGAACAGAGTAACTCCAGAGAAATCACTAAACATCTGAATTCCTATCAGGGATAACAATACCTACCCCTCTTGACCAATTGTGATCATGTTTGTGAGCACTGCGAAGTATGCACCTGCACGTATCATTATTATCTAGAGCTATTAAGAAAATAACCGTCTCTCTTATTAAACTGAATTCTCAGGAATGGCTTACGTTTTGTGCTTCAGAAATGTGGTAATAGGAATAGTCACTTTTAAACCCGAAGGCTGGCCAGTCGGAGGGAGTTGAGCTGAGGGTGGAGCATGTGCAAAACCCATCAAATGGCTGTTCTTCTGAAAACTTGTGGTCACGGGTGGCTGGCTGACTTTAGAAGACTCCTGCAGATAACCTTCCTGCTCAACCTTACGACGCATTGTAGAATTCCAGTGGTTCTTGATAGCATTATCAGTTCTGCACAGAAATATATCACATATGCATTTTACAAACAAAAATTTCAATTGAGATTATAGTTAACTGACAGAAAACTGTTTCTAATAGAGACCATTCTTTTGGTTCACTACTGGTGCTTTTTTCTTTTAGTTTCTGTCTTCTCTGCCTCCTAAGATTCATGCTTCCTCTATTACCTAACTAAAATCCATAGATTTCTCCAAATTACATAATATGGAAATTACATTTGTTCTCTACAAATTTTGAACCTTTTAGCCATTTGTTTCCTTGTTAAGAGTATTTTCAATACGACGCCCTTCGTGTTTACTCTGATTGTGGTACAAGACTTTAATACAACTTAAAACTCCTGATTTTAAGAAAATTACTCCTTTGAGTGTGGTTTAGCAGGACTTACACACACATCACAACAGGCACTCTGTGAAGTCTGGTGAGCAGCCATGATGTCACTGCTGCCTCAATGTCTACTGTTTATCTAGAAGGGCACTGGCTGGAGATTTGGAGCCTCAAATCCTCCCACCTTCTGGAAACCACCTCAAATTGTTCCACAACCAGGCAAATGGAACCATAACCAGAGGTGAAAATGTAAAACGGAATACAGAAAGGAAAGAGGTTAACTCCAAATACACTGTTAAATTGCTAAGCATTTTCACTAAAGTTTTTCAGTTCTCAGGAAAACAGTTTCTCAATTCAAAAGAACCCTCATTTTCAGCCTCCCTTTTTTCAATGGGGTTGGGGGAATGCATGCTAAAGAAAGAGGAAGTTCAATCGCCCCTTAAAAGTTTAGAAGAATCAACAGCATATCCTCTCAGACCATATGGGAAAAAAGGCCTCCTTTTATCAACCTCTTGAATTCTCTGAGTTTATACTGAACCAGGAGGGAGAAAATGCTTTGAATGTCACAAGAGAATACTTTAGAGACCATCAGAGCCATGGCCTTCTTCGAAATGACCCTTTTTCCACTTTTGGGTTATGAAGCTGAAAAATAAAAATATTGAAAATATTTCCTGTTTTACAGTATTTTTATAAAGATTTATAATAAATGGTATCTTCCCAATTAAACATCTGTTGTAAACTGTTTAAATGGGGAAAGTGGGACAAAAATGAGCTTCCACAGGTATCCCTCATCATGAGGTCATTTTCATGCCTTATTAATGAAAATGAAAGCCTATCAACAACATTATTTAAAAATCCTGGGAGCAGTATGATAATTCTAGAAATACAGCCTTTCTTTATTCAAAAAGTACATAAATAAATAAGCCAAGAGTTATAATGAAGTGAACATGGTATCAGGAAAATGGTACCCAAACTCCTTCTGGTCACTTAATCAGCTGTATGAAGTCAGGCCAGAGACAAATTGCCAACCCTTGGTTTCCTTCTAGGTGTTTAGGGTTGTATAGTTTACAAAGTGTTCTGGTATATTTTATTTGATACTGACATTGGCTGTGCAAAAGAAGTTATAATCTGTTTTACAAATAGGGCAATTGAGGCTGAGGAAAGTTGGCTTAAGCTCACTCTTGGGTGGATGTTTCTGAAAGTCCTCGACCAGATAATCTCTCAGGTCTCTTCCAGTTGTAAAAGCTATAGATCCATTTTATCTAGTGAAACATTTATCATCGATAAAATATAATTCACTCACCATACATTTTAAAACAGAATGTTCCATACCCGTTCCCTCATTCTTCCCAATCAATATATTTTTTGACATATTATTACCGTCCAGGCAGTAGCTTTGCGATTTCTGCCCATCTGTTCCCCAGTCTCTTGTGTGCCTGGTAAATAATTCTGTCTTCCTCTTCTGTCCAGGAGGTTTTCTTAACTTCTGGATTCAAGTGGTTATGCCACCTCTCCCTACATTGTTTTCCAATTCTCCCCTTTAAGTGCTTGGCAATAACAGACCAACGTTTCGGACCGTATTTCTGTACAAGCTCTATCACCTTCAGATAAACACACAAAAATAACCTATGTTTTAATGTTACGTAATGACTCAGTGTAATCATTGTTCATGTTATCTTTAGAAAATTTCTAAACATCTGCTTTCATTCATGGGAAATATGGGAATGGAGTCGTCAACTTCCTGTTTGCACACTTTACCTGTTTCTTCAACAATGTTGGGGAATATTCGTAATTATGATTCACACACCAGCGAAGAAAGAACTTACTCTCTGATCTTCCTCTTTGGTCCAAGGACCCTTGATGAGCTCAGGGTTTAGTACTTTCTGCCATCGGTGTTGGCACTGCACATCTGTTCGATTCTAGGCCAAAAAAACACATGACGTATGCACTGTCATATAGAGATGATGTGATAATCACATGAATGCTATTGTCATATAAATCACACATGGGCAATATACCACAAAAACATTCAAGAATATTTTAGGGACATGTCTGGACAGTCTATTACTTACAGCTAAAGAACATACAAGAGAATACAGCAAAGCTGTATCTAAGATTAGAAGCTCTCCCTCCTGAGGGAAACAGCCCTGCTGTGTGAACTAAAGGATCATCATATAGCATACCTGGCTGTCAAGTTAACTTAACCTTCACCTCAGTGTGCTGCATTTGGAAGCAATCACGTGGATGAAGACTTCTTCGAGATTCCATATTGATGTTGGACCTTAATGGAAACCCACTCTAAATGACTTAAGTTTGATTCTCATTCAAAGTGTTAATATACAGAAGGAACAAAGATGAGAAGCTTATAATCTTGTAAGAAGTAAAAGACAAACATATAGTTAATAGAGGGTGAAAGTTGATTCATAGGCGAGAAGAAACCATAGCAAAATGATATTGGAGTGAAAAAGGAATGCCTCTTGAGAAGGAGAAATTACATTTCCTTAGAAGGAGTCTGGAAAAGCTTGTGGAACATTTTAAGAGGTGGCATCACCAGGGACAGAGCCCTCAGGAGGGAAAGCAGAAATGAATTCAATCAAAGCTGCTCACAGAGAGGAAGTAGGAAAGAGAACTGGGGTTATAAGTTGAGGCATATGGGAGGGCCTCTGTGGGCCAGGTCTAGGCAGTTTACTTAATGTATGAGACTTGAAGTCACTGTTGCTAGTTTTGAAAAGTAAGGTGCAGCTGTGTTTTATGAAGCTCCATCTGCCCATGGTGTCTGGGACCTGTGGGAAAGTGTAAAGCTACAAGCAAGAAAACCAATTATGAAGGCAAGGCAACTGTCCAGAGAAGAGGGAAAGGGGCTGAACATGTGGAACAGTGAGGAGGATGAACAAAGGCACCCAGACCCCTCAGTCCTGGCTTGGTGTGGGGAACGGGGGTTGGGGGTAAGTCTAAAAGAACTCCAAAATTTTAAGCCAGGGTACCAAAACTATGGCTACTGAAAAGACAGGAAACTGGGAAAAAAAAAGCAAACGTGAGGGAAATATCATGAGCTTAGTCATCTATCATACAACAAATGATCAGGTTGCTAATTTACATTACCCCTAAAGATGAAAAGATAAAATCAGAAGCAAGCATTTAAATTATGCTATAAAAATCCTTTCACAATATCTTTGGAAATTTGTATGCATTACAATAGAAATATAAGTTATGGATAAGGCATTTCTCCTTTATTTCTTACATATAAGTACATGTGTAATGTTTTAATATCATCTCCTAAAATATCTTATTTAAATCTTTTGGAGAAGACTTACTTTTACAGAAAGAAGAAAATGACTAACTTACCGGGAGATAATTGGCAATAACTTTCCAGTCATCTGTGCCATTCTGTTCCACCAGCTTCTTTAGTTTTTCATCCTAAGACATTTAAAGGTAATCCTAGGATATTAGTCATTTACTGTAAACTCAGGTCAGAGTTTGAATCTTGACTCAGATACTGATCAGCTATACAAGCTTGGGTAAAATCATTTTGCTTTCTAGGCCTTAGTATTGTCGTCTGTACAATGGGAATGATGATGTCAACAGGATGACTTGAGGATTATATGAGTTACTTATGCAAAACATTTAGCATAATGTCTGGCACACTGAATGTTTAACGTCTCGTAACTTTTAGAAGTTACCCTTTGTGGGAAAAATATGACCTCCAGTGTTTAATTTAATAGACATTGAACCACAACATTAGATAGGATCTCAATAAAAAATAATTTGAGCTCTAGTCTTGTTCGACATCTTTCATTTAAAAAAATGGAAGATCACTTTTCTTAGTTAAACTTGAAAGTATGATGTAAGGAAATCATTTAACTTTTGTAAAATATATTCACAATGTCAATGAGATGACATTCACAATATAAATGAGACGAAACTTATAAGAACACAAAAGACATTAAACATCAGGGTGAAATCTTTCAGTTCACAAGTATTTTTCTAAACATGCTCAAGCAAAAGAGAACCCCCATGGTTCTGCAAAGATAACTTTCACACATGATGTGACTCCCTTGGTATGACACAGAGAAAGGAATTAGGAAGCCAGGGTTACCAATAGAACTTTTACATCTCTAAGAATAATCCAAGTGCACAATTTCCATGGGTAAAATATGCATTTCCTATGTGCCTCATTGAACATCCTGCCTGCTTGTCAATGAGAGATCTGACTTAAGTGACAGAGGGCAAAATGGCACTGAAGAGTCAATACCGTTTATTCTAACATTAAGCTCTCTCTCATCAGTCACAAAATTTGAGAACTTTAAAGAAAAAGCAACTTTTCTCTTATGTTAATAATTTTAGCCCCTATGCATTTTTCCATTCCTATAAAAGATCAAGCTTTTGATAAGACAGCAGAAAAAGAGAGGTGAGAAGCAGACACATCTCCATTCATTTTTGAATGCTTTCAGAACAGACTGAGAGACTAGCACTTTCAGAACAGACAGCCACATATATGTCTCTGTGTAAACGATATGCCAAGAATGTTAAATGAACCTGTCATAACAAGTTCTGAGGGTGTTCTGCATTATTCTTTTGTTTTGTTTTTGGAAATAACAATTCCTTCATTGGATCAGGGAAAAGTTACTAATATTCCACATTGTGGCAATCAATTCTGGGTTCAGGAAAACATGAATAGACGTTTAGCTCTGCCCTCAGCAGATGCACTGTCTACAAGGGAAGGCATGTATGTTACAGCAACAGTAAGTACAAATATGTATCCAGTGGTTGGAGGATACATCCAGCCTTTCTGGGGAAGTCAGGAACAGGGACAGCTTCACAGAAGTGATGTCTTCACAAGTGATGAAGAAAAAGTAAGAAGTTGTGGAGCAAAAGGATAAGAACAGTATAGGCAGAGGGAAACACAGATTAAAAAAAAAAAGTGAGAAGACAAGAACATTCAAACAACTGTAGAAAGTTTGGAAAAGGATGGTATGCTGTCCATGTGGAGGAGTGGTGAGGGGTAGGCACATTTCACAGGCAGGCTGGGGTAAGCTTTCAAAGAGCCTGCTCATGAACAACATAAAAAGGGTGAAATCTTTCAGTTCACAAGTATTTTTCTAAACATGCTCAAGCAAAAGAGAACCCCCATGGTTCTGCAAAGATAACTTTCACACATGATGTGACTCCCTTGGTATGACACAGAGAAAGGAATTAGGAAGCCAGGGTTACCAATAGAACTTTTACATCTCTAAGAATAATCCAAGTGCACAATTTCCATGGGTAAAATATGCATTTCCTATGTGCCTCATTGAACATCCTGCCTGCTTGTCAATGAGAGATCTGACTTAAGTGACAGAGGGCAAAATGGCACTGAAGAGTCAATACCGTTTATTCTAACATTAAGCTCTCTATCATCAGTCACAAAATTTGAGAACTTTAAAGAAAAAGCAACTTTTCTCTTATGTTAATAATTTTAGCCCCTATGCATTTTTCCATTCCTATAAAAGATCAAGCTTTTGATAAGACAGCAGAAAAAGAGAGGTGAGAAGCAGACACATCTCCATTCATTTTTGAATGCTTTCAGAACAGACTGAGAGACTAGCACTTTCAGAACAGACAGCCACATATATGTCTCTGTGTAAACGATATGCCAAGAATGTTAAATGAACCTGTCATAACAAGTTCTGAGGGTGTTCTGCATTATTCTTTTGTTTTGTTTTTGGAAATAACAATTCCTTCATTGGATCAGGGAAAAGTTACTAATATTCCACATTGTGGCAATCAATTCTGGGTTCAGGAAAACATGAATAGACGTTTAGCTCTGCCCTCAGCAGATGCACTGTCTACAAGGGAAGGCATGTATGTTACAGCAACAGTAAGTACAAATATGTATCCAGTGGTTGGAGGATACATCCAGCCTTTCTGGGGAAGTCAGGAACAGGGACAGCTTCACAGAAGTGATGTCTTCACAAGTGATGAAGAAAAAGTAAGAAGTTGTGGAGCAAAAGGATAAGAACAGTATAGGCAGAGGGAAACACAGATTAAAAAAAAAAAGTGAGAAGACAAGAACATTCAAACAACTGTAGAAAGTTTGGAAAAGGATGGTATGCTGTCCATGTGGAGGAGTGGTGAGGGGTAGGCACATTTCACAGGCAGGCTGGGGTAAGCTTTCAAAGAGCCTGCTCATGAGTTTGAACACCTGTAGTTTAGCTGAAATTTTGTTTTTCATAAATGTTTACACTCCAGGGTTTCCCCCCACGCTTTGATTACATGATTAATTACCTCTTCCCTGGTCCACCTAGTTTTCCCCAAGTGACGTTTTCCAGACTTGGGAAGCAGTCCATCATAATCATGGTCACACATCTCAATGTCTTCATCATCCTCGTCACTACTGTAGATGCTGCAGAAATAAAAAATGGGCTGAAACAAGAGGATTCCCACTATCGGATAGCAAAGCTCACACCAAAACTGCTCAACAATCTTTTCAAAGGTTATGAAGATAAAACTTTGAAAACTTGCACAAGAGTGTTTTTGGAATTTTGTTGCTCTGGGACATAAACGAGTTCTGCTGTTATTGGTATCCACAGATACGGGCAAAGGACCTGGCACTTTCTATTGCTTCTGCATGTTTAAACCTGCTTTTAATGTTAGACCAGTGACAAATTACACAATTGGCAATCTTCCAACCAATGAAGGTTTAAGTTTAAAACTTAATGTTCAGGACAATAAAAAGAATGAGAGCCCATGTCCTTTACATAAGTACACACTCAAAATATTTGGCACACACCATGTCGTTTAAGTAATATTTCCTCAATACGATAAACAACTCAATTGTGTTATCTTAATAGGACTGGCATTTCATTAGGAGGGAAAAAATTCAAGAAGCAATACATCCCAAAATATAATAGTCATCTCTTAAAGATTAGAAGATCGTGAGAATCTAAGAGGAAAGGATTTAAAAACCTGAGGAAGGATAAGTGATCAAACTGCTTTGTAAATAACATTAATATCAAACAGCTCAAAACTCTAGGCCAGGTTCCTCCAATTTGTGGCCATGTTTACAATACTCAGTTTCCAGAGGAACCAAGTGAACGATTTAGACCACATGACAGAATCTTACTTACTCATGTTTTTTTCTACCTCTGACTGAATGATATTTGAAAGATCTTAAAATGTACCTAATTCAAAACTGAGGAATTTCCCCAGATGGGTTTAAAAGGAACTCATTACACTTTTCAAAAGAACTTTTTCTTTTACCTACTTGACCAAAACTATAAATTTTGATGTCTTTTGATGTAACTCTATGCTTAGTGTCTATTAATCATATTGATTAATATGGATATACATGGAAATCATTTGACATCCAGTTTACTTTTAGTTATAATTTTACTTATAAAGCTTAAGATAGGAGGAAAAATGATACTGTATTTTAAATTTTTCTAAAATTTATCATTGTAATATTGAGAATTCCATCAGACTAAGAACAGTAAAAATAATGATATAGAGCAATATCATAATGTAAATCATTATTTTAAAAAAGACAAAAGTATATTCATATCAGGTTTTATCTTTCAGAAGTAACTTACAAGAATGTATTATCCATCCCTTACAAACAAGCAAAATTGCTTCCCCAAATTCTGAATTCGAGGTTATTATAACTTAAAACTATTATTTTGGGAAATAACCTGAAGGTCCAAGGTTCACAGTGACAAGTAGGATGTGATCCAAACTTAAAATGCCACCCCCACAAACACACACACACACACACACACACACACACACACACACACACACACAAGAGACCACTACACTGTATTTATAATCTATAACCACCTTTCATTTTGTATCTGTCCTCTTAAACAAGAGCCTGATCCCAGTTCACACTGTCATCAAGGGGCTTTAAACAACTTCTGATTAATAATCACAGTGTGTTAGTGTTAGTCGCTCAGTCCTATAGGACTCTTTGAGACCTCATGGACTGTAGCCCGCCAGGGTCCTCTGCCCATGGAATTTTCCAGGCAAAGATACTAGAGTGGGTAGTCATTCCCTTCTCCAGGGTATCTTCGTGCCTCAGGGATTTAACCCGGGTCTCCTGCATTGGAGACAGATTCTTTACTGTCTGAGCCACAAGGAAAGCCCAATAATTATAGCAGTTTCCTTTAATTAACACACACACACACAAGCAAATAAGGTGGAAAATGTTATTATAATTCTAGGGCTTTGAAAGACATGACTCCTGCATTGGAGACCAGAACGATTTAGACCACATGACAGAATCTTACTTACTCATGTTTTTTTCTACCTCTGACTGAATGATATTTGAAAGATCTTAAAATGTACCTAATTCAAAACTGAGGAATTTCCCCAGATGGGTTTAAAAGGAACTCATTACACTTTTCAAAAGAACTTTTTCTTTTACCTACTTGACCAAAACTATAAATTTTGATGTCTTTTGATGTAACTCTATGCTTAGTGTCTATTAATCATATTGATTAATATGGATATACATGGAAATCATTTGACATCCAGTTTACTTTTAGTTATAATTTTACTTATAAAGCTTAAGATAGGAGGAAAAATGATACTGTATTTTAAATTTTTCTAAAATTTATCATTGTAATATTGAGAATTCCATCAGACTAAGAACAGTAAAAATAATGATATAGAGCAATATCATAATGTAAATCATTATTTTAAAAAAGACAAAAGTATATTCATATCAGGTTTTATCTTTCAGAAGTAACTTACAAGAATGTATTATCCATCCCTTACAAACAAGCAAAATTGCTTCCCCAAATTCTGAATTCGAGGTTATTATAACTTAAAACTATTATTTTGGGAAATAACCTGAAGGTCCAAGGTTCACAGTGACAAGTAGGATGTGATCCAAACTTAAAATGCCACCCCCACAAACACACACACACACACACACACACACACACACACACACACACACACAAGAGACCACTACACTGTATTTATAATCTATAACCACCTTTCATTTTGTATCTGTCCTCTTAAACAAGAGCCTGATCCCAGTTCACACTGTCATCAAGGGGCTTTAAACAACTTCTGATTAATAATCACAGTGTGTTAGTGTTAGTCGCTCAGTCCTATAGGACTCTTTGAGACCTCATGGACTGTAGCCCGCCAGGGTCCTCTGCCCATGGAATTTTCCAGGCAAAGATACTAGAGTGGGTAGTCATTCCCTTCTCCAGGGTATCTTCGTGCCTCAGGGAGTTCACCCGGGTCTCCTGCATTGGAGACAGATTCTTTACTGTCTGAGCCACAAGGAAAGCCCAATAATTATAGCAGTTTCCTTTAATTAACACACACACACACAAGCAAATAAGGTGGAAAAATGTTATTATAATTCTAGGGCTTTTGAAAGATTCATAGAGACCTCCTTGGAAACACCCTGCCCTCAGCCAGATGAAGTGACACCCATATGAAATATCCAGGGTGCCAAGAAAGTCAGAGTCATCTGCAAGTGGAGTCATTGATTCAGCTGAATTTAACTTAGGGGGGTTGGCTGGATTTGGAGATCTTGTTTTCAAAAGTGAGGACTGCATTTTCCAAACCAGTAATCCACACTACTGTCTTGACAACAGCTCAGGAGTGAGCAACAAATTCGGCCGCCCATAGGGGGCAGCCTACAGCAGGTGAAAGAGGATAGACACCAAACTGGGCCAGGGTTCCGGAGGAAAAGGTGCCAGTCCCAGGTCTGCCTCCACCTAGCTGCCAGACGTGGACAAATCACTTCCTCTCTCTCACGACCTCAGTTCCTCACCTACAGAAGGGCTTCGATTCTACTTCTAAGGTACTTTCCAGTGTTAATAAAGGATAAACCCATATCTCCCGCCAGTCTTAAATATTAAGGAGAAACTTGCAAAATCAGAGATGTGCACAAAATCTTGAGGAACCCTTGGCGTGTGACTTCCGCAAGTCCCGAAGAGCCTACGAGGGCAGCAGGGCGAACCCAGGGGCTGCTCACGCCATCAGCTCCAGGGTTCATTAGCACGCGAGGCACTGGGAGCGCCTTTGAGCTTTGCATGCGAGTTCCTTGCTCTAAATTGTCCCGGTCGTCTAAGCAGCATGATTAATTTCTACTAAGGACCTGAAATAACTTTTCCTTTATCTGCTCTGACAAGATCTCAGACCCAACAGTCAGAAGATTTTTCAAAGGCTGATTTCAAGCTTGATGCACCCGGCTCCCCACCTGCTAGACCTGGTGTGGTTACAAGAGTACGACTATGAATGTTACATTCTGTCAAGGAAACAAACCGTGCGAAAAGAAAAAAAAGTATCTTCGTGCCTCAGGGATTTAACCCGGGTCTCCTGCATTGGAGACAGATTCTTTACTGTCTGAGCCACAAGGAAAGCCCAATAATTATAGCAGTTTCCTTTAATTAACACACACACACACAAGCAAATAAGGTGGAAAAATGTTATTATAATTCTAGGGCTTTTGAAAGATTCATAGAGACCTCCTTGGAAACACCCTGCCCTCAGCCAGATGAAGTGACACCCATATGAAATATCCAGGGTGCCAAGAAAGTCAGAGTCATCTGCAAGTGGAGTCATTGATTCAGCTGAATTTAACTTAGGGGGGTTGGCTGGATTTGGAGATCTTGTTTTCAAAAGTGAGGACTGCATTTTCCAAACCAGTAATCCACACTACTGTCTTGACAACAGCTCAGGAGTGAGCAACAAATTCGGCCGCCCATAGGGGGCAGCCTACAGCAGGTGAAAGAGGATAGACACCAAACTGGGCCAGGGTTCCGGAGGAAAAGGTGCCAGTCCCAGGTCTGCCTCCACCTAGCTGCCAGACGTGGACAAATCACTTCCTCTCTCTCACGACCTCAGTTCCTCACCTACAGAAGGGCTTCGATTCTACTTCTAAGGTACTTTCCAGTGTTAATAAAGGATAAACCCATATCTCCCGCCAGTCTTAAATATTAAGGAGAAACTTGCAAAATCAGAGATGTGCACAAAATCTTGAGGAACCCTTGGCGTGTGACTTCCGCAAGTCCCGAAGAGCCTACGAGGGCAGCAGGGCGAACCCAGGGGCTGCTCACGCCATCAGCTCCAGGGTTCATTAGCACGCGAGGCACTGGGAGCGCCTTTGAGCTTTGCATGCGAGTTCCTTGCTCTAAATTGTCCCGGTCGTCTAAGCAGCATGATTAATTTCTACTAAGGACCTGAAATAACTTTTCCTTTATCTGCTCTGACAAGATCTCAGACCCAACAGTCAGAAGATTTTTCAAAGGCTGATTTCAAGCTTGATGCACCCGGCTCCCCACCTGCTAGACCTGGTGTGGTTACAAGAGTACGACTATGAATGTTACATTCTGTCAAGGAAACAAACCGTGCAAAGAAACGAAAAAGAAAAGAAGTGTTGGGGGTTGGGAAAAAGGGAGGGGAGCGGGAGGAAGTGCCTTGTGGCCGCTACTGTGATTCTAGAAAAAGGGTTCAGACTCATTTCGCTGACCTGGTTAATAATCCCTCCCGAGTTGATGCTCGCCTTGCAAGAAACGGCTTCAAGCCCACAGCCGGGTTTCTCTTCCCGCCCTGAGGCAGGTTCAAGGCTCCCGCCCGTCCCGGCCGCCTCCCCGCGCCGCTACCTGGGAGCTGCAGGGAACCTGCGCGGCTCCGCCCCGCGGGGGACAGTTCAGATCTTGGGGCGCGGAGCCTGCCCCACGCCTACCCCAGCACCTCTTCCCAGGTCCCTCCTTCTCCTTTTCCTCCTCTTCCTCCTAGTTTGTGCTCCCGAAAAAAAAAAAAGAAAAAGAAAGAGTGATCCCGGCGGCTCTACAGTGAAGTCCCCAAGACGAAGGTGAAACCACTCAAGGGGCAGCACCCCCACCCCGCGGCGCCTGGACCCCGGGCGAGACACAGGGAACCAGCGCCCCCCACAAGTCGTCTCCCTTTTTCTCCGGCACCCGGCCTTGCCCGGTCACCACTCCCTGCCAAGCCAGGCCGGACCGAGGGTGCTGCTGCTGGGCCCACACCCACGCTCTTTGCAACTTCCTAGCTCTGCGAGAGGACAGGCGACCTCCAATTCAAACACGAATAAGTAAACGAAAACCAAACAACCCGAAGAAAAGGGGGTGGGTTTGTTTTGCCTCCAGGGACTTTTCCCCAGAACATCTCGGCGAGGGTCTGTCCAGCGTCCCTTTCTCTGCCCAGGCGACCGAAGGCTGCGGGAGCTGGGCGCGGAGTGCAGCGGCGACTTCGGCCGCGTCCACGTGCGCGCGCGGCGCCGGGACCTTTCGCCCGCGGGAAGACCGGGACTGCGTCCTGGTTGCGCGGCAGCGGCCTTGGGTGCTGCCCGCCTCCGTCCCTTTCCGTTGAGTGGCAACGGTGGCGGCGGCCCAGCGAGCCCCCCACACCCGACCACTCGCAGGGAGCGCCGGCGCGTCCAGTCCGGGAAGTCCGCAGGCTGGTGGAAGCAGGAACTTCAGCAAGTGACAGCTCGAACCAGTCTCTCTCTTCTCTGCTCCCTATTCCCCTCTGGCTGGCCAAAATGTAAGAGCACTTCTCTATAGCCGGCGAGCTTCCCAAGTGCGGTTGAATGTGCGCCGCAATGCAATGACTCATTTCGCTGACCTGGTTAATAATCCCTCCCGAGTTGATGTTCGCCTTGCAAGAAACGGCTTCAAGCCCACAGCCGGGTTTCTCTTCCCGCCCTGAGGCAGGTTCAAGGCTCCCGCCCGTCCCGGCCGCCTCCCCGCGCCGCTACCTGGGAGCTGCAGGGAACCTGCGCGGCTCCGCCCCGCGGGGGACAGTTCAGATCTTGGGGCGCGGAGCCTGCCCCACGCCTACCCCAGCACCTCTTCCCAGGTCCCTCCTTCTCCTTTTCCTCCTCTTCCTCCTAGTTTGTGCTCCCGAAAAAAAAAAAGAAAAAGAAAGAGTGATCCCGGCGGCTCTACAGTGAAGTCCCCAAGACGAAGGTGAAACCACTCAAGGGGCAGCACCCCCACCCCGCGGCGCCTGGACCCCGGGCGAGACACAGGGAACCAGCGCCCCCCACAAGTCGTCTCCCTTTTTCTCCGGCACCCGGCCTTGCCCGGTCACCACTCCCTGCCAAGCCAGGCCGGACCGAGGGTGCTGCTGCTGGGCCCACACCCACGCTCTTTGCAACTTCCTAGCTCTGCGAGAGGACAGGCGACCTCCAATTCAAACACGAATAAGTAAACGAAAACCAAACAACCCGAAGAAAAGGGGGTGGGTTTGTTTTGCCTCCAGGGACTTTTCCCCAGAACATCTCGGCGAGGGTCTGTCCAGCGTCCCTTTCTCTGCCCAGGCGACCGAAGGCTGCGGGAGCTGGGCGCGGAGTGCAGCGGCGACTTCGGCCGCGTCCACGTGCGCGCGCGGCGCCGGGACCTTTCGCCCGCGGGAAGACCGGGACTGCGTCCTGGTTGCGCGGCAGCGGCCTTGGGTGCTGCCCGCCTCCGTCCCTTTCCGTTGAGTGGCAACGGTGGCGGCGGCCCAGCGAGCCCCCCACACCCGACCACTCGCAGGGAGCGCCGGCGCGTCCAGTCCGGGAAGTCCGCAGGCTGGTGGAAGCAGGAACTTCAGCAAGTGACAGCTCGAACCAGTCTCTCTCTTCTCTGCTCCCTATTCCCCTCTGGCTGGCCAAAATGTAAGAGCACTTCTCTCTCTATAGCCGGCGAGCTTCCCCAAGTGCGGTTGACATGTGCCGCGCGGGCGCGTGGGGGTGAATATGCAATGTTTGCTTTAGAAATAAAAGCCTCACAGAGAACATTCATTTGAACCTTCAAAACCAGGGTTTAAAACAGTTTGCAAAGGTAGAGACCCTTTTCTCCCTTACAATCTACTTTCCAGCCGCCTGTCAGCTGACACTGTTTCGCCTCCATAAAGAATGAATGAAATTTTAAATTAACTACCTGCAGCTACTAAACAATCCGGCATCTCCCCTATATCTGCCATATGCTCTGCACTTCCAGGTCCAAACATACTGCGACGCATGCAGCAATAACGCTGCGACTCCCTCGCTGACGCCCGCGGCATCAAGCCAGGAACGTAGTGGGCTTCCTGGGGCTGGTGGGCACCGCTCAGTCCCCCGCTGGAACATGCTGCCTTTTCCCCCGCCTAGACAGAGGGTACCCCGTGCAACTTGCAAAATGAGCCGCAGGGCGTGCTTCTCAACGTCCTAATGAATTTCCCACATAGAATCTCCCATTCATCAGTCCCTCGAGTGGCTTCTGCAGCCTAGGCAGGGGCTCCAGGTCCTCCCAGGACCTGACAGCCCCGCAGAAGATCTTGGAAAGAATTCGCACCTGCTTCCCAAGCTTCCGGCGCCCAGCGCTTCCCCGCTCGTGGCCGCCCACCGCGGGTCCCCTTTACCTGTGACGGGGTCTCCGGGCCATGGCGCGGCGGGCGCGGGGCTCCGCTGGGAGCCGCGGGAACCGCACGGGGCTGGCGCCTCCCGCTGCCCGCCTGCGTCCCTCCCCGGCTGCGCAGTGGCGCTCCGCACCGCCGGGGCGAAGTTTCTCGGGAGAAAGAGGAGGAGGAGGAGGAGGAGGTCGCGGAGGAGGAGGAGAAGGAGGAGGAGGAAACAGGTTGATATTAAAGTGTAAACTCTGTAAACAAGAGATGCCATCAAACAAAGAGCTTTGGACACTCCCCCTCCCGCCAAATCTGGCGCCCTGCAGTGCGCACGCGCCCTGTCCGCCGCCTCCGCGGTCGCCTTGGCTGCCGCCCTCCCGGCTGCCTGGCCGGCGGGGCCGCGGCTCCCCTCCGGCTCTCGCGCCGCGGCGCTGCTCCTGGCGCGAGGCGAGGCCCGGGCGGCGCGCGGGCGGAGAGCCCGGGGCCGGGGAGGGGAGGCTTGGGGACGCGGCGGCGCCTTTTCCTGAGCAAACCCCGCTCTCCGGCACGGGTGGCGCGGGCCCGCGCCAAGTCCCATGATGCTGCCTCCCTTCCTTCTCGGTGGCCGCACCGCCGTCGCCCACCGGGCTTGCTCCAGGGCAACCAGAACGGTGCTCGCCGAGATCCGGCTCACCGTCGCTGGGGCGGCAAGGAACAGGCGGGAGGGAAATTCCCGCACTGGAGATTGGATTTTAGGCAGGGTGTAAACCTCAGCTCCCTGCAGATGGGGGAACCTTAGGTTGGGCGGTCTGTAGTACAGGATGGGAACATACGTTTGCACAGGATGTTTGGCTAGGTGTTTTGGGGGGTTTTGTTCTGTTTTTTAAATAAAGAACATCTCTAATGTAACTTGATGACAAATGATATTCAAATACGAGTAGGGCTGGAGCTATCACCGCTCGCACACGGGGCAACCAGCGAAGCTTTCACTCTCCACCCAGATCCTAGAACCGACACACCACCTTCGCATTGTCACATGCTTTCTTTCTCACCCGGGCACACGCCCGGCCCCACCCACCCAGCCCGGCCCAGCTGGCGCCCACCACACACTTCTGTCCATGCAGAATGCAGCGCGCGCTCTGGACTACACACCTGCAAAATCCACGGGGGTCCAAACAGTCCGCCCCTGGCAGAACTCAGGAATCCCCACGGGTGCTTACATGGTTTGAAAAGTTCAACAGTTTGTGATACGGAGGTTGGGATCTACATGTCGTGTAGTGTAGTGTTTTACGAGATAAAAATCACTGAAGACTTTTGTGTTCACTTAACTAGGGGCTCCCAAACAAGTAAGGTGAGAAGAAAAGCGCTGAATTTATGAGGATCGATGACTGGGGGATTTTAGGGGAGTTTTAGTTTTACTTCCGTTTATACACTTGTACCATTGGGGACTTTTTTTTTTTTTTTTTCCATTCTCTGTACACACCAATTTATTTTTCCTTTAATCTTATAGGAGTTTGAGACTTCTGCTGACTGGGTTTGTGAGTGTCCCATGCGACCTAGCAGTTCTAACTTAGCTCAGAAAGCATTTTTCTTACTAAAAAAGCATTTTCTTACTGATATGAGTCATAATTTTATTAAATGGTGAAACATGCTTGGTTTCAAGACTTTATCTGGTGTTTTAAACTTTGTTTCTTAACATTGTAATATGGCTTAAATCTTTATCAAAAAGTATTAAGTTTCTCGTTAGGTTTTAGCTTTCCTTTCTCCATGAGAAGGAAAACAACACTGAAACAAAATCATTGCAATGTAATTCAGGTCACAATCTTGAAAGACAAGTTGATATATTTTAAAATATAATATTAATTACTCGATTCTATAGTAAAATTTTTCTCCATATCAAAAGTAAACAATTAAAAAATATCTAGAACAAACATCTTGAAACCACCCTTAAAGTAATTGCATCTGTCTTTGTTATTACTTTCTGAATTTAACTGGCATGATTCCCAAATACTCTGTGGCAAACCAGTGATCCTCAAGAGTGTCTGAACCCTAACATTTCTTATGAGATAGAAGTGCTTTATGATTCTTAAATTCCTTTTAGGTAGAAAACTCAATGTTATTTCCTTTATTCCCTTTTGCATTATTTTCCTATATGTTGTTCTGAGAATTTATAACAGTTTCATTTCCAGACATTTTGGAGTTTAGCTTCACATTTTTTGCCTCATATGTGTGACAAAAATACGTATGGGGGCAGATATAGTCTAACAAAAAGTATACATGCAGTGATCTTACTAAGCTTATCTGGGGTATATAGCCATCTGATAAGTATATAAAAAAATGGACTCAAATGGAGTTAGAATTTCTTGTATGGATGAAAATATATTTTCAAAGGCATTGCAGAATGTTTATTGTAATTATATTTGTACATTTCCTTCCTTCATTTATAAATACTACAAATGTATTTTTGGATGACACTATTATATATCAGTTTCATTCATATTAAAGTCTTTTTTTTTTCCGTTTATACACTTGTACCATTGGGGACTTTTTTTTTCCATTCTCTGTACACACCAATTTATTTTTCCTTTAATCTTATAGGAGTTTGAGACTTCTGCTGACTGGGTTTGTGAGTGTCCCATGCGACCTAGCAGTTCTAACTTAGCTCAGAAAGCATTTTTCTTACTAAAAAAGCATTTTCTTACTGATATGAGTCATAATTTTATTAAATGGTGAAACATGCTTGGTTTCAAGACTTTATCTGGTGTTTTAAACTTTGTTTCTTAACATTGTAATATGGCTTAAATCTTTATCAAAAAGTATTAAGTTTCTCGTTAGGTTTTAGCTTTCCTTTCTCCATGAGAAGGAAAACAACACTGAAACAAAATCATTGCAATGTAATTCAGGTCACAATCTTGAAAGACAAGTTGATATATTTTAAAATATAATATTAATTACTCGATTCTATAGTAAAATTTTTCTCCATATCAAAAGTAAACAATTAAAAAATATCTAGAACAAACATCTTGAAACCACCCTTAAAGTAATTGCATCTGTCTTTGTTATTACTTTCTGAATTTAACTGGCATGATTCCCAAATACTCTGTGGCAAACCAGTGATCCTCAAGAGTGTCTGAACCCTAACATTTCTTATGAGATAGAAGTGCTTTATGATTCTTAAATTCCTTTTAGGTAGAAAACTCAATGTTATTTCCTTTATTCCCTTTTGCATTATTTTCCTATATGTTGTTCTGAGAATTTATAACAGTTTCATTTCCAGACATTTTGGAGTTTAGCTTCACATTTTTTGCCTCATATGTGTGACAAAAATACGTATGGGGGCAGATATAGTCTAACAAAAAGTATACATGCAGTGATCTTACTAAGCTTATCTGGGGTATATAGCCATCTGATAAGTATATAAAAAAATGGACTCAAATGGAGTTAGAATTTCTTGTATGGATGAAAATATATTTTCAAAGGCATTGCAGAATGTTTATTGTAATTATATTTGTACATTTCCTTCCTTCATTTATAAATACTACAAATGTATTTTTGGATGACACTATTATATATCAGTTTCATTCATATTAAAGTCTTCTCTTTTTTTAAGTTGTGCTGCATGAATCACTTTAGGGTGGCAGACCTGGGCTAGAGCTAAGTATTCATACACAACCTTTTTTTGCAATGTACTAGACAAGGGTTGGGCTTCCTTGTAGGCTAAAGAGTCCACCTGCCAATGCAACAGATGTGTGTGTGTGTGTGTGTGTGTGTGTGTGAGTGTGTGTTTAAAGGGTTTTTTGTGTTTTTTTTGGCTACTTCTATTGATCTTTTATTTATTTATCTTTGTTCTTTGGCCTGTGTGGGCTTCCCATCTCAGTGGCCTCTCTCATTGCAGAGCACCGGCTCTGGGCACATGCACTCCAGAGCTCCTACTGGGTAATTGGACACATCAGTGAAGCCGCTCCACGGCACGTGGGATCTTCCCAGGCCAGGGATCGAACTGGCTCCCCCTGCACTGCAAGGTGGTGTCCTTACCCACTGGACCACCAGGGAAGCCCCAGATGTGTGTTTGATCCCTGGGTTGAGAAGATCCCTTGGAGAAGGAAATAGCAATTCACTCCAGTATTCTTTTTTTGTTGTTGTTATTCACTTCATATTTGTTTCTGATCATGTCACTTCAGTATTCTTGCCTGGAAAATCCCACGAACAGAGTCAGAAACAACTTTGCAACTAAACAACAAGACAGGGATCAGCAAACTTTTCTGTAAACAACCACATAATAAATGTTTTAGAGTTCGGGGCTCTGTTGCCTATTCTTCTACTTATATTTTTCTGTTTTTTAACAGCACTTCAAAAATACCAAAACCATTTTTAGCTTAATGGCCACATCCAGACTGCAGTCCATAGTTGCCCAACACTAAACCAGTGACCTCAACCAGTTTAGCTATTTGTTGAAAAATGAAATAGTAAAAAGTTACATGTATCATAAGTTCGGGTATATAGCCATCTGATAAGTATATAAAAAAATGGACTCAAATGGAGTTAGAATTTCTTGTATGGATGAAAATATATTTTCAAAGGCATTGCAGAATGTTTATTGTAATTATATTTGTACATTTCCTTCCTTCATTTATAAATACTACAAATGTATTTTTGGATGACACTATTATATATCAGTTTCATTCATATTAAAGTCTTCTCTTTTTTTAAGTTGTGCTGCATGAATCACTTTAGGGTGGCAGACCTGGGCTAGAGCTAAGTATTCATACACAACCTTTTTTTGCAATGTACTAGACAAGGGTTGGGCTTCCTTGTAGGCTAAAGAGTCCACCTGCCAATGCAACAGATGTGTGTGTGTGTGTGTGTGTGTGAGTGTGTGTTTAAAGGGTTTTTTGTGTTTTTTTTGGCTACTTCTATTGATCTTTTATTTATTTATCTTTGTTCTTTGGCCTGTGTGGGCTTCCCATCTCAGTGGCCTCTCTCATTGCAGAGCACCGGCTCTGGGCACATGCACTCCAGAGCTCCTACTGGGTAATTGGACACATCAGTGAAGCCGCTCCACGGCACGTGGGATCTTCCCAGGCCAGGGATCGAACTGGCTCCCCCTGCACTGCAAGGTGGTGTCCTTACCCACTGGACCACCAGGGAAGCCCCAGATGTGTGTTTGATCCCTGGGTTGAGAAGATCCCTTGGAGAAGGAAATAGCAATTCACTCCAGTATTCTTTTTTTGTTGTTGTTATTCACTTCATATTTGTTTCTGATCATGTCACTTCAGTATTCTTGCCTGGAAAATCCCACGAACAGAGTCAGAAACAACTTTGCAACTAAACAACAAGACAGGGATCAGCAAACTTTTCTGTAAACAACCACATAATAAATGTTTTAGAGTTCGGGGCTCTGTTGCCTATTCTTCTACTTATATTTTTCTGTTTTTTAACAGCACTTCAAAAATACCAAAACCATTTTTAGCTTAATGGCCACATCCAGACTGCAGTCCATAGTTGCCCAACACTAAACCAGTGACCCTCAACCTTGAGAATCCAAATCATTGGGTGTACCCATAAAAAACACACTGACCCAGGCCATCCCCCTAGATTACATGACTCAGTCAGTTTGAGACAGGGCCCAGAAAACTGCATTTTAAACAAGCATCCAAAGGGGTTTTTTCAGGGAAGCTGTCTCTGGATCAGTCATCGATCATCTCAGTATTGAAGTGAAGGCAGACTGATTCAAAACACTTTTCCCCCCGCCCATTGCCTCTCATGGCCTTCCTTTATCTCAATCTCTTTCACCTCTCCTGGGTTAAGAAATCAGGCTCTCAAAAACCTAAGACAACATAGTAGGTCCTGGGGACATCGGTGTCAGTGACCACTGGGCTGTGGCATTCTACTTACTCTTAAGCTTAAGCTTCATATTTGCAACTTGAAAGCAAAGGAATCTCTTGATTGCTTACTTATCATCATTATGAGTCTCTTCCTCCAGAAAGCCAACACTGAAAACGTTTTGTTTTACTTTAAACATTGGAGGAGGGTTAACAGAAGAAAGAAGAATTTTCTAGCTTTTTTGCTCTGACTGCTGAAAAATTCTGGGTACATGATGGGTCTTTAATACCTGTGAGCAGTGTCCCAAAGATGAAGGAGGATTATCAATGTTGGTGACAGACCAGGCCCCAGGGGTTTCATGTCTCTAACCACCCACCTTTTCCCACCCCCTCAATCCAATTTGATTCAGAGCTTTAAGAGGGAGATAATTACAGTAAACACCAAATACTAAAGTACAGACAATTCTTGATCATTTCAGCTAATGAATGACAGCTGTAGCATATATAATTGAAATCCATAGGTTTGAGATAAACCTCAAGTTGGTTCACACAGCAAATCTTTTGGTAATAACAATGGGGCAGGTACTTAGTGCAGTATGTTTCATAGAGCCTCCATATGGGATGGCAACCAAAACTTTTTTATCCTTCAGTGATTTCTGGGCTTGGCATTTCCTATTTGTTTTCAACCTTCAGGTTCTCATAAACATATATCTATTTCCATGACAACCAACCTGCATATTTTCTTTGCCATTGGCACTGAGTCTGAATAAAGGTATGAGGGTGTTTTTGTATGTGATGAGGGAAGGATATTCCAGAGGAATGGGAAAGGGTGAACAAAAGCACACAATCATGAGCCATGGTGCAGGGAATAAGGAGGTGGCTAGATTTCTTGGAACAGGGATGAGTGTTTTTGACTGGAAGGTCTAAATTATCAGAGCCAGTGCATTTGGAAGTTTAACCTAACAGTATTACAGATAGATTGGAAAGAGAAGAAGGAGTAGGGGAAGAAGTCAATTAATTGGGCTGGACTAGAACAGTAACCCGATTTGGAATGGAAAGGAAGGGATTTGAAGACCATTGCAGAGGCAGAACCTTCAAAACTTAGTAACTGATTGGATGGCTATTGGAGGCACCATTAATAGAAATAGGGAAGTCAAGAGGGGAAGAGAAGTGTGCACTAAGGAGATTCAAAGAGGAAAGTGAGTTTAGATTTCAGTATGTTAAGTTTGTGGTTTCTTATGGAAGAGATCCGGGTAGAGCTGTTGAGCAGGTGGTAGGGAGTGTGGGATCAGCGCCTGCAAGAGAGGTTACGCTGGGACGTTTGTGTGCTGGGGCAAAACTTTGGAAGCCCGTGGTTAGACACAGACATTATCAAACCCTAAATTGTATAAACCTACAGTTAAAGAGATTTTAAAATATAATAAATATTCAAAGCTCATCATTTCCTAATTGTTTTACCTCATTTCACTGTTACATGTGCTCTTGAGGATATTTATCCCTATTATATCTGCATCATGGAAATTCTATGTAATACATGTGAATGTACATGTCTGTCCAATTTTGTGTTCAGAAAAGTCATGTAAGTAGCTTGAAACTGGCTTTGGTTGGAGGGTGTGCCCCACAAAAGGTGGCAGATACAAATAAGGGATTTCCACCTACCTTCGAAAACTGGTTGTTAAATGTTTACCAGGGCAACACTGGATGAATGCCATATTTAAGAGCATAAAGACAAAATTGTACTATAGCATGACTTTGCTAATAGATGTTTGTATATAGAGATGGCTAAGGAAAAGTCTTTAGAGAATATTTAAGAGGTGGGTTAGAAGACTGGGTTGGGACTGAGTGTAGGAGCTCCGTGGAGAGACATGTTGGGAAGTAAGGAAAGTTTCTAGATATATATATCAATAAATGTTTTTGTCTTTTCTTCTATTTTGATGTGAATTTTGTATGATGTGAATTTTGTATTTTGGCCACTGGTTTTGAAAGATTTTCCTTTAATTTGAGAAGCAGTATTTTTCAGGCAGTGACTTTCAAACATTTTGGATCATGACCTCACATTATTCTCTTCTATTCCATTCCATTCCAACCCATTCCATTCTCTTCTACATACATCCTGGTTTGGAACTCTACCTTATTTTTGTGCCCCACTTCTAGGTACTGAATGTTTAAAAATCACTGCTGAAAGGACGAAGGCCTCACCTCCTCCTGCTTTAGAAAATCTCCTTTATGGAGTCACTAACTTTACCCCATGTGGCAGTCCTCCCTTTTCAAAGTTTTTGGGGAAAGTCCTCCAAACCAGTTTACAGAAATAATTTTTCTCCCTTCTTGTCTCACAACTATCCTTGGCCCATTCTTCCTCCCTTTCCATACTTCCTCCACGTGTGTCATCAGCATAAAACATCAGCTTTCAGAGTCAGCCAACAAAACAGCAAGCTTTTCTTAACAGAGGTCATAACTGAAACAGCAACAATAATGCTTAGGGGCTTCTTGGAGTAATGAAATGACAAGGTGGGCGAAGCAGCTTCATCCAACGTACAGCAGATGGAAAATTCTCTAAGCCTCCAATTCCAAACCTTCAAAAGACAGAGATTGCAAGAAAGATCTTGAAAGGTCTTTCTTCCAGTCTTTAACATTCTGTTTTCCCTAGAATGCCTAGGTGTCCCATGTTACCTCTATATGCCTGACTATGTCCGTAGTTTGTTTTTATTGCACTGTGTGAGGCATGAGCTTGCAGAAAGGACAGGGCCTTTTTCTAGATGTTTCTTGTTCACTCTAGGCCTCTGTTCCAATCCTATTGGCCCCACCTTTTCCTAGATCATCTGACCTTCACCATGCTCTACCATACTATCCCCCTGACTTCTTTCCCCCTCTATGGCCTCTTTCTCCCCCATCCATTCTCTCCTCACCGCTGGATCAATCTCACTCTAACCACTTTTGGTAGTCTAGTCGTATGTTAAGATCCCATAACTAGCTCCCTAATATTGAGAAGATAAGATCTGAACTCCTTGGCATTCCCTGCCTTGAGCTTGCTGTGACCTCGGTGCCTACATGGCCTGCCCCTGGGGGTGATGATATTTAATAACTAGGATGGTTCGCGTACCAGCCAATCCTAATAGGCTTGGCTAAGCCGAGCCTGTTTAGCTCCCATGGGGCGCACTGGCTGAGTGTCATGCTTTACGACACACCTCCGTTCCAACCTTATCTCCTGGTGCTCTCTGTTCCCTCCGCTTCCTCCCCATAAAACCATTGGCAATCTCAGGGCCTTTGCTTACACCATGCCTTCTGCCTGCAATGCTTTCCTTCCTCCTCTCTGCTTACTTAAGTGCCTGGCCCCATCCTTAGGTCCCGCTGAAGCCCAGCCTTTCTTCTGAAGCCCTCTTCAGTTAGTCAGTGTTAGTTGCTCAGTCATGTCCAACTCTTTGTGACCCCATGTGGCCCCATGGACGGTAGCATGTGAGGCTCCTCTATCCATGCAATTCTCCAGGCAAGAATACTGGAGTGGGTTGTCATTTCCTTCTCCAGGGGATCTTCCCCATCTGGGGATTGAACCTGGGTCTCCAGTATTGCCGACAGATTCTTTACAGCCTGAGTCACCTCTTAGATTTCATTAATCCACAATCATCCTGCCCGGCTGTGACTTGTGTTCATAGTCTCTTTCCTGCCTTTTATTGAGCATATGGCCTAGGTTACCTTTCTCTGTTATTTATTCACTTATCTCTTTTCTCTGTCTTAATTTTGTATAATGTACCTTATCTCATCTTGAGTTTTGCTTATACACTAGAGGCGTGGGGTGTATTTTCTACTTTTCCGAATACTTGGTGGACTAGGAGCTTAAGCACAAGGATGCCCATAAATGTTTGTGGTGTTGTTGACAGTTGATGAAGAATTAGTGGGAACTGTTGTGTGTGTATGTGTGTACGTGTGTGCACCTTTAAAAAAGGTACATTTAATGCCTTGTATTTGGTTTTTAAAGTTTACAACAGGTTTTGCCATACATTATCTCACTGAATCCCCATAAAAGTTCTTATCTTTCTGCCTGTGACTTTTGCGTCCTAGATATTTTCCTCATTTTCGGATCCTCATTAACTGAAGTTGAGAGTGGTGAAGTGATTTGCTCAAGGTCATCCAGACAATAAACTGAAGAGCTGGATCAATCTCACTTAAGATCTGAACCATAACTAGCTCCCTAATATTGAGAAGATAAGATCTGAACTCCTTGGCATTCCCTGCCTTGAGCTTGCTGTGACCTCGGTGCCTACATGGCCTGCCCCTGGGGGTGATGATATTTAATAACTAGGATGGTTCGCGTACCAACCAATCCTAATAGGCTTGGCTAAGCCGAGCCTGTTTAGCTCCCATGGGGCGCACTGGCTGAGTGTCATGCTTTACGACACACCTCCGTTCCAACCTTATCTCCTGGTGCTCTCTGTTCCCTCCGCTTCCTCCCCATAAAACCATTGGCAATCTCAGGGCCTTTGCTTACACCATGCCTTCTGCCTGCAATGCTTTCCTTCCTCCTCTCTGCTTACTTAAGTGCCTGGCCCCATCCTTAGGTCCCGCTGAAGCCCAGCCTTTCTTCTGAAGCCCTCTTCAGTTAGTCAGTGTTAGTTGCTCAGTCATGTCCAACTCTTTGTGACCCCATGTGGCCCCATGGACGGTAGCATGTGAGGCTCCTCTATCCATGCAATTCTCCAGGCAAGAATACTGGAGTGGGTTGTCATTTCCTTCTCCAGGGGATCTTCCCCATCTGGGGATTGAACCTGGGTCTCCAGTATTGCCGACAGATTCTTTACAGCCTGAGTCACCTCTTAGATTTCATTAATCCACAATCATCCTGCCCGGCTGTGACTTGTGTTCATAGTCTCTTTCCTGCCTTTTATTGAGCATATGGCCTAGGTTACCTTTCTCTGTTATTTATTCACTTATCTCTTTTCTCTGTCTTAATTTTGTATAATGTACCTTATCTCATCTTGAGTTTTGCTTATACACTAGAGGCGTGGGGTGTATTTTCTACTTTTCCGAATACTTGGTGGACTAGGAGCTTAAGCACAAGGATGCCCATAAATGTTTGTGGTGTTGTTGACAGTTGATGAAGAATTAGTGGGAACTGTTGTGTGTGTATGTGTGTACGTGTGTGCACCTTTAAAAAAGGTACATTTAATGCCTTGTATTTGGTTTTTAAAGTTTACAACAGGTTTTGCCATACATTATCTCACTGAATCCCCATAAAAGTTCTTATCTTTCTGCCTGTGACTTTTGCGTCCTAGATATTTTCCTCATTTTCGGATCCTCATTAACTGAAGTTGAGAGTGGTGAAGTGATTTGCTCAAGGTCATCCAGACAATAAACTGAAGAGCTGGGATTATTTAAACCCAAGTTTTTTATTTCGATTCCTGAGTACTGTCCACTACAGTATATGGTAGCCTCCAACTTTTAATTTCTCCCCTTTTATGTTCCTGTAATTCTCCTCAAATTGGATTCCTTCACATGCATTCAATTCTGTCCTCAAGTAAAGGTTAATAGCCTCAGAAATTATATCGATACCATCATTTTAATCTTAGCAGTAGTGCTTTATTTCTAGTGTTTGTATAATTTGTTGTCCTTTTGGCAACTTGACTCTGGGGCTCTTTTCTTTCAAAGCATGTTTGTTTTCGATGTAGTTTCTCTGAATTTTATTTCTTCCATTTCCACTCTATCATTTTATATTTCTTTCTTTCTTTAATATATCTGTATGTGATATTGAATTCTATTCTTTTATCTCAAGGAGCTGTCCATTTTGAAACTAGTGATAAACTCAATGAGTGAGTGAGTGCTTAATTCCAGCAAATATGAAAAGCTTTCTTAGTCTTCATGAAAACTATTTGGTAAGACCTGGAATCTTTTCTAATCACTAATATGTCTTTCCTCTCGTTTTCTTCCCTCCTCCCTTGCTTCTATTACCCTCCTTCCCTTCTTTCCTTCTTTCTATCTGAATCAACAGGCTAGGAAAATGAAGCTCTTTCCTCCACCAGAACAAGGACAGGGGAATGACTTTAGGATAGTTGTTACTTTCTTTAGCTCTTCAAATCAAGTGGACTACTTAATTTAAAATGTGAACCCTGTTGAGATAAAGTATACCATTGCTCTGTTCTTTCCATTTAAATTTATTGCTAGAAATATTAATATAAATATTTGTGGAAATGTAAAACAAATACTACAAAAGTTGTGACATCTATAGAGACTGTGTGTGCATGTGCTAAGTCACTTCAGTTGTGTCCGACCTTTTGCCACCCTATGGACTACCACCAGGCTCCTCTCTCCATGGGGTTCTCCAGGCAAGAATACTGGAATGGGTTGCCATTCCCTCCTCCAGGGGATTTTTCCAACCCTGGGATCGAACCTGCGTCTCTTATGTCTCCTGTATTGGCTGGTGGGTTCTTCACCACTAGCGCCACCTGGGAGGCCCTCTATAGAGATTATTTATTCTAATTTACTTTCTGGTGTTAGCAATGGTTCTAAAGAAATAGCTTAAAAATCAGTCAAATGGCTTTTGAAAAAATCAGACCCCAGAATTACATTTATTTGGTTTAAACACTTACCTTAAGCACACATTTTACTTTAAATAAAGACAATAACTTCTAAAGAAATATCCTCCAAATAAACCATATCAGATCATTTATAATCATTTGTACTAGTCATGAGAAAGTGGTAGCCCTGGTGGGAGTTTGAGGAGGCTCATTGGATCCTATTTTAGTTTAAAACCTGACCGAGAACACTTTTGCAACTGAAAGGCAATACTTTGTTTGAAAAATGTTAGGTACACAAAAGTTAGTCTGTGACAACTCTAATTTATGTTTTAGTTTAGATTATGTTTTGTTTCTTTTCTGAAAGCCCTTATGGTACTTTTTCTTTGTTTTAAATAACAGAAAGAAATGGCAACCTCATAGGATAATTAAAGAGAAATAAACATGTAAAATACTTTTAGAAAGAAGATACTTCGTAACTTCAGATTATTACTTTTTTAAATTCACAATTTGCTATGTACCGATATATGGATTAGGTGTTGCTAATGTTTAAAAAAGTTTAAAAAAATCTCATTGCAGTGTACTTCAAGTTACTTTTCAGTATGTAAATGTCAGAATTTTCATGATGATATTGTTGATTCAGATCCTAGAAGCATTTCACAGTAAATAGATTTCTTTGAAAATGTAACATGGGAACAGATTTTATTAATGTAAAATCTGATGCATTTCCAACATAGTGATATACAACCTTGTGCCATGTTATGGATTTATTGGTTTATTTTGAAGACCATCAACAGGTTTTGCATAGAATGACTCATTCCAAAGAACATGTCAAATTTTCGATGTTTAATAAGTTCGAACCTCTGGGGATCGAACCTTGCCACCCTATGGACTACCACCAGGCTCCTCTCTCCATGGGGTTCTCCAGGCAAGAATACTGGAATGGGTTGCCATTCCCTCCTCCAGGGGATTTTTCCAACCCTGGGATCGAACCTGCGTCTCTTATGTCTCCTGTATTGGCTGGTGGGTTCTTCACCACTAGCGCCACCTGGGAGGCCCTCTATAGAGATTATTTATTCTAATTTACTTTCTGGTGTTAGCAATGGTTCTAAAGAAATAGCTTAAAAATCAGTCAAATGGCTTTTGAAAAAATCAGACCCCAGAATTACATTTATTTGGTTTAAACACTTACCTTAAGCACACATTTTACTTTAAATAAAGACAATAACTTCTAAAGAAATATCCTCCAAATAAACCATATCAGATCATTTATAATCATTTGTACTAGTCATGAGAAAGTGGTAGCCCTGGTGGGAGTTTGAGGAGGCTCATTGGATCCTATTTTAGTTTAAAACCTGACCGAGAACACTTTTGCAACTGAAAGGCAATACTTTGTTTGAAAAATGTTAGGTACACAAAAGTTAGTCTGTGACAACTCTAATTTATGTTTTAGTTTAGATTATGTTTTGTTTCTTTTCTGAAAGCCCTTATGGTACTTTTTCTTTGTTTTAAATAACAGAAAGAAATGGCAACCTCATAGGATAATTAAAGAGAAATAAACATGTAAAATACTTTTAGAAAGAAGATACTTCGTAACTTCAGATTATTACTTTTTTAAATTCACAATTTGCTATGTACCGATATATGGATTAGGTGTTGCTAATGTTTAAAAAAGTTTAAAAAAATCTCATTGCAGTGTACTTCAAGTTACTTTTCAGTATGTAAATGTCAGAATTTTCATGATGATATTGTTGATTCAGATCCTAGAAGCATTTCACAGTAAATAGATTTCTTTGAAAATGTAACATGGGAACAGATTTTATTAATGTAAAATCTGATGCATTTCCAGCATAGTGATATACAACCTTGTGCCATGTTATGGATTTATTGGTTTATTTTGAAGACCATCAACAGGTTTTGCATAGAATGACTCATTCCAAAGAACATGCCTAGCAAAAGTTTGAAATCAGAATAGGTTAAATTGTAGGTGTTCTCTCTCAGTGAAACACATCACCTCTATTTTCAGTTACTCAAACCAGGCACTTGGACGTCACCGAAGACTCTCTCTGCCCCGACATTCGATCAAACACAAATTCCTAGTAAACGCACTTCTTTAACATTTATCCAGTAGATTCCATCCTTTTTATCCCTCTACCACCATATCACTTTAGCTCCTCAGCTAAAGCTTATCAGCTTCCTGATGCTGGATTTGGGTCAGTCTCATTTACTCACATTTGCTTAAAATTAGCAGTGACTCTGAACCAGAATATCAGAGTCATCTGGAAATTGATTCTGACTTCACATGCCTTCTGTTCCACCTCTGCCATAATTCCCTTCACCCTAAAAAGCAACCTGTTTACAGGGTAGATATCAAAATCCTTAGCATTGCATCTAAGGTTCTTTATAACCTCATATCATTCCTGTGCCCTCATAAGAGTCCACTGTTCATTTGTCTCCAGGACCTATGCCCAGGTGCCTTGCTCATTCTGATCCTCAGCTCATGAATCCCCACTCATCCCTGTTTGGTGACTAATTCCTGTTTGTCATTCTAGCCTCAGATTAGAAGACTTCTCTGTTCAAGAAAGCTGTCCATGGCAAACCATGAATCCTCCTGAATTCACGAATCATGAATTCACGAGTTATGAATCCTCCTGAGCCACTTGGGAAGCCGTCAGAGTGCGTGCTTACTTTATGTTTAACCTTTCCCTCTGTCTGGTCTTCTGGAAGAGGCGGTCTCATATTTTAGTGACATAAGAATTGCCATTCAACATGTAGATTCTAGATTCAATAGATTCTAATTTAATAGGCCTCCAGGAATCTGCATTTTTAACAGATAGAATCTAGTGATGTTGATTCGATGGTTTATGATTAGCACCTCAGAGACCAGTATTTGGGGTTCTAAAAACCTGCATGTAACAAGTCACTTTCACTCATAACTACAAAGTTATGAGGTCCTGAATTGCTGAACAAGTTTGAAATCAGAATAGGTTAAATTGTAGGTGTTCTCTCTCAGTGAAACACATCACCTCTATTTTCAGTTACTCAAACCAGGCACTTGGACGTCACCGAAGACTCTCTCTGCCCCGACATTCGATCAAACACAAATTCCTAGTAAACGCACTTCTTTAACATTTATCCAGTAGATTCCATCCTTTTTATCCCTCTACCACCATATCACTTTAGCTCCTCAGCTAAAGCTTATCAGCTTCCTGATGCTGGATTTGGGTCAGTCTCATTTACTCACATTTGCTTAAAATTAGCAGTGACTCTGAACCAGAATAGCAGAGTCATCTGGAAATTGATTCTGACTTCACATGCCTTCTGTTCCACCTCTGCCATAATTCCCTTCACCCTAAAAAGCAACCTGTTTACAGGGTAGATATCAAAATCCTTAGCATTGCATCTAAGGTTCTTTATAACCTCATATCATTCCTGTGCCCTCATAAGAGTCCACTGTTCATTTGTCTCCAGGACCTATGCCCAGGTGCCTTGCTCATTCTGATCCTCAGCTCATGAATCCCCACTCATCCCTGTTTGGTGACTAATTCCTGTTTGTCATTCTAGCCTCAGATTAGAAGACTTCTCTGTTCAAGAAAGCTGTCCATGGCAAACCATGAATCCTCCTGAATTCACGAATCATGAATTCACGAGTTATGAATCCTCCTGAGCCACTTGGGAAGCCGTCAGAGTGCGTGCTTACTTTATGTTTAACCTTTCCCTCTGTCTGGTCTTCTGGAAGAGGCGGTCTCATATTTTAGTGACATAAGAATTGCCATTCAACATGTAGATTCTAGATTCAATAGATTCTAATTTAATAGGCCTCCAGGAATCTGCATTTTTAACAGATAGAATCTAGTGATGTTGATTCGATGGTTTATGATTAGCACCTCAGAGACCAGTATTTGGGGTTCTAAAAACCTGCATGTAACAAGTCACTTTCACTCATAACTACAAAGTTATGAGGTCCTGAATTAGACTGAACATAGCTTGTAACTCAAGAATTCTGTCAATTTCAGCATTTTTTTAGGCCTGTCTCTCCATTCCTCCCTCTCTCACACACAACCACACAAATGAAAAACCCATATTCTTGCCTTCTGTCTGGCTGTCTCAGACAATAGGATCTTTCATAGAAGGTAGCATCTTTCATAGAAGGTAGCATTCCTGAAGATCTTGGTAATGAAGAATACGAGACTCAGTTCTGTCAAAATTAAAATTATCAGTAAACTGAAGAGCGATATTACCTGTATGTTATCAGTAATTTCCCCCAGATACTCAGATAATTGAGTTTTCTGTAGATGAGTACTGACAAAATTTTCTAGCTCAATATATCTACTTCAAAATTTTTTCATAGCCATGTTTTAAATAAGAAGAAACTGACAACCCTAACTGCAACAATATCTTTGTTTTTTAATTTTGGTGGGGGTGGGGTGGGGAGGGAGGGGAGCAGGTGGGCCACTTCTATTGGTCTTTCATTTCTCTATTTACATCCATCTTTGTTCTTTGGCCCGTGTGGCTCTCCCATCGCAGTGGCCTCTGTTGTTGCAGAGCACCGGCTCTGGGCACATGTGCTCCAGAGCTCCGGCTCGGTAATTGGACACATCGGTCCAGCCGCTTCGTGGCACGTGGGATCTTCCCAGGCCAGGGATTGAACCGGCACCCCTTGCACTGCAGGGTGGTGTAATTACCCACTGGACCACCAGGGAAGCCCCAACAATATCTTTATTTAATCAAAATAGCTAAAATATCAGGGCTTCCCTGGTGGTCCAGTGGGTAGAGAGTCCGTCGTGCAGTGCAAGGGGCACTGGTTCAATCCCTGGCTCAGGAAGATCCCATGTGCTGTGGAGCAGCTGGACTGGTGTGTCCAATTAGGAGCCAGTGCTCTGGAGCTCACGGGCCCAGAGCCAGCGCTCTGCAAGGAGAGAGGCCACTGCAATGGGAGGCCCAAACAGGCCAAAGAATAAAGATGGATGACCATAAATAAATTAAAAAAAAAAAAAGAGGCTAAAATTAAAAATATAGCTAAAATGTTATTATTTTAATGCACAATTAAATTTAAAATGATAAAGATATTTTTCTTTTTTTGGTATAGCACATCTTAACTCACATGCTAAATTTTTATAAGAAATATTTGATCTGTTATGAGAATTCGCAAAACGTCCAATTAAAAAATAAATTTACGGGCTTCCCTGGTGGTCCAGTGGGTAGGGACACCGCCTTGCAGTGCAAGGGACGCCGGTTCGACCCCTGGCCTGGGAGGAGCCCACCTGCCGCGGAGCGGCTGGACCGATGTGTCCAATTACAGAGCCGGAGCTCTGGAGCACATGCGCTCAGAGCCGGTGCTCTGCAACAACAGAGGCCACTGCGATGGGAGGCCCACACGGGCCAAAGAACAAAGATGGATGAAAATAAATGAAAGACCAATAGAAGTGGCCTGCCTGCCCACCCTCCCTTCCCACCCCCCCAAAAATAAATAAATAAATAAATTAATAAATTTACATAACCGAATTATTTCAAACATACTTAAAAGTTTTCCATAACTGAAGCAAGTGCCAGGTTTTAGATGTAATGTCAAGTTAATTTTAAAATAACTAAAATTTAAAATTCAGTTCCTCAGTCACACCAACCTCAGTTCAATTACTCAATGGTCATCTGTAGTTAGTGGCTACTGCATTAGACAGTGCAGCTATAAAACATGAAATTGTTCAAGACCCAATATTTATTAATAAACTGTCTTCAAGCCTTTCACACACTCATCATTCTTTTAAGGATCAAATTTACAGAATTCTGAACGCTGAAAATAAGGAAAAATTTCCTAGTAGATTTCAGTTAGATGATTTAATATTAGAATTTAACCTAAATAATGAACATTTTACCTTATTAAATGAATGGACAGACTGAGTCAGTGATAGAAGGCAGGGCAGCATGACAACAGAAATACATACCTGATTTAGAGTCAGAGTCTCTGAGTCATCCTAGCAATCCCAAAGACATTGCGTAACTTTGAGCAAAATGCTTAATACTTAAGTCTGTATCTTCATCAATATAATAGAGATGGTACCTATTTATACAGGATCTAGGTGAGGATCAAGTGGGATAATACATGTCAATGTGTTTTACAAACTATAAATAACTTAGTATAAAAACACAAATACGATGTACAACTCTTAAATTAATTGTTAGTTTTCAGTTGCTAAGTTGTATCCAAATCCTTTGTGACCCCTGTTCATGGGATTTCCCAGACAAGAAGACTGGGGTGGGTTGCCGTTTCCTTCTCCAAGGAATCTTCTCAACCCAGGGATCAAACCCTCTTCTCTGGCGCTTGCTGGTGGATTCTTTACCACTGAACCACCAGGTAAGTGCCAGGTGCATAAAGTTCTGTGGGAGAGAGCTTAGGTTATTCACAATTATCCATCAACCAGAGAAGATGGCGAGGACTTGGCCCATATCCCCTAGTCTAATGTGTTCTCAGTGAACTGTCCTGTCCATAGATACTGTCACTGTCTACCTGACACTTAGTCACCCTAGGGTGATATCAGATTCCTGTTCAGACAATAGCTTTGAATTAAATGACCATATAGATCTATTTATAACTACTGTCTCTTAAGGTGCATTCATTTTTGAGTTGGGGGTTTGGTTGAGAACAGGCTCCGGTTAGACTCTAGACTGAAAAACCTTATTCAGTAGGAGATAACCATAGTGAGAATATTCCATTAGATGGACTGGAGAAGAAGCCTAGAATTAATCTGGCTTTTTCAGGGCTGTCTAGTCCTTCCTCTGCCTGTAACTAATACAGTACCCAAATGGACACATTCTATTTAGCATGTTGTAAAATGTTTTAAAATTTTTTCTTCAAAGACACATGCTTTTTTGGATATCATCAAAGTCTTTAACATTACATACTAGATTCTTACTTTCCTAAGGTAAACAAACAGTCGTGCCAAGGTCACTTGAACTACACATGAGAACAACTACCTACCTGAGGTGAGTTAATTCACTGATGGTATCAGGGACTCCGTGTGTCATGAAGTAGCCTGGGATGAACTCTGTGGCCAGGCATGTGATCCTCAAGTCCTATTTACTATGGCTGATCAAAAGATTAGCTTCTGCAATTACTTGCCAGAAAGCATAAACCTTCAGGCTAATATGAAAAATGCAGTTTTCACATTGTTTTTCCATCTGAGCAAAAGTTAATACTAGCTGATCTTCATCAATATACTAGAGATGGTACCTATTTATACAGGATCTAGGTGAGGATCAAGTGGGATAATACATGTCAATGTGTTTTACAAACTATAAATAACTTAGTATAAACGACAATAGATGTACAACTCTTAAATTAATTGTTAGTTTTCAGTTGCTAAGTTGTATCCAAATCCTTTGTGACCCCTGTTCATGGGATTTCCCAGACAAGAAGACTGGGGTGGGTTGCCGTTTCCTTCTCCAAGGAATCTTCTCAACCCAGGGATCAAACCCTCTTCTCTGGCGCTTGCTGGTGGATTCTTTACCACTGAACCACCAGGTAAGTGCCAGGTGCATAAAGTTCTGTGGGAGAGAGCTTAGGTTATTCACAATTATCCATCAACCAGAGAAGATGGCGAGGACTTGGCCCATATCCCCTAGTCTAATGTGTTCTCAGTGAACTGTCCTGTCCATAGATACTGTCACTGTCTACCTGACACTTAGTCACCCTAGGGTGATATCAGATTCCTGTTCAGACAATAGCTTTGAATTAAATGACCATATAGATCTATTTATAACTACTGTCTCTTAAGGTGCATTCATTTTTGAGTTGGGGTTTGGTTGAGAACAGGCTCCGGTTAGACTCTAGACTGAAAAACCTTATTCAGTAGGAGATAACCATAGTGAGAATATTCCATTAGATGGACTGGAGAAGAAGCCTAGAATTAATCTGGCTTTTTCAGGGCTGTCTAGTCCTTCCTCTGCCTGTAACTAATACAGTACCCAAATGGACACATTCTATTTAGCATGTTGTAAAATGTTTTAAAATTTTTCTTCAAAGACACATGCTTTTTGGATATCATCAAAGTCTTTAACATTACATACTAGATTGTTACTTTCCTAAGGTAAACAAACAGTCGTGCCAAGGTCACTTGAACTACACATGAGAACAACTACCTACCTGAGGTGAGTTAATTCACTGATGGTATCAGGGACTCCGTGTGTCATGAAGTAGCCTGGGATGAACTCTGTGGCCAGGCATGTGATCCTCAAGTCCTATTTACTATGGCTGATCAAAAGATTAGCTTCTGCAATTACTTGCCAGAAAGCATAAACCTTCAGGCTAATATGAAAAATGCAGTTTTCACATTGTTTTTCCATCTCATTATAGATCTAAAAGAACCTCAATTTGGAAAGTTGCATTGCACAGCTTAACTGAGGGCTTTTGCATGAGATTGTGGCTTGAATGTCACCAAGTGGGAGAGGAGCAGCAGTTAATTTCTGGGAGATGCAAATCCCCTTTTCCGTGGCTGGTGCAATAGCTTGTGCCCTGATGCCCTGATAACTGAGTCGCAACTTTGGGGATAATGTTCCTAGGGAGTCAGAGAATGGATAAAATCTCTCCTATTTTGTTTTCTCCTCACAGCCTGCCCCCCAGCATTTACTAGCATTTATTTGGAAAAGGAATCTGTCTTCAGAACCACGCTTCACTTTGAGAAGACCAGATTGCTCTGAAGGTAGGTGAATTGCTCTGAAGGAAGGTGTCAGCAGAGGCTGACAATCTGGGGCCTGCAGAGAGATTTCTGGGGCTGCCTCGTGGGGCAGGGGGCAGGGGGCAGGGTGGAGAAGGGTGAGAAGGGTCAGGAGTACGGGGTAGGGCAGATGTGACAGCACTGTAGGATCAGAGAGACAATGTTACCTTGGGACTATGTTTATAAAATATTCTGAGCCTTATGAAAATTCATTGAAAGAAGGAAGGATGAAGGAGGAACAAGCAATATATGTAGTATTTGTGTACTAAAGTTGATTTGATTTCCTGCCTGGTGTCTGCATTAAAATATTGCCAATATTCTGCATTGCACATTATTATCATCTATGATTTTCTTTCATGAAAAATGTTTGGTTAAAAAAAAGACTTTTGCTGGTTTTTCATTTTAGTTCAGAGGTCCCAATAGAGAACACTCACAAATCAATAAATATTAGACGCTGAAAGTGTATTTTAGGGGTTCTGGATCTGTGAGTAGACTTTAAGAAACACTTTAAATTGCATGTGAATGACAATGTTTTTTGGGTTAAAAAGAACTTATATGCCTGGTTTTCATTTTAGAATTTCTGTGGCCAGGCATGTGATCCTCAAGTCCTATTTACTATGGCTGATCAAAAGATTAGCTTCTGCAATTACTTGCCAGAAAGCATAAACCTTCAGGCTAATATGAAAAATGCAGTTTTCACATTGTTTTTCCATCTCATTATAGATCTAAAAGAACCTCAATTTGGAAAGTTGCATTGCACAGCTTAACTGAGGGCTTTTGCATGAGATTGTGGCTTGAATGTCACCAAGTGGGAGAGGAGCAGCAGTTAATTTCTGGGAGATGCAAATCCCTTCTCCGTGGCTGGTGCAATAGCTTGTGCCCTGATGCCCTGTTAATTGAGTTGCAACTTTGGGGATAATGTTCCTAGGGAGTCAGAGAATGGATAAAATCTCTCCTATTTTGTTTTCTCCTCACAGCCTGCCCCCCAGCATTTACTAGCATTTATTTGGAAAAGGAATCTGTCTTCAGAACCACGCTTCACTTTGAGAAGACCAGATTGCTCTGAAGGTAGGTGAATTGCTCTGAAGGAAGGTGTCAGCAGAAGCTGACAATCTGGGGCCTGCAGAGAGATGTGCTGGGGCTGCCTCGTGGGGCAGGGGGCAGGGGGCAGGGTGGAGAAGGGTGAGAAGGGTCAGGAGTACGGGGTAGGGCAGATGTGACAGCACTGTAGGATCAGAGAGACAATGTTACCTTGGGACTATGTTTATAAAATATTCTGAGCCTTATGAAAATTCATTGAAAGAAGGAAGGATGAAGGAGGAACAAGCAATATATGTAGTATTTGTGTACTAAAGTTGATTTGATTTCCTGCCTGGTGTCTGCATTAAAATATTGCCAATATTCTGCATTGCACATTATTATCATCTATGATTTTCTTTCATGAAAAATGTTTGGTTAAAAAAAAGACTTTTGCTGGTTTTTCATTTTAGTTCAGAGGTCCCAATAGAGAACACTCACAAATCAATAAATATTAGACGCTGAAAGTGTATTTTAGGGGTTCTGGATCTGTGAGTAGACTTTAAGAAACACTTTAAATTGCATGTGAATGACAATGAATATATTCATTTCATTTTTAGAAGGGAGAATTTCAGAGTAATCATTGGATACATGAAATTATCAGTGGACCCAAAAAGTGAGGTATGTTATTATGTGTCATTTTGTGAAATGAGTTTAATTCTGCCTCAGGAAATGAGGTTGAAAGAAGGAAAATATCATTATAATTCAAATCTAGTCTTTAAATATCTGTTCAGTCCATAAATGTCAATTTAATGGAAACTTAGTCAAGTATGTTATCTGCTATATACAAAGAATAGAGACAAATGGAAGTATTATATTTTATAATCATTAAAGATGAAATCATGTGCTTTCCTCCAAATCTTAGAATTTTCTACTTCAAAGAATTAGAACTTTTAGAATGTAGATGTTGATTTCCAGAAAAAGATGAAAACTTGTGTAAGATTTTGGTATAAGAACAAAGTTAACCTTTTCCTCTCCCCAGAAATAAACATTAAACTAAAGAGAATCAGAATTCTAGTCATAAGCTTTTATTTTTTGCACTTGAAGAACTGAAAGCTTTCTCTGTTTGTTATTTTCTGAGGGAGGGGGTTTCCTGTGTGTCTTTCTGAAGCCCTGGGGATCCCCCCCAACCCGCGCCAGGTACCTTCTGCTGAAGGGCAAGCATCCTCTAAACTCCTCAGTGGTTTTGTGGCCATCACCTGCCATCCCAAGGCAGAGCCGTCTGCACTTTTTTCTTGACTGAATCAGGATATGATTTCCTGGTATAAGGCTTGAAGTATCTCCAAAAGCATACACTAGAGCTTGCCTCAGGGGAAGTTAGAAGCTGTCTGATTTGAAAGGATAAGAGACTGGATTCTCAGCCTCACAAATGGTGCTCACAATGTCTGAAATTCTGTCTTGAGAAATGTGGTACTTTGAGATGTTCCTCTGATGTTTGTATTTTTAAAAGACAGTCTTTCCTAGGAATCCACTATTCTTAATCTACTCTTTTGGCCAGGGCTATTCGAACAGCTACACACAAATACTGAGAAAAGAGGTTAGTGGTAAGATACAAGAGAATCCAGGAGGGAACGGTGTGGTCCCATCCATTGTGGGGGCCAGGTCCAGCATGCAAGGCAGACATGTCCTCCTGGATGGGCCCTTGGCTGTGCCTCTACCAGTCAGGGCCCAGGCCCCGTGCCAGGCTTCCCAGGTAGTGCTAGTGGTAAGAACCCACATGCTGATGCAGGAGACATAAGAGACGTAGGTTGGCTCCCTACGTTGGGAAGATTCCCTGGAGAAGGGCATGACAACCCACTCCAGTATTCTTGCCTAGAGAACCCCATAGACAGAGGAGCCTGGTGGGCTACAGTCCATAGGGTTGCCATGAGTTGGTTATAGCTGCAGCAACTCAGCAAGCTCACACAGGCCCTGCCCACTCCCACAGCAATTCCGGGAATGACCATTAGGGAATCAGGCCCACTTGTCAATTTGCATTCTATCCTAGTTAGTAATAAAGGAAGTCTAAAACTTGTATCAGTTTTTCAAGTCATCATGGGTATGAAAGATAGAATTTTCTTTTATGCCTCAGATCTTGAGCTTTAAAAATCACAAGTGGTGTTTTAAATGGATCATTAGTGCAGAGCACTTTATTGTAATTCAATAAAGAATTCTATGTCTCCATTACACAGACTAATGACGCCTCCAGACATATTTACAGTAATTTTCCCAGCTGATATAGTTTAATTAATGATATAAGGACATAATTACATGTTTCAGTGATCTCTCACATATTTACAGGAACTGCTGTAACTAGCTTAATTAGAGTAATTATGTAAATAGCTGATAATGCACAACAAATTACAGGAAAAAAAATCTCCTAGAGTCTTATATGTTCAGTTTCTAAGCAAGCTTATGAAAGGAAAACATTTACATCTGAGGATTAAAGTTAAGACTCTATGACTTCTAAATTTTGTTGTTCCTAAACCAGGCAGAACATAACTGTTGGAGGTTTAACAGTTAGCTTTTTTTCTTTTGTAGATCTTTTGCAGACCTCATGTCCGTTGTTGTTCTGTGAAATTGCTCATTCTGCTTTGCCACTGGCTCAAGTTTCACGATGAGTTTTCTCTCATGTTGGGTAGTCTACTGCACTCACTGAGAATTGGAGAGGGTGCTTAGGGAAACAAACCTCACACCTCTCTTTTTCATTTCCTTTCTTTAACTAATGTAGTCTGTTTCCATCACAGGCACAAAGCTTATAGGATGGGCCCTTGGCTGTGCCTCTACCAGTCAGGGCCCAGGCCCCGTGCCAGGCTTCCCAGGTAGTGCTAGTGGTAAGAACCCACATGCTGATGCAGGAGACATAAGAGACGTAGGTTGGCTCCCTACGTTGGGAAGATTCCCTGGAGAAGGGCATGACAACCCACTCCAGTATTCTTGCCTAGAGAACCCCATAGACAGAGGAGCCTGGTGGGCTACAGTCCATAGGGTTGCCATGAGTTGGTTATAGCTGCAGCAACTCAGCAAGCTCACACAGGCCCTGCCCACTCCCACAGCAATTCCGGGAATGACCATTAGGGAATCAGGCCCACTTGTCAATTTGCATTCTATCCTAGTTAGTAATAAAGGAAGTCTAAAACTTGTATCAGTTTTTCAAGTCATCATGGGTATGAAAGATAGAATTTTCTTTTATGCCTCAGATCTTGAGCTTTAAAAATCACAAGTGGTGTTTTAAATGGATCATTAGTGCAGAGCACTTTATTGTAATTCAATAAAGAATTCTATGTCTCCATTACACAGACTAATGACGCCTCCAGACATATTTACAGTAATTTTCCCAGCTGATATAGTTTAATTAATGATATAAGGACATAATTACATGTTTCAGTGATCTCTCACATATTTACAGGAACTGCTGTAACTAGCTTAATTAGAGTAATTATGTAAATAGCTGATAATGCACAACAAATTACAGGAAAAAAAATCTCCTAGAGTCTTATATGTTCAGTTTCTAAGCAAGCTTATGAAAGGAAAACATTTACATCTGAGGATTAAAGTTAAGACTCTATGACTTCTAAATTTTGTTGTTCCTAAACCAGGCAGAACATAACTGTTGGAGGTTTAACAGTTAGCTTTTTTTCTTTTGTAGATCTTTTGCAGACCTCATGTCCGTTGTTGTTCTGTGAAATTGCTCATTCTGCTTTGCCACTGGCTCAAGTTTCACGATGAGTTTTCTCTCATGTTGGGTAGTCTACTGCACTCACTGAGAATTGGAGAGGGTGCTTAGGGAAACAAACCTCACACCTCTCTTTTTCATTTCCTTTCTTTAACTAATGTAGTCTGTTTCCATCACAGGCACAAAGATGCTTCTTTGGATCAGGCTCCAAGTCCTTTTTCTGGAGTTTAAACATGTATTTGTAGAATCCGTAATTGAAGTTCTACTATGATGTTCTAACTCTGGTTTGCCCACTGCTCAGTTTCTTTTGATGTTGCCTTGCCTATTGAACTGATCAGATGTTAAGCCCCTAGGAGGAAGCAAGAGCCTCCTTTTAAAGTGAAATAATATTGGGAACTTCCCTGGCAGTCCACTGGTTAAGACTCCATGCTTCCAGTGCAGGGGACGTGGGTTCCATCCCCTGGTTGGGGAGTGAATGTCTCACTTGCTGCATAGGGGGAGAAAAAAAGAGACAGAGTGAAATAAGGCTCCTCCTTAATCAGCTGATATGTTTCAACGATTGATGTCAGGCTCGCCCTCACTCTTCCTTTTCTTTCAAAGAATGCTGGATCCTTGTCATCTGCATCTTATGTAAGAAAACCTCAGGAAACTTAACAGAGCCCAGAGAAATATCAACCTTCAGTAGAGGGTCAAATTTAAATTGTAATTTTGAATAAATTTGAATAATTTTAATAATGAGTGACTGTTGTAGGCTTTCTACCTTCCTCCTCTGCTGAGCTCTTGAGTTTTCCCTCCTCCCTCCCCCTGCCTTACTTCCCAATATCCCATGACAGGAGACCTGTCTCTTGACTGTCCTGTGAACCCATTCCAGAATCTTTGCTTTTGTTTATTTTTTATGGTCTCCTTTTCTACTGGATTTTACCGATTTTGACTTCCTTCTCAAGTTTACCTCCTGCTCAAAGGCCTTTATTATAATTTTTTCCCCCTCCTCCAGGCAGGACAATCTCTTCAAGTGTGTGCATGCATGCTAAGTTGCTTCAGTCATGTCCAACTCTTTGTGACCCTATGGACTATCGCCTGTGAGGCTCCTCTGTCCATGGGATTCTCCAGACATGAACTCCATCAAGTAAATCAACGAATTCTGTACTGTCGCGGATTGTGCTCTTAGAGCAAAGAGGACTGCATCTGATACTTCCTTATTCCCCTCCATCACCTATCATGGTGCTGGGTAGTCTACTGCACTCACTGAGAATTGGAGAGGGTGCTTAGGAAACAAACCTCACCTCTCTTTTTCATTTCCTTTCTTTAACTAATGTAGTCTGTTTCCATCACAGGCACAAAGATGCTTCTTTGGATCAGGCTCCAAGTCCTTTTTCTGGAGTTTAAACATGTATTTGTAGAATCCGTAATTGAAGTTCTACTATGATGTTCTAACTCTGGTTTGCCCACTGCTCAGTTTCTTTTGATGTTGCCTTGCCTATTGAACTGATCAGATGTTAAGCCCCTAGGAGGAAGCAAGAGCCTCCTTTTAAAGTGAAATAATATTGGGAACTTCCCTGGCAGTCCACTGGTTAAGACTCCATGCTTCCAGTGCAGGGGACGTGGGTTCCATCCCCTGGTTGGGGAGTGAATGTCTCACTTGCTGCATAGGGGGAGAAAAAAAGAGACAGAGTGAAATAAGGCTCCTCCTTAATCAGCTGATATGTTTCAACGATTGATGTCAGGCTCGCCCTCACTCTTCCTTTTCTTTCAAAGAATGCTGGATCCTTGTCATCTGCATCTTATGTAAGAAAACCTCAGGAAACTTAACAGAGCCCAGAGAAATATCAACCTTCAGTAGAGGGTCAAATTTAAATTGTAATTTTGAATAAATTTGAATAATTTTAATAATGAGTGACTGTTGTAGGCTTTCTACCTTCCTCCTCTGCTGAGCTCTTGAGTTTTCCCTCCTCCCTCCCCCTGCCTTACTTCCCAATATCCCATGACAGGAGACCTGTCTCTTGACTGTCCTGTGAACCCATTCCAGAATCTTTGCTTTTGTTTATTTTTTATGGTCTCCTTTTCTACTGGATTTTACCGATTTTGACTTCCTTCTCAAGTTTACCTCCTGCTCAAAGGCCTTTATTATAATTTTTTCCCCCTCCTCCAGGCAGGACAATCTCTTCAAGTGTGTGCATGCATGCTAAGTTGCTTCAGTCATGTCCAACTCTTTGTGACCCTATGGACTATCGCCTGTGAGGCTCCTCTGTCCATGGGATTCTCCAGACATGAACTCCATCAAGTAAATCAACGAATTCTGTACTGTCGCGGATTGTGCTCTTAGAGCAAAGAGGACTGCATCTGATACTTCCTTATTCCCCTCCATCACCTATCATGGTGCTGGTTCCACAGCAGGCATTCAGCAAATTCTCACTCGTGGATTCTGAATTCAAGTGTATTGAATCAGAGCCTCTGCTGGTAGTTGTGCAGGCTGTGTATGTACAACTCTAGAGGGCACCACCCAAAATCAACTTTGCAATGCTGCTCACTCTTACAAGATGTCAGGCCTTTACTTCTCAGTGCTACTTGCTACAGTTGCTTCTGTCTTTAGCTCCAAGCCCTCACCAACTAGACTCGCTTTGCTGAGATCTGGGATTAGTCAATTTACCTCCACAAGAGGATCCAGTGTTCTCCCTTAAGAAATTCACAGGCTAACAGGGAGCACAGATATGGAAATGTATAATTGCAAAGTCTTTTGGTATATGTAATGACAAAAGTATGGAGGAATTATAAAAGTGGTATAGGGGAAAAAATAATATGTAATTGTAGCATTAACAAGACTAACAAATGTTGAGTTGAGAAAGAGGTCAATAAAAGAGTTAGGGTCACACCTAGGTTTATGGCTCTCGAGACTTCATAAGTGATGCACCTTGTGGGAGACACAATTCTGGATAAGGAGGAGATGGGTTGAATGAGAAAATAATAGTTTGGGATATGTGGTTTCTGAAATGCCTATGTGATATGGGAGATGCCCAGTGAAGTGTTGTTTTTCTTGGGTTAGTTTCAAGGAATGGAAAAATGAGTAGCATCAACTTCATTAGCATATGGTTGGTGCTTATGTGTGGTGTTTGAGCTCCCAGAGAGAGAGTTAGGATGAGAAAGCGAAGCGGCCAAGAAGAGCATTCCCAGGAGTTCCTGGTGGGAAGGAAAAGCTAACAAAGAGCAGAATCAGGGCAGAAAAGCCCAGGAGCTCAAGGTATCATAGGCCAGCTATGATAACTGAGAATCCTGCTTTAACAAATCTACAGGAATGATTCCTAACCAGCACATCCAAAGGTCAATGTTTTATATAATATTTTCTTTGTACATGAAGTAGATAGGTAAATATTTCCTTTTCAAGCTTTTTTACATTATTTATTTCTATAGTAAGTCCTTTAGTAAGCTGCTATCTGTTTAATGGAACAATTAAGTTAGAATTAGACAATGAAGCAAGTGTCCCTCAAATGAATATGCAGAGTAGGTTAAGGTGTAAGAGCTTATGATAAGATGAGATCATCAAGGCCCATTGGTGGGCAAGAAGGATGCAGAATTGCTCATCTTCGTTCACAGCCCTGCCCCCATGGCCGATTTCCTGTTACAATGAATTGTGCTCAACCCCCATGACCTTAATGCCCCTTGAAACAAACTATTGTAATTCATTCCCCTCCATTTCTGTGTCCTTTCTCTCTGCTCATCTTTGGACCCCTCCAATTCTTTCCATTTTTCCATTTAATAAAGCTTGGATATTATCCATCAAGAAATGTTGTTGGGGGCTTCCTTGGTGGTCCAACGGGTGGAGGGTCCACCTTGCAGTGCAGGGGTCACTGGATCCATCCCTGGCCCAGGAAGATCCCACGTGCCAGAGTGGCTGTACCGGTGTGTCCAACTGAGAGCCAGCGCTCTAGAGTTCACGCGCCCAGAGCCAGTCCTCTGCGAAGAGGGAGGCCACTGCAATGGGAGGCCCATGTGGGCCGAAGAGTGGAGATGGATGAAAATCAATAAATGGAGAACCAATGAAAGAGGCCAAAATTAAAAAAAAAAAGAAAAGAAAAGAAATGTTGTTGGCTCTCTCTTTGAAAAATATCCAGAGTATGACCACATCTCACCACCTCTGTTGCTGTCACTCTGGGTGGAGCTGCCTTTGTCTCTCACCTACAAACTATCCTGTTCTAACTGCCTCCAGTCTGCTTTCAAAACTGTAGCCAGACCCTTTTAGAAGATGAATTAGGCCATTTGCTCTTTTCCTGAAAATCTGATGGTTTCCCAATTTAGAGTAAAAACCTATGTCCAAATGATGACATATGTGTGTTTGACTGCTGCTTTGCCTCCTACCCTGACTTTATATCGATACCTTGTACCATCCTATTGTTCCTGGTCACTGCCTCTCTAGTCACCATGACTTCTTAGCTAACCTGAAACATGATAGGTATGCTCCCAGTTTAGGGCCTGCTTTTCTTCTGTCTGAATGGTCTTCTTCTGTACACGTGATTTGTTTCCTCTCTTCCCTTAAGTCTTCATTCAACTTTCCCTTTTCGGGGAGGCCTTCCTCTGTATGCTATCTAGGATTTCTGCTCACTACCTCTAAATTACCAATGCCCTTTTTCTTGCTGACTTTTTTCTCTAGCACTTCACTTAACCACTATCTGATACATAATATTTTTGGACTCACTCTTACAATTGTCTCTTTCTCCACTAAAATATAAGCTCAAGAAGGAAAGAGGCCCTGTTTCTTCCTAATTGTATCTCCTTGTCTAGAAAAGTGCCTGACATACATTGAATACTCAGTAAATATTTAATTAATTAATGAGGGGATTTTTTAAAAAAAGGGCATCATTACTTTGGCACACCCTGTCCGTGATGCCCACTCTTCCCTATGTTTCCTAGATTGAGTGAAAAATTCCCAATTTCTATCTAGGATGAAAGGCCTTGGAGAGGAAATAACCAAAGACCATTCTATTCTTTTTCCTGTCTTCACCATCATGTCATCCTCTTTGCTGTCAAGACCAGGAACTAGACCAACAGATTAACACACCTTACCCCATTTCATCTTTACAGCTATGCTACCATTTAGGTAGTGACCTCCTTTCTGAGATGAGGAGACTAAGCCTTAACATTTCCCAAAGTCACACAACTAGTAAGGAGCAAAGTCAACAGCTCTGGGACTGCTACTAACCCTAATTTCTCTAGGTCCATATTTGTATATTTGATATATACATGTAAAAATGGGGGTTTTGTAAATGGCTTGGACTGTGTGTTAACAGGCACTGTAATGAGCCCAAACACAAAATAAAACTACAGCCACCAAACAAAACATTCATTTAAAAGCATATGCTAGACTTCTCTAATTGTTCAGGGGTTGAGAATTCTCTTGCCAATGCTAATCCTCTTGCCTGGTCCAGGAAGATCCCCCATGCTGTGGAGCAACTAAGCCCATGCTGCAAGTATTGAGCTTGTGCTCTCAAGCCCAGGGGCCACAAGAAGAGGAGCCACTGCCATGAGAAACCTGTGCACCACAACGAAGAGACGCTCTTGCTCGCCACAACTAGAGAAAACCTGTGTGCAGCACTGAAGACCCAAGGCAGACAATAAATAAATATATAATTTTTTTTTTTTAAAAGCATATGCTTAGTTAAGTAAGTTGAATTGTGATAAGCTCTGCTGTATTGGGGAGGTCATTTCTTTCAAGGGAAAATGATAGACAAGCGGTCATGGTGAATAGTTTATTTAAAAAGAGATAATAAACTTTGTATTTTTAAAAGTCAAAAGTTAATTTATCCTTTGGTAAAGAACAGAAAAAGAAGAAAATAAGACTATCATCAGTATCATTTTGTCTTAAATATCCTGGTGAAATTTTGTCAGTTTCCCAAAGGAGATAATTTTAGCTTCCTAGGATCAAGAAAACAGATTCAAGAAGCCAGTTTTTAAATACATAAAAGGGATTTTTAAAAAGGGCATCATTACTTTGGCACACCCTGTCCGTGATGCCCACTCTTCCCTATGTTTCCTAGATTGAGTGAAAAATTCCCAATTTCTATCTAGGATGAAAGGCCTTGGAGAGGAAGTAACCAAAGACCATTCTATTCTTTTTCCTGTCTTCACCATCATGTCATCCTCTTTGCTGTCAAGACCAGGAACTAGACCAACAGATTAACACACCTTACCCCATTTCATCTTTACAGCTATGCTACCATTTAGGTAGTGACCTCCTTTCTGAGATGAGGAGACTAAGCCTTAACATTTCCCAAAGTCACACAACTAGTAAGGAGCAGCTCTGGGACTGCTACTAACCCTAATTTCTCTAGGTCCATATTTGTATATTTGATATATACATGTAAAAATGGGGGTTTTGTAAATGGCTTGGACTGTGTGTTAACAGGCACTGTAATGAGCCCAAACACAAAATAAAACTACAGCCACCAAACAAAACATTCATTTAAAAGCATATGCTAGACTTCTCTAATTGTTCAGGGGTTGAGAATTCTCTTGCCAATGCTAATCCTCTTGCCTGGTCCAGGAAGATCCCCCATGCTGTGGAGCAACTAAGCCCATGCTGCAAGTATTGAGCTTGTGCTCTCAAGCCCAGGGGCCACAAGAAGAGGAGCCACTGCCATGAGAAACCTGTGCACCACAACGAAGAGACGCTCTTGCTCGCCACAACTAGAGAAAACCTGTGTGCAGCACTGAAGACCCAAGGCAGACAATAAATAAATATATAATTTTTTTTTTTTAAAAGCATATGCTTAGTTAAGTAAGTTGAATTGTGATAAGCTCTGCTGTATTGGGGAGGTCATTTCTTTCAAGGGAAAATGATAGACAAGCGGTCATGGTGAATAGTTTATTTAAAAAGAGATAATAAACTTTGTATTTTTAAAAGTCAAAAGTTAATTTATCCTTTGGTAAAGAACAGAAAAAGAAGAAAATAAGACTATCATCAGTATCATTTTGTCTTAAATATCCTGGTGAAATTTTTGTCAGTTTCCCAAAGGAGATAATTTTAGCTTCCTAGGATCAAGAAAACAGATTCAAGAAGCCAGTTTTTTAAATATATTTATAAGCTGTGAAACCTATACATTTTGCTGTTCATTCAAGTAAAAGAAAACACTTAATTCTCAAAACTGGTGACAGGAAAGGATTTGACCATGATAATAGATGTTTCAGCATGATAATGTGGAGACATACTTTCTTCCTCTCAGAATAAGACATTTCAGTTCTTTCTCTTAACATTTCTACCTCTTATTTGTTTATAGAACATAGGTTCAAAGGACATGGGACTGAGAATGAATGTTCTGATACCAGAGATGTTCTAACGGCATAAACTGAAGTCAGAGGTATTGAACACAGAGCTTACGAAGGCTGTTATTTCATCATGAGTTTTGTAACTTCATACAAGATTCTTGAGGAAATTAGTATCTTATACTTTGATGTGTATGCTTTATTTCTTCAACAGGATTTTGAAAGAGAGAGAACACTTTAAAAAAAATGAAGAGCATGTCACCAGCTTGCTGTTATACCAGAAAAATATGAGGGTTCCTTGAAGTCACTGAAAATAACACTCCCACATACACTTGTCACATTATAAACATTATGCCTCCTTTCTTTCATTTAAAAGCTTGGAAACTTGTCTTTCTAGGTCACTTACCAAGTGTGTCTTCTTTTTAAGCAGCTAATGGAAAAGAAGTAGGAGTAGATTAGTAGTAGGTAATAAAAGGATAAATTTAAATGCATCCATACAAGCACACATTTGTCAGAGTACTTCAGTTAGAAGCTTTAAAGGAAGTGCTCTAAAATTAAACAAGAGAACATGTGTGTCCCACAGAGAGATAAAGAAGAATCCATTATATAAGCCAGACTGTTGTTATGTATTAGCACATAGTATTACTTGTATTGTTATGATGTGTGCAAATTCATTAGCTGTATTGGGAGGTCATTTCTTTCAAGGGAAAATGATAGACAAGCGGTCATGGTGAATAGTTTATTTAAAAAGAGATAATAAACTTTGTATTTTTAAAAGTCAAAAGTTAATTTATCCTTTGGTAAAGAACAGAAAAAGAAGAAAATAAGACTATCATCAGTATCATTTTGTCTTAAATATCCTGGTGAAATTTTTGTCAGTTTCCCAAAGGAGATAATTTTAGCTTCCTAGGATCAAGAAAACAGATTCAAGAAACCAGTTTTTTAAATATATTTATAAGCTGTGAAACCTATACATTTTGCTGTTCATTCAAGTAAAAGAAAACACTTAATTCTCAAAACTGGTGACAGGAAAGGATTTGACCATGATAATAGATGTTTCAGCATGATAATGTGGAGACATACTTTCTTCCTCTCAGAATAAGACATTTCAGTTCTTTCTCTTAACATTTCTACCTCTTATTTGTTTATAGAACATAGGTTCAAAGGACATGGGACTGAGAATGAATGTTCTGATACCAGAGATGTTCTAACGGCATAAACTGAAGTCAGAGGTATTGAACACAGAGCTTACGAAGGCTGTTATTTCATCATGAGTTTTGTAACTTCATACAAGATTCTTGAGGAAATTAGTATCTTATACTTTGATGTGTATGCTTTATTTCTTCAACAGGATTTTGAAAGAGAGAGAACACTTTAAAAAAAATGAAGAGCATGTCACCAGCTTGCTGTTATACCAGAAAAATATGAGGGTTCCTTGAAGTCACTGAAAATAACACTCCCACATACACTTGTCACATTATAAACATTATGCTTCCTTTCTTTCATTTAAAAGCTTGGAAACTTGTCTTTCTAGGTCACTTACCAAGTGTGTCTTCTTTTTAAGCAGCTAATGGAAAAGAAGTAGGAGTAGATTAGTAGTAGGTAATAAAAGGATAAATTTAAATGCATCCATACAAGCACACATTTGTCAGAGTACTTCAGTTAGAAGCTTTAAAGGAAGTGCTCTAAAATTAAACAAGAGAACATGTGTGTCCCACAGAGAGATAAAGAAGAATCCATTATATAAGCCAGACTGTTGTTATGTATTAGCACATAGTATTACTTGTATTGTTATGATGTGTGCATTCATTTTTAATTTCCATATACCTCATTCATAAACAACTGTTCAACTGTTTCCCTGTACTTTTATTGCTTACTGGAATGAATTTAAGATGCAAGCATAGAAGATCTAAAGATCTTGTATTGGCAATTGTTGTGTTGTAAATGTGCAGCTGACTTCTGGTCTACCTACCAGTCAAACCTTAAGATGTTAATGAATTTTGGGACTTCCCTGGTGCTCCATCGGTTCACATTTCGCTCTTCCGATGCAGGAGGTGCAAATTCGATCTATGTTCAGGAAGCTCAAGCTTCCATGTACCACATGGTATGGCCAAAAAAGTGAAAATTAAAAAATATACAAACAGACATTAATGAATTTAGTAATTTCCTCTCCCTCTCCTTCATTCCTTAGTGAAAGTTTCAGGAAAATAAGAGTTATTTTCTTCTTTTTGTTTTTTCTTCTGCAACACACATTTGGATGTTTGAACTTCTTATCTCTATAGTGTAAAAGAATAGGTTTATAATCAACTCCAGAATTTGGCCTTCCTTAATTGAAAGAGTAATACTATTACGTTTGAAAATATTATCAGCTAGAGGCGATAAATATGAAAACATTTGTATCTGTGTGTTTTCCTTGAATGTGTTTATTATTTACCTACCTATATTTGCAGGGTATAATTTTGTGTCCTGTTTTCTGAAGTTGTTAAGTGAGAATTTTGCTTTTGTTAACTTGCTGACTACCCTACTTTTTTGCCCCACTTTCAACCACTGTCAATACATCCAGTGCCTGACTCAGAAAAAAATCCCACTCCTCCTTCAATGTTGTGGGAACTAGATTACCCTTTTCTATATTACATCATGACTTTCTGGGCAACTTATCCATTCATTAGCATCTGTGCTAAATACTGGCAGTGAAGAAGTAAAGAGATTCAGATTCTAAGGAACAGGTAGTTAGGGAGTTAAATGCTTATAATGAACTCTAATATATTATGATCAATCCTATAATAAAAACATATGCAAGGAATCATAGATGAAAGAGATGAATGAAGGATTTCACAATGGAGATGTTGAATTGGGACTGGTAGAGGTCTACCAGAAAGACTCAGAAGAATATTTCCCAAAGAGGAACAAGTAGAAAGGAATAATCTGGAAGTGAAAACTGTGTGACCCTCAGGGGATAGGCAGATAAAGGAAAGGGAAGTCCTAGCCAGGAATGATGCAATGGAAAAGGGTGGTGATTGTGGAGAATTAGAGACTGCAGGCCAAATCTAAAGTAGAAAGCCAATGCTCAGCTTCATTTGGTTGCTGCCATATAGGAATATAGGCCCAATGCTGACAAATTTGTTTTTTCACGAGAAGGTACAAGTCCTGTGAAGTGTTCAAACAAAAGTCTTTTTAAACACTGTCAGACCCAAACCAAACAAGTCTATAGGATGACTGTGTCCACAGACCTCAGGCTGGTACTCTTGGCCCGCAGCACACTCCAGAAATGGTGAGTTCTGGGTCAAGAAGAGGAAAGACGCTCTGAGGGATGGGAGGGACGGTAGAGAGTGGCAAAGGTAAAGCTATAGAGATGCGTTGGAAATAGTCTTTCAAATATTTCTTACTGCGTCAGCTCGGATTTCATTCTAGAGGTAATGGGGAACAATAAATAATTTATGTAGAAAATGGCCATGATAATTGGATTTATTGTAACTTCCTCAAAGTGTTCATAATAGGGTATATTAAAAAAATGTAAAACAGATTCTGAACGTCAACTTACATGGTCTGGTTACAGAAGTAATGCACTCAGTAGCAGATCAAGTACTTGTCTATAGTTCCAACTGGGATTAATAAAGTACTCAGGAGTTAAATGAACCATAGGACAACTCAATTACCACTGGCACCACACATGTTTGCAGATGCAATTGTGGAAATTGGGTGCTTGACTAGAATTTTCTGCACTGTTCAAAAGGCTTATTAGCACCCTCGCATTCTGAACATTTAGTAGGTCTCAATCTTACTAAAAATAACTTGACACGCACAGGTAGAGTAAACAGGTAGACGTTTACCTATTCGTATGCAGAGCTGGGCCAAGGTTCAAGAGACCTCATGCCAGAAGGATGTGGTTAAGCTGTACCACTCTTTACTTGCTCTCACGGCCACAGCTACTGGTATTCCTTCAGCCACAGCAGTCTCCTTAGGCCACCCACAGGACTCCCTGCTCTTTGCTCACCAAGGCCTTATAATGAATGGGCTTGAAGGAAAGACATTTATATTTTCTAGAAGACTTTTAGGACAAGGTCAATGCATTGTTAACTCTGAACACACTGCCAGACTGTAGGTCTACACTGAAGCTCAATACTTTAAAAGGCATACTGAAATGGGTCTCTGCTGATGTACAGTCACACATATGGAGAAATCTGACTGTTACTGTGGTTTAGTGTTCTTGGCATCTAGTCCTGGGTTGGGTTATAAGCACTGTGGGAAAGATGTGTTCTGTTCCCACCTCCCACCTACCCACCACAGATTTAAGTAGGGTCTTTGAGTTTACACGGGTCCAGAGTGAGTTCTGGGTCAAGAAGAGGAAAGACGCTCTGAGGGATGGGAGGGACGGTAGAGAGTGGCAAAGGTAAAGCTATAGAGATGCGTTGGAAATAGTCTTTCAAATATTTCTTACTGCGTCAGCTCGGATTTCATTCTAGAGGTAATGGGGAACAATAAATAATTTATGTAGAAAATGGCCATGATAATTGGATTTATTGTAACTTCCTCAAAGTGTTCATAATAGGGTATATTAAAAAAATGTAAAACAGATTCTGAACGTCAACTTACATGGTCTGGTTACAGAAGTAATGCACTCAGTAGCAGATCAAGTACTTGTCTATAGTTCCAACTGGGATTAATAAAGTACTCAGGAGTTAAATGAACCATAGGACAACTCAATTACCACTGGCACCACACATGTTTGCAGATGCAATTGTGGAAATTGGGTGCTTGACTAGAATTTTCTGCACTGTTCAAAAGGCTTATTAGCACCCTCGCATTCTGAACATTTAGTAGGTCTCAATCTTACTAAAAATAACTTGACACGCACAGGTAGAGTAAACAGGTAGACGTTTACCTATTCGTATGCAGAGCTGGGCCAAGGTTCAAGAGACCTCATGCCAGAAGGATGTGGTTAAGCTGTACCACTCTTTACTTGCTCTCACGGCCACAGCTACTGGTATTCCTTCAGCCACAGCAGTCTCCTTAGGCCACCCACAGGACTCCCTGCTCGTTGCTCACCAAGGCCTTATAATGAATGGGCTTGAAGGAAAGACATTTATACTTTCTAGAAGACTTTTAGGACAAGGTCAATGCATTGTTAACTCTGAACACACTGCCAGACTGTAGGTCTACACTGAAGCTCAATACTTTAAAAGGCATACTGAAATGGGTCTCTGCTGATGTACAGTCACACATATGGAGAAATCTGACTGTTACTGTGGTTTAGTGTTCTTGGCATCTAGTCCTGGGTTGGGTTATAAGCACTGTGGGAAAGATGTGTTCTGTTCCCACCTCCCCACCTACCCACCACAGATTTAAGTAGGGTCTTTGAGTTTACACGGGTCCAGAGTGAGTGTGGGGTCAAAAGTTGAAACCAATGACTAAAGTGGGGTTCTGAGCTCTTAGTCATGATAGGCCCTAGAACTAGGACACAAGGATACTTGACAGTGAAAATGTAACCTCAAACCTTTATCGACCCAGTGAGAAAAGTCATTTGACAGTAGAATTCTGCATCAGGAGTGATGAGATTATTCCTATTTGGAGATCTTTGTCGAATCACCTTTCCTGCATTTCCAAGTCCAGTTGGAAAATTAGGAATAATAATCTGTTCTTTTCTGCTTGATGGAAGTGAGTGTGTCTTAGTATGTAATGAGATCTGCAAAAGTTCTTGAAAGAATATATTATTATTTTTAGTTAACATTTTCTCTTGTATAAAAAAAGACAGTTCCCTTATACTTATTTCAGTTATGCCAAATACTTCACATTAGAAGACTTACCATATATTGATAGAAGTCAGTCTTTAACTAGACTTTTACTTTCATTAATTTCTAACGAGTGGTATCATCACTTCACTTGTCTGAGGAATCATATAAATGGCAAAAGTGAAAGTGAAAACAATTTTTTATGAATAGATGATGCAAGAGAAAATTCCTGGTCTTTTGGATCTTTCTGTATGGTGCATATTGACATTCAGGGGAAAGACAGACCAAGATTCCTCACAGATGTTATAGATATAAAGCCCAAGTCTTCATTTTCACTTTCACCGAAAAAAGGGAGAAAAGATATCCATGATTAAGGGGAACTTTGGGACTCACTTTAATGGTTTGTCAACTTCCTTGTTCAAACCCTTTTTTCATGCGTCTACACTGGCCACAGCTACTGGTATTCCTTCAGCCACAGCAGTCTCCTTAGGCCACCCACAGGACTCCTGCTCTTGCTCACCAAGGCCTTATAATGAATGGGCTTGAAGGAAAGACATTTATACTTTCTAGAAGACTTTTAGGACAAGGTCAATGCATTGTTAACTCTGAACACACTGCCAGACTGTAGGTCTACACTGAAGCTCAATACTTTAAAAGGCATACTGAAATGGGTCTCTGCTGATGTACAGTCACACATATGGAGAAATCTGACTGTTACTGTGGTTTAGTGTTCTTGGCATCTAGTCCTGGGTTGGGTTATAAGCACTGTGGGAAAGATGTGTTCTGTTCCCACCTCCCCACCTACCCACCACAGATTTAAGTAGGGTCTTTGAGTTTACACGGGTCCAGAGTGAGTGTGGGGTCAAAAGTTGAAACCAATGACTAAAGTGGGGTTCTGAGCTCTTAGTCATGATAGGCCCTAGAACTAGGACACAAGGATACTTGACAGTGAAAATGTAACCTCAAACCTTTATCGACCCAGTGAGAAAAGTCATTTGACAGTAGAATTCTGCATCAGGAGTGATGAGATTATTCCTATTTGGAGATCTTTGTCGAATCACCTTTCCTGCATTTCCAAGTCCAGTTGGAAAATTAGGAATAATAATCTGTTCTTTTCTGCTTGATGGAAGTGAGTATGTCTTAGTATGTAATGAGATCTGCAAAAGTTCTTGAAAGAATATATTATTATTTTTAGTTAACATTTTCTCTTGTATAAAAAAAGACAGTTCCTTTATACTTAGTTCAGTTATGCCAAATACTTCACATGAGAAGACTTACCATATATTGATAGAAGTCAGTCTTTAACTAGACTTTTACTTTCATTAATTTCTAACGAGTGGTATCATCACTTCACTTGTCTGAGGAATCATATAAATGGCAAAAGTGAAAGTGAAAACAATTTTTTATGAATAGATGATGCAAGAGAAAATTCCTGGTCTTTTGGATCTTTCTGTATGGTGCATATTGACATTCAGGGGAAAGACAGACCAAGATTCCTCACAGATGTTATAGATATAAAGCCCAAGTCTTCATTTTCACTTTCACCGAAAAAAGGGAGAAAAGATATCCATGATTAAGGGGAACTTTGGGACTCACTTTAATGGTTTGTCAACTTCCTTGTTCAAACTTTCACTACTTTCATTATCAGTTTCAAAGACATACACCAGAGTGTATGTGATTCCAGAGAATCACTTTGTGCTGATTTTCATTCTTTGTCATGACCTTTAACCCTAATCTTCAATTATTCTAGGGAAGGCTCTGAGTTCTTATTTTCCCCATCAGGTTTTTATCTTCGTACCTACCCCCTCCCCAAACTAATTTACAAGGACAGTGTTGGTTCTTCCATTCATTACCCAGTGGTGGTTCTTTGATCTTTCTGAGAGAAGTGAGCCATCTACTGTTGCCTTTTGGTATGACTTTTGAAACTGGAAATTTTCAGTGGCAGAACTTAAGTAAGTTTAAAAAATAAAGAACAATTATAAACAGTCCCAGAAATTTAAAAGTTAGGCCTATTAGCAAAAAAGACATTTTTTTAAAATCATCATTTTTATAGTTTTTTTTCACGTTCACGTTTGGGGCAGAGGAGCTAGAGAATGCAGATGAGGGGCTTAGGTAATATTTCAAAATCACTAAGGCCTAGACTCCATCCCTAAGAAATTCTGATTTAATTGGTCGTGGAGGGCCCCAGGTATTAGCATTTTTTTCACAACTGCCTAGATAATTTGAATATGTCAGAGTTGAAAACTACTGCTATGATTTTGCTGCTTCTTATGTCTTGGAGCTGGGTTTTTTCCCAGTGAGTAAAGTGACTGTGTGACAAAACTTCAGGCTTCTTACAAAGTGGAAGCTCCCTCATAAAATACATTTCTAAAACGTTTCCATACTGGCATGGACAAGTGATCAAATCCCATGAATGGCCTGTCAGAGCTTTTAAATGAAAATTTTCCTTTTAACTCTTTGTATTTGCGAGTGCGCATGTGCGTGTGTGTGTGAGTGTGTGTGTGTGTGTGTGTGTGTGTGTGGTGTGAATGAGACAGAATTCTGTTGAAAATTCTGCTCTGTCTTTTGCTGAATGTGTCAACGTGAACTAGTTACTTCACTTTTCTAACTCCAAGGTGAAGATGGTAATAGTAGGTAGATCACAGGGTTTGTAAGGGTTAAATGAACCCTGTGATCTACCTACTATTACCATCTTCAGGTAGTGTTGGTCCACCCTAACACTGAGCACTTTGGAAATGCCTGGCACATAGGAAGTTTCCAGTGAAAGTCAGAATTATTGATAAAGGGAATTGTACTAAATAGCAACTTGCAGTGAGCAACGTATCTTGTTCTCTAAGTGTCTTTTAATTTTTGCTTAAGCCTAGCTTTAGACCCTAGTGGATTCTTTACAGAAAGTAATACCTAATGGCATATAGGTAACTCTTGACTTTTGATGCATAGCTAAGCAGTTTAACCAAATTTAATTATGATTTTACTGCCAAAATATGTTCCTACTATTATGACTGGGCTAGGGCACAGCTTGTATAGTTACAGAGGAATAAACTGGAGTCTACTTTTTCTCTTAGAATCCTTAGCAAGATGTCAATGACAGCGTGTACATATATTCCATAGTTCAAAAGATGCAAGTGGGATTTTTAGCCCTTTAAAAAAATGTGTTGCAACAGTCTTAAATGAAGTTTTAAAGACAAAAAAAAAGTGTACTTCTCACTCCACCCTCTTACCTTAGCACGGGCATTTAAATTTTTTCTTGCCTTCTTCCAATTCTATTTGAATGTCTGCACTCTTATCATGGCTTCATTGATGAAAGAAGTATGTTCTTTCTTTCGTTCACGGTATCACTTTTACACTTGATCTTTTCTCCAGAGGCTGCAGGGTTCAGTCATTAGCAGTGCCGGCTCCAGTGTCAGAGTCCTCACCTTCCCGGTCTCCACCACTAGTTGTAAGAGCACGTGAAGGTCTCTGTGCCTCAGAGAGTTGTTGTGAGGAGTTAGTACACAGCTACTCCACACTTTTCAACTATTTTTAGTAGTTTTTGGGTAAACCCGTTTAACTGGCTATATGATTTAAATATTTCCATTAATTCAGTGCCAATGCCAATGCTGGAGACAGAGGAGACGTAGGTTCGATTCTTGTGTTGGGAAGATCTCCTGGAGTAGTAAGTGGCCACCTGCTCCAGTATTCTTGTCTGGCGGATTACAGTCCTGGGGATTGCAAAGAGTGGAACATGTCTGAGTGACTAAGCATGCCCGCATGCACAGAATGTCATTTTTACCAGAGAAACGACTGAAAATTACTTATATCCTTAAACATTCTAGCTCCTCTTATTGTTTTCCAGATTAAATTCGCTTTAATTGGATATAGCCAAGTATATTGAGCAGGTATGTATAAATAGAAAAGAACAAAAAATATGGTTATTTGATGAAGTTTCTATCTGGCAACCACATAAGACATTGTTGTGTAGCTCCAGATTATGCAAAATTATTTCTAAACCTCTGCTGGCTTGCTGTGTGGTTCCCCAGAGATGAAGTCAGTGTAAATGCATACTCCAGTGACTCTGATCAAGTGAAGGCATCTGAAGCTACCCAGGTATGCTGCTGCTAAGATGAGAGAAGATGCTTTATGCTTTCTACCTTCAAATGAAAAGGGACCAGCTGAGGGATTACAAAGACTGGGGGATGATCTGTGATAGTCATTCAACAAATGGTCACTGCATACCTGTTACTCACCAGGCCACGAAATGTGAACCAAAACAGATGAGGCCTGACCTTCTGGAATTTACCATCAAGAAGAGGAGATGGGTATTAATTACATCATGAACTGAGCAAGTAAATACAATTGTCTCTGTCCATATGCTAGGCTAGAAAGGCACTTGATGTGATGAGAATCTTGACTTAAGGTTCTTAACCTGGCAGGGAGGTCAGAGGAATTTTGCCTGAAGAAGTCACACAAATGGATGAGTCAAAATTGATTAGGTGAAAATGAAGGAACGTGCATCCTAGGCAGAAGGAACAGAAAGCACAGAAATCCTGAGGCAGGAGGAAGCAGAGCAAGTAAAGGGAATTGAAAGAAGGCCAGGTGGCTGGTCCCGTGACAAAGTGGAATGAACTGGCATCACATGGATGGAGCCATGGGTGTGCTGGAGCTCGTTTACACCTGCGAATGAGAGCGGATTTCACCCACCACTTACCAGCTTCACGAGCATTTGGTATAGAAACATAAAGTTGGTAGCTTGAAATTGGCCAAGGGGGATGTTGTTGTTGTTCGTCACTAAGTCGTGTCTGACTTTGTGACCCCATGCACTGCGCACATCTGTCTTCCCTGTCTTTCACTGTCCTCAGAGTCTGCTCAAACTCATGTCTATTGTGTCAATGATGTCCTCCTACCATGTCATCCTGTTTCCTCCTTCTCTTCCTGCCCTCAATCTTTCCCACAGCATCAAGTGCTTTTCCAGTGAGTGGCTATTTTTATCAGATGGCCTAAGTATTGGAGCTTCACCTTCAGCATTAGTCCTTCCAATGAATATTTGGAGTTGATTTCCTTTAGGATTGACTGGTTTGATCTCTCTGCAGTCCAGGAGGCTCTCTAGAGTCTTCTCCAGCACCACGGTTCAAAAACGCCAAGTCTTAAACACTTGGCCTTCTTTATGGTCCAACCACCACATCTATACATGACTACTAGAAAAACCATATTTTTGACTATACAGACCTTTCTTGGCAAAGTGATGTCCCTCCTTTGCCTGTTTGGAAGTTCTCAGTTCTCACATGTCTTGCTGAAGCCTAGCTTGAAGGCTATTGTGCATAATCTTGCTAGCATACGAAATGAGCCAAGATGGGCAGGTAATGGTGGAGAATTCTGACAAAATGTGGTCCACGGGTGAAGAGAATGGTAAACCATTTCAGAATTCTTGCCTCAAGAACCCATGAACAAGTCAAAAAGAGAAAGAAAAGTACAGTATACTAACTCATATATATAGAATCTAGTAAGATGGTCATGATAACACACGCAGTGAACTCATGGAAAAACAGATAGAGAATAGACATAAGGACATTGCAGAGAACGAACAGTGAGAGGGAGGCATAGAGGAAGTAACATCAAACCTATACTGGCACGTGTGGAAAAGATAGCAAAAAAAAAAAAAACCCATGAACAGTATAAAAAGGTGTGTGTATCTATACCATAAAATCTGTCAGTTCCTTTTTCTCTCCAGAAAGTCAGGTTACCAGCACATCATTGGATTAAATTATGTGAAACTACACCCAGATTCAGAATCCAGCCCATTCCAGATAGTTCTTGATCTGTGCACTGAAGCAGGCAAGAGACATATCTTGGGAAAGAGAAAAAGACTGTGATGCCTCATGCAGCAAGCTCAGTCTAACTGATATGAAGAGTGTCCTCTAACATTCTGGCTTTACCTTTTCTTTCTTTTCTCTCCCACTCTTTCTGTTTTTACAAATAAAATGACTCAAACATCCATGCCAAAACTGAGGAAAGCCCACCATTCTCCCTGAGGTTCTTAAGGATTCCCAGAATGGGAATCTACTTCTCCTTGGCCACCTGTCACCCTACCTCCTGCGGAGTTCTGCGTATCAGTTCCCCATTCTGTGGCCTCTGTCTGCTAGTGGCTGTCAGCACCGCTTCACCTTCACAAAGCCCTCACTCAACTCAAGGCCATCAACCATCTTACATTGCCCAAAGTAGTGCCAACACAAGATGCAAAAAGAAAACCACCTTGGACTTCAAGATTAGGTCTTCCTGCCCTCAAGTGCCTACCTTGAGTGGTCTGCTCCCACGGCTCCCAAAGCCCTACTTTCTCTTCACCACTCACTTCTTCACTCCCCTTGCCTTCTTTTCATGTTATTATTTGGAAAACTGGTCACTCACATAGAACCAGACCTCCTGGAATGTGAAGTAAGTGGGCACTAGGAAGCATTACTACAAACAAAGCTTGTAGAGGTGATGGCATTCCAGCTGAGCTATTTCAAATCCTAAAAGATGATGCTGTTAAAGTATTGCACTCAAACTTGGTTGACATCAAATTTGCTGTCAGAAAATTTGGAAAATTCAACAGTGGCTACAGCACTTGAACAGGTCAGTTTTCGTTTCGGTTCCAAAGAAGGGCAAAGCCAAAGAATGTTTGAACTACCATAGAGCAGTGCTGATTTCACAGGCTAGTAAAGATATGCTCAAAATCCTTCAATCTAGGCTTCAGCAATACATGTGAGAACTGAGAACTTCTAGATGTTAGAGCTGGATTTAGAAACGCAGGGGAACCAGAGATCAAATTGCTAACATTCGTTGGATCATAGAGAAAGCAAGGAATTCATCTACACCCAGATTCAGAATCCAGCCCATTCCAGATACACTGTGCACTGAAGCAGGCAAGAGACATATCTTGGGAAAGAGAAAAAGACTGTGATGCCTCATGCAGCAAGCTCAGTCTAACTGATATGAAGAGTGTCCTCTAACATTCTGGCTTTACCTTTTCTTTCTTTTCTCTCCCACTCTTTCTGTTTTTACAAATAAAATGACTCAAACATCCATGCCAAAACTGAGGAAAGCCCACCATTCTCCCTGAGGTTCTTAAGGATTCCCAGAATGGGAATCTACTTCTCCTTGGCCACCTGTCACCCTACCTCCTGCGGAGTTCTGTGTATGCGTTCTTCATTCTGTGGCCTCTGTCTGCTAGTGGCTGTCAGCACCGCTTCACCTTCACAAAGCCCTCACTCAACTCAAGGCCATCAACCATCTTACATTGCCCAAAGTAGTGCCAACACAAGATGCAAAAAGAAAACCACCTTGGACTTCAAGATTAGGTCTTCCTGCCCTCAAGTGCCTACCTTGAGTGGTCTGCTCCCACGGCTCCCAAAGCCCTACTTTCTCTTCACCACTCACTTCTTCACTCCCCTTGCCTTCTTTTCATGTTATTATTTGGAAAACTGGTCACTCACATAGAACCAGACCTCCTGGAATGTGAAGTAAGTGGGCACTAGGAAGCATTACTACAAACAAAGCTTGTAGAGGTGATGGCATTCCAGCTGAGCTATTTCAAATCCTAAAAGATGATGCTGTTAAAGTATTGCACTCAAACTTGGTTGACATCAAATTTGCTGTCAGAAAATTTGGAAAATTCAACAGTGGCTACAGCACTTGAACAGGTCAGTTTTCGTTTCGGTTCCAAAGAAGGGCAAAGCCAAAGAATGTTTGAACTACCATAGAGCAGTGCTGATTTCACAGGCTAGTAAAGATATGCTCAAAATCCTTCAATCTAGGCTTCAGCAATACATGTGAGAACTGAGAACTTCTAGATGTTAGAGCTGGATTTAGAAACGCAGGGGAACCAGAGATCAAATTGCTAACATTCGTTGGATCATAGAGAAAGCAAGGGAATTCATCTAGTATAAAAACATCTACTTCTGCTTCATTGACTACATGAAGGTCTTTGATTGTGTGGATCACAACAAACCAGAAAATTCTTAGAGATAAGAATACCAGACCACCTTACCTGCCTCCTGCGAAATAATATGAAGGACAAGAAGCAGCGGCAGTTAGAACTGAATATGGAACAACAGACTAGTTCCAAATTGGGAAAGTAATATGTCAAGGCTGTATATTGTCACCCTGCTTATTTATTTATATGCAGTGTACACCATGTGAAAAGTTAGGCTGGATGAATCACAAGCTGGAATCAAGATTTCCAGGAGAAATATCAACAACCTCAGAAATGCAGATGATAACACTCTAATGGCATAAAGTGAAGAGGAACTAAAGAGCCTCTTGATGAAGGTGAAAGAGGAGAGTGAAAAACATGGCTTAAAACTTATCAAAACACTAAGATCATGACATCTGGTCCTATCACTTCATGGCAAATAGAAGGGGGAAAAGTGGAAGCAGTGACAGATTTTATTTTCTTGGGCTTCAAACTAACAGAAGATGGTGACTGCAACCATGAAATTAAAAGATGTTTGCTCTTTGCAAGGAAAGCCATGACTAACCTAGACCACGAGTTAAGAAGCAGAGATGTCACTTTGCCAACAAAGGCCAGTGTAGTCAAAACTGTGGCTTTTCCAGTAGTTATGTCCAGATGTGACTGTTGGACTATAAAGAAGGCCCAGCACTGAAGAACTGATGGTTTTGAACTGTGGTGCTGAAGAAAACTGTAGAGGGTCTCTTGGACTGCAAAGAGATCAAACCAGTCAATCCTAAAGGAAATCAACTCTGACTATTTATTGGAAAGACTGATGCTGAAGCTGAAGATCTAATACTTTCGCATGGGATGTGAAAAACTGACTCAATGGCAAAGACCTTGATGCTGGGTAAGACAGAAGGCAAAAGGAGAAAGAAGTGGAAAAGGATGAGATGGATAGGTAGCATCACTGACACAATACACACGAGTCTGAGCAAACTCCAACAGATAGTGAAGGACAAGGGAGCCTGGTGTGTTGCAGTCCATGGGGTCACAAAGGGTCTGATATGACTTAATGACTGAACCACACCAACAGATTTCTGATTAGGCTCAATGTGTATCTTTGCACATGTGTGGGTATCTTTGGGTATTCAGAAAGCTCATCATATACTTTGCTAAACCAAAATGCAATCAACAAGTCACCCTCAGTATTAGAAAGCACTAACAATATTTGTGAAGCGATCCTTTTTTCTTTATTTTAAGCAGAGTTCACTTTTCCACCATCGAGGTTTTTATTCTTCATTTTGCAGAAACATTAATATTTCTTCACCTTCAAAAATTTGTTAGATCTGGAGAACTGGAAATACCAGTTTTCTTTAAATTTTAATAACCCCAATTCACTTTAGACAGCAACAAACAGACTTCCTGTGTTACTGAGATTTGATTTAATTTTTCAGTTCAGCAAATTAGAAGGAAGTGGTCTGCACTAGTCTTCCTCCTCCCTGGATCTGGAACCCCGGATGGGGCATTGCCCCGTCTACCCGGTTAAAACTAAAAACTAAGATCATGAAATCTGGTCCTATCACTTCATGGCAAATAGAAGGGGGAAAAGTGGAAGCAGTGACAGATTTTATTTTCTTGGGCTTCAAACTAACAGAAGATGGTGACTGCAACCATGAAATTAAAAGATGTTTGCTCTTTGCAAGGAAAGCCATGACTAACCTAGACCACGAGTTAAGAAGCAGAGATGTCACTTTGCCAACAAAGGCCAGTGTAGTCAAAACTGTGGCTTTTCCAGTAGTTATGTCCAGATGTGACTGTTGGACTATAAAGAAGGCCCAGCACTGAAGAACTGATGGTTTTGAACTGTGGTGCTGAAGAAAACTGTAGAGGGTCTCTTGGACTGCAAAGAGATCAAACCAGTCAATCCTAAAGGAAATCAACTCTGACTATTTATTGGAAAGACTGATGCTGAAGCTGAAGATCTAATACTTTCGCATGGGATGTGAAAAACTGACTCAATGGCAAAGACCTTGATGCTGGGTAAGACAGAAGGCAAAAGGAGAAAGAAGTGGAAAAGGATGAGATGGATAGGTAGCATCACTGACACAATACACACGAGTCTGAGCAAACTCCAACAGATAGTGAAGGACAAGGGAGCCTGGTGTGTTGCAGTCCATGGGGTCACAAAGGGTCTGATATGACTTAATGACTGAACCACACCAACAGATTTCTGATTAGGCTCAATGTGTATCTTTGCACATGTGTGGGTATCTTTGGGTATTCAGAAAGCTCATCATATACTTTGCTAAACCAAAATGCAATCAACAAGTCACCCTCAGTATTAGAAAGCACTAACAATATTTGTGAAGCGATCCTTTTTTCTTTATTTTAAGCAGAGTTCACTTTTCCACCATCGAGGTTTTTATTCTTCATTTTGCAGAAACATTAATATTTCTTCACCTTCAAAAATTTGTTAGATCTGGAGAACTGGAAATACCAGTTTTCTTTAAATTTTAATAACCCCAATTCACTTTAGACAGCAACAAACAGACTTCCTGTGTTACTGAGATTTGATTTAATTTTTCAGTTCAGCAAATTAGAAGGAAGTGGTCTGCACTAGTCTTCCTCCTCCCTGGATCTGGAACCCCGGATGGGGCATTGCTGTCACAGGTCCTCATGGCCAGCTGCCTCAGCCATCTTGCCTGCTCTTAGCAGCTGCCCTCCTGGGTACCAAGGGAAAAATGAACCTCAGGGATTGTCTCCTATATGTTTTTCCCTTCTTACTCTCCTAATGCAGACTTCCTGTGTAGATTTTAAAGAAAAGATTCTGTGTGCCATTTTAGACCCAGAAGAAAGAAGCTGACACAGAAGAATAAAAGGGAACCTGCATTATTGTTGAGGAAACACCTGACCAGATGTTGTTCAGTCACTAAGTCAAATCTGACCCCATGAACTGCAGCACACCAGGTTTTCCTGTCCTTCGCTATCTCTGGAGTTTACTCAAACTCAAGTTCATTGAGTCAGTGATGCCACTGAACCATCTTGTCCTCTGTCATTCCCTTCTCCTCTTTCCCTCAATCTTTCCTAGCATCAGGGGCTTTTACAGTGAGTCAGTTCTTCACATCAGGTGGCCAGAGTATTATTGGAGCTTCAGCTTCAGCACCAGTCCTTCCAGTGAATATTCAGGATTGATTTCCTTTAGGATTGACTGGTTTGATCTCTTTGCTATCCAAGGGACTCTCCATATAAAGCTGAGTAAAATCTGTCCCATCTCCTCAAGCTTCGTTTAATTTTTTCTTTCTAGGCTCTTCCCCACATCATAGAGTCTGTCTGATCCCTTTGCACTAAGTTATGAATGACTGATAAGACTTGATATATTATTTCTTTTAGAGCTATTTGCATTTCGTCAGGAGAAAAACAGTTACAGGATGGAGAGAATCATTTTGCAAAAGGGTAGTATTGTGAAATCTTCAGAACTATTTGTTGCAGTTTAAGCATTCCTCTCTGAGATCAGTATGAGCAGAAACTGAAGGCTTATGTTTCTTGGATGAGGAGGTCCTCTTATAATTAATTTAACACCCATATGTAGTTAGTCCTCCCTTAGAATTCGGTTGAATGGGCTTCTCTTTGAGGCAAAAAATTATTGGAAAGGTTGAGAGAAGTTAGTTACTTCTATTCAATCATTTGTAAATGTGTATTGCCCTTCAGTGCTGGCCTCGATTCTCATCTCAATAAACTGTAGAACAGATCTAGAAAGGAAAGAAAACATTTCCAAGGTTATGACATGAAGGAGGAAATGGCAGTTGCAGTATTCTTGCCTGGAAGTTCCATGGACAGAGGATCCTGGTAGGCTACAGTCCATGGAGTTGCAAAAAGTTGGACATAAATGAGAGGCTCAACAACACTATCATGACTATTTTAACTTATATTTGAGAGAGGATGTGCTTTACTATTTAATATTTCATCTATATAAAGTAGACCAGATTTCTGATTTTTTTTGAAATGTACAAATCAGAGGATCCTAGAAACCATAGTTGGAAGCAAAGAGTTATTTAGTTTGCTGAGAAGTCTAAGGTTGTTATTTGAAAATTGTCTCCACATCTACTAAGTATTATTACAAAAGAAAAACAGCTACCAGTTCTTCTCTCCCAAGGACAAAACTAAAAGAAACGGGCTTAAACTATATTGGGAGTTGTTATTCACATTGTGTGTCTTTCCTCTGTCATTCCTTCTCCTCTTTCCCTCAATCTTTCCTAGCATCAGGGTTTTCAGTTCAGCCACATCAGGTGGCCAGAGTATTATTGAGCTTCAGCTTCAGCACCAGTCCTTCCAGTGAATATTCAGGATTGATTTCCTTTAGGATTGACTGGTTTGATCTCTTTGCTATCCAAGGGACTCTCCATATAAAGCTGAGTAAAATCTGTCCCATCTCCTCAAGCTTCGTTTAATTTTTTCTTTCTAGGCTCTTCCCCACATCATAGAGTCTGTCTGATCCCTTTGCACTAAGTTATGAATGACTGATAAGACTTGATATATTATTTCTTTTAGAGCTATTTGCATTTCGTCAGGAAAAAAACAGTTACAGGATGGAGAGAATCATTTTGCAAAAGGGTAGTATTGTGAAATCTTCAGAACTATTTGTTGCAGTTTAAGCATTCCTCTCTGAGATCAGTATGAGCAGAAACTGAAGGCTTATGTTTCTTGGATGAGGAGGTCCTCTTATAATTAATTTAACACCCATATGTAGTTAGTCCTCCCTTAGAATTCGGTTGAATGGGCTTCTCTTTTTTTGAGGCAAAAAATTCTTGGAAAGGTTGAGAGAAGTTAGTTACTTCTATTCAATCATTTGTAAATGTGTATTGCCCTTCAGTGCTGGCCTCGATTCTCATCTCAATAAACTGTAGAACAGATCTAGAAAGGAAAGAAAACATTTCCAAGGTTATGACATGAAGGAGGAAATGGCAGTTGCAGTATTCTTGCCTGGAAGTTCCATGGACAGAGGATCCTGGTAGGCTACAGTCCATGGAGTTGCAAAAAGTTGGACATAAATGAGAGGCTCAACAACACTATCATGACTATTTTAACTTATATTTGAGAGAGGATGTGCTTTACTATTTAATATTTCATCTATATAAAGTAGACCAGATTTCTGATTTTTTTTTTGAAATGTACAAATCAGAGGATCCTAGAAACCATAGTTGGAAGCAAAGAGTTATTTAGTTTGCTGAGAAGTCTAAGGTTGTTATTTGAAAATTGTCTCCACATCTACTAAGTATTATTACAAAAGAAAAACAGCTACCAGTTCTTCTCTCCCAAGGACAAAACTAAAAGAAACGGGCTTAAACTATATTGGGAGTTTTAAGTTACACATAAGAACAAATGCTCAATAATGAGGTTCATTAATTACTTTATCAGTCACCCAAGGAAAATGGTTGCATCTCACTCCTGAGAGAAACCTTATGAATTAGGATAGGCAATCATCTAACATGATTGGCTAGCGGGAATGATTTTCATGTAACTCAATTGTCTCTTACTCCTTCCAAAATTACATTATGTAAAAAAATTTAATTAAAAGCTGTTACCAGAGCTTCCCTGGTAGCTCATTGGTGGAGAGTTCGCCTGCCAGTGCAGGAGACATGGGTTCTATCCCTGAGCTGGGAAGATGCCACAAGTGGCGGAGTAACTAAGCCAGTGAGCCACAACTATTGAGCCTGTGCTCTAGAGCCTCGGAACTGCAACTCTTGAGCCCATGTGCCACAATTACTGAAGTCCATGTGCCCTAGAGCCCAACTTCTACAACAAGAGGTATCACTGCGACAAGAAGCCTGCTCACCTCAACTAGAGAGCAGCCCTCACTCCCTGCAACTAAAAAAGAGCCTGCAGCAGCAATGAAAACCTAGAATAGCAATAGATAATTTTTTTTTCAAAAAGCTGTTACCAAAAAAAAAAAAAATAGTTATGACAGTCTTCCTCTGAGAATAAGAGGCCCTCTTTGTGCTTCTAACTCTGGCATTTCAAAAGATCTAATTCTAACAAGAAATATTATAAAAGCTGAAATGTCTTTTCAATGCCTGCTCCTGCTCTCACTGGTAATTTACATTTTTAAGACTTTGAGAGCACATTGAGGCAAAGTCAAGTCAAGTGAACGTCACAAGGTCATGACTGGGCTGGATTTGGGAATTTGATCTACTAATTCTAGAAATGAGGATTAGGGATCTGTGCAGATGGAAATGAAGGCCAATTAGACATGATTAACATGTAGATTCAAAAATAAGATAGCATGGTCTTTTACTCTGAGTCTTTGCCAGTAGAGTTTAATAAATTAAAATGAAATGTGGTTAAGTTGAGACATCAGAAAATGAGGTTAGGCAATATTATGCAAACATCTCAAGATCTGGTTAATGGATCCTGGTACTTCGGGAAGATGAATTCCTTAAAGCTGACCAATGGATTCTTTTGTGGTTTGAGGACCTTACTCACTTTCTGAAGCAAAGGACCTGCAAAACAAATAGAACAGAAGACAGTATCTTTGGTTCAGGCAAATATGAAAACCAGGGATTCATATAAAGTTTCAGAGTTGCTCAAAGCTTTTTAGTCACTAATATTTAGGAGTACTTATTTCCCTTGATTTTTGCGTAGGTCTCCTACCATGAGGTCTACTTATAAGGACATTGACTAGCTGCTAGGATGGGAAAATGAAACAGTTAAAATGATATTTTATGGATACAGAGAGTAGGGAATTAGAAAATAAACATAAAGATCCTAATTTCTGGATTTTTTTTTTTAAAGTACCACTTTTGCTTCTCCTAAGATTTTGTTTTTCATAAAGCTTTAGGCTCTTACAGTGCAAATTGCACCTTGCTTAAGGGCAGTAAGATTTACTTAATGACTATCTGCAAATCATTGTAGAATCTTCAGGGAGGAATGTTATTAGAGTGGAGAGCAGTAAATGTTCTCTGTGCAGGGAAAATCTTCCCCGGCACATGGCCACAGGCTTTGATCTCATCAGCCCCCGTAATGAATTTCTACCTTCAGTTTTACAGGGACTTACTTCTGATGAGAGCAAAGCTCAGTGCAGACATTATCTAATTCTTCCTCGTAACATTCGTGTAGGTTTGGGTAAGGTAGGTTTTATTATTACCCAACCCATTCCGCAGATAGAGAAATAAAATAGAAATTTACATGACTTTCCCAAGGTCAAGGAGAAGCTGAACTAAAAAGCCAGCAGGCTTCCATTTGGGATTTCCCAGTTGTAAGCCCAGAGCTTTCACCTGCTGACTCTGGGGTCACCAAGTAGTTGTGAGGGAACTGATAGGTCATGAGAGATGTGACAGGAGTAGATTCTGAACCAGAGGTCCTGAGTGTGCTTTTCTCTGCACTGTGAGATATTGGACAAGGTGGTGGTCTATTTGGAATTACTTTTTCTTCTTTAAAACTGGGTTATATTAGAAATGTGCTCCCCACGAGTCTTGTGGATTAGATGAAATAATGCATTTTCTAGTTACGGCATGTGATAAAATAGTTCAATCACATTAACATCCTAAAGGGTAAATTCTATAATCATGAGGTTGAAATTCATAAAAGCACCTTCTGAAGTTGATAAATCAATCCATTTTATTATCAATATTCATTTCAGAATAGTCCATCATTATATTTACTGCAGATGTTATATGACTCTAATGCAATTGATTTGTCTTTGATTCTTCCACACATTATTTCATGACCCTCACTCAGACATCTCACCTGTGCTCCTAATATTTAGGAGTACTTATTTCCCTTGATTTTTGCGTAGGTCTCCTACCATGAGGTCTACTTATAAGGACATTGACTAGCTGCTAGGATGGGAAAATGAAACAGTTAAAATGATATTTTATGGATACAGAGAGTAGGGAATTAGAAAATAAACATAAAGATCCTAATTTCTGGATTTTTTTAAAGTCCCATTTTTGCTTCTCCTAAGATTTTGTTTTTCATAAAGCTTTAGGCTCTTACAGTGCAAATTGCACCTTGCTTAAGGGCAGTAAGATTTACTTAATGACTATCTGCAAATCATTGTAGAATCTTCAGGGAGGAATGTTATTAGAGTGGAGAGCAGTAAATGTTCTCTGTGCAGGGAAAATCTTCCCCGGCACATGGCCACAGGCTTTGATCTCATCAGCCCCCGTAATGAATTTCTACCTTCAGTTTTACAGGGACTTACTTCTGATGAGAGCAAAGCTCAGTGCAGACATTATCTAATTCTTCCTCGTAACATTCGTGTAGGTTTGGGTAAGGTAGGTTTTATTATTACCCAACCCATTCCGCAGATAGAGAAATAAAATAGAAATTTACATGACTTTCCCAAGGTCAAGGAGAAGCTGAACTAAAAAGCCAGCAGGCTTCTATTTGGGATTTCCCAGTTGTAAGCCCAGAGCTTTCACCTGCTGACTCTGGGGTCACCAAGTAGTTGTGAGGGAACTGATAGGTCATGAGAGATGTGACAGGAGTAGATTCTGAACCAGAGGTCCTGAGTGTGCTTTTCTCTGCACTGTGAGATATTGGACAAGGTGGTGGTCTATTTGGAATTACTTTTTCTTCTTTAAAACTGGGTTATATTAGAAATGTGCTCCCCACGAGTCTTGTGGATTAGATGAAATAATGCATTTTCTAGTTACGGCATGTGATAAAATAGTTCAATCACATTAATGTCCTAAAGGGTAAATTCTATAATCATGAGGTTGAAATTCATAAAAGCACCTTCTGAAGTTGATAAATCAATCCATTTTATTATCAATATTCATTTCAGAATAGTCCATCATTATATTTACTGCAGATGTTATATGACTCTAATGCAATTGGTTTGTCTTTGATTCTTCCACACATTATTTCATGACCCTCACTCAGACATCTCACCTGTGCTCCAAAGAAAACGCATCCTGTTAGAGACCATGGGTCTGTCACTTTCTTTCTTTCCAGGCTTTTGTCTTCTGTGTCTCCCGTAGCTCCCGATGGTGCCCCCAAGACATCATGGCCACCAAGCCCAGTCCCTGTGCACTGGGCATGGCCACCACTGTAGCTGTTGCCCTGAGCTCCTCCTGGAGGCTGAGGGCACTGTGTTCTCTGGAATTTCCAAACTATCACAGCCAAGCTGTGTCCTGAACAGGAGATGGGGGCTCTGTCTTGACTGGGTTACACATTTCCCCATGGCTTTCCCTCCTGTGCCTGATGCAACTAGATTTTTGGATAATATCTTCCAGGAGAACACTTCTGGGGGTTGAAGTATTTGGGGTTTGGATCAGGGGAGAAAACTGAAGGACACTTACTATTTTGTACTTAGAATCCCTTCTCCTCTGATGACTAAAGCTACATTTTAAAAAACTGGATCATAACTGCCAAACTTGTCTGAATCTCTCTCTCTTTTTAAGGAAATATTTTTTGCCTAGAGACACTTCAAAATTTCATGTAAATGATTTATGGCAAGCAAATAATCTAGAATGATAAACATGTCTAAATACTAGGTTGGACATAGGCTTAATTCCCTGTTTTCCCATAAAGATATAACTGTGAAGTAAATATATATAAAGTTCAAGTTAATAAACATAAACATAATTTGAAGGGTAGATGATTATTAGATTTTTTTATAAATATGATGAACCCCCGGCTTAATTGGCTTTATTTAGTGTGTGAATGGTTTTCAAATTTATACTGGCTAATTCTTTTTTTTTTTTTCATTCTTTATTTTAAAGGTTTTACAGAGTTTTGTTGTTCACAGACATGTATGTTCCCAGATCAGTCATATGCATATCCATGGTCCCCACCCTCCGAGTTCCCCCCATCCCACCCCTCCAGACCATCGCCCCAAGCCATTGTGAGCACTCCTATTCCCTTAGCACAATGACAATAGCTATCTTTTCCACACATGACAGTATAGGTTTCCATGTTACTCCCTCCATGCCTCCCCCTCCCTATTTCTTCCCCACAATGTCGCTACGTCTATGCTCTGTCTGTTTTTCCATGAGTTCACTGAATGTGTTATCAAGACTGTCCTACTAGATTCCATATATGTGTGTTAGTATACTGTATTTGTCTTTCTCTTTTTGACTTACTTCACTTTTTATGATAGGTTCTAGAGCCAGCCACTTCATTAGGACTGAGTCTTCTGCATTTGTATTAACAGCTGAGTAGTATTCCATTGTATATATGTACCAGAGCTTCTGGATCCATTCATTCGTCGATGGACACCTAGGTTGCTTCCATGTTCTGGCTATTGTATAGAGAGCTGCAATGAACATTGGGGTACAGGTGCTTCTTTCAGTTTTGATTTCATCAGGATATAAGCCTAATAGTGGGATTGCTGGGTCATAGAGTGCTTCTATTTTTAGTTTTTTAAGTGGCTAATTCTTAACCTTCAAACAGATGACAATGAAGATAAAAGAAAATATTCATTGACCACATGTATTCTAAGTTTCAGAAATTATAGGATTTCTTAGGCCAAATAATTTCCTATTCATAGCTAAGAAGTCTGTGTTCTAATGATTTATGTAGTCATCTTTGTCTGAGGGTGAAAATTATCCTAAATATTTTGTTTTTTTCTTTCTTCATCCACTCCATTTGATCTACAGCTAATCTCACATCTGGAGATATAACATTTATAGATTCTAAAATAAGATTAACTGACAATTTGCTTCTCTTGTTTTTAGAGCATGAAGAAATTTTCCCCTGGCAGCGGGGAAAGACTAATGACAGTATCCAAAACTGAACTGGTAAATTTTTGCCGGGTATTTGACATCTACAAAATGATATCACTTTTTTTTTTTTGGCTTGAAATATCTAGAGGATTTCCTACTTGCTATATAGACATTATTGTTTGGGGGGTTTTGTTAAATGGTATCTGAGACTGAACAGAGCAGAACTTTCATGGCACTTGAACACGTAAATGGAAGACATATCGCTGCCCTCACCCTGTAAGCAGAAGCTTGTCTCAAATATACATTCCAGAAGAGCCTCCATGTCCAAACCAGAGGCATGAAGAATTAGACTTTATATCTAGACTAGGCTTTTAAACACATCCCCATGAGAGTATTAAGATTTATAATTTTGTTTTTTGGTAACATTCTGTTTCAGTACACTAAAAGTACTGGAACAAAAACATTGAAATTTTGTCTCCCAGGGTTTTATGAGGACTCTATTTATACGATTTGAGCAGGGGAAAAGAATCTAGAAGTTTACAGCTAAATCAGTGCTTGTAAGATTTCCAATTTGTTCTCCTTGGACAAATTATAATAAGCTAAATGCTAGAATATTACACTAAATTGAAATTTGAAGGTTTTCTTGAGTCTGAGATATATGTGTGTGTGTGTGTGTGTGTGTGTGTGTGTGTGTGTGTGTCTGTGTGTGTATGCGCATGTGTGTAAAATTGCACACTGGAGATGACTGATGGAAATTGTTACATTGACTAAACTCCTAATGGAAGACATAATAGCTAAAGAGACCAAAATCATTTATTTTAGCATTTTTGTGCTATGCCTTTTTGACTAGCAAAGCTTTATAATATGCATGCGCAGGAGCCATGGTAGAAATGTCCCTGCTTAACTCGTTTTGAATGATCATAGGAAGTAATTTCTCCTCAACCAGTATTTAATAGGAGAGGAGAGTTTATCTCTTTGGTGTATTCAAGACCTGTGTCAGTTACATCAAGTTAAATAAAGCTTAAAAAATCAAAGATCCAAAGATCTACAGCTAATCTCACATCTGGAGATATAACATTTATAGATTCTAAAATAAGATTAACTGACAATTTGCTTCTCTTGTTTTTAGAGCATGAAGAAATTTTCCCCTGGCAGCGGGGAAAGACTAATGACAGTATCCAAAACTGAACTGGTAAATTTTTGCCGGGTATTTGACATCTACAAAATGATATCACTTTTTTTTTTTTGGCTTGAAATATCTAGAGGATTTCCTACTTGCTATATAGACATTATTGTTTGGGGGGTTTTGTTAAATGGTATCTGAGACTGAACGAGCAGAACTTTCATGGCACTTGAACACGTAAATGGAAGACATATCGCTGCCCTCACCCTGTAAGCAGAAGCTTGTCTCAAATATACATTCCAGAAGAGCCTCCATGTCCAAACCAGAGGCATGAAGAATTAGACTTTATATCTAGACTAGGCTTTTAAACACATCCCCATGAGAGTATTAAGATTTATAATTTTTTTTTTTGGTAACATTCTGTTTCAGTACACTAAAAGTACTGGAACAAAAACATTGAAATTTTGTCTCCCAGGGTTTTATGAGGACTCTATTTATACGATTTGAGCAGGGGAAAAGAATCTAGAAGTTTACAGCTAAATCAGTGCTTGTAAGATTTCCAATTTGTTCTCCTTGGACAAATTATAATAAGCTAAATGCTAGAATATTACACTAAATTGAAATTTGAAGGTTTTCTTGAGTCTGAGATATATGTGTGTGTGTGTGTGTGTGTGTGTGTGTGTGTGTGTGTCTGTGTGTGTATGCGCATGTGTGTAAAATTGCACACTGGAGATGACTGAAGGAAATTGTTACATTGACTAAACTCCTAATGGAAGACATAATAGCTAAAGAGACCAAAATCATTTATTTTAGCATTTTTGTGCTATGCCTTTTTGACTAGCAAAGCTTTATAATATGCATGCGCAGGAGCCATGGTAGAAATGTCCCTGCTTAACTCGTTTTGAATGATCATAGGAAGTAATTTCTCCTCAACCAGTATTTAATAGGAGAGGAGAGTTTATCTCTTTGGTGTATTCAAGACCTGTGTCAGTTACATCAAGTATAAATAAAGGCTTAAAAAAATCCAAAGGACTTCCAGAATGACTGTAGGCTACAAGAGTAAGAAGACAGCACCAACAATGTGGCATATTTATAAAAACTGGCAAACCACAGACTGAGGCTGGGGACGGGAAGGCGAGCCACCTTGCCTCCGTTTGTCCCAGTGCAAAAGCAGTTCAATCAAGTTAGAGCCTGATCTGCTGGGAAAGTACGGTTAGCAGTCTCACAATTATCACTGCTGTTCAGTTGTAAAGGAAAGAAGGGGTTTTTGTTGTTGTTGCTATATTTTGTTTTGATTTGAAGGAGTGTTTCAGCGAGGTTCGGAAGAGGAAGTTAAATCCATGCCAATGTATCTCTGTTTTTTGTGGGTATTCCCTTCTCTCTTCTCTAGAGCTGGGAATTTCCCTCCCTTTCTCCATGCATAACTCCCTCCCCCACCCAGCTCTTCAGTAGAGCAGAGTGCGAATAAGCCTTTTCCTAGCTCTGTGGATTCCTTTTTAGGGAATCCACACATAAACAGAACGTTTTTGATCTATTTGAATACAGTACAGCAATTTAGGTAGAATTTTATCCTTCAAAGAATCTTTTTTTCCCACCCCAAGAACATTTTCTTACTTGATTATCTCCAAGTTAGCGTATAGTTTTTGTAATTTTCAATTAGAAATTCACAGTTTTGTAAATTTAAATTAGTTTTAAATTTGAAAATTTAAAGATTGTATATTAACCATCATTCATTATAATAGAATAGAATAAAAACATAAAAATAATAAAGCAGTGCTTATAACCTGTTTTCAGTTCCCTCATTTACAGCACTTTGCTGAATAGTTATTGAACATTGACATTTTCCATCACCTGAAATCATATTTTTATTTAACTGTAAGATTTAAAAAAGCTTCAATAATGCAGCAATAATTTTTTCCCATTTTCAAAGATAGGAATAATTAAAAATAGTTTTTATTCCGAATAATATCATTTAATGTCCCTAGGTTGGCTCTAGGAGAGTTCGATGCTGGTAATGGATTGTAGCTGTTCATGTTATTTCTTGTATAACACATTCAAGTGTATTTTACACTGAAGTTATTAAAAAGCAATCTTGACTCTACTCTGGGCTTGACTATGTCCCTGAGGGCCAAAACAATAAACATATGCACCTTGAATAATTTATTCGTCTCTACAGAACTGGACTGGGGAAAAGGATCAGTATTACAGGGGATGTCTGTGGCCTCAGGCTCCAGTATAACTTGGTAAGGCCCTAGTACTGATCTTGTTTCCATTTAAATTGACATTTTTTTCATCATGACATTGTTTACATTAAGATTTTTTTAAATTACTGCATTAAAACATTGTTCCTCTAGGTTACTGAATTTTGGAGACCTCCTTAAATTGTGTGCCTAAGGCAAATGTATCAGCCTCAGTCTTGTCTGGGACCAGCTTTTCTGTTTTGCCCCTGTTTTCCACAGTCTCTGGAATGAGTATTGAATCATCTCTAATAATTTGGGATGATTAGGACCTGAAACAGTGCTCACACAGAATAGTTGTTTGGTAAGCGGTTAATGATACTGATAATGAAGACTAGCTAATCAGTCAAATCTAGACTTTTTCAACAAGAGTCCAGTGATAACGAGCCTCAAGCATTAGTTCCTGAGAATAGTGGACTCCTCTACCTGAGCCGTTGCTGACGCAGCTCAGAGGAAGCCCCTGCCCCTTTGAACTGTGGTGTTGAAGGAGGCTCTCGAGAGTCTCTTGGGTTGCAAGGAGATCAAACCAGTCAATCCTAAAAGAAATCAACACTGACTATTCATTGGAAGGACTGATGCTGAAGCTGAAGCTCCAATACTTTGGCCACCTGATGCAAAGAGATGACTCATTGGGAAAGAGCCTGATGTTGGGAAAAATAGAAGGCAAAAGGAGAAGGATGAGGACGAGATGGTTGGATGGCATCACTGAGTAAATGGATATGAGTTTGAGCAGACTCTGAGAGATGGTGAAGGACAGGGAATCTTGATGTGCTACAGTCCATGGGGTCACAAAATGTTGGAGACAGCTGAGTGATTGAACTGAGCTGAGGAAAAAATGGAGAGGAAATATAAGAGGGTGTGCTTTTGGCCACGTTCAGGGCCAAAACAATGAAATATGCACCTTGAAATAAGCTGTTCATGTTATTTCTTGTATAACACATTCAAGTGTATTTTACACTGAAGTTATTAAAGCAATCTTGACTCTACTCTGGGCTTGACTATGTCCCTGAGGGCCAAAACAATAAACATATGCACCTTGAATAATTTATTCGTCTCTACAGAACTGGACTGGGGAAAAGGATCAGTATTACAGGGGATGTCTGTGGCCTCAGGCTCCAGTATAACTTGGTAAGGCCCTAGTACTGATCTTGTTTCCATTTAAATTGACATTTTTTTCATCATGACATTGTTTACATTAAGATTTTTTTAAATTACTGCATTAAAACATTGTTCCTCTAGGTTACTGAATTTTGGAGACCTCCTTAAATTGTGTGCCTAAGGCAAATGTATCAGCCTCAGTCTTGTCTGGGACCAGCTTTTCTGTTTTGCCCCTGTTTTCCACAGTCTCTGGAATGAGTATTGAATCATCTCTAATAATTTGGGATGATTAGGACCTGAAACAGTGCTCACACAGAATAGTTGTTTGGTAAGCGGTTAATGATACTGATAATGAAGACTAGCTAATCAGTCAAATCTAGACTTTTTCAACAAGAGTCCAGTGATAACGAGCCTCAAGCATTAGTTCCTGAGAATAGTGGACTCCTCTACCTGAGCCGTTGCTGACGCAGCTCAGAGGAAGCCCCTGCCCCTTTGAACTGTGGTGTTGAAGGAGGCTCTCGAGAGTCTCTTGGGTTGCAAGGAGATCAAACCAGTCAATCCTAAAAGAAATCAACACTGACTATTCATTGGAAGGACTGATGCTGAAGCTGAAGCTCCAATACTTTGGCCACCTGATGCAAAGAGATGACTCATTGGGAAAGAGCCTGATGTTGGGAAAAATAGAAGGCAAAAGGAGAAGGATGAGGACGAGATGGTTGGATGGCATCACTGAGTAAATGGATATGAGTTTGAGCAGACTCTGAGAGATGGTGAAGGACAGGGAAGCCTGATGTGCAATAGTCCATGGGGTCACAAAATGTTGGAGACAGCTGAGTGATTGAACTGAGCTGAGGAAAAAATGGAGAGGAAATATAAGAGGGTGTGCTAGTGGGTGGGCCACAGTTTACAGGTTCAGTGATCTCACTGAGACCTCTTTAAGAACTGTAGAAAAACATCTAGAAACAAGCTCTCAGAGAGGAAGACATATCTCATGTTTTTCATTGGTCAAAGTAGACCAGTGAGGTTGTTACTGTACCTCATATCTGAATTATATTAGCGACCCTCAAGAATCTCTATGGGTTCCCTCTAGCCAGTGCGCTGGTCCAATGTCTCTATGTGTCAGTCAGAAGCTAACATAGTGACTCGTTCGCCTTTAGTGTCCACTGTGGCTATCCCCAGTGGCTCAGTGGTAAAGAATCTGTCTGCAATGCTGGAGATGCAGGAAACAAGGGGTTCAATCCCTGCATCAGGAAGATCCCCTGGAGGAGGGAATGGCAACTTACTGCAACTTACTGCAGTGTTCTTGCCTGGACAATCCCATGGAAAGTGGGCCCTGGAGGGCTGCAATTCAGTGTTCAAAAGGATTGGACATGACTGAGCACACAACACATGGCTATAGCTTTATAACCACAGGGACAATAAAAGCCATGTTATTGGAAGTTTGAGTCTTCCCAATATCCCCAGCCCTGGAAACTGTAGCTCCCTAACCAGAGTAATTTTTCATATGTTCAAGTCAAGCTTTTGTTTCTTACATTGACTGATCCCTTGGCCTCATAAGCGGTTCTTGTGGTTTTCAAATATTGGCATTCTTTTGGTCATTTTAGAGCCCAGTTCAAATACTGTTAATACTGCTACAGGAGGACCTTACAATGACTAGCACAGCTTTCTTCATTCTCAAATGAAGTGCTATATGAATATCTTTCTCTTCAACTTTTATTTCTCTTTGAAAAAGGATATACTTCTGTCCCGCAAGTGAAGGGCATTTTATGTCATGAAAGTAAAGGGCGTGAATCTGGGCCCTCAGCTTTCTCTCACATCCTGCAGCTTGGCAGTTCACACAACCAAACCACAAATGGAACTAATGTCTCATTATTGGCTTCCCATCACATCTGACCTATTATGAATCAGCCCCCTTTCCCTATCAATATCAAATTTGGCTTGTTCAGGATGTGAAAACATGTCATTTCTTTTCCCGTTTCATCTTCATTCTCTTTGTTGGTTTCTCTTTGTTGTCAGTAGTGTCTGACTCTTTTCTGACCCCATGGACTGTAGCCCACCAGGCTCCTCTGTCCATGGGATTTCCCAAGCAAGAATACTGGAGTGGGTTGCCATTTATTTCTCCATTCATTCTCTTTACAGCAATTAATTTTGACTTTTAACTCTTGGCTTGTAGTAAATTCTAGGCTGGCAATTGAAACTTGGAAAGAAAAATGAGTGAAACAGAAATATAAAAGACACCTTTCTCCTTGTTTCCTTCCCTTCTACTTCATCTCATCCCCCTCCCCATGGAACATGAGTCTGGTAGACCCTACTACCACATCCTTGTTCTTTATTCTAGATATTTGTGTCACTCATGGTTTCTTGTGCTCTTTGGTCAACATAATGTTAAACAGTCCTCAAATCTTGAGAATTCGTCATTTGGTGAAGATAACGCATGATTAAAAATTTAGAACAAAAGGTTCTAACACTTCCCCTGTAATTATAGTTTAATTTATGGTCTTTCAAGGAAAAATGGTTAAATGATCAGTCAAGGTCTCTGTTTTAAAATTAACAGGGGTCATTCTAGCCTTTCTTTCTTATTTGTCTCACTGCCAAGTAACTTCTGTATGAAGGATAATGGTCAGAAATAGCTTCTTTATTTAGCAAATCCAAAATTAAACACTCTCTTCAGCAGCTGAATCTCTCTGCCTCCATGTAGATAACCATCTGCTTGTCGAATGCTCATTTCTGTAATGGCTTGACTTTGGTCACCATGAAGTTCTTCATTCTCAAATGAAGTGCTATATGAATATCTTTCTCTTCAACTTTTATTTCTCTTTGAAAAGGATATACTTCTGTCCCGCAAGTGAAGGGCATTTTATGTCATGAAAGTAAAGGGCGTGAATCTGGGCCCTCAGCTTTCTCTCACATCCTGCAGCTTGGCAGTTCACACAACCAAACCACAAATGGAACTAATGTCTCATTATTGGCTTCCCATCACATCTGACCTATTATGAATCAGCCCCCTTTCCCTATCAATATCAAATTTGGCTTGTTCAGGATGTGAAAACATGTCATTTCTTTTCCGTTTCATCTTCATTCTCTTTGTTGGTTTCTCTTTGTTGTCAGTAGTGTCTGACTCTTTTCTGACCCCATGGACTGTAGCCCACCAGGCTCCTCTGTCCATGGGATTTCCCAAGCAAGAATACTGGAGTGGGTTGCCATTTATTTCTCCATTCATTCTCTTTACAGCAATTAATTTTGACTTTTAACTCTTGGCTTGTAGTAAATTCTAGGCTGGCAATTGAAACTTGGAAAGAAAAATGAGTGAAACAGAAATATAAAAGACACCTTTCTCCTTGTTTCCTTCCCTTCTACTTCATCTCATCCCCCTCCCCATGGAACATGAGTCTGGTAGACCCTACTACCACATCCTTGTTCTTTATTCTAGATATTTGTGTCACTCATGGTTTCTTGTGCTCTTTGGTCAACATAATGTTAAACAGTCCTCAAATCTTGAGAATTCGTCATTTGGTGAAGATAACGCATGATTAAAAATTTAGAACAAAAGGTTCTAACACTTCCCCTGTAATTATAGTTTAATTTATGGTCTTTCAAGGAAAAATGGTTAAATAATCAGTCAAGGTCTCTGTTTTAAAATTAACAGGGGTCATTCTAGCCTTTCTTTCTTATTTGTCTCACTGCCAAGTAACTTCTGTATGAAGGATAATGGTCAGAAATAGCTTCTTTATTTAGCAAACCCAAAATTAAACACTCTCTTCAGCAGCTGAATCTCTCTGCCTCCATGTAGATAACCATCTGCTTGTCGAATGCTCATTTCTGTAATGGCTTGACTTTGGTCACCCAGGATCTGGTTGGAACCCACCAGTGATGAGAATGTACAATCATATGAGATAAATCTTTTCATTTCAGAGAGGCTCTAATCCTAAGGAATGCTTCTTTTCTTTCTTTTTTTGTATATGGAGCTGCAATCTCTCTCCTTGTGATACTGATCCTCTGATTCTCATTTAGCCTACAAAGTAGTGTTTCGCTACATGCTCTGTAGCCCACCTGGAACAGAGTCACTGTTGTTCCTGTGGAAATGTGGTTCCTTGACTCTGCTCCACCAGGGGCCATTTGAACAACAGCTGGTAGCTACAGAGCTCTGGTCCTTGCTTTCATATGCTTTCATAAGATCCCCCTGCGAGGGTATGCTTGAAGATCAGTGCTCTGAAACTGAAGAAAATAGCAAGGTCATGATCTCTTATCGACTTCACCCTTCAAATAGTTGGAAAGAGGTATTACTATCACTGTTTCTCCATGCCATCTGTTCTCCAGACCAAGCCTCTAAGTTTTTTCAAAAAATGACTCTAAGTCTTACTCTCTTTGAGGTGTTTTCATTTTAATGAAGCTTCTCCTAAAATGTGATGGTCCAAACCAAGTATAGTGCTTCTAAATGTGCCCTGACAGGGGTGGGAGGTGGACAGAATGAAGGATTCGATGTTCCTTAACATAGAAACTATATTCTTATAAGAGAAACTATTAATCAAATTAAAAGTTTTTTTATTTGGTTCAAGAAGATCAGTTAGGCACTTAATTTTAATGTTTCTTTGACATGTACACTCTACTTAAACAGTCCTCAAATCTTGAGAATTCGTCATTTGGTGAAGATAACGCATGATTAAAAATTTAGAACAAAAGGTTCTAACACTTCCCCTGTAATTATAGTTTAATTTATGGTCTTTCAAGGAAAAATGGTTAAATGATCAGTCAAGGTCTCTGTTTTAAAATTAACAGGGGTCATTCTAGCCTTTCTTTCTTATTTGTCTCACTGCCAAGTAACTTCTGTATGAAGGATAATGGTCAGAAATAGCTTCTTTATTTAGCAAATCCAAAATTAAACACTCTCTTCAGCAGCTGAATCTCTCTGCCTCCATGTAGATAACCATCTGCTTGTCGAATGCTCATTTCTGTAATGGCTTGACTTTGGTCACCCAGGATCTGGTTGGAACCCACCAGTGATGAGAATGTACAATCATATGAGATAAATCTTTTCATTTCAGAGAGGCTCTAATCCTAAGGAATGCTTCTTTTCTTTCTTTTTTTTTGTATATGGAGCTGCAATCTCTCTCCTTGTGATACTGATCCTCTGATTCTCATTTAGCCTACAAAGTAGTGTTTCGCTACATGCTCTGTAGCCCACCTGGAACAGAGTCACTGTTGTTCCTGTGGAAATGTGGTTCCTTGACTCTGCTCCACCAGGGGCCATTTGAACAACAGCTGGTAGCTACAGAGCTCTGGTCCTTGCTTTCATATGCTTTCATAAGATCCCCCTGCGAGGGTATGCTTGAAGATCAGTGCTCTGAAACTGAAGAAAATAGCAAGGTCATGATCTCTTATCGACTTCACCCTTCAAATAGTTGGAAAGAGGTATTACTATCACTGTTTCTCCATGCCATCTGTTCTCCAGACCAAGCCTCTAAGTTTTTTCAAAAAATGACTCTAAGTCTTACTCTCTTTGAGGTGTTTTCATTTTAATGAAGCTTCTCCTAAAATGTGATGGTCCAAACCAAGTATAGTGCTTCTAAATGTGCCCTGACAGGGGTGGGAGGTGGACAGAATGAAGGATTCGATGTTCCTTAACATAGAAACTATATTCTTATAAGAGAAACTATTAATCAAATTAAAAGTTTTTTTATTTGGTTCAAGAAGATCAGTTAGGCACTTAAATTTTTTAATGTTTCTTTGACATGTACACTCTACTATTTTATTTTTGGATGCTTGGGTTCTTCATTGCTACATGCGAGCTTGCTCTAGATGCAGAGAGCAGGGCCTACTCTCTAGTTGTGGTGCACGGGCTTCTCATTGCAGTGGCTTCTTTTGTTGTGGAACACAGGCTCAAGGCACACAGGCTTCAGTAATTGCAGCACTTGGACTCGCTAGTTGTGGCTTCCAGGGTTGGTTGCTCCATGGCATGTGAAATCTTCCTAGACCAGGGATCAAGTCCTTGTCCCCTGCATTAGCAGGTAGATTTTTATCTATTGTGTCACCAAGGAAGCCCTAGCCATGGAAATTTTGATCAAAAAAGAAATAGCTTAAGTAAACTGGATTTCCAAAATGAAGAAGATTCTTAAATTAGCTTGAACCTTATGTATACTCAAACACTCATCATTCTGGATTGATTGACAATTTGGAATTCTGGGTAGTTGACACAGGGTTAAGATAAAGATATCTTGGCCTATTTATGCTATGTGGACTCAACAAGCAAAAAATAGTCTAAAAGATTACAAGGACATAATTAACTTACTTGAGAGAACACATTTTTAAGCATGTGAGAGTGTTAGTCGCTCAGTTGTGTCCAACTCTTTGTGACCCCATGGACTGTAGTCCACCAGGCTCCTCTGTATTTAGGATTCTCCAGGTAAGAGTATTGGAGTGGGTTGCCATTCCCTTCTCCAGTGGATCTTCCTGACTCGGGGATTGAATCCAGTTTCCTGCATTGCAGGCTGATTCTTCACCATCTGAGCCGCTAGGGAAGCCCCACTCAAGCACATAGTCTGGTATCATCTATTCAAGTACTCTTAATTTATATATTAATGAAATAACTTTTCTTATTTATGAAAGCAAGTTTGTAAAAGTATCTACTTGCCAGTGCTGTTTTTGGCTTAATAAAAATCTCATCATATGAGATTATATGGTTATTTCAAAATTGCATTCATTTTAAAAATACAATTCATGGTTTTTATTAGTTTAGACTTCTCTCCTCCCCAGCTTGTCTAACTTGAATAAAAGTAGACTGCTTGGTAGTCCAGCAAAGGATTGATCATTTTCTTTTCTTAATATAATTAAAAATGTTAACATCTTTGCCCTTCATATTGTAACCTGGTGGTTATTTCTAAAGAACCTGATGGAGCAAATACTTCTAAAAATAAAACAAATGCAGGACAATTTGTAAATCTCACCCACAGAGTCATTTAATATTTAATAGCAGTAGACCCTGGTTTTTCGGCTCCCTCTTTTACAAATTCTCAGTCTCCTTGCTGTGGCTCCTCTTCCTCCTTCCTTTTTTCTGGAGTAGAGCCTTTCTCTGACTAGTTTTCTTCTGGAGCTGTTCATTCACCCTCGTGGCTTTTTTTCCAATGACTTTTTTGGGAATCATTTCCTGATTCCTGTCTCTAGCTCCATCATCTGGGCCAGTTGCTGCCTTTTGCTTTCATAACAATGTTGTGAGGTGGGTTGGGTTACTCCCATGCAAATATAGGGATACTGAGACTTAGAAAGTTACATTCAGCATTACTTTAAACTCAACATGGTATCATTACCATGCATATAACAAATATTGAATTCCTGGTTGAGATTTCCTAGGTCAGATGTACAAGTGTAAACCACTGAAATTCTATAAGAGTACTCACTAAAATAATGTCTTAAAGTAATCGTACATTGTGTTTTGAATTTCTGAAACAGTTAACTGTTTATGTCCTGATCTCCAGGTGCAATCTTTCTTTAAAAGTCAGAGGTGAGTTTTATAACTCAGACACCATAACTTTTTAACACCTCATTAAGCTACTGTTATTGTTGCTATCAATTTTTGTGATTTGGTGATGAATTTAAATAATTAATCCATTAGTAACCAGTCTATGCTCATCAATTCACAGAAACAAGGGAAAATCATAATAAGTCAGCTTAGGAGATAGTGAAGGACAAGGAAGCTTGGTGTGTTACAGTTCATGGGGCTGCAAAGTGTTGACAATTCATATCATATGAGATTATATGGTTATTTCAAAATTGCATTCATTTTAAAAATACAATTCATGGTTTTTATTAGTTTAGACTTCTCTCCTCCCCAGCTTGTCTAACTTGAATAAAAGTAGACTGCTTGGTAGTCCAGCAAAGGATTGATCATTTTCTTTTCTTAATATAATTAAAAATGTTAACATCTTTGCCCTTCATATTGTAACCTGGTGGTTATTTCTAAAGAACCTGATGGAGCAAATACTTCTAAAAATAAAACAAATGCAGGACAATTTGTAAATCTCACCCACAGAGTCATTTAATATTTAATAGCAGTAGACCCTGGTTTTTCGGCTCCCTCTTTTACAAATTCTCAGTCTCCTTGCTGTGGCTCCTCTTCCTCCTTCCTTTTTTCTGGAGTAGAGCCTTTCTCTGACTAGTTTTCTTCTGGAGCTGTTCATTCACCCTCGTGGCTTTTTTTCCAATGACTTTTTGGCAATCATTTCCTGATTCCTGTCTCTAGCTCCATCATCTGGGCCAGTTGCTGCCTTTTGCTTTCATAACAATGTTGTGAGGTGGGTTGGGTTACTCCCATGCAAATATAGGGATACTGAGACTTAGAAAGTTACATTCAGCATTACTTTAAACTCAACATGGTATCATTACCATGCATATAACAAATATTGAATTCCTGGTTGAGATTTCCTAGGTCAGATGTACAAGTGTAAACCACTGAAATTCTATAAGAGTACTCACTAAAATAATGTCTTAAAGTAATCGTACATTGTGTTTTGAATTTCTGAAACAGTTAACTGTTTATGTCCTGATCTCCAGGTGCAATCTTTCTTTAAAAGTCAGAGGTGAGTTTTATAACTCAGACACCATAACTTTTTAACACCTCATTAAGCTACTGTTATTGTTGCTATCAATTTTTGTGATTTGGTGATGAATTTAAATAATTAATCCATTAGTAACCAGTCTATGCTCATCAATTCACAGAAACAAGGGAAAATCATAATAAGTCAGCTTAGGAGATAGTGAAGGACAAGGAAGCTTGGTGTGTTACAGTTCATGGGGCTGCAAAGTGTTGGACATGGCTTAGTGACTGAATAACAGCCTTCAGTTGTTCTCAGAATTGACTTAATTTGCAAAATGCTTAGAATGACTCTAGGTCTGTAGCAAGATTCAGTAAATGTAAACTATTACTATTATCATTGCTATTATTAACATAAGTGTTAATAGCCTTTACAATGATCTTCTCAGGAGAGCACTGCATTTTAGATAGTGGCACCAAGAAGAAGAAGGTTATCTATGTAGCCATCTATCTCTGAGAACCCATTTGGAACTTGCGTCCCTTATTTTCTTTTAAACCTTTGCTGAACCTATTTATATTATTACAGGTCCCTGTTGGAGCTGATAATGTCCCTGATTTTACTCTCTGCTATATAAATGTATTTTTTCCCTCAAGTGTATATTTTCAGTGATGTCTGGAACCTCAGTACTCTGAGTTCAAGTGTAGAGCAACTAAGGACCTAGTTCTAATCTAAAATGCATTTTACTGCTCCTGACTACCAGTTAACAATTTATTAATTAGGAAAGGTAAAAATTTGAGTTGTCTTTGTCAAGTGTACCCTGGAGGATTGATGCCTCTGTGCTCAATTTTATTTTGTGTTGAGGACTTCAACTACTTTTCCTTTTGTTATATCACTTAACATTAATATTGTTTAACAAATCAAGAAATAAAATATTCACAACAAAGAAATCCACAAGAAAAAGACTTTGACTCATCAAAGGGGTACCCTTGAGTTTCCTTGCTGGGCAAAATGAGTCATTACTGGGTAATGAACTCAGGACAAACTTTCAAACAAAATGAAATATTTTCATTTTTCTTTGAATTTCATTTTATGGATTTGTGGTTATAATGAAACATCCCTCATATTTATTAAAAGGTGTCTTCTGAGACTGGAGACACTTCTATGCCAAAGTTAACTGTTTAGTCCTGATCTCCAGGTGCAATCTTTCTTTAAAAGTCAGAGGTGAGTTTTATAACTCAGACACCATAACTTTTTAACACCTCATTAAGCTACTGTTATTGTTGCTATCAATTTTTGTGATTTGGTGATGAATTTAAATAATTAATCCATTAGTAACCAGTCTATGCTCATCAATTCACAGAAACAAGGGAAAATCATAATAAGTCAGCTTAGGAGATAGTGAAGGACAAGGAAGCTTGGTGTGTTACAGTTCATGGGGCTGCAAAGTGTTGGACATGGCTTAGTGACTGAATAACAGCCTTCAGTTGTTCTCAGAATTGACTTAATTTGCAAAATGCTTAGAATGACTCTAGGTCTGTAGCAAGATTCAGTAAATGTAAACTATTACTATTATCATTGCTATTATTAACATAAGTGTTAATAGCCTTTTACAATGATCTTCTCAGGAGAGCACTGCATTTTAGATAGTGGCACCAAGAAGAAGAAGGTTATCTATGTAGCCATCTATCTCTGAGAACCCATTTGGAACTTGCGTCCCTTATTTTCTTTTAAACCTTTGCTGAACCTATTTATATTATTACAGGTCCCTGTTGGAGCTGATAATGTCCCTGATTTTACTCTCTGCTATATAAATGTATTTTTTCCCTCAAGTGTATATTTTCAGTGATGTCTGGAACCTCAGTACTCTGAGTTCAAGTGTAGAGCAACTAAGGACCTAGTTCTAATCTAAAATGCATTTTACTGCTCCTGACTACCAGTTAACAATTTATTAATTAGGAAAGGTAAAAATTTGAGTTGTCTTTGTCAAGTGTACCCTGGAGGATTGATGCCTCTGTGCTCAATTTTATTTTGTGTTGAGGACTTCAACTACTTTTCCTTTTGTTATATCACTTAACATTAATATTGTTTAACAAATCAAGAAATAAAATATTCACAACAAAGAAATCCACAAGAAAAAGACTTTGACTCATCAAAGGGGTACCCTTGAGTTTCCTTGCTGGGCAAAATGAGTCATTACTGGGTAATGAACTCAGGACAAACTTTTTCAAACAAAATGAAATATTTTCATTTTTCTTTGAATTTCATTTTTATGGATTTGTGGTTATAATGAAACATCCCTCATATTTATTAAAAAGGTGTCTTCTGAGACTGGAGACACTTCTATGCCAAAGTTATAGACTTCAGAGATACCTGGCTGGGAACAGTGGGAAGCAGGTGTGAATAACTGAGTCGACTGACTGTGTTGTTCTCTGGGAACAGTTCGGCCATAGTTGAGATTCCTCTCAATCCTTGGGATTTCTTTCCTGAGCACTTCCTGCCCTTATTTCTGTCCTCCATTTTCAGCTCCCTCATCTATTTCCTTTTTTCTCTCACACTGTCAGTTTCTTCACTCTCCTCAACTCCTGTCACCTCTCCATGCTTCCCTCTCTGTCATCCTTCTGTCTGGACTTTCTTCTGTTCTTTATTTCCATTTAGGCAATTCTGTGGCAGTTTGTAAATCCAAAATGCAAACTGCTGCTTAAAAGACTGAGAGAATGAGGCTAACATTTGTGCTCAGGTGATCTTTCTGTTCTTGCTTGCTTGCTCTATTTCCATAAGGATTCAGTTACAGCACAGCTTGTAGTTGTTGGTTCACTCTTGCATTTACAATTCTGCTCCTAGCCCTACCCTTTTGTACTCTGCATCTGTATGTGATCTCACCTTTTTTTTCACTATAACTGCTGAGTTTTGCTCTGTATTATCTTCTTTGTCATGCATCAAACTACCTGTCCTATGGCAAGCTGTTCCCTGGGCCTGTCCAAACTACTTCAAGGTAGGCACGGCCATCTCTCAAGCTTCTCTTTCCTTAATATTTGCTAAGGAAACCTCATTCATTCATTCAATAAGTATTTATTGAGCACTATACATAATAATAAAGCTAAGAGCAATAGGCCTTTTCTTTTTTTACATATTGAAATGTTTTAGTTTCCCACTGTAAATGGTTGAATCCAGGAAAACAAATATTGCTATACATTTCACCTGACTCCCTTCAAATAATATTGAATAATTAATTTCTATACAAAATTGAACCCAATAAACATTTCCAGGATAAACCACATGAAACAAAACACTTGCTTATTTATAGGCTGTAACTATGATGTCCTTATAAAATTAAACAAAGTCCCTGAATGATTGATAGAGTTCTTCATTTTTGTTTCAGATATTTTGTTTTTGCTTAGAGCCTAAGCCTTACATAGATGCAGTAAGAATTCAGTAATGTGTACCTCTAAGATCAGGAACAAGACAAGGGTGTCCACTTTCACCACTCTTATTCAACATAGTCCTGGAAGTTCTAGCAACAGCAATAAGAGAAGAGAAAGAAATCAAAGGAATCCAGATTGGAAAAGAAGAAGTCAAACTCTCTCTATTTGCAGATGACATGATATTATACATAGAAAATCCCAAAGACACTATTACAAAACTACTAGAGTTAATCAGCGAATTCAGCAAAGTCGCAGGATACAAAATCAATATACAGAAATCACTGGCATTCCTATACACAAACAATGAAAAATCAGAAAATGAAATCAAAGAGGCAATCCCCTTCACCATTGCAACCAAAAGAATCAAATATCTAGGAATAAACCTACCCAAAGAAACAAAAGAACTGTACACAGAAAATTACAAGACACTCATGAGAGACATTAAAGAAGAGTTAAACAGATGGAGAAATATTCCATGTTCCTGGGTCGGGAGAATCAATATTGTGAAAATGGCCATACTACCAAATGTCATCTATAGATTCAATGTCATCCCCAGTTTGTATTTGGTATTTGTGAGTGTTTATCAAAATGGAGGGAAAAAAAAAAACCTACATGAGATATACAGAGAAGTCCACAAGGAATCTGCCTTATCTTAAAATGCACACATTCACAGAAAAATAAATTTTCCAAAGCTATGTGTATAGAAGTAAATGAAATAGAAATCACCCTGGCTCTAGTAAAATGAGCATTTTAAACATGCATCCCAAATGAAAAAAACAGGAAACTTCTTTGAGCCTGGTGTCATTTGTGCTTTAATGCAAAAACACCAGATTGCTTAGGACACTGAATAGGGAAATTACATGAAAAAGCTGAAAATGAACAGTCTTCTAGTTTTCCACTAAACCATCCTGATTTATGACTAAAATTAAGATGAAGTGTATTCTCTCAAGAAACCTCTTGATAGTAAAGAATTAATATGAACAGAATCTCAATGAAGTGTGCTATTTCATGTATTCCTTTATCAGTTTGAGGTAGATATTAATGTTTCCATTGTAATGGTGAGGGAACCAGAGTTCCAAAAGGGAAGACAGATTGTTCAAGGTCATGGCAGCAGAGATGCTATTTAAACTTAGCTCTATTTGACTCTCAAATCCACTCTGTTTTCCACTACACATTACTTTTTTCCCATTTTGTTTGTGTTAAGTTGATAGAATAAAGGCACTCTGTCATCCATAGTTGCTGCAAAGTGATGCTCACTGCCAGGACCTGAGGACAGTCTTACAAGCAGTTCCTAAAATCCTACTCCAAAGAACAAGAGGACTGGATTAGGAATTCCTGCAGGCACAGGAATGGTAGACAGGGATAGCAAGGATATCAGGTAGAAAGGGATACAACCCTGTTGCAAAATAGGTGTGGTGGAAAGCTGGTCAAAATTACCATCAGAAAGCTTAAGAAGAACCAATAAGGGTGGAGGGTGGTAGGCTGACCAAAGAAGGAGAGTGTGGCTTGAAGGTGAGTAGAGGAAATGGTTAGAGAAATGAGAATGAATGAGGATTATCAGGAAGACACAAGTAGGGCTTTGTGGTGAGAAGAGAGGGTGGAGGGCAAGGCAGAGATGAGAAGGGGAAGAAACTTTGCCTAGAGAACAAAGAAAAGAATAAACACCGTTTTATCTTGGGGCCATACTACCAAATGTCATCTATAGATTCAATGTCATCCCCAGTTTGTATTTGGTATTTGTGAGTGTTTATCAAAATGGAGGGAAAAAAAAAAAAACCTACATGAGATATACAGAGAAGTCCACAAGGAATCTGCCTTATCTTAAAATGCACACATTCACAGAAAAATAAATTTTCCAAAGCTATGTGTATAGAAGTAAATGAAATAGAAATCACCCTGGCTCTAGTAAAATGAGCATTTTAAACATGCATCCCAAATGAAAAAAACAGGAAACTTCTTTGAGCCTGGTGTCATTTGTGCTTTAATGCAAAAACACCAGATTGCTTAGGACACTGAATAGGGAAATTACATGAAAAAGCTGAAAATGAACAGTCTTCTAGTTTTCCACTAAACCATCCTGATTTATGACTAAAATTAAGATGAAGTGTATTCTCTCAAGAAACCTCTTGATAGTAAAGAATTAATATGAACAGAATCTCAATGAAGTGTGCTATTTCATGTATTCCTTTATCAGTTTGAGGTAGATATTAATGTTTCCATTGTAATGGTGAGGGAACCAGAGTTCCAAAAGGGAAGACAGATTGTTCAAGGTCATGGCAGCAGAGATGCTATTTAAACTTAGCTCTATTTGACTCTCAAATCCACTCTGTTTTCCACTACACATTACTTTTTTCCCATTTTGTTTGTGTTAAGTTGATAGAATAAAGGCACTCTGTCATCCATAGTTGCTGCAAAGTGATGCTCACTGCCAGGACCTGAGGACAGTCTTACAAGCAGTTCCTAAAATCCTACTCCAAAGAACAAGAGGACTGGATTAGGAATTCCTGCAGGCACAGGAATGGTAGACAGGGATAGCAAGGATATCAGGTAGAAAGGGATACAACCCTGTTGCAAAATAGGTGTGGTGGAAAGCTGGTCAAAATTACCATCAGAAAGCTTAAGAAGAACCAATAAGGGTGGAGGGTGGTAGGCTGACCAAAGAAGGAGAGTGTGGCTTGAAGGTGAGTAGAGGAAATGGTTAGAGAAATGAGAATGAATGAGGATTATCAGGAAGACACAAGTAGGGCTTTGTGGTGAGAAGAGAGGGTGGAGGGCAAGGCAGAGATGAGAAGGGGAAGAAACTTTGCCTAGAGAACAAAGAAAAGAATAAACACCGTTTTATCTCCATTAGAAAAAATGGAAGTTTGTCTTCTGTGACAGGTTGTTGCAACCCATTGTGTTCTGTTAAGATATTGAATTATCTCAACTGTTTGCCATTAGGAAATGTAGATTCCTGGGGCTACTTTTTAGACAATGCTTAATAACGTGCCTAAGCTTGTGGTATTTATTGTATGCAGTGAGGAGATGAAAACAGCATGTAATGGTAACCCCCTAATTTCTCACCAATGAGCCAGAATCGTTCCTATTTAAGAGTATGCAGATATGAAAAATTATAATTTTGCAAAGCAGAAATAATATCTCTTGGGGCCAATTACATGTGCTTCATAGATTTCTTAGAGGTGAATTACAGTTTAAAATATAGCATATAGATTCTTCACCATGTTTTAACAGTCCTATTTAAGTTGTTGGACACTTTGGTAAACTTCCTTAGGTACCCAAAGCCATATTAAGTTCACAGCCCATTCTGTGGAGGCTTGCAAATCTTTCAGCAATGATGAATTGCATGCAAACTTGCGCCAAGTTTTAAGGGAACACTGTGTAATTCTTTCAGGTAGAAGTCAGGTGAAACTCAAAGGGTCCAAAATGGGTTTTACTCTGAGTTTCTTTGGGGTTCTGCTTGAACTTGACACTCAAAGTGAAACTCAGGAGATCTGAAGGTCTTGCAAACTCAGGCTCAGAGGGAGGTTTTAACTTGCACATTGAAAATGCTGAGCTAACAGTGCTAATTGGTGCTTTAGTTTGCTTTGCCCAACCCTCTAAATACAGTTTCATCTGGAAAAAAAATGTAAAAAGTTTCTCTTAACAGTTTAAGAGTTCAGTAAAACTTTGCAGGAGGACTTGGTCTTGCTGAATGATTATATGTAACAAGAAGAATGCACAAGTTACCATAATGATAGAGTAATTAAGAATAGTTGACTGGATCAAACAAGTCCTGATATCACATCCCTGAGTTGAGATTAAAGGCATTTGGGGACAATTCCATTTATCTGGGCAATTCAATAGAAAGCTGAGTGTATTACAAGCATTATCTAGATAGTGGCTACACTATAGATTTGACCACAGTTACATAAAAATATCTCTTACTTATGAGAATGAATAACTGGAAAGAAAATCTTGCTCCCTCACTCTCTCAACATATTTACAAGACCAATCTATGACAGTCCTTCCTTTAAAGGCACAATAGGCCTGAACACACACAGCAAGCCTGTAGGTGAGCCAATTGCCATGACACTTTATAAAACATGCTTCTGATCTAATTAGGGGTTGGTGCTAGAGCAGAGGGGATTTGATTTAGTTTTGGAAAATAAGTCTGAATATTAAATTAAACTTGGAAATGAGGGGGTTTTTTGAGAAAGAAAACAAGTTGGCAGAATTTTGGCATATCAACAAAAGTAAAGCACACAAAGAAAAGGATTAGCCAAAATAAAGATCAAATGAAGATCAAAAATAATTCGGTTTCCATCCAGGAAACATTTGTTGCATTTTAGAAGCAGATTTTTTCCTTCTCAAGTGTGAAGAACAGAGGAGCCACCTGATCTTCCCCTAAAGGTCAATCAAGCATACTGTATACCACAGCAGAACCACTCCTAAACCCTTGAGAAAGACCGGCAGAGGTGCTGAAATTCACACCTCACATCTCATAGTCATAAAGCTATAAACAACATTGAGGGAATGAATGGTGGTAAGCAGAGTCTAAGGAATTGATGAACCAAGTATTCACACTTCAGAAATACACAGTGAATGATTTAGTAAAATGAATAAACAATATTTATCTTATCTATCTGTCAGTCTGTCTACCAATCTATCTATCATCTCCCCATCTATCAGTTTGTCATCTTTCTATACCGTAGACATTCTGGAAGGTGTTGTATTTTTTCGGACTTCATAGGGCCCTGGTTGATGCGTCATTATAACCAATACCACATAATCTGTGGGGCTCGGTACAAAATCAAAATGCAGAAAACTTGTTCAGAGATCAGGTAGAAATGTTGTTAAAAGTACACAAAGTTTCTTCCTTTCTTCTGGAGTTTCTGTCTCCTTTAATGGGTTTTTTAAATTCCCTACTAAATGTCATTTCAAATATAGAAAAATTAAAGTTGAATTTATTAATGTGAATGTTACTGCTCCTCTGTATTTTGCACATGGTCAGTCTTAAATGCAAATTGAAGAGCATTGATTGCGTATGCCTAATTACTGAAATTTCACAGCTCATATTTTATAGTTCATCTGTAGGTTTTTCATTCTTACCAGAACCGTGGAAATGTTTCACAGAATTAGCTCAACTGTTTTTCTTTCATTTTTTCATAGGCACACACTTTACCAACATTCTTGACCTTCAGTTTACCGATGAGTAAGGATAGCCTGAAAAAAAAAACCAACTAGAGGATTTACAGAAGGGTTACCTGAGAAAGTGACATCCAAGGATAGTAGGAGTAAACTACAGATGCAAGAGCTTCAGGACAATATTATTCTGGTACAGAGGAAGAATTAAATATGCTTTAGCACACTTATAATTGTATTTGTGGCTTTTATTTTCTGGCTTTTGAGTCTGATGGATTCCCTGTAATTAACTGACACATTTTGTAAATGAAGTGTTCATATTCATCCTGAAAATTCGATCACCTCCAGCAAACTTTAGTGTCATTCAAAAATTTCTGTCATTTGGTTACAGGTTATAAGCCTAACCTTGAATAACCTATTCAAACATTAAAGATGTATTAGCAGTTCTAACACTTTTTCTAGAACCATGTCTAGAAAGAAATGTGACACAAAACACTAAATCCTATATTTCACAAAGGAGCTAAAAGTGGAAGGATTTTGGAAACTGAAACATTACTTCAATCTGCTTGGAGACCTTTAGTGAAATCAATTTTGAGGTTTTTGCAATAATGTAATCATTATATTTGTATAAGAAACTAAGTGAAGCTACTATTTTAGGAAACCAAATTTATTGTATTTACTAAATTTTTACATTAAAAAATACAAATAAAAGTTTAATATACTCTTAAAAAGTAGTATGTACAAGGATCTGAGTTTGAAATACATTTACTCTTCAAGTTGTTTCAGGAGGAAATGGCAACCCACTCCAATATTCTCACCTGGAGAATCCTATGGACTGAGGAGCCTGGCAGACTACAGTCCATAGGGTTGCAAAGAGTCAGGCATGACTGAAGTGACTTGGCACAGCATACACATTGTAAATGAACATACTCAGAACCTCAATCACTCACACACACATGCACTCATCTTACTGGTTTCTGCAAGTAAATAGATATATCTACTTAAGGAACGATCATACATTATATAAATGTGAAAAGGAAGTGAAAAACATTTTCAGGGCACATATTACATTATCTCTAATTTTGTAGCCTTGGACAACTGACTATGCAAGTAGCTGATAAACTGGCCCATCATGAAATCAAGCTTGGTGCCCTCCATTGTGGGAAAAGTCTGCACAGAATCTGAAGAACTAATGGTCTGCGCATTTTTATTGAAGGTGTAAGTCCAAGAACCAATGTAGAAAACACAGTTTTCTTAACCACACCATGAAACTTGAGTAGATCATCTTTAAAAATCAAAAATGAAAAAGAAAAGAGAAAAATGGAACCTAAGGCAGTCAGTTGTGTGAGAGCGTGTCTATAATGAAGGCATAGGCCCAGTCAGTGCCACACACTCCACATATATTCCCCTAAATCATAACCTCAGAGCTATGCTTCATTAGTCATATGGAGAATCACAGAAGGTTGGTTTGTGCAAATGAAGCACGACTCCAGGAAAAAACAGCTCAGAGTGTGTGCCCTGGAGACCATGGTTCAGAAACGTTTTACACAAGGGAGAAACATAAACAGCACATGCCATATGCTTTTGGATTGTTTCAATAGTAAAGGTGGCTTTCCATACTCATTCAGTGTCCCTTGTGACCAACCATCTGGTCCCCGACTACATACAGCAATGACCACAAACTCTGTCGTTAGTAGATTTATACTTGTTTAATGGGCATAAATTATTCCTTGAAAATTTTATTTATTATGACCTAGAATTTACCTCAATCATTGGCCTTACTTCTTCTATTACCAGTCTGAAGATGAAAGAAGAGTTTAACATTGACAGATATTTTTGGACTTGACTTCCCAGAGTATTTTTGTGAACCTTTTCGTGTGTGTGTGTGTGTGTGTGTGTGTGTGAGTTTCTTTGTGGAAAGCAGGTGGTCTGCTCTTGTGGTCTGTCCCTGTGGTCTTGCCAAGCAGTGTCTGTTAATTTCTCCACAGCCTGACCAAAATGCCATCAATAATGGTGCAGGCATATGTGATAGCAAGAATATTGTCCACCAGATTAATCTGAATCAGTAAGCCCAATGCTGCTTTTTTTCTTGGCATTTTCACTAATGTGTTCTTATAAATTTTAGAAAGTGGCAAAATTTGAGCAAATAAATATTTAATGTTATTATGGGAAATAGTTTGACCTTGTGGATCCTCAGAGGAATCTTAGTATTCTCAGACGATACTTTGAGAATTTGTGACAGTTATGATCTTTGGTTGATTAGTCACATTATGGATAGCACACTATACACTTCATTTTCACCTTACTTGTTTTTCACTTAATATGTTCTAAAGATCTATCCACATCAATAGTTCTTCACTTGCTCTTATAACAGACTACTGTTTCATTATCTCAATTTACCATAATTTATTTTAGTAATTCTCTTTCGACAGACACTCTTAGCCCTATTTAAAATTTTGCCTATAATGCACAACAGTGAATCATCTTGTGAGTGCAGGGTTTTATACAAGCAGGTTTAATTGCAGGGGAAAATTGTAGAAACCAAATGCAAATTGGAATGTGTCAAGTTTGGCCAAATTTCCCTGTATGGAGTTCATTGCATTTTGCATGCCTACCTAAGTTACATGAATACACTTTCTTTGTTGCTATTGAGAGCTTTGCTAATTTGGTAAATGAACAGTATTATCTTAGAGTAGTTTAAATGTGCATTTTTCTTGTGTTGAGTAAGGTTGAACATCCCTTCCTAGGTAAGGACACTTTGTGTTTTCTTTTCTGTGAACTGTAGATTTTCTTTTAGACTGCTGATCTTTTTCTTCTCAATTTCTAGGGGCTTTTTAAGGATTAGACAAGGTATTCAGGGGCCTTTAAAGTATTGGTCCTGTTGTGAATTTCAAGTGCTTGATCTCAGTGTGCCATTTGATTTTAGATTTTCTCCTGGTGTCCTTTGCCTAGTAAAACTTTTCCATTTTTATATAGTCTGCTTTATCAATCTTTTCATTATGTTTGAATTTTTTCATTTTGAGATTTAATTTAGAAAAGCTTTTTTTATATATATACCTTAGAGTTGTAAAGAAATGCACTGAAATCTTCTTCCTGTACCTTTACCTTCTTATATCACAGTTTGCATTTCATTATTGGCACATTTGTAGAGTATCTTTGTGTACAGTGTAAAAGAGTAATCCAGTTTAATATTTTTCTATATTTTATCCACTTTTCACAACACTATGTATTGGCAAAGTCCATCCTTTCCACACTGAATTGAAAAGTAACCATTATCATGTAATAAATTCTTGAGTAGATTTGGCTCCAGTAGTGTATGAAAAATAATCTCGCAAGCCAGTAAAATGTGTTTTAGCAATGAAAAAATAACTTAATGACAATATATTTATATAACTTATTAGATTAAAAGATCTTCCACCCACTATGATGATAGATGTCAATGGTAAGATCCAGTGGACTAAGGAACCAAACAAAGACACCTCCTGATAAATCAAGAAAATTTGGTTATCTGGAACCTACAGAAGGAAGTTATTGCAATCATGATATATAGCAAAGAGGCCAGCAGCATTCTCCAATAACAGACAGAGGACACTGGCAGATGTACAATTGAAGATAGTAAGTCCAGAGAGTTAGAGCCCCATGAGAACTCCAAGAAGTTCAACTGACGCTCCCCATGCCCAGTCTTACATTCCTGTGGTTGAGGCTTCTTCCTGTGGACCAGAGTGGATAGTTGTGAGGGACTGTGTCATCAATGTTAGATATATCATCAATTTTTGTGGAATCCAGTACATATTAGTCTCCCTGGCACACTATACATGTAGTTTATTCAGTATACTTATCCCCCTTAGCCTCTTCAAAATACACATCCTATTCCAAATTATTTATCTAAACTTAGAGCTGTGGAAAAAGAAAAAGCATCAGTTATAAACTTCCTTGGTAGTAATGTTAATAACCTCTTAGCTGTAAGAACCCAACCTCTGAAGAGAAAGCACATAAACTTTCTCAACAGATGTAAAAAACATTTACTGCTAAAGAAAAACTGACAAAAAATAGAACTATTAATAGAGTTTACCAAGAACCTACAGTCAACATTCTAATGGTTAAATATTAGAATAATTCTTACAAAGACAGGAATTTCTGCTAGGCTATTGCTATATAGTATGTAGTGAAGGTCCTGAACACTATACTGAGGAAAAGAAATTGAAAATAAAAATATTAAAAGAGAAAAGGTGAGGGCTTCCCTGGTGGTCCAGTTTGCATTTCATTATTGGCACATTTGTAGAGTATCTTTGTGTACAGTGTAAAAGAGTAATCCAGTTTAATATTTTTCTATATTTTATCCACTTTTCACAACACTATGTATTGGCAAAGTCCATCCTTTCCACACTGAATTGAAAAGTAACCATTATCATGTAATAAATTCTTGAGTAGATTTGGCTCCAGTAGTGTATGAAAAATAATCTCAAGCCAGTAAAATGTGTTTTAGCAATGAAAAAATAACTTAATGACAATATATTTATATAACTTATTAGATTAAAAGATCTTCCACCCACTATGATGATAGATGTCAATGGTAAGATCCAGTGGACTAAGGAACCAAACAAAGACACCTCCTGATAAATCAAGAAAATTTGGTTATCTGGAACCTACAGAAGGAAGTTATTGCAATCATGATATATAGCAAAGAGGCCAGCAGCATTCTCCAATAACAGACAGAGGACACTGGCAGATGTACAATTGAAGATAGTAAGTCCAGAGAGTTAGAGCCCCATGAGAACTCCAAGAAGTTCAACTGACGCTCCCCATGCCCAGTCTTACATTCCTGTGGTTGAGGCTTCTTCCTGTGGACCAGAGTGGATAGTTGTGAGGGACTGTGTCATCAATGTTAGATATATCATCAATTTTTGTGGAATCCAGTACATATTAGTCTCCCTGGCACACTATACATGTAGTTTATTCAGTATACTTATCCCCCTTAGCCTCTTCAAAATACACATCCTATTCCAAATTATTTATCTAAACTTAGAGCTGTGGAAAAAGAAAAAGCATCAGTTATAAACTTCCTTGGTAGTAATGTTAATAACCTCTTAGCTGTAAGAACCCAACCTCTGAAGAGAAAGCACATAAACTTTCTCAACAGATGTAAAAAACATTTACTGCTAAAGAAAAACTGACAAAAAATAGAACTATTAATAGAGTTTACCAAGAACCTACAGTCAACATTCTAATGGTTAAATATTAGAATAATTCTTACAAAGACAGGAATTTCTGCTAGGCTATTGCTATATAGTATGTAGTGAAGGTCCTGAACACTATACTGAGGAAAAGAAATTGAAAATAAAAATATTAAAAGAGAAAAGGTGAGGGCTTCCCTGGTGGTCCAGTGGATAAAGAGTCTGCCTTGCAGTGTAAGGGGCATGGGTTCAATCTCTGGCCCAGGAAGACCTCACGTGAGCAGAGCAGTTGGGCTTGTGTGTCCAATTAGGAGACAGCACTCTGGAGCACATGGACCCAGAGCCAGTGCTCTGCAACAAGAGAGGCCACTGCAACGGGAGGCCCACAAAAGTGATTTAGGAAGTAGAAATCAGATAATTTCCAACTTGCCTAATGAATGAATTAAAATGACGTATGTTAAGAACTGGATACATAATAGGTCCTTAATAAATGAAGACTCTTTGCTTTCTCTTTCTTGCAATATCTAGCACGAGGTCATATTGTCTATATAAATATATTCAGAAAAGATGATATTCCTTTCTCATCATTTTTTAAAAATATTTTATTTTATTTTGCTTTTACATAGTTCTGTTGTTTACAGCTCTATATAATCCTCAATTCATCATAGGTATATCTTGGATCCCTCCCACCTGTGCCTTGCTCATCTTTTAAGTCATGTTTTACTGTTTCTAACTGTGGGTCTAATCAGGAGCATCTCTTTATGTTAGGCTCTAATATACATTTATATTGTAATATATAGCAATTGCTTAGAGTTACAGCACATCATGGATGGAGATTCCTAGGATTTGATTTGATTTTTTACAGAATCTCACAAAGTTAGAGTGCCCATGGCTAGCACACAAATTGCCTGGTTTATTTCCAAATAGCCTGATGCTTTCTGAGAAACAAAGATGAGTAAATGTTTGTTGCAATTAAACTAATAATAAGTTCCAGACACTGGTACATTAAGATATACAGAATTATCCTAAAGGCTCTATCTTCTTCAGAATAAAGATAAAATAGACTAACTGTTGGGTAAAAATAACCATAATAAAAACTAAAGCATTCATTTGACTAAATGCTATGGACTCTTTCACCATAGGCATAACTTTAGCACATAATTTTAGTAATTTTGTGTCATACTTTTTGAGTACATTTGTTGATCACGAAGTTTCAATGTAAAGAGCTTTTAGTAGCTAAGTCTTGAAATTTTTCACAACTCAACCCATATATACCAACTTTCATAAACTGTCAGTGTGTGTTCATTTGTTCCATATTTGCTTACTGTTTATAAATCTAGTAGGCATTTATTGAGGACATAAAAGGGATTTTTTTCATGTTTTTGGTATTTCACCCTTCAAAGCAAGGACAGTTGCCTAAGGATATTGAAGTTGTCAAAACCAGTATATTCTCTATCAACGCCTGCTCCACTTAAAGCAGCATAGCACTGTATCATATCAACATTTTTGGTGATAAGTTCCTTAATCACTGTCTGAATGTTGTAACTATCTAGTAATATAAATCAAATACAATGCATATTGGTTATGAAGTGAAATTGGAAATCTTATAATAAAGCCAATGAAATCACTAATGGAAGGCTTCCAATTTATACACAAAGCAACAAACAAATGAGCACCTGGGAGAACTGGATCAATTAATAACCAAAGAAGAAATAATTGACAAGAGTGATAACGTGATAGACATTTCAAGAAGACTATTTGCATATTAGTGTATTAAGAGAGCACTTTGGAAAATTAAAACTCTTGAATAAAAATGAACAACCCAATCAAAAAATGGGAAAAGGACCTAAACAGACACCTCTCCAAAGAGGACATACAGATGGTTTCTGTATGGTTCTGTATGGTTTCAAAACACATGAAACGATGCTCAACTTCACTTATAATTAGAGAAATGCAGATCAAACCTACAATGAGATATCACCTCACACCCATCAGAATGGCCATCATCCACAAATCGACAGACAATAAATTCTGGAGAGGGTGTGGAGAAAAGGGAGCACTTGCATTGCTGGTGGGAATGTGAATTGATACAGCCTCTATGGGAGATAGTATGGAGATTTCTTAAAAAACTAAAACTAGAAGCACCATATGACCCAGCAATCCCACTTTTAGGCTTATACCCTGATGAAATCAAATCTGAAAGAAACACCTGTACCCCAATGTTCATTGCAGCTCTCTCTACAATAGCTAGAACATGGAAGCAACCTAGATGCCCATCGACGAACGAATGGATACAAAAGCTCTGGTACATATATACAATGGAATACTACTCAGCTGTAAAAAGAAATGCACAAGAATCAGCCCTAATGAGGTGGCTGGATCTAGAACCTATCATAAAAAGTGAAGTAAGTCAAAAAGAGAAGGACAAGTACAATATACTAACACATATATATGAAATCTAGTAGGATGGTAATGACAACACATGCAGTGAAGCGATGGAAAAACAGATATGGACAGTAGACACACAGACATTGTGGGGAATGAACAGTGGGTGGGAGGTATAAAGCAAGCAGCATGAAAACCTGTGCTATCATACATGAAGAAAATAGCTATAGTCATTGCTCTGTGAGAAAAGGAGATCCTGCAGGGGTGCTGTGTGACAGTCTGGAGGGGTGGGATGGGATGGATATACATATGACTAATCTGGGATCATACATATCTGTAAACAACAAAACTCTGTAAAAGTTAAAAGTAAAATAATAGTTAAAAATAAAAAACCTCTAATAATTTTCAATGACTCTTACTATGATCATTTCACAAGTGTCAAACAGGTAACAAACTGTATATCTTGCTAGCCTGTATCTTTGTCAGAAAAATTATCTTAAAAAGAGTCAACTCTTGATTCAGTCTGTTCCAGTAATTACTGTGCAGTTATAATTTTAACTTGCTCAGTTGCTTTAGTTGTGTGCAACTCTTTGTGATCCTATGAACTCTAACCCACTAGGCTCCTCTGTACATAGAAATTCTCCAGGCAAGAATACTGAAGTGGGGCTTCCTTGCTGGTCCAGTGGATAAAGAGTCTGCCTTGAAGTGCAAGATGCACTGGTTTGATCCCTGGCCCGGGAAGATCCCATGTGCTGCGGGAGCGGCTGAAATATGTGTCCAGTTGCGAGCCAGTGCTCAGGGGCACGTTTGCCCAGAACCTGTGCTCTGCAATGAAAGAGGCCACTGCAATGGGAGGCCCACATGACACAGGCCAAAGAATAAAGGTGGATGAAAATAAATAAATAAAAAACCAATAAAAGAGGCCAAAAAATTACAAAAAAAGAAAGTCTTTAAAAAAAAAAAAGAATACTGGAGTGGGTTGCCATTTCCTTCTTCCACAATATTAGCTTGCATACTTTTAAATATGAGATGACATAGTCTTATAAGTTTTGATTTAATTTTTAAAGTAATATAATCAAATCTTTTTAATCTGGACAAAATGACATTTTATTTCCCATCTTGTGCAGATTTACTTTAGGTGAGCTTTCTCCAGGATAAATTATCCTATGGTAATGAAGACTTTATATTCAGTAAACAATTCTACTAGAAGAAACTACAAAATACAAGCTGAAAAAGACAGGGTCACCATGCTAATGAAGCATACAGATGAGTCAATATGTCACATTTCCTATTTTTCTTCTCTCTTTCAGGTCATGCACACTATTTTAGGGCAGAATCAATGATGTCTTTCCCTAGTCCCTTTTCTATATTGCCAGTAAAACTAGTGACTCCAGGACAGTGAGGACAATGAGCAAAGTAATTGCAAGCTCAAGGTGAATGTTCAGCCCTTTATTAAACAAGTACGGCTTGTTTTATTGTTTGCATTGCATAAAAATCTTGTTTATTGTTCTTGTTGTGTGATGGAAAGAAACGGTTTATTGCTTTCTGAGATCCTTTACAAATAATGATAGAAACTCAGAGGAAAGTTGGCTTTTCTAAGGAAGTTTTATTATATTTGAATATAAAGAGTGCATAGCTCCCCAAGTGACTTAGTGGTAAAGAATCCGCCTGCCAATGCAGGAGACTCGAGTTTGACCCACGGATCAGGAAGGTTCCCTGGAGAAGACAATGGCAATCCATTCCAGTATTCTTGCCTGGGAAATCCCATGAGCAGAGGAGCCTGGTGGGTTACAGTCCATGGGGCCACAAAGAGTCAGTCAAACACGACTTAGTGACTGAACAACAACAAAATCATGAATAATTCATATGAAAAACTTTCCCCTCTACATTTCTTTGTTGTGTGTATTTTTTTTTTAATTCTAGATCTTGTTAGGGAAAAGAAATGGAGGACTTTATTAAAGCATTAAAATAATTTAGGTTTTCATCCACATAAAAGAAAAATATTCTGAATGTCCATGTTGTAAGTGAATTGTTACCTATGCGCACCACTTAGCCAGGGCTGTTTCAGAAATGATCTTCCTATAGTAAACATTGGCCAGTGCCTTTAAAAATGCATTGCTCACCAGGATTTTGTTGTTACTAGTAGAAATTCTACTCTCTACAAAGGTTTTCAAGGCAATATTTATTTTATTTTTCACTCTACTTCTATCACCATCTTACTATCTGTGAAAAGAGAGATAGTTGTGTAGGTAAAGAATAGTCATAATTTCTATGTGTTATAATTGCAATGTCTAAAAAAAATTATGCTTGCAGTCTCACTGAAAGAATGATTTTCAATTTGACCTTCGATTAGGATCTTCATTTGATAAGTAGACATGCAGAATTGTTTTCTGTAGAACAGAGTTAGCTAAAGTTAGTGAAACCAGATAGATCACAACTCAGGAAATATATACCTAGTTTGCAGTTTCTGAATGAGACTAAGAAAAAGAACTTAAAAAAACAGAGAAGATTCTATTGATTTAATGTTTTTTATGACAAGGCTGTATCTTTGCACCTTTTAGTTAGTAGTGAAGGAAAATTCTAAGGAGGTGAAAAGGTAGCTTCAATGCTCCTTCTGTTAATTTGGTGACCAGTTGGGTCCCAAATTCAGACGAATTGTTCTTTTCCCTGGCTTTCAAAGCTTGATATTCACTTCAAGCTTTCAGTTATTCAGGGCAGAAGGTAATTCTTTCTAAAGCCCACGCTTAGCAAACTATTTGGGAGAGTGGTGGTGGTGTTTAGTAGCCCAGCCATATCCAACTCATTGTGGCCCTTTTGACCGCCCTCCAGGCTCCTGTGTCCATGAGATTTCCCAGGCAAGAATACTGGAATGTGTTACCATTGTCTTCTCCAGAGGATCTTCCTGAACCAGAGATCGAACCTGAGTGTCCTGCATTGCAGGTGGTTTCTTTACCTCTGAGCCATCAGGAAAGCCCACTTGGGAAAGTGCTATCTCCCAAATATTTCCTTCTACAAATCTTAAGCAATCAACAAGTAAGGCCTCTTTTTCTCACTGCTCTTGTCCTGGCTGCTTAAGTGCCCACATTGCTCCCTTCAATCTAAGTCTTGGCAGGCACCTGAGGTCCTCCAGTTCTATTTCCTGACCACAGTCATGGCAGCTGCCCAGCATCATAGCTCCACCATGAAGCTGTCTGGGCTTCTCCTTTCTCCTTTGCCAAAAGTGCAGCCCTCTAATGCCCAGCTTTACTCTGGAAAAAACTGCCATTTGTTATTGCCACAATGAATGCTTTCCTTCAGTGATGTAGAAAGGAGGACTCTGCTTTTCTGCCTTTACTAGAAGGATAAAGAATAGGAAAAAAAATTCTGTCTCAGGGATACACACTTTAAACTTATCTGCAGTCAGCTTTTCCATCTCTTCCAAGGAAATCTGAACTTGCTAGGATATGTATCTTCTGCTTCTTGCTCCTTCCCATCTACTGCTTGTTCAATAGGAAGGAGTAACATGAGGAGCCCCCATTCTCTGTCCTGATGCCCATCACCATTCTCGACAATCACAATAATCTGATCTTGTAGCAAAGGAGAAATCAACTTATTCAATATGATGATTCCTGGCCTCTGGTTTTAGCCTCCAGGGCATAAAGTAAATCCTTGTGTGATTTTTTAGGGGGAGTCAACTAGTGCTTAGGCTAATGTGTATTTGATGTAATTACAGCATTTTTACCCCATATATTTTTTAAATTTTTATTATTTATTTTAGTCTGCAGGATCTTCATTTATGTGTGATAGTTTTTTCTAGTTGTGATGAGCAGGGGCTATTCTCTAGTTACAATGTTCTCTAGTTACAATGTGCAGGCTTCTCACTGCAGTGCCTTCTCATGCTGCAGAGCATGGGCTCTAGGGTGAGCAGGCTTCAACCATAGTAGTTAGGACTCATGGGTTTGGTAGTTGTGGCTTGTGAGTTTAGTTGCCCCATAGCTTGTGGGATCTTCCCGGACTGGGAATTGAACTAGTGTGCCCTGCATTCATTGGCAGGTGGATTTCTAATCACTGAGCCATCAGGAAAGCCCACTTGGGAAAGTGCTATCTCCCAAATATTTCCTTCTACAAATCTTAAGCAATCAACAAGTAAGGCCTCTTTTTCTCACTGCTCTTGTCCTGGCTGCTTAAGTGCCCACATTGCTCCCTTCAATCTAAGTCTTGGCAGGCACCTGAGGTCCTCCAGTTCTATTTCCTGACCACAGTCATGGCAGCTGCCCAGCATCATAGCTCCACCATGAAGCTGTCTGGGCTTCTCCTTTCTCCTTTGCCAAAAGTGCAGCCCTCTAATGCCCAGCTTTACTCTGGAAAAAACTGCCATTTGTTATTGCCACAATGAATGCTTTCCTTCAGTGATGTAGAAAGGAGGACTCTGCTTTTCTGCCTTTACTAGAAGGATAAAGAATAGGAAAAAAAATTCTGTCTCAGGGATACACACTTTAAACTTATCTGCAGTCAGCTTTTCCATCTCTTCCAAGGAAATCTGAACTTGCTAGGATATGTATCTTCTGCTTCTTGCTCCTTCCCATCTACTGCTTGTTCAATAGGAAGGAGTAACATGAGGAGCCCCCATTCTCTGTCCTGATGCCCATCACCATTCTCGACAATCACAATAATCTGATCTTGTAGCAAAGGAGAAATCAACTTATTCAATATGATGATTCCTGGCCTCTGGTTTTAGCCTCCAGGGCATAAAGTAAATCCTTGTGTGATTTTTTAGGGGGAGTCAACTAGTGCTTAGGCTAATGTGTATTTGATGTAATTACAGCATTTTTACCCCATATATTTTTTAAATTTTTATTATTTATTTTAGTCTGCAGGATCTTCATTTATGTGTGATAGTTTTTTCTAGTTGTGATGAGCAGGGGCTATTCTCTAGTTACAATGTTCTCTAGTTACAATGTGCAGGCTTCTCACTGCAGTGCCTTCTCATGCTGCAGAGCATGGGCTCTAGGGTGAGCAGGCTTCAACCATAGTAGTTAGGACTCATGGGTTTGGTAGTTGTGGCTTGTGAGTTTAGTTGCCCCATAGCTTGTGGGATCTTCCCGGACTGGGAATTGAACTAGTGTGCCCTGCATTCATTGGCAGGTGGATTTCTAATCACTGAACCATCAAGGAAGTCTTTTCTTCCCATATTAACATCAATTTTTGTAATCTATCAACATTTAGTGTCTACTGTGTATGTGTCAAGAACTGTGGTGTGTTATATTGGCATGCTTTATGGTAGATTGTTCCAAGAAGGAAGGAAAGAAAAGAAGGAAAGGAAAGAAAAAGGAAAAAAGGAGGATGAAAATGAAAGGCAGCAGAGAGGAGGTTGGACAACACCTCTGTCTTTCTCATGCTGCCTGATGCTCCTTCACACGTACTCTCTTCTAGTCGCCGCACCCCGACAGCAGCTTGTCCCAGATGGCACTGGAGACTGGGGAATAGGAACTACTCAAGTCTGAAAGCCTTTCTGAATGTTTGGATGAATGGATGGGTGATCATGTGTTTACTTTACTATTTTTAGTTTGTGTATCTGAAGTTGGATTATAGGAAGCATTAAAAAGCTGGGCAGCCTTGGCCTCCAGAATTTGTTACTCATTTCTTTATAGGCTGAAAAACAGAAAAAAACATGACCATCCATTTTGATTGGTGACACCACAGATCAGTTCATATCTCTGTGCAAAAACCTCCACTTTCTTTCTACCTCATAGCTCAACAAGATACAACAACAACAAAAAGATAAGTCCTTACTGTAGTCTCCAAAGCACTACATGATCAGATTCACTTACTTTTCTAACTTTTTCAGCTGCAAGTCTGTTTCTTTCTCCCAAGAATTTAGACCACAGTCTTGATCTTCTTGCTCTTTCTTGAACGTGCTATTATATGCTTATTTAAGTCTTTCCTCTTAACTCTTCCCTCTGCCTGGATCTCCCTGCCCTTAGGCTTTCTCCCTCACTTAACACAATTGAAGCTCAGATGTCATTTTAAAGAAGGGCTTTCCCCAACCATCCTTTCTAACCTATTTCCCCTTTCCTACTCCCATAACCAGTGTTTTATTTTTTACAGAATTTACCATCTTTTGTTATATGTTTGTTTATGGTCTATCTCCCCAACCAGAATACAAAATTCATGAGCTCAGATTTTATTTATGGTCAATATTCCCAGCACTTAGAGCAATACCTGGGACAAAGTAGGCATTCAAACCAAAGAGACCCCACTATCAGTGCCCCTCCCTTGGACTGTACCATTTAAGTGTGTTTTGGCCAAATTCCAGCTTCCAGTTTCTGCATCTCCAGGCTTGAGGATGCTTTCCAGAAATTGTAGGCTATTTCATACATCTGTGTATCTGACCTGAGGATTTATAACTCTCCCCCACCACCAAAGTGTTACTTTCAGTTGATTCTCAACATTTGGTGCATAAATGCTACAGCTGTCTTCTATTATTTTTAAATTTTGGCCTCTTACTGGTTAATTATATGTTTATTTTCATCCATCTTTATTCTTGGCCTGTGTGGGCCTCCCATTTCAGTGACCTCTCTAGTAGCAGAGCACCTGCTCTGGGCGCATGGGCTCCAGAATGCTGGCTCATAATTGGACATGCTGGTCTGGCATCTCTGTGGCACATGGGATCTTCCCGGGTCAGGGATCGAACTGGTGCCCCTTGTGCTACAAGGCAGACTCTATACCCACTGGAACACCAGGGAAGCCCAGCTCTCTTCCTCTTGAATTGAACGGGGTGGGAATAAAGAGATGAGTGGAATACTTCTGAGACTGATATAGCTGTCTTTACAACACAGTTACTGGCTGGCATCCCTTCCCAGCAGTCCTCCCTGGTGGCTCGGTGGCAAAGAAACTGCCTGTGATGCAGAAGTGGATTCTACCCCTGAATCAGGAAGACTTATTGGGGAAGGAAATGGCAGCCCACTCCAGTCTTCTTGCCTGGGAAATCCCATGGACAGAAGAGCCTAGTGGGCTACAATCCATGAGGTCACAAAAGAGTTGGACGTGGTTTAGCGACCAAACAACAACAGTCTCTTGCCAGTATCATTTTTCCAGTCTCCTACCAACTTGCACCTTGAAAGTAAACATTTTCCTCAAATTCTCATCTCAGGATCTGTTTGGGGCCATCCAAACCAAGGTAGTAAAAATTTGTTATTGTTCAATGAACTACTCAATGCAGTGGATTCTAGATACATATTTAGAAAGGCTAAAGAGGAGACAATCCAGCATAGTTTTATGGAAGGTGGAAAGTTAGTTTAGCAACTAAGGGATGGGGCTGCCACGTACTAGGGAGAATACAAGATAGAATATGAAAAATGTGAATATGAACTCTTGGCAACATTCTGCAAATCGGTTTCTGCAACTGAGTTATCAGAAATCTACATGGTTGAATATGGACACATGGACACTCAACATGTGTTTTCTCATGTGAAACCTATGCAGTTGCATAGGGCCTCACACTCAGAAAACCCCTGTTGTTGTTCAATTGCTCAGTCATGTCTGACTCTTTGTGAATGACCCTGACTTGGTTTAATGACCTTGGATGTGGCTCAGTGCTCTGAATCAATTTAGCTTTTTAAATCAATGGGAATAATGCAGCCAACCCAGGGCTGCATGGTTTCAGTGTCCTCTCTAGTAGCAGAGCACCTGCTCTGGGCGCATGGGCTCCAGAATGCTGGCTCATAATTGGACATGCTGGTCTGGCATCTCTGTGGCACATGGGATCTTCCCGGGTCAGGGATCGAACTGGTGCCCCTTGTGCTACAAGGCAGACTCTATACCCACTGGAACACCAGGGAAGCCCAGCTCTCTTCCTCTTGAATTGAACGGGGTGGGAATAAAGAGATGAGTGGAATACTTCTGAGACTGATATAGCTGTCTTTACAACACAGTTACTGGCTGGCATCCCTTCCCAGCAGTCCTCCCTGGTGGCTCGGTGGCAAAGAAACTGCCTGTGATGCAGAAGTGGATTCTACCCCTGAATCAGGAAGACTTATTGGGGAAGGAAATGGCAGCCCACTCCAGTCTTCTTGCCTGGGAAATCCCATGGACAGAAGAGCCTAGTGGGCTACAATCCATGAGGTCACAAAAGAGTTGGACGTGGTTTAGCGACCAAACAACAACAGTCTCTTGCCAGTATCATTTTTCCAGTCTCCTACCAACTTGCACCTTGAAAGTAAACATTTTCCTCAAATTCTCATCTCAGGATCTGTTTGGGGCCATCCAAACCAAGGTAGTAAAAATTTGTTATTGTTCAATGAACTACTCAATGCAGTGGATTCTAGATACATATTTAGAAAGGCTAAAGAGGAGACAATCCAGCATAGTTTTATGGAAGGTGGAAAGTTAGTTTAGCAACTAAGGGATGGGGCTGCCACATACTAGGGAGAATACAAGATAGAATATGAAAAATGTGAATATGAACTCTTGGCAACATTCTGCAAATCGGTTTCTGCAACTGAGTTATCAGAAATCTACATGGTTGAATATGGACACATGGACACTCAACATGTGTTTTCTCATGTGAAACCTATGCAGTTGCATAGGGCCTCACACTCAGAAAACCCCTGTTGTTGTTCAATTGCTCAGTCATGTCTGACTCTTTGTGAATGACCCTGACTTGGTTTAATGACCTTGGATGTGGCTCAGTGCTCTGATATTACCGTCTTGAAATTCTTAGTAATATAATACATATATTTTAAATCAAGGAGCCTTGCATTTTTATTTTGTACTGGGTCCCACAAATAATGCAGCCAACCCAGGGCATGTCATGGTTTCTTATTACAGTTGAGAAAGATGAATAGAATATCAAAAATTAGAAACAGAATAAACATTTTATATATTGTTAGATGGTAGGTCACTAGAAATCTCAAGGTTTCTCCTAATAGTCTACTTTAAGAGTGCTTGTCTCTTATTTCAGGTAGTTATATCTGTTTTAGAAAGAGAAATGTGATTTAGCAATATTTTATGATATGAACTGATATAAATCATCAAGACATTTTTGGATGGATGTGATATATATATTCTTAGTTTATAGTTTCATTTGTTCAGAGGAAAAATACAGTTATTACAAACTAGAAAAACTATGATGGAACACTTACCAAAAAGTCAAATTTTTCATTTTCATTGACCTGCCATATTCTATTTTTGTGGTATGTGCCCTATTCGCTGCTGGTGACTTTTTAATTGATCATTCATCTAACATTCCAGTTTTGCCAAGAAGTTTTGGTATTTTCAGTCTGACTACTGACATGTAAGGTGCTACTTTAAAAACATATTGTTTATTTCCATTTAAAATAGTGAAGATTTTAAACAGTACACTTAAATAATATGAAAAGATGTCTTTTGATATGAAAAAGAGGAAAATGTTTGAGAAGAAAACAGTGATTCTGTATAGGAAATTTTGGTTTGTGGATTTTCAAGCAGAGTGGCAAAAAGAGGAAAATGTGAATATGAACTCTTGGCAACATTCTGCAAATCGGTTTCTGCAACTGAGTTATCAGAAATCTACATGGTTGAATATGGACACATGGACACTCAACATGTGTTTTCTCATGTGAAACCTATGCAGTTGCATAGGGCCTCACACTCAGAAAACCCCTGTTGTTGTTCAATTGCTCAGTCATGTCTGACTCTTTGTGAATGACCCTGACTTGGTTTAATGACCTTGGATGTGGCTCAGTGCTCTGATATTACCGTCTTGAAATTCTTAGTAATATAATACATATATTTTAAATCAAGGAGCCTTGCATTTTTATTTTGTACTGGGTCCCACAAATAATGCAGCCAACCCAGGGCATGTCATGGTTTCTTATTACAGTTGAGAAAGATGAATAGAATATCAAAAATTAGAAACAGAATAAACATTTTATATATTGTTAGATGGTAGGTCACTAGAAATCTCAAGGTTTCTCCTAATAGTCTACTTTAAGAGTGCTTGTCTCTTATTTCAGGTAGTTATATCTGTTTTAGAAAGAGAAATGTGATTTAGCAATATTTTATGATATGAACTGATATAAATCATCAAGACATTTTTGGATGGATGTGATATATATATTCTTAGTTTATAGTTTCATTTGTTCAGAGGAAAAATACAGTTATTACAAACTAGAAAAACTATGATGGAACACTTACCAAAAAGTCAAATTTTTCATTTTCATTGACCTGCCATATTCTATTTTTGTGGTATGTGCCCTATTCGCTGCTGGTGACTTTTTAATTGATCATTCATCTAACATTCCAGTTTTGCCAAGAAGTTTTGGTATTTTCAGTCTGACTACTGACATGTAAGGTGCTACTTTAAAAACATATTGTTTATTTCCATTTAAAATAGTGAAGATTTTAAACAGTACACTTAAATAATATGAAAAGATGTCTTTTGATATGAAAAAGAGGAAAATGTTTGAGAAGAAAACAGTGATTCTGTATAGGAAATTTTGGTTTGTGGATTTTCAAGCAGAGTGGCAAAAGAGTAAAGTATTGTACCATTTTCCACTAACTAAAAACAGATGTCATGTGATGATGGGTGTTACATTTGCAGCTGACACCCACTTCAAAGAACAGGTGCCTCTAGATGTTTAAAAAAGAAAAAGCAGCTCTTGTATCAGTCTCTAGCAACTTCAGGAAGTGATGAGTGGGAGCAACGGGAAAACTAGCTCAGCAGCAACTCTGGGTCACTACGTCAGGAAGGTGCAACAGGACACTTAGGTTCTCATTTTACCTTCTCCTGAGGGAGTCTTCAAAACCAGAAGATAAATTGCTGGATGATAACATTTATTAAAAAGTAATGATTACCTATACTGTCATGTGTGGAAAAGATAGCTATTGTCATTGTGCTAAGGGAAAAGGAGTGCTTACAATGGCATGGGGCGATGGTCCAGAGGGGTGGGATGAGGCGAACTCGGGGGGTGGGGACCAGGGATATGCATATGACTGATCTGGAAACATACATGCCTGTGAACAACAAAACTCTGTAAAACCTTTAAAATAAAGAATTAAAAAGAATAAAAGTAATGATTACACACGCAAAGGTATGATGTAGGACTCATCTTACATCATATACAAAAACTAGCTCAACAGAGATGAAAGATCTAAACATGAGAGGTGGAACTATAAAATTCCTAGAGGAAAGTAGGGAAAACTTCATGATACTGCCTTGGCAATGATTTCTGAGACAAGACACCAAAAACATAGGCTACGAATGAAAATGTAGATAAATTGGACATCATCAAAATTGAAAAGCTTTAATGGGGGGTAGTAAGTTTTTCCATTAAAAATTTTTCATTTTCATTGACCTGCCTATTCTATTTTTGTGGTATGTGCCCTATTCGCTGCTGGTGACTTTTTAATTGATCATTCATCTAACATTCCAGTTTTGCCAAGAAGTTTTGGTATTTTCAGTCTGACTACTGACATGTAAGGTGCTACTTTAAAAACATATTGTTTATTTCCATTTAAAATAGTGAAGATTTTAAACAGTACACTTAAATAATATGAAAAGATGTCTTTTGATATGAAAAAGAGGAAAATGTTTGAGAAGAAAACAGTGATTCTGTATAGGAAATTTTGGTTTGTGGATTTTCAAGCAGAGTGGCAAAAGAGTAAAGTATTGTACCATTTTCCACTAACTAAAAACAGATGTCATGTGATGATGGGTGTTACATTTGCAGCTGACACCCACTTCAAAGAACAGGTGCCTCTAGATGTTTAAAAAAGAAAAAGCAGCTCTTGTATCAGTCTCTAGCAACTTCAGGAAGTGATGAGTGGGAGCAACGGGAAAACTAGCTCAGCAGCAACTCTGGGTCACTACGTCAGGAAGGTGCAACAGGACACTTAGGTTCTCATTTTACCTTCTCCTGAGGGAGTCTTCAAAACCAGAAGATAAATTGCTGGATGATAACATTTATTAAAAAGTAATGATTACCTATACTGTCATGTGTGGAAAAGATAGCTATTGTCATTGTGCTAAGGGAAAAGGAGTGCTTACAATGGCATGGGGCGATGGTCCAGAGGGGTGGGATGAGGCGAACTCGGGGGGTGGGGACCAGGGATATGCATATGACTGATCTGGAAACATACATGCCTGTGAACAACAAAACTCTGTAAAACCTTTAAAATAAAGAATTAAAAAGAATAAAAGTAATGATTACACACGCAAAGGTATGATGTAGGACTCATCTTACATCATATACAAAAACTAGCTCAACAGAGATGAAAGATCTAAACATGAGAGGTGGAACTATAAAATTCCTAGAGGAAAGTAGGGAAAACTTCATGATACTGCCTTGGCAATGATTTCTGAGACAAGACACCAAAAACATAGGCTACGAATGAAAAATGTAGATAAATTGGACATCATCAAAATTGAAAAGCTTTATCCATCAGAGGAAACAACAGAGTGAAAAACCACAAATTAGAGAAAACACTTGTAAACCATTTATCTATAAGGGATTAATATCCATAGTATATAAAGAACTCCTCCAACACAACAGCAATGAAAAAACAAACTCAAATCAAAAATAAGCAAAGAAGTTGAACATGTTTCTCCAAAGATATATAAATGGCCAACCAACATATGTCTCTCTGCATTTATTTAAGATGGTTAAATGAATGGATAAATGGATTGGCAGTTGTTTGGACTGAAATATAGAATGTAACTAATCAATTTAGTGAGAATGAGATTATACTATAAATACTACTTTTAAAATAGAAATGCTACATTTAATTTGACCTAAATATAATGCAACAGCTTCCATGGTAGTTCATTGGTAAGATGTAAGAGACGTGGGTATGATCCTTGGGTCAGGAAGATCCCCTGGAGAAGGAAATGGCAATCTACTCCAATATTCTTGACAGGGAAATTTCATGGACAGAGAAGTCTGGCAGGCTACAGTCTATGAGGTCACAAAGAGTTGGACATGACTTAGTGACTAAACAACAACAGCAACAAATATAATGCAAAGGAAAAAAAGGAAATTGAAGGAATTACTGAAATTCATAGAAATGTTTCCTTTTACTGCAAGAAGGCAATGGTTAGGAAAAGAGGTTGGAATATTTTTTTTTAAGTTGCATTTTTCAATTTTGGACAATGTATGGATTTGTCACTGAATTCACAAGCCTGTGCGCCCAATGCACAGTGAAGCTCATCAGCAGTAAACATTAGAGTTTGGAGCAGGGAAAGGTTTTTACAGAGAAAGGTGGCTTATGCCCTAAGAATTCCAAAGTTACTGTAAGCTTTCAGGAAGTCCCTTTAAAAAGGTGAGGGATGGGCATGGTTAGTTGTTGCAGACTTCTCAGGGTTAGATCCTTTGTTCTTGAGGTCCAGCCATTGTCAGGTAATGATGTTTCTATAAATCTCTATCAGGATGAATGTTATTCTCTGTCTTGGCAAGAAAGGGTGAAGTCTCAATGCACAACTTTCACCCTCCAAAATCCCAGTCCTAGTTAGGAGAAGGCTGATCTCACTTGGCAGCTCCCTGAGGGCCCACTTTCCATATCCTGCCCAGTTGTCATCTCTGAGGGAGTCCAGCACCCAACTTCAGTCTCCTCAGGCCACCCAAAGTGGAAACAAGGTCTCACAAACTGTGACCCAGAGAGATGGCCATTGCTAGTGAGTACAGAGACAGGTATGGGGGAAGAGGTTCATGGCCGCCTCTAGGCCTGGTCCAAGGCGAGTGAGGAACTTAGTGAGGGCTGTGGACCCCTGTTGGATGTGGTCCCCAGTCTGGTCCCAGGGCCTCCAGCCTCATCCACTGGTTCAAGGCTGGATGAGCTAGAGGGCCTCCAGGAGAAGACCTCACTCTGTCTCTTACCTCACTTCCCACCTGATGACCACCACACCACCCATCAGCACTGATCCTTGGCTGAATCTCTTCCCCAATGGTTCCTCACTGAGAGTTCCAGTGTGAGCAGGAAAAGTAATGGCTGATTGTTGACAGCTGGTTACTTTGGGGCAGAGCCCACTGAGGCACTGAGCAATGGCAGAGCAAGACCTGTTGCCTAGTAATGGGGTGCAGAGTAAAGAGGCGCATAACGGGGCTATGCTCACCTGTAATGAAAGCAAGGTGGCAAGTACTTTTACACTTCCCTCCCCTCTATTCTGGTCTTGCAATATTTGTTGCTTATATTATTTTCACTTTGTTGGCATTTATAGCATCTATATCCTATTGTGAAAATTGTCTCTAAAGTTTTTTTTATTAATTTTTTATTTAATTGGATTTGTCACTGTCACAAGCCTTTCAGGAAGCTCATCAGCAGAAAACATTAGAGTTTGGAGCAGGGAAAGGTTTTTACAGAGAAAGGTGGCTTATGCCCTAAGAATTCCAAAGTTACTGTAAGCTTTCAGGAAGTCCCTTTAAAAAGGTGAGGGATGGGCATGGTTAGTTGTTGCAGACTTCTCAGGGTTAGATCCTTTGTTCTTGAGGTCCAGCCATTGTCAGGTAATGATGTTCCTATAAATCTCTATCAGGATGAATGTTATTCTCTGTCTTGGCAAGAAAGGGTGAAGTCTCAATGCACAACTTTCACCCTCCAAAATCCCAGTCCTAGTTAGGAGAAGGCTGATCTCACTTGGCAGCTCCCTGAGGGCCCACTTTCCATATCCTGCCCAGTTGTCATCTCTGAGGGAGTCCAGCACCCAACTTCAGTCTCCTCAGGCCACCCAAAGTGGAAACAAGGTCTCACAAACTGTGACCCAGAGAGATGGCCATTGCTAGTGAGTACAGAGACAGGTATGGGGGAAGAGGTTCATGGCCGCCTCTAGGCCTGGTCCAAGGCGAGTGAGGAACTTAGTGAGGGCTGTGGACCCCTGTTGGATGTGGTCCCCAGTCTGGTCCCAGGGCCTCCAGCCTCATCCACTGGTTCAAGGCTGGATGAGCTAGAGGGCCTCCAGGAGAAGACCTCACTCTGTCTCTTACCTCACTTCCCACCTGATGACCACCACACCACCCATCAGCACTGATCCTTGGCTGAATCTCTTCCCCAATGGTTCCTCACTGAGAGTTCCAGTGTGAGCAGGAAAAGTAATGGCTGATTGTTGACAGCTGGTTACTTTGGGGCAGAGCCCACTGAGGCACTGAGCAATGGCAGAGCAAGACCTGTTGCCTAGTAATGGGGTGCAGAGTAAAGAGGCGCATAACGGGGCTATGCTCACCTGTAATGAAAGCAAGGTGGCAAGTACTTTTACACTTCCCTCCCCTCTATTCTGGTCTTGCAATATTTGTTGCTTATATTATTTTCACTTTGTTGGCATTTATAGCATCTATATCCTATTGTGAAAATAGTCTCTCAAGTTTTTATTCTTAATTTTATATTTAAATGGATTTAATGATCCTTATCACACTTTTCCCCTAGAGCCTCTTTTTGAGAGTTTTGTTTTGATTCCCCTAAAAGTTTATTAGCTTTCATTGTTAAGAGTGTTTTTCAAGAAAGTCTCTATTCCCTGAATATTTTCACACGGAAAGATGCCTGTACCTATATACTTCAATGTCCATTCGGCAGGGGATAATATTCTTGAGTCATACTTTCTCTCCTTTGGAGCACTATAAGCATTGCTCTGCTGTTTCATGGTAGTGAATTCTGCCATGAAGATATGTGAGGCCTCACTGACACATCCCCACTCTCTCACCTATAGAAAACCCCACTTTCCTGTCTACCTGGATTTCAGAAGAAGTTTTTCTTTGACTTTAATCATTATATGCCCAATGTTGGCAATCAATATTAATCTTTCTTAGTAGACAGTATGTCCATTTAACCTGTTGAATCAGTTTTTCCTTCATTTCAGAAAAAAGTTACTGAATTGTATCTTTCTTTCTTTCTCTTCCTTCCTTCCTCTAGTGTATATATTTACATGAAGTGACATTTCTTTTCCTTTTGTCCAGATTTACTTTGACAACTTAGTTCAAACACTGTGCCTTCTATAATAAAGTGTGGGTGTGTTCTCCCTAATTCTCTTCTCACTTATCTCTGGAACCTATTTGTTCTTTCCCCTCTGGGCTAATGTATCACAGTAGTTTTATTCTTTCACTTTGCTGTCTCTGTAATGTAACAACAGAGATGAATGAAGGGAAAAAGAGTGAGGTTAACCTGGACTCCTGGGCTGATTCAGTCAATGCTGGGAAATCTTGTTTTACAGCATTCTCCTAGGGTGTTACATGTCCTGTCCCATGACCAACACCAGTTAGCCATAAGTATGAAGTATATCTCATCCATGGGCTTTGGCTTACCACTCTAAGACAGCACATCTGTAAGAGGCAAGTCCTAATGGCCTTCTGCCTCAAACAAGCTTCTAAGTTAATTTTAGGTGCTTCTTACTCTGGATGAATTTCTCTTGACTTTTCCCACAGATAACAATAGGCTCCTTAAGCCTACTCTACAAAATGTTTAGCTTGTATTTTTTCTCCTTACTGATTATGTCTGGGGAAGAGTTGAAAGCTATACGTTGTCATACCATACCCCATTCAGAAGTTTCCCTCCTGTTCACTCTATTATAATTTTGTCGTCCAAGTTTATTTACGTTTGCTAGTATGCCTAGAAAAGAAATTCTGTAAGGCTGCTTTATTCTACAGTTTTTTCCTAGAATTAAAAAAAAAACCCTCCAAAATAAAGATTCCCATATGATGGACAGCAGCATAGTGCTAATTAGTGTTGATTAATTTTGAAAACCATATTATTTTAAATTAAACAAGTGTTGTAATACTTTAATACTGGTGTGAAATGGCAATAAAGTTATGATTACTGTTGAACAGGGAGCATAGTATTGGGGTAATTAAAATGAACCCATGGAACCTCAGGACTGGAAATGACCCTGGAAGAACACATCTTGACTGTGTTCCGTCTCTTGGGCATGAGATTGATATCACGTTTGCAGTCTGCTGTAGAGAGGAAAAATATATGAAAAATTTCTTTCTCTTCCTTCCTTCCTCTAGTGTATATATTTACATGAAGTGACATTTCTTTTCCTTTTGTCCAGATTTACTTTGACAACTTAGTTCAAACACTGTGCCTTCTATAATAAAGTGTGGGTGTGTTCTCCCTAATTCTCTTCTCACTTATCTCTGGAACCTATTTGTTTTTTTCCCCTCTGGGCTAATGTATCACAGTAGTTTTATTCTTTCACTTTGCTGTCTCTGTAATGTAACAACAGAGATGAATGAAGGGAAAAAGAGTGAGGTTAACCTGGACTCCTGGGCTGATTCAGTCAATGCTGGGAAATCTTGTTTTACAGCATTCTCCTAGGGTGTTACATGTCCTGTCCCATGACCAACACCAGTTAGCCATAAGTATGAAGTATATCTCATCCATGGGCTTTGGCTTACCACTCTAAGACAGCACATCTGTAAGAGGCAAGTCCTAATGGCCTTCTGCCTCAAACAAGCTTCTAAGTTAATTTTAGGTGCTTCTTACTCTGGAAGAATTTCTCTTGACTTTTCCCACAGATAACAATAGGCTCCTTAAGCCTACTCTACAAAATGTTTAGCTTGTATTTTTTCTCCTTACTGATTATGTCTGGGGAAGAGTTGAAAGCTATATGTTGTCATACCATACCCCATTCAGAAGTTTCCCTCCTGTTCACTCTATTATAATTTTGTCGTCCAAGTTTATTTACGTTTGCTAGTATGCCTAGAAAAGAAATTCTGTAAGGCTGCTTTATTCTACAGTTTTTTCCTAGAATTAAAAAAAACCCTCCAAAATAAAGATTCCCATATGATGGACAGCAGCATAGTGCTAATTAGTGTTGATTAATTTTGAAAACCATATTATTTTAAATTAAACAAGTGTTGTAATACTTTAATACTGGTGTGAAATGGCAATAAAGTTATGATTACTGTTGAACAGGGAGCATAGTATTGGGGTAATTAAAATGAACCCATGGAACCTCAGGACTGGAAATGACCCTGGAAGAACACATCTTGACTGTGTTCCGTCTCTTGGGCATGAGATTGATATCACGTTTGCAGTCTGCTGTAGAGAGACTGGCTCCATACAACACACACGTATATGGAAACAGGAGTGTTGCATGTGAACAAAGTGGCATTTCAGATCAATGGGGCAAGGGAAAGTTATTCAATAAATGGTGAGGTAACAAATGGCTAATCATTTCAGGGAAAAAATATAAAATATCTTATACATATATCTTTATGCAGGCGTCACTGTGTACGTGTGTATTCCTAACTCAAATAACGTCCAAAAACAGATGCCAGAGATATTGTGTTCTTAAATGTTAAAACCAAAACCTTTAAGTGTCAGAGAATATTTGTTAATATTTTTACAATCTCTGTATAGATTGAAAATTTTTAAGTTTTGATGCCAAAGTTAATAGATTAAATTACATAAAAGTGAAAACCTTGAGTTTTTTTGGTAAAAACATCAAAGATTCAAAATCAAAAGAGACTATTGCTAAATCTATAACAAAGGATTATTGCATAAAGAGTTCACAGAAATAAATAATAAGAATATTCAGTATGAAAGTGACAAAGAATATGAATAGGCATTTAACAAAAGAAGATTATAAAAGATATAAATATACTTTAAAATTGGGATATTGGGAACAACCAAAGAAACACGAATTTTGTTAAAAATCTAGCAAATCTACCATTTAAAGAAAAGCAACAATAGACAGACAAAGACTGGTTCTAGTGATATTATTTGTTTTGGGCAAGATTTGTTCACTGATGGAAGTACTTTGGTAAGAATTCAAAATGTTTACACCTGGACCAGTGATTCTACTTTCAGAATTTTATCCTAATAATGGAACTGTATCTGTGCACAGGAATTTTTATAGCAAGCCTGCTTATAATAGTGAATAAACTATAAACAATCATATGCTCAGTTAAGTAAATTACTGTGTATCTATGGAACAGAATTCCATATAGCCTTTTAAGGTGATGTTGTACAAGAATATTTAACGACACAAAGAATACCTATTGTAGAATTAATATAGAAATTATAAATATTGCATACAGTCCACCCGCACTGGCCTGTGCTTTTCTCAGTGATGGTATTTCTGGAGATATTATTTTATTCTTTTTTTTTTTTCCCTTTGTACTGTCTATATTTTCTACCATAAATTCTTACAAGGAGAAAAATGTTAAATTTTTTGATAGTAAGTGTCAGAAGTTTTTGCCAGTAAGTGCCTTCTGAGGGAACCGCCCTGATAACATTTTGTGGTTTTGATATAGTAACATCTGCTTTCTAGAGTGAATTTAATCCTGATGTAATGTCAGTAGAGTTCCTTAATCAGAAAGACAAAATTGGTTTGTTCTCCTGCAACATCGCAAAATTATTTTTCCAATCACGCTTAAAAGAAAAAAGAACTTAAAATAGTGTGTACTGAAAACATGATGGTGGGGTTAGATGAATGTAAAAGTTAATTAATTTGACCTTAATAATTACAGAGGTGAAGAATAACAATGAGTGTCTGGGCAGGCTAGATTAGACTTCTGAAGATTCAGCTTCTAGTTCCATTTGGTCTATCAGCTGGAAGTGTGCTTTTGAGATAATGAGAAAAATAAAAGTAATTACAGGCATTGTTATTATTATTAGCCTTTCATTACTATGCATTACTTTCTATGGCACGTCACTGTGTTTCCTCTAATTTTCTCAACCTCTTTCTCAGGATATTCTGTATCCCTGTTTTACTGATGAAGAAACTCATGTTCAGAAAGGTAGCTGTTAGCCAGCTTCCCAGCTGCAGAAAAAGGTGTAATGATATTCCCAGTTTGTTTCATTCACTAAAGCCCTGATTGCCCCAATGAACACCTATCAAAGGCAGTAACTTTGGTTTACTTTAGAGGCAGTGGTTCACAAAGAAAGACAGTAAATTACCCTGACCAAAAAACGTTCACTACTGTCATAATTGTGTTCAGCAAATAGTTAATAAATACTTCTAAATACAATGTACTATATTCTTTATGGCAGGAACACATGATTGTTGAAAAGGATTCTTCCTCTGTAGAAAATTAAAATCCACAGTGCTGGGTTTGGATCCCAGGTCCTTCACTCCCTAACTGTGTGGACTTTGGACTTTAATTTCACTGTCCCAACTTTCTTTTAATCCATAAAATGAGAACCATAATAATACCTACTTGAAATCTATTTAGGAGGATTAAGAGGGTTATATGTGATGTACTTGAATCGTATTAGTAGCTTAAGTATTAATAGCTTATTAATATTTATTTATTGTGGCTAATTATATAACGTTGATACTGTTTACTGATAGAATAACTTGGTTTGCTTCCTTGAATTTATAATTCCTTCAAACCACATTCACATTTCTCTTGAGCAACAGCCCTGTGTGTGGGTGTGTGCATATGTATGCATACATTGAACTAAATTATGCCTTTCTACTAGCTGGCCCTCTGCTTGACTATAGTATCTGAAAAATAAGATCAGTAATAACACTAAATTCACCAATTTATTGACTAGATTAAATAATACAAGAAATTAAAAAATACATTCAAAATGTGTATTATTGGTGTGGATTAGTCAGCTGTCTTCTCAGTCACTTTCTTTAAATACAGAGGTTTAAGAGAAGACAAGATTTGACTAAAAACCATAATTAGGGTCAAATCTAGAATGAACATTTACAACACAGCAGTTCCTAAGTGTCTGAGGTATTGCTTCTTTTAAATATGTTCCAGACATGCCAGACATTGTGAATAGATGTTTTTTCTAAAATTTCACAGAATTCTGTGAGTAGGTATCAGGTGTAAGTCTTGTTTTAGTACTTTAAAAGGTTTGAGTACTAACCTTTTAATGAGTTTGTGATTTCATACAAATTCTGAGTATGTATTCTTGCCTATTGGCAGGTACCAAGAATGTAATGTTCATACATTGATAAGTTGGAAAAGACAATCCAACTTCATAAAAAATAGGAGAGTTATTTAAACAAACATCATAAAAAATAAGGAAAGAAAAATTATTTGTAAAATGATATTCCCAGTTTGTTTCATTCACTAAAGCCCTGATTGCCCCAATGAACACCTATCAAAGGCAGTAACTTTGGTTTACTTTAGAGGCAGTGGTTCACAAAGAAAGACAGTAAATTACCCTGACCAAAAAACGTTCACTACTGTCATAATTGTGTTCAGCAAATAGTTAATAAATACTTCTAAATACAATGTACTATATTCTTTATGGCAGGAACACATGATTGTTGAAAAGGATTCTTCCTCTGTAGAAAATTAAAATCCACAGTGCTGGGTTTGGATCCCAGGTCCTTCACTCCCTAACTGTGTGGACTTTGGACTTTAATTTCACTGTCCCAACTTTCTTTTAATCCATAAAATGAGAACCATAATAATACCTACTTGAAATCTATTTAGGAGGATTAAGAGGGTTATATGTGATGTACTTGAATCGTATTAGTAGCTTAAGTATTAATAGCTTATTAATATTTATTTATTGTGGCTAATTATATAATGTTGATACTGTTTACTGATAGAATAACTTGGTTTGCTTCCTTGAATTTATAATTCCTTCAAACCACATTCACATTTCTCTTGAGCAACAGCCCTGTGTGTGGGTGTGTGCATATGTATGCACACATTGAACTAAATTATGCCTTTCTACTAGCTGGCCCTCTGCTTGACTATAGTATCTGAAAAATAAGATCAGTAATAACACTAAATTCACCAATTTATTGACTAGATTAAATAATACAAGAAATTAAAAAATACATTCAAAATGTGTATTATTGGTGTGGATTAGTCAGCTGTCTTCTCAGTCACTTTCTTTAAATACAGAGGTTTAAGAGAAGACAAGATTTGACTAAAAACCATAATTAGGGTCAAATCTAGAATGAACATTTACAACACAGCAGTTCCTAAGTGTCTGAGGTATTGCTTCTTTTAAATATGTTCCAGACATGCCAGACATTGTGAATAGATGTTTTTTCTAAAATTTCACAGAATTCTGTGAGTAGGTATCAGGTGTAAGTCTTGTTTTAGTACTTTAAAAGGTTTGAGTACTAACCTTTTAATGAGTTTGTGATTTCATACAAATTCTGAGTATGTATTCTTGCCTATTGGCAGGTACCAAGAATGTAATGTTCATACATTGATAAGTTGGAAAAGACAATCCAACTTCATAAAAAATAGGAGAGTTATTTAAACAAACATGAAGAAACAGGGGAGTAAATGACTTGGCTAATTTAAGCACATGATGTAAACTATTATCAGTGCTAATTAACTAAATAATGAAACTCTTGGAAAAGAAAAGTTTTCTGCTAAGACAGATGACATTGTTAAACTGCATATGCAGAAATGCACACTCCCTCTCTTAGTCTGGTTTATTTTTCTATGACTTCATTGCAAGGCAAAGAATAACAAAGAGCAATGATCGACCATATTAGGGAGAGGAACTGACTTTGGAAGATATGCTTTTGATATTCTTAGAGCATTTCAGGTTATTTCCTTATTCATAAATTATCAGGCATTAAAAAAAATAAACTCAATTACTTAATGGAGAGTTCAGTTGCAGCCAGTCTACCTATCAGATGAATTCACTCATTAACGAACAAATGCAGTAGTAAGAATATCTGAAGTGGTTAATAACTCAGAAGATTCTCAGCCTCAGGCCAGGCTATTTTCACTTAAAATATAACCATAATCATGCACATGTCAAAACTCATTTGCTATGAAGTTGATATTGGTTTTGAAATAAGTTAATACTTGTCTAAGTATAGCCAGTGAAAAATCTCATAGACTTTTCCCTACCTCCCTTCTTGCCTTCCTTTATTTATCCTGAAATGCTCGTGGTTTGAGATATATTGAAATAGCATTTTGTAATATAACTTTAAAACACCTACTTTATAGCTAACTTGCAATGGGAAAAACCTTTTATTCTCTAAAAAAAAAATGATCTAGAAAAGAAAGTCAAAATACATCCTGTGTTACAAAAGTATAACCAAGTCTTGTGTTAGACTTGAAACAAAGTATTTAATCTTATTTATATTAAACAATGGAATAAAAATCCAACAAAGCCTCAAGGGTTTAAAAAATTGTTTTTGGAAATAAGAAAAGCTTAATTTAAGCAGTAAAGATAATTATCACGCTTAAAAAAAAAATAAGTAGCAGTGAATCACCAAGGACCATTTTACTATGAGTCATAATGATATGTGATCAGAGTCTTTAGTAGGTAGGTTTGTTTTTTTTTATAAGAATACCCTTTGGTGGTTTTCTTCTGCCTGCGGATTTTTCATAATTTGACATTGCTTTCTGAGGTTGAGACTTTTCATCTCTAGAAGACTCACTACACTATAAATACAGTTCCTGTAGTTCACATGGTGCAGCAGAGTTGATCAGATGGATGAGTCCCCTTCGGTGTCACCTACTCAGCTTCTTTCTCCACCCCATCCTGCCTCGTGTGCAGACACGTAAAGCGTTGAGTTGATAAACAGGATGGTTTAAGGTGAAAGTGAAAAGGAAAAAAGGATAAAATGAAGTTTTTCGAGGGCAGCTATATTACTTCTTTGTATCTCCTCTGTGTGATTATATCACAGTTACTCTGCCCATAATAGGACATCAGTAAATATTTGTTGAGAAGGAGAATGAATGGATAAATGAGGTATCATTGAGAATGGTTTGTAGCCTCTTTACATTTCTAATTTTTTAAAAAAATTTTAAGGATAGTTGATATTTAATATTGTGTTTAATTTCTGCTGTACAGAACAGTGACTCAATTATACTTATATATTTATTCTTGTTCATATTCTTTTCCATTATTGTTTATAACAGGGCATTGAATATACTTCCCTGTGTTCTACAGTAGGCGTATATGCATGCTAATTCGCTTCAGTTGTGTCTGACTCTTTGCGACCCTATGGACTGTAGCCTGTCAGGTCCCTCTGACCATAGGATTGTCCAGGCAAGAATACTGGAGTGGGTTGCCGTACCCTCCTCAAGAGGACCTAGAGGAGACCTCCTAGAGGAGAGTACGGTCAGGAGACCCAGGGATGGAACCCATATTTCTTATGTCTCCTGCATTGAGAGGCAGGTTCATTACCCCAGCACCATCCAGGAAGCCCTCATCCTGTATATAATATTTTGCATCTTGTAGCCTCTTTTATTGTATTTGGGAAAGCAATTTAGATAAGAGAAAATTGTGAATAATGACATTGGAATAATAATGTGTGTTAATAGTACTCTATAAAATGTGTAAAACAGTTTCACATATTTATCTCATTTATACCTCACAGACCTCTTGCAAAAGACACAAGTGTTATAGGTGGAATATAGAAGGTTAAGTCTCAAGAGATGACAGTGTTTTTCTTCAATATCTCATTAACAAAGTCCCAACCTCTGGGAGTGTCTATCTTCTCAATAGCATATCATTAGTTGTGGTCACTGTGGTGAGCAACAAACCATCCCAAAGATTAGAGCTACACCAGTTTAAGGATGAAATAATTAGTCTAATGAGTAGTTTTATGTTTATGTGGACAGCATGTTGGGGAATGGAGTAGGATAGAAGCTTATAAACTAATGTTATACAAACATAAATATTTAATGAGGACTTACTATGTGCCAGTCCCTTTGGTTAGGTCCATTCTCATACATTTTCTCCATTTTCCAAATGAGGCTTTTAGAGAGTGAATGACTTTCACAGGATTACACAGCAAATAGGTTGCAGGGGTGGAATTTTAATATCCTAAAAGTGTGATAAAGGTTTCTGTTAGAGCATGAAATTTGGTTGGAAGAAAAACCATGAGTTATATCCATCAACTGGATAAGCAGAGATAGAGTCCAGAACAAACTCAGTTGCACGAATAGTGTGTAAGGCAGGAGTTAGTGTGGTAAGGTTGTTAGGAGAGGTAGAAAATTTGAGTTGGCCCTTGATAAGTGGGCAGGATTTAGTTACCTATAAGGCAAAGGTGTTTCAAACAAAGTGAAATGCATCAGTAAATTGCTAATACAAGGCTGACCATAAAAGCGTCAAGCGACAATAAAAATTCTGGATTTTTCATGACAATTAACAGCTGGCGTCTTACATGATTTAGGACATGGGGCTGAGCATGTCAGAAAATTCAGAGGCATCTGACATGTGACATGTGAAGGATCAGAGAGGGCAGTCAAGGCCTGGCTTGGTTGATAAAGGTTTCTTGGCAAAGTTGTATCTTCAGCTCAATTATCATAAAACCTTAGAACTTAGATATGCACAGAGGAGGAACCAGGAGAATACTCTTAATAAAGACACGCTTGGTATTTGACGTGTTTTGGTGGAAAGCAATATGGCTATGAACCTTGGAGTCCAGGCTAAAGAGCTGGTGCTTTTTTAGTCAAAATTACAAACCATTGAAAGCTTGGAACTGCCTGTCAAGAAAGACAGAGATAAAGACTTTGTTTTTGTAAAACTGACTAAAGGAAAAAAGAAATAGCAGCTAGAGTTAGAACCATTAAGGGGCTATTAAAATAGTTAAGCTTTAGCATGTGGAATGGGCAGTTAAAAGGGAAAGATAGACGGAAGGATCTGAGGACCTATTGAACATGAACTGAGGAGAGGACAAAGAAAAAGTGGATGTGAAGGAGTCTAGTTGGTGAAAAGAAGACAGAAGGCATCTTGGTCATCTGCATGATATTCTCAATGTCCACAGCTCTTTGCGTTTATGTCTTTGACTCTTCATCATTACAATGAACCTATGGAGGGGATATCATTTTTCCTGTCTACAAAAGAGGAAATTGAGAGGTTAAGCCAAGGTCTCCAAAACTCAGGCAAGCTATGCTTGTAAGCACCGAGAATTGGTGGTGGGACTGGTGGGGATATGAAGACCTGGAAAGCATCATCCCTGTCTTCCACATTGTATAGATTCTGTTTGTTCATGTTTTAGCTCTATTTTTTTTGGCCACTTCTATTGATCTTTAATTTATTTATCCTCATCCATCCCTGTTCCCTGGCCTGCATGGGCCTCCCATCACAGCAGCCTCCCTCATTGCAGAGCACCAACTCGGTGCATGCGCTCCAGAGCTCTGGCTCGGTAGTTGGACACATCGGTCCAGCTGCTCTGCGGCACGTGGGATCTTCTCAGGTCAGGGATCGAACCAGCACCCCTTGCACTGCAAGGCGGTGTCCTTACCCACTGGACCACCAGGGAAGCCCCATATTTTAGCATTTTTGAAACTGGGATGAGTCTTAATATCATGTAGTCTGCTAATGAGATAGCAACTGTAATGTCTCTGTCCTTTCCTGAGCATGCATGAACTTGTCATAGCTTTTTATGCTATGGTCAATTCGGTTTAATTACATGCACGTTGATACTACATGTATTGAGTTTAATTGTCATATATATCTTTTAAAAGAGTATGCTTTTATTTGGCACTGAAAGTAAAGGTAACCATATAAAAAACGCATGTAAACAAAGCAATGGGGCATACCTTTGATATTTGTTGCATTTTTCTACTACCTCTGTAGCAAATTTATACAGATTTAGTGGGTTAAAACAACAGATGCTTATTATCTTATGATTCTGTAACTCAGAAGTCTGACAGGTTTTACCAGGCTAAAATGAAGATGTTGGTTGGGCTGCATTCTTTCTTTCTGGAAATCCTAGGAGGGAATCTGTTTCCAGGTTCCCAGGACTACTCACTCTCAACTCCTGGACTTCCTTTTCCATCTTCAATGCCAGCAACAGCAGGTTGACTCCTCGAATCACATCTCTCTAACCCTTCTTTTAGATTCACACTTCCCTCTGAGCCTGACCTTCTTCCTGGGAAATCTCTTCTTTTAAACACTCATGTGATTAGATAGGATCTACCTAGATGGTCTGGGATAATATCCCTATCTCAAAGTCCTTACCCTTAATCTTTATATTTTTACTTCTTAAACTTTACATCTATAAAGTCCCCTTTGTTCCCATGTAATCTAATATGTTCTCAGCTTCCAGGAATTAGAACTTGGATGTTCATTAAGGTCGTTATTCTGCTTATCACACTGGGTAAAGTAAAAATTAGTCTTTTGAGAAATGACCACAGCTTCATATTTTCTTGCAAAGCCACAACCAGTGTTTTACGAGATACCTAAAAAGAAGATACCCTGGAGGAAGGCATGACAACCCCTTCACAAGCCAACCAATCAATGCACCTGAATAAGAGGGAAGTTGTCCAATTCATCAGAATGGATATAAAATATTACAAGACCAAGATATTCCCCAGGTAGAGATTTAGAGTATCAGAAGGGAAATAATTTTCTAGACTGCAAAATCTGAGCCACGTAAATTCTCACTATTTTAGGGTATGAATTTGTTCAGCATTTTTTGCCCAGTTAAGTTTCAAATGTTATCAAACTGACTTTGTTAGAACTATAGGTTTTCCTCTCTTTGCTTCTTGACCTCTTTCTATTTAAGAGTGAAAGAACAGGACAAGTTTTATAAGTCAGAACATGTGTTATTCCTGGGCAAGAATACGTTAGTGACAATTTCCACTGTGGGTGGATTTGAGCTTCTGAAGGATGACTATTTTCCAGTTTAACTTTCTATCAACATCAAAGACTCTATTGTCATATCACCCCCATTTACTGCTTCAATCCTGTGCCTATTATAAAATATGTTCTCAACCTTAAGATCTTTTACAGAGGTCATGTTTCACATATTTAAGTTTATAGTTAATTAAATGGAGGCTTTCTGAATACCTACCCATGCCAAAACTGTGCTAGAGGCTTCAAAATGTCTCAGCATATCACATCTAATCCTCAGAGGGCATTCAGGAAGCATATATACCATTACAGGTAGCTGGGCTTCATTTACTCCTAGCAGTCCAACCTTAGCTCTATATGACATTGACTATAGCTATCAGTCCTCCCCCATTGCCGAAGATCTGATAATATGGAGGCCATTGAAAGCTCAAAAGGCTCTGGTAGATTTTAGAAAAGTAATATGTAGGCAAAGGAATTGCTTTTAAGAAAACAATAGTTATTTAGACAATTGGCTCCTAAATTTTTTAGATGGAAAAACAGACATAGAGAACAGACATATGGACACTGTGGGGAATGAACAGTGGGTGGGAGGTGTAGAGGGAGTAACATGTGATCCTGCAGGGGTGCGGTGCAACAGCCTGGAGGGGTGGGATGGGGGAAACTGGGAGTGGGGAGGGTGCCAGGGATATGCATATGACTGATCTGGGAACATACATGTCTGTGAACAAGAAAACTCTGTAAAAATTTTTTAAAATTAAATTAAATTTTAAAAAAAGAATGCAAGTTAAAAAAAAAAGAAAAATGAATTTCATACTCTCAAATGTCTTAAAGGACATTTTTTTTTCTTTCTTGGTGTTTGGATTGGGTATATTGAGAAGCTCAGTGGAAAAATAAAATTATTTTAAAATGAGAAAAAACAGTCAATGTTAGTCTTCATTCATGTTTGTGTGAGGGTTGCAAGTGATTAAAATAAGCCATATTTTGGATCTCAGTCTTTACAGATTTTTCAGCACATGTGATGGCTCAATAAATGTTAGCATAAATATGTGACTGAAATGTGTGACAGTAAACAACAAAACACTCTTAAAATATAACAATAAATAAACTTTGTATGGGAAAAAAATATGTGACTGAAAAGTAAAATATTAGGTGCTGCCAAAACCTAAGGACAATTAGCTGGTTAGAGAGCATAAATAAATAAGGAGTGTGAAAAAGATAATCTGTTTATGTAAATTTTCAGTTTCTCTTTCAGCTCTTCTGCCTCCATTTATTGGGGCCCTAACAAAGCCTATTTATAGAACAAGCATCACTTTCCTTGTATTAGCAACATTCTAAAAGGAGAATCCATGTTCCCATGTCCCTATTTCCTCAGAGTTCAAATGTGAATCTATGTCCATCACACAGGATCCTAACTATAATTTCAATCCTATGCAGATCCAGCCATTAATAAGAATGAAATAAGACTTCTCTGGGGACTCAGTGGTCAAGAATCCACCTGCTCCACCTGCCAATGCAGAAGATGTGGGTTTGATCCCCAATCCAGGATTTTAGAAGTAATATGTAGGCAAAGGAATTGCTTTTAAGAAAACAATAGTTATTTAGACAATTGGCTCCTAAATTTTTTAGATGGAAAAACAGACATAGAGAACAGACATATGGACACTGTGGGGAATGAACAGTGGGTGGGAGGTGTAGAGGGAGTAACATGTGATCCTGCAGGGGTGCGGTGCAACAGCCTGGAGGGGTGGGATGGGGGAAACTGGGAGTGGGGAGGGGGCCAGGGATATGCATATGACTGATCTGGGAACATACATGTCTGTGAACAAGAAAACTCTGTAAAAATTTTTTAAAATTAAATTAAATTTTAAAAAAAGAATGCAAGTTAAAAAAAAAAGAAAAATGAATTTCATACTCTCAAATGTCTTAAAGGACATTTTTTTTTCTTTCTTGGTGTTTGGATTGGGTATATTGAGAAGCTCAGTGGAAAAATAAAATTATTTTAAAATGAGAAAAAACAGTCAATGTTAGTCTTCATTCATGTTTGTGTGAGGGTTGCAAGTGATTAAAATAAGCCATATTTTGGATCTCAGTCTTTACAGATTTTTTCAGCACATGTGATGGCTCAATAAATGTTAGCATAAATATGTGACTGAAATGTGTGACAGTAAACAACAAAACACTCTTAAAATATAACAATAAATAAACTTTGTATGGGAAAAAAATATGTGACTGAAAAGTAAAATATTAGGTGCTGCCAAAACCTAAGGACAATTAGCTGGTTAGAGAGCATAAATAAATAAGGAGTGTGAAAAAGATAATCTGTTTATGTAAATTTTCAGTTTCTCTTTCAGCTCTTCTGCCTCCATTTATTGGGGCCCTAACAAAGCCTATTTATAGAACAAGCATCACTTTCCTTGTATTAGCAACATTCTAAAAGGAGAATCCATGTTCCCATGTCCCTATTTCCTCAGAGTTCAAATGTGAATCTATGTCCATCACACAGGATCCTAACTATAATTTCAATCCTATGCAGATCCAGCCATTAATAAGAATGAAATAAGACTTCTCTGGGGACTCAGTGGTCAAGAATCCACCTGCTCCACCTGCCAATGCAGAAGATGTGGGTTTGATCCCCAATCCAGGAAGATTCCACTCTGTGGAGCAACTAAGGCCATGTGCCACAACTATTGAGCCTATGCTCTAGAGACCAGGAGCCGCAACTACTGAGCCCATTTGCCACAACTACAGAAGCCTGCATGCCCTAGAGTCTGTGCTCCACAAACGAAGCCATGACAACGAAAAGCTGATGCACTACAGCTAGCGCAGCCCCTGCTTACTGCAACTAAAGAAAAGCCTGCAAAGCAACAAAGACTTGGCACAGCCAAAAATAAATAAATAAAATAATATAAAAAAGAATGAAATAATACCACTTGCAGTAACTCTGAATATGAGTGTCATACTGAGTGCAGTAAGTCAAACAGAGGAGAAATTTTGTATGACACCCCTTGTATGTGGAATCTAAGAAGAAATGACAGAAATGAACTTACAAAACTGAAGGAGACGCATAGACTTAGGAGATGAATTTATGGTTACTGGCGGTGGGAAGAAGAGGGAGTTAGGGAGTTTGGGATACTCACATACACATTGTTATATTTAAAATGGATAGATCATAAGAACCTATTGTATAACACATGGAACTCTGTTCAATGTTATGTGACAGCCTAGATGGGAGGGGGTTAGGGAAAATGGATACATGTATGTGTATGGCTGAGTTTCTTCACTGTTTACTTGAAACTGTCATGGTTAGTCAGCTATACCCCAATACAAAATAAAAAGCTCAAAAGAAAATATTAAGACTTCATTCCCAATGGCGTTGGCTTTTTCTGGTCAATCATTTGCATGTGACTGTATTCGTAAGCTCTCTAGTTATATGCTACCAGAGGACAAAAGGTTTTGTAGGTTGTGCGTGTGTCTATAGTTTTCTTTTTGGGGCCCTAACAAAGCCTATTTATAGAACAAGCATCACTTTCCTTGTATTAGCAACATTCTAAAAGGAGAATCCATGTTCCCATGTCCCTATTTCCTCAGAGTTCAAATGTGAATCTATGTCCATCACACAGGATCCTAACTATAATTTCAATCCTATGCAGATCCAGCCATTAATAAGAATGAAATAAGACTTCTCTGGGGACTCAGTGGTCAAGAATCCACCTGCTCCACCTGCCAATGCAGAAGATGTGGGTTTGATCCCCAATCCAGGAAGATTCCACTCTGTGGAGCAACTAAGGCCATGTGCCACAACTATTGAGCCTATGCTCTAGAGACCAGGAGCCGCAACTACTGAGCCCATTTGCCACAACTACAGAAGCCTGCATGCCCTAGAGTCTGTGCTCCACAAACGAAGCCATGACAACGAAAAGCTGATGCACTACAGCTAGCGTAGCCCCTGCTTACTGCAACTAAAGAAAAGCCTGCAAAGCAACAAAGACTTGGCACAGCCAAAAATAAATAAATAAAATAATATAAAAAAGAATGAAATAATACCACTTGCAGTAACTCTGAATATGAGTGTCATACTGAGTGCAGTAAGTCAAACAGAGGAGAAATTTTGTATGACACCCCTTGTATGTGGAATCTAAGAAGAAATGACAGAAATGAACTTACAAAACTGAAGGAGACGCATAGACTTAGGAGATGAATTTATGGTTACTGGCGGTGGGAAGAAGAGGGAATTGGGGAGTTTGGGATACTCACATACACATTGTTATATTTAAAATGGATAGATCATAAGAACCTATTGTATAACACATGGAACTCTGTTCAATGTTATGTGACAGCCTAGATGGGAGGGGGTTAGGGAAAATGGATACATGTATGTGTATGGCTGAGTTTCTTCACTGTTTACTTGAAACTGTCATGGTTAGTCAGCTATACCCCAATACAAAATAAAAAGCTCAAAAGAAAATATTAAGACTTCATTCCCAATGGCGTTGGCTTTTTCTGGTCAATCATTTGCATGTGACTGTATTCGTAAGCTCTCTAGTTATATGCTACCAGAGGACAAAAGGTTTTGTAGGTTGTGCTTGTGTCTATAGATACAATAAACCATAGCAACAGTGCAATATTTAAGAATATCAATTGTATTCTTGGATATGAGGTAGGAGTAGGTTAATGCTGATTCAGGCTGGCTCGTGAAAACCGCTTGTGTGCATTGCTTCCTAACTCAACTTCAATGACTTCATGTTGGTAGCCTGAAATTGGGTATGGTTGGATTCTTTACACCAGAAATTGGCAAACAATGCAAACTGGGTTTGTTTGTTTATTTACTTACTTATTTGGAACTAGCTCAACAGTTTACCACTGGTGTGGGTGATTTCTGTCTTCCAAAGCAAGAAACAAACACAGTTCCTCAATATTTACTTGCTTTCTCCAAACTGACCCCAGGCCAGGTTAACTGAGCCATAACCTTAATAACGTGTGAGACTACAGGCAACGAAAAGATTTGCAATTGCTAACAATTTATATTGACTGCCTATTATACAATGTGGATACACGTGGAGGTGACCAAAGTCAGGGATAGTCCCTTGCTCTCATGGTGTTTACAACTGATGGAAGAAACTGATGTTCATGTAAAATTCAGCTGATACCACTTTAATGGCAGAAAGAGAAAAGGAACTAAAGAGCCTCTTGAGTGTAAAAGAGGAGAGTGAAAAAGCTGGCTTAAAACTCAACATTCAAGGGCTTCCCTAGTGGCTCAGTGGTAAAGAATCTGCCGATCAGCGCAGGTAACATGAGTCTGATCCCTGCTCCAGGAAGATCTCACATGCCTAGGAGCAACTAAGCCTGTGGGCCACAACTATTGAGCCTGTGCCCTAGAGCTGGAGAGCCAGAACTATTGAGCCACATGCTGCAACTACCAAAACCCACAACCCTGGAAGCCATGCTTCACAATAAGAGAAACCACCATAATGAGAAGCCTGCACACCACAATTAGAGAAAACCCAGCACAGCCAAAGATAAATAAATAAAATTGTTAAAAAAAAAACCCTCAACATTCAAAAAACAAAGATCATGATATCCAGTCGTATCTCCTCATGGAAAATAGATGGGAAATGAGGAAACAGTGTTAGATTTCATTTACTTGGGCTCCAAAATCAATGTGGATGATGACCACAGTCAAGAAAGTAAATGACACTGACTCCTTGGAAGAATAGCTGTTGCAAAACTATACAGTTTCTTAAAAAGCAGAGACATGACTTTGCCAACAAATGCCCCTGTAGTCAAAGCTATGTTTTTCCAGTAGTCATGTATGGGTGTGAGAGTTGGACCATAAAGAAGGCTGAGTGCCAAAGAATTGATGTTTTCAAAATAAAGCAATAAACAGAAAACAAAACAACAAAGAACGATGCTTTCAAACTGTGGTGCTGGAGAAGACTCTTGAGTGTCCCTTGGACAGCAAGGAGAACAAACCAATCAATCCTAAAGGAAATCAATATTCAGGAATATTCATTGGAAGGCCTGATGCTAAAGCTGAAGCTTCAATACTTTGACTACCTGGTGTGAAGAGCCAATTCACTGGGAAACACCCTAATGCTGGGAAAGATTGAGGGCAAGTGGAGACCTGGGTGACAGAGGATAAGAAGAATTGTGATGGTATCACTTTAATGTGCGCATAACGGAGGACAAGAGCCTCTTTTGAGTTTGTAAAGGGGGAAATGGAGTCCCTTGCTCTCATGGTGTTTACAACTGATGGAAGAAACTGATGTTCATGTAAAATTCAGCTGATACCACTTTAATGGCAGAAAGAGAAAAGGAACTAAAGAGCCTCTTGAGTGTAAAAGAGGAGAGTGAAAAGCTGGCTTAAAACTCAACATTCAAGGGCTTCCCTAGTGGCTCAGTGGTAAAGAATCTGCCGATCAGCGCAGGTAACATGAGTCTGATCCCTGCTCCAGGAAGATCTCACATGCCTAGGAGCAACTAAGCCTGTGGGCCACAACTATTGAGCCTGTGCCCTAGAGCTGGAGAGCCAGAACTATTGAGCCACATGCTGCAACTACCAAAACCCACAACCCTGGAAGCCATGCTTCACAATAAGAGAAACCACCATAATGAGAAGCCTGCACACCACAATTAGAGAAAACCCAGCACAGCCAAAGATAAATAAATAAAATTGTTAAAAAAAAAACCCTCAACATTCAAAAAACAAAGATCATGATATCCAGTCGTATCTCCTCATGGAAAATAGATGGGAAATGAGGAAACAGTGTTAGATTTCATTTACTTGGGCTCCAAAATCAATGTGGATGATGACCACAGTCAAGAAAGTAAATGACACTGGCTCCTTGGAAGAATAGCTGTTGCAAAACTATACAGTTTCTTAAAAAGCAGAGACATGACTTTGCCAACAAATGCCCCTGTAGTCAAAGCTATGTTTTTCCAGTAGTCATGTATGGGTGTGAGAGTTGGACCATAAAGAAGGCTGAGTGCCAAAGAATTGATGTTTTCAAAATAAAGCAATAAACAGAAAACAAAACAACAAAGAACGATGCTTTCAAACTGTGGTGCTGGAGAAGACTCTTGAGTGTCCCTTGGACAGCAAGGAGAACAAACCAATCAATCCTAAAGGAAATCAATATTCAGGAATATTCATTGGAAGGCCTGATGCTAAAGCTGAAGCTTCAATACTTTGACTACCTGGTGTGAAGAGCCAATTCACTGGGAAACACCCTAATGCTGGGAAAGATTGAGGGCAAGTGGAGACCTGGGTGACAGAGGATAAGAAGAATTGTGATGGTATCACTGACTCAATGGACATAAGTCTGAGATAACTGTGGGAGACAGTGAGGACAGGGAAACCTGGTGTGCTGCAGTTCCTGGGGTTGCAAAGAGTCAGACAAGACGTAGTGGCTGAACATCAACAACAACAAGAGCTGTGAAGGTGAGATAAATAGCATTTCCAGCATATATAAAAGGAGGATTTGACCTCTTCAGGGAAAGAAGGAAAGTCCTTACTAAATGATGATTCCTTGAGATTGAAAGAAACAGTGGGATTTAAATAGACAATGATGGGAAGGTGCACAGTCCACAGGAGGTGCTCAATACATGGTGAGTAGATTGCCTGTTTGTATACTGGAATCTCTATTCAACAATGATACCAGTTTCCAGGGAAACCTGGGTTCCTTTTGATTTCAAAAGAGTGTCACTCTGGGACAACACCTGGAGGTGTCTTTCTGACCCTTCTTTAGTCTCTTTTTAAAAACTGGCTTTCAAGGACCGTTGGCACCTGCTCACTGGAAGCACCCCAGTTCTGTGTGAGATCATATGATAGGAGAGGCATGGCCTTTATATACGCACCAACCAAACAAATAGCTGTGGTTTTCCTAGTTCAAAAAAAAAAAAATTATTGTACTTTAGAAGCCCAGAAACTGCTAGCTTCTTGAGTTGTTGTGACGCTGTCTGTTTTCATGTCTGGCTGTTTATTTCCATGAGCACAGTGACTCATGCTTTGTCTTGTCCCTTTGCCTTATGGCATATAGAGATAAAATTCCCTCAAGGAAACACACACATGATCATTATTAAACTAGTAGAATTTAAGTTTGGAATGCAGTTGTATGTGAATGTCAGAAACTTTTGCTGAAACAAATAAAACATAATTATAATATATATATATATATGTACACACATAGGTATATATATATATATATATATTTACATTTGTTGGTGGTTGAAAGGGCAGGGAGGTACAGAAAGGAACAGGACCCAGGTGTTATTTGGTGAGGGTCATTAGTAGATATGAAAACTGGAACCCGTCATGGGAGATCCTAGGTGCCTCCTGTGTGCAGGTACAAAGCTCACATGGTATTTTAAGATTTGTGGGCTGGCATGGGGAAGGAGATTGTTGTGCTCAGCTATCTGGCACTGCATTAATTTAATCACCACTGTCTTGATGCTTAACCCTCAACACTCCCAGCTCTTTTTTTTTTCATTGAGTCTCACAAGAGATAAGAAAGTTTGTCTTAATTCCTATGTTTATGATATCACCACAGAACCCAAAGTCTCTCCATAAAGTCATTATAAGTGCCCTGATCCAGCTCTTACCTGCTGTCTCTATCATGAGAGCAAGAGCCTCTCCTAGCACCCATAGCATCCATATACTGAGTGTGTACCGAGTGCTCCTTGTTAGAATGCACCCATCGTGCTCGTAATCTTCACAGAAATGCCATGGAGGAGGGTCCTCTCCATTTCATAGACAAGAAAACTGAAATGTAATGAAACTAAGTAGCTTCACAAAATGCACTTACCTAGGGTTTCATGTCTATGTGTGGCTCTAAAGCCTATGCTCGTTCTACTATGCTAAAACTATTTTTGTTTCTCTTTTTCTTCCCCCATGCTCTAGTCATTATGCATAAGCATTTGGAATACATTATTTAGTTACTCTTTCCAAATCTCAGATTAATTTTTTCTAGTCTTAACAATGAAATAATCATAGTATTCAAGTGATGGGATTCATATTAAATTTCCTGTCTTCTTTCAAATGCTACTGAACTTTAGTGAAAATAGATGCCATTAAAAAAAAAAGGACACATCTTTTAAATATAAAGATCTTGAATAGTTTCTGGGAGCCTGGAATGTTCAGGTGAAAGTAAGCTGTTTTGAGTTCCTGCTGATGGAATATTTTAAACAGAGCCACGGATGTTGACTTACTGTGATTATCTTTGAGACATTAAAGTCCTGAGTGTAGAACCACAACAGTAGTAACAGACACAAGGTGTGTAATATAGAAACACAAGGTTCAGCAACTTCACCAAAATCATAATAAATTTAGAACCCAGCCAACCCAGAGGAAATTGTTACATAAACAAAAAGAGAAAACGCATTGAGAGAACTACCTCTGCGAAAGCAAAGTGAAAGCAACTGAGCTTGTCTTTCTACTGTATGACTGCATACACAAAATACATTAAAGCACCAGCCTGAATTAGGTGATCTTGATCAGGCCATCCTTAGAGTCAATCTGCCGAAGCAACTTGTCTGTCTTTTTGAAGCTATGGATAACTTTAGCAAGAGGTGAGCCAGGGATGTCAACTCAGCAAGGGGCACTCCAGACGCCCCCTCAGGGTAAGTGCTAAGGGACTCTCCGGCAGGCCCCAGAAAAGAATAAAGCAGATTTTTTGAAATTAAGCCCCGGGCCTAAACCCAAGAGCTTAACTGGAAGTAGTTTTAAGGTCCAGCTTATTTGTTTGTGGGTTAAGGGAAGTCCCAAGTTTGAAAAATATATACCAATGTCACAGTTTTAAAAAATGGTTTGTAATCCTCCTCCTAAACCTTTTATCTATCCTGGATAATTTTTGCTTTGACAGCCCAAAGTCAATCACAGAGATTCTTATTCTTTCATAGAGTTTTCTTGGTGAAATATTTCCTACCTATAACTTTTACCACTGTTGACCTGAAACTATCACAGCACTGTTAATAGGCTATGCCCCAATAGGAAAAAGTTAGAAAAGATAGGCATTTGATCACTTACTGCCTTGTGCTTTGTTTATATGTGGCTCATTATATTGTGAGTTATGATAAAGGCAAAAGATGAAACAAAAGATTTTTAGTAAAAGGCATCTCTGAATTAAGGTGCTTTTATTTCTGCTTATTTTCATGATTGTAGTATTTCCAATAAGTTTACAAGAGTTTTCATTAATTTTGGTCCTGTTTATGGAGACTGTGCTTAAAATTTGCAACATGAATTCTACTCTCATCAGGCTGGTTAGAATATTGAATTTCAGAAGCTGCTGTCTATATACCTACCTATCCATCCATTTATTCATTCACTTATTTTTACCACTCTTTATCAAACTACGGTTTCCTCATTTGACTGATACTGTAAATACTACTTCTAATTAGGATGTTTTCATGTTTGTTAGATAAGTTATATTGATTTTTCAGTAAATATTTACTTGGGACCTTTTCTCTGAATAGATGAAAGGTTGAACAGCTATAAATAAAATGTAAAATATTGAAGGAAATATTCATTCTAAGCTATTACATTTATTGAAAATTGCTGGGTATACTGATCAAATTAATAAAAATACTCAATAAAATTTTGAATGTATATTTCCTTCATAACAAGAACAAAACTAATATTTTTGGTGATTAGACTGAAGGGTTTCTTTGACTATTAGCCCAACAGATAGTTCTAAGAATTTTGACTTCTTACAAGAATATGTTGTAGTCTGGGATTCCTAACCACATTATTTACCTCTAAAAAGTTTACTTAGCATTAATTTTCAGTTAATTCTTATATATACTCTTCGGTTCATGGCAAAAGATGAGCACATATAATATTTCTGAGAACTAAGTTTAAATAGAGAAACTCAGGACACTATAGCAGAATAAGGACATTTCAGGCTGGGGGATATTAGGTAAATAAAAAAGTGAAAGGTATTTCATTGTAATTATAGATCTTTAAAACACAGGAAAAGAAAAAAGTAATCAGCCAGTTTTCTCCAATCCATTGGATGTGGCCCTCTCTCAGCACATATGTGAAGCATTTGCCGCTGCTTCTGAGTTCCTCTCTTCATCAGATGTTCCAAATAATTTCTTCATATAAGCACAAACCCTATTCTGTGCAGTTAATGACTATGCAAAAATGGCTTATTTTTGAGTTTCTTTATGTCTTTTATTTTATTTTCTCTGCTAGGTTGTCCAGATACTAGTTGTTCCAAGAATCTGCTATAAATCCGTCTCATATGTCAAGTCTTGGGAAGATAACCATGTTCTGCTGTTGATGATCTTGCAGAAGACCTGACCACACACCTCTTAACTTTACTTCTTTACTTTTAGTAGAAAAGTATTTGCTTATTTCTTCAAAAGGCAATAAAGTCCATAAAACAATAACAATCAACATTTAACATGATACGCAATGATAAAGTGAATGATTTCAGACTGCATAAGAACACAAAGTGTGCATGGAAGCATGTGGTACAGGAGGTACTTGGAAATCATGACCATCTCATTATCTATCAGAATAAAGTTTTCTTTGGTTTGTTTTTCTTTTTAAATAATTAATGATAGAGGAGTGATAAATAACAGAGTTTTAAAAAGAATGAATAGCAAGGTAAATAACAATATTCCTCTATTTGAGTAAACTCCATTGAATATATTTATGAATAGTCACTGGCAGCTGAATGAAAAATTGTATGTCCACTATTCCCCAGGCTTCCCTGGTGACTTGGATGGTACAGAATCCGCTTGCAATGCCAAAGACCCAGATTTGATCACTGAGTCTAGAAGATCCCCTGGAGAAGGGAATGGCTACCAACTCCAGTATTCTTGCCTGGAGAATTCCATGGAGAGAAGAGCCTGGTGGACTATGAGGTTACAGAGAGTCAGACAGGACTGAAAGACTAACACTTTCACTTTTGAAAATTCAAAAGAAATAAATACTTGTGGATATCTTTTCTCACAGCAAGGCAAGGTTTTAGAAAGAATGAAAAGGATTTCACTGAACAGTAATAGACCTTTAAAAGTTTTAAGCATATCCATAATGGGATGTGGAAATGAAATATTACTGGTGTACTATGCAGGCCTTTGCTGAAATAGGTTTTTCCTGTTAGTCTGAGAAACTCATTTAAACTAGCTTAAAAATTTTAAGAAAGGAGTAGATATACCACCACTTAATCACTCACCTGTTGGTTAGATCCACTTAAAAAGAGTAGTATAAGCTATTTGCCGCTGCTTCTGAGTTCCTCTCTTCATCAGATGTTTCAAATAATTTCTTCATATAAGCACAAACCCTATTCTGTGCAGTTAATGACTATGCAAAAATGGCTTATTTTTGAGTTTCTTTATGTCTTTTATTTTATTTTCTCTGCTAGGTTGTCCAGATACTAGTTGTTCCAAGAATCTGCTATAAATCCGTCTCATATGTCAAGTCTTGGGAAGATAACCATGTTCTGCTGTTGATGATCTTGCAGAAGACCTGACCACACACCTCTTAACTTTACTTCTTTACTTTTAGTAGAAAAGTATTTGCTTATTTCTTCAAAAGGCAATAAAGTCCATAAAACAATAACAATCAACATTTAACATGATACGCAATGATAAAGTGAATGATTTCAGACTGCATAAGAACACAAAGTGTGCATGGAAGCATGTGGTACAGGAGGTACTTGGAAATCATGACCATCTCATTATCTATCAGAATAAAGTTTTCTTTGGTTTGTTTTTCTTTTTAAATAATTAATGATAGAGGAGTGATAAATAACAGATTTTTAAAAAAGAATGAATAGCAAGGTAAATAACAATATTCCTCTATTTGAGTAAACTCCATTGAATATATTTATGAATAGTCACTGGCAGCTGAATGAAAAATTGTATGTCCACTATTCCCCAGGCTTCCCTGGTGACTTGGATGGTACAGAATCCGCTTGCAATGCCAAAGACCCAGATTTGATCACTGAGTCTAGAAGATCCCCTGGAGAAGGGAATGGCTACCAACTCCAGTATTCTTGCCTGGAGAATTCCATGGAGAGAAGAGCCTGGTGGACTATGAGGTTACAGAGAGTCAGACAGGACTGAAAGACTAACACTTTCACTTTTGAAAATTCAAAAGAAATAAATACTTGTGGATATCTTTTCTCACAGCAAGGCAAGGTTTTAGAAAGAATGAAAAGGATTTCACTGAACAGTAATAGACCTTTAAAAGTTTTAAGCATATCCATAATGGGATGTGGAAATGAAATATTACTGGTGTACTATGCAGGCCTTTGCTGAAATAGGTTTTTCCTGTTAGTCTGAGAAACTCATTTAAACTAGCTTAAAAATTTTAAGAAAGGAGTAGATATACCACCACTTAATCACTCACCTGTTGGTTAGATCCACTTAATTCCTGTCATTATAATGAGAGATGCAGTCAGCAACACTGACTCATATCTTTGTACATCTCAGCTCAGATTGCTGAGCTAAATATATGTATATTTTAATTTAAGTTTTAATAAATGCTATCAAAATACTTTCCAAAAAGATGTTAATAATCTACTTCTTCAAATCCATTTTCCTGTGGGATATATCCTACCGTTAGCAAGTGTTAATACTTTAAAATTTTAGCCTTGTATATGAATGTAAAATGAATCTTTAAACAGACTACCAGAACTAGTAAATGAATTTATCAAGGTTGTAGAATAAAGGGTCAATATATAAAAATCAATATACAGAAATACTATGTCTTTACATGAGCAGTAAACAAGTTGAAAACAGATTACAATAGCATAAAAAACAGTAAATACTTTGGGGTTGCAAGACCTGTATAATGAAAACTTATTTTCCTCAGATTGATTTATAATCAATACAATCCCAGGAAAAACATGTATTTGGTGATAGCACCAAATACATGTACCAATTAAAAGTAATTTCTCATAACCAGATTGCCAGAATGTTAAAACGTAGTACCCAGGGCTTCCCTGGTGGTCCAGTGGGTAAAAAGTCTGCCTTGTAGTGCAAGGGGTGCCGGTTCGATCTCCATCCTGGGAAGATCCCACATGCAGCAGAGCGGCTGGACCAATGTGTCCAGCTACAGAGCCGGAGTTTTGGAGTGCATGCGCCAGAGCCGGTGCTCTTCAGCGAGAGGCCACTGCAATGGGAGGCCCACACAGGCCAAAAGATGGAAATAAATGAAAGACCAATAGAAGTGGCCAAAACAAGCAAACAGACAAACAAAACGTTAGTGTCCAATTTTCCCCAGGAGTTAGTAGCCAAATGTGAATACCAAACAATGTTTGATACAGGACAATTAAACTGATTGATTAATACTTAAACATTGCCCTTAAAAGTAGGAAGTAGGATGAGCTTCCATACTAGTTAGCTAGAGACAGGTCCTATTTATGTCTTTTGTCCTGACCTAATTATTAATGATGTTCTCTGTCACTCTTAAAACTACTTGGATTTCAATGATGAATTTTATATCATCTTGATAAATAGGAACTCAGTGATTTAATTTTTCCATATTAAATGAAAAAGTTGAATGAAATTCAATAATAAATTAAATTTATGCTTTTATGTAGACTTTAATTTTCTGTTGAATGTATATGCATTCTTTATATATATGGGTTTAAAAGTGAAGTGAAAGTGTCAGTCCCTCAGTCATGTCTGACTCTTTGTGACCCCATGAACTTTAGCCTCCAGACTGCTCTGTCCATGGAATGTTCCAGGCAAGCATATTGGAGTGGGCAGCCATTCCCTTCACCAGGGCTTCCTGACTCAGGGATCAAACTCTCATCTCCCATATGCATATATAACATTTGTTATTCTCTTTGTGGTTTCCTTGGGATTATTGTTAGCAAATAAGTTTTAAAATCATCTATCTGAATTAAGAGCAATAATTTCAATAATATTCAAAAATTTTGCTCCAATAATGCTCTGTTTTCTCCCTTTCCATTGTGTTATCATTGTTGTACAAATTACATCTTCAGAATGTATAAGCCCATCAGTACAGCCATATGATTGTTGTTTATACAATTGTCCTTTAAATCAAATAGGAGAAGAAAAAAATTACCAAAAAATGCATATATGTATTCTTCTTTACTGAACCATGCATTTTTCATTACTGATACTTTTACTGTTTCATGTGGATTCAAATTACTGTCTAGTGTTCTTTAATTTCAGCTTGAAGGCCTAGCTTTAATATTTTTCTATACTTTATTTTGTAATATCTTAATTTCCTCTTCATTTTTAGAAGGATAGTTTGATCAGATGTAAAATTCTTTGTTAAATGTCTTTTTCTTTCAGCACTTTGAAAATATTATCACACTGCCTACTGTCCTTATTAGATTCTAATTAGGGGTCAGGGGTTCCCCTCGTGGTTCAGATGGTAAAGAATCTGCCTGCAATGTGATAGACCTGGGTTCGAGCCCTGCATCAGGAAGATCCCCTAGAGAAGGAAATGGCAATCCACTCTAGTATTCTTGCCTGGAGAATCACATGGACAGAGGAGCCTGGCAGGCTACAGTCCATGGGGCTGCAAAGAGTTGGATACAATCGAATGACTAACACACACACAGGGGTCAGAATGTTATACTTACTGAGGATACTTTGTACATGTTGAGTCATATCTCTCTCTCTCTCTCTCTCTCTCTCTCTCTCTTTTATTTCCCCTCCAAGATTCTTGTATCTTTATCTACAGTTTGACAATGATTTGTCTGGGTCTTGATCTCTTTGAGTTTATCATAATTAGGACTTACTGAGTTTTTGGAATGTGCAGATTCATGTTTTTCACCATATTTTTTTTTTAAAAGATTTATTTATTTATTTATTTTGGGGGGTTGGAGTGGGGAGGGAGGGGAGCAGGTGGGTTACTTCTATTGGTCTTTCATTTGTCTATTTTCATCCATCTTTGTTCTTTGGCCTGTGTGGACCTCCCATCGTGGTGGCCTCTGTTGTCGCAGAGCACCGGCTCTGGGCGCATGCGCTCCAGAGCTCCAGCTTGGTGATTGGACACATGGGTCCAGCCACTCCGCGGCACGTGGGATCTTCCCAAGCCAGGGATCGAACCGGCACCCCTTGCACTGCAAGGCGGTGTCCTTACCCACTGGACCACCAGAGAAGCCCCATCATATTGTTTTTAACAATTATTTGTTCAAGTATCCCTCCATCTTCTGTCTCCTTTCATTCTGGGGCTGCCATTATATTTATCTTTGTTCAACTGATGCTGTCACACAGGTCTCTGAGGTTCCGTTTATTTATTTATTTATTTTTCATTTTCTTATCCTCTCTGTTCCTTACTCTGGATAATCTCAATCTATTTATCTTTGAGTCCACTGATTCTTTTCTGATTCTTTTTTTCCCTTGTGTTAATTCAAATTTGATATTGAGCCTATCTGATGAAATTTTCATTTCAGTCATTACACTTTTCAACTCTTGAATAATCTTTTGCTTTTTTTAAAATTATTATTTCTATGTCTTTGTTAGTATTCTCTATTTGACAAAATATCATTCTTATACTTTTACATAATCCTTCAGTGTGGGTTCCTTTAGTTCCTCAAACATATATGTAATAGCTGATTTAAGTCTTTGTTTAGCCAATCCAATGTCTGTGTTTCCTCAGGGACAGTTTTTCTTTAAGTAATTATTTTTATTTTGCTTTTACAGAATTTGTTGCTTACAGCTATACAGACTCAAGGAGTTTTTTTTTTTTTTTGGCCATTTCTATTGGTCTTTCATTTATTTCCATCTTTGATCTTTTGGCCTGTGTGGGCCACCTATTGCAGTGGCCTCTCTTGCTACAGAGCACTGGCTCTGGGTGCATGTGCTCCAGAGCGCTGGCTCTGTAGTTGGACACATCGGTCCAGCCGCTCCATGGCACGTGGGATCTTCCCAGGCCAGGGATCAGACTAGCATCCCTTGCACAACAAGGCTGTGTCCTTACCCACTGGACCACCACGGAAACCCGGGACAGTTTTTATTTACCACTTTTTTCCTGTGTATAAACCATACTTTCCTGGTTATTTGTGTGTATCATAGTTTTTATGTTGAAAATGGACATTTAAAATAATATAATAAGGCAACTGTGAAAATCTAGAAATCCGAGGATTTGCTGTTGTTGCTACTGCTGTCTGCTTATTGAGTGACTCCCCAAACTAATTCTATAAGGTCTATGCTTTGTCTTAAGTGGCCACCAAAGTCTCTGTTAGAATGACTTAGTGATCAGTTGGAAATTAGTCAGAGATTTCCTTCACTGTCTTCAATTAGTACATTTTCCACTTTTGCTGAGGGGCTGTGTGTATGTGCATGTGTATATGCATGTGGGTTGAAGTATACTTTCAACCTCAGTCAGAGAGTTTTTCTTATGTAAAAAATGGATTTTGTAACCAGGAAAATACAAAATTATGAAGTCCTTCATATATAAAGGATATTGTAAAATTTTTAAAAAGTTACTTTTTATACCATATACATTCTGTGTCTTAAGTTAAAAGCAATGTAAAAATGCTCAAAACATTTTTAAACAGCAAAAATCAGCACTTCTTCTTTCTAGCCCATACATTGCCTTTGTTGTCTAATTTTAAAAAATGGTTGTCTTTATTACTCTTAGGCATTGCAAAGGCCATGTGGTAATGCTTACAAACACCTTCTTTCTGTAGCAAAATACTTGCTGTTCACTGAAGCAAATGTTTCAGGTTTACATTAGACTTAGAGTGTAAGTAATTGGGTCGGCAGATGTCTTGAACACATTGTATGCTTAAATATCACTGTTAGTGTAAAAAGTGTTACAGTGAATCATGCTCCCAACAATTCACTGTAATTCTGCAATATGCCCTTCAGCATATGGAGTGGCAATGTCTCAGAATGTTTTAAAATGTTCTGATGCATTTAATGTCTTTTTTGTGTACCCCAAAGCATGATTAAACATTTAATGGTCTTTAATAGCAATTCTGAGGACAGTATGAAGAGCATCTATAAAGGCTTACTACATCTAATTTAAGATTAAAGAGTTCTAAAGGAAACTCATTGTTAGAATTTGGTAGCACAGCTTTCATGTTCTGTTTTTTTCAAACATTTTAGCATGCTACTTTTCATGGTAAAATACATGCTTAATGCATGAAAGGGGCTGACTCTTGGGGTTCTTTATATGAGAGATGAAGTGCGAGAATGCCCTCCTCAAAATAAAACACATGTTAAATACAAGCATGATATTAAATTAGCTTAACTATTTGTGATTTGTGTTTCTCATGTTTCACAAAATCAGTAATTCTAATTTAATTCACAAAGCTTTAACTGAAATCAAAATTTCACATCAATGGTATGTATTATCAATGGGAAGCTACAAAGGTTTCTGAACCTCATACAAGAGTTTGTGCTTTATGCTGAAAATACCAAGAGCCGTTTAATGAATGCCTCATGGAAAAATCAAAATGTTACTTCAAAACCTGTTTGTATAGTAGTGAATACTAAGGGAAAAGCCTACCATTTGTGGAAGAACTTCCCTTCTGAGTTGTCTTTAATTTTGTTCCTTATTAGACACCTACATCTTCTGACTTTCAGCATTGTAGTGATACCACTGTGAAACTTAGCTAGTTTAATATCACTGTGGCACTGTGCTTTCAAACTCCCTTCAGTTTGTGATACTCTTTGTCATGTAGAAGTCTGAGGGATATCCCTAGTGTCTTGTGTTTTGCAAGGATTTCATGAATATAATCTCTTAAGCCTGTTTACAATTTCTGTATCTCTCTCTCCTTGTAGGATTCCATACTTGTCAGAGACCAAGTTGGGATTGAATGCTATACGTATTCTTTATTCTCCCATCTTTCTCCCTGGACACTATGCCCTCCTCCTTGAGCCAAAACAAAGAAGCAAACTAACAGTCAACTGATATAAATTAATTTCTCATAAATCAATCTCACAAGCTCAGTAAAGATGCTTAGATATTCTTGAATCACAATAGGGACACAGTCTAGGCTCAATGAATTTCTTTTTCTCTATATATTGTACCAGCCAAATAGTAACCCCACCTTCAGTGCCAAGTCCAGGTTCTATGAACCTCTTCCTCTGAGTTCCTGGAGTTTCAGCACCAACTAGGCAAGGCTCCTTCTCAGAGACTCTCTGGGTCCTTACTCTAGGTTTTTAGGTTCTGATAGCTGCCACTTCTTTCTTCTAGCCTTTGGGCAACAGCTACTTCCTGGGGTTGCTTATCTGTTTTACCTCTGTGTCTCTCTTCGGCTTTTTTAGTTTTCTAGGTTGGAGGAGAGAAGAGCCTGGTAGGCTACAGCCCTTGGGGTTGCAAGGAGTCGGACATGACTTAGCATCTGGACAATAGCAAGTATATATTCAGTCTTTCATTTCATTAATGTGTCATTTCTATTTTCCTGACTGTCCCTTGGTTGTACCAGTGTGGGGACACCTTGAGGCTGATAGGAGACGGGAATCATTGCTTCTGCCTGGATGAGAGGCCTTTGCTGAGACAACACCAATAAAACGAAGTGGACAGGAAGCAGCAAGCCCTTTCTTCAGACCCAACCTTCCTGCCTTCCTTTAACATCTTCTAATGGCTGAGCCCAGCAGGGACTACAAATTTGGTTGTGGAAGAACTTCTTCTGAGTTGTCTTTAATTTTGTTCCTTATTAGACACCTACATCTTCTGACTTTCAGCATTGTATTGATACCACTGTGAAACTTAGCTAGTTTAATATCACTGTGGCACTGTGCTTTCAAACTCCTTCAGTTTGTGATACTCTTTGTCATGTAGAAGTCTGAGGGATATCCCTAGTGTCTTGTGTTTTGCAAGGATTTCATGAATATAATCTCTTAAGCCTGTTTACAATTTCTGTATCTCTCTCTCCTTGTAGGATTCCATACTTGTCAGAGACCAAGTTGGGATTGAATGCTATACATATTCTTTATTCTCCCATCTTTCTCCCTGGACACTATGCCCTCCTCCTTGAGCCAAAACAAAGAAGCAAACTAACAGTCAACTGATATAAATTAATTTCTCATAAATCAATCTCACAAGCTCAGTAAAGATGCTTAGATATTCTTGAATCACAATAGGGACACAGTCTAGGCTCAATGAATTTCTTTTTCTCTATATATTGTACCAGCCAAATAGTAACCCCACCTTCAGTGCCAAGTCCAGGTTCTATGAACCTCTTCCTCTGAGTTCCTGGAGTTTCAGCACCAACTAGGCAAGGCTCCTTCTCAGAGACTCTCTGGGTCCTTACTCTAGGTTTTTAGGTTCTGATAGCTGCCACTTCTTTCTTCTAGCCTTTGGGCAACAGCTACTTCCTGGGGTTGCTTATCTGTTTTACCTCTGTGTCTCTCTTCGGCTTTTTTAGTTTTCTAGATTGGAGGAGAGAAGAGCCTGGTAGGCTACAGCCCTTGGGGTTGCAAGGAGTCGGACATGACTTAGCATCTGGACAATAGCAAGTATATATTCAGTCTTTCATTTCATTAATGTGTCATTTCTATTTTCCTGACTGTCCCTTGGTTGTACCAGTGTGGGGACACCTTGAGGCTGATAGGAGACGGGAATCATTGCTTCTGCCTGGATGAGAGGCCTTTGCTGAGACAACACCAATAAAACGAAGTGGACAGGAAGCAGCAAGCCCTTTCTTCAGACCCAACCTTCCTGCCTTCCTTTAACATCTTCTAATGGCTGAGCCCAGCAGGGAGCCAGATGGCCAGGGAGAAGTGTGCTTTGCAGAGTCTCAGTCCCAGTATCACCAAACAGAGCAGAAAGGGTGAATTTGGCGCTGAAAGATAATTGCTTTATAATTGGTACACATAGTTTTGATCATTGCTTTTAAATACTAGTGACCTCAAATGGATTTCTAGCAGTGTTATGAAATCAATGTATTATGATACATTTCATATACAAGAGGCATTCCAGAGTGTATCTGTCTATCTATATAAAACCATTAATTTTTTTTGGGCCCTTTAATAATTATAAAGAGATGTATGTTGTTACTTTCATACTAACAACTTTAATTTAGTGAAAAATAAATGTGAATATGTGCCTATACTTTCCAAGATAATTTATATATATATATATATATATATATATATATATATGTATGTATATGTATATATAGATAGATAGATAGATATTAATTTTGGCATTTTTTATTGGTATTTTATTTATTTATGTTCATCCATCTTTATTCTTTGGCATGTGTGGGCCTCCCATTGCAGTGGCCTTCCTCATTGCAGAGTACCGACTCTGGGCACATGTGCTCCAGAGCGTCGCCTTGCAATTGGATACCTTGGTCCAACTGCTCTGCAGCATGTGGGATCTTCCCAGATCAGGGATCGAACTGGTGCCCCTTGCACTGTAAGGTGGGCTCTTTACTCACGGGACCACCAGGGGAGTGCCCTTTCCAAGATAATTTGATGGCTCTATAATCTAGAATTAGGAATAGGAAAGTAATACAGAGTTGTAGAACTTAGATGTAATGTAAGTTATAGTACTTAAGTCAGAATACTATCATATTTTCATCTTTGCTTTAAAAAAATATTTTTTATTTTATTCAACCTATTTGTTAAATTAATACTTTTTTTTTTTAGTGTTGAACTGTATCTTTACATTGATTTGTTCACTTAAAAAGTACTTATTGAGTACTTACTGGAAATGTGCAGGTATTAAGGATATAGTAGCAAAAAAAAAACCCACAAAAATCAGGTTGTTTCTTGTGTAAATGTCCAAAGATAAACTGTAAGCAAAAAGTAAAAAGATAAACTGTGAGTAGCGCTGAGCCGGGGGAAATGGCCAGGGAGAAGGGGGCTTTGCAGAGTCTCAGTCCCAGTATCACCAAACAGAGCAGAAAGGGTGAATTTGGCGCTGAAAGATAATTGCTTTATAATTGGTACACATAGTTTTGATCATTGCTTTTAAATACTAGTGACCTCAAATGGATTTCTAGCAGTGTTATGAAATCAATGTATTATGATACATTTCATATACAAGAGGCATTCCAGAGTGTATCTGTCTATCTATATAAAACCATTAATTTTTTTGGCCTTGAATAATTATAAAGAGATGTATGTTGTTACTTTCATACTAACAACTTTAATTTAGTGAAAAATAAATGTGAATATGTGCCTATACTTTCCAAGATAATTTATATATATATATATATATATATATATATACATATATATATGTATGTATATGTATATATAGATAGATAGATAGATATTAATTTTGGCATTTTTTATTGGTATTTTATTTATTTATGTTCATCCATCTTTATTCTTTGGCATGTGTGGGCCTCCCATTGCAGTGGCCTTCCTCATTGCAGAGTACCGACTCTGGGCACATGTGCTCCAGAGCGTCGCCTTGCAATTGGATACCTTGGTCCAACTGCTCTGCAGCATGTGGGATCTTCCCAGATCAGGGATCGAACTGGTGCCCCTTGCACTGTAAGGTGGGCTCTTTACTCACGGGACCACCAGGGGAGTGCCCTTTCCAAGATAATTTGATGGCTCTATAATCTAGAATTAGGAATAGGAAAGTAATACAGAGTTGTAGAACTTAGATGTAATGTAAGTTATAGTACTTAAGTCAGAATACTATCATATTTTCATCTTTGCTTTAAAAAAATATTTTTTATTTTATTCAACCTATTTGTTAAATTAATACTTTTTTTTTTTAGTGTTGAACTGTATCTTTACATTGATTTGTTCACTTAAAAAGTACTTATTGAGTACTTACTGGAAATGTGCAGGTATTAAGGATATAGTAGCAAAAAAAAAAAAAAAACCCACAAAAATCAGGTTGTTTCTTGTGTAAATGTCCAAAGATAAACTGTAAGCAAGTAATGTAATTGTTGAGTTTTATTGTAGGGAAAAAAATTGTGAGTGTATAGTCCATGTACCTGACTATTGTTTATGGAGCAGGAAAGGGTCTTCCTCATCTCCAAGGAGCAAGGTTTAATTTGAAACCTGTAGAAGGAATAGGTACTGGTTTTGAACAAGTATTGGAAAGTGCGATGGAATGAAGGAGGAATATCAGGCAGTGTGAGTGAAGTGAGGAGTCAAGAGAAAAGAAAGTGAAGAGGATTCCAGGTTGAGAATAGTTCATGTTCAATGACAATCTTATTTTCTCAGGATTGAACTCTCCTACAGTTTTATATAATTTCTCTTTTTTTTCAGTTTGTATCTCTGGTTCCTAATGAAAGGCTTATCAAATAGTAGGTAGTCAATAAATGAATGAAAAATATATGAGTGAATATATTTTCCTTTTTCCTAAAATATTGGAACTCAATGATTTTCCTGGTGAACAAGATTCCAACGACTAGGCACTTAAGCCTTCAGGTTTAGGCATTTGGTTTCAGGACGTCTAGTTTAAAATAGAAAGTTCTCACCCCCTAAAAAGAAATAATACCTTGATTCATAGTCAGTCAATAATACAAAAACATGACATGATACCAGCATTTGATGCTTCATAAGAACACTAGAGGTTTAGGACCTCAAAGAGAAAATCAGATGTTTTGGCTTTACCTAAAGCACTCAGATATAAAATATTAATATTATTTGCTCAGTTGTCTAAAATAGAATTTAAAAACATTGCATCTAATTCATTGAATATTTTTATGTTTGCATTTTAAATGGACATAGGAATAGAAAGCTATATTATTCTGTATGTGAATTTGTCTAACAAAATTCTTAAAAATGTGAGAGATGTTATTCTGTAAATATAATAATAAAAAGAATATGAGTTTTCCACAGGTCTATATAATGAAATTTCTAATTAGACTAAAGAAATAAGCACAAACACACAATAAGCAACCAATCAAAAATATTAAAAGGAAAAAAACCAAGTGCTTTAGTTAAATTCTCAAGTTCTTAACTAGAGTTAAGTAATAAGAAGGAAGAAAGGGAAGAAGGAAGGAAGGAAGGAAGGAAGGAAGGCAAGACAACCTCTATTCCTGCCACCTAGCATTACAGAAAAATGGTAAAATGAAGTCAAATAGATGTGAAAAAGTCAGATGAGAGGAATTAATTATCCATTCACAAAGTAAAGATGGAGATTCTAATTTTCTATAATTAAATTAAAATCAGAGAATAGAAGAGAACCTTGATGAATACATCAAATAATCATACTCTTATTTGACTAGGCATTCATAGATATGATTTCTGAGGTGGGTGGAGGACTGAAATTACTACAAAAATTTGGCTTTTTAAGGCTGGCCTTTGTGAACTTTTAAAAATATTCCTACCTTAGACTTACTTAATTAAATTTTAGAGGAACAGTTTCTTGTGTGAAATTAGACATAGTTAAAATAAAGTGCCCTATTATATTATTAATGACTATAGAGAAAACAATCTTTATCTTCAGTTATAGGCTATTGGACATGGTCAACGGTTTCTACAAGTAAAATTATACTATAATAAATTTACAAATAACTGAATAAAGACTTAGAGGCAAGAAAATAGGTGAAACTGGAAAATAGTGGGGAAACTGAGAATATTTTCTATGAGAGAGCTCTCCCTCTTATTAGAATGCAAAATTGGGGTTTCCCTGGTGGTCCAAAAGAAATAATACCTTGTTTTCAGTCAATAATACAAAAACATGACATGATACCAGCATTTGATGCTTCATAAGAACACTAGAGGTTTAGGACCTCAAAGAGAAAATCAGATGTTTTGGCTTTACCTAAAGCACTCAGATATAAAATATTAATATTATTTGCTCAGTTGTCTAAAATAGAATTTAAAAACATTGCATCTAATTCATTGAATATTTTTATGTTTGCATTTTAAATGGACATAGGAATAGAAAGCTATATTATTCTGTATGTGAATTTGTCTAACAAAATTCTTAAAAATGTGAGAGATGTTATTCTGTAAATATAATAATAAAAAGAATATGAGTTTTCCACAGGTCTATATAATGAAATTTCTAATTAGACTAAAGAAATAAGCACAAACACACAATAAGCAACCAATCAAAAATATTAAAAGGAAAAAAACCAAGTGCTTTAGTTAAATTCTCAAGTTCTTAACTAGAGTTAAGTAATAAGAAGGAAGAAAGGGAAGAAGGAAGGAAGGAAGGAAGGAAGGAAGGCAAGACAACCTCTATTCCTGCCACCTAGCATTACAGAAAAATGGTAAAATGAAGTCAAATAGATGTGAAAAAGTCAGATGAGAGGAATTAATTATCCATTCACAAAGTAAAGATGGAGATTCTAATTTTCTATAATTAAATTAAAATCAGAGAATAGAAGAGAACCTTGATGAATACATCAAATAATCATACTCTTATTTGACTAGGCATTCATAGATATGATTTCTGAGATGGGTGGAGGACTGAAATTACTACAAAAATTTGGCTTTTTAAGGCTGGCCTTTGTGAACTTTTAAAAATATTCCTACCTTAGACTTACTTAATTAAATTTTAGAGGAACAGTTTCTTGTGTGAAATTAGACATAGTTAAAATAAAGTGCCCTATTATATTATTAATGACTATAGAGAAAACAATCTTTATCTTCAGTTATAGGCTATTGGACATGGTCAACGGTTTCTACAAGTAAAATTATACTATAATAAATTTACAAATAACTGAATAAAGACTTAGAGGCAAGAAAATAGGTGAAACTGGAAAATAGTGGGGAAACTGAGAATATTTTCTATGAGAGAGCTCTCCCTCTTATTAGAATGCAAAATTGGGGTTTCCCTGGTGGTCCAGTGGGTAAGGACACCGCCTTGCAGTGCAACGGGCGCCGGTTCCATCCCTGGCCTGGGAAGATCCCACGGGCCGCGGAGCGGCTGGACAGATGGGTCCAATTACCGAGCCGGAGCTCTGGGGCACATGCGCCCAGAGCTGACGCTCTGCAACAACAGACGCCACCGTGATGGGAGGCCCACACGAACCAAAGAACAAAGATGGATGAAAATAGAGAAATGAAAGACCAATAGAAGTGGCCCGCCCACTCCCCTCCTTCCCCAAGCCGCCCCCTTCCCCCAAAATAAAATAAAATGTTAAAAGAAGAAAAAAAAGGATGCAAAATTGACTGCACAGTTTGAAGCAAAAGAAGAATTGTAGTCCCAATTTCAAACATACCATTTAAGAACGAGTTAGGACGGTATGTTTAACTTCAGTTTTAAAATAAAGCTAATGGCCAAAATAAATAAAATTCTAAAGATTTACTAATTTTTCAGGCAAATTGACAGCTTGTCTCTTTATACTCATGTAAATAAAGTCTAAAAAATTTTCTTAGGCAGCTTTTTGCCTGGAACGTAAATGTTTCTTCTTTTCATCTTGTGGCTAATGTTTTCCTATTATCAAGACTTTGCATGCTTTTAACACCCACCCAGCCCCATCACATAATTTTTTCGGAGTGAGTTTTGAGTGACAAGTACATTGATACAACTGAATCATCCTTCTGCAGGCATGTCTTTGTTATCAGATTGGTTTTCAAGTAGATTTATGTATTTTAAAAGTGCGTCCGTTGAACAAGATTAGTCTTTGCAAGATATGGCATTTATCCTAGCAATGGGTGATAGATTTTACACTTCAGACATATGAAGCAAACTAGATAGTAAGCTGACATATTGTTAAGTAGTTCCTTTATTTCTGGTTATCAGATTAATCCCCCAAAGTGAAGCTGAAAGAGTGTTATCATGAAAGTTTACTGGATTTGGGCCAAGTTTCCACCCTCCTGTAATGCTATTTACAAATAACTGAATAAAGACTTAGACAAGTAGGTGAAACTGGAAAATAGTGGGGAAACTGAGAATATTTTCTATGAGAGAGCTCTCCCTCTTATTAGAATGCAAAATTGGGGTTTCCCTGGTGGTCCAGTGGGTAAGGACACCGCCTTGCAGTGCAACGGGCGCCGGTTCCATCCCTGGCCTGGGAAGATCCCACGGGCCGCGGAGCGGCTGGACAGATGGGTCCAATTACCGAGCCGGAGCTCTGGGGCACATGCGCCCAGAGCTGACGCTCTGCAACAACAGACGCCACCGTGATGGGAGGCCCACACGAACCAAAGAACAAAGATGGATGAAAATAGAGAAATGAAAGACCAATAGAAGTGGCCCGCCCGCCCCCTCCCTCCCCAACCCGCCCCCTTCCCCCAAAATAAAATAAAATGTTAAAAGAAGAAAAAAAAGGATGCAAAATTGACTGCACAGTTTGAAGCAAAAGAAGAATTGTAGTCCCAATTTCAAACATACCATTTAAGAACGAGTTAGGACGGTATGTTTAACTTTAGTTTTAAAATAAAGCTAATGGCCAAAATAAATAAAATTCTAAAGATTTACTAATTTTTCAGGCAAATTGACAGCTTGTCTCTTTATACTCATGTAAATAAAGTCTAAAAAATTTTCTTAGACAGCTTTTTGCCTGGAACGTAAATGTTTCTTCTTTTCATCTTGTGGCTAATGTTTTCCTATTATCAAGACTTTGCATGCTTTTAACACCCACCCAGCCCCATCACATAATTTTTTCGGAGTGAGTTTTGAGTGACAAGTACATTGATACAACTGAATCATCCTTCTGCAGGCATGTCTTTGTTATCAGATTGGTTTTCAAGTAGATTTATGTATTTTAAAAGTGCGTCCGTTGAACAAGATTAGTCTTTGCAAGATATGACATTTATCCTAGCAATGGGTGATAGATTTTACACTTCAGACATATGAAGCAAACTAGATAGTAAGCTGACATATTGTTAAGTAGTTCCTTTATTTCTGGTTATCAGATTAATCCCCCAAAGTGAAGCTGAAAGAGTGTTATCATGAAAGTTTACTGGATTTGGGCCAAGTTTCCACCCTCCTGTAATGCTAGGATTTTCCAATAACTAAACCAAGTTAGGTCTTGCCTTAATATAAAAGAGAATTCAGAAAAGCTGACAACTGATAGGCAAAGTGAAAAAGGAAGCAGAAGTTGATGTTTTCTTGCATTTCTATGGTGAGTATAAAAAGCCTACCAAAGAGAACCATGCAAAATACAAAAGTTGAAAGTTTTTTTTTTTTTTCCTCTTTTGGCCTTTTTTTTAAAATTGATTTTTTTTAAATTTATTTTTCATCCGTCTTTATTTTTTGGCCTGTGTTGGCCTCCCATTGCAGTGGCCTCTCCTGTTGCAGAGCACTGGCTCTGGGCACATGTACTCGAGAGCGCTGGCTTGTAATTGGACACCTGGGTACAGCCGCTCTGGGGCACGAGGGATCTTCCCAGGCCAGGGATCGAACTGGTGACCCTTGCACTGCAAGGCGGACTCTTTACCTACGGGACCACCAGGGAAGTCCCGAAAGTTGTTTTTTTATCATGTAATTTTAGGAAAGATGCCATCTTGCTATATGAAAATAATCATATTAAATTATTTCCTAACCATTATATTCCATAAACATATGTTGTTGCTGTTGTTCAGTTGCTAAGTAGTGTTTGACTCTTTGAGATCCCATGAACTGCAGCATGCCAGGCTTCCTTGCCCATCATAGTCTCCGGGCGTTTCTTCAAACTCACATCCATTGAATTCGTGATGCCATCCCAACCATCTCATCCTCTGTCAGCATTATTCCTTTGAACTATATATGTTACTAGCACAATAAAGACATATATAACTAATAAAGATTCAAAATGTAGTTGCTGGGAAAAAATGAAGACAACATAAATCTAAAGAGTCTTTTCTAAGGGATAAAAAAATTTGTGGACTTTTAGAAATCTAAGGGTCACATTCTGCCTAACAATATAATGGTGTGAAAAACTCCAGACATGTTTTATTAACTTTTAGGGAAGTAGATATGACTTTCCTCAATTAAGCAACAGAGGGTTTAGGTAGAAAAAAATAAAATGATTTGATTTGGAGTTTGACTAGGGTGTGGAAATATGAGCTCACCTTCCTCTTGAAGTAGTATACAATCTTTAACAAATAAAAATGTGTAGATGGCTTAGATTTTACTTATTTTTCAGAAAATAATTCCCTTTGCTTGATGGAGAAATAAAATCATTTTGTGTATCTCTAGGCCTTTTGGAACGTTTTCTCTCTCACTTCCACACAAGTTCCTCACATCTCCTTTTCTATCCATTTCTCCCAACCTGTCCCCAACTCCTCCCTCTCAGGTGACCCTTTGTTGTGTACTGCAATATTATGCAAAAATATATGATCAAAGATTTAACCCACATCCCAGACTTTCCACCTAAGAGTCGCTGACTTACCTTTAGCACTGGGTCTTAACAACCATCAACTCTAAAGCAGCACATCAACTGTTTGATTCTTTCCCTTTCTCTTCTGGTTAATCTGTCAATTTCCGGTTGCATTTTTGGTTCAAGGTCCCGACCATCTTATTAAAGGTTAAAATGCTTTGTTATGTCTGGCTAAATTTCTTTACCGATTCTGATTTTTTCCTATTACCTGGTTTCTTTTCTGCTCAATTCCCCATTTATATCTCTATTACTTTCTTTCAGTCTCTCTTATTTACTTAAAATACTTCTTGCCTTAGCTTACTATTTGATTGGAAATAGAATCACAAGCCAGAGTTGCATGAGCTTTTTTTTCTATAGGCTGGTATTCACTCTCTTAAATTATCTTGATCCATAACTCTGTGTATGTGTATGTGTGTCTCTTTCTCTCAGTCTTTATTCCCTCTGGGCAAAGTCATCCTATTCCCAGGGTTCCCTTTCATTGACTTCCTAGAAAGCTTTCATTTCAATATGTATACTTATTTGATTGTTTAACATAATTTCAGTATTTTATCTAATGTTCAAACTTGTATATATTGCTTATAAGCAGTTTTAGAACAGGGGCTATGTTGTTTTTTAGATCGAATTTGTGTAACATATTAAACTCAAGAGAGAAATGGGCAAATTTTTCAATTCTGAAATCATTATCACGGAGTTCCCTGGTAGCCTGCTAGTTAGGATTCTGAGTTTTCACTGCCCTGGCCCAGATTCAATCCCCTGGTCAGGGAACTGAGATCCTGCAAGCCACATGGTGAGGTCATAAAAATAAAATAATCAAGATAGATGTCAGGATGAGATATTTCAAACAGCTTTCCACACATAGAAGTCAGCATCTACAATATAGCTATTATATGCTATCATCTGTAAGGCATTCCTTAAGGAAGGAACTTATCATATCAGCATTACAGCTAGAAATATACTCTGATTGTCAGATCTAGTGAAGCACTCTGTACATGTGCTTTCTTCTTTTACATTCAGAGTTGAAAGAATGACAGATGCTGGGAATCTCCTTGTGGTCCAGTGATTAGGATTGGGTGTTTTCACTGCCGGGGCCTGGGTTTGATCCCCGGTCAGAGAACTAAGGTCTCGCAAGCCAGGCAGTGTGCCCACACACACACAAAAAGGACAGATGCTGGTATTGCTGTTATTCAAAGATCAGGACATGTTGAACTGGAAGGAAACTCAGAGGTTGTGTGGTAAAATCTGTTTCAAAACAAACAAGGGTAAAGTGAATTACTCTAAGATTCACAGTTACTTTTGATTAGTGAGCTGGACCAGACCCAGAGCTCCTAAATGACAGTTATTTTTGCTCTTGCACTAAGTTGCAAAGGAGTCTTTTCATACAGTTTTTCTTGACAAAGTTTTCTCCAGCCACTGTTTCTATGGATAAATGAACTTAGTTCATTATAGAACTGTACTTAGTTTCTCTTAGATACAAGTCAAATACTGGAAATTTGCTATGGCATGAATGGCATCAGAATTCAGTCCCACCCCAGCTCATAATGATCTAGAGTCTTTCTACATTCCCCATTTACCACCCTTCTAGAGTGCCTATTGTAAAGCACAAAACGGCTGTTAAATATCTCTCTCTCTGGGGCTACCCCCACCTTAAATATTAGTACATTCCAAAAAGGTTCTTTACCAGAAGTAGAAAAAGCCAGCCAGACGTCAAAGTCTCTCTTATGTACAAGAAGTTCAGACTTCATCAAGTCAAACCCATGAGTCCGAAGTTGAGAAGAAGAAAGAGGAGCCAATGTAAAGACTAGCCTTTATTTGGCTCTTCCTGTTGGCTTTGTTGGCCAAACTGAAATGTTTTCAAATTATAATTTCCAACACCATTTTCTTCTTAAGCTCTTTATTGTTTTATTGTTTACATCATCAATGGTTATGACTCACCTATACTTATCAGTACATTAAAACAGATATGTGTAGACTAATATGTTCTGAGCATGAGGAAAACATTGTCTAACCAAGCAAAAGCCTTGCTTAAAACACCTGAAAGGGAAAAATTAATTCTAAAATATTTTTCTAAAATTAAAAAATTCTGGGCTTCCCTGGTGGGCCAGTGGGTAAAGAGTCCACCTTGCACTGCAAGGCGTGATGGTTCAATCCCTGGCACGGGAAGATCCCATGTGCCGCAGAGTAGCTGGACCAGTGTGTCCAACTGCAAGCCAGCGCTCTGGAGCGCATGAGCCTAGAACCAGTGCTCTGCAACGAGAGGGGCCACTGAGGTGGGAGGCCCACACAGACTAAAGAATAACGATGGATGAAAATGAATAAATAAAAAATCAATAAAAAGAGGCCAAAAACAACAACAAAAAGTATTAAAAAAAAATTCTTAACAGAGAATGTTGTATGTTTATTGAAACCATTTAGTGACGTGGAGTGGCACCTTGCTTAATTTCTTGCCTTTTGCTGCTCAGAAAGTGACTTAAGGAATAAAACAGCTTTGAGGTACATCTGAATCAATTATTAGCATAATTAAAATGTAATAACATTGCAATAACATTTAAAAAAATCATAAATGACCCACATTAAATCACTTCGGGAAGGGGACGTTTTATCAAATGTTTCTTTGTTGAGTTGTTTTTTTCTTTTTTTAAAGCATATGCCTATGAATAAAACATTTGTTCCTTAATACCTTTCAGGCAATTAATGTGTTGGGTAACATGTAAAGAGTGGAGATTACAGAATTTCATCATATACATTTTAAAATTAGAAAACCGAGGCCTTGTTACCCTAACCTTTCTGAGTAACTTTAGTATAAAATATCAATGAAATAGAATAAAAGGACCTTTTGTGATTACTCATGAGTCCGAGGTTAGAGAAAAGGGCCAATTAAAGACTAGCCTATATTTGGCTCTTCCTGTTGGCTTTGTTGGCCAAACTGAAATGTTTTCAAATTATAATTTCCAACACCATTTTCTTCTTAAGCTCTTTATTGTTTTATTGTTTACATCATCAATGGTTATGACTCACCTATACTTATCAGTACATTAAAACAGATATGTGTAGACTAATATGTTCTGATCATGAGGAAAACATTGTCTAACCAAGCAAAAGCCTTGCTTAAAACACCTGAAAGGGAAAAATTAATTCTAAAATATTTTTCTAAAATTAAAAAATTCTGGGCTTCCCTGGTGGGCCAGTGGGTAAAGAGTCCACCTTGCACTGCAAGGCGTGACGGTTCAATCCCTGGCACGGGAAGATCCCATGTGCCGCAGAGTAGCTGGACCGGTGTGTCCAACTGCAAGCCAGCGCTCTGGAGCACATGAGCCTAGAACCAGTGCTCTGCAACGAGAGGGGCCACTGAGGTGGGAGGCCCACACAGACTAAAGAATAACGATGGATGAAAATGAATAAATAAAAAATCAATAAAAAGAGGCCAAAAACAACAACAAAAAGTATTAAAAAAAAATTCTTAACAGAGAATGTTGTATGTTTATTGAAACCATTTAGTGACGTGGAGTGGCACCTTGCTTAATTTCTTGCCTTTTGCTGCTCAGAAAGTGACTTAAGGAATAAAACAGCTTTGAGGTACATCTGAATCAATTATTAGCATAATTAAAATGTAATAACATTGCAATAACATTTAAAAAAATCATAAATGACCCACATTAAATCACTTCGGGAAGGGGACGTTTTATCAAATGTTTCTTTGTTGAGTTGTTTTTTTCTTTTTTTAAAGCATATGCCTATGAATAAAACATTTGTTCCTTAATACCTTTCAGGCAATTAATGTGTTGGGTAACATGTAAAGAGTGGAGATTACAGAATTTCATCATATACATTTTAAAATTAGAAAACCGAGGCCTTGTTACCCTAACCTTTCTGAGTAACTTTAGTATAAAATATCAATGAAATAGAATAAAAGGACCTTTTGTGATTACTCATGGAATATTTAGGAAGCAGTTTGCAGAATTATGGCTAGTGACCAAAAAAAAAAAAAGAAAGAAAAAGAAAAACCCAAAGCACCAAGCCTCACTTAAAACAGACCATCTAAACTTTTATTTTTTGTCATAAAAAATGATCATAATCAATAGTGTTGAACATTAACTATCATTAACATATTTATGAATTATCAGTCTGTAGGTACATGAAGTCTTTCTTGGCAACATTTCTTGCACTCTCTCTGTGAAATATTTCTGGGTTGATAATCATTCTGGTTATCTGTTGCTACATATCAAATCATCTCAAAACTTACTGGCTCAAAACAAAGACAACATTTATTTTTGTTCATAAATGGCCATATGAGTAGGATTGATGAGGACAGTTTCCTCTATTCCACTCAGCGTCCGCTGAGGCATCTGGAAGACTGGGACCGGGATCATCTGGAGCCTCACAGTTGTGGATGCTGGCTGTCTTCTGGGACCTTAGTTAAGGCTGATGCTAGAACATGGACACATGGTCTTTCCATGTGGCTATTTGGCGTCCTTACAATATGTGGCTAAGGTCCAAGAACAGCATCCCAAGAGAATAAGGTAGAAGCTGCAACAACTCTTATGGGGGCAGAGAAGACACATAATGTTGCTTCCGCTGTAGTCCCAGGTCTACCCAATTTTAAGTGGGGATATGTAGCCCTCTATCTCTCAATAGAGGAGTGTCAGCATTCCATGGTAAGCAAAGTAAGTTGGATGTAATATACTGGTGTAGACATTTTAGAAAAGTATAATCTATTACAGTGGTGATGGGAAAACATTAGGACTAATTGTTGCTCACTAATTGTGCTAGTTGAAAAGGATTAATGTCTATTCAATTTATCTAAACACAAACCTAGTCATATCAATGTAATTGTGTGCATTTCAACCAGAGTCAAAGTAACTTTTGCTTATTTAAATTATACCTTAGAAACAAAGATCAGTATATAAGAATTAAAAAAGAGAGAGAAAATGACTGATCACACTGAAATCTTTCCTGATTCAAGTCAAAATTAGGAGCTAAAAGTCTCCTAAGTTATCTTTGGCCAAATTACATACAATAAAAAAACGAAGTGATTTCTCAGTATGATTTTTAAAAAACCTGCTAACAGATTTTTATGTGATAGTCTGCAAAATCGGTGGTCCAATATGAAGGCAACACTGTTGTGTGACTGTCCTACAGCCCAGTCTTCCACGACAACATCTCCAGATATATACACATATTGAGATGAGGAAACAAATGCTTCCCTTCTGCTTTTCCCATTTTCCAATTTGCCCTTCTTAAAAATAACTAGCCTAAGTGGCTTAAACATAGTTTGTTTTTTTTTTAAGTTTTTTTTTGGTGGGGGGTGGGGGGGGGGGTGGGGAGAGAAGGGGCAGGTGGGCCATTAAACATGGTTTTTATTGAAATGACTTTACTCTTGGCTTCGCAGAGTTTTTCTAGATTTAGGTTCCTTAACAACCCACTGACACCTTACCCCATCTTCTACCTTTTCAAAGAAAACAGCATGACAAGGCAAGGACAGGGAAATTCCTCCAACAGTTCACTGTTCTAAATGATGTCTAAGAAGAGCTTATTTCTTGTCTACCTTTTATGTTTATGCTTTTATGCCAAATTTCAAACATACACATGGTCTTTCCATGTGGCTATTTGGCGTCCTTACAATATGTGGCTAAGGTCCAAGAACAGCATCCCAAGAGAATAAGGTAGAAGTTGCAACAACTCTTATGGGGGCAGAGAAGACACATAATGTTGCTTCCGCTGTAGTCCCAGGTCTACCCAATTTTAAGTGGGGATATGTAGCCCTCTATCTCTCAATAGAGGAGTGTCAGCATTCCATGGTAAGCAAAGTAAGTTGGATGTAATATACTGGTGTAGACATTTTAGAAAAGTATAATCTATTACAGTGGTGATGGGAAAACATTAGGACTAATTGTTGCTCACTAATTGTGCTAGTTGAAAAGGATTAATGTCTATTCAATTTATCTAAACACAAACCTAGTCATATCAATGTAATTGTGTGCATTTCAACCAGAGTCAAAGTAACTTTTGCTTATTTAAATTATACCTTAGAAACAAAGATCAGTATATAAGAATTAAAAAAGAGAGAGAAAATGACTGATCACACTGAAATCTTTCCTGATTCAAGTCAAAATTAGGAGCTAAAAGTCTCCTAAGTTATCTTTGGCCAAATTACATACAATAAAAAAACGAAGTGATTTCTCAGTATGATTTTTAAAAAAAACCTGCTAACAGATTTTTATGTGATAGTCTGCAAAATCGGTGGTCCAATATGAAGGCAACACTGTTGTGTGACTGTCCTACAGCCCAGTCTTCCACGACAACATCTCCAGATATATACACATATTGAGATGAGGAAACAAATGCTTCCCTTCTGCTTTTCCCATTTTCCAATTTGCCCTTCTTAAAAATAACTAGCCTAAGTGGCTTAAACATAGTTTGTTTTTTTTTTAAGTTTTTTGGTGGGGGTGGGGAGGGTTGGGGAGAGAAGGGGCAGGTGGGCCATTAAACATGGTTTTTATTGAAATGACTTTACTCTTGGCTTCGCAGAGTTTTTCTAGATTTAGGTTCCTTAACAACCCACTGACACCTTACCCCATCTTCTACCTTTTCAAAGAAAACAGCATGACAAGGCAAGGACAGGGAAATTCCTCCAACAGTTCACTGTTCTAAATGATGTCTAAGAAGAGCTTATTTTACCTTTTCAAGCTCTACCTTTTATGTTTATGCTTTTTATGCCTTTAAATTTGATTTGCAAATTTTCTTTGCTTTGAATTTTCCCTTAGGGTTTAAAAATGTTTTGCCGTTTGATTTGTTATTAACATTCTGTTGGTGCCTTGGAGCATTTTGTACTGTGGATACACTTGTACTGTGTTCCTTCCCATGACTAAGAAACCATACATGTCCTTTAGCTAAACATACATAGAAAACATTTGGGGTGATACACAGAAATGGGCAGGCTGTAGATCCAAGAAGAAGTTATGTGTGCACTAACAATGCACGTCAAGCAAAGTTGATTTGAGACCAAAATGGACAAAAAGGCATTTTGTCTTCTCAGTTAAGTATTTCCATTCAACTATCTTTCTTATCCAACTTTCTTCAAATTTCCAATCAGAACTAATACATTTCCCCTGGTCATGCTTTTTCAGACAACGCAACAATCAAACCACACGATCTTTCTTATTTGGTTGTCTTCCCCACAGCTCTACATTATTCCTTGCCTAAGAAACTGTAGACTTTTAAGCTGCAATTGTTGAAGCTTAATCAATGCTTGAAGGAGAGGCATAAAATGGAGAAAGCTAGCACATTAATTCGGCTTATTTATCCTTGACTTTGCTTATCAAAGCAGACTCAAGTTTGGTGCGGTCTGTAGCTTACTCAGTTTTGGAGTCCTTTTTGGAAAAAATAATGAACTGGCTTGTCCCGACCCGCGGGATTCATCAATGCAGACCTAAAGGGAGGGAGCGGGAATTGAGAGGACAAGAGACACGAGAGTCTCATTTTATTACTGAAAGGGAGCGGTATTTATGCTGTTCAGAAAGAAAAAGAAAAGAAGAAGGAGCCAAACACAGCCAATCGTGTAAAAGGTCAACTGTGCATGTGGTTACATCATTATGAGAGTTTAGGGGGGAACATGTGCTGATCACGAGCACAGAAACTTCACTCAGCCAATCATGGCCATGAGCACACGTCTCAAGCCACACCTCCCTACATCCACCAGGCGCCATCTTTGGGAACTTGTGGTGATGTTCTAAAACTGAAGGCCATAAGGCGTGGCCAAGGCTCTCACCACCCCAGACAGGATGATGATACTCTTATTCTGGCGGCTCTGCCAAGTGCCATCCCAAGCGGCGTATTGTAACATTCATGCGTGGGAGGCTTAGGATGTGGCCTGGCTGACCCTCGGTGCCGGACAATGGTTACGAAATTATTTTGAAAAATAGGTATGTATTTAGATTGAAAAAAGAATCTCAAAAGATAACAAATGTATCTAAAAAGCTGACAAATGCCACGAACATCATAAAATCCATAAAAATGACCTAATACATCTATGACTTGCCTATCACACTTTCATATTACTTTTTCCTATGTTTTTACCTACATGCAGTTTGATTGCCTCATCCCATGACAATAATTTTGTAATATTTTTTGTAGAGACAATGGAAAGAAAATTCAACCTTTCTATTTGTATAAAACTTTCAACAAATATTTTAAAAAGTCTAGTACCTGCCTGGCACAGTGAAGTACAAATATAAATTTATAGTTTGGTGAGTTCAGATTTCTTGAAGACCTACTTTAAATCATGATCTACTGGTACTTTCAACCTTTATTGAATGTGCATCTTTCAAATGCATTTATGCTTTGCAGTAGAATTCTACAGGTCTAATTAAAAGCATCACCTCTGTCATAAGGTAATGAAATACACAGGATATGTGTCATTACAAAATGAATTCATATAAAATATGCTTGAATGTTAAAGGATTGATCACTGTGGAATAAATATATGCTCAAAAAAAAATCTTGAATTTGTCTTGCTAAAGCTCAGAGCTGATAAAACATCTGGGAGTCATCAGCCCTGCCAAGGCACAAGAAAGTACTAAGCATTCTGATGGGCCAAGAGGCCTGAAGTAAAGATGTGAAAGCCTCATGCCGGCAATACCATTGGAGACAGTGGTAAAGTCCAAGGGTGTCAGTGTGACGGATGTCAGCACCAAGGCATGAAACCAGACCAATCCCATCTCAGTGGTGACTGACATAACATTCAAGGACCAGGTGGGCTCCATCCACTGCAGTGGAAGTCAGTGGAGCCTTAAGAGAATTGTTAGGATGCTTGCTATGTATCAGCGGCTGTTACAGGTGCTATCTTGAGTTAGGACATTTAAATCCTTACTGTCCTTTAAGGTTTTTCAATTTTTGCCTACCATCTTATAGAATATGAATACAGCATCAGAAGACAAGCAGTTGAGCCAAGACTGCATGGCTGGTAAATGGAAGAACAAGGCTTTTCACACAGGAAGCTCTTAACCACTGTAATGATTGCCACTGTGCTAGATATTTCTTTTTCTCTGTTGAGAAGTTGCATAAATTTCACTGTACCCATGTTTATCAAGAGGATGAGACTCTCATTTTCAAATTTACTAAGTATTTATGTGAAAGAGATTGGATTTCACTGAAAGAGACTCTGCAAAGAACCTAGCTTTACTGACATATTAACATATCACACATCTTATCTATTTAAAGTATAAAACTTTCACAATATTTTAAAAGTCAATGGAAAGAAAATTCAACCTTTCTATTTGCCTTTGGCCCACAGTGAAGTACAAATATAAATTTATAGTTTGGTGAGTTCAGATTTCTTGAAGACCTACTTTAAATCATGATCTACTGGTACTTTCAACCTTTATTGAATGTGCATCTTTCAAATGCATTTATGCTTTGCAGTAGAATTCTACAGGTCTAATTAAAAGCATCACCTCTGTCATAAGGTAATGAAATACACAGGATATGTGTCATTACAAAATGAATTCATATAAAATATGCTTGAATGTTAAAGGATTGATCACTGTGGAATAAATATATGCTCAAAAAAAAATCTTGAATTTGTCTTGCTAAAGCTCAGAGCTGATAAAACATCTGGGAGTCATCAGCCCTGCCAAGGCACAAGAAAGTACTAAGCATTCTGATGGGCCAAGAGGCCTGAAGTAAAGATGTGAAAGCCTCATGCCGGCAATACCATTGGAGACAGTGGTAAAGTCCAAGGGTGTCAGTGTGACGGATGTCAGCACCAAGGCATGAAACCAGACCAATCCCATCTCAGTGGTGACTGACATAACATTCAAGGACCAGGTGGGCTCCATCCACTGCAGTGGAAGTCAGTGGAGCCTTAAGAGAATTGTTAGGATGCTTGCTATGTATCAGCGGCTGTTACAGGTGCTATCTTGAGTTAGGACATTTAAATCCTTACTGTCCTTTAAGGTTTTTCAATTTTTGCCTACCATCTTATAGAATATGAATACAGCATCAGAAGACAAGCAGTTGAGCCAAGACTGCATGGCTGGTAAATGGAAGAACAAGGCTTTTCACACAGGAAGCTCTTAACCACTGTAATGATTGCCACTGTGCTAGATATTTCTTTTTCTCTGTTGAGAAGTTGCATAAATTTCACTGTACCCATGTTTATCAAGAGGATGAGACTCTCATTTTCAAATTTACTAAGTATTTATGTGAAAGAGATTGGATTTCACTGAAAGAGACTCTGCAAAGAACCTAGCTTTACTGACATATTAACATATCACACATCTTATCTATTTAAAGTGTACAATTTGTAAAGTGGTTTTTGGTATTTTCAGAGATGTGTAGTCATCTCTGCAGTCAAATTTAGGGCATTTCCATCTCTCCCAAATGAACCCCTTGCCCATTAGCAGTCACTCTCCATCTGCCCCCCACTCCTCTAGCCCTATGCAGTCAATAACCTACTTTCTGCCTCTGGATTTGCTTTGTTGGGCATTTTATATAAGTAGAGTTATGAATATATGACTTCTTACTAACTTTCCTGGAGGCGTAGATGGTAAAGACTCTCCCTGCAATGAAGGAGACCCAGGTTCAAACCCTGGGTATGGAAGATGACTTGGAGGAAGGAATGGCAACCCAGGCCAGTATTCTTGCCTGGAGAATCCCATGGATAGAGGAGTCTGCTGAGCTACAGTCCATGGGGTTGCAAAGAGTCGAACATGGCTGAGTGACAAACTCTGTCACTGTATTTAACTTAACATAATGTTTTCAAGATTCATTCATGTGGTAGCATGTCATCAGTATTTTATTCCTTTCTAGTGTCAAATGATATTCTATTTTATGAATTTACCACTTTAAGAAATTCATCAGTTAATGGACATTTCAGTTGATCTTATCTTTCGACTACCATGAATAATGTTGCTATGAACATTTATGTACAACTTTTTATGTGAACATATGTTTTGTTTTTTGGGGGGGAGGGGCAGGTATACAAAAAAAAGGAGACTTATAACCTAGAAATTTCTACTCACAGTCTATATTTCTATATTACTCACTCTCTCTCATTCCTTGAAAACAATTTCTTTTACCAGAATCTTATTGATGTCTCCAAAGTTATAAAATTTTTCTACCTCACAAATGCATTTATTTTACATGATGTAAATTCACTCAAAAATAATTCAACAAAATGTATATTATTTATTCCAGTTTTGTATTAGCCACTCTGTTGAATGCTGGAGATACAAAATAAGCTAAAGTATGTTCTGCTGTTAAGGAGTTTATATCTAGCTAGGAGTTGGATTTCACTGAAAGAGACTCTGCAAAGAACCTAGCTTTACTGACATATTAACATATCACACATCTTATCTATTTAAAGTGTACAATTTGTAAAGTGGTTTTTGGTATTTTCAGAGATGTGTAGTCATCTCTGCAGTCAAATTTAGGGCATTTCCATCTCTCCCAAATGAACCCCTTGCCCATTAGCAGTCACTCTCCATCTGCCCCCCACTCCTCTAGCCCTATGCAGTCAATAACCTACTTTCTGCCTCTGGATTTGCTTTGTTGGGCATTTTATATAAGTAGAGTTATGAATATATGACTTCTTACTAACTTTCCTGGAGGCGTAGATGGTAAAGACTCTCCCTGCAATGAAGGAGACCCAGGTTCAAACCCTGGGTATGGAAGATGACTTGGAGGAAGGAATGGCAACCCAGGCCAGTATTCTTGCCTGGAGAATCCCATGGATAGAGGAGTCTGCTGAGCTACAGTCCATGGGGTTGCAAAGAGTCGAACATGGCTGAGTGACAAACTCTGTCACTGTATTTAACTTAACATAATGTTTTCAAGATTCATTCATGTGGTAGCATGTCATCAGTATTTTATTCCTTTCTAGTGTCAAATGATATTCTATTTTATGAATTTACCACTTTAAGAAATTCATCAGTTAATGGACATTTCAGTTGATCTTATCTTTCGACTACCATGAATAATGTTGCTATGAACATTTATGTACAACTTTTTATGTGAACATATGTTTTGTTTTTTGGGGGGGAGGGGTAGGTATACAAAAAAAAGGAGACTTATAACCTAGAAATTTCTACTCACAGTCTGTATTTCTATATTACTCACTCTCTCTCATTCCTTGAAAACAATTTCTTTTACCAGAATCTTATTGATGTCTCCAAAGTTATAAAATTTTTCTACCTCACAAATGCATTTATTTTACATGATGTAAATTCACTCAAAAATAATTCAACAAAATGTATATTATTTATTCCAGTTTTGTATTAGCCACTCTGTTGAATGCTGGAGATACAAAATAAGCTAAAGTATGTTCTGCTGTTAAGGAGTTTATATCTAGCTAGGGAGATGGAGAAGGAGAGATACGAATATAGACAATTAGAATATCATTAACATAAATGATAGCATAGACAACCAGAGGGAACTTTTTTATTATTTTTATTTTTTAAATTTTTAAATTTTTATTATTTTTTAAAAGATTTATTTATTTTATTATTTGTTTTTGGGCGAGGGTTGGGTTTGAGAGGGAGGGAAGAGGGTGGGCCACTTCTATTGGTCTTTCATTTCTCTATTTTCATCCATCTTTGTTCTTTGGCTCCTGTGGGCCTCCCATCGCTGTGGCGTCTGTCATTGCAGAGCGCCGGCCCTGGGTGCATGCACTCCAGAACTCCGGCTCGGTAATTGGACACATCGGTCCATCCGCTCTGCGGCACGTGGGATCTTCCCAGGCCAGGGATTGAACTGGCACCCCTTGCACTGCAAGGCGGTATCCTTACCCACTGGACCACCAGGGGAAGCCCCAGAGGGTACTTTGAGCATCCTGAGTAGGGGTGCTTATTCTGTTAAGAGTTAAGAAGTCATCACAGAATGTGTAATGCTACTGCGGTTCTCCTGACTAACAGAAGAGGACATGAAGATTAAGGGAACTCTAGAGAAATGACAGTATGATCAAATGTCCTGGGGCAGAAAGAGCTTGAAATACAAAATGTAGAAACTGTGGCATAGTTTGCCTCAGGCAGCATACTGGAGTGGTGGCAGGTGAGGTGTGAAACCAAGGAGCAGTGAAATTACAAAGGAGGCCAATGTCTTTCTAAGGATTTAAACTTTGTAAGTAATGTGGCTCCATTGAAAGATTTTAACTGGAGGATTAGTTATTTCTAGAACACTTAGAATAACATGAACCTTGAAAAAGTGAATCTTATAAAGAACTTCTAAACCATATTTATTATCATATTTTATGACAGAGTACTTGACAGTCAGACAGCCCAGAATTGGTGGTTGAAAGAACCTACCTGTGTAGGAGGAAGGCTTTGCCTAGGCATTATTGTTTTGCTGGTATTCCCCATCAAGTGTACTTCACATCTAAATATAGAATACTTTGACTTCTATTTTGTTCTTGGAGATTCATTCTGCCTTATGAAGTTCATGACCCCACCACTGCCTTTTCACAGTTTTGATATGTTCTGCATTAAGCTCTATTATACCACACAGAAATTTTAAAAGGACATACTGAATCTCTTTGAAGATTTGTTTCAGCTTCCCTGAATAAAGCTGTCAGCACTTCTGTTGATGGAATCCCTGGATGGCCTCAAGATCTTTGGGGGCAAAGCCTTACCTCGATGAAGAACCTATTCACTGGAACTTGCCAGTTGTCACTCAGTTAAATGACTTTTTAGAAAGAGACAGACAGACAGAAAGAAAAAAAGGAAGAGGTGAATTACACATGAAGGTAGTTAGGGGAAATTCCACAGAGCAGTGTAAGAACATTATTAGGTCAGATAGAGGGTTATGTAACTAATTTAGAAGCTCAGGAGGAAAATTAAGTCCTCTGTTTATAGTAGTAAAGATATTTAGGAATGATGACGATGACTGTAGATGTACATTATTAATATATAATCATAATCGCAGAACTGCAAAGGACCCAAAACATATCCTCTATGTAGATAGCTCATTTTAGAATATGGAGAATATTCATTTAATCAGAAAACTCTAGAACTTTTCTCATAATGCTGTGTTTGCTGTCACGATTACAATGGCTTTACCTCTTTTCCAATTGTTCTTTTCTTTTTTGGGGAGGGTGGGTTGGGGAGGGAGGGAGGCAGGCGGGCCACTTCTATTGGTCTTTCATTTATCTATTTTTTCATCCATCTTTGTTCTTTGGCCCGCGTGGGCCTCCCATCGCAGTGGCCTCTGCTGTCGCAGAGCGCCGGCTGTGGGCGCATGCGCTCCAGAGCTCCAGCTCGGTAATTGGACACATGGGTCCAGCCGCTCCGCGGCACGTGGGATCTTCCCAGGCCAGGGATCGAACCGGCGCCGCTTGCACTGCAAGGCGGTGTCCTTACCCACTGGACCACTAGGGAAGCCCCCAATTGTTTCTTTCTTAATGATTCAGATGAATTCCTTTATTTCATTTTAAGAATTATGAGGGATTTTCTGGCTGTCCAGTGGTTAGGACTCTGCTTCCACAGCAGGGGGAGCCGGTTTGATTCCTGGCAGAGGAACTGAGATCTTGCAAACTGCTGCACTGTGTAGACCAAAAGAGAAGAAAAGAATTATGGCGTACAGAAGGCACCATAAGATGTTTCCCAAAACTCCTTTAGTATTTTGGTAGCTGTCAAGAGCAGCGTTATTTCAGCAACATGAGAAAATTTTAAATGTAAGTTTAAACTGATCAGTTTGGAATAGAAAACAGAAAACAAACTGCGCTCCAGGAAATACTGATATATTCCCAAATGAATTCTAAGATCTTGAAGGCAGCAAAGTGCAGCCAAAAAAGAAAAAAACAACAAAAACTTTATGATGTAGTTACGTTACTTTCATTTATAATTTTTAAAAAAATGACAGTAAAAGTAATAATGAACATTATTAGGTCAGATAGAGGGTTATGTAACTAATTTAGAAGCTCAGGAGGAAAATTAAGTCCTCTGTTTATAGTAGTAAAGATATTTAGGAATGATGACGATGACTGTAGATGTACATTATTAATATATAATCATAATCGCAGAACTGCAAAGGACCCAAAACATATCCTCTATGTAGATAGCTCATTTTAGAATATGGAGAATATTCATTTAATCAGAAAACTCTAGAACTTTTCTCATAATGCTGTGTTTGCTGTCACGATTACAATGGCTTTACCTCTTTTCCAATTGTTTTTTTCTTTTTTGGGGAGGGTGGGTTGGGGAGGGAGGGAGGCAGGCGGGCCACTTCTATTGGTCTTTCATTTATCTATTTTTTCATCCATCTTTGTTCTTTGGCCCGCGTGGGCCTCCCATCGCAGTGGCCTCTGCTGTCGCAGAGCGCCGGCTGTGGGCGCATGCGCTCCAGAGCTCCAGCTTGGTAATTGGACACATGGGTCCAGCCGCTCCGCGGCACGTGGGATCTTCCCAGGCCAGGGATCGAACCGGCGCCGCTTGCACTGCAAGGCGGTGTCCTTACCCACTGGACCACTAGGGAAGCCCCCAATTGTTTCTTTCTTAATGATTCAGATGAATTCCTTTATTTCATTTTAAGAATTATGAGGGATTTTCTGGCTGTCCAGTGGTTAGGACTCTGCTTCCACAGCAGGGGGAGCCGGTTTGATTCCTGGCAGAGGAACTGAGATCTTGCAAACTGCTGCACTGTGTAGACCAAAAGAGAAGAAAAAGAATTATGGCGTACAGAAGGCACCATAAGATGTTTCCCAAAACTCCTTTAGTATTTTGGTAGCTGTCAAGAGCAGCGTTATTTCAGCAACATGAGAAAATTTTAAATGTAAGTTTAAACTGATCAGTTTGGAATAGAAAACAGAAAACAAACTGCGCTCCAGGAAATACTGATATATTCCCAAATGAATTCTAAGATCTTGAAGGCAGCAAAGTGCAGCCAAAAAAGAAAAAAACAACAAAAACTTTATGATGTAGTTATGTTACTTTCATTTATAATTTTTAAAAAAATGACAGTAAAATGAATTATTTGTATAGTTTGTGGTAGTTGTTAAATATCTCATAGCAAGGTATTGTATTTATGCTTTAAAATTCATTATTTCATTTATCAAACATGCAAAGTGCCAGACATTAGGGTGCCGGAGAAACAGATATAAAACGTTTCAACTAGTTGGGTAGAGAACCAGCATTTCCTGAGTGCTGAAGGAGTTCAGAGCATGTCACCCTAAAATATGCTTTGGTATACTGATTATTTTGAATTGAAGTAACTTGGGAAACAGCAACAAAGGCTCTCAGAATTTTTCCTTTCCACCTAAAAGCACGTCATAAAATTTCCTTATAAGAAGAGTGTCCTTCCTATATCAGGAAGACAGATAACATCCTTATCAACAGAGCCTAGGAAGTGATGCTGAAATGGATTGTATAAACTCACTGAAACACTCCATATCTTCCAATAGTTTTGTAGTCCCTCCCTGGCTCCCAGTATACCTACCACTTCCCACAATTTACAACCCACAGCCCAAACCCTGTGTCTACTCTGTGTGAAATCCTTCTACATGAATAAATTATTATTCACGAAACTATGTGTTAAATACTATTACTATCTCCATTTTGCAGATGAAGAAACAGGCTACAACATAAATGTTACATAAAAATGTAAAATAAAGAAAACACTTAAGTCATATGAAATTAGCAACTATTTTTATGTAAAATTTAACATTTGATAATTAGACACTTTCAAGCATGTGTAAAAATTACCATTCAAGCCATTTTCAAACATGAATTGAATTTGTACCATCATTATTTCTTTCTAGTGTCTTAGTGGATACTAAAAAGTTGCTAAGTAAGCTTTTTATTTCTATAATGTGATGTAAGGTACCACCACTTCAAAAACTAAGTGTAGGTTGTTCAGTATAATAAAGAGGCTGGTTTTCAATATAGCATGATTCACTTTGTGATCGAAGAAATGACATTTAATAATAGGTTGTAGATTAATTCATTAACAATATTCATCACATGTGAGGGCAGTTAAATGTCCTTAAACTGATTGGTTCAAAATCAGGGAAGGAGGGCTTCCCCTGGTGGTACAGTGGGTAAGGACACCGCCTTGCAGTGCAAGGGACGCCGGTTCGAGCCCTGGCCTGGGAAGATCCCACGTGCCGCAGAGCGGCTGGACTGATGTGTCCAATTACCGAGCCGGAGCTCTGGAGCGCATGCTCCCAGAGCCGGCACTCTGCAACGACAGACGCCACAGCGATGGGAGGCCCACAGGAGCCAAAGAACAAAGACGGATGAACATAGAGAAAGACCAATAGAAGTGGCCCGCCCGCTCCCCTCCCTCCCCAACCCGACTCCCGTCCAAAATAAATAAATTAATTAATTAAAAAAAAAATCAGGGAAGGAGTACGTCAAGGTTGTATGTTGTCATTCTGCTTATTCAACTTATATGCAGAGTACATTATATGAAATGCTGGGTTGGATGAAGCAGAAGTTGGAATCAAGACTGCTGGAAGAAATATCAATAATGTCAGATATGCAGATGGCACCACCCTTATGACAGAAAGCAAAGAGGAGCTCCAAGGGCCTCTTGATGAAGGTGAAAGAGGAGAGTGAAAAAGCTGGCTTAAAACTAAATATTCAAAAAAGAAGATCATACCATCTGGTCCCATCACGTCACAGCAAATAGATGGGAAAGCACTGGAAACAGTGACAGACTTTATTTTCTTGGGCTCCAAAATCAGTGCAGACAGGGTAATTAAAAGAAACTTGGTCCTTGGAAGAAAGACTATGACAAACCTTGACAGCATATGAAAAAGCAGAGACATTATTTTGCTTGCAAAGGTCTGTATGGTCAAAGCCTTGGTTTTTCCATTAGTCATGTATGGTTGTGAGAGTAGGACCATGATGAAGGCTGAGCACTGAAGAGCTTACGCTTTCAAACTCTAGTCCTGGAGAAGACTCTTGAGAGTCCCTTGGACTGCAAGGAGATCAAATCAGTCAATCCTAAAGAAAATTAAACCTGTATATTCATTGTAAGGGCTGAAGTTGAAGCTGAAGCTCCAGTACTTTGGCCACAGGATGCAAAGGGCCAACTCATTTGAAAAGACCCTGCTGCTGGGGAAGATGAAAGACAGGAGAAGGGGATGACAGAGAATGAGATAGTTGGATGGTACCATTGACACAATTTGAACAAATACCCTGAGATGGTGAAGGACAGGGAAATCTGGCGAGTCCATTGGGAGGGAAAGAATGGGGTACGACTGAGACTGAACAATAATGCAGGATGGAGCCGATATGTGAACATAAGAATTACGTGTACAAATACGTGGTGGCCTATCATAGCCAGGTTCTCAATGAAAATACAGCAATTAAATAAGTCTTCTTCATCTTAAAACTTGACTAGTTCTTATACCAAATGTAAAGTTTATTAACACCAGTGCCTAAATAAGCCCCAAAGATGAAAGATGGATAAGACAAGAGACCCAAGGTTCCTGCTCTTATTGAGCACAGAGTAATATTTTTCACTATCAGAAACAAAACTGGGAAATAATCGGGAACGCTGGTGTAGTTCAAGGATCCCCAGTGGAAATACTTGGTTCAAAACAACACACTTATTCGTGGTGGAATGCATCGTCTTCAAAAGCCCTGTCAGTCAACCTATCTGTGGGCGGGGCCATGGCCAAATTTACCCCTCCCGTAAATTCCAGGAGCACGCCTGCGCCCAGGGAGACGTTTGACCCTGAGAGGTTGCCGTAGTCAGATAAGGTTCTGCGCATGCGCAGGCGCTCCGCGCTGAGGCCTGCGGGAAGCCAAGATGGCGTATAGGGGTTCTCCAGGCCGGAGTTGGCGCTTTATCAGTATCTGAGCCGGTAGTTTGTTAAGGGGCTGTTGCAAACGCCCTCTCTGGCGTCATGGCTCGGCATCGGAATGTCCGAGGATATAACTACGATGAAGGTAAGCGGCAGGGTTATGCCGGGACGTCCTTTTCACAGTTGCAGCCGGGATCTCAGTTGACCCCTTTTGCGCAAGAGCTGAGCACTGAAGAGCTTACGCTTTAAAATATTCTCTTGAGAGTCCCTTGGACTGCAAGGAGATCAAATCAGTCAATCCTAAAGAAAATTAAACCTGTATATTCATTGTAAGGGCTGAAGTTGAAGCTGAAGCTCCAGTACTTTGGCCACAGGATGCAAAGGGCCAACTCATTTGAAAAGACCCTGCTGCTGGGGAAGATGAAAGACAGGAGAAGGGATGACAGAGAATGAGATAGTTGGATGGTACCATTGACACAATTTGAACAAATACCCTGAGATGGTGAAGGACAGGGAAATCTGGCGAGTCCATTGGGAGGGAAAGAATGGGGTACGACTGAGACTGAACAATAATGCAGGATGGAGCCGATATGTGAACATAAGAATTACGTGTACAAATACGTGGTGGCCTATCATAGCCAGGTTCTCAATGAAAATACAGCAATTAAATAAGTCTTCTTCATCTTAAAACTTGACTAGTTCTTATACCAAATGTAAAGTTTATTAACACCAGTGCCTAAATAAGCCCCAAAGATGAAAGATGGATAAGACAAGAGACCCAAGGTTCCTGCTCTTATTGAGCACAGAGTAATATTTTTCACTATCAGAAACAAAACTGGGAAATAATCGGGAACGCTGGTGTAGTTCAAGGATCCCCAGTGGAAATACTTGGTTCAAAACAACAAATTTATTCGTGGTGGAATGCATCGTCTTCAAAAGCCCTGTCACTCAACCTATCTGTGGGCGGGGCCATGGCCAAATGTACCCCTCCCGTAAATTCCAGGAGCACGCCTGCGCCCAGGGAGACGTTTGACCCTGAGAGGTTGCCGTAGTCAGATAAGGTTCTGAGCATGCGCAGGCGCTCCGCGCTGAGGCCTGCGGGAAGCCAAGATGGTGTATAGGGGTTCTCCAGGCCGGAGTTGGCGCTTTATCAGTATCTGAGCCGGTAGTTTGTTAAGGGGCTGTTGCAAACGCCCTCTCTGGCGTCATGGCTCGGCATCGGAATGTCCGAGGATATAACTACGATGAAGGTAAGCGGCAGGGTTATGCCGGGACGTCCTTTTCACAGTTGCAGCCGGGATCTCAGTTGGCACCCCCTTCCATATGTTAGTTTGTGGTCAGGGGTGCCGGGCTGGAGTTCCGAGGAGGCTCATTAGGGGAAAGTTACAGGACTTTTTTGAGTGCCAGAGAATGGCGTTGTGAAATGGCGTTAAGTCGTGATTTTTGCTCTCTGGGATTGATTTTATTTAGGGCGAGGGAGGTGCTACTGGGCCTCATTTGGGAAGGACTTTTCAAGAGGCTGGGATCTGGTGATACTTACACACGTAGGCATTATCAGCTCTCCCATTGTTTCCTCCCAGGCGTACACGTTTTTTTTCTAGCTCCTCTTGGCTTTCATTTCAAATATGTCCATGAAACTTAAATTTTAAAACGCTGATTGACCTAATTCTTACATTCAACTTTTTAACTGTCAGATTATAAGATTTACATGGTAAATCTTGTGTATTTGTTTGAATACACTTAGTGCAAAACCCTAACTTGAGTTAGCTAACTTATTTTCTAGGGTTTTCAAGTAAAATTGGAAACTTAGGAGAGGATAGGGAAAATACATATTAAAAAGGCCCAGAGAGTAAATTGATCAAATCTTGAGGCGTGTATTTAGTTTTTATTGGTCGTGCCCAATATAAATGTACTTTTAGGGAGGGGTGGGACTAGTACTAGAAGAAAGGGGGCTGCAGAAAACACCTAACTCATTTTAAAAGTAAAATATAGGGAAAAAAACGTGAATGTTGTCCAGGAGTTTTTTTTTTAATTTTATTTTTTTTAGAGACAGTTTTAACGTGAACGGTTTATAGTTGAGACATTACATATACTTTTTACTGTTTATAAATGTGATCATACAAAAGTCCTGGGTGTTAATATTTGCACAAGATCTGTTTTCCGAGATACGTTGTTTTAGTCACTGAGTCAAGTCCGACTTGTTGGGACCCCATGGACTGTAGCCTGCTAGACTCCTCTGTCCATGGGATTTTCCAGGCAAGAATACTGGAATGGGTTGCCACAGGAGTTTTTAAAAAGATAGTTTGGGACAAACAACATTTCTATGCAGTGGATAATTATAACCATTACCTAACATCATACAAAGTAAAACTGCACATATGAAGGAATGCAAATGAATAAAGATCTGTCACTTTGCTGGGTATAGAGCCTGAAGTGTGTTTAGTATGTTGGTGGTTCTTATTAGCACTCCCAGCAGATTCTTCTAGAACATCAGAATGCGCAAATCATGGTGGAGGACAGCTCACACCCTGTGCTACCTTTGCAGACACTGATGCTGTCAGCCTGGCACGTTTAGGCTCCTGGTGGTCACTGCAGAATGGAAGTTTTCTTGAGTATTGCGGTGGATGTTAAATATTGCCTGTGGAGCACTGTTAACATGAGAAATGCCTGTAACCTGGCAGATAGTTTCGCAAATATGTTGTAAAAGACATGAATAGGCCTAGCTACTACTTATTCATTCATTTTTTAAATTTTATTTTTTAATTGGTGAAAAATTGCTTTACGATATTGTGTTGGTGTCTACTGTACAACTGCTAATCAGTCATAATTATATACATATGTATGTGTGTATATATATATACACATCCCCTCTCACTTGAGCCATCTCCCCACCTCCATCCTCTAGGTCATCACAGTTATTCATTTCTTTAACAGATACTTAGTATGTCCTCCATCCACATTAATTGAATCCTTAGAGTACTGTTTGAGAGTTTGGGGGACCAACAGTAAGATGTTTGAGGGAGTCTAAAGAGGCAAATACACAAGTAGCAGATAAGCGTTGAAATGCTACAGAGGGTAAAGTTATGTAGTGCTGTGGAGCTGCTTAGGTGATTACACTGTTCAGAATGTATTGGAGGAGTTTAGCAGAGCTTTGTGCATGAGGGCATCCTAAAGCAAAGGTGCTTGACTTATGGGAGTGAGTGCGAGTGTCTTCTGACCTTAGCAACCCCAGATCAGGTGATTAGTTGTCAGATTTCTTTGGAACAATTGATGACATCATAACCAAGCTGTTCCTATAGCATCGGAGGGTCATTCCCTTTTCCTGTTTGTAAAAGTTCTACTTATTTTAAGTGTCTGGTTTATTTCTCTTCTTGCCTGTAAAGCTTTTCCTTCTCTCAGATAATAGTTTAAAAATTTCAGGGACGTCCCTGGTGGTCCAGTGGTTAAGACTCTGTGTTTCCAATGCAAGAAGCCCAGGTTTGGTCCCTGGTCAGGGAACTAGATCCCATATGCTGCAACTAAGACCTAGTGGAGCCAAATAAATAAATAAATAAAAAGAAGCTGACTCTAGGGGAAACCATTATTTCTCAAAACAGAAAAAAAAAAAAAATCAAAGTTCAAAAAAAATTTTCAGAAGTACTATAACTTCATTACAGAGATTTTGTGCTCCCAAACCTATTGGTTCCTCTACTTGACTCATTTGGTTCTTCTCTGTCATATGGATAGTACTTTACATGATTGCCTCACTCATTAATTAACATAAGTCCTGGGAACGCACAGCTCACACTTTGTATTTACTCCAGTGGCTGGCACAGCCTTTATATGCAGTAAATACTCTAAAGTATTGTTGAGGATAAGAGCCACTGTAGAAAGATCCCAGAAAAGGATTCTCTCTGTTTTGATTTTTAATTGGTGAAAAATTGCTTTACGATATTGTGTTGGTGTCTACTGTACAACTGCTAATCAGTCATAATTATATACATATGTATGTGTTATATATATACACATCCTCTCACTTGAGCCATCTCCCCACCTCCATCCTCTAGGTCATCACAGTTATTCATTTCTTTAACAGATACTTAGTATGTCCTCCATCCACATTAATTGAATCCTTAGAGTACTGTTTGAGAGTTTGGGGGACCAACAGTAAGATGTTTGAGGGAGTCTAAAGAGGCAAATACACAAGTAGCAGATAAGCGTTGAAATGCTACAGAGGGTAAAGTTATGTAGTGCTGTGGAGCTGCTTAGGTGATTACACTGTTCAGAATGTATTGGAGGAGTTTAGCAGAGCTTTGTGCATGAGGGCATCCTAAAGCAAAGGTGCTTGACTTATGGGAGTGAGTGCGAGTGTCTTCTGACCTTAGCAACCCCAGATCAGGTGATTAGTTGTCAGATTTCTTTGGAACAATTGATGACATCATAACCAAGCTGTTCCTATAGCATCGGAGGGTCATTCCCTTTTCCTGTTTGTAAAAGTTCTACTTATTTTAAGTGTCTGGTTTATTTCTCTTCTTGCCTGTAAAGCTTTTCCTTCTCTCAGATAATAGTTTAAAAATTTCAGGGACGTCCCTGGTGGTCCAGTGGTTAAGACTCTGTGTTTCCAATGCAAGAAGCCCAGGTTTGGTCCCTGGTCAGGGAATTAGATCCCATATGCTGCAACTAAGACCTAGTGGAGCCAAATAAATAAATAAATAAAAAGAAGCTGACTCTAGGGGAAACCATTATTTCTCAAAACAGAAAAAAAAAAAAATATCAAAGTTCAAAAAAAATTTTCAGAAGTACTATAACTTCATTACAGAGATTTTGTGCTCCCAAACCTATTGGTTCCTCTACTTGACTCATTTGGTTCTTCTCTGTCATATGGATAGTACTTTACATGATTGCCTCACTCATTAATTAACATAAGTCCTGGGAACGCACAGCTCACACTTTGTATTTACTCCAGTGGCTGGCACAGCCTTTATATGCAGTAAATACTCCAAAGTATTGTTGAGGATAAGAGCCACTGTAGAAAGATCCCAGGAAAGGATTCTCTCTGTTTTGATATTGTAACACTTTCAGGGTCCATTTCAGTGTTAAAAAACTGACCCAGTATTAAAGATTATTGTTTTCTTTAATATCCAAATACATTTTTTTGTGAATGGCTTTTCATTTATTTGTGAATAATTTTGGTTAACTCAGGACTGTGATCTAATAGTTTATTGAATGCTGCATGTTTTTATTCAGTAGCATTTATGTAGTTTTTCTTTGTCATAAGTATTTGGTCTCAGCCTTTGAACATGCAATTCCTCCTGCTGCTGTACATGAGTACCCTCAGAAATTAGCTATCTTTTGAAATTGACTTACAATATGATATTCCTTGGGATCTTTCCCTAGCCACCCAGCTTCCAGTTCTGTTTTTGTATTTCTTATGTGCGTTCCTAAAACATTCTGTATTCTCATGTCTCAAACACTCATCACATAGCTTTGTAATTGCTCGGTTTCTAGTCTGTCTTCCTGTTAGATTTTCTGGAAATGTGCCTGTCACTCAGGCTTGTACCCTACATGTCTCTAATAGTCCCTGGCACAGTGCGAGTATTTGTCGAATGAATAAATACATTTATGTATAAATATATTTATGTTCCTTGTGGGCTTTTAGTTATAGATTATTTTGATTCATTAATTTGTAATAAAGTATTTATGCCAAATGTGTCAGGTAGTTGTGTACAGTCTTGCCCTGAAAGAATTTTTGTGGAGTGGACCACGTATGATGCTTTGAAGATACTCAGTTACAGGAGTGTGCTAGAGAATGGAAGTGGTAGGGAGCTGCTGCTTTCAGGGTGGTAGGAAGGAAGTAGTGTATCAAAGTTCAAAAAAAATTTTCAGAAGTACTATAACTTCATTACAGAGATTTTGTGCTCCCAAACCTATTGGTTCCTCTACTTGACTCATTTGGTTCTTCTCTGTCATATGGATAGTACTTTACATGATTGCCTCACTCATTAATTAACATAAGTCCTGGGAACGCACAGCTCACACTTTGTATTTACTCCAGTGGCTGGCACAGCCTTTATATGCAGTAAATACTCTAAAGTATTGTTGAGGATAAGAGCCACTGTAGAAAGATCCCAGAAAAGGATTCTCTCTGTTTTGATATTGTAACACTTTCAGGGTCCATTTCAGTGTTAAAAAACTGACCCAGTATTAAAGATTATTGTTTTCTTTAATATCCAAATACATTTTTTTGTGAATGGCTTTTCATTTATTTGTGAATAATTTTGGTTAACTCAGGACTGTGATCTAATAGTTTACTGAATGCTGCATGTTTTTGTTCAGTAGCATTTATGTAGTTTTTCTTTGTCATAAGTATTTGGTCTCAGCCTTTGAACATGCAATTCCTCCTGCTGCTGTACATGAGTACCCTCAGAAATTAGCTATCTTTTGAAATTGACTTACAATATGATATTCCTTGGGATCTTTCCCTAGCCACCCAGCTTCCAGTTCTGTTTTTGTATTTCTTATGTGCGTTCCTAAAACATTCTGTATTCTCATGTCTCAAACACTCATCACATAGCTTTGTAATTGCTTGGTTTCTAGTCTGTCTTCCTGTTAGATTTTCTGGAAATGTGCCTGTCACTCAGGCTTGTACCCTACATGTCTCTAATAGTCCCTGGCACAGTGCGAGTATTTGTCGAATGAATAAATACATTTATGTATAAATATATTTATGTTCCTTGTGGGCTTTTAGTTATAGATTATTTTGATTCATTAATTTGTAATAAAGTATTTATGCCAAATGTGTCAGGTAGTTGTGTACAGTCTTGCCCTGAAAGAATTTTTGTGGAGTGGACCACGTATGATGCTTTGAAGATACTCAGTTACAGGAGTGTGCTAGAGAATGGAAGTGGTAGGGGAGAGGCTTGCTGCTTTACCAGGGGTGGTCAGGGAAGATGGCTACAAATAGATGACCTTTGAGCTGGAACCTTAACTGGGAGAAAGAAACAGCCTTAAGAAAATCTAGGCAATGAGCATATTCTAATGAGTAGGGATAAAGGCCAATTAGCTGGAGTAGAGGGGAATTCAAGATAAGCTAGGTTTTGTATACTACCAAGCTTTATATGAAGAGAAACTGCCTTCATCTGTCTGATTGTATACCTTTGCTGGTTGGTTGTATGGTAAATGAATGCTTTGATCAGAACAGGCACTTGGTGAAAAAAATGGATGGATGGCTTATTTCAGACTTTTGTCAATTAAGAATCTAAAAACATATGTCTTTATAAATATATAAAGTCAGTAAATACCCACTTTGGGTAAATTTTTTGAAATTTGTTCTCGAAGAGTGGACATTCTAAATTCCTTTGATTTAGATGAATAATAATTTATTTTAGAATTCAGATGTTTCCTCATTTATAACTAAGAATTTAAAACAAACTTGTAAGTAATTTTATCTCTTACATTCTAAGTGCCTTTGATTTAGATGAACAGTAATTTATTTTAGAATTCAGATGCTCCCTTAGAATTTAAAACAAACTTGTAAGTAATTTTATCTCATATTTTTATTTTAGATTTTGAAGATGATGACCTCTATGGCCAGTCTGTAGAGGATGATTATTGTATTTCGCCATCAACAGGTGAGTTAAAAAAAAAATAATTTGATTTTTATTATTTGGGTATTTAAAAATGTTAAGTAAGTGTTACCGTTTTAGGACTAGCATGTTCGAGAAACTATAATATGTACCATTTAGAAGGATAATGGTATATTAACTTTAAAGGCATATAAGGTAATTTCTTTACTTATGAATAGAATTTGAAGTTTTTTTTTTTTTTTTTTAAAGATTTATTTATTTATTTTGGGTGGAGATTGGGTTGGGGAAGGAGGGGAGCAGACGGGCCACTTCTATTGGTCTTTCATTTCTCTATTTCATCCGTCTTTGTTCTTTGGCTCCTGTGGGCCTCCCATCGCGGTGGCGTCTGTCGTTGCAGAGCGCTGGCTCTGGGCGCATGCGCGCCAGAGCTCTGGCTAGGTAATTGGACACATGGGTCCAGCCGCTCCGCGGCACGTGGGATCTTCCCAGGCCAGGGATCGAACCAGCGCCCCTTGCACTGCAAGGCGGTATCCTCACCCACTGGACCAACAGGGGAAGCCCGAATTTGAAGTTTTGATCCCATCATTTAGCTTTATACAATTTGAAAGAAACTCTGAAAACTGTGGTTTTCAATATTCTTTGCAGCATGCAATTAATCTAAAATTGACTAAAATGATAATTTAGTCAGTAAAGAAAATGTAAAACCGCTAAAGGCAAAAAGCATTTAGTTTTATATCCACAGGAAAGTCTTGAATATTAGAAAAATGGAAATGTTATGCTAGACTTCCCTTCATACAGTACTGTATTTACTGTAAATAAGCCCAGTACATGTAGTTCAGGCTTATGATGGAGTGGCAAAATGGTTTAGGATTCAAGTTCCTGTAGGATTCCACATCAAAGCTGCATCTTTTGTCCCATTTGCTTAAAAATTTCTTCTTTGCAATCATACAATGAAAATGTTTCCTGTGTTCTTTGCGGCAGAGACAGTGTCTTTGATGCAGACCTTTTTTTTCGGATCTCCCTCATAATGCATTTATCTTCAAATTTTAGGCTATTCTATAAACAGTTGATTAAAATACTCTGCTAAATTTTACTGTGCCACAAAAGTGGGTACAATTAAATATAGTATGTATATAACTTGTAGAACTCATTTTTCACACATTGAAAGGTTTAATGTAGTAAATAATATTTCCATCAGTCTGCCTTTAATACCTTATAGTCTGCTGATTGCCTTGTGCAGCTTTCTCTGCTTTAAGCCTCCTCGTAGTTTCTGAAGACCAAATATGTCCCTTCTAACTTTTTAGAATGTCTTCTTTATAAAGGCATGGATGCCCCAGAAGTTGTCTCGCACCTGTACTCTTCCTAACAGCTCTTGTCCTGTTACTTGCTGCTCTGTAATGGCTCTAGCTTGTTATGGATGCTTTGCTCACTTAGCCTGATTAATCAGAGCCTTCCCTCACTTTCTCCTGTGGGCCTCCCATCGCGTGGCGTCTGTCGTTGCAGGCGCTGGCTCTGGGCGCATGCGCGCCAGAGCTCTGGCTAGGTAATTGGACACATGGGTCCAGCCGCTCCGCGGCACGTGGGATCTTCCCAGGCCAGGGATCGAACCAGCGCCCCTTGCACTGCAAGGCGGTATCCTCACCCACTGGACCAACAGGGGAAGCCCGAATTTGAAGTTTTGATCCCATCATTTAGCTTTATACAATTTGAAAGAAACTCTGAAAACTGTGGTTTTCAATATTCTTTGCAGCATGCAATTAATCTAAAATTGACTAAAATGATAATTTAGTCAGTAAAGAAAATGTAAAACCGCTAAAGGCAAAAAGCATTTGGTTTTATATCCACAGGAAAGTCTTGAATATTAGAAAAATGGAAATGTTATGCTAGACTTCCCTTCATACAGTACTGTATTTACTGTAAATAAGCCCAGTACATGTAGTTCAGGCTTATGATGGAGTGGCAAAATGGTTTAGGATTCAAGTTCCTGTAGGATTCCACATCAAAGCTGCATCTTTTGTCCCATTTGCTTAAAAATTTCTTCTTTGCAATCATACAATGAAAATGTTTCCTGTGTTCTTTGCGGCAGAGACAGTGTCTTTGATGCAGACCTTTTTCTTACGGATCTCCCTCATAATGCATTTATCTTCAAATTTTAGGCTATTCTATAAACAGTTGATTAAAATACTCTGCTAAATTTTACTGTGCCACAAAAGTGGGTACAATTAAATATAGTATGTATATAACTTGTAGAACTCATTTTTCACACATTGAAAGGTTTAATGTAGTAAATAATATTTCCATCAGTCTGCCTTTAATACCTTATTGTCTGCTGATTGCCTTGTGCAGCTTTCTCTGCTTTAAGCCTCCTCGTAGTTTCTGAAGACCAAATATGTCCCTTCTAACTTTTTAGAATGTCTTCTTTATAAAGGCATGGATGCCCCAGAAGTTGTCTGCGCACCTGTACTCTTCCTAACAGCTCTTGTCCTGTTACTTGCTGCTCTGTAATGGCTCTAGCTTGTTATGGATGCTTTGCTCACTTAGCCTGATTAATCAGAGCCTTCCCTCACTTTCTCCAGTGCTACCCCAATGTCAGTCACGATTTTGTTAGGAGATAGAAATGGCACCGGTTATTTTGCCAGAGAGATTTTAATATGAAAAGTTAACTAGCTATAGAGAGCAGAAGGTGCAAACCAAAATGTCAAGGAGGTGGTAACTTTAGGAAGCATTTATCATCTCTAGTTCCTAAGGGAACCAGTGGGCAAGGTTGGAGCCAGCCTTTTAGAAGCTGGTGGGGCTCCTTGGAGCTAGGGCCTAGAGGTGTTTCAGGAGGTCTCTGTCTTGTAGCTTTGCCGTTGAAGTTGAGAGGAGGGACTGTGGGCTGGGCCGCAGACCTGCGGAGGGAATGCTGCATGGTTGGTACTGCTGTCTCTGAACGGATCCTGCGGAGCTGAGGTTCAGCCTTTTGAAGAGGGAATTCTAGCCAGCTGTCTGGTCATGGTTGAAGCTGGTTCTGGGAGTTTTGGAAAACTGGTATTAATTGCGATTACTGGAACAGACAATTTTTGGAAGATGAAATGTTGCTGGGGTGATGGTAACTAGATAAGCAAAAAGCAAAGAAGCATGTGTGTTTCTCTTCTGGCCTTCCAATCTCCCTGTTGGCTGATCCTAAAAGGGAGCCAGCTGTCTGAAGAAATGTGCTTTGCAGAGACTTCAACCTCAGCATCATAGAGCAAAGAAGACTGGCTTAGACGTAGAGAGGTGGCTTAAGTAGCATTTCTTTTAAGACTATGATTCAGTGATTCCAAAGACCATGTTTTGTCAAGATTAGGGGTGGAAGGAATTTCACTTTTTTCTGAGGAGCCTCTCAGGCACTTGTCATTTACAGTGTATTAAAAAAAAAAACTCTGGGTTAAATTAACCTTTTGGGGTGCCTACGGTTCATCAGTTGACTAGCTGATGAAGTGATGTATGGTAGCACTGGTTAGTTTTATAAAGTGAAGTAAAAATCATGAAATTGAGATTATAGTGTGGATGTGGTAATTAGATTTGAGGTTTTTTTTTTTTTAAGTCTTCTACGTGTAGAGCCTAGATTAAAGGTGGTACCTGAGTGAGTGTAGGTGGAGTAGTTAGGAGCCTGTTCTAGAGGACAGAGCTCTCAAAATGTGTTCCACGTACCACGTGCATCACTGGAAAGTTTGTTAGAAAAGTGATTCTTGACCCCACCCCTTAGTCAGAAACTGAGGGTAGGGCACAGCTATTGCTTTGAGAACTATTTGTTCAGGACAGAGGTGATAGCAGTGAATTTGGAAATAGATTCAAGAGATAACTACAAGAGCTAAGGTCTACTGGATTTGGAAGTTGGTTGACTCTGACTTGCAGAGGAAACCTTCAAAGAGGGGCTTCTGAAAGATGTATTAATAGTGCAGATTAATGGACTCATTTATCTAGGCTTGTCTAAAGAAATCATTCTTAATCTTAAGTATTGAACTGACAGTACACAAGGTCTGGCATTCTAAAGGTGTTTTTCTAAGATTTACTTTTGTGGCCTACCTTTCTTCTTTTTTTTTTTGTGGCCTGCCTTTCTTGAGGTCATAGTTTATCCGTTGTCTCTCTTGCAGCTCTTGATATTTGTCCTGTGAATGGTTCATATTCAGGACAGTGTGACTGTTTGAGAGTTAACCTTTGTATGCTCCAGGAAATGAAATCAACTTTATCAAAGCAGGAGATACTTAAATGGTTTTGACTTTCTTCTGTGAGAAACTGGTATTTTTAACAAAAGCACGTGGTTTTGCATTTTTAGATTTTCCAAAACATGTATAAAATAGCAGTAATATCATATCAGACACTTAATTTTCCTCTTTAGTGGTTTATTCTTCCCAGCAGTTTTCAATTAAAAAATGAATAGTTTTAAAAGGATATTTTCTATTCTTAAAGAAGCAGCTAATGTCATTGAAAAGAGGATCATATTCATGGTCTAATTAATTCTGGTAATTGAATGACTTTATCAATCAATAGAAATTTCTCTAAAATTTATCATGTTCTTTTTTTAATTCAACTAAGCACAATTTTCTTGATGGTAAGTTGATTTCTAAATGTAATAGCTTTTTTTCTTTAGAAAGATTGCCTGAATATTACATTGATACTGAATATTGAATATGTTTTAGGGAGCCAGGATAGCAAAAAGAGCCTATAAATAAAACTTGGCACAGTTACAAATCTTGTTTCAACTAATACAACTAGAAGTGTTAAAAGATAAACTAAGGCATATTAACATTTTTTAAAGAGTTTATTTGAGCAAATATCAGTTTGAATGAGATAGCTCCAAACCAGAAGTGGTTAGGAGCATTCCACCAACAGGAGCTGGGACAAGGTTTTTATTTAGAAGACATGAAGCAAAGCAAGGAAATTATTTGATTGACTTACAGCTTAAAGCACATTATTTGGGAGAGAGTAATTGGCTTTTTGTGGTTGGTGGTTCTTAATCCTGAGGTTTTCATAGGAATTGACTTGCAGAGGAAACCTTCAAAGAGGGGCTTCTGAAAGATGTATTAATAGTGCAGATTAATGGATTCATTTATCTAGGCTTGTCTAAAGAAATCATGCTTAATCTTAAGTATTGAACTGACAGTACACAAGGTCTGGCATTCTAAAGGTGTTTTTCTAAGATTTACTTTTGTGGCCTACCTTTCTTCTTTTTTTTTTTGTGGCCTGCCTTTCTTGAGGTCATAGTTTATCCGTTGTCTCTCTTGCAGCTCTTGATATTTGTCCTGTGAATGGTTCATATTCAGGACAGTGTGACTGTTTGAGAGTTAACCTTTGTATGCTCCAGGAAATGAAATCAACTTTATCAAAGCAGGAGATACTTAAATGGTTTTGACTTTCTTCTGTGAGAAACTGGTATTTTTAACAAAAGCACGTGGTTTTGCATTTTTAGATTTTCCAAAACATGTATAAAATAGCAGTAATATCATATCAGACACTTAATTTTCCTCTTTAGTGGTTTATTCTTCCCAGCAGTTTTCAATTAAAAAATGAATAGTTTTAAAAGGATATTTTCTATTCTTAAAGAAGCAGCTAATGTCATTGAAAAGATGATCATATTCATGGTCTAATTAATTCTGGTAATTGAATGACTTTATCAATCAATAGAAATTTCTCTAAAATTTATCATGTTCTTTTTTTAATTCAACTAAGCACAATTTTCTTGATGGTAAGTTGATTTCTAAATGTAATAGCTTTTTTTCTTTAGAAAGATTGCCTGAATATTACATTGATACTGAATATTGAATATGTTTTAGGGAGCCAGGATAGCAAAAAGAGCCTATAAATAAAACTTGGCACAGTTACAAATCTTGTTTCAACTAATACAACTAGAAGTGTTAAAAGATAAACTAAGGCATATTAACATTTTTTAAAGAGTTTATTTGAGCAAATATCAGTTTGAATGAGATAGCTCCAAACCAGAAGTGGTTAGGAGCATTCCACCAACAGGAGCTGGGACAAGGTTTTTATTTAGAAGACATGAAGCAAAGCAAGGAAATTATTTGATTGACTTACAGCTTAAAGCACATTATTTGGGAGAGAGTAATTGGCTTTTTGTGGTTGGTGGTTCTTAATCCTGAGGTTTTCATAGGAATTGACTCAGGTTTGGTTTTCCCTTTGCAGCCAAGGCATTAGAGCCACTTTAGTCTCATGACTTTCTTGTGTGATTACTTTAACAGTGAATACTCTTATTCAGTCCATTCCAACTCAGAACCTTTATTGAGCGTCAGTTAACATGTGAAGAAGCTTCTTAAAAGTTCCCTTCAAATGACAGTATGGTGGATAAAGAAATAGTCCTGCCTGAAGAAGATGGGAAAAGTTTCTGGAAGGAGATGGGGTTGGAACTGGTGAATTTGGGAGTAAGAATGGCATCCTAGAGAGAGGAAACAACAGTGCTTGAGCAGTGGCCTTGAGTGAGGCCTGTTTGGAAAGACTCAAATGGTTAAGGCAGTTGTAGCACAAAGTGGGCTTAGAAAGGAATTTTGCCAAATTGTGAAAGGCAGTTTTTAATTTTAGGTGTGTAGTGTCAGCCTGTTGAAGGTGTTTGAGTTAAGGGGGTCATGTTTTAGGAAAGTAACTGATGATTTAGGTAAGCAAAAGTGATTTACATCTGGGACCAACGCAAGGGGAAAATTTTAGACTGTTTCGCACTTTGCCTGATGATGCCAATCAGCCAAGTAATTATATTATAGAAATATAGATTCACTGCCCCATTCCAACACCACTTAACAAGAGTCTTCAGGAGAAGAAGCCAAGAAAGCTGTTTCTTTAATGAGTGCCTCATATGATTTGTATTTTCTGTTTAGGAAACAGTATTAGGCAATTGTAGGAGTCAAGGTTTTGAATTCTCTGAATTTTTATGTTTGTCAGAATGCTTGAAAATTTTGCAAGTCAGTTATGGTGTTCAGTTTTTCAGAAGGCTTTTCTGTCATAGCTTGTGATTTAAATTTTTAGAAGAGCATAAATTTGCTCCATTGCTTCTCTCTCTCTCTCTCTCTCCATGCATTACAGCAGAATACATTGAATTCTCTTAGCTTCCTTCTGTTCTCTTATTCTGTCCTCCTTGTTCAAGGTGTCTTCCACCTCTTCAGTTTTTCTCATGTTCTTGCCTTCTTTATGAGTATAGGTGATACACATAAGCCATTGTATTTTCTATTGTTTATATATGCATAATTTGTAAGTTTTGAATACAGTTTCCCTTAAATTTATGGGTAGTGCTTCCCTGAAAATGTGCACAGAAGTCAAACGTGGTGATGCTGAGCAACAGAGATGCATGTTATGTCCTCTTCCAGAAAGCTGAATATAAAGTGCCTGATAACACCTTGCCTTTAGAATATTGTATTGATGTTTTTATCCTTCGTAAACTTGACGCTTTAATTTTATTCCTTCACAATTGAACACACTCTTCAAGAATGGAGTTCAGTGAGCATCCAGTTGATGTGGAAGAGTGAATGAACACTTTGGGCATGCATGATGACATTCTCCTTTGGCCATTCGTACTTTGTGTGTGGTATTCAAACATATGTTGGCACTTTGATAGTCTGTCTTTCTCCCTCTTCATGAAGTCCATAATGCGCAGTTAGGTGTTGAGTAATGACACTGCCAGTGCTGCAGATTAGCACCAACTTCTGTCTGAAAGTAGAAGTTAGGTGTGTGACACTGTTCCACAGTGACAGTGTATGGCTGAAGTATACAGTGTTTGAAAGTTAAGGCCGATGATTTTGGGCAGCTCTTGGGTTCAAGCAGAATTAGTAGTTCCTGGAAAGTAAAAATCAAACTAGTCTGTTTTTAGTATTTTCTTCATTATGCAAAGGAGCAGATTTGGTATAAGTTTTAAAATATTGGTACCACAGAAGAGAGCATTTTAGGGAACCTGGAGAAGTAGGAAAGCATGAGATATTAGAAAAGATAATTTTTGAGAACTGTGGAGAAAGTAAGCTCAGTGTTTATGAGAGAGGAGAAAAGGAAGATAATTATGAGACAGGTGAATGGTTAGTAAGGACCTTTGAGCACAATTTGGGATATGATACGTTTTGTCTTGGTTTGTTTTTCTTTTCACCCAATATTACAAATGTGGGCAGATTACCTTGGTAGGTCAGAATCTTTAATTTTTACTTTGTTTTGTTAAAAAAGATACAGCATTCTTCTATCATTTTATATTCTAGCTGCTCAGTTTATTTACTCACGACGTGACAAACCTTCAGTTGTTGACCTGGTAGAAGAATATGATTATGAAGATTTGAAAGAATCCTCCAATTCTCTTACGAACCATCAGCTAAGTGGAATTGATCAAGGTATAGTAAGCAGTAGTTTGTGTTTGTCTGAAAATGATTAATAATTTGCCAGAATTTATTAGTTTTATTTATCAGTTTTATTGTTCATAATATTGATTATGGGTAGTAATGGTATCAACTAACATTATATCTTATATCTTTGAGGAAAACTTGCATTTTATTAATTATATATTATGAGGATGGTATGATTAACTGTATGGTTGAAAAATTGATTGTTTGACTATTATTTAATAACTAGAGTTTTTTATTGAAATCTTCTTAGGAGAGAAACTTCAGTGATTTGTCTTCTTTTATCAATACTTACTACTCTGTGTAAAGTTATGATTAGATTACAGAAGCTCACTTCCTTGCAAAATGTTATGCTCCAAAAAACTGGTTTTTATTTAAAAAAAAAAAAAAAGATTAAGTTCAGAGTAATACTATACAAGTTGTCCTAGTGGGTCACAGTCCTGTAGATTAAGTTTCAAGATAGAACTTGTAAACAGTAATGGCATTCATTGCTTCTGAGTTTGCTTCTTTTTTAGTTCTCTTAAACATTTTAAAGAGAGATTTTGTATTTTGGCTTTTGTCTTTTATAAATAAATTTCAATGTGACATTGTTTTGGACACATGACTCAAGTCAAATATTGATGAACAATGTAGTAGAACTAAAATTACCAGGTATACCAGTAATGCCACCTGTTGGTACTGAGCAGGGCTCAGCTGGTGTGCTCTTTCTCTCGAGCAGGTTTTCCCTTTTTAAGCTCAGTGTTTATGAGAGGAGAAAAGGAAGATAATTATGAGACAGGTGAATGGTTAGTAAGGACCTTTGAGCACAATTTGGGATATGATACGTTTTGTCTTGGTTTGTTTTTCTTTTCACCCAATATTACAAATGTGGGCAGATTACCTTGGTAGGTCAGAATCTTTAATTTTTACTTTGTTTTGTTAAAAAAGATACAGCATTCTTCTATCATTTTATATTCTAGCTGCTCAGTTTATTTACTCACGACGTGACAAACCTTCAGTTGTTGACCCGGTAGAAGAATATGATTATGAAGATTTGAAAGAATCCTCCAATTCTCTTATGAACCATCAGCTAAGTGGAATTGATCAAGGTATAGTAAGCAGTAGTTTGTGTTTGTCTGAAAATGATTAATAATTTGCCAGAATTTATTAGTTTTATTTATCAGTTTTATTGTTCATAATATTGATTATGGGTAGTAATGGTATCAACTAACATTATATCTTATATCTTTGAGGAAAACTTGCATTTTATTAATTATATATTATGAGGATGGTATGATTAACTGTATGGTTGAAAAATTGATTGTTTGACTATTATTTAATAACTAGAGTTTTTTATTGAAATCTTCTTAGGAGAGAAACTTCAGTGATTTGTCTTCTTTTATCAATACTTACTGCTCTGTGTAAAGTTATGATTAGATTACAGAAGCTCACTTCCTTGCAAAATGTTATGCTCCAAAAAACTGGTTTTTATTTAAAAAAAAAAAAAGATTAAGTTCAGAGTAATACTATACAAGTTGTCCTAGTGGGTCACAGTCCTGTAGATTAAGTTTCAAGATAGAACTTGTAAACAGTAATGGCATTCATTGCTTCTGAGTTTGCTTCTTTTTTAGTTCTCTTAAACATTTTAAAGAGAGATTTTGTATTTTGGCTTTTGTCTTTTATAAATAAATTTCAATGTGACATTGTTTTGGACACATGACTCAAGTCAAATATTGATGAACAATGTAGTAGAACTAAAATTACCAGGTATACCAGTAATGCCACCTGTTGGTACTGAGCAGGGCTCAGCTGGTGTGCTCTTTCTCTCGAGCAGGTCTTTCTCTGGCTTTGTTCTATGAATGGGTTTAAATTGAAAATTTATAACAATTTGGAAAGAGGAAAGGGGAAGTCTAGAAATCTGAGAGCTGAGCTTTGTATAAATTGATACAATATATGTCAGCTGCTGTACAAGTCAAGAAAAATGGAGAGAATGCACAAATAGACAAAATTAGCTGAAAAGGGAACAACAGATAGTTAACAAATTTCTTTATCGACTCTGCAGATAAATTTGGCAAGCTGGGTAAAAATTCATAGAGGAGCTACTGTATAAATGCCTCAGTAGTTTTCATTATATTTTCAAAGAATGTGTACAGTTGTCATTGTAGGGGAAGAAGGTAGGCATAAAGTAGAAGTCCACTTTCTCTACTGTGCCTCAGAGTGATTAAGGAGGCATGAAACTCAGAGTTATGTTTGAGAATGAAAGTTAATCATTCCCACCTGATATATGTAAGTATTAATAACTGCATGAAAAAATTTTTGAAAAATTGCTTGATAACAATAATAATCATTGTAGCTAACTTCTATTAATTGCTTGCAGGGTATTGTTCTAAGTACTGCTCGTGCTTTAGCCTATTTAATCTTCACAACAACCTTATGAGATAGGCCAGGATAAAATGAGGATAAAATGTCCTCATTTTACAGGGGAGGAAAATGAGACACTAAGTTACTTGGGGAAAGTTGTACCAGCTAGTAAGTGTTATTCGAATATGAGCTAGGATAGCTGGACTCCTTTATTCTTTGTGTATGTGTAGACAGCAATTGCTATAATTAACTAGAAGAGGCTTTGGTGCTAGTGATATGCTAAGTATTCTGTTCCAGTTTTAGTAATCCATGTGTTTATGAAATAGGTATAATTTTTAAGTTTAGCCTATTAGTATCAACAGTATGAAATGCTTCTGAGTTTGCTTCTTTTTTAGTTCTCTTAAACATTTTAAAGAGAGATTTTGTATTTTGGCTTTTGTCTTTTATAAATAAATTTCAATGTGACATTGTTTTGGACACATGACTCAAGTCAAATATTGATGAACAATGTAGTAGAACTAAAATTACCAGGTATACCAGTAATGCCACCTGTTGGTACTGAGCAGGGCTCAGCTGGTGTGCTCTTTCTCTGGAGCAGGTCTTTCTCTGGCTTTGTTCTATGAATGGGTTTAAATTGAAAATTTATAACAATTTGGAAAGAGGAAAGGGGAAGTCTAGAAATCTGAGAGCTGAGCTTTGTATAAATTGATACAATATATGTCAGCTGCTGTACAAGTCAAGAAAAATGGAGAGAATGCACAAATAGACAAAATTAGCTGAAAAGGGAACAACAGATAGTTAACAAATTTCTTTATCGACTCTGCAGATAAATTTGGCAAGCTGGGTAAAAATTCATAGAGGAGCTACTGTATAAATGCCTCAGTAGTTTTCATTATATTTTCAAAGAATGTGTACAGTTGTCATTGTAGGGGAAGAAGGTAGGCATAAAGTAGAAGTCCACTTTCTCTACTGTGCCTCAGAGTGATTAAGGAGGCATGAAACTCAGAGTTATGTTTGAGAATGAAAGTTAATCATTCCCACCTGATATATGTAAGTATTAATAACTGCATGAAAAAATTTTTGAAAAATTGCTTGATAACAATAATAATCATTGTAGCTAACTTCTATTAATTGCTTGCAGGGTATTGTTCTAAGTACTGCTCGTGCTTTAGCCTATTTAATCTTCACAACAACCTTATGAGATAGGCCAGGATAAAATGAGGATAAAATGTCCTCATTTTACAGGGGAGGAAAATGAGACACTAAGTTACTTGGGGAAAGTTGTACCAGCTAGTAAGTGTTATTCGAATATGAGCTAGGATAGCTGGACTCCTTTATTCTTTGTGTATGTGTAGACAGCAATTGCTATAATTAACTAGAAGAGGCTTTGGTGCTAGTGATATGCTAAGTATTCTGTTCCAGTTTTAGTAATCCATGTGTTTATGAAATAGGTATAATTTTTTAAGTTTAGCCTATTAGCCTAAAATTAATTTTTGACTAAAGCAAAGCAGAATTATCCAAATACTTGAGGAATATATATTTTATAATTAAAAAAGAGCAGTGAAATAAAGTGTTAAATATGTGGGGAAAAAAAAAGGGATATTGCCAGTAGATTTTCTTGTTCAGTATGTAAGCATGTAAAATGCATCCTGTGAGCTGATTTCATGGATTAGGGAGTCTGAAAACTTTTGAGTTTTATTTTGATTACTGTGAAGCTAAATAGTGTCATGATTTTCAGTTCTTTTATCTTTATGACTTACAATTTGATAAGTCTTGGAATTACTGTGAGGATTACAAATATATATATATATACATATATTTATATACATACGCATACATTTAAATATATATAAATACCTATGTGTGTATATATATATAGATACCTGTATATAGGTGTTTTGATAATTGTCAACTGCTATACAATATAAATTAATATATTCATGCATTTTTTATTCAGTTGTCTAGGTATCATGTACTATTTTAAGATCTGAGTATATAGCCTTTGCTCTCATAGAAGTTACATCATTAATGAACATTATTAGTAATTACTTTTTATAATATAGTCATCAGAAAATAAGCATCCTTAAAGATTTTAGACATCCAGATTTAAATTTTTATATTTAAAATGAATGTCCATTCTCCTCTTAATGTACAGGTTTTCCTAATTTTTATGGCATTTTTGTACCAAGTTATTTAAATTTTGGCCTCTTTTACTGATTTTTTAAAATCCATTTATTTTCATTTATCTTTATTATTTGGCCTGTGTGGACCTCCCATTGCAGCTCCTGCTCTGTGCTCATGTGCTGCAGAGCGCTGGCTTGTTACTGGACATACTGGCCAAGCCGTTCTCAGCACGTGGGATCTTCCTGGGCCAGGGATCGAATCAGTGCCCCTTGCACTGCAAGGCGGACTCTTAACCCACTGGACCATCAGGGAAGCTCCAATCCTGCCCATTTTTAAAGCATTGTTAAGGGTGATTTTGTTGGCTGGGGAGAACAGAAGTTAGCCTAAAATAAAACTTAGGGTTCTTAATAATATTACTAAGTTAGTAATGTAAGACATTTAAGAAATACTTAGGGATTAACTGGGTTCACTAATGAGTTAGAAATATTTTCATAATTAGCCCTCCCTTTCTACACATGTGAAAAATCATCAGAATAGACTTCATCATCCTCATTGACTGAGATGGACTCCAGGCAAGAATACTGGAGTGAGTTGCCATACTCTCCTCCAGGGGATCTTCCTGACCCAGAGATGGAACCTGCATCTCCTGCATTGCAGGTGGAGTCACAATTTCCACTTTTTTTCAAGCAATAATCAGTATTACTTAGGAGACATTTATTAGAGTCATTACTGAAATTGTTCCTCTGATCAGGGAAGCTAGGTATATTGTGGATAAAAATATAGTCACTGTAATTTTTACCAAGGAAAAAGGAGAGATGAACATCCTACTATAATGTCAAATCCTTTTTTCAGTTTTGAAGATTGAGGGTTCTTTCATGATACCACTTAGTATAGCTTTTAATTATTGTTGTCTGTTCTAGCTCGTCTTTATTCTTGCCTTGATCACATGAGAGAGGTTCTTGGAGATGCTGTGCCAGATGACGTATTGATTGAAGCAGTTCTGAAGAACAAATTTGATGTGCAGAAGGCTTTGTCAGTGGTTCTGGAGCAAGATAAAGTGCAGCATTTGAAAGTCAGGAGTGAGGGAGCAGTATCTACAGGAAAGATAGCAAAAGGTATGCTTTTACTTGTTCTCTTTTAGATCTATAGTTAATAGACCCTTTATAGAGTTAATAGAGCCTTTTTAAAAGAGCCCTTGATTTTGATTGAACTATTATGAAAAATGGGTAGAAAACTTTACATGTGATAATAATTGATTATTATCAGTTGACTTTGCAGTTTGTGAATTTTTAGGCTGAGTGGCTGTGTTCTCTTCAATCTGTTAAAGCCTGCTCCTTGGTCATTTCCCTGCTTGTTCTTATACCTTACAGAATGTCGAAGTTGATATTCCCTTGGTTATCCTTCAATTAAAATAAATAAAACAAAAAGGCATTGTTAAGGGTGATTTTGTTGGCTGGGGAGAACAGAAGTTAGCCTAAAATAAAACTTAGGGTTCTTAATAATATTACTAAGTTAGTAATGTAAGACATTTAAGAAATACTTAGGGATTAACTGGATTCACTAATGAGTTAGAAATATTTTCATAATTGGCCCTCCCTTTCTACACATGTGAAAAATCATCAGTATAGACTTCATCATCCTCATTGACTGAGATGGACTCCAGGCAAGAATACTGGAGTGAGTTGCCATACTCTCCTCCAGGGGATCTTCCTGACCCAGAGATGGAACCTGCATCTCCTGCATTGCAGGTGGAGTCACAATTTCCACTTTTTTTCAAGCAATAATCAGTATTACTTAGGAGACATTTATTAGAGTCATTACTGAAATTGTTCCTCTGATCAGGGAAGCTAGGTATATTGTGGATAAAAATATAGTCATTGTAATTTTTACCAAGGAAAAAGGAGAGATGAACATCCTACTATAATGTCAAATCCTTTTTTCAGTTTTGAAGATTGAGGGTTCTTTCATGATACCACTTAGTATAGCTTTTAATTATTGTTGTCTGTTCTAGCTCGTCTTTATTCTTGCCTTGATCACATGAGAGAGGTTCTTGGAGATGCTGTGCCAGATGACGTATTGATTGAAGCAGTTCTGAAGAACAAATTTGATGTGCAGAAGGCTTTGTCAGTGGTTCTGGAGCAAGATAAAGTGCAGCATTTGAAAGTCAGGAGTGAGGGAGCAGTATCTACAGGAAAGATAGCAAAAGGTATGCTTTTACTTGTTCTCTTTTAGATCTATAGTTAATAGACCCTTTATAGAGTTAATAGAGCCTTTTTAAAAGAGCCCTTGATTTTGATTGAACTATTATGAAAAATGGGTAGAAAACTTTACATGTGATAATAATTGATTATTATCAGTTGACTTTGCAGTTTGTGAATTTTTAGGCTGAGTGGCTGTGTTCTCTTGAATCTGTTAAAGCCTGCTCCTTGGTCATTTCCCTGCTTGTTCTTATACCTTACAGAATGTACGGGAAGTTGATATTTGGCAGAAAGCAACAGAATTCTGTAAAGCAGTTATCCTTCAATTAAAAAAATAAATAAAACAAAAAGAATTTAAGGGAAATAAAATCAGATAAAAGCAAGACAAAGCACTTTTTGCTTCTTGTTAGTATCTTAGAGATCTTTCTTCTCAATTATTGGTGTTTTTATTTTTAGCTTATGGGTTGGGAGGTGGAAATTAATAGCCGGGTGATGTCAAAAAATCCCTTTTATGCTTGCAGTATTTTATGAATATAATTTAGTTTTATTTACATATCCTAAGTATTATAATTTTACTACCCTTTCATTTTGTAGCCTTAAATGTTTAGAATTTGAGGTTAAATTTAGAATGTAGTCGGCTTGAGAAAGAAACTTAAGTATCTTAACTGGTATACTATCTGTCAGTAGGAGCATGGTGATTTGTTAACTGGGTTGATATTTCTTATAACCTGGAGACTGGATTTTTTGCCACAATGAAATTATGTGCAGTCTGTTACTATGAGACTTTAAGGGTTGTTTTTATGTAAATTAATTATTTTTTATTTGGTGGGGGGACTGGGATACACTTTTAACTGACCAGTAGTATGAGAATAAGTCTCTAATGTGTCAGCTATGTTAATAGGTTATCCCGATCACAGTAGAAGTTATATATTATTATTTGTTTACCTGGTTTTAATGCTTTAAGAATATAGATGAACCTAGTTCTTTCCATTGGGTTTTTTAGACATTCTGAATTTGAGACAGTTCTGATTATAAGTAGCTTAAAACCTCACATTATAAATTTGTGAATATTAGAACATTTACTAACTTGGTAATTACCTTTGTATATATCAGTGAACAAAGTATGAAGGTCACTTAAGATGGTTAAAGGAAGGTAAAATCCTTTATTATTTTTTTAGAATATTCACTTTTTATTAAATAATGATCAAGTATTACTTTATTCATGTCATAATCAAAAGAAACATTTAGTAATTAAATGCCTCATTTCATGTTTCCTTTTGGTTGCTGTGACTGTCTTCTGCATATATCAACCTATTCATCTGAAAATTTATGGCTCTTGTAAGGTAAGGAGTCTTATTATCTTCCTCTGAAGTTTCAGCTGATAATGTTCAACACTCTTGTCCTCAGTCTGCAAACCATTTGGATTGCAGTAGCAAGCCCTTCAGTTTTTCTGCCCCAGTAGCAAAATATGGATTATGTCATAATTCCTCCATTGTACCAAGTCACTATTTACTCCATAAAAAAAAGAAACTTGACAGAACTAAAAGTGAAAAGAAACTAGAATCATGTAAGTTAACAAAAGAGCTGTCCCTAGCCAACCTAATCGATGATATGTCAAGAGATTCTTGTAAAAGTCAACCATCCGTCAGATTATCATCCACAGATAGTCTGGAGAGTCTACTTTCAAAGAGTCTAGACGGTGATTTGTTAGAACCTCATGCATCTGAGTTTATTTCCAAAGATGATTCTGCCTTCAAAGACATACCAGATTTAAAATCCTTAATGATAAAGAACACAACACCCAGTAACTCTTTATTTATTCAAAATAATTCAGTATCTGATTTGCAAAACATTCCAGTACAGAGCAGTTTAGGAAGTTTAAATAATCCTTTGCTCTTAACCAGCTCATTGGAAAATATGGCTCTTGATAATTTAAATGCTAGTGAAATGACTGTAGTTGAAGGTGTTTCTTCAGTTGAACAAAGCAACAAGAATAGCATATTAAAGAATGACAACTCGCGGTTTTCTCAAAGGCCTCGAGTTCGGAACACAATGACAGTTCTTTCATTGGGTTTTTTAGACATTCTGAATTTGAGACAGTTCTGATTATAAGTAGCTTAAAACCTCACATTATAAATTTGTGAATATTAGAACATTTACTAACTTGGTAATTACCTTTGTATATATCAGTGAACAAAGTATGAAGGTCACTTAAGATGGTTAAAGGAAGGTAAAATCCTTTATTATTTTTTTAGAATATTCACTTTTTATTAAATAATGATCAAGTATTACTTTATTCATGTCATAATCAAAAGAAACATTTAGTAATTAAATGCCTCATTTCATGTTTCCTTTTGGTTGCTGTGACTGTCTTCTGCATATATCAACCTATTCATCTGAAAATTTATGGCTCTTGTAAGGTAAGGAGTCTTATTATCTTCCTCTGAAGTTTCAGCTGATAATGTTCAACACTCTTGTCCTCAGTCTGCAAACCATTTGGATTGCAGTAGCAAGCCCTTCAGTTTTTCTGCCCCAGTAGCAAAATATGGATTATGTCATAATTCCTCCATTGTACCAAGTCACTATTTACTCCATAAAAAAGAAACTTGACAGAACTAAAAGTGAAAAGAAACTAGAATCATGTAAGTTAACAAAAGAGCTGTCCCTAGCCAACCTAATCGATGATATGTCAAGAGATTCTTGTAAAAGTCAACCATCCGTCAGATTATCATCCACAGATAGTCTGGAGAGTCTACTTTCAAAGAGTCTAGACGGTGATTTGTTAGAACCTCATGCATCTGAGTTTATTTCCAAAGATGATTCTGCCTTCAAAGGCATACCAGATTTAAAATCCTTAATGATAAAGAACACAACACCCAGTAACTCTTTATTTATTCAAAATAATTCAGTATCTGATTTGCAAAACATTCCAGTACAGAGCAGTTTAGGAAGTTTAAATAATCCTGTGCTCTTAACCAGCTCATTGGAAAATATGGCTCTTGATAATTTAAATGCTAGTGAAATGACTGTAGTTGAAGGTGTTTCTTCAGTTGAACAAAGCAACAAGAATAGCATATTAAAGAATGACAACTCGCGGTTTTCTCAGTGTGAAAGTCTGTCCCTAGCTGAACTGTTTCAGGAACACAAGGAAAATAATCCAAGCCAGTGCTTTACTTTATCTGATCTTTGTGACCAACCACCCACCAGTTTCACAGATCTAAGTTTGGGATCCTTTCCCTTGTCACAGCTAGCAAATCGGTATCAGTCTTCAACTGGAATATCAGAATTAACAGGATCTCTGTCATCTTTGGCATTTCATAAAGCTTCTCCTACCAGAGACCTTGAGAATTTGTCACTTTCTGATTTGATTGCAGAAACGATTGATGTAGACAACCCTCAGATTAAGAAAGAGTCCTGTATGCTCAGTTTATCTGAAATGAGGTCACCTGGAATAGATTCGAATATTGATCTTAGTGTCCTTATAAAAGCCCCAGGTTTTGTTCCAAAACCTATAGCAGACCAATCAGTTGCTCCAGTACCAGAAACTAAATCTCTAAATTCCAAATTAGGAAAAAATTCCAGTTCTGCTAAGGATTATAAGAAAAACAGCAAAGGCCATCTGCCTAGGAAACCACCTTTTTCTCTCTCTTGGACCAAAGCCCTTGCTGCCAGACCTTCAGCTTTTGCTTCAACACTGTGTCTTCGTTACCCATTGAAAAACTGCAAGCAACGTACCTTTGACCTGTATAAGACTTTTCTTTACAGTAGACAAGTTCAAGATGTAAAAGACAAAGAAATAAATTCTCTTATAGCCATAACACCATTTGACTTCAAATCAGCATCTCCTGATGACATTGTGAAAGCTAACCAAAAGAAAGCTTTTACTAGAGAATAGTAACAAAAGGAAAACTTGCTAACTGTTGTAGAGCTTTTTCTTTTAAATTAATTTAATTTTAAGCCTTTATAGAATTACTTTATATTATGGGATTGAAGTTGAGATTTTTATATTAGAATTGTCTTAAGTCAATTGATAACTTTATTTGATACATACTTTTGCACTGAAATTTCTTTTACTCTCTCTTCTTGTAATGATAACTTGCTCTTAACCAGCTCATTGGAAAATATGGCTCTTGATAATTTAAATGCTAGTGAAATGACTGTAGTTGAAGGTGTTTCTTCAGTTGAACAAAGCAACAAGAATAGCATATTAAAGAATGACAACTCGCGGTTTTCTCAGTGTGAAAGTCCGTCCCTAGCTGAACTGTTTCAGGAACACAAGGAAAATAATCCAAGCCAGTGCTTTACTTTATCTGATCTTTGTGACCAACCACTCACCAGTTTCACAGATCTAAGTTTGGGATCCTTTCCCTTGTCACAGCTAGCAAATCGGTATCAGTCTTCAACTGGAATATCAGAATTAACAGGATCTCTGTCATCTTTGGCATTTCATAAAGCTTCTCCTACCAGAGACCTTGAGAATTTGTCACTTTCTGATTTGATTGCAGAAAGCGATTGATGTAGACAACCCTCAGATTAAGAAAGAGTCCTGTATGCTCAGTTTATCTGAAATGAGGTCACCTGGAATAGATTCGAATATTGATCTTAGTGTCCTTATAAAAGCCCCAGGTTTTGTTCCAAAACCTATAGCAGACCAATCAGTTGCTCCAGTACCAGAAACTAAATCTCTAAATTCCAAATTAGGAAAAAATTCCAGTTCTGCTAAGGATTATAAGAAAAACAGCAAAGGCCATCTGCCTAGGAAACCACCTTTTTCTCTCTCTTGGACCAAAGCCCTTGCTGCCAGACCTTCAGCTTTTGCTTCAACACTGTGTCTTCGTTACCCATTGAAAAACTGCAAGCAACGTACCTTTGACCTGTATAAGACTTTTCTTTACAGTAGACAAGTTCAAGATGTAAAAGACAAAGAAATAAATTCTCTTATAGCCATAACACCATTTGACTTCAAATCAGCATCTCCTGATGACATTGTGAAAGCTAACCAAAAGAAAGCTTTTACTAGAGAATAGTAACAAAAGGAAAACTTGCTAACTGTTGTAGAGCTTTTTCTTTTAAATTAATTTAATTTTAAGCCTTTATAGAATTACTTTATATTATGGGATTGAAGTTGAGATTTTTATATTAGAATTGTCTTAAGTCAATTGATAACTTTATTTGATACATACTTTTGCACTGAAATTTCTTTTTACTCTCTCTTCTTGTAATGATAACTGGCTTTAAGTTGATAGCCTAAAATAGGTGTATGTTTACAGAATGCTTATGGAAACTTGATATTGTGAAATCAAACCTCAGCTATTTTTGTTTAAAGCATTCAGCTTTGTAAGTTTTTATGATGAGAAATTCTTTTTTATAAAACATTTTTGTGCTTTGTTCTTAAATGCCACCACTTGGGATTAGTATAGTTTAGTGATGAAGATTTTTCTTATAATATATGGCATAGCATAGCCAAGACAGTATTAGATTTTAAAATATTAATGAAATCATTCCCAGTGAATTTTTCTGCCAGTGAATACTAAAACTTTTCTATTAGAAAATCATAAAGTTCTAATTTTGAAGAATACTGTGGAGGTTGTTGAATATATTTTTCATGATAATAAAATGTAAATCCTTTTAAGGGACCATGTATGTATTAAAGATGGATTAATACATAAATTATTTTTATACATTTTCAAAGCCATTTGTCCTAAATGAACACTTTAAAATAAATATATAAAAAGTCTTTCCAAGTATGGTTGCATGTTCTTTGAGTAATCTTACCAGATCCCTTTCACTTTTCTTATTATAACTGATGAAATACAGAGTTTCCCCCTTTGCTGCTAGTAACCGTGTGCTTTCATGACAACGTTTCAGCATTGGTGGACCTGCTAAGGGCTTTTCTAGTCAGTAGAACAAGTAGGTAATTCATCTCTTAAAGCAGTTGTCCTCAACTGGAAGTCCGAATCACTGGTGAAATTTTTTTTCAAAACACAGCTTCTTTGACTTCAGATGTGGCCAGTCATCTCTGAGGGATGACAGTTTTTCAGGATGGCCCTCAGTTGATTCTGATGGGTTACTTCTGCTTGAGAATTGCTGCCTTAAAGAAATCAGTAAAATAAAAGGAATTGCTAATCTAGGAATAACATTTGGCCAACTTGAATTTTAAATTTGTATTTTCTAGTAATTAGAAATACCAGGGAATATTGCTAAGTAGGAATTAGTGCCTTTTTCATTAGAAGAAAACATTATTATATTAGTTATTTCTTGCAGGAAAAAAATAGTCTATAAAATGTTGTTTCTCTTTTTGTGGGGGGATTTTTTTGGGGGCAGGGAGAGGTGGGTGGCGGGGGCGAGCGGGCCACTTCTATTGGTCTTTCATTTATCTATTTTCATCCATCTTTGTTCTTTGGCCCGTGTGGGCCTCCCTTCACAATGGCCTCTGTTGTCTCAGAGCGCCGGTTCTGGGCGCTTGCGCTCTCGAGCTCCGGCTGGATAATTGGACATATCGGTCCAGCCGCTCCGCGGCACGTGGGATCTTCCCAGGCCAGGGATCGAACCGGCGCCCCTTGCACTGTAAGGCGGTGTCCTTACCCACTGGACCACCAGGGAAGCCCTGTTGTTTCTTAATGAGAACAAAATAGCTACATTTTCCCAGTAAAAAATATTTTTATTGACTACTACTTTACTATGCATTTGATAATTTTTTAATATATTTCTTGTTTCTGTTTATTTTCAGAATGACATCCCACTATTTTTAGTTGTGTATGGTGTTTTTATATCCAGTGTGTTGGTGGGAAAGCTTAAGCTAACCTTATGTCTTTGTTGTTCTTGGCTAAACACTTTGTGACGTCTTCAGTTTTTATTTTTATTTTATTTTTTTCCAGTTTTTATTTTTTAACTGCAGATTTCAGAATGTATTATACTGATGCTTAGATCATGTAAATTACAAGTTATATTTTGTGATCAATTTTAAAGTTTGAATTACCCCAACTTCTGGTTTTGTTTTTCTAGTCTTGAACTTTAATTGAGCATTTTAGTAATTTTGAACTATTACTGTGTGACTCATCAACTGGATCTATAGGGTGTAGGCAGTCTAAAGTTTAGAAGTGAATTGTATTCTAAGTGTTTGTTTAGAACCAATAATTCCTAATAGATTCAATGCTGCACAAGTGGTCTCTTTGCACATGAATCCACAAATCCTTATTTGATCCATATTGAAATCCAGTAGTGTTACTGTTATATTATATTATATTATAACAAACTTAATTCTCAAGTGGAAATACAGTGCTTTTAAAGCCATATGGTGTTTCTTGTAGAGTAAACTAGGTCCCCCTTTGTTGGCTGATTAATATTGTAACTACTACTTACGTTACTATTTTTTAAGCGAAAAGATTCTATATTGCAGGATGATATAGGGAAGGTAAAAATTTTGAAATAAGTCTCCTAATTTCTGTTGTGATGGCTACTGGTCTGACATGCACTTGCCCCATTGACTAAGGAAGTGTCACAGTCTCTGTGGAACCAGGAAAACCCACTGCCCTTTCTGCCTTTGGCCGTTGTCTCTTAGTATAAGAGACAAGTGCCTGCTTTTTCTTGGATACATTCCTAGTGACCACAGTTGTTCACACAAAGTGCATATTCTGCACCAGCTACTGTTTATTGATTGACTGCTGTCCTGGTAGCTCAGGTACGCTAAGTGTTTTTGGTCTCTTTTCTAGTGCAAATACCACTTTTGAAGTGCAGAGCCATTTTTATTTACATTCTGATCAAGTGTATTAATAGATTATTTTTAGGAATAAAAATAATTAATTATATTCTAAATGATATAAAGTACAGGACATTTAAAATAACCATTTTTCCCTTTGATATTTTTGATTTTTTAAAAAAGAGTTGACGTTCACGGAAGTTTTTCCGTCTTGCAGTCTAAAGTTGTTGGTTGGCTTTTTTGGTTATGGTTCTTCTTACCATTAGTTACAAAGAAACATGGTATCACTTTTGTACAGAACACTTTGCTTATCATTTCCTTCTTAGTTGTTTTATCTTTTTAACTATTTCCTAGTCAATGAACTGGTATTCTAACCTCTTTTTCTCCCTTTAGCTTTGATTCTTTCTTTCTTGAACTTTTCTTTCACCCCTTTATTCCCCTCATGTAGACAGTAATAACTATTCCTAGTGTATTACATTTAATTTTTAGTGTAGTGGGAGAGCATACAATTAATTGCCATACCAAGGATAAAACTAATCCAGTGTTTTTATGTATGTGAACCATTGCAAATAAGCAAGTACATATTTATGTATTAAGTAAGAACTATGTATCAGATTTCTGTTTTGTGTTCAAGTGGATATTTACTTGTAAAATCAGTTTAGTGGTAGCCTAGAAATTGTTTTCTACTACTTTTATAAATGAAGGTAGTGCTGACAAGATGGGGAGGGATTGATACGAATTTCTTTGCTAGTTTTCTTTTATAAGTATATAAGGCTTGTTGTAAGCAGTTGTATATTATAATTTTAACTTCTAGGGTGTGAAAGACTTGTCAGGTGTTGGATGCATTTATATATTTTTGTAGAAGCCACATTGCAATAAGCTATAATTCTGGGGTTTTCTAAAATCAGGTGTAAAAACATTGGAATCCATTTGGGTTTTTCATATTAGGTTAGTATTTCAGGGTGGTGGTTTAATAATTTATTATGAAGGTTTCTGAAAACAAGTTGAGAAACTCACCGTCTGGTTGTGAAGACTTTCTTTGAAGATATTTGTTGTTTAGAATTCTTGTTTTCCAAAAGGTCGAACATTTATTTTACTTTTTAACTTACGTATAAACATTATTAAAGTATAAATTATGGTGAACTTTGCTAATACAATTGCAAAGATGGCAGTGGAAAATATAACAATTAATAAAGTACATTTATTATATTCCCTTTGAAGTGCAGAGCCATTTTTATTTGCATTCTGATCAAGTGTATTAATAGATTATTTTTAGGAATAAAAATAATTAATTATATTCTAAATGATATAAAGTACAGGACATTTAAAATAACCATTTTTCTCTTTGATATTTTTGATTTTTTAAAAAAGAGTTGACGTTCACGGAAGTTTTTCTGTCTTGCAGTCTAAAGTTGTTGGTTGGCTTTTTTAGTTATGGTTCTTCTTACCATTAGTTACAAAGAAACATGGTATCACTTTTGTACAGAACACTTTGCTTATCATTTCCTTCTTAGTTGTTTTATCTTTTTAACTATTTCCTAGTCAATGAACTGGTATTCTCACCTCTTTTTCTCCCTTTAGCTTTGATTCTTTCTTTCTTGAACTTTTCTTCCACCCCTTTATTCCCCTCATGTAGATAGTAATAACTATTCCTAGTGTATTACATTTAATTTTTAGTGTAGTGGGAGAGCATACAATTAATTGCCATACCAAGGATAAAACTAATCCAGTGTTTTTATGTATGTGAACCATTGCAAATAAGCAAGTACATATTTATGTATTAAGTAAGAACTATGTATCAGATTTCTGTTTTGTGTTCAAGTGGATATTTACTTGTAAAATCAGTTTAGTGGTAGCCTAGAAATTGTTTTCTACTACTTTTATAAATGAAGGTAGTGCTGACAAGATGGGGAGGGATTGATACGAATGTCTTTGCTAGTTTTCTTTTATAAGTATATAAGGCTTGGTGTAAGCAGTTGTATATTATAATTTTAACTTCTAGGGTGTGAAAGACTTGTCAGGTGTTGGATGCATTTATATATTTTTGTAGAAGCCACATTGCAATAAGCTATAATTCTGGGGTTTTCTAAAATCAGGTGTAAAAACATTGGAATCCATTTGGGTTTTTCATATAAGGTTAGTATTTCAGGGTGGTGGTTTAATAATTTATTATGAAGGTTTCTGAAAACAAGTTGAGAAACTCACCGTCTGGTTGTGAAGACTTTCTTTGAAGATATTTGTTGTTTAGAATTCTTGTTTTCCAAAAGGTCGAACATTTATTTTTACTTTTTTAACTTACGTATAAACATTATTAAAGTATAAATTATGGTGAACTTTGCTAATACAATTGCAAAGATGGCAGTGGAAAATATAACAATTAATAAAGTACACATTTCTGATGTTGATATGACTGATTTATATGACCTAAAGGAAAGCATCCTTCTGGTTATAGAAAGTATCAAGAGATAACGAAGATTCTCAAATGGGAGTGGAAAATGGAAACTTAAACACACATTTATTACAGTGTGTGTGGTATGTATGACATTACATTCTCCCAAGTTGAGATCTTTGTCTTCCTGATCCAAGATGCCACCTCTTCCTTGGTTTCCTGTCTTTATTATTAGCATCTTCTAGTTGCTTAAGTCAGAAACCTAGCTAGCATCGTCATTGATTTCACTCCCTCATTTACTTCTTGTATTTGTGGTTGTTGTTTAGTTACTGAACAACGCTTCTGTGACCCAGTGGACTGTAGCCCATCAGGCTCCTCTGTCCATGGGGCTTTCTATGCAAGAATACTAGAGTGGGTTGCCATTTCCTTCTCCAAGCAATCTTCTCAACCCAGGGATCGAACTCGTGTCTCCTGCATTGGCAGGCAGATTCTGTACCACTGAGCCACCTGGGAAGCCCTATAGTTGATTAACAACCCTATTCTTTCTGCTTTACAAATGAGTAAATATAGGTATGTACATACACAGTAGATTGTTTTTATTTATGGTAATTATATTTTAAAAAGACACACATTTATTGAATACTGAATGAAATAGGCAAACACTGACTTTACAGAAATTGAACCATTGTTCCTACAGGAAATACAAGGTTAGGTTCCTGTGGTCCTCTGGTCAAAATGACATGGGGACAACAAAATGACTGCATTTTTGTTAACCAGTCAATATATGACCTTATTTTATGTATATTTAAAGACACTTTAATTAATATATATTATTCATATATTATTGATTATTTATTGATTTAGTAGTGTAACGGGTGGTGGTTTAATAATTTATTATGAAGGTTTCTGAAAACAAGTTGAGAAACTCACCGTCTGGTTGTGAAGACTTTCTTTGAAGATATTTGTTGTTTAGAATTCTTGTTTTCCAAAAGGTCGAACATTTATTTTTACTTTTTTAACTTACGTATAAACATTATTAAAGTATAAATTATGGTGAACTTTGCTAATACAATTGCAAAGATGGCAGTGGAAAATATAACAATTAATAAAGTACACATTTCTGATGTTGATATGACTGATTTATATGACCTAAAGGAAAGCATCCTTTTAGTTATAGAAAGTATCAAGAGATAACGAAGATTCTCAAATGGGAGTGGAAAATGGAAACTTAAACACACATTTATTACAGTGTGTGTGGTATGTATGACATTACATTCTCCCAAGTTGAGATCTTTGTCTTCCTGATCCAAGATGCCACCTCTTCCTCGGTTTCCTGTCTTTATTATTAGCATCTTCTAGTTGCTTAAGTCAGAAACCTAGCTAGCATCGTCATTGATTTCACTCCCTCATTTACTTCTTGTATTTGTGGTTGTTGTTTAGTTACTGAACAACGCTTTTGTGACCCAGTGGACTGTAGCCCATCAGGCTCCTCTGTCCATGGGGCTTTCTACGCAAGAATACTAGAGTGGGTTGCCATTTCCTTCTCCAAGCAATCTTCTCAACCCAGGGATCGAACTCGTGTCTCCTGCATTGGCAGGCAGATTCTGTACCACTGAGCCACCTAGGAAGCCCTATAGTTGATTAACAACCCTATTCTTTCTGCTTTACAAATGAGTAAATATAGGTATGTACATACACAGTAGATTGTTTTTATTTATGGTAATTATATTTTAAAAAAACACACATTTATTGAATACTGAATGAAATAGGCAAACACTGACTTTACAGAAATTGAACCATTGTTCCTACAGGAAATACAAGGTTAGGTTCCTGTGGTCCTCTGGTCAAAATGACATGGGGACAACAAAATGACTGCATTTTTGTTAACCAGTCAATATATGACCTTATTTTATGTATATTTAAAGACACTTTAATTAATATATATTATTCATATATTATTGATTCATTGATATTGAACTCGTAGTTAGTAGCACTGTAACTTAATGCCTGACAGTATGTGACATGCATCTTTTAATTTGTAAGGTGCCTCACAAATGTTTTGTGCTTAACACTATACAGTGCTTCAGACTACTCTTGGGGACCATTTTAAACAGCAATATCACCAACTAATATGACATTGTGAAAAATGTGGCAGTAAAGAGATCATGAAAAGGACATTGGTTTACCGTATGAGAGCTAAAACAAGAAGGCAGAATGTCTCTTTGTTCGACCTCAGTTGGGAGCATGCACATTGGGCTACTAAGATTTATTTTGCTGCTCGATATCGTCCACAAGAGACTGCAAAAGTGCCAAAAGTCATGATTTTTAGCAAGTATCTGAATCCACAAATACAGAATCCTCAAATGAAGATTGATCGTCCACTTTTTGATCCATATTCTTTGTTCTTATTACTGCTTTTTTCTCTTAAAGGCTATTAGTTTCGGGCAGAATTACTAAAATATTTAACTGGTTTCTTAACAGTTATTTTTTTCTCAAACACCTTCTATAATACAGCTAGAGTGACTTTTTCAAAATGTAGTTCAAATTTTCTATTCCCCTGTTTAAACCCTTTAATTTATAAGATCTTTTATCAGTTGGCTTCTCTTGTGTAACCCACTACACAAATCCACCCAAGCTACACCTACCTGAGTTTCCTTTGCTTCAGTAGAGCTTTGGTCTTCCCCCTCCATTTCTCCTCCTGGCAACTAACTCTTGAGGTTGTAGTTTATATATCACTTTACTCCTAATCATGACATAGGGAAGTAACAACCCTATTCTTTCTGCTTTACAAATGAGTAAATATAGGTATGTACATACACAGTAGATTGTTTTTATTTATGGTAATTATATTTTAAAAACACACATTTATTGAATACTGAATGAAATAGGCAAACACTGACTTTACAGAAATTGAACCATTGTTCCTACAGGAAATACAAGGTTAGGTTCCTGTGGTCCTCTGGTCAAAATGACATGGGGACAACAAAATGACTGCATTTTTGTTAACCAGTCAATATATGACCTTATTTTATGTATATTTAAAGACACTTTAATTAATATATATTATTCATATATTATTGATTCATTGATATTGAACTCGTAGTTAGTAGCACTGTAACTTAATGCCTGACAGTATGTGACATGCATCTTTTAATTTGTAAGGTGCCTCACAAATGTTTTGTGCTTAACACTATACAGTGCTTCAGACTACTCTTGGGGACCATTTTAAACAGCAATATCACCAACTAATATGACATTGTGAAAAATGTGGCAGTAAAGAGATCATGAAAAGGACATTGGTTTACCGTATGAGAGCTAAAACAAGAAGGCAGAATGTCTCTTTGTTCGACCTCAGTTGGGAGCATGCACATTGGGCTACTAAGATTTATTTTGCTGCTCGATATCGTCCACAAGAGACTGCAAAAGTGCCAAAAGTCATGATTTTTAGCAAGTATCTGAATCCACAAATACAGAATCCTCAAATGAAGATTGATCGTCCACTTTTTGATCCATATTCTTTGTTCTTATTACTGCTTTTTTCTCTTAAAGGCTATTAGTTTCGGGCAGAATTACTAAAATATTTAACTGGTTTCTTAACAGTTATTTTTTTCTCAAACACCTTCTATAATACAGCTAGAGTGACTTTTTCAAAATGTAGTTCTAATTTTCTATTCCCCTGTTTAAACCCTTTAATTTATAAGATCTTTTATCAGTTGGCTTCTCTTGTGTAACCCACTACACAAATCCACCCAAGCTACACCTACCTGAGTATCCTTTGCTTCAGTAGAGCTTTGGTCTTCCCCCTCCATTTCTCCTCCTGGCAACTAACTCTTGAGGTTGTAGTTTATATATCACTTTACTCCTAATCATGACATAGGGAAGTCATTGTCTTGTGTACCTATAATTCACTGTATTCTTTTTTTTTTTGGCCACTTCTATTGGTCTTTCATTTATTTCCATCTTTGTTCTTTGGCCTATGTGGGCCTCCCATTGCAGTGGCCTCTCTCGCCACCTCAGAGCACCGTCTCGGGGCGCATGCGCTCCAGAGCGCTGGCTCGGTAGTTGGACACATCAGTCTAGCTGCTCTGTGGCATGTGGGATCTTCCCAGGCCAGGGATCAAACTGGCACCCCTTACACTGCAAGGTGGTGTCTCTACCCACTGGACCACCAGGGAAGCCCTGTATTCTTTTTTTAAACAGACTTCTTCTTTGCCCCCCTCATGCCTCTTTTATTTTATATTTATTTTCATCCTTTTTTTCTTTGGCCTGTGTGGGCCTCCCATTGCAGTGGCCTCTTTCGTTGCAGAGCACTGGCTATGGGCACATGCACTCCAGAGCACTGACTTGTAATTGGACAACACTGGTCTAGCCGCTCCATGGCACGTGGGATCTTCCTGGGCCAGGGATTGAACTGGTGGCCCTTGCACTGCAACGTAGACTCTTTACCCACTGGATCACCAGGGAAGCCCCTGTATTCTTTTTTACTACAACCTCCTGTTAAATCATAACCCCCCATACATATGGCTCCTTTTCCTTGTAACTCTGCTTTATTGTTCCTCACAACCCTTACATCATCTGTCATTGTGTGTGTGTACAGTTTTATTTCCCTACTGCTCTTGGTAATCCCCATGCCCCCTCACCCCCACAATACAACGTGTATTGATGTAGGATCTTTGTGTGCTTATTGCTATATTCCCAGTTTAGAATATATCTGGCACAAAAGTGTAGGAAAGGGTTTAAAGCAAAAAGTGACTTGCACTCTTAAATATTGTCCCACATCTTGTTCCCTAGATGAAGCTGTAAAACAAATCTATAAAAACGCATTTTATATTCGTCTAGAAACTATTTGTGTGTTAGACATACCAGATTTGTATATATATCATTACACAAATGAGAGGGTACTATAACACTTTAGAATCTATATCACTTAGCAAAGTATATAGCAGATTTTTCCTTACCAGCAGATAGAGATCAATCTCATTCTCTTTAAAATCTGTAAAGAATTCTATATGTTTGTGCATGAAATAGCCACTGTTGACATTTCAGTCAGCTGTCACTATTGACTTTTGAATGAAAGTCCTTCATTTCTACAAATTGATTTTCTAGGCTAATAAGTATATACTTTTAAAATTTTTGATAGATATTGCCTAATTGTCCTTAATAGAGGCTGTGCTAATTTCCTTCCCACAAGTTTATAAGTGTTTTTATTCAAAGTCTCATGGATAGATTTATCACTCTTGGGTATTATGGCAACCTGGTAATTGGAAAGTATGTTTTTCATTTGCTTATATGTCTTAAATGAATGAGGCTGACTACTTTGCTACATGTTTAAATCTATTTGTATTTCCTTTTTCCTTAGAATTAGCTATTCTTACTCTTTGATGATTTTTTTTTTTGTTACTTATCTTTCATAATGATTTCTAGAAATGTGTGTGTGTGTGTATGTATTTTGTGTTTTTAAATTTTACATTCTAAGAAATTCTTTTGGTATATGCATGGAAAATATTTTTCTTCTTAATTTGTCATCTTTTAGATCATTTATAAGACACATTATTGATTTTATTATTTTAAAGTTTACTAATCTTTTATGGGCTTTTGTTTGAAAATTGTTCTTTACTACAAGATAGTTTTAATAAATTGTTTCTTCTTATGTGTTTAACAGACTTTCTCTATTTTATGAAACATTTGAGTATTTGGTTTAGCTGCTCTTAGGGGTAAGGAAGAAATGTGATTTTTCTACCAACATCTTTTCTTCATCAATAACTGAATTTGTCACAGTTACTTTTTGTTGTATTACGTGCTCTTTTTCTTTTTAACCTGATTTGAAATGCCAGCTTTGACATATGCTAAATTTTAGTTTCTCCATCTTTCTTGTCTATTTTGGGACTCTGTGCTATTCCATTTCTTTGTCTTGTTCTATTCCAGTATCAGATTTTCAGTTACTGTAGCTTTTTGTTACTGTCAGTTTTTAAATATCTTTTGGCTGTCTTGTTTTTTTTTTTTACTAGCTCTGTTCTTTTTAATACCAGATTTGTATATATATCATTACACAAATGAGAGGGTACTATAACACTTTAGAATCTATATCACTTAGCAAAGTATATAGCAGATTTTTCCTTACCAGCAGATAGAGATCAATCTCATTCTCTTTAAAATCTGTAAAGAATTCTATATGTTTGTGCATGAAATAGCCACTGTTGACATTTCAGTCAGCTGTCACTATTGACTTTTGAATGAAAGTCCTTCATTTCTACAAATTGATTTTCTAGGCTAATAAGTATATACTTTTAAAATTTTTGATAGATATTGCCTAATTGTCCTTAATAGAGGCTGTGCTAATTTCCTTCCCACAAGTTTATAAGTGTTTTTATTCAAAGTCTCATGGATAGATTTATCACTCTTGGGTATTATGGCAACCTGGTAATTGGAAAGAATGTTTTTCATTTGCTTATATGTCTTAAATGAATGAGGCTGACTACTTTGCTACATGTTTAAATCTATTTGTATTTCCTTTTTCCTTAGAATTAGCTATTCTTACTCTTTGATGATTTTTTTTTTTGTTACTTATCTTTCATAATGATTTCTAGAAATGTGTGTGTGTGTGTATGTATTTTGTGTTTTTAAATTTTACATTCTAAGAAATTCTTTTGGTATATGCATGGAAAATATTTTTCTTCTTAATTTGTCATCTTTTAGATCATTTATAAGACACATTATTGATTTTATTATTTTAAAGTTTACTAATCTTTTATGGGCTTTTGTTTGAAAATTGTTCTTTACTACAAGATAGTTTTAATAAATTGTTTCTTCTTATGTGTTTAACAGACTTTCCCTATTTTATGAAACATTTGAGTATTTGGTTTAGCTGCTCTTAGGGGTAAGGAAGAAATGTGATTTTTCTACCAACATCTTTTCTTCATCAATAACTGAATTTGTCACAGTTACTTTTTGTTGTATTACGTGCTCTTTTTCTTTTTAACCTGATTTGAAATGTCAGCTTTGACATATGCTAAATTTTAGTTTCTCCATCTTTCTTGTCTATTTTGGGACTCTGTGCTATTCCATTTCTTTGTCTTGTTCTATTCCAGTATCAGATTTTCAGTTACTGTAGCTTTTTGTTACTGTCAGTTTTTAAATATCTTTTGGCTGTCTTGTTTTTTTTTTTTTTTTAATCCTCTTCTTTTTCACTTGTTCAGTCTCTAAGTCCTGGCCGATTCTTTGTGACCCCAGGGACTGCAGCGTGCCAGGCTTCCCTGTCCTTCGCCATCTCCCAGAGTTTTCTCAGACTTATGTTCATTTTCTCAGTAATGCCATCCAGCCATCTCATCCTCTGTTGTCCCCTTCTCCTGCCCTCAAGTCTTTCCCAGCATTGGGTCTTTTCCAGTGAATTGGGTCTTCATATCACATGGCCAGAGTTTTGGAACTTCAACTTCAGCGTCAGTCTTTTCATTGAGTATTTAAAGTTGATTTTATTTAGGATTGACTGGTTTGATCTCCTTTCTGTCAAAGGAACTCTCTGGAGTCTTCTCCAGTACCACAGTTTGAAGACATCACTTTCTTGGTGCTCAACTTCCTTTATGGTCTAACTTTCACATCCATATACGACTACTGAAAAGACCATAGCTTTGACTATATGGACCTTTGTCGGTAAAGTGATGTCTCTGCTTTTTAATATGTTGTCCAAGTTTGTCAGATATTTTTTTCCAAGGAGTAAGCATCCTTTAATTGCATGTCTGCAGTCATTGTCTGCAGTGCTTTTGGAGCCCAGGAAAATAAATTCTGTCACTATTTATATTGTTTGCCCATCTATTTGCCATGAAGTGATGGGACCAGGTGTCATGATCTTTGTTTATTGAATATTGAGTTTTCAGCCAGCTTTTTCATTCTCCTCTTCCGTCTTCATCAAGAGGGCTGTTAGTTTTTCTTTGCTTTCTTCCCTTAGGATAGTATTATCTGCGTATCTGAGGTTGCCAATATTTCTCCCAGCAGTCTTGATTCCAGCTTGTGATTCATCCAGCCTGGCATTCACATGATGCACTCTGCATAGAAGTTAAATAAGCAGGGTGATAAAATACAGCCTTAACATACTCCTTTCTCAATTCCATGTCCACTTCTAACTGTTGCTTCATGACCTGTGTATAGGTTTTTCAGGAGGCAGGTAAAGTGGTCTGGTATTCCTATCTCTTTAAAGATTTTCCACAGTTTATTGTGATCCACAGAGTCAGCTTTAGCATCGTCAGTGAAGCAGAAGTAGTTATTTTTCTGGAATTCCCTTTTTATGTGAACCAACAGATGTTGGTCATGTGATCTCTGATTCCTCTCCTTTTCTGAATCAGCTTGTATATCTGGAAGTTCTTGGTTCCCTTGCTGTTGAAGTCTAGCTGTAAGGATTTTGAGTATTACCTTGCTAGCATGTGAAATAAGCGCAGTTGTATGATAGTGTGAACATCTTTGGCATTACTATCTTTGGGGTTGGAATGAAGATTGACCTTTATTATCTCACATGACTTTTTCCCACATGATCTTTAGAAATAGCTTGTTAAATAAATGAAAAAATAATGCAATTCTAATTTTTATTGAGATGTTTAATGCTATCAAAAGATTTTTAGAGAAAAAAACTTTTCATTAGACACTAAAGATTACATTGTTAAATGGATTTTCTAGTATTGGCCTAGGCTTGTAATATTGGAACATTCCTGATTGATTGTGGTGGATTTTTTTTTTTTCTTAAGGGAATGGATTTCATTTGAGAATAGTTTATTTAAAATTGTTCTCTCTTCATAAAATTAATTTATAATTGTGTGTGTCTATTCTTTGTCATGTTTGGATTCTCTTGTGACGGTTTTTTAGAGAACTTAGAAAGTTTTTCTTTATTCTTAAATACTTTGAAGGGCATTGGAATGATTTGTTTTATGGTAGGAATTATGTTCTCAATATTCTAAGGTCAGTTTGGGAAGTTTTAATATTCTGAGTAAATGATCCATTTCATCCAGGTTGACAAATGAATTTGTTTAGCATTTAGCAAGCATTATCTGTTGTTATTAGTAGTATTAATTTATGAAATTTCAAACACAGAAAATAATGTAACAAGTACTCATGAGCCTGCCATTCAGAGTCAGCAGAAGGTAGCATTTTGCCACACACATTTCTGGTATTTCTCTCTGTTCTAAGAAATATATTGTTAGATTGGAATCCAAATTCTGTCCTTTCTTGTTTTTCCTCAGTCCTTTGAGGTTGATTTGCGTTATTCCTGTTCTCTCTTACTTTACTTTTGTCTCTGTAATTTTTGTTTTTCTTATGAAAACTGTATTTGCTGTAGCATATGGACTCTTTTTAGAGTACTATTTTCTGAGTTCTTTTAGAGATACTGTTATTTTCTGGATAATCCACAATTTAATTTTGATTTTCTTTTTAAGCTAAGAATCTAAGTGTTCTTTTTTTTTTTTTTTATAAATCCAAATTTGCTATGGGATTTTTGTTTGCTATTTTTGTTATGATTATTGATTTCACTGTGCTCTTATCAGAGAATATGGTTGGTACGTTTTACTTTTTGAAGTTAATTGAGTTTTTCTTTGTGGTCCAATGTAGTTTAAGAGTTCTTTCATAGGCCCATGTCAAGAACATATATTCTGTCTGACTAATCCAAACTATATTTCTTTTACTTTTCATATTTTTATAGAGTAATAAATTGTTACCATTTAAAAAAATATTGTCAACTTTAAATAGTATGTATGTGCTAATCTCTTATGAAAGATGAAGAAGGTAACACACATAGTTTGCCTCCTCTTTATTTCTCATAATTTTTATTAATATTTTAAGTTCTTTGGGGAAGTATTTGCCTTTATGCCTTTTAATTTAAACCTTATTATCTGAATTACTAGCTTTAATCAGTTTTTAAATGAATCCTACATTTAAAAGTTGAGCTCCTCAGAGTTATACTTTTTCATAATTGACCTCTTCCCTCCCTTTAACTCCTGATATTTTTAGTCATATTATTTATGTAATGCCAATATTTTTAGCACTTTCCTTAGATTCTGTACCTAAATTTCCTTAGTTTTTAATCAGCTGTAGTTATCTTAAGCTTGATTCATTTCTTATGATTGTTCGACTTTGAAGTCTTTTCCATCTCTCACCTTCACCTTCCCCCAGAATATACATTTGAAATATTTCCCAAATTGTTGAATATATGAAAATGATTCTGTGACCTAAATCTGCATTATAAATAATAGTCCTTGGTTCCTCTTTCTTTTCTGGAGGACCTTGCAGACATTGTTATACTATTTTCTATTAATATATTTGCTTCTTGCGTGGCCTTTTAAATTTCTGGAAGTAGTAGTATTTTTTGTTTTGTCTTGTTTTTTTCAATCTGTATTTCTTGTGAGCTCTGTTGACTTACTTTTCAACTTTTTCTCTTTATTTTTATCATCGTTTCTTTTATTGTGTGTATTTGTGTGTGGAGGGAGGAGATGTTTTTTGGGGAAAAAGTGAGATAGAAACATCTTTACTTTGTCTTTTTAACTGAATATATCTGTCTTACTGGAGAGTACCAAACCCACTCCAATATTCTTGCCTAGGAAATCTTGTGGGGCAATGTTTTCTTTTGGTATTTTCTTTGCCTCCTCAAACCTACCAAGAGGAGAGAGATTCACTACCAAAACTGTAAAAATAAGTAACATAGACTTTTGGGTTTTTTCCACAAAATAAATCCAGAAGTTGAAATATACATAGTATTGTTGTTTGAAAGGAAAGTTCTGGGCAGAAGAATCTTAATATTTATGCTTTAAAATTTTATAATTAGCCAACCAGCTTGGAAGAGAAAGTTATCGACAAAATGGATACTTCTTTCTGAAATGAGGTTTAATTCTTTTGATTGCTGTTGAGGCTTTTTCTAAAACTGGTTTTCTTTAGATTCTTTTAGAAAAATAATTGATCTAAAAAAGGTAAGCATTAAATAAAAAGTATTTGGTCCAAAAATACAGAAAAATGAATCTTGTGTAATTTAAATTTTTAACAGTTTAGGGACTTCTTTGGCAGACCAGTGGTTAAGACTCCACCCATCCACTGCAAGGGCACAGAACTAAGATCTCACATGGCACGTGATGTGGTTAAGAAAAAAATAGAATTTAGCATTTTATTTAGTTCTTCAAATTGGTATGTTCGTTGCCTCACAAATAAGAAAACCAGTAAATGTTTATATTGATCATAGCTTTAAGAAGATTCATTGTGTGTAAGTATTGGAGGCTTTGGAGAAATACACTTTAGGACTAAGACTTGTCTTGGAATAGAGTTGGTTTGCTCATACTATTTAGAAAGCTGTTATGCATCCCAAATTGTTGAATATATGAAAATGATTCTGTGACCTAAATCTGCATTATAAATAATAGTCCTTGGTTCCTCTTTCTTTTCTGGAGGACCTTGCAGACATTGTTATACTATTTTCTATTAATATATTTGCTTCTTGCGTGGCCTTTTAAATTTCTGGAAGTAGTAGTATTTTTTGTTTTGTCTTGTTTTTTTCAATCTGTATTTCTTGTGAGCTCTGTTGACTTACTTTTCAACTTTTCTCTTTATTTTTATCATCGTTTCTTTTATTGTGTGTATTTGTGTGTGGAGGGAGGAGATGTTTTTTGGGGAAAAAGTGAGATAGAAACATCTTTACTTTGTCTTTTTAACTGAATATATCTGTCTTACTGGAGAGTACCAAACCCACTCCAATATTCTTGCCTAGGAAATCTTGTGGGGCAATGTTTTCTTTTGGTATTTTCTTTGCCTCCTCAAACCTACCAAGAGGAGAGAGATTCACTACCAAAACTGTAAAAATAAGTAACATAGACTTTTGGGTTTTTTCCACAAAATAAATCCAGAAGTTGAAATATACATAGTATTGTTGTTTGAAAGGAAAGTTCTGGGCAGAAGAATCTTAATATTTATGCTTTAAAATTTTATAATTAGCCAACCAGCTTGGAAGAAAGTTATCGACAAAATGGATACTTCTTTCTGAAATGAGGTTTAATTCTTTTGATTGCTGTTGAGGCTTTTTCTAAAACTGGTTTTCTTTAGATTCTTTTAGAAAAATAATTGATCTAAAAAAGGTAAGCATTAAATAAAAAGTATTTGGTCCAAAAATACAGAAAAATGAATCTTGTGTAATTTAAATTTTTAACAGTTTAGGGACTTCTTTGGCAGACCAGTGGTTAAGACTCCACCCATCCACTGCAAGGGCACAGAACTAAGATCTCACATGGCACGTGATGTGGTTAAGAAAAAAATAGAATTTAGCATTTTATTTAGTTCTTCAAATTGGTATGTTCGTTGCCTCACAAATAAGAAAACCAGTAAATGTTTATATTGATCATAGCTTTAAGAAGATTCATTGTGTGTAAGTATTGGAGGCTTTGGAGAAATACACTTTAGGACTAAGACTTGTCTTGGAATAGAGTTGGTTTGCTCATACTATTTAGAAAGCTGTTATGCATCATTTTACTTTCCCTTTGAATTTCATCTGGTTTTCCCTTTCAAGTGGAATCTTCATTTACAAAAATAGAGCCTAATTTTCCAGAAGGAGGATATTGTTATTTGCTAGTATTGTTTTGCTAGTTTTGTAGTGTTAATAGTCTTTTAACTATCATATAGTATTTATCTATATACTACTTTTGAGTATCTATAAAGTATTCTTTGTAAATACCTAGATGATGATTATCACAGTCTAGTCTTGCTTTTCAATGGCAGAGTGTTCCCTCGAAAAGCTTACAGGAAATTAAAGATAAAGCAGAACTGTAAACACTTGTAACAAGGTCACTTTTTTAACTTAGTTATTGAGCTGTATTTGTCTCTTGTCTTCAGCATTACCTAAAGAGCTAAACAGTGATGTTAGATTTTTAAGAGATGTAACCTCTTTTGTTCTCCCTTCTCAGGTCAAATATATTATGAAACTTTATCCTTGAAATAAAGGCTGTGATTAATTTGAAAAGTCTACCTTACAGAGAAAAATTATTGATATAGGATGTTATGAACAGTTCTGAATCTACATGAACTTTTCAGTAATGTACTTAAAATATATTTTTTATTTTGCTTTAATCTTTTTGTAGAGCATTTAAAATAGGTGTATTTAACTAGAATTTTTTTGATTTCCTCTTTTAAATATATTTTTCTTTGAAAAGTGTTCTCATTAATTTTTTTGTCACTGAGTAATTTTATTGAAACAGAAGAATTTTGTACTTGCACAGAAAGCTTCAGAATTAATTGGCTTTCTGCTTTAAAATTATGTGGGCTTTTGAAAGGAAGTGGTTTATTTCAGTTAAAAAACTTAAGTAGTTCAGAATGTTCTCAGATATGTCTTAAGATTCTCTTTTGTGTATACACCTACACTGGAAAAATTGAAGCACTAATTGCTTAATTTAAAAATAATTTGTTTTAAACTCTCAAAACAGCCTGTCTTCATATAGCCAGTACTGTTGAAGAACTGCATGAATATTAAGTCCAGTTTTCTTTTAATCCTAATTTGCTTGCTTATTTTAAACCATAGAAATTATAATCAGCTTACATATATTTGTACATACGTTCTTGTTTCATTCCAAAGCAATTATAAATACTTTTTGGGTGATTGGCATGTTCTAAAGAATTGCTAAGTATTTGGCTAAGGATTAGGATTAGAATGGGAACTGATAAATACAATTCATTTATTGCATCTTCACTTTTTATTAGAAAAATGTGGTAGCCATTGGAGACATAGATTTAAGCCCCATCCTTTTCCCTAGAACTTTATAGTAGCTCCTCAGGGGCTCAGGCAGATTTAATAGAAGCCCCAAACATGGCCAAAATGCTTTCTCTCTGGATATGTTGGCTGTTTCTTTTTCTTGGCTGTGTAAAAAAGTATTCTGTTCTGGGAGCAGCCACTTCTCAAAGAGAAGTGAATTAGTGTGTTGAAGGTAAACTTTGTGTCAGGCTTTGTATATATTTTATTTGGTTGTTATGAGATCTGTGAGGTAGGTGAAAGAAGTTGATACTCATGAAATAAATAATTTGCTGTACTTCACACAGCTATTAACAGGCAAATTGTAACTCAAATTGAGTTCTTTGGAGCTTGAACATCCTTAAAAATTTTTTTAAAAATTTATTTATTAAAAATTCAAGTGTAGTTGATTTATAGTATTGTCTTAGTTGAACACCCTTTGTTGTTATATATTGCTTGCAACACATTTTTATGTTGTAATAACGTAATCTATTTTGTCATTCTTTAATGTTTATCTTATGGATAAAATTAAATCCCTGGTTGGGAAAATAAGCTTTATCATTAGAGAGGTACTTAAAAATTATTTTAAACAATTTTTTCTGATGGTATTACTTAGAGACTTTGGCATTCCTAAGTAGCGAATTGGTATCAATTTCCAAATCCTTGCAAATTAGTGGTCCTAAGATAAGAAGTCCTTCTATAGTTCATTAAATTTTAAATCACTATGTTGTCTTTGATTCCTTATTTAAGCTACCTACTGTTTGATTTAGAAATGCTTAAAAATTTAAATTTTTTAATAATTGCTGACTTAGTGCCGTCTTTAAGCATATGCTTAAATAATAAATAATATTGCTTATTGAGTAAAGCTGAAAGTCCAAATGAGCCAGTGTATACTTGATCTCATTATTCAGAATTCAGAACTGTGAGCATTTTAATGCGTTTAAGCAGTAATGGTGGGCAATATTGATGAACACTTATTGAATAATAAGATAAATATAAGGAATTATACTAAATTCTTTATATTTATCTTATCATATTCACTTGTCATATTTAATGTATTCAATAATATTCTTATTTATTAAATCTTGTAGGATAGGGATTTTTTTTTTTAATCCAAGTGTTGCCTGGAAGCCCTGAGGCTGAAAAATGGCTAAACCCCTTACCTGAAGCCATAAAGCCAGTAAATAGTAGAGCCAGAGTTCAGAATAAGATGCTTCTGACGTACTAAAGTCCTTTTTTATACTTTCTATATGTTTTTCCTCATATAGAGAATATTTTTTTATTATTATTATTATTTTACTACTTTTTGCCTCTAAGTCATCGTTTATTTATTTTTATCCATCTTTATTCTTTGGCCTGTTTGGGGCTCCCACACAGTGGCCTCTCTCATTGCCACCAGTCTCCAGAACTTTTCCATCTTTTAAAGCTAAAACTCAGTCCTCATTTGGCAGCTCTCCATTTTCCCTGCCCAAGTCTCTAGCAACCACTCAGACCTTTGTTGGTATGCCAGTAAGTTTAGGTTTTGTAATGTTATATATTGCTTGCAACACATTTTTATGTTGTAATAACGTAATCTATTTTGTCATTCTTTAATGTTTATCTTATGGATAAAATTAAATCCCTGGTTGGGAAAATAAGCTTTATCATTAGAGAGGTACTTAAAAACTATTTTAAACAATTTCTTCTGATCGTATCACTTAGAGACTTTGGCATTCCTAAGTAGCGAATTGGTATCAATTTCCAAATCCTTGCAAATTAGTGGTCCTAAGATAAGAAGTCCTTCTATAGTTCATTAAATTTTAAATCACTATGTTGTCTTTGATTCCTTATTTAAGCTACCTACTGTTTGATTTAGAAATGCTTAAAAATTTAAATTTTTTAATAATTGCTGACTTAGTGCCGTCTTTAAGCATATGCTTAAATAATAAATAATATTGCTTATTGAGTAAAGCTGAAAGTCCAAATGAGCCAGTGTATACTTGATCTCATTATTCAGAATTCAGAACTGTGAGCATTTTAATGCGTTTAAGCAGTAATGGTGGGCAATATTGATGAACACTTATTGAATAATAAGATAAATATAAGGAATTATACTAAATTCTTTATATTTATCTTATCATATTCACTTGTCATATTTAATGTATTCAATAATATTCTTATTTATTAAATCTTGTAGGATAGGGATTTTTTTTTTAATCCAAGTGTTGCCTGGAAGCCCTGAGGCTGAAAAATGGCTAAACCCCTTACCTGAAGCCATAAAGCCAGTAAATAGTAGAGCCAGAGTTCAGAATAAGATGCTTCTGACGTACTAAAGTCCTTTTTTATACTTTCTATATGTTTTTCCTCATATAGAGAATATTTTTTTATTATTATTATTATTTTACTACTTTTTGCCTCTAAGTCATCGTTTATTTATTTTTATCCATCTTTATTCTTTGGCCTGTTTGGGGCTCCCACACAGTGGCCTCTCTCATTGCCACCAGTCTCCAGAACTTTTCCATCTTTTAAAGCTAAAACTCAGTCCTCATTTGGCAGCTCTCCATTTTCCCCTGCCCAAGTCTCTAGCAACCACTCAGACCTTTGTTGGTATGCCAGTAAGTTTAGGTTTTGTAATATTATTTTATCTAACCAAGCACCTCTTATAGAACTTAAATTTTCCAATGTATTTTTTTAATTTTTTTTACCAAAAATGCTTCAGTAAACATTTTTGTATTTTTTTGTGCATTTTTTCAATTATTTTATGAAAGATTTTTTTTTTAAGAGTAATATTACTGGATAAATAGGTACACACATTTTTAATACTTTAGTACATATTGCAAAGTTACATATTGCAAACAATCAGGAAGATTGTTACTGATTTATTTCTTGCATTTAATTGTCAGTCATAATAGCATTGATAGCACTATTGTATAAAGGAAGGATTTTGTATTCATATTGATGTTTTCATTCATTGATAGAGTAAATAAGAGTCAGAGATGGATTATGCCTTTTGTTTGTTGGGGAAGGGTTGTGAGTCACTGTTGTGTCCCTGAAAATTGCATCCATGGTGCATTGTGCAGTTGTATAGGTTGGCAGGGTCTAAAATGTCATTTTTATTCCTGCAATGCAGGAGATCCTGGTTTGATCCCTGGGTCAGGATGACCCCCTGCACAAGGGAACTCCAGTGTTACTACTCTAAGGAACAAGTGCTGTAAAAAGTGATTATATTAGAGTCTGATTCATTAAGATGCTTTTTATTTACTTCTACTCAATTTGTTTTTTTTTTTTTAAGTCATTCATAATATTTTTATGTAAGCCCTTTTGGAGAGATTACTCATCTTCTCTCTTACGCATTTTAACAGCCTTATATAAATTCTTCCATGCATTTCTTTATTTTTACATAGTCATATATAAAAATAAACATACACAGGGGGATTTTTCATTATTATCGTAAAAAGAAAGAAAAGATGTGATATAATTTTAATTTGCCTTATACTGTTAACTGAAATTTTTTCCAATGTATTCTTTTTTGTTGTTGTTTAGTTGCCACTTCATGTCCTGCTCTTTTGTGACCCCATGGACTATATAGCCTATCAGGTTTCTTTGTCCATGGAATTTCCCAGGCAAGTGAAGAATATAAATTTTATTTTCAGGTTTTGGTTCTATGAACTTTTCTGTTTATAGAACATCTGTATACATATCCTTAAAACCTAGGACTTATATTTTATGGGATCGATTCCCTGTGGTGTGATTGCTGGGTTTAAAGGTATACTGCTTGCTTTAAATAGAGATAGTCTTTGCTTTGTGAGTGGTGTTATGGTTCAGCCCTCTCCCAGCAGTAAATATTATTACTTAACTTGATTTTGGACAGTCTGACAGGTAAGAATTTATGTCTCATTGCTATTTTAATTTACATTTTCATGACAATTAATGAAGTTGAGTATGTTTTTATATATTCACTGGCCACTTGTTCTGTAAATTGCTAGTTTTATATTACAGATAATAATCTTTTATTAGCATATGCAATGTAAATGTTCCCAATCTTTTCATTTTCTTTATTTATAATCTCTACAGAAAAAATTTAAAAGCTTCTTGTGATTCTATGTTTTTAATTTAACAGATTGCGGTCTTGGATTAAAAAAAATTATCAAGGCTACGTTACACATATTCTAGGTTTTCTTTTGAGAAATTTTAAGAGTGTAAGACAGTTCCTCTAGAATTTGTTTTTTGTGTGAATTGTAAAAAATGGTTGAACTATTTTCTTTCACATTTTCATTAGAATTTAAAATATTCATCAGCCTGTATGCTCTGACTGGTAGCATGTGATACAACAGAAAAGGATGATAGCTCTCACACTGTTATTGTTTTATAATCTAGCTCTTTCATTGGCTATCTGAGTGACATTAGTAGAGTTATTGGATTTCTCTGAGACTTGGTTTTTTTCTTTAAATATTATCTGTCTCAAAGTATTAGGATGATTTATCTTTAACCCAGCGTGTACCATACTGTAGTCTCTTAAAGCAATATTAATTTCCCTTTCCTCCTCTTTACTAATTGCTTTAAAGTTTGTGACATTTGTTATTATAGAGTTGCTTCGGGATATTGGATACTATTGGATATTATTACCAAGTTTTCTTAAGTTATTTAGGAATGACTCTCTGCCTCACGTATGAATTCGCGATGATGTTTGGAGATGGTTATGGCCTATTGTATATCTTTTTTAAAAAATTGTAGTTGTTTTACAGTGTTGTGTTGGTTTCAGGTGTACAGCAAAGCACTTCAGTTTTATATACATATATGTGTGCCACACAAACACACACACACACACACACACTCATTTTCAGATTCTTTTTCCTCATAGATTATCACAAGATACTGAGTATAGTTCTCTGCACTGTACAGGCATGTTTCAGGCAAGAATACTGGAGTGGGTTGCCATTTCCTCTTCCAGGGGATAGAATTATTGGTCCTAATATCATAATTTAAATTAATTACATATATTAGATTGTAAAATTTTGTAGCTACTACTTCAAAGCATATAATCCAGGCTAATATAAAGTTGAAATCTATTTGTCAGTTTTTAAAAATTAAGATTGCGGGCTCAGTGACATTTATAGAATATTAAAATCTGATCCTAATGAATGTTTTTTAGGATAGAACATTTTTTCTTCTGTATTATAGGAGATAGATACAGTGTGATGGATTTGATTAGGCAGGTTAGGCTATATAAAGCATGTTTTAAAACAAAAAAAATAGTTTGTACTGAACAAATCACAGTGCAGTTGTAATATTGAAGGAAGTGGTTTATGCTCCATAGCATAGTTGTAATTTCTGAATGTACATCTGGTAACTAGAATTTAAATGTGTACTCAGATTCAATGAAATGATTTTCTATTTGAAGTGATTTTTCATTGAAAATTTAGGACTCATTTCTTTGAAATTTTGAAAACATTCTTTGTGTATGTGCCTATATTGAACCATTTATAGGAACTATAATGATTGGTGGCAAAAATGTCTTTCATGGCTTCTATGACATTATAAATGTTCATTTTTTTAAATATTATCTGTCTCAAAGTATTAGGATGATTTATCTTTAACCCAGCGTGTACCATACTGTAGTCTCTTAAAGCAATATTAATTTCCTTTCCTCCTCTTTACTAATTGCTTTAAAGTTTGTGACATTTGTTATTATAGAGTTGCTTCGGGATATTGGATACTATTGGATATTATTACCAAGTTTTCTTAAGTTATTTAGGAATGACTCTCTGCCTCACGTATGAATTCGCGATGATGTTTGGAGATGGTTATGGCCTATTGTATATCTTTTTTAAAAAATTGTAGTTGTTTTACAGTGTTGTGTTGGTTTCAGGTGTACAGCAAAGCACTTCAGTTTTATATACATATATGTGTGCCACACAAACACACACACACACACACACACTCATTTTCAGATTCTTTTTCCTCATAGATTATCACAAGATACTGAGTATAGTTCTCTGCACTGTACAGGCATGTTTCAGGCAAGAATACTGGAGTGGGTTGCCATTTCCTCTTCCAGGGGATAGAATTATTGGTCCTAATATCATAATTTAAATTAATTACATATATTAGATTGTAAAATTTTGTAGCTACTACTTCAAAGCATATAATCCAGGCTAATATAAAGTTGAAATCTATTTGTCAGAAGTTTTTAAAAATTAAGATTGCGGGCTCAGTGACATTTATAGAATATTAAAATCTGATCCTAATGAATGTTTTTTAGGATAGAACATTTTTTCTTCTGTATTATAGGAGATAGAGATACAGTGTGATGGATTTGATTAGGCAGGTTAGGCTATATAAAGCATGTTTTAAAACAAAAAAAATAGTTTGTACTGAACAAATCACAGTGCAGTTGTAATATTGAAGGAAGTGGTTTATGCTCCATAGCATAGTTGTAATTTCTGAATGTACATCTGGTAACTAGAATTTAAATGTGTACTCAGATTCAATGAAATGATTTTCTATTTGAAGTGATTTTTCATTGAAAATTTAGGACTCATTTCTTTGAAATTTTGAAAACATTCTTTGTGTATGTGCCTATATTGAAACATTTATAGGAACTATAATGATCGGTGGCAAAAAATGTATTTACCTGGAAAACCTCAGTTAAAAACAACTTTAAATATTTTTTAACCTTGAGGTGTTCTGATCTGAATGACTTAAATTGTGAACTTATCTTCTGTCTTAATCATATAAATATGACAAATTATTTCTTCCTTTTGAAGTTTTTCAAATCACCATTAACTTACTTTCCTAAATACCAAACTTACATATTCTTAATGTAGAAGAAAGGGGAAAAAGTCACTTAAGATAGAGACAGAGGCGTGTGTTTTGCCACATCCTTTCAGGTTTTTCCTATGCATTTTTATTCTTTATGTTACTAAGGTTTGTACATACAGTTTTGCATATAATTTTGTATCTTGTGTTTTCCCTTTTTTCATTTTCTATATACATGCACACTTTTAAAAGTGAAGTCAATTTTTATATCCCAGTTTGATTTAGAGAATACTTCAAAATTATTGATTAAAAATTATAAAATTGAAAAATTACAGAATTTAAAACAAAATCTTGTGATATGTGCTAGTGTTTTTATATCTTTATAGGTCCTGTTTAAATTTGAAATTTCTTAATACCATCACCAGATAAACAAGCTTAAAATGAAAGACATTCTTAAAATGTCTCTTGTAATACTTCTAAGGTTTAGTTATGGATTTTATATGAAACAAAGGAACAAACCTTGGTTGTTTTTAATTGAATTTAAGAATATTACTTCCTAGAGAGCAGTTTCATTATCTACTACTGTTTGACTTGGCTAATAGTACTAACATGTTCAAACATTTTACAGTTTATGTCATTTAAAGATTTTTATATATATGTGGGGGAGAAATTCTCACTGAACAGGCTAGGTAGTTATTTTTAAAAATAGGAGAATGAGGGCCAGAGTAAAAGGTCATCTGAACTAATTTCCTGACTTGAGAGGTCTTTAAGCATCTTTTCAGTTATGAGCCTGAAACCAGCCAAGAGAGGTAGATAGATATAATCTGCAAAGAATGGTAACCAAGGTTGGACAAATTGTGCACCTCACTTCTTTATCTATACAATTAGTTTTATACTGAATAGGTCATTAGCAATCTGTTTTTTTTTTTTTTTGCTGCCTCAGGACACTTGAGATGTTCCACTTTCTTGTCAGCATCAGTATCTGTCAGTGACAGTGATTTTTCAAAGGGGAAGGGGGCGGGAACATGTTTGTTGTAACATAAGTATCTGATCAGATAGTAAAGTCTGGAAATCATGATCTAGACAAAGCATTAACCTTTTACAGAGGCTCTTGACTGAGCAAGTTTTGAGTACTTTTTCTGTTTTTTTTTTTGCCAGAATAAACCTGGTTCAATTATCTTGGGAAAGGAAATCTAGTTCCATGAGATTTTTTCTTTCTTTCTTTTCAAAATAAACCTGGTTCAGTTATCTTGGGAAATCTAGTTCCATGAGGTTAGAACAGGTGCAGTCAGAAACAGAGGGGAAAGAAGAGGGTGCCTGTGAAATAGCCTGGAGAAAAAGATCCATTTATCAGGCGTGTGCTCTTCTGAAATCCACTTAAATTTTCATCTGTAAAATGATGGAGTGCACCAAATGATCTCTAATAATACAGACAGCAGATCTGTGTGATTGTAGGAACCTTAATTCTGTGTAAGTAAGGATTGTACAAGGAATGTGAGTGCTTATTTTCTGCTTGCCTCTGTTAGCGGACCTTCACTACCTTCTCACCTTTCTTTTTCTGAAACTCATTTCATCCATTCCCAGGCCTCAAGTTCCTTGTGTCTTAATGGTGCTCTCTCCTTCTGCTCTGCAAACTCTTATTATCCAGGTTTCTATCCAATTTCTGTTTGTCTTGAAAGAAATTCTCAGCTCCAGTGTGTTCTGTATTCATATCTATGGATTTACATTTGTATTTTTTGCCTCCCTAACATCACCATATTTTGTTCATGTATTGTCTTTCATGCTTGTCCCTTCTTATTTATTTCATATGCTCTGGTTCTTGCTCAGCTGTAGTCATAGTACGTGTGGTCCCCTGAACATAGTCTCTTAATTTCTCTGTTTATATTTTCTTTCAGTCTTGTCATTTTACATGTCCATCCATCTAGAATGAAAACTTCCTGAAAACAGAGACTGTTACTTGTTTTGTGTCCCTGGTGCCAAGTACATGTTATATTTTAACTTGGAAAAACTGTAAAAACCCGAGATAGGGCCTGATCAGTGTTTCAAAAAGAAAAAAATTGGTGGCAATCTCCGTCTATTTAGGAGGAAGCAGTTCTTGTATGGACAACTCTAATTCTGCACTTGAATAAAGACCATCCAAGTGAAGCAAGATCCTGAGTAGGAGACTTCCTTTAGTTCTCTGAAATATATTCTCCATTTGTTAATGACATACCAATCTACTTTTCCTTACTAGAAAATTTGGGAACTATTCTTTCTCTCAATTTCCTACATACCTTCAGGCAGAAAATGTCCCTAAATTTATCTTGGAATAATTTTTAAATAACTCTTTCTCCATCTCCATCGTTCTCAGGTCAGTTCATAGAAACGTCAGTACAACAATCTTCTAACTGCTCTCCCTCAGTCATGCCTCCACAATTCATTTTAAACCACAATATGGTATATCTTACCAATACTTAATTTCTTTTAGTGGCTCTTACATTTCAGAATCAAGTAAAGTACCTAAATGTTGGATGTGACCTTAAATGAGTTGCCACTTTTTCTGTCCTTAAGTCTCACCCAATTAAGTTCTTAACTTGTATCTCATTTATGCTGATCTACTGCCAGTTGTGTGCGTTGGGTCATGTTCCCAAAGTTTCTGTTCCTTGTGTTTCCCTCTGAGATTCACTTTGAATCTTTTGAAGGAAACCGTATGTAATTCTTCCAGTGTAGTGGGTAGGACCTTTCCTACGCACTGTCATTGTGCCTGCTTTATGGCAGTTCACATTGTAATAATGTTTGTGTGGTATCTCTACAAGACTTAAGGTTTAGACTTAAGGAATTGTGTCTTATTCTTCGATCTGTCTATTCTAGTACCTAGCAGAGAGTCACACAGCTGGCATTTCCCTCCTTCATGAATTAATATGTGGTTGTCAGACATTAATTTGTGTCTATAGATCCAATGGGGTGTGAATCATTGGGCACTTAATATATGCCAGACATTGCTCTAAACACTTTACATGTGTTAACTCATTAAATTCTTTTAAACAATATCTATTTTAAATAGGTTCTAATATTGTTACAGATGAGGAACTAGGACTTGGAAAACTGTAAAAACCGAGATAGGGCCTGATCAGTGTTTCAAAAAGAAAAAAATTGGTGGCAATCTCCGTCTATTTAGGAGGAAGCAGTTCTTGTATGGACGACTCTAATTCTGCACTTGAATAAAGACCATCCAAGTGAAGCAAGATCCTGAGTAGGAGACTTCCTTTAGTTCTCTGAAATATATTCTCCATTTGTTAATGACATACCAATCTACTTTTCCTTACTAGAAAATTTGGGAACTATTCTTTCTCTCAATTTCCTACATACCTTCAGGCAGAAAATGTCCCTAAATTTATCTTGGAATAATTTTTAAATAACTCTTTCTCCATCTCCATCGTTCTCAGGTCAGTTCATAGAAACGTCAGTACAACAATCTTCTAACTGCTCTCCCTCAGTCATGCCTCCACAATTCATTTTAAACCACAATATGGTATATCTTACCAATACTTAATTTCTTTTAGTGGCTCTTACATTTCAGAATCAAGTAAAGTACCTAAATGTTGGATGTGACCTTAAATGAGTTGCCACTTTTTCTGTCCTTAAGTCTCACCCAATTAAGTTCTTAACTTGTATCTCATTTATGCTGATCTACTGCCAGTTGTGTGCGTTGGGTCATGTTCCCAAAGTTTCTGTTCCTTGTGTTTCCCTCTGAGATTCACTTTGAATCTTTTGAAGGAAACCGTATGTAATTCTTCCAGTGTAGTGGGTAGGACCTTTCCTACGCACTGTCATTGTGCCTGCTTTATGGCAGTTCACATTGTAATAATGTTTGTGTGGTATCTCTACAAGACTTAAGGTTTAGACTTAAGGAATTGTGTCTTATTCTTCGATCTGTCTATTCTAGTACCTAGCAGAGAGTCACACAGCTGGCATTTCCCTCCTTCATGAATTAATATGTGGTTGTCAGACATTAATTTGTGTCTATAGATCCAATGGGGTGTGAATCATTGGGCACTTAATATATGCCAGACATTGCTCTAAACACTTTACATGTGTTAACTCATTAAATTCTTTTAACATATCTATTAAGTAGGTTCTAATATTGTTACAGATGAGGAAACTAGGCTCAGAGAGAAGTGAAGTGATCCACTTGAAGTCACATAACTAAAGTAGCAGGGCCTGGATACAACCCAGACTATCTGGCAACAGAGTCTATGTCTTACCAGCTTTATTAGACTCTCAAGTGAGAGTTGAGTTGGAAGATTTTGATATGGAATGGTTTTGGGCATACAAGTATTTAATTCTTTTGCTAGTAACTCTTCAGAGCAGTACTCTGAAGGTGGTTTTGCCCCACAGAGGACGTTTGGCTCTGTCTGCTGTCAGTTGTATGCATTGTGTCATGTTCCCAAAGTCCCTGTTCCTTATATTTCCCTCCAAGATTCATTTGGAATCTTTTGAAGGAAACCGTATGTAGTTCTTCCAGTGTAGTGGGTGGGTTGTATACCCAATTAGCCATTCCATACGTAGACATTTTGGAGATGTTGTTAAGCATCCTATAATACACCCTTCAACAAAAAAAAGTATTCTGCCCAGAATGTCAGTAGTTCTGAGGCTGATAAATCTTGCTTTAGGAAATATGAGGAGTCTGGGATAGATTTTTACCATGATTTTTTTTTTTTTTCTTCAGTGAGAGATTACATGTGCAAAGATGTCACATTTATAATTCTGTTTAGTTTTCACCTTGATTGCTTTAGGAGTTTATTAGAACATTGAAAGAGCTATTAGAAAATGATTTTGTTTATTCAGTTCAGCATTCAACAAACATATATAAGTGACATGCGGTGTAGCAAATAGTTTGATTGAGGAAATAGAAAAATTCAAAAGATTTAGTGTTGCTGTCAAGAAGACTTGGAGCCTAACAAAGGGTTACTTAGCACAAAAGACAAAACTATTTAGAGTGTTACTTTCAGCTTTACTAGAGCATTCTAGGGCCTCCCAGGTAGCGCAAGTGCTAAAGAACCTGCCTGCCAGTGCAAGAGATAGAAGAGATGTGGATTTGATCCCTGGGTCAAGACGTTTCCCTGGAGAAGGGCACGGCATCCTACTCCAGTATTCTTGCCTAGAGAATCCCATGGACAGAGACACCTGGCGGGCTACAGTCCAAAGGGTCACAAAGAGTCAGACACAACTGAAGCAACTTAGCACAGCACAGAGCGTTTTGAATGTAAAGTAGTTACTGGATGATTGATTGGGTGAACTTTGTACCTTTGTTTCAAAACATGAAGTAAAAATCAAGAGTATCTCTGAAGAATAGTATAGAAATGAGTTTTTTAATATTTTGAATGTTGTAATATATGTGCTTTTGACTTAAACATTCCCCCCCCCCCCATAGAGGCTTTTTTTTAAAAACTTTTATTTCACTTTTAACTTTTACAGTTTTGTTGTTTACAGATATGTATGATCCCAGATTAAGTCGTATGTATATCCCCCCATCCCACCCCTCCAGACAGTCACACACCACCCCTGCAGGATCCCCTTTTCTCAGAGCAATGATTATAGCTATTTTCTTCACATATGATAGTACAGGTTTTCATGCTACTTTACGCCTCCCACCCACTGTTCATTCCCCATAATGTCCATATGTCTACTGTCCATGTCTGTTTTTCCATCGCCTCACTGCATGTGTTATCATTGCCATCCTACTAAATTCCATATATATGTGTTAGTATATTGTACTTGTACTTTTCTTTTTGATTTACTTCACTTTTAATGATAGATTCTAGATCCAGCCACCTCATTAGGACTGATTCTTCTGCATTTGTTTTAACAGCTGTGTAGTATTCCATTGTATATATGTACCAGAGTTAAACATTTTTTTTCCCCACCCCCCCAAACATTTTTAATTATAAAAATTATATGTATTCATTACAGCATAGGTGTATATAAATTTTGACATGAAAAGTCACTTCCTCTCTTTCCTAATATCACTGTCTAGAAGTAATCACTTTAAAAGTTCACTTACATTCTTGTAGATGTTTTAATACCAGTAACATAATGATATAGCACCTTTGCTATATAATATTGCAGCTGCTTTTTACACTTAATGTGTCATTTTTTTTACCCAATGCATATAGCTTTACTATTTTATCTGAAGTAAATTTTTCATTGTTTGGATGGCTCATAATTTTTTAACCATTTCCTATCAAGTTATATATCTACAGTTCTTTTGCCATTACCAACAGCACCACAGTAAACAATCTTGTTATATATTGTTGCACAGTAGAATCAATATTTCTGTTGGACACATTCTCAGAAATACAGTGTATATAGTAAACTTCTTTATTTTATCAAACTTCTTCCTGCCGAAGTTTGTATCAGGCTGTACTCTAGCCAATGGTGTCAGATAGTGTACTTTTCCCAGTTTTCTTTGCAGTGCTGGATGCTAATTTAAAAAAGTAGAAATCCTACTCATTTGTCTGCTCCCTTTAACCCATGTTCCCTTCTTTTACCAGCTCTTCTCAGCCCTCCACTCCCTGCTCCTCTTCATCCTACCCCACCCCTCCATTTCCTCTGCCATACCTTTCTTTTGAGTTGTGTATTTTGAATTGGCCTATTTACTGGTTTGTAGGAGCTCTTTATATGTATTAGCCCTTCATGTACATTTCCTTATGTAATTTATATTTGCTTATGGTGTCTTTAATCAGGGAAGCATTTTAAAAATTTCATGTAAAATTGGTCAGTTTTACTTACCTGAAAACTAAATATTTTATATTTTCTTCATATTCATGTCTTTAATCAACAAGGAATTTATATGTGATACACTGTAAACATGATATGGTTTATGATATGGTCTTTTTCTCAATAGCCAGTATTCCCAATGTAACGCTGAATATAACCTATTATTTTCCCACTGATTTGAAACATCTCTTTACATATGCTGAATTCCTACTTACAACTCTGTATAACCTATATTCTTGTTGTTGTTGAGGTACTAAGTCATGTGCGACTCCCTTGTGACCCCATGAACTGTAGTCCTCCTGGCTCCTCTGTCCATAGGAGTTTCCAGGCAAAAATACTGGAGTGGGTTGTCATTTCATTCTCCAGGGTATCTTTCTGATCCAGGGTTCGAACCTGTGTCTCCTGCCTTGGCAGGCAGGTTTTTTATGGCTAACCCACCAGGGAAGCCCCTTGTAACCTGTGTATGCCTATATGTTTTTCCATACGTTTAATTCTTATTTTTATGTATCTCAAACATAAATATATTCCTGTTGGTTCATTTGCAGATGCTCTTTTGTAATTCATCGGACTGCTTTTGTTTGTTTATTTATTTATTTCAATTTTATGATATCTGATATCTGGTAGTTCCAGTGCACTATCATCCTTAATTTTAAAAATTGTATATTGATCATTCTTTCACACTAGGTGAACTTCAGCTTAGCATGTTTCCCCCCATGATAGTCTCACTGGATTTTGTAATACTGTATCTTTTTTTTTTTAACATACTTTTGAGACTTGTATGACACTTAAGCAAATTAAAAGAATAATAAAAAAAAACCACCACTGAGTTCAAGCCAAGGTGAGATATACTTTTTCTGTTATTGTTTATGACCCGGTACATGTTTATTTCATCACTTTTTGACCTTATAATTGTCAGAAATCACTTAAAAAGTAAGAGGTTGATGGGTGCAGCAACAGCCAATGAAACTAAAGATACAGTAAATATGTACTGACCACAAACTTATTTTTGATTTGGACATTTTTTGGAAAGGATATTCTATGAACAATGATAAAGTAATTCCAAAGAATAAGAACTGATAATCTTTTTTTTTTTTTTTTTAAGTTTTGGCCTCTTTTATTGGTTTTCCATTGGTTTATTTTTCATCCACCTTTATTCTTTGGCGTATGTGGGCCTCCCATTGCAATGCCCTCTCTCGCTGCAGAGCACTGGCTCTGGGCACATGCACTCCACAACGCTGGCTCGTAATTGGACACATCGACCCAGTCGCTTCACAGCATGTGGGATCTTTCCAGGCCAGGGATCGAACCAGCGCCCCTTGCACTGCAAGGTGGACTCTTTACCCACTGGACCACCAGGGAAGTCCACTGATTATCTTTTTTAGTTGAGAATATTTTAAAATAGTTGTGTGCTTTTACAAATGTAATACTTAGTACAAAATTGTTATCAGGTAGAGGGTATAGGTGATGATACCCTTGCGCATGGGATAAACTCAGTCTCTGGGGTGTTTGATGACTAGGTCAAGGCTTGAGTTTGTGAATTTTCTGGTGGCAGAGCCTTAGATTTCTAGCCGTGCTAGATTTACTAAAATTGATTACGACAAGGTGGAAGATAATCTATAGTTTCAAGCATCCTAGGAATAAGGAGGGTGTCTCATTAATGGCGAGGGAAAAGTGAAGAAATTATAGACTGATGAGACATTGCAACATATTTTATGGAGAAATCATTATTACATATAACTTTTTATGGTTTTTGTCTTTGGTGGTGGTGTTCAGTCACCCAGGTGTGTCCGACTCTTTGCGACCCCTGTATGCAATTCCTGTCTTCCTCACCATCTCCCTAACTTTGCCCAAGTTCATGTGCATTGCATCGACGATAACCATCCAGCCATCTCATCTTCTGATGCCGCCTTCTCTTTCTACCTTCAATCTTTCCCAGCCTCAGGGACTTTTGCAGTGAGTCAACTGTTTGTATCAGGTGACCAAATACTGGAGCTTCAGCGTCAGTCCTTCCAATGAGTATTCAGGGTTGATTTCCCTTAAGATTGACTGATTTAATCTACTTGCTGTCCAAAGAACTCTCGGGATCTTCCACAGCACCACATTTTGAAGGCATAAATTCTTTGGTGCTCTGCCTTCTTTATGGTCTAATTCTCATAACCATGATCACTGAGAAGACCATGCCTTGACTACATGGAATTTTGTCGGCAGAGTAATACCTCTGCTTCACGTTTTTCAGGTTTGTCATAGCTTTCCTACCAAGAAGCAGTCGTCTTCTGATTTCATGGCTGCAGTCACCATTTACAGTGATTTTAGATCCCTAGAAGGATAAATCTGTCACTATTTCCACCTTTCCTCTTCTATTTGGCATCAAGTAATGGGGCCAGATGCCATGATCTTAGTTTTTTTTTTTTTAATATTTAGTTGTAAGCCTGTTCTTTCATTATCCTCTTTTATGCTTACCAAGAGGCTCTTTAGTTCCTCTTTGCTTTCTGTTGTTAGAGTGGTATAATCTATGTATCTGAGGTTGTTGATGTTTATCCCATGTATCTTGATTCCACCTTGAAACTCATCTAGCCTGATAAGGAGAGGTGTCTCATTATGGGGCGAGGGATTTGTGAATTTTCTGGTGGCAGAGCCTTAGATTTCTAGCCGTGCTAGATTTACTAAAATTGATTACGACAAGGTGGAAGATAATCTATAGTTTCAAGCATCCTAGGAATAAGGAGGGTGTCTCATTAATGGCGAGGGAAAAGTGAAGAAATTATAGACTGATGAGACATTGCAACATATTTTATGGAGAAATCATTATTACATATAACTTTTTATGGTTTTTGTCTTTGGTGGTGGTGTTCAGTCACCCAGGTGTGTCCGACTCTTTGCGACCCCTGTATGCAATTCCTGTCTTCCTCACCATCTCCCTAACTTTGCCCAAGTTCATGTGCATTGCATCGACGATAACCATCCAGCCATCTCATCTTCTGATGCCGCCTTCTCTTTCTACCTTCAATCTTTCCCAGCCTCAGGGACTTTTGCAGTGAGTCAACTGTTTGTATCAGGTGACCAAATACTGGAGCTTCAGCTTCAGCGTCAGTCCTTCCAATGAGTATTCAGGGTTGATTTCCCTTAAGATTGACTGATTTAATCTACTTGCTGTCCAAAGAACTCTCGGGATCTTCCACAGCACCACATTTTGAAGGCATAAATTCTTTGGTGCTCTGCCTTCTTTATGGTCTAATTCTCATAACCATGATCACTGAGAAGACCATGCCTTGACTACATGGAATTTTGTCGGCAGAGTAATACCTCTGCTTCACGTTTTTCAGGTTTGTCATAGCTTTCCTACCAAGAAGCAGTCGTCTTCTGATTTCATGGCTGCAGTCACCATTTACAGTGATTTTAGATCCCTAGAAGGATAAATCTGTCACTATTTCCACCTTTCCCTCTTCTATTTGGCATCAAGTAATGGGGCCAGATGCCATGATCTTAGTTTTTTTTTTTTTAATATTTAGTTGTAAGCCTGTTCTTTCATTATCCTCTTTTATGCTTACCAAGAGGCTCTTTAGTTCCTCTTTGCTTTCTGTTGTTAGAGTGGTATAATCTATGTATCTGAGGTTGTTGATGTTTATCCCATGTATCTTGATTCCACCTTGAAACTCATCTAGCCTGGCCTGTCTCATGATGTGCTCAGCATATAGGTTAAACAAACGGTGACAGCAGACAGCCCTGTCATACTCCGTTCTCAATCTTGAACCAATCGGTTGTTCCATACAGGGTTCTAACTCTTGCTTCTTGACCCATATACAGGTTTCTCAGGAGACATGTAAGATGGTCTGGTATTCCCATTTCTTTGTCTCTTTTTGTCTTCTTAATTTAGCCTTTACCATGTCTAAATAGTCTGAAGTTATTATTCTCCCTAGTCTAAAGTTATTGTCCTCCCTAATTTAGGATATTTAATATTTTTGCTTTACTCTCTCTACTTATTGAATGCAAAAGTAGTCCTTGAAAATAAATGTATGAAAGGCCTTTTTTTGTTTTAAAGAGTTCTTTCCTTCAAAACTTTAATTATATAGTCTTTAAAAATGTATTAGTCACTGCCCAGTCTTTTTCAGAAGTTTTGCCCCATTAACACTTAAACATGACTTTTCTTATGTTATTTTCCAGGTTCAGATCAAATCTCATTTCATTTGTTAAATTGTTCCTAATTAATCAGATGCATACTTAGAATTCTCTCACTTATTCTTTCTACAGTTTAATCTCCATAGCTTTTATAATAGTCTCAGAATACTGTATAAGCTCTTTGAGATTAGTCACCATGTGATTTATATCTTTTTGGTTTTAGTCTATCTGTGTCACTGCCCGAGATTGTATAGTCTTGGCAAATAAATTGGTTTGAACTTTATTTTCTCTAAAGTAAGAATGAATATACTCTGTGTGGTTGCTTCACGTTTTTCAGGTTTGTCATAGCTTTCCTACCAAGAAGCAGTCGTCTTCTGATTTCATGGCTGCAGTCACCATTTACAGTGATTTTAGATCCCTAGAAGGATAAATCTGTCACTATTTCCACCTTTCCCTCTTCTATTTGGCATCAAGTAATGGGGCCAGATGCCATGATCTTAGTTTTTTTTTCAAATATTTAGTTGTAAGCCTGTTCTTTCATTATCCTCTTTTATGCTTACCAAGAGGCTCTTTAGTTCCTCTTTGCTTTCTGTTGTTAGAGTGGTATAATCTATGTATCTGAGGTTGTTGATGTTTATCCCATGTATCTTGATTCCACCTTGAAACTCATCTAGCCTGGCCTGTCTCATGATGTGCTCAGCATATAGGTTAAACAAACGGTGACAGCAGACAGCCCTGTCATACTCCGTTCTCAATCTTGAACCAATCGGTTGTTCCATACAGGGTTCTAACTCTTGCTTCTTGACCCATATACAGGTTTCTCAGGAGACATGTAAGATGGTCTGGTATTCCCATTTCTTTGTCTCTTTTTGTCTTCTTAATTTAGCCTTTACCATGTCTAAATAGTCTGAAGTTATTATTCTCCCTAGTCTAAAGTTATTGTCCTCCCTAATTTAGGATATTTAATATTTTTGCTTTACTCTCTCTACTTATTGAATGCAAAAGTAGTCCTTGAAAATAAATGTATGAAAGGCCTTTTTTTGTTTTAAAGAGTTCTTTCCTTCAAAACTTTAATTATATAGTCTTTAAAAATGTATTAGTCACTGCCCAGTCTTTTTCAGAAGTTTTGCCCCATTAACACTTAAACATGACTTTTCTTATGTTATTTTCCAGGTTCAGATCAAATCTCATTTCATTTGTTAAATTGTTCCTAATTAATCAGATGCATACTTAGAATTCTCTCACTTATTCTTTCTACAGTTTAATCTCCATAGCTTTTATAATAGTCTCAGAATACTGTATAAGCTCTTTGAGATTAGTCACCATGTGATTTATATCTTTTTGGTTTTAGTCTATCTGTGTCACTGCCCGAGATTGTATAGTCTTGGCAAATAAATTGGTTTGAACTTTATTTTCTCTAAAGTAAGAATGAATATACTCTGTGTGGTTGTTGGGAAGGTAAAAGAGCATATATAACCCTCTGGCAGGAAAGCAGGCAAGAGTATCCATTGCAAGTGCCAGACTGGCTTCTAGAACCCAGATCTCTAAGCATTAGGAGGTGACAAGCATTAAGTGCAAAAAGTAGGTGTAGAGTAAACTTGAGGTTATTGCCTGAGAGGAGAAAACATAACTTGCAGAAACGGAGATCAACTCATGGTTTCAAATTTTAAGCTCTCAGGTTAATCATTAAACTGTACTTTTTGAATGCTTATGAGCAGAGCATTGTGTCATGTGCTGTGTACTATGTGGACAGGTGTATAAGGCAGTTGCTGCCCTCACAGAGCTAGTAGTCTAATATTGACTGTGTTTTAAAAACCAAAGGAATGAATCAGAGGAGGGTAAATCTTGTGGGTATGTGAGCGGAAGGTTTTGTTAAATTCATCATGTCTGTGACTGTTGTAGGGAGATTTAGATTTGAATCCCAAACAAAGGATTATATACATTGAAAAAAGTCTTCAGGACAGGAGACTTAGATAATTTCATTCAAGAGGTGGATCTAAATAGGTTCTACTGCTTAGATCTTAGCCCCCAGGAAGGAGGGGGAAGTGGTAGAGGTCTGGAGGAAGCAGCGCAGCAAGGGGCAGCCACTCGGGAGAGAAAGCAGGCTGGACTTCATTTAACTGGGTAGCTGTTGTTTTCAGCCAAGTGAAAAATTTAAAAGATGGTCAGTTCTTCATTCTACTAGAAACCAAACACTAATCACTAACACATGAAGCTTTAGAATGTGTTTCTTTTTGGTGAGCACGATTTAGTGGGTGGGTTTTGCATAACTTGGAGGGGAGGACACTGATAATTTTCCCTTGGAATGGCACATTTTACTTTATCTCCTAGGGGGCTGTGTGATTTAAGGGATATCTTAATGGTTTGGGAGTGATAGGCAATTCACAAAAGTTGAAATCATTTAATTTACTTCATTGTGTAGATGAGAAAACTAAAAACAAACTTAGCTGTAAGTAGAAATTTCAAAGGATATTCTGTTAATTGGTTTTTTTGAACTTTATTTTCTCTAAAGTAAGAATGAATATACTCTGTGTGGTTGTTGGGAAGGTAAAAGAGCATATATAACCCTCTGGCAGGAAAGCAGACAAGAGTATCCATTGCAAGTGCCAGACTGGCTTCTAGAACCCAGATCTCTAAGCATTAGGAGGTGACAAGCATTAAGTGCAAAAAGTAGGTGTAGAGTAAACTTGAGGTTATTGCCTGAGAGGAGAAAACATAACTTGCAGAAACGGAGATCAACTCATGGTTTCAAATTTTAAGCTCTCAGGTTAATCATTAAACTGTACTTTTTGAATGCTTATGAGCAGAGCATTGTGTCATGTGCTGTGTACTATGTGGACAGGTGTATAAGGCAGTTGCTGCCCTCACAGAGCTAGTAGTCTAATATTGACTGTGTTTTAAAAACCAAAGGAATGAATCAGAGGAGGGTAAATCTTGTGGGTATGTGAGCGGAAGGTTTTGTTAAATTCATCATGTCTGTGACTGTTGTAGGGAGATTTAGATTTGAATCCCAAACAAAGGATTATATACATTGAAAAAAGTCTTCAGGACAGGAGACTTAGATAATTTCATTCAAGAGGTGGATCTAAATAGGCTCTACTGCTTAGATATTAGCCCCTAGGAAGGAGGGGGAAGTGGTAGAGGTCTGGAGGAAGCAGCGCAGCAAGGGGCAGCCACTCGGGAGAGAAAGCAGGCTGGACTTCATTTAACTGGGTAGCTGTTGTTTTCAGCCAAGTGAAAAATTTAAAAGATGGTCAGTTCTTCATTCTACTAGAAACCAAACACTAATCACTAACACATGAAGCTTTAGAATGTGTTTCTTTTTGGTGAGCACGATTTAGTGGGTGGGTTTTGCATAACTTGGAGGGGAGGACACTGATAATTTTCCCTTGGAATGGCACATTTTACTTTATCTCCTAGGGGGCTGTGTGATTTAAGGGATATCTTAATGGTTTGGGAGTGATAGACAATTCACAAAAGTTGAAATCATTTAATTTACTTCATTGTGTAGATGAGAAAACTAAAAACAAACTTCAAGCTGTAAGGTAGGCAACAGTTAATCCAAGCTCCTTTTTCCATCCAGTACTCCTTCCATGCTACCATTATTTTGGGACTTTGAAGATTTATTGATATATTTATTTTGGCGGGGGTGGGGTGGGGAGGGAGGGGAGCAGGCAGGCCACTTCTATTGGTCTTTCATTTGTCTAGTTTCATCCATCTTTGTTCTTTGGCCCGTGTGGGCCTCCCAACGTGGCGGCCTCTGTTGTCGCAGAGCACCGGCTCTGGGCGCATGTGCTCCAGAGCTCCGGCTCAGTAATTGGACACATGGGTCCAACCGCTCCGCGGCGTGTGGGATCTTCCCAGGCCAGGGATCGAACTGGCACCCCTTGCACTGCAAGGCAGTGTCTTTACCCACTGGACCACCAGGGACAACCCCTTTCATTTCATTTTATGACCAAACTAATTTTTATAAAAGTCACTATTGCAGTATTTCAATGTATTAAATGTGTAAGTGAGTCAAGGGAATTTTTACACACAGAATAGTTAGAAAGTATTAAAATTAATCATAATTGTGATCCTAAATTCTATATTCACAATACCCTAAGCTATACCTTAGTAAATTATTTTATAATCAGAAAAGAAAGGTGGGGGAAGAGGGGGTTAGCCCCTGTATTGCCTGGATTGAGATATTTTTATGCTTTATGAGTCTTTCCCCCTGTTTTAACAGAGACTAAAATCTGCTATGCTTCTTTATTAAGAGTATTCTACACACACAGACACACACACACTCCTCCATTTACCCCACATCATCATCATCAACATCATCATGCTCTCAGTTTCCTGCTTCCTTATATTTCACTCCCCCCTCACTCCTTTCTACCTTTGCTGGAATTGTGAAACTGCTTTTATCATGGAAATCAAACCCCTCTAGAATTCTCAGCCTGCTTTCCTGGTGTTTTTTCTGCTTCCTTGCCTTTATGTATATCCTCTCAAACTCCAGGGTCTGGAAGGTCACCTTTATTTTCTTTTCCACCATTTTTAAGCATATTCCTTCACCTCACTTTTCTCCCTTAAATCTCGGCTCCTTTGAAGCTTCTGTCTTTTGTCCGAACCAGCCTTTAGTTAGCCTTCACTGCAGTCACCTTCCAAACAACCTCATGGTTACTGTTGCTTGTTCACTAAGACTTTGGCAGCTGGCTTACAGTTTTCTTCTACACTCTTAAGTTCTTCATGATCATAACTTGTGCATCCATATGGGAAAATAAGTAACACCCTGGACTTGGCAGTTCCTTGACCACCTCATGTCCAGTGACCTTCACCTCTCATCAGCAGTTCACTATAACTTCCCCTCCCCCCAAATCATGAAATCACTTGTTCCTTTCTGACCACAACCCACTTAGTTGTACTTCTTACATCATCAACTTTTCTCGACCTTTAGACCTCAACTTTCAGTGCGTCAGCACTCTTCCTTAATCATTTCATTTGTTTAATCCAATTTAGAGCTCATGATTTACAATTTCAGTAACTTCCCCCTTTTTGTTGCCAGTACCTTCAACCTCCTTTTTTCTTTGCCCCCTTTTTCTTTGGATCTGTTGAATAGAAACTTAACTGTGAATGAAGCAGTCCGTGTCTTCTCTGTGCCAGTTCCTGAATGACTCAACATTGCTAGAATAAGTCACATGGACAGGCAGATTGATTCCTCTGCACATTCATGATTGCAGATCTTAAATGGGCAAATCCCAAGTTTAAATAGTGCAAATGTTGATACTGTCCAACAGTTCCCCTGTTTTGTTGTGTGTTCAACTTTGTGCAAAGATTATTGAAAACCTTATTTGTTTCACCAGTCTTTTTTCTTCTTCACCTTCATTCTTACCAGGTAACTAATTGCTGTTATAGAAAAAACAGGTGCTAACCATGTAACAGAAAAAATATGTGCTAACTAGAGTTTTCATCTTCTAGCTTCTCAACATGCAAATCTATTATAGTATAGTAAAAGTGCTTTTCTCCTATTTTATTTCAGTTTCTCCCTGTGCTTTATGTCCCATCCCTCTCTACATTCTCAGAAATTCTGAACTACCTGGCATCATCTTTTTCTTCCTGATCCTTTCAACCAGGCTATCTCAGTTTTATTTTCTCCATCAGATGATCACATATATCCTTTTTGCTACCATTCTACCACATTGCTCCATTTCCAACCACATTTTTTTGAGAGAGTCATTGGTCTATGTGTGTGTGCTCAGTCATGTCTGACTCTTTGTGACCCCATCATCAGTAGCCCACCAGGCTCTTCTGCCCATGGAATTTTCCAGCCAAGAATACTGGAGTAGGTGGCCATTTCCTTCTACACAATTTCTTGTCTAAAACCCTCGGGACCAGATTTGACTCAGAAATCAGAATTTTTTGGATTTCAAAAAGCAGTAACATCTGTGGTGTGGTAACCCCGGTGGGGTTTGGGGCAGCACCCTATAATCATCATGCTGTTATTTCTACACTGAAATGTGTGGCTTTTCACTTTAAGTGGAATACATAAGGGCTGTAAAAAGCTTCACTTTAGTCCAGGTCAGGTTTTTACTTCCAAATGAATTAAAACAAAAAACCATTATTTTCAGAATGTTTGGATTTTGAAATCACGCATAAGAGATAGTAGACATGCATTTTCTGCTTCTGTTTTCTCACCTTCATTTTTTTTTTTTAACTCATTCTGACTTTTCCTTCCTTCATTTCTCTCAAATGGCTCTTGCTCATTCTACCAGTGACCTTTATCTAAAGGACTCACATCACTAGTGAATGTTTTCAGTCTCATTTGATTGAACAGCAGTCTCAGACTCTGGTGATGCCAACTTCCCTTAGCCTCCTGGACACCATCCTCCCCTGGCCCTCCTCTGTCATTTTTTGGGCAGGGCTCGTCCTCTTAGTATTGCTGTCCTCTGTCTTATGATTACAGCCTGCATTTCTTCCAAGGCTTTATCCTCAGACCACTTCTTTTCTTACCCAGTGTTGTCTGCCTTGGTGATCTGACTTCTCTCATTGCCTTCAGCAACTAATTATGTGTTGATGAGTCACAAATATGTGGTCCAGCCCAGACTTTTCCTTTGAGAGTGACCCTTTATCTTCTCTGTTTTCCTCCCTGTCCCTCCTTTCTTACATCATTTTGTGGGCTTCCAGTGGTATTAGAATGAGCATTAGAATCTTTGCTGTGGCTTATAGGTCCTGCATTGCCTGCCACTGTGCCCCTCTTCAGCTTCATTTAGCTGTGCTCCCTCCCCGCTCTGTTTTCACTCCCTCTAAAGGCCAGGCTGCCTCCTCCAGTAGGATGGGTATACAAGCTGTTGTCTCTGTGTGGAATGCGCTTCTTTCTCTGTAGTCTATTCCTGTTTTATTTCTTTTCCTGTTAACTCTCATTTTCCTGTGGAAGCACTCTAATTCCGCTGCCCTGTCCCAGATCTGATAGTACCATATACAGATTATAACAGTACTAACAGTTTTAATTTTACTTTTATTTTTGTGGTCTGTTAGTGTATGTTCTCCACTAGACTGTAAGCTTTCTGAGTATAAGGATTATGTCTCTTTTTGTTCAAAATGATATTTTCAGCATAATGCTTGGCATACAGTAGGCAAATAGCAAACATTTTGAATGAATTATCTACATTAGTGTACCTTTTCTAATTTTTAAAAGTAATTTCAGTATATACACTTATCAGTGCACCAGAGCAGTTTTCACAGTTTTACGTAGACCCAATCCTGATGGTACTCCTACTGAAAATAATAAAAGTACATTCTGAAGAATTCCATGAATTATGTAATTTTTAAAGGACCAAGTGCATAGAGTTTACTAGCTGCAATTTTATCCTCCTGGTGTTCCTTTAATTCACTTTTCAATGTTTTCAGTCTCACTTGATTGAACAGCAGTCTCAGACTCTGGTGATGCCAACTTCCCTTAGCCTCCTGGACACCATCCTCCCCTGGCCCTCCTCTGTCATTTTTTGGGCAGGGCTCGTCCTCTTAGTATTGCTGTCCTCTGTCTTATGATTACAGCCTGCATTTCTTCCAAGGCTTTATCCTCAGACCACTTCTTTTCTTACCCAGTGTTGTCTGCCTTGGTGATCTGACTTCTCTCATTGCCTTCAGCAACTAATTATGTGTTGATGAGTCACAAATATGTGGTCCAGCCCAGACTTTTCCTTTGAGAGTGACCCTTTATCTTCTCTGTTTTCCTCCCTGTCCCTCCTTTCTTACATCATTTTGTGGGCTTCCAGTGGTATTAGAATGAGCATTAGAATCTTTGCTGTGGCTTATAGGTCCTGCATTGCCTGCCACTGTGCCCCTCTTCAGCTTCATTTAGCTGTGCTCCCTCCCCGCTCTGTTTTCACTCCCTCTAAAGGCCAGGCTGCCTCCTCCAGTAGGATGGGTATACAAGCTGTTGTCTCTGTGTGGAATGCGCTTCTTTCTCTGTAGTCTATTCCTGTTTTATTTCTTTTCCTGTTAACTCTCATTTTCCTGTGGAAGCACTCTAATTCCGCTGCCCTGTCCCAGACCTGATAGTGCCATATACAGATTATAACAGTACTAACAGTTTTAATTTTACTTTTATTTTTGTGGTCTGTTAGTGTATGTTCTCCACTAGACTGTAAGCTTTCTGAGTATAAGGATTATGTCTCTTTTTGTTCAACATGATATTTTCAGCATAATGCTTGGCATACAGTAGGCAAATAGCAAACATTTTGAATGAATTATCTACATTAGTGTACCTTTTCTAATTTTTAAAAGTAATTTCAGTATATACACTTATCAGTGCACCAGAGCAGTTTTCACAGTTTTACGTAGACCCAATCCTGATGGTACTCCTACTGAAAATAATAAAAGTACATTCTGAAGAATTCCATGAATTATGTAATTTTTAAAGGACCAAGTGCATAGAAGTCTTGCTTTGATCTAGCTTGCAATTTTATCCTCCTTGGTGTTCTTAATTCACTTTTTCAATGTTGACCTCTTACCCTATATTCTATATAGACATCACGTATCTTACTAAGTCTAATATTATGACCAAGTAAAATATATGCAGTGTCTAGCACAATTCAGCAGACTCTCAACTTGCTCATCAGTTTGTAGGTATCACAATTAAAAATAGTTTAGCCATCTGCTAACTGACCAAACAATTTTAGTATTGTGAAAGGGTGTGGTAGCAGAGAGAGAGAGCGGGTCTAGGTATAATGGCAGAATGAGGTTCGGTGCAGAAACCACCTTGTGACCTCTTAATATTGAAACTTAAGAGTCAATTCAAAATTAGGAAGAGATTTGGTAGAGGGTTAAGCATAGCAGAGTCCTGTAGAGGGGATTTCCCAGAACAGGGTGACAGAAGAATTTCTTTTAGCATTTTAATATTTCACTGAATTTTTTTAGATAAGAAAATATGTATAAAGATGTGATTCTGTGAAAATTGTCATAATATGTATTTAATAGATAGTAAATATTTCTAGGAATCAACTTGAATTAATGAGCTTTTTATATTTTACTCTTTAATTAGGAAAATCAGTAGATTCCCAGTTATCTCGAAGTGAATCTGATATTGTGCCCAAAGTTGCTAAAATGACTGTATCTGGAAAGAAGCAAACCATGGGATTTGAAGTGCCCAGGTAAGGTTTTTAACCTCTCCTTCCTTTTTTGAAATTAGTAATGTCTCCTTGTTAGACTGTAAGAAAAAATCTATTTCAGTTTTGCATAATATAATCATTGAAGTATAATGGGCCTTCCAGTAATAGGTCCTTAGTATGGCATAATATAAAGAAAAAGGGATAAGAAATTAGGCTTGATTCTAGACTTACCTATGTATGTTCATCTACCTCACTCTCAATTTCCTCATACAAATTAAGTATAATAACTTAAATGTAAAAAGACCTATGATTTTGTAAAACGTAACACTGTGAGGTGGGGAATCCTTATGCCACTAGATGGCATAAAACAAGCAGTGTTTTGGAATTAAGTCTAACTGATGAATCATGGAATCATTAATTAAATTATTTTACTCTTTAAACTCTTAAAGATTTTGATACCGAAAAGAATGAATCAGTATAACAGAGACATAAAATATAAGATAAAACATACCTATAATTGCAGATATCTAGTGAGAAATGATAATAAGTCATATTTTAGTATCACTCATTTATTCTTTTCGTAATCTTTAGAATTCTCTCGAGTTTTTATAGGTGAGGAAAGTGGGTTGCTTGAGACATAACAACAGAGTCATTAACTTTAATTATATGTATTTTGTCTACCAGTTAGATAGAAAACAAACAGCAGGTATCAAATATGAACAATAAAGGTTTTTTCTTTTAAAAATTTCAGAAAATACTCAGGAGCCATTTTTTCCCCTCCCTTACAGCATTTTTTAAAAAACAATTTTTGGCCTCTTTTATTGATTTTTTATTCATTTTTTAAAAATTTTCATCCATTTTTATTCTTTGGCCTGTGTGGGCCTCCCATTGCAGTGTCCTCTCTCGTTGCAGAGCACCTGCTCTAGGTGCATGCGCTCCAGAGCGCTGGCTCAGTAATTGGACACATTGGTCCAGCACTCCATGGCACGTGGGATCTTCCCAGGCCAGGAAGTGTCCCTTGCACTGCAAGGCAGACTCTAGCCACTGGACCACCAGGGAAGCCCAGCATTTTTGAATGTAAATTAATAAAGATATCAATAGGGCTTCCTTGGTGGTCCAGTGGGTAAGGACACCGCCTTGCAGTGTAAGGGGTGCCGGTTCGACCCCTGGCCTGGGAAGATCCCACGTGCTGCGGAGCGGCTGGATTGATGTGTCCAATTACCGAGCCGGAGCTCTGGAGTGCATGCGCCCAGAGCCGGTGCTCTGGGACAACAGAGGCCACCGTGATGGGAGGCCCACACGGGCCAAAGAACGAAGATGGGTGAAAATAGATAAATGAAAGACCAATAGAAGTGGCCCGCCTGCTCCCCTCCCTCCCCACCCGCCCCCCAAAATAAATAAATAAATCTTTAAAAGAAAAAAAAAGATACCAATAAGTCTTGGCTGGGAAGAATGTTAATGATTATTTAGTTCATTTTTTTATAGAAGCAAGATTTATTCATTAGATTTCAGATTTTGTGAGGGAAAGAACTATATATCTATGGCATTCAATATCTGGATGAATGAAAAAGTTAATTTTTGGTTTGAGTAACTTTAACCCATTAAAATAATTTTGCATCCTGATTCAGTAACAAAAAGCTCAATGTATGTCTTTTCTCTTTGAATTAGGGTTGGGTTGTCAGAAGCATAAATAACTTTTTTATTCTCATGTCTTGAGACATAACAACAGAGTCATTAACTTTAATTATATGTATTTTGTCTACCAGTTAGATAGAAAACAAACAGCAGGTATCAAATATGAACAATAAAGGTTTTTTCTTTTAAAAATTTCAGAAAATACTCAGGAGCCATTTTTTCCCCTCCCTTACAGCATTTTTTAAAAAACAATTTTTGGCCTCTTTTATTGATTTTTTATTCATTTTTTAAAAATTTTCATCCATTTTTATTCTTTGGCCTGTGTGGGCCTCCCATTGCAGTGTCCTCTCTCGTTGCAGAGCACCTGCTCTAGGTGCATGCGCTCCAGAGCGCTGGCTCAGTAATTGGACACATTGGTCCAGCACTCCATGGCACGTGGGATCTTCCCAGGCCAGGAAGTGTCCCTTGCACTGCAAGGCAGACTCTAGCCACTGGACCACCAGGGAAGCCCAGCATTTTTGAATGTAAATTAATAAAGATATCAATAGGGCTTCCTTGGTGGTCCAGTGGGTAAGGACACCGCCTTGCAGTGCAAGGGGCGCCGGTTCGACCCCTGGCCTGGGAAGATCCCACGTGCTGCGGAGCGGCTGGACCGATGTGTCCAATTACCGAGCCGGAGCTCTGGAGTGCATGCGCCCAGAGCCGGTGCTCTGGGACAACAGAGGCCACCGTGATGGGAGGCCCACACGGGCCAAAGAACGAAGATGGGTGAAAATAGATAAATGAAAGACCAATAGAAGTGGCCCGCCTGCTCCCCTCCCTCCCCACCCGCCCCCCAAAATAAATAAATAAATCTTTAAAAGAAAAAAAAAGATACCAATAAGTCTTGGCTGGGAAGAATGTTAATGATTATTTAGTTCATTTTTTTATAGAAGCAAGATTTATTCATTAGATTTCAGATTTTGTGAGGGAAAGAACTATATATCTATGGCATTCAATATCTGGATGAATGAAAAAGTTAATTTTTGGTTTGAGTAACTTTAACCCATTAAAATAATTTTGCATCCTGATTCAGTAACAAAAAGCTCAATGTATGTCTTTTCTCTTTGAATTAGGGTTGGGTTGTCAGAAGCATAAATAACTTTTTTATTCTCATGTCTTGAGTGCCATTTAATCTTATTATGGGATTATAGTCATTGAGCATGGAAAAAATAAATAGAATACACAGTTCCTTCTAAGGATTTATAAGCTTATGCAAAAAGTTTGAGAGGCTTAAACAGCAACATGCCAATGAGCATAGTATAAAGAAAAGAGAATAAGAAAACAGACTTCATTCTAGACTTGCCTATGCATATTTATTTTTATGCTACAGTCCGTGGGGTAGTGTATATTAGAAGTAAATGCATAGTTATTTATCTGAATATTTATAAAAATAATGGGTAATAAATGATCAAGAAAAAATACTAATTACAAATAGGTAGTTCTTAGAAAACCACCTTTATGCTTTACAGGTGTAATGCAAGCCTTTCAGGATTTATAAGACTGTATGCTTTATGAGGACATGGACTATTAATGTTCATCATCATATTCCTTTCATGGAATAATTGTTTAAATACTTATTGATCAGAGTCCTTGGGGAAATACATTAAAGAAAAAAAAAAAAAAAAGAAACCTGGAAATAGTAAAAAGCAACCTGTGAGGAACTATTTTGATATGGCCTTAGAAGAGAAGTCATCAGAATGTGAAAGGTCTTCAGGTACGGAAGGAAAATACTCAGAAATGTGTAAATATTGCTCAAGGGCCAAGCCACATTTACATGAAATACTTCTATAGTATTTTTTTGGAAATATATAATAAGGATAATATTTAGGCTGTTGTTTTGATTTAGTCTCAAGAAAGCACAGAGAAACATAATTAGACACTTCTGAGTTAGGATTTCAACATCATAGGTTTCTATATAATGTGATTGCCAATGGCTGTTTATTTATTTATTTTTTAAAAAAGGGTAATGCATTTCTTAGAAGAAACAAACAGCAAAGTGTTTCTTCATTAATAGTAAAGATAGTTAATATCTTTCTAGAAAAGGCAGTGAGTAAAAATCGTTAGACCCTTGCATAAAGAAGTGGCTAACCTCTTCAGTCTAAATTATTAGCTTTCTAGTATCATTTAAATAACTCACAAAGAAAGATGAAGCCTCTTGAGACATGTGGAAATATTCCCACTTTTGGAAAGTTGGTTTTAAAAAACAGACCAGTCATTTTATAGTAATAGATAAGGTTACAAAATAATATCAGAAAGCACCTGAAAAAATAATCACCAACTTACTCTTTCTTCTATACCTTCTTTCTGTCAGTAGTTATAGCCTTGAACCATAGTAGTTATTTTACCTCATCTTAAGAGATTTTTCAAAATCTTACAACATTAACTTTTACTTCATAATATACAGACTTACCTAGAATGCTTTTCTAACTACTTTGGCCCTTTTCTTCTTGCACAGTTTAGTAAATTAAAATGCAGTTTGCCTATAATTTACTTGAAGGGAATGTGGTGAAAATGAGAGAAAAGCAAACCTTTCATGTTACTGAATTGTAAATGATATAATCAAGACAGACCACACTTTGTGATGTTCCTCCTGTTCTGAGCAGGAGGCCTGGATTGGTGGGTGAGCAGCCCTCAACCCACTGTGTCAGCCATAGCTGTTCTACGTCTATCTGTTTTCCCTGCTGGAGGTAGCATGAGTTTTCCTTTGAAGAAATGCTTCTGTCACTAAATACAGAAAGATTTGAAGCCTGAGATTGTGATTTTTTTCCCAGGTCTGATCAGAACTAGAGGCTATGGCTAGTCATTCTGGTTGAATAATTTCAGTGTAATTTGCAGCTTTATTTATTTATTTTTAATTCTTCTAAATGTAGTTGTCATGTTTTGGTTTTAGAGAACTAGCTGTGGTCATTCAAGTAAATGTTTGCAAATTTTAGTTTAAATTTTATTTCCTTGACTTGGTTTGTTGCACTCTTTTAAAAGCATGAGAACAGTTTTCACATACTTAAATTTTTTCCCTGTAGTTTGAGATGAAGCTAATCTGTCTAAGTTGTGAACACTGAAGTTGATTAGTGGAGATTTGCAAAAGCAAAATAAAATGGGAATAGATATGAGGCTTTTGGGCTTCCCAGGTGGCATTAAGGGTAAAAACCTGCCTGCTAATGCAGGAGACGTTAAGAAACTTGGTTTTGATCCCTGGGACAAGAAAATCCCCTGGAGGAGAGCAAGGCAACCCCCCCCCCACCGCCCCCTAGTATTCTTGCCTGGAGAATCCCATGGACAGCGGAGCCTGGCAGGCTACAGTTCATAGAATTGCAAGGAGTCAGGCATATCTGAAGCAACTTGGCATGCACACATGAGGCTTTTAATGAAATTGCAAGTATAACTTAATGTGATTCTTTCCTGAGGTGTAGAATGAGTGTCAATGTTGAGCATTTAAGTGTACCCTGAGAGGGAATAGTGAATCTGTTTTTATTACTGTGGGCAAGAAGAAAATAGATTTTCTGTTTGTACACATTTCCGTAACACCGTGATCTGTAAGTGATTTTGTAAACTTCTTTCTGTGTGTAGTTCTTCTCTGCCAGTTCCACATTGAATTGGATATGATTGGTTTCATTCTTGGTAACCGAAATTTAACCTGTTCTTTGTCCTAATTCTGTTTATCTGTGTCATTGAAGGAAAGGTAAAGTGCATCGAAGTCTGACTTATTACAGTACATCTTTCATAGCTATCCACAGGATAGCACTGGTATAATTTCTATGATGGATGGTCATTAGAATGAAGAACGTAAGTTCAGTATTTACTTGTGGCGGCATTGTCATTGTCAAGGAGAAAACAAGCTAGATGGTATTCTTTCTACTTTACATATCTGAGTTCCTCACTAGATTTTAAACTTTTGGGACCACTTGATAACTTTTTCATATCTTTTTCTGTATCTTTTTTTTTTTTAGCGTTAGTGACTATAGTGTATGTTACAGTTTTTTGTGAAGCAAGTATTTGTTGAATTAATGAATTAAAGCTCCTTTGCCGAAACTATAAAATGTAGACATTTCAGGATATCTCCTTTAAGGACAGTGTTTGAGCATAAACGATTGTAAGTCTCTGTGCTGTTGGAGGAATGAGGGATAAAACTGATAAAGCTATTTTTTAATATACCAATTTATCTGCAGTAACACATTTGGTGCCAATTTTTACAAAATATCTCCTTTATACCACCTGTTTTGATAGGATCATATGGCTAAGCTATGGGCTTAGACATTGAATTTCAGTTACTTTATGGGATATTTTCTTCTTATCTTAGTTTTTGGTAGTCTGTTTTTCTTCTGGAATCTTCCAAGTCTGTATTTGTGTGGTTTGGGTCTACTTATCATTTCCACCTTAACAGACTCTAGCCACTTAACGGAGTTCATTTTCTCGTCTAGAAATGTAAGGAGTATGAGGAGATAATTTTTCTGCCCTTCTGACATGAGAGGATGTCAGTCACATTGGTTTAAATCTACTTTATTCCTATCTCTGCCTTCTGTAGAGTAACTGTTCCCCCAAAAGGACATTCTAGTGAAGGGGCAACAAGAAAATAGATTTTCTGTTTGTACACATTTCCGTAACACCGTGATCTGTAAGTGATTTTGTAAACTTCTTTCTGTGTGTAGTTCTTCTCTGCCAGTTCCACATTGAATTGGATATGATTGGTTTCATTCTTGGTAACCGAAATTTAACCTGTTCTTTGTCCTAATTCTGTTTATCTGTGTCATTGAAGGAAAGGTAAAGTGCATCGAAGTCTGACTTATTACAGTACATCTTTCATAGCTATCCACAGGATAGCACTGGTATAATTTCTATGATGGATGGTCATTAGAATGAAGAACGTAAGTTCAGTATTTACTTGTGGCGGCATTGTCATTGTCAAGGAGAAAACAAGCTAGATGGTATTCTTTCTACTTTACATATCTGAGTTCCTCACTAGATTTTAAACTTTTGGGACCACTTGATAACTTTTTCATATCTTTTTCTGTATCTTTTTTTTTTTTAGCGTTAGTGACTATAGTGTATGTTACAGTTTTTTGTGAAGCAAGTATTTGTTGAATTAATGAATTAAAGCTCCTTTGCCGAAACTATAAAATGTAGACATTTCAGGATATCTCCTTTAAGGACAGTGTTTGAGCATAAACGATTGTAAGTCTCTGTGCTGTTGGAGGAATGAGGGATAAAACTGATAAAGCTATTTTTTAATATACCAATTTATCTGCAGTAACACATTTGGTGCCAATTTTTACAAAATATCTCCTTTATACCACCTGTTTTGATAGGATCATATGGCTAAGCTATGGGCTTAGACATTGAATTTCAGTTACTTTATGGGATATTTTCTTCTTATCTTAGTTTTTGGTAGTCTGTTTTTCTTCTGGAATCTTCCAAGTCTGTATTTGTGTGGTTTGGGTCTACTTATCATTTCCACCTTAACAGACTCTAGCCACTTAACGGAGTTCATTTTCTCGTCTAGAAATGTAAGGAGTATGAGGAGATAATTTTTCTGCCCTTCTGACATGAGAGGATGTCAGTCACATTGGTTTAAATCTACTTTATTCCTATCTCTGCCTTCTGTAGAGTAACTGCTGAAGAAAATGGTGACAGTTTCCACACACCTCAAAAAGGACATTCTAGTGAAGATTCTGGCCTTGTTTCTTCTGATGTGCTTGATAGCACTTCTAAATCAGCTGTTGCATCCCACACCTTTCAAGCATCAGAAGACCAGAGTTCAACACCAACACCCATGAAAAAGTCTAACAAACTGAGGCAACAAATAGATATCAAAGCGGAACTGGAGAAGCGGCAAGGAGGAAAGCACCTCCTCAACCTGGTGGTCATTGGTAACGCCCTTTGTTCTCTGGAGTGTCAGTCAGCTGCTCGAGCCTAGTAACTGCCAGGTGGCGGCATGGAGGCACGCTTCACTCTGTGTTTCTGTGTGGGTGTAAATAGACAAGCAAGGAGGCTTTGCACCATAACGTCGAGGTACCATGGTCACTCTGGGTGAAATAATGCCAAATTACCAGAGAAGTCATGAGACCTGGTATTGGCCTTTTCATCTTAGGAACATTTGAAAATGGCATGTCTTGTTGACAATTTTGATTTCCAGAAATCAAGGAAATTTTCTCGCCTCTCAAGAGACATGCTCTTCTTTCTCCATTTTGACAACTTACTATTTAATAAAAATTGGTGTTTATTGCTCTAAGACTGACACGAACTATCGAATTACAGATTCAGTGCCTCAGTATGAACATCATCTGGAAACTGTACCTAGTATTAATCTTGAATCAATTTTCCTTAGGTCATGTTGATGCTGGGAAAAGTACTCTGATGGGACATTTGCTTTATCTTCTGGGTAATGTCAACAAAAGAACTATGCATAAGTATGAGCAAGAGTCTAAAAAGGCTGGCAAGGCTTCGTTTGCATATGCATGGGTCTTGGATGAGACTGGCGAAGAAAGAGAAAGGTAGTCACTCTGTTTCAAAATTTTCATTCTGAAATGGTATAGTTCTTTAAATAAGTATGTAATATGTGTGGAATATGCATGAGACAAATTATGAAATATTTTAGATACTATTTTTAGAAAACTTCAGTTATCAGAGAAATAGTTTCATGGTAGTTTTCTTTGTAGTCTACATACGTTTTTTTACTCCTTCAAATTGTATGGAAATAATTTAAAAGAATGTTTAAAATTTTTTTTAAAAAGACAGAAAAAGGCAGTAAAACTCTTAGCTAATTATTCTGTGGGAGAAGTTTCATTTGTCAGTTCCCTGAGTATATGTCAGATTGTCTTGGTTTTGAATTAAAATTATGATAAAGATTCTTAAAATTAATAATTATAATATCAGTTTATAAAGCAAAGGTAACTTTTTATAGTGCACTGTCTTCTGTCTGGAATCAAAATGATCAGTAAATCTAAATTACCAGGCTTCATTCATCTTTATACTTTCAGTACTATGTTTTTATAAGACAGAGTCAACAAGCAAGTAGTTAAGCCTGTCTCCTACCATGCAGGTCTAATCCAGTGGATTACTCCTGTATGTATACCTGTTCAGTGCTGACTTATAGAAGATAATAGGAGAAAATAACTACTCATATACCTCTGACCAAAGTGTTTTTCTTGAAGTCATTTTAGACTGGTAAAATATTTCCTGTTAGAACTGTTAGGGATGGGTGACCCAATGGTAGCTTTGTTAGGAAAGAAAGAAGACACCTTGTAATGAAGTCACATGGCCATTATACCTACTGTCTCAAAATGCAAAGACTCTACAGTCCTCTGAAAGTTGTAGATCAACAAAGAAATTACTCTGTGCCCTCTGATGTCTTCAATCTGAATATGATTTGTGGTTGTTCCTTTTCGTTCAATCTCTCAGTCATGCCATCTCTTTGTGACTCCAAGGACTATAGCATGCCAGACTTCCCTGTCCTTCCCTACCTACTGGAGTTTGCTCAAACTCATCTCCATGCCTGTCTTATTCTCTCCGAATATGATTAGAGAATATATTTGGATTTTCATACTTTTTAAAAATGTGTGTGTTTATTTTCTTAAGAGTATTGAATAATCTATAATATATATAAGATAATTTTCAGTAAAGCTGATCACAGTATTTAGCCCTTCTGATAAATAGAATTTTATATCATAGGGGTAGAGTTTTGGCTTTTTTCTTGCGTCTTTTTTATTCTTATAGTATCACAAGCTTATTTTATAGCTTAGTAAGAAAAAGTAGTTGGACAGTTACAAATTTTTGGAAAATGAAATATTGGAAAACAGTGGAATTTTTAATGACATCAGCATTAGGAAACTAAATAATTTTCACCTGTCACTGTATCAGATAGTTGAAACAGATGACTTTTTAAGTTTCCTTTGTACCATTTATCAATGGGTAGAGAGATTGAGACCAGTATAATTTAAATTAGAGTGGCTTATTAGAACTTACTTCATATGTGAAGTAAGTGCAGGCAAGTGAGCTAATCTATCTCTTTCCTAGAATAGTTAATTTTAACGTTTTTGAATAATAAACTTTCTAGTTGGCTGTCATACTTTTGCTACTGATAGTTATAGAACATTCCTTCATTCTAGAGATAGCAGAAGCGTCCATATACATAATGGGAATTTCAACTCACCACTGTATATTCCTTAGTAGTATTTCAGATATACAGTGAATTGCGTATCCCATCATGTTAAATGTTTGTAAATCCTCTGTTATGCTCATGTACTGAGCAGAAATTAGTAGCCTGAGTGACAATTTCATACCCTTTTGATTATAAATGCAGAGTAGAGAGCTAGGTCCAAAGAGTATGGTCAAAACAGTTCAGGGAGAAGCTCAGGCTCAGTCTTGGTTCATCATTATTCTTAGGTAATTATTTGGGGCCTATTGAAGACAATTAAGTATCATTTTTTACAAACTCAAATGGCGCATGGTTTCAGACTAAACTAGAATAATGTGACTGAGGAGACCCATAGTTACCTCACTGCTAAGATTAACGTGTAATTTTCTATCGTAATTGTTGGGATACTGGTAGTAAAAGGGAGTGCTCATTGCTTACTCTGCATGATCCTAGGCGAACCAGGATGAATAATTCCCTAATTTATTGCTCACTTGATTTCCCTTTTTTAAATTCCTGAAGTCCAGAAAGGTTGCTCCTTTTGTAGACCCTCCTGGGCTTTCTTGTAGTCTGACTGTTTCTGTGGCTGAGAAGAGGCCCTGTGTTGGATGCCAAGAGGATGGCATGGGAGGCATACCCACTGCTGTTCCCCCCTCTCAGTTCCTCCTCTGATAGTTCCCACTGGCTAAATGTGGAACATACTGACCACCCTTGGCAATGAATGTTCTGTAAGTTTATTTCTATAATTAATGAAGCATAAATGTGAAAAGGAAAAGTTCCTTCTGATACTACCTCATTCTTCATTTTTGTCTTTTCTTGTATGTAGTATTTGCTTCCCACTCCAGAGATGTTCTTTTTTTCCTTTGTTCATGATCTGTACTGCTTCTTACTGAAAAAAAAAAAGGGAAATGGGAAACATCATTTTGATTAAGCTCTTATGTCCACAACCTTGTCTTGAATCCATACCAGTAGAAATTCCAGATAATTATTCAAATAATAGACTGTATAATAGAATTCCCATTATTACTTAAGTATTTAGACTGCTGTTTCTCCTGTATTATTAAATAGCCTAGTCTATAACATTGGTTATTTCTGTAGTACACTTGAACCATTTTATGTTTTCCTTAAGGGGAGTGACAATGGATGTTGGCATGACAAAGTTTGAGACCAAAACCAAAGTTATTACATTAATGGATGCTCCAGGCCATAAGGATTTCATTCCAAATATGATCACAGGAGCAGCCCAGGTACCAGAGATTTCCTTAACTAAAGTATGCTGAATGTAAATAAAAATGCTGATGTTATAATTATAGGATTATAGCTTATATTAAAATTCTAACTTTTTTAAAAATTTGAAAAAATAGAGAAATGTTGTTTGTGATCTCTTTATTGGTACTCTATAAAACCTTTCCTAGTTTATTACAAAGAAGCAAATGTATAGAAGCTGCAAATTTATTTATAGCAAAAATAATGATAAGGGCTTGATGAGGCATAGCTTTATATTTCATATATTATTAAGTTGGAGTGAATATTTCACCATATGTCTTTCTACTATGTTTATATTCAAGTTATTTATGCAGAAATAGGGAAGTTTGGGAGTTTTTCCCTTGTGGGTTATTTACTTTCTTTATGGGATTAAAAAACAATTGTAGTTTGTAAATGTACATGATTCTTAATGAGGATACTGAAAAAAAAATCAAGATTAATAACTTTAAATAATTAAAACAATGAAAACAGCATTAAATGCATGGGACATTGATTGTTTCTGTAATAGATGCTTATTAGAAGATATGGAGAGTTTGGAACACAGCTATTTGTCCCTGTTTACTTAGGTTTTAATTCTATGTTTTTCCTCCTTTGCCTAGTTGTCATAATTGTTATGTAATAAAATATGGGAATTTTTTACTCTTTATGTCATTATACTTTTTGACCACATGCGAGTACTTTTTTTTTAATTAATTAATTAATTTATTTACATGTATGTTCCCAGATCATTCATATGCATATCCCTGGACCCTCCCCCCACCCAGTTCCCCCTCTCCCATCCCTCCAGACCATCGCCCCAAGTGGTTGTAGGTACTCCTATTCCCCTAGCACAATGACAATAGCTATCTTTTTGAGTACTTTCTTCTATTTAAAACTTTAATCCTTCCGTGTGACTCCTTTGATTTGCTTGTGCTTGGTGTCAAGTTAGAGTCAGCCTTTAAAATCTGACCTGCACAATTACTTCAGTAATCTGTGTTTTGAATTAAAGCACTGTGACGTTATTTCTAGTTTTGATTTTTAATTTTTTCCCTTTTTTTAGGCAGATGTAGCAGTTTTAGTTGTAGATGCCAGCAGGGGAGAGTTTGAAGCTGGATTTGAGACTGGGGGACAGACACGAGAACATGGTCTCTTGGTTCGTTCTCTTGGAGTGACCCAACTCGCAGTAGCAGTCAATAAGATGGATCAGGTATTTAAAGACTTTTTGCAAATTCATTTTAGATGCTAATTAAGATGACCGTCTGCCATATTGATGACTTCAGATGTGACTAGTAATATATCTTCTTAGCCCAGTAGTCATATTTTAATAATTCATGAAGCTGATATTAAATAATGAGGTATTAGTAATTTTAGCAAGAAGATAAAAAGGGATATGAAAATCAAGAATAAATTTAAACTTTCTTTATGGGATTAAAAAACAATTGTAGTTTGTAAATGTACATGATTCTTAATGAGGATACTGAAAAAAAAATCAAGATTAATAACTTTAAATAATTAAAACAATGAAAACAGCATTAAATGCATGGGACATTGATTGTTTCTGTAATAGATGCTTATTAGAAGATATGGAGAGTTTGGAACACAGCTATTTGTCCCTGTTTACTTAGGTTTTAATTCTATGTTTTTCCTCCTTTGCCTAGTTGTCATAATTGTTATGTAATAAAATATGGGAATTTTTTACTCTTTATGTCATTATACTTTTTGACCACATGCGAGTACTTTTTTTTTAATTAATTAATTAATTTATTTACATGTATGTTCCCAGATCATTCATATGCATATCCCTGGACCCTCCCCCCACCCAGTTCCCCCTCTCCCATCCCTCCAGACCATCACCCCAAGTGGTTGTAGGTACTCCTATTCCCCTAGCACAATGACAATAGCTATCTTTTTGAGTACTTTCTTCTATTTAAAACTTTAATCCTTCCGTGTGACTCCTTTGATTTGCTTGTGCTTGGTGTCAAGTTAGAGTCAGCCTTTAAAATCTGACCTGCACAATTACTTCAGTAATCTGTGTTTTGAATTAAAGCACTGTGACGTTATTTCTAGTTTTGATTTTTTATTTTTTCCCTTTTTTTAGGCAGATGTAGCAGTTTTAGTTGTAGATGCCAGCAGGGGAGAGTTTGAAGCTGGATTTGAGACTGGGGGACAGACACGAGAACATGGTCTCTTGGTTCGTTCTCTTGGAGTGACCCAACTCGCAGTAGCAGTCAATAAGATGGATCAGGTATTTAAAGACTTTTTGCAAATTCATTTTAGATGCTAATTAAGATGACCGTCTGCCATATTGATGACTTCAGATGTGACTAGTAATATATCTTCTTAGCCCAGTAGTCATATTTTAATAATTCATGAAGCTGATATTAAATAATGAGGTATTAGTAATTTTAGCAAGAAGATAAATTCTCACTTTCAGGATTGACTTAGAAATCTTAAAATCTTTTTTTAGTTATAAAAATGCATATTGGGCTTCCCTGGTGGTCCAGTGGGCAAGGACACCGCCTTGCAGTGCAAGGGGCGCCGGTTCCATCCCTGGCCTGGGAAGATCCCACGTGCCGCGGAGCGGCTGGACTGATGTGTCCAATCACCGAGGCGGAGCTCTGGAGGGCATGCGCCCAGAGCCGGTGCTCTGGGACAACAGAGGCCACCGTGATGGGAGGCCCACACGGGCCAAAGAACAAAGATGAATGAAAATAGATGAATGAAAAACCAATAGAAATGGCCCGCCTGCTCCCCTCCCTCCCCACCCCACCTCCCACCCCACCAATAATAAAGAAATAAATAAATCTTTAAAAAAAAAATAAAAATGCATATTTACTCTAGTATAAAGAAAACCAGAAATAAACTATATTTCCACTTCCCCCTCCTGCAGATTTCTAACTTTTCATTTTGTACTTCTAATTCAGTTTATTTTTACAATTTATAAAAATCTTTCTTTGTAACATTGTGTTCTAGTCTGTTTCAGTATCTACTTTTTCAGAAAACTGACAATATTCTTGTTCATGTTTCTAAGTAATTAATTTTTATGTAAAAACATTTTTATAGTTTTATTCTAGTATATTTTAAAGATACACTATTATTTGTTCAAACAGTCCCTTACTTTTGAATATTTTTCAGTTTTGTGCATATATTTAGAAATAGTTTATTCTGTGGAAATTTCTGGGCCTATTTTTTTTTTTAAGACTTGCTGTACATGATCCAAAGGGCTTCCTAGGTGGCACTAGTGGTAAAGAACCTGCCTGCTAATGCAGGAGACATAAGACGCGCAGGTTCTATCCCAGGGTTGGGGAGATGCCCTGGTAGAGGACATGGCAACCCATGCCAGTATTCTTTTTTGTTATTGTTATTTTGGCCTCTAAGTCATCATTTATTTTTCACCCATCTTTATTCTTTGGCATGTGTGGGCCTCCCTTCACAGTGACCTCTCTCATTGCAGAACACTGGCTCTGGGTGCATGCACTCCAGAGCTGACTCGATGGACACACCGCCCAGCTGCTCCTTGGCTTTTGGATCATCCCATTGACTTAAAATCTTAAAATCTTTTTAGTTATAAAATCATATTGGTTTCAATGTGGTCCCAGTGGGCAGGACACCGCCTTGCAGTGCAAGGGGCTCCGGTTCGATCCCTGGCCTGGGAAGATCCCACGTGCCGCGGAGCGGCTGGACTGATGTGTCCAATCACCGAGGCGGAGCTCTGGAGCGCATGCGCCCAGAGCCGGTGCTCTGGGACAACAGAGGCCACCGTGATGGGAGGCCCACACGGGCCAAAGAACAAAGACGGATGAAAATAGAGAAATGAAAGACCAATAGAAGTCGCCCGCCTGCTCCCCTCCCTCCCCACCCCACCCCCCACCAATAATAAAGAAATAAATAAATCTTTAAAAAAAAAATAAAAATGCATATTTACTCTAGTATAAAGAAAACCAGAAATAAACTATATTTCCACTTCCCCCTCCTGCAGATTTCTAACTTTTCATTTTGTACTTCTAATTCAGTTTATTTTTACAATTTATAAAAATCTTTCTTTGTAACATTGTGTTCTAGTCTGTTTCAGTATCTACTTTTTCAGAAAACTGACAATATTCTTGTTCATGTTTCTAAGTAATTAATTTTTATGTAAAAACATTTTTATAGTTTTATTCTAGTATATTTTAAAGATACACTATTATTTGTTCAAACAGTCCCTTACTTTTGAATATTTTTCAGTTTTGTGCATATATTTAGAAATAGTTTATTCTGTGGAAATTTCTGGGACTATTTTTTTTTTAAGACTTGCTGTACATGATCCAAAGGGCTTCCTAGGTGGCACTAGTGGTAAAGAACCTGCCTGCTAATGCAGGAGACATAAGACGCGCAGGTTCTATCCCAGGGTTGGGGAGATGCCCTGGCAGAGGACATGGCAACCCATGCCAGTATTCTTTTTTGTTATTGTTATTTTGGCCTCTAAATCATCATTTATTTTTCACCCATCTTTATTCTTTGGCATGTGTGGGCCTCCCTTCACAGTGACCTCTCTCATTGCAGAACACTGGCTCTGGGTGCATGCACTCCAGAGCGCTGACTCGTAATTGGACACACCGGCCCAGCTGCTCCTTGGCTTTTGGATCATCCCAGGCCAGGGATCGAACTGGTGCCTCCTTGCACTGCAAGGTGGACTCTTTACGTACTGGACCACCAGGGAAGCCCCCATGCCAGTACCATTGCCTGGAGAATTCCATGGACAAAGAGAAGCTTGGCTGGCTACAGTCCATAGGGTTGAAAACACATGACTGAGGCAACTTAGCATGCACACATACATGTTCTTTGTATTTTTTTGAATTTAATTTGTTCACTTTTAAAACACACAAAAAATTTGTAGGCATAATTTTTTATTAAAGATATTATTATTTCCTTTTAATTTCTTTCTTTATGCTTTGGTATTTTCTTACCCTAGAATCAAATGCATAGTCACCTGAATTTTTCTACATGATTCTTTTATTGTATCACCATTACATATACATATTGTTTTTTTCCAGCATTTTAGTATGAAAATTTTCAGACATATAACAAAGTTGGAAGAATTTTATAGTAAACACCCGAATTATACCTCCTACATAATATTCTGTCAGTTGCTTGATCTCTTTTTGTCTGTCTATCCCTGTATCTATCCATTAGTCCCTCTTATTTTGACATGACTTTCCATGTAACTTACAAGTGATAAGTCATTTTACATTTACCCCTAAATACTATAGCATGGGAATGGTTATCTAGAATTCATACCACATATGAGCATTACATGTATACATACACTGAGAAGTCAAGTTGACTTGAGTGGGTGTCAGTAATTTTATCTTATTTCAGCAGTTGGTCCAAGCACAGTTTAGTAAGTTATTAGCTTTTTTCCCCTCACATTTGAAGTGACTTTTAGAGGCAGCCCAGTCCAGAATTCTTGCCTGGAAAATCCCATGGACAGAGCAGCCTGGCAGGCTATAGTCCATAGGTTGCAGAATCAGACACGAATTAAGTGACTGAACAGCGAAAACAAAATCAGCATACACAAAGAATTTTGTGTGTCTTGGAGTTTGTTTTTAGACTTTATGTTGTAGGAGAAGTTACTTTTAGATCATATTAATAGTAAGATCTGACATTCTAAGCTTTAATTTGAATAGATTTTGTAATTATATTTTATAGTCTTTATATTTTATTGTAGAAATTTAGACTTTTTATGTATAGCATGGTCTGAAGCAGTTTTAAAAATAAATTGAATCTTTATCAGGTTAATTGGCAACAAGAAAGATTTCAAGAGATTACTGGAAAACTTGGGCACTTTCTTAAGCAAGCAGGTTTTAAGGTAAGATAATTTTAAATTTATTTGGTTACTTAAGTATCATCTTACTGATACAAGAGAAAAAACTACTTTGGTATTCTTGTCTTGTTCAGTATATTTAATTCTTTCTGTTTTTACTTCCCACTGCTATTATGTATATCTTAGGTTCTTTGGATTAGTCCCTTTTAGAAAATTGCATACATTTAATAACTGGCTTGGATTTCTTTTTTTATGCTTTGGTATTTTCTTACCCTAGAATCAAATGCATAGTCACCTGAATTTTTCTACATGATTCTTTTATTGTATCACCATTACATATACATATTGTTTTTTTCCAGCATTTTAGTATGAAAATTTTCAGACATATAACAAAGTTGGAAGAATTTTATAGTAAACACCCGAATTATACCTCCTACATAATATTCTGTCAGTTGCTTGATCTCTTTTTGTCTGTCTATCCCTGTATCTATCCATTAGTCCCTCTTATTTTGACATGACTTTCCATGTAACTTACAAGTGATAAGTCATTTTACATTTCCCCCTAAATACTATAGCATGGGAATGGTTATCTAGAATTCATACCACATATGAGCATTACATGTATACATACACTGAGAAGTCAAGTTGACTTGAGTGGGTGTCAGTAATTTTATCTTATTTCAGCAGTTGGTCCAAGCACAGTTTAGTAAGTTATTAGCTTTTTTCCCCTCACATTTGAAGTGACTTTTAGAGGCAGCCCAGTCCAGAATTCTTGCCTGGAAAATCCCATGGACAGAGCAGCCTGGCAGGCTATAGTCCATAGGTTGCAGAATCAGACACGAATTAAGTGACTGAACAGCGAAAACAAAATCAGCATACACAAAGAATTTTGTGTGTCTTGGAGTTTGTTTTTAGACTTTATGTTGTAGGAGAAGTTACTTTTAGATCATATTAATAGTAAGATCTGACATTCTAAGCTTTAATTTGAATAGATTTTGTAATTATATTTTATAGTCTTTATATTTTATTGTAGAAATTTAGACTTTTTATGTATAGCATGGTCTGAAGCAGTTTTAAAAATAAATTGAATCTTTATCAGGTTAATTGGCAACAAGAAAGATTTCAAGAGATTACTGGAAAACTTGGGCACTTTCTTAAGCAAGCAGGTTTTAAGGTAAGATAATTTTAAATTTATTTGGTTACTTAAGTATCATCTTACTGATACAAGAGAAAAAACTACTTTGGTATTCTTGTCTTGTTCAGTATATTTAATTCTTTCTGTTTTTACTTCCCACTGCTATTATGTATATCTTAGGTTCTTTGGATTAGTCCCTTTTAGAAAATTGCATACATTTAATAACTGGCTTGGATTTAGTATAAGAAGAGGACTTCCCCCCACTTATTATTAAATTAGATGTATAGGTTTAGGTAGGTCACAGGAATGTGGAAACTAGTAGAAATTTCTCCAGCAAAAGTGCGAAACAATCCTGTATTATTAGATAGAAACGTCCAAGTGTTTTGGGACAGATTTATAAGTTTCCCACACAGTCAAAAAAGTTGAAAACTGTTGGATCAGATAATGTCAGGGCAGAAGTTCTGTGATTTCTATTACTTTTTCAAAAATATGTTGTTACTTTTGCAAACCTGATACAGTTATGGTAATAATGAACCTTTTAAGATTTTAAAAACAATGTTGTATTGGGAATTTTTTGGTGGTCCATTGGTTAGAACACTGGGCCTCCGGTGTAGGAGACATGGGTTCAATCCCTGGTTGAGAAGCCCCACATGCCATATGGTACAGCCAAACAAAACAAAGAAAAACAATGTTGTGTTGAATTTCACGTGTTCAATCTTTTTTTAATAGGAAAGTGATGTAGCTTTTATCCCTACAAGTGGTCTCAGTGGTGAAAATCTAATCACAAGATCTCAATCAAGTGAACTTACAAAATGGTATAAAGGACTATGTTTATTAGATCATATTAATAGTAAGATCTGACATTCTAAGCTTTAATTTGAATAGATTTTGTAATTATATTTTATAGTCTTTATATTTTATTGTAGAAATTTAGACTTTTTATGTATAGCATGGTCTGAAGCAGTTTTAAAAATAAATTGAATCTTTATCAGGTTAATTGGCAACAAGAAAGATTTCAAGAGATTACTGGAAAACTTGGGCACTTTCTTAAGCAAGCAGGTTTTAAGGTAAGATAATTTTAAATTTATTTGGTTACTTAAGTATCATCTTACTGATACAAGAGAAAAAACTACTTTGGTATTCTTGTCTTGTTCAGTATATTTAATTCTTTCTGTTTTTACTTCCCACTGCTATTATGTATATCTTAGGTTCTTTGGATTAGTCCCTTTTAGAAAATTGCATACATTTAATAACTGGCTTGGATTTAGTATAAGAAGAGGACTTCACTTATTATTAAATTAGATGTATAGGTTTAGGTAGGTCACAGGAATGTGGAAACTAGTAGAAATTTCTCCAGCAAAAGTGCGAAACAATCCTGTATTATTAGATAGAAACGTCCAAGTGTTTTGGGACAGATTTATAAGTTTCCACACAGTCAAAAAGTTGAAAACTGTTGGATCAGATAATGTCAGGGCAGAAGTTCTGTGATTTCTATTACTTTTTCAAAAATATGTTGTTACTTTTGCAAACCTGATACAGTTATGGTAATAATGAACCTTTTAAGATTTTAAAAACAATGTTGTATTGGGAATTTTTTGGTGGTCCATTGGTTAGAACACTGGGCCTCCGGTGTAGGAGACATGGGTTCAATCCCTGGTTGAGAAGCCCCACATGCCATATGGTACAGCCAAACAAAACAAAGAAAAACAATGTTGTGTTGAATTTCACGTGTTCAATCTTTTTTTAATAGGAAAGTGATGTAGCTTTTATCCCTACAAGTGGTCTCAGTGGTGAAAATCTAATCACAAGATCTCAATCAAGTGAACTTACAAAATGGTATAAAGGACTATGTTTATTAGAACAAATTGGTAAGAATACTGCCATATTAGTTTAAATGCATTATAAACATGATAGTAATTATTATTTAGAGTTTTTATAGGGAACAGTGATGTGTATGAAAAAGCATAGCATTTATAGATTACTAGTTTTGAAATTATATAAATATTTAAACTGATGCTAAATTTTTCTTGTTTAATTAATACCTACTCTACCTACCTCACAGACTGTTGTGACATTAAATAAGAAACATACGTGAAAACATTTCCTAAACTACAAAGTATTACATGAATCACAGTCAATTTGCAATTAGTATTTATTAAAAATTATTTTCTAGGATATGTAGGAGTATAGTGGATTCATTGGGCATGAATCAAAAATTACTTTAAAATTAAACCTATTTTGCCATTTTTCCCAGATTCCTTCAAGCCTCCTCAAAGATCTATTGATAAGCCTTTTAGATTATGTGTATCTGATGTTTTCAAAGGTAAGTAAGAGCTACCTCTACTGGCCTTCTCCAGTATGGCCCCTGCCTTTCTGTTCTATCTTGACCACTTTTGTTGGATAACATTATTACGTTGTCTTCAGATTTTCCCTTTTTTATGCCAGTGGTATAACAATTCCAGTTACTTAACACCTGTGCCCAGAAAAATCTTCAGTTTACCTATCATTTCCTCATATCATATTCCTTTTCCAAGTATTAAAAAAAAAGCCTGATTATTTATCTTTTTAGCCTTGTAATTTTTTTTCTCCCATTAGATTCCTTTAGTTTCTGTATCCGTCAGGCAAACTGGATTATTCACATAGGGCTTTTATTGCCACTGTGTCTGCCCACGATGTGCTCTTCTCTTTTCACTTGTTCTTTCTTACCCGTACGTAGCAGTTTTGGTCAGGAAATAGATGTGACACATAGGTAAAATGGTAAGTTGAATACAAGGAATTATTAATATGGTAAAAAAAGAGTGACTATAAGATACTAGCAAAAACATGGCACCTAAGGCTGAGGAAGTGAACCCAGACAAGGACACGCTTTCAGTGGTGAAAATCTAATCACAAGATCTCAATCAAGTGAACTTACAAAATGGTATAAAGGACTATGTTTATTAGAACAAATTGGTAAGAATACTGCCATATTAGTTTAAATGCATTATAAACATGATAGTAATTATTATTTAGAGTTTTTATAGGGAACAGTGATGTGTATGAAAAAGCATAGCATTTATAGATTACTAGTTTTGAAATTATATAAATATTTAAACTGATGCTAAATTTTTCTTGTTTAATTAATACCTACTCTACCTACCTCACAGACTGTTGTGACATTAAATAAGAAACATACGTGAAAACATTTCCTAAACTACAAAGTATTACATGAATCACAGTCAATTTGCAATTAGTATTTATTAAAAATTATTTTCTAGGATATGTAGGAGTATAGTGGATTCATTGGGCATGAATCAAAAATTACTTTAAAATTAAACCTATTTTGCCATTTTTCCCAGATTCCTTCAAGCCTCCTCAAAGATCTATTGATAAGCCTTTTAGATTATGTGTATCTGATGTTTTCAAAGGTAAGTAAGAGCTACCTCTACTGGCCTTCTCCAGTATGGCCCCTGCCTTTCTGTTCTATCTTGACCACTTTTGTTGGATAGCATTATTACGTTGTCTTCAGATTTTCCCTTTTTTATGCCAGTGGTATAACAATTCCAGTTACTTAACACCTGTGCCCAGAAAAATCTTCAGTTTACCTATCATTTCCTCATATCATATTCCTTTTCCAAGTATTAAAAAAAAAGCCTGATTATTTATCTTTTTAGCCTTGTAATTTTTTTTCTCCCATTAGATTCCTTTAGTTTCTGTATCCGTCAGGCAAACTGGATTATTCACATAGGGCTTTTATTGCCACTGTGTCTGCCCACGATGTGCTCTTCTCTTTTCACTTGTTCTTTCTTACCCGTACGTAGCAGTTTTGGTCAGGAAATAGATGTGACACATAGGTAAAATGGTAAGTTGAATACAAGGAATTATTAATATGGTAAAAAAAGAGTGACTATAAGATACTAGCAAAAACATGGCACCTAAGGCTGAGGAAGTGAACCCAGACAAGGACACGCTTTCAAGAGTTGTTGGCGGAGGAGTTGTATTAAACACCTAAGAATTCAATTCAGTTCAGTTGCCCAGTCGTGTTTGACTCTTTGCGACCCTGTGGACTGCAGCAGGCCATGCTTCCCTGTCCTCCACCATCGCCCGGAGTTTGCTCAAACTCATGTCCATTGACTCAGTGATGGCGTCCAACCATCTCGTCCTCTGTTGTCCCCTTCTTTTGACTTCTGTTTTTCCCAACATCAGGCTCTTTTCCAATAAGTTTTCTCTTCGCATCAGGTGGCCAAAGTATTGGAGCTTCAGCATCAGTCCTTCCAATGAATATTCAGGCTTGATTTTCTTCAGGATTGACTGGTTTGATCTCCTTGTAGTCCAAGGGACTCTCAAGAGTCTCCTCCAGTACCGCAGTTCAAAGGCATCAGTTCTTTAGTGCTTAACCTTCTTAATGTATCTATATGTTTATTTATAGAATACATCTAATGTAATATTTATAAGGCCTCACACAGAAAAGTGTAACATAGAAATAAAAGGTCTTAATAAGTAGAAGAATATAATGTACTTATAATGTACTTATATATTGGAATAATCAATCTGGTAAGGATGTCAGCTTTTCCCCAAATTTTCATTATCACAGAGCAGGTAGTAGAGAGTAGATTTGGAACTGAGCAGCAATAAGTTGATAATTTGGGAATGATAAGAGCAGTCATCCACACCATACCCTAAGGTGTCCCTCCGTGATCTCATTGCATTGTTGCTGCAGTGTTGTATGTGTTCCTGTGTTGCTTATTTCCATTAGATGGTGAACTCCTCATGGCACGTTCTGCCAGTTCTATTGCAGTATTTGCAGGACCTAGCTCAGTGCCTGGCACGTAACACACACTTAATAAATGTTTAGTAAACGCATGTGTGAAGGTGCGTCCAAAAATCATTCAGTGAAACTGAAATTTATTGTTATCATCTTCCAACATTCTAGTAGAAGAGGAAATATTGTAATGCTTTTCAAAACACCTATTGTCCATTTAAAACCTAAGATGTCTTAATTCATTTTTTTTTGACTGATAGTGTTTCCTGACTACTTTTCAGCTCCTCTTCTTCATTCAGGCCGCTTCCTGGCTTCTGCCTGCATTGCTGTCCTCAGTGTGTTTCCACTGAGATTATCAAATGACTTCTTGGTTGCCAGCGTCAGTACACGTTTTTCAGCTCTGTCTTACTTCCATCTTATGTGAAGTTGGCATTGCTTCTGAGGCTGCTAGCCACATCCACCCTGAAACTTTTCCCCCTGGTTTCATGGCCCACTTTCTTCTGCCTTTCTGTTTCTTTCACCTCTCTGTCTCCTCAGGGCCTCCTCTTTCTCTCTCCTTTAACTTGTGTTCTGTCACTTCAACCCTCTTACTCTAGCCTTCTTTTGGACCAGCATCTATGATTTCATCTATCTCCTGCATCGTGATGCTCCCCAGATCTCCAGTCCACACCTGTCCTCACCCTGCGGATATATCTGCCAGCTACTGGTGGGCATTTCCACAGGGAGTGTGCTCCTAGCGCACTGTTCTCATGGATTTGGCGTGACTGGGCCCCCCTTGAACGCATCTTCACCTGTATGCCTTACAGACATTGCAGGTTCATTGAGGCTAAGTAGATCTTGTTCTTTAATCTGCTCACAGTTAATACACATCGTCTCAGATTTCTCTTATTTTTGCCAGTATTCCCCACAGAGCACTCTAAACCTGTCATACCTTTTTCTCAAATTCCTTGAGTTTCTTCCATTTCTGTATTCAACCCCTCCTCCCACTCTGGCACAGAAATACCATCATGTCACTTCTCCATTCACAATTCTTTACTGGTTTCCTGTCACTTAGCTGAGGGTTATATTCAAACCCTAAGTGTGATTTATGAGGTCCCGTTATTATTTCTTCCACGTGCACGTCTTTTGTCTCCTGCTACGCCTTTCCCTCTGTATTCCACATGGTCCCCTGTGCATTCCGTATAGACGACGCACGAATCTTGGCACTCCATTTGGTGATGACTGTGCCTTTGCACATGCACCCAGGCTACCTGGTTAGCTCCTGTGCCTTCTCAGCGCCTGGCTAAAGTGCAGTCATTCCTCATCACAGATTCCTTGATGCACCTTGTTAAGGAAATGGAGAGTAGAATGCAGTGTGTCATATTTATTGGATATATTAAAATTTTTGAAATGATAATCGCTTAGCACTCACTGAACTACTAACATCAGATGATGTTGTGTGAACCATTATAAATTTTGGCATGTTTTGCAGATCAAGGATCTGGATTTTGTGTGACTGGTAAAATTGAAGCTGGTTATATCCAAACTGGTGACCGGCTACTAGCAATGCCTCCTAATGAAACTTGTACTGCAAAAGGTATTCCTCTGCAAGATTCTTTTGCTCAACAACCTTAACGTTGAGACAGCAGATTTTTAAAAGTAGTTTAGTTATTAACTCCAGAGTAAATAACCTCTTACTGAAATTGTAACTGACTGTCAAAATGATACTAACTGTTGAAGATAAAAATGTGAAAACATTAAACGATTTTTTTCTGTTGTGACTATGTGTGTATAATTGTACGTATAACATTCTAACCATGGTAGCATTTTTCTTTCTTCCTAACATTGATTCAAGTAGCCTGGCTAAGACTGAGCCAGATGTATAGACACCTGTCAGATACATTTAAAATAGTATTCAGCAGCAAAAGTTAAGTCTGACCTCCATCCTGGCACTAAAAAGTCAATGACAAAGCAGACTGCTACAGTCTGTTGTTTTGAAATGTGTATTTCAGAATTACTATCAGTTAACAACCTATATTATATTTATACTAAAAAAAATTTTTTTACAGGAAGACTTAAGTAAGAAAATAAGATGCAAATGCAGAGAATCCTGAAGTTGAAAAGAGAAATGAGTTGCCACAGTTATTGCTTTTGCATGCATATGACCTTTCACAGTAGTTGATAACTGTTTCTTTCTTCTAATCATTTGATCTTATATGTGTACATGTTCTTCTTTTGAATTATGCTTAAAAGTTTATAATTTTATACTTACCTTAATCTGGCTTCCAACTAAGCCTCTGTCTTCAGCATTAAACTGATGATCTGATTTCTACTATAAAGTAGTATTTGTAACATTTTTAAGCTAACGTATAACCTACTGGTAATGTTAAAATGTTTAAAAACTTTTCCTTCTGTTTGTTGCTCTTGTTTAGTTGCTAAGTCATGTCTCTCTGTTACTCTTATTTATAGTTTATATCTGGAGTTGTACCTAATGAGTTTATAAATTTGAATGTATATGTATTTTTTTAATTACTCTGATTTCTTTAAAAGCTGCTTCCTTAAAGATTATAAGTAATTAATGAACATCTGCTTAGGTAACAGTTTAACCTAAATTTAAAGATGAATAAGGAAATGAAAGCCAAAGTTATTGTATACTTTTAAAAAGAGTTATTTTTCATAGTCTTGTTGTTTGCAAGTTTAGATCTCTGCTTTTGTTTCCTAAAGTGATCAAGAGCTGAAATACTTTTGAAATACTAATTTATTTATATGTTAAAGAGCTTTTTAAGAATAGAAATTTTTTATATACATAATCATTTAGACATGAACTCAAACCGTGATCATAAACCATGATCATAGACCTTACAGATTGGCTCTCTTGTGAACTCCAAAACTGTAATTTGGTTACCTGTGAAAGTTCCACATTCTTCTCTTCTTTCTGTCCTGTTTCTGCCCCACCAGAGAAACTCACACCACTTATAGGTATTCCAGGGATTCTTGAAGGGAAGCCGTATCAAAAGCACGACTTCACTTTGTGAGAGCCACCCCTCTAACCCCACTTAGAGAGTCTAAGTCCTCAATTTCCCACCCTACTGCTTTTGCTTGATTTACTTGATTGTTTAATGCACCCGTCTGTCTGACCACTTTAGTTGCTGCTGTGGCTAATTAACCAATATTGTCCTAAAATGAGAAATGAGTTGCCACAGTTATTGCTTTTGCATGCATATGACCTTTCACAGTAGTTGATAACTGTTTCTTTCTTCTAATCATTTGATCTTATATGTGTACATGTTCTTCTTTTGAATTATGCTTAAAAGTTTATAATTTTATACTTACCTTAATCTGGCTTCCAACTAAGCCTCTGTCTTCAGCATTAAACTGATGATCTGATTTCTACTATAAAGTAGTATTTGTAACATTTTTAAGCTAACGTATAACCTACTGGTAATGTTAAAATGTTTAAAAACTTTTCCTTCTGTTTGTTGCTCTTGTTTAGTTGCTAAGTCATGTCTCTCTGTTACTCTTATTTATAGTTTATATCTGGAGTTGTACCTAATGAGTTTATAAATTTGAATGTATATGTATTTTTTTAATTACTCTGATTTCTTTAAAAGCTGCTTCCTTAAAGATTATAAGTAATTAATGAACATCTGCTTAGGTAACAGTTTAACCTAAATTTAAAGATGAATAAGGAAATGAAAGCCAAAGTTATTGTATACTTTTAAAAAGAGTTATTTTTCATAGTCTTGTTGTTTGCAAGTTTAGATCTCTGCTTTTGTTTCCTAAAGTGATCAAGAGCTGAAATACTTTTGAAATACTAATTTATTTATATGTTAAAGAGCTTTTTAAGAATAGAAATTTTTTATATACATAATCATTTAGACATGAACTCAAACCGTGATCATAAACCATGATCATAGACCTTACAGATTGGCTCTCTTGTGAACTCCAAAACTGTAATTTGGTTACCTGTGAAAGTTCCACATTCTTCTCTTCTTTCTGTCCTGTTTCTGCCCCACCAGAGAAACTCACACCACTTATAGGTATTCCAGGGATTCTTGAAGGGAAGCCGTATCAAAAGCACGACTTCACTTTGTGAGAGCCACCCCTCTAACCCCACTTAGAGAGTCTAAGTCCTCAATTTCCCACCCTACTGCTTTTGCTTGATTTACTTGATTGTTTAATGCACCCGTCTGTCTGACCACTTTAGTTGCTGCTGTGGCTAATTAACCAATATTGTCCTAAAAATGAGAACTGATTAAATCTTTTGCTAACAAATGGAAATTCTAAATTAAATTTTCACTCTGTTAACATAGAAGTTCATAGAGTGTTAAAAAAGAGCTATTACTCCAATGAACAAAATTCTTAAGAAGATAAATAAATGTCACCATACAGGATAGTGTAACATGTTTGGGGGAAAGAAATCAGATTGTATATTTTCTTTAGAAAATTTTATAATTGAACTTCTGGTATGAAAACTCTTAAATCCTTAACTGAATCTTAGGCCATTTCTAGTCTATGTACATAGCTATCTCCTGATTTCATTTCCACATTTTATACCAAAAATCAGATATGGTCATTTTAAATTTACATGCAAAAACTAAATTTCATTAGTTAAAAATTAATCAGGTATTTGAAAATATCATAATTATTAATACTTTTGGAGTCAGGAACCTCTTTGATACCTTGCTAAAAGTTGTGGCCCCTCTTCTCAGAGCAGATGGACACCTGTATGAAATTTTGAATAAAACTTTAAGTTGTCTTGGAGCCCTTAAGATTCTCTTTGAAATCCCAGGGAATCTCAAAGAAACTCACTTAAGAGGATTCTACATGGGAATAATAAGTATTTTCAGGAATATATCGATGAATTTTAATTTACTGAAAACATGCCAATCAAGAGCTATTCCCCAGCGATTGGCCTGCATACTTTTTTCAGCAGAAGTTCCAATGGAAAGGAATTTACCCTACAAAAGCAGAAAATACGAGAAACCTTTTAAAAGCCCTTATTCAACTATAGGAATTGCCCCACTCTCTTGTGAACTCCAAAACTGTAATTTGGTTACCTGTGAAAGTTCCACATTCTTCTCTTCTTTCTGTCCTGTTTCTGCCCCACCAGAGAAACTCACACCACTTATAGGTATTCCAGGGATTCTTGAAGGGAAGCCGTATCAAAAGCACGACTTCACTTTGTGAGAGCCACCCCTCTAACCCCACTTAGAGAGTCTAAGTCCTCAATTTCCCACCCTACTGCTTTTGCTTGATTTACTTGATTGTTTAATGCACCCGTCTGTCTGACCACTTTAGTTGCTGCTGTGGCTAATTAACCAATATTGTCCTAAAAATGAGAACTGATTAAATCTTTTGCTAACAAATGGAAATTCTAAATTAAATTTTCACTCTGTTAACATAGAAGTTCATAGAGTGTTAAAAAAGAGCTATTACTCCAATGAACAAAATTCTTAAGAAGATAAATAAATGTCACCATACAGGATAGTGTAACATGTTTGGGGGAAAGAAATCAGATTGTATATTTTCTTTAGAAAATTTTATAATTGAACTTCTGGTATGAAAACTCTTAAATCCTTAACTGAATCTTAGGCCATTTCTAGTCTATGTACATAGCTATCTCCTGATTTCATTTCCACATTTTATACCAAAAATCAGATATGGTCATTTTAAATTTACATGCAAAACTAAATTTCATTATTTAAAAAATTAATCAGGTATTTGAAAATATCATAATTATTAATACTTTTGGAGTCAGGAACCTCTTTGATACCTTGCTAAAAGTTGTGGCCCCTCTTCTCAGAGCAGTTTGACACCTGTATGAAATTTTGAATAAAACTTTAAGTTGTCTTGGAGCCCTTAAGATTCTCTTTGAAATCCCAGGGAATCTCAAAGAAACTCACTTAAGAGGATTCTACATGGGAATAATAAGTATTTTCAGGAATATATCGATGAATTTTAATTTACTGAAAACATGCCAATCAAGAGCTATTCCCCAGCGATTGGCCTGCATACTTTTTTCAGCAGAAGTTCCAATGGAAAGGAATTTACCCTACAAAAGCAGAAAATACGAGAAACCTTTTAAAAGCCCTTATTCAAATGCCTGAGTATGGTTGCCCTTTACAATTGTGCCACTCCAGGATTTTCCCTAAGTCGTAAAAGTACATAGCAACAGCAGGAATCATTTTTAAATTTTCTTTCATCTTGACTCTCCTCCTTTTCATATAACTGTATTTGTGGGTCTCTCTGAGTAGCAATTCTTTTGAGCTGGAAATACTGAAGGGGCGTGCCAAGGGCACCGTCTGGCTGAGTACTGATGCGCTGTAGGTTACGCAGAGAACACGGGAGATTGTTGACGTGGTTGTCTAATTAAAGTGATGCTCAGGAGAATAACAGTACTAAGCATCTTGCCCAGTTCCCTCTTGTATGTTGTTAATAATTAGATCTCTACTTTTACACCCACACTCATTAATATAAGAGAAATATTGCAGTCAGCCTGTTTAATGAATACACTAGTTCTGTGAATCAGTTTTTAAAATCTTGCTTAAATAAGTAGAAATCAGCCTTTTATGGACAAATACAGGTCACTGTATGTTTAGGGTGGTGGTCCAAAAGAGTCAAGTCTAGAGGAAGTATGTTTTCCTCAACGCTCACAGTTAACACTTCTCACTCTCAGTCCATTCATACTGAAAATGATGAGTAGTGACTGATGAGGCACACATCAGCCGAACTCCTTAGGTTGTTATGGCTCGATATTGAGGTGTTTCACTGTATTCTTTGGTTCTTACTCATTTCCAGGAATCACTCTGCATGATGAACCTGTCGACTGGGCGGCAGCAGGCGATCATGTTAGTCTTACGTTGGTTGGGATGGATATTATCAAAATCAAGTGAGTGAGAAAACGAGTTTCAGCGACCATTGTTTTGGATAGAGAACCTCAAAACACGTAAAATTTGCAGTTCACCAGCTCAAACGAAAGAGCGAGTATTAATTCTGAATCTCCTTTGGACAAAAATAGGCACTTGTGGAAGTATAAGAATAAGTAAAACCTACTAAAAATTAGCATGTGTCAGCATATGTGCCTGGTGTGTTCTTTGAGGGAAAACTGGAATGTGGGAACAACGTAAGGTCTAATAGCGTAAAGCCGTGCTTTAACCTGGAAGGGAACAGTTAGAAGTCCCTAATTCACTTGACTGTTTTACTTTGTAAACGGTTTTGTAGGTATTGGTTATGTATTGAATTGTTCCCCCAACTACCTGCTCTCCTTTTTTTGTTTTTGTTTTGTTGTTGTTACAGCGTTGGCTGCATATTTTGCGGCCCCAAAGAACCCATTAAGGTTTGCACTCGTTTCAGAGCCCGAATCCTCATCTTTAATATTGAAATTCCTATCACTAAAGGATTTCCTGTAAGTTTCAAAATGTTTGCTACTGTTTTTATAAATTCACTGTAACTTTATCCTGGAAAGTGGAAACTCTGTTTACAACTGATGCTGCTGTTGTTTTCAACTACCGTTGTATTACTCTAATCCAAAAAAGCATAAAATTAGATTTTGAAAATCGTTTCTTATTTTTTATTTTGATCCTTAAGTCTGGGATTTTTTTTCCTTTCAAAGAGGCAGTGAGAAAAAGTTTCATAATCAATATGATACAAACTGTTGATAATAAAAATATTCATTTAAGGGAAATGGGTAGATACTTTTTGTGGAGTTCTAAAGGTTACTTCTTAGATTGTGGTTTTGCTTATTTTTAAGTAAGTTTATCTGTAATTTTTCTAATTGTAAAAGTAATACATTGTTATAGAAAATTTTGGAAAACAGATAAAAATAGTAACATTCTGTAATTGCACAACGTATAAATGACTACTCTCTACATTTCAGAGTGTTTTTTGTATGTGCAGTGGTGTCTGTTCTGAGGGTAAGGTAAACTTTGTGCTGAAGCTCTGAGGTTGGTTTGCAGGCTATTATTGATGAGCACCCTTTAAACATGCATGGTTACTGGAATATGGGGATTTTATACTATATTATTACTTACCCAGAAAGGATGCTACTTGTGAAGAGTAACATCCTCTGTTTTATGTGTAATTCTTTGTTTTATGTGTAATTGTTTTCCGTATATTTGGGGCCATACTCTGTTTATAGTTTGGTACCTTGCTTTTGCCATCTAATAAATGGGCATTTTTTCCCACTAGACTTATCTTTCTTTTCTTGATCAGCTTATATAGTACAGGTTCTCCACGACAATAAAAAAGATTTCTCAGTAGAATTAAATGGCTTGCCTTTGAAAATATAAACAGATCATTTTCTCCATTTGATGCATCTCTGAAATCAAAGTAAGGCAGTAATAGTAATTGACCTTTAAACTCTATTTAAATTAGTGATAGTATTTTAAAGATGGGGAATACATTTATTTAGTTCATTTAAATTTATATCTCTGCAACTTTATTTGAGGTAACTGTATGCTTTGCTTATAATACTTCCTAATTCTGTGTAAATTTGACCCTATAGAGGTGTATTTGTAAGATATCATTTAAGTATTTTAATTTTGTAATCATAGTCATTTCTCCCATGCCAGAAAAAAGGAGGGGGAGCAAAAGTTTCTTTCTGAACAGTTAATTTTTAAATGTTCAGAATTCACATATCGATATGCAAGAAATTTCTAGGAACGAATGGCACTCAGTCGTTCTTAGAAAGCTGCATGTCCAGTGGGAAAATCGGGAGAGATTTGTCACTGTGTTTTCAGCAATAGTTTTTGCCAGTAGAGAGTAGAAAGGTCGGGAGGTCAGTAGTTACTCTGAATAAGTAATACTATCTTCCTGAGTACTGTAGTTTATTTTATGAATTAAAAGCTTCTCAGTGCCACTTTATGAGATTCCACTCGTGTATGTTGATACATGAATCCCAGGATGAAATTTGTTTCAGAAAGCAGTGGTCATGTTTTGTCATTTAATCCACTCTCTGTGGGAAGAAACTTTCAGTTTTAAAAAATTCGACCAAGAAGAGGCTTCCTGAGCAATTAAGATATCACCATTTAGGGACTCGTTCCTTAATACATAAATATTTTTGCTTCTCTCTTTTCTGTGAGAAACTATAAGAAGAAAAAAACAGAAGAATGAATTAGACTTTAAATTTCATGTTTTGATTTTTTTTATTATGATAAAATATTTATAATAGAAAATCTACTATTTTAACCATTTTTCATAGAGTTCAGTGGCATTAAGTACATTCACCTTGTTGTGCAACTTTTTCCTTATCCCAGACACTCTACCTGTTAAACAGCCCCTCCCTCCATTAAACAACCACTCCCCCTGTTACACTTTGCACCATCCTCTGGTGACCAGTTTGTTTCTCTGTCAGTTTGCTTAGGTAAGTGGACTCATACAGTATTTGTCCCTTTGTGTCTAACTTATTTCACTTAGCATAATGTTTTTGAGGTTCATCCATGCTGTAGCATGTGTCAGAATTTCATTTCTTTTTTGTACTGAATAATATTTCACTGTAAGAATATACCAGTTTCTGTTTATCCATTCATCTATTTTTTTTTAACTTCATGTCATGAGATTTTTCTTAGTTATTTATTATTTTCATTCATCTTTATTCTTTGGCCTGTGTAGGCCTCCTATTGCAGTGGCCTCTCTTGTTGCAGAGCAAGAGCTCTGGGCACATGTGCTCTAGAATGCTGTCTCCTAATTGGCCACACCGGTCCAGCCGCTCTACGGCACGTGGGATCTTCCCAGGCCAGGGATCAAACCGGTGCCCCTTGCACTGCAAGGCAGACTCTTTACCCTCTGGACCACCAGGGAAGCCCTATCCATTCATTTATTGATGGATATCTGGGTTGACAGATGTAAAGGATACTTCTATCAACACTGGTGTACAAGGATCTGTTTGAACCCCTGCTTTCAATTCTTTTGTGGGTATACCTAAGAGTTTTATTGTTTGGTCCTGTGGAAATTCTGTGTTTAACTTTTGAGGAGCCACGGAACTGTTTTCCACAGCACCTATTCCAGTTGTACATTCCCACCAGCAGTACACAGGGTTTCTAATTTCTCCTCTACCTTGTCCACACTTACTCCCCTTTCTCGTGTGTGTGTGTCGGGGGGGGATGATTTTGTTGTCTGTTTATTTGTTTATAATCACACTAATGATTTTGAAGGGTAATACCATTGTGGTTTTTATTTGTATTTCCCTAAAGGCTAGTGATGTTGAGCATCTTCTCATTTCTTTATATATTTTAGGTTTTACTTCCTTATTAGTGTATGGTTTGCAGATATCTTCTATTCTGTGGGTATGCTTTTTACTCTTACCCTTTGATGCACAAAATTTTAAACTTCGCTAAACTCCAGTTTATTAACATTTTTCTTTTGTTGCTTTACTTTTGGTGTTATATCCAGGAAGTCATTGCCAGATCCAACATTAAGAAGATTTCTCTTTCTCTTTTCTTCTAAGAGTTTCATAGTTTTGAGCTAATTTTTGTGTATAGTATAAAGGCTTCATCTTCATTCTGTTACATCTGGATAGGATATCCAGTTTTCCCAGCTGTATTTGTTGAAAAGACAGTTCTTTCCCTATTGAGTGGTCTTGATACCCTCTCTGCTCCTTAACCTATTTGATACTCATTTCCTTACATGTGATACATGAGCAATAGTAGCTAATGTATAAGGTCCTCAGTTAACTTCAGGTTTACCATGGGTTGATCATCACTTTAAAATATCATCATGTGGTTCTCCTCACTCAGTGAGAAGGGACCTGAGGCCGGGGACATTGAGGGGAAGGATTATAACAGAGTTTGTGCTGAACATCTACTGTGACAGGCACTGTCTTATTTCCATTCTCATCATCACCACGTAAAGAAGGTTGTGTAGTTTACCCAGGTTTCCCCAGTAGGTGATGGAGGAGAGACTGGAACTGCTTCCCGTGACCTTGCCCCTGGTGAGTCAGGGTACAGCTTGCTGAGAGGTGGGTCTCGGAGGAAGCAGCTGGAGGGCCTGGACTCCAGGTGGTAGGTCCGAGGCTGACGTGGCGCAGCGTGAGTGCCAGAGAAAGAGACCAGAGGCGCTGAGGCCAACAGCGTTTTAGTGTCGCCATTTTTTGTTCTAGGTGCTGTTACACTACCAAACCGTCAGTGAGCCTGCTGTCATTAAGCGATTGATTAGTGTCTTAAACAAAAGCACTGGGGAAGTCACAAAGAAAAAGCCCAAGTAAGTGTTTTAATGCATAAATGAGAAACACAATTCAGGTACATTCCTTACAAAATGAATTTATTTGTATAATTTTTCTCTTTATGATAAATAAAGTCTGCTTTTACTTGTTTCAGAAATCTTTTTTTTAAAGGACTATATGAAAACACAAAAATAAATATTTAAGCTTCTGTTTTAGGTAGGAATGCTCGGTATCATTTCTGTTAAATATGATAGTGATGGGTGTGATTTGTAAACAAAAATCAAGTATAATTATCAAGTTCTAAATACTGATGATATAAAAATGAAGGATTTTTTAAAAATCAGTCTTATATTTTTGAAGATGAGTTTGATTTATGCCTAGCCCCTTTTCTTCTAAGATTTTAGTTTTGAGCTAATTTTTGTGTATAGTATAAAGGCTTCATCTTCATTCTGTTACATCTGGATAGGATATCCAGTTTTCCCAGCTGTATTTGTTGAAAAGACAGTTCTTTCCCTATTGAGTGGTCTTGATACCCTCTCTGCTCCTTAACCTATTTGATACTCATTTCCTTACATGTGATACATGAGCAATAGTAGCTAATGTATAAGGTCCTCAGTTAACTTCAGGTTTACCATGGGTTGATCATCACTTTAAAATATCATCATGTGGTTCTCCTCACTCAGTGAGAAGGGACCTGGGGCCCGGGGGACATTGAGGGGAAGGATTATAACAGAGTTTGTGCTGAACATCTACTGTGACAGGCACTGTCTTATTTCCATTCTCATCATCACCACGTAAAGAAGGTTGTGTAGTTTACCCAGGTTTCCCCAGTAGGTGATGGAGGAGAGACTGGAACTGCTTCCCGTGACCTTGCCCCTGGTGAGTCAGGGTACAGCTTGCTGAGAGGTGGGTCTCGGAGGAAGCAGCTGGAGGGCCTGGACTCCAGGTGGTAGGTCCGAGGCTGACGTGGCGCAGCGTGAGTGCCAGAGAAAGAGACCAGAGGCGCTGCGGCCAACAGCGTTTTAGTGTCGCCATTTTTTGTTCTAGGTGCTGTTACACTACCAAACCGTCAGTGAGCCTGCTGTCATTAAGCGATTGATTAGTGTCTTAAACAAAAGCACTGGGGAAGTCACAAAGAAAAAGCCCAAGTAAGTGTTTTAATGCATAAATGAGAAACACAATTCAGGTACATTCCTTACAAAATGAATTTATTTGTATAATTTTTCTCTTTATGATAAATAAAGTCTGCTTTTACTTGTTTCAGAAATCTTTTTTTTAAAGGACTATATGAAAACACAAAAATAAATATTTAAGCTTCTGTTTTAGGTAGGAATGCTCGGTATCATTTCTGTTAAATATGATAGTGATGGGTGTGATTTGTAAACAAAAATCAAGTATAATTATCAAGTTCTAAATACTGATGATATAAAAATGAAGGATTTTTTAAAAATCAGTCTTATATTTTTGAAGATGAGTTTGATTTATGCCTAGCCACTTGTCCCAAATTCCCTCTGATTGTTTTATACTTTCTGGTTCCTCCCTTATGAGAACCACAGCCTGTGCTAAGATACCTCAAGGGAAGAGTGACCTACACATTCTTTTTTCCCACCTGGGAAGTATTCTTTTTTCCTTCTTGAAGTCTGCAGGTCTGTCCCCTCTGATTACCCTTAATTTCTAGGTTTAGGTGTGGACAATTCCCCTTTGACTGGGATAACGTTGGGATTTTTTCAGAGGAAGTATTTCCTGAGAACCGTGAGTTTCTTACTCAAATTCAGCTAAAGAGTGACCACAGTTTGGCTTGACTGCTTCAGGTTTGGGGTTTTCCTCACTTCAGCCCTATGGGGAATCCCACTCAAAACCCCCTTTTTTCAGTCCTGGAGTGTTCCTCCTCATTTGCACCTGTGTAAGAGACCAAGGTTGTTAGAGGGTTAAATTAGGGTTGGTTGCAAGCAGAAGAAAGAACTTCACACTGCTGTAAGCCCATGTCTCTTTCTCCATTAGTGAGAAAAAGGAGGCTATTTAACGCCTCTTTTTAAAGATAGCTGTTTATTTTTAACTGAGTCTTTAGCTTATAGCATGAATGTCTGCCTTTTTCTAGGTTCTGTTGTAAGTGCTTTCACATGGTTTACAATCTCAGTATGAATCCAGTACTGTTATGTTTCCCATTTTTCAGATGAGAAAAACGGACGCTTAGTGAGATTGTATTATGTGTTCAAGTTGGCAAAGCTAGTAAGTGGCAGGCTCAGGATTCTAACCCAGTCAGCTGGGTCACATAAGTTGTATATTTTGGCAGGAGCCAGGCTGTTGGACTGAGACAAGTGATTTGGAAAGTTCTCAATCTGAAGTTGACTCGTCAGATCTAATCCTGAATTCTCTATGGCCTGCTCCTGCTGCAGAGCCCTAGGGCAGGCAGTGCCAGCTCCATGTCTTGCTGCAGTCATTCCCATGTTGGTTTTTCCAGTCATTGCATCTGTAGCTTCCTGCTTTTATTTTGCACCAACACTGTTTGGCCTTTCCGCTTTGTTTCCACGTCAGGCACATTGCAGAGTCGATTTATTTATTTATTTATCTTTTCGGGGGTGGGGTGTGGAGGGAAGGGGACGGGCAGGCCACTTCTATTGGTCTTTCATTTCTCTATTTTCATCCGTCTTTGTTCTTTCGCTCCTGTGAGCCTCCCATCGCGGTGGCCTCTGTTGTTGCAGAGCGCCGGCTCTGGGCGCGTGTGCCCCAGAACTCCGGCTCGGTAATTGGACACATCAGTCCAGCCGCTCCGCGGCACGTGGGATCTTCCTAGGCCAGGGATGGAACCAGTGCCCCTTGCACTGCAAGGCGGTGTCCTTACCTACTGGACCACCAGGGGAAGCCCGAGTCGATTGATTTTTATGGGATGGAGTCAGAGTTTATAGAACCAAACTTACATGCAAATTATGAATATATTAAATGTTCTTCTTCCTAAGGAACAGGATCTTAAGCTGAAATTGTCCACAAACAATATTCAGAATTTTTGGAATTTTTTTTGGAAACCTTGGGTTTGTTCTATCTGTCCCTGGATTGATCTTTCAGAAGGGGCGTTTATGATTGCAAATAGAATTAGAGGATATTTCAGAATGTCCTCTTTGGGTTCTGCCTCTTTCAGTGAAGCTGGTGGGGCCCATGCACAATTTTTATTTGTTTGTTTATTTGTATGAAGCTGTTTACAGTCCGGCCCATGCCTCATCTCCCTTCATTTCCTACAAGCATCATGCTGTGGGAAAATCTTGTGTGGCTTGTCTTGAGCCCCTTTTAAAGAACCTGTGTTCCTCTGTGAGGAATGAGGGAAGAGGGAGGGAGGGGTTGAAAGCTAGGGTCCTGTGTTGGCACCAGGAGAGTGTCCTCTTTAAAGGTAACTTTTAAACACAGAGTACCAACTAGGGTTTTACTGGGGAAGACCTAGAGCAGAGCATTCCTCCTTTAAAAGGCAAATGCATCGCTTTCTTTAATTTCAGGAAAGAATGAAAGGGAGGACTGTGGTACAGGGTCTTGAGTATTTTGGATTACAGGATGCTTGAAGAGAGAGAGCTGATCTTGGAGGATTGTTTTTTATTTAAAAAAATATATGTGTGTTCATTAAAAAAAAAAAGAATGTGTGTATGTATACATCACACACACATACTCATATATGAGCTAGCTAATATTTCTTAAATCTAGAAACTTCTCATTTCTTTCAACCAACCCCCCAAAATTCAAAGGTATATATTATTCATTTAAAGAAAATCCCTTTTCTTTTCTTTTAAGTTGGTGAAAAACTAAGTTGATTTACAGATAGAATGTGAAATACTTGTTTTTCAGGTTTTACTTTACCATTTTCCTCACCTCTGTTAGAGATCCCTTGGCTTTGTGACTTTGTTTCTCCTGGTAGATTGCTGACCAAAGGCCAGAACGCACTGGTAGAGCTCCAGACGCAGAGACCCGTGGCTCTTGAGCTGTACAAGGACTTCAAAGAGCTGGGGCGGTTCATGCTACGCTACAGTGGTTCCACCATAGCCGCCGGGGTCATAACCGAGGTATTCCCAAGGGATGGTTGCATGTCCATGGTTATTGCGTCTTGTCTTGTTCTGCTCCTTAAGAATGATTACAGAGATTTTATGGCTTCAGTGGAATGCAGTTATGATGATACTAGAACAACATTTTAAAAGTTATATTAAAAATTTTAAAGAATGATGAGAAGAAACTGCTTGGCCCTAGATCTTTTACAAAGACGTCTAGACTATCTTCTCCACCAGTAATATTGCTCAAAATGAAAAGAAATCCTCTGAAAAAGATCTGTAAGTATGCATTTAAACTCTGTGAGTGAGGCTGGTGGGGCCCATGCACAATTTTTATTTGTTTGTTTATTTGTATGAAGCTGTTTACAGTCCGGCCCATGCCTCATCTCCCTTCATTTCCTACAAGCATCATGCTGTGGGAAAATCTTGTGTGGCTTGTCTTGAGCCCTTTTAAAGAACCTGTGTTCCTCTGTGAGGAATGAGGGAAGAGGGAGGGAGGGGTTGAAAGCTAGGGTCCTGTGTTGGCACCAGGAGAGTGTCCTCTTTAAAGGTAACTTTTAAACACAGAGTACCAACTAGGGTTTTACTGGGGAAGACCTAGAGCAGAGCATTCCTCCTTTAAAAGGCAAATGCATCGCTTTCTTTAATTTCAGGAAAGAATGAAAGGGAGGACTGTGGTACAGGGTCTTGAGTATTTTGGATTACAGGATGCTTGAAGAGAGAGAGCTGATCTTGGAGGATTGTTTTTTATTTAAAAAAATATATGTGTGTTCATTAAAAAAAAAAAGAATGTGTGTATGTATACATCACACAAAATACTCATATATGAGCTAGCTAATATTTCTTAAATCTAGAAACTTCTCATTTCTTTCAACCAACCCCCCAAAATTCAAAGGTATATATTATTCATTTAAAGAAAATCCCTTTTCTTTTCTTTTAAGTTGGTGAAAAACTAAGTTGATTTACAGATAGAATGTGAAATACTTGTTTTTCAGGTTTTACTTTACCATTTTCCTCACCTCTGTTAGAGATCCCTTGGCTTTGTGACTTTGTTTCTCCTGGTAGATTGCTGACCAAAGGCCAGAACGCACTGGTAGAGCTCCAGACGCAGAGACCCGTGGCTCTTGAGCTGTACAAGGACTTCAAAGAGCTGGGGCGGTTCATGCTACGCTACAGTGGTTCCACCATAGCCGCCGGGGTCATAACCGAGGTATTCCCAAGGGATGGTTGCATGTCCATGGTTATTGCGTCTTGTCTTGTTCTGCTCCTTAAGAATGATTACAGAGATTTTATGGCTTCAGTGGAATGCAGTTATGATGATACTAGAACAACATTTTAAAAGTTATATTAAAAATTTTAAAGAATGATGAGAAGAAACTGCTTGGCCCTAGATCTTTTACAAAGACGTCTAGACTATCTTCTCCACCAGTAATATTGCTCAAAATGAAAAGAAATCCTCTGAAAAATAGATCTGTAAGTATGCAGTTCAAATCATGAGAATATAGATTTTTTTAGAGTCAGTGAATTGTGGGTAGTGGTTTTGTTTAACAGAAGCATCCTTGTTACTTTTTTTCTTCAAATAACTAGCTCCCAGTGCATTCATTCAGGAGGTTCAGTTGACATTGCCAGTCATGTTTCTGAAACATATGTAATATATAAGGTAAGGCACAGTTGAGTTTTGGAGAAAATAGCCAGAAATGAGCCAGAATTTCATTAACTTAAGTTTTCTTCAACACTGTCATAGTTAATACAGATTTTATGAATTCAGGCATATCTCATTTTATTACACTTCAGAGATACTGCATTCCTTTACAGAATGAATGTTCATGGCCACCGTGCCTCAAGCAAGTCTATAGGTGCCATTTTGCCAGCATCATTTGCTCACTTCATGTCTCTGTTCCACTTTTTGGTAATTCTTGCAATATTTCAGACTTCTGCACTATTTATTTGCTGAGCTTCCCTATTGGCTCAGATAGTAAAGAATCTGCCTGTAATACAGGAGACCCAGGTTTGATCCCTGGGTCGGGAAGAGCCTCTGGAGAAGGAAATGGCAACCTATTGTTCTTGCCTGGAGAATTCCATGGACAGAGGAGCCCGGCAGGCTACAGCCCATGGGGTTGCAAACAGTTGAACACGACTTAGCAACTTTCACACTCACATTATATTGGTTTGGGGATCTGTGATCAGTAATCTTTAATGTTACTCTTATAAAAAGATTATGAATTACTGAAGGTGCAGAAGATGGTTAGCAATTTTTAGCAATAAAGTATTTCTAAGTTAAGGTATGTGCATTGTTATTGCGTCTTGTCTTGTTCTGCTCCTTAAGAATGATTACAGAGATTTTATGGCTTCAGTGGAATGCAGTTATGATGATACTAGAACAACATTTTAAAAGTTATATTAAAAATTTTAAAGAATGATGAGAAGAAACTGCTTGGCCCTAGATCTTTTACAAAGACGTCTAGACTATCTTCTCCACCAGTAATATTGCTCAAAATGAAAAGAAATCCTCTGAAAAATAGATCTGTAAGTATGCAGTTCAAATCATGAGAATATAGATTTTTTTAGAGTCAGTGAATTGTGGGTAGTGGTTTTGTTTAACAGAAGCATCCTTGTTACTTTTTTTCTTCAAATAACTAGCTCCCAGTGCATTCATTCAGGAGGTTCAGTTGACATTGCCAGTCATGTTTCTGAAACATATGTAATATATAAGGTAAGGCACAGTTGAGTTTTGGAGAAAATAGCCAGAAATGAGCCAGAATTTCATTAACTTAAGTTTTCTTCAACACTGTCATAGTTAATACAGATTTTATGAATTCAGGCATATCTCATTTTATTACACTTCAGAGATACTGCATTCCTTTACAGAATGAATGTTCATGGCCACCGTGCCTCAAGCAAGTCTATAGGTGCCATTTTGCCAGCATCATTTGCTCACTTCATGTCTCTGTTCCACTTTTTGGTAATTCTTGCAATATTTCAGACTTCTGCACTATTTATTTGCTGAGCTTCCCTATTGGCTCAGATAGTAAAGAATCTGCCTGTAATACAGGAGACCCAGGTTTGATCCCTGGGTCGGGAAGAGCCTCTGGAGAAGGAAATGGCAACCTATTGTTCTTGCCTGGAGAATTCCATGGACAGAGGAGCCCGGCAGGCTACAGCCCATGGGGTTGCAAACAGTTGAACACGACTTAGCAACTTTCACACTCACATTATATTGGTTTGGGGATCTGTGATCAGTAATCTTTAATGTTACTCTTATAAAAAGATTATGAATTACTGAAGGTGCAGAAGATGGTTAGCAATTTTTAGCAATAAAGTATTTCTAAGTTAAGGTATGTGCATTGTTTTTTTTAGCAAACATAATGCTGTTGCATTCTTAATAGACTAGAGCATAGAGCAAACATAACTTTTCTATGCACTGGGAAACAAAAAAATTTCCTATGACTCACTTTATGGTGATTCTCACCTTATTGAAGTGGTCTGGAATGGAACCCAGAATATCTCCAAGGTATGCATATATTTTTAAAAGGGGCTTCATTATTTCTTATGGTTGTTTTCTGCATTACTTACTTCACTTAACTGGATGGATACTTTCGACATAGGGCTTCAGATTGCATCAAAATTCAGTTATACCTGTGTCATACCGAAGGCTCTGGAATTGAACCTAAGTCCAAGTTTGAGGTACTACTCCACAAATTCCTCACTGCAGAACCACAGCATTTTTCTTGTAACTTATTCATCTATGAAAACGGGAAATAGAGTCTACTTTCTGGAGTTGTGAAATGAAGCGATCTGTATAAAGCACTTGGCATTGTGATTGGCATTTAGAAAAGCCTTCAGGAAATATTACTGAATATCACTATCATCAGCATCAATTTAATCTATCCAAACATTCTTTACAAAAGAGCATTCTAAAAGTAAGATGTGGTTTCTTCTGGAAAATAATGGAGAGATTATAGAAAATATCAAATAACACAGCTACAGGAGGAAGAAAGTTGTAGGAAAAACAAAAAAGCTTCATCTGATTTAATGATTACTCCACTGCCACTTTCCTTTTGTTTATTGTGGTTTCCTTTTCTGTAATGTGATTGGCTAAATTATAGCAAATACCTTTTTTTTCTTTTACAGATAAAAGACTGATGGGTCAGAATTTCTACTGTGTTTCTAAATGTAATGAAATAACTACTATTTTGAAAGAATCCTGGTATTCAGTTAAAGCAACAGTGTGCAATTGGTATTTTTTTGAATGAGAGACAAAATTGAGACAAAAGCTATGATCAACCACAAAGAAGTATTCATCACTCCTATAAAAATTCAAGTTTCCAACTGGCAAAGAAAGGCTAATATTGTGCTTTGGTTTTAAAAACTAGCTTTTTCCTTTGAAATGTTATTTATGGATTTACCTTATTGAGATTTATGGAAGCTATCAGAAATACGTTAGAAGACATCGAATCATCATAAAGTGAATTCTACTTCCAGCCAAACTACAAAATGTTTACAGTTTTCTCTTTTGATTTCAGCTCTATAGCACATATTTTTAAGGAAAAATAACTAAAATGGATTATTGAGGTAGTTAATATTTGAACTGAGCAGTTTCTCAATTAACTCTAAGAAAAGACTCGATGAAGGGTATTTTGTGTTGTGCATGAATGTTCTTTCAACAAACAGGCATTTGAAAGCTTAGTCTGGAATTAGTGGAAATTGTTCCTTTGTTAAGAAGATATTATTTAAGGTGTAAAGCTAGCTAATAAAATGCCTTAGTTTGAGCATAACAACAAAATGTGTTATGTTTCTTTGATGTTGGACTTCCCTGGTAGCTCAGCTGGTAAAGAATCCGCCTGCAGTGCAGGAGAACCCAGGTCAGTTCCTGGGTCTGGAAGATCCCCTGGAGAAGGGATAGGCTACCCACTCCAGAATTCTTGGGCCATCCTGGTGGCTCAGATGGTAAAGAATTCGCCTGCATTGTGGGAGACCTGGATTTGATCCATGGGTTGGGAAAATCCCCTAAAGAAGGGAAAGGCTAATCTGGTGTGGTTTGCATATTGATGGCTTACCATATTCAACAGCATTTCTTCTTAATTGAAGAATAGGTATGGTAAAGTGTGCAGAACATGAATGTGCTTGGTGGACTCTCCTAAGATCAGCACATTCTTTACGATAAAGTGTATGTGTAGCTGTTGCTTGAGAGTAAGCTTGCTACAGCAAGAAGTGTTTTATTTATATGTTGTATTAGTCAGAAATTTAACAGACACATCTGACAGAAGCCCAATTTTAAGTGAGTTAAGCACAAAGGCTTGCAGTAGCCCTGGCTTTTATCCCTGGTCTTGCTTGAGCCACAACATGAGACATGGACGCCTCTGGACTTGCCTGTCCCAGGGCTGGTTCTGCCCTCAGACTCCGTGGAAGGAAGCCCTGTGATTCCACCCGTGGATCCTCGGGCCCTCCATCCAAGGCGAGGACAGGCCAGAGGGACAGGTCTTCTCCAAGAGTCGTAGAAGCATCTCACCATCGACTGTAACTGTGTTTAAGTATAAAGAGACATCCACTCTGTATAGTGTATAAGGCCATGTTATTATAGCATTAAGAATTTTGAATCAAAATTTTGCATAAAACAAATAATTGTAGAATTAGTAGAAATGAGTGTTTTTCCTCCTCCATCAGTGGTGATAGTGTGATCTTTTTATTTGCATTTTGTTCACAATGAATTCTTGTTGAGGGGGCGGTGATATTAAGAGGAACCACTGAGAGGTTGGGGTTAAGGGACAAGGCATAAGCAAGCATGCCCAAGCTTGGTTTGGTCTGAAATCCCCCTGAAGCTCACCATGTGAATAGTCTGTTCATTTAGGGTCCTTTTGCTTCAGGTACTTCTTGTCTCTGTTGCTTCTTCCTAGTTGTGGTCACTAGAGTCTTAACAGTGGGGCCATCGCTGGCACAAGTCGGCAGTGGAGCCGCACACTGACCTGAGGGATAGTCCAAGTGGCAAGATGAGGACCCTTGTTGAAGATACTCAGGACCCAAGGGCCAAGGATCTTGCCAGCAGAGCAAAAGTAAAACGGATTAAGTAATTTACAACCTGGTTCCTTGAAAATGCCAAAGATATTCAGGGCTTAAAAGGAAAGAAATATGGACACAGAAGGGCAGAGATGAACCCAGTAACTAAATGAGATAATGATTAATGAGGGTGCTGTGGAACATTAGGTCCTGATCCTGTGTTCCAGCTCATCGCCCCTCTCCCCGTGGGCCCCTGGTCTCTAAGTAAAGGAACATGAGTTACTATGTCCTTCCACGAGACCTGTCTCTCCTTGAACTACTTCCAGCGGTGCAATTGTGTATTGATCTGTGTGATTAATTTTTGTCCCTTTCCACTGAAATGTTAAGTCCCAAGAGGAAAGAGAAAACAGAAAATAGAAACTTTTTTTTTTTTTATAATGAGGGAAAGAACATTTGTTAAGAAGCAAACTTCAAAGCTACTTTTATCTGTCCTCTTGTCTGGTGAGCCGCAGCCCAAATTTGAGGTCTTTCCTGAACCCGGGTGACCCTCTTAAGCCTGGAAGATTCAAATGTGCTTACATTTCAGAAAGGGATGAGCAGCCACCTGACTGGTGGGGCTTCTAGCTTTTGGTCGACTGTGAGATGGGGGTGGTAATTGACGCATGAGTACTTTCCAATTCTGGGGTTGGCTATGTTTCTTTTTATTTAAAGATGGTTAAGAACTATGGTTAAGATATAACACGTCTGCAGTGAGATTTGTAGTAGCTGAGCCCATGCAGACAAAAACCATTCTTTCAGGTGGATTTCAGGACCCAGATTTTCTTTGAGTAACTGCTACATGGTGTCTGTAAGATGTAAGGAAGTATTTCTGAGCTGAGAAAAGATCAAGACAGGTTAGAAGAGACTACATGGGAGACTAAATCATAATAGAAAAATCCAAATATTCAGTGAAGGCTGTAAAATAGATAACAATTGCAGGAAAGTTGATGATACGGAAGTTGTCCTTGAAAACCTCTCCTAGAATGAAGATAGGTGAAAATGAAAAATAGGAAAAACTCAAAGATTTCACCATATTTTTTGTAAAATATCACAAAGGAATTGCAACCAGACTAAACACATCTTGCAAACAAAACAGAACTTCCCCCAAATTCATCTTCAAAGAAACAAAGTATTATCCTTAGACTTTTCTACAGCACTAAATTTCAGAAGACAGAAGGACACAGAAACTAAATATATAAACTTTAAAGGAGTTGTAACCCACACATTGATTATTCAGCTATGACATCATAGGTGGGGGTAAGGATCTCAAAAGACGTCCTTCTCAGAGAGGGGTGAAGGGCTGAGGATTTTAAAATGCTCAGATCATAAACAGGTCAAAACTTAAGACTGAGCACATCGTGGTAGAAAATTCCTCAGCAAGCATATGTTGATGACCATCATTTGTGGATGTCATTGGTCAAAGACCACCAGGACACAAGTCTGTAATCAAAATTACTTTATTGACTCTTGTCTCAGTCAGACAGACCACGCGCCCTGGAGGAGCCTAGGTGCATCACAGTAAGAAGGTGTAAAGAGCTGAGCACATGTAAGTCATCGGGAGTGAGGGCTCAAGTGAACAGCAGTTTATTCTGGATGGGCACTGTCGGAAAGTGGAGTAGTTCTGCAACTAGGAGGCAGAAAGAAACGAGGTATAGCAGCAGCAGTGATGCATGGTAGCCACAAGAGGGCGATGTTAAGTGATTTTTATGGTTTGCATATAGAGCCTTTTGGTATCCGCTCAGGCGTGACTAGGGTTCTCTCACTTCATCAGGAGCATAGAATAACCTTGCGTAATGTCAGAGGTATATGAATTGTCAGCGTCCAATAGGAGAACAACATCACCCAGCTGTGAGTGCTTTTAGCTTTCAGAAGACTCCATTTCTCTTACATTGAAACCACTTAAATTTATTATTAGTAAATTAATAGTGAAATAAATTAAAATATGGCAACACTATTTACAGAAGCCAAGACATGAAAATAACCTCAATGCCTATTGACAAGAATAAAGAAGCTGTGGCACACATGCACAATGGAATGTTACTCTGCCATAGGAAAGAATGAAATAATGCCCTTTGCCTCAATATGGGTGGACCTAGAGATTCTCATTTTCAGTGAAGTATTGTCAGAAAAGACAAACATCATGTAATATCACTTCTATGTGGAATCTAGAAAGATGATACAAATGAACTTATGTACAAAACAGAAACAGATTCACAGGCAAACAAACAAAAAAAGCCCATGGTACCAAAGGGGAAGGTGGGGAGAGATAAATTAGGAATTTGGAATTAACAGATACACACTAATATATTCCATTTAAAATAGATAATCAGCAAGATCATACTGCGTATCACAGGGAACTCTATTCAATATCTTGTAATCATCTAAAAGGGAAAAGAAAAGGCACCGTTGGCTTGGCACACGATAGAATAATACACACAGAAACCTGACCATCTTAAAGGCTCATGAGCACACTGATGATGCCACTTTAATATATTATCATTATCCATTTCTCAAAATGCCCCAGACGGCTGTGAAATATTGGAGAGCTCTCTTCACTCAGAGCCTGGAAACTGAAATACCCTCGAGCCTTCACCTCCCAGACAGACCACGCGCCCTGGAGGAGCCTAGGTGCATCACAGTAAGAAGGTGTAAAGAGCTGAGCACATGTAAGTCATCGGGAGTGAGGGCTCAAGTGAACAGCAGTTTATTCTGGATGGGCACTGTCGGAAAGTGGAGTAGTTCTGCAACTAGGAGGCAGAAAGAAACGAGGTATAGCAGCAGCAGTGATGCATGGTAGCCACAAGAGGGCGATGTTAAGTGATTTTTATGGTTTGCATATAGAGCCTTTTGGTATCCGCTCAGGCGTGACTAGGGTTCTCTCACTTCATCAGGAGCATAGAATAACCTTGCGTAATGTCAGAGATATATGAATTGTCAGCGTCCAATAGGAGAACAACATCACCCAGCTGTGAGTGCTTTTAGCTTTCAGAAGACTCCATTTCTCTTACATTGAAACCACTTAAATTTATTATTAGTAAATTAATAGTGAAATAAATTAAAATATGGCAACACTATTTACAGAAGCCAAGACATGAAAATAACCTCAATGCCTATTGACAAGAATAAAGAAGCTGTGGCACACATGCACAATGGAATGTTACTCTGCCATAGGAAAGAATGAAATAATGCCCTTTGCCTCAATATGGGTGGGCCTAGAGATTCTCATTTTCAGTGAAGTATTGTCAGAAAAGACAAACATCATGTAATATCACTTCTATGTGGAATCTAGAAAGATGATACAAATGAACTTATGTACAAAACAGAAACAGATTCACAGGCAAACAAACAAAAAAAACCCCATGGTACCAAAGGGGAAGGTGGGGAGAGATAAATTAGGAATTTGGAATTAACAGATACACACTAATATATTCCATTTAAAATAGATAAGCAGCAAGATCATACTGCGTATCACAGGGAACTCTATTCAATATCTTGTAATCATCTAAAAGGGAAAAGAAAAGGCACCGTTGGCTTGGCACACGATAGAATAATACACACAGAAACCTGACCATCTTAAAGGCTCATGAGCACACTGATGATGCCACTTTAATATATTATCATTATCCATTTCTCAAAATGCCCCAGACGGCTGTGAAATATTGGAGAGCTCTCTTCACTCAGAGCCTGGAAACTGAAATACCCTCGGGAGCCTTCAGGACACCTCCCACTGTCAGTGATTGGCAGAGGAGGCACTGCGGGGAAGGGAGGAGGAGACCAAGTCAGGAGCCTGGGCAGTGGCGGGGGTAGCCTTAGCCCAGCAGAGCCAGGGGGAAGGGCCGGCGAATCCTTTACTATGGCTGGAACAAGGGGCCTCTTGATGCTGGAAAACTTCATAGGCGGAAAATTTTCACCTTGTAGCTCATACCTAGATTCCTACGACCCCTCCACAGGGGAAGTGTACTGCCGTGTGCCTAACAGTGGGAAAGAAGAGGTGAGTACGTTTGCTCTGAGAAGACGGAAATCCACTTAGCCTTTTGGTGACTTACAGTACTTAATTTCCTAGGGGCAAAGGGGATCGTTAAGTGTTAGCAGAAGGAAGGTGTTGAGTTCTAGGAAGGTTTATTTTATAACTGGGTATATATGATACATGAAACAAATCACAGGTGACCATGTGCAGAAGTCAATTATCATCTAGATAGCCCCACACAGAGCCACAACTCTCAGACATTCCTCAGTGGGTGCCTAGTAACAAGTAGTATTTGTAACAAATATGTTACTAAGTGTTCCTTTTTCTCCATCAAGTGTTGCCTGAATTTGCCACTATATTCATGGATTTTCAAAACAAAAACCAAAAAATGTGTTACTCCAGTAAAATAAATAAAAATTTTAAAGCCCAGGGATTTAGCATATCCTCTAATAATTCTTCATATCTTCAAATTATGTAGTACTTTGGAATTAAAAAAAGAATTAAAAAACAAAACAATACAAACAACCCTGGTACCAAAGGGGAAGGTGGGGAGAGATAAATTAGGAATTTGGAATTAACAGATACACACTAATATATTCCATTTAAAATAGATAATCAGCAAGATCATACTGCGTATCACAGGGAACTCTATTCAATATCTTGTAATCATCTAAAAGGGAAAAGAAAAGGCACCGTTGGCTTGGCACACGATAGAATAATACACACAGAAACCTGACCATCTTAAAGGCTCATGAGCACACTGATGATGCCACTTTAATATATTATCATTATCCATTTCTCAAAATGCCCCAGACGGCTGTGAAATATTGGAGAGCTCTCTTCACTCAGAGCCTGGAAACTGAAATACCCTCGGGAGCCTTCAGGACACCTCCCACTGTCAGTGATTGGCAGAGGAGGCACTGCGGGGAAGGGAGGAGGAGACCAAGTCAGGAGCCTGGGCAGTGGCGGGGGTAGCCTTAGCCCAGCAGAGCCAGGGGGAAGGGCCGGCGAATCCTTTACTATGGCTGGAACAAGGGGCCTCTTGATGCTGGAAAACTTCATAGGCGGAAAATTTTCACCTTGTAGCTCATACCTAGATTCCTACGACCCCTCCACAGGGGAAGTGTACTGCCGTGTGCCTAACAGTGGGAAAGAAGAGGTGAGTACGTTTGCTCTGAGAAGACGGAAATCCACTTAGCCTTTTGGTGACTTACAGTACTTAATTTCCTAGGGGCAAAGGGGATCGTTAAGTGTTAGCAGAAGGAAGGTGTTGAGTTCTAGGAAGGTTTATTTTATAACTGGGTATATATGATACATGAAACAAATCACAGGTGACCATGTGCAGAAGTCAATTATCATCTAGATAGCCCCACACAGAGCCACAACTCTCAGACATTCCTCAGTGGGTGCCTAGTAACAAGTAGTATTTGTAACAAATATGTTACTAAGTGTTCCTTTTTCTCCATCAAGTGTTGCCTGAATTTGCCACTATATTCATGGATTTTCAAAACAAAAACCAAAAAATGTGTTACTCCAGTAAAATAAATAAAAATTTTAAAGCCCAGGGATTTAGCATATCCTCTAATAATTCTTCATATCTTCAAATTATGTAGTCAAATAAAACCAACTATTTGATGAAATGCACAAATGCCTACGTATTTTTGGAGTTAAATTTAACACTATTTTTTCTTATTCAAAAGAATTCTGCACACATAAACCTTTTTTTCAGTGATGTAGAATTAATATTATTCAGGAGTTTTGAAAGATATTTGAGATCTGTTTGATTAGTATCTATTAGACTAGGACTATAAATGTATTGCCTGTGATTAACGTGACTGATGAATGTACACTCAAAACCCTGTGAAAAATAAACAATCATAAATAACTCAAAAAAAAAAAAAACTAATGGGCTTTAATTATTTTTTAAAGCACAAAAAACTAGATTACTAAAAAGATAAATGTAGCCTTTGTATATATTAACAAATACGAATTATATACAAGGTGTTTTATTTTTAAAAAAAGAACTAAGATATTCTTTCTCTATTGTTAATAATACTGTAAATCTGTCTTGCATTTAAAAAAAAAAAAGCCTTTAGACTTCTGGATTAAAGTTTGCAAATATTGACTAATTTGTTGGTTAAACTGTAACCCACAACTTTGAAATGACCTGGGATACATGTGGAAAATCCAGCTTTGCGTTTTTGAGTTCTCTCTGTCTCAGAGTCCTTTCTGAAATAAAGTTAAAAATAGCAAGTATATGAAATTCAGGTGAGATATTTTCTGCAGCTAATGACTCGGCCCTTTCAGATGAGAGAAAAAGGAATCAATCCACCTGCCTGTAGAGGAATGTATATTTGGGATTTTCCAGCAATCCAGCTTGCAAACACTGCAGCTGGTCCCACAAATGCCATGTTTTCCTGGCTTGAAGAATATGACTACCATGCAGGCCACATGCTCAGATTCTCCCAAAAGTCACTCACAGACAGTGCTGCGATGCTGCTAGCGGGACTCCCTTTCTTTCAGCCCATTGGCCTAGTGCTGTGCGTTCACTAAGCCATGGAACAGAAGTTGTCCCAAGTCAGCATTCTAACAACCTATAAATAAGGCTTTATCATCATCCTTATTTTACAGCCCAGATTTAGCATATCCTCTAATAATTCTTCATATCTTCAAATTATGTAGTCAAATAAAACCAACTATTTGATGAAATGCACAAATGCCTACGTATTTTTGGAGTTAAATTTAACACTATTTTTTCTTATTCAAAAGAATTCTGCACACATAAACCTTTTTTTCAGTGATGTAGAATTAATATTATTCAGGAGTTTTGAAAGATATTTGAGATCTATTTGATTAGTATCTATTAGACTAGGACTATAAATGTATTGCCTGTGATTAACGTGACTGATGAATGTACACTCAAAACCCTGTGAAAAATAAACAATCATAAATAACTCAAAAAAAAAAAACTAATGGGCTTTAATTATTTTTTAAAGCACAAAAAACTAGATTACTAAAAAGATAAATGTAGCCTTTGTATATATTAACAAATAAGAATTATATACAAGGTGTTTTATTTTTAAAAAAAGAACTAAGATCTTCTTTCTCTATTGTTAATAATACTGTAAATCTGTCTTGCATTAAAAAAAAAAAAAAAGCCTTTAGACTTCTGGATTAAAGTTTGCAAATATTGACTAATTTGTTGGTTAAACTGTAACCCACAACTTTGAAATGACCTGGGATACATGTGGAAAATCCAGCTTTGCGTTTTTGAGTTCTCTCTGTCTCAGAGTCCTTTCTGAAATAAAGTTAAAAATAGCAAGTATATGAAATTCAGGTGAGATATTTTCTGCAGCTAATGACTCGGCCCTTTCAGATGAGAGAAAAAGGAATCAATCCACCTGCCTGTAGAGGAATGTATATTTGGGATTTTCCAGCAATCCAGCTTGCAAACACTGCAGCTGGTCCCACAAATGCCATGTTTTCCTGGCTTGAAGAATATGACTACCATGCAGGCCACATGCTCAGATTCTCCCAAAAGTCACTCACAGACAGTGCTGCGATGCTGCTAGCGGGACTCCCTTTCTTTCAGCCCATTGGCCTAGTGCTGTGCGTTCACTAAGCCATGGAACAGAAGTTGTCCCAAGTCAGCATTCTAACAACCTATAAATAAGGCTTTATCATCATCCTTATTTTACAGATGACAACGCACTGAGATCAGTGCTCCCATGTACACACTCAGGCACACACTTGTGGTAGCATTTGCACTGCGGCGTGGCAGTCATACGCACAGAGTGGGGTCTAATTGCTCGGCTTCAAAGATCAGCAGCACCGGTAACTATGTAGGGTCTGAACTTAGAGCCGGACCTCCCCGTGTCTCAGTCTCCTCATCTATAGAATGGAGGTAATGATAACATCTTCAGGGTTGTTCTGAAGATTAAACAGACTGACATATGTAGAGCCCTTGGTGTCAGGTGTTAGTAAATGCTTTCTAAGCATTAACTTTTGCTAATATTACCGTAGATGATGAATTAATACAGACTCTATATTAATAGACGTAGGACGTGTGACCAAAGACAACTTAGAAAATATGACTGGACTTGAGTTTTCTGCTTTTCAAAAAATATCGGAGTTTTATGTGGACAACTCTAGGAAGATTAGCTTTGACATTGACTCTCTCCTCTTGCTGACTGGTTGCAGGGTGTCCACGAGGCTATGGTTCCTGGTTCCTCCGTCCCGCCTGCAGGTCCACATTGAGATTCGGTTGTTGAGGGAAAACCACCAACTTTTCAGAAGTTTATAATGAAGATGAGAATCATTTTTCATACCTTACTTTAGCTCAGCTGAAAGTGACCTTATTCACATAAAGCAAACAAGATGTGCCAATCAGATTTGGAGTGAGAGGGCCGCTGAATTGTCTAACTATGGGATACAGGAAGGGCTTTCCTGGAGGCTCAGCAGTGAAGAACCTGCCTGCCAATGCAGGAGATGCAGGTTTGATCCCTGGGTCAGGAAGATCCCCTGGAGAAGGAAATAGTAAGAAAGATGTTGTGACTACTGGAAGCTTATGGGAAAAAATTCTGAGACTGAGCTTGGGCCCAGTGGTGGAAAAAAGCTGTGAGTGACTATAAAGTCATGTGTGTGAGAGACAGGAGCGGAGCAAGACACAGGCTCTGGATTTGCCATCTCTGGAAAGGGCCCTGCTTGGACATTGCTTAGCACATTGTTAACTGGGGGTTTTATAGAAGCGAATGCCTGTAAACCCAGATCTTAGTAATTCCCAAGGTCACAGCCACAGGGATGTGGGCTTCCCTGGTGGCTCAGTGGTAAAGAATCCACCTGTCAGTGCAGGAGATACAGGAGTCATGTGGGCCAGTCCCTGGGCTGGAAGATTCCCTGGAGGAGGAAATGACAACCCATCCAGTATTCTTGACAGGAAAAACCGATGGACAGAGGACCCTGGGGGGCTACAGTCCCTGGGGTGCAAAGAGTCAGACACAGCCAAGCACACACGCCCGACGCCTATGGCTGGCGATTTGTTAGGGAAATGAATATTGGTTCACAAAGGGGTTTTTCCCCCTTTTTGTTGGTCTAATATTTACATCATCTGAATCTGAAGTATATTCTTAAGAACCATGATCTTCTGAGACACAGAAAAAGTAATCTACACAAAATTCACCAAAAAAATTCTTCTTCACTCAGAATTTTACAATGCATCATTTTTGGAAAATTTACAGTATTAAACTTGCATTTATAATATAACAAGGTTTTGGGACTTCCCTGGTGGCCCAGTGGCTAAGACTCTAAGCTCTCAATGCAGGGAGCCTGGGTTTGATGCCTGGTCAGGGAAGTAAGCCCCATGTGCCACAATTAAGATCCGTTGCAGCCAAATAAATTAAATATGATATGCACAAGAGAGGAACAAAAGCCTCATGGAGTGCAATGTGATAACATCAATCACAAGTTATATAAACAACTCTTGATTAATTTTAAGAGAGGAGAAAGGCAGCAGTGGTTTAGCTGCTAGGTCATGTCCAACTCTTTGTGACCCCATGAACTGTCGCCCACCAGCTTCCTACATCCATGAGATTTTCCAGGCAAGAATACTGGAGTGGGTAGTCATTTCCTTCTCCAGGGGATCTTCCTGACTCAGGGCTTGAACTTGGATCTCCTGCATGGCAGGTGGATTCTTCAATGAGCCACCAAGGGAGCCCTGAGAGGCAGCAGACTCCCTGATAATTCATCCCACCTCCATGAACTAGCCTTGCCCAGGCTCTGGATTTGCCATCTCTGGAAGGGCCCTGCTTGGACATTGCTTAGCACATTGTTAACTGGGGTTTTATAGAAGCGAATGCCTGTAAACCCAGATCTTAGTAATTCCCAAGGTCACAGCCACAGGGATGTGGGCTTCCCTGGTGGCTCAGTGGTAAAGAATCCACCTGTCAGTGCAGGAGATACAGGAGTCATGTGGGCCAGTCCCTGGGCTGGAAGATTCCCTGGAGGAGGAAATGACAACCCATCCAGTATTCTTGACGGGAAAAACCGATGGACAGAGGACCCTGGGGGGCTACAGTCCCTGGGGTGCAAAGAGTCAGACACAGCCAAGCACACACGCCCGACGCCTATGGCTGGCGATTTGTTAGGGAAATGAATATTGGTTCACAAAGGGGTTTTTCCCCCTTTTTGTTGGTCTAATATTTACATCATCTGAATCTGAAGTATATTCTTAAGAACCATGATCTTCTGAGACACAGAAAAAGTAATCTACACAAAATTCACCAAAAAAATTCTTCTTCACTCAGAATTTTACAATGCATCATTTTTGGAAAATTTACAGTATTAAACTTGCATTTATAATATAACAAGGTTTTGGGACTTCCCTGGTGGCCCAGTGGCTAAGACTCTAAGCTCTCAATGCAGGGAGCCTGGGTTTGATGCCTGGTCAGGGAAGTAAGCCCCATGTGCCACAATTAAGATCCGTTGCAGCCAAATAAATTAAATATGATATGCACAAGAGAGGAACAAAAGCCTCATGGAGTGCAATGTGATAACATCAATCACAAGTTATATAAACAACTCTTGATTAATTTTAAGAGAGGAGAAAGGCAGCAGTGGTTTAGCTGCTAGGTCATGTCCAACTCTTTGTGACCCCATGAACTGTCGCCCACCAGCTTCCTACATCCATGAGATTTTCCAGGCAAGAATACTGGAGTGGGTAGTCATTTCCTTCTCCAGGGGATCTTCCTGACTCAGGGCTTGAACTTGGATCTCCTGCATGGCAGGTGGATTCTTCAATGAGCCACCAAGGGAGCCCTGAGAGGCAGCAGACTCCCTGATAATTCATCCCACCTCCATGAACTAGCCTTGCCCACACCTTCCCGTACACTGTTTGCTTTGGATTTAACTCTAAAACCAGGTCCCTAAGCCGTCTGTTCAACTTCATCTCCAACAGAGGACCCTTCCATTAGGGGAGGCCAGGCAGGGGGCAGATTATGTGGTTATGCCGTAGCAGGCCAGCTGTAATCTTGGGAACTACAATGGTCTGGGTTTACATTCTAATTCTGCCACTTCTTAGCTGTGTAATCTCTGGCAGATTACTTGAACTCTCTGTGCTTCAGTTTTGCTCACCTATAAAATGGATTTACCAATACTCATGTTACAGAACTTTAAAGGGGAGTTAATGAAATAATTTGTGTAAAGCATTGATCACCTTCCTTTATATATAAAAAGCAGTCAATTAATGACTAATAGTAGTCATTCCAAGTGGGCATGATAGTCTCGGATGTGATTTCAAAGAAACCTTTAGACTCTATCAAGTATGGCAGGAGTATCTCTCTCGTGTGATATTCAAAAAATTCTTTATTTTGAAATTATTGATAATGTATCCCAGTTCAAATAGCTTCTTTCAATTATCGTCTCATTCTGGATACCTTAGCCTAAATGGGGCATTTTTCAGGGATCGCCACATTCTGGATACCTTGTCTGAAACAGAGCTTTTTGGTTTTGTGTGGTAGGGGGTGGGTGGGTGGTTGGTGTCCCTTCTTTGCTGGTCATATAAACATCACTGGGTGGGCAGGTCAGCACTGGAGAGTGTCAAAAATTTGAAAGTCGGCAGAGGAAAAGGTAGACGTACGTAGACCCATGGATTCCGGCTTCATCCCACCCTGGAGAGCAACAGGCTAAGGGGACGCTCTTCTGTTTGGTCCTGCAAGGTCGAAGCCGCGGTGGAGGCCGCCAGAGCCGCTTTTCCGGGCTGGTCCTCCCGGAGCCCCCAGGAGCGCTCGCAGGTGCTGCAGCGGCTGGCAGATGTGCTGGAGCACTCCCTGGAGGAGCTGGCGCAGGCTGAGTCCAAGGACCAAGGTGAGCGGCATCTCTGCTGTTTGTTGATCTCTTGTTTCTTTTTTTTTTTTAAGATTTATTTCTTTATTTATTTTGGGGGGGGTGGGTGGGAGGGAGGGGAGCAGGCGGGCCACTGCTATTGATCTTTCATTTCTCTATTTTCATCCATCTTTGTTCGTTGGCCCGTGTGGGCCTCCCATCGCGGTGGCCTCTCTTGTCGCAGAGCACTGGCTCTGGGCGCATGCGCTCCAGAGCTCCGGCTCGGTATTTGGACACATCGGTCCAGTCGCTCCGCGGCACGTGGGATCTTCCCAGGCCAGGGATCAAACCGGCGCCCCTTGCACTGCAAGGCGGTGTCCTTACCCACTGGCAGATTCTTGAACTCTCTGTGCTTCAGTTTTGCTCACCTATAAAATGCCAATACTCATGTTACAGAACTTTAAAGGGGAGTTAATGAAATAATTTGTGTAAAGCATTGATCACCTTCCTTTATATATAAAAAGCAGTCAATTAATGACTAATAGTAGTCATTCCAAGTGGGCATGATAGTCTCGGATGTGATTTCAAAGAAACCTTTAGACTCTATCAAGTATGGCAGGAGTATCTCTCTCGTGTGATATTCAAAAAATTCTTTATTTTGAAATTATTGATAATGTATCCCAGTTCAAATAGCTTCTTTCAATTATCGTCTCATTCTGGATACCTTAGCCTAAATGGGGCATTTTTCAGGGATCGCCACATTCTGGATACCTTGTCTGAAACAGAGCTTTTTGGTTTTGTGTGGTAGGGGGTGGGTGGGTGGGTGGTGTCCCTTCTTTGCTGGTCATATAAACATCACTGGGTGGGCAGGTCAGCACTGGAGAGTGTCAAAAATTTGAAAGTCGGCAGAGGAAAAGGTAGACGTACGTAGACCCATGGATTCCGGCTTCATCCCACCCTGGAGAGCAACAGGCTAAGGGGACGCTCTTCTGTTTGGTCCTGCAAGGTCGAAGCCGCGGTGGAGGCCGCCAGAGCCGCTTTTCCGGGCTGGTCCTCCCGGAGCCCCCAGGAGCGCTCGCAGGTGCTGCAGCGGCTGGCAGATGTGCTGGAGCACTCCCTGGAGGAGCTGGCGCAGGCTGAGTCCAAGGACCAAGGTGAGCGGCATCTCTGCTGTTTGTTGATCTCTTGTTTCTTTTTTTTTTTTAAGATTTATTTCTTTATTTATTTTGGGGTGGGTGGGTGGGGAGGGAGGGGAGCAGGCGGGCCACTGCTATTGATCTTTCATTTCTCTATTTTCATCCATCTTTGTTCGTTGGCCCGTGTGGGCCTCCCATCGCGGTGGCCTCTCTTGTCGCAGAGCACTGGCTCTGGGCGCATGCGCTCCAGAGCTCCGGCTCGGTATTTGGACACATCGGTCCAGTCGCTCCGCGGCACGTGGGATCTTCCCAGGCCAGGGATCAAACCGGCGCCCCTTGCACTGCAAGGCGGTGTCCTTACCCACTGGACCACCAGGGAAGCCCGATCTCTTGTTTCTTAACCATATAGATGGAACTCAGGACTATTTCTTCACATCACCCCTCATGGGCCCATCAGACCGTCCCGCCCAGTGCTTCCCACGGCCGCGGTAAAGGAAAGCCAGACCAGCCAAGGCCTCTGAAGGCTGAGGCATGCACCTGGCCCACTTCTGCCTCATTCTTACGGCCAGAGCCAGTTGAGGCCAAACCCAGGTTCAAGATGTGAGGAAATAAATACACTGTCTGGAAGACAGACTACAAAGATGTAAGGCAAAAGGCGTGGACATGGGGAGAGAGTGAGAAGGCTCAGGGTGCAGCCCTCCACCAGGTCTAAGGAGAGAGTTTCACATCAAAAGAAAATTGTTTTTTGCTACATGATTCATTTGTTTTTATCTATTAATAAAAGTAGAGTTGCACTGCTATTTAAAATGGATAACCAGCGAGAGTACAGGAGCTCTGCTCAACGTTATGTGGCAGCCTGAATGGGAGGGGAATGTGGAAGAAAATGGATGTGTGTATATGTATAGCTGAGCCACTCTGCTGTGCACCCGAAACCATCACAACATTGCCCACTGGCTGTACTCCAATGTGAAAGTGTGAAAGCGTTAGTCAGAGAGTCACGTCTGACTCGTTGTGACTCCACGGACAGCAGCTCGCCAGGCTCCTCTGTCCATGGGATTCTACAGGCAAGAATACTGGAGTGGGTTGCGATACCCTTCTCCAGGGGATCTTCCCAACCCCAGGATCGAACCCAGGTCTCTTGCACCGCAGGCAGATTCTTTACCGTCTGAGCCACTAGGGAGGCCCAATATAAAATTAAAAGTTAAACAAACAAAAATTGAAGTAGAGTTGATTCACTGTTGTTCTGATTTCAGGTGCACAGCACAATGATTCAGTTATACATTTCCATATATAGGTTCAGCAACTCTTCAAATTATCATATATATATGATATATATGATATATATATATATGTATATGTTCTTTTTCAGATTCTTTCTTCCTAGAGTTTATTACAAAATTTAAGTATGGTTCCCTGTGCTCTACAGTAGGTCCTGGTTGGTGATCTACTTTTTGAAAACATTTATTAATTTGGCAGCACCAGGTCTTGGTCTTGGCTTGTGGGATATTTAGTTGCAGCACGTGGGATCCAGTTCCCTGATCAGGAACGGAACCTGGTTCCCCTGCCTTGGGAGCATGGAGTCCCAGCCACTGGACCACCAGGGAAGCTCCTGGTGATCTATTTTATATACAGTAGGTGTATATGTTAATCCTTAACTCCTCATTTATCCCTTTCCCCTCCTTTCCCTCTTGGTAACACGTTTGTTTCCTGAAAGCAAAGATAATTTGAAGAGCACACAGTCGAGTAATTTAAAAAGAGTTCCAAGCTGTCAGTCACCGTTCCACTCCCAGCACCACTTCGCCATTTTTGAGACGGTTTCCCAGAGGTCAGCATAATGGAGTAAATGCCTCTAAACCTTTGTAAAGACATCCATTAAGATCTGTGTGTATGTGTATAAGTATGTGTATGTATGCATATATATATGTGTGTGCTGTGGAGTAGGAAGCAGCCTGACTCCAAATCTGTAAGGAGAAAATGCCTCCTGACTCAGCAGTCTCCCAGTATCACTAACTGTAGCTAGGGGACGAGCCAGGTAAGTGTATTAGGGTCTAGGATGCACATGTGGCCAGGATGGTGACCAAAGGCCACTCTGCTGGGTGCCCATCATGTTCTGCCAAGTGTCCATCTTATGGTTCCACTGTGTGTTGAAAATACAGCTATCTGAATACCCTTTATTCCACCGGCTCTGCAGCATGTCCAAAGCTGGGTGATTTTGAATCGAAAGAGCTGGTTTGGGTGAAGTGGCAGCATCTGGCAAATTCGTGATGATGGGAACTCTGAACTGTTGAGTCTACAAAGATTATGTGACTCAACTCTAACTGCCTCTACTTCCTCTTCTAACCTCGTATCTAATTACTTCATGGTGGTGGTGGTTTGGTCGCTAAATCGTGTCCGACTCTTGTGCCCCCATTGGCTGCTGCCCGCCAGGTTCCTTGGTCCATGGGATTCTCCGGGCAAGAATACTTGCCATTTCTTTCTCCAGGGGATCTTCCTGACTGCCACATCGAACCCCGGTCTCCTGCACTGTAGGCAGATTCTTTACTGACTGAGCTACTGGGGGAGCCCAGTTATCTCGCGGTATTACTAAACCATGCTCAATGTCCTCTGTAACCAAGCAAAGCCATCCCAGGCTGGAAGGAACAGAGGCCACTTCAGAGTGAACTGGGACACATGTGCTCTCCAAGGCCAAGTCCACTGACTGTGCCCTCTTACAGGGAAAACCATAACCCTGGCGAGAACTATGGACATTCCCCGGTCTGTGCAGAACTTCCGGTTCTTCGCCTCCTCGATCCTGCACCACACGTCAGAGTGCACGCAGATGGACCACCTGGGCTGTCTGCACTACACCGTGCGGGCCCCGGTGGGCATCGGTAGGTGCTGAGCAAGGACAGCTTGGACCACAGGAGCACGTAGAGATCCTCGGTCAGCCCTTTAGAACAGATCTAAAGAACAGTCTTTTTTGTTTGTTTTTAAAGTAGAAACATCTTCTCCTTTATCTGAAATTTAATTGTATGTATGCATATATATATGTGTGTGCTGTGGAGTAGGAAGCAGCCTGACTCCAAATCTGTAAGGAGAAAATGCCTCCTGACTCAGCAGTCTCCCAGTATCACTAACTGTAGCTAGGGGACGAGCCAGGTAAGTGTATTAGGGTCTAGGATGCACATGTGGCCAGGATGGTGACCAAAGGCCACTCTGCTGGGTGCCCATCATGTTCTGCCAAGTGTCCATCTTATGGTTCCACTGTGTGTTGAAAATACAGCTATCTGAATACCCTTTATTCCACCGGCTCTGCAGCATGTCCAAAGCTGGGTGATTTTGAATCGAAAGAGCTGGTTTGGGTGAAGTGGCAGCATCTGGCAAATTCGTGATGATGGGAACTCTGAACTGTTGAGTCTACAAAGATTATGTGACTCAACTCTAACTGCCTCTACTTCCTCTTCTAACCTCGTATCTAATTACTTCATGGTGGTGGTGGTTTGGTCGCTAAATCGTGTCCGACTCTTGTGCCCCCATTGGCTGCTGCCCGCCAGGTTCCTTGGTCCATGGGATTCTCCGGGCAAGAATACTTGCCATTTCTTTCTCCAGGGGATCTTCCTGACTGCCACATCGAACCCCGGTCTCCTGCACTGTAGGCAGATTCTTTACTGACTGAGCTACTGGGGGAGCCCAGTTATCTCGCGGTATTACTAAACCATGCTTAATGTCCTCTGTAACCAAGCAAAGCCATCCCAGGCTGGAAGGAACAGAGGCCACTTCAGAGTGAACTGGGACACATGTGCTCTCCAAGGCCAAGTCCACTGACTGTGCCCTCTTACAGGGAAAACCATAACCCTGGCGAGAACTATGGACATTCCCCGGTCTGTGCAGAACTTCCGGTTCTTCGCCTCCTCGATCCTGCACCACACGTCAGAGTGCACGCAGATGGACCACCTGGGCTGTCTGCACTACACCGTGCGGGCCCCGGTGGGCATCGGTAGGTGCTGAGCAAGGACAGCTTGGACCACAGGAGCACGTAGAGATCCTCGGTCAGCCCTTTAGAACAGATCTAAAGAACAGTCTTTTTTTTGTTTGTTTTTTAAAGTAGAAACATCTTCTCCTTTATCTGAAATTTAATTGACCTTAAAAATGCAGTTTTGGTTTACTTTCTTTGTGTCAGATTCCCTTCTTATCCCCACATTGTTCTTGATAAATCACAAGAAAAGGAATGATCCTGACAGTAAATTCACAAACCAGGCCTTTTTAATTAAAAAAGTAAATAAAAAATTATTTCAAGAAAGTAGTGTGATTAAAATTTTAGGTACCTGTGGGGTAAGTGGTGCCACTTTTGTGTGCTTCAGTATTGTTACCTGGAAACGGAGAGAATAGTTTAATTTTATCTTTATGTATTTTATGTGACTTATATGAATTAATAAGTGTAAAGAGATTATTAATTATATGAATTAATTATATGAGCTGATCAATTAATATATTATTAATTAATTCTATGAATTAGTAAATGTAAAACACTTAGAACACTACCAGGTACGTGTTAAATAAGCCTTGACTGTGTTATACCTGCAATAACTCAAACTGTCCACAGGATGGCACTGTTTCTCTAAGAAAAAGCCGTCAACCATCCATGTTTCACTGGTTGCATTTTATAAGAAAAAAGAAGATAAGTTAAAGGAAGGAAAATGGAGCATTTTTCCACTTTGATTATCTGAACCCTTGGGCAATGGCATTTTCAAAGCATTGTAAAAAAAAAAAACCTTACATTTTTCTCCTAAGAAATACACTAATACATTATGCTTCAAAAATATTGTTACTCCCTAAAAAGCAGATTTTTCAGTGGGAAATTAAGTAATGGAAAGTATGTTTACTTTCGTAGCTCAGGCTTTAGGGCAGAGTATAAAATAAGGTGAATCCATTTACTTATTCATAACGTGGGTTTTATTTTTGTGTGTTTTGTGGTCAGAAGCCTGGATGGTTTCAGAATACTACATGAAGATACACTAGATATTATAGATGTTACGTAGTCAGCAAACCTGTCTGGTGAGGATACAGGTGAGGACCTAGAAATGGGTTAACTAAAATGGATTTCATAATCTCAGAACCCATTTACTCTTACTTGTTACAAACAATTAAGAACAATTTAAGATTTTGTCTCAATCCACGACAGATTAGAAAAACAGAGGAAGAAATTTAGAAGAAATGCTAGCTGGATCATAAAAGGATTGTTGATACAATGCAAAGATCAGTCTGCAAATCTCAAAACTGATACATTCTGAGACTGTTTAGAGAGAAGTGACAGCCTTTTAGCCCTGGAACTTACATTGCTGTAATTCATGTTAAGTCATCAAGAAAAGAGTAGGCTGTGTCAACTATAGTTTTAAAAGGTACGGCTGCTTGTAATACATTTTAGAATTAGTTCTCTGAAATTCTACAGAAATTTTGCAAAAGATTGGAAATTCTTTTGTAGAATTTTTTGTAGAAGTGAAATTCTGCAAACTATTGGAATTTTGGAAGAGTAAGCTGAAGTTTGGTATAGCAAGAAGGAGTTTTCCTTAGTAAAGCCCGTCTGGCAGCCTGCTTGGAAGGCTGTGTCATTGTGAGCAATCTTCTGCTCTCCTCTCTTAGCTGGTCTGATCAGCCCCTGGAATCTGCCCCTCTATCTGCTGACCTGGAAGATCGCTCCAGCCATTGCTGCTGGCAACACGGTGATCGCCAAGCCCAGCGAGCTGACGTCCGTGACTGCGTGGATGATGTGCAAACTCCTGGAGAAAGCGGGTGATCGGTGTCAGGGTTTCAGGGGAGGCAGACGATTGGCTTTGGAGATGTACATTTTGTAGGCTTTAGCCACGGTAGGGTCACGGACATGTTTAAAGTAATTTAAAAAAATGTTTTTATTGGAGTATAGTTGCTTTACAGTGTTGTGTTGGTTTCTACTGCACAGCAAAGCGAATCGGCTATGCATATAGTCCCTCTTTTTTTGGATTTTCTTCCCATTTAAGTCACTGCGGCACATTGAATAGAGTTCCCTGTGCTATACGGCAGGTTCTCATTAGTTGTATGTTTTATACAAGGTAATGTGTATACTGGAGAAGGGAATTGCAGCCCCCTTGAGTACTCTTGCATGGAGAATCCCATGGACAGAGGAGGCTGGTGGACCACAGTCCCTGGGTCACAGAGAGGCAGACAGGACTGAGTGTATGTATGTCCATCCCAGTCTCCCAATTTATGCCACCCTCCCTTTCTCCTCTTGGTGTCCACACATTTGTTCTCTGTTCTGGGGTTACTGATATTTGAAAAATTACTTTGAAGAGAAATCTGCTCAGCACCAAAACAGATCCCCGGGACACCTTTGGTTATTGGTCTTCTGTATCCTCTTCTGAGAAATCCCTTCTTCTGAGCAGATCCTGGGGCTTCGCTCCCTTTGTCCCCTTTATCCACCCCCAGAATGTGCTGCTGCAGGATGGTCCTCCCGGCAGGGGCTCCACGGGTGCACCCAGAGCACAGGAGAGCAGCACAGTGGCTGGTTACCAGCGATGGATCAGATCTGACACCAGTCTGCCCAGACAGGGTCTCCAGTAGTCAGCTTAAATCCTACATCTGCACCACAAGTAGATCTTGGTGACAAGGAAACTTGCTGGTGCTGCTCTGGTTTGCATAGCATTCTACTGAGCTGGCAAAGTAGGCCATGGCCTGGGGGATACGACCGAAGGCAAAACAGAGACCTCGCATCTGCCCTTAGCTGGGATCCCTTCTAGCGGTGGATATATAAGGAACAGGTAAATTCATAAAACACATAAAAGAATACATGCAAATATAGGGAGGTAAGTTTTCATGATAGAGAAGATGGGGGCACCTACTTGGGAGCATTCTTCGACAGTCCATCTTAGAGGGTGGTGGTGCATCCATATCCTGGAGGGCAGGTCCTTCAACTCAAAACACACCTTCCCCAGGGGACCCTCCCTCCCTCCCCTGGGGAGGCAGCCGGGTTCTTTTCCGGCTTCTGCAGCCTGGTGCTCCTGTACTTAACGCTTGATCTCCTCCCTCCCAGGGCCTGACCCGCCCAAGGGTATCCTTGCATCCTCAGTCCCTGAGGCTTAGTCAATCAGTTCAGTTCAGTCGCTCAGTCCTGTCTGACTCTTTGTGGCCCTATGGACTGCAGCACACCAGGCTTCCTTGTTCTTCACCATCTTCCAGAGTTTGCTCAAACTCGTGTCCATTGACTCAGTGATATCATCCAACCATCTCGTCCTCTGTCGTCCCCTTCTCCTTCTGCTCCCTGTTATTCCCAACATCAGGCTCTTTTCCAAAGAGTCATCTCTTTGCATCAGGTGTCCAAAGTATTGAAGCTTCAGCTTCAGCATCAGTCTTCCCAATGAATATTTAGGTATGATTTCCTTTAGGATTGGTTGGTTTGATTTCCTTGCATTCCAAAGGACTCTCAAGAGTCTTCTCCAACACCACAGTTCAAACACGTCAATTCTTTGGCACTCAGCCTTCTTTATGGTCTAGCTCTCACATCTAGATATGACGACTGGGAAAACTATAGCTTTGAAAATGTGGACTTTTGTCAGCAAAGCAATGTTTCTGCTGTTTAATACGCTGTCTAGGTTAGTCATAGCTTTTCTTCCAAGGAGCAAGGCTTAGTTGATACTCTAGAATAAATTATGTAGGACATTTAATCCTGCATTTTCTCCAGTAGTCAGCTTAAATCCTACATCTGCACCACAAGTAGATCTTGGTGACAAGGAAACTTGCTGGTGCTGCTCTGGTTTGCATAGCATTCTACTGAGCTGGCAAAGTAGGCCATGGCCTGGGGGATACGACAGAAGGCAAAACAGAGACCTCGCATCTGCCCTTAGCTGGGATCCCTTCTAGCGGTGGATATATAAGGAACAGGTAAATCCATAAAACACATAAAAGAATACATGCAAATATAGGGAGGTAAGTTTTCATGATAGAGAAGATGGGGGCACCTACTTGGGAGCATTCTTCGACAGTCCATCTTAGAGGGTGGTGGTGCATCCATATCCTGGAGGGCAGGTCCTTCAACTCAAAACACACCTTCCCCAGGGGACCCTCCCTCCCTCCCCTGGGGAGGCAGCCGGGTTCTTTTCCGGCTTCTGCAGCCTGGTGCTCCTGTACTTAACGCTTGATCTCCTCCCTCCCAGGGCCTGACCCGCCCAAGGGTATCCTTGCATCCTCAGTCCCTGAGGCTTAGTCAATCAGTTCAGTTCAGTCGCTCAGTCCTGTCTGGCTCTTTGTGGCCCTATGGACTGCAGCACACCAGGCTTCCTTGTTCTTCACCATCTTCCAGAGTTTGCTCAAACTCGTGTCCATTGACTCAGTGATATCATCCAACCATCTCGCCCCTCTGTCGTCCCCTTCTCCTTCTGCTCCCTGTTATTCCCAACATCAGGCTCTTTTCCAAAGAGTCATCTCTTTGCATCAGGTGTCCAAAGTATTGAAGCTTCAGCTTCAGCATCAGTCTTCCCAATGAATATTTAGGTATGATTTCCTTTAGGATTGGTTGGTTTGATTTCCTTGCATTCCAAAGGACTCTCAAGAGTCTTCTCCAACACCACAGTTCAAACACGTCAATTCTTTGGCACTCAGCCTTCTTTATGGTCTAGCTCTCACATCTAGATATGACGACTGGGAAAACTATAGCTTTGAAAATGTGGTCTTTTGTCAGCAAAGCAATGTTTCTGCTGTTTAATACGCTGTCTAGGTTAGTCATAGCTTTTCTTCCAAGGAGCAAGGCTTAGTTGATACTCTAGAATAAATTATGTAGGACATTTAATCCTGCATTTTCTAGGGTAAAGTGTCCAGAGAAAACCCTCCTGGGGTGTGATATAGGCAGAGGTGATTCTGTAACCTTTGCTTTGCTATTGAACTAGAGACAACCATTGATGTCCCTTCCCACCCCCATTCAAACTACAGAAACTTAACACAACATTGTAAAGCAATTACTACTCCAAAAAAAAAAAAAAAAACCACCCAAAACCCAAAACATAAAAACAAATTAACAAACAAAAAACACTTTGAAGGAGAATCTCCATGAAACCTGAAGTCCTCCACGACTTACTGAGAAGAAGGGCTGTAACCACTGCTGCTTCCCACCCAGGTGTTCCCCCAGGTGTGGTGAATGTTGTGTTCGGAACAGGGCCCAAGGTGGGAGAGGCCCTGGTGTCCCACCCAGAGGTGCCACTCATCTCCTTCACTGGGAGCCAGCCCACGGCCGAGCGGATCACACTGCTGAGCGCCCCCCACTGCAAGAAGCTCTCGCTGGAGCTGGGGGGCAAGAATCCTGCCATCATCTTTGAAGATGCCAACCTCGATGAGTGCATTCCCACAACAGTCAGGTCCAGCTTTGCCAACCAGGTATGTCCTGTTTTTATTTTTTTATTTTTATTTTTTTTCCTTTATGTGCTTGTTTTTAACTCATCCACCCTGTCAACCTGGATCTATTGCATCACAGTAACAACAGGGGTGAGTAGGTCAAGGCAGGGCCACTTCAGTGAAAGGAGAAGGGCTGTCCTGTGTGAGTCTGTTGACACTCTGTGCACTCTTAATGCCACTGGGAGGCCTTGCGGCGTTACAGCTCCTGTATAGCAAGCTCTTCTTGACTTACACAACTTTTATGAGGTACTGGCCATGGGTCGAATGAATGCCGTTTTATTTTTCCAAGCTTCTCCATTCCTTTAGGTATGCTTTCCCCAGACTTTTCTTATTATCCAAGTGTCCTAGCTCCTAGAAACCTTATTCTTCACCGCCCCACCCGCCAAAAAAGAAAAAAAAAAATTCCCAAATGTATTCACACCCTTAGAAATAAATACTTGAATCAACCTCAAGCAGGAGACTTAAAGTCATGGAGGTGCCTCGGGCCACTTCTTATCTGCTACTTGTTGCAAGGGGTATAGATCAAATAGCAATGTGATGAAAATATTTGTGTATGCATACACATGCAATCATCCAGACACAGTACCGACAAGTCCAGAATGCGGGTTTGTCAACTGTTCCAGGTTATGTTCAAATAATAGTGAGGATGGCCTTTCACTCAGAAACCTGTTAGCACCTCTCACTGGAACACCCTGTGTCCCTGTTTGGATGCCCAGTGTCTCTGAAACTTCACCTTGTGCACAGCAGAGCCCTTGACTTCCCTTGCTCTCTTTCCCCTGTGGTAGCTCTGCTTCCCTGTCTTGTGTTTGCCTCTCTGAGGAGAAGCCTAACATCCACTCTGCAGCTCAGGCCAAAAATCTGGGACTGACTCTTGTTCATTCCTCCTCTTTTCCTTACACCTCACTGATCCACCAACAGGTCCCATTTGTTCAATCTTTAAGGTACATCCTGAATCTTGTCACTTCTCCAGAGCATCTTGGCCAGTGTTGTCGCATTTTTGGGGACCCCAGGCCCCTTGAGGAACCTGTTCACCTCCGTGGACTGTCATGTCTCTCATCTCCATTGATCCTGCCTGGTCCTGGGTACCTCCACTTACTCGGATGTCTGAAAATCTCTCGTAACCCTCCTCTGTTTCCACTCTCATCCTCTCCAGTTCTGTTCTCTACACAGCTGCAGAACGATCATTTAAAAATGTAAATGTGATCACATCACATTGCTGCTCAAAGCTTCCTGAGGTCCTCTCATGATATTGAGGATAAAATGCAAGCTCTTAGTGAGCCCTGTGTGAGGGCGCCCCACTCTTCGCCTCCTGTCCTCATCTCCTACAGAGCAAACCCCATCCCTGCCTCCACCCCCACCTCAGCCCCACTCACCTCTACCTTTCCTCATGCACTCCAAGCTCATTCCTGCAGCAGGTCCTCCACTTACTGACGAGAATTTTTTACCTCCATCCAGCCTCCTTCATATCCCGCAAAAAAAGAAAAAAAAAAATTCCCAAATGTATTCACACCCTTAGAAATAAATACTTGAATCAACCTCAAGCAGGAGACTTAAAGTCATGGAGGTGCCTCGGGCCACTTCTTATCTGCTACTTGTTGCAAGGGGTATAGATCAAATAGCAATGTGATGAAAATATTTGTGTATGCATACATGCAATCATCCAGACACAGTACCGACAAGTCCAGAATGCGGGTTTGTCAACTGTTCCAGGTTATGTTCAAATAATAGTGAGGATGGCCTTTCACTCAGAAACCTGTTAGCACCTCTCACTGGAACACCCTGTGTCCCTGTTTGGATGCCCAGTGTCTCTGAAACTTCACCTTGTGCACAGCAGAGCCCTTGACTTCCCTTGCTCTCTTTCCCCTGTGGTAGCTCTGCTTCCCTGTCTTGTGTTTGCCTCTCTGAGGAGAAGCCTAACATCCACTCTGCAGCTCAGGCCAAAAATCTGGGACTGACTCTTGTTCATTCCTCCTCTTTTCCTTACACCTCACTGATCCACCAACAGGTCCCATTTGTTCAATCTTTAAGGTACATCCTGAATCTTGTCACTTCTCCAGAGCATCTTGGCCAGTGTTGTCGCATTTTTGGGGACCCCAGGCCCCTTGAGGAACCTGTTCACCTCCGTGGACTGTCATGTCTCTCATCTCCATTGATCCTGCCTGGTCCTGGGTACCTCCACTTACTCGGATGTCTGAAAATCTCTCGTAACCCTCCTCTGTTTCCACTCTCATCCTCTCCAGTTCTGTTCTCTACACAGCTGCAGAACGATCATTTAAAAATGTAAATGTGATCACATCACATTGCTGCTCAAAGCTTCCTGAGGTCCTCTCATGATATTGAGGATAAAATGCAAGCTCTTAGTGAGCCCTGTGTGAGGGCGCCCCACTCTTCGCCTCCTGTCCTCATCTCCTACAGAGCAAACCCCATCCCTGCCTCCACCCCCACCTCAGCCCCACTCACCTCTACCTTTCCTCATGCACTCCAAGCTCATTCCTGCAGCAGGTCCTCCACTTACTGACGAGAATTCTTTTCCTCTGCATCTCCGTCCATCCAGCTCCTTCATATCAGTCAAGGGTCAATTCAAGCACCCCTTGTTCACTGGTGTCGTCCAGGACTTCTTTAATAAAAGGGAGCAGAAGGTCCCCGTCCCCATTCATTTCTGTTGTTATCCTTGGCTTAGTTTCCTTGCATTGTTTTGGTTGTGGCCAGAAGTTGTATTGTTTATTGAGCTTCACCTGTGCTATTGGCTGTCTTCCCACAAGACAGTGTGTCCACCTGTGGGACTTTGTCTTGTTTCCCTCTGTCCACCATTGTCTAGATCCGTGCCCGGTATGTGACAGGCAGTCAGAAGTGAAGGGCCATCAATCCGTGAGGAGAGGGCCCTCTGATCTTGCCATCGTCCTCATATGTGTCGTTCTTGCCAGGGTGAAATCTGCCTCTGCACCAGCAGGATCTTTGTCCAGAAGAGCATCTATAATGAATTTTTAAAGAGGTTTGTAGAGGCTACCAGAATGTGGAAAGTTGGTATTCCCTCTGACCCATCAGCTGAAATGGGAGCGCTGATCAGTAAAACGCATCTGGAGAAAGTAAGTAGAACCTTCAGTGTAAGTTACAGAAAGAGTTCTTTAAAAAAAAAAATTTTTTTAAATTTTGTACTGGGGTATAGCCAATTAACAATGTTGTGAGTTTCAGGGGACAGCAGAGCCACTTAGCCATACATGCACATGTAACCATTCCCCCAAACCCTGCTCCCATCCAGGCTGCCACGCGCCATGGACCAGAGTTCCATGTGCTATACAGTAGCTCCTTGTTGGTGATTCATTTAAAATATAGCAGTGTGTACACGTATGTCCCAAACTCTCTAACAGCTCTCCCCGTCTAATCTTTCCCTGTGGCAACCGTAAGCTTGTTCTCTTAAGACTGTAGTCCAGAAAGAGCTCTTAGTTGGAGAGAAACACAGTGCCAGGCATGGCACCCTCTTTGAAATATTTTTAAATTACTGCCCTATTTTTAAAAATTGCGATCTGTGGGAAATTGACTCCGGATACAGAACCTGAAAATGTTGAAGATGGGCACACAACTGTGGTCCGGTTAAAGCAGCAGCTACATGACATAAATAGGTCCTCCACTTACTGACGAGAATTCTTTTCCTCTGCATCTCCGTCCATCCAGCTCCTTCATATCAGTCAAGGGTCAATTCAAGCACCCCTTGTTCACTGGTGTCGCCAGGACTTCTTTAATAAAAGGGAGCAGAAGGTCCCCGTCCCCATTCATTTCTGTTGTTATCCTTGGCTTAGTTTCCTTGCATTGTTTTGGTTGTGGCCAGAAGTTGTATTGTTTATTGAGCTTCACCTGTGCTATTGGCTGTCTTCCCACAAGACAGTGTGTCCACCTGTGGGACTTTGTCTTGTTTCCCTCTGTCCACCATTGTCTAGATCCGTGCCCGGTATGTGACAGGCAGTCAGAAGTGAAGGGCCATCAATCCGTGAGGAGAGGGCCCTCTGATCTTGCCATCGTCCTCATATGTGTCGTTCTTGCCAGGGTGAAATCTGCCTCTGCACCAGCAGGATCTTTGTCCAGAAGAGCATCTATAATAAATTTTTTAAAGAGGTTTGTAGAGGCTACCAGAATGTGGAAAGTTGGTATTCCCTCTGACCCATCAGCTGAAATGGGAGCGCTGATCAGTAAAACGCATCTGGAGAAAGTAAGTAGAACCTTCAGTGTAAGTTACAGAAAGAGTTCTTTAAAAAAAAAATTTTTTTTAAATTTTGTACTGGGGTATAGCCAATTAACAATGTTGTGAGTTTCAGGGGACAGCAGAGCCACTTAGCCATACATGCACATGTAACCATTCCCCCAAACCCTGCTCCCATCCAGGCTGCCACGCGCCATGGACCAGAGTTCCATGTGCTATACAGTAGCTCCTTGTTGGTGATTCATTTAAAATATAGCAGTGTGTACACGTATGTCCCAAACTCTCTAACAGCTCTCCCCGTCTAATCTTTCCCTGTGGCAACCGTAAGCTTGTTCTCTTAAGACTGTAGTCCAGAAAGAGCTCTTAGTTGGAGAGAAACACAGTGCCAGGCATGGCACCCTCTTTGAAATATTTTTAAATTACTGCCCTATTTTTAAAAATTGCGATCTGTGGGAAATTGACTCCGGATACAGAACCTGAAAATGTTGAAGATGGGCACACAACTGTGGTCCGGTTAAAGCAGCAGCTACATGACATAAATAAACTCGGGAAGTCAGCATGCAGATACCACCAGTAGAGCGAGGAAGGCACATTTCAGAGCATGAAGGTCAGCCGATGAGAATGCTGTGGCCTGGGGGGACAGGGTTTCCACAGTGAATGTTCCCAGTCACTTCCCAGGCACGAATGTTCTGCCGCTGGCTTCAGCAAATGGGGTTCTGGAGATACAAATCCAATATGAGCCATGTGACCTTTAGCTGGTGGGGTGACTTAGCCCCCTGGGGAGCATTTATGGGAGAAACCATTGGTGTTCTGTGGGTGCTTTATGGAATTTGGGTCTTTAAAGTCATTCTCATTGCCTGATATGACTCCTACAATAAGTTACAGAATTTAGGGGCTAAAAGTCCTCATTTTCAGCTATGGTAACTACGGTCAAGCAAGAGTAATGCTGATACAAAGCCATGGGTTAACCACGCAGGGCCAGAGCCTTTACTTAAGTTTGAGGAACTCGCTGACATGCACAGACTTGCCAGACTTCCTACATTTTAACTTTGGCTTTCGCTGTATTGTGAAGCACAGGTGTCCACAGGTAGGGATGTGTAGTATCAGTCTTGCTGGTCTCTCCTTATTTCTTCTGTTTTTCTCAGTGAAATCAGAAGCAAGGTAAGGAGGGGCAAGGGTGTTGAAGATTTCAAGAAGGAGGAGAAGGTGTGAGATAGTTCTGCAGGAGATCAGGAGAGAGAATGGACATTGAAGTGACCTTGTTGTCAGCGGGGCAGCTCCAATAGCTCCCCTGGAGCTGTGATCACTTGTGGTCACCTTAAATAAGCATGTGGTCATTTATTTAACAGGCTTCCCAGGTGGCGCTAGTAGTAAGAACCTGCCTGCCAGTGCAGGAGATGTAAGAGATATGAGTTTGATCCCTGGGTCTAGAAGATCCCCTTAAGGAGGAAATGGCAACCCACTCCAGTATTCTTGCCTGGAGACCCCCATAGACACAGGAGCCTGGTAGCTACAGACCATAGCATCGCAGAGTCAGACACTGCCCTTTTAAGAAGTCCATCTCAAAAAGATGGTGCCTCATGGGCTTGCCAAGAGCTGGACATGACTGAGTGACTGAGTACACACACACACACACATGCACACACATGCACAGATCTCAAGAAGTTCCGAGGTTCTACTGCTTCCAGGGAGAAGAGTTTGAAGTGTTAAAAAGACTTCGCAGTCTAAAACTTAAAAAATACAGTGCTTACCACCAGCCATTTATTTATATATTTAAGGGAAGAACAATGAAAATGGTATTTCCATGATCCTACAGCACACAGAGCTGAGGGTAGCTATGGAATTTCCCTTGTCCTGTGGTCCCATAGGCAGATCTCTCCACTCTGCTCATAGTCACTGCCCCACCCCACTTAGCCCCCTGGGGAGCATTTATGGGAGAAACCATTGGTGTTCTGTGGGTGCTTTATGGAATTTGGGTCTTTAAAGTCATTCTCATTGCCTGATATGACTCCTACAATAAGTTACAGAATTTAGGGGCTAAAAGTCCTCATTTTCAGCTATGGTAACTACGGTCAAGCAAGAGTAATGCTGATACAAAGCCATGGGTTAACCACGCAGGGCCAGAGCCTTTACTTAAGTTTGAGGAACTCGCTGACATGCACAGACTTGCCAGACTTCCTACATTTTAACTTTGGCTTTCGCTGTATTGTGAAGCACAGGTGTCCACAGGTAGGGATGTGTAGTATCAGTCTTGCTGGTCTCTCCTTATTTCTTCTGTTTTTCTCAGTGAAATCAGAAGCAAGGTAAGGAGGGGCAAGGGTGTTGAAGATTTCAAGAAGGAGGAGAAGGTGTGAGATAGTTCTGCAGGAGATCAGGAGAGAGAATGGACATTGAAGTGACCTTGTTGTCAGCGGGGCAGCTCCAATAGCTCCCCTGGAGCTGTGATCACTTGTGGTCACCTTAAATAAGCATGTGGTCATTTATTTAACAGGCTTCCCAGGTGGCGCTAGTAGTAAGAACCTGCCTGCCAGTGCAGGAGATGTAAGAGATATGAGTTTGATCCCTGGGTCTAGAAGATCCCCTTAAGGAGGAAATGGCAACCCACTCCAGTATTCTTGCCTGGAGACCCCCATAGACACAGGAGCCTGGTAGCTACAGACCATAGCATCGCAGAGTCAGACACTGCCCTTTTAAGAAGTCCATCTCAAAAAGATGGTGCCTCATGGGCTTGCCAAGAGCTGGACATGACTGAGTGACTGAGTACACACACACACACACATGCACACACATGCACAGATCTCAAGAAGTTCCGAGGTTCTACTGCTTCCAGGGAGAAGAGTTTGAAGTGTTAAAAAGACTTCGCAGTCTAAAACTTAAAAAATACAGTGCTTACCACCAGCCATTTATTTATATATTTAAGGGAAGAACAATGAAAATGGTATTTCCATGATCCTACAGCACACAGAGCTGAGGGTAGCTATGGAATTTCCCTTGTCCTGTGGTCCCATAGGCAGATCTCTCCTCTCCACTCTGCTCATAGTCACTGCCCCCACCCCCACCCATACAAAGCCCCCAAATCATCCTCTGAGGCTCAAAGTATCCCTGGACACTGGCCATCCTCTCTACTCTGCCCAGAACGTGTGTGCCTGGATGCCAGGAGTCATAGCTTTACCCTCTGGGTCTCCCACCACACGAACTCCTGATGGGGGCTTTCAGCTCCGGTCTTGTGAGCAGTCCTTAGAGAGGGAGCCAACGGAAGCAGCACAGGAAGTGTATGTATGTCTTTTTTCAGGCTGTGACTCTTCTCAGTTCAGTCTGCCAAACTAGGTCAGGGATCAAAGAGGGGGTGGACACGCTCCACTGGGGGCCGTCTTTCCTCGCCTCTGACCAGGAAGCTTTGGGGCCGTGAGTCGAGGAGGGGCCAGCTGCCCTCTTTGCATTCCTCCCACCTCTTCTGCAGCAGAAGAGGAGTAGTAGAGCTCTGTCTCCTCCAAATCAGCTTAGCCACAGGGTCTTTGTGTCCATCCTACTCTGTGGGACTGTCATGGCAGATGGTGACAGAAGATTCTAGCTGGAGCACCTAACAGCTGTTCCACAATGGCAGAGGGCTCTCAGGTGCAGGTGTGACTTCCCAGGTTCCCAGCAGTGGCAGGGGAGGCATGGGAAGTGGCAGGTGACTCTATCCCTGGGAAATGCAGAAAAGGCTCCCTTGTCTGCTCCACAGGGTGGCTTTGTGTTTTTATTTTTCTCCCCACCCTCCAGTTCAACACATGAGTTCTAAACCCAGTCTCCCAGAGCCACAGACCAAGAGGTCTCATGGATGTCCCCATGTTGGCTTCATGTAACCAGTCTGTTGATTTTTATTATTGTTTTACTTTTTGGCACACTACATGGCATGTGGGATCTTCCTGACCAGGAATCGAATTCTCACCTCCTGCAGTGGAAGTGCTGAGTCTTAACCACTGGATCACTAAGGAGGTCCCCAGGGTGACTTTTTGTTTTTGTTTTTCTTTTTACTCTCTGGAATCCTCTCTTACTTGATGATCTAGAGAATCTAACTCTAGGTCAGCCTTCCAGAGATGCAAGTAACTAGAGAGAGAATGCTGGAGGGTTGACAGTGAGGACAGAGGAGGCACACGGGTTTATCTATAACCCAGTGAGGTCAAGCTTCAGATCTAACTGATGTCCACTCTTGCAGCTCTCTGTCCTCCTCTGTCAGTTAAGAAAACTGACACATGGGGTGGGGGGGCACCCTTGAGGTCTCTTAGCTCGTGAGGGTCAGGTGACGGGTTATATTGCCATCATCATCACCATCACCATCAGCACCAACAAAGCAGCTGGCCTTCCAAGGTTTTACTAAGTGTCAGACATCATGCCAAGGATTGTACATCTATTAACTTATTTAGAACCTATGAAGAGGTAGCACAGTCAACCCCATTTTTCTGATGAGAAAATGGAGGCATAGAGCATTTGAATCTCTCAGCTGGTGAGTAAGTGGAGGAACTGAGATGTGAGTACATCGGAGCTCCCAAGTCCACTCTTCTAACCTCCAGGCTTTGATTTTAGGTCCAAAATTACTAAGTGCTGGCTACTCTCTGCTCTCTCCTCTCAAGCCAAGGTCTTAGAGGAGTATTTCATTGCATTTTATATCACGCTTTCAGTCACAGGGACTGAAGGGCAGAAGATTCTAGCTGGAGCACCTAACAGCTGTTCCACAATGGCAGAGGGCTCTCAGGTGCAGGTGTGACTTCCCAGGTTCCCAGCAGTGGCAGGGGAGGCATGGGAAGTGGCAGGTGACTCTATCCCTGGGAAATGCAGAAAAGGCTCCCTTGTCTGCTCCACAGGGTGGCTTTGTGTTTTTATTTTTCTCCCCACCCTCCAGTTCAACACATGAGTTCTAAACCCAGTCTCCCAGAGCCACAGACCAAGAGGTCTCATGGATGTCCCCATGTTGGCTTCATGTAACCAGTCTGTTGATTTTTATTATTGTTTTACTTTTTGGCACACTACATGGCATGTGGGATCTTCCCTGACCAGGAATCGAATTCTCACCTCCTGCAGTGGAAGTGCTGAGTCTTAACCACTGGATCACTAAGGAGGTCCCCAGGGTGACTTTTTGTTTTTGTTTTTCTTTTTACTCTCTGGAATCCTCTCTTACTTGATGATCTAGAGAATCTAACTCTAGGTCAGCCTTCCAGAGATGCAAGTAACTAGAGAGAGAATGCTGGAGGGTTGACAGTGAGGACAGAGGAGGCACACGGGTTTATCTATAACCCAGTGAGGTCAAGCTTCAGATCTAACTGATGTCCACTCTTGCAGCTCTCTGTCCTCCTCTGTCAGTTAAGAAAACTGACACATGGGGTGGGGGGGCACCCTTGAGGTCTCTTAGCTCGTGAGGGTCAGGTGACGGGTTATATTGCCATCATCATCACCATCACCATCAGCACCAACAAAGCAGCTGGCCTTCCAAGGTTTTACTAAGTGTCAGACATCATGCCAAGGATTGTACATCTATTAACTTATTTAGAACCTATGAAGAGGTAGCACAGTCAACCCCATTTTTCTGATGAGAAAATGGAGGCATAGAGCATTTGAATCTCTCAGCTGGTGAGTAAGTGGAGGAACTGAGATGTGAGTACATCGGAGCTCCCAAGTCCACTCTTCTAACCTCCAGGCTTTGATTTTAGGTCCAAAATTACTAAGTGCTGGCTACTCTCTGCTCTCTCCTCTCAAGCCAAGGTCTTAGAGGAGTATTTCATTGCATTTTATATCACGCTTTCAGTCACAGGGTTGTTTTTCTGTGCTGGGAGTGTAGATGTCATTGGGTCATTCAGTGACACTTTCTCTAGAGAAGAAATTAAGTTTCATACAAGTCACCCTATATGTTAAATAATTTGATGAATTCACAGTTTAAAAACTGATACTTCCCTTCATATTGTCCTGAAAGCTTCTAAGAGAGAATTGCGTAATTTTGCTTAGCTGTGGGCGTCTGAAGCCAGAGTGCTTCTTGCACTGTTTGAATCACTGAGGAAAGTCCTGGCTCTGAGATCCACCTGCATACACCCTGTTCCCACAGGGTGCTGCTTCTGGCATCTTTTAATTAATGTGAGTGGGTTGCTTCAAAGGGGGAAAAGCAGTAGGTGGAAGAGAATTCTAGATTTATTGCGTATCAGCTGTATGCACTATATACACTTTCAGAGACTCACTTATATCATCAGCAAATAGGGAACAATAATGGAGCTAATAGAGCTTTGAGAGAATTATGTGGGAACATGTGACAAGCACTTATGTGCATGGCTGGCCCTCAGACCTCAAACAAACAACTCTCCTCTTACCTATGATGACTGACTGCCCAGATGCTGGTTAGAGCATGTCTGTCCTCAGGCAGTGGAGTGAAACTATAATAAACCTTCGATTTAGAGAGGTGAATGACCTTATATATCCTTCCTAGGTGTTTCAAAAATACTGACTTTTCTCTGCTTTATGTGAAGACAAATGATAAGTTGTTACTCTGTTTTTTTTACTTGTCCAGGTCCGAAGTTATATCAAGAAAGCTCAAATGGAAGGGGCCCACGTTCTGTGTGGGGAGGGAGTGGATAAGTTGAACCTTCCCCCCAGGAATCAGGCAGGGTACTTCATGCTTCCCACGGTGATAACAGACATTAAGGACGAGTCCTGTTGCATGAAGGAAGAGATATTTGGTCCAGTGACATGTGTGGTCCCGTTCGATAGTGAAGAGGAAGTGATTCAAAGAGCCAATAGTGTTAAGTACGGACTGGCTGCCACCGTGTGGTCAGGAAATGTGGGGCGTGTCCACCGGGTGGCCAAGAAGTTACAATCAGGCTTGGTGTGGACCAACTGCTGGCTCATCAGAGAGCTGAACCTACCGTTTGGAGGGATGAAGAGTTCTGGGGTGGGTAGAGAAGGAGTCAAGGACTCTTACGAATTCTTCACTGAAATCAAAACGATCACTGTTAAACACTGACCTCGGCCAGTACAGAAACTCATACCTGGCTGCAGAGAATCAGTCGTCCAGTGTGTTGAAAGGAAATTCCGGCATAACTTTCAGCCAAGTCTTGACTCAGCAGAAGGTTCTATAGCTTATCCTCCATTCATAGGATTTTTACCTGCTGGTGAAAATGTGCTCTCTCTTTTCAATGAGGAGTCAAAGAAGACAGATCTCTGAATAGGAAGGCACAAAAAGGAAGCCAAACAAATGTTGGGTTCTTCCTGGGTTGTGTCTTCAGAGTATTTTTTTCACAATTTCAATTCAATTCTTAAAAATTCATAGATAACTAGATTTTTTTTTATTTGCAAGTATATGGCAAACAAAAAAATTCTACAAAGCCAAAGCGAAGCAACAACAAACAAAATTTCTAACTTTGGGGAGACTACAGAGCAGAGATTATCTCCCCATCCATCAACCGCTGGCATGGCTTATTGGTAATTGATTGTACCTCATTATGCAAGGGTGCTTAGAATGTTGATGGTGTAATTTATGTGAGGTTTATCAAAGTAACCATATATGGCAGGTCCCATTAAATATATCTTTATGAAGACAAAGAAAAATAAAATAATGAGTACTTTTGGAGGAAATGTAGAACAAGGAGAGTTTGATCTATTCCTGCTATGGAATCTAATCAATTCCAATTCTTAGTGTACGTATCCCAGGAGACATAAACTTTACTAATCCTGTATGACTGAGTCCCTTTGCTATTCACTTGAAATGATCACAAAATTGTTCCTTTGCTCCAATATAAAATAAAAGTTTAAAAAATTTGCTAATCCTAAAGGAAGCAATAAATGTTAAATGATTTTAGTAAGCAGTCACCTTCTTCATAAATTGTCCTTTATTCTTCCTTATCTTCATCCTCTTAGGGGCATAGACATTTTACTAAGTAATAGTACTGGTAAAGAACTCACCTACCAATGTAGGAGACCTTAAGAGATGAGGGTTCAATCCTTCCCTGAAGGATGGCGTGGCAACCCACTCTAGTAGGAGGGATGAAGAGTTCTGGGGTGGGTAGAGAAGGAGTCAAGGACTCTTACGAATTCTTCACTGAAATCAAAACGATCACTGTTAAACACTGACCTCGGCCAGTACAGAAACTCATACCTGGCTGCAGAGAATCAGTCGTCCAGTGTGTTGAAAGGAAATTCCGGCATAACTTTCAGCCAAGTCTTGACTCAGCAGAAGGTTCTATAGCTTATCCTCCATTCATAGGATTTTTACCTGCTGGTGAAAATGTGCTCTCTCTTTTCAATGAGGAGTCAAAGAAGACAGATCTCTGAATAGGAAGGCACAAAAAGGAAGCCAAACAAATGTTGGGTTCTTCCTGGGTTGTGTCTTCAGAGTATTTTTTTCACAATTTCAATTCAATTCTTAAAAATTCATAGATAACTAGATTTTTTTTTATTTGCAAGTATATGGCAAACAAAAAAATTCTACAAAGCCAAAGCGAAGCAACAACAAACAAAATTTCTAACTTTGGGGAGACTACAGAGCAGAGATTATCTCCCCATCCATCAACCGCTGGCATGGCTTATTGGTAATTGATTGTACCTCATTATGCAAGGGTGCTTAGAATGTTGATGGTGTAATTTATGTGAGGTTTATCAAAGTAACCATATATGGCAGGTCCCATTAAATATATCTTTATGAAGACAAAGAAAAATAAAATAATGAGTACTTTTGGAGGAAATGTAGAACAAGGAGAGTTTGATCTATTCCTGCTATGGAATCTAATCAATTCCAATTCTTAGTGTACGTATCCCAGGAGACATAAACTTTACTAATCCTGTATGACTGAGTCCCTTTGCTATTCACTTGAAATGATCACAAAATTGTTCCTTTGCTCCAATATAAAATAAAAGTTTAAAAAATTTGCTAATCCTAAAGGAAGCAATAAATGTTAAATGATTTTAGTAAGCAGTCACCTTCTTCATAAATTGTCCTTTATTCTTCCTTATCTTCATCCTCTTAGGGGCATAGACATTTTACTAAGTAATAGTACTGGTAAAGAACTCACCTACCAATGTAGGAGACCTTAAGAGATGAGGGTTCAATCCTTCCCCTGAAGGATGGCGTGGCAACCCACTCTAGTATTCTTGCCTGGAGAGTCCCTTGGACGGAGGAGCCTGACAGGTTACAGTCCCTAGGGTCACAAAGAGTTGGACAGGACTGAAGTGACTTAGAGCTTCCTTTCCTGATGGGACAGGAGTTCCCGAAGGTCATGGCAGTTGAAGTCTAAGCTCAGAGCCTGGTGCCTAGCACCAGAGGGTGCTCAGTTATAAGATGGAACGAGGTCTTCCTGGGGCCCCGGGGTATTTGCTTCATGCTGTATGGGGGACTGGATCAGAAGGTGAAGAATATCTTTATAATTTTGTGTAGGATTTGGCATATGTTGGCTTGTTTACAAATGCTGAAAAATATAAGTCCCTTTAAGGTCAGGTGATGTTGTCAGATTAAACCTGGTTCTTAGCTTATACCTCCTACTCCCTCACTTTTCTGTGCTTTCCCTCTCTCCCAGCTAAGGTCTCCTGACCTTGATCAGGTAAGTCTAGGACCAATTCTGAGGGTCAGCAGAAAGAAATTCAGTAGCTCCAGTGTTTAAGAATCTACATCTTCACACATATAGTTGGTCTGGCCCAAGCTTCATCCTTATCTCTTAATACCTAAGTCCTATCTTCATTCCAAATTCTGGCAACTGAACCTCTTAGCTCCTGGTGCCTGAATGCCCATCTCCCACTGCACTGGTTTTCTATCCAGGAACCTGTCCTCTTTGGGATTTGGAACCAGCCCCACCCAAGCTCTGGATCCTGCCTTGTGGAGGCGCCTGTTTTCCGTGGCCAGATATCCCTGTTTCTGTGTCTCTTTTGCTCTCTAGAAGCTCCTCTGGGTTCACATGTCAGTCTTGTAGACGCAGATTTTTTTTTTTTTTAAAGATTTATTTATTTATTTACTTTGGGTGGGGGTCGGGTTGGGGAGGGAGGGGAGCAAGCGGGCCACTTCTATTGGTCTTTCATTTCTCTATTTTCATCCATGTTTGTTCTTTGGCTCCTGTGGGCTTCCCATCGTGGTGGCCTCTGTCGTTGTAGAGCACCGGCTCTGGGCGCATGCGCTCCAGAGCTCCGGCTTGGTGATTGGACACATCGGTCCAGCCGCTCTGCGACACGTGGGATCTTCCCAGGCCAGGGGTTGAACCGGCGCCCCTTGCACTGCAAGGCGGTGTCCTTACCACTGGACCACCAGGGGAAGCCTGTAGATGCAGATTTGACCAAAAGCTCTTCTCCCTCAGCTCACCACTGCCTTGGTTCTAAGTTGTTCAAACCATCTGCTACAGTGTCTTAGCACTCTGTCAGACCTTTCCTCATAAGTTCTATCCCAAGTAGGTGAGTTTAGTTCAAAGACCTTTTCCCTCTCCAGCCATCTCCTATCAGCTGAGGGTGCCATGTGCACCTGTGCCTACCCCACTGCAGCGCCCCACCCTAGTGGAACACTGCCTTTGTGGCCAGGGGCTTTACTCAGAACTTAAAGAAACTTTAAAAAAAAATCAAGGGAGATGGTCCCAATGGGTTCCCATTATATTTGTAATACTTTACTTCTAAGCTGGATGATGGGCACTTGCATGTTTACTGTATTATTTTGTAAGTAGGAAATACTTCCATACCACAAAGGAGGGTGCCTGAGAGTGAAGGAAAACCTGGAGCACTATAAGTCTAGGACCAATTCTGAGGGTCAGCAGAAAGAAATTCAGTAGCTCCAGTGTTTAAGAATCTACATCTTCACACATATAGTTGGTCTGGCCCAAGCTTCATCCTTATCTCTTAATACCTAAGTCCTATCTTCATTCCAAATTCTGGCAACTGAACCTCTTAGCTCCTGGTGCCTGAATGCCCATCTCCCACTGCACTGGTTTTCTATCCAGGAACCTGTCCTCTTTGGGATTTGGAACCAGCCCCACCCAAGCTCTGGATCCTGCCTTGTGGAGGCGCCTGTTTTCCGTGGCCAGATATCCCTGTTTCTGTGTCTCTTTTGCTCTCTAGAAGCTCCTCTGGGTTCGCATGTCAGTCTTGTAGACGCAGATTTTTTTTTTTTTAAAGATTTATTTATTTATTTACTTTGGGTGGGGGTCGGGTTGGGGAGGGAGGGGAGCGGGCGGGCCAGTTCTATTGGTCTTTCATTTCTCTATTTTCATCCATGTTTGTTCTTTGGCTCCTGTGGGCTTCCCATCGTGGTGGCCTCTGTCGTTGTAGAGCACCGGCTCTGGGCGCATGCGCTCCAGAGCTCCGGCTTGGTGATTGGACACATCGGTCCAGCCGCTCTGCGACACGTGGGATCTTCCCAGGCCAGGGGTTGAACCGGCGCCCCTTGCACTGCAAGGCGGTGTCCTTACCACTGGACCACCAGGGGAAGCCTGTAGATGCAGATTTGACCAAAAGCTCTTCTCCCTCAGCTCACCACTGCCTTGGTTCTAAGTTGTTCAAACCATCTGCTACAGTGTCTTAGCACTCTGTCAGACCTTTCCTCATAAGTTCTATCCCAAGTAGGTGAGTTTAGTTCAAAGACCTTTTCCCTCTCCAGCCATCTCCTATCAGCTGAGGGTGCCATGTGCACCTGTGCCTACCCCACTGCAGCGCCCCACCCTAGTGGAACACTGCCTTTGTGGCCAGGGGCTTTACTCAGAACTTAAAGAAACTTTAAAAAAAAATCAAGGGAGATGGTCCCAATGGGTTCCCATTATATTTGTAATACTTTACTTCTAAGCTGGATGATGGGCACTTGCATGTTTACTGTATTATTTTGTAAGTAGGAAATACTTCCATACCACAAAGGAGGGTGCCTGAGAGTGAAGGAAAACCTGGAGCATGCGCAGAAGAGAGCTGAGTGGAGGTGCAACCGCTTTAGTCTCCAAGGGTCCAGGCTCAGGCATCACCAGTGGAGAGCAGGAGAGGAAGGGGCGGGAACAGGAACTTTGCGAAGCAGCACTTCTCTGACTTTCACGTGGTTCTGAAACACAGAGGACTCTTGCTAAAATACTGATGCAGATTCAGAAGGTCTGGGATGGGACGTCATTACACACTTGGTGTAGAAGGATGGAGTAGACACTGTGAAACGTGGACGCAAGTGCCTCCCCACTCCCTAGGTCCCTGGAGGAGTTGGCTGCAACATCTGCCCTTCCAAAACTACCCCCACCCACCTCCACCGCACCCCAGGCCCCCGCCCCCCTCACCCGGGAGAGACAAAGGAAGTGCACAAGCACCAAGCAGAAGCCTTATCTCTGGAAGGCCTTCTCTGCGGCTGTTGGCACAGAGCCTGAGATAACACGGGCCCTTTGCATGCAACTGGGAGGAGACGGAAGGAAAAGCAACGCCATCTAGGAGTGAAATCCCCCCGAAGAATTTCACCACTGGTGGTGAAGTCCTCCTCACTTCCATAGTTATGAGGATATGAGCGGAACTGTCCACATACCCTAAAAAGAAGTGTGGCTCTGACTCCCTCACACACAGACATGATCTAAAGTTAATTCCCCATTCAGTGATGAATCTTATGGGTAAGCTCTTCTTCCAAACTGCAAATAGCTTTGCCAACTACCTAAAAAAAATCAGTCAACGTGATTTTTTTTTTTTTATTAAGAATATTACTGACTAATCATGGATCATCAAATATTTGGTAAAAGAGGAATATGAAGATGTGTGAAAAAGTGACAGACTACAGATAAAAGGAAGAGACGAGAACAAGGGAATTAGCATCTTTAGAGAGGGCTAAAATGACAGTGGGTTCACACAAAAAGCTAGGCGGCTATGAAAAATGATCTGGCAGGGGGCATGAAAGAAACTATGGCAAATTAAACATTCCCCAGATACATTTAAAAATCAGTAGAATTGAATCACTGGTTTGCCTGAAAACTAAATTAGCAATCTGGAAGATAAAGTGGAGAAAATAGCTCAGAATACACAGAATGACAGAAAAGGAAAGTATCCAAAAGCTGAGATGGCAGATAGATCTAGAAACCTAGTCCAATGTAATGAATCCAAGATCAGAAAACAAAAATGATGAAATAAATGAGAACAGATAATCTTCCTGAACTAAAAAAAGATGATCAGATCGAAAATATTCACCCTTGTGCCAAGAATGAGTCTGTTGAAAATTTGAAATTCCTAATATAAAGCTTGTATAAAGAATTACCAGGATACGTACAAAAAACACAAAACAAAAACACAAAGAGAGGCCCAGGAGACTGTCATCACACTTTGTGTTAATAACACTGTCGCTAGAAGACACTGGAGCAAGACTTGAGAGTTCTCAGGGAAAGCTATTTTGAGCTGCATTTAATCGCCAGAAAACCGTTACGCCAGAGTTAAGGCAAAATAAGTTATCCAATGACTCAGAAATTTTCTCCCATCTCCTCTTTCTGGAATGACTTGGAGATGCAGTGCAGGAAAAGGACAACTGAAGGCAACAAACAGAACTGTCTGAGGAATATAATGGAAAGACATTTCAAGTTATCAGCTGTCAATCAGGCCTAGAAAGCAATTGGTTCAAGTTAGAACAGGGAAGACAGGAGGTAATGATTGAAGAACACTGATTAAAAATATGTTTCCTAACCTGGAAGATCTTAGATATGTAAAAAAGTACATGTAGGTTGTTTTATTCATTAGAATAAAGGGAAAAGAAGCTATTCAGATAGCACAATAAGATGGCTAATGAATTTGCCAACTACCTAAAAAATCAGTCAACGTATTAAAACTGACTAATCATGGATCATCAAATATTTGGTAAAGAGGAATATGAAGATGTGTGAAAAAGTGACAGACTACAGATAAAAGGAAGAGACGAGAACAAGGGAATTAGCATCTTTAGAGAGGGCTAAAATGACAGTGGGTTCACACAAAAAGCTAGGCGGCTATGAAAAATGATCTGGCAGGGGGCATGAAAGAAACTATGGCAAATTAAACATTCCCCAGATACATTTAAAAATCAGTAGAATTGAATCACTGGTTTGCCTGAAAACTAAATTAGCAATCTGGAAGATAAAGTGGAGAAAATAGCTCAGAATACACAGAATGACAGAAAAGGAAAGTATCCAAAAGCTGAGATGGCAGATAGATCTAGAAACCTAGTCCAATGTAATGAATCCAAGATCAGAAAACAAAAATGATGAAATAAATGAGAACAGATAATCTTCCTGAACTAAAAAAAGATGATCAGATCGAAAATATTCACCCTTGTGCCAAGAATGAGTCTGTTGAAAATTTGAAATTCCTAATATAAAGCTTGTATAAAGAATTACCAGGATACGTACAAAAAACACAAAACAAAAACACAAAGAGAGGCCCAGGAGACTGTCATCACACTTTGTGTTAATAACACTGTCGCTAGAAGACACTGGAGCAAGACTTGAGAGTTCTCAGGGAAAGCTATTTTGAGCTGCATTTAATCGCCAGAAAACCGTTACGCCAGAGTTAAGGCAAAATAAGTTATCCAATGACTCAGAAATTTTCTCCCATCTCCTCTTTCTGGAATGACTTGGAGATGCAGTGCAGGAAAAGGACAACTGAAGGCAACAAACAGAACTGTCTGAGGAATATAATGGAAAGACATTTCAAGTTATCAGCTGTCAATCAGGCCTAGAAAGCAATTGGTTCAAGTTAGAACAGGGAAGACAGGAGGTAATGATTGAAGAACACTGATTAAAAATATGTTTCCTAACCTGGAAGATCTTAGATATGTAAAAAAGTACATGTAGGTTGTTTTATTCATTAGAATAAAGGGGAAAAGAAGCTATTCAGATAGCACAATAAGATGAAGCAAACTGAAATGTGACATGACTTGGAAAAATAGAGGGGATATGAGTAAAAAGAATCCATTTTTCCATCTTTTTGGGGAGATGGAAATTCTTGATAACAGAAAAAATCACATTTCCATCTTCATAGACCTTACATACTACTTGAGCTGCAATTAATATTTATATGTTTTGGCTCTATAGGAAAGGTTGAAGGCAAAAGGAGAAGAGGGCCACAGAGGATGAGAAGGTTGGAGAGCATTACCCACTCAGTGGACACAAATCTGAGGAAACTCTGGGAGACAGTGAAAGACAGGGAAGCCGGGCATGCTGTGTTCCATGGGGTCACAAACAGTTGAACACAAATAGACTTCAGTGACTGAACAACAACATTTTGAGCATTTTGAATATGTTACTGGTTTTCAGTGTTTAAATTCGAAGTACCTTGGAAACCTAACCAAATACCCTTGGAAGCTGTCCTCCAATGTCCCGAGGGCTGCCTGTCTGCTCAGCACGAGGTCCTAGAGAGGCAGACCAGGAGAACCCTCACCTGCTCTTTCCCTCCTGCCCACACCGGGAGGGTGAAAGACCCTTCTGGCCCTCCTGGCCATCCCTGCCTCTGGATGTTCGCCTAAGCCAGAGCCTAGACCTTTAAAAGAAATCTCAGAAACTTATGGTTTTTCTTTGTTTTGAATTTGCTTAGCTCCTGGCAATTTGCTTAATGCTTTTCATAGAGACGTCTGCAGCTTCTTGTCAATAACAGTGGGTCACTCTGGATGTCTCAGTGATGAGTTCTCAGGAAAGCTATTTTGAGCTGCATTTAATCGCCAGAAAACCGTTACGCCAGAGTTAAGGCAAAATAAGTTATCCAATGACTCAGAAATTTTCTCCCATCTCCTCTTTCTGGAATGACTTGGAGATGCAGTGCAGGAAAAGGACAACTGAAGGCAACAAACAGAACTGTCTGAGGAATATAATGGAAAGACATTTCAAGTTATCAGCTGTCAATCAGGCCTAGAAAGCAATTGGTTCAAGTTAGAACAGGGAAGACAGGAGGTAATGATTGAAGAACACTGATTAAAAATATGTTTCCTAACCTGGAAGATCTTAGATATGTAAAAAAGTACATGTAGGTTGTTTTATTCATTAGAATAAAGGGGAAAAGAAGCTATTCAGATAGCACAATAAGATGAAGCAAACTGAAATGTGACATGACTTGGAAAAATAGAGGGGATATGAGTAAAAGAATCCTTTTTTCCATCTTTTTGGGGAGATGGAAATTCTTGATAACAGAAAAAATCACATTTCCATCTTCATAGACCTTACATACTACTTGAGCTGCAATTAATATTTATATGTTTTGGCTCTATAGGAAAGGTTGAAGGCAAAAGGAGAAGAGGGCCACAGAGGATGAGAAGGTTGGAGAGCATTACCCACTCAGTGGACACAAATCTGAGGAAACTCTGGGAGACAGTGAAAGACAGGGAAGCCGGGCATGCTGTGTTCCATGGGGTCACAAACAGTTGAACACAAATAGACTTCAGTGACTGAACAACAACATTTTGAGCATTTTGAATATGTTACTGGTTTTCAGTGTTTAAATTCGAAGTACCTTGGAAACCTAACCAAATACCCTTGGAAGCTGTCCTCCAATGTCCCGAGGGCTGCCTGTCTGCTCAGCACGAGGTCCTAGAGAGGCAGACCAGGAGAACCCTCACCTGCTCTTTCCCTCCTGCCCACACCGGGAGGGTGAAAGACCCTTCTGGCCCTCCCTGGCCATCCCTGCCTCTGGATGTTCGCCTAAGCCAGAGCCTAGACCTTTAAAAGAAATCTCAGAAACTTATGGTTTTTCTTTGTTTTGAATTTGCTTAGCTCCTGGCAATTTGCTTAATGCTTTTCATAGAGACGTCTGCAGCTTCTTGTCAATAACAGTGGGTGGAGGCACTCTGGGATGTCTCAGTGATGAGTCCCTCATTGCAAGCTTTGCAGATGACCTTTCCAGGGTGTACATTTAGGAAGATACTTGGCTCATGTGTGTCTAAAGCAAGACTCTGGAATATGTCCCGGTGCTCATTAGTCTTAAAGGTCTCGAGCATTCACATTGTCAGTCTCTGTTGCCATGCTTGTCAGCACCTCTGTCAGTACTGACTCACTCGGGGCCTGTGCAAACCACTGGCGTAACTGCTCTGAGACTTCTGCCAAGGAAATGCTAGTAGCTCTTCTGGGGAGAGTCGTATTTCTGATTGCAGCTTGCCATTCATCAACGTGTTCGGAACTTGCCTAATCTTGTCTGCTGGCCCAGAACATGCCATCTCCATGTTCTGATTAAGCTTTCCCATCCCACACCTCACTGCCTCCTCATTCACATTTCTCCGTCCTGAAATCTTTATTTCAGGAGATATCATTATACTCCAGTTTCCTATAATCACCATTCCACTGTGACTCAATGGTATCCAACAAAGCACTGAAACATCCTCCTTGGAACAGCAAGGACTGGTAGAGTCACGGAGTTATAACAAGGTAGAGTTGCCAGAGATCTTGAGATCAGGGTGTCCCACATGGACAACTGAGGCACAGAGGGATTACCTGACTTGCCAAAGACCGTCCAGCAAACTGAGCCTTTCGGGGGGGAACTAGACATCCAGAGATACAAGTATCAGAGAGGCCTTATAGAGGTATTTTGAGGACAATGGAAATAACTGCAAATTCTGGGAAGTATTTTGGAATTCCTCCCACAGATAGTGAGCAGCTGGCCTCTGTCTCCACTGAGGATAAGATATGGGGGAAGAGGGAAGGTTCTTAGTTACAGTTTGAATTTTTTTGGTAGAAGATGTGCTTTATTTCAGTGTTTCCATCTCATCAATAGTGAATGGTGGAGGTGGGTGGGAACTCCTTTCCGGACTCTAAGCAAGGGAGGTGCCTGCTCAGGGGTGGAGGAGCTGCAAGGGTCGGGGGGTTGCGGGTGGGGAAGCACTGGATGATAATGCAGTACTGTCTGTGCCTGATAGGGTGCCGCCCTGCTGCTCCAGGTGCGGCTGCCTGTGTGGGAGCTGATTCCTGCGCGGGCACCGGGAGCTCTCCCGGCCGCCTCTCAAGAGGTACACTCTGGGATGTCTCAGTGATGAGTCCCTCATTGCAAGCTTTGCAGATGACCTTTCCAGGGTGTACATTTAGGAAGATACTTGGCTCATGTGTGTCTAAAGCAAGACTCTGGAATATGTCCCGGTGCTCATTAGTCTTAAAGGTCTCGAGCATTCACATTGTCAGTCTCTGTTGCCATGCTTGTCAGCACCTCTGTCAGTACTGACTCACTCGGGGCCTGTGCAAACCACTGGCGTAACTGCTCTGAGACTTCTGCCAAGGAAATGCTAGTAGCTCTTCTGGGGAGAGTCGTATTTCTGATTGCAGCTTGCCATTCATCAACGTGTTCGGAACTTGCCTAATCTTGTCTGCTGGCCCAGAACATGCCATCTCCATGTTCTGATTAAGCTTTCCCATCCCACACCTCACTGCCTCCTCATTCACATTTCTCCGTCCTGAAATCTTTATTTCAGGAGATATCATTATACTCCAGTTTCCTATAATCACCATTCCACTGTGACTCAATGGTATCCAACAAAGCACTGAAACATCCTCCTTGGAACAGCAAGGACTGGTAGAGTCACGGAGTTATAACAAGGTAGAGTTGCCAGAGATCTTGAGATCAGGGTGTCCCACATGGACAACTGAGGCACAGAGGGATTACCTGACTTGCCAAAGACCGTCCAGCAAACTGAGCCTTTCGGGGGGGAACTAGACATCCAGAGATACAAGTATCAGAGAGGCCTTATAGAGGTATTTTGAGGACAATGGAAATAACTGCAAATTCTGGGAAGTATTTTGGAATTCCTCCCACAGATAGTGAGCAGCTGGCCTCTGTCTCCACTGAGGATAAGATATGGGGGAAGAGGGAAGGTTCTTAGTTACAGTTTGAATTTTTTTGGTAGAAGATGTGCTTTATTTCAGTGTTTCCATCTCATCAATAGTGAATGGTGGAGGTGGGTGGGAACTCCTTTCCGGACTCTAAGCAAGGGAGGTGCCTGCTCAGGGGTGGAGGAGCTGCAAGGGTGGGGGGGTTGCGGGTGGGGAAGCACTGGATGATAATGCAGTACTGTCTGTGCCTGATAGGGTGCCGCCCTGCTGCTCCAGGTGCGGCTGCCTGTGTGGGAGCTGATTCCTGCGCGGGCACCGGGAGCTCTCCCGGCCGCCTCTCAAGAGGTCCACGTATCAGATCCCAGGGTGGGCCTCTGGGACATAGGCAGCAGGGGCGCATGGGTCTCTAAACCGGAGGAATCTGATGTTCCTGCAACATCCTTGAGAAATCAAAGCGTGTAAGAGTCATCAAGATAGGGAAAAACTTGATGATCAGCTTCTTGATCTCTTCAGGAGGGGATTTTTGAACTATTTCTCTGATGTTTCAAGTTGAGCAAAGTACATGCTGTTGGAGTCCTTTCTGCATTCAGTTCAGGTATCTTCGGGGAAATACACTCTCCCACTCAGTAGTAATAAATCACCAGAAAGCAGTTCCAAGGGGTTATTTATAACTCCCCTGGTCCCGTGGCCCCTGGCTGGGACTTGGGCTGAGTTAGTGGGCTGCGGTCAGACTGTGTTCCATCACCAGGATGGATATATCGCCCTGTTCCCAGCGGCAGCGACCGAAAACGCTGATGAAGCGCTTGCTCAGAGCTGTGACCGCACTCGCTCGGCCCCTCTCCGGCCCTTCCTCTGATAGCCTAAATAAAGGCTCGAGAGTTCACATCTCCTACACAGTGATCGCAAGGAATGTACTGCGCCCTTTCCTCAGGATGTTCTTCGTACATCCTAATCTTGAGAAAGCCTAACTCCCTGAACTTTAAGGTTAGAAATAACTAGACAAGAAAACCCCTTCCCTAGATTTCTTGTAACTGTCAAAAAAGATGAGTAGTGCAAACACTGCTCCATGCCAGACTTCTCACTTTTTGTGAACCTTTGAACCGTATTGTTTGTAAAAAGAGTATGACATCCCCTGGCACGATAAGGTGAGTGTTGCTATTTCTGCCTTTTGACGGTTCCTTCTGCTTTGCTATCCATCACAAGTCTCCACATAGCTCTAGAAACTTAAATAAATGCTGTGATGACTCCAGATGGCTCAACACACTGACCCTGCCAGTCACCTCTCCTTCGTTACAGGAAAATCCTGCTTCTGTCTTCACCCACTCACTTTGGAAAAATGACTTACATCTTGGCAACTATAGAGGGCTTTGTATATCCTATTTGGATTGTTTTAGCCGTCACCCGTGCAGAAGGCAACATTTAATTTTCCAGTTCTGAAGGGTCTGAAGATGGCTGAGTCCTGTTTCCCCCTTATTTTCATCATTTATGTATTTTGAAATATGTGTGTGTGTGTGTGTGTGTGTGTGTGATCTGTGTGTTTTTCACACAGTGCTCTGAAGATGGGTTTCAACACTCTTTTATTCTTTGCAGAGTGTAAGCTCCTTGAAGGCTGAACTTGTTTTTTTTAATGTTAGACGAATTGCCCAGAATTTTTTTTTTTATCTGTACAGATTGTGGAGCAGTGCCTTTGACAAAGTGGAGACTGAATACAAATTTACTGTACTTAGACTGAATTTAATACAAATACAAGTCACTATGTGACTATATGAACAGTCTGTTGCTCTGGAGAAATAGCAGACTGTTTACACTGAGGCTGAGACCAAGTTGTAATAATTAGGCTAATCTTTACTGATTTTTGGTTAGGCCCATTCATCTCACAAACAAGAGTACAGAAGCCAGGTGCCCTGGTCCATCAGACAATGCAAAATCTGAAGCCATGTAATTGTTTCTTGGCAGAGGGTTACTGCCCAAGTGGTGTATAATAGAACCAGGACCCTCACACCACTCAGGAGGTATGGCCTGGCCCAGATCTCATTTAAATGTATTGTATTCAGAGCGTTCATTAGATGTAGCCTCTTGATCGCCACTCTTGAAGGGCCTAGGCTCCACAATGCGGCTGAAAGCAATGGTTGTATCACCACTATCTTAGGTCTCCTAGAATGACTCAGAATTTCTGTAATGCTCTACAAAATGCTCAGAATTTCTGTAGTGGTCTTCAAAATGTGTGAGAGCTGAAGAGGGAAGAAACACTTTGTACTTAAAGATTTAGGAGAGAGTGTAGGTACCAGTAAATCAGTCTAAAAGCAAAAATACTGAATTGGCAGCAAGAACTAACATTTTTGTGGGAATTTAAAATCAGGTATGTATTGACTCAAGTGTTTCAAGTTAAACTCACTAAAGCAGTGAGTTTATACCTTATAAAATGAAGTTTTCCAGTGGGATGATTTGGCCATTCAATAAAGAGATGACATCATGGACCAGAAAAGTTCCTGGGGCCAGGGTTTGGACGTGTCAGTCACAACTTCTTTCATCGCCTAAAAACCCTGAAGCCCGTATTTTTCCTTCCCCAGCAGCGCCTTATTCTTGCGATAGTTCATTTATCATGGAAAATGTAAAGTTTTGAATTCCATACAAGTATGCACCTTACTTCTGTAGTATAGACAAAAACGTTTCTTCTATATTGTTGGGACTTGTAGATTAAAGCGACCAAAGACTGATTAACAACAGAAAAGGCATCACAATTTTACTTCTAACTTTACATGTATAAGGGCTCCAGAGAAAAGAAATAAAGCCCTTGTGGAGCAGTGCCTTTGACAAAGTGGAGACTGAATACAAATTTACTGTACTTAGACTGAATTTAATACAAATACAAGTCACTATGTGACTATATGAACAGTCTGTTGCTCTGGAGAAATAGCAGACTGTTTACACTGAGGCTGAGACCAAGTTGTAATAATTAGGCTAATCTTTACTGATTTTTGGTTAGGCCCATTCATCTCACAAACAAGAGTACAGAAGCCAGGTGCCCTGGTCCATCAGACAATGCAAAATCTGAAGCCATGTAATTGTTTCTTGGCAGAGGGTTACTGCCCAAGTGGTGTATAATAGAACCAGGACCCTCACACCACTCAGGAGGTATGGCCTGGCCCAGATCTCATTTAAATGTATTGTATTCAGAGCGTTCATTAGATGTAGCCTCTTGATCGCCACTCTTGAAGGGCCTAGGCTCCACAATGCGGCTGAAAGCAATGGTTGTATCACCACTATCTTAGGTCTCCTAGAATGACTCAGAATTTCTGTAATGCTCTACAAAATGCTCAGAATTTCTGTAGTGGTCTTCAAAATGTGTGAGAGCTGAAGAGGGAAGAAACACTTTGTACTTAAAGATTTAGGAGAGAGTGTAGGTACCAGTAAATCAGTCTAAAAGCAAAAATACTGAATTGGCAGCAAGAACTAACATTTTTGTGGGAATTTAAAATCAGGTATGTATTGACTCAAGTGTTTCAAGTTAAACTCACTAAAGCAGTGAGTTTATACCTTATAAAATGAAGTTTTCCAGTGGGATGATTTGGCCATTCAATAAAGAGATGACATCATGGACCAGAAAAGTTCCTGGGGCCAGGGTTTGGACGTGTCAGTCACAACTTCTTTCATCGCCTAAAACCCTGAAGCCCGTATTTTTCCTTCCCCAGCAGGCCTTATTCTTGCGATAGTTCATTTATCATGGAAAATGTAAAGTTTTGAATTCCATACAAGTATGCACCTTACTTCTGTAGTATAGACAAAAACGTTTCTTCTATATTGTTGGGACTTGTAGATTAAAGCGACCAAAGACTGATTAACAACAGAAAAGGCATCACAATTTTACTTCTAACTTTACATGTATAAGGGCTCCAGAGAAAAGAAATAAAGCCCTTGGGCTTCCCTGGTAGCTCAGTGGTAAAGAGTTCACCTGCTAATGCAGGAGGCACGGGTTTGATCCCTGATCCTGGAGGATCCCACATGCTGCAAAGCAACTAAGTCTGTGAGCCACAACTATTGAGCCTGTGCTCTAGAGCCTTAGAGCTGCAACTATTGAGCCCGTGTGCCACAACTACTGAAGCCCGTGTGCCCTGGAGCCTGAGTTCCACAACACGAGAAGTCACCACCACAAGAAGCCTGCTCACCTCAACGAGAGAGTAGCACCCGCTCCCTGCAATTACAGAAGAGCCTGTGGCAGCAGGGAAAACCCAGAATGGCCCAACAAACAAACAAACAAACTCTCTAAAAAGCAGTTACACTTGGCGGGGGTAGGGCTTATATACCATCCTAACTAAGGCAATAAATTGTGGAGAAAAGACTCAGTGAAGGAAAGGGGATTTGGGCTCCTAGCAATGGTGAAATGTGGGAAGGTAAATATATAGGTGAAACTATAGTGCATCTGTGCTCGGCTGCTCAGTTGTGTTTGACTCTTTGTGACCCTATGGGCTATAGCCCACCAGGCTCCTCGGTCCATGGGATTCTTCAGGTAAGAGCACTGGAGTGGGTTGCCATTTCCTCCTCCACAAACTAAGGGTTGGTAAGGGTTATTTGGTAAGATTGTTCATGCAGACCCATCTAGGGGCTGCCTCTATCTCTGTGATAAAGGTTGTTTTCTTTCTGGTCTGAAAGAGTGCGGGGACAACTTCACGTAGGAATTTATGCCCCCTTTTTTTTTTGGTACATATTTTTCTTTCAGCCTTTTCCTCCCCTGTGGTATAAAACCCTGAAGCCCGTATTTTTCCTTCCCCAGCAGAGCCTTATTCTTGCGATAGTTCATTTATCATGGAAAATGTAAAGTTTTGAATTCCATACAAGTATGCACCTTACTTCTGTAGTATAGACAAAAACGTTTCTTCTATATTGTTGGGACTTGTAGATTAAAGCGACCAAAGACTGATTAACAACAGAAAAGGCATCACAATTTTACTTCTAACTTTACATGTATAAGGGCTCCAGAGAAAAGAAATAAAGCCCTTGGGCTTCCCTGGTAGCTCAGTGGTAAAGAGTTCACCTGCTAATGCAGGAGGCACGGGTTTGATCCCTGATCCTGGAGGATCCCACATGCTGCAAAGCAACTAAGTCTGTGAGCCACAACTATTGAGCCTGTGCTCTAGAGCCTTAGAGCTGCAACTATTGAGCCCGTGTGCCACAACTACTGAAGCCCGTGTGCCCTGGAGCCTGAGTTCCACAACACGAGAAGTCACCACCACAAGAAGCCTGCTCACCTCAACGAGAGAGTAGCACCCGCTCCCTGCAATTACAGAAGAGCCTGTGGCAGCAGGGAAAACCCAGAATGGCCCAACAAACAAACAAACAAACTCTCTAAAAAGCAGTTACACTTGGCGGGGGTAGGGCTTATATACCATCCTAACTAAGGCAATAAATTGTGGAGAAAAGACTCAGTGAAGGAAAGGGGATTTGGGCTCCTAGCAATGGTGAAATGTGGGAAGGTAAATATATAGGTGAAACTATAGTGCATCTGTGCTCGGCTGCTCAGTTGTGTTTGACTCTTTGTGACCCTATGGGCTATAGCCCACCAGGCTCCTCGGTCCATGGGATTCTTCAGGTAAGAGCACTGGAGTGGGTTGCCATTTCCTCCTCCACAAACTAAGGGTTGGTAAGGGTTATTTGGTAAGATTGTTCATGCAGACCCATCTAGGGGCTGCCTCTATCTCTGTGATAAAGGTTGTTTTCTTTCTGGTCTGAAAGAGGGCGGGGGACAACTTCACGTAGGAATTTATGCCCCCCCTTTTTTTCTTTTGGTACATATTTTTCTTTCAGTTCAAAATCATTTTATACGAAAGTGGTCTATTTGGGTGCGGTATGCGTGGATCCCCCGTATTTCACTTGTTTATGAGTTTGGCTGTGTCAGGGCTCAGCTGCAGCACACAAGATCTCCGCTGTGTCATGCAGCCTCCACAGTCCTGTTGCACAGGCTCTTTAGTTGCTCCATGGCATGTGCAATCTTAGTTGCCCGACCAGGGGTGGAGCCTTAGTTCCCTGAATTGCAAGGCAGCTACTTAACCACTCGACCACCAGAGAAGTCCCTTCTCTTCATTTTGTATATTTCCCATCACTTAAAGAAAAATATGCTTACCACAGTTTAGTGAAGAAATATTTGGGTTTATGCTTGGATGAGAATATTCTGGGAGAAAAACATACCCAGTTGGAAGGCAAGTGATGTGGATACTGTGAGCAACTGGGGTTTTAAATCCAGGGTTTTCAAGGCCTCTGTACATACAGAACCAGTATCTGAACAAAGATGAAAGGCAAAGGTTGAGTACAGTTTCTGCACTTCTGGATTCCAGTCTTGTTCAAGAATATCAGTGAAGACAGTTAGCTCCAGTGGGTGGACTCATCATTTTAAGAAGGTCTAAAAAAAAAGAAATGGAACTCATTCACAGGGACTTTACCAAATCTGACTTTTATTAGTCTATTATGGCAAATGGAGTGGAAAGAAGCCCAGATCATGAGTGTGAAATGAAACTGGATATTTTTCATAGTTTTCTTAAGATTTTGTAGATCTTAAGAACAGAGACTCAGTGAAAAAGGGCTCCTCAATGGTGAAATGTGGGAAGGTAAATATATAGGTGAAACTATAGTGCATCTGTGCTCGGCTGCTCAGTTGTGTTTGACTCTTTGTGACCCTATGGGCTATAGCCCACCAGGCTCCTCGGTCCATGGGATTCTTCAGGTAAGAGCACTGGAGTGGGTTGCCATTTCCTCCTCCACAAACTAAGGGTTGGTAAGGGTTATTTGGTAAGATTGTTCATGCAGACCCATCTAGGGGCTGCCTCTATCTCTGTGATAAAGGTTGTTTTCTTTCTGGTCTGAAAGAGGGCGGGGGACAACTTCACGTAGGAATTTATGCCCCCCCTTTTTTTCTTTTGGTACATATTTTTCTTTCAGTTCAAAATCATTTTATACGAAAGTGGTCTATTTGGGTGCGGTATGCGTGGATCCCCCGTATTTCACTTGTTTATGAGTTTGGCTGTGTCAGGGCTCAGCTGCAGCACACAAGATCTCCGCTGTGTCATGCAGCCTCCACAGTCCTGTTGCACAGGCTCTTTAGTTGCTCCATGGCATGTGCAATCTTAGTTGCCCGACCAGGGGTGGAGCCTTAGTTCCCTGAATTGCAAGGCAGCTACTTAACCACTCGACCACCAGAGAAGTCCCTTCTCTTCATTTTGTATATTTCCCATCACTTAAAGAAAAATATGCTTACCACAGGTTAGTGAGGAAGTAATTGGGTTTATGCTTGGACGAGGGTATTCTGGGACAAAAGCATAGCCAGCTGAAAGGCAAGTGATGTGGATACTGTGAGCAACTGGGGTTTTAAATCCAGGGTTTTCAAGGCCTCTGTACATACAGAACCAGTATCTGAACAAAGATGAAAGGCAAAGGTTGAGTACAGTTTCTGCACTTCTGGATTCCAGTCTTGTTCAAGAATATCAGTGAAGACAGTTAGCTCCAGTGGGTGGACTCATCATTTTAAGAAGGTCTAAAAAAAAAGAAATGGAACTCATTCACAGGGACTTTACCAAATCTGACTTTTATTAGTCTATTATGGCAAATGGAGTGGAAAGAAGCCCAGATCATGAGTGTGAAATGAAACTGGATATTTTTCATAGTTTTCTTAAGATTTTGTATCTGAAAGGCGTCTTTTCAGCAATAACTTAGAACAGAGATTTCATGAAGCGCTTAATTTTTAGCATGTTCTATACAAACTCATGTAAATAAAGACAGTACAAAGCAAGGTGGATGTTCTCACAAGGTGGTATTTTCCTCATGGGAAATCATCAGGAAGGTCTGGAAAAACACAGGATTTAGTTGACCAGTGGGATATTGTAATGCTAGAAAAGGAAATGTATTTATGAGCATGGAGACAGTTTTAGTAAAGCATTACTGTGATCATGTTACCCTTTCCCTTAGGACTTTCCACTCTTCAGGAATTAGTGCATTTAGTTGATGCTTCTAAAGGGACATCTCTCTTATCCCTTTGCCCAGCCTGAGGTAATTATGAGCGAATTGCATTCAGCATGAGTTTCCTTCAAAGAAGTCAGGTTGCCTGAGGTGGGTTGACTGAAGCAATGCTTTCTGACATGGGAGTCTCTTTAATTCGGGGACACTCACCATCTCTTCCGAGGCGCTATTTGGTTCATAATGACTTTCAAATCCTCCTGTTCTTTCCTCCAGGAATTTCTGGCCTCCTATTAACCTTCACCTGGCCTGTTAGATTTTTTTTTTTATGGTGTGAAGTTTCCCCATTTGGATATTTATTCTTGACCTGATTCTCTTCACTGAATGGAGAGTTTCTGAGTTAAATAATTACATACCTGAAAGCATGTATTTTGTAGGAAAAACTTTTAACAACTTCTCAGGTTCTTTGCAGCGTTAGTTTGCAAACTGGGAGAAAACATACCCAGTTGGAAGGCAAGTGATGTGGATACTGTGAGCAACTGGGGTTTTAAATCCAGGGTTTTCAAGGCCTCTGTACATACAGAACCAGTATCTGAACAAAGATGAAAGGCAAAGGTTGAGTACAGTTTCTGCACTTCTGGATTCCAGTCTTGTTCAAGAATATCAGTGAAGACAGTTAGCTCCAGTGGGTGGACTCATCATTTTAAGAAGGTCTAAAAAAAAAGAAATGGAACTCATTCACAGGGACTTTACCAAATCTGACTTTTATTAGTCTATTATGGCAAATGGAGTGGAAAGAAGCCCAGATCATGAGTGTGAAATGAAACTGGATATTTTTCATAGTTTTCTTAAGATTTTGTATCTGAAAGGCGTCTTTTCAGCAATAACTTAGAACAGAGATTTCATGAAGCGCTTAATTTTTAGCATGTTCTATACAAACTCATGTAAATAAAGACAGTACAAAGCAAGGTGGATGTTCTCACAAGGTGGTATTTTCCTCATGGGAAATCATCAGGAAGGTCTGGAAAAACACAGGATTTAGTTGACCAGTGGGATATTGTAATGCTAGAAAAGGAAATGTATTTATGAGCATGGAGACAGTTTTAGTAAAGCATTACTGTGATCATGTTACCCTTTCCCTTAGGACTTTCCACTCTTCAGGAATTAGTGCATTTAGTTGATGCTTCTAAAGGGACATCTCTCTTATCCCTTTGCCCAGCCTGAGGTAATTATGAGCGAATTGCATTCAGCATGAGTTTCCTTCAAAGAAGTCAGGTTGCCTGAGGTGGGTTGACTGAAGCAATGCTTTCTGACATGGGAGTCTCTTTAATTCGGGGACACTCACCATCTCTTCCGAGGCGCTATTTGGTTCATAATGACTTTCAAATCCTCCTGTTCTTTCCTCCAGGAATTTCTGGCCTCCTATTAACCTTCACCTGGCCTGTTAGATTTTTTTTTTTATGGTGTGAAGTTTCCCCATTTGGATATTTATTCTTGACCTGATTCTCTTCACTGAATGGAGAGTTTCTGAGTTAAATAATTACATACCTGAAAGCATGTATTTTGTAGGAAAAACTTTTAACAACTTCTCAGGTTCTTTGCAGCGTTAGTTTGCAAACTGTTCCATTTCTCTAGAAGGGCTTACCTTAATGATGTTAACGTGGGATTTTAAAATGCAATTATTTCTATATCCACGGCCCTCTGTTGGATCTGTGAAAGAATGTACATATTGCAGCTGCAAGACTGAAGGGCTCACCGTGCCTCAATCCTACTTGACTTTACTCAGTTGTTGAGTCCCTCTTGGCTCTCTCTGCCTTATGATGGATGAAAAATGCTAGCTCTGAGAAGGTGACTGGGAGCCCCAGGGCCAGCTTAGAGGGGGCTCATTTACTAAGGTTTGGGCAGTACTGTACAGCAGGCAGGTGGCTTTAAGGCAGGAGTCTCCCAACTCTGGAATCTAACGTGGCTTGAATCATCCCCAAACCACCTCTTCCCCCATCCGTGGAAAAATTGCCTTCCACAAAACTGTTTTCTGCTTGGGTCTTCCCTGGTAGCTCAGTGGTAAAGAGTTCACCTTCCAATGCAGGAGACAAGGTTCGATCCCTGATCTGGGAAGGTCCCACATCCTGCAGAGCAACTAAGCCCATGAGCCACAACTATTTAACCTGTGCTCTAAAGCTCGGATCTGCAGCTATTGAGCCCATGTACAGCCACTACTGAAGACCGTGAGCCCTAGAGCCCGAGTTCCACAACAGGAGAAGTCACTGCAGCAAGAAGCCTGCTCACCTCAACTAGAGAGTAGCCCCCATTCCCTGCAACTAGAGGAGAGCTGCAGCAGCAGTAAAAACCCAGAATAGTCAAAAATAAATTAAAATAATACAAAAACCCCAAAACTGTTCCCTGCTGCCAAAAAGGTTAGGGAACACTGCTTTAAGGTCATGGGAAAAATAGAATCCATAGTTGACCTAGTTACCCCAATCCCAAATCTCTTCAGAGGAAGGATATGAATGAATTGAAATCCTCCTGTTCTTTCCTCCAGGAATTTCTCTCCTATTAACCTTCACCTGGCCTGTTAGATTTTTTTATGGTGTGAAGTTTCCCCATTTGGATATTTATTCTTGACCTGATTCTCTTCACTGAATGGAGAGTTTCTGAGTTAAATAATTACATACCTGAAAGCATGTATTTTGTAGGAAAAACTTTTAACAACTTCTCAGGTTCTTTGCAGCGTTAGTTTGCAAACTGTTCCATTCTCTAGAAGGGCTTACCTTAATGATGTTAACGTGATTTTAAAATGCAATTATTTCTATATCCACGGCCCTCTGTTGGATCTGTGAAAGAATGTACATATTGCAGCTGCAAGACTGAAGGGCTCACCGTGCCTCAATCCTACTTGACTTTACTCAGTTGTTGAGTCCCTCTTGGCTCTCTCTGCCTTATGATGGATGAAAAATGCTAGCTCTGAGAAGGTGACTGGGAGCCCCAGGGCCAGCTTAGAGGGGGCTCATTTACTAAGGTTTGGGCAGTACTGTACAGCAGGCAGGTGGCTTTAAGGCAGGAGTCTCCCAACTCTGGAATCTAACGTGGCTTGAATCATCCCCAAACCACCTTTTCCCCCCATCCGTGGAAAAATTGCCTTCCACAAAACTGTTTTCTGCTTGGGTCTTCCCTGGTAGCTCAGTGGTAAAGAGTTCACCTTCCAATGCAGGAGACGAGGTTCGATCCCTGATCTGGGAAGGTCCCACATCCTGCAGAGCAACTGAGCCCCTGAGCCATAACTATTTAACCTGTGCTCTAAAGCTCGGATCTGCAGCTATTGAGCCCATGTACAGCCACTACTGAAGACCGTGAGCCCTAGAGCCCGAGTTCCACAACAGGAGAAGTCACTGCAGCAAGAAGCCTGCTCACCTCAACTAGAGAGTAGCCCCCATTCCCTGCAACTAGAGGAGAGCTGCAGCAGCAGTAAAAACCCAGAATAGTCAAAAATAAATTAAAATAATACAAAAAAACCCCAAAACTGTTCCCTGCTGCCAAAAAAGGTTAGGGAACACTGCTTTAAGGTCATGGGAAAAATAGAATCCATAGTTGACCTAGTTACCCCAATCCCAAATCTCTTCAGAGGGAAGGATATGAATGAATTGCACTTTATAGCTGTGATGGGGGCAGGGCAGAGATGGGGCCCTTCTCTTCACCTTCGGTTTCATTGTGTCACCTTCAGTTTCATTGTGTCAGGATATAACTGTTTGGGAGTTCTCTGGTGGCCTAGTGGTTAGGATTCTGGACTTTCATTGCCATGGCCTGGGTTCAGCCCCTGACTGGGGATCTGTGACCCTACAGGCTGCATAGCCAACAACATCGACAAAATCATGATCATTTATTTTTCCATCCTGGTGATGTCCACTTACCAAGGCTGAGGAGGTAGGGAAGGCTCCTGTTACAAATGGTATGAAGCCATCTCTATGAAGCCATGTCTATAGGGGGCCTGCAGTGGAACTGCCTCGGTGAGCTTGATGCCTCTGGGGGCCCCTCATCCGGGACTGGGGATGTGTAATGCGTCATTCTTTTCATTTTTCATTTTTGATATGCTTTTACAGAGTAATTTTATTTGTGTGCCAGTCTCTGGAATTTTTTTCTATCTGTATCATCAAACATTCTGCCTCTCTCCACCTCCCCTCCCCTTTAGGTATTTCTCAGATAAGGTCGGAACAGCCTGTGCTCAGAGCTCGCCTCCCTGGCTCCCTTGTGATCTGCACATGCATTTCTGTCACTGAGTATTGCTAACTCAGATGAAATGTGGAGATTATGGGGACTTGTATTAGGTTACAGATCCTTGAGACAGCGTGTGAGGTGGCGTGACAACTAATGTTCCCTAGTGTGGTTTCTGAGCTTGGCCTTTCTGCAGCCTGTGCAGTTTTCAAGGAAATGGCTGAGTGGTTTTGTTCTGGTTGGTGGCAGGGAATGGGAGACACGATCCCTGATCTGGGAAGGTCCCACATCCTGCAGAGCAACTAAGCCCATGAGCCACAACTATTTAACCTGTGCTCTAAAGCTCGGATCTGCAGCTATTGAGCCCATGTACAGCCACTACTGAAGACCGTGAGCCCTAGAGCCCGAGTTCCACAACAGGAGAAGTCACTGCAGCAAGAAGCCTGCTCACCTCAACTAGAGAGTAGCCCCCATTCCCTGCAACTAGAGGAGAGCTGCAGCAGCAGTAAAAACCCAGAATAGTCAAAAATAAATTAAAATAATACAAAAAAACCCCAAAACTGTTCCCTGCTGCCAAAAAAGGTTAGGGAACACTGCTTTAAGGTCATGGGAAAAATAGAATCCATAGTTGACCTAGTTACCCCAATCCCAAATCTCTTCAGAGGGAAGGATATGAATGAATTGCACTTTATAGCTGTGATGGGGGCAGGGCAGAGATGGGGCCCTTCTCTTCACCTTCGGTTTCATTGTGTCACCTTCAGTTTCATTGTGTCAGGATATAACTGTTTGGGAGTTCTCTGGTGGCCTAGTGGTTAGGATTCTGGACTTTCATTGCCATGGCCTGGGTTCAGCCCCTGACTGGGGATCTGTGACCCTACAGGCTGCATAGCCAACAACATCGACAAAATCATGATCATTTATTTTTCCATCCTGGTGATGTCCACTTACCAAGGCTGAGGAGGTAGGGAAGGCTCCTGTTACAAATGGTATGAAGCCATCTCTATGAAGCCATGTCTATAGGGGGCCTGCAGTGGAACTGCCTCGGTGAGCTTGATGCCTCTGGGGGCCCCTCATCCGGGACTGGGGATGTGTAATGCGTCATTCTTTTCATTTTTCATTTTTGATATGCTTTTACAGAGTAATTTTATTTGTGTGCCAGTCTCTGGAATTTTTTTCTATCTGTATCATCAAACATTCTGCCCTCTCTCCACCTCCCCTCCCCTTTAGGTATTTCTCAGATAAGGTCGGAACAGCCTGTGCTCAGAGCTCGCCTCCCTGGCTCCCTTGTGATCTGCACATGCATTTCTGTCACTGAGTATTGCTAACTCAGATGAAATGTGGAGATTATGGGGACTTGTATTAGGTTACAGATCCTTGAGACAGCGTGTGAGGTGGCGTGACAACTAATGTTCCCTAGTGTGGTTTCTGAGCTTGGCCTTTCTGCAGCCTGTGCAGTTTTCAAGGAAATGGCTGAGTGGTTTTGTTCTGGTTGGTGGCAGGGAATGGGAACAGATGAGGAGACACTCATCGTACCTTAAAATTGCGCCCAAGGGCAGGAACGAGGAAAAAAGAGAAAGTCCAGCCTGACTGGCTGTCCTTGGCTTTGACCTGGCCCATGAGTTGATGTCCACTGAGGTGCCCTCCTGGAAGCACAGGCTCCCTTGGGGTTGGCTGTTCCTCTGCAGGACACTGCTCTCTATCAGGAAGAGAGTTGATGCTTTTCTCCGCTGCCTTGAGGGCCCTGGAGTGGGAAAGGCCTGGTGTGGGAGGATTGGGTGGGCACTGGGGCCACATGTAGCCTGTACCCACAGGAATCTTGGTGGACCTCTGGGAAGGGAAATGAATGAGATCTGGTCACAGCTCTATGTACAGCCTGGTCTAATTGTCATGGATCCAGGCAACGGGGTTTATGGCTTCTGGTCTCTGCCAGTCTGTGGACAGTGTGAGTTTCATCAGGCTGAAGATGGCTTCATTGTGAATGCTTCTTGAGCAGCTGAGGAAACATGCTGATGACGACAGTGCTTCTCAAGTAATGAAAAGGAAATCCCTCTCTGATCATGAATGTGTTTGTTACCTATTGGAGTTCAAAAATTCCAGTTAACATGCTCAGTTGCGTCCAACTCTTTGACCTCACAAATTGTAGCCCACCAGGCTCCTCTGTCCATGGGATCTTTCCAGCACATAGCTAGTCTTATTTACTACTTATAGGACTTGAAAGAGCTTGGACCAGGCAATAAGGAGAAATGGTTTTGCTGTGTAGTTCAGCTGAGGTCAGGTATGGCTGGGGCGTGTCCTGGAATTTTTTCTATCTGTATCATCAAACATTCTGCCCTCTCTCCACCTCCCCTCCCCTTTAGGTATTTCTCAGATAAGGTCGGAACAGCCTGTGCTCAGAGCTCGCCTCCCTGGCTCCCTTGTGATCTGCACATGCATTTCTGTCACTGAGTATTGCTAACTCAGATGAAATGTGGAGATTATGGGGACTTGTATTAGGTTACAGATCCTTGAGACAGCGTGTGAGGTGGCGTGACAACTAATGTTCCCTAGTGTGGTTTCTGAGCTTGGCCTTTCTGCAGCCTGTGCAGTTTTCAAGGAAATGGCTGAGTGGTTTTGTTCTGGTTGGTGGCAGGGAATGGGAACAGATGAGGAGACACTCATCGTACCTTAAAATTGCGCCCAAGGGCAGGAACGAGGAAAAAAGAGAAAGTCCAGCCTGACTGGCTGTCCTTGGCTTTGACCTGGCCCATGAGTTGATGTCCACTGAGGTGCCCTCCTGGAAGCACAGGCTCCCTTGGGGTTGGCTGTTCCTCTGCAGGACACTGCTCTCTATCAGGAAGAGAGTTGATGCTTTTCTCCGCTGCCTTGAGGGCCCTGGAGTGGGAAAGGCCTGGTGTGGGAGGATTGGGTGGGCACTGGGGCCACATGTAGCCTGTACCCACAGGAATCTTGGTGGACCTCTGGGAAGGGAAATGAATGAGATCTGGTCACAGCTCTATGTACAGCCTGGTCTAATTGTCATGGATCCAGGCAACGGGGTTTATGGCTTCTGGTCTCTGCCAGTCTGTGGACAGTGTGAGTTTCATCAGGCTGAAGATGGCTTCATTGTGAATGCTTCTTGAGCAGCTGAGGAAACATGCTGATGACGACAGTGCTTCTCAAGTAATGAAAAGGAAATCCCTCTCTGATCATGAATGTGTTTGTTACCTATTGGAGTTCAAAAATTCCAGTTAACATGCTCAGTTGCGTCCAACTCTTTGACCTCACAAATTGTAGCCCACCAGGCTCCTCTGTCCATGGGATCTTTCCAGCACATAGCTAGTCTTATTTACTACTTATAGGACTTGAAAAGAGCTTGGACCAGGCAATAAGGAGAAATGGTTTTGCTGTGTAGTTCAGCTGAGGTCAGGTATGGCTGGGGCGTGTCCTGGTGAATTGTAGAAGTCTAGAAAGAGCTAGGACCCTGAGTTGTATGTCCCCCAAAGAGTAGGGCAGCCAGTGAAGGGCCAGATGCCCGGCAGAGCAGAAGGAGGAAGTGAGAGCACCACTGTGGCAATGGCCATGAGGGGGCGTCCCTGCAAACAGCTGGAAGCAGTGAGGTCCCTGTCCTACCATGGCATAGTTAATAGGTTAATAACTAAATTGTGGTCTATGTATTTAATGGAATATTATTCAGCCCTAAAAAAGAAATTCTGATCATTGCTACAGTATGGATGAAATTGAAAACATGATGCAGAGTGAAACAAACCAGATGCAAAAGAGCAGACAGTGTATGATTTCATTTATGAGGTAAGTAGAATCATCAAATTCATAGAAATGGAAAGTGGAGCAGTGGTTGCCAGGGGTTGGGAGAGGAGGAAAAGGGGGATTATTGTTAAATGGGTATAGAGTCTCAGTTTGGAATGAGAAGAACATTCTGGAGGCGGGAGGTACTGATGGCTGCACAGCAGTGCAAATGTACTTAATACCACTGCTGTGCACTTAAAAGTGGTTAAAATGATATACTCTATGTTATATATATATTTTACTACAATTAGAAAAGTGTGGGATAGCTAAAGTGACTGTATCAAGGGGGAGATAATAGGTCATGGTCACTGAAAGGAAACGCCAACTATGCCCCTGGTGTAGTGAATCAGAAACCTGGACCTAAGCCCAGCTCTTGGTGAACAAGTCACCAAACCTCCCCGACCTCTTCTTCTCATTTGTGGTTAGAAACCAGGACCCCGTGTTCTACTTCAGGGAACTGGATTATCTTGTGAAAGTATGCTGTAAACATATAAATTTCTACACCCATGAAAGCATTGCTACTCAAAGGAATGGAAAAGTCCATGTAAATCCATATTTCAGTGACCTAGATGGTGCGTGAAGATCATCATGTCCTTAGGTTAGTATTCTGGAGGCGGCTCTCCCGGGTGGATGGAGAGAGTTCGAATCAAAGTAAGATCAGGACAGGAGACAGTCACAGGGTTCGATCCCTGGATGGGGAAGATTCCCTGGAAAAGGAGATGGCAACTCAGTCCAGTGTTCTTGCTTGGAAAATTCCATGGGCAGATTTGCCTGGTGGGCTACGGTGCATTGGGTTGCAAAGAGTTGGACATGACTGAAGCGACTTAACACACAGGGGATAGTCATTCACAGACATGCTGCAATGGCCATGAGGGGGCGTCCCTGCAAACAGCTGGAAGCAGTGAGGTCCCTGTCCTACCATGGCATAGTTAATAGGTTAATAACTAAATTGTGGTCTATGTATTTAATGGAATATTATTCAGCCCTAAAAAAGAAATTCTGATCATTGCTACAGTATGGATGAAATTGAAAACATGATGCAGAGTGAAACAAACCAGATGCAAAAGAGCAGACAGTGTATGATTTCATTTATGAGGTAAGTAGAATCATCAAATTCATAGAAATGGAAAGTGGAGCAGTGGTTGCCAGGGGTTGGGAGAGGAGGAAAAGGGGGATTATTGTTAAATGGGTATAGAGTCTCAGTTTGGAATGAGAAGAACATTCTGGAGGCGGGAGGTACTGATGGCTGCACAGCAGTGCAAATGTACTTAATACCACTGCTGTGCACTTAAAAGTGGTTAAAATGATATACTCTATGTTATATATATATTTTACTACAATTAGAAAAGTGTGGGATAGCTAAAGTGACTGTATCAAGGGAGAGATAATAGGTCATGGTCACTGAAAGGAAACGCCAACTATGCCCCTGGTGTAGTGAATCAGAAACCTGGACCTAAGCCCAGCTCTTGGTGAACAAGTCACCAAACCTCCCTGACCTCTTCTTCTCATTTGTGGTTAGAAACCAGGACCCCGTGTTCTACTTCAGGGGAACTGGATTATCTTGTGAAAGTATGCTGTAAACATATAAATTTCTACACCCATGAAAGCATTGCTACTCAAAGGAATGGAAAAGTCCATGTAAATCCATATTTCAGTGACCTAGATGGTGCGTGAAGATCATCATGTCCTTAGGTTAGTATTCTGGAGGCGGCTCTCCCGGGTGGATGGAGAGAGTTCGAATCAAAGTAAGATCAGGACAGGAGACAGTCACAGGGTTCGATCCCTGGATGGGGAAGATTCCCTGGAAAAGGAGATGGCAACTCAGTCCAGTGTTCTTGCTTGGAAAATTCCATGGGCAGATTTGCCTGGTGGGCTACGGTGCATTGGGTTGCAAAGAGTTGGACATGACTGAAGCGACTTAACACACAGGGGATAGTCATTCACAGACATGCTGCAAAATCGACATGGCCTTGAGTCACTTTACTGTGTTGCTTCTCTGTTAAGACTTAAGCCTCAGAGGGAGGCTCAGAGACATCTACAGCCTCAGTGAAACAGCTTCTTTCCAGCTGAATGTCTCTAATGACCTGCTAACAATGAAGCTGTAAATTAACATCCATAAAATCCAATAAAGGAGGTGCCTGTTGGATACATATGACCCGTGGTTGGTACAGGGTTTGGGTAAATTAAAGAGTGATTGAGCCTGGGCAGTATTGCAGGGATTTGGCTTTAGACACCAATGGCCTATTTCTGTGCTAACAGCTTATTTGCCGACTGCTGTATGCTGGTGTGCTGGGCTCAGTCGTGTCTGATTGTCTGTGACCCTATGGACTGTAGCCTGCCAGGCTCCTCTATACATGGGATTTTCTAGGCAAGAATACTGGAGTTGCTAATCATTTCCTCTTCCAGGGAAACTTCCTGACTCAGGAATCTCCCGCATTTCCTGCATCTCCTGTGTTGGCAGTCGAATTCCTTACTGCTGAGTCACCTGGGAAAGCCATGCAATGCAACATTCAGAAACAAAGCAGGTTTCCTTATAAGACTCTTCTGGTTCTGTCATCTGCATAGGTTAAAACTGTCAGAGAGGGCCCATTATTAGAGCTATGGTTTGATCAGCCTTAAAGGTGATTAGAAGAAATATAGAATTTTCTGGTCACTCATCAGGGAACTGGATTATCTTGTGAAAGTATGCTGTAAACATATAAATTTCTACACCCATGAAAGCATTGCTACTCAAAGGAATGGAAAAGTCCATGTAAATCCATATTTCAGTGACCTAGATGGTGCGTGAAGATCATCATGTCCTTAGGTTAGTATTCTGGAGGCGGCTCTCCCGGGTGGATGGAGAGAGTTCGAATCAAAGTAAGATCAGGACAGGAGACAGTCACAGGGTTCGATCCCTGGATGGGGAAGATTCCCTGGAAAAGGAGATGGCAACTCAGTCCAGTGTTCTTGCTTGGAAAATTCCATGGGCAGATTTGCCTGGTGGGCTACGGTGCATTGGGTTGCAAAGAGTTGGACATGACTGAAGCGACTTAACACACAGGGGATAGTCATTCACAGACATGCTGCAAAATCGACATGGCCTTGAGTCACTTTACTGTGTTGCTTCTCTGTTAAGACTTAAGCCTCAGAGGGAGGCTCAGAGACATCTACAGCCTCAGTGAAACAGCTTCTTTCCAGCTGAATGTCTCTAATGACCTGCTAACAATGAAGCTGTAAATTAACATCCATAAAATCCAATAAAGGAGGTGCCTGTTGGATACATATGACCCGTGGTTGGTACAGGGTTTGGGTAAATTAAAGAGTGATTGAGCCTGGGCAGTATTGCAGGGATTTGGCTTTAGACACCAATGGCCTATTTCTGTGCTAACAGCTTATTTGCCGACTGCTGTATGCTGGTGTGCTGGGCTCAGTCGTGTCTGATTGTCTGTGACCCTATGGACTGTAGCCTGCCAGGCTCCTCTATACATGGGATTTTCTAGGCAAGAATACTGGAGTTGCTAATCATTTCCTCTTCCAGGGAAACTTCCTGACTCAGGAATCTCCCGCATTTCCTGCATCTCCTGTGTTGGCAGTCGAATTCCTTACTGCTGAGTCACCTGGGAAAGCCATGCAATGCAACATTCAGAAACAAAGCAGGTTTCCTTATAAGACTCTTCTGGTTCTGTCATCTGCATAGGTTAAAACTGTCAGAGAGGGCCCATTATTAGAGCTATGGTTTGATCAGCCTTAAAGGTGATTAGAAGAAATATAGAATTTTCTGGTCACTCATCAGGGATGGCACTTGGATTTTTCATTCTTGGCTATATTCAAGGAGCCCGATTCAGCCAACTGCTGAGTAAAGCCTTGGGGCTAAAACTCTAGAGTAACAGTTTTGGAACACATAACTCCTCTCAAAACATCCAAAGGCTACCTGACTCAAACATCTTTCACAGCTATATATAATATTCTCAAGATTTTATTTCTTTCTTTTGAATCTGGCTCTATTATACAGTGTATACACGCTACACAGCAAATTATATAGATATCTATCTATCTATCTATCTATCTATATACCATTCAGGGCACTTTTCTGGTGGCTCAGAAAATAATTTGCCTGTAATGCCGGAGACCCAGGTTTGATCCTTGGGTTAGGAAGATCCCCTGAAGAAGGAAGGGGCAACTCATTCTAATATTCTTGCCTGGAGAATCCCATGGACTGAGGAGCCTGTTGAGCTACAGTCCATGAGGTTGCAAAAAGTCAGACACAACTGAGAGACTAACATCCATACATGTTTTATCCAGTATTTCTACCTATGCTATATGTTGAAAAGGCTAGTTCCTATATATTTCCAGTTTATCCTCTCAGTTAAGAATGGAGCACAGAATCCATACTAATAACTTCTGAGGATTTTGATGCGTGGCCGTCCCAGGCAATCAGGGAACCAAGATGCTGTTCTTTCTGGGGCTCAGTGTGTCCTCCTTGGGCTGGCAATCTGTGATCCTTGGTGGCTTGTCCATGACCTTTTGTACTCCCTGTAGCTTTTTAGGAGGAAAGAACAGGTCCCATTTATTACCAAAAAACTAGTCTTTTTAAGACATTGACATAATTGACTTATACTGATTGAAAGTGATGTCATTTCTTTGTATCTGGTAACAGACCAGGGCTGGAGTAGAGGATGGGCTTCCCAGGCGGCACTAGTGGCAAAGAACCCACCTGCCAAGGCAGGAGACCCAAACGACATGTGTTCGATCCCTGTGTTGGGAAGATCCCTTGGAGAAGGAAATGGCATTCTACTTCAGTATTCTTACCTGGAAAATTCCACGGAGAGGGAAGCCTGGTGGGCTACTGTCCATGGACTTGCAAAATCTCAGACTTGATGACAGAGTAGAAGACTGGGGAAAGCGGCATGGTAAAGGGGGAAAATAAGAAAATAAAGAGAAAGAGGAGTAGAGGAGGAAGGATAAGAACAAAGAAAAAGGGAAGAGGGGAAAGTAGATGACCCATGATGGAGAACAGAGTAAGAGAGGAAATGAAGGGATCAGGGAGGGACCTACTGCCTTCCCCTCTCGTGTTCTCTGAGAGGTTCACTGTCTGCTCTATAGCTGGCAGCCTCCAGCAATAGCCGAGTCCTGGTCTGCGATTCTATCTGTAGGTGGCAGCTGCCAGGTGAATGCATCTCAGTCTGGTCCTCTCTAGACCTCACCCTTCATTTGTCTGACTCACTGCAAGCCCAGCTCTGGAAGCCTGCCTTGGTGTGACCAGAGGGAAGCCTCTTTCCAGTGAGCCATCTCCCAGGGGAGTCATCAGTTGCTGTTTTTCACCATTTCTAGACAACGGCTTTATCTCTCTCAGTGTGTGCTATCACCACGTTTGCTTTCCTTTTCTGAGTTGGTGTGGGACCTATGGGGGAAATTTCTTAACAGCGCCATTGTTGTGTCATTGGGGAGATCAGTGAACATCCCACATGCATGAAAGAGCTCTTGAATGTTCTTGAAGATCTGAAAATGCAGCGTCTCTGACTGACCTGCATTCAAATGATCTGCTGTGCGAGTTTTGCTCCAAAGCACAAAATTAATGTGAGGTGTCTGAATTGTGCGATTGATGAATTTCAATTAGTGCTCTCTTTTAAATAGCAGTGTTTGGTGTGTGCTGTTATTTAGAAACTTCTAGCACCCCCATTCTATTTATAAACTGTTTTTATAAAGCATAGGTTTTAAAGGAAGAAAGAGACCTTAGAAATGTTGTAATGAAAAGAGTGCTTTCCAACTTCAGCTCTGAAACTCAATTGTTTGTCTTGAATACACCACTGAACTTCTCTGGATCTGATTTTCCTCCTCTGTAAAAGAAATTTTCAGACTGTGAGGTTATTTGAGAAGGAAATGGCATTCTACTTCAGTATTCTTACCTGGAAAATTCCACGGAGAGGGAAGCCTGGTGGGCTACTGTCCATGGACTTGCAAAATCTCAGACTTGATGACAGAGTAGAAGACTGGGGAAAGCGGCATGGTAAACCGGGAAAATAAGAAAATAAAGAGAAAGAGGAGTAGAGGAGGAAGGATAAGAACAAAGAAAAAGGGAAGAGGGGAAAGTAGATGACCCATGATGGAGAACAGAGTAAGAGAGGAAATGAAGGGATCAGGGAGGGACCTACTGCCTTCCCCTCTCGTGTTCTCTGAGAGGTTCACTGTCTGCTCTATAGCTGGCAGCCTCCAGCAATAGCCGAGTCCTGGTCTGCGATTCTATCTGTAGGTGGCAGCTGCCAGGTGAATGCATCTCAGTCTGGTCCTCTCTAGACCTCACCCTTCATTTGTCTGACTCACTGCAAGCCCAGCTCTGGAAGCCTGCCTTGGTGTGACCAGAGGGAAGCCTCTTTCCAGTGAGCCATCTCCCAGGGGAGTCATCAGTTGCTGTTTTTCACCATTTCTAGACAACGGCTTTATCTCTCTCAGTGTGTGCTATCACCACGTTTGCTTTCCTTTTCTGAGTTGGTGTGGGACCTATGGGGGAAATTTCTTAACAGCGCCATTGTTGTGTCATTGGGGAGATCAGTGAACATCCCACATGCATGAAAGAGCTCTTGAATGTTCTTGAAGATCTGAAAATGCAGCGTCTCTGACTGACCTGCATTCAAATGATCTGCTGTGCGAGTTTTGCTCCAAAGCACAAAATTAATGTGAGGTGTCTGAATTGTGCGATTGATGAATTTCAATTAGTGCTCTCTTTTAAATAGCAGTGTTTGGTGTGTGCTGTTATTTAGAAACTTCTAGCACCCCCATTCTATTTATAAACTGTTTTTATAAAGCATAGGTTTTAAAGGAAGAAAGAGACCTTAGAAATGTTGTAATGAAAAGAGTGCTTTCCAACTTCAGCTCTGAAACTCAATTGTTTGTCTTGAATACACCACTGAACTTCTCTGGATCTGATTTTCCTCCTCTGTAAAAGAAACGTTTCTACAGACTGTGAGGTTATTTCAGTTCTCGCTTGCCTTTATCTGTTGCCCCGCTGGGGTTTCTCACTGTGAAACAGGACTCTGAGTGTTGGGCATCCTGGCCAGGGCTGCCCTCATGGTCAGGGACAGGTTCCCCCCACTCCCCACCTCCCACTCTTCCCGCAGTGAGTTCCACACAATCTGGGTTGCTGGGCTGCCTGTGTCACCGGGAGGCAGACAATGCCCGGGATTACCCACATCAGCTCTAGAGAGTTATCAGTTCAAGATAGGAATCCTTGTTGGGTGGGAAATAAATCTCGTCCTCAGAACTCACCAACTCAGGGTTCTGGGTATAAATCTGGCAAGAAATTCGTGTTTCTCCCATAGAGCAGAGCCTGTAAGTTTGATCCAATGTAGGCTTTCTGGTTTGAATATGGACACTTTTCAAACGATTTGACAGCTCCCATCATCAACGGTACCTCTTTTGATTTGTTTAGTTTCTCTTTCTAAACACAGACTGGTGTGTCTAAATAGGTGGACCTTAGGGAGGTGACAAGCCATATCAGACACCGAACTCATTACTAAGGCCCTGCCCCAACCTGACTGCCTCTCCTTGTATATCTTCTGTATCCATTATGAGAGTTTATGGCACTGTGACTGGAGAAAACTGGGTTCACCTCTTGGTGGATATTGAGCCAAAAGACAGCCAAGCCAGAGATCAATTGGGAGAAGGAAGGACCTATTATTTGTAGCAAGCAGGAAGAACAATGGAGATCCTTCCCAAAGCAGTGTCCTCCCCAACAACAAAATTGGTGGAAGTTTTAAGCTAAGAGTACATGCGCATTCATGAAGGTCCTTGGGTGGTGTATGCGTATTCATGATGGGAAAAGAACAAAGGCGATTCCAGCGTAGAATTGAAGCAAAGGTCGAAGGAGTCCAAGCTTTACTTGATTGATGTCACTGAGGGTTAGGAAAGGTCAACCTTTTCATCCCTCAGGTTTCAGTTGATCGTTCCCACTGAAACAGAACTGGGAGTCTTTAAAGACGTTGAAAAAGCAAAAGAGTTCCTTTGCTACAGATATGTCACCTCCTCTGTAAAAGAAACGTTTTTTTAAAACAGACTGTGAGGTTATTTCAGTTCTCGCTTGCCTTTATCTGTTGCCCCGCTGGGGTTTCTCACTGTGAAACAGGACTCTGAGTGTTGGGCATCCTGGCCAGGGCTGCCCTCATGGTCAGGGACAGGTTCCCCCCACTCCCCACCTCCCACTCTTCCCGCAGTGAGTTCCACACAATCTGGGTTGCTGGGCTGCCTGTGTCACCGGGAGGCAGACAATGCCCGGGATTACCCACATCAGCTCTAGAGAGTTATCAGTTCAAGATAGGAATCCTTGTTGGGTGGGAAATAAATCTCGTCCTCAGAACTCACCAACTCAGGGTTCTGGGTATAAATCTGGCAAGAAATTCGTGTTTCTCCCATAGAGCAGAGCCTGTAAGTTTGATCCAATGTAGGCTTTCTGGTTTGAATATGGACACTTTTCAAACGATTTGACAGCTCCCATCATCAACGGTACCTCTTTTGATTTGTTTAGTTTCTCTTTCTAAACACAGACTGGTGTGTCTAAATAGGTGGACCTTAGGGAGGTGACAAGCCATATCAGACACCGAACTCATTACTAAGGCCCTGCCCCAACCTGACTGCCTCTCCTTGTATATCTTCTGTATCCATTATGAGAGTTTATGGCACTGTGACTGGAGAAAACTGGGTTCACCTCTTGGTGGATATTGAGCCAAAAGACAGCCAAGCCAGAGATCAATTGGGAGAAGGAAGGACCTATTATTTGTAGCAAGCAGGAAGAACAATGGAGATCCTTCCCAAAGCAGTGTCCTCCCCAACAACAAAATTGGTGGAAGTTTTAAGCTAAGAGTACATGCGCATTCATGAAGGTCCTTGGGTGGTGTATGCGTATTCATGATGGGAAAAGAACAAAGGCGATTCCAGCGTAGAATTGAAGCAAAGGTCGAAGGAGTCCAAGCTTTACTTGATTGATGTCACTGAGGGTTAGGAAAGGTCAACCTTTTCATCCCTCAGGTTTCAGTTGATCATTCCCACTGAAACAGAACTGGGAGTCTTTAAAGACGTTGATTAAAGTAGCAAAGATATCTTTGCTATTGTTACTTCTTTTGCCTGAAAATAGTGGTTTTAGCCTCTAGCCTCTATGCCTGGTCCAAGCCAGGCATATCTATGTCACCTTTGATCCCTCCATTGTCTTTTTTTTTTTTTTTCTGTTATTTTAAATAATACAGTTTGGTAATGAGTTTGATGTACTTTTAATTGATTTACTTATTTGGCCACACCCTGTAGCATGTGGAATCTTAGTAACATGATCGAGGATTGAACTTGTGCCCCTTGTATTAGACGCATGTAGCCCTAACCACTGGATACCAGGATACTCCCTCCTTCTTCTTGACCACACTTTAGTTGTCGTCTGTATTAGTTTTCCAATCCTGCTCAAGGTACCACTAATAAGGTGGCTTAAAGCAACAGAGATTCACTGATGGTTTGGTCATTAAGTCATGTCTGACTCTTGTGACCCCATGGACTGTAACCCTCCAGGCTTCTCTCTCCATGGGATTTCCCAGGTAAGAATACTGGAGTGGGTTGCCATTTCCTCCTCCAGGAGATCTTTCTGACCTGGGGATTGAATGAACTTGCATCTCTTATGTCTCTTGCATTGGCAGGAGGGTTCTTTACTACTAGCACCACCTGAGAGACACAGAGAACTCTTTGAGGTTTATATATATATATGAAATTATGTACAGCTCTATTTGTATCCAAACTACCAATTATGCTTGAAGAAGTGGTCAAGAGCTTGAAAGTGGGGCTTCCCTGGTAGTCCCATGGGTAAAGACAGTGCCTTGCTGTGCAAGGAGCGCTGGTTCGATACCTGGCCTGGGAAGATCCCACGTGCCATGGAGCAGCTGGACCCAGGTGCTCAGGAGCACATGTGCCCAGAGCTGGTGCTCTGCAACAAGAGAGGCCACTGCAATGGGAGGCCCACACAGGCCAAAGAACAAAGATAGATGAAAATAAATAAATGAAAGACCAATGGAAGTGGCCAAAAAAAAGAACTTGAAAGTAGTGGAGAGTGATCCAGAAATGCAGGCTTCTGGCCTGAAATCCAGCCCTTGAGTCTGTTTTCCTGGTTGGTACTCGGGTTCATATTCTCCTCTAAGCTGAAGTTCCAGGAAGACTGAAGGTGATCTAAGGCTTTCTTCTCAAAGAATTTAGCTGAACTGTGAATTTAAAAACCAAGAGATAATGAGAGCAGCACAACATAGAAACATGTGTCAAATAAATATAGAAAAATTACCCAACTGCACGAATGTTCATAGATTTGCAAATTTAAACAAGGAATACAACTTGCCATCTATCAGACTAATGGAAATAAAAAAGAGACAATATTCAATGACTAAGAAATCGAGCATATATTACTGGTTTCATATACTACTACTAAGGTTTAACTGGGACAAAATTTTTAGAGTGTAATTTTTCAATCTGTATACATATGTGCATAGCTTTGAATCAGCAGTAACACTTTTAGGAGTTTATTTCAGAAAATACCTTAAATATGCACAGTGATTTAGCTACATATTGCTTTCTATAGCCTTACTTATAAGAATGAAAACCTGAACAAAAACTATATGTCCTAGAAAAGAAATACATTCAAAAGATTATGCTTAATCCATCAATAAAATGCAACTCAAACAGTAAAATGAATGTTGTGATCACTACCCATCCAGCTATGCTCTGTACAGCGCACGAGATCTTGTGCATTGGTTTGGGGAAGGCTGAGGAGCTCCAAGCCTCTCGTGTCCTTTTGCAACTAGAAAAACAAAGTGGAGTGAATACCAGATGTGAGAGCTACTGCCAAAACAAGAAACGAATTTTAATACAACAAAAGATGTTCATAGTATAGCATCAAACAAGAAAAAGGCAATGGAGCAGTATGAATCCTGTTAAAGAGAAAACCACATTAATACTTGTGCCTAATTACAGGTTCCATCTTCTCCAGAAATGCCATCTTAACCAACCAGTCTGGAATGTTCTTTCTGGTCAGCATTAATGAGCTGATCCCTCAGGCAGGTCTTCTCCATAGATTTTTCTCCCACTCCCGGGAAGAAGAGGCCACTGGCAGGGTAAAACCCTTGCCATTCCCTTCTCCCCACAAAATAAGTCCTGGTCTGCAAACAATCCTTTCTTCTCTTTTTCTAATAGCTCTCTCACCCCACCTGTCTTCCTCTAAGAATGCTCCATTTTGACTCTCAGAGAGCCCCTCTAGCTGCTCAGTGGGATACAGCCCCATTGGTGAACTGCTGAATAAAGCCAATTCCACTTTCAATTTTACATGGTTGCCTTTTGTTTCTAACATGATAACTGTACATTTTTGATGGCCTGATGGTTTGGGGGTTTTCCTCCCCAGTTTTCTCTTCCTAAAGCATTTCTGTCTCCCAAGAGAGGCAGGGCACATACAAAACATAACAGAAAAGAATTCTTATGAAGGAACTCAAAGTGGGAAAAGAGAGGAAATGAGAGAGAGAGAAACAGAGAAGGTAAGAGGGGGGCAGGGCTTTTAAGCACACTAACAAATAGCAACTAAGAGTTATGCTAAGTAGCAATCACTGGAGAAGGAAATGTCAATGCACTCCGGTATTCTTGCCTGGGAAATTCCACGGACAGAGGAGGTTGCTGGGGTATAGTCCATGAGGGTCACAAATAGTTGGACACGACTGAGTGACTAACACTAATACCACTAAGAAATAATCACCTTGGGCAAAGTAAATATCTGTTTTTGCTGCCTTTTTTGGGTTCTTCGTGACTGTTGGGCTTGGCTTCAGTCATAGTCAGAACTGTGTCTCTCGTTCCTTGGGGCCTGACTCAGAATTAACCACTGAATCTGCCCCAGAATCCTGTTGGTGTGCTCAGGGGAAGGTCTGTGGCGAGAAAGGGGGTGCACCCAAAGAGCATTTTAGAACATTTTCATCATTGTAACATACACATTTACTGTTAATTTGCATTGCCTACCTACCTTGTCCTCGCCCCTCCACCCTGACAACCAGAAATCTACCTTTAGCTCTTATAGCTTTGCCTTTTCTGGATATTTCATATAAATAAAATCACATAGCATGTAGTTTCTTGTGCCTGGCTTTTTTTTTTTTTTTTTTTTATTAATTGAGCACAATGTTTTTGCTGTTTTCATCCATGTCACAGTACATATGTGCTATCCTCTTTATCCTTCTGTTAAATTCTATTCCGCTGTATGGATACAAGGGTAAGTTGACTCTTTGTGACCCCATGGACTGTAGCATGCCAGAGTTTCCTGTCCTTCACTATCTCTGGGAGTTCGCTCAAATTTATGTTCATTGGGTCAGTGATGCCATTTAACCATCTCATCCTCTGCCACCCCTTTCTCCTTTTACTTTCACTCTTTCCCAGGATTAGAGGTTTTTCGAGGGAAGTGGCTTTTCACATCCGGTGATCAAAGTTTTGGAGCTTCAACAACACATTAAACAATTAACCAACCAGCTAACTTATTATTTATGCATCGTGGAGCCATGTCTAATGGATTCTTTTCTCAGCTCTTGTTAACATAGACACCTCTGAGGCCTTCACACTGCTATTGCCACCCTCAAGCTTTGGGTCAGGATCACATTCTTCCCTCTACAGTAGCTTCTTTATGGTGGGGAGGGCACCTGTGTCCCTTTTTTCTCTTTTCTGTATAGTGGACTTCTCTTGGTTTACGATTCAGAATTATTTTAAGTTATTATATATTCCTTGACTCAGAAAAGTATTGCAGTCAGACTTCTCTCCTGGTTTTTTTGTACACATGTGTGATCTTAAAAATCCTTCTTTTTTGCTCATGTGTTTTTCATACACTCAGGCCATCTTTTCACATCTTAAGAGTCATTTCATCCTATATCTGATTGCCAGGTGAGTCATCTTAAAACCCAATTCTGATCATTTTACTTTTCTTTCCAGAAATCTTCAGTGCTTTTCAATAGCTTACAGGAACAAACTGAAACTCCTTATTCCTGCATTTATGAACTCATCTAATCATGTCTCAACTTCCCTTTCCTGCCTTATCTCACACTATTCTCCTAAAAAGTCTTACTCGGGTTAAGTTGATCTTCCTGTTGTTTATCAGCACACTGCAATTCATTTTCTTTAAAAATAAAGAATTTTAACATGCTTTCTGCCTCTATTTTTTATGTTTGTTTCATTTTTTCCATCACCCCTGAATGCTATCTGACTCCTAGTAATTTTTCCAGATACAACTCAAGAAATCCTTTCTCCATAAAATCCTTTCTGGCCCCCTGCCTGAAACCCTAGTTCTCGAAGCAGTGAGGTCCATTTCACTCTGGAACCTACTGATTATTTATTTTTTATAGTTGCTATTATGTTGTTTGTATGTTTTCATGCCAATTATCCACAATGAGAGATCAGGAGTGTATCTTGCACTGGGCATGCATGCGTGGTCAGTCGCTTTAGTCATGTCCAACTCTGTGCCCCCATGAACTGTAGCCCACCAGGCTTCTCTGTTCATGGGATTCCCCAGGCAAGAATACCAGAGTGGGTAGCTATTGGCTTCTCCAGGAGATCTTCCCAGCCCAAGGATCAAACTTGGGTCCCCCATATTGCAGATACGTTCCTTATCCATGGAGCCACCTGAGAAGTCCGTCTGACACTATACACCTCATGAAAATGTCTTGTGCGTAATAGAACTCATCAGGTACATGGTTTTCTCCATGTGGAGGAATTCTAGAGCTGGAGGGAGATTTGGAGAGCTGACAAGTTGGTTGGTTGATTCATGGAGTCTGAACTAATGAACACTTTAAACTTTTGAACCTAGCTATACACTCAGAATAATCAATTTTGATTAAGTTTTATTAGTATGTATTATTGAGACTGCTAATATAAAGATATACAGCACAGATAAACAATTTGATACAAAAGTAAATCTAAGACATGGATAAACTTAACATGTGGAGAAATCTTTCCACAATCTGATGGTTATGTCAAAGTTTAAAGGTTCAGCTTCTCATTAAGACTAATGCTCCTGGTTCTGTATTCTGTGAAACCCCAGACTGATGATTACTCATGATTTATAGTTACCACATGCAGCTCTATAGTGTCCCAGCAGGTGGCTCTGCTTCTCTGAAGAAATTGTTTCTCAACAGTCTTTCACTGACATTGCAGCTGCAAAGGCCTGACACTAAGAAATAATTTGAATACTTTACCTTGATGGAGGGGCCTCTCTAGTGGCTCAGAGGTAGAGTAAAAATAAAGAATTTTAACATGCTTTCTGCCTCTATTTTTTATGTTTGTTTCATTTTTTCCATCACCCCTGAATGCTATCTGACTCCTAGTAATTTTTCCAGATACAACTCAAGAAATCCTTTCTCCATAAAATCCTTTCTGGCCCCCTGCCTGAAACCCTAGTTCTCGAAGCAGTGAGGTCCATTTCACTCTGGAACCTACTGATTATTTATTTTTTATAGTTGCTATTATGTTGTTTGTATGTTTTCATGCCAATTATCCACAATGAGAGATCAGGAGTGTATCTTGCACTGGGCATGCATGCGTGGTCAGTCGCTTTAGTCATGTCCAACTCTGTGCCCCCATGAACTGTAGCCCACCAGGCTTCTCTGTTCATGGGTTTCCCCCAGGCAAGAATACCAGAGTGGGTAGCTATTGGCTTCTCCAGGAGATCTTCCCAGCCCAAGGATCAAACTTGGGTCCCCCATATTGCAGATACGTTCCTTATCCATGGAGCCACCTGAGAAGTCCGTCTGACACTATACACCTCATGAAAATGTCTTGTGCGTAATAGAACTCATCAGGTACATGGTTTTCTCCATGTGGAGGAATTCTAGAGCTGGAGGGAGATTTGGAGAGCTGACAAGTTGGTTGGTTGATTCATGGAGTCTGAACTAATGAACACTTTAAACTTTTGAACCTAGCTATACACTCAGAATAATCAATTTTGATTAAGTTTTATTAGTATGTATTATTGAGACTGCTAATATAAAGATATACAGCATAGATAAACAATTTGATACAAAAGTAAATCTAAGACATGGATAAACTTAACATGTGGAGAAATCTTTCCACAATCTGATGGTTATGTCAAAGTTTAAAGGTTCAGCTTCTCATTAAGACTAATGCTCCTGGTTCTGTATTCTGTGAAACCCCAGACTGATGATTACTCATGATTTATAGTTACCACATGCAGCTCTATAGTGTCCCAGCAGGTGGCTCTGCTTCTCTGAAGAAATTGTTTCTCAACAGTCTTTCACTGACATTGCAGCTGCAAAGGCCTGACACTAAGAAATAATTTGAATACTTTACCTTGATGGAGGGGCCTCTCTAGTGGCTCAGAGGTAGAGTATCTACCTGCCAATGCAAGAGACATGGGTTCGATCCTTGGGTCAGGAAGATCCGCTGGAGAAGAAAAGGATAACCTAATCCAATATTCTTGCCTAGAAAATCCCACAGACAGGAGGAGCCTGCAGCCTACAGTCCTTGGGGTCACAAAAGAGTCAGATATGAGTTGGTGACTAAACAGCAACAACAACAATACAGGGCTTCCCTAGTGGCTCAGTGATAAACAGTCTGCCTGCAGTATAGGAGATGTGAGTTAGATTCCCTGGAGAAGGAAATGGTAACCCACTCCAGTATTCTTGCCTGGGAAATCCCATGGATGGAGGAGTTTGGCAGGTTACAGTCCATGGGTTTGCAAAGAGTCAGACATGAGTTCGTGTCTAAATAGCAACCTTAGTGGAAATAGGAATTGCTTACATTTCTTATATAATCAACAAGCGTTTCAAAAAGTCTTTAATTTTAATATTTCTGACTTTGAAAGACCAAGTTTCTCATTATTATTATTATTATTTAAAGTATTTATTTATTTGGCAGTGCCAGGTCTTAGTTGATCTTTGTTGTGACATGCAGGACCTTTCTCTTTTTTTTTTTGCAAGTTGTGGCATGTGGGATCTAGTTCCCTGACCAGGGATTGAGCCCAGATTCTCTGCATTGGGAGTGTGGAGTCTTACCTACTGGGCCACCAGGGAAGTCCCCAAATTCCTCATTAGTATCCTTGAACTCTTCAGGTCTTACAGATCTTATAATTAGTTAAGGGGACTGAGAGGACTTGAGTAGGCATCTAGGATATTACAGCCCAGATCCTTGGGTCAGGTCACTCTGAGTCAAAAGCAGAATCAGAAAGCAAACCCAGATCTCCTGAGTTGCTTTTGCTGTTCCATCCGATCTAGGCCATTAGTATGCATCAAGTACACCTCAGCACAAAATGTAACAGTGACAAAGTCCAATAGCCATCTCATTCTGAGGAACTGCCAGAGGGCATTCACAAATAAGAGGGAGAGAGGGGGTGAGGAAGAGAGAAAGAGAGAGAGAGAGAGAGAGAGAGAGAGAGTGAGTGAGAGAGAAAGAGAGAGAGCGAGAGAGAGCAGGAAAAGGATTCTGTATAATGATCTGTCTTACTCTTTGCAGCATCTGACCTGGGGTAAGCCTTTAGCAAGTATTTTTTGAATGAATGAAGGAAGAAAGGAAATGAAGGATTGAAGTAAATGAAGGTAAACAGGAAGGAAAGCTGCAAGAGAGGGAGGGAAGGGAGGAAAGGACGAAAAGAAAAAAGGAAAGAAAACAGAAAGGGAGGAAGAGAGGGTGGGAATGAGGAAGCCCAGAGACTTGTAGCACTGCTAACCACCGGTAACTTCATATAGATGCTGAGACAATTCACATTGGTTTGGAGCACTCTGAAGAAACAGGATGGAGAACATTTTCTGGCCAACTCAGTTACTTTATCAGCTCTCATTTCATTCTATTTTGCTGCGGACAATAAATTAAAGGGTGAATTCAGCGACGTGTACATCTCAGTGAGGATGAGTCTCCTCTGGATACTTGCGTCACACCCGGCAGCCGTGTGCAGCCATCAGGCAGCTGCCTGAGTCCCCTCTACTGACATCACTGAAACTGCCCATTCATGAGGGCAGTTGGGATGTGGAAGATTTTGGGAACAAGTCCATATTCAAAGTCAGAAAAATTCCAGGACATGGTTTTATTAAATTCATGTCTAAAGTGAGAATTATTGAGAGCATAGAAGATGTGGCCCAGGACAGGAAGCACAGCCCCTTTGACTTCTGACTCAAGCATGGAGTACTGGCTTTCCTTTCTTGTGATTAATTTCATTCTACAGGCAAAGCCTAAGTGCCCGGAATTTTATTTCCGAGATTTTCCTGTAGATCCAGCCCCTCCATAGGGATTTTATGTTTTATGCCACGGATCTCAGTTGACCTGGTCAGCCATCAAAACTCATCTATCCTGTGTTCCATTCTTAACCTTGCTAGTTGACTAAATAAATTAATCTGAAGTGACGATTCTTAGAGGGCATTTTTCATTTTTAAAGCATTTTTATTGAAATATAGATGATTTACAATGTTAGTTGCAAGTATATAGCAAAGAGATTTGGATTATATATATATATGTATATGAATATATACACATATATATTAACAACCAACTATACATATACTTACTTATATATAACTGATTCAGTTAATATTATTTTTAAATTTTTTTTCCATTATAGGTTATTACAAGATAATTGAATATAGTTTCCTGTGATATATAGTACTTCCTTGTTGGTTATCTACTCTATATGTAGTAAATACCAAACTCCTAATTTATTCCTCCCTCTGTGTCCCTTGTGGTTACTGTAAGTTTGTTTTCTATGTTTTTGAGTCTACTTCTGTTTTGTCATTAAGTTCATCTTTTAAGACTTCACATATAAGTGGTATCATGTGATATTTGTCTTTCTCCATTGGACTTACTTCACCTAATATCATAATCTCTTCACTTAGTATGATAACATGATTTGCCGGGCACTATGTTGTCATGGACTGAGGCACAAAGACCATGGAAAGGTGTGTCTCTGCCTTTAGAGAAGAGACAGGCAAGGGGTCTGGTGAGGACCTACAGAGGGTAGAGTGCTGCAGGAGAGCTGGGGGAGGTAGCAGGGGAGAGGGTGGTGACCGGGGTTGCTCAACAGATAGCCTGCAGCAAGTGGTAGCTGCCCAAGGCTGATGCACAAAGGAAGGAATCGAAAGTGACTGTTAGTTTTATTTTAGAAACTCGGTAGGTAGAATGAAGTATGCAAAGGAGTGTAGTCACAGGGGGAGCAACAATTACACAAAAGTGTGTGTATAGGAAATTGAGTGTGTTGAAGAATGAGGATGGTATATTTTCAGTGTAGGGGATGAAGGACTTCAAGCCTAAAGACTGGGATGCATCAGGAGACTTCACTGTTACCAAGGAATATATGTTACAACTTTTGTTTTTTTTCTGGCACATGTAAGGTTTATTTTAAACATCTTAAGGGTAGAGTTACACTACAATTAAAAAAATGACTTACAGAATTAACAGATTTATATTGCTTACAGTTCTAAATGCAGAGAACAGGGGACCATCTACACATTGTCTAAAATAAAAATACCAAAGAATTCAAGCTTGAAAGATGAGCTGATTTGCCTAATTTTAGAATGCAAATACAAAGACCTTGTGAACTAGTCACATTCAAATCAGTCAACATTTTTATTGAAATATAGATGATTTACAATGTTAGTTGCAAGTATATAGCAAAGAGATTCGGATTATATATATATATGTATATGAATATATACACATATATATTAACAACCAACTATACATATACTTACTTATATATAACTGATTCAGTTAATATTATTTTTAAATTTTTTTTCCATTATAGGTTATTACAAGATAATTGAATATAGTTTCCTGTGATATATAGTACTTCCTTGTTGGTTATCTACTCTATATGTAGTAAATACCAAACTCCTAATTTATTCCTCCCTCTGTGTCCCTTGTGGTTACTGTAAGTTTGTTTTCTATGTTTTTGAGTCTACTTCTGTTTTGTCATTAAGTTCATCTTTTAAGACTTCACATATAAGTGGTATCATGTGATATTTGTCTTTCTCCATTGGACTTACTTCACCTAATATCATAATCTCTTCACTTAGTATGATAACATGATTTGCCGGGCACTATGTTGTCATGGACTGAGGCACAAAGACCATGGAAAGGTGTGTCTCTGCCTTTAGAGAAGAGACAGGCAAGGGGTCTGGTGAGGACCTACAGAGGGTAGAGTGCTGCAGGAGAGCTGGGGGAGGTAGCAGGGGAGAGGGTGGTGACCGGGGTTGCTCAACAGATAGCCTGCAGCAAGTGGTAGCTGCCCAAGGCTGATGCACAAAGGAAGGAATCGAAAGTGACTGTTAGTTTTATTTTAGAAACTCGGTAGGTAGAATGAAGTATGCAAAGGAGTGTAGTCACAGGGGGAGCAACAATTACACAAAAGTGTGTGTATAGGAAATTGAGTGTGTTGAAGAATGAGGATGGTATATTTTCAGTGTAGGGGATGAAGGACTTCAAGCCTAAAGACTGGGATGCATCAGGAGACTTCACTGTTACCAAGGAATATATGTTACAACTTTTGTTTTTTTTCTGGCACATGTAAGGTTTATTTTAAACATCTTAAGGGTAGAGTTACACTACAATTAAAAAAATGACTTACAGAATTAACAGATTTATATTGCTTACAGTTCTAAATGCAGAGAACAGGGGACCATCTACACATTGTCTAAAATAAAAATACCAAAGAATTCAAGCTTGAAAGATGAGCTGATTTGCCTAATTTTAGAATGCAAATACAAAGACCTTGTGAACTAGTCACATTCATTCAAATTGCACTCGTGATGGAAAACACAAAAGGCACAGCATTTCTAAAAAAACCACAAGCATATTGGCCATAATTATCTTCTGTTATAATAATTGTTCCTGTCTTTTTGAGAACTTCTATTTGCTAAAACAGACTAGCCAGTTAAGAATGTTTTCAGGCACTACAATTTGTGGCAATCGAAACAGTCTTCTAATGGGTCCACCATGATTCAAGCTCAAGGCACTTAGGGGTTTGGCATGTAAAACGGTAATAGAAATGAAATCTGGTTAAGGAGCAACTGTGATTGTTCTCAGAATTTGCAGTTCCTTCAAACAGTGCATGATACAACTCCAAATCACCTACTGTTGACACTGTTTACTTCAGCAGTGCATTCTATGCTATAACCACTAAACCGCCACAGCAGGCAAGTATACAGAAAACCAAAACCAAAGGAAAACAAAGAACATGAAAAAGCCTAAATATCTTTAACATGTAATTTTAGTTAGTTACATTGAACATGCTACTTAGAATAGCATGCAGAAAAGGACGGCCTGCTTTTAAGGTTTTCCTTTGAAACTTTATGAGCATCTAGACATCACACACAGGCATGCCCATAGACACAACACAATAATAGTATGTCAGTGTGAAAGGGTGATACATTTTATACAGAGACTTTTATACAGAGGTGTCTAAGTCCCATGATGATAATGTTGGAAATTCACATTGGATTCCAAGAACAAGAAACCAATGTTTAGATATCAAGAAAAGTCAAGCCATGCACGGAGATCTGAAACACAAGCCTAAATGAAGCCTGAAATACTCGGCTGTGGAGCAGAGTTAGTCACGGCTCAGGAAGTGTGTTTTAATCCACCAAAAGTATAAAGGATGGGAAAAAATGGAACAGTCCCCTTCCCTTTTCTTTACCCTAAAGGCAAGAAATGGAACAATGATTAAAATAATGATATTAATTGTACGTCGCATTCATTTGAGAGAGTGACAGATCGTTTGGAATTAAAGATGCTAAAGGAACCTGCGGGAAACCATATTGCTTACAGTTCTAAATGCAGAGAACAGGGGACCATCTACACATTGTCTAAAATAAAAATACCAAAGAATTCAAGCTTGAAAGATGAGCTGATTTGCCTAATTTTAGAATGCAAATACAAAGACCTTGTGAACTAGTCACATTCATTCAAATTGCACTCGTGATGGAAAACACAAAAGGCACAGCATTTCTAAAAAAACCACAAGCATATTGGCCATAATTATCTTCTGTTATAATAATTGTTCCTGTCTTTTTGAGAACTTCTATTTGCTAAAACAGACTAGCCAGTTAAGAATGTTTTCAGGCACTACAATTTGTGGCAATCGAAACAGTCTTCTAATGGGTCCACCATGATTCAAGCTCAAGGCACTTAGGGGTTTGGCATGTAAAACGGTAATAGAAATGAAATCTGGTTAAGGAGCAACTGTGATTGTTCTCAGAATTTGCAGTTCCTTCAAACAGTGCATGATACAACTCCAAATCACCTACTGTTGACACTTCAGCAGTGCATTCTATGCTATAACCACTAAACCGCCACAGCAGGCAAGTATACAGAAAACCAAAACCAAATGAAAACAAAGAACATGAAAAAGCCTAAATATCTTTAACATGTAATTTTAGTTAGTTACATTGAACATGCTACTTAGAATAGCATGCAGAAAAGGACGGCCTGCTTTTAAGGTTTTCCTTTGAAACTTTATGAGCATCTAGACATCACACACAGGCATGCCCATAGACACAACACAATAATAGTATGTCAGTGTGAAAGGGTGATACATTTTATACAGAGACTTTTATACAGAGGTGTCTAAGTCCCATGATGATAATGTTGGAAATTCACATTGGATTCCAAGAACAAGAAACCAATGTTTAGATATCAAGAAAAGTCAAGCCATGCACGGAGATCTGAAACACAAGCCTAAATGAAGCCTGAAATACTCGGCTGTGGAGCAGAGTTAGTCACGGCTCAGGAAGTGTGTTTTAATCCACCAAAAGTATAAAGGATGGGAAAAAATGGAACAGTCCCCTTCCCTTTTCTTTACCCTAAAGGCAAGAAATGGAACAATGATTAAAATAATGATATTAATTGTACGTCGCATTCATTTGAGAGAGTGACAGATCGTTTGGAATTAAAGATGCTAAAGGAACCTGCGGGAAAACCACAGTGCAAGTCATTCAGTGATGCTAGAGATGTTCCAACTGACCCAACCTTTTGGATTCTTCCAGAGAACTTCATTTTTCGTCCTCAAGTCACTGTATGTTGCTTGCTGAGTAGACATGGGACACTCACTCTCTGGGTCACAGATCTGCTTGGGCTCAGGGAGCCACCAGGCTCATGTGCAGGGGTTCTTACAGGAGCCACCAGGGAAACAGACGACAGATGTGCAGCATGATGTCCTTCAAGCAGGGGAGGAGCACCTCAGACCTGGGAATCACTGCCTAGAGAAGATCACCCGTGGCTGAACCTCGGGAGATGCTGGGCACACTGCAGAAAATGAGGTGCTGTATTTACAGGGTGTGAGGTACATTCAAGACCTTAAGGCACAGCCTCCCTGAAGGCAGACATGAGCCTCGTGAGAACTACTCATATCCAGGCCTTGAAGCTACAGGATCTCTAACATCAAGAACAGCCACAACGGAGATTGTGGGAGCCTCTGATGTTTGATTGCCAGCCTAGGCATTTCACCTTTCACCCAAATCTCAGGTCAGATTTCCCGTCTCCCCAGGAGACGAGTTCCACATACTCCCTTTTTCTTGGCTTTCAAAACACCAGGGCTTATCCCAAACAAATCGACAGATGGCTCTTTTGCTGCTAAACCAACCACTTCTGCAGTTCTATTTTGGTTAAAACGCCCTTGCAGGAATAAGCCACGTGAGGCGTCAGCAGCTGGAGGCTGGTGTCAGTCACATCCATGAGCCAGGACAGGTGACTGACCCTGATGTGGCAGGGTCCACTCTGTGGAATGGACCCACATCATCGCACACAGGCAGCAAGAAGATGAGTGTCACACAGACACAAGCGAGTTTCAGTTGTTATTTGTCTAGGCATTCTGTGTGGGACAAGCCAGGGAGAAGAAGCCTTCTGACCATAATCGTGCTATCAGTAACACAGGAATAAAAATAAACGTGTCCTGGAGGACTGGCTAGAAAGCAACAAAATCATTCTTAAACTTAACATTTTCTAATATTTATGTTCTCTCAGGAACTCACCACACATACAGAAACCACTGACATACTATTGAATTTTAAATCATGTTCTAAAGTTCGAATTACTGGTTTGTACCAATCCAAAAGTACTGCCAACATATACCTGCATTACTGTGTGGATCAAATGCCTGGGCTTTCACCATAAAAAAGGAAAGAAAAAAGTAAGATGTAAAAAAATGTCACCAAATTTTTTTGCAAACTTAGAATCAAAGTCAACATTTTACCCTTATTTCTAACCATTTGGTAAAATTCTAACATAGCTTCACAATGATGGTTCACAACCGATTCTTGCTTGGGCTTCCAGACTGAAAAGGTACCTTGCATTTCTGACTTTTAAAACAAGCTGAATGTCCTGATGTGCTTGCTGTGCCCAAATTTAATTTTAAACAAATAGCAGTAATATACCAAATATGACTGACCTGCTTCAAACATTCCTTTTTAACTGGAGAAAACTATTTAACCCCCATTACAAATAAAGGACTGCCGAGGAAGTGTGTGTGTATCTGTGTGTGTGTGTATACAGATACCTGTGTGCATATACATGTGTATATACATGGATAATAGAGGTACACACACACATACATACACAAACACACACACATATATATCCAGAAGTCAAAAAGAACAATACCAAACTATGCTTGCATTGTGGCGGCAGAATAAGAAAATGTTAAGAGAGAAGGGGAAAGTGGATAAAATCTATTAGTTTCAAATGACTATGATAGTAGCTACTTTGTGTTCATACAAATCAATATTCCAAAAAAATCAGTTCTTCTGGCAAATTGTTGGTTCACAGGGACATTTAAACTCTTGTTAAAATGGAAAGCAATCAAATCTTTACATCTAAAATAACACATTTAATACTTCCACAACTTTGGCAAAGTTAGCGACGATATCTAGAATGTTTTCACCAGTTTGTAGACGTTAATGTGGACATCATCATCAAATTTGATGAAGCAGATAGATGGTTTGGTCTCCACTTGATAAATGACCATGCCAGTACTTTTAGAGCCATCTTTTTTGGCATATTCCACTTGTTTGCCCACCAGGCTTCCTACAACTTCTTCTAGTTTGCTTTCAGTTGGAGACGATTCAGTTGAATCAGGCATAATGTGAAGGTTACCTTCTTTGTAATCATCTAGGAGCTGGTACATATACAAAACAGGATCTTTCTCGTAGGTGATGTAAAACCACGGGCCCATTTTAGGGACTCGGGCGAGGACCATTCCCCTCCACTCGTCTTTAGAGCCGTCCTCAGTCTCAAAAACATGCTTCACTGCTTTGCCAATCATCCCGTCCGCTAGGTGTGCATCACAGACTTGAGATGTTGCAACTCTATCGGGGAGGACTTCAAGGGCAGAAATTCTTTCATCTTTAGTAAGTTCTATTCCATAAACACAGTCAAATCCATCATATTTTATAAGATACAAAGAAGGATTTACAGGCACCTGGTCCAGAATGGTTCCTTTCCACTGGGTGACAGGGCTGTTTCCTTCTCTCCATCCATGCTGAATCTTGCAGCCTATGATGCTCCGTCGGGGCTGGGAAACAGATGACCTGGGTTTCACATTGCGCCGACGTTTCTTGTGGGTCGTCCTTCTCTTCTTCATGCTAGCAGATACACCAGGGATGCCTGCATCAGCTTAGGACCGCAGGCCAGCTGTCTTCGCGAATGGTGTCTTCATTCATCTGGAGTTACACGACGAACAGAGCTGCTGGACAAGAATGAAAGTTCAAGATTCTCCAGTTAGAAACTTCCCACGGAATTTCAATGTTATTATTAATCCATCAACCAAGTACCTGTTTTATAAGTTAAGCAGAAATTTGAAATCGTAAGGACTTTGCCACTGAGACCAACGTCCGAAGCTCCGCGGGGCCCCGCAGACAAGCGTCTCGCTCCCAGACCAGAAGACCCAGAGAAGGGCGCGGCCCCGCCCCGGCCCCGCCCCGGCCCCGCCCCGGCCCTGCCGGAACTCCTCGTCGCCCCTGTCCCCGCCCTAGCCCCGCCCCGTCCCGGCTCTAGTCACGCCCGGCCGTTTGGCGCCTGCGCACTGAGCCCACTGACTTTGCCGGTCTTTGGGGACTGGGTACCCTAATCTTAACCATCGCTGCAAAATTTTAACTGTTAAAAGAATGTGCCAAGTTTTTTTTTCACCCAATAAGATGTCAAATATGTACAGTTCTTGCATTTCAAGCACTTATGGTTGAGGAAAACCGTACTGACGAGGATCATGGGACAGATGAACACACGCGGAGACCAAACAGTGAGTGATGCGAAACCTGAGAGGTTCTTCCCGGAGCCTTTCTCTGCTCTTGGTATCAGGCAGCCCTGAGTCTGGGCTCACAAAGACGCTGTCCTGCCAGTCGCACACATAATTCTCCCGTCACACTTCTTGGTGGCTAGAAAATTGATGTCACCTGCTTTGTTCTCGGCACACATTGAAAAACTTTTTAGCGCACCCTTGCGGTCATTTGGCAAGCGAGAGACTGACTGAAGGTGCAGCATTGTCAAAACTTCTGGCTCCCTTCAACTTTCTCTGTGCCATGTATGTAGAAACCATGAACGTCACAATAGTTTACTAGTATTGTGCCTCAAAAGAAATGAACAAGAAAATTAAGTACTCCAAATTGTGTGTCCCAAATGGGGATTTGACTTTGGGCACTGGAGATGCGAGGTGTTATTATTTATTTATTTTTCTAGCTAATCTGTAAATCTCGAGGTATGAAATGATAGAAATCTTCAAGGGTCTCTCCGAAAACTCGTTCTGAGACTTCTTTTTTGGCGGCGGGGGTGGGGAGGGAGGGGGGTGGGCGGGCCACTTCTATTGGTCTTTCATTTGTCTATTTTCATCCATCTTTGTTCTTTGGCCTGTATGGGCCTCCCAACGCGGTGGCTTCTGTTGTCGCAGAGCGCCGGCTCTGAGTGCACGCGCTTCCGAGCTCTGACTCGGTAATTGGACACATCAGTCCAGTCACTCCGCGGCATGTGGGATCTTCCCAGGCCAGGGATGGAACCTGCGCCCCTTACACTGCAAGGCGGTGTCCTTACCCACTGGACCACCAGGGAAGCCCTCGTTCTGAGACTTCTTAATGACGATAAAGAAATCAAAGATGCCCAGGGTCTTGGCCCTTTTTCAGAGAATCCATAACTTTGAAGAAAGAATAATATATTAATTACTTGGAAGGAATGTATAATAGCCATGAGTGCTGATAGTTGAATCATGTTTAGGTTCCCCCCATGCCTTTGAAGCTACTCCTTTGAAAAGAGTTCTGTGATTTCATAGTGTGAAATACCTCTCTTAATACTTTCTTTTCCTTATGGAGTGTCATATACACCTGAAGGGCTCTGAGAACTTTGCAGTAAAGAACCCTCTGGAAGACTTCAGGCTAAACAAACAGGTGTCTAATGATGAGTGTCCCAGTTACCTGCTCTGTGAGTGCACATTATCCTCTTTCTCATCTGTTTCCTCTACAAAACCTTCAGTAAAACTTTGAGATGAAGATGGTAAGGTTGTATTTTGGGTGAATGTGAAGAAGTTGCTGGGAGTATGGCGAAAGAAAGGACTGGCTTTGGGGGACAGCTGACATATGGGTTCCATGGACAATGCAGAGTAAAATGTGGGATAGATAGAGGTGCTGTGGGATTCTGGAGGAGGGACCTGCTACTTGGTATGAGTAAGGAGGTCCTAGAGGTGAAGGCTGAATTGAAACTTGAAGGGTGAATGGGAGAGATCCAAGTGTATCCAGTATCCAGTAATCCAGTTACTATGTAACAAATTATCTCAAAACTTAAAGACTTAGAACAATCATTTCGTTTTGCTCACAATTGGTAGGGTCTGGAAATTAAGAGGGACTTTTACACAAAAGAAAAACATTTTAAATTTTTTCTTTTGGTCATACTGCATGGCATGTGGGTTCTTTCCACACCAGGGATTAAACCTCTGGCCCCTGCAGTGGAAGTGTAGCATCTTAGCCACTGGACCATCAGGGAAGGGTCTTGGTTGGGCATTTCTTACTTGGAGGCTCAGGTAAAAACTGGGCTTCAGTCATCTGAGGGCTACTGCCTTAGTTTTCTAGGGCATCTGTAGCAAAGTATTCACAAACTGGGTTAGTTAAAACAGCAGAGATGTCTTTCTCACAGATTTGGAGCTAATGGTCCAAAATTAAGGTCTCAGCAGGGCCATACCATTTCTAAAGACTCTAAAAGTGGATCATTCCTTGCTTCTTCCTACCTTCTGGTGGTGATTCAGTCATTCAGTCCTGTCTGACTCTTTGCAACCCCATAGACTATAGCTGCTAGGCTCTCCTGTCCACGGAATTTTCCAGACAAGAATACTGCAACGGGTTGCCACTTCCTTCTCCAGGAGATCTTCCCGACCCAGGAATTGAACCCAGGTCTCCTGCATTGCAGGCAGATTCTGTCCCAACTGCTCCAGTAGTTGCTGGCAGTCTGCCTCACAGATGAATCCCGTCAGTCTCTGCCTTTCTTGTCAGGTGGCCTTCTCCCTGTCTGTCTCTTTGCAGGGTTGTCTTCTTGTGTTTGTCACTGTGTCCATATTTCCCTCTTCTAGTAAACACACCAGTCATTAGATTAGAAACCACTCTGGTCTACAGCCAGACCACCCTGAATGCACCCAATCTTGTCTGATCTTGGAAGCTAAGCAGGGTCAGGCCTGGTTAGTACTTGGATAGGAGGAACTACTCTGGTTCATATGACTTCATCTTAACTTGGCTATCTCTGCAAAGACCATCTTTCCAAAGAAGGCTTCATTCACAAATTCCAGAGGTTAGGACTTGACATTCTTTTTTGGAGGGACACAATTCACCCCATAATAGCTGGTTGGGGCTGAATGTCTGAGATGCCTCACTTACATGGCTGGCTGTCGAGGCTGGTTGTCAGCTGGGAACTCAGCTGGGCTGTTGACCAAAGCACCTAAGTATGGTGATCTGGGAGAAGCTGAACTTCTTACACAGTGGTTGGTACCCCCACTCTTACTGCCTCCCTCAGCCGACACCCTGAGACCTGGGAGGAAGCTTCATGGCCTTTTCTGGGTTTGCCTCGGAAGCCCCATAGCATCGACTGTGTCATGCTCTCTTGGTTGAAGCCGTCACAAGCAGTGAACTGCACCTCCTAGGAGGAAGAGTGTGGAAGAATCCGAGAGGGTGGGATTATTGAGTCTCTGAAATGGAATGTTTGGTGTTTTTATGAATCAAAAGGAAAAAAGAAAACCATTAAAGGTTCACCAAAGCCTAGGGTTATCCTATTACCCACACCCCATGGGCATAAAGAGCACCAGGAAAAGAGCAGAATAGGCCAGGAGAAACCAAGAGTAGAGTCAGTGTTTGACAGAGGCCCCACCAAATTAAAGGAACGGGACAGAGCTTGTGAGAAATGACTCTGAAGGTCTGTGGAAAAGGCCTAGTCAAGCATTCAGTCATTCAGTCCTGTCTGACTCTTTGCAACCCCATAGACTATAGCTGCTAGGCTCTCCTGTCCACGGAATTTTCCAGACAAGAATACTGCAACGGGTTGCCACTTCCTTCTCCAGGAGATCTTCCCGACCCAGGAATTGAACCCAGGTCTCCTGCATTGCAGGCAGATTCTGTCCCAACTGCTCCAGTAGTTGCTGGCAGTCTGCCTCACAGATGAATCCCGTCAGTCTCTGCCTTTCTTGTCAGGTGGCCTTCTCCCTGTCTGTCTCTTTGCAGGGTTGTCTTCTTGTGTTTGTCACTGTGTCCATATTTCCCTCTTCTAGTAAACACACCAGTCATTAGATTAGAAACCACTCTGGTCTACAGCCAGACCACCCTGAATGCACCCAATCTTGTCTGATCTTGGAAGCTAAGCAGGGTCAGGCCTGGTTAGTACTTGGATAGGAGGAACTACTCTGGTTCATATGACTTCATCTTAACTTGGCTATCTCTGCAAAGACCATCTTTCCAAAGAAGGCTTCATTCACAAATTCCAGAGGTTAGGACTTGACATTCTTTTTTGGAGGGACACAATTCACCCCATAATAGCTGGTTGGGGCTGAATGTCTGAGATGCCTCACTTACATGGCTGGCTGTTGAGGCTGGTTGTCAGCTGGGAACTCAGCTGGGCTGTTGACCAAAGCACCTAAGTATGGTGATCTGGGAGAAGCTGAACTTCTTACACAGTGGTTGGTACCCCCACTCTTACTGCCTCCCTCAGCCGACACCCTGAGACCTGGGAGGAAGCTTCATGGCCTTTTCTGGGTTTGCCTCGGAAGCCCCATAGCATCGACTGTGTCATGCTCTCTTGGTTGAAGCCGTCACAAGCAGTGAACTGCACCTCCTAGGAGGAAGAGTGTGGAAGAATCCGAGAGGGTGGGATTATTGAGTCTCTGAAATGGAATGTTTGGTGTTTTTATGAATCAAAAGGAAAAAAGAAAACCATTAAAGGTTCACCAAAGCCTAGGGTTATCCTATTACCCACACCCCATGGGCATAAAGAGCACCAGGAAAAGAGCAGAATAGGCCAGGAGAAACCAAGAGTAGAGTCAGTGTTTGACAGAGGCCCCACCAAATTAAAGGGAACGGGGACAGAGCTTGTGAGAAATGACTCTGAAGGTCTGTGAAAAGGCCAGGTCAAAGGCACTCTGTAATTTATGTGCAGTTGTTTCCAAAATGTTTGCTCGAAGGCCAATTCATACGAAATTTTAAAGAGGGTATGCAGAAAATGAGACACGTATGCAATTTTCTATAAAGATATAATTAAATTCAGGAAAAATAACTCCTTCCTTTTTCCTTCTCTCTTTATTCTTTCTTTCCCTCCCTCCTACCTTTCTTTTTCTTTTGATTTCTTTTATTTCCTCACATGTAGTAAAACCGTATGTATTTACATTTCATAACAGACATAAGCTTAGATATGCCTTATATGTGCAACCATGATCCCTTATTTGTAATACAAATAGTATCTTAATTCATGGGTTAATAAATTGATCATCTCTCAGATGTATTATAGCACCAGCACCAAATAAACATACAGTTTAGAGTTAGGCCAATCTAATCACAGGCTAGTTTTGTGGCTTCATTCAAGTAATGTGGGAGAGATGGGAGAGATGGGAGTGATCTGAGGAGAGCATCTGAGATAAGGGTGGAAAGTAGAAGGGGCCAAATGACCTAGATCCTCTGAGATGGGGTTGGCAAACTTCTTTTATGAAGGGCCACTTGAAAGTAGAAAGTATGAGCTGAAAGAAAAGAACCGAGGAATGATGCATTTTGAGTGGGTGACATTAGGGAAGACTAGAGCAAAATGTCCTTCCTAGAGGAAACAATGGCCTGTAGAGAAATAAACACTCACTCTTGTGGGCTGAATTTTGTCCCACCCCTCCCATTTTGCACCTCTCAGAATGTGCCTATACATGGAGATATCGACTGTGTCATGCCTCTTGCGACTGTGTCATGCTCTCTTGGTTGAAGCCGTCACAAGCAGTGAACTGCACCTCCTAGGAGGAAGAGTGTGGAAGAATCCGAGAGGGTGGGATTATTGAGTCTCTGAAATGGAATGTTTGGTGTTTTTATGAATCAAAAGGAAAAAAGAAAACCATTAAAGGTTCACCAAAGCCTAGGGTTATCCTATTACCCACACCCCATGGGCATAAAGAGCACCAGGAAAAGAGCAGAATAGGCCAGGAGAAACCAAGAGTAGAGTCAGTGTTTGACAGAGGCCCCACCAAATTAAAGGGAACGGGGACAGAGCTTGTGAGAAATGACTCTGAAGGTCTGTGAAAAGGCCAGGTCAAAGGCACTCTGTAATTTATGTGCAGTTGTTTCCAAAATGTTTGCTCGAAGGCCAATTCATACGAAATTTTAAAGAGGGTATGCAGAAAATGAGACACGTATGCAATTTTCTATAAAGATATAATTAAATTCAGGAAAAATAACTCCTTCCTTTTTCCTTCTCTCTTTATTCTTTCTTTCCCTCCCTCCTACCTTTCTTTTTCTTTTGATTTCTTTTATTTCCTCACATGTAGTAAAACCGTATGTATTTACATTTCATAACAGACATAAGCTTAGATATGCCTTATATGTGCAACCATGATCCCTTATTTGTAATACAAATAGTATCTTAATTCATGGGTTAATAAATTGATCATCTCTGAGATGTATTATAGCACCAGCACCAAATAAACATACAGTTTAGAGTTAGGCCAATCTAATCACAGGCTAGTTTTGTGGCTTCATTCAAGTAATGTGGGAGAGATGGGAGAGATGGGAGTGATCTGAGGAGAGCATCTGAGATAAGGGTGGAAAGTAGAAGGGGCCAAATGACCTAGATCCTCTGAGATGGGGTTGGCAAACTTCTTTTATGAAGGGCCACTTGAAAGTAGAAAGTATGAGCTGAAAGAAAAGAACCGAGGAATGATGCATTTTGAGTGGGTGACATTAGGGAAGACTAGAGCAAAATGTCCTTCCTAGAGGAAACAATGGCCTGTAGAGAAATAAACACTCACTCTTGTGGGCTGAATTTTGTCCCACCCCTCCCGCACTCATGTGTTGAAGTCCTAACCCTCTCAGAATGTGCCTATACATGGAGATAGGGTATTTAAAGAGGTACTTATATCAAAATTAGTTCATTAGAGTGGACCCTAATCCAATATGACTGGTGTCTTTATAGGAGACAGTACGCCTTTTTGGGGGGCGGGTTGGGGAGGGAGGGAGCCGGTGGGACTTTCATTTATCTATTTTCATCCATCTTTGTTCTTTGGCCCGTGTGGGCCTCCCATCGCAGTGGCCTCTGTTCTTGCAGAGCGCCGGCTCTGGGCACATGCGCTCCAGAGCTCCGACTGGGTAATTGGACACATCGGTCCAGTTGCTCCGTGGCATGTGGGATCTTCCCAGGCCAAGGATTGATCCGGTGGCTCTTGCACTGCAAGGCGGTGTCCTTACCCACTGGACCACCAGGGAAGCCCTACACTTGCTTTCTTATGTTAGATATTTAAAGCAGTATTGTGTATTCTGGTAAAGTATGGTGGTGTTTTTCCTTCTGCATACTCTGCTGAGAGAGGACGGTCCCCTCACGGATCTTGAAGTGAACACTTGTTCCTTTTTATCATTCATGTATATGCATTCTTAAGCACCATGCACACACAAGCCAGACTGGAAGGAATGGGGATGAAGTTTCCTGTGTGAAATAATAAGAGGTATATACATATCCTGTAGTTGTGCTGGGAAATGTTTAAAAAACAGCTCTCTTGGTGTGTGGTGAGAGAAGGGAGCCTTAACTTATGGCATTTATCATTTTCTGTGGTGTAAATATTCCAACAGTTTCAAACCACCGGTATGACATTGTTGACCGTGAATTGGGAGGAGATGTCACATAATTATCAGCTCTTGCAAGTTAGTAGAAGCTGGCTCAGCCCTTTATATCTTGCAAGTTAGTAGAAGCTGGCTCCAGCCATTTGCTGTTCATATAAACTTCTTTATAAAGGGCATCGAAAGAAAAGAACCGAGGAATGATGCATTTTGAGTGGGTGACATTAGGGAAGACTAGAGCAAAATGTCCTTCCTAGAGGAAACAATGGCCTGTAGAGAAATAAACACTCACTCTTGTGGGCTGAATTTTGTCCCACCCCTCCCGCACTCATGTGTTGAAGTCCTAACCCTCTCAGAATGTGCCTATACATGGAGATAGGGTATTTAAAGAGGTACTTATATCAAAATTAGTTCATTAGAGTGGACCCTAATCCAATATGACTGGTGTCTTTATAGGAGACAGTACGCCTTTTTGGGGGCGGGTTGGGGAGGGGGGGAGCCGGTGGGACTTTCATTTATCTATTTTCATCCATCTTTGTTCTTTGGCCCGTGTGGGCCTCCCATCGCAGTGGCCTCTGTTCTTGCAGAGCGCCGGCTCTGGGCACATGCGCTCCAGAGCTCCGACTGGGTAATTGGACACATCGGTCCAGTTGCTCCGTGGCATGTGGGATCTTCCCAGGCCAAGGATTGATCCGGTGGCTCTTGCACTGCAAGGCGGTGTCCTTACCCACTGGACCACCAGGGAAGCCCTACACTTGCTTTCTTATGTTAGATATTTAAAGCAGTATTGTGTATTCTGGTAAAGTATGGTGGTGTTTTTCCTTCTGCATACTCTGCTGAGAGAGGACGGTCCCCTCACGGATCTTGAAGTGAACACTTGTTCCTTTTTATCATTCATGTATATGCATTCTTAAGCACCATGCACACACAAGCCAGACTGGAAGGAATGGGGATGAAGTTTCCTGTGTGAAATAATAAGAGGTATATACATATCCTGTAGTTGTGCTGGGAAATGTTTAAAAAACAGCTCTCTTGGTGTGTGGTGAGAGAAGGGAGCCTTAACTTATGGCATTTATCATTTTCTGTGGTGTAAATATTCCAACAGTTTCAAACCACCGGTATGACATTGTTGACCGTGAATTGGGAGGAGATGTCACATAATTATCAGCTCTTGCAAGTTAGTAGAAGCTGGCTCCAGCCATTTGCTGTTCATATCCAGCTATCGGCAGATTGGGATGAACATGTTTATGTTTCTGCAGGAGTTTAGAACTTTAAAACGTCACACTAAAGTAGCTTGTTGGGAAAGTCCTTGTGAGTCCAAATGGGAGCATTAATTAGCAGGTGAACATAAATAGGAAGCACAGGTGTGTTTGTGTACCCTATCAATGGAAGATACAGTGCCATTCAAGCGTTCCAGGTTTCAAATGCAAATTGAAGGCACCCTCATGGTTCCAGGATCCTGGTACATTGTCATTGTCTTTAAACTATTCAATGTGCTGGCTTATTATTGCAAGTAAAGTTGCCATCATCACTGGAGGGTTTACATGTCTTCTTTGTCAAACCAGTTTTATGTTTGATTTTTAATTAGCAACATAAGGTGGGAGGGTGAAAAATTATCTGAAGATAATAGAACAACCCACACGGTTTCATTTGATGTTCTCTGAACATATGCTGGAAGTGTGACCAAAATTACATAACCAAATCTTGGAATTCAGAACCCAGGACATGGCCTTTAAAGTTTAAAAGATCAACTTTACAGAGAACAGTACATAGAGCAGTAAGTAGCAGGTGTTAAAGGGACAACGAAAGTACAAATAGGCTCCAAAACTGTTTAGAAAAATTCTGACGCAAAGGGTGTACCGAAGGTTATCACGGAAAACTAGCTACATGTTCAAGTTAAGACCAAACCACTTGAAGTGAAATAAGTGCCAGCTATGATCCCTTGTGTATTATATCATTAAATTGTCAAAATCCGGTGGAGGACTGGAGAGGAGATTGAGAATTTATTTCAGTATTTTTAAACTTGTGTGCAAATTGGGTTTCTGCAATTACATGCTATTGTAGACGGCTTTACTAGAAGTTGGTGACATCCTGAGGGTGGAGCACTGGGGACAGTCAGCCCTCTGTGTAGCAATACGGAAGTGCATGGTCTACAAAGAATTTTAAAAACAATAATTAAAGTGACTACAGGTTTGTTTGCCTCTTATCATTAGTATGTGCTAGTAACTCTACACAATGTCAGTGATGAATCTTGAAAAAAATCTGTTACATTCCAATTTTTATAGTTACTGCAAAGTTTTAATACATATTAACTGCAGATTTGTATGTGTTATGGCTTGTCCTTTAACAGACACTGCATTTGACAAAGAAATCAATGCAGAGAATTCCCATCTCTCTTCTTGGCTCTAACACATGGATTTAGCTACAAATGTTTGTTTGTGTAGTAAGTTCATAATGGTTTGGAGTTCTAGCTGGCTCCTGACAAAGTTCATGTCTGTAGATCCTAGGACGTTATATGCCCTGCCTTGACGCAGTAGGCTTGATATAAACAATGATAGTACAAAGCTTATGAAGAGGAAGAAACAGAATTTATTTCAGTTCTTTCTTTCTCATTTTGTTCTTATTTGTGTTTAAATTATAAGCAGTGAAACAATGCCAGCTATAGCATGTAATATTTTTGTTCAGTTATTACAAATGTAATTTCTGAAAGAGTTTTGTGAATTTGATTAATATGTTTAAAGTAGACCTTTATTCTTTTAAGTTGTTTACTATTTTAAAGCTAGAAGAAAAATGAAGAAAAAACAAAAAAAAGATCAACTTTACAGAGAACAGTACAGAGCAGTAAGTAGCAGGTGTTAAAGGGACAACGAAAGTACAAATAGGCTCCAAAACTGTTTAGAAAAATTCTGACGCAAAGGGTGTACCGAAGGTTATCACGGAAAACTAGCTACATGTTCAAGTTAAGACCAAACCACTTGAAGTGAAATAAGTGCCAGCTATGATCCCTTGTGTATTATATCATTAAATTGTCAAAACCCGGGTGGAGGACTGGAGAGGAGATTGAGAATTTATTTCAGTATTTTTAAACTTGTGTGCAAATTGGGTTTCTGCAATTACATGCTATTGTAGACGGCTTTACTAGAAGTTGGTGACATCCTGAGGGTGGAGCACTGGGGACAGTCAGCCCTCTGTGTAGCAATACGGAAGTGCATGGTCTACAAAGAATTTTAAAAACAATAATTAAAGTGACTACAGGTTTGTTTGCCTCTTATCATTAGTATGTGCTAGTAACTCTACACAATGTCAGTGATGAATCTTGAAAAAAATCTGTTACATTCCAATTTTTATAGTTACTGCAAAGTTTTAATACATATTAACTGCAGATTTGTATGTGTTATGGCTTGTCCTTTAACAGACACTGCATTTGACAAAGAAATCAATGCAGAGAATTCCCATCTCTCTTCTTGGCTCTAACACATGGATTTAGCTACAAATGTTTGTTTGTGTAGTAAGTTCATAATGGTTTGGAGTTCTAGCTGGCTCCTGACAAAGTTCATGTCTGTAGATCCTAGGACGTTATATGCCCTGCCTTGACGCAGTAGGCTTGATATAAACAATGATAGTACAAAGCTTATGAAGAGGAAGAAACAGAATTTATTTCAGTTCTTTCTTTCTCATTTTGTTCTTATTTGTGTTTAAATTATAAGCAGTGAAACAATGCCAGCTATAGGATGTAATATTTTTGTTCAGTTATTACAAATGTAATTTCTGAAAGAGTTTTGTGAATTTGATTAATATGTTTAAAGTAGACCTTTTAAGTTGTTTACTATTTTAAAGCTAGAAGAAAAAAATGAAGAAAACAAAACATTACATTAATGATATGATTTAGATAAATTTTAACTTTTGTGGATGATTCAGCTTTATTAACGTCACATATTAATTTTAATGGCAGGATGTATAAACTTCAATAAGAGAAAATATTAACTGTCTGCATTTGCTTTCTTTTATTATTATTTATTTCATTGCATATGTGTGCTTAAGGTAATTTTACCTCTATAAAGGAGGAGAGTGAAAGATACTGTGTTTTCTGTGTTAAATACACTAGGTTTGTACGCTAAGTAGAGATGAGACTTATGTAAGAGATACACTCCTCCCCTATCATGCCTGCCTTGCAACTGTAACGTTTGACACATTATTTGAAAGAAAATCATCCAGAGTAAGCATTAATATTCTACTCTGAGGGATGCCAGGTTTTAATATGACACAGACACAGAGACAGTATCTGCCCCCAGAGCAGGTGGAGTACGAGCTCTAAGCACATTGTTGCCTTGCACAGTGGTCACAAAGGACTCAGAGGCTGAGTGTCCCTGGAAAACTGTAAACCCTCTGCTGTGCAGTCAGAGTCTAAGAGGAAAAGAAGCAGAAGAAAACGCTCTTGGAGGTCAACTGCTGTGTGCCCATGTGTGCAGGTGGACTGCAAGTGCACACACAATCACACTTGGGTAAGACAGCATCTTCTCCTTTGAAAGTACTGTCACCTAATGTGATCTCTGCCCATCTTTAATTCACAAATGAGTGATAGTCGGAGTCAAATGTCTCAGGATTAAAACTACTTATCCAGCTTCGATCCACTGTTTCCTGCAAAATATCCTATCTGAAGATGGAATTCATCCTTGGAATTTATTACCAGAAAGCCAAAAAATATTAAACCTGTTGCACTGTCATATTTCAAATTTGTCGACTCAAACTGCAATCTCATATTTTTAAAATAAAAATCACTTTTCATGTTCTAGTTGAGGGCAGTCAGTTGCGTAGCCCTTGCTGGAAAGTTGCTAATTGTGCTAAACTCATTTTTCATAATAAAACCCTGCATATTCAGAAAAACTTACAATCAAGACTTTTGTTAAATTTTTTTTTTTTTTTTGGCTGAGCCACCTGGCTTATGGGATTTTAGTTCCCTGAGCAGGGATCGAACCTGGGGCCCCAGCTGTGAGAGTGCTGAGTCCTCATCACCGCTCTTCCAGGGAATTCCTAATTTTTTTATTTGTCCTTTCTTATGAAGAACATTTGCTTCCAGGACCGTATGTTGAATTCCTGGTACTGAGACAAGTTCTCCTGAGTCCCTAGCTTAACATACTTTAATTTAATCACACATCAAATTGAATGGAATCTGTGCTACTTCTTTGTAAAAATTAAATCTATCTGAGGTTGGCAACAACTTTTGCCTGATGAAGTTTATGAAAAAAATGAATTCCATGTTGTGTCAGCTTATTTTTTAAAGCAGGAGGGTGGGTGACAGGAGCATTTCTCACATGTCTCAGGGAGCACAGTCTCTTTTTCTTGTTTCTTTCTTAAGCAGTCTCTGAATGTAAATTTAGAAGCTCAGCAGTAACCAAAGTAATTTTTTAAAATATATAATATAAAAGGAAGTATCCCAGGGCTTCCCAGGTGGTGCTAGTGGTAAAGAATCCACCTGCCAATGTAGGAGACAGAAGAGACATGGGCTTGATCCCTGGATTGGGAAGATCCCCTGGAGAAGGAAATGGCAACCCACTCCAGCACTCTTGCCTGAGAAATCCCATGGACAGAGGAGCCTTGTGGGCTATAGTCCACGGGGTTGCCAAGAATTGGATACAACTGAAGCAAATTAGCATACACACCCACACCCACACGCATACACACACACACACACATCCTAGGTCAAACCATTTGGTCACAAGTACGTTCCTTGTGTTGATCTGATCAAATGTGCATTCCTAAAAGGTTCCAAGTTGTTTCCTTTATGTGTTTTATGGTTGCTACTGATGATAGCGAGGTAGGAAATTGCTCGGGTACTGGGACAGCTTGATATACTGGTCAAGGAGGACTGATGACTGATCTGATTGTTTTGAATAGGTTGATGTTTTTGCTGGGATAATACACTTGAGAATCAAATTGAATATTCGTTTCTTCTTCTTGCAACCATTGCTCAGTTGGGCTGGGAGATTTGGGGTATTTGTCAGGACTGTGCTCGAGAACAAAGACAGCAAGTTCTTAATCTTCTGAGCTTAAATGCTACAGGTCCAAGTGCAAGATTTAGAAAGATATCTGAAGCAGACTGTTGTGCTGATTTTCCAGAGTCCATTCTTTTTTCCCTTTTCTCCTCAGACAGGAGCAATGAGTCCTAAACTGAGATGGGAGTGAGGAGAGAGTTTGGAAATGAAAGGGTGAAGTGGGAATCGATATACAATGGAATGCTCTTTCCTGTTTGGAATTCTGAAAATCAAGCAGATCTGTTCTTGCTGGTTGAATTCTGAGCACTACAGACCTTGTGGGCAGCCCCCTTTCTCCCACAAAGTGGCTGCAGTTCATAGAGCTGTGGCAGAGAGTGGTGTTCTGAGTTGGAGAAGCTACCAAGGCTCATGGAGATGCAGAGGGGATGGGAAGACATATGGAAGTTTCTGGGACACGTGGATAGCTCCATAGAAGTGAATGACAGGCTACCAGGTTTGAGTTAGTATATGTGCTGCTGGGAGATTGGTTAACTAACTCCTGAATGGAAATGGGTATCCCAGGGCTTCCCAGGTGGTGCTAGTGGTAAAGAATCCACCTGCCAATGTAGGAGACAGAAGAGACATGGGCTTGATCCCTGGATTGGGAAGATCCCTGAGAAGGAAATGGCAACCCACTCCAGCACTCTTGCCTGAGAAATCCCATGGACAGAGGAGCCTTGTGGGCTATAGTCCACGGGGTTGCCAAGAATTGGATACAACTGAAGCAAATTAGCATACACACCCACACCCACACGCATACACACACACACACACATCCTAGGTCAAACCATTTGGTCACAAGTACGTTCCTTGTGTTGATCTGATCAAATGTGCATTCCTAAAAGGTTCCAAGTTGTTTCCTTTATGTGTTTTATGGTTGCTACTGATGATAGCGAGGTAGGAAATTGCTCGGGTACTGGGACAGCTTGATATACTGGTCAAGGAGGACTGATGACTGATCTGATTGTTTTGAATAGGTTGATGTTTTTGCTGGGATAATACACTTGAGAATCAAATTGAATATTCGTTTCTTCTTCTTGTAACCATTGCTCAGTTGGGCTGGGAGATTTGGGGTATTTGTCAGGACTGTGCTCGAGAACAAAGACAGCAAGTTCTTAATCTTCTGAGCTTAAATGCTACAGGTCCAAGTGCAAGATTTAGAAAGATATCTGAAGCAGACTGTTGTGCTGATTTTCCAGAGTCCATTCTTTTTCCTTGTCTCCTCAGACAGGAGCAATGAGTCCTAAACTGAGATGGGAGTGAGGAGAGAGTTTGGAAATGAAAGGGTGAAGTGGGAATCGATATACAATGGAATGCTCTTTCCTGTTTGGAATTCTGAAAATCAAGCAGATCTGTTCTTGCTGGTTGAATTCTGAGCACTACAGACCTTGTGGGCAGCCCCCTTTCTCCCACAAAGTGGCTGCAGTTCATAGAGCTGTGGCAGAGAGTGGTGTTCTGAGTTGGAGAAGCTACCAAGGCTCATGGAGATGCAGAGGGGATGGGAAGACATTTGGAAGTTTCTGGGACACGTGGATAGCTCCATAGAAGTGAATGACAGCACAGCTCCAACCCAGGTTTTTGAGTTAGTATATGTGCTGCTGAAGCGGACATGATCCTTGTGTTCTAATGTTGACGTAATAAGTGGTAGAACTGTGATCAGATTTCTGTTTTCTGCTTCATTCTACCGTGCTTATCAGGACATCTGAACTTTCAATGCCTCTCTGAGAGAATTAAGTAGCACAAATGATAGAGAAATTGTCAGAAAAACAGAATATGTGTATTTCTGATGGAATAAATCCTCACTGAGCACACAATGTCTGGAGATTGCTGTCTATTATACATCATTGTTATCATTGCCATTTATGGGCTGCACAGAATGGAGACAAATTTGAGTTTGCCCATCATGCCCATTGAGTGGGCACAAGCCTACATTCTGCCTTCTAACTTCAGCTCTCATGCCATGTACAGGGTCCTTTGCTTGGTCTATTTAGTGTTGTATTTTTCACAATTTTGTGCTTTTTGTTGGTGATTTCACTGTTTAAAACAGCTCCCAAGCTTAGTGCTGAAATGTTTAGTGTTTTAAGGTGCGAGAAGGCTGATGTACCTTACAGAAAAGATACATGCATCAGGTAAGCTTTATACAGTCATGAGTTATAGTGCTGTTGACTGTGGGTTCCACGTTAATGAGTCAACAATAGATATTAATTAAGGCGTCTTTAAATAGGTGCGCCCACAAAGCAAGGTTATATGTTGATTGGTTAATTAAGGTGTAACCTCAGACTTACAGGAAACCAACCCTATATACTCTGTACTTCCTCAGGAGGAACACTTCAGTATTTGCTAATTCAGTGTTCACAATGTTTTATAGACTGTAACTATCATGTCTCCTCAGAGGAGCAGAGTCCTAAACTGAGATGGGAGTGAGGAGAGAGTTTGGAAATGAAAGGGTGAAGTGGGAATCGATATACAATGGAATGCTCTTTCCTGTTTGGAATTCTGAAAATCAAGCAGATCTGTTCTTGCTGGTTGAATTCTGAGCACTACAGACCTTGTGGGCAGCCCCCTTTCTCCCACAAAGTGGCTGCAGTTCATAGAGCTGTGGCAGAGAGTGGTGTTCTGAGTTGGAGAAGCTACCAAGGCTCATGGAGATGCAGAGGGGATGGGAAGACATTTGGAAGTTTCTGGGACACGTGGATAGCTCCATAGAAGTGAATGACAGCACAGCTCCAACCCAGGTTTTTGAGTTAGTATATGTGCTGCTGAAGCGGACATGATCCTTGTGTTCTAATGTTGACGTAATAAGTGGTAGAACTGTGATCAGATTTCTGTTTTCTGCTTCATTCTACCGTGCTTATCAGGACATCTGAACTTTCAATGCCTCTCTGAGAGAATTAAGTAGCACAAATGATAGAGAAATTGTCAGAAAAACAGAATATGTGTATTTCTGATGGAATAAATCCTCACTGAGCACACAATGTCTGGAGATTGCTGTCTATTATACATCATTGTTATCATTGCCATTTATGGGCTGCACAGAATGGAGACAAATTTGAGTTTGCCCATCATGCCCATTGAGTGGGCACAAGCCTACATTCTGCCTTCTAACTTCAGCTCTCATGCCATGTACAGGGTCCTTTGCTTGGTCTATTTAGTGTTGTATTTTTCACAATTTTGTGCTTTTTGTTGGTGATTTCACTGTTTAAAACAGCTCCCAAGCTTAGTGCTGAAATGTTTAGTGTTTTAAGGTGCGAGAAGGCTGATGTACCTTACAGAAAAGATACATGCATCAGGTAAGCTTTATACAGTCATGAGTTATAGTGCTGTTGACTGTGGGTTCCACGTTAATGAGTCAACAATAGATATTAATTAAGGCGTCTTTAAATAGGTGCGCCCACAAAGCAAGGTTATATGTTGATTGGTTAATTAAGGTGTAACCTCAGACTTACAGGAAGCCAACCCTATATACTCTGTACTTCCTCAGGAGGAACACTTCAGTATTTGCTAATTCAGTGTTCACAATGTTTTATAGACTGTAACTATCATGAACAATGATGATCGATGGCATATGCTTGCACATATGTGTGTATATATACACATGAGCACGTATATAAAATTTATGAATGTGTGTATACAAAATCCGTAGGGCATACAGAACAAGTCCACCATGCACGTTATTCCAAGGCAGGGGGAGGACTGACGTTAGCAGGTAATTTGTAATGACACTGAAGTGAGAGGAGATTCTAGTAGAAGAGAAGTCACCTTTTATATTGACTTTGTGACCACTGTTATACATTTTGTTTGTATCTGTCTTCTTTCCTTTCTGTTCCTGAGGTTCTAGCTCTGCACACTACTTCTTTTCCCTTACACTCTCTGATAGGGAACACTCTGAAAGTAAGCCTGAAAGAGCTTACTAAATATAGAAGCATGGCCAGCCATGTATAATTTAGGTTGATCCTAGTGAATTTTATCTATTTATTTTAAAATTTTGACTGTGCGCCAGGTCTTTGTTGCAGTGTGGGCTTTGCTAGCTGTGGCATTTGGGCTCAGTAGTTGTGGTGGGTGTGCTTGGTTGTCCTGAGGCATGTGGGATTGTAGTTCCCAGATGAGGGATCGAACTTGTGTCCTGTGCAATGGAAGGTGGATTCTTAATCACTGGGCTACCACGGAAGTTCCCCAGTGAGACTTACAACAAATCTAAACACATAACTCCTCAATGATACTGCCTTTTCTAACAGGGTGCTGCCGTTTTTACATTCTCTGGGAGAAGGTAGGGCTTGCCTGCCCTTTTGGTAATTGTAGTTGTGCTGGTTGAGAGCTGAATAGCTGAGGACTTGTTGGTCTTCAGTTCTGTGAACTAGTTTAGCAGCCAGGGTAAGCCAGGTCTTGCCAAGCTTAGTGCTGAAATGTTTAGTGTTTTAAGGTGCGAGAAGGCTGATGTACCTTACAGAAAAGATACATGCATCAGGTAAGCTTTATACAGTCATGAGTTATAGTGCTGTTGACTGTGGGTTCCACGTTAATGAGTCAACAATAGATATTAATTAAGGCGTCTTTAAATAGGTGCGCCCACAAAGCAAGGTTATATGTTGATTGGTTAATTAAGGTGTAACCTCAGACTTACAGGAAGCCAACCCTATATACTCTGTACTTCCTCAGGAGGAACACTTCAGTATTTGCTAATTCAGTGTTCACAATGTTTTATAGACTGTAACTATCATGAACAATGATGATCGATGGCATATGCTTGCACATATGTGTGTATATATACACATGAGCACGTATATAAAATTTATGAATGTGTGTATACAAAATCCGTAGGGCATACAGAACAAGTCCACCATGCACGTTATTCCAAGGCAGGGGGAGGACTGACGTTAGCAGGTAATTTGTAATGACACTGAAGTGAGAGGAGATTCTAGTAGAAGAGAAGTCACCTTTTATATTGACTTTGTGACCACTGTTATACATTTTGTTTGTATCTGTCTTCTTTCCTTTCTGTTCCTGAGGTTCTAGCTCTGCACACTACTTCTTTTCCCTTACACTCTCTGATAGGGAACACTCTGAAAGTAAGCCTGAAAGAGCTTACTAAATATAGAAGCATGGCCAGCCATGTATAATTTAGGTTGATCCTAGTGAATTTTATCTATTTATTTTAAAATTTTGACTGTGCGCCAGGTCTTTGTTGCAGTGTGGGCTTTGCTAGCTGTGGCATTTGGGCTCAGTAGTTGTGGTGGGTGTGCTTGGTTGTCCTGAGGCATGTGGGATTGTAGTTCCCAGATGAGGGATCGAACTTGTGTCCTGTGCAATGGAAGGTGGATTCTTAATCACTGGGCTACCACGGAAGTTCCCCAGTGAGACTTACAACAAATCTAAACACATAACTCCTCAATGATACTGCCTTTTCTAACAGGGTGCTGCCGTTTTTACATTCTCTGGGAGAAGGTAGGGCTTGCCTGCCCCTTTTTTTGGTAATTGTAGTTGTGCTGGTTGAGAGCTGAATAGCTGAGGACTTGTTGGTCTTCAGTTCTGTGAACTAGTTTAGCAGCCAGGGTAGGGAAGCCAGGTTCCTTGGAATAAGCCAGGTTGTCATATTTGAAAGGAATAAAGTCAGGAGCCATGGCTGGCTTTGGCAGTTGTGAATTTTTTATTTGCACATTAAGATTCTGAAGACTGAAATGAAGGGATGGAATCTGTATTCATATGATCTGTATGACTGTAGCAGAGGTCAAAATACTATTCCCCCCTCATGCTGTGTTATGTTAAAAAGAAAGATGGTACTGATAAATGTATATGCAGAGCAGCAATGGAGAAACAGACATAGAGGACAGACTTGTAGACATTGATGTGAGGGAGGGGGTGATGCTGTGGGACAAAGGGAACTCAAACAGGGGCTCTGTGGTGACCTGAAGGCATGGGATGAGGAGAGATATGGGGGGCGGGGGATGTTCGGGAGTGGGAGGACATATGTATACGTATGGCGGATTCAGATTGTTGTGTGGCCATAAACAACAAAACTCTGTTAAAAAAAAAAAAAAGAAGAAGAAATTTGGATGGAAGTTTGCTGCTTCTTGAAGAGGTACGGTCAATTTTCACCAAGATTAACTCCCAGTGTAAAACTGTCTTTCATTTGAGTAAACATGAAATTTATTAGCCTTGAAGACCTTCCAGAAAACCAAACCATTCTCTTCATGGCAAGTCTTAAAAAAATAAACAAAAAAACCTAGCATTCTCTCAGCCCACAGCTTGCATCTATCAACACTCAGCAAACACGAATGGTTATGCTGCTTGAACAACTCTGAAGGGAGCCAGTTTTAGTGCCCTTGTCTCAGATTTGAGATGCACGCACTCTGTGTGCCCTCAGCATTCACTTGACTGCAAACGGACCCAGTGCCAGGATTGTAAGTGGCTGCTGTTTCGTTTGTAGCTATTGACTGTATTTTATTTACTGAGGGATAATTTTTTCTTTGTAAAAAGCATACATCATTTTTACTTGTGACTTGTTTTTATTTTAAAAGGGCATCTGCTGCTTTGAATCTGAAAATAATTTCAAAAGTTAGCTGTCAAATTTGTCAGCAGCCCTCATTCTCCCTTCTGGTTTTCTTTCTCAACAGTTTTGGAGCTGGTGAACACTGAGCCAGGGCCTTCAGACAGAGGGTGATTCTGGATCATTCAGCTAAATTTTCTGCTGCAGATTTGGGTTTGTGTGTTAGTTGCTCAGTCATGTCTGGCTCTTTGTGACCCTGTAGACTGTAGCTTTCCACACTCTTCAGTCCATGGAATTCTCCAGGCAAGAAAACTGAAGTGGGTTACCATTTCCTTCTTCAGGGTATTTTCCTGACCCAGGAATTGAACCTGGGTCTCCCCCATTGCAGGCAGATTTGTGCCACCAGGGAAGCATCCCCCAGAATCCCCCAGAATAATGTTCGGCTAAATATCTGGGTGCCTTAGTCAAGTTGATGCATAAAATTAAGTGAATTCTGTCAGCTGAGTGAGCTGTTATTTCTACAACTGGCCTGTTTATACCTGGGTGCTTAATTTTTTTTAAACTATAAATACAACTCCATTTTAGCATACATTTTGAAAATCTTTTCTATGTCCTATGGACAAAAGGTGGGGAACAAAGAAGAGGAGAAAACAGGGTATTGTCTTTGAAGAATTTGTCCTTTAGGTATAACCCTGCGATTAACTTACTGATTGAAGTAACTCCAGGAGAATTCAAAGGACAGGCAGAACTCAATGCAGAGATTCCGAGGAGTCTTAAAGGGAAGCAGAACTCTTTCTAGAAAGAAACGCTTAGGAGAGACTTCAGGTGAATTTCGAAGCATAATTAAAAAAACAAACAACCAAACTAAAAAAGAGCAGTTAACTTGATGAGGGCCGTGAAGTGGAACTTCCTGTTAAATGGGAACGTCTGTAAGAATGTCCAAACCAATGTGGTGGCCAAATTGTTTGAAGAGGTGGGACCATGTTGAGGCTGGAGAGGCTGCTGAAAAACAGGTCGGTGGGTTGTGGACTGGTGTTTGTTGGGCCTTCCATCATTCAATGCAGTCTTTGCTTTAAAAATACAAGAAACAGCCTCTGCCACCTCAGAGAAACATGCAGACAAGTATGCAGCCTAGTTTCAAATGATAAATGCTGCTCTTCTTGAAAGTAGTCTTAAAACGATGAAGCCAAGCCACTCTAGTCCTTGCAAGGAATATTTCTCAAGAGGAAAATACTGATCAAGGAGTTTCTAAGAAATGAGAATGGCAGAGTCAGGAATACCATGATAAAAGGCTTTGCGGGGCCTCCCGTTTTTCCCCTGTTGACCTTGGTTGTGGCACTGTTGACAACACTCATCTGATCCTCAATTAAAAATGATCACCCTGATTCTTTGAAAAGCAGAGAGTGTGTTAGTTGCTCAGTCATGTCTGGCTCTTTGTGACCCTGTAGACTGTAGCTTTCCACACTCTTCAGTCCATGGAATTCTCCAGGCAAGAAAACTGAAGTGGGTTACCATTTCCTTCTTCAGGGTATTTTCCTGACCCAGGAATCGAACCTGGGTCTCCCCCATTGCAGGCAGATTTGTGCCACCAGGGAAGCATCCCCCAGAATCCCCCAGAATAATGTTCGGCTAAATATCTGGGTGCCTTAGTCAAGTTGATGCATAAAATTAAGTGAATTCTGTCAGCTGAGTGAGCTGTTATTTCTACAACTGGCCTGTTTATACCTGGGTGCTTAATTTTTTTTAAACTATAAATACAACTCCATTTTAGCATACATTTTGAAAATCTTTTCTATGTCCTATGGACAAAAGGTGGGGAACAAAGAAGAGGAGAAAAACAGGGTATTGTCTTTGAAGAATTTGTCCTTTAGGTATAACCCTGCGATTAACTTACTGATTGAAGTAACTCCAGGAGAATTCAAAGGACAGGCAGAACTCAATGCAGAGATTCCGAGGAGTCTTAAAGGGAAGCAGAACTCTTTCTAGAAAGAAACGCTTAGGAGAGACTTCAGGTGAATTTCGAAGCATAATTAAAAAAACAAACAACCAAACTAAAAAAGAGCAGTTAACTTGATGAGGGCCGTGAAGTGGAACTTCCTGTTAAATGGGAACGTCTGTAAGAATGTCCAAACCAATGTGGTGGCCAAATTGTTTGAAGAGGTGGGACCATGTTGAGGCTGGAGAGGCTGCTGAAAAACAGGTCGGTGGGTTGTGGACTGGTGTTTGTTGGGCCTTCCATCATTCAATGCAGTCTTTGCTTTAAAAATACAAGAAACAGCCTCTGCCACCTCAGAGAAACATGCAGACAAGTATGCAGCCTAGTTTCAAATGATAAATGCTGCTCTTCTTGAAAGTAGTCTTAAAACGATGAAGCCAAGCCACTCTAGTCCTTGCAAGGAATATTTCTCAAGAGGGGAAAATACTGATCAAGGAGTTTCTAAGAAATGAGAATGGCAGAGTCAGGAATACCATGATAAAAGGCTTTGCGGGGCCTCCCGTTTTTCCCCTGTTGACCTTGGTTGTGGCACTGTTGACAACACTCATCTGATCCTCAATTAAAAATGATCACCCTGATTCTTTGAAAAGCAGAGACCAGTTTACATAAAAATCCCACCACCTGCTCCAGTGTAAACGTAACACCCACCCACAAGCCATGTCCTGCGGCGGCTTAAGGAGAACCTTTGTGCTATGTGTTCCCAGCAGTGGCAGCCACAGCCTCCCTGCAGATGGCAGATAAGGTGTCATTTAGCGGGTGATCAGTAAGTATTGTTGAGGGACTACCTTCAGACCTCGGGTGACTTTCTTCCCTGACTCTCCCATTCCTTGTACTCTAACCATGATCAGTGTTTTCTCCCAGTCCCCCTGGGATCCCAGTCCCCCTGGGCTGCACCAATAGCAAGAAACTTATGCACATAAGCAAAGAAAAGATGTTCCTTTTTGCAGGGGGAGATTTAAAAACTAAAAATTAGAAAAAAATGAAAAAAAAATCATGTTTCTTTTTAAAGTTGATTTATTTTTAATGAAAGATAATTGCTTTACAATGTTGTGTTGGCTTCTGCCATACATCAGCATGAACCAGCCATAAGTATAGGTCTGTCCCATTCCTCTTGAGCTCCCTCCCACCTCCCATCCCATCCCTCTCCTCTAGGTGGTCACAGAGCACCAAAAACCATGTTTCTTAAACTTTGCGAGAAGGGATGTTCAGAACAGGAGACATATATGTTTTACTTGAACTTTGCTTGACCTTGTGTGACATCACATGGACCCTCTTATCTGCCTCATGAAAATTTTTGGGCAGCTCCTGCAAAGTGTTTTGACTGCAATAAAAGCTGGTCTACCCTGTTTAGCTCAAGTGGATAGGGAAAGAAAAACCATGTGAAAACTTTGGGGTGAGAAAGGAAGTCCAAATGGGTTAGGATTTGCTTTTAATTTGTGAGTTCTCTTGAGACAGGTCACTGTGCATACACTGGGCCTGCAAGCTGCCTGAATTTCAAAGGGTGGTTTTTAGCACGTGTATGATTTACCGATCTGTTCCCAAATTATGACAGGGTGTTTTTGAATCTCAGGTCTAGATCAGTTAGGAAACAGGGCAACTCCCAGCTGAAGAAGTAGGCACAGTATGTTCAGAAGACCTCTTATCTCATTTCAGACTGGCCAGTGTGTAATGTGACCTCATAGTGTTGATAGCCTTGGTACCTTGAAGGAATGACTGTCCAGAGATCCTCATTGGGTCCTTTGTTAAAAAGAACTGGCCTCAAAGAAAGAAAGCCCAGTCAGCCTGAGGAATCATGCCATCAGAGAAGGCTCGTGGGCTCTGGACACTTGGCTGCTGGCAGAGAAGGCAGAAGGCAGAGCTCGCTGATGTATCAAAGCACTCTTTCTCAGGTCACCCACTAGGGAAGCGAGTGTGTAGCTCGCTGTTACTCAGGGACTTAGTCCCCAGCTGATGTTCTGTGCTCTTTTCTGGTGCTCAACTGTTAGCCAGCTTGGAGCTTGATGCCTTTATGGAAGGATGCTGGCTTTAAAAACTAAAAATTAGAAAAAAATGAAAAAAAAATCATGTTTCTTTTTAAAGTTGATTTATTTTTAATGAAAGATAATTGCTTTACAATGTTGTGTTGGCTTCTGCCATACATCAGCATGAACCAGCCATAAGTATAGGTCTGTCCCATTCCTCTTGAGCTCCCTCCCACCTCCCATCCCATCCCTCTCCTCTAGGTGGTCACAGAGCACCAAAAACCATGTTTCTTAAACTTTGCGAGAAGGGATGTTCAGAACAGGAGACATATATGTTTTACTTGAACTTTGCTTGACCTTGTGTGACATCACATGGACCCTCTTATCTGCCTCATGAAAATTTTTGGGCAGCTCCTGCAAAGTGTTTTGACTGCAATAAAAGCTGGTCTACCCTGTTTAGCTCAAGTGGATAGGGAAAGAAAAACCATGTGAAAACTTTGGGGTGAGAAAGGAAGTCCAAATGGGTTAGGATTTGCTTTTAATTTGTGAGTTCTCTTGAGACAGGTCACTGTGCATACACTGGGCCTGCAAGCTGCCTGAATTTCAAAGGGTGGTTTTTAGCACGTGTATGATTTACCGATCTGTTCCCAAATTATGACAGGGTGTTTTTGAATCTCAGGTCTAGATCAGTTAGGAAACAGGGCAACTCCCAGCTGAAGAAGTAGGCACAGTATGTTCAGAAGACCTCTTATCTCATTTCAGACTGGCCAGTGTGTAATGTGACCTCATAGTGTTGATAGCCTTGGTACCTTGAAGGAATGACTGTCCAGAGATCCTCATTGGGTCCTTTGTTAAAAAGAACTGGCCTCAAAGAAAGAAAGCCCAGTCAGCCTGAGGAATCATGCCATCAGAGAAGGCTCGTGGGCTCTGGACACTTGGCTGCTGGCAGAGAAGGCAGAAGGCAGAGCTCGCTGATGTATCAAAGCACTCTTTCTCAGGTCACCCACTAGGGAAGCGAGTGTGTAGCTCGCTGTTACTCAGGGACTTAGTCCCCAGCTGATGTTCTGTGCTCTTTTCTGGTGCTCAACTGTTAGCCAGCTTGGAGCTTGATGCCTTTATGGAAGGATGCTGGCTTTTCTGGAGAGATGTTAAAACATTTTCATGAGCTACAATTAAAAAGCAACGGTGATGAAGACACTTGTGTTCTATATTTCCATTTTGACATTAAAAAAAAAAACTTTCCATTTTAATCATATCTTTGCTTGACTGAAGACCAGTGGCTTTTTGCAATTTTTATTCAATTTTCAACCCCCTTACTGATGAGCAGGGGCTCAGGGAATCAGAAGTTACCAACGACTTTTCCTTCCTTGAACTCTATAAGAAAGAGTTCAGTCCTGAGAGCCATGTTGGCGGTGATGGTGCTTCACTCTCACATTAATGGATTATTGAGAGAAACTTTGTCAGATCTTTAGAGCTGCAGAGGTCTTGGGGTCATCCCTGTTTCATATATGAAGAAGTCCAGGACAAAGAAATAGGAGTCGTTGTCTAAGATCACAAAGATATTGAATGGAGGAGAGTAAGATTTGCAATTTAAAATATGTTAAAAGGATAGAGCTCATGTTAATTGTTCTTGCCACATAAAAATAAATCAAACCACACCAAGTCACATGCAAAAGTACACAAGGACAGTTTTGGAGGTGATGGAGATGATTAATACCTTGAAAGGTATCATGTATGTGTGTGTGTTAGTTACTCAGTTGTGCGGAGTCTTTGTGATCCCACGGACTGTAGCCCTCCAAGCTCCTCTGTCCATGGGGTTTCCCAGGCAAGAATACTGGAGTGGGTTGCCATATCCTCTATTAGATCTCCCTGACTATGGATCAGACTCAGGTTTCTTTCATTGTGGGCAGATTCTTTACCACTGAGCCACCTTGAAAGGCATCATGGGTGTATGCATATGTCCAAACACATCAAGATAGAGTCATTGAATTTGTTCACATTATGTACAACATTTGTACCTCAAAAACTCTTTTATCCTGTTTATCCAAGCAGTGCTTTCCTTTTTAAAAAACATCATTGTTGTCCCACAGCTTTACTGAGATCTGTTTGACATATGACATTGTGTAAGTTTAAGGTATACGACAACAGAGCTTTAAAAAGAAAAAGGAAATAAAAAGATGAGCATTGGCTGAGAGAATGTATTTGCAATTGATGTATTTGTCAAAAGACTTGTATCCAGAATATATTAGTAACTCGTACAGTTCAATAATAAAAGATACATAGACCATTAAAATATGGAAAAGCACACTTTCAAAGAAAGAGACATAAAAATAAAGACATAACAATAAAGACGAACAGAAACTTGAAAAAGAAGAGATTTGTTGGAGATGTTTTGGGCCAACTTCACATTACTACACTGTTCTGAAAACAACCAGTCCCATAGTTGAATAATGCAGTCGTAATAATAAAACCATTATTAACAGCATGTCATACCCTGGTGTCCAAAAGATGTAGCTACAAAATATAAATTTAGTTTAGGATGGTTTTCATGAGCATCTATCTTTAATAGCCTTTCCTCAAACCAGAGCCCTTACTTGATAGCAATACCTGGATTGGCGGGCTGCTCCTCGTGGCTCTTCAAAGAAAGGGTAAGATATTGAATGGAGGAGAGTAAGATTTGCAATTTAAAATATGTTAAAAGGATAGAGCTCATGTTAATTGTTCTTGCCACATAAAAATAAATCAAACCACACCAAGTCACATGCAAAAGTACACAAGGACAGTTTTGGAGGTGATGGAGATGATTAATACCTTGAAAGGTATCATGTATGTGTGTGTGTTAGTTACTCAGTTGTGCGGAGTCTTTGTGATCCCACGGACTGTAGCCCTCCAAGCTCCTCTGTCCATGGGGTTTCCCAGGCAAGAATACTGGAGTGGGTTGCCATATCCTCTATTAGATCTCCCTGACTATGGATCAGACTCAGGTTTCTTTCATTGTGGGCAGATTCTTTACCACTGAGCCACCTTGAAAGGCATCATGGGTGTATGCATATGTCCAAACACATCAAGATAGAGTCATTGAATTTGTTCACATTATGTACAACATTTGTACCTCAAAAACTCTTTTATCCTGTTTATCCAAGCAGTGCTTTCCTTTTTAAAAAACATCATTGTTGTCCCACAGCTTTACTGAGATCTGTTTGACATATGACATTGTGTAAGTTTAAGGTATACGACAACAGAGCTTTAAAAAGAAAAAGGAAATAAAAAGATGAGCATTGGCTGAGAGAATGTATTTGCAATTGATGTATTTGTCAAAAGACTTGTATCCAGAATATATTAGTAACTCGTACAGTTCAATAATAAAAGATACATAGACCATTAAAATATGGAAAAGCACACTTTCAAAGAAAGAGACATAAAAATAAAGACATAACAATAAAGACGAACAGAAACTTGAAAAAGAAGAGATTTGTTGGAGATGTTTTGGGCCAACTTCACATTACTACACTGTTCTGAAAACAACCAGTCCCATAGTTGAATAATGCAGTCGTAATAATAAAACCATTATTAACAGCATGTCATACCCTGGTGTCCAAAAGATGTAGCTACAAAATATAAATTTAGTTTAGGATGGTTTTCATGAGCATCTATCTTTAATAGCCTTTCCTCAAACCAGAGCCCTTACTTGATAGCAATACCTGGATTGGCGGGCTGCTCCTCGTGGCTCTTCAAGGCTCACTAGGCATCAAGAGAATCCAGAGGTGGACACTGCCTTCTTCTGTGAAGTCATGGCTGGGTTTGTAAATCTACTTCCTCCCTCCATCTGTCAGCAGAAAATGCAGTAAAATCTAAGGAATTTGAGAAATGAATAAAATGTACCTTTGTTTTCTTCTCAAACTGGGAATGAGTATGAGACGTCCACTATTCTGCATTATCTATTTCTCTCCAGAGCAGTGTTGGAGTTTTCTTCCTCATCAGCAGTTAAGTAGCACCTCTCAGGTCAAAGAGTGACCTCAGTATATTTTAATGCAGGAGCCATTGCTGGTGTGATTTAAACCCAGGGAGTTTCTTAGCCTGGGGCTTCTGCGAGCTTAAGAAAGACTTTGTCATCCTATGAAGCTTTGTCATCAGTCTCCTCCAGTAGGTCAGGTCTGGAGGAGCGAGTCTCCTGCCAGGAGAGATAAATGGTTGGTAATAAGGCTTAGTCATTGGGGCTACTCTGCTGATCTTTGTGGAGGAACCAGAAAGGAGAGTAGAACAATAGGCTGGCTGCTCTGTGTCTGTCACGTGAGGTGGGATAGAAATCAAACTTCAGAGCTTAAACCATTTCAAAAGTCCAGAAGGCACAAGCTGAATCTCCTCCTGGCAGCCCACTGAGAGACTGTATGGCCAGCAAATGTGGCTGATGCTTCACTGTTTCACAGGAGGAAGGAGGTGGAATGCTATTATTTTGCTGCTGAAGTGTAAGGGCTTCTTTTAGAGTGCGTCATCTTTGCTAGTGGTAAAGAACTCGCCTGCCAATGCAGGAGGTGTAAGAGACTCAGGTTCGATTTCTGGATTGGGAAGATGCCCTGGAGGAGGGCACAGCCACCCACTCCAGTAGTTCCTTGGGGGCCCCGGAGGGGTCCCATGGACAGAGGAGCCTGGGCAGTTGTACTACACTGTTCTGAAAACAACCAGTCCCATAGTTGAATAATGCAGTCGTAATAATAAAACCATTATTAACAGCATGTCATACCCTGGTGTCCAAAAGATGTAGCTACAAAATATAAATTTAGTTTAGGATGGTTTTCATGAGCATCTATCTTTAATAGCCTTTCCTCAAACCAGAGCCCTTACTTGATAGCAATACCTGGATTGGCGGGCTGCTCCTCGTGGCTCTTCAAGGCTCACTAGGCATCAAGAGAATCCAGAGGTGGACACTGCCTTCTTCTGTGAAGTCATGGCTGGGTTTGTAAATCTACTTCCTCCCTCCATCTGTCAGCAGAAAATGCAGTAAAATCTAAGGAATTTGAGAAATGAATAAAATGTACCTTTGTTTTCTTCTCAAACTGGGAATGAGTATGAGACGTCCACTATTCTGCATTATCTATTTCTCTCAGAGCAGTGTTGGAGTTTTCTTCCTCATCAGCAGTTAAGTAGCACCTCTCAGGTCAAAGAGTGACCTCAGTATATTTTAATGCAGGAGCCATTGCTGGTGTGATTTAAACCCAGGGAGTTTCTTAGCCTGGGGCTTCTGCGAGCTTAAGAAAGACTTTGTCATCCTATGAAGCTTTGTCATCAGTCTCCTCCAGTAGGTCAGGTCTGGAGGAGCGAGTCTCCTGCCAGGAGAGATAAATGGTTGGTAATAAGGCTTAGTCATTGGGGCTACTCTGCTGATCTTTGTGGAGGAACCAGAAAGGAGAGTAGAACAATAGGCTGGCTGCTCTGTGTCTGTCACGTGAGGTGGGATAGAAATCAAACTTCAGAGCTTAAACCATTTCAAAAGTCCAGAAGGCACAAGCTGAATCTCCTCCTGGCAGCCCACTGAGAGACTGTATGGCCAGCAAATGTGGCTGATGCTTCACTGTTTCACAGGAGGAAGGAGGTGGAATGCTATTATTTTGCTGCTGAAGTGTAAGGGCTTCTTTTAGAGTGCGTCATCTTTGCTAGTGGTAAAGAACTCGCCTGCCAATGCAGGAGGTGTAAGAGACTCAGGTTCGATTTCTGGATTGGGAAGATGCCCTGGAGGAGGGCACAGCCACCCACTCCAGTAGTCTTGCCTGGAGAGTCCCATGGACAGAGGAGCCTGCCAGGCTACAGTCTGTGAGGTCACAAAGAGTTGGACAGCACTGAGGCAACTGAGCCCACACAGCTCTTGGGCAGTGTTTCTCTCTGAGGTGATAAGAAGCACCCTGGATCAGGTAGTGTTGTGATATTGGCACAGCACAACAAATAAGGTGGCTTGTTCAAGGTCACACAGTTGAGGTATGGCAGGGCCAGGCTCTCCCCAGTCAGTCTGGCTCCTGATTCAGGACCCGGTGCTGTGTTCTGCCTGGTTTCTAGAGAGGTTCCACTGCTGGGAATTGAAACAACAGCCCATGGGATAGCTGGCCATGCATGTGCAGGAGCCCAGGGTGGCCCAGTCTGAATGTTAGCACAAGATGGGCCTCCAGGAGAGGTTATTTGCACAAACAGATTAGTCTACTTGGCTGTTGTGCCAGCTGCCTATTTGTTCAGATCTCAAGGACACAGGGGTCATTTGCTGTTGATTGGTCTGTGTGGACACACCTCATCTGCCCTCTCCCAGATACCTCCCAACGGGCGGGATGGAGGAAGCTTGAAGCCTTGCTGCTCATGCAATGCCGGCAGCTGTGTCAAAGCTTGTGACTCTGAGGGCTAATGTGTGCACGCAATACCATTCAACTTAGATGTTAGGCAAGAAGTAACCTTAAAAGCAATTTTCATACTGTTTTATGCTTTTTTTTTTTTTTTTTGCTCTGCTGACTGGTGTTCAGGATCTTAATTCCTCAAACCTAGGTCCACTGTAGTGGAAGTGCAAAGTCGTAACCCCTGGACTGCCAGGGAAGTCTCTGCTGGTCTATGCTTTTAAAATCAGACATACTGATATCTGAATAAAGAAAAAACGAGTCAGTTTGAATATCTTAAAATGATCCTCATTTCAAGTCAATAATACATTAGATGTAAGGATCTAGTTACTTGCTATTTTGTTGAATACTTAAAAATATAACCTTGTGTTCTAATATATCTTTAAAAGTAATATTTTTTCTAAAATATTTGGCACCTGGAGCTCTAAGCCTTGTGGACTTGTGTATGAACCAGCTGTCTGGGTTGGAAGCCTTGCTTTGCCTTGTAGCAGCCACTTGCCCAGGTATATATAGCATCTCTCTGCCTCTGTTTCCTGCATGTAATGGGACAATTGTTAACACCTGTCCCATAATGGTGGCATGAGGTTTCAGTGGCCTAACCAGTACAAAGCCCTTAGAACAGAACCAGTACAAGGCATGCACTGTGCCTTGAAATTTACATGAAATCTGGATACTTCAGTCTGATACATTAACGATTAAAAAGGCAATAAGAAGTCATTTATTTCTATACAACAGCTAGAACATGGAATCAACCTAGATGTCCATTGACGAATAAATGGACAAAGAAGCTCTGGTACATGTATCTTTCCTGCCATCTACTAGCAGACTGGGGAAATCATTAACTTCTCTATAAACTAATTTCCCCACTTGTAAAATAAATACAACTTTATCCATTTCATAAGATGTTTAAAAAGGATAGAATGAGCAAATAAATGTTATCTGATTTCATGTCTGGTGTACGGCCAGTATAGTTGATATTGCTATTATTATTATTGCTTTTCAGATTTATTTTTTCCCCCAGCTGCATCAGGTCTTCGTTGCAGCCCTGGCCAGGGATCAGACCTGTGCCCCCTGCATTGGAAAGCTGATTCTCAACCATTGGATCACCAGGGAAGTCCTCAGATTTATTTTAATATGAGGGAAAACACTTGGGAATAGCATCGGGGACAAGGATTTGTTTCCTGGAAAATGCTATGGACAGAGGAGCCTGGAAGGCTACAGTCCATGGTGCTGCAAGGAGGTGGACACCACTGAGCAATGGAACACACATATACCCTACATCCATGAGGCTTCGGCCTCCAGAATTTCTCTCTCGTTTATCCAACTCCAGTCCTCAGTATTCTTCGAACCTTCTCTTGCTGAGTTCCTGAAGTCACTGGGTTGGTTTCTTCTCTGAATAGAAGATAGAAGCACCCAATTATGTAGCATTCAGGGTTCAGCACATCAACAAGACTTCCACACTCCTGAATGGTCCTCTCGCTTGATTGACTATGTCTCCCACAAGCTATCGATCCCATGTCAATAGAAATTTTATTGTTCATCTTTGCATCTGTAACTCTAAGCACAGTACTCAGCACACAAGTGTGTGCTCAGTTGTGTCCAACTCTTTGTGATCTCATGGACTATAGCCTACCGGGCTCCTCTGTCCATGGAGTTTCCCTGTCAAGAATACTGGAGGGGGTTTCTGTATGTTTCCCCAGGGGATCTTCCTGACACAATAGGTACTCCATAAATGCTCTTAAAATAAATCATTGGTGAGACCAGCTTCAAAGCAAGGAAGACATCCATGAACATGAAGCAAAGGAAGAGCCCTGTTGAACTTTGCTGCCTTTGAGGGCAGGATTTGGTATGACCTGGCCTCTTACTTACCTTGTGTTGCAGTCCCCTTTGGCCTCTGGATGATAATGACCCTGCTGTCCTTTCATTTCCCGTACTGGTCAGGTCTGTTCCCACCACTCAGGGCACACAGTGTGGTTTGCCAGGTTGTGTAGTCCACAATGCCAACTTCTCTATAAACTAATTTCCCCACTTGTAAAATAAATACAACTTTATCCATTTCATAAGATGTTTAAAAAGGATAGAATGAGCAAATAAATGTTATCTGATTTCATGTCTGGTGTACGGCCAGTATAGTTGATATTGCTATTATTATTATTGCTTTTCAGATTTATTTTTTCCCCCAGCTGCATCAGGTCTTCGTTGCAGCCCTGGCCAGGGATCAGACCTGTGCCCCCTGCATTGGAAAGCTGATTCTCAACCATTGGATCACCAGGGAAGTCCTCAGATTTATTTTAATATGAGGAAAACACTTGGGAATAGCATCGGGGACAAGGATTTGTTTCCTGGAAAATGCTATGGACAGAGGAGCCTGGAAGGCTACAGTCCATGGTGCTGCAAGGAGGTGGACACCACTGAGCAATGGAACACACATATACCCTACATCCATGAGGCTTCGGCCTCCAGAATTTCTCTCTCGTTTATCCAACTCCAGTCCTCAGTATTCTTCGAACCTTCTCTTGCTGAGTTCCTGAAGTCACTGGGTTGGTTTCTTCTCTGAATAGAAGATAGAAGCACCCAATTATGTAGCATTCAGGGTTCAGCACATCAACAAGACTTCCACACTCCTGAATGGTCCTCTCGCTTGATTGACTATGTCTCCCACAAGCTATCGATCCCATGTCAATAGAAATTTTATTGTTCATCTTTGCATCTGTAACTCTAAGCACAGTACTCAGCACACAAGTGTGTGCTCAGTTGTGTCCAACTCTTTGTGATCTCATGGACTATAGCCTACCGGGCTCCTCTGTCCATGGAGTTTCCCTGTCAAGAATACTGGAGGGGGTTTCTGTATGTTTCCCCAGGGGATCTTCCTGACACAATAGGTACTCCATAAATGCTCTTAAAATAAATCATTGGTGAGACCAGCTTCAAAGCAAGGAAGACATCCATGAACATGAAGCAAAGGAAGAGCCCTGTTGAACTTTGCTGCCTTTGAGGGCAGGATTTGGTATGACCTGGCCTCTTACTTACCTTGTGTTGCAGTCCCCTTTGGCCTCTGGATGATAATGACCCTGCTGTCCTTTCATTTCCCGTACTGGTCAGGTCTGTTCCCACCACTCAGGGCACACAGTGTGGTTTGCCAGGTTGTGTAGTACACAATGCCACTCCACCAAAGGCTGTGCCAAGGCTGCCCGTAAGAATGCCACACAAGCTATAGATCTGAGCCACATATGGAATTTAAAATTCTCTGTGGCTGCATTAAAAAAATAAAAAGAGGGCTTCTCCGGTGGTCCAGTAGGTAGAGAGTCTGCCTTGCAGTGCAAGGGGCACTGGTTCAATTCCTGGCCCAGGAAGATCCCACATGCTGCAGAGCAGCTGGACCCGTGTGTCAAATTCGGAGCCAGCACTCTGGGGCACATGTGCCCAGAGCCGGTGCTCTGCACCCAGAGAGGCCACTGAATGGGAAGCCCACACAGGCTGAAGAATAAAGATGGATGAAAAATAAATGAACGGAAAACCAATAAAAGAGGCCAATATTAAAAAAAAAAAAACACACACAAGTGAAATTAATACCATATTTTATTTACCCCAATAGACCCCAATAGTGCCATTTTGATATGTAATCAAACAAAAATAATTGAAGTACTCTCTGTATATATAGTTTCACACTAACTCTTCAAAACCTGGAGTATTTTATATTTAGAATGCTTCTTAACTTAGACTAGCCATATTTTAAGTGCTCAGTAGCCAAATGTGACAAGTTACTGTGATGCTGGGGGCTGTACCATTGGCATTTCAGATCATGTAGCATTGTATACATAAGTTTTCTGGAAGCTGATCAATAAAGAGATTTGTTCTAACAAAATCAGAGAATTAGAATAATTTTCCAACAGAAGCAAAGGGTCTGGAATAAGTGATACCTTTTTTTTTAAATTTACACAAAAATATCTCTCAGCCAGTGGCAGCTTTATTGTCATGAGGTTTTTGCACATGATGTTCCCTCTGCCTAGAAGGTCAATGGCCTTTGACTGACGTATATCTGTTCATGTTTCTATTAAAGTGTCAATTCTTTCCTAGGGCTTTTGTTTCACTTTCTCACAAAGCCCTGCTGTTTTGGTCTCATAGCACTTAATTTGGATTAGTCGTTCAAGTGTGAGATTATTTAATTAAGTTTCTGTCTCCAACACAGAACAGTAATGCTAGAAGGGGAAGTTCTTGTCTATTTTTGTTCACCATGGAATTCCCAACTTTGAGCATCCTGACGAGTGCATAGAAGGGGCCCCAGAAAGATGTACCGTGGGGCAGCTCGGCTTACCTCATGCTTTGGTGTCTACAGCTTCAGTAGTTTCTGAGTCTTACATTCATTTGGTCTAGATACATCTCACTCTCAGCCAGCAGATTCAGGCAGAGGCTACAATGTCGTTCAAGGTCTCTCCAGGGAAACAAGCTGACTGTCTTTTCTCTCACTGCACAAATGTGTTTTCTGTTCCAGTTATGTGAGTTCATCAGACCAATTTATCCTGAACCTGTTCCCAGGGGCAGCTGCCTTCTGTCTCTCTAGAGCTGAGAGTCTGAGTTTCATTTTGGACTCATTCAAAAGATTTAATCTTCAGTGGCCACTTTAAAATAATCATACTTAAAAAGTAGGTTGGTTACTATTTTAGAGCCAACAACTTGGAAGATAAACCACTTTGCATGTTGAAGCATACAGCACTGTGCAAGTGCCTATTGGAAATCCAGAAGCTGGAGGCTGGGAAATTTACTTCATTGCTTCATATGCTGTCTTCTCCCTTCCATCCTCTTACATTTCCCACCAATAAATAAGAGCCACATGGGGGACAGTTAGGAGTTGGGGACCGTTAGGGGCTGTGAACACATGGCAAAATGATTCCTAACCAATTAGTATTAATGACAATTCTCTCTCTCAAAGTCACTCAGTCGTGTCCGACTCTTTGCAATGCCATGGACTGTGGTTTGCCTGGCTAGTCTGTCCATAGATTTCTCCTGGCAAGAATACAGGAGGGGGCTTCCCTGGTGGTCCAGTGGGTAAGGACACCGCCTTGCAGTGCAAGGGGCGCCGGTTCCATCCCTGGCCTGGGAAGATCTCATGTGCCGCAGAGCGGCTGGACTGATGTGTCCAGTTACCAAGCATGCGCCCAGAGCTGGTGCTCTGCGACAACAGAGGCCACCGCGATGGGAGGCCCACACGGGCCAAAGAACAAAGATGGAAGAAAAACGGACAAATGAAAGACCAATAGAAGTGGCCCGCCTGCTCCCCGTCCTCCTCACCCCACCCTCCCAAAATAAATAAATCTTAAAAAAAAAAAAAAAAGAATACAGGAGGGGCCTTCCATCTCTTCTCCAGGGGCTCTTTCCCACCCAAGGATCAAACTCAGGTCTTCTGCATTGCAGGAAGATTCTTTACCATCTGAGCCACCAGGGAAACCTTTACACATAGTATTAACAGTTTACATTTGCAACTCTGACGGCATCAGACTGCTTGGATTCAAATCCTGACCTTGCCATTTACTAGCTGTGTGACTTTAGGCAAGTTATCTAATTTCTCTGAGTCTCAGGTTTCTCATGAGGAAAAGGAAGGATCAAAAGCAAGACCCGGGCTTCCCCGGTGGTCCAGTGGGTAAGGACACTGCCTTGCAGTGCAAGGGGTGCTGGTTCGATCCCTGGCCTGGGAAGATCCCACGTGCCGCGGAGCGGCTGGACCGATGTGTCCAATTACTGAGCTGGAGCTCTGGAGTGCATGTGCCCAGAGCTGGTGTTCTGCAATGATAGAGGCCACTGAAATGGGAGGCCCACACAGGCTGAAGAATAAAGACGGATGAAAATGAACAAATGAAAGACCAATAGATGTGCCCCCTCCAAAAAAAATGAAAAGAAAAAAAATTAAAAAAACCAAGACCCTAGGGCTTCCCTTGTGGTCCAGTGGGTAAGGACACTGCCTTGCAGTGCAAGGAGCTCTGGTTCGATCCCTGGCCTGGGAAGATCCCACGTGCTGCAGAGCGACTGGACTGATGTGTCCAATTACCGAGCCAGAGCTCTGGAGCGCATGTGCCCAGAGCTGGTGCTCTGCGACAACAGAGACCACTGCGATGGCAGGCCACACGGGCCAAAGAACAGAGATGGTTGAAAACAGATAAATGAAAGACCAATAGAAGTGGCCAAAAACAAAACAAAACAAAACAAAACAAGACCCTAAAAAACCTATATCATAAGTGTACTGTGACACCTAAGAGAGGTATTTTCCATATAGTGCTTGCATAGCATTATCTCAGAAGTTGTGTTTATTATTTTTTTTTTTTTCTGAAGGAGTTTGCATCTCTGGAACACATAAGATCTTGTTAAGAATGCACAGGTCAGATAATTATTGTGGAGGCACAACATTCATTTGAGAAGAAACAAGTAAGATCCAATAACCACTAACATTCTGATTATTCCGTGGGTTTTCTTTGGTTAGGTCTCATTGAAAAAATGTTTCGACAAAGCAAGGCCCTCCATGAGTAAAGTAAAATCAGAACTGATGGCTTAACAGTGTTGAGCTGGATTTCACAGGGGCCTTTTCCTGTCTGAAATTTAGAAATCAGTATCTTCTGGTGAATGGATAAAAATACTTAAGCAATATAAAAGGCAACATACCTCAAGACATGCCTCATGTTATTGTGCTTTGCTTTACTGTGCTTCATAGATACTGAATTTTTAAAGATAAATTGAAGATTTGGGCAATGCTTCATCCAGCAAGTCTATCAGCACCATTTTCCCAGCAGCATTTGCTCAGTTTGTGTCTCAATGTCACATGTTGGTAGTTCTCACACTATTTCAAACATCTTCATTATTATTTTATTTGGGATGGTGATCTGTGGTCTTTGATGTTACTACTACATTTGCTGAAGCATCCAATTTTGATGAACTTTTTAAGCAATCAAGTATTTTTAAACTAATGCTGGTACATTGATTTTTAGACATAGTGCTAATGCACAATTAGTTAAATACAATATAGTGTAGACTTAACATTTATATGCACTGGGAAACTAAAATTCTCTTCAGGTTTTTTACTTTTTTGTTCAGATGAATATGTTTATTTTTAAAGCTCCAAGTAACAATTCCTAATGGGCTGTTGATTTTCTCATCTGTGAGTCCAGCCAGCACCAACTTCATGTACCAAACAGACTATCATGCAGCTCCACTTGGAATTTCCATATCCTGGGAGACTTGACATCTAAAATGAAACTCATAGTTCCCCTCAGAATACTTCTGATTCTTGTGTTCCCTTTCTTGGCCAATGGCTCTCCCACTTTATTCACTTTAGCCAGAAATCTAAGGGTTGTTTTCTACCCTACGTTTTTCTTTTTTCCCTTATCAACTGTTGAAAATCAAGTCTAGCTGGATCTATAACATCTCTATGATCTATCCTCTCCTCACCATCCCCCCAATGGTTCTCTCAACCTAGGCCTCACCCATCATTTCGTGCTTTTAATTTCATCCTTCATACAGCTACCTAAGAGATCTTAAAATGCAAATCTGATGATGAAGCACACTATTGAGGCTAAGATCCAATAACCACTAACATTCTGATTATTCCGTGGGTTTTCTTTGGTTAGGTCTCATTGAAAAATGTTTCGACAAAGCAAGGCCCTCCATGAGTAAAGTAAAATCAGAACTGATGGCTTAACAGTGTTGAGCTGGATTTCACAGGGGCCTTTTCCTGTCTGAAATTTAGAAATCAGTATCTTCTGGTGAATGGATAAAAATACTTAAGCAATATAAAAGGCAACATACCTCAAGACATGCCTCATGTTATTGTGCTTTGCTTTACTGTGCTTCATAGATACTGAATTTTTAAAGATAAATTGAAGATTTGGGCAATGCTTCATCCAGCAAGTCTATCAGCACCATTTTCCCAGCAGCATTTGCTCAGTTTGTGTCTCAATGTCACATGTTGGTAGTTCTCACACTATTTCAAACATCTTCATTATTATTTTATTTGGGATGGTGATCTGTGGTCTTTGATGTTACTACTACATTTGCTGAAGCATCCAATTTTGATGAACTTTTTAAGCAATCAAGTATTTTTAAACTAATGCTGGTACATTGATTTTTAGACATAGTGCTAATGCACAATTAGTTAAATACAATATAGTGTAGACTTAACATTTATATGCACTGGGAAACTAAAATTCTCTTCAGGTTTTTTACTTTTTTGTTCAGATGAATATGTTTATTTTTAAAGCTCCAAGTAACAATTCCTAATGGGCTGTTGATTTTCTCATCTGTGAGTCCAGCCAGCACCAACTTCATGTACCAAACAGACTATCATGCAGCTCCACTTGGAATTTCCATATCCTGGGAGACTTGACATCTAAAATGAAACTCATAGTTCCCCTCAGAATACTTCTGATTCTTGTGTTCCCTTTCTTGGCCAATGGCTCTCCCACTTTATTCACTTTAGCCAGAAATCTAAGGGTTGTTTTCTACCCTACGTTTTTCTTTTTTCCCTTATCAACTGTTGAAAATCAAGTCTAGCTGGATCTATAACATCTCTATGATCTATCCTCTCCTCACCATCCCCCCAATGGTTCTCTCAACCTAGGCCTCACCCATCATTTCGTGCTTTTAATTTCATCCTTCATACAGCTACCTAAGAGATCTTAAAATGCAAATCTGATGATGAAGCACACTATTGCTTAAAATTCTTGCATGGTTTTCTGCCAGCTACTATAAATTCAGGTCTAGACTCCGGGGCATGCTGTAGATGACTCTCCTCCAATTGGGCCCTGCTCGCTGTTCAGATTCATCTCGCATGGTGCCTCTGTGCTGCAGCACCCACAATCATCATCCTCGTCATCAAGTTCTGGATACCCTGCCAACTGTTTCACCTGCTTTTCGCTTGATTTGACTTAATTTTCACAGCTCACCTACCAGGTAGATGCTGTTACTACTTCACTTGACAGCAGGTGGAGTGTTCCCAAGGTCACACAGGTACAGAGTTGAAATTTCCATACAGGTCTGCCTTCTAGGCCTGGGTTTGTCTTACATTCTGTCTGTTTCACTTAATTACAACAATTATTCTTCACCTCCCTAGCTTGCACAAACTGTCTTCTTCGTTGATTCTGTCTTCTTTGTCCCTGTCTTCATGCCCGCCTCTCAGGACCCTTCTCAGCAAGCAAGTTTATGAGGGAACCTGTCCCAGTTGGATACACCATGCCCTTTTTCAATTTCTATCTTGCTCCACTTTTCTATTGTAGCTCCTGTGAGTGTTGATGGCACTTATGTTTTAAACATCTGATGCCTGCTCTGGGCTATGTAGTTTTTGAGAGCAGGAAGTATGTTTTACTATTTGTGACCTACAGATCCTGGTCCCGTACCTGAAACATGGCAGATATACAACCAGTGTTTGTTAAATTAATGAATGAGTATGCCAATGGACAAATCAAGTGTGGGAACAGGGCTGAACAGACTGATCAACTTCACAAAAATGAGCTGATATGTCTTAACCTCTTAACTGATAAACGTCCTCCTTGAATTTCCCAGCACGTGTGTTCATTTATTCCCTCCCTCATTCATGTTTTAAATATGCCTTGACTGCTCTTAAGTCTGCTATATTCTGTGAATGCAAAGGTGAATAAATATAATTCTTATCCTTGAAGAACTCACAGTATAAGAGTATAATGAATATGTGTCAGTAGATGATTATAATACAATGAGATATATGCTATAAAAGGGTTTATGTAATATAGGAAGGCAGCGAAAAGAAGGGAGTTGCTACTCCATTTAAGGATACCAGGGAGGAGTTTACAATAGGACATAGGAGCTGGGTCTTGAAAGAAGCTAGAGGCCAAGCAGAAAAGATAGAATGGGGAGTCACTTCAGAGTGGTGGAAATGTTTAGAATGAAGGGCATTCGAAGCAGCAAATACATAGGTGCAAAGGCACAGAGGCATAGAGATGCAAGCTGTGCTGGGAAGGGTTCCACTGGCAGAGACTTGGAGAAGCAACCAAGGTCCTGTTACAGACAGATTTGGGGGCACTCCAAAAAAAAGGTATAGACTTGACTCCATAAACACTGGAGCACCAGTGGAGGAGTTTGAGCAAATGAATGAAGTCATGAATATTGTTGGATTTTAGAATGATTACCTGAAGGTCTACGCAGAGAATTGGTAAGGGTCTGAGCTAAGGCTGCTTGTTTTTATAACTTAATAAATGTGGGGCCAGCACTGAACAGGGATATGGAAGAAGAGAAGTGAAGATTGGTGCCATTGATTGAGCTTGGGCGTATTTGAATCTATTTCTTTTGGAGAAATAATGAGGTACAATATAGGCTAAAGAATTTTCTTTTTAAGTACTCATTGAGTTGAACAAAGCAATTTCCATAAAAACTTTGTTTTGCATGTATTGCCTTTTAAATATTTAAATACTTTGGTGTCAGAGATATGTTTAACCAATCTTTTTTGGGGGGGCAGGGGAGGTGGGGAGGGAGGAAGGGCAGGTGGGCCATTTCTATCGGTCTTTCATTTATCTATTTCCATCCATCTTTGTTCTTTGGCCCGTGTGGGCCTCCCATCGCAGTGGCGTCTGTTGTCCCAGAGCTCTGGCTCAGTAATTGGACACATCAGTCCACGGCACATGGGATCTTCCCAGGCCAGGGATCGAACTGGCACCCCTTGCACTGCAAGGCGGTGTCCTTACCCACTGGACCACCAGGGGAAGCCCCTCACCAATCTTTTTGATGGCATCAAACTCTCCACACTTCTGTCTCTGTGATCCAGGTTCTTCAGAGTCTTATGGCCCCAGTCCTCTCTTAGGAACAAGAAAGACCTGGACTTACAGACCCCTGGCCTCCTCTCTGTTGTACCCACTGCATCATCATCACCCTTACTTGTCCTAACCCTGGATTCCACTGGAGTAAGAGTTCTGAAGCTTTAATTACCTCTGAAATCGCAAGTCTAAAAATCAGTAACTCACAAAATATGTTTTCTTAAGTGTAAGTGTTTGCCCACAGTTCTGTGTTACAAGGTATTTCTTTGCTCTTTTTTGTTCTTGTTTATTGTTTGCTTCTATCTTGAAAAATGTAGATCATGTCAGGGCACCCTTATTTGTAAATGTAGTAATATTGTGCCTGATTGTTTTTAATTTTAGATAAGATTGCTTTAATTGCCACATATTTCTGTTTCCCAAGAAACATACATCACACCCACAATGGTCCACATTTCTCTTAACAATGGAAATAAAACATCTGCAGTGGAAGCTGCACGGGGCCTGGCTTGCTCTTTTGCCATCAGTCTCAATGAGGTGAAAAGTGAACACCAGCCACAAATCAACTGAGAATTAACGCAAGCTATTGTTTTTGAGTTTTCTAAGTATTTTCAAACTCCCATTGTTTTTAAATTTTTGTTTTTGGGTTTTTCTTTTCCACAGCAATATAGGCTAAAGAATTTTCTTTTTAAGTACTCATTGAGTTGAACAAAGCAATTTCCATAAAAACTTTGTTTTGCATGTATTGCCTTTTAAATATTTAAATACTTTGGTGTCAGAGATATGTTTAACCAATCTTTTTTGGGGGGGCAGGGGAGGTGGGGAGGGAGGAAGGGCAGGTGGGCCATTTCTATCGGTCTTTCATTTATCTATTTCCATCCATCTTTGTTCTTTGGCCCGTGTGGGCCTCCCATCGCAGTGGCGTCTGTTGTCCCAGAGCTCTGGCTCAGTAATTGGACACATCAGTCCACGGCACATGGGATCTTCCCAGGCCAGGGATCGAACTGGCACCCCTTGCACTGCAAGGCGGTGTCCTTACCCACTGGACCACCAGGGGAAGCCCCTCACCAATCTTTTTGATGGCATCAAACTCTCCACACTTCTGTCTCTGTGATCCAGGTTCTTCAGAGTCTTATGGCCCCAGTCCTCTCTTAGGAACAAGAAAGACCTGGACTTACAGACCCCTGGCCTCCTCTCTGTTGTACCCACTGCATCATCATCACCCTTACTTGTCCTAACCCTGGATTCCACTGGAGTAAGAGTTCTGAAGCTTTAATTACCTCTGAAATCGCAAGTCTAAAAATCAGTAACTCACAAAATATGTTTTCTTAAGTGTAAGTGTTTGCCCACAGTTCTGTGTTACAAGGTATTTCTTTGCTCTTTTTTGTTCTTGTTTATTGTTTGCTTCTATCTTGAAAAATGTAGATCATGTCAGGGCACCCTTATTTGTAAATGTAGTAATATTGTGCCTGATTGTTTTTAATTTTAGATAAGATTGCTTTAATTGCCACATATTTCTGTTTCCCAAGAAACATACATCACACCCACAATGGTCCACATTTCTCTTAACAATGGAAATAAAACATCTGCAGTGGAAGCTGCACGGGGCCTGGCTTGCTCTTTTGCCATCAGTCTCAATGAGGTGAAAAGTGAACACCAGCCACAAATCAACTGAGAATTAACGCAAGCTATTGTTTTTGAGTTTTCTAAATATTTTCAAACTCCCATTGTGTATTTTTGTGTTTTGTACTCAAAAATCTCTGCCAAAACCTCTCCCCAATGACATTCCTTCCTGGGTTCTTAACTCATGTGGACAGCAAACAAAACTTTTCATAGGTCATTAATCTCAAGGAGATATGTTTGCTGAATGCAAGAAGATGAATAGAGTACACGTTTTTACTGCTTTTGGGTTCACAGATTCATTAAAAAATTAGACTGTGCTAGACAATTCTGTAGATTTGCATCTTTAGCATAGTATTCAGATACTCAAAATGTATCTAAAATGAAAATCACAACCATGTGGAATTAGTAGGTATAGAAATTGAGGAAATGATGAATAGAACAAGACAGGACAGAAAGTCGGGTAACCTTAAACAGAAGGTACACATATATATACACGACTGTTTTTCTGATAGATACATTTATTGTCCATGGACAGATTCTTCATGAAAAAAAAGTCTGCTGATTATACCCCTTTGGTTAAATACCATGAATTTTCAGTATGCCTTTCCTCTCATGTAATGATCATTAAATTATCTAGACAATAGCAAGACAGTTTTTCCTTTTTGCTCCCTATATTTATGGGTACTGCATTAAAATTGATTACAGTAAGTCATGTATGTTAAGTACTAATCTCATTTCCTTTCTCTTATTCCTGTGACCAATGGAATGGCGTAAACATGGTGCTTTTGTGCCCTGGGGAAATAGAAAAAAGAAGTGGTCCATCTTTGCCAAGGAGATTGAAGTCTTAGTCAATTTCACTGAGGGACATATGGGAAAATCTGCCTCTCTTCTGCCCCATGACTCCATCCTGACCAGCAGCTCACTAGACATTGTGATCTTGTTCCTTTTGTTACTATATCAAGAAAGCGTTTAGCTTTCTTAACTCCTTCTTTATAATGACTTTGAAGAAAGACAATGAGATGTCAGAAAATAATAGATTCTCATTGTTATTCTTCCACAAACCTTTGAAATATCCTTGGAAAATGTTATTGTGTTTGACTCAGTTTGCGTTTTGCTTGGGGAAGAGTAGGTGCTATGGATATTTAAGGTCTACCTAGATGTCTCTGATACCTCAGTCGACACAATAGTAAGATCTCTTCTATAACGTCTCTTCCACTTTTCATATAGTCTCACTGAATTTCTTTCTTTCTTTCTTTTTTTGGGCGGGGGTCGGGTTGGAGAGGGAGGGGAGTGGGCGGGCCACTTCTATTGGTCTTTCATTTCTCTATTCTCATCCGTCTTTGTTCTTTGGCTCCAGTGGGTCTCCCATCGCGGTGGCGTCTGTCGTGGCAGAGCGCCGGCTCTGGGTGCATGTGCTCCAGAGCTCCGGCTCGGTAATTGGACACATCGGTCTGGCCGCTCCACGGCACGTGGGATCTTCCCAGGCCAGGGATCCAACCGGCGCCCCTTGCACAGCAAGGCGGTGTCCTTACCCACTGGACCACCAGGGAAGCCCAGTCTCACTGAATTTCAAAGAATTGATTAAAACCTACTACCACCATAATTTAATCATTAGCTCTCTAGTTTGTGACAAGCCAGTTTCATTCTGCAATAAAAAAATGGTGGTGAGGGCATTGTTCTCCATGTTAACAGTTTATTTTTTATTAAATTCTTTGGTCCATTTTTACTTTGTTGACTTTTAAACTTAAAATCTGTTTTGTGACAAATAATATGAAAAACTCTGGAAGGAAAAAGAAAAGCATCGTTGAATACACTACTCCAAATATTTTAAGCCCCTTTGGTATGCGCAGATAAAATCTATTGTAGTTTGTGTGTGGGATCTTGATTCTGTGGTTATGAATTATTTAAACAAAGTTTATGCAATATAAAGAACAATTGTCTAAAAATATGAATAATCATTTTCTTCCTTTGGTGTTGTAAATTCAGTGGTGCTGCAGATGCCATGAGGGGATCCTTTATTCTCTTTAAGCCTAGCATTCTTTGCATTTTGGTTAGAATTTTGGCTGAGATTGGCAAAGTCAGCAAGTTTCCCCAGGTTTACTCTGTTGCTCATGGAAACAGCAACAAAACAATGACCCATATGACACAAACAGCCTCTATGACATTTGGCCTGACTCTTGTTTCAGTACAAGTCTGAAATTATAACACCTGACTGATAACTTTTCCATCACGGAAGCAGTAGCCCCTGAAAACTTTTGAAGCATTCTCTTTTGACTTTTTTTTTTTTGGTTTGGCTTTTTTATATTTTAGAGTCCAGCTTAGCTCTGTGCTAATATCACATTTTTTTAATTGCCTTTTCCTTCTAATAACTCATTATGTCTAGCTAGCTAATTAACAGGTGTTTTGAATTTCTTTACTGTCCATAGAAAAAATTCATGGAGTGGAATGAATACTGAATAATCTCTATTTCTCTCTGTCCTTGCCTGTCTGTGGACTTGAAGAGGGGTCCAACTCGTTAGCGATAAATACTAAATTGTAAGCTGTGTTTTAAAAAAAATTCAATGGGAGAAGATTTGAGTTAATGAGTTTCATAGGGAAAAAAGGCCCTTCTGGAATTGTGGTGGGCCACAAGCCAGATGTGAGTGAGCTGCTGGGGTTGCTGTTGGCTGGCAGGGGTGATCTGGTGGCGATTGCTGTGATATCTATAGGTTTTCTTACAACTATCTTTGTTGCCAGGCTCTACAGGTTGGGGATTTGCCCCAAACAGCCCAGTGTGGAATGAGCAGGATGATTGGATCCTGAAATAGTGACTCTTGAGTGTTGAGCAAGGAGGTGGGAAGGAAGGATGAAGTCTGAGCTGGTGCATAATTACTCTTCCAGTTGTTTGCAGGCTACCAGGAGAAGGAGGGGATACATGTCGCTTCCATGGCTTCAGACAGCAGAGTTCTGGGTGGCAAAAAATCATAAATACATTTAAACTTAAGGAAAGGAGGACTTCCTAGACCCAGTAGGCTCCTCTCTGAATTGGGAGGGGAATGCTAGACTCCCTGCTCCTGGGCCATGTGAGCAGAGAGAGTTGGGGGAGATTCTGTAGGGATTGAGCTGGACAGTCTCTTTAAGCCTAGCATTCTTTGCATTTTGGTTAGAATTTTGGCTGAGATTGGCAAAGTCAGCAAGTTTCCCCAGGTTTACTCTGTTGCTCATGGAAACAGCAACAAAACAATGACCCATATGACACAAACAGCCTCTATGACATTTGGCCTGACTCTTGTTTCAGTACAAGTCTGAAATTATAACACCTGACTGATAACTTTTCCATCACGGAAGCAGTAGCCCCTGAAAACTTTTGAAGCATTCTCTTTTGACTTTTTTTTTTTTGGTTTGGCTTTTTTATATTTTAGAGTCCAGCTTAGCTCTGTGCTAATATCACATTTTTTTAATTGCCTTTTCCTTCTAATAACTCATTATGTCTAGCTAGCTAATTAACAGGTGTTTTGAATTTCTTTACTGTCCATAGAAAAAATTCATGGAGTGGAATGAATACTGAATAATCTCTATTTCTCTCTGTCCTTGCCTGTCTGTGGACTTGAAGAGGGGTCCAACTCGTTAGCGATAAATACTAAATTGTAAGCTGTGTTTTAAAAAAAATTCAATGGGAGAAGATTTGAGTTAATGAGTTTCATAGGGAAAAAAGGCCCTTCTGGAATTGTGGTGGGCCACAAGCCAGATGTGAGTGAGCTGCTGGGGTTGCTGTTGGCTGGCAGGGGTGATCTGGTGGCGATTGCTGTGATATCTATAGGTTTTCTTACAACTATCTTTGTTGCCAGGCTCTACAGGTTGGGGATTTGCCCCAAACAGCCCAGTGTGGAATGAGCAGGATGATTGGATCCTGAAATAGTGACTCTTGAGTGTTGAGCAAGGAGGTGGGAAGGAAGGATGAAGTCTGAGCTGGTGCATAATTACTCTTCCAGTTGTTTGCAGGCTACCAGGAGAAGGAGGGGATACATGTCGCTTCCATGGCTTCAGACAGCAGAGTTCTGGGTGGCAAAAAATCATAAATACATTTAAACTTAAGGAAAGGAGGACTTCCTAGACCCAGTAGGCTCCTCTCTGAATTGGGAGGGGAATGCTAGACTCCCTGCTCCTGGGCCATGTGAGCAGAGAGAGTTGGGGGAGATTCTGTAGGGATTGAGCTGGACAGTCATGGTGGAGGCCTTCAGCATCAAGATCCTCTGCTTCCAGTGGTAAACGCAAATACATTCTCTATATCTCTGATTATGCCAAAATTCACTTATAATGGGCTCTTTACAAAAACAAAGTCGAAATGCACATGAGAAAAGCACATGGAGTAATTCTGGGGTTCTGGAACTAGGGTGACTGGGTTTACCCTTTTGAGACGATATAATTCTCAATCTTCACATGTGTAGAGTGTGGTAGAACACTACAATCTCATCAGGTTGTTGTAAGGATAAAATGAGGTAATACATGTAATGATGTCAGAGCAGGGCCTCACACAAGTAAGCCCTCTAAGTTGGTTAGCTGTTATTATCATCACCTGGGCACTTGGTTGGACAGTTATTCCTCGGTATTCATAGGGGATTGGTTCCAGCATCCCCCACAGACACCAATATCCATGGATGCTCATGTCCTTTGTGTAAAATGGTGCAGTCCAACTGATAGGGACAGAATAGAATAGTTAGGTAGTTGTAAATTCCTATTGGGGGCTGTAGGTAGAAAGGTAAAACCTGGGAAAAGTTGGGAGGCCAGTAAGTTAATGATAACTCCAGAAAGCTGCTCCTTACTCAATAAAGCAGGAAGAGCTGAGGAAGGAGGAGCTAATGATGTGTGCCTTACGTCTGCATCTACATCTACTTGAAGAAGGTGGTCTTCTACCCTCCTATATATATATTGCTGCCCACTCAGAGAGCAGAGCTTTCCCGCCTGCCTGCTTGTGCCTCTTACAAGTGCCATATCCTAAGAAGTCCTCCTCTTGCCTATCACTTTGCGTCTCACTGAAGTCCTTCTGTGTTGAGGCGCAAAGAACCGAGCCTCAGTGCGTCCAGATGTTGGGTGAGTACTGGATTAAGTCCCAATCATGTGGGTTCAAGTCCCAGACTGGGTTTTGGCTGGGTTTGAGTCCCAGATACAATTCCCAAACAGGGGTTTTGGCTGGGTTCAAGTCCTAGCCAAGTGAGTTCAAGTCCCAAACAGGGTTTTGGCTAGGATTAAGCTCCAGCCATGTGGGTTCAAGTCCCAAACAGGGTTTTGGCTGGATTCCAGTCCCAGTCACGTGGGTTTGAGTCCCAAGCAGGGTTTGATCAGGTCTGGGCCCCAGGCTTAAGTCTCAATCCCAGGTAGAACACTTTCACAACCAGTTTTCCATACCCATGAGTTCAACATTCACAGATATAGTGGACCAATGGTGTCAGGTTAACAGTATCTTAACTGAATTAAGATAGTCATATACTCATATGGAGGAGTCCTGATGAATGCAGGTTTACAGGGAAGGCTGGTCCAAGTTAGTCCTCAGCTGTCTGAGACTGAATACAGAACACCTAAGGTGATAATTTTTTGTACTGTTAGTTGATGGTGGTTTTTCTGACTAAACAAATATTAAAATGCATGATACTTTTACTCAAATAATTGCTTTCACAAGGAGCTCATAAGCATGCTAGTAAACATTTCTAGGTCTCAACTAAAACGTCAAGTTTTCCAATTTGCTCATGTTGGCTAAACTCTCACCGTACTTTTAGTTATGAAACTGGGGCCAGTTCAGGAAGTTGGATCAGTGTGAATGGACTCTCTCTGTCTCTGAATTTTAACATATGTAAATAAATAATGCCTTACTTTAGAGCTAACTGAATTAGAGTATGTTTAGTGCAAGCGTGTACTACAAACACAAGGGAAAAAGGACATTCTGAATACAGCGAAAAACATAGCATGGGTAATTGATGATTAATTCTGTGCTGTTTGCCCACTCCTTCAGTAATGTTTTTCAACGCTTTATTGATCACAATAGCCTTAATTTGTACATGGGAACAAACAATTACATTGTGGGCACCAGACCAATTCTTGTATACAGTGCTTGCAAGTCAAAGACTTGATTAATAATTGATTTTAGTGGAATTATACAAGTCCATATGGATCTGTCTTTGGCCAGCTTGTTTCATCACAATCTACTTTTTGATTTCTGAATGGTCGTATGGTATTAGATCTGGAAGTAACCACAGATTGGAGCTTGGAGGACCTCATCAGAGGCACAGCCAGAGTCAGCTCTTCTGACTCCTTCTGCAGTGCCTTTTATACTAAACTGAGGTGGACTCTTTCATCATCAGAATCTGAACCTCAGGTCCAGATGTGAAAATATGATAGGTCAATAATAGAAAACATTTGCCCCAGCAGCTCGCTCCAGGTGTCCTTCAGATATTCTTGGCAGCGTATTTGATGACGCTTTCCCAATGAGGCTGAATCTCTAGGTCAGAGACCATGAAGATTGGGTTCAGAAATTAAGTGAGACACACACAGCCCCTGCTAAGTAGGGAAAGGTCTCAGGTAGCCCAATTCACAATATACATCTCTGTTCAACATCCCCGAGTACGCTCACCTGGGAACTACAGTTTAACTACTCGCTAGCACCCAGGATGTCAGGTGGGTCTAGCAGATCAGGATTCACCCAGGTCTCTGGTTTGCTCTGCTGTGACAACCTGTCTGCTCACCTACAGAGAATGCCACGAGTGGGCACCGCATCCCTAGGGCTTTCTCCCCACTCTGCCCTGTAGCACCCATTTAGCTTCTCTGCTTTCTAGCCTCTGGCCTTGGATGTTTAAGGGTCATGTTTCTTCCTTGTCTATTTCAGTTGCTGTTACATGTGAGTCATCTGCTCAGTGTTCATTCTGGCCCTAGCTATCCTCAGCTCCCCAATTTGTGGGTCAGTCTCAAATCACTGCTAACTATACCTGGCCAGTGTTGGAAAACCCAGATCATTTATTTATCTTGGAAAGCAATCAATCTCTGAATCACCAGTTGTGTAAATTTATTGTAACATACTGCTCACGTTTTGACTGTGGCTGGAATGCTGTCCCTGGGCTGCCGTGGTCCAGTCTAGGGTCCAGCTGCAACCTTGACTGGCTCCCCACATGACTGAGCATTCTAAGCTCAAGGGAACACGGGGGACATGTTTCCTGCCATTCTTTTCTCATAGCAACCACTGCCCGCTGGAGATGAGGGCGGGACTCATGCTGTCAGAGGCTTAGCCAACTTCTCCCTAGGACTACAAAACTCTATGCCTGGCCTTGGCAAGAGAAGGCCAACAGCATCATTCACAGGCTCCTTCAGGGGCTGCCCAGATATACTACTATGGATGAAAACTTTAAATAAAAATAGAATACAAGCTGGGACCACAAGGAAAGCCCTAAGAAAACCTTTGAAAAATTTGGAAAGATCAGGCCAAAAAACCATGGACTTTAGTCTTTCAAAAGCTCATATTTTGTGAGTAAAAACCCCGCTTGACTTCTTCATCCATCCTCTACAGACATGGCGATTCCCTGCTCCTTTCCTTCTCACAGAAGGGGTTTTCTTCCTGGCTCGAAGTGTCCACAGCCTTCTAACATCCATAGTAAGGGCCCATTGCTATGCTGGGTGGCCAGCTCTGGCTGGGTAAGGGGTCCTTGCTTCATTGCTTAGCCTTTGGAAGTTTCCCTATCCTGTTGGCTCCTGCCCTGATTATGCCCTAGTTCTTAGCCCGGGAAGGCAGTGTGTCCCCTTGCACTGAAGTGCGAGACTTGGTGGTGTCATCAACCAAGTTCCAGTCAATCAGACTGCGTCCTATCCCTTGGTCGGCATGGACCTCATTCCCTCCTGTTTGAGTAAATCAGTGGCCTACAGGAAGTCTATGGCACAGTGTTTTGTCCTGAGCTTCCCGTGCTTTTCTTTGATGCTTCCGGTGACCCAGCTATCTTATCTTACCCTCACCTTTTGTCACCAGTAGTGCCTCTATCTCTAGGTCATTTCCACCCTTTCTGAAGCCATTGTGCCAAGGATTCCAGTTAGCCCCGTCCCTCATAGGAAAGCATTTCCCGTATTAGAGGAAGAAAAATTGATCCATTGTCCAGAGTGCTATTATGAAATCACACCAGTGCTATGGGCTGTTTTTCTGCTAAGTGGCATATACCCTTCTGAGTCTGACATTGATGGCCTCCATAGACATGTGGATGCCAGTTCATGGAGGGGTACATCAGGCTCTCCATCTTTAGAGACAGCGGGTGACTCTTGCTTGTCCTTGACTATTTTAAGCTTTGTGTTTGGGATATGAGCTCCCAGTCTGAAGGGTAGTGGTCAACTTGGGGATCCCTAATTAATATCTCACAAATTTGGTTCACACAGTGTTGATCAGGCATTACAGGTAATGGCAAACTTTTTTGTGTAAAGATCCAGAGACTAAATATTTTAGGCTTTATGGGCCATACTTTCTTTTTCAACTATTCCATTCTTATGTTGGAGAACAAAAATAGCCATAGAGCTATGTAAAAAGATGGGCATGACTGTGTTCCTTTAAAACTTGTTTATAAGCCCAGGTGATGAGCTAGTGCTTACCCACAGATAGCTGAGAAACTGCAATTCCCTTTCTAGACTTCCTTAACAAACATGCTAGTCAGACTTGAGTAGAGTCTCAGGTCATATTTTGTAAAGTTAAATAGGTCATATGATGGCAGAAAGAGAAAATTTCAGCTGTTCTAGAAGGGCAGTCCACATTGATCAAAGATGTCTAATTGTTTCTGAAATTTATCTCTTTTATTTATCTATTTATTTCTATGCCTTAGGATTCCTGGTTTTCTCTACCCTTTTCTCCTATTCTGAAACACCTTTTCTTCTGGAAGGCCCTTACTGATTCAGACCCAAGAGTAGACGAACTCTCTTAGCTGTGTAAGTTCCACAAGAGGGGCACTAGGTCAGTGTTGGGCTCATGGTCGGTGGCGATTTATGTTTTTATTTTATTTTATTTTTTAAGAGTTGTTCAGCTGGACTTGTTCTGTACACATGTGTCTCACAAATGGTGGCCCAAGTGAATGTGAGCTATTCTACTTAACAGTGGCAACCGCCTTGTCACAGGCCCTCTCTTTTGAGGTCTAGAGGCTGTGCCTTGTAGTGCTGGCATCAGGAGCCAGGGTTCTCCACAGACATAGAATCTCAAGCTCTTCAGTTCTGCCTTCTTTTTTGAATGCTTAGAGTTTTCATTTCTAATTGGTTAAGCAGTGACAATCACAAAACAGACATTGTCTTTCAGAAGGCTACTTACAGAGGAGAAATTCTCTAGCTGAGGCATCAGTGGTCTATGGCTCTGTTTACACTGACAGATAAACCAACAGGGCCTCAGGCTGACAGCTACATAATCCGGCTTCTGAAAGCTCCAGGCCTTGGAGGCAGCTCCTAGCAGAGCAGAGAGCCAAGGGAGCTAGCTGGCTGTGAGAGGGAGAAGTCAAGGGTGCAGCCCCTGGCAGCCAGGGGTCATTCCCATCTTCCTGTGCTCCACTGGGCTACCCTTCTTCTGAGATGGGAATTTAGAAATGATACACCTGAATCTATAACCAGACTGTAGAGCTGGGCCAAGGGGAAGCTGTCTTTAAGCCCAATTACTCTTTGTGGTCTGGCAGCTTCCGAAGCATGACTGTCCATTTAGTCCCCCGTTCCAATGGTTGTTCACCTGATGAATGGTACGTCAGTCTTAACATAAAATACTATGGTAGCAGCATTGGCCAAGCACTGTATCATATGATTTTAGCTTTTAGCTCTATGTGACATGTCTGGCATTCATTGAGACAGATATGCCAACTCAGACATGTATCTTGTATTACATATGGCCAAAGCACAGATAAAGGGGTAGAACTTGGTAAGACCCGATGCTTGAGTCAGCACAGTTAAAACCAGAAATAACAGCAGTAGTGTCTTTTGAAGCAAGATTTTGGTGAGTAGATTCTCCACTTGTATAAGCAAAGCAGAAATAGAAAACACTGACCCACGTTCAGAAACAGGAGATTCTTTAAAAGAAACACTGGTCTCTAGCTTACCAAGTTAGAAAGGGTTGCCACAATGGTCTTTTGTTTTTTATTTTTTATTTTTTTTTCACAATGGTTCTTTAATGACACCTACTAGTATATTATCTTTTCCTCTAATGAGGCTGATGTCTTCACAAAGCCAATGGACTTTTCTAAAAATATTTGCACAACTGTGCTTTTCTGATGCTTCTTAAGATGAACTTTCTTGCTCCTTTATTCTTCAGTCTATGGTGGTTTACATGTCCCCTATTCTTTCTGAGCACATCTTTTAGTCTGAAAAGTTTCTGCCTATTTCTTCCATGAATGCTTTGAAATAGAATACCTTCACGTCATTTTTCCATTTATAAAGCAGGCCTGTGTTGAATGAGAAGGAGGTGATTAAACGGATGATTACAAATATTTAAACGTACTTTCAGAGAATTTATACAGGAACAAAGTTGCAAGAAAACCTAAAAGTTTCTAATTTAAAAGTATTTATCCTTCTGATAAACACTTCATGCTCTTAGCTGTCTTTATTGTAAAGAAATTGATTGGGAACCAACAGGTCTGAGTTCTTGCCCCAACACTGGCAAATAATTCATGTGCAGGGTCTCCATTCCACCAGCCATTCAGTGAGGAAGCTCTTTATTTTTCATGAGGAAAATAGCTTCAAATGGGTTGGAATCAATAAGGTACTTTATTTCCTGGAGATCTCAAAACACAGTCTTTTGCTATAGCAGATACTCTGATGGTACCTTATTGCATCTAATGCTAAGGTTCTCCAGGGTGGCATCTAAGCATTTTTGTATTCTAATCCTGAACTGCCTTTCCTCATCACTTCCGATTGTCCTCTTGAACCCTTTATTTTGTGAATACGGTAGGCTACTTGCTGATCCTTTATTGTACCATGTGCTTTCTAGACTCTGGGTTCTTGTTCTTGCTGTTCCCTTTCCCACCTCTCTCTCTCCACAAATCAAAGGCCTAACTACCTTCAAAGCTTAAGTCTAGTGTTTTCTCTTTCGTGAAGCTTTTTTTCAAAATTAATTTTTGTTGGAGCGTAGCATACATGCTGCCAAAGCAACTGCTTTATTAGAGTATAGTTTCTTTACAAAATTGTGTTAGTTTCTTGCTGAACAGCAAAGTAAATCAGTCATATGGATACATATACTCACTGTTTTTTTTTTTTTTTTAAGATTTCCTTCCCATTAAGGTCACCATAGAGCACTGAAGAGTTCTCTGCACTGTATTACAGGTTCTCATTAGTTATCTACTTTATATCAGTGCATAGTAGTGTATATATGTCCATCCACTGGGAAATGCTTGGGCATTGGAAAGCTCAGAGAAGGGAAACCATCTGGAAATATTGTCCTGGGCGATCAGGGATAGCAGAGAGAGGAGTAGGAGACTTATTTTCATATCCTTGTATAAAAGCTGAAGCACAGCTCATCTAGAAAACCGATAACTTGCCACTAGATGACGCTGTTTCCTCATTAGGCCAATGGGACTTGTCACTCAGGTGGCCCACACCGCAGAGGCAAGAGTGCTGGCCTCCCAGCCTGGGATCTACTTCCAGCTCAGCCTCTCAGGAGAACAAGGCCTGGAAGGAACAAGCCTTTGAGTCTGGCCAGGATCTCTCATTTGCAAAACAAAACACTCATGGACTGGATCATGTCTGAAATTTCTCCAAATTACTTTTCAATTTTTTTTTATTTTTTAGATTCAAACCTCAGTGATGTCTTTTATGGAAACATACTTTTGTACAGACATATCAGTTTTTCTTTCGATCTCATTTAGATGCTTAAACTCCGTAAAAGATACGGGGCAGGAATCAAATAAACAGTGGTACACCTGTGCGGACTGGGAACCTTCCTGGACCCAGACATTTCTCATGTTTAATCTTATTTCTGTATTCAAAGAATTATGGAGTTAGAAACAATCTTAGATGTACAATTCTAGCCTTTACTTTTCATATCTAATGTCTAAGCATAAATTTCTCTGGGGAAGAAGAGGGTGGAATGATAATCTTTTCTGTTATCGGTCTTTTTTAGAGGCCGTAGCTTTGAAACTAGGTATCTGTTTTCCAGGTTGGCCTTGCACTGCATTCTCTTATGCAATCTATTCACTATTGCACAAGGGTTTTGAAGCTTTGCTAAAACCACTGGATTGCTGAATAAAATGAATGACACAGAACACCTAGCTATTGTGCTTGAGCCTGTTTCCTTGCCTGCTCTTGGACCAGGGTTCTCTAAAGCAGTCCTTAGCTCTGTGTTTGCTTCAGAGGTGTTCACTGAGGTGGAAATTAAACTCTGGGGACAGTGGATCAAATGCTGTAACTGTGTCCATCCCTTCTTCCAGTCTAGAGGAGGCGTCCAGCTTCATGGCTCTGTCTCTGGTTTACCATGAGTGGAGTCTGGATCCTTTTAATGCACAGAAGGACTCATCTCCTGGTGAGTCCTCAAGGCAATCCATCTGCTGTTTCCTACAGTAATTGTAACAATGATTTACCTCTTGTAACAGAATAGCACACCCTTCACCTACATACCACTGTTAAAACATTATCCCAGTAGGATAAGGGAGTTGCTGACTGAGAGAACTGGCAAAAAGAAACAAGGTTTGAAAACTCAGATGTTTTAGCCTCTATCTTATAAATGTCAGCGATAGAACTTTCTTTCTGAAAAATGTGATGGACTTCAATTATATTCTTCTATTTTCTTTACATGTCTTAATGAAAAAGGTTTTAGTAAATATTTAACAAAAATATTGCACGAATGGCAATGACCCCTGAATGTTATCAATGACCCCTTATAGCCTCCCAGTGACCCAGCAAGTCCTCTCACTGGATCAGTTCAGGTCCTGTGTTCGTAGTTAACAAGGTTTCATTAGGGATGAAAGAAACATTTTGCCTTTGCTTCCAAACACGAGTTGAGCTCTGACAGGACTCCAGCAGGGAGAAGATTTCCCTTTTTTATCTTTTTGATTCCCTGGTGTGTAATCTGGTCTTTTGAAACAGTTGCAATCAGAACAAATTGCCGAAAGAATGGGGAAAGAGAAGATTTCACAGTCATCATGGGTATTTTTTAGTTTTCTTTAACAATTGTTGCCTTCCCTTAGTAACTGAAAATAATCCAAGAAATCTGTATGCATTTGGCAATGTTTTACTAAGTGTGTGAACTAGTGAGGGCTCCTAAGGGGACAGGGATTCTTTAAGCCTGGGCTTAGCAGCCCTGGAAAGCCAGCCACCTACCTTGTGGCCTGGTTCCCTGCCTCAACAGGGATCATCGAGAGTTCTGGGGTGCTACTACGGCTCGGGGAAGAGTCTGAGTCCAGAAGGGAAGAGGGTTTAGGGACTGGTCTTTGGCTTACATTCTAGATGCAGAGTGAACTGTGGTCAGTGCGTTCTTCCCATTAGGAAGAGGATAAAAGATGGTGCTTCCCAGAACCTGCCCTGGATTTTTTGTTGGTGCTCCAGTCCAACCAGGACCAAGGTCATTGTCAGGAAGGCAGGTTCACTGCATCTCTGAAGGTCAGGGGACATTTCACAATGGCTGATTCATTCATCACACCCTGCCCATCTCATGGGTGTGGGAAGATGTGGGCCTGCTTCCTGAGGTTCAGGGAAATGAAGAAGATGCCCTAGTTCATGTTCAAGAACATGCCTAGGATTAAGCAGACTTTTGGACCTTTGTGAGGAGTGATTTCAGGGCCAGACGGGTGTTTATGCCATTCTTGGGGATGCTTGGAGGGGACATCTGCCACATCAGGTGTCATTTCTTGAGCTTTATGCTCAGTGGGCTAGAAATACCTGAAACTGGAACAGCCAACTATTTCTAGACAAGGTGGCACTGCCAGGCTTCGCTCAGAAGGCTAGCAGAAGAAAGGTCCATGGGAAAAAGGCCTTGTCACTGATGGAAAGTCAGGTGGAGAACAACTAACATGTAGTGCCTTGAACATATTGTCATTAATTGGATGAACAAATGAGACCAGATTATAAGGGCCCTTATGAGGACCCAGGTGGTGGTAGTGGTTAAAAAAACCCACCTGTCAATGTAGGCAGACATAAGAGATATGGGTTAAATTCCTGGGTTAGGAAGATCCCTTGGAGGAGGGTAAGGCAACCCACTCCAGTATTCTTGCCCGGAGAATCCCCATGGACAGAGGAGTCTGGTAAGTTACTGTCCACAGGGTCACAAAGAGTCAGACACAACTGAAGTGACTTAGCACATACACATATGAGGACCTAGGACTTTCTGAGCTTCCTGTTTTCCAAGACTAGAGTGTTGGCGGAATTACACCAATATACCTGCAAGTCCAAGGAGACATCAAAAGGTGATAACGCTCAGCTGTGTGTGGTATGGATTTAAACAAGAAGAAAACTTCGACAGCAACTTTAGAGATCTCAGATCTGTACTTTCTAATAGATAAGCAGATGAGTACTTAAGCAAAGCATATGTAGTGGTCCCAAATGAAGGCATGTCTAAGGAAATCAGTCCAGGTCACATCTAAAGGAATTAAACACATTCTTTTAAACATGTGTAATCTGAAGGAAGCATAGAGGTTGGGAGACTGTAGGGTTTGAGATACAACTTCCAGTCTTTTAGCAGAAAGCTGAAACTTTGTTTCTGCCAGAAAGATTGCTCATTAGGAGACTGAGTGCAGGGTGCAAAGCCATTGGTGGCTGTGGACTCCAAGGTCAGAGCAGAGTCAATTTTATCAAGGTTACTAGACCAAGTTCAAGATGCGACCCAAAGACTTCTTGTCTCTCTTGGAACAAGGCAGAGAGGCCATTTATTCCCTGGGTTACTTTAATACAGGATGACTCAAATATTCATTTCTATCTTCCTTCAGTCAAGCCAAATTTTTCATGTGCTTGGCCCAAAGCTACTGAAAAACCAGGCCACTAGCCAGGTTCAGAGCGATTTTGAAAATACAGGACAAAGCATAAAAATATTAGACTTCCCCTTGAACAGAAAAGCAAGAAAGAGTACCAGTGTAAGTTCAAACTCAGCATCATAAAGAAAAAGTCTAATCGTAAATTTTAAGAGCTTCATCTGAACTACTTTTGGCATGGATTTGGCAGTGCCTTGAACATTGTCATTAATTGGTAAAAGACCAGATTATAAGGGCCCTTATGAGGACCCAGGTGGTGGTAGTGGTTAAAAAAACCCACCTGTCAATGTAGGCAGACATAAGAGATATGGGTTAAATTCCTGGGTTAGGAAGATCCCTTGGAGGAGGGTAAGGCAACCCACTCCAGTATTCTTGCCCGGAGAATCCCCATGGACAGAGGAGTCTGGTAAGTTACTGTCCACAGGGTCACAAAGAGTCAGACACAACTGAAGTGACTTAGCACATACACATATGAGGACCTAGGACTTTCTGAGCTTCCTGTTTTCCAAGACTAGAGTGTTGGCGGAATTACACCAATATACCTGCAAGTCCAAGGAGACATCAAAAGGTGATAACGCTCAGCTGTGTGTGGTATGGATTTAAACAAGAAGAAAACTTCGACAGCAACTTTAGAGATCTCAGATCTGTACTTTCTAATAGATAAGCAGATGAGTACTTAAGCAAAGCATATGTAGTGGTCCCAAATGAAGGCATGTCTAAGGAAATCAGTCCAGGTCACATCTAAAGGAATTAAACACATTCTTTTAAACATGTGTAATCTGAAGGAAGCATAGAGGTTGGGAGACTGTAGGGTTTGAGATACAACTTCCAGTCTTTTAGCAGAAAGCTGAAACTTTGTTTCTGCCAGAAAGATTGCTCATTAGGAGACTGAGTGCAGGGTGCAAAGCCATTGGTGGCTGTGGACTCCAAGGTCAGAGCAGAGTCAATTTTATCAAGGTTACTAGACCAAGTTCAAGATGCGACCCAAAGACTTCTTGTCTCTCTTGGAACAAGGCAGAGAGGCCATTTATTCCCTGGGTTACTTTAATACAGGATGACTCAAATATTCATTTCTATCTTCCTTCAGTCAAGCCAAATTTTTCATGTGCTTGGCCCAAAGCTACTGAAAAACCAGGCCACTAGCCAGGTTCAGAGCGATTTTGAAAATACAGGACAAAGCATAAAAATATTAGACTTCCCCTTGAACAGAAAAGCAAGAAAGAGTACCAGTGTAAGTTCAAACTCAGCATCATAAAGAAAAAGTCTAATCGTAAATTTTAAGAGCTTCATCTGAACTACTTTTGGCATGGATTTGTAAAGCAGCCTGTGCAAAAAGAGATCATGAGTCATGAACATGTCTGTGTCAGATTCAGAGGCACATCGATTTCTAAAAATTAATCTTGAATATGTTCATGTCAGTCAGCGTCATCTCAGGATGCTTCTGATATGAGCCTCCTACTACAGAGTGGGATTATTTTGGAGATGTTCTAATTAGGGAGTCTTCCTGAATAGGTCACTGAAAAATTCTCTACCATTGGCCATGTACTGATGACAGTATCCTTTTTTACAAAAAGCAAGTCATCCCTGGTTGGGTCAGAGAAATGCTATGAGTAGAGAGGGAGGGGATGGTAAGGCGATCGGGGTAGCTCTGGGGAGCAAATTGGCTCTGACCCATATTACACCCTCCTGAGTCATCTTCTCATGGTGACAGTTACTGAAATTTGGTGGTAGATATAGGGGATTCATTATACTTTCTTCACTTCTGTTTAAAATTGTCTATTACAAACATTAAAATATTTCTCCAAAGAGGTTTCTAGGAATTTTTTTTTTTTTTAAAGATTTATTTATTTATTTATTTTGAGCGGGGGTCGGGTTGGGGAGGGAGGGGAGCAGGCGGGCCACTTCTATTGGTCTTTCGTTTCTCTATGTTCATCCATCTTTGTTCTTTGGCTCCTGTGGGCCTCCCATCATGGTGGTGTCTGTCGTTGCAGAGCGCCGGCTCTGGGCGCATGCGCTCCAGAGCTCTGGCTCGGTAATTGGACACACCAGTCCAGCCGCTCCCCGGCACATGGGATCTTCCCAGGCCAGGGATCGAACCGGCACCCCTTGCACTGCAAGGCGGTGTCCTTACCCACTGGACCACCATGGGAAGCCCGGAAATATTTTTTTTAATAAAAAGAAAGCAATGTAAGGGATTCTTATATTCGTATTGATTTTCTGAATTTAAAACCAATTTTATTTTATGTATTTATTATTATTATTACTCTTTTTCACCACACCATATGGCTTGTGAGATTTTAGTTCCCCACCCAGAGATCCAACCCAGGCCCTTGACAGTGAGAGAACAGCCCTAACTACCAGACTGCCAGGGAATTCCTGAAACCAGCTTTAAAAAGAGAAATATGCATGCTTAGTTATACACGTATTTTGCTTATTTTTGCACATTTATACATGCTTTTCTCTAGCATGTAAAAGAGGAAACATGAAGAAGCGGGTGTTTTCTCTAAAGAGACTATATATTTTTTCTTAGCACATTAATGCTTATAGTTGAAAAAATTCCATTAAGATATAGCAAGTAGACAACTAGAATTCACTTTCCACTATGTTGGATAAGCTTAGGAAATGATTCTTAATTAAATCCACACAAGCAAAAGTGCATACACTTGCCTTTCATTATCTTGGCAAAAATCTTCAGTGAGCATGCAATCCAGCCCCACAGTGCACTCTGAAATATTCAGGGCAGCAAGATATCCTGATAACTCATATTCAAGAGGGAATAATCCATGGTTTAGCCACATATACATCATCTTCATTTTATAATTAGTTATAGTTTGAAGTTACAAACCACAACCTGAAGCATCTAGTTATATATTCTAAAGATCTGTATATGAAAATGTATTAAGTCTGGTTTTGTGTATATATGTATGTGTGTTTCTGTGTGTATTTGTTAGTGTTCTCTTTTAGAAAAGAAAATACAAGTGTATGGAGGAAAAAAAATTGGTTATATTTTACAGAATATTAAGTAAAACTTTCAAGCCATTAATGTACTAATTTAAGAAATTCATTCAGTGAAGAAATATTTATGGAGTACTTTCATAAGTCAGGTGCTGTGGTTGGTGCTGTGAATACAGTAAAGACAAAGCCACGTGATGGTCTCTGTCTTTTGCCTTCCAGATTTAAATGGGAACAGACATTAACTAAGTAACCAGGCATGTGACTGTGTAATTACTGATGCTGCAAGTGCTATGGGAAAAAGATCGGGTGCTTTGAGAGCATCTCATAATCGTTCCCAAACAGCTTAAGGTCAGGGAAGGCGTCCCAGAAGAGCTGATATTTGAATTCATATCTGAAGGTCAGGAAGAGTGCCAGATGAAGGGAAGGAAAAGAGCCTGATTTCAAGGAGAAACCTGGCACTCTGGAAGGAATGGGAGGCCAGGTAGCTGGAGGGTCAAGGGCAGAGGGAGACTGGTGAGCCATGAGTTCAGAGAGGAGAGCCCAAGTCCGTGGAAAGAATTTGGTCTTTATCTTAAGAGCAATTGGAAAGTCTATTAAGGGTTTTAAGTGAGGGATAACATGATCCGATTTACACTTTTAAGAAAATTACTTTGACTGGAGTCTGGAAAATGGATTAGATTAAGCAGGAGTGCCTGCTGGCCCAGAGTGGCAGTGATTAGACTAATAGGAGCCAGTCTCTCAGCTGCAAATTGGGAACATGGAGGTGAGCAGAATGTTATCCCTTCTCTTCAAGATCATGTGCTGTGGGGAGTCAGACTTGTAAACAGATAATGATGGTACAGTGTGATGAGCTTCATATGAAAGATGAGCAAAACACATTATGGGGACGCAATAGGTGAAGCATAATCTTAACTTGGAGTATCAGAGGAAGCTGTGAGGAGTCACCTTAAGCTGGGGGTCCGGCACCCAGATTCTCTTGTTGTTCAGTCACTAAGTTGTGTCCGACTTTTTGCGACTCCATGAACTTCAGCATGCCAGGCTTCCCTGTCTTTAACCATCTCCAAGAGTTTGTTTCAACTCATGTCCTCCAACTGGTAATGCAATCCAACCATCTCATCCTCTGTAACCCCCTTCTCCTGCCCTTAATTTTTCCCAGCATCAGGGTCTTTTAATTCCAACCATTCAAGTATAAGTTGCTGTGGTATGGTGCTGTGAATACAGTAAAGACAAATGCCACAGTGAAATATTTATGGAGTACTTTCATAAGTCAGGTGCTGTGGTTGGTGCTGTGAATACAGTAAAGACAAAGCCACGTGATGGTCTCTGTCTTGCCTTCCAGATTTAAATGGGAACAGACATTAACTAAGTAACCAGGCATGTGACTGTGTAATTACTGATGCTGCAAGTGCTATGGGAAAAAGATCGGGTGCTTTGAGAGCATCTCATAATCGTTCCCAAACAGCTTAAGGTCAGGGAAGGCGTCCCAGAAGAGCTGATATTTGAATTCATATCTGAAGGTCAGGAAGAGTGCCAGATGAAGGGAAGGAAAAGAGCCTGATTTCAAGGAGAAACCTGGCACTCTGGAAGGAATGGGAGGCCAGGTAGCTGGAGGGTCAAGGGCAGAGGGAGACTGGTGAGCCATGAGTTCAGAGAGGAGAGCCCAAGTCCGTGGAAAGAATTTGGTCTTTATCTTAAGAGCAATTGGAAAGTCTATTAAGGGTTTTAAGTGAGGGATAACATGATCCGATTTACACTTTTAAGAAAATTACTTTGACTGGAGTCTGGAAAATGGATTAGATTAAGCAGGAGTGCCTGCTGGCCCAGAGTGGCAGTGATTAGACTAATAGGAGCCAGTCTCTCAGCTGCAAATTGGGAACATGGAGGTGAGCAGAATGTTATCCCTTCTCTTCAAGATCATGTGCTGTGGGGAGTCAGACTAGTAAACAGATAATGATGGTACAGTGTGATGAGCTTCATATGAAAGATGAGCAAAACACATTATGGGGACGCAATAGGTGAAGCATAATCTTAACTTGGAGTATCAGAGGAAGCTGTGAGGAGTCACCTTAAGCTGGGGGTCCGGCACCCAGATTCTCTTGTTGTTCAGTCACTAAGTTGTGTCCGACTTTTTGCGACTCCATGGACTTCAGCATGCCAGGCTTCCCTGTCTTTAACCATCTCCAAGAGTTTGTTTCAACTCATGTCCTCCAACTGGTAATGCAATCCAACCATCTCATCCTCTGTAACCCCCTTCTCCTGCCCTTAATTTTTCCCAGCATCAGGGTCTTTTTCAATGAATTGACTCTTTGCACCAGGTGGTCAAAGCACCGGAGCTTCGGCTTCAGCATCATTCCTTCCAAGGCATACCAGTTTCTTAAGAATCCTGTTCTGGGGGCGTCTCTGGTGGCTCAGTGGTGAAGAGTTCGTGTGCCAATGCAGGAGACACGGGCTCAATCTCTGATCTGGGAAGATCCCACATGCTGCATAGCAACTAAGCCTATAAGCCACAACTATTGAGCCTGTGCACTAGAGCCTCAGAGCCACAACTATTGAGCCCATGTGCCCTAGAGCTTGAGTTCCATAGCAAGAGAAGTCACCCTAACAAGAAGCTTGCTCACCTCCACTAGAGAGTAGCCCCCACTCCCTGCAACTAGAGAAGAGCCTGCAGAAGCAGCGAAAACCCAGAAGAGCCAAAAATAAATAAATAAATGAATAAATAAAATAAAATAAAAAATCCTGTTCTGGGAGTGCCAGACATCAGTTATGCCCACATTACATCGGCAAGAGTTAGTCACGTGGACACAGCTGGGTGAAAAGGAGGCCAGGAAATGTAATCCCTGTCTGGATCAACAGCCAGTGGAAATATTACTGGACAGAAGAGCATCTCTGCCACACATAGTGTCTGTTTATTTGTCCAGTGCCAGCATTCCCTCGTTAGAATGTAAGGTCCCTGGAAAAGTAATCTCTTTCAGCTCCTATCCTACTTGTAACTTCGGCACCAAGAAAAGTTTTTCACCTCAGGTAGATCTCCAATGAATATTTGTTTTTCTTTATTTTTGGAGGACCAGAGATTGGAGGAGGAGTGGGGATAATTGTCAGTGTGGGCATGGGGGCTGAAAAGATAAGAGTCAGATCATGAAAGACGATGGTTGTGTAACTTGTAGCCAGAATGTGCATGGGCTTCCCTAAAACTCACATATGTCCAGGTCTCAGGCAAGTTGGACTAGAACCAAAGCACTTGGCCCCATTTTTTTTCCATAAAATCATTTGGACAATAGTTGCACAACAGGAATGTCTCTATTGCCAGATTCTCTTGTTGTTCAGTCACTAAGTTGTGTCCGACTTTTGCGACTCCATGACTTCAGCATGCCAGGCTTCCCTGTCTTTAACCATCTCCAAGAGTTTGTTTCAACTCATGTCCTCCAACTGGTAATGCAATCCAACCATCTCATCCTCTGTAACCCCCTTCTCCTGCCCTTAATTTTTCCCAGCATCAGGGTCTTTTTCAATGAATTGACTCTTTGCACCAGGTGGTCAAAGCACCGGAGCTTCGGCTTCAGCATCATTCCTTCCAAGGCATACCAGTTTCTTAAGAATCCTGTTCTGGGGGCGTCTCTGGTGGCTCAGTGGTGAAGAGTTCGTGTGCCAATGCAGGAGACACGGGCTCAATCTCTGATCTGGGAAGATCCCACATGCTGCATAGCAACTAAGCCTATAAGCCACAACTATTGAGCCTGTGCACTAGAGCCTCAGAGCCACAACTATTGAGCCCATGTGCCCTAGAGCTTGAGTTCCATAGCAAGAGAAGTCACCATAACAAGAAGCTTGCTCACCTCCACTAGAGAGTAGCCCCCACTCCCTGCAACTGGAGAAGAGCCTGCAGAAGCAGCGAAAACCCAGAAGAGCCAAAAATAAATAAATAAATGAATAAATAAAATAAAATAAAAAATCCTGTTCTGGGAGTGCCAGACATCAGTTATGCCCACATTACATCGGCAAGAGTTAGTCACGTGGACACAGCTGGGTGAAAAGGAGGCCAGGAAATGTAATCCCTGTCTGGATCAACAGCCAGTGGAAATATTACTGGACAGAAGAGCATCTCTGCCACACATAGTGTCTGTTTATTTGTCCAGTGCCAGCATTCCCTCGTTAGAATGTAAGGTCCCTGGAAAAGTAATCTCTTTCAGCTCCTATCCTACTTGTAACTTCGGCACCAAGAAAAGTTTTTCACCTCAGGTAGATCTCCAATGAATATTTGTTTTTCTTTATTTTTGGAGGACCAGAGATTGGAGGAGGAGTGGGGATAATTGTCAGTGTGGGCATGGGGGCTGAAAAGATAAGAGTCAGATCATGAAAGACGATGGTTGTGTAACTTGTAGCCAGAATGTGCATGGGCTTCCCTAAAACTCACATATGTCCAGGTCTCAGGCAAGTTGGACTAGAACCAAAGCACTTGGCCCCATTTTTTTTCCATAAAATCATTTGGACAATAGTTGCACAACAGGAATGTCTCTATTGCCATCCTGAGGCTTTGTGGATAAGCAGCAGTGAAACAGCCAAAACCCCAAAATGTAATTCTGTTTGATTTAACTGCACTTGTATATACACAGCCTATGTTCCTCTATGGGAAAGTTTTACTTGTTCAGTGGACTGCATGTTAAACCTGTGGCACAATTCCAAATTATTTCCTAGGTTTTTTCCTCTTGTGTTCTCCTAATTCAGGCTTGATTTGTTAGTACACAGGTATGTACAAAGCATGAAGCCCATCCATGCACTTTGGGTTGAAGTGACTTTAAGGTGGTGATTTCAGACTTTAAACTGAACTCTCAGGCTCCTATGTATTCACTCCCAGAGTCACCATTTTAGACCAAATACTTATTAACTGCATGGATTGTGTTTTCAATTTAGGAACTCATTTCCTTTTAAATATAGCATGACCATGATATGTTACACTAAGAGAAGATACACATGTGTATTCGTTCAATATGTAAACAAATATTCAGATATTTGGAAATATTACATAATTGACTGAATACTAGCTATGTTGACATAATCTTTGTACTCTTGTATGTACTTTTAATTGGTCACATACCTTATCTGTGCACCATAAAAATCACCCATGAGATGTGTCCTTTCAAACAGGTTATGTAATATGAATGATCACAGTATACATACATAGCTGGTTTTAAAAAATCTCTTATTCAAGATTAGATGGTGTACTTATTATTCAAAGAAAAATCAGTCCAAAGAACTTGTCCACAAAAACAATGGATGTGTGGTTGCTAGGATGCCTTATGGACTACCTGAGATAAAACTTTGGTAAATATCTGACAAAGTTCTATAGCTCTTACTCTGTAGTATTTTTGTTTGAAAGACTGAGACATGTTAGGTTCAGTTTATTTTATTAAATAATTTTCATCTCTGAACAAATTTTTTTCTGAACTGTCTATGTGGGCATTGGAATATCATATGAAGTTTATTGTGCAATTAAAAAAGTAACTACTTCTATACTCCAGAGGAGGGGATGGAAACTCAGTGAAGTCCTCTTATTTTATCTATGTCATATATTATCTTATACATCTACTTTGATCACAATTAGAGATATTCAAATTGGTATTTATTGACTAAGGAATTTATGGTAGATGTGTGAGGTCTATTGCCATCCTGAGGCTTTGTGGATAAGCAGCAGTGAAACAGCCAAAACCCCAAAATGTAATTCTGTTTGATTTAACTGCACTTGTATATACACAGCCTATGTTCCTCTATGGGAAAGTTTTACTTGTTCAGTGGACTGCATGTTAAACCTGTGGCACAATTCCAAATTATTTCCTAGGTTTTTCCTCTTGTGTTCTCCTAATTCAGGCTTGATTTGTTAGTACACAGGTATGTACAAAGCATGAAGCCCATCCATGCACTTTGGGTTGAAGTGACTTTAAGGTGGTGATTTCAGACTTTAAACTGAACTCTCAGGCTCCTATGTATTCACTCCCAGAGTCACCATTTTAGACCAAATACTTATTAACTGCATGGATTGTGTTTTCAATTTAGGAACTCATCCTTTTAAATATAGCATGACCATGATATGTTACACTAAGAGAAGATACACATGTGTATTCGTTCAATATGTAAACAAATATTCAGATATTTGGAAATATTACATAATTGACTGAATACTAGCTATGTTGACATAATCTTTGTACTCTTGTATGTACTTTTAATTGGTCACATACCTTATCTGTGCACCATAAAAATCACCCATGAGATGTGTCCTTTCAAACAGGTTATGTAATATGAATGATCACAGTATACATACATAGCTGGTTTTAAAAAATCTCTTATTCAAGATTAGATGGTGTACTTATTATTCAAAGAAAAATCAGTCCAAAGAACTTGTCCACAAAAACAATGGATGTGTGGTTGCTAGGATGCCTTATGGACTACCTGAGATAAAACTTTGGTAAATATCTGACAAAGTTCTATAGCTCTTACTCTGTAGTATTTTTGTTTGAAAGACTGAGACATGTTAGGTTCAGTTTATTTTATTAAATAATTTTCATCTCTGAACAAATTTTTTTCTGAACTGTCTATGTGGGCATTGGAATATCATATGAAGTTTATTGTGCAATTAAAAAAGTAACTACTTCTATACTCCAGAGGAGGGGATGGAAACTCAGTGAAGTCCTCTTATTTTATCTATGTCATATATTATCTTATACATCTACTTTGATCACAATTAGAGATATTCAAATTGGTATTTATTGACTAGAAAGGAGAAAATCTTAATGGTAGGATGTGTGAGGACATTTTCCCCTCCATTTCATTATATTTTTTGGGGAGTATTTCTCTTCTTCAAAATACAACCACACTCCCCTTCCCGAAACCAAACAAAAAACCCAACAAAACATTTAGACTAAGTAAGCTATTTCTGAGTTAATTCATTGTAGAGAGACTTGGATCTTCTAAGAACGATGACTACCACAACTGCCTTTCAGAAGATAATTGGTAATGTATTTATTGATTTTTCTTGGAAGTTTTTTCCTCTAGTGAAAATGCTAAAAAGTAATCCAGTCGTTAGGCGGGAGATGTCTCCTTATTTCTTAGTTTGATAGGAGGGCCATAACAAAGTACCACACACTGGTACAACAGAAATGTATTGTCTTTTAGTTCTGGAGAGAAGAGGTCTGATATCAAGGTGTTGGCAGAGTCATTTCCTCCTGGAAGCAATGGGGAGACTGTTCCATGCCACTCTTCTTGTTTCTGGTGGTTTGCTGGCAGTCTTTGGCATTGCCTTGGTTTATAGGATCACTCCAATCTCTGCCTTTGTCTTCGTATGGTATTTTCTGTATGTGTATGTGTATCCAAATTTCTCCTTCCTATAAGAACACTAGTCATATTCAATTAGGGGTCTACCTTACTCTAGTGTGACTTTGTCTTAACTGATGACATGTACAATAACTTACAAGGTCACATTCTGAAGTCTGAGGTTAGAACACTAGCATGTGACTTTTTTGAGCAGAGAATTCATCCTCTAAACACTCTCCACAAGGATCCTGAAGAAAGGGGAGAAGGAGGAACATCTAATAAGTCAGATTTATATTCTTAATGCAATGTGTACACACCTGGTTTTGTTTTCCTAACTGGTTTATTTTTACCTATGAAGGTACAAGAAACTCCCTCGAGTTTCCCTCCCCCATCAGACTTGGTTTCTGCTTACTTCTAAAAAGGACAAAATATACTTACCATATCCTGCCCAACAAGTGTACATGGGGATGCTATGAAACAAAGGCAGGTGCTATACTTTGAAAAAACTGATGTATTGTGTCTCCAGGTGGTACTGTCTTTTTTTTCATTCATTTTTGTCACTACTGTCATAAGTCAGTGGTTCCCTGATCAACTGATTATAAAAACTGTCTTAGTACCTTGGTGTTTATGGAGACTGAAGACTCAGTAGGTTTTCAGTAGGACCTAGTAGGACCTAGTAGAACCTGCTTTCCAGGTTATTAGTCAGATTTTGGAATGACTGGTCTTGAAAAATTTCTCCTTTAAGAAGTTTTAAGAGTGACCAGTACCAATAATGTGTATTTAACTTTATTATTCACATGAAAGGGAAGTATTGATTGATGGATCCAATAATGATACCACCTATTGATTTTTATGAAGGCAATATGTGTTTAGTAAGTGTTCCTGGATTGGAATTCTGATTCCATATATAACTTTTAATGGTTATATACCCATTTAGTAAATATAAATCAGGGCAAGTAACCTTTCTGAGTTCAATTTTATTATCTGTAAAATGAGGATAATAATGCTTTCCTTGCAGGTTTGTTAGGAGAATTAAATTGGATCACTTATACAAAGCCACTGGAATTAAGCAAGTCTTCAATAAAAGGTAATTTCTTTGTTAGTCTTCTAATACTTTAATTTATATTGAGTCACTATCTTTAAATTTTTGTGAATGGAAGACAGTTAAAATTGACCAACTGGGATTATATGCAGTCCTCCTTTGCTCTGGATTTTCTTTTTGATAGATGCTTCTTGGATTCAAAGGTTTGAATGTTGAATTAAGATTGCTAAATTGTATTCAGAGTACACCAAGTCCTAATAGTGCTATATTAATTTTGTGATAGATTGAAAATGTTGGCAGTATATCCTGAATTCTAAGCAAATGGTTGAGCTAAGAAAAATCCATTGTGATGAATGACCCATTAACTTGTGAAGCTTGGGTACATGCTGCAGGGCAGGACAGACCTGAAGGCACTGGACCATGATATGGTTAAGTATTAAACTTTGAGATGCATGTAAAAGAGAACTCCATTGCATTCTTGTGGAATGTTTGAGGTCAGCATGTGGCTTTTAAAGAGTCACTGTTATTAATGAATGGCCTATCTTTCCTCTTTAGACTCTTCATGGTATTGGGCTTCCACCAACGCTACTGATATCCTAAGAGTTCTCAGAATTGGAAAGAAAATAGTGGAAAATAGAAACAAAGGGGAAAATTTTATTTGCATTTGGTTGGGTATTAGAGACAGAGCATCAGCCTTTTAATTGCTGAATCTAGTCTCTTTCCAAATTAGTTCAGGCACACTTTGAGGTGCCCGATCTGAAAGTCTAAAAAAAATCTATTTGATTCCAGTTTCCTTCTATGCCTATTCATGACAGATACTAGCATCTGGTTTTAGAAGATTTCTCTGCCCTTTGAGATCTTCAACACTTCTGCATAAAATCACACAAAACAAGATTATCCAGCTTCCTAGCTTATCCAGAACATGGACCAACAAACTATTTCATTATTGATTGTGATTTAATTATAATTTGACTGGAAAATTTCAAATATTGTAGATAGTTCTGTTTTTATTGGTTGGTTCTAAGCATGTCTTTCAGAAGCTGCTCTATCTCCTTCTGTGTGGTTTATAATAATGGATGTGGCTGGAATATGTTGGTGGATATTAGAAGTGTCATTATATTTTTCTTCAGTTAGAGACAGACAGTGATGGCCTTTCATTTCCACTGGCAGATAAGAGTAAAGGGACAAATTTCATAATAAGAAATGAAAGAATAAAAGAAACCCAGAGAGAAAGGAACAGATAATCTTTGTTAGAAGACTCTGAACTGAAACAATTTTTTCCCTCTCTAAATCCACAGGGACAAGATAAGTAGTACCTTTGCCTATGCTGAAAGGGATCAAGCAGATAGCCAACCCAGACTCTAGAGAAGGATGATAGTGATAGTTGTTACTGACTGTGCGGGTCATTGGAATTATAAGACCAGAAGAAGGTGACAATGTGAGATAAGTCCTAGAATACAATGGATCAGTGTATGGCCTCTATGTATTCCAGCCAGAGTATCTTAGGGAGTCTGCAACAGGAAAGAGAAGGTTGATCATTGAAGACTTTGACCCTATGGAGTCCAAGGTGGGACTCTTTGATTGACTATATAGCCTGATATTTGTCTTTAGGTGGAAAGGGCCAATGGCAATGCTTCTCAGAGAAGGTACAGAGCTTGAGGGAACCTGAACCTATCAGAAGGTAATAAAATAAGTATCTGTTCAGCTGAACCATCAACCTGGCCAGTAGCCAAAATAGCAGGAGTCTTTGGAATCAAAAGTCTCAGAATTGGAAAGAAAATAGTGGAAAATAGAAACAAAGGGGAAAATTTTATTTGCATTTGGTTGGGTATTAGAGACAGAGCATCAGCCTTTTAATTGCTGAATCTAGTCTCTTTCCAAATTAGTTCAGGCACACTTTGAGGTGCCCGATCTGAAAGTCTAAAAAAAATCTATTTGATTCCAGTTTCCTTCTATGCCTATTCATGACAGATACTAGCATCTGGTTTTAGAAGATTTCTCTGCCCTTTGAGATCTTCAACACTTCTGCATAAAATCACACAAAACAAGATTATCCAGCTTCCTAGCTTATCCAGAACATGGACCAACAAACTATTTCATTATTGATTGTGATTTAATTATAATTTGACTGGAAAATTTCAAATATTGTAGATAGTTCTGTTTTTATTGGTTGGTTCTAAGCATGTCTTTCAGAAGCTGCTCTATCTCCTTCTGTGTGGTTTATAATAATGGATGTGGCTGGAATATGTTGGTGGATATTAGAAGTGTCATTATATTTTTCTTCAGTTAGAGACAGACAGTGATGGCCTTTCATTTCCACTGGCAGATAAGAGTAAAGGGACAAATTTCATAATAAGAAATGAAAGAATAAAAGAAACCCAGAGAGAAAGGAACAGATAATCTTTGTTAGAAGACTCTGAACTGAAACAATTTTTTCCCTCTCTAAATCCACAGGGACAAGATAAGTAGTACCTTTGCCTATGCTGAAAGGGATCAAGCAGATAGCCAACCCAGACTCTAGAGAAGGATGATAGTGATAGTTGTTACTGACTGTGCGGGTCATTGGAATTATAAGACCAGAAGAAGGTGACAATGTGAGATAAGTCCTAGAATACAATGGATCAGTGTATGGCCTCTATGTATTCCAGCCAGAGTATCTTAGGGAGTCTGCAACAGGAAAGAGAAGGTTGATCATTGAAGACTTTGACCCTATGGAGTCCAAGGTGGGACTCTTTGATTGACTATATAGCCTGATATTTGTCTTTAGGTGGAAAGGGCCAATGGCAATGCTTCTCAGAGAAGGTACAGAGCTTGAGGGAACCTGAACCTATCAGAAGGTAATAAAATAAGTATCTGTTCAGCTGAACCATCAACCTGGCCAGTAGCCAAAATAGCAGGAGCACTTTTCAGAGTCAGGCTCAGACATAAAAATGGGGAAACTGGAACCCTTGCAGTTTATCCACATCCCAAGTGTTGACAGCATAGATTGGAGATGAAAGGAAAGTACATCTAAGAACAGGTAGTAAAGTTTCACTTTTAGATACTCACTAGCTTAGAAAAGTCAGGGCTTAAATGTCTTGATTTCAGAAGAAAAGAATTACTGATTACAGAAGATCATGGTTGCCCTACCCTTTGAAGTGAGCAAATACTGGGAAGGCTGCAAAGGCAACTCTTTGCAATGCAAATTGGTGCCACAGGAGACTTTTGCTCAGATGTCTGCTATAAAATGTCTGTGAATGGCTGAGAAATAATACTATGACTGTGGCTGGGAGAGGTTTTCCATAGCTCCTAAGCTTTATGGGTGGAAATAATAACTCTTAGGTTAAGAGTCATCTAACCATCATCTGGAAAATGATTTCTTATTATTCCCAAGATAACCAGGTTTTCTGCTACAACAGCTCAGTGCTTCCCTGTTGAACTGTTTCATTCATTCATTCATTCTACATTTAATAATGTCCACCAGGCACGGTACCTTCATGTACTTGTAGATTGCATCGGCACTGATTATTTCCCTGTGACTAGACATTTAATAGCATTTAGACAGAGGCAGAATGTAATAGAGTGACAAGTTACAGATAAAGTCTTCTTAGAATGAAGGATTTAGAAACATAACAACATCAGTTATTTCTATGAAAAGCTACAACATAAAACAGTCTTCCAACAATGTGATGTGAAGAAAGAGATTTATTTATAGAGTACCAGAGCTTATGATCCAGCTGCATAATTCATCTTTTCACAAAGAAATTTCAGAAGAATCTGTCTCATTTTGAGTTTCTCCACCTCTACGGAGAGAGGATCCATCTAATTTTATATTTACTTTGTGAAATCTCTCAGCTGTGCATAGCATTTCTATTTCTATGATATTATATGCTATGCTATGATGAAGTTTACCCCAAAATACCTATCACATAACATCAAACACTTGAAATTTCTAGTGTCAAGGAAAAGAATTTGTTTAAATTCTCCTTTTCTTACCCTCTTAATTTGGAAAGCAGCTACCTTTACTGGCTGAGATCAGAGCTTGTCTTGCCTGGTGTAACAATCGCCAGTGTTTATTGTGGCTTACAAGGTGCTAAGTGCTTCACACATACTAAATCATTTAATCCTCAGAGCAACCCTGAGAGGTTATTAGCATTGTTTCTTTCCTGTTTTACAGGTGAGGACGTAGAGGCAAGGAGGACATGTAAAGTGAACAAGGTCTTAATGCTCGAAAGAGCAATTTTGGAGTGTGAACTTGGGCAATGTGGCTCCAGAATCGGTGCTCTTGACCACTGCTCTAGGGTAGGAAGAGCAACAGGGCCAAAGTGAGTGGTTATGTGTCAGTTGGCTTCCACCCCTCAGGTCTTGATTTGAGTCCCTATCTCAGCTTTGTTGAGAATGATTACAGATAAAAGGGATGAACTGAAAGGACACACAGCATTCTAAGTAATCGCTGGCTAGGGGTGCTACTGTGTGAGTGTGCTAGGGGCTGAAAGCAGTGCTAGGTTGGAGGCAGAGGACAGGAAGCTATTTAACCCAATGGTAGCCCCAGATTATCATAATAGAAATGTGAACTCTAACAGCATAATAAATAACAGGCCTGCTTTGTAGCTCATTGACTTATCTCTGATTTATTAATCCTTCAAAGTTCACCCTGGTGGTGGTAGTGGTGAGGGATGCAATGTGAAAGAGAGAGGGAGAGGGAGAGAAAGAATTGATAACTGGTATCTGATATGCGGGGCTTCTCTGTTGGCTCTGATGGTAAAGGATCTGTCTTCAATGTGGGGAGACCTGGATTCAATCCCTAGGTCGAGAAGATCCTCTAGAGAAGGGAATGGCTATGCACGCCAGTGTTTTTGCTTGGAGAATTCCATGTACAGAAGAGCCTGATGAGCTACAGTCCATAAGAATCCCAAAGAGTCAGACACAACTGAGGGATTAACACTTTCACTTTTCATATCTGATACTGGGATGAATTCAGATCAGATACCTTCAACAATAGAGACATGGGAAATCTGGGTGGGATGGCAGAACTAAAGAGCATCTTTGTTTTTTAGATGTAAGAAAGCTGGAACTAATCATTGGTGTGACTTGAGAGAATCCTCATTTCCATAGGAATAGAAATGTGTGAGATGAACACGTGGTCAGGGTGAATGTCTTTGGTGTTAGACAAGAGAGAGAGCCGGTTGTTGGCACTTGTCTGCAGCCAGACTCACAGTAGCAACCTGCTAATGATTAAAAAGACCAGAGCCAGAAAAGCTTCTCTCAATAGAGGGCTTTTTGACCTTTGCTGTGTGAGGATGGGCAGAGAGTTGAGAGAGAAATCACCTCACCAAAATGAGGCTTTCAGATGGCTTCCAGATATGTCCAGGGCAGTCAGCAGATATGTGAACTTTGTGCGTGTCCTCACTTTGCATGAGTCTCCTTGAAGGCTCAGCTGGCACACTTGGAAGTCTTCCTTGCCTTGGCTGGCTGCAAGAATGTTCATTCCATCTTGGTCTCCGAGTGCAAAGTAAAGTGTATGGTTTTGTTATCCATACTGCAGACTTCCAGTGGGGATGACGTCTCTACATCTGTCTATGTGTCCAGAAAGCATACTACCTGCCTCTCACCTTCATTCACATCAAAAGAAAATTTTCTTTACTTGAGAAGACTTTCATGTGACCTACAAGATGTTGACCTCAAATCTGGCAAACAGACTTCCAAAGAAGCTTGATATAATTGACTAAAAAAAGAGGAGTTAAATATTTGTTTTATTTCTTCATTAATATCTTACAATGTTTACCTTTTGCCACTCAGGTTTTAAATAAATATACTTAGTGGTGGATGTTTACGTCAGTCACCTTATTACGTTCTTCTCAGGGGATTTTGAACCTATGAACGAGGCCAGAGTGAAAGTTATTTTATGAAAGTTTTTTTTCTCTGACTGCCTCTGACAGTCTCTGATATCCTGAGATTTGCTATGATGTGAAAATCCAGTTCTCAGTAATCCAGGTGTGCCTCCTTTTAAGAGAAAGGCGATGTTACAGTGCTGGCACAGGACTTTGCTTGGAAGGTCCTCAGGATAGTTCTGTTCCAAATAAAGCTTCCATTTGCTTTTGGAAACCCTCTCTGCATGTCTTTTTCCAGGAACACATTTACTTGAACCCAGGGACTTGTCCTGAGGAGAGAGAATGTTCAGGAATTCTGAGGTGATTGGAAGTGCACTCTTTTGGGAGCCTGGTTGCTTCATGATAAGATCCCCAGGAGTCAGTATCCTCCTCCCTTCCTTTTGGTCGGATGTTTGTGTCCTGACAAGGGGAGAGTACAGGTAAAGAGGTGAGGTCCAGCCGGAGGCCTGATGTGGTACAAAGATCCAGTCCAGCCTTGGGCTTGAAGTATCCTGAGGACCCAGCCCACACCTACCCATGACTGGATTTGGGAGCTTCAATAACTGTTTTAGCCCCTGCAAGGCTTGGCTGTCTTCCTGGGAAAGTAGAGCTCATCTCAGATACTTCACAGGGCTGTGGCCAACACTCAACTCTCCCCTCCCCTCCTGATCCTCAGTTTTGCTTAGATCATTTCTACCCAGTAGTTCCTAGCTGAGAAGTCAATGTGTCCAGAAGTTTCTGTGACCTTGATTGGGTAGCCTGGGGGCCCCAACATTGCCCTTTTCTCCAATTAGAGTTCTTTTCATTCCATAGAATGTTTCTTGCCCATTAAACTACAAGTTCTGTGAAGACAGGAAATAGATATATTCTGTTTCTCTTGCATGCATCAGAACATCTGGCCCATTGCCAGCTCTTTATATTTGTGGAAATGAATCAAATTTATGCATTTAAAATACCTAGTGTCTGTGTGGTCCAGGGTGGTGACCACTTTTCTGTCCTTGCTCTTTCTGGAATATCTTATGACTGCAGGTAAACTGTTAATGCTCCAAGAGCCATTTGCTCTCACAGGTGAACTTCTGTTCTGCCTGTATTGATGCCTACAGCTACAACTTCTCGATTTCTCTGTCTCCAGAAGCAAATTTCTGTATAAAATTGCTCCCAGTTCTCAGTAATCCAGGTGTGCCTCCTTTTAAGAGAAAGGCGATGTTACAGTGCTGGCACAGGACTTTGCTTGGAAGGTCCTCAGGATAGTTCTGTTCCAAATAAAGCTTCCATTTGCTTTTGGAAACCCTCTCTGCATGTCTTTTTCCAGGAACACATTTACTTGAACCCAGGGACTTGTCCTGAGGAGAGAGAATGTTCAGGAATTCTGAGGTGATTGGAAGTGCACTCTTTTGGGAGCCTGGTTGCTTCATGATAAGATCCCCAGGAGTCAGTATCCTCCTCCCTTCCTTTTGGTCGGATGTTTGTGTCCTGACAAGGGGAGAGTACAGGTAAAGAGGTGAGGTCCAGCCGGAGGCCTGATGTGGTACAAAGATCCAGTCCAGCCTTGGGCTTGAAGTATCCTGAGGACCCAGCCCACACCTACCCATGACTGGATTTGGGAGCTTCAATAACTGTTTTAGCCCCTGCAAGGCTTGGCTGTCTTCCTGGGAAAGTAGAGCTCATCTCAGATACTTCACAGGGCTGTGGCCAACACTCAACTCTCCCCTCCCCTCCTGATCCTCAGTTTTGCTTAGATCATTTCTACCCAGTAGTTCCTAGCTGAGAAGTCAATGTGTCCAGAAGTTTCTGTGACCTTGATTGGGTAGCCTGGGGGCCCCAACATTGCCCTTTTCTCCAATTAGAGTTCTTTTCATTCCATAGAATGTTTCTTGCCCATTAAACTACAAGTTCTGTGAAGACAGGAAATAGATATATTCTGTTTCTCTTGCATGCATCAGAACATCTGGCCCATTGCCAGCTCTTTATATTTGTGGAAATGAATCAAATTTATGCATTTAAAATACCTAGTGTCTGTGTGGTCCAGGGTGGTGACCACTTTTCTGTCCTTGCTCTTTCTGGAATATCTTATGACTGCAGGTAAACTGTTAATGCTCCAAGAGCCATTTGCTCTCACAGGTGAACTTCTGTTCTGCCTGTATTGATGCCTACAGCTACAACTTCTCGATTTCTCTGTCTCCAGAAGCACATTTCTGTATAAAATTGCTCCCGGTTTGCATCAAATAGCCTTGTTTTGGAGATTTCCTGAAACTATTAAGAACTATTGGGTGTGACCCCGTGAGCCTCATCTTCTCAGGAACCAAGGAGGTTGGGTGATTAGACCCTGGATAAGTAAGGTCTTCATGGTGGGGAGAAGAGAAGATGGGGAGTTTGGGAGAGAGAGAGAGGCTGGGTTAGACTTGGGGGTTTTGTGCTTGTTTAGTAACTCAGTCGTGTCCAACTCTTTAGGATGCCACAGACTGTAGCCCTCCAGGCTCCTCTGTCCATGGGATTTCCCAGGCAGGAATACTGGAGTGGGTTGCCATTTCCTCCTCCAGAGCATATTCCCAACCCAGGGATTGAACTCACATTTCCAGTGTCTCTGGCACTGAAGGCAGATTCTTTATCCACTGAGCCATAACAGAAGTCCAGGGAGACCAAATTAGAAAGAGGGGAAGAGATGTGGCTGTGTACACAGGATGACACTCAGCCTACATAGTCAACAAACTAAAATACTGAACATAAGATGGTGTGTGATAGTTCATCACTGCTGCTTTCTTCTGGATAAAAAGGGTGAGGAAGAGGAAGACTAGGACAGAGGAATGATAACAAGGAGAAAACAAAGAGCTGTTATATTAATATTTGGCCTCGGGACCCACTGGTCCTGTCTTGGAGTAACGGTGATGTTGCTTTTGCCCACATCGTTTGACCCATCGTTGGCCCCTTGTGGCCTCACCTGGATTTTCATTCCATAGAATGTTTCTTGCCCATTAAACTACAAGTTCTGTGAAGACAGGAAATAGATATATTCTGTTTCTCTTGCATGCATCAGAACATCTGGCCCATTGCCAGCTCTTTATATTTGTGGAAATGAATCAAATTTATGCATTTAAAATACCTAGTGTCTGTGTGGTCCAGGGTGGTGACCACTTTTCTGTCCTTGCTCTTTCTGGAATATCTTATGACTGCAGGTAAACTGTTAATGCTCCAAGAGCCATTTGCTCTCACAGGTGAACTTCTGTTCTGCCTGTATTGATGCCTACAGCTACAACTTCTCGATTTCTCTGTCTCCAGAAGCACATTTCTGTATAAAATTGCTCCCGGTTTGCATAAAATAGCCTTGTTTTGGAGATTTCCTGAAACTATTAAGAACTATTGGGTGTGACCCCGTGAGCCTCATCTTCTCAGGAACCAAGGAGGTTGGGTGATTAGACCCTGGATAAGTAAGGTCTTCATGGTGGGGAGAAGAGAAGATGGGGAGTTTGGGAGAGAGAGAGAGGCTGGGTTAGACTTGGGGGTTTTGTGCTTGTTTAGTAACTCAGTCGTGTCCAACTCTTTAGGATGCCACAGACTGTAGCCCTCCAGGCTCCTCTGTCCATGGGATTTCCCAGGCAGGAATACTGGAGTGGGTTGCCATTTCCTCCTCCAGAGCATATTCCCAACCCAGGGATTGAACTCACATTTCCAGTGTCTCTGGCACTGAAGGCAGATTCTTTATCCACTGAGCCATAACAGAAGTCCAGGGAGACCAAATTAGAAAGAGGGGAAGAGATGTGGCTGTGTACACAGGATGACACTCAGCCTACATAGTCAACAAACTAAAATACTGAACATAAGATGGTGTGTGATAGTTCATCACTGCTGCTTTCTTCTGGATAAAAAGGGTGAGGAAGAGGAAGACTAGGACAGAGGAATGATAACAAGGAGAAAACAAAGAGCTGTTATATTAATATTTGGCCTCGGGACCCACTGGTCCTGTCTTGGAGTAACGGTGATGTTGCTTTTGCCCACATCGTTTGACCCATCGTTGGCTCCTTGTGGCCTCACCTGGACCTGCCCATTCCTGTCACCTGTTGACCAAAGGAAAGCTTTTTCTGATTGCTGTAAAACTTGGCTGGATTTAAAGAGTTAAACCAAACTTTTGAGAAAAAGTTCAGTTTTGCTCTCAATTCTAAGTGATAGAGAGCTTCTTTAATAGTAATGATTAACTTCATGGCTAAAGGTCACTGAAAGATGAAAATTTAAATAATCCACAGGCTATTTAAAGTGACTCCTATTTCTCTTTGTGGATTACTGGGAAAATTCACTGAGGAAAGGTAAAGGGGGAAAGGAAGATAAGTCTACATACCCTCAGAGGACAGGACATTACAGAGTTTATTTGTAGCTTAGATTAATGGACAGAGTTCAAGCCATCCACACTAAGACCCAGGTTTTCAGAAAAGGCAAACCTGCAGAGGAATTTGTTTTAGTGGCCTAGATTTAAGGGAGCAGTGGTTAACGGGCCAGTGGTGAGTGCTTGACTGGTGGAGTGTGAACAAAGTATATTTGTCCGGTGACCCTCTGACACAAACTGAGGGGAATGTCACAAGCCAAAAGGCTCTTTTTGGCTCGTTTCCATCATGTTTCTCAAATGCTTGTGTCACTGTTGGTCTCACCAGTTGTATGTGTGCTACCAAGTAGACTAACCTGCTTATACGTCTCAGAACCACAGCCCTCAATTCAATCATCACCACTGTTAGCCTTTAGTACTCTTCAACCTTCCTTGACTTGGGGTGCCTGCCTGGCCTGTGATCCTTGAAATGCCACCTGTAGAGATTCACTTCTCTCTGCTTAAGGAATTACATCTGGTTTTGAATATAAATACATTACTTCCAGGAACAAATTGCTTTAACTCTTACTGGCATATCACCACTGTAAGTCTGCTGCCTGGCTGTCCTGGATCTGGGTACAGAGAGACTGGGTGGGGGTGAATGGGACAGGGAAGGTAATTTGGGAACCTGGAATTCTTCACATGAATGTACAGGGCAAAGTAGGCAGAAGGTGCTGTGATCAGCTTAAGAACTAGGTGACAGACGCACCCCCAGGTGCTTGGCCAAAGAGCATTGAGAAAGGAAACCCTTTCTGGGAGAACCAGAAAGGAGTGACCCTGCCTCACAGTCCTCTCTTTCCCCCACCACGGGCTGCTTTCTCCTTTAGATCAGGGGTAGTTGAGTGAGCAGTGCTTGTCTGACTACCTCTCTGGATTGTTTGTTCCCCTAGAGTGAAAAAAAAGAAGTTTACAATGGCTTTAACAGCCTAGTCATCTACCTATCTACATACACACACACATAAGCATGCATATTTTTATATCACTTGAAAGACTGAAGATGGAGGAGGAGATTCTAATTAAATCTATCCTGGAAAAAAACAACCTAAAGGAGAAAGAAAAATGTCAGAATTCCCTATCAAAAGATTAAGGCAGGAAACAGGAAAATACAGTCTAATGCATATCCCTTAGCCCTCCCCATCTGTGTGTATAGGAGATGATAGTGAGAAGAATTAGGAGACAAGAGAAGAAGGTCGGAGATTCTATGTTGATGTCTATGACAGTCTCCAGACTGGGCACAGTCCCAAGAGTGGCTGTAATTTTGCTTGAGGCTGTGGTCTTGTGAAGGCCTTCAGCTCCTCTCAGCCCTTGAGTCCTGGGCAGCTTCCCTGTCCCTGTTGCTTAGCTCTGTGCCACGTTGCACACTGCTGAGTATTATGAAGTGACTCATTCATATATGTTGTTTACCAAATAAAGGTAAACACATGAAATGCTTATCAATCAAAACATACTTTTCAAGCTAAAATAGTCTAACATTTACTGAATACAACTTCAAAATCACTGTTGGTCTCACCAGTTGTATGTGTGCTACCAAGTAGACTAACCTGCTTATACGTCTCAGAACCACAGCCCTCAATTCAATCATCACCACTGTTAGCCTTTAGTACTCTTCAACCTTCCTTGACTTGGGGTGCCTGCCTGGCCTGTGATCCTTGAAATGCCACCTGTAGAGATTCACTTCTCTCTGCTTAAGGAATTACATCTGGTTTTGAATATAAATACATTACTTCCAGGAACAAATTGCTTTAACTCTTACTGGCATATCACCACTGTAAGTCTGCTGCCTGGCTGTCCTGGATCTGGGTACAGAGAGACTGGGTGGGGGTGAATGGGACAGGGAAGGTAATTTGGGAACCTGGAATTCTTCACATGAATGTACAGGGCAAAGTAGGCAGAAGGTGCTGTGATCAGCTTAAGAACTAGGTGACAGACGCACCCCCAGGTGCTTGGCCAAAGAGCATTGAGAAAGGAAACCCTTTCTGGGAGAACCAGAAAGGAGTGACCCTGCCTCACAGTCCTCTCTTTCCCCCACCACGGGCTGCTTTCTCCTTTAGATCAGGGGTAGTTGAGTGAGCAGTGCTTGTCTGACTACCTCTCTGGATTGTTTGTTCCCCTAGAGTGAAAAAAAAGAAGTTTACAATGGCTTTAACAGCCTAGTCATCTACCTATCTACATACACACACACATAAGCATGCATATTTTTATATCACTTGAAAGACTGAAGATGGAGGAGGAGATTCTAATTAAATCTATCCTGGAAAAAAACAACCTAAAGGAGAAAGAAAAATGTCAGAATTCCCTATCAAAAGATTAAGGCAGGAAACAGGAAAATACAGTCTAATGCATATCCCTTAGCCCTCCCCATCTGTGTGTATAGGAGATGATAGTGAGAAGAATTAGGAGACAAGAGAAGAAGGTCGGAGATTCTATGTTGATGTCTATGACAGTCTCCAGACTGGGCACAGTCCCAAGAGTGGCTGTAATTTTGCTTGAGGCTGTGGTCTTGTGAAGGCCTTCAGCTCCTCTCAGCCCTTGAGTCCTGGGCAGCTTCCCTGTCCCTGTTGCTTAGCTCTGTGCCACGTTGCACACTGCTGAGTATTATGAAGTGACTCATTCATATATGTTGTTTACCAAATAAAGGTAAACACATGAAATGCTTATCAATCAAAACATACTTTTCAAGCTAAAATAGTCTAACTAAAATATTATACTGAATACAACTTCAAAATCTTAAAGTATAAATGAGATTCAGAACCAAATCTCTGTTTTCCCCATTTGAATTAAGGGTAAGGCAGATGTAATGAAGTTTATCAGTCTGTTTCCAGCTTACATTTTACCTTATCCAATTAACAAACAATCATCCTGTGCCCAGGAAGAGCCTGGCAAGGTGCAAGGCACCAAGGTGTGCAAAGTAGGCATTGTGCCCACCATTTGGGCACTTTGTTCTGTTAGAGGGATGGACATGAATTAAATAATCACGTTGCAGCCTGTGACCTGTGCATTGAGGTGGGAATGCAGTCCATCCATGGATTCCCCTTCAGAGGAGGGAAGCATGGTGCTGATTTCATAGTGGTGCTGGGTCCTGGATTCAGCAGTTTGGGTTCCCAGGGAGACCTGCATCTCAAGGTTATTCTTTCTGTTGTGAAGTTGAAAAGAAGAGAATGAGAATGAGCTCAGTCATTGCAGACTTGATCAGACAGTGAGAATTTTATTAGACTCTGCAATATTCCTTTGCCTAATAAAGCTGCTAGTAAGCCTCTTCTTGGGTCACTGAACATTTAAGTTAAACTGACATGAGTTTGGCTCCAAATCTATGAGGTTGGAGCTTTGTTTTTAACCTCTAAGTCATCATTTATTTTTTCATCCATCTTTTTTTATTCTTTGGCATGTGTGGGCCTCCCATCGCAGTGACCTCTCTCTAGTTGCAGAGCACTGGCTCTGGGTGCATGCACTCCAGAGTGCTGGCTCATAATTGGACACACCAGCCCAGCCACTCTGCGGCACGTGGGATCTTCCCAGGCCAGGGATTGAACCGGTTCCCCTTGCATTGAAAGGTGGGCTCTTGACCCACTGGACCACCAAGGAAGCCCTTGAGGCATCATTATAGAAAAATTAACTTTACAAAAGCTCTGCAAAATTTTAGGTGGTATTGAACTGCTTTTCTTCCATTAAGAATGGCATCTAATGCATTAAAATGAACACAAGTTGTAAAAATTTTATTAAAGCAATAATGCATCTAATGCATATAAAACATACTTTTCAAGCTAAAATAGTCTAACTAAAATAGTATACTGAATACAACTTCAAAATCTTAAAGTATAAATGAGATTCAGAACCAAATCTCTGTTTTCCCCATTTGAATTAAGGGTAAGGCAGATGTAATGAAGTTTATCAGTCTGTTTCCAGCTTACATTTTACCTTATCCAATTAACAAACAATCATCCTGTGCCCAGGAAGAGCCTGGCAAGGTGCAAGGCACAAAGGTGTGCAAAGTAGGCATTGTGCCCACCATTTGGGCACTTTGTTCTGTTAGAGGGATGGACATGAATTAAATAATCACGTTGCAGCCTGTGACCTGTGCATTGAGGTGGGAATGCAGTCCATCCATGGATTCCCCTTCAGAGGAGGGAAGCATGGTGCTGATTTCATAGTGGTGCTGGGTCCTGGATTCAGCAGTTTGGGTTCCCAGGGAGACCTGCATCTCAAGGTTATTCTTTCTGTTGTGAAGTTGAAAAGAAGAGAATGAGAATGAGCTCAGTCATTGCAGACTTGATCAGACAGTGAGAATTTTATTAGACTCTGCAATATTCCTTTGCCTAATAAAGCTGCTAGTAAGCCTCTTCTTGGGTCACTGAACATTTAAGTTAAACTGACATGAGTTTGGCTCCAAATCTATGAGGTTGGAGCTTTTTTTTTTTTTTTTTTAACCTCTAAGTCATCATTTATTTTTTCATCCATCTTTTTTTATTCTTTGGCATGTGTGGGCCTCCCATCGCAGTGACCTCTCTCTAGTTGCAGAGCACTGGCTCTGGGTGCATGCACTCCAGAGTGCTGGCTCATAATTGGACACACCAGCCCAGCCACTCTGCGGCACGTGGGATCTTCCCAGGCCAGGGATTGAACCGGTTCCCCTTGCATTGAAAGGTGGGCTCTTGACCCACTGGACCACCAAGGAAGCCCTTGAGGCATCATTATAGAAAAATTAACTTTACAAAAGCTCTGCAAAATTTTAGGTGGTATTGAACTGCTTTTCTTCCATTAAGAATGGCATCTAATGCATTAAAATGAACACAAGTTGTAAAAATTTTATTAAAGCAATAATGCATAACAGCTAAAATAAAAAAAGCTAATTAAAACAAAAGTGACTATAAACACATATTTTAACCCCTTTTGGGATTTTAAAAATGTCTTCTATAGGGCTTCCCTGGTGATCCAGTGGGTAAGGACACTGCCTTGCAGTGCAAGGGGCGCCGGTTCGATCCCTGGCCTGGGGGGATCCCACGTGCCGCGGAGTGGCTGGACCCATGTGTCCAATTACCAAGCCGGAGCTCTGGAGCGCATGCACCCAGAGCTGGTGCTCTGTGACAACAGAGGCCACCGCGATGGGAGGCCCACATGGGCCCAAGAACAAAGATGGATGAAAATAGATAAATGAAAGGCCAATAGAAGTGGCCCACTTGCCCCCCCTCCCTCCCCACTCCACCCTCCCTGCAAAAAAAAAAATGTCTTCTATAAATTCTCAAGAAATCAGAGTTCCAATTTTATGGGAAAACAAATTCTGAATACATAAAAGTGATGATGTTTTATTTAAATTCTAAAGTTTATACATTAACTTTACTGTAAATTGAAGTGGCCATCCGGAGTTTTTCATACCTAAAACAGGTATGAGAAAGTTGACTTGAAGACAAAAATCTATTACTTGCTTTATGGTCATGTTCTCATAGAATTTTGGAACTTGAAATTCATAGTTTACATTGATAAGTAATTGTTTTCCCATCTCTTCACCATGTAAAAATTTTATTTTCCCTTTCCCCCGGTATCAGGCTCCCATGCCCACTGTCTCTTTGCTGCCTACCGATCCCTTTGTGATTTCACACACTAATCCACATATTTTGATTTGAAAGGTCTGCAAACTATTTCTGAAATAAAATAACTTATAATTTATTTTAGTGACAGGCCCTTTATTGATAATTTCCTCTTGAGTTCCTAGTACTCATCTGTAAAAGACATTCATTTACTGCTCAAATAGGGCTTGAACCATAACTTCACATGAAATTTTCGGGCATGGGATCTTCCCAGGCCAGGGATTGAACCGGTTCCCCTTGCATTGAAAGGTGGGCTCTTGACCCACTGGACCACCAAGGAAGCCCTTGAGGCATCATTATAGAAAAATTAACTTTACAAAAGCTCTGCAAAATTTTAGGTGGTATTGAACTGCTTTTCTTCCATTAAGAATGGCATCTAATGCATTAAAATGAACACAAGTTGTAAAAATTTTATTAAAGCAATAATGCATAACAGCTAAAATAAAAAAAGCTAATTAAAACAAAAGTGACTATAAACACATATTTTAACCCCTTTTGGGATTTTAAAAATGTCTTCTATAGGGCTTCCCTGGTGATCCAGTGGGTAAGGACACTGCCTTGCAGTGCAAGGGGCGCCGGTTCGATCCCTGGCCTGGGGGGATCCCACGTGCCGCGGAGTGGCTGGACCCATGTGTCCAATTACCAAGCCGGAGCTCTGGAGCGCATGCACCCAGAGCTGGTGCTCTGTGACAACAGAGGCCACCGCGATGGGAGGCCCACATGGGCCCAAGAACAAAGATGGATGAAAATAGATAAATGAAAGGCCAATAGAAGTGGCCCACTTGCCCCCTCCTCCCCACTCCACCCTCCCTGCAAAAAAAATGTCTTCTATAAATTCTCAAGAAATCAGAGTTCCAATTTTATGGGAAAACAAATTCTGAATACATAAAAGTGATGATGTTTTATTTAAATTCTAAAGTTTATACATTAACTTTACTGTAAATTGAAGTGGCCATCCGGAGTTTTTCATACCTAAAACAGGTATGAGAAAGTTGACTTGAAGACAAAAATCTATTACTTGCTTTATGGTCATGTTCTCATAGAATTTTGGAACTTGAAATTCATAGTTTACATTGATAAGTAATTGTTTTCCCATCTCTTCACCATGTAAAAATTTTATTTTCCCTTTCCCCCGGTATCAGGCTCCCATGCCCACTGTCTCTTTGCTGCCTACCGATCCCTTTGTGATTTCACACACTAATCCACATATTTTGATTTGAAAGGTCTGCAAACTATTTCTGAAATAAAATAACTTATAATTTATTTTAGTGACAGGCCCTTTATTGATAATTTCCTCTTGAGTTCCTAAGTACTGCATCTGTAAAAGACATTCATTTACTGCTCAAATAGGGCTTGAACCATAACTTCACATGTTAGAATCTGCTCATTTGGTCATGTCTCCTGGTTCTGTTTTAACAACTTCTTTAGCATCAGGAGTTTGACACTAGTGAGACTGACATTTTATTTAGAGCTGAAACATTTACACTAATCCGGAAGGCTTGAACGTTCTCAGCAGGCTACCAGGTATAGTAGTCACTAGAGTAAGTTCAGCAACTGCTTGCAGTCTTTTTCATTATCCAGCTTTCACTCCGTGTATCAAGAAAGGCATGACTCATTTTCCAAAAGATGGAAGAAAGATTTCCAACCCTAAGTGTAGTAACAGGTTATAAGAACTTGGTCTTCAGGTGGAATCGTGATCTTTTCATCAGAGACCATGTAACCATGCCTGTGAATTCTGACTGTTGCAGCTTGTCATAGTGTCAGATAACCAATCAGCAGTAGACCTTGTTGGCTCAAAGAACTTGTATAGTGCTTGTCAGCAAGTCCTGAGTATCCACCTGCCTTCTACTCGTGTTTGTGTGTGTGCATGCATGTGTTCAGTTGTGTCCAACTCTTTTCAACCCCAATGGCTACAGCCCACCAGGTTGTCCTTGGAATTTTCCAGGCAAGAATACTGGAGTGGGTGCCATTCACTTCTCCAGGGATCTTCCCGATCAATCATCAATACCAGCTATAAGAATATATGTACATAGACCAATCCAATATGGAACCAAATCAGAGGAGTGAATTCACAGGGAATACAGACATATTGGTTCTATTTCATATTTTCAAGTGTGCTTTTGCCTTTTACTGAAAAAAAATATATATATAAGAACTAGACAAGGAAGACAGTTTTGGCAAAGGTCCCCGGTTTTCAGGTTTTCATAGTTTACATTGATAAGTAATTGTTTTCCCATCTCTTCACCATGTAAAAATTTTATTTTCCCTTTCCCCCGGTATCAGGCTCCCATGCCCACTGTCTCTTTGCTGCCTACCGATCCCTTTGTGATTTCACACACTAATCCACATATTTTGATTTGAAAGGTCTGCAAACTATTTCTGAAATAAAATAACTTATAATTTATTTTAGTGACAGGCCCTTTATTGATAATTTCCTCTTGAGTTCCTAGGTACTACATCTGTAAAAGACATTCATTTACTGCTCAAATAGGGCTTGAACCATAACTTCACATGTTAGAATCTGCTCATTTGGTCATGTCTCCTGGTTCTGTTTTAACAACTTCTTTAGCATCAGGAGTTTGACACTAGTGAGATTGACATTTTATTTAGAGCTGAAACATTTACACTAATCCGGAAGGCTTGAACGTTCTCAGCAGGCTACCAGGTATAGTAGTCACTAGAGTAAGTTCAGCAACTGCTTGCAGTCTTTTTCATTATCCAGCTTTCACTCCGTGTATCAAGAAAGGCATGACTCATTTTCCAAAAGATGGAAGAAAGATTTCCAACCCTAAGTGTAGTAACAGGTTATAAGAACTTGGTCTTCAGGTGGAATCGTGATCTTTTCATCAGAGACCATGTAACCATGCCTGTGAATTCTGACTGTTGCAGCTTGTCATAGTGTCAGATAACCAATCAGCAGTAGACCTTGTTGGCTCAAAGAACTTGTATAGTGCTTGTCAGCAAGTCCTGAGTATCCACCTGCCTTCTACTCGTGTTTGTGTGTGTGCATGCATGTGTTCAGTTGTGTCCAACTCTTTTCAACCCCAATGGCTACAGCCCACCAGGTTGTCCTTGGAATTTTCCAGGCAAGAATACTGGAGTGGGTGCCATTCACTTCTCCAGGGATCTTCCCGATCAATCATCAATACCAGCTATAAGAATATACGTACATAGACCAATCCAATATGGAACCAAATCAGAGGAGTGAATTCACAGGGAATACAGACATATTGGTTCTATTTCATATTTTCAAGTGTGCTTTTGCCTTTTACTGAAAAAAAATATATATATAAGAACTAGACAAGGAAGACAGTTTTGGCAAAGGTCCCACTGTCCCCTTCTAATATTATTGAAAACATTATTTGTCGTAATTCTCAGCGTCCAGGTGAGTAATTTCTTCTGTATTTAAGTACTGAAAATGTTTTGCTCTCTCTGGGGAACTGGTATTTTCTCCTAATGAAGGATGTCTGAAAACAATAAAACTGACAGTGTTCCCATTTTTACTTTGGGTGGCGAGAAACTCACAAATGATTTGCAAAGCAACCATTGTTACTTTGTTGGGACTTTTGGCCTATAAAGTGTTGCCCTGCTCTTTCCTCTGATTCTAACAATATAATCTGATTTAGCTCTTTCTTGTTGTTTATTTTAATTGTACATTTATATGGGCATATATTTTTTTTCCCTTGTTTTAAGAAATTCTCTTTTTTAATGATTATTTTTATTTGACTTTCTACTTTTACAGAGTATTGTTGCTTACAGACATGTATAATCCCAGATTAGTCATACGTATATCCCTGGCCCCCTCCCTCCCGCACCCCCATATGTACACTTATATGGGCATATATTCTTTTTTTTTTTTTTAAAGATTTATTTATTAATTTATTATTAGGGGTGGGGGTGGGGAGGGAGGGGAGCAGGCGGGCCACTTCTATTGGTCTTTCATTTCTCTATTTTCATCCATCTTTGTTCTTGGGCCCGTGTGGGCCTCCCTTCGCAGTGGCCTCTGTTGGCACAGAGCACCGGCTCTGGGTGCTTGCACCCCGAGCTCCGGCTGGATAATTGGACATATCGGTCCAGTCGCTCCGCGGCACGTGGGATCTTCCCAGGCCAGGGATTGAACCGCGCCTTGCACTGCAAGGCGGTATCTTTACCCACTGGACCACCAGGGAATTTCCCAGGCAAGAATACGGAGTGGGCGCCATTCACTTCTCCAGGGATCTTCCCGATCAATCATCAATACCAGCTATAAGAATATATGTACATAGACCAATCCAATATGGAACCAAATCAGAGGAGTGAATTCACAGGGAATACAGACATATTGGTTCTATTTCATATTTTCAAGTGTGCTTTTGCCTTTTACTGAAAAAAAATATATATATAAGAACTAGACAAGGAAGACAGTTTTGGCAAAGGTCCCACTGTCCCCTTCTAATATTATTGAAAACATTATTTGTCGTAATTCTCAGCGTCCAGGTGAGTAATTTCTTCTGTATTTAAGTACTGAAAATGTTTTGCTCTCTCTGGGGAACTGGTATTTTCTCCTAATGAAGGATGTCTGAAAACAATAAAACTGACAGTGTTCCCATTTTTACTTTGGGTGGCGAGAAACTCACAAATGATTTGCAAAGCAACCATTGTTACTTTGTTGGGACTTTTGGCCTATAAAGTGTTGCCCTGCTCTTTCCTCTGATTCTAACAATATAATCTGATTTAGCTCTTTCTTGGTGTTTATTTTAATTGTACATTTATATGGGCATATATTTTTTTTCCCTTGTTTTAAGAAATTCTCTTTTTTAATGATTATTTTTATTTGACTTTCTACTTTTACAGAGTATTGTTGCTTACAGACATGTATAATCCCAGATTAGTCATACGTATATCCCTGGCCCCCTCCCTCCCGCACCCCCATATGTACACTTATATGGGCATATATTCTTTTTTTTTTTTTTAAAGATTTATTTATTAATTTATTATTAGGGGTGGGGGTGGGGAGGGAGGGGAGCAGGCGGGCCACTTCTATTGGTCTTTCATTTCTCTATTTTCATCCATCTTTGTTCTTGGGCCCGTGTGGGCCTCCCTTCGCAGTGGCCTCTGTTGTCTCAGAGCGCCGGCTCTGGGTGCTTGCACTCTCGAGCTCCGGCTGGATAATTGGACATATCGGTCCAGTCGCTCCGCGGCACGTGGGATCTTCCCAGGCCAGGGATTGAACCGGCGCCCCTTGCACTGCAAGGCGGTATCTTTACCCACTGGACCACCAGGGAAGCCCGGGCATATATTCTTTTTAAGTCACCTCAGGACCTTTGCGATTTAAGGAAGATTATCAATCAGTTAATAAAAAATCTGGGATAAGAGGTTCCAATCATTCTCATATATCCAGTGTTTCTACATTATTTCTGATAAATGATCAGGTTCTGATGTGGTTTTTGGATCAGCGTAATAGGAGGAGGAGCTTGGGAGGGAAAGGTCAGAATTCCTTGACTCTGACTTTTTTTAAAACACCTTTCATGTTTGAAAAGGCCAGCTTATTTGTCTTATTTGAGTCAAGCTGCCAGGTATTCTCACAGTCAAGCCTCCTTCTCTTCGAGGTTAAGGGAGTCAGGTTGAAAGAGACAATGCCTTCTCATAGGAAAGCAAAATGATCTGCTTCTGTGGTATAAAATCTTGGAAATTTTAGAACTCTTGTGTATGTAGAGGTATTCTGTAAGTAGAGTTCCAGGTTTTATAGCATAAAGAACGACAATAGGGAATTCCCTGGTGGCCTGGTGATTATGACTCTGAGTTTTCACTGCTAAGGGTACTAGTTCAGTCTCTGGTCAGGGAACTAAGATCCCACAAGCCTCGTGTTGTGGCCATAAAAAAAAAAAAAAAGAGAAGCACACCAGAAGAAGTGGCATATTCACACATGTGGAACTCCAGGGAAGCCCTCCTACCCTTGCCTGTGAAGGTCTCTCCTCAACCCCTTCCTTACAGACCTCCCCAACTCCCTGTCTGGTGCCCAAGTTGTGCAACATTAACTAGCAAAGACAAAATACTGTGATGGGTTGAAGAGAGCCTACAGGAAAAAGGAGGAAATTTTATATTTTAGAATCCTGGAAGGTAATTTTTCTCTGCCTTTTAAACAAAGAACTCTACATTATCATCTTGTATTGGTCCTTGAAAAATTGTATAGCTGGTCAGACCTGGGAGCTTATAAGAAAATAGACTCTCAAGCCCCATGAAAAATCTGCTAAATCAGAATGCGCGTTTCTAAGATTTCTAAGTAATTCACCTGTATGTTGAGGTTTGAGAAGCAATCATCTAGATGTGTTCTAAACAATATGGTAGCCACTGGCTACATGAGACTATTGACAGCTTGAAACGGAGCGGGTCGAAATTGCAGCTGTAAGTGTAAAATCCACTCCAGAGTTTGAAGACATAGTGTGAAAATAGAATGTAAAATGTCTCACCAATAATTTTATATTGATTAATGTGGAAGTGGTAACATCTTCAATAGATTAGGTTAAATCAATATTATTCAATGTGACCGTCCCTGTTTCTTTTCATTTTTATTTATTTACTGTTATTTTTATATTATTTTTGACTTAATTGAGTCTTTGGTGTTGTGAGCAGGCTCTCTCTAGTTGTGGTGAGTGGGGGCTGCTCTCTATGGTCAGTGCTGGGGCTTTTTATGGTGGTAGCTTCTTCTGTTGTGGAGGAGAGGCTCTAGAGAGCAGGCTTCAGTAGTTGCCATGCATGAGCTTAGGTGCCCCACTGCAGGCGGGAATCTTAGTTCCTGGACCAGGGATTGAACCCATGCCCCTGCATTGGCACGTAGATTCTTGATGACTGGGTCATCAAGGAAGTCCTCTTTCTAGGTTTTAATAAAAAATGAAAGCTGTAACATGTGATATTACAGAGTGGCTTGTATTAGTGGCTCATATTTGGACCTCATGTGATATTTGTGTTGGACAGCTTCTTTTCTACTTCTTTTTCCATCTAAGCTTTCTTATTCTCTGTTTTTTCCTTTCGGGAACAGGTTAAATAAAAGTACTATTGTCAGTGTAGTGGTTTAGTATGATACTATTTCTAGATAACATTGAATTTTAACTGGGATGTTTAATACCTTATTCCACTGTAATATTTTATAAGATTAGCTTACATCAGCATCCCCTGGAGGGCTTATGAAAATGTAGATCGTATTGACAAATCCTGTCCCCAGAGTATCTGACTCACTAAATCTGAGGTGGGGCCCAGGCATTGCATTTCTAACAGGTTAGTTCCCAGATGATGCAAAAGTGTGGGCTTCTTCTCACAGCTCTCAGTACTGGCTTCATCAGAATTTCTGGGATAACTTGAAAAAATGACCAGTGACTGCCTCAATCCCATCTCCAGAGATGGTAACTTAGCTGGTTTGGGCTAGGGCTTGGACAATGGTATTTTTAAAAGCTTTCCAGGTGACCCTATCACTAAGCTGGGTTGAGAATGAATGCCTTAATTCAAGAGCAATAGTAAGTGGAAATGACAGGTATTGTTGGCCCAGGGCCAGAGTAGAAATACTTTCCCCCTTTTTTTTTTACCTTTTCCTTTGGGTTTATAGAGAGCAAACCATGTATTCAATCTCTACCCTAACCTGTTGCGAAGTGTAGACTAATTAGCATCATTTAAATTTCATCAGCAATAAAGTTGGGATTCAGGGAAATACTGTCCATATTACACAGAAAGATCATGGGAACTCAGGGCCCACTCTTCCTTATTTTGAATATCTTTTATAAGCCTCTAATGTGCAAGAAGCTTGAGACCTGGCATGCCAGATTCTCTCTCCTGCATTGCCCTGTGTGATCGACACCTCTCAATGACTTTTGATACATAAAGCTCGATCTGGGCTGTGCATAGACATTTGATTTACTTCAGAGAAGCTTGGTATCAAAAGAAGTTGCCAGTTGCAAATCTGGTGTGTTTATCCAGAAGATGCATTTTAAAAATAATTTAATCTCTTGTGTTTGCCTTCAAGTGACAGGAAAAACATGAATATGAATTCAATTTAATGATGAATCACCAGTTTAGCACAGCCCTTACTTGACTGACTCGCTTGTTGTATGACTCATGCGTTGCTGGATTTGCATTGTTTGAAGATGAATTGGTCTGACCCCTGGAGATGTATTTTCTCCTTCATTTCTGAAAACCATTGTTTGCAGTGCATAAAAAATAAAATGTAAATGGATAAAATGAATTTTAACTGGGATGTTTAATACCTTATTCCACTGTAATATTTTATAAGATTAGCTTACATCAGCATCCCCTGGAGGGCTTATGAAAATGTAGATCGTATTGACAAATCCTGTCCCCAGAGTATCTGACTCACTAAATCTGAGGTGGGGCCCAGGCATTGCATTTCTAACAGGTTAGTTCCCAGATGATGCAAAAGTGTGGGCTTCTTCTCACAGCTCTCAGTACTGGCTTCATCAGAATTTCTGGGATAACTTGCAAAAATGACCAGTGACTGCCTCAATCCCATCTCCAGAGATGGTAACTTAGCTGGTTTGGGCTAGGGCTTGGACAATGGTATTTTTAAAAGCTTTCCAGGTGACCCTATCACTAAGCTGGGTTGAGAATGAATGCCTTAATTCAAGAGCAATAGTAAGTGGAAATGACAGGTATTGTTGGCCCAGGGCCAGAGTAGAAATACTTTCCCCCTTTTTTTTTTACCTTTTCCTTTGGGTTTATAGAGAGCAAACCATGTATTCAATCTCTACCCTAACCTGTTGCGAAGTGTAGACTAATTAGCATCATTTAAATTTCATCAGCAATAAAGTTGGGATTCAGGGAAATACTGTCCATATTACACAGAAAGATCATGGGAACTCAGGGCCCACTCTTCCTTATTTTGAATATCTTTTATAAGCCTCTAATGTGCAAGAAGCTTGAGACCTGGCATGCCAGATTCTCTCTCCTGCATTGCCCTGTGTGATCGACACCTCTCAATGACTTTTGATACATAAAGCTCGATCTGGGCTGTGCATAGACATTTGATTTACTTCAGAGAAGCTTGGTATCAAAAGAAGTTGCCAGTTGCAAATCTGGTGTGTTTATCCAGAAGATGCATTTTAAAAATAATTTAATCTCTTGTGTTTGCCTTCAAGTGACAGGAAAAACATGAATATGAATTCAATTTAATGATGAATCACCAGTTTAGCACAGCCCCTTACTTGACTGACTCGCTTGTTGTATGACTCATGCGTTGCTGGATTTGCATTGTTTGAAGATGAATTGGTCTGACCCCTGGAGATGTATTTTCTCCTTCATTTCTGAAAACCATTGTTTGCAGTGCATAAAAAATAAAATGTAAATGGTTAACAATGAAATATTATTGTAGATACACATGTGTATATGCACTTAAACTTTATCAGGGAGAGAGGGTGTACGTCTTAGGTTGTGACTGTAAGGGAGGTTACTTATTTGACTAGATCAATAGCAAATGTATTTCATTTCTTGGCAGTATGACTGATGTGCATGAACAACTATTCCTAGGAGATGTATTTTGAGTTGCTTCTCAATAGTTTGGATGAGTTCATATAATAATTTATTTGTTCCTGCTGTTTTGGTCCCAGTGGTAAAGATTCATGAAATGATCATGAACATTAAGAATGTAAGCATGAGTTTTGGTCTAGATCACAGAGCTTATGCGTGTGGGGGTGCTAAGTTGCTTCAATTGACTCTTTATGACCCTATGGACTGTAGTCCACCAGTCTCCTTTACCCACAGGATTTTTCAGGCAAGAATATTGGAGTGGGTTGCCATGCCCTCTTCCAGGGAATCTTCCCCACTCAGGGGTTAAACTAGCATCTCCTGTGACTCATGCATTGGCAAACATGTTCTTTAACACTAGCACCATTTGGGAAACCCCACAGAGTTTACACTAATCCTCAGGACATGTTTTCTATTTCTTCTTTCTTAAATGTACAGAAATTAGTTTCAAAAGACCCAGAGTCTTTTCCAGATTCTAGATTTAATATCTCCATTGCGTCTCATTCTTTCTAGAAAAGGTGAGATATTTGCAGATATGGGGCTGCCCATTACTTTGCTCTTTGGAAATAACTGTCTTTTACCTTGATGATTATTCATAACTCATGGAGAAGATATCTCTTCACAAACCAAATAGTAGCTTATTGGATAGAAGAAATCAGTCTCTTAAATCACAGCTTTTGGAGGCATATATTGATAATTTTAACAGCATTCCTTGAAGAACAGATATTTTTTTCTTGGGACAACTTATGATAAAGAAGATGTTTCAAAATACCTGATATTTCCAAATATTAGTAATGCAAAGGAAACCACATTGATTTGAGATTCTGAAATAAACACCTTAGATGAAATTTAAAATTTTGCCATCTCTAATATGAGTAAATAACAGCTGTAACTAATACAGAAAACTCACTTTAGTTCATGATGTTTTCTCTTGACACACTGTTTCACAAAACTATTAAAAGCTGTGGAGGGCTTCCCCTGGTGGTCCAGTGAGTAAGGACACCGCCTTGCAGTCCAAGGGGCGCCGGTTCCATCCCTGGCCTGGGGGGATCCCACGTGCCATGGAACGGCTGGACCCATGTGTCCAATTACCAAGCCGGAGCTCTGGAGTGCATGCGCCCAGAGCCGACGCTCTGCAACGACAGATGCCACCGCGATGGGAGGCCCAACAGGAGCCAAAGAACAAAGACGGATGAAAATAGAGAAATGAAAAACCAATAGAAGTGGCCTGCACGCTCCCCTCCCTCCCCAACCTGACCCCCGCCCAAAAATAAAATAATAAAATAAATAAATCTTTAACAACAACAACAACAAAACTGTGGAATTGGTTGCTTTGAATTTTATCCACTTTACCTTCCCCAAACTTCTGTGGAAAAAGATGCTATGATCAATAAAACATTTTAAATAACTCTGGAAGGTGTGTGAAGAACCTATGTATCTTTTTAAAAATGAATAATTTAGAGTTTATCTGAAAGAATTGAGTGTGAAAGACTTGACAGACATTGTTAACCGAAATCAAGGTAAATAACTGGTAAATACAGGAAGTCTGCTCAAACAATCTGGAAAACCTTTAAAACCTGCTTGATAAAGACTTGCATAGCTTAAACACAGACAGATATCTTTAATTCCCCCCCTACCTTTTTTTTTTTTTAATGTATTTGTCTTCTGGTCTAGAGTAACCAGGGACTTTTAGGTGTAAATAACAAAAACACAGTATAAACTCGTCAAGCAGAAAAAAAAATGTTCTGAATCAAGAGCCCCAAATTTGTTTTCAGGGCTCTGTCTCTCTCCATCCCGCTTCTCTTCACCTCACTTACATATTGGCCTCATCCCCCTCTATTATCTGAAAAGGGTGGCTTTTTGCTCATAGTTAGGAAAATTGACTCAAGGCAACTTCAGATTCCATCTTTTTCTCACAATTCGCCACCCTAAAGACAAGGAAACTCTTACTCTTATTACTTCCATATAATTTCAGCAAAGACCCAGGCTTATCCTGGTTGGCTCATAGGTTCATTCCTGAGCAACTTATAATGGCCAAGGAAAGGCTCGCTTTGGCTTTTCCCCTGTGGGACTGAACTTCATTCAGTTCAATTCCATCACTCAGTCATGTCCGACTCTTTGTGACCCCAGGAACTGCAGTGCCCCAAGCTTCCCTCTCCTTCACCATCTCCTGGAGCCTGTTCAAACTTATGTCCATTGACTCAGTGATGCCATCCAACCATCTCATCCTCTGTTGTCCTTCTCCCTTTGCCTTCTATTTTTCCCAACATCAGGCTCTTTTCCACCTCTTTGCATCAGGTGGCCAAAGTAGTGGAGCTTCAACTTCAGCACCATTCCCTTCCAATGAATATGCAGGGTTGATTTCCTTTAGGATTAACTGGTTTGAAGACTCTCAAGAGTCTTCTCCAACACCACAGTTCAGAGGCATCAATTCTTCAGCACTCTGCCTGTTTTATGGTCCAGCTCTCACGTCCATACATGACTAGTGGAAAACCATAGCTTTGACTATACAGACTTTTGTCAGCAAAGTGCTGTCTCTGCTTTTGAATATGCTGTCTTAGGTCTGTCATAGCTTTTCTTCCAAGGAACAAGTGTCTTCTAATTTCATGGCTACAGTCACCATTAATGTCATTAACATCATATAAATTATTTTTTGAAGGAAAGATGAGCACTTTTACCGAGAGAGAGAGAGAAATAAAAGGGGACTGGATGGATAAAATACAGCAGACTCTTTTGATTCCTTTATTGTTGTTTTGGTTTTCCTAAGCTATAAATTTAGTAGCAAATTTGTCTTATCTATGTAGTGGTTTCTACATAGATTTTCAAGGATATGAGTGTGTATGTGTGCACACATTTTTATTTATTTATTTATTTATGTTTCAAATATATGGTTTTACTCTTTAAAGAAACATTCAGTTTTCACCGGAAAAATATATTCACCTGTGTCCTGAATTCACATGTCCCCACAGTTTGTCCTTAGCACTGCTTTGGAAGTTCTGACCTAGAAATAATCTGGTTAACTAGCTGCATGAAAATGAAGATGAAAGACATAGAAATATGATGTGGGAAAGAGAAATAAGTTCTTCATTAGTTCTACATTATACTTGAAAAAATTTTCTGAGTGGGCAAATGGTATTTTGCACTACTGCAGGAGCACCATAGATTAGTTTGCCTGTTTTCTCAGTTTATGTAAATGAGGTCACATAGGGTGTATTCTTCTGTGTCTAGCTTACTTCACTCAACTTTATATTTGCGAGATTCTTCTATGTTGTTAAATGTTTGTTTTTTGTAATTGCTCTTTGGTATTCCATTGTATGAATATGACTGCATTTTACTTAACTATTCCCATTCTGTGCCTGGTGGATATTTGCATTGTTTCTAATTTCAAGCTATTATACTCTGACATTTTGTTAAGTATATTTTTTATGCTGTTGGTGAAGCATATGTATGTATTTCCCTTGTTTATATACTTAGGAGAGAAATTACTGGATCTTAATATAGTTGTCCCTCTACAAGGGCAGATTCAGTCAACTAAAGATTTGAAAATATTTTGAGAAAAAAAGAAAATATTTTGAGGAAAATATTTCTAGAAAATTCCAAGGAGAAAAACTTGGTTTTGACCCTTGCCAATAATTATTTGCATAGTGTTTGCATTGTGTTAGTATTATAAGTTATCTATAGGGTTAAAGTATATAGGAGAATGTGGTACGTTATATGGAAATACTACATCATTTTGTATAATGGACCCGAGCATCCATGGATTTTCGTATCCACAAGGGTCCTGGAACCAATCTCTTAGCAGATACCAAGGAATGGCTGTATGATTGACTGTATGTGTCATATACTCTGCTTTAGATGTGTCGATTTTATTTTTCAAAGTGGGTGTACCAGTTTACACTCCTACAGCAACTCATATGAATTCTAGTTGTTTCCATCAACTTCCTAACAGTTGATATTGTCAGAATTTTCCATGTTAGCTCTGTTAGAGGGTTTGTATGTGTTTTCTTAGTGTGGTTTTAATTTGCATTGCTCTGTTGACTAAGGTGTTTGAGCACCTTTTCATGTATTAATAGGTCATTTATTTTATTTTGTGGAGTGCTGTGTGAATTTTTTTGCCCATCTTTTCTACTTGGTTGTCTTTTTCTTGTGTATTTAGAAGATAAGATTATTGTAAAATTTTTGCTACATTATACTTGAAAAAATTTTCTGAGTAATTTTGCACTACTGCAGGAGCACCATAGATTAGTTTGCCTGTTTTCTCAGTTTATGTAAATGAGGTCACATAGGGTGTATTCTTCTGTGTCTAGCTTACTTCACTCAACTTTATATTTGGAGATTCTTCTATGTTGTTAAATGTTTGTTTTTTGTAATTGCTCTTTGGTATTCCATTGTATGAATATGACTGCATTTTACTTAACTATTCCCATTCTGTGCCTGGTGGATATTTGCATTGTTTCTAATTTCAAGCTATTATACTCTGACATTTTGTTAAGTATATTTTTTATGCTGTTGGTGAAGCATATGTATGTATTTCCCTTGTTTATATACTTAGGAGAGAAATTACTGGATCTTAATATAGTTGTCCCTCTACAAGGGCAGATTCAGTCAACTAAAGATTTGAAAATATTTTGAGAAAAAAAGAAAATATTTTGAGGAAAATATTTCTAGAAAATTCCAAGGAGAAAAACTTGGTTTTGACCCTTGCCAATAATTATTTGCATAGTGTTTGCATTGTGTTAGTATTATAAGTTATCTATAGGGTTAAAGTATATAGGAGAATGTGGTACGTTATATGGAAATACTACATCATTTTGTATAATGGACCCGAGCATCCATGGATTTTCGTATCCACAAGGGTCCTGGAACCAATCTCTTAGCAGATACCAAGGAATGGCTGTATGATTGACTGTATGTGTCATATACTCTGCTTTAGATGTGTCGATTTTATTTTTCAAAGTGGGTGTACCAGTTTACACTCCTACAGCAACTCATATGAATTCTAGTTGTTTCCATCAACTTCCTAACAGTTGATATTGTCAGAATTTTCCATGTTAGCTCTGTTAGAGGGTTTGTATGTGTTTTCTTAGTGTGGTTTTAATTTGCATTGCTCTGTTGACTAAGGTGTTTGAGCACCTTTTCATGTATTAATAGGTCATTTATTTTATTTTGTGGAGTGCTGTGTGAATTTTTTTGCCCATCTTTTCTACTTGGTTGTCTTTTTCTTGTGTATTTAGAAGAATTCTTTATATATTATAGACACGAGACTACATAAACACCCACCCACACCCACACTTTTGTGGCTTGCTTTTTCACAGTCTTAACAGTATCATTAGATGAAGATTTCTTATTTTATTGTAGTTCAATTTATCACTCTTCTTTTACCCTTAGTGCTTTTTCACATCTTATTCAAGATTTTCTTGGGTATTCTTTGCTCTATGCTTTGCCCATAGCATTTTACAATCAGCTAGTCAATTTCCATGAAAAGCCTGCTAGTGTTGGGATTGCTTTGAATCAAAATTTTAGGATGCTCTCTCTTAGAAAGTCACATTTAGGCTGAGACCTATAGGATTACAAGAAGCCAGTTATGTGAAGTGGGTGTGACTGAAGGCAGACTTTTCTAGGGCAAAGGAAACATGATGTGCAAAAGCCCAAAGTATAAAAAAATTCAGCTGCAGGCTGACCTGTGTGGCAGAAGGGAAAGTGAAGCTGGCATGTAGATCAAAACCCAGATACTACTGTCTTGATTTGGATTATCAAGGGATCATCAGAGACTTAGAAACTGTTGCTTTGTTTGCCTGCTATTAGGATGTTTTTGTTAAGAAAAGGTTTTACTTTGGCATTTATTCAATTTTTTTGAATAGGTGGTTTAACTTGAAAAGCTCTCAGAAATTCACAAAGCTTTATTCTGATTCTCTTTGACACACTTATAATAAGAGTTTTGTTGGCTTCTTTGATTCAAATTTTGGCTGAATAAGCCCCCAGATACTTTCTAAACTCATTTAACTCCTACAATTCCCTGTATTTGAACTCAGTGTGCTAAACCATTTCTTTGAAAACTAGGTAAAAAATGTCCCCCACAACACAGCTCAGTATATGTTCACTTCATGTCTATTTCGTTCTTCTTTGTTTACCAGGAAGAGTCACAAAAGAGATGAGTCAACTGTAAATGCAGGAGTGTGCGTCTGTGCCCATTATCCTCAAGCATCCCTGGAAACACTTGTAGCTTAGAACTCCTATCAAAAGGCCTTTTGTTATTTCAAGGGCAGCGCTAACATTCACAATGACTAGATGTTTTTGATTGCTTCAAAGAATCTTTGCTATTCTCCACAAAGAATGCAGCTGCCTTAGCAATTGCAACACCACTCCACACATAAATGCTCTCCAAGTGAGTCGGTATGTTATATTGATGTCAAAATGGGCAACCTTTACAGTGGTAGTTTATATGGGCTTGATTACACATGCTTCTGGAAAGTAAATCATTGTTGCTTTGTCCTAATACCATTAAAAAAGAACAATGCAATTCAATACATAGTTGAATAACTTTATGGGCAAGTTAAAGTGTTAGACTCTTCTAAGAATGCAGATGACCAAGGCTGAAAAACTAATGTTTAAGGCCTTATCTATTCCAGAGTACAGGAATGCAGGGTTATCTTATAGAAAATGATGTGAGTCAAGGTGAGAGGAAATGGAAGTATAAGACACAAGTAAGGGAGAATTTAATAAGCATAGGTGAGTTATAAATAAAACAGTGGTGTTAATACTTACTTCCCTAGCTTTACCTGACCTTGGTAGCCCTAGCCCCAGCACCAGTATATGTCATCTACGAAAGTCTTGTCACCTAAAGTCACATACTGTGTAGGTTGTGGTCAGTCTCTTCAGATCATGTAGTTACTTCTGGATCTGAGCTCCACTGAGCCTTTGTTTGGGTTCAGCCTCTTCTCTGAGGGCATGCCCACATTCCTCAAATATTCAGCTACTGTCTGGGCTCTGTAACAAATGAGACAGCCCCCAGGGGCTCCCATATTTTCTACTGCTTGATTTGTGTATGAACTTCTGTCAAAAGGCACTCACTCCTCCTACAGCCCACTTGCCAAGTCCCCAATTCTAAACTCATTTAACTCCTACAATTCCCTGTATTTGAACTCAGTGTGCTAAACCATTTCTTTGAAAACTAGGTAAAAAATGTCCCCCACAACACAGCTCAGTATATGTTCACTTCATGTCTATTTCGTTCTTCTTTGTTTACCAGGAAGAGTCACAAAAGAGATGAGTCAACTGTAAATGCAGGAGTGTGCGTCTGTGCCCATTATCCTCAAGCATCCCTGGAAACACTTGTAGCTTAGAACTCCTATCAAAAGGCCTTTTGTTATTTCAAGGGCAGCGCTAACATTCACAATGACTAGATGTTTTTGATTGCTTCAAAGAATCTTTGCTATTCTCCACAAAGAATGCAGCTGCCTTAGCAATTGCAACACCACTCCACACATAAATGCTCTCCAAGTGAGTCGGTATGTTATATTGATGTCAAAATGGGCAACCTTTACAGTGGTAGTTTATATGGGCTTGATTACACATGCTTCTGGAAAGTAAATCATTGTTGCTTTGTCCTAATACCATTAAAAAAGAACAATGCAATTCAATACATAGTTGAATAACTTTATGGGCAAGTTAAAGTGTTAGACTCTTCTAAGAATGCAGATGACCAAGGCTGAAAAACTAATGTTTAAGGCCTTATCTATTCCAGAGTACAGGAATGCAGGGTTATCTTATAGAAAATGATGTGAGTCAAGGTGAGAGGAAATGGAAGTATAAGACACAAGTAAGGGAGAATTTAATAAGCATAGGTGAGTTATAAATAAAACAGTGGTGTTAATACTTACTTCCCTAGCTTTACCTGACCTTGGTAGCCCTAGCCCCAGCACCAGTATATGTCATCTACGAAAGTCTTGTCACCTAAAGTCACATACTGTGTAGGTTGTGGTCAGTCTCTTCAGATCATGTAGTTACTTCTGGATCTGAGCTCCACTGAGCCTTTGTTTGGGTTCAGCCTCTTCTCTGAGGGCATGCCCACATTCCTCAAATATTCAGCTACTGTCTGGGCTCTGTAACAAATGAGACAGCCCCCAGGGGCTCCCATATTTTCTACTGCTTGATTTGTGTATGAACTTCTGTCAAAAGGCACTCACTCCTCCTACAGCCCACTTGCCAAGTCTAGGGCCCCTTGACAAGCAGTGCTGGCATTTCCTGCACGGGTGGCCAAACTTCCTTGAACACTGCTGTGGACTGTACACCTGCTTCCTTGCAGTGGGGTGAGCCTAGCAGCTTTGTTTGTCCTTTACCTCTAGACCCATCCAGTTCTAGTTTTCTTCCCATTTCTTAACCAGCCAGGTTGAGGGCTCCTTCAATTATCTTCACTATAATAGATAATTATTTAGGATTTAGTTTACTCTTATGGCCTTTTATCTTTCTGCTATTGAGTTATGAAATTGTTTCTACATATTCTTGGTGTCCCACACAATGTTGTTTTTGATCTGGAAACTCACTTTAAAGAAAAGGATACTTGGTTGCTATCCTTGAGATTCTTCCATTTTATATACCTACCTCTCAGAAATACCTGACCTTAGGGGACAATGGAAAAACTGGCTGAAAACTGCCAGACCACCAGATGGGAGATACTATTTTGCCAAATCAGTGTTTCTCCTACCCAAATGCAGCATATACTATGGGTCAGCCAATGGTACATGGTGCTATTCTTATAGAACCAGAAGACACAGGGGTGTGTGTGTGTGTGTGTGTGTGTGTGTGTAAGGGATATAAACTGAAGCAGTTCTTTACATGAAATGCTTAATGATACACCATTTACAAAAGTCTTTTATCTAATCTCTGCAACTCTGATCTAAGTGGATTAAGAGATACTATATTCCAAGGGAGAGGTGGTGTGTCTACTGAAATGAGAGCTGAGCTTCTCACAGGCCTATTGGGTTCTTCAAAGAAATATTTTTCCCCATTTTGTTGAGAAAAATTGACATATAACCTTGTGTAAGTTGAAACTATATATTGTGAAGATGTATATTGCTAAGTGTAACACAGTAAGTTTGGTTAACACATCCATCACTTCACATAGCTACTATTATTCTTTTATCAATCTATTTTTTGAGTTGTGAAAACTTTTAAAGCTTACTTTTTTAACACCTTTTAAGTATACAGTACAGTATTATCAACTATAGTTACCATGCTATACATTAGATCCCCAGAACTTTTTCATCTTATAACTGGAAGTTGGTGCCCTTTGACCACAGTTACTTGCTTCCCTGACAATATCAACTCTGGCAGCCACCAATCTACCCCATATCTGTGAGTTTATTTTTTTCCTAATAGTGCACATATACGTGAGATCATACAGTAATTTTCTTTCTTTCTTTGACTTATTTCACTTAGCATAATGCCCTCAGAGATGATCCATGTTCTCCAAATGTCAGGATTTCCTTCTTTTTAATGGCTGACTAACAATATATTGTGTATATATGCCACATTTTCTTTACCAATTTGTCAGTGGAGACTTGGGTATTTTTCATGTTTTTGCTACAGTAAATAATGTTTCAGTAAACAGGAGGGTGCAGATATTTCTTCAAAAGAGTCATTTTTTCCCTTTGAATTTATATCCTGAGTGGGATTGCTATATAATATGATAGTTCTGTTTATAATTTTCTCAATTAACTACTCCATACTTTACATCTCCTTCAACATTTACCTCTTGTCTCTTTGATGATAGCCATTCTAACAGGTGGGGAGTGATATCTCATTGTGGTTTTGATTTGCATTTCTCTAATTATAAGTGAAGTTGAGCATCATTTCATGTGTTTTTTGGCCATATGTATGTCCTCTTTGGAGAGGTGTCTGTTTAGGTCCTTTTCCCATTTTTTGATTGCGTTGTTCATTTTTCTGATGTTGAGTTGTCTGAGTTGCTTGTAGATTTTGGAGAATAATTTTTTGTTTGTTATTTCATTTGCTATGATTTTCTCCCATTCTGCGGGTTGTCTGTTCACTGTTTTTATAGTTTCTTTTGCTGTACAAAAGCTTTTAAGTTTCATTAATTCCACATGTTCATTTCTGTTTTTAGTTCTGCTATTCTAGTAGGTGGGTCAGAGAAGATCTTGCTTTGGTTTATGTCCTTGAGGGTTTTGCCTATATTCTCCTCTAAGAGTTTGATGGTTTCTGGTCTTACATTTAGGTCTTTAATCCATTTTGAGTTGATCTTTGCGAATGGTGTCAGGGAATGTTCCAACTTCATTTTTTTGCATATAGCTGTCCACTTTTCCCAGTGCCATTTGTTGAAGAGGCTGTCTTTGTCCCATTTTATAGTTTCACCTCCTTTATCAAAAATAAGGTACCCATAGGTGTGTGGGTTTATCTCTGGGGTCTCTATCTTGTTCCATTGATCTATAGTTATGCTTTTGTGCCAGTACCATACTGTCTTGATGACTGTTGCTTTGTAGTATAGTCTGAAGTTGGGGAGGCTGATCCCTCCAGCTCCATTTTTCTTCCTCAGAATTGCTTTGGCTATTCGAGGTCTTTTGTGTTTCCATATGAACTGTGTTATTCTTTGGTCTAGTTCTGTGAAGAATGTCATTGGTAGTTTGATAGGGATCGCATTGAATCTATAGATAATATTTGGTAGTATGGTCATTTTCACAATATTGATTCTTCCAACCCAGGCACATGGAATATCTCTCCATCTGTTTAAGTCTTCTTTAATGTCTCTCATGAATGTCTTGTAATTTTCTGTGTACAATTCTTTAGTTTCTTTGAGTAGGTTTATTCCTAGGTATTTGATTCTTTTGGTTGCAATGGTGAAGGGGATTGCCTCTTTGATTTCGTTTTCTGATTTTTCACTGTTTGTGTATAGGAATGCCAGTGATTTCTGTATATTGATTTTGTATCCTGCAATTTTGCTGAATTCATTGATTAGCGCTAGTAGTTTTGTAATAGTGTCTTCGGGATTTTCTATGTATAATATCATGTCATCTGCAAATAGAGAGAGTTTTACTCCATCTTTTCCAATCTGAATTACTTTTATTTGTTTTTCTTCTCTTATTGCTGTTGCTAGAGCTTCCAGGACTATGTTGAATAATAGTGGTGAAAGTGGATACCCTTGTCTTGTTCCTGATCTTAGAGGGAATGCTTTCTGTTTTTCACCATTGAGAATAATGTTTGCTGTGGGCTTCTCATAGATGGCTTTCACTATGTCGAGATAGGTTCCTTCTATGCCCAGTTTTTGAAGAGTTTTTGTCATAAATGAGTGTTGAATTTTGTCAAAGGTTTTTTCTGCATCTATTGAGATTATCATGTGGTTTTTGTCTCTCAATTTGTTGATATGGTGTGTCACATTGATTGATTTGTGGATATTGAGAAATCCTTGCATGCCTGGGATGAACCGGACTTGATCATGATGTATGAGTTTTTTGATGTGTTGTTGAATTCTGTTTGCTAGGATTTTGTTGCGGATTTTGGCATCTAAATTCATCAGAGAACTTGGCCTGTAATTTTCTGTTTTTGTGTTGTTTTTGCCTGACTTAGGTATCAGGGTGATGGTGGCCTTGTAGAATGTGTTTGGAAGTGTTCCTTCCTGTGCAATATTTTGGAAGAGTTTTAGAAGGACAGTCATTAGCTCTTATTTAAATGTTTGGTAGAATTCATCTGTGAAGCCATCTGGCCCTGGGTTGTTATTTTGGGGTAGGTTTTTATTTTTTAATCACAAATTTGATTTCTGAGCTTGTGATTGGGTTGTTCATAGTTTTTATTTTTTCCTGGTTCAGTCTTGGGAAGATTAATCTTCTCCAAGAAACTGTCCATTTCTTCCAGGTTGTCCAGTTTGTTGCCATAGAGTTGTTCATAATAATCTCTTATAATCCTTTGGATTTCTGCATTATCTGTTGTAATCTCTCCTTTTTCATTTTTGGTTTTGTTGATCTGGTTCTTCTCTCTTTTTCTTGAGGAGTCTGGCCAGTGGTTTGTCAGTTTTATTTATCTTTACTATTGTTTCTTTCGTTTTTTGTTTTTTCATTTATTTCTGCTCTGATCTTTATGATTTCTCTTCTTCTGCTAACTTTGGACTGTTTTTCTTCTTCTTTCTCAAACTGTTTTAAGTGTAGGGTTAGGTCGTCTGTTTGATATTTTTCTTGTCACTTGAGGTAGGATTGTATTGCTATAAACTTCCCTCTTAGAACTGCGTTTACGGTATCCCATAGGTTTTGCACTGTCTTGTGTTCATTGTTGTTTTCTTCTAGGAATTTTTAAAATGTATCCTTTGATTTGCTCAGTAATCAGTTTGTTTTTTAGGTATGTGTTGTTGAATCTCCATTTGTTTATGTTTTTAGCAGGCATTTCCTGTAGTTGATCTCTAGTCTCATTGCATTGTGATCAGAGAAGATGGTTGATATAATTTCAATTTTCTTGAATTGATTGAGGCTTGATTTGTGGCCCAAGATATGGTCTATTCAAATTAATTTTTGAGTCATGTAAGTTAGGGATCTGATTCATTATTTTGCATGTAGATACCCATTTTCCCCAGTACCATTTACTTCAAAGACCATTTTCCCCGTTTGAGTATTCTTGGCTCCCTTTTCGAATTCATTGACCTTACAAGCCTGGGCTTATTTCTGGGCTCTTGATTCTGTTCCCATTGATCTTTGTGTTGATTTTTATGCTAGTACCATACTATTTTGATAATTAGTGCCTGATAATTGCCACAAAATAATCATTTTTTTCAGTTTATGGATTAAACCGGTGAGATTTATCACCACAATACTTTGAAATATGGTTGACCCAGTGACGCTACATTTTGGTGAAACCATCACCAATTTGGAAATCACTGGTGTGCCATTTTAGCTCATATCATCAAGGGCGTTGAAGTTCATTGTCCTCAAATTTTCACAGAATAGTATTGCGGAAACACTCTGATGAAAATGTCTGAGAGCTATCAGACTGAATATCCCCATCTTCTCCTTGAGAACTAGCTTTTATGGAAGTATGGAAGTAGTCTACATAAAGCTATATGTATCAGAGAAAGGAAAATGGGAAGAAACAGGAGTTGAAGTAGGCATTCTCATCATTTATAGAGTTTAAGTATTCTCCATTTGGAAGAAATGCCAGGGTGCTAATTGTTGGAGATTGGTAAAAATCCAATAAACAGCATAATTTGAATATACTTTTTCCCAATAAAAGAAGTCATTGTAGTGAAGTTTAAGCAATTTCATTTTAGTCATGGAATTTGCTATTGAGCTGTTCCCTGATAGCAGGTGGCAACATTTGCTAAAGGATTGGAGGGAAAGGAGCCAGTAGAAGCCACCCCTGGCACCTTCTGACCATCTGCAGTTACTGCTTAGTTTCGTATTAAATTATAGGATCTGATCTGAAAAAATGAAGTCTTGTTTTTAAAAAGTGATTAAGAGGAAGAAAAAAAGAACAGAGAAAACCAGGGCTCATGTAAAATCAGCCTTAGAATCACAGAAGCACAGTGAAGCCATTGAAGGATTAAAGATGACCTTCTCTGAGGATACACTCCTCTCCTCCTAGACTTCTGTCTTACTACCCTAGCTGATATAGAAGCAAGTCACAAGGCTGAGGTCACATGAGTGCTGCGATGTAGGGCTGCAGGCTCCATGTGCCCATGGAAGCATGCACTAAAGCCCTGCACATGGCCAATTCTGCAACTGGGCTGAGATGGATGGCAGCCTTGCCTTTGCTAAGAAACTAGTGGGGATGATCTGACAGTTAGATGTATTTTATTTCAATTCTAGTTCTGTCCCTCTAGCTAGCTGCACAGTTTACTTAATCTAAGTATCAGTTTCCTGGAAGGGCGGCTGTGAGGATGATGCATAAAGGAGCTGGAATTATGCTTGAAGTTAGCAATGTTTTGATAAATAATGGAAATAATGATGATGATAGTGGTGGTGGTGAGGAGAAAGAGGAGGAAGATAAAGATGAGGAGGATGATTCAAAGAACTCAGCTTTGGCCAAGGCTAGATTTTACCTAAACTTTGGATGAACTCAGCTCACTACCCAACTTAAGTACTTTCTTCATGGCAGTGAATTTGACCAAGCCTTAAAATTCACCTTCCCATTTTTATAAGATTTTTCTCTCTCTCTCTGTCTCTCTCTCTCTCACATAAATACACACTGTCATCTTTACTCTCATATTAAATTTCATAAAAACAAAGAATGGCAGTCTTCAAACAAAATTGAATTATTGTAAAACACATTTGGATGGAACCATATTAATTTTAAACTAGATTTTCTTTATTTGGTTTTTTTCAGGAGTGAGACAGAATTTGCCATATGTAGAAAATTTCAATCATTCTAAAAGAACAGGAAAACGTGTGACAAAATTAGCAGATGATCTTGGCTTTTGACTATTTTCTACATCAAAAAAGTAAATTCAATATGTATTTTTGCTTAAGATTATAAAAATGTTTATCCATGTATATTACTCAAGGTAATTTCTTTTATAGTTGTAGCTTTTGCTAAGATGTCTTCAAATGATGGCATTAGCTTTATGGTGGAGGGTAGACACATTGAGGCTCAGAGAGTATAGAACAAACTTAACAGCTTTCATTTGGGAATCATTGAAGGTAAGGGTATTATTATGAATCACAGAAGCACAGTGAAGCCATTGAAGGATTAAAGATGACCTTCTCTGAGGATACACTCCTCTCCCTAGACTCTTACTACCCTAGCTGATATAGAAGCAAGTCACAAGGCTGAGGTCACATGAGTGCTGCGATGTAGGGCTGCAGGCTCCATGTGCCCATGGAAGCATGCACTAAAGCCCTGCACATGGCCAATTCTGCAACTGGGCTGAGATGGATGGCAGCCTTGCCTTTGCTAAGAAACTAGTGGGGATGATCTGACAGTTAGATGTATTTTATTTCAATTCTAGTTCTGTCCCTCTAGCTAGCTGCACAGTTTACTTAATCTAAGTATCAGTTTCCTGGAAGGGCGGCTGTGAGGATGATGCATAAAGGAGCTGGAATTATGCTTGAAGTTAGCAATGTTTTGATAAATAATGGAAATAATGATGATGATAGTGGTGGTGGTGAGGAGAAAGAGGAGGAAGATAAAGATGAGGAGGATGATTCAAAGAACTCAGCTTTGGCCAAGGCTAGATTTTACCTAAACTTTGGATGAACTCAGCTCACTACCCAACTTAAGTACTTTCTTCATGGCAGTGAATTTGACCAAGCCTTAAAATTCACCTTCCCATTTTTATAAGATTTTTCTCTCTCTCTCTGTCTCTCTCTCTCTCACATAAATACACACTGTCATCTTTACTCTCATATTAAATTTCATAAAAACAAAGAATGGCAGTCTTCAAACAAAATTGAATTATTGTAAAACACATTTGGATGGAACCATATTAATTTTAAACTAGATTTTCTTTATTTGGTTTTTTTCAGGAGTGAGACAGAATTTGCCATATGTAGAAAATTTCAATCATTCTAAAAGAACAGGAAAACGTGTGACAAAATTAGCAGATGATCTTGGCTTTTGACTATTTTCTACATCAAAAAAGTAAATTCAATATGTATTTTTGCTTAAGATTATAAAAATGTTTATCCATGTATATTACTCAAGGTAATTTCTTTTATAGTTGTAGCTTTTGCTAAGATGTCTTCAAATGATGGCATTAGCTTTATGGTGGAGGGTAGACACATTGAGGCTCAGAGAGTATAGAACAAACTTAACAGCTTTCATTTGGGAATCATTGAAGGTAGGGTAGGGTATAATATGTATGGTGGCTCAGGGGTAAAGAATTCACCTGCTCTACAGGAGATATAAGAAATGCTGGTTCATTCCCTGGGTCAGGAATATCCCCTGGAGAAGGAAATAGTAACTCATTCCAGTATTCTTGCCTGGAGAATCATGGACAGAGAAGACTAATGGGCTATAATCCATGGAGTTGGACATGACTTAGTAACTGAACAAAACAACAAAAAAACCCTACACACACACACACACACACACACATATGCATCTCGAGAAGATTTTAATTTTCAAAAAAAACTTTTCTTGCTAAATTTTATCCCAGCAGTTGAGCACATAGTAACAAAATGTATAATAAGCTTACTGGGAGAATAAAAGTCACATGTATGGTTATTTCATTAGAACCTTTTGAAAGCATAATGTACTCACAGAGGTAAGATTTACTGCAGAAAAACTGATTAAGAAGTTGATTATCTGTAGAGGAGATGTTCTTGCTGAATTCTGAGGCTACTGGAAAATAAGATGGAAGGAACATTTGAAATGTGTTCCTGTTCACACACCTTAATTAAATCATGGTTTCCTCAGTCCTTGTATGTGAATAAGATAATGTCTAGAAACTTCCCTTTCTGTATTTTGAGATGCAAGCATTTTCTCCTCATGATGGGCATCAGTTTGGAGCCCTATACAGATTACTTTGAAGAGTTTATCTTCTTCACTCACTTTGTAAACTGCTGTCAGCTGTAAACTGTTACAGCAGGCATTTGGGGGTTACTGAAAAAAGAGTGAAGAAATGAAACGCAAATGGAGGATGTGGATAATCTCTCACAAGTATCGTTCTTTCAAGCCAGGCATTTTTTTTAATTTTTAAATTTATTTATCTATTTTTGGCTATTCTGGGTTTTTACTGCTGCCACAGGTGCTTCTCTAGTTGCAAGGGAAATTGAGGTGAGCAGGCTTTTTGTTGCACTGACTTCTCTTATTGTGGAACTCAGGCTCTGAGGTGAGCAGGCTGCTAAGATTCAAAGATCATTCTGGGGGGCCTAGGCTCAGAGAGTATAGAACAAACTTAACAGCTTTCATTTGGGAATCATTGAAGGTAGGGTAGGGTATAATATGTATGGTGGCTCAGGGGTAAAGAATTCACCTGCTCTACAGGAGATATAAGAAATGCTGGTTCATTCCCTGGGTCAGGAATATCCCCTGGAGAAGGAAATAGTAACTCATTCCAGTATTCTTGCCTGGAGAATCATGGACAGAGAAGACTAATGGGCTATAATCCATGGAGTTGGACATGACTTAGTAACTGAACAAAACAACAAAAAAACCCTACACACACACACACACACACACACATATGCATCTCGAGAAGATTTTAATTTTCAAAAAAAACTTTTCTTGCTAAATTTTATCCCAGCAGTTGAGCACATAGTAACAAAATGTATAATAAGCTTACTGGGAGAATAAAAGTCACATGTATGGTTATTTCATTAGAACCTTTTGAAAGCATAATGTACTCACAGAGGTAAGATTTACTGCAGAAAAACTGATTAAGAAGTTGATTATCTGTAGAGGAGATGTTCTTGCTGAATTCTGAGGCTACTGGAAAATAAGATGGAAGGAACATTTGAAATGTGTTCCTGTTCACACACCTTAATTAAATCATGGTTTCCTCAGTCCTTGTATGTGAATAAGATAATGTCTAGAAACTTCCCTTTCTGTATTTTGAGATGCAAGCATTTTCTCCTCATGATGGGCATCAGTTTGGAGCCCTATACAGATTACTTTGAAGAGTTTATCTTCTTCACTCACTTTGTAAACTGCTGTCAGCTGTAAACTGTTACAGCAGGCATTTGGGGGTTACTGAAAAAAGAGTGAAGAAATGAAACGCAAATGGAGGATGTGGATAATCTCTCACAAGTATCGTTCTTTCAAGCCAGGCATTTTTTTTTAATTTTTAAATTTATTTATCTATTTTTGGCTATTCTGGGTTTTTACTGCTGCCACAGGTGCTTCTCTAGTTGCAAGGAGTGGGGATTACTCTTTAGTTGAGGTGAGCAGGCTTTTTGTTGCACTGACTTCTCTTATTGTGGAACTCAGGCTCTAGGGCACATGGGCTTCAGTAGATGCGGCTCATGGGCTCAATAGTTGCAGCTCTGAAGCTCTAGAACACAGGCTTAATAGCTGTGGCTCACGGGCTTAGTTGCTCTGCTGCATGTGGGATCTTCCTGGATCAGGGATTGAACCCGTGTCTCTTGCACTGGCAGGAGAACTCTTTACCACTGAAAGCTTGGGAAGCCCAACCAGGCATTTTTAATGGCTTTGCAGGGGAAAGTTAATTCTTATGATATTTCTATATTTCAAATTCCCTGTATCAAATAAGCATCAGATTGGGGCTGTTTCCAGAAACCGGACAGCAAAATGTCTATGATGGTATGCTTCAAAGAACAATTGAGTACAAAACCATGAGTATTCCTCTAAGCGTAGGACTAATGATATAGTTCGTAGTCCATATCCTAGGGAGAAGTAACTAGAGTTTAACTTCTTTTGCTGAACCTTTTCATACCATTGGATGTGCTACACAGTATTTGTTGATCGTCTCCCAGTGGCACAGAAAGTCAAAGTAATTCTGTTAAGCCTCACCTTAAATAAGTGACAATGAGCTATGGAACAGTGGAAAGAACAACATCCTGAGATAATGTCAGGGTTCTGACCCTACCACTGCAACCTAGAAATCTCTACAAGTCACTTGGACCCACTGAGACTCAGTTTCTCCATCTGTTCTGTCAACCATAGAATTATCATGGACATTAAATGAGGTAACCTATATACAATTGCCGTGTGAAATGTAAAAAGAATTATTTTTCCAGGTTATAATGAGTTTTATCTTGGATGTATGTTAAAGGGTTACATAAGAATTTTTTTATTAAATTAAAAACATCCCAAATTTCCTCTTTTTTTAAACACCTGCTTTACCTTAAAGAATATCACTTTACTATGAAGAAGATTTCTTGGCAATTTTTTTAATAAAAATTTCAAAGTAAAACAAGGATGTTTTCATTTCTTTTGGGTTTTTAAAATATTTGTGTGAGAACTGTGTTCCTGGGCCTTTGCTGCAACCCAACAGAACTGGACCAGGAGCCAGAGGACTTGGGTCTTTGTCCAAATCCATCATTAACTGTATGACTCTGAGATGTCCTATAACATCTTTGAGTTTGTTTCCCAAACAGTAAAATAATACGAATAGTGTTACCTGACTTGTGTATCTCAGAGAATTATTGTGGAAAGCAAGTAAGAAAATGCATGTAAGCCGCTTGCTGCTGCTGTGGTATGGCTCAGTTGCGTCCAGCTCTGAAGCCCCATGGACTGTACCCTGCCAGTTTCCCTTGTCTGTGGGATTTCCCAGGCAAAAGTACTAGAGTGGGTTGCCATTTCCTCCTCCAGGGGATCTTTTTGACTCAGGGATTGAACCCCGGTCTCCTGAGTCTCCTGCATTGGTAGGCAGATTCTTTACCACTGAGCCACCTGGGAAGCCCATAAACCACTTAGTAAGCTCTAATAAAATTCTGTTCAAATATAGCATTTTGCATCACTCCTCCAGCATTACTAATAATAGTTTGCTATAATTTAAGTGGAATTGACTATACTAAGAATATTTTTTCATTTTGGGAGTATGTTTTCCAAATATACACTTAAATGAAACCATTATATCAATGTTTGTATGCAAGGTCAGCAAGCAATTGCACTAAAATACATAGCAGCTTTAGAGAAATAACTATTCAAATGGAAGTGGAATGCGTTATCTCAAAATATTAGAGGATGGACCATTAGCTGCTTGGTTCCTATTGCTAAAAATAGGTTTTTTTAAAAATAAACAAAATTATCTTAATATTACAAGTGATCATTTTCAAATGTTAGAGCAGTTTGGTGTAGGTGACTTTGACACCACCTAAGATGAAATGAAAAGGATGGATTCCCCATAAAAATTCAGTCAACTAATGCAAATAAGTTAGTACCATACTCTACCTATTAAAGTTTATGACATTTCTTTAATTTCTTGAGTAATTGACTCAAATCATCATTCGAAAGGCTCTTTGTGCCTTGGATTATCTAAGGAGTCTATACCGATCCCATAAATCAGATAATTGTTAAGTAAATATCTAATTTTCTTTGTGCTATGCTGATGTGACTTCTAAGGTGAAATTAGTTTCAGAATAAAGAAAGATTCACACAGGAGGAGCTGCACATCAGCAAAATGAATATTTTCCCACTTAATCTGGGCCTTTGATATTTTCATTTTAAGGTGAAAATAATACGAATAGTGTTACCTGACTTGTGTATCTCAGAGAATTATTGTGGAAAGCAAGTAAGAAAATGCATGTAAGCCGCTTGCTGCTGCTGTGGTATGGCTCAGTTGCGCCAGCTCTGAAGCCCCATAGACTGTACCCTGCCAGTTTCCCTTGTCTGTGGGATTTCCCAGGCAAAAGTACTAGAGTGGGTTGCCATTTCCTCCTCCAGGGGATCTTTTTGACTCAGGGATTGAACCCCGGTCTCCTGAGTCTCCTGCATTGGTAGGCAGATTCTTTACCACTGAGCCACCTGGGAAGCCCATAAACCACTTAGTAAGCTCTAATAAAATTCTGTTCAAATATAGCATTTTGCATCACTCCTCCAGCATTACTAATAATAGTTTGCTATAATTTAAGTGGAATTGACTATACTAAGAATATTTTTTCATTTTGGGAGTATGTTTTCCAAATATACACTTAAATGAAACCATTATATCAATGTTTGTATGCAAGGTCAGCAAGCAATTGCACTAAAATACATAGCAGCTTTAGAGAAATAACTATTCAAATGGAAGTGGAATGCGTTATCTCAAAATATTAGAGGATGGACCATTAGCTGCTTGGTTCCTATTGCTAAAAATGGGTTTTTTTAAAATAAACAAAATTATCTTAATATTACAAGTGATCATTTTCAAATGTTAGAGCAGTTTGGTGTAGGTGACTTTGACACCACCTAAGATGAAATGAAAAGGATGGATTCCCCATAAAAATTCAGTCAACTAATGCAAATAAGTTAGTACCATACTCTACCTATTAAAGTTTATGACATTTCTTTAATTTCTTGAGTAATTGACTCAAATCATCATTCGAAAGGCTCTTTGTGCCTTGGATTATCTAAGGAGTCTATACCGATCCCATAAATCAGATAATTGTTAAGTAAATATCTAATTTTCTTTGTGCTATGCTGATGTGACTTCTAAGGTGAAATTAGTTTCAGAATAAAGAAAGATTCACACAGGAGGAGCTGCACATCAGCAAAATGAATATTTTCCCACTTAATCTGGGCCTTTGATATTTTCATTTTAAGGTGAAAACCCATTTTGTAAATCAAAATTAGGTATTCATCTTCTCTCTCCCTTGTGTACTTCTGAAATAGTTTACTGCCAAAATGTCTTGATATAACATGCTTATAGACTCTTTGTAAATATAACTGTTAGGGAAGTATAAGCTATGCATCATATTTTATTTGGCACACTATCCTTGAATAGGTTTCATTGGACTTTGTAGGAAAGAACCATAAGTAATATCAGAACGTTTGGAGCACTTAAAGTGGAACCAAGAGGAATGTTAAGTAAATGGAATGGCTCATTTAGAATGTGCCAGGTAATACCAGTTTGGTTCTGGAGAGCAAGAGTGAATGATTTCTGTTTTATCAACTTGGCACTCTTTCCAATCTCTCTTCAGTAGTCAGCACCAGGTGTGAAGATTTCATCCATCCATCACCTTGTGCCATCCATAGTTATGAAGAAAGATCAGCTCACAAGTAGTACAAACTTCAAGAAACAGAGTAGAGTGTGCTTTTGGTAAAAGTAGAGATTCTTCCAATGAGTCCCAAGAAGCAGTTTAAGAAATAACCTGAGCTTGAAATTTTCAAACCCAGGTCAGGTTGTGGCTATGAGGTAAGTGCTTTTTCCAGCAACAATTTACCATTGGCATTTGAGGAGAGCCAAATAAGCATGGTTAAAAATACTCTTTGACAAGAGTGTTTATGTATGTGTGTATGGCTGGTTCATTATGCTGTGTTTCTGAAACCAGCACACCACTGAGAGTCAACCGTACTCCAATAAAAATGAAAAGAAAAAAAAGAAAAAAACCTCTTTGGTTATGCCTATGTAAATGTGGAAGTCACAAGACTGATTGCACCTCTGACCATTCTGTGGGAAAAAAACAATAAATATAATATTTGGGTTATCAAGGAATTGAGTAAATAACTGGGACTCATTAGTACATGGCAAAATCTGTCAAAAGCACTGAACTTGCCATCAAGAGAGTTTTCAACTTGCAATTTTCTTTCCTTTAAGAAATTATTTTCACACTGGAGGAGCTGCACATCAGCAAAATGAATATTTTCCCACTTAATCTGGGCCTTTGATATTTTCATTTTAAGGTGAAAACCCATTTTGTAAATCAAAATTAGGTATTCATCTTCTCTCTCCCTTGTGTACTTCTGAAATAGTTTACTGCCAAAATGTCTTGATATAACATGCTTATAGACTCTTTGTAAATATAACTGTTAGGGAAGTATAAGCTATGCATCATATTTTATTTGGCACACTATCCTTGAATAGGTTTCATTGGACTTTGTAGGAAAGAACCATAAGTAATATCAGAACGTTTGGAGCACTTAAAGTGGAACCAAGAGGAATGTTAAGTAAATGGAATGGCTCATTTAGAATGTGCCAGGTAATACCAGTTTGGTTCTGGAGAGCAAGAGTGAATGATTTCTGTTTTATCAACTTGGCACTCTTTCCAATCTCTCTTCAGTAGTCAGCACCAGGTGTGAAGATTTCATCCATCCATCACCTTGTGCCATCCATAGTTATGAAGAAAGATCAGCTCACAAGTAGTACAAACTTCAAGAAACAGAGTAGAGTGTGCTTTTGGTAAAAGTAGAGATTCTTCCAATGAGTCCCAAGAAGCAGTTTAAGAAATAACCTGAGCTTGAAATTTTCAAACCCAGGTCAGGTTGTGGCTATGAGGTAAGTGCTTTTTCCAGCAACAATTTACCATTGGCATTTGAGGAGAGCCAAATAAGCATGGTTAAAAATACTCTTTGACAAGAGTGTTTATGTATGTGTGTATGGCTGGTTCATTATGCTGTGTTTCTGAAACCAGCACACCACTGAGAGTCAACCGTACTCCAATAAAAATGAAAAGAAAAAAAAGAAAAAAACCTCTTTGGTTATGCCTATGTAAATGTGGAAGTCACAAGACTGATTGCACCTCTGACCATTCTGTGGGAAAAAAACAATAAATATAATATTTGGGTTATCAAGGAATTGAGTAAATAACTGGGACTCATTAGTACATGGCAAAATCTGTCAAAAGCACTGAACTTGCCATCAAGAGAGTTTTCAACTTGTATTTGCCACTCTAAGCTGCCTATAAAATGAAGATGACAGAGTATAGGGCCAGTGAAGCCAGAAGTAGGCAAAGTGCTCTCCACAATAGGGCCCTCCATAGGATTTGTCATTTAGATTCCTCTGTTTGATGGTGATTCTCAGTTCTTGACATACTTGACCCCAAAGATTCCTAAAAAAAGCAGGCATATTCTGTTACTTTCTTTCTGTCTTTGCTCTGTCTTTACCTTGGCAAGGGCTCACTCAAAGTAGCCTAGGAATTTACCTAATTCATTTAATACTAAACTATAACTCTGGTTTAAAATCCCAATATTTGTTAAAATCCTATGTTACTACATCAAGTGAAGCTTTACTGTGAAATACTGAACATGGCCTTTGGACCCTCTGGTCACCTCATTTAAGGTTCTATTGGAAAATTCTTTTGTTCTGTCCTGAAATTTCTGTGACCCTACTTCTGCTAAGCACTGCCTCTCAAGCTTTCATGTGCATACAAATCATCTGAGGACTTTGTTAAAATATACATGGCAAGTAAGCAAGATACGTGAGGGTAGAGCCTGAGACTATATTTCCAGGAAGCTTCCAGATGGCCATGATGGCCGAAGGGTAGACTTGGAGTAGCAAGGCACTTTGGGCTTTTCTACACCACTACTCCATCCATGGGAGAAAGACTTGTTTACCTAATTGGTGAGAGAGCAAGACTCTGACATCTGTTTACCCATGATCCTCCTGTGAAGGCAGGCATAGGGGCTGAGTCTCCTTACTGCATATGGCAGCCTCTTTTGCCCTCTCCCTTTGCAACTGCCCTGCCAAGGAGTGGCATCTTTCTTCTCCATCTGGCAGAGCTCCTGAGTGGTTTTTGCCTGCAGGGCCAGGAAATGTCCAGCTGAGTCTATGGCAGACTGTTCTAAAAAGTCAGTAGACCTGGTAAGGCTGCATGTTAGGAAGTCCTTTTGCCATGAGTCTAAATATTCTAAATCCAACTCCATCAGCAATAAAACTGATTGCACCTCTGACCATTCTGTGGGAAAAAAACAATAAATATAATATTTGGGTTATCAAGGAATTGAGTAAATAACTGGGACTCATTAGTACATGGCAAAATCTGTCAAAAGCACTGAACTTGCCATCAAGAGAGTTTTCAACTTGTATTTGCCACTCTAAGCTGCCTATAAAATGAAGATGACAGAGTATAGGGCCAGTGAAGCCAGAAGTAGGCAAAGTGCTCTCCACAATAGGGCCCTCCATAGGATTTGTCATTTAGATTCCTCTGTTTGATGGTGATTCTCAGTTCTTGACATACTTGACCCCAAAGATTCCTAAAAAAAGCAGGCATATTCTGTTACTTTCTTTCTGTCTTTGCTCTGTCTTTACCTTGGCAAGGGCTCACTCAAAGTAGCCTAGGAATTTACCTAATTCATTTAATACTAAACTATAACTCTGGTTTAAAATCCCAATATTTGTTAAAATCCTATGTTACTACATCAAGTGAAGCTTTACTGTGAAATACTGAACATGGCCTTTGGACCCTCTGGTCACCTCATTTAAGGTTCTATTGGAAAATTCTTTTGTTCTGTCCTGAAATTTCTGTGACCCTACTTCTGCTAAGCACTGCCTCTCAAGCTTTCATGTGCATACAAATCATCTGAGGACTTTGTTAAAATATACATGGCAAGTAAGCAAGATACGTGAGGGTAGAGCCTGAGACTATATTTCCAGGAAGCTTCCAGATGGCCATGATGGCCGAAGGGTAGACTTGGAGTAGCAAGGCACTTTGGGCTTTTCTACACCACTACTCCATCCATGGGAGAAAGACTTGTTTACCTAATTGGTGAGAGAGCAAGACTCTGACATCTGTTTACCCATGATCCTCCTGTGAAGGCAGGCATAGGGGCTGAGTCTCCTTACTGCATATGGCAGCCTCTTTTGCCCTCTCCCTTTGCAACTGCCCTGCCAAGGAGTGGCATCTTTCTTCTCCATCTGGCAGAGCTCCTGAGTGGTTTTTGCCTGCAGGGCCAGGAAATGTCCAGCTGAGTCTATGGCAGACTGTTCTAAAAAGTCAGTAGACCTGGTAAGGCTGCATGTTAGGAAGTCCTTTTGCCATGAGTCTAAATATTCTAAATCCAACTCCATCAGCAATAAAACTGACCTTCTGAACTTTCATTTGAATCCCCTGCCTGTTTCTCAGTTTGTTCTGAATGTACTAGGGAAGGGAGAGCAATTAATTGGTCCTTTAAGTTCCAGTGAGTTCTGTAGAAGTCCTGGCCTCCTGATCCAGGAGCTCATTGTGGCTTTTTGGATGTCAGATGGTAATTGCTGTCTTTGTGGGATCTTTGGCTCCTTTCCCCCTAAATGTCAAGGGGAAGACAAAGATGATGGTTATTTTGTATAAGGTTTTAAAAATGAGGGCAACTGTCCTCCTGTTGCTGGACCTCTTACATCCTCGTAACTTGTTGAGTGAGTTTAGGTCCCCTTAGAATGCTAGAATTCAGATAAGAGGAGAAGCCTGTTTTACCTATCGACCCCCTGGAAAAGTCCTAGGGCTCAGAGCAGCACAGGTGTCAGGCTTTGCTTGAGAAAACAGGATGCTATTTTAATGAGGTTACAGGATCTAAGAGCTAAGCCCATAACAAGAGCTTTAATTCTATCCATTGGGTCTCCTCTTTGGACACCTTGTAGTATGACTCCTCCTCCAGCTTTAAAGTTTGCCTGTCACTCAATGTTATGGTGACATTGCCTTTAACCCTTGTCTGATCCTCAGGCAACCATTGAAAATCATCCAGTTTTGTGTCTTTTTTTTTTAAATCAGAACTTCATTTTTGGCATATTTGAAAGTACATAGGCTACAGTGGTAAACCATGATTCAGATATCAGCCCTGTCTATTATTAGCTGGATGCTTTAGAATGTAGGGCTTGTTTTACCTTTCTAAACTCTTGTCTATGTGTCAAAAAAAGTGAGATAAACATTTATACCTAAATGTGATAGCATAATAAAGTATCTGGCCTAGCATAGACACCCAATAAATGGTGGCCACTACTATTCATATTATAACATTTTTTTTTTAAGATTTATTTATTTATTTATTTTGGGCGGGGTCGGGTTGGGGAGGGAGGGGAGTGGGTGGGCCACTTCTATTGGTCTCTCATTTCTCTATTTTCATCCATCTTTGTTCTTTGGCTCCTGTGGGTCTCCCATCGCGGTGGCGTCTGTTGTCGCAGAGCGCCGGCTCTGGGTGCATGCGCTCCAGAGCTCCAGCTCGGTGATTGGACACATCAGTCCAGCCGCTCCACAGCACGTGGGATCTTCCCAGGCCAGGGATCGAACCAGTGCCCCTTGCACTGCAAGGCGGTGTCCTTATCCACTGGACCACCAGGGGAAGCCCATATTATAACATTTTTATTCAATCTTTTCCTCATGCTTTTCTCCAAGTTTTAGGAGATGATGACCACCAATGTCAACTTCCTGCCATAGTCCATAGGAAAATACAAACACACACATGCATGGCCTGAGTTCAGTTGCTTGCTAATCTTAACCTCAATTTATAAAGATAAAGTTAAATAGTAATATGCCTCAAAGCAGTATGTTCATATCTGAGAGGAAGAAATCTCCCTGTACACTTCAAGGGTCTTTTGTCTGGGATAAGACTTGACATGAGATAGATTAATAAGAGAACATCAAACAAAAGTTTAATAATGTGTACACATAGGAGAGACCCAGGAGAACTGAGAAATTTGTCAAAATGCATGAAACCCTCACTTTAAATATGCTCTTCAGCCAAAGACAAAAAAAAGAGGTTGGAGGTATCGGTTTGGGATTTCAAGGGGGAGAGAAGCTATTCACATGAAGAGAGAAAAGCAAATGTTTGGGAGTCAAAATGTTTACAGGGCCTCACAGAGACAATGTGACAAGGAGTAGTGGACTCCAATCTGTAGGCTCTGCTGAACCTCCCCCCTCCGCACCCTCAACAACCCTAGCTTGTATTCTTAGCAGATGCCTTTGGTGATAACTCTATTCTGGAAGAGGCCCTCTATCTAAATTTTTTTTAAGGCAATTAGGAGGAAGGTGAAAATTCCTTCTTAAATCCTTTTAACCTTGATGTTTTTCAGCTCAAAACAGTCTACATGCCTAAGAGACATTTTGTGGTGTCAAGTTTTGCTCACCTATGTACGCAATTCAGGATTTTCTGTTATTTTTATGGTTCTACTAATCTCTTTCATTTTCTTGATATCTTGAGTAGAGCAAATATATGGCAAGGTGTCTCTGAAGACTTCGCATTTGAGGTTAAGAGCAATTCTGTAAGGGACTTTCCTGACGGTCCAATGGTTAAGACTCTGTGCTCCCACTGCAGGGGGCATGGGTTCAATCCCTGCTTGTGGAACTATTGAGCCTTGGTTGAGGAACTAAGATCTTGCATGCCTCACACAGCATGGCCAGAAAAAAAAAAATAGATAAGCTAACTCACCTGCCAGATAATTTAAATCTTCATATTGAAAGAGAACAGATACTCAAGCTTGGCAAAAATGTTACCCGAGATGTTTGACAGTAATACGCAAAGTAGTGTTACAATATACAAAGTGTGTTACAATGAGAATCACCTTCCTTTTTCTTCTTTAAATGCCCATAAGGAAGGCACATCACCAGTCTCCTAAACTCTTCACTTGTTTTAATCTCTTTGACCTTTCTTTTACATTTTTTTAAAATTTAACTTTTTGCTTTCACAGAGTTTTGTTGTTTACAGATATGTATAATCCCAGATTAGTCATATGTATAACTTCTTTGACATCTTTTGCTGCTATTTCATCTTTCACGAGAAAGAACACCCACGGGGACCAACAATAGCACTCATTTTTAAAGACTTTAAGGTAAATAAATATGGCTGGTTGTAACCAAAGTCAAAGGCCTGACTTCATAGAAAATCAAGAGGTACATATATTTTCTTTATGGAGATGGGGATGGTGAAGGTAATGCCATTTGATAAAGATCATGCTGAGCATAAAGTTTGAACTGTTGGAGAAATTCTTTCTTAAAACTAACTTGATCGAGAGAATGGTTTTTTAAGAAGAGGAATTGTTTTAAGATAATTTGGCAATTGACAGAAATGTATATTACTCTAAGGCATCTTTGTTTGGTTCACTGACATGTGCCAACAGCCTAGAATTGTACCTGATACTCAGAAGGGTTCAATAGGTATTTGCTGAATGAACTTGTGCACCAATGTTTTTATACATGACTAGTCATCCTATTAATAAAGTCTTCAAGGGGAGAAATTATTATTATTTAATCATCTTAGGACAAAGAACATTTATTCTGTTCTTTACTTGCCAAATGGATGGCTTTTTTTTTTTTTTTTTAAAAAAAAGCTTTTTCTTGAAAAGAGGAAAGAGAAAGGAAAAGAGAAAACTTCCACCTTTATGAGTATGACCATTTATTACTCTAAATGGAGAGAAATATGAGAACACACTCAAATAAGTTCACACCTAATTACAACTCAACTCTGTCCTGTTCTTGGCATAGAATGAGACCCATCAAGCAAGTTGGCACAGAGCCTCTGCTTCAATGATGATTCAGGGATCTGGGTGGCTTTTACTTTGGAACTTATTTTGGAGGGTTTTGTTTCTATCCACATAGATAGCAAGCACGAGTGTGGACAACTCACAAAAACACTTTAATTGGCTTGGGTCAGCAGGGACCTACCCCTTCAGCTCAAACCCCCATTGGTGGAGACTCAACCACATCATTTCTTCCTCACTGCAATGATGGGTGGGAAATGTGGTGACTCTTGTCTCTTTCACAGTGAGTATAGCTCAGCAAAGCAGACTTGATGTTGCTCTGTAGTTTAAAATATAAACTGTTACATTTTAGAGGCAGAATCTGATAGTGGGCTGGGAGAGACTCTATCATTTGCATATGCTGGTATTTTCTATTTTTTTCAGCCAACTGAAAAGTGATTCAAGATTTTTATTCTCAACAGATTAGTGCTTCTTTTGGTTCTGTTTATTGTTCCAATGCCACCACTGTACATGGAGGGTGTATGTGGAAGGCATGTGTCTTTTTTTTTTTGGCCACTTCTATTGGTCTTTCATTTATCCATCTTCAACCATCTTTGTTCTTTGGCCTGTGTGGGCCTCCCATCGCAGTGGCCTCTGTCGCTGCAGAGCACCGGCTCTGGGCACATGCACTCCAGAGCTCCAGCTTGGTAATTGGATACATAGATCCAGCTGCTTCACGGCACATGGGATCTTCCCAGGCCAGGGGTCGAACTGGCACCCCTTGCACTGCAAGGTGGTGTCCTTACCCACTGGACCACCAGGGAAGCCCTCTTTTGGTTCTGTTTAAAGCTATCTCTTCCTATGGGCTAGTGGTTTGTTATCAATTTCCATCGTTCTTTCTATGCCTTTGTTAACAGAGTAAATGCTTTGATTCCTTGACCCTGGTTTTGACCAGCCATAGTGACATGTAGTCTGGACAAAAGTGTCAGTAATGTTCTTTAACTTATTCTGGAACTTGGCTAATCATATTTTTATAGTTGATGTATTTTAACCCCCAGAATATGAAACGAGAAACCAAAGCATTTTACTCAGCAGTTCAAGAGAACATTCAAAGCTTAATAAACAGAAAAATAAGAGCAGCAACAGCAGGAACAAGAGCAAACAGTTCTTTATCTTTGAAGGCATGAGGTCAGAGCACACCTTTCTTGGTGCTCATGTACCTGTTTTTCTTGTTAGACTGCAGAGAATGGTTTGAGGCGTTTTGTAATTTGTATCTGTCCAAGTCTTGGACTATGGTTTTATAGGTTGCTTTGTCTTTCTATCAACCTGAAAACATTTTTCTGTATTAATGAAACTGATTTCTAACAGTGATTAAATATATTTCTGCATCCTAGGTTGAAATTCTGATCAAATTCCTATGTGATTAACACTCCTTCACCACATGTATAGTCTTAGTGATAGTATAAAGGAGCATTTGGAGCCTCTTGGATCCCTAAAATCTAGAGAATATGATTCACACAGCAAATTTTCCTTAAGCTATCTGGAAATAATCAACGGCCCAAAATATAAGGGTAAACTGCCAGATTCTCTTCTTACCTCTCAGCAGATTGCGTCAAGCTTTCACCCATTTTCATGATACTAATTTGGCATTCCAAGTCCATGAGAAAATTTTGATATAAGAATTCTGGCTTTGAATTTTCTGGATATTTTATTGCTTAAAAAAAATTTAAAGCTTTGGATATTTAGGGGTATCTCTTTGGATTATATTTAGAGTATCTCCTAGATGACCTTGTAGATAGAAATTTGCTGGCCTTCACATTTCCTCACTTGTGTTTTTAAAATCAACACAGTATTTACTTCTAGAGATTTCCTTTATATAGTCTGTACATTCTCTATACTGAAACTTGCCTGTATTTCAGACCATGTATCATAAGCTATTGAAAAGACAAAGCAGTAATTGTGTATCCTACAATCTAGAATCTCCAGGGACCTAACAATTGGGAACATTTACTTCTCTCACCCTCAGAAGACTGATGGTAGAAAGGAAAGAAATTGAGAAACAGTGTGACAAATTTAACATAGAAATGTGTTATAAAGATATGATAAAAAATGGGTATAAAAAATTGAGAGTTTGAAATGCAGAAGACTCAATCCTAATGAAGTGGCTGGCTCTAGAACCTATCATAAAAAGTGAAGTAAGTCAAAAAGAGAAAGACAAATACAGTATACTAACACACATATATGGAATCTAGTAGGACGGTCTTGATATCACACACAGGGAACTCATGAAAAAAAAGACAAAGCATAGACATAGGGACATTGTGGCGAATAAATAGGGAGGGGGAAGCATGGAGGAAGTAACAAGGAAACCTATACTGTCATGTGTGGAAAAGATAGCTAGTGTCACAGTGCTAAGGGAATAGGAGTGCTTACAATGGCTTGGGGCAAAGGTCTGGAGGGGTGGGATGGAGGGATCTGGGTGGGTGGGGACCAGGGATATGCATATGACTGATCTGGGAACATACATGTATATGAACAACAAAACTCTGTAAAACCTTTAAAATAAAGAATAAAAAAAAAAAGATGCTTCAAATAAGAGAAAAATATAAATGAATTTTGCTTCAAAAAAAAAAAAATTGAGAGTTGTTAACTTGAAAAATGTTAAATAACATGGCATACGAATCTATTTGGGAAGTTTTTGGTTCAGTGATAATAGATTTTTGATGTGCTAAATACAAGTTTCTTTTTAGGCAGAGGACAGGAGATGGAAGGGAGATCGAAGAGCAGAAGGGGAAGGAAGGTTAGACCTGATTAATTTCTAAGCAATATATGATTGTCTTGTTGTCAGCCTGTTTTCTTAATCTAATTTCAACTGTCACCAAACAACATATATATTATATGTTTCATTGTGTATGATTTCTTGTTATTTTTAAAATCAACACAGTATTTATTTAGTTTTAAGTCTGTACATTCTCTATACTGAAACTTGCCTGTATTTCAGACCATGTATCATAAGCTATTGAAAAGACAAAGCAGTAATTGTGTATCCTACAATCTAGAATCTCCAGGGACCTAACAATTGGGAACATTTACTTCTCTCACCCTCAGAAGACTGATGGTAGAAAGGAAAGAAATTGAGAAACAGTGTGACGAATTTAACATAGAAATGTGTTATAAAGATATGATAAAAAATGGGTATAAAAAATTGAGAGTTTGAAATGCAGAAGACTCAATCCTAATGAAGTGGCTGGCTCTAGAACCTATCATAAAAAGTGAAGTAAGTCAAAAAGAGAAAGACAAATACAGTATACTAACACACATATATGGAATCTAGTAGGACGGTCTTGATATCACACACAGGGAACTCATGAAAAAAAAGACAAAGCATAGACATAGGGACATTGTGGCGAATAAATAGGGAGGGGGAAGCATGGAGGAAGTAACAAGGAAACCTATACTGTCATGTGTGGAAAAGATAGCTAGTGTCACAGTGCTAAGGGAATAGGAGTGCTTACAATGGCTTGGGGCAAAGGTCTGGGGGGGTGGGATGGGGGGATCTGGGTGGGTGGGGACCAGGGATATGCATATGACTGATCTGGGAACATACATGTATATGAACAACAAAACTCTGTAAAACCTTTAAAATAAAGAATAAAAGAAAAAGATGCTTCAAATAAGAGAAAAATATAAATGAATTTTGCTTCAAAAAAAAAAAAAATTGAGAGTTGTTAACTTGAAAAATGTTAAATAACATGGCATACGAATCTATTTGGGAAGTTTTTGGTTCAGTGATAATAGATTTTTGATGTGCTAAATACAAGTTTCTTTTTAGGCAGAGGACAGGAGATGGAAGGGAGATCGAAGAGCAGAAGGGGAAGGAAGGTTAGACCTGATTAATTTCTAAGCAATATATGATTGTCTTGTTGTCAGCCTGTTTTCTTAATCTAATTTCAACTGTCACCAAACAACATATATATTATATGTTTCATTGTGTATTAGTCAAACCTAATTTACTTTATTCACGAAAGTAGACATAAAGGAGGCATGTGATAGGCAAGTTAGTTCCTTATTCTAAGTATTTGATCTACCTCTGTAGTAAAAGAATTCCATGTTTTGTTTGAAGTGGCAATGTGCCCCAAATTCCTTGCAACTAGCAATGGTCATATGACCCATTTTGGCTGCTGGAATGTTAGGAACATCTACTGGTGGAGCTACCAGGAAATACAATTCCACTTTTTCTAATACAAGGGGAAAAATCTCAGCTGGTATGTGTCTTTTGTCCTCTGCCCTTTCCCCTTCCTCCTGCCTGGAGTGAGACCTTTATACCTGAAGGTGCAGTACCTGCCCTGTGACCATGAGACAATGGATCCCATGTTAGGGATGACAAAGTATGGTATAGAAAGAGTATTCTTCTTTGAACAATTGTCTTAGCCTTGGACTAAGGGTCAGCTCTCCTGAGGTGTATCTCCTCTCTGAGAGCTGAAACAGATAATAAGAAGAAATGAAAGGGCAGTGCTTTATGTTTCATCATTTTTTCTGCCTTCAATTCCCCCCTTAACTACTCTTCTGGAAAATGTTTTAGAATGTACTCCTTTCCTGTTCTTTATATCCATCAATGCCATCCTTGACACCCTCTTCCATCCTGCTGCCTTTCATCCTGGGTTATTACAAAGGCATAGCTCTCTGGACACATTTTACAACCTGTTTTAGAGCTGAGAGGACCTTAGAGGTGGTCTTTCTCCATGCAGAGAAAGAAGAGTAAGATAATTGCCCAGGTGACAATCTCCATGTGAAACAAGGCTTATTTGGAATGTTTATGTGGGATAAGCACTAATGACAATGGCAAACATTTATGATGTTTTTACTATGTTCCCTGCTCAGTGCTAAATACCATTCATGCTTTATCAATATTTCACCCTCCCAACAACATCACAAGAAAGCATCTTCATTTTACAGATGAGGAAATTGTAAAATGGGAAGGTGATTTCTCAAGGTCATATGTCCAGTTATGGTTTACTTCAGGAAAGTCTGAGAAATGGAACACAGAATCATTCATCCTTCACCATAACTGATATCAAGAAAATCAAATCTACAAAATCAAACAGAGTGGAGATTGAAAATACCATGTGATTAGTCTGTCACAGGTTAATAAAAACCTGAAGAGTTGCCTGTCACACATTAATCACTTACCAGTAGTTCAAAGATAGTAAGATCTCCTTTCATTCAGGCTATAATGAGAGGTTACTATATTTCAGGTTTTAAGCCTAATCTTGGGGCTATAACACGGTACAAGTTCCAGTTCTTACCTTCAAGGGACTTGACGAGGCTTACTAAGGCAGGTAAGCATGAAAATACAATTCCACTTTTTCTAATACAAGGGGAAAAATCTCAGCTGGTATGTGTCTTTTGTCCTCTGCCCTTTCCCCTTCCTCCTGCCTGGAGTGAGACCTTTATACCTGAAGGTGCAGTACCTGCCCTGTGACCATGAGACAATGGATCCCATGTTAGGGATGACAAAGTATGGTATAGAAAGAGTATTCTTCTTTGAACAATTGTCTTAGCCTTGGACTAAGGGTCAGCTCTCCTGAGGTGTATCTCCTCTCTGAGAGCTGAAACAGATAATAAGAAGAAATGAAAGGGCAGTGCTTTATGTTTCATCATTTTTTCTGCCTTCAATTCCCCCCTTAACTACTCTTCTGGAAAATGTTTTAGAATGTACTCCTTTCCTGTTCTTTATATCCATCAATGCCATCCTTGACACCCTCTTCCATCCTGCTGCCTTTCATCCTGGGTTATTACAAAGGCATAGCTCTCTGGACACATTTTACAACCTGTTTTAGAGCTGAGAGGACCTTAGAGGTGGTCTTTCTCCATGCAGAGAAAGAAGAGTAAGATAATTGCCCAGGTGACAATCTCCATGTGAAACAAGGCTTATTTGGAATGTTTATGTGGGATAAGCACTAATGACAATGGCAAACATTTATGATGTTTTTACTATGTTCCCTGCTCAGTGCTAAATACCATTCATGCTTTATCAATATTTCACCCTCCCAACAACATCACAAGAAAGCATCTTCATTTTACAGATGAGGAAATTGTAAAATGGGAAGGTGATTTCTCAAGGTCATATGTCCAGTTATGGTTTACTTCAGGAAAGTCTGAGAAATGGAACACAGAATCATTCATCCTTCACCATAACTGATATCAAGAAAATCAAATCTACAAAATCAAACAGAGTGGAGATTGAAAATACCATGTGATTAGTCTGTCACAGGTTAATAAAAACCTGAAGAGTTGCCTGTCACACATTAATCACTTACCAGTAGTTCAAAGATAGTAAGATCTCCTTTCATTCAGGCTATAATGAGAGGTTACTATATTTCAGGTTTTAAGCCTAATCTTGGGGCTATAACACGGTACAAGTTCCAGTTCTTACCTTCAAGGGACTTACAGCTTACTGGAGGAGACTGAGAAGTAAAAAGGCAAGTAAGTGCTGTATGGTATATGCAGGCAGGAGAAACAGGGATAGAGACATGGGCAGGCATGGACAGTATCACCCACTGAGGACAAGAAGTAAGAAAGAGCATGATGCACTGTGGCATGTCAGGTGGGCAGTGTGACTGAATTATTAGCTCAAGTGGTCATATGACTACAAGTAACCTGGGTGTTCAATAGATAAGAGAAGTGAGAAGTCATCAAATGGCTTCACTTAGGAGAGTGTAGTGGTAACATCAAAACAAGGTTTTTGATTCTGTCTACAGAAAATGTCATTTCCTTGTTTTTCCCATTTCTTTTGTTTATATTACCACACATGATAAATACTCATCAGAAAATGAGAAAAGAACCAAAGCAGATTCCTGGCTTTATTAGAAATACATCAGGATGCTGGGATAGGAATTGGGTTTTCTGTGTATGTTTGGCCAATTTGGTATAAATGGCTTCAGGTGAATATGAACTAGTCAAATTATAGATTTGAAACAGAACAATGCTGAGTTTGGCTTTCCTAGTGACTCAGTGGTAAAGAATCCGCCTGTGATGGCAGGAGATATGGAGACGCAGGTTTGATCGTTGGGTTGAAAAGATCCACTGGAATAGGAAATGGTAACTCACTCTAGTATTCTTACCTGGAAAATCCCATGAACAGAGGAGTCTGGTGGGCTACAGTCCATGGGGTAGCAAGAGTTGGACACGACTGAGCACTCATACATCATACACGTAAATATTGAATTTAATGCATTTGTGTATATTTGCCTGCATTGTTCAAAAGTTTCTATGACTGAACAGAAAGCACAATAGAGTTGATACTGACAAATAATGCACTCTCTTTGCAGACATACATATAAAAATGAAAAAGTTTTCTTGCCTTTCTAAAAGGTTGAGTTCTTTGTCCTGAAGGGCACCTTTTCCAGCCACATTCCAAAGCATCCTCCTCAGAGCTGGAGATATTTTTCTAACATAACAAAAACTACTCTGTGTCACATCAAAGTTGTGAGACAAAAAAAAAAAAAAAAAAGAGGTGGTAGGTAATTATGCAGATGAAACTGACTCCACTGTGCTAAATATTAGTGCCGATCCTTTGTTCTGTGACTCATGGTCATGCTCAGTCCATTACATGTCTGTGAGTGCCCTTTCTGAACCAATGTGGAAGAAGAAAACAAAGTCCCATTTTCAGCATCATAGCCAGTGATGATGAATATCTGCAATAAAGTCCATAATATGACACATGGTACTTGTACAGTAAATATTGCAAAATAGGGAAGCACTCCGAAAAGACATGACCGTTTCATGTGTAAATGCCATTTTTTAAACTGCAACAACTAGAGAACATTTAACTTGACTGAATCCTACAATTGCAATTCTTATTATAATTCCTGGTTGTGATGCACCCTTGACCTCCCCAGATGATGGATTTATTAATGAGAATAGTACTTAACATGTTTATTACTTGGTGCTAGTTCTTTTTTAAAAAATAATGGTAGTGTCTACTGAGAGGAAAAAGGAATCTCATATGATTAACTTCATATGGGCACGAAGTTATTAGATTTTTCTTAAGGTTCATAACAAGTAAGTGAAAATGGTCTCCCTAATTCTTACTGCTTTCTTTGCTTTGATAGTTTCATTAACTATTGATTCTTTTGGGTACTTTTCTTCATCTTATTTAAGCTCTGTCTGTGCTATTTGCCAGCAAAAGATCCACTGGAATAGGAAATGGTAACTCACTCTAGTATTCTTACCTGGAAAATCCCATGAACAGAGGAGTCTGGTGGGCTACAGTCCATGGGGTAGCAAGAGTTGGACACGACTGAGCACTCATACATCATACACGTAAATATTGAATTTAATGCATTTGTGTATATTTGCCTGCATTGTTCAAAAGTTTCTATGACTGAACAGAAAGCACAATAGAGTTGATACTGACAAATAATGCACTCTCTTTGCAGACATACATATAAAAATGAAAAAGTTTTCTTGCCTTTCTAAAAGGTTGAGTTCTTTGTCCTGAAGGGCACCTTTTCCAGCCACATTCCAAAGCATCCTCCTCAGAGCTGGAGATATTTTTCTAACATAACAAAAACTACTCTGTGTCACATCAAAGTTGTGAGACAAAAAAAAAAAAAAAAAAGGTGGTAGGTAATTATGCAGATGAAACTGACTCCACTGTGCTAAATATTAGTGCCGATCCTTTGTTCTGTGACTCATGGTCATGCTCAGTCCATTACATGTCTGTGAGTGCCCTTTCTGAACCAATGTGGAAGAAGAAAACAAAGTCCCATTTTCAGCATCATAGCCAGTGATGATGAATATCTGCAATAAAGTCCATAATATGACACATGGTACTTGTACAGTAAATATTGCAAAATAGGGAAGCACTCCGAAAAGACATGACCGTTTCATGTGTAAATGCCATTTTTAATCTGCAACAACTAGAGAACATTTAACTTGACTGAATCCTACAATTGCAATTCTTATTATAATTCCTGGTTGTGATGCACCCTTGACCTCCCCAGATGATGGATTTATTAATGAGAATAGTACTTAACATGTTTATTACTTGGTGCTAGTTCTTTTTTAAAAAATAATGGTAGTGTCTACTGAGAGGAAAAAGGAATCTCATATGATTAACTTCATATGGGCACGAAGTTATTAGATTTTTCTTAAGGTTCATAACAAGTAAGTGAAAATGGTCTCCCTAATTCTTACTGCTTTCTTTGCTTTGATAGTTTCATTAACTATTGATTCTTTTGGGTACTTTTCTTCATCTTATTTAAGCTCTGTCTGTGCTATTTGCCAGCAAAGTAAGTTTGAGCAACTTAGCTCTAAGATCTATTTCTACACTTAGATTCTATGAAATACGGACAAGTGATACAGCCACTGGGGTTTTTTATGAAGATCAGGTTTAAAAAAAAAAAAAAGAACACATATTAAGCTATCGCTGGAGTCTGATTAAGTTCTTGAGCTTAATTTGAGCTCAGACTCTTTAGAAAGTGGAGCTCTTTAGAAAGTGGAGGTCACATCTCGAAGTTAAATGAAGTTAAGGATGACAACAGCAACAGACAGGGATGTTCTCTTTGTGATATTTTTGCTCCTTTCTTCCAAATTCAAACTGAGGAATGTCAGCAATATTCTCTACTACTCTCCTTAAATAATTTTAGGAAGGTTAATGGGAGTTTGAAAGAATTTTGAATTCATAAAAGGAGTCATTGCTATATGCTGTATAACTTGCTGTATTTTTTCTAGTATAGTTGATAATGAATTTCCTTCCCAACTTTCAATGGTAAGAGATGTCATAGTGCTCAATTTCAAAAATATCTAATTAAATATCACTGAGCCTCTAGTCTCTAAGATGTCAGGGTTTGGATCTCTAGAATCATAGAAAGATGTGCATGAACAATCAGACTGAAGCGCTGTTGTAGCTGTCTTGACCATTGCTGCTTTTAGGCCTTGCCTTCCACTCTGTGGGAACACAAATCTTGTCTGACTTTTCCAGTTCTCCCAGTTGTCTCTTCCTTCAGCTCCCTTGACTGGGGTTCCATCTGAACATTGTTGCCCCTCTATTTGAGACTTGGATAATATACCATCTGTCAGAATGTGGGATGTGATTTTCTGAGTGCCATCAAGGGACTGGTGGAAGAAAAAAACAGAAGTTCAGAGAGTTACCTCCCTAGGAGGAGAATCCTGACTAATGAGAAATGGGAGATGGGAGGGAGCTCAGATCAGTTACCTGTCTTTTTCAGTCCTTGTGGACTGGTATAAGGTGTAACTCCTGCTGGCAAACTCACCTGGAGAAACTTTCATGCCAACTGAACCTGCGTGTGGAGTAGCCTGCAGTATCTTCATGCTTTCTGAAGTGAAGTTAGTTTGCAATTCATTGCCTCACATTGTTTCTCATCTTTCTATGCTTTCTCTTCCTGCTTTATTTACCCTAACTGTCCAGGCCTCGCATCTCCTAAGAAAAGTTTTATGATCTAAGTTTTTGCTTTTGTTCTTTCTTATAGAAAATGAGGCTAAAATGTTTCACAGCCATTTCCCATCATGTATTGCATGGAAATGGAATGTGAATCTTTGCTATAAAGAGAATGTCACTCCCGAGTTAATCTCCCAGTCTTGGGATAGTAATCCTCTCGATGGGAGGTCCTTCCCTCTATTCAAACTTCAACATCAGTCTTTCCTAGTGAGTTCATACTTCAAAACAACACTGGATGAGGAATTGCCTTTAGGTGGCTTCACATCTTCTGTTTCACACCTGAACACCAAATCACAAATTACTTTCTGTGTTGGGAATATCAAACTTGGATCTCAAGCTTTAGATGGAGTTATTGTCTTAAGACGTCCGAAAATAAATTCTTAATTGATTACCTTGCTACCCTAGTAGCTCTCTGTTTCAGTATTCCACACAGACATCCAAACAACTGGAAATCAAAGAGAGTCATTAAAATCCCATGGGATGCTTCAAAGGGCCAGAGGTTTTACTCTAGCTTCCTGGAACTTTAAGATTTGTAGTTTCTCTATAGTAACATGAACTTTAATCTATCCAGATCTGTTTTGGGTGACAATTTAGGTAAAACTGTTACATAAAAAAGAAGTGCAGGACTTTCCTGGTGGTCCAGTGGGTAAAGAGCCTGCTTTGCAGTGCAAGAAGCATGGGTTCAATCCCTGATTGGGAAAGATCTCATGTGCTGCGGAGTTGCTGGGCTGGTGTGTCCAATTGTGAGCCAGCACTCTGGAGTGCATGCACCCAGAGCCAGTGCTCTGCAGCTAGAGAGGCTGCTGCAATGGAAGGCGCACAGGAGCCAAAAGAACAAAGATGGATGAAAATAAATAAATTAATTAGAGTAAGGTGTAACTCCTGCGGCAAACTCACCTGGAGAAACTTTCATGCCAACTGAACCTGCGTGTGGAGTAGCCTGCAGTATCTTCATGCTTTCTGAAGTGAAGTTAGTTTGCAATTCATTGCCTCACATTGTTTCTCATCTTTCTATGCTTTCTCTTCCTGCTTTATTTACCCTAACTGTCCAGGCCTCGCATCTCCTAAGAAAAGTTTTATGATCTAAGTTTTTGCTTTTGTTCTTTCTTATAGAAAATGAGGCTAAAATGTTTCACAGCCATTTCCCATTATGTATTGCATGGAAATGGAATGTGAATCTTTGCTATAAAGAGAATGTCACTCCCGAGTTAATCTCCCAGTCTTGGGATAGTAATCCTCTCGATGGGAGGTCCTTCCCTCTATTCAAACTTCAACATCAGTCTTTCCTAGTGAGTTCATACTTCAAAACAACACTGGATGAGGAATTGCCTTTAGGTGGCTTCACATCTTCTGTTTCACACCTGAACACCAAATCACAAATTACTTTCTGTGTTGGGAATATCAAACTTGGATCTCAAGCTTTAGATGGAGTTATTGTCTTAAGACGTCCGAAAATAAATTCTTAATTGATTACCTTGCTACCCTAGTAGCTCTCTGTTTCAGTATTCCACACAGACATCCAAACAACTGGAAATCAAAGAGAGTCATTAAAATCCCATGGGATGCTTCAAAGGGCCAGAGGTTTTACTCTAGCTTCCTGGAACTTTAAGATTTGTAGTTTCTCTATAGTAACATGAACTTTAATCTATCCAGATCTGTTTTGGGTGACAATTTAGGTAAAACTGTTACATAAAAAAGAAGTGCAGGACTTTCCTGGTGGTCCAGTGGGTAAAGAGCCTGCTTTGCAGTGCAAGAAGCATGGGTTCAATCCCTGATTGGGAAAGATCTCATGTGCTGCGGAGTTGCTGGGCTGGTGTGTCCAATTGTGAGCCAGCACTCTGGAGTGCATGCACCCAGAGCCAGTGCTCTGCAGCTAGAGAGGCTGCTGCAATGGAAGGCCCACACATGGCAAAGAATAAAGATGGATGAAAATAAATAAATTAATTAATTAAAAAAAGAGAAGTGCTTCTTTGTTCCTTTTTCCTCAAAGTTAGGATAATAAATAACCTAAAAATGAGAAGTATCTGGAAATTGAGACATCATCGTGGGAGAGGAAGACAAGAATATTCCACTACCTACGTTTACTGATGTCATATTGTTAGGGAGTTTGGTCTGCAAGTGGGCCATAGAGTTTAAAATGGTTTCTTTGTTCTTGTTCTAGAGATGTTAGTCAATGCAACTAAATAAATTTTAAAAATGTGGTGTGTAAAATTAGAAAGAAGTAGGTAAAATGATAGTTATTTGCAAATGATATAATCATATACTGGAATATTTAAGACAATCAACTGAAAAACCTGTATCAATAAGAGAACTAAGAAAACATTTATAATTAATAAGCCAAAATAAAGAATTTTGCTACACAACTAGCTAAAAAATATATCAGAAGGAACTATCCTATTTAAAATAGAAAGAAAAAGATTAAAATACCTTGAAATAATGCATAAGGAATGTATGCAAGAGCTACACAAATAAAAATTTTAAATTCGGGCTTCCCCTGGTGGTCCAGTGGGTAAAGATACCGCTTTGCAGTGCAAGGGGCGCCGGTTCGATCCCTGGCCTGGAAAGATCCCACGTGCCATGGAGCGGCTGGACCGATGTGTCCAATGACCGAGCCGGAGCTCTGGCGCACGTGCGCCCAGACCCGGCGCTCTGCGATGACAGTGGCCACCACGGTGGGAGGCCCACAGGAGCCAATGAACAAAGATGGATGAAAATAGAGAATGAAAGACCAATAGAAGTGACCCGCCCATCCCCCTCCCTCCCCACCCCACCCTTCAAAAGATAAACAAATTAAAAATTTTTTTAAAAAATTTTAAATTCTACTGAAAACAGGTGATAAATAGAAAGGCACGGCCTGCCCTTGAATAGGAAATTCCATATCAAAAGGATATTAGTTCTTGCTAAGTTTTTAGGTCTATTCAAACTGATTCTAAATTTCATATGAGAAAATAAACAGGCAAGAATTGTCAAAACAGTTCAGAATGGAAAAGAACAAGGAAAGAAAACTTGTCCTAGTGAAAATAAAGCCAACCATAAAGCTATAGTAGCTTTATAGTGTAGTACTTGCCAATGGAACAGGCTAGAGTCCAAAAACAGAGCCAGATACAGAAAAGGGGAATCATGCTGTCTTAAGGGTGCTTAGTCCTAGTGTAAAACCTGTTTGAAGAACACATATTAACAATATCTAGCTGACTTAAAAATGCACAGACTCTGCTTTGGCAGTTTTATTTTTAGGAATTAATCATACAGACACACTCAGAAACATTCAGGTGTCTACAGATATGTTTTGTACCATTTCTATAACAGTGAAAGGAAAAATAAAAGCCAATAAAATCTAAATTCTCAAAAGCAGACAACCAGTTCCTTAAACTTTGAAATAACCATAAAGTGGACTATTAAGCAGCCATCTAAAAAATTATAAGGCAGCTTTCAATGCATGGATACAACTTGATCTCCAATACAGTTTAAGTGAAAGAATCAAGGAGGGCATATACACATAGGTATTTACACATATACCCACACAGAGACATAAACACACACATGTGTCTGTGTGCGTAAAAGAGCTCTTCAGAACCTCATGTTGTAAGATATCATAGAGCAAGTCTAAAAATTCCTAAGCATTTGCTTTTGCTAACAGGAGAAAAATTTACAACCACACATTCTTTTTCACTGTCCATCTCCCGATTTCACGCCACTGTTCTGGTGATTAAATACGCAGGCATATTTATGAATAAATGAAGAAATGAAGAAAGATGAAGAGATGAAGAAAATTTGTCTAATTAAAATTTAACAATACATACCTAGTTAAAGTAATAATGCTTACTTACATAAAGGTGTATCTATCTCCATTTGCAAAAATATATCGAAAAGCAAAATGTTTGCAAATATATGAAATAGCAAAAAGGTTTTAAAAAATACTCAGGCCTAGCATATGACTAATCTGGGATCATACATATCTGTAAACAACAAAACTCTGTAAAAGTAAAAAGTAAAATAAAAATTAAAAAAAATAGGAATACATGTCTGAAAATATTTATTTGCTAAGAAGATTAAAACATTTCCTGTTTTGTTGTAAGAGAACAATTTATTATCATGTAAAGTTTGTTATTTATATTTCCTTTTGCAGGTTTTCAATTTTCAAAAGTGTATTAGACAGCATGTTCATGGGTCTCTTGTTTATTTGCTCTCATGAGTAGTCTTTCCCTAAATTGTTACATTTCAAAAAATAAGCCCAAAAGACTGATACCTGAGACATAAGTGACTATTTAAAGGAAATGAACATCTTGATTCATGAGCTAATGAGAAGTAGCTATTACTGGGGATAATATAATAATCACATTCCCATTTACAACCTTCCATCAACTACATAGGTTTTCTGAAGCTATGTATAAGTTATACTCTGTCTCAATTTTTCCCCAAGCTGTTTTATATTGCAAATCTTCACTCAGTCATGTTCAGTATTTTCCAGAAATTACTTTCTGCTTTTGAAAACATTGACTTTCTAGGAATGATGGTTTAATTGATAAAATATTTTATCAAAATTTAGTGGCTTTACATCATTTTCCACTTTTTTAGATCAGTTTTTTGTTTTTAAACATTGTCTGTTTGATCCTTTCATATTGTCATTACCCAAACAAATGGTAGAACTTAAAATAATGGAATGGATAGAAATGTCAACAATTTCTTAAAGTCTCACATTGAATAGGAAATCATGCAATATGGTAACTGTCTAGTATTTATCAAATGGAGATAATATCCCATGAGATGTCTATAAATGTCCATAAAGAATTTAATGAGGAAATTGCTTCCTGAAGATCTGTGATATACAGCAGGACACCAAAGGCTCTGGTAAATCTTTTTTTTTTTTTTTTTAACCTTTATTTTACTTTTAACTTTTACAGAGTTTTGTTGTTTACAGACATGCGGCTCTGGGAAATCTTGTACTAATAAATCAGTCATTGTTTAACCCATTTTTTCTCAATTTTATTTGACCATGGAAATCCTTTTCTGTGTCAGGAACCTTTGAAATGCTGGTGTGATCTCATCAAATATACATATCTACAGCCTTTCTTGTACTTTGCTGGCATGTCTATTTGTCATGTGTATGACTTGACTATTGATCTAATCTGGCATTTTTCGTGTCCAGCTGGCCCCATTCAGCCCTGTTCTGTCACTGCTGCAGGAATGCCATCCCTGCTGGTCACTGACATCTCATTTCAATCACCATCAGTCTTCTTTGCTTGTAAAAAAGAAAATGTAGAAATATGGGAAATGACTAAAGCTATGATTGCCATCTGTTTTTGCTGTCACATTGTCACCGCAGATTGTTTGTCACTGAGATGAGCAAGATTCCTAGGATATAGAAGGGTCTGGTGTTAAGCTCCCCACCTACGGGCCATCTGGGGCAGGCCCCAGAGGTGAGCCAAAGATTACAGTCCTGAGAGGTAGAATTTGCCAGTGATTAGATCTGCTGGCACTGGGTCCACAAGAACTCTGATTTGTATTTCATATTTTATATGCTGTCTGCTGACCTCTCTTTACAATGGAGCCAAAGTATGTGTGGGTGTAATGTGAAACTAAGTTTAGGCCCTGCAGCCTGTCTAAACCATGGCATTGGGAAGAGGTGGGGTGGAAGTTGAACTCGTACTGAACTTGTCTGCTTCCTGGTATGAATGTGTTATCGAGCAGCAGGAAAAAAAAAAAATCTTTCCATTGAGATTTAAATGGCTTCACTGAAACCTAACCTGGTCTTGCTGCTGCCTTGACTTCCACACTCCAGTGTCTCCCTGTGTCCCTGGGGTAGGCAGCCTCTGTTGGCAGACCGTGCTGTGTTAGGGAAGTGGCCAAAAAACAGGAGTAAAGGGGTGATGGACGGGGAGGCTCTAACAGCGAGGACGCACGTAGTCCACTGACTTTCCCTGGTCACCTCCCTGTCTGACCTCTGAAAGTCCCTTCCACCACTCTGTCAACTCTGAACTTCAGGCACATACCCCATTCCCGTTGTCCAGTGCTTTTCTGGAATACACCAATAAAAGTGTCATCTTGATGTCTCTGCCAGGACTTAGCTATGATTCACAGATCCCAAACCTTATAAACCATGTATCTGTGTATCCTTCAAGTGATACCTAAAGGTGTCCTGCATATGGACCTCTCATAGCTCCACTGGGTGGCTTCGATGTCTAATGTATGACTTGACTATTGATCTAATCTGGCATTTTCGTGTCCAGCTGGCCCCATTCAGCCCTGTTCTGTCACTGCTGCAGGAATGCCATCCCTGCTGGTCACTGACATCTCATTTCAATCACCATCAGTCTTCTTTGCTTGTAAAAAAGAAAATGTAGAAATATGGGAAATGACTAAAGCTATGATTGCCATCTGTTTTTGCTGTCACATTGTCACCGCAGATTGTTTGTCACTGAGATGAGCAAGATTCCTAGGATATAGAAGGGTCTGGTGTTAAGCTCCCCACCTACGGGCCATCTGGGGCAGGCCCCAGAGGTGAGCCAAAGATTACAGTCCTGAGAGGTAGAATTTGCCAGTGATTAGATCTGCTGGCACTGGGTCCACAAGAACTCTGATTTGTATTTCATATTTTATATGCTGTCTGCTGACCTCTCTTTACAATGGAGCCAAAGTATGTGTGGGTGTAATGTGAAACTAAGTTTAGGCCCTGCAGCCTGTCTAAACCATGGCATTGGGAAGAGGTGGGGTGGAAGTTGAACTCGTACTGAACTTGTCTGCTTCCTGGTATGAATGTGTTATCGAGCAGCAGGAAAAAAAAAATCTTTCCATTGAGATTTAAATGGCTTCACTGAAACCTAACCTGGTCTTGCTGCTGCCTTGACTTCCACACTCCAGTGTCTCCCTGTGTCCCTGGGGTAGGCAGCCTCTGTTGGCAGACCGTGCTGTGTTAGGGAAGTGGCCAAAAAACAGGAGTAAAGGGGTGATGGACGGGGAGGCTCTAACAGCGAGGACGCACGTAGTCCACTGACTTTCCCTGGTCACCTCCCTGTCTGACCTCTGAAAGTCCCTTCCACCACTCTGTCAACTCTGAACTTCAGGCACATACCCCATTCCTGTTGTCCAGTGCTTTTCTGGAATACACCAATAAAAGTGTCATCTTGATGTCTCTGCCAGGACTTAGCTATGATTCACAGATCCCAAACCTTATAAACCATGTATCTGTGTATCCTTCAAGTGATACCTAAAGGTGTCCTGCATATGGACCTCTCATAGCTCCACTGG